>CM054063.1:276870508-279709990 GCA_028641055.1 Alopecurus myosuroides
AACGAGAATCTCCCTCACCGGAGAAGCTTAAGGAGAATAAGGTGTGCACAACCGTACTATTGAGGAGTGCCTAGGTGGCTCCCCACCTCTCAAACGTAGACGTACTTCTCTTGAGGGACCTTCTTCAACCCCAGGATGTGATGAGTCGACATCGAGGTGCCAAACGACTCCGTCGATAAGAGCTCTTGGGAGTCATCAACCTGCTATCCCCGGCGTACCTTTGATCCGTTGAGCGAGAGCCCTTCCACACGGGACTCCCGGATCACTATGGCCGACTTTCGTCTCTGTTCGACCAGTCGGTCTCACAGTCAGGCAGGCTTATACCATCACGCAAGGAACTACTAGAATCATATCCTTGTCTCCTTGTTTACACTTGTGGTTTATCTTGTTACCTTTTGTTTTACTTTCGTTGCGTATCTTATCTTGTTCATATAGGTTGCTCACCTAGTTGCACATCTAGAGAACCTTATCTTATCTCGCTTAGCCCTACTAAAAGGAAAAGAAAAGAAAAATTGGTAGTCAACCTGTTCACCCCCTCTAGTTGACCATAGTGCACTTTCAGTAGAGAGTAGGAGTTTAGCAGTGACGACAGCCGACCTATTTCAGCGTGGCGGCGGGCTTTACGGATCCGGTCTGGGACCGGTCGGACCCCATGAGGACTGGTGTGCCCTCGAGGGGGCTTTACGGGCCCGCTGTGCCCGGCCAGACCTGAAGGGGACTCGTGTGCTCTGCCGCGCGTTCGGTCAATTACCGCCCTGGTGGTGGAGGCAGTTCCCTCCCGCGCGGTCGTGGTACTGCTGACCCCGACTCAACTTACTCCTCGACTTCGTCTTGTATACCTCGTGACCCTTTCTTCGATGAGACGACGATGGTGGCTTCATGTCCGTGATGGCGCATGCTGGCGGGCGGTTTGTATGGTGGTGACGAGGCTTCGCTCTCGCGGGCTCCTGTGCTACGGATTGTTCGGGATATCCTTGTCGGCTCGTCCGGCATCGACGCGGTGCCGCCTGTGGGTGGCATCATCCCTTCCTGAAGGGCGTCGTTGCTACACTCCGTTCGTTTCCTAATGTGCCGGGGGAAACCCTAGGACTAGTGCGCTAGTCTGGGCAGCAACGATGCTCTCCTTCTTCAAGGTGCTGCTTGGTACTCGACGGTTCGGAGCTAGAAGCGTGGTGGTATTCTTCGGAGGGCGTGAATCACCATAGTTTCGTCGACCCTCTTATGTCTCCATTTCTTTTTCCTTTTTTTCTATGTGTGTGTGCTGCTACCCCAGCTCATGTGATGTTCGTTTGTATCGATGGTTGTACGATGGTTGTTGCTTTATCTATAAAGCGGAGGGAAAGCCTATTTCGAGAGTGTGTAGTACAAATGCTTTTATCTGATTGAATACCACTTTGAAAGTTATCAATGACTGCAAAGAGACTGTTATAATTGAGGATGATAAACTCTGCAATATAAGCACTAGCATAAAGACTCTAATCGAAAAATAAGTACATTGTTAATTTTTCTGGACTAAGAACGAAGTTTGCCTTCACCAATTAAGATTTATTTTTGCACCTTTAATGTGATCTCATATTTTTTTTCAAGTTTAATTATATGAGAGGAATTTCCTGTCTAAAATGACTCGTTCTTTGTTAGATGTGATGCTTCTTGTCCGTATTTTATTTATCGACACCTCACTACATAAACATTTGGTCATGTTTACCGAGTTCAGTTTCGCTTGGGGACAAGCGACGTCTAAGCTTGGGGGAGCTGATACGTCCATTTTGCATCACCAGTTTATATTTTTATTTTCTGTTATTCATCGATATATTTCATGTTATGATGCATTACTTATGTTATTTCATTTTATTTTGCATGTTTCATAATTTTTGGAGAATAAACACCGGGACCTGAAATCTGATGAAAAAACACCGTTGAGATACTCTATTTCAGAAGATCAGAAGAAGAGGGGGATACCGGAGAAGTCTTAGAAGTCCCGAGGAGGAAGCCAGCCAGAAAGGCACCCGGAGGGGGCCACCAGGGGCCCACACCACCAGGCGGCGCGCCCCCCTTGGCCGCGCCTGGGGGTCGTCTGCCCCCTGGCCCACTTCTGGGCGCCCCCTTTCGCGTACTTGACCCCGAGGGAACCCTAAGGCAGAAAACAACAGAGAGAGAAAAGCTCTGTGGCAGAGAGAAATCTGCCGGGGAAATTCCTCCCCGGAGAGGAGAAATCCTCGCCATCGTTACCGTCACCACTCCGGGCTCCATCAAGATCATCATCGTCATCATCCTCACCACCAGCACCATCACCTTCACCGTCCACCTTCATCCCGTTGTAAAAATTAGGGGTATTTATCGTTGTTTTTCACTAGACCTCTCTGCTAATGTGGATTACTTGTTAGTAGCTGATGCTTGTGAGATTTATCGGTGTTTGCACTTTATAACCAGATTGTTATTATCCATTATATCACCTCTGATTATGACCCATATGATGTCTCGTGAGTAGTTCGTTTAGTTCTTGAGGACATGGGATGAGTCATGTTAGTAGTTGAATTATGTTGAACTAATATCTGGTTTGATATTTAAGTTGTGGTGTTAATCTTCTAGTGGTGTCATGTGAACGTCGACTACATGATACTTCACCTTTATGGGCCTAGGAGGATGCATTGTGTATTTGGCTACTAATTGTGGGGTTGTCGGAGTGATAGAAACCTAAACCCCTGTTAGGACACCGATGCACGAGGGAGCGTAGGATCCCAGAGTTTAAGGATGTGGTTAGATTTATCTTAATTATTTTCTTGTATTTGCGGATACTTACGAGGGGTATAATCACAAGTATGTATTAGTCCTAGTTGGGAGGTGCATTAGCATAGGTTCACCCACACAACACTTAACGAACCAATAAATATTAATCAACCTATGAAGCGAAAGAACTTGACGAAATTCCTATGTGTCCTCGAAAACGTTTAATCACCATTAGTAAAACAACCGGCTTGTCCTTTGCTCTCAAAAGGATTGTGCCACTCGCTGCAATTATATTTACTGTTATTTATTTGCTCACACTTTATTTATCTGCTATATCAAAAAGCAACAAAAACCCGTTTGCTAGTGTTTACAGTGAATTCTCTATCCAACCTGCTTGTCAACACTTTCTGCTCATCGTTAGGTTCGACACTCTTATTTATCGAAAGTACTACGATACACCCACTATACTTTTGGGTCATCACGCTTCCGCGCGGCGTCGGCGGCGACGCAACGTCGACGCTCTACCTGCAGGGCCCACGAGAGGGCGTCCATTGTGGCGGTTGAAGCGTCAATCAGCGACTGGAGTAAGAAAATGGGAGGGGCCGGCGGCGAGAAATATGGGAGATTTTGGCTAGGGTTCGGCGGTGGTGGGGAGGATTTTGGCCTGCATTTCGGGGGTGGGTGGACATTTGCGGAGTCCTCTAACTCGATTGCAGGCCGAGCCGCAATTACGGTTTCTAATCTGCGTAGTGAACTAGACCGAACCCGTAAACTCGCCGGGATTTCGCAGTTTCGGCCGATTTGCAGTGTCTCTTAGAGATGCTCTTATTTGTTTGAAATGGAAGGTTTTTGCTCCGAAACTCGGAGGTACTTTGGATATGATTTGAATTTATTGGACATATATTTTTACTCCCTTCGAGTCTCAAATTAGCTGTCATAAAATTGGACAAACTTTGATGTATGTAACACTAAATTATGTCTAGATACATCCACTTTTGTCCAACTCTGTGACAATTAATTTGACACTTCGGTGGAAACATCTCGGGCGAAGTTGACACGCGCTTGCGTCGTTACCTTGCTGAAGGTGATGGTGTGAACGCCATCATCGGCGCACGTGTGGCTTTTCCTTCTTGAAGGCTTCGTCTAGAGGTTGTGTATGTATCTTTACTGTAATCTTTTGTCATTAGTTTAGAGGTAGTCTGGGGGAGGTGTTGTTGCGAGGCATATGGCCTCAGGATTGTTTACTTTGTATTTCTTTGATTCTTATATTAATGAAAAACCGGCTGTGTGCATCAATTTGATGCAGAGGCCGGGACACTGTTCCCGTTTCAAAAAAAAAAAAAAAAAAAAAATTAATTTGAGACCGAAGGAAGGAGTAAAATGTCGTCACCAATCTTGCGACAAAAATCACGGAATGAAGGGCGTGTGATAAGCCGGGGACACGTCACCCAGGGAGTATTTTCGCCTTCCTGCAAATCGACCGGCCGCGGGCGCCTCTTCCGTCTCGCCCCACCGCCCCAGCTACCTCCTCCCGGCGTGACCCGCTAGATCCTCGCCCCGGCCCTCCGCGCCCCCGATGGAGAATTCTCCGCCCGCAAGATCCCCTGTGCAGAGCTCCGCCGCCGCCGCTCTGCGCGGAGTCCGGTCTCCCTCGCGGCTTCACCTCCGTACAGGAGTCGTCTTCCCCGACTTTGCCGCTCCCGCTACCTCCCGCCGGCGTCACCCGCTGGATCCTCGCCCTCCGCCCCCGATGGATAGTTCTCCGCCTGGGACATCCGCCACCGCCGCTCTTCGCCGAGTTCGGCCTCCCTCGTGGCTTCTCCTCCGGCCAGGACTTCTCTTCACCGGTCTCGCCGCCCCGTCCTCCAGTTCGAGAACCTCCTTCCGCCGGGCAAGCTCCTCCAGTCTGAGCACGCCCTCCACCTCCAGGCCGAGCGCGGCCTCCATCCCAGAGCTCGCCGTCCTCTCCAACCCCATCACCAAAGCTCACTCCCACGGTGAGCCTCCCCATTGCTATTTCTCCCGCTGCTATATATCTGAAAAGAAACTGAAGCCATGTGTCAGGTGCTGCTTGACAAATAAGTAAATCACAAAAACAGTGTACTCCATTTTTAATGCGGTAGGACTTGCTTTTTCTAGGGAGAGAAAGCCATAATAGTTGAACCTGGGCATGAATTTTGTTTCATCCATGGTTTAAAAAAAAATTACAGGTGCAGTGCTTGTGGCCTCACATTATTTTAGTATCCTTGGTCCTCCTATTATTTTTGGTGCAGTGCAGTTACGGGTGAACACTTGGTCCTCCTATTATTTTAGTATCCTAGTTCGTTGCCTAGTAATTATTCTTGACATGCTTTACATGAGTCATTAATGTTCACATTAACGGGGATTGGGGGCTAGGGTGGTCGTTGCCTGATCTGCCTCAGAAATGACTAGTAGATAAATGCATTGCAGATTTTTTGAATGAAAAATTCTTTTGCATATGCCCACTCTGTGTATGTGGAATTCTCATTTGATTTACAATGACTCCCCTAGCCACTATGGATGAGCTTGGCGACCCCCTCACCGTGGATGAGCTCAGCGACCCCGTGGACATCCCAGTGGATGTGATCCATCTGTTCGCTAGACGTCAGCCACGTGAGGTTCCTCGAGGGGTTGGTGGCCTCGGCTCTGACAATATGGCGCGTCCAGATGCGGTTTTGCCAGAGGGTGCTGGAGGAGGCGATGGACTCGGTGAGAACGACGATTTGGTTCAAGCCTACATGGGGACGGGCTTCCGTGATGATGGTGTGTATGACACCACAGGTTGCTTTCCGAAGAAGGCGTTCTTCATCGCATCCCATCACTATTCTATTGGCTATCTTGATCGCGTACATGCTATCAGATTTTGGATCTTCTTTTTCACCATCGTCATCCACCCGTTAGAGTTACGACAGTATTAACCAGTAATGAAGTACTAGTACGGGTTTTCCCTCTATGATTTCCGAATTAGTAGCTAGATGTGCCGTGAGTTTTGATGGGTACGATGTATGTACTCCTAGTGTTATGGCATATTTTCCGGGTAACGTACAATCGACATTCGTTGAATGAAAATACGGAAGAGTATAAAGATATGAGGTTGGCATGCTATTGTTTCTCATCCACCCCCTCTCAGCCTTCCCATTCTATGCAAATGAGCAAGATTCAGTGCTTATATCTTGTTGCCATCTTTTTACACCTTGATTGCCATTGTTCTCCACCTTTATATTATCATTTTTTGTGTATGGAAACAAAAGCCATTTTGCCTTGCTTATTGAGTTGAGTTATTATGATGACTATCCCAATTTGTCACTTTGTTGTGCAACCTTCAGGTTGGCCTAACCAAGCTGAACACTTCGTTATCATTCTCTGTGTTGTAGTGTCTCCTGCTGTAATATGTTCAGTGGCCTTTACAACAACTGAGACAACAAAAATGTAATGTGCTAAGATGCCCTTTGCCAACTAAATCTTCAATCTATTGTTTACAGAGATGTCTCCGTAGGTCTATTTCCCCCTTTTAGGCTCTAAATTTTTATTTGCAAGTTGGAAGAATGTTCAAATATATTTCTGTTATCCTAGCCGATTAAAATTGACCTATAGTAAGTCAAGGTTGTGTCAGTGTATGATATATGCATGATCTGACCATATGATGTTTGATGTTATCTGTTTGAGTACTAGTACACTCAATCACATATAAGGCTGAAGGTTATTGTTTAAGCAAGTTTTGGCTTCTAAAAGGAAAAATGTTTCGCGGTTAAAATAAAGATGACAACACCAGGTAATCAGCTATCCTTGCATTTGTGCGCCCTCTGCTCTTAATTGATTTAGAGTCACTCTCTTTCTTCTGCATGAATGTCCACTCTTTAGGCAATTCCTTGGAAGCACGGATGGGAAGATATGTAGTCATCAAGACATTTTGCCCTACCAAACGACGAGTTAGTTGTGCAAGCTGTGCCGTCGATGCCCTTCGTACGCATGTCCATTTCTCCATTTGCGTAGCGCGGCGACTCTGGTGTAATCGGAGCCCGTTTGTTGTATTTGGTTTTGACAAAAATATGTGTGGACTAGCTGCAGAACAGATGTAAGAACATGCGTGCTTCAGCTTCAGCAATCTGTGTGGTGTTTGAACCAAGTATGTTATAGAGCAATGTCCTCGCCAAATTAGAATACCATGTCTCCTGAATGCTGAATATTATGGTGTGATGTATTCAGTAAATTGCAGCTTGGCAATATGGGACAGAGGGAGTATACACTATATTGCGTGAATTTATGAATAGATTGTAGTACATTTTTGTGAATGAACACATGGGACACTGGAACAAAAAGTTGCAACTTGAATAATAATCAACGAACGAGAAAATGACGGCTCAAAAAAGAAAAGAAAAAACGAGAGGATGATCTTGCTACCCACCGAAGCGAGACTTAAACATCTAAATAAAAACATTTGCGGATTTGCGAGCTGATCCGAAAAAACATAAATGTATCCGGATTCTGAATCCTCCACATTATTTTGGCTTTGTTTGCCTTTTGAGAGTGACCGTTTTTATGAAATTAGTACCATATATGGTG
This sequence comes from Alopecurus myosuroides, assembly GCA_028641055.1. Lineage (NCBI taxonomy): Eukaryota > Viridiplantae > Streptophyta > Magnoliopsida > Poales > Poaceae > Alopecurus > Alopecurus myosuroides. The sequence goes on from CM054063.1 coordinate 276,877,820, forward strand.
AATGCATCTGTTCGTCGAAATCGTCCCTTTCTATAAGGGCAGTGCTGTGCGTCCTCCGGAGGATCCGGGGGCAAAAATCCTCCGGGTCCTCCACGTGACACGTGTCCAGTACTGCACCCAATCCCCCTCAATCCCGCTTTCGCTACACTAACAACAAAAAAGGTACATTGTAATAAGAATTTTCAACTAATATAGCAATTTTCCAAATTTCCCCCAAATCCCTCTTTTGCTACACTGGAGCAAAAAACGGTTCATTGAAATAAGAAATTTCACTAATGTAGCAAAAAACAATCGTCCACATAAAAAACCAAAAGAACTCGTCGGAGATCTCATAGCATATTCCTTATACTATTATAGCAAAAATGGAGGACGACTGCAGCAAATTTTTTTTTGCTATGATAGCAAAATAATAACTTCGTCGGAGACATCATCGGAGATCTCGTCGGATACATTATAGCAATCACTTTGTACTATTTTAGCAAAACGGAAAACAATTGTAGCAAAAAATAATTTGTGCTATTGCAGCAAAAAATGGGTTCGCCGGAGACATCGTCGGAGACATCGCCGGATATTTCGTAGCAAAAACACTATGGTATTTTAGCAAAATTGGAGACCAATTGTAGCAAACAAATTATTATATTATAGCATCATGTGTTACCGTGTCAAACTGATGTGAAAATATGAGCTCAACTAACGTGAAAAAATTGGATCTGCCCACGATCGAGAAAACAACCCATTTATAAAAAAATGGAAAAAAAATTAGAATGCGGGTGGACCTACAGGTTATGTGGGCTTTTTGGCCCACCAAACCTGCCGCGCGGCAGCGCTCCCGGTCCGGAGGAGGAGACACTTGTGATCCTCCGGAGGATAATGATGGTTTCCCTTTGAGTAAAATGGATTGGCGGTACCTGTACTTGTTGACGCAGCACAATACGTACCTGAACTTTCGGATATGCTCAATACGGTACCTAAAGTTGGTGAGTGGTGAATGTACGACCACTGTTCATCGTACACGCGTCGTAGCGTGAGTGGGGCAGGTGCTGTGAGAGAGGGAGCGATGCATTTATTCGGAAAATCCCCTGGGACTCGGACATATACGCCCAGAAGGCCGACCAGGTGGCGATTGGTCTCTTCGTCTCCACCGCCCGCGAAACAGAACGGAGGCGATGCGTCATCGTCTCCGCCACCGCCATCATCGCCAATTTTTCTCCGCTTCGAGTTGATTTCGCTTGAGGAAGGAGAGGCGCCGCTGGTCTTCATTTTGTTCGTCGTGGATAGTGGCGGCGATGGCTCCGGTGCGCCGTCCCGAAGGAGACCCGCCCCCTGCTTATAGTCGGTCCCGCCATTGAACTCTATCTGCATCGTGGTGTTGAAAATCAAAGCGTTTGTAGGAATCTCTTAGTTGTCTTTGATAATTTCTTCAGTTTAGGCCGATTGTCTTAGGGTTTTCGGTAGTAATTGGGGGTTTGTTGGTTGGGGCTTAGGGTTTATGATCTGAAAAAGGCATGGCATTTCTGTGTGTTTAATCTGTCAGGTCGTCGTAGCAGTCACTTCTCAGCTCAGTTTCACCATGGAGGGTTTTTTGTTGGGCATGGAGCTAATCGAGGTTATGTGAATGGGCGGTCAGTTTGGTATGATCACATCGACTCTGTTACTTGGTCGTTGATAATGTTGGAGCATATCGTTGAGGATATTGGTTGGGAGATGGCAGGCAAGGTGAAGGCTTACTACTGCATCCATCTACTGACAATTAGCAGAAATGGTTTGAGGGAGCTGACAAGTGATGAACAAGTGGAAATAATGATGCAATTTCAGGGACCAGGGTATCATTTTTTTGAAATATATTTAGACCATGATGATAGCTTCAATGCTAACCTGGATAGTGAAGATGATGTGGTGTACAATCCAAGAGCTGTACTTACAGCAGTAATCAGCCCTATGAAGCCTGTTCATACTGAAGAAGAACAGATGGAAGTTGAAGGTGGAGCAAAGCAAGGTGGATCACATGATGGTGGAGCAGTGCAAGGTGGAGCACAACATACTGATGCAGAGCATGTTCCAATACAAATAATTTATCCTGAAGATGTAGTTGAGGATAATGATCCAATACCAATGCACAAAAAGAACTTAAGGGTGAGAAACAGGGCTGCCAGGGTGGAGGGTTGCTTGGAAGATGAGAAAGCAGATTCAGATGACTCAGATGATTCAGACTTTGATCCTGGTTCTATGGTGGATAGTGATAATGACATAGGTGATGAAGATGATGACTTGTATGCAGGCAATGTAGATGAGGATGACTTTGAGACTGCAACTGTATGCCAACAAAATGAACCAGCAACAGACATGAGGGCTTCAAAATGTAAAGGTGAAGATTAATACATGGAAGAAGGTGAAGATTTGTGGGGACCTGATTCAGATGATGAAAATGGTAAGATGAGGTTCAAACAGTTTAGAGAGGATGATATGCAATGTCCTAAGTTTGAAGTTAGTCAGGTGTTTCAGAATGTAGCTATGGTTAGGCAAGCCATTAGAGAGTATTCATGTCAAAACAGAGTTGACTTGAAGATGCCAATCAATGATAAGAAGAGAGTGAAAGCTATCTGTGATGAAAATTGCACTTGGTTCATGTGGGTCTCACGGGATAGCAGAACCAAATCTTTTATGGTTAAGAGGTATGTTAGTGAGCACACATGCAGCAAGAAGTGGAAGGTTAAGGCCTTAACAGCTAAATTTCTTGCAGAGAAATACATTGGTAGCTTTAGGGCTGATCAAGGTATGAGTTTAAGGAATTTCTCAAGGATTGTGCAAAAATAATGGCACATGAATCCTGGAAGAATGAAGCTTCATATGGCTAGGAGAGAGGCAATGGTAACCATCCATGGTGATGAGGAAGGGCAGTACAAACTACTGCGGGATTATGCTAATGAAATCAGGAGGAGCAACCCTGGTTCTTCTTTCTATGTGTCCCTTGACCCTACAGCAAAATTCAGTAAGTTGTACATGTGCTTGGATGCTTGTAGAAGAGGTTTCTTACAGGGTTGTAGACCTGTTATTTTCCTGGATGGTTGTCATATTAAGACTAGATACAGGGGACAGTTGCTGGCTGCTATAGGGATGGATCCTAATGATTGTATCTTGCCAGTACTATAGCTGTAGTTGAAGTGGAGGATACATCTAGTTTGCTATGGTTTCTTGATACATGGAAGAGGGATCTTTGCATACAGAACACTGAACCATGGACAATCATGTCTGACAAACAAAAGGTGAGCAGATGCAAGTACTGTACTTAGTTGTTATTTCAAATGAAAGTACTGTATGTAGTTGTTATTTCAAATGGAAGCAATGTATAGTTGATCATTGAGTGCTAGTACTGTACTGTATAGTTGATCATTGAGTGCTATCTGATGCAAGGTTTAATCAATGATGTAAGTGAATTGTTCCTAGAGTCAGAACATAGGTTCTGTGTGAGGCATATGTGGTCTAATTTTCAAAAAATTACAAGGGGGGTGCGTTGAAGAACCAACTTTGGAAGATAGCAAGGAGCAACACAATAATTAAATATGACAAACATATGGAAGAGGTGAAAGCAATGAACATGGATGCTTACAAATGGCTTAATGAATTGGACCCTGCAACTTGGGCGAGGGCATGGTAGAGGGATTTACCCAAGTGTGATGCCTTGTTGAACAACAATTCAGAAGTGTTCAACAAGTAAGTGTGCCATATATTTCTTAGTTGCTTACATCGTTTCAATATTATTGAGATGCTTAATGCTGGCTTTCCTAATTTTTCAAATTATTGTTTTCGTAGGCACATTCTAGATGCAAGGGAACTACCATTGCTAACCATAGTTGACATGATAAAAAATCAGCTCATGGCCAGGCATTATACAAAGCTGATTGAATCCGAGAAATGGGCTGGTATTGTTTGCCCCAAGATAAGAAAGAAGGTGGACAAGACTATTGAAATGGAAAACCTGGCAGAGGTAAGTGGAGCAGGTGATGGTCTTTTCCATGTTGCTGAGAGAGGATCAGACTACATTGTAGACTTGCATAAGAAAAATTGTAGTTGCGGAAGGTATCAGAAATCAGGGATTCCATGCATGCATGTAGTGGCATGTTGTAGAGCTGAAAGAAAAGATCACCTTGATATGGTTGATCACTTCTATAGTAAAACAATGTTCCAGAAGGCATATGGAAATATTATTTACCCATGCAAGGACAAGACTGAATGGGGAAAAAATGTTTGGGCCACCAATTTACCCACCATTCTATCAAAAACATGTTGGTAGACCAACAAAAAGTAGAAGGAAAGCTCCTGGTGAAGTACCTCATTACAGTGGTCGAAAGAAAATGTCCAGGCATGGTGTAATCATGCACTACAGCTACTGCAAGGAGCCAGATCACAACAAAGGAGGTTGCAGGTACCTAAAGGCTAGCTTACCTCCTCCAAATCAGGCTAATGTGCCATCACCCAACAATCCTGAAGAACCTGAAATTGTGCCACCACAACCATCTGACACTATACAACAAAACCAGAGCCAACATGTGGTTGAAAATATTTTGGTTGACACATTGATTAGTCAGGTAATTCTATTTACATATGTCATTGTTACCTCATTGCAGTTTTATAGGTACATCTAATTATAAACAATGTTTATTTTCAGAGATGCCAACTCCAAGAGTGGTTGAGACTATGCTTGTACCTGAATCATCATTCATCAGTGATGCAAGGGCTATGACGAGTCAAGAGAGCCAAGGGAGTTCCAGTACCATCAGACAAGGAGAACTAGCACAGAAGTTGCTTGAGTTAAAAAATCAAAAGGATAGAAAACTAGAAGAGAAGAAGAATGCTCTGTAGCAGCCATGCAGGAATCTGCTTTACAGAAAGCTCAAGATGAAGCAAGAAGGAAACAAGCTGTAGCACAGAAGAAAGCACATGCACTGGAACTCAGAAAACAACTAGCAGCAGAGAGGAAGGAGGAGGCAACAATCACAAAGCAAGCAAAAGCCCAAGCAAAAGCTTTTGTTCAACAGGTAAGAAAGGAAGCTTAAGCAAAAAAAAGTAGTGAAGAAAGCTTAGAAAGATTTAGAAAGGCAACAATCATCTCTAGCTAAGGAGGAAGCTAAGGCTCAAGCAAGAAGGCAACAAGCTGCAACAAAAGAAGAAGAGAGAAGAGCAGAGGAGCAAAGAATTGCTGGACTTGAAATTGCCTATGAGAGAAGAATGGTTGCTGAATTCAGAGCAGATAAGGAGAGGCTTGTTGCATCTGGTGCAAACATTGAAGCTCAAGAAGAAGAAACACAGCTGGTGCCACCAGTGAAGAAAACTTCAATATTTGACATCTTCAGAACCTGAAGCTATTTAGAACCTTTGTTTTAAGTTCTCTATATAAGCACTCTATCCAAGTTATAGTACTATGTAAGAGACATTTTGTACTTTCCTACTCTATGTCAAGAGTACTACTATGTAAGAGTGATTCTGAACCTGAAGCTTGTTTCCAAATGCTCTCTCTAGCATTGTTTCCAAATGCCAGATGCTCTAGTATGTAAAATTCCTCTATGTCAACTGTTGTTTCCAAATGCATTGCAAATGTCAGGTGCTTACCATTTCATTTAAATTCTACCATTCACAAGCTTGCATTCAATTCAACATACTTCACAGCTAACATATAACAGAAACAAAATCACATTGATAGACTGAATAACAGAAACATCATCACTTAGATGTTCATTCATTACATAGGATCACAACATCACAACTAACATAAGATTTTTACACACATTGCACAGCTCAAACAGACATCATACCCAAACAACTAACATCAGACACAACCTAGACGATCCAACATACTTGGAACCAACTTCACTTTTCCTTCTTCAGTAAGACCAGCACACCTAAAACACACAGAACCATCACACTTGCAACAATGCACTTCATGATCATCAAAGCTTCTCTCCCAACAGCAATGAGCACATCAGCTTGGCTCCTGCTGATTGGTTTCTTTCCACTTGATTGATTCGAAGCAACCCATCCATCCCCTTCACCTGCAGCAGTCAGCTCCTCCCTCCTCTCATGCGCAGCACCTATGGCATCCACAAAAGCATCACCCCTGAGTATGTTGTGCTCAACTAGGAGGTCAACATACTCTAGCTACCAATGCCAAAAATCACATGTTCTCTGCATCAAAAACCAAAACCCTAGTCAGCTAAAACTCGTAGAAAATCCAATTTTTCTCCACCAAAGCAACAATGCGACCAAATCAAGAAGAGAAACACTAACCCCATGACTCTGGCATTTGTAGAAGATCCACCCATTGTGCAGGACTGTCTTGGACTCGAACCACTTGACACGCTTGCCGCAGTCAGGGCATGGGATGCAGGGGATTAGAGGCAACAGACGAGAACCAGAGCGGCGAGCACCTGAGCGAGATGAGCTGTTGATCGACATGGCGACGGGCGACCGCGATGGGCAACAACGGCGACAACAAGCTGCGGATTTGGTTGAGGGCGACGAGGAGGGGGAGAAGAGAGCTACGGATTTGAGAAGAGAAATGGGGATTTCACCACTGATCGCCACTTTACAAATAAACCCACATGCAACCAGCTCAGCACAGCACCTGCCCCGCTCGCGCTACGACGCGTGTACGATGAACAGTGACCGTACATTCACTGCTCACCAAATTTAGGTACCGTATTAAGCGTATCCAAAAGTTCGGGTACCGTACTGTGCTGCGTCAACCAGTACCGGTACCGCTTTTACTCTTTCCCTTCTATAAACTGCTACCGATCCAAATCCAAACTCAAATTTCCTTTACTTCGTTCGTCACAGCCGAAAGGAAATGGCCGGCTGCACCGCACCTGCACCCCGATCGCCACTATAGCTGGCCAAACGGGCCGAGCCAAATGGGCTGGCCCGAAGCACGACATTTTTGGCCCGGCACGGGCACGACACGGCACGATTTAAATGGGCCGCGGCACGGCACGAGCACGTTAGTGCCCGAGCCGCTCCTCGATTTGAGGCACGTGGGCCGGCACGGCACGACACGATATAAACGGGCCGGCACGCGGCCCGGCACGAGCACGATAGGGCACGGTTAAATTAGAGGGTGGGAATCTATTTTTATAGGAAAAAAATGCATTTTTTAGGACTAAATTAGGCCTCTAATAATTAAATACGGCTAAACAGCTCAAAACTGAGACAAATCACGCTTAACATGGACTAAATATGACCCTAATTACCGTCCAACACTTAAAATGCTCCCCTCCCGCTCAACAAATTCGAAAAAGGGCCTCCCCCACTCCCCCCGCTCCTCCCAGGCCAAGCAAAAATTGAAATTTCAAAAAATCCCGCCCATTAATCGGCTCAGCCGTGCCAGGCCGGAATCGGGCCAACCGTGCTGAAATGGTCCCATCAGGCCATAAACAGGCTGTTAGGCCGTGCCTTGCAGCGAAATCAGGCCCGTGGGCAGACCCGGCACGGCACGAATAAGCCGGGCCGTATACGGGCCGTGCTTTTTCCGGCACTGGTCGGGCCGTGCCGGGCGGCCCGCTTGGCCAGCTGGTTGGACCCGGATCCGGGCGGCTCCGTGCACTTGGCCAGCCACGGTTCGCGTCGTCTCCCGTTGTTTTTCTCCCACCCGCCCACCCAGCAATAGCTAGCGAGTCCCCTCAGCTGGGCCTCCGCGAATACGTCGGCGACCCCAACTCCGGTGAGCGGCGGCGCTGCAGGTCGACGCGGGGTAAGTCGTATCTCCACCTCCACGGGTCAATCCCTTCATTCCGTAGGCCTAGGGCTGCCGTGCGCCTGATATGCTCAGCCCAGTTACCCGTACCCGCACCGCACCTCCTCCCCCGATCCCCAAATCCTCCAATCCCACCATAAACTTGACCGCTCCTGTCCTCTCATGATATAACAGGCGCCGGCGGGGCGAAGCGACCGGAGACCAGAGGAATAAGAGGGGAAGGAAGAGGCGCGCTCAGGTGGCGTCGCGGGAACCGGTTCCGGCGAGCGTTGAACGGCCGAAGGCGGCGGCGCGATGGCGAAGCGGTTGATGACGCGGATGCTGGGGATGTTCCGGTCCCGGACGCAGGTCGGCGTCGACAGGGCCGGCAACAACTACTTCTCCCTCGTCGAGGAGGTCGACGGCGCCAGTACGTGTCCTTACCACGCCCGGCTATTCTCATCCATTCATGTTGTCGCATGTGTTCCTCTGGTCCTGAATTCCTGATATAACCGGCGTTTCTGCTTCGTGATGGCATAAACAGTGAAGGAGAAGCGTTGGGTGGAGTTCAAGGGCGACCGGGATCCGACCACTGTTCCAGGTTACAAATCCGGCCTATTGCTTGTTTGCCCTTTAAGAATCTGTGGTTTGCCCATTTTGGATGGTACTGACAAATGTTTTTGCAGGCATGTATGGTTTAAGGCCTTCGTTCTGACTTTGAGCCCATCTACTTGGATTCGTCGGTGAGTAAACAGTATCTGATAGTTGCGTTGTGCCTGTAGTGGAGTGGATTTGCTGGTTGAATGGGCAAAGGAAGAAAGCTCCGACACCAGAGGTAAGGATTAAGACCATGCCAGTCCTCTCATGGTTTTTCTGAAAATTGTGCGTAGATCATTTGCTTCTTCATACATACTCCGTGGTAGTAAGGGAAGCAGTGTGTTCATTGCGTCCGGTACTGATGCATTGCTACACCGAGACAGGAACTGACTGAACTGGAGGCGAGGCGCGAGCGTGTCAGGCAAAATGTTGAACGTATGTACCTGGTGATTCCAACTCCTAGCCCCTCTTATGCTTTTGATCTCGAGCTTCACTCGCTGCTCTTTATGTGTATGCTTATTTATAATGTTACTTTGTGAGCAAGAACAATATCTCTCAACATAGTGTCTATTACTTCGGATTTTTATGTTCTCCATAAACTGTTGAATTATCCTATGTCAGAGATGTTTGATGATTGAAACGCTACACAGAAGTTATCTGTGTATGCCTCTCATGAGTAGTGACTATTGTTTGTTGGGATCACACTCATAGGAATGCATCAGTTCTCGTTGTTTGCAGTCTGCCTTATGCTTTTTACTATATGCATTTTGTGCTAATTCGGTAATTCCAATTAGTTTCAGTACATAGTAGAACTGGGAGAATGATGGTCAGGGATTTGTATTTTCCACTTGCATGCTAATTTTTTGGTACTGCTAAATGGAAACTGTATAATATTTTGAGGGTAAAGAGTTCATTACAACTTGAGAGAGGAAGAAAAATCACATGGAAATTTTATCACTAGAAGCACTCCACCAATTAATTGGAATGTCAATACATAGACTTCACGTTTCTTTAATGTTTGATTGACTGCAAAGGAGTAACTAGTAATCCCCCTCCCCCCCCCCCCCCCCCTTCTAATGGCATGCAGTTGAAACTTAGTTTATTGTAGTTTTGAACCAACCTAACGAGACCGGCTTCATTTTTCTATGTCCTTGATGTTGGCATAAGACCATCTCCTCAAGAAACACAAGAGATAGTGCGACACCTGCAAAAATTGGGGATTGGGGGAAAAGAACAGAAAGGAAAATGATGATTGTAAACTTTCAGTTTTATTCTATAATTTACCTTTATTCATCTCACTGACACTCCTACCACACCTTGAAAGACTCACTCCAACTCAAGTACACACTCCGCCTCACTGGTCCTGTTGGCACCATCCTTGTCTCCTTTCTCTTGCTCTTTTTAGACGCTGTCAGTTACATGGATGTCACTCCAGGCGTGACACGTATATCTAGTTTCATCTAGTCGTAAAGAAAACATGTTGAAGTGGTGACCAATCGGTGTGTGATCTGAATTTGTGCATTTTAAGAACTGTTACAAAATGTATATTATGTACCACTGTACAAGATGCCTTCTGTCCGTGTGAAGCTTTTATTGTAGTTGCTACAATATAAGATTTTATAAATTAGTTTTATCTCGTCAAGGTCCTCTTATATATAATTTTATATGTGTTTGGTTTCATGTATTTTCCCCACTAATACATTTAATCTGTGTTCAATCAAGTTCTCAAAAAGAAAGAAGAAGAGGAAAGAAAGGCTGGTGTTCGACAAGTCAAGAAAATCGGTATTTATGTTATTCCCTGTTTTCTATTATTTCCTATCAGCATTTGTATGTCCCGTTGGAATTCCTTGAATTAACTGTTTACTGCATGAAAAATCTGATCACTATGGTTCTGTTCCACCAACACCTTTCAGACCAATTTTATGGTTATTTGCACTGCCTAGTTTCCAACCTTATTCCCCAGAAACTCGATGGCGGGGAAACTAATACTTGACATCGTTCTTTACTGTCAAAGTTTGGACGCAACTAGCAAATCACTATAATTGAACAATTAAGTTTTCCCAAAGTTCGCCCTACTGTGTTGCTAAAGGATGAGAATTAATACTGTCACGTTGCATTTTCTTTCCTTCTAAACGCTCGCTATTGATGTTCTTTCAAATATAGGGAAAACAGAATCTCCAAATCTGAGAAGTTTTACGCAGCAGTTCCCTGGTACTTCTGTTGACAAAAAGAAAGGTGACAGTCTTAGTCTTATTCGGTATCTGTTATGAATTATTGCATTGTGATATAAGTGCAGCTCAAACATGTGCGATAACATTTCCGCCTCACTGTTTAGGACCTGATTCTAAGCCTAATGATGCGACTGATGTGGAAGATGCCAGAGCAGATAATGACAGGTTTGTTCTAATACAGCGGTTTTTCGCTAAGTGTTTGTATTTACTCGCTGGTTATTTCCTTAAAGTCTATAATGCCAATCATTGTCTTGCATATGCTATTGTGCCGCTTCTTTAGAGAGTGATGCCTGCCTTTTTCAGTATCTGCCTCGAATAACTCAGCAGTTCTGCAATCAATGAACTAGGGATATTATTCAATTGTATGCAAAGGGAAGTTAATCTATCAAGTTTAAGGATAGAAATGAAGCATATGCACTCATACAGCAACTCTGGCTAATTTGGGAACTAAAAGAGAAGAAAACAAACTGCTGCTATCTTCATTTGATTCGGTTGGTTTGAACCCATGCTCGTTTTGTTTCAGGTCTTCCGAGCCGACAGGTACTGGTGCCAGTTTTAAACCGGGGACTTGGCTGCCACCATCATGAACGCCAACCAGCAGACGAAAGACCTCTGCTAGAGAATTTTCCAGTGGCAGACGAAAGGCCTCTGCTAGAGAATTCTCCCGTGGCCTACGTGCTGGCTGCAGCTTTGCTGATAGATTCTTCTAAAGATTATGCCCTCATTTTGTTTGCCCTGCGTTCTGCGACAGTGTATGTATGTTAGATGTTGAATTTCCGTGAGGTCTAACCTCAGTTAGCAACAAATGCGCCCACTTTAGAATTTTTGCCGAAGCCTTCTTTGCTAAGTTTCATGGACAACTGTCTAGTCTAGCAAATTTTTTGAAGAAAACAAATCCGACTTTTTGTAACGAAGAGCGTCTCCAATGGAGAAATAAGAGCAGGCCATAAGAAATAATGGTAGCTTAAGACCCGTCTGTAATCATTTTGAGGGTCGGCCACAGTTGAAAAAACGTTGAGGTCGACCTCACCGGTGTGGCCTTTCTTTAAGATCTGAATGCAATGAAAAAGAATATTCACATGTACTGTTTGCACGTGGAAGGGAAGGAGGCAAGGAGCTACGATTTGGTTGGATATGAATAAAGCTGCTAGGTGAGCTCTACCTTAAGGTTGAGATGGGGCTTTAAACATTGAGGGCCTCTTTGGTTTACAGGATTTTCAAAATATAGGAATAGGAAAAACAAAGAATTGCAATGTTATGCAATTCAATTCCTACAGGATTTTAAAACATAGGAATTTTGTAAGAGATGTGTTTGGATGGCGCGCAGGAAACAAACACAGGAATTTTGCAGGAATGGGGAGAGAGAGTAGAGAGAGATAGAGTATGAGTGCATTGGACTTCTCAAAGGAAAAAATAAAAAGAGGTTGGACCTCATGTTGAGATTCCTATGGAATGGAGGGCAAAGGAATAGATTCCTTAGGAATTTGGTGGTGTCAATCCTACATTCCAAAGACATTCCATAGGAAAAATTCCTGTGGTTTGGAATCCTCCAAAATTCCTATGAAATTCCTTTGATCCAAAGGGGCCCTGAAGAAGTTTCAGCTCACTATAACCAAACTAGTAGGACCTAGCTTACGACCTACAAAAATATTAAGCATTGGAGACGCCCTGGTTTGCCTTTCACCTACATGGTGTAACAGCTGGAGTTGGCGCAGTGTCGGTGTAAAAGAAGAAAATCACATGTATCAATAACAGTAAATGGTAAGCATTTCATCTAGGCTGAGAAAATCACATGTATCAATAACAGTAAATGGTAAGCATTTCATCTAGGCTGCTCCGACTGGCAGCAGCTGCAGTGGTGGAGATGATCTGGATTGCGGTGGCGGAGGTTGTTTGTTGGAAATACACGGAGCGACGACAGAAAACTAGCACATCCCATAAGCATTTCATCTAGGCTGCTCCGACTGGCAGCAGCTGCAGTGGTGGAGATGATCTGGATTGCGGTGGCGGAGGTTGTTTGTTGGAAATACACGGAGCGACGACAGAAAACTAGCACATCCCAGTGCCCCTCTTCTCAAAGTTTTTGTACTCCCGATTGGCCCATAAACAATTGATCAGCCAGGGCTTAGGTTTTCGTTTGCCCCGTATGTGGCGATTACGATTCTCCCGCAAAGGCGATTTTTGGGCGATCGTCGTCGCCGCCTGAAGATCCGATCTGGTCATCTCCCCGTCGTCGTCTTTGGCCACGGTGACACCCACCCCGAGTCTTCCTCTGATTCCCTGGACCACAACATCCAGCCCCGTTCAATCCCTGTGTTCTAGGGCACAAGGTCGTAATACACTGAAACCCCTAGTTTTGACACAAGGCTGCTGATGGACAAGGTAGAGGGATTGATGAGGAGTCTCAGAGGAGGAGAGCAGAGAAGTCAAAATCGCATGGACAGATGGCATCAGGATGGGAGAAGTCGAAGCAAAAGCGCTGGGGAAACTGCTGTCCGAGAAGCCAGCCTATGCGGACGACATTTCGGCATCGCTGGGCTGGATTTGGTGCCCGCTGAAAGGGTCCCGATGCAAGGTAATGGGGGAGAATATCTTCATGTTTACTTTTCTCCAAAACTCTTGTTGAAGGCAAAGGATGAAGGACCGTGGATGGTGGGGAATGATCTGCTGATCATTGAGAACTTTGATCCGGAAAAGACTTTAGAGGAGTATACATTTGCCACAATACCAATCTGGGTGCATATGCTCAAACTGCCTCTAGGTCTGATAAATAAAGATACATGAGAAAGAATTGGCAATGAGATGGGATCCTTCTTGGAGGCAGATGTGAATGAGGATGGGATAGCTGTTGGGGAGTATCTCCGAGTACGGGTACGGATTGAGGTGGCCAAACCACTTATGCGGGGTACCATTATAAAAGTCGATGACAATGGCAAAACAAGATGGATCTTGTTTGAGTACGAACACCTGCCTGAATTTTGCTTCACATGTGGCATCCTAGGCCATGACGACAAGATGTGCAAGATCAAACTCGCCAAGGGGGAGAAACAACGGTATGGGAGATGGTTGAAGGCGTACATGCCTATGCGTCAGATTGAGTTTTACATGAGGTCTTGGGGTGAGTCACGGAATGCATGGCGCAACAACAACCAAAAAACATCGGGTAGCATAACAAGGAGTGATGGCCCCACATGGTGTAAAGGACTAAACAACAAGGATAGTCTGGGATCTGATGGCAGCAACCTTAAGGGCATAAAGTCCGCGGAAGAGGTCACAAGTCCGCTAAAATCGCTCCCAGAAATCAAGACTGCATGCACTCCAAAAAGACTGACGTTTAAAACTCAAGCTAAACCTTCTCAGAATAGGGAGATTGAGAACAAGGAGGTAGCAGCTGGGCAGCTCGGGCCGAATTGTGGAGGGACGGCCCAACATGGAGGGTTGGCAGGAGCTCAGCCTGCTATGCATGTAGAGGGTACGGGAAGTAGCCAAGCGACCCTGATCACGGGGGAGAAGATGGCATAAATAAGCAGAAGGGGGAGAAGCAGACTGAACTAAAGAAGTACAAGAAAATAAAGGGGGCTAGAGGGACTGGAACAGGGACAAGTACTATAATATCTGAGAAGATGAGACAGCGGGAAACAATGGATATGGATGTTGATGAATTCATAAAGAAGCGGAAGGCGGAGGTACCACGGGAGGAACTGAGTCATAAGACCGACACCGAGATCGCGGGGCTGTCAGAACAGCTCCGCGGAGCCCAATGAGGATAGCAATCCACAACTGCCGGAGTTTGGGGAATGGCCCGGCAGAGAGAGGTCTTCTGGCCCTACAGAAGAAGGTGGACCCCGATATCCTTTTCTTGTCTAAGACAAAATTGGATATGGCTAGAATGGAGAGATTTTGGTGGAAGCTTGGTCTCCCTCACATGATTATCAAAGATTGTGATGGGAGAAGGAGTGGCTTAGCAATGTTTTGGCGGCGAGGAATAAATGTCAGCCTTAGATGGAAGGTCAGGATGCAAATTGATGTGGATGTTTAGGAAGAGGACGGCTTCAAATGGAGACTCCCTGGCATATATGGCGAACCGAGACATGATAAGAGAGAAGATACCTGGAGACTGCTACGTACTCTACACCAACAATCTGATAGACCTTGGGTGATTTTAATGAAATTATGTATAGCTTTGAGAAACAAGGTGGTGCCCCTAGACCACAATCCCAAATGGAGAATTTCCGCAATGCTCTTGACTTTTGTAACCTCCAAGACTTGGGCTTTGAATGTGATATCTTTACCTAGAGAAATAATAAATTTCGTGTTGATGGTTACATTCGAGAGAGATTGGATAGGGAAGTGGCTACACCGTCTTGGAGGGCCCGGTTCCGAGGGTACAAAGTTGTGAATGGTGATCCTGAACATTCGAACCATAGGCCTATCACAGTGTACTTGAAAGGAAACCAGTGGCCACCCCGAATCAATCATGGTGGTTAAAATAGGTGATTTGAAGCTCGATGGCTCATGGAGGAGGGCTGTGAGGAAAATGTACAAAATTCATGGGAGGTTGCGGGCATACATGGCAAATAGGACGTGATGGGGAGGCTGCGTGTGGTCTCGAGTGAGCTCCATTCTTGGAGCTCAGAAGTAGTGGGTGACCTACAAAATCGGATTAAAAAGCTAAAAGTTGAGCTGGAAGCTTGCAGAAGGGAGGGTAGCACAGATGCAAATTACGGAAGGAAAAGGTCCTAGAATATAGACTTGGTAAACTTGAAGACCAGTGGGATACACACTGGAAGCAGCGACCCATGTCCATTGGCTACAAAATGGTGATCGGAATACCAAGTATTTTCACTCGGTTGCATCGGAGCGGAACAAGCATAACACAATAAAAAACCTGAAGAGGGAAGATGGAGTGGTGGTGGAGGGGGAGGAGGGATTACATGCCCTCGTATCTAACTATTACTCTAGCTTGTTTACCCCCATGGCAGGTACAAACTCAACACATGTTTTGGAGAATATCCAGCCCCGAGTTACACCCCAAATGAATGCCCATCTAACATCTGAGTACATTAAGGAGGAAATAAAGGGGGCTCTAGACAACATAGGTGATCTTAAAGCACCGGGTGCAGATGGCATGCTGACGATTTTTTTCAAGTTCTTGGGGACGGTGGGAGACACAATGGTACATGAGGTGATGAATGTCTTGCGAGGCGGCAGATACAATCGTGATGCTTATCCCGAAGGTGCAAAACCTTGAAAGTATGAAGGATCTATGCCCAATTATCCTTTGCAGTGTCGTTTATAAACTGGTGTCCAAGGTGCTGGCCAACCGGTTGAAAGGAGTTCTTGATGAGACCATATCGCCGAATCAGAGTGTGTTTGTACCCGGTAGACTTATTTCAGACAACACTATTTTGGCCTATGAGATGTCGCATTTCATGCGGACGAGGAGATCTGGGAAGAAGTGCTATATGGCAGTAAATCTTGACATGAGAAAAGCCTATGACCGGGTTGAATGGCCATTTTTGGAGAATATCATGTTAAAGATTGGCTTTTGCACTCAGTTTGTTGAAAATGTCATGACGTGTGTGAGGTCTGTGTCGTACCGGTTTAGAGTCAGTGGCAACATTACGGACACAATCATACCCGAGAGAGGCCTTCGACAAGGGGACCCAATATCCCCTTATCTCTTCTTGTTATATAGAGAAGGTTTCTCATCACTACTACATGACGTCGAGGAAAAAGAGAACATCCAGGCATAAAGCTAGTACCGAATACACCCTCTGTAAACCATCTTCTGATCGCCGACAACTCACTGCTGCTGATGGAGGCGACATCGGAATCTGCGACTGAAATTAACCAAATTCTCCGCAGCTATGAGGAAGCCTTGGGAAAAATGATCAATACAGAGAAGTCTTCTATTCTATTCAGTGCAAATACCCCGAGAAGAAAGAAGGAATAGATCATGGGTTTGCTTGATCTAAGGATATAGGCGCAGAGAGGAAAGTACCTTGGCCTGCCAACCTACATCGGCAAGGACATAGCAAGGGTTTTTGCATATATCAAGGAAAAAATACTAGCAAGAATAAAGGGGTGGAAGGAGTGTTTCTTATCAAAAGCAGGGAAGGAAATCCTAATTAAAGCTATTGCACGATCCATCCCCACATATGCTATGGCATGTTTTGACATCACCAAAACACTATGTGATGACATAACACAAATGGTGTGTTGCTATTGGTGGTCAAAACAGGAGAATGACCACAAGGCACACTGGGTAGGATGGGAGAAAATGATGGGACCGAAAGATGAGGGAGGCCTAGGCTTTCGGGATATCCACACCTTTAATATTGCTATGCTAGAACGACAGGGATGGAGACTCCTACAGGCACCAGACTCCCTGTGTAGCAGGGTCCTAAAAGCCAAATACTTCCCTGATTGTAGCGTTTTGGAAGCGGTCGCCCAGCCTGAGATCAGCTATGTGTGGCGTAGCATCTTGAAGGGAATGGAAATGGTTAAAAAGGGGTACATTTGGAGAATTGGGGGATGGTACGAATGTCTGCATTTTGGAGGTTACATGGATCCCAATTGGTGACACGAGAAGACCCCAGACAAGGCAAGGGAACCATATATTCACGATGGTCTCTGAACTTATTACCCGGTTCGGAACTGTTGGGATGAAATTCTTGTCAAGAAAACTTTTCATGAGGCTGATGCTTCTGCGATTCTACGGATACCAATCTTTGAACATGAAGAGGACCATATTGCGTGGCACTATGATGAGAAGGGCGTTTTCACTGTGAAATTTGCTTACCATGTACAAGCTATTTCTGTGAATGATGCCAGACAGGTTGGATCCTTAGCTGGTTCAAGGGGTAGTCCATGGGAGCAGAATATTTGGAAACAATTGTGGCAACTGGGCCGCCCAGCAAAGGTACACCACTTCTTATGGAGAGTTGCACATGACAACCTCTCAACCCGTATGAATATTAAGCGGAAGAAAATTGAACTGGACACGAGATGCCCAATTTGCAAAAAGCTTTTTGAATATGGTGGCCATATTTTCATCTATTGTCCGGAGCTAAAGAAGGTCTGGAGTTCTCTACTGCCGGAAGCTTTAAGGAAGCATCTCCTCACAAGCTCCTCTAGTCTGGACTTCCTTGATAAAATCCTACACCTCAAATATGAAGAGAAGATGAATCTGGCTGCGCTTTTTTTGGTGTTGGTGGACGGAAAGAAACAAAGACAACATGGGAGAACACAGACTCGCTAATGACAGCCTCTATTTCAAGGTGCGCAGACATGTTTCAGACCAGAAGGAGTTCATTAGGAAAAATTCAGAAATAGCTGTGAACCAACCTGTGCAATGGCAGTCCCCACCAACAGACTGGCTGAAGATTAACTTGGATGGTGCCTTCCGTTCCAACTCGGGCAACGGGGTGGGGGTGGGGTGGGGATGTATCTCCAGGGACCAGAACAACAAGCCTGTGTTCGCTGCAGCCGAAACATACCACCAGACCGGTTCAGCCCCGGAAACCGAAGGCAATGCCTTGCTCCAAGCAGTCAATCTAGCTAAACATATGGGTGTTGGGAGGCCTTTCTTCGTGACTGATTGCCAAGTCCCCCAACGAGCAGTGACATTCTCAAGCTATGATGCAGCACCACCAGGAGCATTATTCAGAGAACTTAAAGTACGCCTCTGGCCGAGTTTCGTTGATTCCAAGCTCGTTTATGAGAGAAGAAACTGCAACAAGCCAGTCCACTGCCTTGCGGCAATTGGAGCATCTGAATCAAGCGGCTTCCAGAGGGATTGGGTTGATCATCTTCCTAGTGATGTAATGAGGGCCATGTACGGCGTTTCTGCCGTTCGTTCTCAATGAAATGCCAGTGTTCCATGTAATTTTTTTGGTACCCCCTTGGATCCATAAAAAATGTCGCTCACTTAGTATAAAGTTTGTACTACTTTATTAAAAAATGAGCAACACTTTTTATAGGTCGGAGGGAGTACTGTATTCGAGTGGAGGTTTTTTTTGGGCTCCTAGACTCCCGTGAGCCTGCTATTTAAAAAAAATAAAAGAAATCATATTCATAAGTTTCGAAAAAATCTAAAAATAAATTCAGATGGTTATTTTTTCATAGTTTTTTTAATTCAGGTTTTCTCATAGTTGATTTAGAGACGAGGTTGGACCTTGATATTGGGATTTTTACACAACATCGGTCCACGTTAAATTGGGCCAATTCTTCTAGCCGAACCCCACGACACCCAGCCATGACCTAACGGAAACCACCCGCGAATCCCCACCGGTAACCGCCGGAATCCAAGGAAACCTCGATGATCAGCGCCCATAGCCACCTCCTTAGCACCCCTGACCGCGGGCGCTGCTGATGACCTCCGGTTTCTCGACAGACTACTCTCGGATTCATCCTTGCCTCCCCCATTGAAAGCTCATGTCTCTCTTAAGTATGGTTTTGGTAGTAGTGACAACACATATTTATTGAGCTAATGATGTTTCAAGTGTTGAACAGGTTCATTTATCAGCTCTAAAAGAGAAAGCCACATGGTTCCCTAAAGATCTTAAAAGGCCAAGCAGGCCGGAATTTCTGGTATAGAGGGAGGAATATCCGGTGCATAAACATCGGAATATTTCAGCCCCTATCCTCGGAAATTCCGGCCCTGGTGAGTTCACTGCAAAGTCGAGGCAGCCTGGGTGCTGCCACCGCCCAGACGAAGGGCAGATATTTCCGGCGGAATATGCCGGTACAGGGGCGGAATATTCCGGCCCATGTGCCCCGAAAATTCTGGCCTGGCAAAGATCGCAGCAAGGCTCAAGAAGCGCTAGTGCTACCACCGCACAATAGTGGGGCAGATATTTCCACAGGAAATTTTCGGTACAAAGGGCGGAATATTCTGGCCGTTGTTCCCTAGAAATTTCCGGCCCAGTGAAGATCACAACAAGTCAGAGGCAGCGCGAGGTCTGCCATCACACAGAAGAGGGGGCGAATATTTCTCCTGAAATATTCCGGCCCCGAATTATTGTAATATCTGGCTCTCTTACCCCGGAATATTCCGGCCCAAAGATTCCTGCAACGGCCATATTTCGAGAGGACCTATAAATAGTTGTCTCCTTCCTTGGCACAGCTTGCTCGTCCATTCCCCTCTCTCCTCCATCAATACCAAGCTTTAAATGCATAGATCCCCTTTCTCAACCAACCAAACTTGATGCCCTTCAAGTATTTGACAGAGAAGACCTAGATCTACATACACCGAGCCACAAATCGATTCCCCCCATTTGGGATCTTGTAGATCTCTTGGTTGCTTTGTCATCCTAGAGAAACTCTAGTTTTTGGAGCTCCACCTTGTTGCAAGAAGATTATGATCCTTGAGAGTCTCCAACCATCTTGTTGGAGTAGCCTCAACCTTGTGTAAAGGTTTCGTCAACACCTTCAAGTTGACCTCATAGTGGAATCGAGAATCTCCCTCATCGAAAAATCTCAAAGAGAATAAGGTGTGCACATTCGTGCCATTTGAGTGCCTAGGTGGCTCCACACCTTTCCAACGTAGACGTAGTTCCCTTGGGAAGGAACTAATGAACCATGTCTTTTCTCCTTATTTACACTTGTGACTTATCTTGTACTTTACATATTTCTTCTGTTGCGTACTTTGTATCGTATCACATAGGTTGTTCACCTAATTGCATATCTAGATAACCTTGTGTTTACTTGTTTAGCCCAAGCTAAAAAGGAAAAGAAGAAAAATTGTTAGTCACCTATTCACCCCGCCTCGTGGAGAAGTGTTGTTCATGGATTCCGACCTCATGATGCAAGCAATTTGACTCCAAGAGAGGATACTGAATCTCAACTCTACATCATTCAAAAAGCTCTTCCACGGGGGCATCTCACTCACATCTGAGGACGCAAGACCGCCAAGGAGGCTTGAGATAGCCTTGACACTTTGTTCCAAGGAAATGAAATCATCCAATCCTCCAAATATGATGTTTCTCCACACAAGGCCAAAAACTTTGTCATGCAAGAGGATGAGACTCCCAAAGAGCTATATAGAAGAACCGTCACACTTACCAATCAATTGAGAGATTTTGGAAAAGAGGAGTTCACCGATGAGTGCTATCAGTATGTAGCTAATATAGTTACAAAATACATTCCTTTTGTATGCCAAACATGTTATTACATATGCATGTGTCTATAAGGCTGGTCACAATGGGGAGTAACTAAGAGTGGTAACATGATGATGTTACTAGTCTAAGTTACTACCTCTACAGTGGGTAGTAACATATTTGTGGTGTCATGCATGACTTCATTTATTAGGCTTATAGAAACATTTTCCCTCGGTATGTGTGATGTTACTAGTAACATAGCTAGTTACCACAAACATTTCTCTCTTCATTAAATATGTGCCACATAAGCAAAATTGCTTTGAAATGTGTGATGTTACTACCTTAGTTACTCCCATTGTGGCCAGCCAAATATTTGTAGTGCTAGTGTTGTAGCAAATGTGGGCCAATTGATAGGATATTATTGTGGCAGATGTAGATGAGTTAAATCCGAGAGATGTTTGTTTAGAATTTGGAGTTGTAAATGAGTTAGTTTTATTTTCCCTTGATGGTTTTGTAAGTAAGGAACAATGTGGTACATTACCGACGGAGTAGAGGTCAAATACTTTGAAAAATCATTGCTCTAGGAAGCTTGTGCCGATGGCACAAAAGAAGCAAAGGTAGAAAACAATGGTAGTTGCAAACAGTAATATGCTTCTCCCATAATAGTAATAATTGTACTATCATTTACAATATATTATGGTACTTGATAATTGTGAAATATTTTTTCAGACCATTAGTAGCACATTTGAATGCAGTTTAGGTACATATCGAAAAAATGCACTTTAGGTACTGTCAAGTATATGGGAAGACATGAATTTATTCTTTCGACAATACTTAGGAGTCTGACAAACTAAACACTCCTGCACCATGTAATATATGTGTATTGTTCATGTGTTTAGCTGGTTATTTGAAAGTACTATTTGTTGCCTAACTATATTTTAATCGAAGGTTTTATGCCTTATCCATATAGTGGTCTACTCTTGGCTTAGTTTTATGAGAACTGCTATACTTACGACACTATATGTAAGATCCTTATAAAACACACATGATCAGTCCGTCGGTAAGTTTCACAAAACCACATCAAACCGTCATATTAGTATTGGACAAGGTCGGCTATGTAATCACCGTACATACATTAGTTCCATAATTTTATTTGTAGCCCTTCATGCTAAGCTCACATGGACGATAATCGTATCTTAGTGAAGATTTTTTTACATGTCATAGAATTCACTTTGGTATACAATTTGACATGTCTATCGACACATTCAGTAATGCCGGGGATTCTAACTATTTCCTAGATACATATTTTTCTTGCATAAATGCATGTTGTTTCTTTCATGTCAAATGATATATCGATTTGAGGATTTTTATTTTTTGTCGAAATGTCTTGAACTTCCAACAAAAATGTTCAATTATTTTGGTTGCACACCACATAGACGCGTACTACATACAGGAAGAATTGGAGAAATCACTCATGTGTCGATTTGGAATACCAACATCGCCAAGTTGAACTTAATTAATAGCACATATTTGATATGAACATGAATATTTTTTATTTTCTTCAATATTAACTTAGTTCATTCAGTTTGATAAAAAAACTTCCTTATTTTAAGTAAAGATGTGCAACAGATGACATGACTAGAACATACTAATTTCCTTTTTTTTCAACATTGGATTTGAGAGGGAAGCATTGATACGTCCATTTTGCACCACTGTTTTATATTGTTATTTTATGTTATTCATCGATATATTTCATGTTATGATGCATTACTTATGTTATTTTATTTTATTTTGCATTTCATAATTTTTGGAGAATAAACACCGGGACAAAAAATCTGATGGAAAAAAGCACCGTCGAGATACCATATTTCAGAAGATCTGAAGAAGGGGGGGGGGACACCGGAGATATCTTAGAAGTTTAGAGGAGGAGTCCAGCCAGAAGGGGAGCCAGAGGGGGGGGGGGCACCAGGGGCCCACACCATGAGGTGGCGCGCCCCCTTGGCCGCGCCGCCAGGTGGTGTGGCCACCCCGGCCTACCTCTGGTTGACATATTTCGCGTACTTGACCCCCAGGGAACCCTAAGCCCCATACCATCATCGAAGATTTATTCCGCCGCCGCCTCGGGGCGGAAAAAATCCGAGAGAGAAAATCTCTCTGGCAGGGAGAAATCTGCCGGGGAAATTCCTCTCCGGAGAGGGGAAATCATCGCGACGTCACCGTCATCACTCCGGGCATCATCAAGATTATCATCATCACCACTAGCACCATCACCCTCATCATCCACCTTCATCCCGCTGTAACAATTAGGGGCCTCTATGGTTGTTTTACATTAGATCTCTCTCCTGGTGTTGATTACTTGTTAGTAGTTGATACTTGTGAGATTTATTGGTATTAGCACTCTATGACCAGATTGTTATTATCCATTATATCACCTCTGATTATGATCTATATGATGTCCTATGAGTGGTTCGTTTAGTTCTTGAGGACATGGGAGAAGTCATGATATTAGTACTGAAGTTATGTTGAAGTAATATCTCGTGGTTCAGTATTTAAGTTGTGGTGCTATTCTTCTAGTGGTGTCATGTGAACGTCGACTACATGATACTTCACCTTTATGGGCCTAGAAGGATGCATTGTGTATTTGGCTACTGATTATGGGGTTGACGGGGTGACAGAAACCTAAACCCCCGTTAGAAAACCAATGCACGAGGGATCGTAGAATCCCGGAGTTTTAAGACTGCGGTTAGATTTATCTTAATTATTTTCTTGTATTTGCGGATACTTACGAGGGGTATAATCACAAGTATGTATTAGTCCCAGTTGAAAGCTCCATTAGCATAGGTTTACCCACACAAAACTTCACGAAGTAAGGGATATTAATCAACCGTAACGAAGCGAAAGCACTTGACGAAATTCACATGTGTCCTCGAGAATGTTTGGTAGTCATAAGTAACACAACCGTCTTCTCCTTTGATCTCAAAAGGATTGGGCCACTCGCTGAAATATTATTTACTGCTCTTTATTTACTCGCACTTTATTTATCTGTTATATCCAAAACAATCAAAAACCCGTTTGCTAGTGTTTACGGTGAATTCTCTATTCAACCTGCTTGTCAACACCTTCTGCTTCTCGTTGGGTTCGACACTCTTATTTATCGAAAATACTACGATACACACCCTATACTTGTGGGTCATCAAGCGTTAGCCCAACAATGGATATAACTATGCCATAATGTACTATGCATTCCACAAAAAAATGTTAATCACACGTACTATCAATTCCGCACAAAAATACATTAGAGTCTTTATTGATCCGACACACATATAGCATGCAAATGTGCGCACAACACAAAGTTGATTCTTAGTTACTTCCTGGCCCACCGTATGAAAATTTAGCTCCTACAATTGGTGACACGAAATAACGCTTGAAGTCGGTGATTTTGGCGGGCATTTCATCGTCTATTGGGGTGCTTGTGCCATCCTCGTCGATGAGCTAAATGTCACGAATGATCGCGGCCTTGTCCAAGTCTGAGGCGAAGGCTCCACTGGCCATTGGAGAAAGTGTTGTAGTTTCATACCTTTTAGCAAAGCCACCAAGCGTGATCTGAGATGCTTTCTTGGATAAGCCGTCAAATAGACGTTGGGTAGTTTTTTTTTTCTTTTTTCGCGAAAACGGAAAAGCTCTGCGTTTCATTGCATTGATAGAAAGAGAGTTTATGTATAAGCCTGCGAGGAGGCCACCCACACGGTACAACTCAATCCAGGCAACTAAGGGAACCTAGACTATGGAATGAGCTGACCGGACCCTTTTGCCCCCGCTTGCACCCAATCGCGAGCCTCTGCTTTGATAGTTGCCAACAGAGCGCTAACCGAAGGGTTTGCATTGTCGAAGACCGTCGAGTTGCGGTGTTTCCAGAAAAGCCAAGCCGCAAGCATGATCAGCATATAGGTGCCTTTGCGTAACGGCCTGGGAGGTGCCTTTGCGTAAGTCGTCTTCAACCTCCGGAGGCCTGAAGGTGGATGAATACACAAAAGCACCTCGAACCACAGAGTCCGGGAGAAGGAGCAGCCCGTGAGGATGTGGGACATAGACTCCGGAACCTGATCGCACAGGGGGCAGTGCACGAGGTGGGGTAGGGTGCAGCTCGCGAGCCTCTCCCCTATCTAGCAGCGGTCCATACAGGCGAGCCATACGAAGAACTTCATTCAAGGTGGGGCCCAGGTTTTCCAGATGAGCTTCCAGCTCGTGGATTCAATGGCGCCATAGAACATGGCCTCGTAGCAAGATCTTGGGGAGTACTCAGCGTCGTTCGTCCATCGCCAAAGCAACCTATCCGGGGCCCCGGACAGCTGAATTTCTTGCGTGAGCCTCCACGTCTGCACATATTGCCAAAGGGTGAGCGGAGAGCAAGCTCCGCAATGTCCCCAATTCAGCGGCGCTCTAGAATCCCTCCCTGACCGCCCGGCGCTTCCAGCGCCTCTTTGGAATAAGCGCGAACAAGGCCGGCGCCAGATCGGAATTACTGGATCGTTGTTGGCGCCACGGTGTAACCACCATTCCCCGCTTGACTTGTCCTAGTGAAACGCCGATTCCATGGAAGAAGAGAGACAAAGGTTGCATCAGAGCTGGACCTTGGCTTGTTTTGGCCATTCGCACAAAAGAAGTTTAGAAGGAAAAAAAATATCTTGATCACTTTAATGGTAATAGTTTGGCGTGTCCCGTTGCCTTAAGTGACAGGGGATATGATATCCCCGGGAAATATGGGAGACCCACTCACAAGCAGAAGACCAGGACAGTCTAGCTAGGTTGCCACACTCATGACCATGCGACGTCCGTCTGTAATTTCATTAAGACCGTAGCTTAACTCATAAGTTCACTTCAAACATGAACCCATAGACATCCATCGTCGCAATTATTCCAAAATATCCGCTATCATGTTCTTGGGTCATATAATTTACTGCAATTAATTAGGTAAATATTCGATTAATAAATAATTGTTTATAACACCACAATTATAAGGCAAATAATAACAAAAGATAGCCATATCACCTAAGAACCACACAATTACAACATGTTGGGTTGATACATGGAAAACAAATGAATGAATAATTCGCTAACAGTCCCCCGAGGTAGAGAGAGCGAGGAAAGGAACTCACGTATGCATCAGCACGCGTGTTCTGGTGAAAAAGGATATGGAAAGTGAACATGAACGGAGCTCAATTTCTGTGATGAATTGTAATCGGGATTCGTAACCGGTGGACTTGATGGATCCGCTGAAACGCCCGCACTTTGCTTGAAGGCATAAGGATTAGTCAAGTTTTAGATTACCAAAGACCGTGTACACACAACCATGGAAGAAGTTTGAACTTTTGTAACAATATATGAAATCCAGAGCGTACTTATTAAGAATAATCAAGAACCCTTTCAGTTGGAATTGGAAGCATAATCTTGAATTCTTGGATATTAAACTCCCTCCGTCCTAAATTAATCGTCTCAAAGTTGGACAAAATTATATATGTATTCAACACTAACATATGTCTAGATACACCCACTTTGTCCAACTTTGAGACAATTAATATGAGACGGAGGGAGTAGTAGATTAGTGGACGAAAAGAAACCATCTGTGCATGGTATCTACGCCTCCGGTGTTACTCGCTTGGTATAACCGTGAGATGTCTAGACCGCTGCATGTAAAAAATTGCTCTTACAAGTTTAAACGAGGGGCGTATATACCAATGTTTACCTCCTGATTATCTGATGAACTCGAGCACCACAGCTTTGATGCGCGAGAACAATGCTACATAAGAACACTATGAGTGACTCTGGATGAAATCGAGACATGTTGAAATGAGAGATAACACAGAGAGCAATACTTTTCTAGCGTGCTACAACTTGTTTATATAGACGCCTCCATCCGATGGGTGCTCCCTCAAATTGTGCCGCCGCTGCTACAACCCACAATAAAATTGGGCTGGGGATCCTCTGCAGTACTGTATACTCACTGATATGTGGGGTTAGGCCTACCTGAACAAAATTTGAATGGAAATATAGAAGATAACATGTTTAGAAACAAGATATGGGATACAGTACAATCATCACAAGCGATTTAATTTCTTTGGATGGAACTGACCGATTTCTTTCCTTTGTCCAATATATGTATACCAACGGGGTTTCTTTACTCCACTACATCACGGCTGATTTTCAAAGGCACAAAAAATGCCTTAAAAAATATCTAAAATGCCTCAAATAATTTTTTCCCTACCAGATTTGATGTGGAATTTTTTTGAAATGCCTTTGCCTCAAAAAAATCAATCTAGGCATGATGCAATAGCGCCTCAAAAAATCATTCTAGGCATGAGTCAATAGTGACTCACAAAAATCATTTTAAGCATGATGAAATACTCCCTCCGTTCCATGAAATAGGGCGTGCATGTTTCACCACGCATACCAATAAAAAAGTTTGGGCTTCATTCTTTCCATCTTTGCCCTTGCATGAGCAGTAACTGCCCCCCGGTTGTCATTCATGCATTGCCTACCATTCAAACTTTCTCTCTCCCTAAAACTACATGGCCAGTAGCGTGTCGCGCATGCATGCAGCTACCCAATTGTGTGGAGCACAGCGGCTAGTAGCAGCCACTTTTCAATACATGAGTAAAGTTGGAAAGAATGGCTTAAAGTTGGGGGCGCGCCTTCTTTTGTGAAAATTTTACAAGAAATTTTCACGCCCTCTTTTAGGGAATGGAGGGAGTAGTGCCTTACAAGATCATTCTAGGCATTATAAAATAGTGCCTCAAAAATCATTCTACGCATTATGCAATAATATCTTTTATCATCACAGGTATCAATTACAATTACGGCTTACATTCTGTCCCAATTCAAGGAACCAATTCAAGAGTTCACACAACCAAATCATATTTCAGACAGTGCATCAATTCACTACTATAAATGCTGTATCTATGTAACAGTACTACAAATGAACTTGTAGTTTTTTTTTTGAAATGAGGAATCCCTGCCTCTGCATGGGAGTGATGCACATGGCATTTTATTACACAAACTTGAGTATCAAAGTGCTGAAGGAGTACAAGAAGTTTAAAATGAAAAACAAAATAAGCAGTCCAGGTCGGCTACATCCCAGCCACTCCGGAACAAACCACTGAGAGGAAGCACACTAGTTCTCACACAGACGCCGATCATGCTGCCACCCATTTGAGCATAGGATAGCATGCACCACCGCCATGAGCCAATTGCATCCAGCTTCCATAAAAGGGCGCTGGTCTTGCTTGAGGAGGAGTGACCACGTAGTAATTTAGTATAGCCTTGTGGACAACCTATAAGAAATGAGCACTTTCCACCCTGTTAAAGACAACATCATTCCTGCATGTCCAAATGGCCCAAATAAACGCACAAACGCCAATATGTATACGTTTTTTCACCACCTTATGCAACCTATTCAACCATGAACTAAACATAATATATAGAGATAGTGGGGTGGAACATTGAACGTAAATTGGAGCAATCTCCAAATTTTACGAGCAAAAGGACAAGTGAACTTCAATTCAATTTGGTATATGTAGCATAATTCTGCTAGATGTCTTCAGTTTGCATGTATTGACTGAAAGATAGTACGACTGTAGTGTGATGGCTGATTCATAGAAGGTGGGGCCATAATCTCCCAGAGCACTTCGACGAAATATATTCTGCGCAAACAAGAAGTTGGACATACTGATTTTTATGCAGTAAGCAAGAAAAAAATGTAATATTTTCATTTGTAACCAAACTGGATTTGATAATTTTAAATATGACAATGAAGATATATTTATTTCTCAACTCGGAATTTGTACACAAGCATACAAGAAGATGTCATAAACAAAAAAAGGCTAGCTACGGAACTTCATGCGAAGCAACAAGAAAAGGGCTAACTAAGCTGTGAACCTTCTGTAGTAGACATAGTAGGTCTGGAACTTCATGTCATGCAACAAAAAGTTTGTACTAGGACAGTTCCGAATTGTAAGTGAAGCAACAAGAAAAAGTCTAGCTAAGGTATGCACTTTCTGTAGTAGAAAGTAGATGCAAACTCTCGAACAAAACCCAGAGAACAACACCTTCACCACTTCCATCCAAGAAAAGGGCACCTAGCAGTGATTATCACAGTCTAAATAACATGTTCTAACGTGCATATTCAGGTTTCAGCAGTTTGCACTTCAGAACCCTCTTTTAAAGAGTAGAACAAGCAATTTAATATTCACAAGTAATCTGACCTGAGCTAGATTTGAAACATGCCAAATCTGTTTCCTACCAAAATCAGTTAATCAATCAGTGGTACCAGTTAAGCCTCAACTGCATTTCAGAGTTAAGAGTTAGATTACATTATAAGAGAAGCAAAATCCAAGCATGTCTGGAGGACTTAAAAATCGCCAAACTCTTGTACAAACCCATAGCTCCATATAAGTACCAAGGTGATGGAATATAATGTACGGTTATTCAGCTTATTATATAAAATTTAAGAGGCAAACATTTCTAGAGCAAATTAGCTCATATTGGAAAAGCCATCCCATTAAAAAACCTAAGATCACTACTAGAGAATAAACCTTTAGTCACCAAGGTACTTGGTTACTAGAGATCAACTATTGGTTGTTAATTATTTATTGTCACCAATATTCTCGATTTTTTCGTGGTTGCTAAAATCCATGTATGAGGATATGATGAATGGTCATGCCATATTTCTCAAAACTTACTTATGGAAATTGAAGATTCCTCTTAAGATTAAAATTTTCATGTGGTTTTTAGACAAAAAAGTTTTGCTAACTAGGGATCAGCTAGCTAAAAAAACATGGAAAGGAGATACACATTGTTCTTTTTGTGGGAATGATGAGTCTGCTGAACATCTTTTTATTTCATGTCCTTTTGCTAAATTTGTGTGGAGAGTGATTTTTTGTACTTATAATATTCCTCCCCCCTCCAACTTGACTAAGAGCATCACTAGCAGTACCCTTAAAAGGCCAACCCCTAAAAACAGAATAAGGGTCGAGAATTGGATGTTTTAAGAGTTGTAAACAGAGGGCACAGATCAGTACCCTCAAACTCAACCCTTATAACAGAATATTCCGTTAGCAGGGTTGGTTTTGAGGGCACTGCTAGATGCCACAACCCCAACCCTTAAAACTATCATTTCACATCTACATAGGATTATCACTAGCAAAATACAATCTTGATGCATGGTTTCATAGTTTTACATCACAAAATCATCATCTCCCCCACTCATCGGCACCATCACCAAAAAGTTGCAACTCGGCGCCATCTCCTAAACCACATCCGCATCCATCAATCACCTCCACCGATGTAGTCCTCCACGCCACCATCACCACCACCACTCATCACCGACTCACCTCGAAGAGTAGAGATCAAAGCCCATAGAAGCCTCTTCCTCTCCGAGATGTCCTCCTTGGTCTCCTTCCACCACACCAATTGGTCTTCGTCCATGTCCTTCTTAGGCATCATCATATGCTCCTTCTCCTCGGCCATGAGTTCTTTCCATGCCTTTGCTTCCTTGATCTTGATCATCCTCTCCAAGTCGGCCTTGCGCTTGGCTTCTTCCCGCCTTGCCCCAACTTGTGTTAGCTTGACCTCTTTCTTCTTCTCGGCGATAAGGAGCTTTGTCTCCAACGCCTTCATTGTCAAGGTCTCGTTTGCCTTCATCATCTCCCCCATCTTCTCCCTCAAGCTTGATGCCTCTCCTTCCAACTTCATCCTTTCCTTTGCCTTCTTGTTTCCCTTGGGCTTTGCATTGTTCCTTCCTTCATCATCACTATCATCCATCTTAACCATATCCGCTTTCTTTGGTGCACTCTCTTGATCCCTTAGCTTCCACTTGTCAAGATCTTTAAGCAATGCCCAAACATGCTTAAATTGGAATGGCTTGCCTTTGGAAGCGGCCATATCCTTGTACCTCAAGTCGGCATATGACTCCTACGAACATAAACATAGCATAGTAAACAAAACAATATAGTAGTAAACAAACAAATAAACCCAAATAGATGAGAAATATACTCACATAGTCACTCTCGACGCTTCCACTAGGTGGTGCCGCCCTCACTTGGTCCATTGTCGCACTCCAACGAGCACAATGGGGCTTCATCAACTCCCACCGGCCTTGAAGCGACCGGTATGAACGGGCTATCAATGATGCGGTCTTCGGCTTGATCTTACAATAGCGGTCCTCTATGCATTGCCAATAGCGCTTCCCGGTTTGATCCGTCCCGGTTCCCGCATCCATCCCCATATCCCCCCAAGCACGAACCAAGAGGACATCTTCAATTTCAGTATAGTTTGTCGAGCGAGATTTGCCGGCGGCGAACCCTCCCGCATCTATATCGGTCAAGTCGTCATCTTTTTCCTCCTCTTCATCACCTTCCCCCTCTTCCTCATCACCTCCCCTTCCTCCTCATCACCTTCCCCCTCTTTCTCATCATCTTCAAAATCAAATGCTTGAATGCCCAGAGCCCCGAGGCCCACCTCGGTGGAATTGAGCATACCCATAAACGAACCGGTTGGTGCGGCCATTTCATCGAGCACCTCGGGGGCGACCACCGGAGGGCTTGCGGCGGGCACGGAAGGGGCGGCAGCGGCCGCACGGGAGGGGCGGCGGATGGTGGTCTTCTTCCCGGGCACCTTCTTCGCGGCGGGACGACGACGCTTAGGGGCGGCCATCGGAGGGGCGACGACGGGCGCGGGAGCCGGGGCGGGTGAGGGGCCGGCGGCGGGCACGGGAGGGGCGACGATGTGCGTGCCCGCGCGCCGCCTCTTCGTGCCGATGTGGGTGGCCGCGACCACCTTGGCCACCTCGGCCTTGCTCGCGGCGGCAGCGGGAGGGGCGGGAGGGGCGGAAGGGGCGGCAGGGGGCGGGGGAGGGGCCGGGGCTGCGGCAGCGGAGGGAGCGGCCTCCGGTGGGCGCTCCATGGCGGCGGGGCGGCGAGCGCCGGTCGTCGGGGGCGGAGGAGGCCGACGGGCGGGAGCTGGCGGCGGGGACGGGTGCGATTTTTCCCTCCTGCGCGCGAGGTGAAGAGGAGTAGGTGTTGGCACCGCGCAGCCCTCCCCAACCCTCACAGCTAAGGGTTGACAAGCCAAACTGTGCTCCAACCCGGACTTTTTTTTTCGGTTTTAAGGGTTTAAGGGTTCTGCTAGTTCGCATTTTTCCTCCCGAACCCGTAGAAAAGCAGTTATTTGTAAGGGTTGGCCCTTTTAAGGGCTCTGCTAGTGATGCTCTAATATGTTTGGGAATTGGCTAAATGAGATTGATAAGAAGACTAAAGATAGGATTAGAATTGGAGTGTCGGCCATTTGTTGGTCCATTTGGAATTGTAGGAATAATATTGCTTTTAACAGGAAAGATCACTTCCATGTATTACAGGTTATCTACTCAGCAGCACACTGGATCCAGCTATGGGCTTCTTTGCTTCATTCAGACCAGAGGAAACTTATGGTGGATGGCTGCAGGCGTCTCCTTACGGTGGCACATGATTTTTTCTCCCGTCCTACGTGGCAACATATTAATAGGCTTTCGTAGTTCTATTTTCTGATATTTGCTTTGAGGGAGTTCTTCCTGGTTGTAAGGAGTTGAAGGTTGTAAACTTTTGACATGCTGCAACTAAATAAGTAATAGAAATTGTGTACATCGCTCGATGTAGAGGCTGGAGTATACCCCTTTCTAAAAAAAAGTTTGTTTGTTACTAAATAGCAGTCTTTAGTTACCAGTTCTTGGTGATTAAAGGTTCAGTGGAGCAATAGTAACCAAATTATTAGCTTATTGGTGATAAATGGTACATATATAGCCACCAAACTGCTTGGTGGCAATTGCTTGGTGACTAAATGTCATCTTTCTTGTAGTGGATAAACTCTCAAGTTCTCTTCATGGATGCGCGCGAGTAAGAACTGACACTACAATACGAACTGAACATGCTTACATCCATGATCGTAATAACCAAAGCAGTATTAGTGCACAGGTTACAGAGACCTACAGAATTCAGAACAACACAACAACTAAGTTACTACTGCAGATACCTAAAGTATGATGATGCAAGGAATTGGCAAGTCTCAGTCCTCTACTGCTCTTATCCATGTACTGCTCTACTTCCGAAATCATCTGAAGCCTAGCAACAATTTGAGAAGGGCTCTCATGCGTCCTGCAGCAATGGAGACGAGCCAGCAGCAGCAGCCTCTTCTCCCTTGAGAAGCGCCTCCGTTGACGACGCCTTCCTCGCCTTGATCGTGTCCAAGGCCGCCAGGATGGCGCGGTTCCGCGCGACGATGTGCTTCTTACTATATGTGGCGCTCCCGACGGTCTCTCCGTCCACGGAGACCGTCACGGTGCGGCTCGTGGCCCAGTCTTTCTTCTTGATCGTCGGCGCGGCGAGTCCCATGCCGCGGCACAGCTCTTCGAGCTCCAACCTGGACTGTCGAAATCGCGGGAGCATCTCGGGCCCGATCAGTGGGTCTGCCAGCCGCTGGAACGTCTGCCAGAGTCGCTCGTGGTCGGAGCCGGAGTCAATGAAGACGGCGCCCATCAGCGACTCTACCAAGTCGGCGAGCGCCTTGGGCGGCGTGGTCACCTGCCCGTTGGAGTGGACCGGGTACGCGGCGGCCTCCGCCGCGAACTCGCCCACGCGCAGTGCGAAGAAGGGCATCTCGTGGCGGAGGAACAGGTGCAGGCCCCGCGCGACCGCGGCGCGGGCCAGCTTCTCCGTGCCGACGTTGAGGTCGTGGAGGCGGGACAGCGAGTCGGGACGCAGCCCCGGGTGTGCGCGGTACAGGTGACGCGCCACCACGGCGCTGATGACGCGGTCGCCCAGGAACTCGAGCCGCTCGTAATTCTCGCCGGCGCCGGCGCCGCGGAAAGAGGCGTGCGTCAGAGCCGCCTCGAGCAGGGATTTGTCCGTGAATGTGTACCCCAGCACGGCCTCCACGGCCGCGGCGTCGTCGTCGGTTGCAAGCATGGGTGGTGCTCCCTCTTGTGTCGCCACCCCGGCGGGAGCCGACATTTGAGTGAGTTCGCCGAGCGCGTCTGCCTGGTTGCCAGCGTCGTCCGCGTGGTCGTCCACCCTTGGCGCCGTCATGGACGCCGTGGCGTGATCGACGTCACCCTGCATCTCATCTCGATCTTGCGCCGTCACGGCGGCAGAATCGTCCGACGCGATCATGACCGGCGCCGTCGGATCTTTGCTCGACAGGGTTGTCGCCGTTTTTGTCTAGTACTGTACGTGCTTGTAACATACGGACGCGAGCCTACGGATCGATTTCTATCTCTGGTACGTCCAACAGCGATCCAAAAAAAGGCCAAAAAAACATAGCGATCGCGGTAGGAACATGAGTCAACCGCGTTCCTATGGTCAACCGAACATGAGTTCCTCGATTCGTATTCGACGCAGACTCGTTCACCTTATCTCCTATGTATTGGATTCAGAATCGTGGATTAGCTAGCTAGCTAGCTGTGCATGATATTCGATTGCAACTCAGGTCAATCGTGCGACAAGAAAGCCCAGTCTCCTACATATTCCCGGTCGTTTTGTGAGCTCTAATCCATCTATAAATTACAACCCAGCTAGGGATAGACGACGGCGTTCATGAACTACGCGAGATGGGGGATCTGAGTGGCGACCTGAGTGGCGACCCGGGTGGCGCCCAGAGTGCCACGGCCGTTACTCCGGTGGTTGCTCCGCGCGTTGACACGGTGGTTTACTGCCGGCGTCGAACGCTGGCGGCGTGCGATCTGGGGTCTACTGCGGCGACGGACCTCGGTGACGACAATCAACTCGGCGTTCAGGAGGTTGAGGAGGAGGTTCAGGCAGGAGGTAATGAAGGAGACCCTTGCGGCGATCTCGAGGGTGGATCACCAAAGGGGATCATGCCCTTGACGGTGACCACCGGAGGGAGGTTCTGGGCTCTGGCCGCAAGCGATGATGAGGACGGGGGAGACGAAGATGACGGGCGCGATGCTGAAAGTCCGGCGGTGATCGGAAGACCCGCGGGCAAGTATGATGATTCCTTTGAGGAATTATGCAGGTCACCATCGCCGGCGTCGTCGACGTTCCTACGTTCATCATCTACGAGGATGGCGAAGCGGATGCAGCGACGGGCGGCCCAGCCGCCCAGAGGTATGCTTCCATGTCTTTGTTCTCGTCTCCAGAGGGGAGTAAAGTTTGCTCGCGTGTGACCTCGTCGGAGGGGGCCGGGGTGCGGCGTACTCTGAAATTGCCGGTGCTCGAACCGACCGTATTCATCGAGGATGGATGCAACTCAACACCTTGGACGGTGGTGAGACGCCGGCGTATGTCGCCGTCGGTCGGGGGTAGCGATGCCGGAATTTGTGGATCAAGGCCTTTGAATTTGCGTTATCGCCGGCCGTTGGGCCCGGGGCGTGCAAAATCTGCGGGAGGTGCCATTATGTCCAGATACATGGGCCCATCTCTGACGGATCAGGGTCAGATTCGACACCGGAGGTGCGTGACCGAGGCTAAGGTGCCTAAGGGGTACGGACCCAAACGATTGCTAGGGTTCTTCCAGGATCGTATCGCTTCCCGTGCTTCCTGTGTGACAGCCGCCATGGCTCAGCGCGGTAGAGGACAAGGCGGTGCGGAACGCGGGCAGGGACTTGGCAATGGTCGAGGCGGCCCGTTGGGGCATGGTCCTACCGGCGTCTTCGAACACGGGGGACCAAGTGGCACGGCGGGGCAGGCTGCTGGCAATGGCATCGGCGCGCCTCTGCTGCCGTTTGCTTTCCAGGCAGAGGCAGGCTACCGTGCGCAAGGGGGGAACAGAGGTTTTCAAGGTGGCTTTCGGGGCCGGCAGAGATTTGATCAGGGACGTGCAGCTTTTGGAAGGGGTGGCCGCGACGGGCGTGTGAATCACGTATACCGCCCTAATGGACATCGATTCGACAACGGTCGGGGCAGGTACATACCGCCGGTGGTGCAAGTGGTGCCACAGCAGGTCCCTGTACCGGAAACTCAATTAGGAGCTGCAGCGGTTCAGGCAACAAATCCTACAGGGAACGCTGCTAATGTTCCGCAGCAGGTGGTGCAACCACAGGCACAAGTTGTCAACACGGAGGTGGCTCCGGTGGCTCCGCAGGGTCAGAAGAGAGTATCCGCGGAACAACTTGCTGTTGCGGTCTCTGGGGCAGTGCAAAAGAAGAAAAAAACTGATAAGAATAAGTGCTTTCGATGCGGTGTAGCTGGGCACTTCCTTGCTGATTGTCCGGCTCCGGTTTGCGAGTTTTGTCAAGGTTCCATACACAAAAATGGTACTTGTCCGTTGATCGCAGCACCAAAACCCCATCCAGTGATGTACGGTTATGCTCATGATGAGCTAATGATCTTTGGGATCCCTCTCACACAGAATTTTAGACCAAAAGTGGTTAATGCTCGTTGGGCCTCGGTGGTGGTGAACAAGGGAGAAATGTCGGTGCCTCGCGTTATAGGACAGCTACAACGTTTGGTACCAACTGAGGGGTACACCTGGGATGTTAGCCAGGTGGGACATAATGTTTTCAAGGCCCTTTTCCCCTCTAAGCTTGAGCTTGATCGACTGAAGGTTTTTGGGCCGTGTAAAGTCCCTAATTCTAATTGTGAGATGACCGTGGACAGTTGGGGCGAGAAGATAGAGAGATTAGACACGTTACCAAACTTCTGGGTGCGTGTTTCTGGAATACCGGAGGAGCACATAGGTGATTATCTCGCAATGTGGGCTGTTGGGTACATGATTGGGGTGACCAAGAAGGTTGATATGGCTTACTCTCGCCAGCACGGTGTTCTACGGTTTCTTGTGGGGTGTCTTGATTACACGAAGATACCACACACTATCCCTATGCTTGTCAAGGACGAGTTTTATGCCCTTACATTTTTCGTGGAGGGGGAGGATATATCCGATGATGTAGATGATATGGTTGTGGACAAGGAAGATGAGGAGGATGAGGGTGACGACAGTGAGATGGGGTCTGACTTCCGGGATGCTCTCGCAAAAACTTCGTTGGAAGATACTGCGGGTAACGGAGAGGATAGACAGAATGCGGGATCTCAAACTCAGAGCAATTACCAGGGTGGTGCACATTCGAATGGTAATGAGGGGATGGAGCTCAAGAAGGCTGGGGTGGTCTTTTCTCCCATGCTGAAAGAACAGTTCAGAAGGATGGAGGAGGAGGCTCGAGCTGCGGGGCAGGCTGCTGCCATGCAGAATTTTGGGGAGGCTAGTCTGCTGTGTGGTGCGTTGGTGCCCAAAATGCTGCAGCCTGCTGCTGTAGACAAGGCAGTTGGCGTGGGTGCTGCTGCGGAGACTGCATCCGGGCAGAAAAAAAATTCAGTCTTCACTGACGGCTAAGAACTATGAGGCGGAAGGCAACAAGGCTGCTGGTAGCGTTGGTACTCCTCCTACTGCTGCTATTAGGCGTGGAATTGATTCTGAAACTCATGGGGCAGTTGCTACTGTTTGCATGGGGGCGCTTCATGTACCAAGGCTGGGAGAGGCAGCTGGGAGAATCGGTATGGCAGCGAAGCAGGGGGTCCCGGATGATGTGGCTGTGCAGATCGTTGAGGTCAGTTCTGAAGCTGGTTCGGAGGCAGTGGCTACCGACAGCAACTTGTGCAGTACCGCACCGGTGGACTGCACGGCGTCGCCTCTGAGGCAAGACGCACTCAACAAACAGTCAGGTGGACTGGATGTTGAGCCTTCGGTCACGACACCTAAGACAGCACGAACCAAGTCAGGTGGACTGGGTGATGCTGTCACACCGGACGTTAATCCTCGGCGGGTTCTATCGAGGGAAGAGGTGGCTGCATATGGCGGCATTGTGGATCCGGCGTCGGAGGGACGTCGATCCAGTGCGCGTCTTCGAGCTCACCCGGAGGCGGATCTTCCCGTAGCTGAGAAGGCTGCTCGGCTTGCTGCGCGTCGCGACGACGTCGTTACAGGTGAAAATTCTATAGAGAGTTTTTCTTTCTCAGCTTTTTCGATTAATGATATTGTTTCTCGTGCATCTAGTATGGGTGTTTCTTTGGGAAATTCTAGTACCGAGGTTGAGCGTTCTGTTAATCTACTTAAAAGTTAGAAGCATCACGACAAATTACCTTTCTTAGCAATACTTTGAGGGAGGAAGAGAATGATGGGTCCAGTCTCGTCGTTAAGAAGGCATCATCCTTATGTGAGGATTATGTGGAGGATATTGAGGAGGGTTTGGGGGATGGCAGTCATCCCATAACCCAAGGTGTGAAAATCTCACGAGCTCGTAGAGGTACGAAATGTGGGGCTACACATCCGAAAAGGAGAAGTGCGAGACTGAAATCTTTAAATATTTAGTAGTGATGAGAGGAATTTTTTGGAATAGTAATGGGTTTGGGGATGCAGCTAAACATCTAGCGGTAAATGAAATGGTTAGAGAATTTCGGTTAGACTTTGTTGCCATTTTAGAGACGGGGCGATCAAGTTTTGAAAAACGTCTGCTTAACCATTTGGCAGGAGGATTTGATTTTATTTGGTATTGTCTACCTCCTCATGGCCAGTCTGGTGGGACTTTAGTGGGATTTAATACCGCAGTTTTCGCTGTACAGACAGTGGTTGCGGGTGATTTCTCAGTGAAATTCCATTTACGCACAAAGGATGATGGTTTCCTTTGGGCGATGGTGGTTGTCTATGGGGCTGCCCAAGTTGACAAGAAGTCGGCGTTCTTATCAGAGTTAGTTCGGATTTGTGATGGGGAATCACTACCCATATTGGTGGGTGGTGATTTCAATATCATGCGTCGTCCGGCAGATAAGAACAAAAGTAATTTCAACCCGAGATGGCCATTCATTTTCAACGCTATCATTGAGAGTCTAGATTTGAAGGAACTAGAAATGACAGGCAGACAATACACTTGGGCCAGTAGAGGGGTTGATACGATTTATGAGAAACTTGATCGTGTTCTTGCTAGTGTGGAGTGGGAACAGAAGTATCCCTTAGTTACGGTGCAAGGTTTGATCCGTACGGGATCCGATCATGTACCATTGCTTTTGGACTCCGGGTCATCTGCTCATAGAGGGAATAAGTCGATATTCTCGTTTGAGTTGTCATGGCTGCGATGGGAGGGTTTTTATGAGATGGTGAGAGCCGAGTGGCTTTCCATCTCTACGGGTAACTCTCCCATTGAACGCTGGCAGAATAAGATTAGGCATCTTCGTAGTTTCCTGCGAGGATGGGCCCAAAATTTGTGTGGTGAGTACAAAAAGTTGAAGCAGAAGCTGCTCCTGCTTATTGACGAACTAGATGTGAAAGCGGAAACTGTTCTACTTTCTGAGGGTGAGCGTCAGGCTAAGCATAATGCGGATGCGTATCTTGCTAAGTTAAGACGTGATGAGGAGTCCAAGTGGGCTCAAAGGGCTAAGGTTCGTTATATTCAAGAGGGGGGAAATAATACTAGGTATTCCATTTGATGGCAAATGGTAGACATCGCAAGAAAAGAATATTCCAGCTTGAACAGGACGAGGGTACGATTGTGGGTCAATCTAACCTTCAATGTTCATTTCGGATTATTATAAAAATTTGTTTGGAGCACCGGCTTCCAATTCTTTCTCTCTGGATGAATCTCATGTTGAGGATATGCCTCAAGTCTCTGAAGAGGAGAATAGTATTCTAACCAAGCCTTTCTCTGAAGAGGAAGTGTTTGATGCTATTGATCAAATGGAGCTTAATAAAGCACCGGGTCCAGATGGGTTCCCTGCTGAGTTCTATAAGAGATTCTGGGATGTAATTAAATCTGATCTTATGGCCTTACTTTCCCAATTACATACAGGGGAGTTACAATTGTTCAAGTTGAACTTTGGTGTAATAACCCTGCTTCCTAAGAAGGAAGATGCTTGTAGGATTGAGCAGTATAGGCCTATTTGTTTGCTTAATGTGAGTTTCAAAATTTTTACGAAGGTGGGTACGAATCGGGTCACTTCTATTGCACAACGTGTTATTAGACCCACTCAATCGGCTTTTCTTCCAGGAAGAAATATTTTAGAGGGGGTGGTGGTTCTTCACGAAACTATACACGAGCTACAGCAAAAAAAGTTGGATGGGGTGTTGCTTAAGATCGATTTTGAGAAAGCATACGATAAAGTTAAATGGTCCTTTCTACAACAGACTCTTCGTATGAAAGGTTTCACACCACAGTGGTGTGAATGGATTGCGAGGTTTGTTCAAGGGGGTAGCGTCGGGATCAAAGTGAATGATGATATTGGTCATTATTTTCAAACTTTAAAGGGACTTAGACAGGGTGACCCGTTATCACCAATTCTTTTCAACCTGGTGGCTGATATGTTGGCGGTCCTAATTGCTAGAGCAAAAGAGGACGGCCAGGTTGGAGGATTAGTACCTCATTTAGTTGAAGGAGGGGTGTCTATTCTTCAATATGCGGATGATACTATATTGTTTCTTGAACATGATATTGAGAAAGCAGTTAATATGAAACTGTTATTATCATTGTTTGAGCAATTGTCTGGGCTCAAGATTAATTTTCACAAAAGCGAGATCTTTTGTTTTGGGGATGCAGTGCATTTTGAACAGGAGTATAGACAAACTTTTGGATGTGACGTTGGTCAACTCCCGTTTAAATATCTTGGTATCCCTATACATTACCGTAATCTACTGAATAAAGAATGGAAACCAATCGAGGATAAGTTTGAGCAGAAACTTAGCTCTTGGATTGGGAAGATGCTCTCATATGGAGATCGTCTAGTCCTAATTAATTCAGTGTTATCGAGCTTACCTATGTTTCTATTTTCATTCTTTGAGGTACCTGTTGGGGTACGCAAAAGACTGGACTTTTTTAGATCTCGTTTCTTTTGGCAGAGTGATCAGCAGAAAAAGAAATATCGTTTGACTAAGTGGAATATTGTGTGTCGTCCTAAAGACCAAGGGGGTCTAGGGATTGAAGTGCTGGATGTCAAAAATAGGTGTCTTTTAAGCAAATGGTTGTTTAAGCTCCTAACTGAATAAGGGGTCTGGCATGAGTTGCTACACAATAAATATATCAAAGGCTTGCCACTGGCTCAAGTGGAGTCAAAACCAACAGATTCTCCTTTCTGGAAGGGAGTAATCAAGATGAAAGGAGAATTATTTTCTAACATTGCTGGTTCGGTAGGCGATGGGCTTAGCATACGGTTTTGGGAGGATGTTTGGTTAGGTGATAAACCGTTATCAGTTCAATATCCTTCTCTGTATAATGTGGTTGCACATAAAAATGTTACGGTGTCTCATGTGCTGCTAGGTGATCATCCTAATATTACCTTTAGAAGACCGCTACTAGGTGATAAGTGGGATAGATGGTTACACTTAGTGGAGAGATTGATGGATGTATCGCTTGATGATACGCCAGACAGATTTAATTGGAAGTTAACACAGTCAGGAGTGTTCTCGGTTAAATCATTTTATGAGCACCATATGAATGGTAATACACGATTTCTACACAAATATCTCTGGAGGTTAAAGGTCCCCCTAAAAATTAAAATATTCATGTGGTTTCTTTACCGTAAGGAAATATTGACTAAAGATAATTTAGTTAAAAGGAATTGGACGGGGTGTACGAAATGTGTTTTCTGTGCGGAAGAGGAAAATGCTGATCATTTATTTACTGCCTGTGATTTTGCTAAAAAAATTTGGAGATTAATTCATTTCACATTTTCTATCACACCACCTACCTCGATCTCTAATTTGTTTGGGAATTGGCTAGATGGGGTGGATAAGTGTACGAAAGCAAGTATACGCATTGTTGTATGTGCTTTTATTTGGGCAATATGGAATTGCAGAAATGATGTTATCTTTAACAATTTGAACTCTCGTCATTTTCTACAGGTTGTGCACCGAGCGATACTTTGGATTCGACAGTGGGCCCTGCTGCTTCCAGAAGACCAGAGAGAAGGTTTGGATTCTGGATGTACCCGACTCATGGCGGTCGTCAGGGCTATCTTCAACCAGGCTGGCTGGTTGCACACTAGAAGATTACAGAATGTGTAATTTACATGTGTGGGTGCTTTTTCGTTGGCTGATTTATTCAGCAACGCTTCGTTTCCGTTGATTTGTAAACTGTGATTTGGCTACGCTGAATATTAACGCTTTTTTAATATAATAAGCCGCGTGCATCGACTAGATGCAGAGGTTGGGTTTCCGTTTCAAAAAAAAAAAGCCTGCCAACAGCTGAAGCCGAACGACTCATGGGCGCGGGTCAAGGCCATCGTCCTCCTGCTCCGGATCCTACCCCGCCATGGCTGAACCACTAACCTCGGATGACATGATCACGTGAACTACGACCTGTGCAACCGGTGCGACCACTCTATTGGTCTGTGCTCATTGTTGGTTTAGGAGAAACGATCGTAACCCCTACTCTAGGGTGTTTGCATGTTGTACTCGGGAAAGAGGGGGCCCGAACCCTTGTACAAGTTGGACTCGTATAGGGGTAGAGTACTACTCTATACCCTATACCGAGTAGGTATTACTTAGCTTTAGTGCTAGAACGAGACACAGTTGGT
Source organism: Alopecurus myosuroides (assembly GCA_028641055.1). NCBI lineage: Eukaryota > Viridiplantae > Streptophyta > Magnoliopsida > Poales > Poaceae > Alopecurus > Alopecurus myosuroides. Next base: position 276,920,007 of record CM054063.1, read on the forward strand.
TGTTTTTTAGCACTCCAAGAAATAAGATTTGGACCAAAGAAGTTGACAAAATCTCCCGTTGACCGTCGATCATCTAGATCACCTGCCCAATCAGCATCTGAAAAACACTAAGCAATGTAGAAGAGGATCTCTGAAACGTCAAACCTATGGTTTTTGTACCTTGAATATATCTCAATATTCTTTTGACAGTTGTCCAATGTGTAGAGGTAGGGGCATGTAAGAACTGACAAATTTTATTAACTAAAAATAAGAGATCTGATCGTGTCAATGTTAAATACTGAAGTGCACCAACAACACTTCTATAATTAGAACTATCTTCCCGGCCAAGTAATGAACCATCACCAAGAGACAAATTCTCACTGCTGGAAAGAGGTGTAGGACATGGTGTACAAGTGTTCATGCCAACTCGGTTCAACAAGTCAGTAGCATATTTTTCTTGATTCAGAAGCAAACCCACAGAAGATTTACGAACCTCAAGCCCCAAGAAAAAAAAATGAAAATCACCTAGATCTTTTATTGCAAAGTCATTGCTTAAATTCTGCACAAGAGCTAAAACTGTTGTGTCTGATGAACTTGTCACAATTATATCATCAACATGTATCAAGAGAAACATGGTAATACATGCTCTGTCAAATAAGAACAAGGATGTATCTGCCTTGGAAGGTACAAATCCAAGAGTATGCAACTTATTGCTGAGTCTAGAATACCATGCTCGAGGTGCTTGTTTCAGCCCATATATTGATTTCTCAAGTTTGCAAATATAATGAGGATCGGCGGAAGACTAAAAACATGGTGGTTGTTTAATATAAACTTCCTCTTCCAGAACACCATGTAAGAATGCGTTCTTTACGGCTGCCTAAGATTCCATCCTTTTGACGTTGCAATAGAAAGAACAACTCTAATAGTGGCTGGGGAAAAGATGGCGTCTCCACCCACCTCCCACCTCCCCTCTAACCTAGCCCTCCTCAATGGCGTCTAGATCGGATCCTCCATGGAAGCTCTCCTACACTGGGATTTCTCTCCCGGCCTTGCCGTGGAGAGACAGGTGCGTCGAAGATTTGGTTCCTCGGTTCATTTCTCTCCCTCCTCCGGCCTACGAGAATTCTTTTTGGTTGTTTCTTTCTCCTCGGCCTCTTTTCCTCTCTCTGAGGAGTCAGTTGGTATTGCGCTCCAATCTTGTATTGGGGGTATTGGCGCTGGTTTTCGTGTCTACAAGCTATCAGATCGACGATTCCGTTTCTCGGTTGCATCTAACCGGGTGGGACATTTCATATATGGACTTAAAGATCGCATTTGGCCGGATTTCGTTTGTCACTTTAGTCTTTTTCGTGGAGTTCTTCCATCCATCTCAGGATTTACCTATCCGGATCATCATTGGGCCTCCTCTGACGAATTGCTTGAGATCTCTAGCAGGAAACCTAAAGCTATTAAAGTTAACCTTGACGTGCTTAGAGCGAGTGCTTCTGATCACTCTTCAGCCGCTAATGTTCTGGCTAAATTTGGATTCCCACGAACACATCAAATTTCGAGCCCTCATGTTGAACCTCCACGTGTTCCATCCGTTGGACGTGAGCTCATTTTTGGTAGTTTTCATTTTCCTCTATCTCAGGAATTTACTACCTTCTCGAAAGAGCCGATCGTATCCGCTAATTTCTTGGAAAAATTTTGGGCTAGAATCCCCCTTATTACGCTTGAGCATATTGATGATTTAAGACAGGCAAAATATTCGGATGCGGAAATCATGGAATCTTTACACTTGCCTTGCTTACCTTCGCGGGAAAAATGTTTTGATTTACTGGGCCGCTGCGCCATTTGCTCGCTCTCCAGCCACCTTACTAAGCACTGCCCTGGGGTCTGCCCCAATTGCCAAATTCTGGGCTTCACCTGCGTTGATTGTGAGGTCCCTATTCCTGTCCCCTGTGCGTTGGATGATATTGGGCCTATGAAGGATACCTCTCTTACTGGGCCACTTAGTTGCTGCTACAAATGCCTTGAACTTGGCCATCTTAGGCGTAACTGCAAAAATAAGGTTAAGTGCTTGTGTTGCTTTGGTTGGGGCCACATGTCACGCCATTGCCCCCTTAATCGCAGGTGTTCCTTTTGTCACCAGTCAGGCCATCAAGTTAAGGCATGTCCGCGAATTTTATGCAATTTATGTAAGGCATATGGCCATTCTGCTACTATGTGCTCTAGACGGAAAGTTTGGGTCCGCAAGGATAATTCTGTGATTGCCTCTGCTCCTACCCGGCCTTTTATTTGGAAGAAAAAATCAATTACGATTGATATTGATACGCATGCTGCTGACACACCTTCTACCCACGCTCGCTGCTTCGTGGGCCCTGTGGTTACTTATGGAAAATTCCCACGACTTCCGCTGCAGAGAATCGCGATACCCTTACCTTTTTACCCTGGCGCCGTTTCGTTTCCTTCTGCATTCCTTCTTGCGTTGACACCTGCCCCTTTTGGGGGCCGCCGCATCTCCTTTTTCCCCCTATTAGCTTTTACTTCACCGTCCACCCCTCCACTCGCCTCCAACCCGTCCCAATCCCCTTTCTCTCTGCTCTGCGCCGGCATCGTCAGCTCCGTGAGCGCCATGGCCAACTTCCCTGCCAACCCTTTTGGCTTCATGCCGGGACCCATGGAGGTGGAGGCGGATGCTGATGGCAGGCTACAGCGGAACATGGTTGTCGTCGACGACACTCCTCTCTCCCATGAAAGCTTTGCTCTGGTAAATGTCAATCCCCTTGTCCCCGAGCACCGTAAGCAATCAGTCCTCGAGGAGATTGTCCGCATTTTGACCGAGGATTTTGATTTGCATCTTGCGCACTTTGAGACCTATCCGTGGGGTGTCGGATTAATTGCTTTTGATTCGCCTGTCATCCGTGACCAACTAGTTCATGATAGTCCCCATGCGCTAGATGAAAATTCCACTTTTAGCATTGTTCGTCACGACGAAGGAATTAACATGCGATTTGCGGTATTTGAGTATGAAGCATGGATAATGTTCTTGGGATTTCCGATTGATTATCAAACTGAATACTATATCAATAAGGCGGTTTCTTGTTTTGGTAAACTTATTCTTTGGCACCGTCCTGGTACCCGCCACGCTAGAGTCCTGGTTAAAGCTTGGATAAACGATCTGGCTTCGGTCCCCTACAGCTTAGTGATCAAACGTATTGGATCTCTTGGTGGGGTGGGTCGTTCTTGGTCTGTTCCTGTTTATGTTCTTAATGGGCGCCACTCGAACACTGCACTGTTCTCTACTGAAGACCCGCTCCCTCTGCACAATGCCACGCCTCACCCGCTGATTATGCCTGGACAATCTGTCGCTATGCAGAATCAGATGGCGGTGCACAACTGGCTCCAGATGAATGCCCAGCATCCTCAGGAGGGGCCTGTCCCTGCTGACGCTCTGCAGGCTGCGATAAACCATTGGGAGCAGCCTTCTCCGGTACCGGACTCCATCCTGGCCAACGGATGGCGTGCTTGGCCAGCAGCCAGTACTTCAGCCCCGATGATCGTTGCTTTCCGTGGGATTAATTTCCGCAGACTTACTGGTTATGATGGTCTTTCTATGATGGACGGAATCCCACCCTCTGATTCTGATCTTGTGGATGGCATTGACCTATGGAATGCATATGCTGCGGAGTCTGATGATTCCGTATCTTCAGTTATCTCCGCTTCCACTGCTGACGTTGCTGATACGGGACTGATGTGGTCTTCTTTTATTCATTACCTTGGTTGGATGCTTTCATTGACACATCGTCGTCGCATTTTATGTCCAAATGATTCTTCTAGTGCCCCCCTCAGTACGGGAGTATTTCTGAAGCTCTATGATGCATCTAAATGGGCTATTGAGGATGCCTTCCTGCATCTGTTGGACCCTGTTGCTGCTGTGCTCCCTATGCCTGCTCTTCCCATCTGGATTGGTGCTGCTCTTCTCCTGCAGACGTCTTCTACTAAATGCTCGCTTGTTGGTATCTTGGACGTGTGCACTCATGCACAGACCTCTGGAGACTGCTGTCAGTTCGCTGACCTGACTGATATGGGTGCTGCATCTGACGGCAGCTATCAGGTTGCAATTTTATCTGATGAGAATAAGGTGACCTCTCCTCCACGCCCAGGTCGTGGACGCCCCCGTCGTGCTCCTACTCCGATTCAGATGGCTACGGTGCGCAGATCTACTAGGAGCAACAATGAAGGCTATAAATTTGAATCCTTATCATTGGGCCCTTCTCGTCGCAAGGGCACTCAGACCCCAAGAGCCAATGCACCCCCTGTCACTCTTCTGGCAGAGATGCAGCGTATTGGCGTCGAGGAGTGCAACATTGCACCTGAAGAGCTCTCGGCTGCCAAACTCCTTCAGAACAAGCCCATCTAGACGTGCTCGCTACCTTATAACCTGCTGCTACTTTCTTAGCATCTGCTAGGATCGTTATCTATCATTTCGTTTGTGTTCATCTCGTAAGTGTGATGTCGAATCGTTTTGTTAAACCTAAGTTATCGAACCTTATGTGGCACATTTTATGTTGGAACGTTCGTGGTCTGAATGGTGCGGAAAAGTGGCCACTTATCTACGATAAAATCTCTGAAAGTAATGCTTCTATCTTATGTTTTCAAGAAACAAAGCGCGCTAGTTTTGATCTTGCTTTTATCAAATTATTTGCGCCTAGACGTTTCGATCGTTTTGCTTTTGTCCCCTCGGATGGATCTTCGGGCGGTATTATTGTCATCTGGCCTAGCCAAAAATTCAGCGCACACGTCCTGCTCGAAGAATCATTTGCGCTTGTTATGCAATTTACCTCTGTTACTACATTGGATTCCTTTATACTTGTTAACGTATATGGTCCTTGCGATGGCATAGCTCGAGAGAATTTTGTTGCCTGGCTATTCCATCTTGATATTCCTTCGGATGCTTATTGGATCGTTCTCGGGGACTTTAATTTCTATCGATACTCTGACAGCCGTAACCGACCAGGAGCTAACACTGTAGACATGGCTACGTTTAACGAGATTATAGGCCATCTTGGCCTCATTGAGCTGCCCATCAAAGATCGATGCTATACCTGGAGCAACATGCAATCGGATCCCCTTTTAATTCAACTAGATTGGTTTTTCACCTCGCATGAGTGGACACTTAAGTATCCTAACTCTACTGTCCGCACTTTGTCTCGTCCTATCTCTGATCACTCACCATGTGTAGTCTCTATTGGCACGGATATACCTCGCGGATCGGTTTTTAGATTTGAAAATCACTGGATTAAGCTACCAGGCTTCATGGATCTAGTGCAAAGAATCTGGAATATCCATTGCCCTGGAGACAGTGCTCGATCCATCTCGGGCAAACTCAAACTCCTTCGCAAAGCACTCCGCAATTGGTCAACTAGTATTTCAATGATATCCTTTTATATCGAAAATTGCAATAGAACCATCCTCCACTTCGATGTAATTGAAGAACAGAGGCCTTTGCACATCACTGAATGGAATTTTCGGCGCATTGTTAAACAGAAGCTCAAAATCCTTCTTGATTGCAAACTTGAATATTGGAAGAAACGCTGCACCACTCGTTGGGCTAAATTTGGAGGTGAAAACACTAAATTCTTCCACTCAATGGCAACTATTCGATATAGACATAATAATATTGCTACCCTTGACGGAGGAGATGGTACAATGACTATGGACCACTTTGAGAAAGCTGGTATCCTTAGAACTGCATTCAAGCAGAGGCTAGGTGTCTCCTCCCCTATTGATCCTTTATTTGATTTCTCTTCATATATCACTGCTAGGGATGGCCTTGAGGACCTAGCCTTGCCATTTTCCCATGCAGAAATTGATAAAGTCATTGCTGATACTCCTACTGATAAAGCCCCTGGTCCTGATGGTTTCTCTGGAATTTTCTTTAAAACATGCTGGCCAATAATTAGATGGGATTTCTACAAACTTTGTGAGGATTTCTGGTCAAATCAGGTCAATCTTCAAAGTATTAATGATGCTTATATTGCTCTCATTCCAAAGGTGTCTGGACCCACTGGCCCTAATGATTTCAGACCTATATCCTTACTCAATTCCTCCTTTAAATTGATTACCAAGCTATTGGCAAATAGACTGCAAAACAAAATTTTGGAGCTTGTTCATGCTAATCAATATGGATTCCTTTCTAATAGATCAATCCATGACTGCCTTGGCTGGGCTTTTGAATATATCCATCAATGCAAACAATCCAAAGCTGAGACTGTTATCCTAAAATTAGATTTTGCTAAGGCTTTTGATACTATTGAACATGCTGCCATTTTAGCCATTTTTAAATGTTGGGGTTTTGATAACAGATGGCTCACCTGGATGCAATCTATCTTTAGCACTGCCACTTCCTCGATCCTACTAAATGGAGTCCCTGGAAAGAAATTTCCATGCCACAGAGGTGTTCGTCAAGGTGATCCTTTCTCACCTATTTTATTTGTTGCTGGGGCTGACCTTCTCCAGTCCATGATCAACTCACTTATGATTGCGGGATCACTTACTCCACCTCTTCCAATACCTGATGCTGATTTCCCAGTGGCTCAATATGCTGATGACACGCTACTTATCCTCCAAGCATGCCCTACTCAACTGGCTACGCTTAAAACCCTTCTAACCAGCTTCTCTGCTGCCACTGGCCTGCACGTAAACTACTCCAAATCCTGTCTATTCCCTATCAATATTACTCAAGCGAAATTGAATGATCTAGCCAGCATTCTGGAATGTGCCACGGGTTCTCTGCCATTTACCTACCTTGGGCTCCCCCTAGGAGATACCCGCCCTACGGTGCAAGACCTTTCTCCTATTGTGGACCAAGTAGAACGACGTCTTAATGCTAGTGTACGATTTCTAGATTATGGCTGTCGACTTACTCTTGTTAATTCAGTACTCTCATCCCTACCGGTGCACTTCTTATGCTCTCTACGCATCCCTAAAACCTCGATTGCTCTATTCGATCGGGTGAGGAGACAATGTTTATGGAACAAGACTGATGAAGGTCGTACTCACTCTCTAGCTGCTTGGCCACTTGTCTGCAAGCCAAAAATTCATGGTGGACTCGGGATTAAAAACATTGATTTGCACAATCAGGCCCTGCTCATGAAACATCTACACAAGTTCTTCTGCAAGCATGATACCCCATGGGTGCGACTAGTTTGGTCTCTATATGATACCAGCTCACCACCCCAAGCCCAATCTGCCAGAGGATCCTTTTGGTGGCGGGATATTTTCAAACTCATTGGTACCTACAGGAGCATTACTACGTCAAACGTAAACAATGGGCTTACAACTCTATTTTGGAAAGATTATTGGCTAAACAAGACTTTGCTATGTGATCGTTTTCCTCGTTTATACTCATTTGTGCTAAATGAGAACTCTTCCGTGGCTGAGATGAAGTCCACTTGGGATATTAACAACATGTTTGCCTTACCACTATCTGACCAGGCTTTTGAAGAACTCAACCAACTTCTTATGTTAATGGGCTCCATTATGCTCACCAATGACGTGGAAGACTCAAAATGCTTTCCTTGGGGTTCTAGTCTCTTCACTTCATCTAGATTCTACAACTACATGTTCTCTCAACTGCCTAAGCAAGAATCTTGCATTGCAATTTGGAAGTCAAAATGCCTTCCAAAATTAAGAGTATTTGCCTGGCTCTTGCATATGGACAAATTGAACACTAAGGACCTCATGACCAGAAAGCATTGGTCTTTTGATGGGGGAACTAGCTGCATTCTTTGTGATCACAATGTTTGTGAAACACGAGATCACCTGTTTTTCTCCTGCCAGTTTGCTGCCAACTGTTGGAACTTTATCCGAATTAATTGGAACTTATCCCTCCCATTTCCCCAAAGATTTCTCAAGGCCAAGAAGGATTTCAGTGGAGAGCATTTTACTGAGATTTTTGTATGTGCCTCATGGAACATTTGGAGGTGTAGAAATGACTTTATCTTCCAGGGCATTACTCCTACTTTCACCAAATGGAAGCGCACATTCCATGAAGATCTCCTCCTGCACCAACATAGGATTACACCTCTATTACTTCAAGGTTTTCTAGCTTGGATTTCCAATTACTTCTCCTAATGTATATTTACTTTCAAGTCCACCTCTTCCCCCCCTAATTGTACTAGTTGTATTCTCCAAACCCCCCCTATTCTCCTTGTAAGCTCCTGGCTTTCATATAATTTGAAAATCACACCATAGGGTTTTTGCCCTATGGTAACACTTTCAAAAAAAAAAAATAGTGGCTACCTTGACAACTGGGCTGAAAGTGTCCTCGTAATCGATTCCATATCTCTGTTTAAACCCCTTTGTAACCAATCTAGCTTTGTATCTGTCAATATTGCCATCAACATTCCTCTTAATACGATAAACCCATTTGCAATCTGTAACATTTTTGTTGGAACTAGGGGAACAAGATGCCATGTGTTATTGCAAGAAGTGCATTGTATTCGTATTGCATAGAATGTTTCCAATTGCTATCTATAAGGGCCTCGGAAAAGTTTTGAGGTTCACCTGTAGATGTTAACAACACAAAATTCTTTTTGTATGGAACTGTACCATCAGTGATTTTTTTCGGATTTCGAATACCTTTTTGTAACCTGGTTTTTGGTTCAGCAGCAGGGAATGATACATCTGAACTCTGCGCAGAGGATTTTGGAGAAGCTGTCTCTTGCGTTCTGTCGGAGGGAAGATCCCCCTCGCGATCCGTGCTGCTGGGGCCGAGCGAGCCGTCAGGTGGCGATTCCGCGCCACAAGGATACGGAGACGGTGTGCATGTAGGAGAACCAACAGGGGACTGCGCCATGTCGGCCGACAGGGACGTGTCGGGTGCAGCAGAAGAGGACGCGCACCCGGGAGATTCTCCTCCTCCTGAGCGATGCAACGTGGCGGGCGAGGACGAGGCTGTTCGCACCTGCGCGGAATCTTCCGCGTCGGAAACTGCAGGGGAGAGATCTGAGGCAGATTCTGCCCGGAAATCTTCCTCAAAGTCAACGCCATTTTTTCCCGTAGTGTTGTTTTCAGTATTCTCACTGTTTTCTCCCGTATTGTTGTTGTTTTCTTCCGTATTTCTGTTGTTTTCTTCCGTATTGTCCTACAATGGAGTTACAATGGGAACAATTTGCAGATAGTCATTAGCATGCACACCCCTATCATGAGACTCCGTGGAAGGTGATGTAGGAGGAAGAAGAAGAATTTCTTCACGGAGATGTCTACCGGCATTGGGATGAAGTGTCGAGAACTGAAAGACATTCTCATAAAAACAATATCTCGAGAAACATAGACACACCCTGTTGTGACATCTAAACACTTAACACCTTTATGGGGAGGGCTATAACCAAAGAAAACACATTGTTTGGAGCGAAAAGACAGTTTGTGTTTATTATATGGACGGAGATTAGACCAACAAGCACAATCAAAAACTCGAACGGAATCATAGTTGGGAGTGATATGTAATAGTTTGTATGTGGGGGTGTCAAAATTGAGGACCTCAGTAGGAAGCAAATTGATAAGGAATGTGGCAGTGAGAAAGGCATCGTCCCAATATTTCAAAGGCATGGAGGCATTAGCTAATAGAGCAAGACCTACTTCCACAATATTTCTATGTTTGCGTTCAGCAGATCCAATTTTGTTGATGAGCATAAGGACATGAGACATGATGAGTAATGCCCACTTTTTGAAACAACCCATGGATCTTTTCATATTCACCACCCCAATCAGTTTGCATACTGATGATCTTGCGATCAAATTTGCGCTCAACATATTGCTGAAAATTAAGAAAAACTTGATACACATCTGTAACATCCTTGATTTTTGGAAAACTCAAAAATCACAAAAATTTGAAACTTTTTGTTTTCATGTTTAAACAAGTCACCAAAAACCAAATAAAAGGAGGAAAGAAAAGAAAACAATATGTAGTTTGAATAAAGAATCCAAATTGCCCTAATTCCATAAACCCTAAAGCATGTTTTAAAAATAAAATACGTTCCCTCATGTGAATAAACTATTTTCTTAGATAACATCTTTACCAAAACATGGTTTTCAACTCAATTACCATCTTTAAAATGTTATGATATTTAAAAACCATAGAATTATCTCTCATATTTTATTCATGTCTCCAAAAATATTTCATATGAATAAAATTTATTGTGTTGCTATCAAATATAATAACAAGTATTACACCATAGAATGTTTAATTAGGGAAAACAAATAACTGCAAATGTGATAACCCCCTGATAATTATTTATCCACTTTCCTATCTAGTTATTTTCTATATTTAAAAATGGCATAAAGTTGCTATTAAGTGATTTACTAATATGTTAAAAATATAAAAATATGTTATTGGGTTGAAATTGCTTTGAGAAATAATAATTGACCTAAAGAATGCATCTGAAATTTTATAAAACCCAATTTCAATTTATTTACATTTGCTATTTAAAAATTAGTATTAAGTACCATTAGTATATCATTTATAATTACAAAATAATAAAATTTGAAATGTGCTCAAAGTTGACCAAAAATGTTATTAGCTGATAGACATTTCAATTACAAAATTATGAAATTTATTTGAGGTAAATAGGATAAAGAAAACATAAGTTATGAAGGAATTAAGAAAACAGAAATAAATAAAATGAAATGATGACGTCATCGTCTTCATTCTCTCAAAACTGAAGAAACCTAGAAACAGCCGAATTGAATCTCTTGATTGCGGGCATTTGAAGCCGAGTTAATTCCTCACGTTTACCGCCCCTTAAAGCCCTTCCATTTCTCCTCGTTTCCCCTCTCATACCACGAAAGAATCACGCCCCCAGGCCGAACAAATTGCTCGCCGGACCCCGTGTCCGCCGTCACCGTTCGTCGACGATTCCGGTCAAGACAGAAGGTCCTCGACCCCGCTTTTCTCCTCCTCTTACTCCCTCGTATGTGCGCATCTTCTAATCCCGGGGTTGATTTTTTCCTCGCAGCAAAGTGACCACGCCATCAAATTCCGAATGCGCCGGAGACACCCGCCTCCGTCCGCGTCGGGCCGGCCCTCCTGGAAGAGACAATCACCTCCACCGTTCTCATCCTCTTCGTCGTGCCCTACTGAGCACAGTAGTACTCTCCAACGAGCTGAAGGACGAGGACATCGCTGTCCCAGACGACCATCGGAACCACGCCGTCCTCGGTCTGCATCACGCCACCGCTGCGGTCGTCTTCAAGCCTCCCTGAGGTCACCATCGTCCTCTCTGTGGCGAGACGCGCCCTCTCATGCCCTCGCAAACCCCGGAAGGCCCCTGGAGCACCACCACCGTCGAGCGCCTGCATCGTCCGCCTCCGTCCACGCCATTTCCGGCGACTCCCTGCCGGTGAGGTGAGATCCTCCCCACCCCCATCCGTCGGATTTCGATCTAACGTGTAGAAATAGGTGACTTAAGTGAAGCGGTATCGGCCAATAGGATTGCGCCACGCCAACGCGCGTGTTATGTTGATATCTGTCGGCCACCGCAGAGCACAACCGGCCCAAGCCCAATTCTTATCTGTTGCACCGCGCGGGAAATAGCCATTTTCGGCCCAGCCTGTCTCTCGATTTAATTCCGAATAGAAAATAGAATTGTAATTTTGCAGATTAGCCCCTAGAACTTTGGACCATCATAACTTTTTAACCACTTGGCCAAATTTGATAAAATTGGACTTTTTCAAATCCCCATAATGTGTAGAATCTTTTAACACTGTTAAATTCAAATATGACAAACTTAAATTGGTTCAAATTTTAATATGCTTGTTTGATGAATTTGGGCATAATTCAAATTCTACAAATCCAAAAATTGCAAATAAAATATATTTGGAAAACTTAGGATGTTTACTTTCATATAGTCTGTTCCAAAATAATTTTTGAACAAGTTAAAATGGAATTTAGATTTAAGTGGTATAATTTAGTATTTTTGATATAGATTTAATTCTATAAATAATTTCAATATAGTTCCTTTTGCATTTTTGTTCATATTGGTAACTTTGAACTAGAAATAACCTTGCCCAACCATTTTCGACACCCTTGGACCAAAAACCAACATAGTGATACATCCATTTTCACCAGGCCTTAGAATTTGTTTTCAACTGTTATTCTTTGATGTGGGTGGCTATTTTGGAGCCAAGACCAAGTCCCTAGTATATGTAAACCATATAAAGGACCAAGTAGTGAACCTCAAATACTAGTACCTTAGTCTTTCTATCTACTTCTCCACTCCCCTATTCTTGCTTCAAGAATTCATCAAGTTAGCAAATGGAAAACAAGACTCAAGCAATAGAAGGCACTTCACTTTCAACTTGGTGGAGACATGAAGAGCTATAAGGAAGATAAATGAAGAAATTTTGAAGAAACGACTTGGATTCCACAATTAGAAGCAACTCAAGGAAGTACAAGTGTGAAGAAATTCAGAAGAAAACATCTCCCTCTCTCTTTCTATCTTTCTTCTTATTTTCTTTCTTTTCTATTTGACTTAGTGGTATTTGTAACCATCCCATACCCAAACCAACTAGTGAGAGAGTCATCACGAATTCATCAAGACCAAGAGAAGAATCCATCCAAGGAACAAGTCTACAATAGATGCATGAACATGATCTTCAAGAAGACAAGCATGTGAAGACTTGGAGCATCCACACAAGTTGAAGAATAACAAGTTGTTTGTGTCCAACCATTGAATCAAATGGAAAATCCCAAGACTTTATATTGTTATATCCATTGTTATGAAGTTAGTTGAACCTAGACCTACCTTAACCCAAAATGGAAAGACTAACTTAGAGTACTCAAATGTTTTGATGAAAACAACTAAGTGTTATACTTTGCTATGTGTTACTTTAGTTGAAATAGTGAGATCACCTTGGTGAACTCTTGGAACTTCTTAGATAAATATGTTTCCAATAAAGTTTGATCGCTAAAAACTCAACCTAGTCCAACCCAAGTGTTTTCTAGGAACGTACTTATGGATCCATCATAGTGAATCTTTTCAAACTCCAGCTTTAACCAACCCTGGCCATAGTAGATAACCATAAACCATTTTTTTCTATGGTTGCTACTTTGTATGTTTTCTTCATTTGTTTGTATGATTGCTAGAATGTTTGTTTATTTTGTTATTGTGTTTTCAATGAATAGATTGTACGTAGAGAAACGATCTTTTGTGAAGAGAGTGTGAATTCTTCACCAACTTCAACAAGGCAAGTAACACATCATCAACTACCCATTATTTTCTATATGCATCATTAGATTTTTCAGTGGTATGCATGATAGGACATTTTACTAAGTTATAAGATGTTATGCTATTATCCTAGTAGTGTATATTCATTCCTTTTACCTTGTTATTTTGATAGCCTTAGAACGTAGTAGATTGCTATGCAATGTTACACATTGTTTAACTAGATGTTTGGGAAAAGTTAGAAGTATAACATCCAATGAAACACCTGGGTGGATTTTGGATGTGATTGGTTTATGTTGAGTGTTGCCTCAGGGCCCTTGTCTAAGGGTTATTCCACTTGAGGTTGTCACTTGAGGATGGCCACCCGGGAACAAATAGATTACTATGTCCTTCTAAGTTTAGTAGCTTCCCGTGCAGCCTTTAGTTATATGGGCTCTGTCTTGATCAACTAAGTTGAATGAACTCACCAAGCTTACAAGCAGATGTAGCATAATTATAGGTCGAACGGGTAAGCCAAACGGTGGTGGAATTTCCTTTGAAAGATCTCGTCTCAATCTTCTGCTTTCCTTAATGCACTCAGAGTGTATAGGATGTTTGGGCTGATTTGAGTCTAAACGTGAAAGTGCACAAACTCTACAGAGTCAACAAACTAAGATCTTAGCCGTGTCCCTGGTTATGGACAACTATGAGAAGCTCGACAAGGATTGACGGAAGAACCTCATCACCAATTTCAATAAGTAAAATTTTGACCAAGTGAACAGTATTGTGGTGCTTGGATCTTAATCCAATGTTGCCACCCTTTGAAAAGAAAAGTTGTTTTACAAAAGTGATAGGAGAAAACTGGATTTATGCAAACTTAGCCAAAACTCCACTCATCCAAATAAGCATGTAGTATTAGTCTTTCCATTTATATCCACCATAGTGTTTCTTGCCAATACATTAAATTGTACTGACTCCCTTGTGACTGCATATTCCATCCTGCAGATGTTTCTGAAGACGAGTGAGGATTTCGTTTAGGATCTCGAGACTATCGCCAACATGTTTTGCCTCTGGCACATGAAGAAGATTAGCTCAATGTCGTTCTATGTTTTCCACTGTATTTCTTTGTTTTCTGCTAGTCTTCTAATACTATGCAAGTTGTAATACTATTTTGTAAAGTCTGGATCATGTGATGTAATAGAATTTGATGCATTTGCATGATATTTCATTTTGTACAGTGGTGCTAGCAATTGATCCAGGGACTAGCACAATAACACAGGTGTCCTTACATTATTTAAATGTGGGAACACTACAACATCGGAGCGTTTCTTAAGCAAATAAATCCATGTGAACTTGCTAAAATCATCAATGAAACTTACATAGTAAACATGTTTGCTATCAGAAGGAATGGCAGGACCCCATACATCAGAAAACACTTGTTCCAATGGAACTGTGGACACACTAGTAGAGGTACTATAGAGTAACTGATGACTCTTTGGTTGTTGGCATACATCACATATGTAAGGATTTATTTCTGGAGTATGCGAAAGATTATTTTTCCTAAGAATCTGCTGAACAATGAAAGAAGACGGATTTCCTAATCGACGATGCCACGTAGAGGAAGAAGGCTTGATGGTGACAAGAGCATGCTTGGAAGAACCCATGGACACAAGAACCATGGGATACAAGACACTATGACATGGACCTCTAAACATGATTTGCTGCGTTGCCTCATCCTTTATCAAGAAAAAGAAAGGATTTATTTTAATAAAGGCATTATTATCAATGGCTATTTTATGAGCAGAAAGTAAACTCACGGAAGAACTGGGGACATGCAAAATGTTGCGAAGCTGAATAGAACTATGAGGGGTGTGCAAAACTGAATGACCAATGTGTGCAATGTCCATACCTTGTCCACTAGCATTGTGGACTTGATCCTGCTCCTGATAATTGTCATGAACCTGAAGCTTATTGAGCTATCCAGGGACATGATTTTTAGCACTGGTGTCCATCTACCAATTTGTATCTACTACCTCCTTTCCATAAAACAAGGCGTATTTCGCTTCGTTTGACCGAGTCTTTGACCAAGAATTACGCATTTAATGTGCGTCATATGTGATAGAACTCATAATCATAGTGAAGTACTTTTGAATAGGTATACAATGATATTAATTATATGTCAAAAATCATATATAAATAGACTAATTATTGGTCAAAGCAAACTAAATACGCCTTCTTTTGCATAATGGAGGTAGTACGTCATATGCGGCTTTGTTGTCTGGAGTTGTATCATCGTCATCATTATCATCACCATAGCGCCACCAACAATCACCTGCAGCATGACCGACGTTCTTGCAAATCTGACAATAGACTCCCTCCTTCCATGGAGTTGAAACACGGTCACGCTTGCCACGGCCTCCTTTAGGGCGACGCCCTTGGTCTCGTTTTCCTTGATCGGGACACACACGATTCTGTGGAGGACGAGGCTGAAAGGGTTGTGTGGGAGGGAGGTTTGGTGGGGTAATAGGAGGGCGGTGTCCGTGGTGGGTAGTAGGGGTTGTTCGGTGGGTGATACAGAGGGTAGAAGTGTGGTGAAGGTGGCGGATATGGGTATGAAGCATAAGGGGATGGTGGTGGGGGCTGATATGGTGGAAGAGATGGTATCGTGTTGTATGGTGGATGGGTAATAGGAGGGTGGTAGGTGTTGTTGGTGGTGGGTGTGGGAAGTGGTAATAGAGGATGTGCGGGTTTGCTAGGTCCACCACCAAAAGTAGATGGAGGACGTCGAGATGAGGCATTAACTGAAGATGTGAATGTGTTTGTTCCTTGACCAGTAGCAGCAAGCATAGTTTTACGGTACTCATAAGACATCAACTGAGAGAAAAGGTCATTGAGCGTAGTTGAAGGGACACCATTAATAGAGGCAACGAGAGGATTGAAATTGTATGTTTTAGCCAATTATCCCAAAAGTTCGAACCGATGGAAAGGGGCTAGCCTTGTATTTATATTTAACAGTTCCCCTCACGTCTAGGCTATTTTGGTCCTTAGCGTGAGTTCGGTGCAGGCCCCAGAATCTTTTTTCTCTAGTTTTTAAAACTGCGTGAGCAGGGTCTTGAACTCAAGACCTCGTGGCTCTGATACCATATTGGTTTAGGAGAAACGATCGTAACCCCTGCTAGGGCGATCGGTTTGAATGTTATACTCGGGAAATAGGGGGCCCAAACCCCTTGTACTCGACATCTGAAATTGATACCAGTGCTTCCTTATATCAAATAAGGAACACACACAAGAGGATACCAAAATTCGAATCCATTAAAGTCCTGAAAACATGATTTTTCTCCACAGCAACATTTGGAATTTTGAACAAGTTTGTTCTACAAACTTTCTCAAAATGCCATGAAATAAATACCACATGCTCTATATCATAAATAAGGATGAAAACCAAAAGGGCACAAGTTTTTGAATAATTTAAGTTGCCAAAAACCCCTGTTTTCTAAACAGCACCTTTTAGAAATTTGAACAAGTTTGTTCTATGAAGTAACTCAAAATGACTTGAATTTTTTACCACACAAGGAACACACAAAATAAGGAATGTGTACCAAAAATTATCATTTTTCGAAGCTCCTAAGTAGTCTAATAAATTCAATGTCCATTTATGTCAGAATTGAAATTTGAACAACTTTCAACTATCAAGTTTATCCAATTGAGCCAATTTTCACATATGTTGTGCATCCCAACTAATAAGAATTTTGGGCAAAAGTATTTTAAATTTAGACTTTGTTTTCCTAGTGAAAACAACATTTTTCAGAGAGGAAAAGGATGTTTTTGTAAATAGCTAGGGACCTATTTGTAATCCGAGTCATCTCTTCTTCTTCCTCCTGTAGCCTTGCTGTAGCTGCCGTGCCCTACTCCATTGCCTTCGAGTAGAAGGTATCCTGGTGGATAAGAACCCCCCATGTGCACTTGATGGTTGTCTGCCCCCTCTCTCTCCCCCCCTCGAGCTCTTTCTCTCTCTGCTCAAAATTCCCAAAAACCTAACCCTAGCCGAATACCTCGCCGTTGAATCGGCCGTTGGTGAGCTCGCCGCCGCTCTCCGTTGGCACCATCCTCTCCGCCTTGTCGTGTTTGTCCTCGGTGCCAGAGGAATCGAGGCGAGATGCCTCGAGGAGCCCGCGCCGTCCGGTTCCCTTCTTCGGGTCCGGCGAGCTCCGGTGGGAGATCGCCGTCGCCTCGCTCCTCCTCCGCCCTCGCTGAGTGCTCCATCGCGTCCGTGGTGAGCGTGCGCCCCTCACCGACCCCTTTCCCCTCTCCCTTGCGCTCTGAATCTTCGCCGCGCCGTGCTCGCTTTCCGGCTGCCGCACGCCGTCGTCGCCGTTGGCCCTCCGGCGACTCCCAGGAAACGAGACCGCCCTCGTTTGCTTCCCCGCGTCGAGAGTAGCGTGAGGATGTGTTTGAATCGCGAATTGATGGACGAAATCTGCGGATTGGGACCTCGCCGGAATCCTCCAGCCGGCGAGTGACGTCGCGCGACGTCAGCGCCTCCTTGACCGCGCGCAGGAGCAGGTCAAACCCGCGGGTGGGCCGCGCTGCCTGCGTGGCTGCCGCGTGGCCGCCTGGCCCGCTGGTCAGCGGCTGCGGCTGGATGTGCCCGCGGTGTAAAACGATCTGGCCGGCCCAGTAGCCCATCCATGTTTTGTTTTTCCTTTTAATTTTTACAGAAACAAGCATGTTTACTTTTGGCCCTAAAAGCTAACCTAAAAGATGAATTTGACCAAGATAAAATTCACAGTGGTAAAGCAACTAAATCAAAACCATCTCCAATTTGTAGATCTACATTTGGATGAATATTTTAGACATGAAAAATGTTTTGGCAACAGATACCAGAAACAGCAAAATGAGCACCATTTTAATTTCACAACTCAGAATGAGGTGTATCCAATTGCGTTGGAAAGCCCATGAAATTTCATAACAGGATCAATTAACCTTGCTTCTAAATTCCTAATATTTTGTAAATGGCATGCAATTTGGTAAAACACCAGAGAGCACTTTGGTGGTTTTTATAAAATCATTAAAGATGAATTTTGATGCAAACTAAATTGGATGGTCTTGTGTATGTTTAGGGCTATCCAAACCTAGGTGGGTTTAATTTTTAGAGCATCATAGAAAATTTGGTGGACAGATCTTTAATTTGCATGTTTCTGCCATTTTGGCATTTTAGGTAATTAATTTGTGTGAATGTATTTTTGTGTTGCAATATTGTTTTCTAGCATGTACAAGTTGTGTGAACTTGTTTTCTAAGGTTTAATTAGCTATTTTAGCATGTTAGATTGTGTGGACTTGAGTGGAGAAGAAATAGGATTTATGAGAGTAGCATATGTTTTATCTCTAGTTAATACTTGCATAGAATTTTTGAGTGATTAATTTATGTGCAAGCAATTGGATTGTTGTGTTGAGAGATTAGATCCAGTACCATGTTGGTACTTATATTGTGTTGGTATCACCTCTGCTAGCTTGCCTTTGAATTGGTAGAAAAGCATGAGTAGCTATGTCATCACTATGCAAATGTTATGGAAATTTTCTCTCATGTGTAGAATTTTTAGCATAAACATTTGTGGTTGTGTAGCCATATATGTTTGTGTTATGTTCATAGGACCAGTAGCATTTTTATGATGTTTTTATGATTACTTGACCCCTAAAGTTTTCACTTGTGTGGGAATAATAGCATGAGTAGCATTGCTTTGCTTATTTTAGCATCCTATTATTTTCTACTAGTATGGTTATTGCACTAGAAGCTAGTTTAGTATTTTGTTAATTTTTAGCAAGTATGACCAGAGGCCTTGTGACCTCTTAATTCTTTGTTATGCTAGTGGAACACCCACTGGTGTCATTGCATTTTTGGTGGAAACATTATTTCCCCCACACTAGATGTGTTTCTTTTATATAGTTCTCTAACTAATGAGTGCCTAGTATTTTTGCCGTCGGATTTAAGTGCTAAATGAAAATGTGTATGCTTCTGTTTGTAAGTGGTTGTAATCATGTGTGGCTTGCTAGGAAAAATCCATTCTTGGAGTGTGGTTTGATTCCTCTAGTAATGCCCTTTTTATTACCACTAGTATGTAGGAGTTGCCCTGCAAATTGATGCCTTGTTTTACTAAATGGGATATTTTTGTTATAGAAAGTATAGATGTTTTTCACTACTGTTTTTATGACATGGACCCTCTGGTTGTATTTCAATTACTTGATTGAAATGCATCCATTGATTCTTCATGTTTGAGTAGTACTAGTTTCCTTAGCAGTTTTTGTATTGAATTATTTTTCCTGCCAACTTGTGTTTGGTGGATATTTGTGTATCCTTGCATGAGGACATGTTTTCATTTCCCATTATGATAACATGGTTCCTTGTTTGCATTTTAGTACTTTACTTGTTATACATGCTTGCATAGCAAACCCTTAGTAGAAGCATGTCTATAGGATTCCTCCTTTTTAGTCATTGTTTCTATTGTTCTCACTATGAGAATTGTGTGTTTTGTGATAAGTCTATTTCCTTGTTTCACTTGTGTAGGCTCACTGATTTGTAAAAGTAACTTTTGCAAATCATGTGTCTTATTTATTCTTGATGTGAATTTAGGCTTAGCATATTAGCTACCTTGTTCTTTTTGTGGTTTGGTTGATAGACCCATTGCCATGATTAATATTGGGCATGTTTTTGTATACTCTTAGTAGTCTCACCCTTGTGAAACTAAGTGTATTTTGGGTTTCTCAATATCTTGGTATGAGAGTGGCACACCCACTAAATCCATGATATTAAGGTTGTGAGATATGTTCCTCCAACCTTAAGTTGTCTTATTAAATGGCATTTCTGCCAAGTATGTTTGTCTGATTGTTTGCCTTCATTAATAATTGTGTGATTGGTTATTATTAGTTTCCTTGCTGTATGTATTGTTATGCATTGTTGCTTGCCTTGATTGGTTCTGAATCTCTGTCCGTTATTCTTTTTACGGCGTTAGAAAAACGAAGAGAAAGGAAGTGTCGGGAAGCTCTGCTTCAAGTTCCAGTCACTCCAAAACCAGGGACACAAGGAGCTACCAGGAAAGCCATCCTGATGCTTGCTGATACAATACTTATCATTATCTATCATGCATGTTTTACCTCTGAAGTTTTACAAAAAACTTGATTATCAAAACTATTTTTGATGTGGCTATTACTACTATACTAGTATATAGGTTACTATTATGCCAGTAGTTAAACTTGGTAATACCAAGCCCATAAGCCACCATATGGTATTTATTACCATCAAATATACTATTCCCTAAGTGGACACCCTAAAATCGTGATTTTTACAAAACAAAGGCTTTACGGAAAAACCCGGAGAAAAGGCGGATCCTTATTCTCCGGAGGAATGTGGAAGTGGTCATTTTTGAGAAATTGGTGTTTTCAAAAATGACACATAACCTAGTCTTCGCCGGACAACCTTTACCGTACTGCCACCCTACCCCAACATGGGCACGGGGCTTAACTTCAAGTTTGTTCTTATTAGTGTGTGCTATCTCACTTGCTATAAGGGGCGTCGTACCCTCGAACCGAATGTCGTCAAAACTCCCAATGTTGAGACATATAAAGTGTGGGATTAATTTTCCCTCTGGATGCATTCATTGAGGCTCTCGGCTAGGCAGAGCGCGGCTTGGTGCCAGGGAGAACAAACTCAATCGAGAGATAGACATATACTAGCTTGAACATAGTGAATGGTTATGATCGGATACCTGATGTTTACATACTATTGTTACAGTCCGTGGTTGTTCACGGTAGGTGTAATGGATCTGGTGGATGAGTACACCTCTGTAGAGTACAACTTTTTCGAAGAAGCCGCGTCCTCGGATATGGACAGTTGAATGGCCATGTAGCTAGCATTGTGTCAATGTTTTCAAAAGAGGAAGTTTTTGAAAGGGAGTTTTTAAAAGGAAGTGTTGAACTTGTGAAGTTCGGAAAGGAAGGAAAACTTATACCGTGGAGGTATCGTCGATGATGAAAAGCCAGATGTCGTTATACAAAACAAAATGTTTTGCAAAGAAAACCTTTTCTACTCTAAGCAAGAATTCTGGAAAACTGATTCCAAGAAGTTTTGCAAAGAGAAAATATTCTTTAACAAAGCTTTACAAAACCTCTTGTACATGTGATATCTACAAGAGAAATAAAACTATATTATTTTCTTCTGAAGTATCTTCTTCAACGAAGATACAGATTAACCTGACTGCAACTGTGGTGTCATCATATATGAACACCATTGATAGTGGACCCTATTTATAGCCTACCTATTCCACCATATAAGCATACTTGCATGTTGGTAAGTGACATGATGGATGTCTTGCTGAGTACATACCCACCTACTCATTATGGTTTCGCCCGTGGTATCTACTTACCAGATTTTGAGAAGGAGCCTTCAAAGGAGATCTACGAAGAGAAGTACGGAGCTTACGGCTTTGCGAACTAGGATCGTCTCCGGGTCAGCAGCCTGTAGGTTAAGGCGTGACTTGGGCTCATCTACGTTGTGTTTTAATTGTCTTCCGCTGTGTTTGATAAGTTGCCTGCCCTATGTGGCAGTTGTGTTAAACTTGATCATGTGATCATTTATGTAATACCTTTATGTATTCGTGTAATGGATGATGTATTTCTGTATGCCAACTTTGTATGTTGTTCACGTCTGATCTTTCTGGGATCGTGAATGTATGCATACGGAGGGTTTCAGACTGCCGGTCTGGGGTCCTTACAGAGTTGGTATCAGAGCCATCCTGACCTTAGGAGACCTTAGTTAGCATGGACGTCAGATATGAAAGAAAAGTATTTTTGAGTAAAAACCTATTTACTATCTAAATTATTTTTATCAATGGGAATTTTAGTATATTTTCCCTCCTTATTATCTTATCAAAAGATTCTAAAGGCATATCTCTCTCGGTTAAGAGTTTATTTCTTACTCGTTTGCAACTGCTCCGCTCTGTTTTTGAAACATCTCTCGTCTTTGAAGTTTTCTGTTCAGAAAATAGTTGGGGTTTCAAAAACAAATTGTTGCATATTCTTACCTCTCTCAGTTAAAAGTTTTATCAAAACTTTACTTCTATTATCTTGTTTCCAACCGAAAACTTGTATACTTGCCGATGTCCCGAGAAGACCAAAATAATTGCCTAGCTCTACAGTAATGATGGTCAGAAGTAGATATAGTTCTTCAGCCACTTCTAGGATTTTGGATCAGTCTAGTTTGGAGTAATTTAGCGATGACTCCATGAGTCGTCTCCCCCGACGTAGCTCAAATGGAGCCTTGATTGTGTGTTATGACTTGCTTATGTGTGTCCGTAGGACTTTGTGTTATTGTGTGGTGTAGAATTTGGTTCGTCTAGGCTTCTATATGTTTGTGGGGTGCTCAAAATTTGCAGATTTGTGCTTGCCCCGCTCTTGTTTTTGAATCGCCTCTTGTTAGTTTTTTGCAAGCAAAAATGTTTGTATAGTATTCAAAAACAAAAATTTGTTGCTTAGACTTATACTTGTTTTCGCTTCATAATGCGACCCGTCGTGAACCACCACCATCTCCCCCACCATCAATGAAAGCACCGTTGGGCCTAATAATGGAGGACCATCAAGCCACATGAGCTGATAGCGTTGCTACCAGTGATGCGCTCCAACAGTTAAAGCTCCAAAAATGACAACCTTCAAAGAAGAAAGGCGTGAAGGCACCAACCACTAGTGACCAAAACCTCTATGTTTGTCTGTTTGCAAAAGACTCGTTTTGCCCTGTTGGGTAAACGATGCACCTTTTTATGTCCCCTTTTAAGAGACCAAACTAGAGAGATCCCCTTTTAAAAGTTATATACCTCCCTCCTCTGGAGAAAGGTGCAAAAGAAGTCTTCACATGCCATGGTGCGCAACCCCCTCAGAAGCCAATCAAAAGAGCACAATTCAATATTCGACGTATGATGACGCTAGTCGTATCTTGTCGGACAAACATGATTAAATAGAAAGCTAACAAGACTTAAATGCTTTGCCTAATCTTAGGTTGACACCTCACCAAATCATGCAAACTACTGACAACTCTTTCTAAACCAAGGAATTAAGTGACTTACGACACCTTTTAATCTAGTTGGTAAAAAGGAGAAGTCACGAGAAAATAAGATGATGACCTATTCGTTTACTAGTCAATAGGATATCAGGTGTATCTACTTTGGAAGCCAAATCTTAGTAGACGTTGTAGGTACTATGAAATTCGGGGTTTAGAAATTAAGCGAACGATGGAATGGTAATGATAGATCTGGAAAACAGCTGTTTTCCTGTTTTTTTTTTGTGTGCTATTGATTGAAATAAATTTGTGTTTTATTCAATATTGCTTCCTAACTTATATGGAGTTGTTAGGACTTGTTATTATGTTGTTTTCTTACAAAAAATCTACCCTAGAAAGTGGGTGCATGATTGGAAACTCGAATAAAAATGAAATAGCATTTGTTACCTTCTAGTTTATCATTTTGGAAGTATTGTGAGAGCTAGATCTGTGTATACTTTCTTAATAGATTTTGTACTATGTTTTGTCTGAGTCCAGTACCATTTAGGTACTGTTATTTTGATGCTTGTACCTCTGTTAGCTTGCATGTCGCTTAATAGTAAAGCATGTGTAAGCATTGCTATCAATATGCACTAGTATTGTTGCACTAGATTAAATAGCCTTATATTTTTATCTTGTATGCAAAGTTTTTCATGAGTAACCAGAGGCTTAGTACCTATATTTCCTTGGTATTAGTAGGCCATATCCCACTGGTCCCATTGCATTTTGGCTTGAGGATGAAAATCCCCAACCATACACATGTGTGAAAATAGCATGTTTCACTATGTGATTGATTTCTATTTTCCACCATGGAAAATATAATTGTTTCTTTTCACCTATGCAAGTGAGAAGTTTATTTCTTATTAGTAAATACTAATATGTTTAGGTGTGATCCTTTTGTTAGCATAATATTCCTTAGGGGTATCATGTGAAGAAATGTTTCACTATGGTGTGCTAAAATTAAATTGTTCGCAAATAAAATAAATTCCTCTTGATTGGTAGATTGTTTGTGAATATTTTTAAATTGAGTGTATGGATTTTTGAAAAGGTTTAGATAACTTTTCATTAATTGCATAGCTACTGGTTGTGTGAGTTATACCTTGCTTGTTTGCTAGTAATTGGTTAAAGAAAACAGAATTTGCTAGAAGAAATTTCTGCATGCTTAATGGTTGATTCATAGAATTACTTTGGTGTTTGTGCTTACTAACATGAGTGGGATTGGTGTACTGTTATTAGGTACACTTATATTCATGACTTTCTTGTTTAGTTTTAAACATTATGATAGCATTGTTTGCTTCTCTAGGGTGAAACTAGTTTCACCACTAGAAAATGGTGATTTTTGCTCTAATATTACACTCTTTTTTATCTTATAAGTATATGTGTTGATATAGCATGTTTAGGAAGTTATTACTTATGTTATCATGCCATGAATTATTTAGTTGCATGTTCTATGGTTACAGGATATGATTATCTCTTATAGCATCCTGGTGTAGATTTTTCATACTAGTGTGTTATTTGTGCAGTCCTGTTTTTTTTTATGCCTGTGAAATAGGAGTTTTATCTTGTGTGAAGATGGTGTTTTAGAGTATCTTTATGATTGGATTCATGGGTTTTTAGCTACTGGTTGTTTGCTAATTGTTCATGATTGATGGATTCCAAAACCTCTAATAAACAATAACCTAGTGAATAAATAGTCTATTCATCTGTGGTGTTGTTTGCTTGCTTATTGGATTTTGTTTAAATGTTTTACTTTAGCATGAATTTATACTTGTGTTATGATTGTGCTTAAGAGTATCTTATGAAACTAAAA
The DNA here is from genome assembly GCA_028641055.1 of Alopecurus myosuroides. Classification (NCBI taxonomy): domain Eukaryota; kingdom Viridiplantae; phylum Streptophyta; class Magnoliopsida; order Poales; family Poaceae; genus Alopecurus; species Alopecurus myosuroides. The sequence continues at coordinate 276,945,064 of CM054063.1, forward strand.
CATCCAACTAAAATCATGAACATATTTAGGTGATACTTGTGGGGAGTAACACCCACTGCCGTGGCTATTGTCCTGTCTATTTGTTTTACCTTAGCAACCTAACCTTTGCACCCACAAGCTATATTTTTAGCTTTTTATATACCTTGTTATGAGAGTGGTACACCACTCCATATGTGTTATGTAAGATGTGGGATATAGCTAGGAACTCATGTAATAATTAACGGTACGTTTCTAGGTAGTTCTGCACTAACCTTAATTTTGTTTGTTTCTAAATCGTCCAAAACCCAAGGTGAGTAGACCCTGGTCAGGTCTCGTCAAACTAGGAAACGAAATTTTTGGACCTAAAACAGTACTGGTGTACTTTTTATAAAGTGAATAACCCCTGACTCACTCTTTCCTAAAAACCCAAGGGAAGATATACCGTATGTAGACTCAAAAGCTAGTTAGCACAAAAGGAGCTAGTTGGCAGTAGTGACGTTATCAGAAATTTTAAAATTGGCGGTTGAGTAAATTGATAGCTAGAGAATTTTTTTGAAGACGGGTGTTTGGATCTAAGGTTTTGAGTATGACACCCAACTCCCATGAAAAGAATTTGCTAATTTAGGGAAGTACCCCGCCTCCCAAGATAAGTCAAAGGGGGGAAGCACCAGCACTCCAACACTAACATTGTGTTTGTTGGCCCTCCCTTAGTCCTCGCTTGCGAATCTCGGGGACGAGATTCTTTTTAAGGGGGGAAGACCTGTCACATCCCAATTTTGGAATACCTGAAGACACAGTTGTTTTGCTAATTGCTTGACCAATAAACTTTGGTTGTGTTTGTTTGAGTGCAACTAAACAAACTAATTATATAAACTTGCTGAGGATAAATTCTTTCTAAGCTCAACCCACTCAAACCTTGGAAGCATATTATCATGTTTCCAAAAAACCACAAGTTTATTAATACATGGCTAAGAAATTGAAAACAAAATATTCAACATATTGTTCCAATGACCTTGGCAATATTTTATAAAGTAAATATTGATCAAAGAGTTTTCCAAAACTATCTTATGAGTCCCATACTTGTTGAATATTATTCCAAGGCCTAAATTAAGAAAGAGGAAACACTTAATAAATTTCCCTAAAAGACTATCAGGAAAAAGAGGCACTCTTAGATGCTTCACCAAAATCTTACCAAATGTTTTTCCAACCTTGCAAGCTTAAAAACAAAAGTATTGCAGAGCATTGACTTGCTATCTCTAGTCACATAAATATTTTGGCAAAGCATTGTTAAAGAAAAGCCAAGTGCCTTATAAAATTGAATTTCCAATATTTCCAGAAACAGGAAACTCAAACAAGTTACTATTGGAAACTTTCTTCAAATGATCTGAAATTGATACCAGTGCTTCCTTATATCAAATAAGGAACACAGACAAGAGGATACCAAAATTCGAATCCATTAAAGTCCTGAAAACATGATTTTTCTCCACAGCAACATTTGGAATTTTGAACAAGTTTGTTCTACAAACTTTCTCAAAATGCCTTGAAATAAATACCACATGCTCTATATAATAAATAAGGATGAAAACCAAAAGGGCACAAGTTTTTTAATAATTTAAGTTGCCAAAAACCCCTGTTTTCTAGACAGCACCTTTTAGAAATTTGAACAAGTTTGTTCTATGAAGTAACTCAAAATGACTTGAATTTTTTACCACACAAGGAACACACAAAATAAGGAATGTTTGCTAAAAATTATCATTTTTCGAAGCTCCTAAGTAGTCTAATAAATTCAATGTCCATTCATGTCAGAATTGAATTGAACAACTTTCAACTATCAAGTTTATCCAATTGAGCCAATTTTCACATATGTTGTGCATCCCAACTAATAAGAATTTTGGGAAAAAGTATTTTAAATTTAGACTTTGTTTTCCTAGTGAAAACAACATTTTTCAGAGAGGAAAAGGATGTTTTTGTAAATAGCTAGGGACCTATTTGTAATCCGAGTCATCTCTTCTTCTTCCTCCTGTAGCCTTGCTGTAGCTGCAGTGCCCTACTCCATTGCCTTCGAGTAGAAGGTATCCTGGTGGATAAGAACCCCCCCATGTGCACTTGATGGCTGTCTGCCCCCTCTCTCTCTCCCCCCTCGAGCTCTTTCTCTCTCTGCTCAAAATTCCCAAAAACCTAACCCTAGCCGAATACCTCGCCGTCGAATCGGCCGTTGGTGAGCTCGCCGCCGCTCGCCGTTGGCACCATCCTCTCTGCCTCGTCGTGTTTGTCCTCGGTGCCAGAGGAATCGAGGCGGGATGCCTCGAGGAGCCCGCGCCGTCCGGTTCCCTTCTTCGGGTCCGGCGAGCTCCGGCGGGAGATCGCCGTCGCCTCGCTCCTCCTCCGCCCTCGCCGAGTGCTCCATCGCGTCCGTGGTGAGCGTGCGCCCCTCACCGACCCCTTTCCCCTCTCCCTTGCGCTCTGAATCTTCGCCGCGCCGTGCTCGCTTTCCGGCCGCCGCACGCCGTCATCGCCGTTGGCCCTCCGGCGACTCCCAGGAAACGAGACCGCCCTCGTTTGCTTCCCCGCGTCGAGAGTAGCGTGAGGATGTGTTTGAATCGCGAATTGATGGACGAAATCTGCGGATTGGGACCTCGCCGGAATCCTCCAGCCGGCGAGTGACGTCGCGCGACGTCAGCGCCTCCTTGACCGCGCGCAGGAGCAGGTCAAACCCGCGGGTGGGCCGCGCTGCCTGCGTGGCTGCCGCGTGGCCGCCTGTCCCGTTGGTCAGCGGCTGCGGCTGGATGTGCCCGCGGTGTAAAACGATCTGGCCGGCCCAGTAGCCCATCCATGTTTTGTTTTTCCTTTTAATTTTTACAGAAACAAGCATGTTTACTTTTGGCCCTAAAAGCTAACCTAAAAGATGAATTTGACCAAGATAAAATTCACAGTGGTAAAGCAACTAAATCTAAACCATCTCCAATTTGTAGATCTACATTTGGATGAATATTTTAGACATGAAAAATGTTTTGGCAACAGATACCAGAAACAGCAAAATGAGCACCATTTTAATTTCACAACTCAGAATGAGGTGTATCCAATTGCGTTGGAACGCCCATGAAATTTCATAACAGGATCAATTAACCTTGCTTCCAAATTCCTAGTATTTTGTAAATGGCATGCAATTTGGTAAAACACCAGAGAGCACTTTGGTGGTTTTTATAAAATCATTAAAGATGAATTTTGATGCAAACTAAATTGGATGGTCTTGTGTATGTTTAGGGCTATCCAAACCTAGGTGGGTTTAAGTTTTAGAGCATCATAAAAAATTTGGTGGACAGATCTTTAATTTGCATGTTTCTGCCATTTTGGCATTTTAGGTAATTAATTTGTGTGAATGTATTTTTGTGTTGCAATATTGTTTTCTAGCATGTACAAGTTGTGTGAACTTGTTTTCTAAGGTTTACTTAGCTATTTTAGCATGTTAGATTGTGTGGACTTGAGTGGAGAAGAAATAGGATTTATGAGAGTAGCATATGTTTTATCTCTAGTTAATACTTGCATAGAATTTTTGAGTGATTAATTTATGTGCAAGCAATTGGATTGTTGTGTTGAGAGATTAGATCCAGTACCATGTTGGTACTTATATTGTGTTGGTATCACCTCTGCTAGCTTGCCTTTGAATTGGTAGAAAAGCATGAGTAGCTATGTCATCACTATGCAAATGTTATGGAAATTTTCTCTCATGTGTAGAATTTTTAGCATAAACATTTGTGGTTGTGTAGCCATATATGTTTGTGTTATGTTCATAGGACCAGTAGCATTTTTATGATGTTTTTATGATTACTTGACCCCTAAATTTTTCACTTGTGTGGGAATAATAGCATGAGTAGCATTGCTTTGCTTATTTTAGCATCCTATTATTTTCTACTAGTATGGTTATTGCACTAGAAGCTAGTTTAGTATTTTGTTAATTTTTAGAAAGTATGACCAGAGGCCTTGTGACCTCTTAATGCTTTGTTATGCTAGTGGAACACCCACTGGTGTCATTGCATTTTTGGTGGAAACATTATTTCCCCCACACTAGATGTGTTTCTTTTATATAGTTCTCTAACTAATGAGTGCCTAGTATTTTTGCCGTGGGATTTAAGTGCTAAATGAAAATGTGTATGCTTCTGTTTGTAAGTGGTTGTAATCATGTGTGGCTTGCTAGGAAAAATCCATTCTTGGAGTGTGGTTTGATTCCTCTAGTAATGCCCTTTTTATTACCACTAGTATGTAGGAGTTTCCCTGCAAATTGATGCCTTGTTTTACTAAATGGGATATTTTTGTTATAGAAAGTATAGATGTTTTTCACTACTGTTTTTATGACATGGACCCTCTGGTTGTATTTCAGTTACTTGATTGAAATGCATCCATTGATTCTTCATGTTTGAGTAGTACTAGTTTCCTTAGCAGTTTTTGTATTGAATTATTTTTCCTGCCAACTTGTGTTTGGTGGATATTTGTGTATCCTTGCATGAGGACATGTTTTCATTTCCCATTATGATAACATGGTTCCTTGTTTGCATTTTAGTACTTTACTTGTTATACATGCTTGCATAGCAAACCCTTAGTAGAAGCATGTCTATAGGATTCCTCCTTTTTAGTCATTGTTTCTATTGTTCTCACTATGAGAATTGTGTGTTTTGTGATAAGTCTATTTCCTTGTTGCACTTGTGTAGGCTCACTTATTTGTAAAAGTAACTTTTGCAAATCATGTGTCTTATTTATTCTTGATGTGAATTTAGGCTTAGCAGATTAGCTACCTTGTTCTTTTTGTGGTTTGGTTGATAGACCCATTGCCATGATTAATATTGGGCATGTTTTTGTATACTCTTAGTAGTATCACCCTTGTGAAACTAAGTGTATTTTGGGTTTCTCAATATCTTGGTATGAGAGTGGCACACCCACTAAATCCATGATATTAAGGTTGTGAGATATGTTCCTCCAACCTTAAGCTGTCTTATTAAATGGCATTTCTGCCAAGTATGTTTGTTTGATTTTTTCTTCATTAATAATTGTGTGATTGGTTATTATTATTTTCCTTGCTGTATGTATTGTTATGCATTGTTGCTTGCCTTGATTGGTTCTGAATCTGTGTCCGTTATTCTTTTTACGGCGTTAGAAAAACGAAGAGGAAGGAAGTGTCGGGAAGCTCTACTTCAAGTTCCAGTCACTCCAAAACCAGGGACACAAGGAGCTACCAGGCAAGCCATCCTAATGCTTGCTGATACAATACTTATCATTATCTATCATGCATGTTTTACCTCTGAAGTTTTACAAAAAACTTGATTATCAAAACTATTTTTGATGTGGCTATTACTACTATACTAGTATATAGGTTACTATTATGCCAGTAGTTAAACTTGGTAATACCAAGCCCATAAGCCACCATATGGTATTTATTACCATCAAATATACTAGTCCCTAAGTGGACACCCTAAAATTGTGATTTTTACAAAACAAAGGCTTTACGGAAAAACCCGGAGAAAAGGCGGATCCTTATTCTCCGGAGGAATGTGGAAGTGGTCATTTTTGAGAAATTGGTGTTTTCAAAAATGACACATAACCTAGTCTTCGCCGGACAACCTTTACCGTACTGCCACCCTACCCCAACATGGGCACGGGGCTTAACTTGAAGTTTGTTCTTATTAGTGTGTGCTATCTCACTTGCTATAAGGGGCGTCGTACCCTCGAACCGAATGTCGTCAAAACTCCCAATGTTGAGACATATAAAGTGTGGGATTAATTTTCCCTCCGGATGCATTCACTGAGACTCTCGGCTAGGCAGAGCGCGGCTTGGTGCCGGGGAGAACAAACTCAATCGAGAGATAGACATATACTAGCTTGAACATAGTGAATGGTTATGATCGGATACCTGATGTTTACATACTGTTGTTACAGTCCGTGGTTGTTCACGGTAGGTGTACTGGATCTGGTGGATGAGTACACCTCTGCAGAGTACAACTTTTTCGAAGAAGCCGCGTCCTCGGATATGGACAGTTGAATGGCCATGTAGCTAGCATTGTGTCAACGTTTTCAAAAGAGGAAGTTTTTGAAAGGGAGTTTTTGAAAGGAAGTGTTGAACTTGTGAAGTTCGGAAAGGAAGGAAAACTTATACCGTGGAGGTATCGTCGATGATGAAAAGCCAGATGTCGCTATACAAAACAAAATGTTTTGCGAAGAAAACCTTTTCTACTCTAAGCAAGAATTCTGGAAAACTGATTCCAAGAAGTTTTGCAAAGAGAAAATATTCTTTAACAAAGCTTTACAAAACCTCTTGTACATGTGATATCTACAAGAGAAATAAAACTATATTATTTTCTTCTGAAGTATCTTCTTCAACGAAGATACAGATTAACCTGACTGCAACTGTGGTGTCATCATATATGAACACCATTGATAGTGAACCCTATTTATAGCCTACCTATTCCACCATATAAGCATAATTGCATGTTGGTAAGTGACATGATGGATGTCTTGCTGAGTACATACCCACGTACTCATTATGGTTTCTCCCCTGGTATCTACTTACCAGATTTTGAGAAGGAGCCTCCAAAGGAGATCTACGAAGAGAAGTACGGAGCTGACGGCTTTGCGAACTAGGATCGTCTCCGGGTCAGCAGCCTGTAGGTTCAGGCGTGACTTGGGCTCATCTACGTTGTGTTTTAATTGTCTTCCGCTGTGTTTGATAAGTTGCATGCCCTATGTGGCAGTTGTGTTAAACTTGATCATGTGATCATTTATGTAATACCTTTATGTATTCGTGTAATGGATGATGTATTTCTGTATGCCAACTTTGTATGTTGTTCACGAATGATCTTTCTGGGATCGTGAATGTATGCATACGGAGGGTTTCAGACTGCCGGTCTGGGGTCCTTACAGGATATGCCAACAGGACCAATGTTGGCCTTGTTCCAGTCTGTCCGGTAATGGTCGAGCTTGCCCAACTCGGTGCCATCCCAGGAGGTGTTGCCGTACGCCTTGCTATCCCAGGCCATCTCGACGTGTCCTACCCGGTCCAAGATGGTTGCGATGCCTTCTTTGGGAAGCACTTCATCGTCCTCGCCGCGAGAAGAGAGTTCCTTGATGACCAAGGAGGTTTGCTTTCCTTTGGACTTGGAGAGGCCCGCGGCTTTGCGCTCTTTGAGAGCGGCGAGCCGCTCTTACTCATTGGATAGCTGGATTTGGTGGCGCTGCTGCAGATTTGTCCAGTACTCGGGATACTTGCGTTGCACGCTGACGCCAGCACCAGCACTCAGCTTCTCGACATGACCAAGAGTGACCCCGGAGGGAACCAGGTTGGCGCTTGGAGTGGGCGGTGTCCTATTCTGAGTGAGCGTCAGCTAGGTGCTCTTGACCAGCTTCCCGGACTGTCCATGTTGCGGCTTGGAGGGCGGCATCTGCTGCCCAGTCCGTGCGGCAGCGCGTTTTGGTTGATGCCGGGATGGCTCCACGCTTGACTTGGCAGGTTTCTTGGTGTTGGACGGAGGTACTTGCGGAGCAGAAGGAGGCTGTTGGCGAACTGGTACAGGTGGTTGTCGAGATGGTGGCGACACTTGCTTGGTGGGTGGAGTTGCCTGCTGAGTAGGCGGCACAGGTGGCCGGCTAGTCGGTGCAACTTTTGGTTGCACATGCGCTGGGCGTGGCGGCTCCACCATAGTGCTCTCCACCCGCGGCTCGGCAGTAGGATCAGGCCTTTCGGCAGCGTTGTCCTCCACCCGCTGCTCGGCAACGGGGTCGTGCTGCTCTGCAGCGTTGTCTCTAGACTGCTGTTCTGTAGCAGGCTCTGGACGCTCCAAGGCGGAGTCTTCTTGCTGCTGCTCGGCACCACGTTCAGTGTTCTCCTCGGCTGATGCAGCCGGAGGAGTTGGCGGTCTCTCAGAGTTGTTGGTGGTCTGGGCATATGGCTGCGCGCCAAGCTGCGCATCAGGCTGCATGTCTGGCTGCGGCTGCTCAGAGCCGAGATCTGCGTCATTTCCTGCGCCAACGATCTCGGCGCCAAAGTCTTGCACTTCTATAACTGGGGAGGACGCACGCGCCCTACCCCGTGCCCCTCGGCCTTCATCATCGTCAGAGAGCTCCACGAACTGCTCTGGGGGCGGGGCTGTCCGCTTCGTAGGAAGTGGTGCAGCAGTGGCGTCAGCATCGAGTGCTTCACTGAAGAGGAACACGAGAAGAGAACACAAGATCAAAAAGAAATCAGAGAAGGAAACCAAGGAAGGCAATCGGCAATAAGTCAAAGTTTACTCGGAAAGCACTTACCCGTCTATGGTGGGGGCCTTTCTCTTGCGGGAGGCAGTGGCTTTGACTGCTGGCTTCTTCTTGGTCCTCTTGCCAGGGGGTGCCTGCGCATCGCTGCCGGCCCTCTTCCGGGTGGTCGGATCCACATTCAGGGGTTCCTCCCTGTCATCCAGCTCGGGCTCCTCTATGGATAGAAGAAGGAAGGATTTAGAACAAGCAAGGAAAAAGAATCAAGGCATTTTCGCTAAGCGAGAAGAGAGGTAAGCTCGGTCACCTGCTTCATCTTTGGACCAATCCTGAATAGAGGCATCTACGCGGGCCTTACCTTCCTGGCCGGCGCGGGGAATGTAGAGAGTGTCCTGGATGTCGTACGCATTGATGTCATCCTCTGTCCTGTCGGCTTCCCAGTTGGTATCGAAGATCTCGCTATCCTCGGTTTTCTGACGAGGGATGTGCTGCAGATACAAGCATAGGGCACAGTGAGTTGAGTTTCAGCAGAGTAGGAATACTACTCGGTTTAGCATGCAAACACAAAGCATATCAGGCTAAGTGATACTACTCGGTTTAGCATGCAAACACAAAGCATATCATGCTAAGTAATACTACTCGGTTTAGCATGCAAACACAAAGCATATTAAGCTAAATGGTAATACTCGGTCCAGCGTGCAAACACTAAGCATACCAAGCTGAGAATCAATCTATTCGGTATCAAAATACAAACACAAAGCATACACAGTAGAGAACTAACCTTGGGGATACGTTTGGTGCGGTTATACGACACGAAGCCGTATGCCCAGTTGTCGGTCAGCGTGGTCCTCACGATGGACCTCGCCCAAATGACCACCTCTGCCTTGCTGAGCTCGAAGGTGGTGGTCCTGGTGCAGTCTCGAGGGCCTCCCATGTAACACATTTTGTGTGCTCGATCCTGAAGCGGGAGCACTCGGCGGGACATCCAGCAGGCGATCGGATCATCCTGCAGGAGTCCTTCCTCCACGAGCTGTTTCATGCGCTTGTCGACGTCAACAACGTCAGGCATTGTATTCTTGGGATGGTACCCCCAGTTCTGCCCGGTGGGCAGCACGTTGCGGAACTCTGGGAGTCCAATACGGTCCACCGTGGGCTTCCCGGCTTCAGGAGCCACATTCTTTACGTATAGGAAACCGCACTGCCACTTGCGCACGATTTCCAATCCGAGCACCCGCGGATGGTGCCCGGTCTTGCTTTGCAGCATCATCGCGCTACCCGTTTGGGTCATGACGCGAGGAGCATGATGGTTGCCAGGATCGGGAACACTCTGCTGGCGGAGATAGAAATACTGGGCCCAGGTCTGGACCGTCGGGTAGACGCCAAGGAAAGCCTCACACACGGTGGCGTGGGAGGATAACATGATGACAGTGTTAGGAGGGAGATGGTGTGGCTGGAGGCCGAAGTGGCGGAGGAAGTCCTTGAAGAATTGGGAGATGGGGAGGCCTAAGCCTCGCTTGATGTGTGAGAGAAAGACCACGTACTCGCCTGCCTTCGGTGCGGGGACGAGCTCGTCGCCGGGAGGCCTGCAGATCACGCCGGGAGGGACTCTCAGGGTGTTCACCAGCCACTGGCAATCAGCGGCGGTGACATCCGAGCCCTCCCAACCGGCTCGGGCGGCGGTCATCTCCCTCTCGTGCTCGGCCGCGGCGGCGTGCTCGAGATCCATCGCGGCGCGGATGCGGAAGGAGCGGCGAGTGCTCGTTGAAGTTTAAGATGGTGAAGAAGACGGAGATGCGGCTCTCTCTCACTCTCTCTCAGTGCGCGGGGCGGCGGCGCGTTGCGGTGCAGCGGCGCTGTGCTTAGGTGGCGGAGGCGAGGGCAGAGAGGGAGCAGAGATGGGAAGAATGCGAAGAAAAAGGACAGTGTGGGTGGCGCGGGGGTATTTATTCCTCAGCGGGCTGTAGTTACTATTGATCGATCGTGGCCTGAGATCGTGCGGCATGGATTAACTGCATGTTAGAAACACACACAGCACAATATGCGCGTGTAATGGGCGTAGTTAATCCCACGTCCTGGATCGTGGGCTCTCGAGTACCCGTTCGACGTGACCTAACATCTTGTGGGCCCTAAGCGCATTGACTGGCGCGTGGCCTGTGGCAGTACTGGCATCGAGGCGTCGGGATCACTGGTACGCGACACGTGCCCCACAGTGACACGAGAAGTTGGATTTCATCGAGATCGAGCGGGAGCGTGCTAGAAATTTGGCTAAGTGAAGATACTCGGCAATACCTTGCAGAGCGTATTCTACTCGGCTTCGAAGAGATTCTTCCGGTAACCACAGTGGGAGTGGTTCGAGTAGGAGATTATGGGTCCGAGTTGAGGTGCAACTCGGCCTTATTCCTTCGTGAAGACAAATTTGGCTTAAGCTGGCAGGTCCCAACGAACAAGTTCACTGGCCTCTACCAGCTTCGGGGACTAATGTCGGGGGGCTACCCGCGAGTAGAGGTATGGCAAGTGGTAAAGCAAAGGTCAAAGTGCTGTTGACCGGGTAGAAGGCTACCTGGGTACCCACTACCCGGTAGATTCTATCCGGTGATACTCACTGAAGGCCAAGAGAAGATATTGAGGAAGATTGTACTCGTCCGAATAGAGAAGTTATGGTCCGAGTAGATGGACAACAATCCTACTCGGGCCAGAAGTCAATGGAGCCGTTCTGACGAGATCCCGCGTATCCCGCAGCCGTACAGGCGTGCGGCTCAACTTACTAGGTATGTGATCATCAGTGACGCGGCGTGTATACAGGGAGTTGGGCACCTGTCTTGTCTTGTCATTGGCAGAGGGGACAGGACAGGATGAGGGCCTACACTGTGAGGCTGACAGGGTGGACAGGTCCTGTTAGCTATACGGCGCGGCGACTTCTCGCGCGGGCGTCAGCGCGAGAACCCGGAAGCGTGCTCTGCGTCACAGTGGTGAAGTCCCATCAGTTGTACCTTTTATTCTTTGTTTACTCGGCTGGGCACCAGTATATAAGGTGCCCTGCCCCCTCCTGCGCGAGGGACGTTGGCCAGATCACATTTATTGCAAGAGCCAGCACTAGAGCTAGAGAGAGCAGCAGAGTGGCTACTCGGCTGAGAGACAAAAACTGTACCGTGGCTACTCGGAAATCATACATACAGAGAGATAGGCAGGAGTAGGGGTGTTACCTCCACACGAGGGCCCCGAACCTGGGTAGATTGTTGTGTTTGCAGTGTTCTTGAGCGCGGCTACTCGTCGTGCGATCCCTCCCCAGATACCTACAGCGTCCATCGGCCCCAAACCTTAAGCCATACCATGGCATCTGTCTTTCCCACTCTACAACATGAGCCGACTCTTCCGGGTTATCGCCCTGAACGTCTGGTTTATACCAGCACCATGAATTCTTATGCCCAATCCACTGATTGAGTCAAAATCAAACCTCTCCTCAAGCGTGTAACTTCTTTGATAGTTCACGGGCTAAAACTTGTTTAGATCTGACCAAGACTTGGGTAACCTGGCGTATCCAGCCCCTCAGTATTAGGAACCGGCCGTTTCATGAATATACCGGTTTAGCAGACCCTATGCGGTATTCCGACTCTGCGGTTTCCAAGTCTGATACGGTGACCACCTTAATGTACTTGGTTGGAATAAGGCATGATAGGTTCTTTGATGTTGGCCTTGAAGCCTTTTTCTCATCTAACCTAGGTCCTCCTGTAAGTTTATCTTTTTATAAGTACCTTTCGTTTCCTAAAACTGCGCACATATTAACCCTGATTTTGTCCAGTTTACATCTTCCGGACCCCTTCTGGGTAACCACTCAAGAACCAACCTCTCCCCCCGAAGACGATGGATCAGAGGATCAAAGTGACGAAGAGGAAGAGGTTTCTGAATTTGATTCTCTTAGTCACTTGCATAACCAGTTTGCTAACGCTAGTTACTCGCAGGAGGAACCTGTCAATCAGGAGGGCGCTGGTTTATGTCAAGGTGATGCAAGTCAGGAAGTGCCGGATCAGCCCCTTCCGGATATCAACCCTACCATCCCCATTACTGGTTCCAACATGGTGGTAGAAAAGGATTCTCCCGTGACCAACAAGAGGATCCGGCACACTGTTGCTAAGGTGCCTATTTCTAGACCGTCGAAAACTCCTTTGAACCCGTCCTCACGTATGGAGAAAACGCAGGATGATGAAGACACAAGTAAGAGAAGGAGGACCCGGAGCTCCGGGTCAAGCGACTTACAAGAAGGTTTTCCCGAGAAAACTCCCACTCGCCGGGTTTCTAAGGCTCAGGTTTCGCCTACCACTTCACATCCCTTGGCGGGGAAGATCCGGCCTGAGCTGAGTCATACCTTTCATACAGACTCTCCCAATTCCAGTTCATCCCATTTCAGCGGGGCCAGTGAGTTTTCTATTAACTCTGGGTAAGTTAGCTCTTCAATCTTTGGCTCATAACTACAAACATTTTATTTCACAATCCATCTTATAATATTCATCTTACTACAGAGCCCAATCTGTGTTAAAGGTTAACCCAATCTCATCTGCTGCTCCTGCTGCAAACCTGGAGGAGAGGGTCTTTGAAGAAGAACAAGATGAACCAGCTGCGCAACCGCTGGGTCATGCCTATGATCTTGCCCAAGGTGTTGAACAAGAGGTGAATCCGGTTGATAACACGCCGAATAATGATCCTCTAGTTGAAGATGTGATTGTCTCTGACCCAGATGTAGAAATTACCGGCTCATAGGTTGCCAAGACTGTTGGAACCTCCACTGTACTTTCCAAAGTTACAGAAGATTTGAAGCCATCTCCAGAAGTAAAAACAGTTCCTTCTAACCTGGACATTGAAGGCCAAGACTTTGACACTCTGGCTCGGGAGCCTTCTGAGAATCGGCGCCGTGCAGATGGGATTATAGAGTTTCTGAAGAAAAGATATGAGGTAACTTTGATAGATATAACCTCTAGCCCTCAATCTTCTGGTTTATCTTTTGTGAAAATAAACCTGAAGATTTATATGTTATATGTTTGACTTTGAACCATAACCCCCCATTGCCGGTTTATAAATCAATTGTAAACCGGAGCTTGTCTTGGTCTTCCACCAGTAGGTTCAATTTACACTGTAGCCCCCAAGTGCCAAGTTTGCTAACCTCCAGCTACTTGGAACTTAATAGATTTTGTCATGTATTTCCTTAAAACTTGATTTATTGTAGCCCCCAAGTGTCGGGTTGTAAGCCTGCTGCTATCCGGGACTTGATGAATTTTTCAGCTATTGAGTACTTTAATATCATTATAACTTTCAATAGCCGGGTTATGATACTCTGTAACGCGGATTTCTCTCAGCTGCTAACTTATGTTGTTTATAACCTATAATTTTGTAGAGCCTTGAATCATCCTCTCAGAAAGAAGTTTCGAACTTGAAGAACCTGCTTGCACAACAGGCCAAGAAGACTGAGGAGGCAAAAACCTTGCAGCAGGAACTCGAGAAACAAGTTTTGGAAGAAACTAAGACGCTATCCGTTCTGCAACATGATTTTGAGAACCGGGAGAAATCCCTACTTGAGAGAGCGCAAAATGCGAAAAACAGAGTTGGAGGAAATCCGGAGCAACTTTGCTAAGGTGAAAGACCTGCTTGGTGATATTAGTTGTAGTGTTTTTGGTAAGTTTTGCTCCTTCTATAGTATATTTGCCGAGTTATGATCTCTTTGATCTTCTGAAGATAATCTGGTTTATGATCAATATCTTCTTGCAACTGACAAGTAGAATGCATGGTAATAACCTCCAACTTCCCGAGCTGAAATTGAAAGCTCTCTTCACCTTGATCCGGCAGCTATATGTTGGTGGAGGAGAGTGTATCAAGGCCATCAGGAACTGGGATAATGCTCCCAAAAAGCTTCATGAGATGCGTGTGGAACTAACTCAAGTTCCCAATAGATAGAAGAGCACAAGGTCTCATCCTGCCGGCGTGGAGCAATCAAGGTTATGTCCCTTGCCAAAGCCTATCACCCGGAGCTGAATCCGATCTCTTGGTTGGAGGTTTCCCTGAGTATCGGCCGATAGGACTAAGTACGAAAGGAAAGACTTTGCCAAGATTGACAAGGAATGCCGGTTCCAAGCTTGCTCCATTGCTGAAAAGGTGAAACTAAAAGAGTTGTGTTCGGGTTATCTCCCCTCAGGCAACCGCAAACCGGCTTTCAGTGCTCAAGTTATAGCTGCTATTCGTCAAGCTCCACAGAAAAGCCGGCTCTCGGTGGCTTCAACTTCTGCTGCGCCACAATCTATTACACCTTTGGGTTCTGCCCCTCCCCGTCCTTTGTATGAATCGGAGGATATCAATGATCCTTTGGCTCAACTAGAGTGGAAATATGTTTCCATGGCTGAAGTTGAAGAGGCAGAGAAAAACCAAGATGAAGATGAGGAGCATCCGGAGACGTAAGACCCGGCTTCAGGAGCCGGTTTAGAATCTACATGAGAAAAAGAAAGGATGGTGTGTGATAAACACTTGGTCAATTTTGACAATAATTTGACCCAGCACAGGTTTGTAATAGGCTAGAGAAACTACTTTATTTCTGGCTCTGTTTATTTGGAAGTGCGCATGTGCACTGGTAATACTTTTTGGCATGTAATAACTCGGTTTCTTGCCAGTTATGCAAAAAAAATTCCGGGTTATCTTCCTTCGATAGTTTTCTGTCTGTTTTGGTTTATCTTTGCTATCTAGCTCAGCCGGTTTATCGCATGACTTTTTCTTGTGTTTCTAACTCTGGTGAGTGTAGGGTAACCCGTTTTTTCTAGGTTATAACATGATTGACTCGTCCGGGTTTGAACATCTAGGTCATAAAATTGTGTGTAGCACTGACTGGCAGGCGAGTATAACCAATATATTTTGGCATATGCCAGATTCTTGAGATATAGACTGTGCTCTAGCATCAGCCCCCAAGTAATCATACAAGAAAACTCAATTTCCCACGAAACAAATTCCGATAACTCATGTTTTCAAGGCCTGCAATTTCTTGTTATTTCAATGATAACATAGTGATTACAATGATCCTATGTGTAATATGGTCTCAACTGGGCTATGTTACAAGTCCTTCCAGTTTCCTCCTCTGATGTCCATGATTTATCAGCATCACGCGTATCAATAAGGTAATATGACCCGTTGTGTAGTTTCTTACTAACCACAAAAGGTCCTTCCCATGGTGGGCTTAGTTTGTGCATGCCATCCCTTTTCTGGATCAGGCGTAACACTAAGTCCCCCTCCTGAAAAAATCGAGTTTTGACCCTGCGGCTATGATAGCAGCGCAAGTCTTGTTGGTATATAGCTGACCTTGATTCTGCAAGCTCGCGTGTTTCATCTAAAGCATCAAGCCAGTCTTGTCGAGCTATCTCATTCTGGGTTTCGACATAAGCTGTTACTCTTGGTGAGTCATGAGTGATATCACTTGGTAAAACTGCCTCAGCCCCATAAACCAGAAAAAATGGTGTGTAACGAGTTGACCTATTTGGTGTAGTCCGAATACTCCAACAGACAGCAGGTAATTCTTCAACCCAGCAACATGTGGTTCTTTCTAATGGAACTTGAATTCTAGGCTTGATACCTTTTAGAAACTCTTGGTTAGCTCGTTTTGCATGTCCATTAGACTGTGGATGTGCTACTGAAGCGAGGTCAATTCTGATATGGTTCTGGTCACAGAATTTTTGCATTGATCCTTCAGACAAATTGGTCCCATTGTCTGTTATAATGCTGTGTGGGTAACCAAATCTACAAATTATTTTTTTCAGAAACTTGACTATTGTAACTGCGTCACATTTACTGATTGGTTCTGCTTCACCCACTTTGTGAACTTATCAACTGCAAATGCCTAGATTATCGTGCGTAGCGGGCGGCGTGGATCCAGAGCGGTTGGCCTCCTTCCGCCATGTGTAGGGCGGATCTAGCTTAAGGGAAAATGACGGTGAGGATGATTTTTATCTGGCTTTAAATAACGCAGAGGAGGGGCAAATTTCCCTTTCTTATTCCTCGTGCCCGCATCTGGTCTAGCTTCCTGCTCATAACTTCCAGTGCGCTCCTCCATCTTTCTCGAATCCACGCGATGGTACAGACCCAAAAGAACGATGGTTCCTAGGCGGCTAGCGGCGCGGAGGGCCGACAGCGAAAAGGAGGAAAATGGACGAAATCTATCAGCACGGCCAAGTTCCTCACCACAGCTGAACGTGAAGGGCTCCTTCAAGCCGGATCATGGAGGCAGCCAGGTTCAGAGGTACGCCCACTCTCGGAGGCTAACAAACGAGTGACCTCCGTGTACCACATCTCCAGAGGCGTGTCCTTCCCTCTTCACCCCTTTCGTCTCGCGCTCATGGCTGCATACGGCGTGCAATTGCACAACGTGGCTCCGAACTCGTTGCAGCACATTGTTTGCTTTATCGTGTTGTGCGGGTGCTACCCTGGGGTAGCACCGCGCTGGACCCTCTTCAAACATTTATTCTATGTTAAGGCGCAACCCAGTGGGAGCGACCCGCATGAAATTGGGGGTTGTAACATACTAGTCAACCCGAAACTGGGGTACTTTTCAATGGGCTTCGTCAACTCTGTCACTGACTGGAGGAGTCAATGGTTTTACATGAAGGACTCCCCCAACTCTGACGATTCTCCTCTGGTGGATCTACATAAGCCCGTAGTTCCCAGGAGCTCGTGGAAGAATCAGATGTGTGTTGAAGAGGCTGCTCAGACCTGGTTGCGCAAGTTGCCACTCTGAAGGTTGAAGGGCTCACCGGAACCCACCTAGCTGTCGTTTTCCTCAAGCGTCGAGTACAACCTCTACATGCTCGGGCAGTTTCAATGTGGGCTTATTCGAGTGCTGACTCGACCCACCGCTTGCGCCGTGAGGAACTCTCAAGTAATGAACTCGAGCAATGTTTACGCCGGATCAGTAGAGTGAAGGAAAATGAGGTAGTCGATTCGCTGCCCACTCCGCTCTTCGACTGAATGCATTAAGGTAAGTTTCTCCCTCTCTTTTCTTATTTCTGCTCTTCTTTCTTTTATTGCTTTCTTCTTTGATTGATCTTTTTTTCATTGACCGACTTCTTTTTTCCTCTAGAATCTTAATGTCCTTCATAGTGAACCACCCAAGGAGGGCACTATCTCGTTTCTAGAAGGTTTGGCTGAAGCTGCTGCAGTGGACTTTGAATCCACCCCCTCAGTTGCCACAACAAATTCTTCTCGAGAGGTGGATGATTTTGATGATTTCCAGGAGGACGTTGCTGATGAGTCTCGGGTGGCCTCTAAACACACCCGAGGAGAAAATGACGTTGGAGAAGCTACCTCCAAGGACTCAAGCTCTTTGAGTGTAGCCCAAGAATATGAGTTGAGGAACCCAATTCCCGTTGTTCCCCTCTCTTTGATGCCTCCACCCGCTGCTCAACAATCCGCAGTCCCTCCGGCCAAGAAATTTCACCGAGTGTTTAGCTTGGGTTCCTTGAGGAGGTACATTTTACTCCGTTTTCTTGTTTCGTCAGTCAAATATGTAAGTTTTAACCATTGCCATTTCAGGGCTCCTATTCCTCCAAGGGCTCTGATACGTCATAAACGTATCCATAATTTCTGATGCTCCATGTTGTTTTCATGTTATTTGCTCACAGTAGCGGTACTACCGCCCTGGAGAGTGTTGCTACGAAAGTGACTAAGTACCAACAGTACTACTGGGCCAGTACCGCTGATTGCAGTAGCCAAAATCACTTTGGCGGTACTACCCATGGTACTACCGCTTCCTGGGGAGAGCAGTACTACTGCTGGACCGTGTCAAATTCGTTGGCTTTGTCTTTCTACACTCTTCCTTTTTGCGTCAAAATATGTTTCCTGAAATTATTTAAACGCAATATTAGAAACTTAATCGTGTTGTTATCAACTCCAAAACATAAGAGAGATCAAATGCATACATGCACTTTCACTTGGGATCCAATTGTGTGTTTTGCTATGAGCCTTGGGGTCCATTATGTAGTGGGAGGGAGGAGAGACTTTCTAAAGAGTAAGGGAGGATTCCTAGTTGTGCTACGAGGTGATGACCGCACCAAGCCTCCTAGACCAACTCAGATTGGGAGGTGGAGTCCTCCTCAACCTTATCTCTCCCTTCCTTTTTATTTTTCCCACTTTTGCTGTTCTCTTTTTATTTCCAGTAAAATCCATAAAAATATCGGGACGATGAGTTCCAACTTGTGAACCTAGTGGGGCTCACCCGGCATCTCCCTAAAATAGGGTTCGGCCATGAGGGGGAAAGCTGCCCCCTCCCGACACTTTTTCCTTATTTGGAAAGTCCCCGAAACTCATTTGGAACCATTTAACCCGTACAAATAAAACACATTTCTAGAACCTTGGGACATCTCATCTCCTTCATTACCTCTCATATAAATTCTTCCTAACACCGGCATAATTTCTCTCTTATAGTAACTTCCTCGAAACCACTCCGATTGACACCGAACTTGTTTCTGTGATATCGTAACGACATCGGACATTTAAAAACCCAATAACAACATATTATGTCTCTCAGTAAAAGGTTGTCACGGCTTAAGCGTGTGACCTGTAAAGTCTGTTACAGTTTGTAGCCGCTTAGTCGATCTACCGAGGAACAAGCAAAACACAGCACGATGGCGACACCGAGATTTGGTAACGCAGTTCGGCGAACTCGCCTACATCTGCGGGGCATGACTATGGGCGCTCCTCCCCATCGATACCGCTGCACCGGCCGCCTTGGTCGCCGGCACAAACCGCCGGCTCCCCTTGCGCGCCTGCTGCTATCAAGTCGCCATGGGTTACAACATGTGGTGCCTCCTCATTATATGAGAGGCCCTAGGATACACGTGTTCGACTACAACACTACGTACCCCGTCCACACCTATTACAACTCCAAGTCCTACCGTAACCCCACTCGTACATAATATTCGACACAAATACAACAAACTCCACCTTGGCGAATATCCTCCACCACCTTGAGTTCGTCCAAGCGTCAAACTTCCATGTACTCCGGACTTGGGTTGTCTACTTCGTAGCTTACCGAGAGCTACTCGACGAGTCTGCCGCAGACCCGCCGCCTCCGTGGAACACAGCTGCTACTCCCGTAACTCCAGTCTCCATGACTCCACCTGCAATAGTACTCCCTCGCAACTTGTAAAGATGCGAAGATGTCCTCTCTCCCATCATCACGGTCACCTTGTCTTCCATGATCCTCATGGTCTTCTTATTCCGATCACAACGGAATATCATACCACCATCATGAAGAACTCCAAGCGAAATTAGATTCCTTCTTAGCCCTGGCACATGCCTGACTCCCCGAAGCACCCGCTCTACTCCGTCAAACATCTTGATTTTGATGTCACCTACTCCAGCAACACGATGGCTCGTGTCATCACCCATGTAGGCTGTATCAAGCTCACCAGACTTGTACGAAGAGAACCACTCCCTATTGGGCGTCGCATGAAAAGAGCTAGCCGAATCCAACATCCACGCTTCACCTTTAGTTGACCGTCTATCTGACACCAAGAGAATATCGCTGTCCGAGTCATCACTATTAGTTACTACATTAGCACTTGACCCACCACTGAGATCTGGACAGTCCTTCTTGATATGTCCCCACTGCTTGCACTTGTGACACTGCATCTTCTTCTTTTTCTTGTTCTTCCCTGCCTCGTATCCTTGCCTGCCTTGCCCACCATTGACTAGCAAACTTTCACCATGAGCGCCTTCCTCTGCGTTGTTCTTTTTCCTCATATCATAGGACAATAACGCCGCAGTGACATCCTCAAGTTGAACAGTCTCCTTGCCGTATGTCAACGTAGTGATCAAATGCTCATAGGACGATGGCAATGAACAGAGAAGTAGAATAGTCCTATCCTCGTCGTCAATCTTCACACTCAAACGTGCTAGATCCGTGACAACCTGATTAAAGGTATTCATGTGCTCCACAAAATCCGACATCTCCTGCATCTTCAGCCTGTATAACTTTTGCTTCAAATACACCTTGGTCGTCGCAGTCTTTGACATAAATTGACTCTCCAATTTCTCCCAAACCTTTTTCGGCGAATTCTCATCCATCACATGATACATGACCTGGTCCGACAGACACAACCGTATGGTCCCGGCTGCTTGAATCTGCAACTCCTCCCAGTCATCATTGTCCATCTTAGCTGGCTTGTCATCCCGCAACGCCTTCAAGCATCCCTGTTGTGCCAACAAATCCTTCACCCTTGTCTGCCATAACGCGAAGTTTCCAGTCCCGTCGAACTTTTGCACTTCAAATCTGGTACCCGTTGGCGCCATGATTTTTCCTGTATGGCTGACCCGCGAAGAAATAACCGAGCCGCTATACCCGCGTGCACGTAGCAATAATTTTGCATGTGCTTTACGTACTGCCGCTCCAAAGTTGCTCAACTCCCGATGCCTTCTAATTGCCTGACACGCCTGCTAATTCCGATGGACTGTCGCCGTATCTGTTGATGATTTATTTCCGCTGAATAGATTTGCTGCTCGGCTCGTCTCCCTGGCCTTGTCCTACCGCTGCCTTTAAAGCGCAGGACTCCACCTCCGAGTCGACCACGAGGAGCCGTCTCCTCCTGGGATACGATCCCTTTTGTTTCCATAACAAATCCGGTTTCCAATCTTCGTGTACGTGTGCCTGTGTTGGAGCGCCTCGACCTGGGGCACTTCCCTGCTGTCGTACAGAAGGGCCTTGGCCCACATGCCCCACGCACGTTGATGCCTGCATGTGCTAGGCCTTGTCTCATCAAGTCAACATGCAAACAATGCAAAGCTACGCACACAACCACATGCAACCAACATGCAACGACTCATGCTTTTATCCGGTTACTACGGCATGCGTTGCCTTGTACAGGCATCTTGCCCAATACACGTATCGATCCTTAGCTGCGTTTCTTCTTTCCTCGTCAAAGAAACTTTTTGATGCCTGCGGATCTGACGGACGTCGGGACATCGACTATCACAAATTCTTTGACTGATCCTGATCAACGTACCGCGGCCTTTCGAACCTCGCTCTGATACCACTTGTTACAGTTTGTAGCCGCTTAGTCGATCTACCGAGGAACAAGCAAAACACAGCACGATGGCGACACCGAGATTTGGTAACGCAGTTCGGCGAACTCGCCTACATCTGCGGGGCATGACTATGGGCGCTCCTCCCCATCGATACCGCTGCACCGGCCGCCTTGGTCGCCGGCACAAACCGCCGGCTCCCCTTGCGCGCCTGCTGCTATCAAGTCGCCATGGGTTACAACATGTGGTGCCTCCTCATTATATGAGAGGCCCTAGGATACACGTGTTCGACTACAACACTACGTACCCCGTCCACACCTATTACAACTCCAAGTCCTACCGTAACCCCACTCGTACATAATATTCGACACAAATACAACAAAGTCTCGATAACACACAATCATGTTCAGGAACTTACCGAACAATAACCAACAGCGGGACCGTGGACGTCCATGATGGCTTTTGTGTCTTCCAAAGAACGATGGAACCTTATAAGTTACTCATTGCATGTATTCCCTTAACTTCACGATACCAACGATATAACGAGGTGAGACTATGTGATCTCGTAAGATCAAACTCTTTGATCATAACCATAAAACTCGTTTACCGATATCGTTCTCTTTTCTCATCCATATCTCCGATGACCTTGTGATAATTCACATTGTGTCTAGGAAGACGATATGTTATCGATGATACTGTGAGGGTCCAGAGAATATATCTCTCTATCTTCTAGAGGAGTTAAGTACTAGTCTTTAACAATCTCCGTTCCATTACACTTTCTAGGTCATACCCAGAAATCACCGTTATAATCCTCAGTAACGTCAAGACGATTGATGATATCCAAAGTATAACTTTCGATCATGCGGTCATTAAATATTCTCATGGTACATGAATTATAGTAAATTTTAACTTCATATGTATTTGTTAAAGTACATTGTGATTGTTTAGTCTCTTTTAGCAACAACATACACTTGGGTCGGTTCAGTACTATTGTTACCCTAGCAATAAACTCTTATGGTTTGCTAGACTTTTACCCAAGTCCATGATCAGGAAAATTTGATCATCTCACAAACCATAAGCTAATCTTAGAGACAAGATTAGGAACTCTTGTTTGTTTATGTGCTTACACCCGCATACACGTTTTCCTTTCAAAACTCATATTTCAAGTGCTATAGTGGTTGTAGCATGATGACATACACTTAATTCTGAACTTGGAGATAGAAGAATAACGGGATATTATTGTCTCTAGAACATACCTCCAACACATACAAGAGATAATTGGATATCAAAAACCGAAGTCTCGCTTTGTAGGAGCAAGTTAGACTACAAATAAGGTAAATAATCATATATAACTATCATAACTTGCAATGTATATTTGATTTAAGTGGTAAAGAATCATACCAACGATTCAATGTATTTTCTTGAAGTTTTTACCGATATACTTACCTAACCATACACTACAAAGACACTTTCAAGATATTATTGGCCCATATGTATTAGAGATATCTACCATATAAATGTATACATTATATAGATTATGCACTTACCAAAATTTAACTACAAAGAAAATTATTAACACAATACAATATTACAACTCAAAATCTATCACAGTGCAAGTGTAATTTCAAAACTATACATTATAATTTCATAACAAATAACACGA
This sequence comes from Alopecurus myosuroides, assembly GCA_028641055.1. Classification (NCBI taxonomy): domain Eukaryota; kingdom Viridiplantae; phylum Streptophyta; class Magnoliopsida; order Poales; family Poaceae; genus Alopecurus; species Alopecurus myosuroides. The sequence goes on from CM054063.1 coordinate 276,967,982, forward strand.
TCATTAATATTTAACATATTTGTTATGTGGTTAATTATGTAACATTGGTAATTATAGTTTTATTCACTGAGATTATATTACTAAAATAATTTTAAACAAGCATTGAAGTTCAGTATAAATAATATTTATTTCAATTTGGACCGAGACCAAATTTTCTTTGCATGAACCTACATTTAGGGTCTCAAGTTGATGAATGCACTGATGTCGACAAAGGGTCAGATCCAAGGGGGTGAGTAGACACCCCCTATAGTTTTCCCCCTCCAACGCTATGTAGCAAAGACTACTGCTAATTTCTTGATAAATATAATTAGTATCCCACCATTAGTATTAAAGGAGCCCCAACAGTGAAAGTTCTACACATGTAGAATGACCCAAAAAATACCCACTATCCCATAATTGCATCCATCAATTGATCACGAGTTCTGACCATCCAAGAAAATACAAGGCCACCACAAGGTTTCCAAAACTACTACAACTCTATGAAGTAGAAGTCGGTTGATCTAAATTAATTAACCGCAACATAGCAAAGCGCCCACAACCATTTTGTTTATGTAATTTCAAAAAATAAAAATATTCTTGATTATGAAGCTGATTTTCTTGTGATGTCTGATATGCATGTGTTTATTATGTACATATATACATTCGTGTTGGCAACACCGTCACTATTTTTGTTGCTCGAGGCCTCTATCGCTATGATATTCCCTTGGACATGCTTACTAGGGTGAATTTCATGGAGACCAGCAGCCCACATGCAAGACGCTTGGGAACTTTGTTCCTACTATGGATCGAGAAATAGTCACAAGATAATTAATGTAGGAGCTTCTGAAAGGGATGTGGTGGGGGATAGAGTCATTTTTTACGCTAGAGTGGGTTGATCTGGGTTATACTAACACTTGCGCCTGGAGAGATTCATAAACATCGTTTCATATTTTGGAAAGCCTATCCACACCATTTTTAAACCTCTATAGCTTGTCACTAAGTTTATCTGATTCCGCATAACATACAAGTATGTTCCTCCAGATTTATAATATGGAGAGGAAATGGATGGTCTACTTAATTCCGATTAAATCCTTTGTAAGGATTCATGGATGAATCTACTTAATTCTCTTAAGGAGGCAAGTTACCGTGTGCTATTTCTTGTCTGCTTTATTTTTCTTTATACTTTTGTTGTAAATGGTTGAACTGACAAGATGTCTCAAGTCTATATTAATAATATTGCAATCCTATTTAGTTATATAACAAGGAGATTCATCAAAGATGGGAACCTATTTTATATTTTATTTTGCATGTACTTAAGTTAGAATTCATTGTGATATGCTAGTTGGGTAAGAAAGTAATAAAGCACAAGCATATGCTATCTTCGTGCAAACAATTATGCTTCACAAGTTATGTTAGAGCCTCCTCCAAAGATAAATCTCTCATCGGCTCTCAAAGGGGCGATTCATTAACGATAAGTGCCATGTTTAGTCTCCCTCTCCTCGAAAAATGGTAACATGATGCATGCTTTGATTTGCACATATCTTCTCAAACTATGGTGTGATCATACGGTCATATCTCATTCAGTAGGTAAGCGTGTTAGTTTCATTTTGTGTATACTTTTGTATGTGTATTCCTATTGAGTAAGTTGAACTATAGTGTGGTCGTACCCGGCATTGGATATTTGCATGTTGATCGTGATTGAAACACATATTTCGCTTTCTATCCTCCTGAATCCCATTTAGATTGACATTTGCCGGCGTGCCCTATTTTGACATAGTCAGTGACATGTGATGTTTACATATGAGTGACCCACCTATAGGGTAACGAACTTCACATGATTCTCGTCCCTTCCCTTGTGTGGATAAATCTTCCAATCTTGTTTGAATAAGAAAACATGGGTAATTATAACACTACCTTTAAGATCTCAAAGATTAGCCGAAACGCAACTTGATTGCTCATGTAATTGCTATGTTTTGTATTGTCCCGTTCGCATTTATCTAGACGCGTTTTAGTGTGTACATTCCCTCGTTCAATCAGTATGTAGTCTGAACTGATATATCCAAATCATCTTATAATTAAAGAAAATAGATTTTGTTTGTGATAAAAACTTTCAATCTAATCATCAACTGTCAAGGCAGTACAAAGAACACCATAAATAATATAAATTACATCTCGGTCCGTATACCACCTAGCGACGACTACAATCATTGGAGCGAGCCGAAGGCGCGCCGCTGTCATCGCCCTTCCGTTGTCTGAGCCGGGCAAACCTTGTTGAAGTAGACAGTCGGAAAGTCGTCGTGCTACAGTAACATAGGACCAGCGCACCAATGCAGCAACCATCGCTGATGAAGAGAAGCGTAGATCGGAAGGATCCAAACTGTAGACACACGAACACAGACGAACGAAGACTAGATCCAAGTGGATCCAGCAAAGACAAACGCCGACCGGATCCCACGAGATCCGCCGGAGACACACCTCCACACGCCCTCCGATGACGCTAGGCGCACCATCGAAACGGGGGCTAGGCCGGGAGATCCTTATTCCAACTCCAGGGAGCTGCCGCCTCGCTATCCTGAGTAGAAGATAAACCCTAAAATAGCACAAGAAAGAGAACAGAGCCCTCCCACCAGCAAGCCCCGAGATCCATCCAGTCTCCATGGCCCTGAGGCCACAGAAGACTAGGCAGATCGGTGGCCGCCGCCGGCAGGAGGCAGGAGCCCTAATCGTCTTTTCCCTAATCATCGTCGGCAGGAGGCAGGAGTCCTAACCACCGGCAGGAAGGGATACGTGGGTCTGATGTCTCATAATTAGAGAAAATGGATTAAGTACGAATGCAAGGGGTGCGGTTGTTTAGGTCTCCTACGTTCTAGCGCTACTGGCCCAAAAGGATTATAAAAGAATCGGTTAATTTAGTGTATTTGATGCATTGCTTGAAATTATACATTTACATGATTGGATTGGAAGAGTCGGTTAACGCTTCTGCTTCGGTGTCCCCCTCTAAACCAAAACGTTGATACAAGGATGGCTGAGATCGCTCCGTACCCTTTCGTTAACATGGATGGCTGTGAATAATTAAGTCGTATTAAGACGTATGGGGCCTGTATAAACCCGTCATAGTTATTTAAGTACGAATTTTGCATATAAGTATTCACACAAAATTCATACGTCGCCATGAGCACGTCGTTGCCTCACACATGATTATGAGTGATAAGCAGATGGTTTATAATTCAGGTATGATTGCTTTACATAATACATTCCTATACGGTCATGGACGGTACACCGTATAAGGACAAAATATAATATTCTAAATGTAAAATATTCGATCATACCCTTGCACCAAATTAGGGGAGGGGGGACACCGAAGCACAACCCGTCGGTTAATGTAGAAGGTGATTGGGAACCATTAAAAGGAAAATCGTGCAACGAGAATCGTGTGATACGGGCAGAATGAGGAAATCTTGGTCCTGACGGTGGGCCCGGCCACGCCAGGCGACACGCACACTGGCCCCTGGCCCTGACCCTGAGAGGGCTGAGGCCGTGACACCTCTCTGTCGCTCTACGCGAGCCCCGGCTCCGACGGCCGCGGGTGGCGCGGCCTCTCTCCGAGCCCCGACCATTCCCTCTCCCGCGCCCTCCTCCCTCGCCATCTTGACCGTTTCCATCTTATCTCTCCCACTCCCATTCCCTCGCCCAACCCAGCGCCTCGCCGATCCAACCGGGCCAACGTACGTCCCCACACGAGATCGATTGATCGGCCGGCGGGCGGTGGAGGCGCGATCACACGCATGGAGCCCGACGACGAGGCGCTCAAGGAGCTTGCCGCCGCCTCCTCGCGGCCGCCGCAGCGGAGGGGCATCTCCTACAGCCAGCCTCTGTCCCGCGGGGACGCCGCCTCCGCGCGCCGCGCCGCGCTCCGCAACCACAGCCTCGACGATGAGCACATCCTCCCGGCCTCGCACTCCCTCTCCTACACCCACCACGACCCCTCCGCCGGCGTCCCCTCCGCACTCGGCGGCGGCTACCACCCGCCGCTGCCGCCGGGCCAGCACCACCACCACCCCAGCGCCTCCTACTCCTCCGGCCCCAGCTCCCGCCGCTCCGTCGGCGGCGCCAGCGACGGCTCCATGACGCTCGAGCGCGCCATGTCCGAGTACGGCGGCGGCCACGGCACCCTCCCGGAGTTCGTCGGTGCGGGCGGCGGCAAGGGCATCTTCCGCGTGCCGCTCCGCGCCGCCATGCATCCGCTCCGCCCGCCCCCGCTCGAGGTGCGGCCCCACCCGCTCCGGGAGACGCAGGCGGGCTCCTTCCTCCGCACCCTCGCCGCCGAGCCGAAGCGCCGCCAGCTCTGGGCGGGGGCCGAGTCCGGGATCAGGGTGTGGGCGCTCGACGAGGTGTTCGCCGGCTGGGGCGCCGGTGCGCGCCGCGGCGACGAGGAGAGCGCGCCCTTCCGCGAGGGCGTGCCCGCGCCGCCCGCGCTCTGCGTCGCCATGGACAGGGCCAACGGCCTGCTGTGGACCGGGCACAAGGACGGGAGGATCCGCTCCTGGCGCATGGACCTCGAGACCGCCGCCACGGCGCCCGCGCCTCCGCCTGCTGGTTCTAGCGAGAGCGTTGGGGGCAGCGCCCACGGCGGATCCAACAGCGCGCCCGTGTTCAGGGAGGCCCTCACGTGGCAGGCCTACGGCCGGACGCCCGTGCTCTCCATGGCCGTCACCTCATACGGTATCTACGATCTGATACTGCACACATTGCATTTCTGTTGCTACATTTGAACATTCGATCATTGCAAATGTGCATTGCCCGTGGCAGGTGAGATATGGTCGGGCTCAGAGGGTGGAGTCATAAAGGCATGGCCATACGACGCCATTGCCAAGTCCCTCTCCCTGTCACCGGAAGAGAGGCACATGGCTGCTTTGTTGGTCGAGAGAGCATACATTGACCTCAGGAACCATTGCACAGTTGGTAACGTCTGCTCTCTCCCTGCATCTGACGTCAAATACATCCTTGCCGATCATTCTCGGGCCAAAGTTTGGACCGTCACAAGCATGACATTTGCTCTCTGGTATGCATGCCTTCAGAAATGTTGATGAAATTTTGTGTTCAGGTTACTCTCTTTGCAGGAGTACTAGTTAGTTGCTTTGGCTTACAGATTCTACTGAAATGTGTGCAACAGGGATGCTCGCACAAGGGAGCTGCTGAAAGTATTCGGAATGGATGGCCAGGTTGAGTCGGCTCGGCTAGAGACACCGGTCATGCCAGAGCAACCTATGGAGGAAGTAGAGGTCAAAGTAAAGCCATCGAAGAAGGACAAGTCCCAAGGGGGTTCTCTGAACTTCTTCCAGAAATCAAGGAATGCGTTGATGGGAGCAGCCGACGCGGTGCGCAGGGTTGCAACAAAGGGGACATTTGTTGAAGATAACCGGAGAACAGGAGCAGTGGCTCAAGCAAATGATGGGGTGATTTGGTCTGGATGCACAAACGGTTCAATTTTCCAGTGGGACGGAAACGGGAACCGTATCCAAGAATTCCAGTACCATACTTCTTCTGTGCAGTGTATAAAGGCTCTAGGAGATAGGGTGTGGGTGGGCTATGCCAGTGGTACTATTCAAGTGATGGATATTGAAGGTAACCTTCTTGCTGGATGGACCGGACATAGCTGCCCAGTCATAAGGATGGCGCTCGGTGGTTCTTACATCTACACGCTGGCACATCATGGCGGTATCCGAGGATGGCCACTGACTTCTCCTGGACCTCTTGACGATGTCTTGCGGACTGAACTAGCTAACAGAGAATTATCATACACTAGAATGGAAAAGATAAACATAATGGTTGGAAGTTGGAATGTTGCACAGGGAAAGGCAACTGCTGAGGCTCTTAGATTATGGTTGGGTAGTGTATCATCTGATGTTGGGTTAGTTGTGGTTGGGTTACAAGAGGTCGAGATGGGTGCAGGGTTTCTTGCAATTTCTGCGGCCAAAGAAACTGTAAGATACTTGATCTTGCTTTCAGTCATTTATTGTTTTGTTCGTCAATCAATCAATTCTGCAAAAGCCTGCGTATGTACTGCTGTAGCTAATGATAGTAAGAATGTTCCTGCTTACTTTTGAGGCACTATCTTAGTAAAATGTTAAAATTTATATTTCATAGGTCATGATGTTTTATCATGGATTATTTAGATTTTTAAAAGATCATGCAGGAGTAGGGTTATTTAAATTCCTTTTAAGATTTTGACCACTCTAAATTACTTTTTTGAGAACATATTCTTTCCTCAAAGCATTACCCACTATTCCTACTAAAAAATAAGTATTTTAATGCGGTTCCAATTTGTAATGTTTTTCGTTTTACTTTTACTGACGAGTTATGGCCATTTTTATCAGGGCTGTGCTGTTTCTCCTGATAATTACAATTCAGTCATTAGTTGTTAATTTCCCTAGAAACCAAGCTTTTGGTTGCCAATCATCAATGCGACCTTTTTTTCTTAGACACTCATTATTAAATTTGCAGAATTGGTTTATGGTATTCATCACATGAGATAAATCAAAATGTCATTTCCATCATGTATTTTTGTTGGTGCTAACTTATTTTGATTTCCTTTACCTTCTATCTGAAATATGCAAATCATTATCGTTGCATTATTCATGATTTTAGGTAGGACTTGAGGGAAGTGCCAATGGTCAATGGTGGATAGACAATATCGGCAAAGCACTTGATGAGGGGACATCGTTCCACCGAGTTGGTTCTAGGCAGTTGGCTGCATTGCTTATTGCTGCATGGTATGGGCTTTTCATGAATTACTATCTCAGAATTACACTAAATTTTTCTTGCCGTATAACGATAACATGTTAAATTTCTTTCTCATGTGATATTCATAACGTGGAAAATATTAACTTTTCAAGGGTAAGAAAGAGTCTTAAGCCATATGTTGGTGATGTTGAGGCTGCAGCAGTTCCATGTGGTCTTGGACGCGCTATTGGCAATAAGGTACATGATGATATAGATGTACATGCATTCATGTTCCTCATCGGATCTCCCATTTCCTAAGGCTATGTCCTTATGTACAACTACCATAATAACAAGTTTCTAAACATGGATAATGGAAGTTTAGAGTGGCAGTAGTCAGTACTTCAGTACTCATTAGAAATATCCGAGGATCTTTTCTGCTATATACGATGTAGTAACATGAAATTGCAGTGATGATTTCATAAGCAAGCCTCTCTGAAGTAAGAAATGCTTTCATGTAGGAGCACATTCCATTCATTGATCACTGCTCCGATTTATATTTTGTTACATGTGTCTTAAGTCATGCTCCCCAATTCCTTGTGTCATGACAAGAAATTCTTCTGCAGGGTGGTGTAGGGTTAAGAATAAGAGTCTATGACCGTAAAATGTGCTTTGTGAGCAATCATTTTGCCGCACATCTGGAAGCTGTTAACAGGCGTAATGCTGACTTCGATCATATTTACCGGACAATGGCTTTCAACAAACCTCATGGATCTACAGGTTCCCTTTTCATCTTTCCTATTTAAGTGGCACACGTTTTTTCATTAAAATTTAGGTGCTACGTATATTTTACATAATGTTGTTTCAATGCCCAAAAGGTGCTTTCTGTAACCATGTGATTTTATTTTTGTTGCAGGGTCTGCTACATCTGTCCAGTTGCACAGAACAGTGAATGTATGTGTTATCTAACCTTCAAATTATCCATACTGATAAATTCTGCTGATCTCCAGATATTGTGGTAATGTCAGGTTAACGGAAATCAAGTTGACGAGGTCAGGCCTGACTTGGCTGATGCTGATATGGTTGTCTTTCTTGGTGATTTCAACTACCGGCTTTATGGTATCTCATATGATGAAGCAAGGGACATGGTTTCCCAAAGAAGCTTTGATTGGCTAAGAGAGAAGGATCAGCTTCGAGCAGAAATGAAATCTGGAAAAGTATTTCAAGGAATGCGTGAAGGTCTGATCAAATTTCCTCCAACGTACAAATTCCAAAAGGGCGCCCCAGGTCTTGGAGGTATGTCTATTTTGATTGTAAAAGCATTTGATCAGTTCCGCTCTAATCAGGAGGTGAAGAATATTGCCACTGTCTCACTTAGGAATATCTATTTATTAATCACTTTGCAATTTATTAGGGCATAGTAAATAAAATTATTGGTTCTGAATCTTCTTGATCAACTGCCTTGTAGGGTATGATTCGGGTGAGAAGAAGCGGATACCTGCCTGGTGTGATCGAGTATTATATCGTGACAGTCGTGCTGTATCAGTAGCTGAATGCTCGCTAGAGTGCCCTGTGGTTGCTTCAATTACATCGTCAGATACTGCAACACTTCTTTTTTCTCCTTATGATAGTTCACCATGCCATTCTCTCATATGGATCTTGTTTTCCCTCCCTTTTGATAGGTATGTAGCTTGCATGGATGTCATAGAGAGTGATCATAAACCTGTGAGGTGCACATTTAGCGTTGATATTGCACGAGTAGATGAGTTAACAAGGAGACAGGAGTATGGAGAAATAATCGAATCTAATGAAGAAGTGAAGTCTATGCTTGAGGAGTCTTGTTTTGTCCCAGACACCACAGTTAGCACAAATGAAATCATACTGGAAAATCAGGAAAATATTGTCTTCCAAATTACCAATAAATGTGAAACAAGCAAGGCAGCTTTTGAAATCCAATGTGAAGGCCAGTCGACCAAAAAGGAGGATGGAACTAAATCTGAGGTTCTTCCAAGAGCATCATTTGGCTTTCCACTCTGGCTTGAGGTATGAGTGATTTCTGTATACTTGCATATAATGGAACTTTAAACTCATTTTTTATGTCAGACATTTTTGTATTTTGGTCTCATGCTTATTTCTTCACCTGTATCAGTGTACCACGCTCCCACATCTCTTTTAGAAAAACAAACATACCACGGCACCACTTTGTATAAAGCTTCACCCAGAAGCTGTTGTTGTTAAAGCTTCAGTTTAAATGTAGGTTTCTCGCAGCGACATATAGGGACCATATATCCATTTCTTTTTTTATCCATAAATTTCTTAGCAAAGATTAAAAAAAGAAACCATGCATCCTGTGTACATAAAACTGAATAACTCCCCAAGTGTGACTGAGCAAACATGACACACAGTAGCTCTGATGAAGTCATTGTCAACAGGACACAATTGGTCTAGGTTCTTCGGCAGTCTCAGTTTTTCATTGCCTTTATGCTGAGTAAGCAATGCTAATTTACTGTGTCATGCAGGTCCAACCAGCAGTCGGACTAATTAAACCAGGAGAAACCATGGAGATTACAGTCCATCATGAAGACTTCTACACACAAGAAGAATTTGTCGACGGGATACCACAAAACTGGTGGTGTGAAGATACCAGGGACAAAGAAGCTGTTCTTATGGTAAACATAACTGGTAGCACCTCAACTGAAACCAAGACACACAAGATCGATATCCGACATCGCTGCCCGGTAACATCAGCACCCCCGCCTACTATAAACCCACCAGTATCAGTCGCTCCACCAAGCAATGTCATGTCTAGTGAAGCGCCGTCTAAGCGTTCTTCCAAGAAGAGCCAGGCGAGTCGTCAACAACAGGACTACGCACAGTTCGGAGGCTCAGAGGTACATGATTTGTGCCGCATGCGTTGCCCCTGAGGCCTGTAGAAAGGAGTACAATCAATATTGCAGTTTCTGTCTAGGAGATGTGGGTCAAAAAAGTCTTAGATGTCACACATAAAAATCTGGAAGGGATGGAGTTGCCCCAGTTCTGTACATATGCTTCACTTACCTCTACCAACTGCCATTCTCTACGTAGCTCAAACAAGGAGTCTAGAGTCATCTCAATGCTAAATAAGTTGCTTTTTCCCTCCTTGTTTCTTAATGAGTGTTGTTTAGAGAGCTGAATTCCCCCCTTGATTCTTAAGAGGGTTCTTTAGCGAGCTGAATTCAGCGAGAGTTATCTTGTGAATGAAAAAAAGGTGATCAATGTAACATGTTTCATAGAATTACCTCAGGAATATTCTTTCTTTACTTACAGTGCTAATGATCTTGTAACTGATGACTATTTATTTTACTAATAATAGATCAGTTTATTGTTCTTTTTAATCGTTCAGATCGAATAGTCTGTTTTTTCTTTCTTTTCGTAAGAAATCATCTAAGATGTGTAATCACAGTGATCATCTTCACGAACTGTTACTGGTTTCCAAATTGGATCGTGCTATGTGGTTTTGTGTGGTAGCCTCATCGGCGACAGCAACGCGCATGTCCATTCAGACGAAATGTGCTTCATGTTCTGTAACTTCTGTTGCTGATCTGCATCTCTTTACTCTTAGCTAGCTTGTAGTAGTCGTGGTCTTCCTGTTTCTGGAAGTGGGGTTTCTTTACTCTTTGTGCTGTAATTGTAAACTGGCAACCCCAGCGTCGTAGTCGTTCAGTTGTGTAGTCTGCCTTTCGGGCCTGTTGTGAGGGTTAGAATTGTTAGATGTGTGTGATATGAGGGTCAAAATGTAAAACCTCCTCACCTGTATGTATACCTCCATGTGAAGGAATGAAGAGGAAGCGAGTTTGGTTCCAGAAATTTCCCAAAGTACGACATGGTATCAGAGCAGCAGGCGACGCTGGGTGGCTGTAGGCGGTGAATCGGCCAGATTTCTGGCTGCGGAGCTCCGGGAGCAAGGAGTGGAGAAGGGGGCGTCCCATATCCCGTAGGCGAGGGGCAGCAAGCACCTGGAGGAGGAGACACAGCTGCCGGCGGCCAGCGGTGCAAGCGCGACAAGCAGCAGGTGAGGAAGCAGCGGAGGATCCTGGAGGGAACAGCGGCAATTATGGAGTGAGTGCTGCAGGGAAACGAGGTCTTGGCTGTGGCTGCAGCGGAACGAGGAGCATCAGCGGCAGCCAGGAGGAGTCTGCCCTCAACTGCAGTGTGGGGCTCATTGTTGTCTGAGTAAGGGCGTAACATTCAGAGGATTGGGGACATAATTGGTTCATGGAGTTAACAGATTGCAAAGGTAAAATCAATGCATCTTTGTAGTGGGAAAGGTTGCAGGTGGTTCGACAAGGAACCAGTGCCATTAACATTTTGATTGGAGAATTTGCAACTGCATTGCAAGCTATGAATGGAATATGGGAGCTATGTTTGGTGGTAAGCACGGTATGGTATTGGATAATGGACCGGGCAGATGGAAAGGACTTGGAGATGGCGTCGTAAAATCTTCGCGAAGAGATGGGGATTGGTTGTGTCCAAACTTAGGCTGTAAAAATGTGAATTTTGCATTTCGCAAATTATGTAACCGGTGTGGAGTTGCACGCCTTGCTGGTGCTGGTGGAATGGAAACTACTAAAAATGGTGGAAAATCTCATACGATTACAGTCCAGATGATTGTGGTTGAATTAGAAGAATGGTACCGGTTCAAGGGAATGAAATAGGGTGATAATAAACCTTGCGAAGAAACTCCTTCATCTGCTGGTCAATGTGGTAATATTCAACTTCTATTAAACCTAGATACAAGGGGACACCATGGCTGATTGATTCAGGTGCGTCTCGGCATATGGCGGGTTCATACAATGATTTCATGAAATATCTCTGTGGTTCAGAAGGAGAAAGTGTTAAGCTTGCTGATGGTTCCTCTTAGTGTATTATGGGTTCAGGGACAGCCGTGTGCATACCTTATATTTCTTTACCTTCCGTACTCCATATTTCCTCCTTGCCCATTAATCTATTATCCATCAGTTGTGTTACTCGCGAACTTAATTATGTTGCCATCTTTCTTCCAAGTGGGTGCATATTTCTGTTGGAACGCGTAGAGATAAACAAAAACTTTTCTACGCGGTACTTCCAAGATCTAGCCGAGGTAGAAGGCCACGAGGACTACCACTAGACACGCAGGTGCAGATTATTGATGAAGCACGTCGATACAGTGTAGTCCCACGATCCGATCCAGCCGATCCAATCCCGCGATCGTCGAAGTGCTGAACGTACAACACCTCTGCCGGTATCCACACGTACGAAGAGAAACTCCGACAGTGGACTGCTAGGTCCGGTGCGGCGGCTGGACTGAGTGGGGTTAGGGTTCCCAACACATGGGAGTGTAAACTTGTGCGCGTTGAGCAACCTGCGCCCCTCTTTATATAGCGAGTGGGAGTGGGCTGCACAACAGTTGTGGCCCATTCCCTCTGTGAGTCCAACTGACTAATTTAGTCCATTTCCGGTTCGGGTCCAACCCGACCAATATACTTGCTCCCTCTCTTAAGTGTGCGACTCTGCAGGCTCATGGCAACTTGGACACGATTGGAGTTCGACTCCCAATCGATCAATCGGTAGTGGCCCCTAGCAGAACGTGCCGACTCCCAAGTGCCATAGAGTCATGACGACATACCTTCCAATATGACTTTCATCTGAGTCCCTTTTGCCTCACGATATACCTTGTCGAACTATAGGCGAATTATCGTCATCTCTTAAATAGCTCAACTCTCTTCTCGGTCCATGATATATGATTCATCTGACTAACTCTTAGTCAATAGACTCAATTAACACTTAACTGAGTAGCGCATGGCCATGCTTCCGGAATCACATCACTCGAGAGGGCGCAGAGAATATCTCTCCAGTCAGAGGGGCAAAATCCCATCTTGATTATCCACATCACGCAACTTGCTTCTCATTCGACCCGAACTCTGCCTTTATAACTGCCTTGTCACGGAACAACGTTTGATAGAACCTAAGTCGGTGATTCACAACTCGGATTGTGCGACAACCTCATGCCTAAAGATTACATTGATTGAGACATGCAAATGACGACTTGCTCGTTGCATCTCAATATGGGTCAGTCCGACTTGCTAAATTCTTTAGCCGAGTCTGTGAACGTTGGAATGGCATCGCCATGCCCATGACAAGTGGAACCGAGTCATCAGCCAACACTCGCATTAGTCTAGGGTGTGTGTCCAGCACAACCTTAATGACCAAGGACAATTTAGCATGAATAACATGAATACATAGTTCCACAATCGAATCACATATTCAATGACATATATCAGATGTTCAAAATAAGAAAGACTTTATGAATACATTGGGAATTACATCATAAATGATTGCCTCTAGGGCATATTCCCAACAATTTCAGGAGCTTGGAAGCGGAAGAAAACTTGGAGAATGCATGATGGTTTATATTACCTCGACAAGGAAGTATCACCTTCTGTTGCAGCTGTATTATCTTCTTCATCATTAAAATAGTTTCTACTTCCACATCCCAGGTTGTGTCATATGTCATTTGCCACTTTGGGCCAGCTCTATCCCGATCTGTTCAATAAGATTAGAAAGAAAAATCTGTCTTGTGACCCATGTTAATATGGGAAACAAACTAGGAGTTCTATATTTCATCTGATAACCGGAGCGACACACCACTTGGAGCTATACATTCTGATGTGTGGGGTCCTAGTAAAGTTTCAGTTTTGAATGGTTACCGTCTTTTGTTACCTTCATCAACTTTTGCACTAGAGTCACTTGGTTTTATTTGTTGAGGAATGATGTGTTTTGTTGACTGTCATAATATGATCATGACACAATATAATGCATGCATGAAAATATTCCGTACTCACAATGGCACAGAGTATGCGAATAAGGTATTTGATAAGTGCTTGTCTGGTTTTTGTCTAGTTTTGGGATTATTCACCGGACAACCTATCCAGGTATTTCTCAGCAGAATGGTTTGGCATAAAGGAAGAACCGACATGTGCTGGAAATCACTCGTTGCATAATGACAACTATGAATGTTCCAAAATTTCTGTGTAGTGAAGTTGTGATGAGCGCTGCTTATTTAATAAACAGAATGCCATCTAGGGTACTTGGTTACAAGACACCTATGGAGTGTCTGACGGGCGAAACAACATACATGGTTCCACCTAAGGAATTTGGGTGTGTCTGTTTCGTGAAGGATTTCAAGCCATCTGTTGGAAAGCTAGATCCAAGGGCTCTAAAGTGTGTGTTTGTAGGGTACTCAAGAAAACAGAAAGGTTATAAGTGCTGGTGTTCGTCCGAGAGAAGGATGTTTTCGAGTATGGATGTAGTATTCAGGGAATATGAACCATTTTATGGTGAACCAATAGACTTAACCGATGCCTTCCCTGAGTTATATGGTACTGATGTACAGTCTTGGAAAACGAGACATGGTGAGATAAAACGGAAGAAGGCAGTGATGCAACATCACATAATATGATTGTTGGAGTTGCAACAATAAATGATGCACGTGATGATGTGGGTGTGATAGATGCATGGAAAAAATTGGTGTAGGAGGAGCGACAAGAAGAATCAAATGACATTGTTTGGTGGCCAAAACCAAATGAGGATCGAGAATTTCGAGTATATGCACGGAGACAAAGAATTCAAGAGGATCAAGAGCATGGAGACCCACATGGTTCAGATCCACCCACTTGAGACTCTTATGATGGTACGCCTATTTATCAACATGATGATCTAAATTTTCCTACTCCTCTTAGGAAGGAGCCCCGCATCACTACTAGGAAACTGCCATAAAAACTATCTCCATATGATGTCTCAAATTATGTGTAATATGCACCATTGGGCTCCCAATATGTCATTTATGGCTGCACTCGATTCCGCTCTACCTATAACACGTGATTGACAGGAGGAAAAACAATATCCGGAGTGGAGAGCTGCTATGATAGAGGAGATGATAGTACTGGATAAGAATAACACTTTGGTCCTCACTACACTTCCTCCTAATAAAAGAGGTTGTTGGTTGTAAGTGGGTATTTACCTGAAACAAAATTCAGAGTGAAGGGTAGAAAGATATAAAGCCAGTCAAAGGGTTATAACGAAACTTATGGGGTGGATTATGATGAAACCTTTGCACCAGTGGCGAAGATAAACACTATTCAAACACTTATCTCTATACCAGAAAATAATAAGTGGAAATTGTTTCAAATTGATGTTAAAAATATCTTTCTTCATGGATATTTGCAGGAAGAAGTTTATATGGAAATCATGCTTGGGATTCATACACAAGTGACATAGGGCAAAGTGTGTAGGCTAAATAAAATCGCTATATGGTTTGAAATAGTCACCTAGAGCGTGGTTTTTATGGTTTAGGAAGGTGATATTATCTCTGGATTATCGACAAAGCAATGCAGATCACACTCTTTTCTTTAAACACCGTAGTGGCAAGATTGTTATCCTTAGTGTGTATGTTGACGACATTGTGATCACAGGTAATGATGATGATGGTATAGCATGCCTAAAGAAGATGTTGGCCAAGTAATTTAAATTCAAGGTTATGGGCTTTCTTCATTATTTTATGGGAATCGAGGTTATATATGTTGTAACACCTGGGGTGTTACCCTATTAGAGAGTGTTTGTTTTCTTTTTGCTTGCATCATAAGCATCACATGAGCATTGCATTCTGTTTTTTTTTCAAAGCAACTCAAAAATTCAAACACAATTGAAACTTTCCCACATGTTCAAATTTCCAATTTCAAACTTGCAAACTAAATCACTCAATTGTTTTTCAATAATTTGAAGTTGTTTTAATCCAATTGCTTGTTAATGAAATTTTCCCTGTTATCAAAACCCTAATGGCAAATTACATTTCAAATCATTTTCAATCATAATGGGCATGATCCAATTATGGTTCAAACCACTAAAATTTTGCAAACAATTAAAATTCCATAATTGTTTTAATAAGTGTTGAGTTCATTGGATAAAAATTGATTGAAAAATCAACTCCTTATGATTATTAATGGAATTTCAAATACCAACTTAAAACTCCAAGTAATAATTCAATTTTGGAATTAATGTGCACAATTGCTTTTACTCATTATTTTGCAAATTAATAAAATTTGTTTATAAAGTTTACAACCCCAAACCATAGTTGAAATCCAACTAACCCTTTAAATTCAAACTAATAAATCCAATTTTGAAAATCAAACTAATGGTTCAAAAGAATTTGGAATCTATGTTAGCATTGCTTTTATTTTCCTGCTTTGAAAATTAATAAAAATATTGCCTAACATAAACCACCCCAATATCCCCAAATCCTTTTCTATCTCTCCCTTTCATTTCCTTTGCAAAAAAAAAATCAAAAGAAAAAGAGCAAGGAGAGAACCAGCCCAACTCCTTTCTATCCTTCCCCCAAGCCCACTTATTTTCTGGCCCACCCCCCCTCCTTATTCTGTCGTCTTCTCCCTCACGTCGCTGTCCTCTGTACGAACCTGCACGCCACCCTCCGATCGTCCCCTCCCCACGCGGATGCGCTGCCGTACTCTTGCTCCCTCTCCGATATAAGCACCCCTCAACCCTAGAACCCCTCCATCCCATCGCCGCCATCTTCCTTTCCCCTCTCTGCTGGTCGTTCTGCCCTTCTGAAATTCAACACCTAACCCCACCGAGACCACCACCTGCCTCTTCATGGCGGCCACGATCTGGACACCTCGAGGAACCTCTGTTTCCGGGAATGGAACGAGGGCCCCTTCATCACCAATATCACCGAAGGCATCAAGGTCCGGTAATTCCTCTAGCTCGCCGAATCACCCCCTAGTCGCCGTCCGTTTTCTTCCCTGTTCCATTGTTTCTGTTCGTCAGAAGCTGATCGCGCTGGGACAGTAACGGGTTGAGCCCTCCCCGATGTGCATCAGCGAGCAGGTAGCATCCTGGTGGTGTATCGTCTGGTGCTCCACCCAGCCAAGCCACGGATCGGATTCTGCCCAGGAGACGACCCATCCTTGTTTCTGTTTGTCTCGATCGTAACCTGAAGTCTGAATCTCGATTTCAGTTTCGAAGCGGGCACGCAATTGATCCCCTGTACGCACCGTATGCCATCACGAGTTGAGCAGTAGCGTAGTGGCCTTGTTCCCTGATTTGCACGGAAGGATCCCGAGTTCAAGCCCCAGACTTGGCGAGATTTCTGCTGCTTTTTTTGTTCTGTTAGACAGCGTCTGCTGCTCCTGTTGTTCTGAATCTTGATTCAGTTAACAACACCCGTACCTGAAGCCTTATCCTCCCTCGCTTCCCCCTCCTAACACAAGTTCAGTTCAGCCCATCTGGTTAGCCCAACCTTGCGCGCACCAGGAGGGTGTGGGTTCGATCCCCACACCCTGCAAATTAAACCACTTTTTGTTTTGTTTTTTCCAGAGCCATAACAAACTGCAAAATCACACCTAGGCCCCTGGCAATTACTTTTAGACCCCTGAATATTATTTTCTAAGTCCCTGTTTCACTAAAAAATGGCAGATTGCACCCTAAAATTGTAAATTGCATAACTATTTCATTTTAACTCCAATTTTCACTTTTTAAATATGTTTTCTGTACCAAATTTAATACTCTACCCAAATATAAAATTTGTTTACTGTTTTGAATATTTTAAATTGGTGCAATATTTGAAAACTTGTCAAATTCACTTAAACTTGCAAAATTCATAACTTGGGCATAAAAATTCCAAATTCAACAAACCAAATATGTTTTCCAATCAATTTTTCATGTACTTTCCAAATATAAATTTTGTTTGCTGTTTTGAATAATTTAAATTGCTGAAAACAACTGTTTCTTAATTATTGCATTTAAAATTGCCAAAATAATAACTTGATCATTTTAAATCCAATTTCCACAAATGAAATATGTTTTCCATGCAAAATTAAACCACCTTTCCAAATATAAATTTTGTTCATGGTTTGAATAATTTAAATTGCCTAAACAATTTAAATCTTGTTTAATATTGTTTAATTCATAATTAAATAATCCTAAGTCCAATTTCAAATTGTGAAACATGTAATCCAACTAAAATTTGATGTTCTTTTCAAATATCAACTTTGTTATTTGTTTTGAACATTTTAAATGGTTGAAAACAACAAATACTTGTGTGTTCCCTTTAAGGCACCCAAAATTCCCTAAGTTAATAATAAAATTCTAAATTGCTACACCCTATCTTAAATTGATTCTAATGTTGTTATTTTGCTGTTTCCCTTTTGCATGCATCATACTAAACCACCAGCACCTGTTGATTAGTTGGAAAACAAATAACCTAACCAAAATCCCTGGGCTTTTCATATGCAACTCAAATTGCATATGGGTCCCTTTAAATCTGTTTATCTTGTCAACTAGTTTATTTCTATGCATCAATTAAATTGTCATGCATCCATATCTTGATCATGCTGGATCTTTTGCCGTAGTAGTAATTGTTGCATCCGGTGTTTGTTCGAGGTTCGTTGCTTCTTCTCGGATAGGACGTTGAGATGATGTGAGCAACGACAAGTTCTGCTACCTTGCGGGATCTCAGGCAAGTATACTCACTTGCATGCCATATGGCTGCCTTTCATCACTTGTTACCGATTCTTTCCGTTGATTCTTTTCTGCTATCCTTAGTAGTAGTTGTTTCTGTTACGAACCTATCACATGAATCCTTTAACCTTGATATTGCCTCACTACCATTCCTATAACCATTGCTTGTAGCCTGTGTCTTACTATCTTGCTTAGGGTTGTTTTGCTCGAGTCTGTTACCCGTTACTTTCTGTTATTACTCTAGTATGTTCTGGGGGATCGATGTTTAATCAATCAATCAATCATGCTACTGTTATTGTTAATTAATAAACTTGATGATAAGGCACCGGCAGGAGGCCCTTTGTGGTTTTGAGGCCTGCTAGTGTCGACCCTAATAGGAAAAGGGTCTTGTCTACTGATCCATGATGAGCGCACTACCCGCATTTGGGGAGTATGGGCTCCCCCTCAGTTTGACCCGATTCGCATCTCGTCCAAATCGCCTCATTTAGTTCGGGTTTTCCATTTGCTGCATGCATGATCTTGCGAGCCCTTGGTACCCGGGTGGAACTTTCGTAGTCGGCATATAGGGGGACACGGTCTTAGAGTGCTATGAGGGTCCATTTTCTTCTGGGCCCGAGTAGCCGTGCGCCCAAGGTGCTTTGGGCCTGATGCGAAGAAGGGTTGGATTGTGTTGAGTGCCCCGCTTGGTGGAGTGGCCGCTCCATCTGGCGGGATATTCATGAGTGTACGGCTAAATTGGTGCAACCCTGCAGGGATAATCTTCTCGAGAAGCCGTGTTTTCCGCGGTTATGGATTACTTGGTGAAAGTACTGGCTAACAAGTACTCAGGACAACTTTAACATAATGATTAACCATGTTACACCCCATGATTAACAACTTGACTAGTAATAGGTTTATTCACACAATAACTTGATTCATCTTAATACAACTGTGTGAGTTATCCTCGGATTGCTTCTTTGGCTAAAGGGGCGAGGTCCAGGATGGGTTTGTTTGGATTTACTTTCAGTTGGTTACAATCCTCGATCTTATCCCCTTTCTGTTAGTTGGAAGTGGTAGTATTCTCTCTGTAGTTGGTTAGTGTAGCCTGCTGTCATTTATTTGCAATAACCCCTTCCTTTCCGTTGATCCTGAAGTATTTGTATCTTGTGATGACTGGCTACGCCGGTAACTTGTGAGTATGGGCTATCTCCCCCTTGCCAGTACTTAACCGTACTGACCCACGAATCTCTTTCGTGGCTGCAAATTCCAACTTGCAGTCAACAGGTTTGAAGTCTGACGACGTTAGCTTGGGAATCCCTCCGGCTTGGCCTGGGCAGGGATTGGACGCCTTCGGTTATCTTCAGGACTCTTAGTCCAATTTGGATCTTGTCCGTAGACGGACGATGTGTTGTTTCTTCCGCTGTTATTTGGATCTTTGTATTGTATCAGTTGTATCCCTGGCTCGTTGAGTCATCTTGTATCTTTCTGATGCTGTTGTAATTGTGGATTATTCGTGAACTATTGTAATGTTATCATAAATGGCAACCTGGAATCGGTTATTATGCGGAGTTGGCGGGAATGCTGAATTCTGCATAGTGCCCGATCTTGGGGCGTCACAAATGGTATCAGAGCCTTGGTTCCGATTCCCGAGATTGTTTCGATACGAATGGTTATCGAAGCAACGGGTCCGCAAAGCCTGTAGGATAACCTCGCTAACGGTCGTTGTTTCTAGAGTGTCGAAAACTATTTCTGCTAAACTATTCTGGAAAAACTCTCAATAGGATTCTTGTTTTTCTCCTTATCCCTATTCTATTTCCCCTCCCAATCTTATTTGTTTTGGAGTCTTCCCCTTGTCTATCTTTCAAAGTGTTAGGATCCCACGTAGGTGGACGTTTTCTGAGCCTTTAACCTAATAGGTTCGATCATCGGAAGATTCCTGGTGGAAGAACATCGTCGTCACTCCGAGCAAGAATCCCTTGTTAGTGGTGTCGAGGAGATCAGCCGGAAGCACGAAGAATCGATAGTCGAACTTCTTTCCCCTCCCGGGTTAGCAGGTGGATTGCGAGGGCGCAATCCCTTGTTAGTGGTGTCGTCTGTAACACCTGGGGTGTTACCCTATTAGAGAGTGTTTGTTTTCTTTTTGCTTGCATCATAAGCATCACATGAGCATTGCATTCTGTTTTTTTTCAAAGCAACTCAAAAATTCAAACACAATTGAAACTTTCCCACATGTTCAAATTTCCAATTTCAAACTTGCAAACTAAATCACTCAATTGTTTTTCAATAATTTGAAGTTGTTTTAATCCAATTGCTTGTTAATGAAATTTTCCCTGTTATCAAAACCCTAATGGCAAATTACATTTCAAATCATTTTCAATCATAATGGGCATGATCCAATTATGGTTCAAACCACTAAAATTTTGCAAACAATTAAAATTCCATAATTGTTTTAATAAGTGTTGAGTTCATTGGATAAAAATTGATTGAAAAATCAACTCCTTATGATTATTAATGGAATTTCAAATACCAACTTAAAACTCCAAGTAATAATTCAATTTTGGAATTAATGTGCACAATTGCTTTTACTCATTATTTTGCAAATTAATAAAATTTGTTTATAAAGTTTACAACCCCAAACCATAGTTGAAATCCAACTAACCCTTTAAATTCAAACTAATAAATCCAATTTTGAAAATCAAACTAATGGTTCAAAAGAATTTGGAATCTATGTTAGCATTGCTTTTATTTTCCTGCTTTGAAAATTAATAAAAATATTGCCTAACATAAACCACCCCAATATCCCCAAATCCTTTTCTATCTCTCCCTTTCATTTCCTTTGCAAAAAAAAAAAATCAAAAGAAAAAGAGCAAGGAGAGAACCAGCCCAACTCCTTTCTATCCTTCCCCCAAGCCCACTTATTTTCTGGCCCACCCCCCCTCCTTATTCTGTCGTCTTCTCCCTCACGTCGCTGTCCTCTGTACGAGCCTGCACGCCACCCTCCGATCGTCCCCTCCCCACGCGGATGCGCTGCCGTACTCTTGCTCCCTCTCCGATATAAGCACCCCTCAACCCTAGAACCCCTCCATCCCATCGCCGCCATCTTCCTTTCCCCTCTCTGCTGGTCGTTCTGCCCTTCTGAAATTCAACACCTAACCCCACCGAGACCACCACCTGCCTCTTCATGGCGGCCACGATCTGGACACCTCGAGGAACCTCTGTTTCCGGGAATGGAACGAGGGCCCCTTCATCACCAATATCACCGAAGGCATCAAGGTCCGGTAATTCCTCTAGCTCGCCGAATCACCCCCTAGTCGCCGTCCGTTTTCTTCCCTGTTCCATTGTTTCTGTTCGTCAGAAGCTGATCGTGCTGGGACAGTAACGGGTTGAGCCCTCCCCGATGTGCATCAGCGAGCAGGTAGCATCCTGGTGGTGTATCGTCTGGTGCTCCACCCAGCCAAGCCACGGATCGGATTCTGCCCAGGAGACGACCCATCCTTGTTTCTGTTTGTCTCGATCGTAACCTGAAGTCTGAATCTCGATTTCAGTTTCGAAGCGGGCACGCAATTGATCCCCTGTACGCACCGTATGCCATCACGAGTTGAGCAGTAGCGTAGTGGCCTTGTTCCCTGATTTGCACGGAAGGATCCCGAGTTCAAGCCCCAGACTTGGCGAGATTTCTGCTGCTTTTTTTGTTCTGTTAGACAGCGTCTGCTGCTCCTGTTGTTCTGAATCTTGATTCAGTTAACAACACCCGTACCTGAAGCCTTATCCTCCCTCGCTTCCCCCTCCTAACACAAGTTCAGTTCAGCCCATCTGGTTAGCCCAACCTTGCGCGCACCAGGAGGGTGTGGGTTCGATCCCCACACCCTGCAAATTAAACCACTTTTTGTTTTGTTTTTTCCAGAGCCATAACAAACTGCAAAATCACACCTAGGCCCCTGGCAATTACTTTTAGACCCCTGAATATTATTTTCTAAGTCCCTGTTTCACTAAAAAATGGCAGATTGCACCCTAAAATTGTAAATTGCATAACTATTTCATTTTAACTCCAATTTTCACTTTTTAAATATGTTTTCTGTACCAAATTTAATACTCTACCCAAATATAAAATTTGTTTACTGTTTTGAATATTTTAAATTGGTGCAATATTTGAAAACTTGTCAAATTCACTTAAACTTGCAAAATTCATAACTTGGGCATAAAAATTCCAAATTCAACAAACCAAATATGTTTTCCGATCAATTTTTCATGTACTTTCCAAATATAAATTTTGTTTGCTGTTTTGAATAATTTAAATTGCTGAAAACAACTGTTTCTTAATTATTGCATTTAAAATTGCCAAAATAATAACTTGATCATTTTAAATCCAATTTCCACAAATGAAATATGTTTTCCATGCAAAATTAAACCACCTTTCCAAATATAAATTTTGTTCATGGTTTGAATAATTTAAATTGCCTAAACAATTTAAATCTTGTTTAATATTGTTTAATATTGTTTAATTCATAATTAAATAATCCTAAGTCCAATTTCAAATTGTGAAACATGTAATCCAACTAAAATTTGATGTTCTTTTCAAATATCAACTTTGTTATTTGTTTTGAACATTTTAAATGGTTGAAAACAACAAATACTTGTGTGTTCCCTTTAAGGCACCCAAAATTCCCTAAGTTAATAATAAAATTCTAAATTGCTACACCCTATCTTAAATTGATTCTAATGTTGTTATTTTGCTGTTTCCCTTTTGCATGCATCATACTAAACCACCAGCACCTGTTGATTAGTTGGAAAACAAATAACCTAACCAAAATCCCTGGGCTTTTCATATGCAACTCAAATTGCATATGGGTCCCTTTAAATCTGTTTATCTTGTCAACTAGTTTATTTCTATGCATCAATTAAATTGTCATGCATCCATATCTTGATCATGCTGGATCTTTTGCCGTAGTAGTAATTGTTGCATCCGGTGTTTGTTCGAGGTTCGTTGCTTCTTCTCGGATAGGACGTTGAGATGATGTGAGCAACGACAAGTTCTGCTACCTTGCGGGATCTCAGGCAAGTATACTCACTTGCATGCCATATGGCTGCCTTTCATCACTTGTTACCGATTCTTTCCGTTGATTCTTTTCTGCTATCCTTAGTAGTAGTTGTTTCTGTTACGAACCTATCACATGAATCCTTTAACCTTGATATTGCCTCACTACCATTCCTATAACCATTGCTTGTAGCCTGTGTCTTACTATCTTGCTTAGGGTTGTTTTGCTCGAGTCTGTTACCCGTTACTTTCTGTTATTACTCTAGTATGTTCTGGGGGATCGATGTTTAATCAATCAATCAATCATGCTACTGTTATTGTTAATTAATAAACTTGATGATAAGGCACCGGCAGGAGGCCCTTTGTGGTTTTGAGGCCTGCTAGTGTCGACCCTAATAGGAAAAGGGTCTTGTCTACTGATCCATGATGAGCGCACTACCCGCATTTGGGAGTATGGGCTCCCCCTCAATTTGACCCGATTCGCATCTCGTCCAAATCGCCTCATTTAGTTCGGGTTTTCCATTTGCTGCATGCATGATCTTGCGAGCCCTTGGTACCCGGGTGGAACTTTCGTAGTCGGCATATAGGGGGACACGGTCTTAGAGTGCTATGAGGGTCCATTTTCTTCTGGGCCCGAGTAGCCGTGCGCCCAAGGTGCTTTGGGCCTGATGCAAAGAAGGGTTGGATTGTGTTGAGTGCCCCGCTTGGTGGAGTGGCCGCTCCATCTGGCGGGATATTCATGAGTGTACGGCTAAATTGGTGCAACCCTGCAGGGATAATCTTCTCGAGAAGCCGTGTTTTCCGCGGTTATGGATTACTTGGTGAAAGTACTGGCTAACAAGTACTCAGGACAACTTTAACATAATGATTAACCATGTTACACCCCATGATTAACAACTTGACTAGTAATAGGTTTATTCACACAATAACTTGATTCATCTTAATACAACTGTGTGAGTTATCCTCGGATTGCTTCTTTGGCTAAAGGGGCGAGGTCCAGGATGGGTTTGTTTGGATTTACTTTCAGTTGGTTACAATCCTCGATCTTATCCCCTTTCTGTTAGTTGGAAGTGGTAGTATTCTCTCTGTAGTTGGTTAGTGCAGCCTGCTGTCATTTATTTGCAATAACCCCTTCCTTTCCGTTGATCCTGAAGTATTTGTATCTTGTGATGACTGGCTACGCCGGTAACTTGTGAGTATGGGCTATCTCCCCCTTGCCAGTACTTAACCGTACTGACCCACGAATCTCTTTCGTGGCTGCAAATTCCAACTTGCAGTCAACAGGTTTGAAGTCTGACGACGTTAGCTTGGGAATCCCTCCGGCTTGGCCTGGGCAGGGATTGGACGCCTTCGGTTATCTTCAGGACTCTTAGTCCAATTTGGATCTTGTCCGTAGACGGACGATGTGTTGTTTCTTCCGCTGTTATTTGGATCTTTGTATTGTATCAGTTGTATCCCTGGCTCGTTGAGTCATCTTGTATCTTTCTGATGCTGTTGTAATTGTGGATTATTCGTGAACTATTGTAATGTTATCATAAATGGCAACCTGGAATCGGTTATTATGCGGAGTTGGCGGGAATGCTAAATTCTGGATAGTGCCCGATCTTGGGGCGTCACATATGTATCACAAGTTATTTGCTTATAGCAAAGGAAATATATACTTGATTTAGTCGCTGAAACTGGCATGCTAAATTATAGACTAGCGGCAACTCAATTGAGTTGAATCATTTTATTCTAGTAGAATCAGGTGATCTAGTGGACAATCATCAGTACCATAGGTTATTTGGTCGTTTGATTTACTTGTCACATACAAGGCTAGACATTTCTTATGTTATTAGCATTGTAAGTAGATATATGCATGATCCCAAATCCCAAATCAAATCATCCAGATGCGCTTCATAGGATTTTGAGGTATCTTAAGAGTTTTCAAGGACAAGGTCTCTTATTTTAAAATCATGGGCAACTGGGAATAGAGGGATATACATATGCAGACTGGGCTCGGGACTATGTGAAATAATGTGGTTGAGATTTTATTATCTGAACTTTAGTTATTTGCTGGTGGGCCTCTGAAGCTCTATTGTGATAATTAGGCAACCATTAACCTAGAGCATAACCCATTCCAACATGATAGGACTAAGCACATCAAGATTGATAGACATTTTATAAAATAAAGACTATATGAGGAAACTCTTCATGTGTCTTATGTAAAGTCTGTAGAACAGTTAGCTGATATTTTTACTAAAGGTGTTAGTGTTGTATAGTTTGGTGAAACCTGTGGAAAGATGGGCTGATTGATATCTTAGCTCCATCTTGAGGGGGAGTGTTGTGAGGGTTAGAATTGTTAGATGTGTGTGATATGAGGGTCAAAATGTAAAACCTCCTCACATGTATATCTCCATGTGAAGGAATGAAGAGGAAGTGAGCTTGGTTCCAGAAATTTCCCCAAAGTACGATAGGGGATTTATTAATTTAAAGCAAGGATCTACTAGCCTTCTGTTCAAAAAAAATGTTTTGTGCCTAAAATGAAGAATGCAATCAAACTTGGAAAAACTACTATCTTTCCTCGAGAACAAAAATTAGCACCCCAGTTTATCCTGAAGTGGTGTTGAAAATAATCCTAAAAATTTCTCCCATGGGGATTGTCCAAGAACTGAAAATGTAATGAGAAACTACACGGTGTTCTGATAAAATGAATTAATTTTTTTCTGAGGAAAAAACACACTTTATTTATGACCCACAAAAGTTTCCAGATATTTGGGGCTCCCCTGGAGGGTGAATGAGCCATGGATGGCAACCTTTGTCTAAAGATATAGTGTATTTTGCTAGGGAATCAACCTCCCTATTAGTGACACTGCATTCATGGATGAAAGAGGCATCAATAAAGCTCTCTATAATTGGATCTCCTTAATAATTTTGCTGTAAAGACCTCCAGCATACCTCTAGCACCCTTCTGAATATATTCAAGTACCACCTTGCATTCAGATGCAATAATAACTCGGTTTACCCCAATATCAGACGCCAAAGCAAGTGCTTCTTGGTAGGCCATCGATTCTAGTGAGACAAGATCAATCACTTGCGGAAAACCGTATGGAAGACTCCCCTAAGTATCGCCCTATTTGATCTCTACATACAACAACTTCTTTCCCTAGCCGAGAGTTAACAAAAAACTACACCATCAACCTTGATCTTCACAAAACCCTCCGGTGGGGGAATCCACTTTGAGATGGATTTGTCGATGTGGTACATCCTCCAAGGTCAGAGGTAAATCTAAATGAATAAATTGGTAGCTAGGGGAGTTCGAAACGAATTCTCATCGATAGCCTTTCGTTGATCATACCAAATTTCCCATAGTGTGACCACCAACTTCATAAAGAGTCGATCAAGGAAAATATCCAATGCTAGCCATCGTGTTCATTTGTTCCTTGCATGGCTTCCACCAAAGCTGGATCATCAATAGCCCATACAAAATCCTTGCTATGTTGCAGTCCAATAAAGAGTGTCTACATGAATCACAGGCACCGCAAAGCCTGCACGAGTTTGCTTGGGACATATTTCTTAGGTAAAAGGTATTGGATGTAGGTAGTAGAGATTGATGAGCCGAATGCCAAAGAAAAAATTTCAGCTTTGACGATACCTCAACTGCCACATTTTCATCCACGTTTGTTGGTTGCGATTGTCATTTAATGCTTCTGGTTGCCCATCGATCCATGCTTCATGGCAATATTTCGTTGCCATGAGCATTCTGTACACAGAACGGATATAAAACATGCCTTTCTTTTATCCACTCCAAGCCCAAAAATCCTCTATCTTCCGTGTACATAGAGGTATAGACCTAATTACTTCAGCATCCATAGGGAGAAAACACCCCATTACCTTTTTCTATCTCATTAACCATATAAGGTGGATCATCAGAAAGGCAAACAATAGGGAACATATTACAATATCTTGGTAGCCCATTCTGGTACAAAATCTCCATGGACTTCCTATCTCAGTTCCTCCCGATTAACCCTTGTTTCAGTACCTCTGTTTCCTTCTAAGGTTGATTGCCATATTTGGGACGCAGAGCTTCCCAACTATGAATAGAGAAAATCGGTTGTACAGAAATATTTAGCTTTGATGATCCAAGCCTGCCTTGCCAACAGAGGGAGATTAAAAACCTCTATATCTCTAAAACCCAAACCTCCCATAAACTTGGGTCTAGTCATTCTCTATCGGGAAACCCAACTTGTTTTACTCTCTTCTTGTTTGCTACCCTAGAAAAATTTCTAAATAAGAGAATTTATATGCTCACATAAACCTCTGGGTAACTTAACAATCCATTGAGTACACTAGAATGACAAGAGCAGCCGACTTAATTAATATTTCTTTACCTCCCGAAGAAAGAAGCTTCTCCATCCAACCCTGCACTTTGCTAGAAACTCTATCCTTGAGATATTTTAACACACCATATTTTTAGGTACTCACATCCGTAGACATGCCTAAGTATCTCTCAGTTAAAGACTCATTTTGGACATTTAAAGCATGCTTCACATGTTCCTTGATTCTGTTGGGCTGGGCCGTCACATGCTGAAATTAAAACTAAGGATCGGCTCGTGGAGTTATATCATATGGAAGAAGTCATGTGGCTACAGAGATCTCGTATCCAGTGGTTGTCAGAGGGCGACAAAAATTACCAGATTATTTCACCAAAGAGATAGTTTGTGAAGAAATAAAAATAAAAATCTTGATGAAAGAAGATGGCTCCTTGACTGATTGTGCGGCCGAAATGGAGTCTTCTACTTCTGATTTTACCGTACTCTCTTTACATCTGAGGGTACTAGGGGCATGCAGGGGGTTCTTGATACATCAAATTAAAGTTGATGCGGTGATGAATGATTTTTTTAAAAACTGTATACATAGCAGGAAGAGGTTAAAATGCCCTATCCCATTGTTCCCAACAAAAGCTCCCACCGGATGGATATTGTTATGAATATGCAGCTTGTATTACTAGGAGGCTAAAAACATCATATATAGGGGTACAAGGTATGCCAAAAGGTTAAAATATAGAAGGCCATCATAAATATAACTCTAACACCTCCCCTCAAATGCAAAGCGTATGCAATAGCCTTGCATTTGAAGAAGTATAAAACTAGAAAAAAATTGATAATCCAAAATCCACATCTTGAGAGTGTCATCGTAGCATGAAAATTCATCCAAAACATGTTGAATCAATCCACAATCAGTCGAAGAAAGAGACCAACACATCGAGAGACGATCATAAGAAGATCATGTGACAAAAGATCATAGCACAAGAATCCCAACGACATAAGAAGCCCAATGGAAAAAGAATATGCGTAGATCAATGACAATGGGAACAAATGGCACACCGCATCAAGGTAAGAAGATGGGTTGTCAAAAGATGTCACATCAAGAGAATCAAGAATTGTGCACAAGATCATAGCCAAAGAAAATCGGGGACGAAATAAGTCGGAGAATGGACATAGATTCACAATGCAAAAAACAGGCCACGAAATCCTATAGAAAGGACAAGGACCATAAAAGAAAATCAGGCTGAACTCTCATGATATAAGAAACACAAAGAAGAAACAATGGATTTGGTTGATTGCAACAGAAAATAGAGGTGGGAGGCACCATGTCAGATAGAGTCGATGCGGACACCGACAAAGATCACCAGAGAGCGAGGAATAGGCATGTGACCTTTTTTTTTGTTTTTTTTAGGTTGCAGAAAACAGAATCAGCCGAACAGCCCGAAGTGCTAGTTGCTCAGCCCAACAACAGTGCTAGCAGACCAGCCCACACAACCGGGCCAGCTAAGCAGAGGAAGCGGTCCTTGAGAGCCATTTACGGTCCAATCTGGAAACAGCCACGAGCAGATGCCTCTTAACGAACATAATAGGAAGTCAACCAGCGGAAAGACACAACACATGTGGTCAGTGGAATCAGGGAAGGGACAGAGGGCTGCGGATGGCAGGCCAGCACGACCGAGCTCAAGGAACTAGAGCTGCAAAGCCGCAAGCAGCGACAGACGCCGGGAGACGCCGACGATGACCTGATCTAGAGCAGTGCGGAGTGGGCATGCGAAGGAGGTCTCAGCAGCAAGTTGGAGAGTAGGGAGAGAGTTGGAGGTCGTCGACCGTGCGTAATCGTACGTCAGCGAGCCGGAGAGTCGGGGCAGCCGGATCAACGCAGAGGAGAGAAGAACCTGCACAAGGAGGTAGAGGCGGCCCAAATCGGGTGATCACCTTCCTGGCGGTGGCAACCATATGCGGGTGAGATGGACGGGGAATTCCGAATTCCAATCGAACCAATCTGGAAGTCCATCATGAATCTGGCTGACAAGGGACTCGATGACAGCAACAGGGGAATCAAGATTAGAATTGATCGGGAGAGAAGACCGAGATCCATCAGACAAGAGACAGATAAATCCATTGAGGAGTTGCAGCGCCCGAAAAACCCTAGTTCATGATACCATGTTATGAATATGCAAGTTGTATTACTAGGAGCCCAAAGCCATCATATATAGAGGTATAAGGGGTGCCAACAGGGCAGAATATAGAAGGGTATCATCAACATAATTCTAACATATACAATGCTCATTTCTTCCAACGAAACTGGGACTTATGTAAAGGGGAAGTCTCTCAAATTGTTCTATATTCTAAGAGGGGAGGAGTGTGTAGAGGTGATAAACAAAACAACCTTTGTGCGGATCCCTAAATTTGCAAACCCGATGCAGCCGACTCAATCCTGCGCAATTAGCTTGTGCAACTTGCTTTATAAAATTTTGTCTAAGGTAATATATATTCGTCTATAGGTTATTTTACACGATATAATGTTGGAGGAGCAATCCACTTTCGTCCCAGGCCACCTGATAACTGATAATATTATAAATGCATATGAATGTTTGCATTTCATGAAAATAAATAGAGTGAAGAAGAACAACTTTTGCTCCCTGAAGCTTGATATGATGAAAGATTATGATCTCATAGAATGGGAGTATTTGAAGTAAATAATGACCAATCTGGGTTCGCTCCTTCTTGGTTCAAGACGCTGATGGGTTTGGTAAGCTATGTTCGACTCTCAGTTTTGTTTAATGGCAACATGCTTGAGAAGTTCAAACCACCACGAGGTATCTGGCAGGGAGATCTGATTTTTCCTTGCTTGTTCTTATTGGCATACGAGCGGATTTTGTGTATCTTAAAAAGTAGAAGTAAGTCGTCTAATATCGGTGGTATTAAAGTGACTCAATTATCTATCTAATCTTAGTGGTATTAAGTTAGTCATCTATTGTTTGTCGATGACAACCTGCTATTCATTAAGGCCAATGTTGATGGAGCGAGAGAGATATCCTCATTGTTGGATGCGTATTTCAAAGCTTCAGGATAAAATTATATTAATAAGTGAAATCATTGATAATGAAGAAAGTGAAATTGGGATATAAGTATATTAATAAGTGAAATCGTTGATAATGAAGAAAGTGAAATTGGGATAAAAATATATTAATAAGTGATAAGTGTGGGATGGTCTAGGGAGTAACTCAGTCAGAGACCCATACATGATGGTCACGCTATAAACTATGGTTGATACATATAGTTCTGATATGAAGTATTATGGACCCTTCTTTTAGTTTTTCTATGATGTATTCCTAACAATTTGTTGTTCCTTGTTGATATCTGTAGTTGTTTCGAGCATATGGGCTCAAAAGATGTTTGAAGTTGATAAGCATCAATATGTTGTTAGCTTTATCCCTCGTCTGGTCGCAAAACATATTCAGTTGAGGACATCATGCGAATAGAGTGTGTAATACATGACTTGGTTAGTCGTACTAGTTCACAACTCGGTAGGTAACATATTGAGTGCCCTTGCAGCGTACACTGTTATGTGTAGCCAATCAGCAAGGAACCATGGGGCCTACATCATATATTGCATGCTGCAACAAATCAAGCCAAGAAAAAACAAAATGGATAAATTTCTATGTATATCTATGTAAGTGGTAGCATTTTACTAAGTATGATGCAATATTTCTTTTATAAAAGCATAGATAAAACACACACAAAAACCTAGTGTAAAGTAAGCATGCGATGCGAACTGGTTGTTTGAACCAAAGAATGTGAAAGATATACCTGCCATGAGATACCAATCAACAATGCAACGATTATATGAAAAAAAAACCTCTGATTTATGTTTACATATTTATTATCATCTCTTATATTTACTTAAACCTAAATAGACAATCATGCATTCAAGAAACCTCAATAAGCTTTACAAATCAAAGTCATGATATTTAAGGAAACCATAATAAACATGCACAAACACATGTATTTGCAGTTCATCTGATTGGCAGGAATTCATTTGTGAAGACATTTTTTTTCCTTTTCTATCTTTGACCAAGAATAATTTATTTTAACAAAGAATTCTAACTAGTGTTTCAATTAAAAAATAACTAA
This sequence comes from Alopecurus myosuroides, assembly GCA_028641055.1. Classification (NCBI taxonomy): domain Eukaryota; kingdom Viridiplantae; phylum Streptophyta; class Magnoliopsida; order Poales; family Poaceae; genus Alopecurus; species Alopecurus myosuroides. Next base: position 276,999,689 of record CM054063.1, read on the forward strand.
CATTAGTTTCGAGTATATGCTTTGAATTTTGTGCAAGTTTAATTTTCGTAAGTTCAATTACAAAATAAAATGATATCATATTAATATATATAGTTACATTATGAAGTTGTTAATTTTGCCAGCTATAAATGTAATGGTTAAAGAGCATGTGTCGCGAGAATGAGTTGTAACTTCAAAAAGTGAAAAGGTTAAGTACAAAAAAAATTATGATCACTAATACGTCATAATCGTATCCTTAATTTCTGATGTTCCATGTTGTTTTCTTGTTGTTTCCCACATGTTTTCCTTACACTTTATGTCATTTTTATCGATTTCCCGGGACTAACCTATTGACAAGATGCCATAGAGCCAGTTCCTGTTTTCTGCTGTTTTTAGTTTTAGAAAAATTGTTCTGCAAATATTCTCGGAATTGGAAAATTCAAAAGCCAGAAGTTCCGGAGGGTCCACAGAGTCCCGAAGAGACTCGGAGGGGTTCCCGGGAGCCACCACACCATAGGGGGACGTGGTTCCCCCTCTAGCCGTGCAAGGGGTGGTGTGGCCCCCGGGCCACCCCCGGCATCGCCCTTTCGCCTATATATGCCCCCCGATGCATAAACCTTAATGCCTCGTTTGGATGTATATATTGGGGCCTTGATATTGGATATTTGGAGTATTGAGTCCCGAATATAAAGAATATGGTTGTTTGGATGTACTGGATATTCGAGCTGGACTTTTGCGCTGATTATCGAGCTGGGACGTGCGCAGACAAAACAGCCCCGTAGTCAATCTCGACCCCAACCCCTGGAGATTGGGGTGATATTCGCGTCGCTGCGGTTCGCTCGTCCCGTACCGGTTCGCTCGTCCTGTCGCACCCCCGTCCAGTCGATTCCCGAGAACTCCCGAGACCAAGGGCGGCAGCTGCGCAGGTCGATTCCCATCGCGTCCAGCGGCCGGTCGCCGGCGGGTAGCAGCGTCCTCGCGGCCGTCTTCCCCCGCCGTGGCTGCTATGCCCTCCCTTTTTTCTGCTATATTCAGTCAGCCTCCCCTCTCATCCTCTTCTATTTGTCCACTGCAGGTTGGGGAAGATTGGAGGGAGCCCGGTGGCCGGCGCAGCAGCATCTCGACCTCCGGCGAGCGGCGACCAGAGGAAGGTGAGTTGGTGCATCTCCCGTCCCTCTATTCCCGTCCAGGTCGATTCCCGAGACCTCTCGAGACCTAGGGCGGCGTCTGCCCAGGTCGATTCCAATCCCGTGAAGCGGCCGGTCGCCGGCGGGTAGCACCATCCTCGTGGCCGTCTTCCCCCGCCGCGGCTGCTAACTAGATGAACAGAGGGCCTGTAGGCCCTCCAGTGCCGCTGCTGTTTCTTGCCCCGTGCAGGCGTGCAGCCTATGGCCGTCATGACCACGACCTCCGTCTGCTCGCCCCAGCAGCCGTCCTGGCGACCACGAGCTGCATGACCGTCATCTGAAATTAAGAATTTGCGCGTGGAAAGTTGGGGAAAAGTAGGGTGCATCCTGTCCCAAGCTAGGGTGTTGCCTGGCCCAAGCAATTAAGAAATTTGATTTGGAAGATATTGGATTTGTAGCTGTTTATCCTCACTACAGCTAGGTCTATCCACTTGTGTCTGCCAAGCTGATGAAAGGAGTTAATGTAGGTCAGCAAAACTACTAAGATCGAACATGTTGTAATCATCATGAGGACTTGCATGAATGCTTCACCACTTTGATTGTGAGACCAGTCACATATCTTCTTTGCATATTTGATACTTGCTGTAAGCTATTGAACTGCACTCACTGCGTAGTATATTGGTGTCAAGGTCGTAAGCAGCCTCCTTGCTATGCTATTTTCATGATCCGATTCTAGCCTTTCCTAGCATGGGGGAGAAGCACATCCACACAGGGATAAGCACATCCACATAGGGGAGAAGCCGCGGCGAGTAGCTTGGGCTGTGGCCTCCGGCAGGAGATGATGCATCTCATCTACTTCTCATCTCATCTCATCTACTTCTCTTTATGCACTGCAGGTTGGGAAACATTGGAGGGAGCCCGGTGGCCGGCGCACCAGCATCTCGACCTCCGGCGAGCGGCGACCAGAGGAAGGTGAGTTGGTGCATCTCCCGTCCCTCTATTCCCTTTTGATCTGATCTGTGGTGTGAGTGCATGTCTGAATTGTGTACATTGTAGAAAAATGTCAGAAGATTTAGACTTGATTAATTATGTATCTGAAGAAAACAAAAGAAGGAAGAGGAGAAGGATTGCGTTCATGAAACTATACTTTGAATCCACTCTTCTTGCGTTGGCATATCTTAGTACACGAAGGTTACCGAGGGATTTAGGGAGCTTTACCGACGATGAGCACAGATTGTCGCTTCGAAAATATTTGCTGAAAGACATGTATGATGGTATGGAAGTTGCTTGCTATGATCATCTTCGTCTAACTAAATGAAACTTCCATGACTTTTGTGCTATGCTGCGTGAGAAGTGTGGTTTACGTGGCACTGTGTATGTTACCGTGGAAGAAAAGGTTGCCATGTTCTTACTTGTTCTTGGACATGGTTTGAAAATGAGGTTGTTGCGAGGGCAGTACAAGAGGTCCTTATGGACTATTAGTACACATTTTTCTGGGGTGTTAAAGGCCATCCTATGTATCCATGGAGAGTTCATTAAACTGCCGGATCCTTCGGTTGAACCTCCCAATGATTACAAATGGAAGTGGTTTCCCAATGCACTTGGAGCATTAGATGGCTGTCATATTGATGTTACTGTTGATGTAGCTGCCCAAGGATGCTACAGAAATAGAAAACAAGCTATCACCACTAACGTGCTTGGTGTTGTAGATTGGAATATGAAATTTCTGTATGTCTTGCCTGGTTGGGAGGGTTCAGCTTCTGACTCTAGAGTCCTCCGTGATGCGATGAGAACAAGCCGTCAAGATGCATTTGCTGTGCCTAACGGTACTACTTTTGTCTTGGCTTTTTGTTTCTATTTGCTTTGGTTGATAACTAAATAATTTGATTGATTGACCGTAGGAAAATATTACTTAGGTGATGCTGGTTACACCAATGGACCTGGATTTCTTACTCCATTTAGGTCCACTCGGTATCACTTGAAAGAGTGGGCAGCAAGTGCTCAACAGCCCAAAAAACCTGAGGAGTTATATAACTTGCGTCATGCTCGTGCTAGAAATGTGGTAGAGAGAACTTTTGGGTTGTGGAAGAAAAGATTTGCTATATTGCGTACTGCGTGTTTCTTTAACATAGAGGACCAGTTAACAGCGAGTTTATTTGTCTTCGAATAAAAGGCGCATAAGCTAGCTAACTTATGCTGACTATGAACTAATATGTATGCAGATTAAAATTATTAATGCTTGTGCTGTGTTGCACAACTACGCAAGGGAGAGGCAGTACGCAATGGATGATGTATTGTTGGAGGAGGTCGATATTGAACTAGCAGCGCAGCCAGTTGAGGCTGAAGATATTGGTGGTGGTTACATTCGAAGTGTTCAAGTCACTAATGCATGGAAAAACTTTAGGAAGCAATTTGCCGTTGACATGTTTGCTGACTACCTTGTTGCCCATGCTGAACTAGAGGAGTAGTAGTAGGCTGAGTGCATTGGTCGTGAATATTTTGCTAGGACTGAGCGCATCATTGTGTCAAAGAAATTATATATATATATTGGGTGTCTTGCTTCGCTTCTACTAGATGATGCCTTTTGGGTATTTTGTACATGATCTATTGCTAATACAATTTTCCTATTGTTCTTTCTTCTTACTAATTATGTAGGTCATGGAGGGAGAAAATCCAAAGAAGTTTGGAAGAGCTTACACGCAGTGGACTCCGGAGATGGACCGGGCCTTGTTGGATGTACTTGTTGAGCATCACAACAATGGTGATCATGCCCAAAATGGATGGAAGTCACATGTGTACCGCCATGCTATAAAAAATATTCGTGAAAAGTGTGCGGTGAAAGTCACAAAGGAGAAAATCACAACAAGGTGCAAAACCTTTGACAAGCACTATGATATCGTTAGCAAAATTCTTTCTCAGAGTGGATTTGGCTGGGATTGGGAGAAGAATGTCCTACTAATGGACTGTGATGAAGTGTGGGACAGATATGTGGAGGTAAATGACAAGCAATATGATATGTACCACTATTTCTTTTAACTTGCCAATGTAACTAATGTTTGTATGTGCTTACAGGCTAATGAAAAAGCAGCTATATACAAGAACAAGGTAATCCACAATTGGAATGAGATATGTACTATTTACTCAAAAGACCATTCCACTGGTGAAGGTGCTAGGACAGGTGCCGAGGCTGCGACTGAGGCTGACACTGTACCAGCAGCAGCTACACCCGAGGCAAATGATATCTCTCCTGAATTGGCTAGGCCATCATCAAAGAAGCCACGCATGGGTGAAGCAATTATGTGCATGCTTGGAGATGTGAATACGTCTTTTGCTGATGCAATGAAGTCAACTGAGCCAGTACAAGCGAATCAGGCTATTTCTCCTTCTGTTGTGCTTGCTGCACTTACCGACATACCGGAGTTAAGTAAAACTGACAGGCTGCGAGCTTACGCGAAGCTAATCCTTAGCGAGCGTTTATTTCATGCTCTTCTTGAGCTCCCCATGGAGGAGAGGAAGGAATTTCTGCTCATGGTGGTTTGATTCACTTCACATTTGCTTGTTGTGTCAAGACCTTGTCATTTGCTATGTAGTTTGTTCGAGACTTCTTAAAAATTGTCGTTTGCTTGAGACTATGTAGTTTGTTTCAGACATCTTAAAAATGGTCGATTATGATGGATTATGCTTTCATTTTGATACAATAGATTCGTCTTGTTTAAGTCCGTACCGTAATAAGTTGGTGTTCCGTACAATTTGGCGTAAACAGAACCGTAAAATGATCAAAGTCTGAAAATACTGCAATATCACCACTTTAGTACATGCAAACGACATTTGACATTCAACCTCAATATCTTGTTTGCTATCCGAATATCTAATACATCCAAACACAAATATTGATATTTAATCTCAATATCAATATCCTGGATATTGGACATTCATCCCAATATAATATCTAGGCTCTCAATATATACATCCAAACGAGGCATAAAAAAATCAGCCTTTTTCCACGAAAAGTTCCGTAGCTCCGCCACCGCCGACGACAAGTTTTCAGGGGACATAAATCTCTGTTCCGCCCCCTGCCAGGATGGGGAAGTGCCCCCGGAGCCATCTCCATCGACTCCACTGCCATCTTCATCGCCGTTGCTGTCTCCTATGATGAGGAGGGAGTAGTTCTCCCCCGGGGCCGAGGGCTCTACCGGTAGCTATGTGTTTCATCTCTCTCTCCCATGGTGTGATATTTATGTGATCGTAAGCTTTGTAATCTAGTTGATAAGTAGATGTTACTCTTCATCCATTATGCTACTCGAGTGGTTTTGTTATGAGATATCTGTAAACACATTGATCACGGTGTAAAGGTGACAGTGTGTGCACGTTGGATGACCCTATGAAATTGTGGTGTTTGTCTAGTACCTTCTAGGGCACTCATAGTGACAGCGTGGGGTTAACTAGACATGGGAATGCGACTTTGAGGAGTGCTTTTTGCAGCCCTACGCAATGAATTGGTGTTTGTTATTCAACCGGAGAGTGGTTCGGAGTAGCGTAGTGAAGAGGGATATTTATGCATTCAATTATGTTGTCATTATTGAGAGTGTTCACTAGTGAAAGTAGGATCCCTAGGCCTTGTTTCTAAGCATTGAAACACAATTTACAATCAGTTCTGCTACATATTTGCTTGCTGCCATTTTTATTTCAGATTGCTATTATCACTTATAATCATCCATACTACTTGTATTTCACTATCTCTTCGCCGAACTAGTGCACCTATACAACTGACAATTGTATTAGGTGTGTTGGGGACACAAGAGACTTATTGTATCGTAATTGAAGGGTTGCTTGAGAGGGTTACCTTTGGCCTCTTCCTCCCTGAGTTCGATAAACCTTGGGCAATCCACTTAAGGGAAACTTGCTGTTGTTCTACAAACTTCTGCACTTGGAGGCCCAACACTGTCTACAAGAGAAGCGTGCGTAGACATCAACCACTAATGTAATAGGCTGGTACTTACAAGAAACGACATGCAATATGTAGTTCCCATCCATATTTGATTGAACAAAAAAAAGGCAAAACGACCATATTACGAGCGAGCAATGCAATACAAGGTAGATTAATACTCATCACTAGCTAAACTTTGTCGTCATTACCCTTCTGTGTAGCAGCCTCCCTATCGCATCAAGATCTCTCCTAACCTTTTCAAAAATTGGATTATCCTTGATCAAACGGAGCCTATGATGTGCCCTGGCGTTAGCCAGTGGCAAGCATTAGATCTTCAAATTCAGGACCGTTAGGAGAATTTTCAACAACTAAGTACGCTTCATGTTTGACAAAAGCCGCATACTTATTCACATGATTTGTCACGTGAAACGGATCAAAATACACTTGCTATATATATAAACAAGTTAAACAGTAATTAAAGAGAGGCCAGCATGTCAAACAACAACACACGTAAATGTTAATTAATATATTAAGAGGTGTGCTTCGGTACACCCTTTTATAAATATTTCGCTACATATAAAACTCGCAAAGACATGGTAACTCCCCATAGAGGAACACAATGAGAGAGAATTCTTTTTTTAGGAGAACAATAAAGGATTAGGGATAACCCCCAAAAGACCAAGTAGAGTCCACCGACCACCAATGTGAATGGCCAAGACACAGGGGTCCATTCAGGGTAGAGCCATTTAGAGGGATCCCATGAAGCCTAACTTCAAGTTGTAGAAATTCATACTAGTGTTAATTAGATTACGACAATAGTGCATCCAAGAATAATAAAACATGAACTAACAACTAGACATAAACTCAGCACCAACACTCATAAAAATGTGAGTTTGTTCTTTTACCAACTCAAACTTGAGATAGAGCATGATCTGTGTGACCCTACACAAACTTTTGACCGATGAAACCAAGGCCAACTTTGGGCCTGGGTAATATGTGTGATAACCTAAGGTCCAACCCGCGAGAATTACATGTCCTTTGATTCTTTTTCTTTGAGGCTTTGCTAACAATTCATTCAGTTCAGACGTTACTGATATCCTTCCTTAATTGTTTGGAGCAAATAAGAACCAATTGTTGTTAGCTTTACCTCCATGCCGATTTATCTAGTAAATTTATTCAGTCAATGGGAGATAAAATCTTTAGTGCGTGTGGGGCTATGCTGTCCTTTCTAGACGATTAGCAAAGAACCACGAGGCTTGCATATTGTACATTGCATGCACACAATAAGCACAAAAAACATGATGAATAAATTTCTCTGCATATCTATGACAGGTGTTACAATATTATCAATTACAAGGATATTATTTTTATTAGAGTATGGACCAAACACAAAAAGACTAGGTAGATTTTATGAGAGTTGAGCCAAATGAAGATATTTTAATACCAAGTGCAAAATAATAATGAAACACAAGCCAATTGTTGAATCCGGGAATCTGAAAGACATACTAAGCAATGAGCGGACCGGTGTATGAGCAATCCAATAATTATATGGTAACTCACTCATATATATTTTGTATATTCTACAATTTTCTATTTACGTATTGATTATTATCTCTTCTATTTATTTACACATAAAATAGATAGTCATACAGTCGAGAAACTTCTAACAACATTAGAGGTTATGATTTGCAAGGAAACTAAAAAAACATGAATACATACATATATTTGCAGTTTACGGGAAGAAATTAATTTGTGAAGTATATGACTTTTATTTTCTTTTGATCTAGATGAATAAATTTAACCAATGAATTTTGAATAGTGTGTCCAAATCTGTAGTTATGCCACAATATATGCTTCAAATTTAGTGCAGGTGCAATTTTAACGACCGATGTTGAAATTACTAATAAAAACATGTTATCTTGATAGATGGTTGTATTTTGATCTGGTTATTTTACTTACTATAATAGAAAAATATAATTTTGATAATCATATGTTGAGGGAATAGGTTGTAATTATAAAATATAAAAATGTTTAGTATAAATAAATGATGGTTACTTTGTTTACACCCACTATAACTAAATGTATATGGAGTATTGAAACGAGACAGGGCATCGATACCATGTTTGGTAGTGGTGATGCACGCAGAAATAAGATGAAAATAGTCCAATTGCAATCTGGTCCATGATAGTGGCACAACCCTCGACAACCTTGAAGTCTTTGCTCCCTGGAAGAGTAATTTTGCAAGACTTGTCGACATGTTTGGACTGGGTCATCACAATGGCCCTGACCTTCAAAGTTTGTTTGATTCCTTGTTGATTATAATTGCAATGAACAACACAATAGAAACAGCATGGTTCTTTTTAGTCTTATCCTATCTAATGTCTATCAAAGGACAAAATCTAAGAGAGAAATGATCAAATTCATGAATCACATTTCGAGTGTAAATTTCGTAGGGTAAATATCATGGAACTCTAATATTCTGTGGACTAGTCACACAAAACAAAAAATTACAAACAATTTTCACATAATTAACTACTATTTTTTGGAAATATGTACCACATGACCCATATTCTCTCCTTCCTCGAACTATCCACAAAAAATTGAAAAGCATAGCCACATGGCAAGGATATAGGAAGATTAATAGAGTTGGTATTGGGATTATATGACATTGATAATTTGAAAGTGGATAAAGTGGAATTTTGGAAGATATTGGTGTTATAAATAGGTCTATGAAAGTTGTGCTAAAATGTTGATAAACTAGTTTATCCATGTATTCCAAATTATTTACGACGGCGTGATCGTTTTAATTTTCCAAAAATTAATGGTTTAAATTGTTGAAAATATGACTTAGAGGTAATAATAAAAAAATTGTATTATGTTTAACATAATTAATATGCTATGTAATGTGAAGTTTCAGAAGAAAACATAACTACATGTGGAATAGTAAACGCCAAACCCAGATCTCTAGTCGGGCCTTTGTACTTGTTCATGAGTTATAGATGGTCATGTTTTTCTCACCATGAACATGGAGTAACATGTTATGAGGAGACCATAATTCATGAGGGAACATTGTTGAGTGTAACATAATGTTGAATACACCTATTGGTATACTGTGATATACGAGATATGTTGTCAATATGTATCATATGTGTTCATCTTTACTAAACATCTTATTATCATGAGATTATTATAGTCCCGGATACTGGATGGATACTTAGAGGATGCCAAACGTCGATTATAAAGTTTTATGTTGAGTATGCGAAAAATTATGTCGTGGTAACTGTTGACACTCGTTTTTGGCTCATAAAAAGAAGGCAACAAGATGAGTCCGAATGAAAAAATAATGTGAATGAAAGTTGTGCGTCTCGTCGAACACTGGTAGAAAATAGGCCTATAGTCCCGGTTCGCCAGGGCCAGTAGTTCCGACCGAGCAACCGGGACTAGCTATGCGCGACTAAAGACCCCCCTATAGTCGCGCCGATTACGAACCAGGACTAAAGGCCCGGCCACGTGGGCGGGTGGCGGAGCCGGGGGGCGGAGGATCTTTAGTCCCGGTTGGCCACCTGAACCGGGACTAGACTTTATTTCGTTATTTCCTTAATTCATTTGGGTTTCTAATTATTTTTCACACCAATTTTTCTCTCCCTTTTTTCATTCCCTTTTTTCACTCCCTTTTTTCTTTTCAGAATTTGTATTATTTGCTTAGCGTCTAACTACAATTATCTCTAGTCAAATTACTTACTCGTGGTCAAACTTCCCGCTCGGTCACCCATCCTCCCACTACTCTAGCACTAGCACGCTTAACTTCCGAGTTCCATACCGTCCCGCATCCAAGTGTTTTGCTCGCATGTATGTGATAGTAGTATCATATCAATCTTATTAACATGTTGGTCGATGCCACATTTCTTTATTGTTTGAATTTCAAATAAATCTTTTAATAAACAAAAGTAATGATGTAATTAATAATTTTGAATAAATAAATAAACATTAACTTTTTAATTTGTATATTTCTAAAAATACTATTAATATATCAAAATATTCAGAAAATAAAACTAATTCATTTTTAAATCTTAAAAAATACAAATAATATATCAAAAAATTAAGAACAATAATACTAATTCATTTTAAAATCTTAAAAATACAAATAATATATCAAAAAATTAAGAAAAATAATACTAATTCATTTTAAAATCTTAAAAATACAAATAATATATCAAAAAATTAAGAACAATAATACTAATTCATTTTAAATCTTAAAAATACAAATAATATATCAAAAAATTAAGAAAAATAATACTAATTCATTTTAAAATCTTAAAAATACAAATAATATATCAAAAAATTAAGAAAAATAATACTAATTCATTTTAATACTGGATGATTTTGGTATTGACTAGATATATGTTTTCCTGGCTTAGATTAATTTTTGGTGAACAGATATATAGAAACTGTAGTTTTTCTGTTTTGTTTTCTTGATGTGTTTTGTTTGTTTTCTTGATGTGTTTTTGTTTTTTCTTGTTTGGAAACGTGTGTTTGACATAATATAGAAATAGTATAGCTAGGAATTAATATAGAAATAATATCCATTACACTTTGCAACACTTTGCAAATTTTTCCAAGTCATTTAAAACTAGGAAACAAAAATAGTTTTATGAACAACAAAAGACAAGTGATAATTAAATCACAAGTAAAATACGAGTAGAGACATCACAATCATGAATAGAACACAATCATATCACATTCATAACATAGAGTCTTACGATCACACATAACACAAACATAAGTCTCACAATACTAAGATATCCATTACATACTAAGATACCCATTACATGCATATATATTGAACGCATACGTCTATGGCTCCGTCGAGTAGATGCGGAACAACTCGTAGAAGACGTATGCATCTATGGCTTCATACTTGACGTTCGTCAAGTCCAGTGGGGTCTTCTCCTAATACAAGTGATTCCTCGAGGGGAAACCAGACTTCATGGTTTCGTAGCCCTCGTGGATTAAGGCAGTTGCCATGCGAGCCATCCCGGTCTTTGGCCCGTTCAACTGGATAAGATCCTGAAGATCAATGTAGTGATCTTCAGGTATCACAATACGCAAGCGCATCAACTTCGGACGGTCTTGCGTGATGTCGACGCTGCAAAAGTCATACCCTTTGTTGACAAGAAAATCAACAAGTGCCGGAGAATTCTTTGAACTACTGCAACAACAAAAATTTGATACGTGTTAGATATGTTGCAACACATGTATTCTTCAAATGCAACAAACAAATCGAAGATGCAAGATTGTACGTGTGCGTTACCTTGACCATTGGAAGACCAAAGCGGCCTCCTTGAACGCAATCTGGATGACGGTAACATCCCGTTGATCCGCCGTATACTCCAGATCAAGCCCGAAGAACCGGTGTTCATCGGGAGAGGAGAAATAGAGATTGGTCAAATGCTCAAGAGCACCGGGGAGACTCTCGCAAATGTTCGTGTAGCACACGTCGAGACGCTTGCCGCATGGTGTGGGACCCGTGTATCTCTCCCAAACTTCAGCCATGGTGTGCTTGGTGGAGGAAGATCGAAGAGAGGGAAGAGAAGAGAAGAGAGGAAGAAATAGATACTCGGACGCGCACTGTAGCAATGGCGCCCTTCTGCCTCGCTCGCGAAATAAAAACCGCCGCGCGGGAGGCGAGCAGTTTGATCTTTAGTCCCGGGTGGCCACGCCAACCGGGACTAAAGGACCATTAGTCCCGGGCGGCCAGGCCAACCGGAATTAATGCCCTCCACGCGCCTCAACGCGCTTCCCAACCCGCGACGTATGACCTTCTGTCGCGGGTCTCCTCCCGACCCGGGACTAAAGACTCATTAGTCACGGTGCGCAACGTTTGGGGACTGATGGGGGCGTATGGAAGGCCTTTTTTCTACCAGTGGAAATAAACAATTTTGATTTTTGGATCATCTCGATCCGACGTCGTATGCAACTTCTAGAGCCAAAATACTACAGATCATCTCATCATGCGAGCAAATCCGCCAAACCATAGACATACTCTGCACTTTGGCGGGAGCATTGGTGAAACAAGTTGAAAACCTTCAGATTGCGTCGAACTTCTTCCACCTGATTTTGAAGCATCAAGGTGAGGTCAAATTGAAAAACTCATTGCAGAAAAGTTCTTCGCTTTTTCGGGACGAACAACTTTGTCTTCTACGAGATTGTGATCTGAGGTTGTTTGCTACCTCGAATCTGCAAAATACGGAGGTCAGAACTGACAGATTCGGATTCGATTCAAACATGTTCTAGTGGACATACAATTATGCCCTCAATATGATGTCATATGAAAAATCATAAAACATCAAAGTTCTTCGTATTTTCGAGAAGAACAACTTTGCCTTCTACGTGATTTCTATTTGAGCTGGTTTACTGACTCGAAAATAACCCGCAAGGTGCAGCCAGTTTTCAGACCGAACTGTTTTGGAAGGTTCGAGTCAAACATCCGAATTGGATGCAAATTAGGGCTTTTGGACGAGAATCCAAGCCTTTTACTTGTACGGAAAGTCCAGCCGCCTCTTATATACATGAGGGGTGACGGCCGATTGAACAACAACACACAATCGCAAAAAACCATCTACATACTTCATCCCTAACCCTAGTTATCTTCTTCGTTCGTCGGCGTTCTTCGTGCAGGAGAGTTTCGATCTACGAAAGCCTTGGGAAGAGAGAACCGACCTAGGGCAGCCCATCACCGCCGCGCGTCCAAACGGGGTCCCTCCTGGCCACGAGGGGTTTCGGGTCTTCAAAAGCGCTCGCCGGATTGTCTTGCGTATCGCGCTTCCGGCGAGCCTCCTTTGGCGACGTGTCTTGCGTATCGCGCTCGACGCCGAGGGTACACGTGATGTGTTCGTGTGTCAACACACTTTTTGGCGACTCCGCTGGGGACGATCATCATGTCGGACGACTAGATTCCCTGGCCCTATGATATTAATGCCGAAAACATCATTAAGCCTAGCTTCGATGATCTTTCGGCAGACCAACGCCAAGCTTTTGAGACGCTAAAAAAGCAGCGTCAAGATCAACTTGATGCGCTAGAGAAGCAGCGTAAGGAGGAGTTCGAGGCTTTGAAGAAGAAGCAAGAGGAGAAAGACGCTGAAGATTTCCTTGCAAGCTTCAAGAAGGATCGCCAAGGTGCTATCACCTCACTGGGGAAGGCCAAGCTTCCACCAATGATCGGCGACCTAGCCGAACCCTCTGTAAGTAATGAAGTGTTTTCTAAATATCAATTAGCAGCCATTAATCATTACGCTACTGAGTCTAGTCGCTAAGCTTATGATGCTATGTTAGAATATATAAAAGCTGGTCAAAATACGCCTCATAACTATCCTAGTAGTATTTTTGCAAAAGCAACTACAGAAAATCCTAGTTCATCGGCAGTGCCACATAATTCGCCGATGAATCCTTACTATACCCAAGATAATAAACTTGCGAATGCGCTAGAATGTCCCACTCCTATTAGGAGTATGCCTTATTCGGCAACATCGCCGAATCAGGTCACACAACCTTTGGCTACAGTCATAGCGCCGAATTTCAATTCGGCATCAATGGCGCGGATGAATCCAATTACTACTAGCACTAATAGGCATGCTTCATTACCGCAAACAACTTCTCCCATGGTAGATGAAAACATGGCCACTTTAAGGGCATATTTGCAAAAGATGTTTTATGATAACTTCGAAATTGAGCCGAAGCCAGTAAGCCGGATGTATCAAAAGGCTTATCCGGAATATTTTGATGCTTTACCATACCCTGAAGGTTATAAGGTACCAGATTTTGAAAAATTTAATGGAGTAGATAGTAAGACAACTTGGGAACACATTAGTCAATATCTAGCACAATTAGGGGAAGCTGGTAATAGAGATCATTTGAAAGTGCGTTTATTTCCTTTGTCTTTAACTGGTACATCTTTTTCATGGTTTTCTGCTTTACCTCATGGTTCTATTAATACTTGGTATCATTTAGAAAAGAAATTCCATGAGCATTTTTATAGCGGGGATAATGAGTTAAAATTGTCACATCTTACATCGGTTAGGAAAAAGCATGATGAATCGGTCGCCGATTATGTCAAAAGGTTTAGAGATACTAAAAACCGATGTTATAGCTTAGTGATTTCTGAAAGAGACATGGCAGACTTGCTGCTCAATGGTTTGAGAACTCACATTAAAGAGAGAATTGAAGGATATGAGTTTTTAAGTGTCAACCAAGTTTTGCAAAGAGCTTTGGCTCAAGAAAGTCGAAGCAAAGAGACAAAAATTGAGCATAAGTCTAAATCTGATCGTCCTCGTTTTAATATGGTTGAGTATAGTAGTGAGAATTCGGACGATGAGGCCGATGTTTATGCTGCTGAATTTGTTTGGCCTTCAAAGGCCAAACCTTATATTTGTGATGCTCTTCAGCCGATTCGCAAGAATCGTGAAGATGAGATAAGATTTAGTTTTGATGTAGCCAAATGTGATAGAATATTTGATGCCATGTTGAAGGAAAAATTGATTAGAATGTCTTATACGTTACCGCCGTTTGAGGAGTTAAAACGGCGTGCTTATTGCAAGTATCATAATTCTTTTTCTCATGCTACTAATGATTGCAATGTTTTTCGGCGACAGATACAATCGGCTATTAATGATGGACGATTAAGCTTTGCCGACATGCAAATTGACAAGCAGCCATTCCCGATGAACACTTTGGAACTGCATGGGAAGAAGGTGCTAATTCGGCCTGAAGTGGCCGGATCCGCTAACAAAAATAATGTTGTTGTTGGTGACCCCAGGAATAGCAAGGAGAAGGAGAAGGCCTCGGGAAGGGAGATTGTTCTTGACAAGCAATCCAATGGCAAAGAGACATTGAAGATCACTATAAAAAATCCTACACCCGGGGGGCAACAACAAACTCAAGGAGAATTTCGTGCCAAGTTCATCAAACCAAAGAATCCGGAGGTTGGAAAGTGGAAGAAGAATGAGGAGAATGCTCAATATAAGAAGATCAAGCCAACCTTTGATATGCTCTTGAACAAATATACACACCAAGCGGTGGGTTCAGCTTACAACTGGCCATCACGTATAAAGCTTCCAACGTCACCTCCAAGGGAGGAGTATTCACATTATGAAGGGACGCACGGACAGTGGGCGCCGGGGCCATGGATGGCGCCGCCACCTTATGCGCCCTATTACTTCAATGGAGGGTGGGTGCAGCCCCCAATGGCACCATATGCTTTTCATCCGGGTTGGGTTGCGCCAAGGAAATCTGTTCATGATAGAATTACCCGTCATGTTCGAGACCGTTTGAGCTATGATATAAATCGGTCGTTTCAAAGGAAGAGTGCACAAAAAGTATGGCGTCCTAAGTCACCGTCTACTGAAGTTTCGAAATCTGGCAAGCAACAAGGTCATGATAACGATGCAGGTTCCATTGTGATAGATTCTCATGAGTTGAAGCTCAAGAAGTCGGTTGATGGAGAAAAATCGGCTATTTCTAGTGAACTGATTTTGGCTATTCCACCAAGGTCATCGGCTAATGATCATGAAGCTAGTACAAGCCAAGCTAAGCCGAGGGGTCCTAAATATACTCAGCCCAAGTGGTGTCCTCCTGGATTGACTAAAACTAAGAAGAGGAGGTTGCAACGTATGAGGAATCAACAAAAGGCTGAAGATGAGGCAGAAAAGTGGAGGGATGATTATTTTGATGAAATTCACCCCACACCGGCTAAGATGTGGATGCGCAAAGATGCTGGGGTAGCAATCCCCATGGAGGTTACACCAACTCCTACGCCATCCGAGAAGGAAGAAATGAGCATTGATGCGTCATCTACATCACCCTCCACACTTCCCTCCATTGATGAAATTCCAGATTCGGCGTCCGCATTAGAAGATAATGAAGAGCAAGTGGATTATGAAAATACGCCGATCCGGATAGGTATGGATATTAACATGGTTTATTACTTGCCTACAGAGTTTTGTGCCATGGACAAGGAAGGGGACATAGTGCAGCTGGACTTTGGTCCCAAGAACGCCATCTTTGAGAAGCCAAAAGAACCGGTGAAACACTTGAAACCACTATATGTCAAAGGACACATTAATGGATCGCCGGTTGCTAGGATGCTTGTTGATGGTGGAGCCGTGGTTAATCTTATGCCATATTCGGTCTTCAAGAAATTGGGTTTAGATGAAGATGAATTGATGAAGACCAACATGTTGCTTAATGGTTTTGAAGGCAAAAAGAAAACAGAGGCCAAAGGTGTCATGAGTGTGGAGCTTACCGTGGGAAGTAAGACTTTAGCCACCGCCTTCTTTGTTGCTAAAGTGCAAGATAATTATAATGTTATATTAGGCCGCGATTGGCTCCATGCAAATCAATGTGTGCCATCTACTTTGCACCAGTTTTTGATACAATGGATTGATGATGAAGTGGAAGTTGTCCATGCGGATAATTCGGCTTGCGTTGCTTTGGCCGATTCGTTGGTGGATTGGCAACATCCCAATGCTACTTGCTTGACGGGGCGAGACCTTTCAGATTTTGATTTCCTTAGTGCTACAAGGAATGGCTTCGTGCCCGTTTCCCTAAAAACGATTGGTGGTAATCGACTCTCAAACAAGTTAAATTAGATGGATCCCAACGAAGATTGGTTAAAGAAGCGGATTGTTGAATATCGGTCCAATAAGAACGATATGTATGAGTCTATAGAGGAGTTGGATGACATGGATAAATTGGGACAAGGTTTTACCTCGGCCGATCCATTAGAGGAAGTTGACATAGGTGATGGTTCTATTCCTAGGCCTACTTTTGTAAACAAGAATTTGAAAGCCGATTATAAAGTTGTATTAATCGAGCTACTAAAAGAGTGCGTTGATTGCTTTGCATGGGAGTATCATGAGATGCCTGGTTTGTGCCGAGAGCTAGTTGAGCATCGTTTACCTATCAAGGCTGGTTTTAGACCTTATAAACAACCGGCCCGAAAATTCAATCCCAGTATGTATGACCGTATCAAGGAAGAGATCGGTCGATTGCTTAAAGCTAATTTTATTAGACCTTGCAGGTATGCGGATTGGATTTCTAATATTGTGCCTGTCGAGAAGAAAGATTCTGGCAAGGTGAGAGTGTGCATTGATTTTAGAGATTTGAATAGATCTACACCCAAAGATGAGTATCCTATGCCAATAGCCGATATGCTTATTAATGATGCTTCTGGGAATAAAGTTATCAGTTTTCTTGATGGTAATGCGGGGTACAATCAGATTTTCATGGCCGAAGAGGATGCGTTCAAAACGGCCTTGTCCCGGTTTTGTTGGATTATTTGAGTGGACAGTGATGACTTTTCGGTTAAAAAATGCTGGTGCCACATATCAAAGAGCGATGAATTTAATATTTCACGATTTGCTTGGAGTAATACTTGAAGTCTATATTGATGATATTGTCGTAAAATCGGATGCTAATGAACCACATTTAGCCGATTTGCGTTTGGGTTTTGAGAGAATGAGGAAGTATGGGCTCAAGATGAATCCTTTAAAGTGTGCTTTTGGAGTATCGGCTGGGAAGTTTTTGGGATTTATTATACATCAACATGGCATAGAGATTGATCCCAAGAAGATAGAAGTAATCCAAAAAATTGCAGGCTCCGAGATGCAAGAAAGATATGCAAAAATTCCTTGGCAAGGTCAATTATTTGAGGAGATTCATAGTGAATTTGTCCGGGAAAGTTAGTGCATTCACTCCTATTCTTCGGTTAAAAAGCGATGATAATTTTACTTGGGGGGCAAAACAGCAAGAGGCATTCGATAATATCAAGACTTGTTTGTCTACTCCTCCGGTGTTGAGAGCACCCAAACATGGAGAGCCTTCTAGGCTTTATATTGCCGCGGAAGAAGGTGTTATTGGTGTTGTCTTGACACAAGAGACCGAAGGAAAGGAACATGTTATTACTTATTTGAGCCGGCGCTTATTGGATGCGGAGACAAGGTACACGTTCATTGAAAAATTATGCTTGTGCTTATACTATGCTTGCACTAAAATAAGACATTATCTATTATCTAGTATGTGCACCGTAGCTTGTCAAACCGATGTCATTAAATACATGTTGCATAGACCGATTCTTAGTGGTAGAATCGGTAAATAGGCTTATGCTTTGATTGAATATGATATGGCTTATGAGTCTCTAAAATCTATGAAAGGCCAAATCGTTGCTGATTTTATTGTTGAACATCGGATTGACAATGAGCATGTTTTTAGTATTGAACTTGTTTATTTAGTACCATGGAGGTTATATTTTGATGGTTCCGTTTGTGAAAATGGTCAAGGTGTTGGTGTCGTTTATATATATTTCCTCATGGTGCTGTTTTTGAATCCTCATGCCGTTTAGAATATTTTTGCACAAATAATCAAGCCGAATATGAAGCTTTATTATTCGGGCTAGAGCTTTTAATTGCTATAGGTGCTACACATCTTGAGGCTTTTGGTGATTCATTGCTAATAGTGCAACAAGTTAAAAAGGTTTTTCAATGCAACGACGAATCGCTTAATGTTTATCTTGATAAATGTCTAGATATAATTTCTACCTTGGTTTGTTTTAGCATTGCTCATATTTCTAGACAAGACAATTGGGCTGCAAATGAGTTAGCACAACAAGCATCTGGCTATCATGTTGGTCGTGGCATGTTTCATGTATCTAAAGGGCCGATGCTTGCTTTTGCTACTATAAATGAAACCGATTTGGGTCCCACTAATTCGGTTGCTAATAAAGGGTCTAGTGCAGGTAACCATGGAGATTGGAGGAAACCTATTACAGACTATTTGCAGGATCCTAGTAAGAGGATAGACATGGCTGTTCGGCGCATGGCTTTCAAATATATATTGGTTGATAAAGATCTTTATCGCCGAACAGTGGACGGTATTCTTCTGAAATGCTTGGATGAGGACCAAGCGAGAGTTGCTATGGGAGAGGTACATGGAGGCATATGTGGAACACATCAGTCGGCACACAAGATGAAATGGTTATTGCGACGCGCAGGATTTTATTGGCCGACGATGATTAATGATTGTTTCAGGTATTATAAGGGATGTGAGGCTTGTCAGAAGTTCGGTGATATTCAGTTGGCTCCTGCTGCAATGTTAAATCCCATTATCAAGCCGTGGCCATTTAGAGGTTGGGGGTTGGATTTCATTGGTATGATTCATCCCGCTTCTTCAAAAGGGCACCGGTTCGTGTTGGTGGCTACCGATTATTTCACCAAGTGGTCTGAAGCAGTACCTCTCAGAAATATGACCCACAAGGAGGTAATCAAATTCATAACTGAGCATATTATACATAGATTCGGTATCCCACAAACTTTGACTACGGATCAAGGTACATCATTTATGGCAAAAGAAGTGAAAGAGTTTGCGGAATCCTATAAAATAAAGATGCTCAATTCATCTCCATACTATGCCCAAGCCAATGGACAAGCTGAGTCTAGCAATAAAATATTGATCAAACTTATCAAGAAGAAGATTGAAAATCATCCGAGGAGATGGCATGAAGTTTTATCCGAGGCTTTATGGGCACATAGGATCTCAAGGCACGGCGCAACAAAGGTGACTCCATACGAGTTAGTATATGGACAAGAAGCCGTTTTACCCGTAGAGGTAAATCTGGCTGCTTTGAGATTTGCCAATCAAAATGATTTATCGGCGGTTGATTTTCATAGTTTAATGATGGATAATATTGATGAAGTCACCGATAAACGTTTGATTGCTTTGAAAGACATAGAGAAAGATAAATTAAGGGTAGCAAGAGCCTACAATAAGAAAGTGAAATTGAAGAGCTTTCAAGTTGGTGATCTCGTTTGGAAGGTAATTCTGCCAATTGGATCCAAAGATAGAAAATTTGGCAAATGGTCTCCAAGTTGGGAAGGTCCTTTCAAGATTACAAGGGTGGTTCCCGGAAATTCGTATTTGGTGGAATCTATAGAGAGGAATACAATGCCTCGAGCTCTCAATGGAAGATACTTAAAGAAATTTTACCCGAGTGTGTGGCAAGAAGGCTAAAACACACATATGGCCGATATATTACTAGCGCCCTAAGAGCATATGGCCAAGGGAGTGTTGACATCGTCCTTATAACAAAATTAGTGCAAGTTATTTTTTGGCACGCAAGGTTTGCCAAAAAATAGGGGGGCATGTGTTGACACTCGTTTTTGGCTCACAAAAAGAAGGCAACAAGATGAGTCCAAATGAAAAAATAATGTGAATGAAAGGTGTGCGTCTCGTCGAAACAAAGAATTTTGATTTTTGGATCATCTCGATCCGAGGTCGTATGCAACTTCTAGAGCCAAAATACTACAGATCATCTTATTATGCGAGCAAATCCGCCAAACCATAGACATACTCTGCACTTTGGCGGGAGCATTGGTGAAACAAGTTGAAAACCTTCAGATTGCGTCGAATTTCTTCCACCTGATTAAAAAACTCATTGAAGAAAAGTTCTTCGTTTTTTTGAGACGAACAACTATGTCTTCTACGAGATTTATCTGAAGTCGTTTGCTACCTCGAATCTGCAAAATACGGAGGTCAGAACTGACAGATTCGGATTCGATTCAAACATGTTCTAGTGCACATACAATTAGGCCTTCAATATGATATCAGATGAAAAATCATAAAACATTAAAGTTCTTCTCCTTTTCGAGAAGAACAACTTTGTCTTCTACGTGATTTCTATTTGAGCTGGTTTACTGACTCGAAAATAACCCGCAAGGTGCAGCCAGTTTTCAGACCGAACAGTTTTAGAAGGTTTGAGTCGAACATCCGAATTGGATGCAAATTAGGGCTTTTGGACGAGAATCCAAGCCTTTTACTTGCACGGGAAGTCCAGCCGCCTCTTATATACATGAGGGGTGACGACCAATTGAACAACAACACACAATCGCAAAAACCCATCTACATATTTCATCCCTAACCCTAGTTATCTTCTTCGTTCGTCGGCGTTCTTCGTGCAGGAGAGCTTCGATCTACGAAAGCCTTGGGAAGGGCGAACCGACCTAGGGCAGCCCATCACCGCCACGCGTCCAGACGGGGTCCCTCCCGGCCGCGAGGGGTTTCGGGTCTTCAAAAGCGCTCGCCGGATTGTCTTGCGTATCGCGCTTCCGGCGAGCCTCCTTCGGCGACGTGTCTTGCGTATCGCGCTCGACGCCGAGGGTACACGTGACGTGTTCGTGTGTCAACAGTAACTATGTTTATTCTTCTAACTATTGAGATATACACTTTAAAGTCCTCTGGAGTATTACGATGTAAACATTCTCTGACTACCGAAGTACACACAACCACTTCTCTCTTTCTTGAGGTCAACTAATATTCACACAACACTTTTATAAGGGGGTTCTTCAAGCACATGCCATTATTAGAGGAAATTGGCAGAATAACAGTATAACTACTAATTTTCTACGATAAAATTAGACAAAATTAACCGATATATTGTAGCACTATATGTTAGATCATGATATAGAAAATAGAAATACATTTTAACAATATAAATATTCAGGAAAAATAAAAAATAAGATCATCATCACTTAAAATTAAGATGTAAATTAGTAGAATACACACACCGTTCATAATCATATGTAGAAGGTGTTTCCATATTTCCATGTCAATCCTTGCGATGGTGATAAAAATGGAAACAAAACATATGCACATTTTATATAAGTAACACGGCCAAGAGAATGGGTAAATGTTAGATTCATAAGACATATGGAGGTAACCTAACATGCTTGGCAATAGTAAACAATCAATTAAGAAACCACGCGCTACGATTTCAGTAGAAAATAAAAAAGAATATACAAAGGACATCGCTAGGAATCCCTTGGAGCAGATGGTGTAGGTATCACCAACCTCCCCCACCGTCTGATCTCACTTATAAGTGAAGGCTTGTTCGTCCAATCAATGTAGCAAATTCTATCCTACAGTAGAAAAAAAATTGTGCTATTGTGTCATTGTTGTAGCATTTTTATTCTACAGCGGGTCAAAATTATAAAACATATTGAAGAGTATCGAAAACATCAGTGTAACAACAATACATAAATATGCATCATAATTATATGTGTATGTAGAAAATCCCACTAGAAAATCCATATCGCTCGCAGCAAAGACTTGACAAATTTAACACATCTATGTAGCATTTTTGTAAACTCCGATGCAGCAAAATTAATGAGTATGCAATATGTATATGTAGAAAATCTCCACTAATCATAGAAAATCCTCATCATTCGCAGCAAAAACTTGAAAAGAATCAACACATGTATGTACAATGGGAGCACAACATTTGCGGATTCTCACAAAGACATTTGCAGAATTGAAACAACAATAGCATTAGAGGCTCAGAATCTGGTAGCATCTCGCGTATTCGTTCGCAACAAAACATGCTCTAATTTGTAGCATTTATAAAACACTCATGTAGCATCGTAGATTTTTGTGAAAACTAAACTTCTGACATCTTTGCCCGGGGTTCACCGGAGCCCCGTCATCGCACGAGGAGTGGGAGCACATATCACAGTGCATCGATGCAAACCACGCCATCGCCCAGGCTGTCATGCTCGTGATAAAACACAATGAAAATGTTGCCCGACGGTGTGCGCGAGAAGAGGACGTCTATCAGCTCAACCCCCTCATAGACAAGGAAGCCTAAAAAATGTTGTGTTAGAAAGTGGGCTTCCAAGATAAACTCAAGCTCCAAAGCTAAACTCGCTATCTAATTAGTAGGGAACTAACCGGTTGGGAGTAGCAGGAGTGAGCATGTGAGCTGCAAATGTGCAAATGAGCAGCCATACACTAATAAATTAATGGTAGGGGGTAGCAACAAGGAGCACATAGACAGTTGTGCTTTCCAACATGTAGCAACAGGGAGAAGAAACAGACCGACGTAAGAAGGGATATCGATGTCGTCGATCTACGTCTTCTTGAACTTGCGCAAGAGGTGCAGTTTTCGCGAGGATTGTGAAGAAATCGAGAATAAGAAGACGTGACTAACGGCTGTAGGGCAGTGTACAGGGGGCTTGACAGAGGCTGCAGAGTGCACTGTAAGGGGTAAGAGCAGTCTCGCATAAGGGGCTAGTGGCGGCGGGTTGCAAATTTTCCTATTGCGGCGATCGTTGAGTGCAGTGTGGTAGGAAGGGACCTTGTGGAAGCCGCCCAGTGGAGTGCAGCAGGCTAGGGCAAGATCGCGTGGCAGAGTTGACAAAATTTTCACACTTCTGTAGGCTTGTTCAAATTATATGTGTTTGTGTGGTATATTGATCTAGTCCTATGATATATTGAAAGTGGGCATATTTTCATGATTCACATGGCACATACCTTACCGGCAACACAAGATATATTGTCAATATTAACATGGGTTAATTAGATATATGTCATTGCAATTTCTGACTATTTGAGAAATGCCATTGCAACTTTCATCTTTCGGAAAACGCCATTGCAATTCTCCGTATATCTTATAGATGCCATTATGCCCAATTTAACACATATAAAAGCTATTATACTTAGGTATTTCTGCGGTATGTGCGTATACAGGGTGGGTCCTACCTGAATCGGGCTTACAAGAAAAAATGCAATAAAAATGTGACGGGATAAAATTGGGAAAAATCATGCGATAAAATTATGACATGCAGAAAATAAATCTAATGCGAGGTCTCAGCCAACCAGCATACTTATTTGATCCGTAAATAAACATTAAAATGACATGTACACAGATCAATAATCCATATGCATACAAAAAGGACAACATGCGTACAACTGCTAGGTTCATAAAAACTACCCACGTGAGGCATGCTCATGTGTTAATTTGTTTTCGATCTAGTCTATTTGTGCCAGATCTAGACAAAAAACCTGATTCCGGTGGAGCCCACCCTTTGTACATACATACAGCAGAAATACCCGAGTATATTGGCTAATATATATATTAAATTGGGCATAATGGCATCCATAGAATGTATAGAGAATTGTAGTGGCGTTTTTCTAAAGATAAAAATTGTAGTGGCATTTGTCAAATAGCTAGAAATTGCAATGGCATATATCTAATTAACCCTATTAACATAGGTCATCTGCACACACAAAAATACTAACATAGGTCACCGATGCTAGCTTGATCACACACTCGTTGGGAGACCCTAAGCGGACGGTATGATGTAGTCTAGCAGAAATTCCCCCCTCCCAGTTAAGAAAACAGGGTTTATCGAACCAATAGGACTTCATAGTCTTGGAGAAGGTTACTTGTTGTCTGGCGCGTCAAGAAGCGTAACAACCTGCACACAATCACAAACTCTCCCTTGCCCCAACTTTACGAAAGGTTGTCAATCTTCTGGTCTTGCTGAAAACGAGAGAATTAAACGCATAGAGTCTTGAAAAGTAATAAAAGTAAAAACGGAACAACAAGGAAACAATTAGGAAAGTGCTTAAAATAAGGTTGCAAATATGAGGAAAATAGGACCGGGGGCCATAGGTTCACTAATGGTGTCTCTCCAAAGAAAACAAACTTGTTGGGTGAACAAATTACAGCTAGACAATTGACAAATCATGAACGTATAACAATACTATTAGCAAGATATACTTCATGGGTTCGAACATTATAGTCATTACGTCAAGGTATATGGATCGTTATCCAGCATGCATCCATATCTAAAAGTCCACCTCAAGAAAGCGATCCAGCAAATCCCTCTGGTATTAAGTTACAACAGCGAAGTGATTGCTTTGTGTGCAATAAACAAATTCATTAAGAACAATACGTAATGTAAGAAGTGGTCCTTGTCCTAGAAAAGAGAACCGTTGTTTTCTCCCTAGTAGCAACAACACATCCCCCATCCGTCACGTTTGTGTCACTCGAGCACATATGTTAAGGGAGGCGTGAACCTACCATCTAGCATATAAACCCTCTCTTGGAGGTGAAAACAAATACGTGGCCAAGGTAATCATAAACATCGGAGAGCATTGCAAGACAAGATTAAAACTCTCCACAAATATAAGTGAAGCATCTTAGATTGACATGAACAAAATAATCATAATCTCATGGTTCATCGGATCCCAACAAACAGAACATGCACAATTGCATAATGGTGATGTTGATCATGTGAGGCAGCTCACGAGCCTCTAAACATGGATACATAGAGGATAACAACCATCTAGCTACTACTATGGACTCGTAGTCCCGAGATGAACTACTCACTCATCTGTCCGGAGGCGATAAAGGCGTCTTAGAGGCCTCTTATGACGATTCCCCTCTCCGGCAAGGTGCGAGAACAGGGCTGCAGAAGCCCTAGATTAGACGTTCGAGGTGACGGCGCATATGTGTATGTTTCGTGGAAAGTAACTCCGTCTCCAACGTTTTTAGGGCTAAAGGTAGTTTATAGGCGAAGAGGCATTGAGAGGCGTCGGTTTCCAGGGCGCCTAGGGGTCCACCATGTGTGGCCTAGGGTGGGGCCGCACCTGGCACCCCCCTTGGGCTCCCCTAGCCCCCTGAGGCTCTTTTTTTGGACTCCGTCTTTGTTCGGGGTAAAAATGATCTCCGTAGATTTTCAACCCTTTCCGAGAATATTTCTTTAAGAACTTCTCTGAAATAGAAAAAAAAGTAGAAAACAACAACTGGCTTGGGCATCTTGTTAATAGGTTAGTCAATGAAAACATCCAAAAAACGAAGGAAAACATGGGGAAAACAAAATGTATTGGGTAGAAAACAAGCATGGAGCATCTAAAATCATAGCTATGTTTGCAAAGTATCAGCATCCCCAAGCTTAACTCATGCCCGTCCTCGAGTCGGTACGTCATAACAAAATAATTTTTGAGGTGACATGAAGCCAACACAATCTTGATCAACATTATGTAAAAGCATTGCAAGCTGAGATCAAAGTACTTTAACAAAGGCATGATAAATCTTATTTGAACTAATATAAACTTAACAACTATATTGCACATGAAAAGTGACACAAATAAAAGACAATGAATAATGAAGCATTGAAAGTGATACATTTGTTTCAATCATAAGGAAAAACATAATGAAGTGGCATCCAGCTTGTCCTTTGTGTGGTAGCAAAACATAAATGCCAAGACACCTTCAAAGTTTAAATGGTGACTAGATACAAATAATTTGAGAACAAGCAATACCATAATCATGAATTAGTCTATAATAAATTTTGGGACTATGCACATTATACTTAGAATGAAAACTATGCTCTCTTAACTATGCATAAAGTAAGAAGATGAAGACTCGACATAAAAGTAAAAGAAAGTTTGTAGAGGGAAGCAGGGATTACTCATGTGCTAGAGCTTTTTATTTAATAAAAGAGATATTGAAAACAATTTTGAGAGAGGTGTATGTCTATGTCAACGAATACTATCAAATGATCTATCATATTTTCATATTTAATGGCTTTAAGAGCGTCTCCCATAGGAAAATCATAACATTCCCCTATCTCATTATTTGCACAAGCTAAGTTCATGATTTCTCAAGTCCATAGTATGAGGAGATTTTAACGTTATTGTTGTAGCTTACTTTGGGCTGGGCACCCAGATGCCTGCTCTTTTTGCAATATTAAGTACTAGCACATTATTCATGCTAGTTGAAAGTGCATTTCGTTTTCCCAGTGTTTTGTGTGTTAGTTAACAATACTAAGTACATTATTTATCGAGGTGTTTAGCGTGCAGGTGTTATACTTAACATCGGCATCGATCACCGAAAAGTCGGTGAAGATTGGACTGAGAGTTTCGCATACTGGAGTCAACCGGATTATTTGGTCCGGAATATTCACCCCGGACCGGATATTCCGGTTGTTCATGAAGTTGCGCGAAAACTGCTAAGGACTGGAAGTTTTGCTCACAGAAGTGAACCGGATTATTTGGTCCGGATTATTCATCCTGGACCGGATATTCCGGTTACTGCGAAAACTGCTAAGGACTGGAAGTTTTGCTCACAGAAGTGAACCGGATTATTTGGTCCGGATTATTCATCCTGGACCGGATATTCCGGTTGCTGCGAAAAATGGCTAAGGACTAGAAGCTTGGAGCTACTGGAGTCAACCGGATTATTTGTACCGGATATTTCATATCCATACCGGATATTCCGGTTGCAGTTGAAGAAGTGGAAAAATGGCTAAGGACTAGAAGATTTGCGTACTGGCATCTACCGGATTATTTGTACCGGATTATTCTAGATCAACCGGATAATCCGGTCCAGCTCTGCAGATCTGCGTGGAGCAAGCTGACCGGATATTCCGGTCCAAACTTGGACCGGATATTCCGGTACCTTTTTTCCTGCACAACGACTAGTTGTGAGAAGGGACTATAAATACCCCTCCTCTTCTTCCCCAAGATCTAGTTCTTCCCCTTAGCATTTATGAGCATTTAAGAACTCACCAAATCCCTCATAACTCCAAATCCCTCCACCCAATCTTGAAGATCTTTGGAGGATTGAAGGAGAAGGCCCCGATCTACATCTTCACCGAGCCGTTCTTCATTTCCCCCTCTCTAGCTTGAGGGATCTTGCCTAGGGTTTCCTCTTGTGGAGAACCTAGGCATCTTGTTTCTTATTGGTGATTCAAGAAGAGTTGGGAGCCCCCAATTAAGTTGTGGGTGTGTGCCCCAAGTTGTTTGTAAAGGATTTGATCCCCGCCTCAAAGGGGTTCTATAGTGGAAGGTGAACTAGGCCTTTGTGGCGAAGTTCATCGGAGAATAGGGTGAAGCCTTAGTGGCGTTGAGTAGGCCTTTGTGGCGAGCTCACACCCCTCCAACGAGACGTACTCCCCTAAAAAGGAGGAACTCGGAAATACATCGTGTCTCCGTGTGCTTCCATCGGTTACCTCGTTCCTCCCTCTCTTTACTTACTTGTACTTGTTGCATTAATTGCTTGTCTTGTCATATAGGTAAATTCACCACTAGTTGCACTATCTAGAGAATTTACCTTCTTGTCAAGCCTAAACTTTGAGAAAAATTAAAATTGGTCGTAGCACCTATTCACCCCCCCCTCTAGGTGCCCATACTTTGCTTTCAATTGGTATCAGAGCCTCGGCTCTTCTATCGGGCTTAACCGCCTAAGAGTTTAAGTATGGGAGATGAGTTGGATGACGCTCCGTCCGATGGAAATGTGTCCATGAATGATCTCAATGCTTTGAGAGAATCATTGACCTCATCCATAGACACTAAATTTGAGGAGGTTCATAAACTCATGACAACACTCCTCAAAGCCAAAGAACCGGAGGTGGTCGACTCATCCCCTCCGGAAACGGAGGGTGCCAAGAAAGGGGTTGATGGTGAACCACTTAAAACTGCTTCCGCCGAACAATCCGCTAAGAAGGGTGCGAGTGGAAAGGAAGGATATCATGCCGTTGAAGGCCAATATTCTCCCGATCCTCCCATCCCTTTTCCTCATATAATTCCTAGAGGAGATCCACCTAAAATTGATGCATATTCTTTTCGTGAATGGCAATACTACATGGAGACTCACTTGAACTCTTCTTGTATAGATCTTTGGAGAATCACTCGTGATGGATACAAGCCATATGATCCCAAGAATCTCACAAGAAGAGAGGTTGTAGATTGCCAACTCAATTACACCGCTTTATCCATCCTTCATCAAGCCGTGGGCCCCAATCACATGCCGCATCTTCAACACTTCTCCACCGCCAAAGAAACATGGGATGCACTTGTCATCATGTTTGTTGGGAATGAGAGCATGCAAAGAAATCGCTATGACACCTTGACCAATGAGGCCGAAGGATTTTTCATGCGTGATGGAGAAGATCATGTTGACATGTATCGAAGACTCAAATCTCTTGCCACCGCTTTCTCTAATGCGGGTGCAACACATATTGATGATGCTTGGATCAAGAGGAAGTTCATAATTGCCGTGATGCCTTTTGAGGGCACGGATATGAAGAGCATTCAAGGGAGACATGATTTCTCCACCATGACCTCTACCCAAGTCATGCAAGAATTGAGCTCCTACAAAGTGCAAACCAAAAATGCTCTTGACAACCGTGCTAGGGCTATTGGAATGCATCAAGGAACTTCCGTTGCTTTGAAGGCCAAGAGATGGTGAAGAAGCTTTGCCTCCATTGAAGGAACAAGAATATGATCCCGTTATAAAGGATCTAATTGCTCTCACCGTGCAAAAGTTTTGGAACAATCCCCCTAAAGGCAAGAAATTTGTTGAGGAGAAGACCAAGTCTCGTTATGGTAATGATGGGGCTCAAAAAGTGAGATCTTGCTTCAATTGCCAAGACAAGTACCATTTCATTGCGGAGTGCCCCTATGAGAATAGAGAGAACCATAGCGGCAAGCTCATCCGCAAGGACAAGTCCAAGGTTGAATACAAGAAACCTCATTTCAAGAAGAAACCTTTCAACAAGAAAACCCCCACAAAGTTTGTGCTCTTGACTCAAGAGGAGTATGATTCTGGGAGTGATGAAGAAGAAGAAACCACAAGTGAAGTGGCCGCTCTAGCTATTGCTTCCACTCCATCTTCGTCATCTCTCTTTGAATCCCCCAATGAAAATCTTCCTCAACGCAATGCCAAGTGCTTCATGGCTAAGGCCACGGAGGTATCATCTTCTCCTAACTCTAAGACCCCTAGTGAACTAGAACATATTGCTAGTCTTAGAGAAGAAGAGGAAAGGGCCTCCTTGGACCGTTTTATGTCTAACATGCAAGGGGAGACCAAGAAGTACTTTGAGCATCTCATGAGGCAATTGGGAGAGGCCCAAGAGGCCCTTGAGAAGAAAGGTGAGGTTGAGAGAAGGGATGCGGATGAAATTGCATCCCTCTCAATGACTCTTGAAAAAGAGCATGATGGTAGAGTTTCTCTAGAGGATGAACTTGAAACTATTGAAACTACTCATAATGAACTTGTCTCTAAAATCATTAAGGAACGTGATCTTGCTATTGCTAAATATAAAAAGGCTAAAAAGGATAAAGTAGAGTTTGGGGTTGGTCATGGTAAACTAACCGAGGAGTTTGGAAAGCTAACCAATGCTCACAAAGCTTTGGAAAGCCAACACTCATCCCTCAAAGAGTTGCATGAACAACTCCAAACTCAACTAACTCAATCTAACCATCCTAGCACTT
The DNA here is from genome assembly GCA_028641055.1 of Alopecurus myosuroides. Taxonomy (NCBI): domain Eukaryota; kingdom Viridiplantae; phylum Streptophyta; class Magnoliopsida; order Poales; family Poaceae; genus Alopecurus; species Alopecurus myosuroides. The sequence goes on from CM054063.1 coordinate 277,029,827, forward strand.
CTACTTCTTCTTGTGATCATGCAAATATTATTGAGGAAAATGCTAGGTTGAAGGATGAGCTAGCAAGGCTCAAGGGCAAAAGCACTCTAGTCAAAAAGGTGGTGCTCGCCACCCCACAAGTGGTTGCCCCAAGCTCTAATGCGGTCATTTCTAGACCACAGTTGAGTGCTCCAAGGCAACAAGTGGGCAAGCAAGGTCTTGGCTATGTAGCCAAGAAAAGGAACAAGAAGAAGAAGAACAAGAAGAAGAACAAACTTGGTGCTTCGGGTGGTATTGTCATTAGGGACAACACTACTCGTAGCACACCCGCACAAGCAAGACTCTTGACGTCGCTCACGTGGGACATGTTGAAAATGAGTTGTATGTGGTAGACTTTTCTAAGTCAACCAACACTCAAGCAATGTGTCTTTCGGGAAGGCGGACTTGGGATGGTTATGGCATCGCCGCCTATCCCATGTCAACATGAGAACTTTGCAAAGTCTTCACAAAAGTGGCCTTATTGTTGGACTAAAAGAAAATGTTTCCTTTGCAAAGGATCGCGTTTGTAGGTCGTGTGTTGAAGGGAAGATGCATGACATTGTGCACAAGGCCAAGACTATTATTTCATCAAAGAGGATCTTGGAGCTTCTCCATGTTGATCTCTTTGGTGTCGTGCCCGAGGCAAGTCTTGGCGGCAAGAAGTATTGCTTGGTGATTGTCGATGATTATTCAAGATACACTTGGGTTTATTTCTTCAAGTGCAAGAGTGAGACCCAACAAACCATCATCGACTTCTCCAACGAAGTGCAACGTCAACACAATGTGCAAATCATGGCTATTAGGAGTGATAATGGATCGGAGTTCAAGAACTATACATTGAATGAATTTCTTAGTGAAGAAGGCATTCGTCACCAATTCTCCGCCACTTACACTCCTCAACAAAATGGTGTTGCCGAAAGGAAGAATCGCACTCTCTTGGATATGGCAAGGACCATGTTGGCGGAGTACTCTTCTCCCCAATATTTATGGGCCGAGGCCATATCCACCGCATGCCACTCCTCCAACCGCCTCTACATCCGCAAAGGCTTGAGCAAGACCCCATATGAGATCCTCACCGGCAACAAGCCCAACGTATCCTACTTCCGTGTATTCGGTTGTAAGTGCTTTTATTTGATCAAGGGTATTAGGTTGTCGAAATTTCAATCCAAAACTATTGAGGGTATTTTTGTTGGTTACGGTGCCAAATCCCACACTTATAGAGTCTATGACAAAGCCTCACGGATTGTCATAGAATCTTGTAGTGTGGTTTTCGAGGAAAATGACGGCTCCCAAGTGGCGCAATTTCATGTTTCAAATGTAGATGTTGAAATGCCTCAAGAAGCCATAGGAAGGATGGGTGTGGGATTCTTCCGCCCCATCGAGGGACACCTTATGGCGACTCGAGAAGGACTATGCTCTACCCAAGTGGAGCCCTCCTCTACATTAGAAGATCAAGCCAAGGAGCCAACTACTACACCTAATCAAGAACATTTTCAAGACCCTCCTCTCGTTGATCAAGTGACTCCGCAAGTCGTACCCACTCCTCTCACTAATGCGAGTCAAGATCAAGGCCAAGATCAATCATCCTCTTCATCCTCTTCTCAAATTGAAGCTAGTATTGAAGATATTGTTGATGACGATGTTGATGATCAAGGCCATGTTGGTCAAGATGGGGACCCGAATGATCAAGATGATCAAGTGATTCCTCCTCGCAATAATGAGGAGATCGAAGCCCGTCGCATCAAAAGGATAAGAAGAGCTTTGAAGCAAATTGATGCCCAAGATGACAAGGTCTTGGAGGATGTTCAAACTAGAAGATCCACTAGAAGGCAATTGGCTCATTTTTGTGAGCATCAAGCTCATATCTCTATGGTGGAGCCTAAGAAAGTGTATGAAGCTCTTGAGGACTCCGATTGGGTTGAAGCTATGCATGATGAGCTCAATAACTTTGAGCGCAACAAAGTTTGGAGATTGGTTGAGAAACCCAAGGATTGCCACAATGTTATTGGCACCAAGTGGATTTTCAAGAACAAGCAAGATGAGAATGGCATTGTCATTAGGAACAAGGCTAGATTGGTCGCTCAAGGTTACACCCAAGTTGAAGGCATTGACTTTGATGAAACCTACGCGCCCGTGGCTCGCCTTGAGTCCATCCGTATCCTCCTTGCTTATGCATCCTCACATAATTTCAAATTGCAACAAATGGATGTGAAAAGTGCTTTCCTGAATGGTCCACTAAAAGAGGAGGTATATGTCAAGCAACCTCCGGGGTTCGAGAATCTCAACTTTCCCAACCACGTTTACAAACTTGACAAGGCTCTCTATGGTCTCAAACAAGCACCTCGTGCTTGGTATGAGCACCTTAGGGAGTTGTTAGATGATCGTGGTTTCGAAGTTGGGAAGATTGACCCCACTCTCTTCACCAAGAGAGTAAAGGGAGAGCTTTTCATATGCCAACTCTATGTGGACGATATCATCTTTGGCTCAACTAACCAAGCCTTCAATAATGAGTTCTCTAAGCTTATGACTGACAGGTTCGAGATGTCTATGATGGGTGAGCTTAAATTCTTCCTTGGCTTTGAGATCAAGCAATTGGCTCGTGGGACTTTCATTTCTCAAGCCAAGTATACCCAAGACATGATCAAGAGGTTTAACTTCCAAGATGCTAAGATCAAGACATCTCCTATGCAAGTCAAGTGTCATCTCTCTCGTAATCCAAAAGGGAGTAAGGATGTGGACCAAAAGCTTTATCGTTCTATGATTGGTTCTTTGCTCTATCTTTGTGCATCTAGGCCCGATATCGTTTTGAGTGTAGGTGTGTGTGCAAGGTATCAAGCGGCTCCTAAGGATTGCCATTTAATGGCGGTTCATAGGATCTTTCGTTATTTGGTTCATACCTCAAGATTTGGTTTGTGGTACCCAAAGGGGGCACAATTTTCTCTCAATGGATATACGGATTCCGATTGGGCGGGTGATCAAGATGATAGGAAGTCAACTTCCGGGGCTTGCCAATTTCTTGGTAGGTCCCTTGTAAGTTGGTCCTCGAAGAAACAAAATTGCATTTCACTCTCCACCGCCGAAGCCGAATATGTTGCCGCCGCAAGTGCATGCACTCAATTGCTATGGATGAGGCAAACTCTCAAGGAATATGGAGTTCATTTGGACAAAGTACCTCTTCTATGTGACAATGAAAGTGCTATCAAGATTGCATACAATCCGGTGCAACACACAAGGACGAAGCACATTGAGATTCGCCACCACTTCATCCGTGATCACGTGGCGAGAGGAGACATTGCACTAAGTTATGTGCCCACCAAGGACAATCTTGCGGATATTTTCACGAAGCCACTTGATGATGCAAGATTCTTGTTCTTGAGGAATGAGCTAAATGTGATTGATTCAAGGAGCTTGACTTGACTATCTTGCACACACACCTATAGATGAAACGTATTCGAGTTTAGATGTAGGCATGGACATAGGGGGAGTGTTATCCTAATACATTGGATTCTCCCTCCCCCCATTATGCCCAAAGCAAAAATTCATCATGATCTCTCTTTTTCTACTGTTGAATTGTGAGCTTCAATGTCGAGAAGTGGCAATGCACCCAAGATACATCTTCGCGGTTGCATACCATGATCTCTTACATGGTGGCCTAGGCCACCAACCTCTTCATTTCGAAGAGTTGGATCTTAGTTGGGTTTTTCTACTTGTCATTTCATTGCATTTCGTGTGTTTTTCCCGTCTAAGAGGTTCTTCCTAGGAAAATCCCACTCAAATTGGTATTTTAGTTGGTTGTTTCTTGCTCTTGAGAGGGATAAGTACTAGTCTCAGTTTGTTAAATCTATCCTAAGCCTTTCTCTCAAAAAGCCTTTCTTTTCTAAGCACTAGTGTCGTTCGTTGAAAACGAGGAAATTTCGAATCAGGAGGCAGTCGGAATTTCCGGTCCAGTTCTGGACCGGAATATCCGGCTGTACCGGAATATCCGGTTCAAGTATGAACCGGAATATCCGGTTCGGCGCACATCATAAAGCCTGGAGCCCGACGGGGAGGGGCAGTTCTTGCCCTTTTCCCATCTGCTCCTCTCCACCAAAACGCCGCCGCCGTGATTCTTGGCCTCCCGGGCCGTTTCCTCCGTGGGATCTTGGAGCTTTGGCCCGGATCTCGTTCCCCTCGCGATTTGGAACGATTCTACCCAAGCATTTTTCTCCATGGACCCCGGTAACGTTCAAATCTCTTGAATCTTGGTGCTATAACCCTACCTTTCCATGGATTTGCGTTTTTGTTGGCTATGCTTGGTAGAATTCGTTCCGGAGAGGTCCCCTTGCATGCTAGAAACAATAGACTAGAATCACTTGAGTACAATCTTTGTGGAAATCTGAGATTTAGATTGATTTGGTGCTGTCCTGCAACCTACCGGAATAGCCGGTCCACGACTGAACCGGAATATCCGGGTAACCGGAATATCCGGTTCAGCTTTGAACCGGAATATCCGGCTATGTCCAGTACTGTTTTAGGGCAGCCCCAAATTAATCTTTCCCAGTTTTCTACCTCGATTGTTTCCTGGAATCTCCTCTATCGTTTTTATGCATGATTGTATCCGTTGTTTGACACTAGTGTACTCATCTTGTGCTATTCCCCTTCTATCTTGTTTCACAGGTGGTGATGGTGAGAGGAGCGTTCCGAAGCACAAGAAGCAAGTTTCTGTCAGAAACAAGAGGAAACCTCGGCTCAACTATAAGACCGACATTCCCGTTCAGGACTTCAATGAGCTCAGAAAGCAGGATGCCTATCTTTCTCCGCGGGTTGCAAATATTGATTCTCGGTTCTGGAATCTGGAGCAGTCCTATATCTATGCTGATATCTATTGTGACTACCGTTTTCCTTGCCGTGCTATGCATCCATATGACCATGCCGCTCTCAAGGCCAAGGAGGAATTTGCTGATGCAGCTAGTATTGTTGAGCATTTTGGACTAGTGAAGCTTATGGAGACTCAGTGCAACTACAACACACAGCTTGTGATGCAGTTTATGTCCACTCTAGTGTTCAACACTCAGGATATTGTGACCCGTCTCAAGTGGATGTCTGAGTCCACAGCATGTGAAGCATCTTTCGAGAGGTTTGCCCGTCGTCTTGGATACTCTTACCGCGATCATCCTCCTCTTGGTCGCCGCGTCCATGAGGTTGATAGGCCAAGGAGGGAAGTGGCCATGGCTGAGCTGTATGCCCCTGGTTTCACCGTTGGGGGACTTGAGGGACTTCTTCCACTTTATGATCAGCTGGTTCGCATTTTCAGAGCCTTCCTTGTGCCGAGTGGAGGTAACAATGATGCTCTCACCACTCCTTTATGCAACCTTCTGATTCTGGCTAAGGAGTGCATGGAGGAAGAGGACCCGGCTGTCTCCTATACTGTGGATGTGATGGACATCATCTATCACGAGCTTTACTCTGCTATGATTGGTGGCTACACCATTCCCTATGCTCCCTATATCATGATGCTCATCAAGTATGAGATGAGGAAGGAGTACACAGAGTTACCCATGGCTGAGCACAAGGTCAAGAAGTTGTATGTCAAGAGGAAGATGAAGACTGTGCTGCTTCTCAGAGTGCTCCATTTGAGGGTGGTTCCTCTATGGGTGGTCCTTCTGGCTCTCAGTCTGCACCCAGGGCACCCGTTTCTGATATTAGCACTTTGCGCCACGTCAGGAAGCTCTCCTGGTTTCAGCGCAACGTGCTCTGCATGAAGGTGGATATTCACAAGGAGCAGTACAAGGCGTATCGCAGGGACACTGTCATGGCTAGCTCACAGCGACAGATTCTCCACCACGTGAGTGGTGGCACTAGTGATGTACCTGCTCCTATTGCTGCTCAGTCTTTCTCTGCTTGGTCTGCTGGGGATTTCACTCCTTGGGAGAGCATTGAGGCGGCTCTCCGGTCTACTCAGGATACTGCTTCTGGAGCTCATGATGAGGATGATGATGAGGTGGAGTCTGATGCAGAGCAGGAGTCTGGAGGCGAGTCGGATGCTTAGACCGTGTCTGGGACGTTAGATTAGTTATTTCCCTCCTTTTTGGTGTCTCGATGCCAAAGGGGGAGAAGTAGCTATTAGACTACGGGATTTGCATGGGTTCGGGCACAAGCATTTGCTTTATCTTTCTTTGAGAGCTTGTGTCCATTTTAGTATCTTCATTTGTCGTGTTTCGTGAACTTATGTTGTTTATTGTCTCGTTTAAAACTATGTGTGCTATTGTGTGTGAGACTATGTTGGTTATCTGGATATTATCATGGTTTATCTATTAGTGGTGTGATGGTTATCTATCGTATATGTTGAGGAGATTATCTATGGTTGTGCTTGGTTATTCTTGGATATATCATCTTCGCACAAGGTATATACCTTTCTTTTACACTCAACATATTGGTGATATTGACTCTTTGGCATGTTTGCTACTTGTTGGAAATTTCTCCCTATACATCATTGCATCCATTTGCGTTTGAGGCAAACAAAAGATATGCATAGAGATAGGGGGAGAGATTTCCATCTTGTTTCAAACATGTTTCCTGTCAAGGTTTTATTGCAAATCTTAGTATTGTCATCTAACACCAAAAAGGGGGAGATTGAAAGTGCATTTCGTTTTCCCAGTGTTTTGTGTGTTAGTTAACAATACTAAGTACATTATTTATCGAGGTGTTTAGCGTGTAGGTGTTATACTTAACATCGGCATCGATCACCGAAAAGTCGGTGAAGATTGGACTGAGAGTTTCGCATACTGGAGTCAACCGGATTATTTGGTCCGGAATATTCACCCCGGACCGGATATTCCGGTTGTTCATGAAGTTGCGCGAAAACTGCTAAGGACTGGAAGTTTTGCTCACAGAAGTGAACCGGATTATTTGGTCCGGATTATTCATCCTGGACCGGATATTCCGGTTGCTGCGAAAACTGCTAAGGACTGGAAGTTTTGCTCACAGAAGTGAACCGGATTATTTGGTCCGGATTATTCATCCTGGACCGGATATTCCGGTTGCTGCGAAAAATGGCTAAGGACTAGAAGCTTGGAGCTACTGGAGTCAACCGGATTATTTGTACCGGATATTTCATATCCATACCGGATATTCCGGTTGCAGTTGAAGAAGTGGAAAAATGGCTAAGGACTAGAAGATTTGCGTACTGGCATCTACCGGATTATTTGTACCGGATTATTCCAGATCAACCGGATAATCCGGTCCAGCTATGCAGATCTGCGTGGAGCAAGCTGACCGGATATTCTGGTCCAAACTTGGACCGGATATTCCGGTACCTTTTTTCCTGCACAACGACTAGTTGTGAGGAGGGACTATAAATACCCCTCCTCTTCTTCCCCAAGATCTAGTTCTTCCCCTTAACATTTATGAGCATTTAAGAACTCACCAAATCCCTCATAACTCCAAATCCCTCCACCCAATCTTGAAGATCTTTGGAGGATTGAAGGAGAAGGCCCCGATCTACATCTTCACCGAGCCGTTCTTCATTTCCCCCTCTCTAGCTTGAGGGATCTTGCCTAGGGTTTCCTCTTGTGGAGAACCTAGGCATCTTGTTTCTTATTGGTGATTCAAGAAGAGTTGGGAGCCCCCAATTAAGTTGTGGGTGTGTGCCCCAAGTTGTTTGTAAAGGATTTGATCCCCGCCTCAAAGGGGTTCTATAGTGGAAGGTGAACTAGGCCTTTGTGGCGAAGTTCATCGGAGAATAGGGTGAAGCCTTAGTGGCGTTGAGTAGGCCTTTGTGGCGAGCTCACACCCCTCCAACGAGACGTACTCCCCTAAAAAGGAGGAACTCGGAAATACATCGTGTCTCCGTGTGCTTCCATCGGTTACCTCGTTCCTCCCTCTCTTTACTTACTTGTACTTGTTGCATTAATTGCTTGTCTTGTCATATAGGTAAATTCACCACTAGTTGCACTATCTAGAGAATTTACCTTCTTGTCAAGCCTAAACTTTGAGAAAAATTAAAATTGGTCGTAGCACCTATTCACCCCCCCTCTAGGTGCCCATACTTTGCTTTCACTAGTAAGGTGTGAAGCCATCAAACATGAAAACATAATAATGCATTTAATACTTCCTCATGAGCTAAAACAGGAACACAAAACTGGTTAATAATTTTGAAGGTTTAAAGGTAGTACACGAGAAATTTACCTGGAGCGATGGTAAAATACCACATATACGTAGATATGGTGGACACATTTGGAAAACTATGGTTTTTGGTAGTTGGATGCACGAGTAGATCTCATACTTAGTACAGGTGAAGGCTAACAAAAGACTTTGAGCGACCAACTAAGAGAGAAATAACGGCCATAATCATACATAGAGACAAAACATCATTCATCAAAGCATGAAGTGATACTACAAGTCAAAAACTAAATGATCACCAAGGCTAGAGGTGACTTTTTTTATAGTCATAACATGGTGCGAGCATGCTCCAAGTCAATCCAGATAAATCATTCAAATGAGAATACCACAATACCATGCTTCAATATGAGGGGACAACACATGATTTAATTTCAATGGCACATTAAGCACTCTCAGGTATTTGAGACTAGTAGTGATACATCATATAATACTAATAACACAATTAAAATAACATCTAACATGACATACCAAATCCTAAGCCATAGTCAAAACAAGCTTCCTATTGCACCACTATAAGCATGAAATATTTTACTCTTATCCAACACAGATCAACTTATTTGAAACAACGCACAAAGCAAATAATCATCAAATACCAGGTAGCTAATCATATAAAACTGAAGCAAACCAACAAGATCTGAACAAAATTCGAGTAAAAAACAAGAGCTAAAGGTAGTGTTTTGAACCAAAACAAAACTGGAAAAAAATTACGCTCCAAGAATAACACATATTATGTGAAGCATTAAAAATACAATGTTTTGAAAGAAACCTGCTATTTTTGTTGATGAAGAAGAGGATGCCTTGGGTATCCCCAAGCTTTGACACTTGTACTTCTTGGAAATGGCTTGGGGTGAAATGGGCATCCCCTTTTGTCCATCCTTCATCTCATCATATCATTTTTTTTCTCCGTACACTTGAAAACTTCCGCCACCTAAAACTTATCACAATCTTCATTACCAACGTTAGTATAATCAAAATAATAAATCCACTTGGTTCAGTTTCAACACAAGTCTAACATTCAATTTAAAACATTAGATACTGTCACAACTTATTTGAAGGCTCTCCCCCTCCCCCCTGAAAGAATCTCAAAATAAAAAGATTAAGAGGCAAATGCAAATATTGGCAGAAATCTGTCAAAACAGAACATGTGGTAAAGATTTTTTTTTTGAAAATCTTCTTTTGCTCAAATAAAAAAGTGCAAAACTAATGGAAGTTAGATAACAACCTGGGGCATGTTTCTATTTTATTTAAAATCAATCCAATATTCTCGCTGAGAGAAATAATTTTTTTGGTGGCAGCCCATATATTGTTTCAGAACAGCAACTTCCCCAAATCACACTACCTCTCTATTAGAGGTTATTATTGGCACAAAAAATGATAAAAAGCAATTGTGGCAGAGGTAACAACTTCCAAGACACAAAAAGAACAAAAGAAAATAGAGGAAAACAAAAAGTAAACAAAGGAAAACAAAGTCGGTTGCCTCCCACAAGCGCTTATCATTAACGCCTTTTAGCTCGGCATGAAGAACGAGTCAAGTATTATAATTATATCCATCATCAAGATCATCAAAAATTTCTTCAATCATGCAACTAGTTCTTTTAGGATGGTTCTCTATAATAAGTTTGTTTAAAACACTAGGTGAATCAAGAACAATGATTTTGTCTTTGCTGACACTAGATTCCTCCTCTAGAGTTTTAAAAACTCCCCCTTCTTTAGATAAATTAATTTTTAGTGAGGAATTCTTTGGGACATACATAAATTAGGCTTCTTTCCCACTATAGCTTCTACTTTTTTAGTTTTAATAGAGGACAAGGTTGATCCTAAAGTTTCTATAACCTCTTCAATTTTGTTTATTCTAGATGGATGATTTTCATTAGCTTTTTAGTTTCAAGGATTTTCACCCTTTTTGAAATACCCATTATAGCACCATCTAGTTTTTCAACATGTTCAATTAATTTATTGTCTAGCTCATTTTTTTCTTAATATTAATTATATTATCCTCAATAGAATCCAACCTATTTAGCACATGTTCCATAGTGATATCCCTTTTAATCTTGTCAATAGGAGGATTTCCCACTATGCTTTCAATAACATTAAGTGCTTCCAAAGTGTGTTCTCCTAAAAAGTTTCCACCCATGAAAGTGTCAAGTATGTACCTGTACCAATTGGTGACACCAACATAAAAAATTCTAAGAAGAACAGTGGTGGCTTGCTTTTTAGTGGATCTGTTTTGAGCATCATTATTTATATACCAAGCATCTTTTAAAATTTCCCCACCTCTTTGTTTGAAGGTGAGGAACTCAGCCTTGGGAGACATAACAAAACGACTAGAGCTAGACATACTAACAAAATAAACTAACAATGAAATTAAAAGACTAGAAACTAGAGAACTAATTTTTTGGGGTTTTGATAATGAGAAAACAAGACTAAACAAAAGTAAACTAAGAAAGAACAAAACAAAATAAAGAGAGTGGAAGTGTGAGACTCCCCTTGCAGGAAGCTAGAAGTCCCCGACAAAGGCGCCAGAAAAAGTATTTGATGCCGACGTGATCACACGCTCGTTGGGAGACCCCAAGAGGATGGTATGATGTAGTCTAGCGGAAATCCCCCCCTAGTTAAGGAATCAGGGTTTATCGAATTAGTAAGATTTCATAGTCTTGGAGATGATTGCTTTTTTTTCGTGCGCCAACAAGCGTGGAATCCGCACACAAACACAATCTCTCTCTTGCCCCAACTTTCCGGAAGGTTGTGAATCTTCCGGTCTTGCTGAAAACGAGAAAATTAACGTATAGAGTCTTGAAAAGTAGTAAAAGTAAAAACGGTCCAAGGAAACAATTATGAAAGTGCTTAAAAGAAGGTTGCGAATATGAGGAAAATAGGACTGAGGGCCATAGGTTCACTAGTGGTGTCTCTACAAAGAACAGACACATGCTAGGTGAACAAATTACAGTTGGGCAATTGAAAATTCATGAAGATATAAAAATACTATTATGATGAGATATAGTTCAAGGGTTCTAACATTGTAGGCATTACGTCAAGGCATATGGACCGCTATCCAACATGTATCCATATCTAAAAGTCCACGTCAAGAAAACTATCCAGCGAAGCTCTCTGGTATTAAGTTGCAGCAACGAACTGATTTCTTTGTGTGCAACACACAAACATTAAGAATAATACGTAATGTAATTAGTGGTCCTCGTCCGTACACAAGAGCATCGTTGTTTTCTCCCTAGTAGAAACATCACATCCCCCATCCGTCACGTTTTTGTCACTCGAGCACAGATGTAAGGGAGGCATGAACCTACCATCTAGCATATAAACCCTCTCTTGGAGGTGAAAACAACTATGTGGCCAAGGTAATCATAAACACCGGAGAGAATTGCAAGATAAGATTAAAACTCTCTACAAATATAAGTGAAGCATTTCATATTGACATGAACAAAATAATCATAATGCCATGGTTTATAGGATCCCAACAAACACAACCTGCAAAATTACATAACGGTAGTCTCGATCATGTGAGGCAGGTCACGAGACTCCAAACATGGAGGCATAGGGGAGAGAACAACCATCTAGCTACTTCTATCGACCCGTAGTCCCGAGATGAACTACTCACATATCTGTCCGGAGGCGATCATGGCGATGTAGAGGCCTCCAATGATAATTCCCCTCTCTGGCAGGGAGTGATGACCCACAAGTATAGGGGATCACGACAGTCTTCGAGGGAAGTAAAACCCAAATTTATTGATTCGATACAAGGGGAGCCAAAGAATATTTATATGCCTTAACAACTGAGTTGTTAATTCAGATGCACATGAAAGTAGACTTGCTCGCAACAATTTATCAGTGGTAACAGTTTTATAGCAGAAGTAGAAATAAAATAAAAGAAGTAGTAAAATAGTAACATCAGTAGCAATCGCGGAAAACAACAGTATGGGAAGTACCGTAGGCATAGAGGGAATGGATGGACGGGCGTTGCATGGATAACATAGGTCATGTAATAATCTAACATGGGCATTGCAGATAATAATATTAAGCATCAAACATGTAGGCAAACCATAGGCATGTGTTCCAATATAGTCATACGTGCTCACAATGAGAAACTTGCACAACATCTTTTGTCCTACCATCCCGTGGTAGCGGGGCCTCTAGGGAAACTACTGGTAATTAAGGTGCTCCTTTTAATAAAGCACCAGAGCAAAGCATTAACACTCCGTGAACACACATGATCCTCACATCACAACCATCCCCTCCGGTTGTCCCAATTTCTCTCACTTTGGGGCCTCGGGTTCCATACAATGACATGTGTAAACAAGTTGCAGATATGATCAAGAAACATAATTATACTCATGAAAAAATAACATGTTCAGCTATGAGATCATGGCACTTGGGCCCTAGTGACAAGAATTAAGCATAACAAGTTGCAACAACGGTAGAAAACAGTAACAATGGATACTAGGCACTATGCCCTAACAATCAAGCATTATTACATGATCGATCTCATCCAATCCCTTCCATCCCTCTCACCCTACAGTGGTGTTTACTCACACATGGACGGGGGAATCATGGATGGTTTATGGAGAAGAGGTGGCGGTGTCGATGGCGATGATCTCCTTCGAATCCCCGTCCCGGCAGGGCGCCAGAACAGGAACTTCTGATCCCCGAATCGAGGTTTGGGGTGGCGGCGGTGCTCTGTTGTGTTTCTGTGGAATATGACGAACCCCCTCCATTTTTAGGTTACGTGGCATATGTAGACGAAAGGGGAGTCCGAGGGGGTGAGGGAGTGTCCCACACCACCTGGCGGCGCGGCCAAGGGGGGCGCCAGGGGGTGGTGTGGCCCCTTCTAGATCCCGGGTCTTCTGGTGTTATAGGACCAATGGGATCTTTTCTGGGCATTTTCCCGAAAGTTGATTTTTCTGCAAAAAAACGAGCAACCAAGGTAATTCTGCTGAAAACAACGTTAGTCCATGTTAGTGGTATCCAAAACTCACAAGTTTAGAAGAAAACAATAAGAAAAGTGTTAGAAAAAGGAAATACGTTTTGGACGTATCAACTCTCACCAAGCTTAGCTTATTGCTTGTCCTCAAGCAATTCAGTGACAACTGAGTGCGACAAAAAACTTTTACGAACACATTTGTTTCATATGATGTAAATATAATCACTACATGATCAAGTGCTGAGGCAATTCATAATAAGATGTATGGTAAATAAAAGTCACCCAACAGTTATGAAAACTATGAAAAGATGCCAACAAATTAATAATAGAAAACATGAAGTACATCAATTTGCAGGATTGCAATGCTCATACTAGGGTATGATAAAGTGTACTCACTTTCCCTTAATAGTGGAGCAAAACATAAATGCCAGGGCACCTCTGAAGTTCAAATGAAGACTAGAAATAAAGATATCAAAGATACAAGTATCAAAGTTATACCACTATCAACCGTGTTTTGGGTCAAGCACATTACACAAAGAATAACAACCATGCTCTCAATAAAGTGCATAAAGCGAGAAGGTGAAGACTCAACATAAAAAATAAAAGAAAGGCCATTCGTAGAGGGAAGCAGGGATTAACTCATGTGCTAGAGCTTTTTATTTTATTAAACAGAGTTATTGAAAACATTTTTAAGAGAGGTGTGTGCTTATGTCAACAAATGGTAAAATGGCAATACAGTACGTCACAAGCCAACTAGACTTCACAAGAGCAGCTCCCACAGAAGGACGCATCTGGGTAGAAGGTCATCCCTCTTTCTCTTTGTTCACACAATTATGCTTTGACTGATAAATCATGGGAAAAAATAGCGAAGAGAATTTGTTGTATTAATTTGGGGCTTGGCAACCCGCTGCCGGCTCTTCTATCATTGGATAAGAAGATGAAGCCACTAGTCCAGGGTGTGAAATCCAATCAACAAGTGAGATAAAGATTCTCTATTTACGTCCTCATGAGCTAAAACAAGGGCACAAAACAGGAATAATTTTTCGAAGGTTTTAAAGGTAGAACACGAGAAATTTACTTGGAGTGGCGGTTAAATACCACATAAATAGGTAGGTATGGTGGACACATTTGGAAAACTTTGGCTTTTGGGAGTTGGATGCACGAGTAGAGCTCATACTCAGTACAGATGAAGGCTATCAATAGACGGGGAGTAACAATCAAGAGAGCAACAACTGTCATAATCATGCTTGCGACAAAACAAAATTAACAGGAGCATAAAAATGATACAAATACTCTGAGGCAAAATAAATCATCGAGGCTTAAGTGACATTTTGTTTTCAGTCATAGCATGTGTGAGCATGTGCCAAGTAAATTCAAGCGAAACAATCAGAGAGAGATACCACAATGTCATACCCTTCTATGAATAAAACAATGCAAGCAAACATTCATACGACATGCTATCTTATATTAATAAGTTGGAACTAACACGTGAGAGCACGAACTACTAAGCATCAATTAAATAACATACAACTTACATGAACGGACTAAGCATGTTCACACGATGAGTATATGTACAAAAATAAAACAAATAGAGTTCATACCAGTCTCTCACCACAACTTGGATTGTTGTTAATCATCATTACTGCTCTTCACTTGTGTGGATCGAATAATATAGAATGACAATCAAGCTCCAATGGAGACATGAAAGTTCGGTGAACTCTGCAACAAACTTTACAAAATCAAAGAAGAAAAAAATTATTTTTGGGTTTTCGAATTAAAACAAGAACATAAAGAAGCAAGCAAACAAAGCATAACATTTTGGGATTTTTGAATACTAAACCGAAACGAGAAAAGAAAATAAACCAACAAAAGAAACTAAAGAAGCAAACAAAGAGAAACAACAAAAATATTTTTGGTCTTTTTGTGTTTTGGAAAATAAGAACAAAACAATAAACAAAAGAAGCGAAAGAAAACGAAAACAAACGAAATAAATGAAAATATGTATATACAAAGAACCGACCGAACATGATATATAAATGAGTGTGATATCGGTATAACCCCCCCCCCAAGCTTAGGCTTTTGGCCTAAGTGGAGATCAATCACGGCGCGGGAAATATCCCCACTGTGGTGGGTCGTCCCTCGCATAGTCGTACTCGGGCGCGCAAGAAGAATAAAGCAGCAGGCGCAAAGTCATAACCGTAGTGCTGGTACGGAATCCCTGTGGTGTCGAAGGGCTGGACGAACTCACTATCGTTCCCCTCTCCGGCATCCTCCCCTTGTCGGGGGTGGTGCTCAATGTATGCGTCTAGCTCACTCTTAGAAAGCATCCATCCTTGCCTATCATTAAGATTGAACAAAAGAGGTGCAAGCAAAAGTACTTTACTAACAGTTTTAGTCACTCTCCACCTGGATTGTTTGGAGAAATTTATTTCAAAAGATAAATTGTGCAAGTGAGTATGGGTATAAAGAAACTTATGTTGAACCATGGAAACAAGGTCCAGCCTCTCTAAAGGAAACTGTAGGTCTAGAGGGTGTGGCTCCAAACCATACAAAGCTACCAAGCGCGAGGCAATAAGACCTCCACAAATTCCGCCCTTCTCACGGTTAAGAGAGAGGCGGTAAGCAATTAAAGCACCAAATTTATAATACCTATCATGTCTTAAGGCAGCTGAAATAAACGCCAAATCATAAACAGATAGCTTGTCGGCAGGTTTTCTAGCTAACACACATTTAGAAACGAAATGAGTAAAGTATCGAATATTAGGGAGTTGGATTTATCGTATTTTACCACTTTCCCCTGTGAAGATTCTTCCTTGGCAAATCTCCTCATATAATTCCAGCATTGGTTTAGGCTACCCTCTTATCTTCTCATATGAAGCCCACTCTGGTACCTTGATGGCTGCACAACAATCACTGAAAGGCAAGTCTACAGCTTTATTGTAAATTTTATAATGGACCATAGGGTTAGTTGAGGACCATCTAAAGTGAAAATCCTGCACCACAGACATAGTTAGTTTCACATGTTGGATAGGTTCATCCTCAATGAAACGGTCCAAGCCTGCATTATGCACAAGGGTATTGAAGTCCTGCAGAATTCCTGTAATCCGAATGAATTCCTGACATAGATAAATCGATGGGAACACTCTTTATTCACGGTGCACGAGCATGAGCTCATGCAACTCCGACTCATGCTGGTTTAGTTGATGTACATTGTGCTCCATCTCTGGAATTTTTCAACAATCATCACAAAAATTAATTCAAGCAACTATAAGGTGGAAACTACCATAGCGACTTATAGGAGAGCTAAACATGCATCAAAACTACATTATTTATACTCAAATCAAGCATGCAAACTCACATAGGCTGTCACCTACAGTACCAAAATACTCAAGAAATACTCTACTAAACAAAATTCTACTTGGATAATCGGAGGAGTCACATACCGGAGAGCAAATGCACCAAATTTCAACACAAATGGTGGCTTGAGCAAAGAGATCGAAAAATCTCGAGGAAGAACAGCAAGAACTCGGGTTCCAGGAAATGTGTTGAGTTTGGGAGGTGAGAGAGGGAACTTTGGCAAGGGAGAGAGTTAGTGGGGGTAGGGGGCCCACACCATGTGCTGGCGCCACTAGGGGGCTGGCCGCACCACCCCATGGTGTGCCTGACTGGTGGGTCCCCCAGGGCCTGCCAGGTGGCTCTCTGTCTCATTTTTGACGTAAAAATTTATTATAATTTTTCTGGATTTTTTCGAGAAACTTTATTTTTGAGGTATTTCCAGAATTTTAATAATTAATAAAAACCAGGAAAACAAAAGTGAAAAGGTGGAAAACAAAACCAAAACCATAACTACAGAGGTTCTATGACACTCCAATGGAAAAATATCCAAAGAAAACAAAGGTGGAAGTGGTGAAAACAAAAGTATGGGTGGTGAAAACATGCATAACCAAAGTAATCAGGGTGAAAACATGATGAAAACATGAATATGGATGATGGAAAACATGATTGTGCTAAAGTAGCAAGGTGATAAAAGAAGTAAACATGGTGAAAACATAATGGGGAAGGTGAAAACATAGTGAAAACATTGTCCTCTTCATTAAAAATCATTTTGTTAACAAGGGTGATCAAGTCTTGTTACCAGAATAATTTTCATATGAAGCAAAACTTTGCTAATCACTAAATAATTATGTTACCTCAACCTTGATAGACATAGTCCCAATCATAATAATTTCATATTCTTTTGGTGGTACTAGAATGGGACAATAAAATTCTCCAATCTTGATGGTCTCAATATTTTCAATTGAATTTAAACCATATCTTCTATCAATCTTCTTGGGAAAATAAACAGTATGCTCTTTATCATTAACATTAAAAGTTAGCTTTCCTTGATTGCAATCAATAACAGCCCCTGCAGTGTTAAGAAAAGGTCTCCCAAGAATAATAGACATATTATCATCTTCAGGCATTTCCAACACAACAAAGTCAGTTAATATCAAACAATTAGTACCAACTTGCACGGGAACATTATCACATATACCAACAGGAATAGCAGTAGACTTATCAACCATTTGCAAAGATATATCAGTGTGTATCAATTTCTCAAGAGAGAGTCTCTTATAAAGAGATAAAGGCATAACACTGACTCCAGCTCCCAAGTCACATAAAGCAGTTCTAACAGAATTATTTTTAATAGAACAAGGTATAGTAGGAATACGAGGATCTCCAAGCTTCTTTGTAACCTTGCCATTGAAAGAGTAATTAGCAAGCATAGTGGAAATTTCCTCATTAGGGTTTTTTTTTTTGGAGACAATATCTTTCATATATTTTGTAACACCTGGGGTGTTACCCTAGATAGAAAGTTGGTTGTTGCATTGCATCACATGCATCATATGCATTGCATCATGATTTTCAAAACAAATCTCAAATTTTCAAACCAAATTAAACTTTCCCACATTGTCCAAATTTCCAATTTAATAATTGCAATCAAACCACTCCAATTGTTTCAATAGTTTGAAGTTGATTGCTTGTGAATAAAATTCTTTTTTATCCACACCCTAATGGCAAACTAAGTTTCAAATCTTTCTCCTTCTCATTTTGACATGATCAATTGTGGTTTGAGAAAATTAACAACTTGCACTCTTTTTGAGCTCACTAAGTTTATGGGTTTATTAAATAAACTTTGTCAACTTTAAAAATCAACTGAAATCCTATATGAATTTCAAATAGCAAAGTTCAAACAATTTGTCATTTTCCAAATTGTTGAAAATAAGTACCAAACCCTGTTATTTGCTGTTTTGCTAGTCAATAAAAACTAGTCCATAAAAGATTTAAAACCCCAACCCTTTTCTATTCACCTCTCTCTCTCTTTCATGCTTTACAAAAAAAAAGAAGGCAAAAAAAAAATAGAAAGAGAGGAGTGGGGAGGCAGGCCAGCCCACAAGGGGCAGCCCACCTACAACCCGAAGTAGGCCCAATACTGTATCACCCCCAACCTCCGTACAATCGATCCCCCCATGTCGCTTTCATCTGCAGAGAAAGGCAGCAGCAGCACGCCCCTCCCCACCTGCCCCTCCTTATCTCCTCCCCCAAGCGATTCCCCCCCCCCCCCCAAAACCCTAGCTGCTCCTTCTCCCTTCCCCCTCCGCCGCCAGCCTTCCTCTCCCCTCGATTTTCCCCTCCAAAATCCCTGTCTGAATGTTGTTCTCTGAAGAAACCGGCGACAGCTGCCATGGCCGCCTCTTTGGAGCCATGGCGCCGAGGTTGCCCTCCTCGATCGGCCCCGATTCCGGCGGGAATGGAATCGGGGCGCAATCATCTTCAGACGGCGCCCCTTCGTCGGGGTCTTGGCGCCACCAGGGCCGCGGCATCGACGCGTTTGCCGCCGGCGAGGAGCCTGCTGCGCCCTCCTCCCTCTCCGCTCGACAGCAGCAGAGACGCCCTGCCTCTCGCCGACCCTCCTCGACCGCGGTGAGCCCCTCCGTCCCTCGGGACTCCTCCTCCGCCTTCCATTATGCATATGGGTGTGGCGCCTTCGAGCGCTGGTCGTCTCGGGTCGCTCCGGCGACAACTGCTCGTCACCGTCGCCTGCACATGTCGCTGTCGATTTGGTTCAGTTTTAGTAGTTCCGCATCGGTCCACCTCAAAACAATAAGCACCCTATACCTAACACGAGCAGCAGCAACAGCCTAGTGGCTGCGCACACCGATCCGCACCCCTGTGGTCAAGGGATCAAATCCCCTGCGAGGCAAAGCCTCCTCTTTTTCCTTTATTTTTCCCAGTGTCGCGGGTTACACCTCAACTTCCCTGCACCCCTGTTCCAAACACAAACAGAGCACCAACCTACTGGTTGGCACCGTGGTACTTCCATGGTGCGTCCCAGGTTCGAGTCCCCTGAACTGCACCTCAAGCACTTCTTTTTGCAATTTTCTTAAATTGCAGGAAAACATCTAGTGTTGCTAATTCAATAATTTGCCCAATTTGAATCCAAATAATACAAACTTTATATGTATTCCACTCCAAATTCCTTGAACTTTTCAAATATGCAAATTGTTTTCTGTTTTGAACATTCCAAATTGTTTCAAATTTCAAATTCAAACAATTCTTTTCCAATTTGGTTAATTCCATAATTAATTCATAATTAGTTCAATCAACTCAAATAAAATATGTTTTTCAGTCCAAATTCAATGTACTTCCTGTTTGTCAACTTTGTTTTTCAATTTGGGCAATTAAAATTAATGTTATTTAATAATCCTTAAATTGGTTAATTAAATGGCATAATTAATAACTTGCAAATGGTTGCTCCAAATTAAATACTCAAAACATGAATTTCATCCAAAATCACATGCCACACTTGAATATCAACTTTGTTTTCTGGTTTACAACAATTGATTTGAATAATTGTTTCACCTCTTATTTACTGCAATTTAAATTGCCAAAATTCATAACTAATTCATTTTAATTCCAAATCAAACAAATAAAATATGTTTTCCAATCAGTTTCATGTCCTTAACATGTTCATGCCATCCATATCTCTGTTTGCATCTTATCTTGTGTATTTTAGATCTTGTTATGCATGTTCACCTATATGACAACATATGGAATGTGTGGGCTAATTAATTCCAGCTGTTGCCCCATTCCATTTAAATTGCCTAACTCATCTACTTTATTGTTTTCCATGCTAAACAACATTTAATTTGATGATTAGATAAACAACTTGAACCAATTCCTATTTCTCCGGACTCCGGTTCAGATTAAATTGCTTAAGTTGTTTCCCCTGCTGCATCTTGCCATGTCATGCATATAAATAGGATCATGCTGGATCTTTTGCCGTAGTAGTAATTGTTGCATTCCGTTGATTGTTCGAGGTTCGTTGCTTCTTATCGGATAGGACGTTGAGATGATGTGAGCAACGACAAGTTCTGCTACCTTGCGGGATCTCAGGCAAGTATACTCACTTGCTGCCAAATGGCTGCCTTTCATCACTTGTTACCGATTCTTTCCGTTGTTCTTATTCTAGCCGGTTGATACGATGCTTGTGTCTCGATCCTACTATTTGGTTACCTTGCAGCCATGATATAGCTTTCCCTTCCACTTCCTGTCAACTGTTGTTTGTTTACCTTGTTGGCCTTCGTGTCGTAGTTGCATGCTTAGTGTTGTTTGCACTCAAGTCTTGTTGCCCGTCTTATCACCTGTTTAGTTTGATAGTTGGGTTTACTTCAATCAACAACTTGTTTTTTGTTTTGGGTAATAATAATCTGATGATAAGGCACCGGCAGGAGGCCCGGGTTAGGGTTTTGGAGCCTGCTAGTGTCGAAACTAGGAAAAGAGTCTTGTCTACTGATCCATGATGAGCGTGCTCACCGCATCCGGGTGGTAGTATGGGACCCCCCTCGACTTAGACCTGATCTGCAGCTTGTCCGAAGAGCCACACTTAGTTCGGGTGTTCCATTTGCTCCTTGCATAATGGGAGGGCCCCCCATGGTTACTGGTGATGGTTATGATGATGGTGATGCATATAGGGCGAGGCCTGTAGTGCCGGGGTGTTGTGTCCTGCGGGAGTTTTGCACACCTGCGCTGAGTATTCGGCTGCGTGGCTGGGACCTTATAGCTCCATGGCTCCGAGGATGGGTTGTAGAGATGGTTTGGGTCGTGTCAAGCCAACCTGAGTTTTAGTTGGTGGCTTGAGTGTGTACGGGTACTGGAGCACACCCTGCAGGGATAAATCATCTCGAGAAGCCGTGTTTTCCGCGGTTATGGATTACTTGGTGAAAGTACTGGCTAACAAGTACTCAGACAACTTACACCTAATGATAATAACTTGACTAGTAATAGTCTTATTGACACAATAACTTGATCCATCATTAATCCAACTGTGTGAGTTATCCTCGGATTGCTTCTTTGGATAAGGGGCGAGATCCAGGATGGGTTTGTTTGGAGTTACTTTCAGTTGGTTACGATACTCGATCTTATCTTCTTTCTGTTAGTCGGAAGTTGTAGTATCTCTCTGTAGTTGGTTAGTGCAGCCCGCTGTCGCTTATTTGCAATAGTCCCTTCCTTTCCGTTGATCCCAAAGTATTTGTATCTTGTGATGACTGGCTACGCCGGTATCTTGTGAGTATGGTTTATCCACTTGCCAGTACTTAACCGTACTGACCCACGAATCTCTTTCGTGGCTGCATATTCAACATTGCAGTCAACAGGTTTGAAGTCTGACGACGTTAGCTTGGGAATCCCTCCGGCTTGGCCTGGGCAGGGATTGGACGCTCTCGGTTATCTTCAGGACTCTTAGTCCAATTTGTATCTTGTCCGTAGTCGGACGCTATGTTGTTTCTTCCGCTGTTATTTGGATCTTTGTAATGTATCAGTTGTAACCCTGGCTCGTTTGAGTCATCTTGTATCTATCTGTTTCTGTTGTAATTGTGGATTATTCGTGAACTATTGTAATGTTATCACAAGTGGCAATCTGGAATTGGGTATTATGTGGATTTTGGCGGGAATGCTGCAATCTGCATAGTGCCCGATCTCGGGGCGTCACAAATGGTATCAGATCCTTGGTTCCGATTCCCGAGATTGTTTCGATACGAATGGTTATCGAAGCAACGGGTCCGCAAAGCCTGTAGGATAACCTAGCTAACGGTCGTTGTTTCTAGAGTGTCAAAAACTATTTCTGCTAAACTATTTTGGAAAACATCTCAATAGGATTCTTGTTTTCTCCTTATCCCTATTCTATTTCCCCTCCCATCTTATTTGTTTTGGAGTCTCCCCCTTGTATATCTTTCAAAGTGTTAGGATCCTACGTGGGTTGGACGTTTTCTGAGCCGTTAACCTAATAGGTTCGATCATCGGAAGGTTCCTGGTGGAAGAACATCGTCGTCACTCCGAGCAAGAATCTCTTGTTAGTGGTGTCGAGAAACCCTTGTTAGTGGTGTCGAGGAGATCAGCTGGAAGCATGAAGAATCGATAGTCGAACTTCTTTCCCCTCTCGGGTTAGCAGGTGGATTGCGAGGGCGCAATCCCTTGTTAGTGGTGTCGTCTGTAACACCTGGGGTGTTACCCTAGATAGAAAGTTGGTTGTTGCATTGCATCACATGCATCATATGCATTGCATCATGATTTTCAAAACAAATCTCAAATTTTCAAACCAAATTAAACTTTCCCACATTGTCCAAATTTCCAATTTAATAATTGCAATCAAACCACTCCAATTGTTTCAATAGTTTGAAGTTGATTGCTTGTGAATAAAATTCTTTTTTATCCACACCCTAATGGCAAACTAAGTTTCAAATCTTTCTCCTTCTCATTTTGACATGATCAATTGTGGTTTGAGAAAATTAACAACTTGCACTCTTTTTGAGCTCACTAAGTTTATGGGTTTATTAAATAAACTTTGTCAACTTTAAAAATCAACTGAAATCCTATATGAATTTCAAATAGCAAAGTTCAAACAATTTGTCATTTTCCAAATTGTTGAAAATAAGTACCAAACCCTGTTATTTGCTGTTTTGCTAGTCAATAAAAACTAGTCCATAAAAGATTTAAAACCCCAACCCTTTTCTATTCACCTCTTTCTCTCTTTCATGCTTTACAAAAAAAAAAGGCAAAAAAAAATAGAAAGAGAGGAGTGGGGAGGCAGGCCAGCCCACAAGGGGCAGCCCACCTACAACCCGAAGTAGGCCCAATACTGTATCACCCCCAACCTCCGTACAATCGATCCCCCCATGTCGCTTTCATCTGCAGAGAAAGGCAGCAGCAGCATGCCCCTCCCCACCTGCCCCTCCTTATCTCCTCCCCCAAGAGATTCCCCCCCCCCCAAAACCCTAGCTGCTCCTTCTCCCTTCCCCCTCCGCCGCCAGCCTTCCTCTCCCCTCGATTTTCCCCTCCAAAATCCCTGTCTGAATGTTGTTCTCTGAAGAAACCGGCGACAGCTGCCATGGCCGCCCCTTTGGAGCCATGGCGCCGAGGTTGCCCTCCTCGATCGGCCCCGATTCCGGCGGGAATGGAATCGGGGCGCAACCAGCTTCGGACGGCGCCCCTTCGTCGGGGTCTTGGCGCCACCAGGGCCGCGGCATCGACGCGTTTGCCGCCGGCGAGGAGCCTGCTGCGCCCTCCTCCCTCTCCGCTCGACAGCAGCAGAGACGCCCTGCCTCTCGCCGACCCTCCTCGACCGCGGTGAGCCCCTCCGTCCCTCGGGACTCCTCCTCCGCCTTCCATTATGCATATGGGTGCGGCGCCTTCGAGCGCTGGTCGTCTCAGGTCGCTCCGGCGACAACTGCTCGTCACCGTCGCCTGCACATGTCGCTGTCGATTTGGTTCAGTTTTAGTAGTTCCGCATCGGTCCACCTCAAAACAATAAGCACCCTATACCTAACACGAGCAGCAGCAACAGCCTAGTGGCTGCGCACACCGATCCGCACCCCTGTGGTCAAGGGATCAAATCCCCTGCGAGGCAAAGCCTCCTCTTTTTCCTTTATTTTTCCCAGTGTCGCGGGTTACACCTCAACTTCCCTGCACCCCTGTTCCAAACACAAACAGAGCACCAGCCTACTGGTTGGCACCGTGGTACTTCCATGGTGCGTCCCAGGTTCGAGTCCCCTGAACTGCACCTCAAGCACTTCTTTTTGCAATTTTCTTACATTGCAGGAAAACATCTAGTGTTGCTAATTCAATAATTTGCCCAATTTGAATCCAAATAATACAAACTTTATATGTATTCCACTCCAAATTCCTTGAACTTTTCAAATATGCAAATTGTTTTCTGTTTTGAACATTCCAAATTGTTTCAAATTTCAAATTCAAACAATTCTTTTCCAATTTGGTTAATTCCATAATTAATTCATAATTAGTTCAATCAACTCAAATAAAATATGTTTTTCAGTCCAAATTCAATGTACTTCATGTTTGTCAACTTTGTTTTTCAATTTGGGCAATTAAAATTAATGTTATTTAATAATCCTTAAATTGGTTAATTAAATGGCATAATTAATAACTTGCAAATGGTTGCTCCAAATTAAATACTCAAAAGATGAATTTCATCCAAAATCACATGCCACACTTGAATATCAACTTTGTTTTCTGGTTTACAACAATTGATTTGAATAATTGTTTCACCTCTTATTTACTGCAATTTAAATTGCCAAAATTCATAACTAATTCATTTTAATTCCAAATCAAACAAATAAAATATGTTTTCCAATCAGTTTCATGTCCTTAACATGTTCATGCCATCCATATCTCTGTTTGCATCTTATCTTGTGTATTTTAGATCTTGTTATGCATGTTCACCTATATGACAACATATGGAATGTGTGGGCTAATTAATTCCAGCTGTTGCCCCATTCCATTTAAATTGCCTAACTCATCTACTTTATTGTTTTCCATGCTAAACAACATTTAATTTGATGGTTAGATAAACAACTTGAACCAATTCCTATTTCTCCGGACTCCGGTTCCGATTAAATTGCTTAAGTTGTTTCCCCTGCTGCATCTTGCCATGTCATGCATATAAATAGGATCATGCTGGATCTTTTGCCGTAGTAGTAATTGTTGCATTCCGTTGATTGTTCGAGGTTCGTTGCTTCTTCCCGGATAGGACGTTGAGATGATGTGAGCAACGACAAGTTCTGCTACCTTGCGGGATCTCAGGCAAGTATACTCACTTGCTGCCAAATGGCTGCCTTTCATCACTTGTTACCGATTCTTTCCGTTGTTCTTATTCTAGCCGGTTGATACGATGCTTGTGTCTCGATCCTACTATTTGGTTACCTTGCAGCCATGATATAGCTTTCCCTTCCACTTCCTGTCAACTGTTGTTTGTTTACCTTGTTGGCCTTCGTGTCGTAGTTGCATGCTAAGTGTTGTTTGCGCTCAAGTCTTGTTGCCCGTCTTATCACCTGTTTAGTTTGATAGTTGGGTTTACTTCAATCAACAACTTGTTTTTGTTCTGGGTAATAATAATCTGATGATAAGGCACCGGCAGGAGGCCCGGGTTAGGGTTTTGGAGCCTGCTAGTGTCGAAACTAGGAAAAGAGTCTTGTCTACTGATCCATGATGAGCGTGCTCACCGCATCCGGGTGGTAGTATGGGACCCCCCTCGACTTAGACCTGATCTGCATCTTGTCCGAAGAGCCACAATTAGTTCGGGTGTTCCATTTGCTCCTTGCATAATGGGAGGGCCCCCCATGGTTACTGGTGATGGTTATGATGATGGTGATGCATATAGGGCGAGGCTTGTAGTGCCGGGGTGTTGTGTCCTGCGGGAGTTTTGCACACCTGCGCTGAGTATTCGGCTGCGTGGCTGGGACCTTATAGCTCCGTGGCTCCGAGGATGGGTTGTAGAGATGGTTTGGGTCGTGTCAAGCCAACCTGAGTTTTAGTTGGTGGCTTGAGTGTGTACGGGTACTGGAGCACACCCTGCAGGGATAAATTTTCTCGAGAAGCCGTGTTTTCCGCGGTTATGGATTACTTGGTGAAAGTACTGGCTAACAAGTACTCAGACAACTTACACCTAATGATAATAACTTGACTAGTAATAGTCTTATTGACACAATAACTTGATCCATCATTAATCCAACTGTGTGAGTTATCCTCGGATTGCTTCTTTGGATAAGGGGAGAGATCCAGGATGGGTTTGTTTGGAGTTACTTTCAGTTGGTTACGATACTCGATCTTATCTTCTTTCTATTAGTCGGAAGTTGTAGTATCTCTCTGTAGTTGGTTAGTGCAGCCCGCTGTCGCTTATTTTCAATAGTCCCTTCCTTTCCGTTGATCCCAAAGTATTTGTATCTTGTGATGACTGGCTACGCTGGTATCTTGTGAGTATGGTTTATCCACTTGCCAGTACTTAACCGTACTGACCCACGAATCTCTTTCGTGGCTGCATATTCAACATTGCAGTCAACAGGTTTGAAGTCTGACGACGTTAGCTTGGGAATACCTCCGGCTTGGCCTGGGCAGGGATTGGACGCTCTCGGTTATCTTCAGGACTCTTAGTCCAATTTGTATCTTGTCCGTAGTCGGACGCTATGTTGTTTCTTCCGCTGTTATTTGGATCTTTGTAATGTATCAGTTGTAACCCTGGCTCGTTTGAGTCATCTTGTATCTATCTGTTTCTGTTGTAATTGTGGATTATTCGTGAACTATTGTAATGTTATCACAAGTGGCAATCTGGAATTGGGTATTATGTGGATTTTGGCGGGAATGCTGCAATCTGCATAGTGCCCGATCTCGGGGCGTCACATATTTTGAATAAGGAGGCAGTTTAATAGCATCAGTCGAAGGGATTTGCAAAAACAGAGTTTTCATCCATTCACAAAACTTGTTATAGTGTTCTTCTTCCTTTCATTTGTGTTTCTTATAAGGAAAAGGCATTGCTTTTTGTACTCAAGGCTCTCTTTTATTACCATATTTATTAGCAATGAAATCCTCCTTAGTATACTTTGCAGTTTTAGTTTTCTGTTCAGGTTCAGCTACAGGTTCTTCTTTATCGGAAGCATCACTTTTATCATTACCACTTTCAGTTTCAGTATCAGAAATAGATATACTATTAGGATCTTTAGCAGGTTCAGGAGATTCTACAACATTTTTATGTCTCTTCTTCTTTTTCTTAGAAGGAGAACTATTGTTTTTAGGTTGCTGAGAATCTTGTTCAATTCTTTTAGGATGTCCTTCAGGATACAAGGGGTCCTGAGTAGAAACACCAGTTCTAGTAATTGTTTCAAAAACATGTTTATCTCTAGAAGCATTAGCTAGCATGTCTTTTTGCACTTTAGTAAGTTGATCAATTTGAGTTCAAACCATTTTAAAATGTTTAACAAGCATTTTAACATCATTAGAGGTTCTCTCAATAATACCATGCAAATTATCAATAGCTCTAGAGTTTTCCATAAGGTGATTTTGCACTCTCCTATTAAAGTTGTCTTGCTTAACAACATAATTATCAAATTCATCTAAGCATTGATCAAGTGGTTTAGAATAGGGAATATCTCTATTATCAAAGTATTGGAGAGAGTGTACCTCAACATTTGATGGATGAGGAATAGGCTTACATAATTCTTCTATAGGAGGTAAATTCTTCACATCTTCAGATTTAATACCCCTCTCTTTAAGAGATTTCTTGGCT
Organism: Alopecurus myosuroides; assembly: GCA_028641055.1. Lineage (NCBI taxonomy): Eukaryota > Viridiplantae > Streptophyta > Magnoliopsida > Poales > Poaceae > Alopecurus > Alopecurus myosuroides. Next base: position 277,057,552 of record CM054063.1, read on the forward strand.
TCCTTCATCACTTCATAATTTAATTCAATCATCCCTATCTTCTTGGGTGTTGGTATTGGTGTTGGATCTGGTGTAGCTCTAGGCTCGGTTATTTCCAATCATCATTATTTTTGGCTATTTTAGCCATTAATTCGTCAGCTTCTTCTGGAGTTCTTTTCCTGAAAACACAACCAGCACAACTATCTAGGTATGTCCTAGATTCATCAGTTAGTCCGTTATAAAATATATCTAGGAGCTCATTTTTAGGTAATGGATATCCAAGGCTAGCTCTTATTAAAGAATAAAACCTTGTCCAAGATTCAGGCAATTTTTCTCCTTAATTTTGCTCAAAGTTCAAGATGTCCTGCACAGCAGCATGTTGGGCACTAGCAGGAAAATATTTTTGAAAGAAAGCATTAACCAAATCCATAGGATCGGTAATACACCCAGGTGACAGATTGTTAAACCAAATTTTAGCTTCATCTTTCAATGAGAAAGGGAAGATCTTGGTAAAAAAATAAGCACGCAAAAAATAAACTACTCAAAGATGAAAGCTCCTTCATGTGTTCCATAGCACTTTTACTTTCAGTTCCACAAAAAGGTTCCTTCTCAACAATAGATATATAAGATAAATCTAAAGAGAAATCATAATCCTTGTCTATAATGTGTATGGGAAATGTGTCAAACTTAGCATGAAGAGAAGATTTATATTTCATAGCATGTCTTGCAAGAAGACTCTTAAGAGCACTTGCACCAGTAGTAGCACGAGATTCTTCAATAAAATCATCATTAAGTTCAATATATGTTTCATCAAGGTCATCAATAAGCTCAGTTGAATTAACAGGTGTACCAATATTTTCAACAGAACTTTCAGAATTTTTAATTTGTTTGGATTTAGCAATAGTAGCATCTAGGAAAGGACCTAGAGAACCAGTATCATCAAGCACAGTAGAAGCATCATCAAAAGTATCAGAAACATTCTTAGACTCAGTAGAAGTAATAGTACGTGTAGCATGTGGTGGAGTAAGAAGCTTACTCATAACAGACGGTGAATCAAGAGCAGCAGAGGTGTTCAGAGTTGTACCTCTTTTTGTAGTGGATGGTAATATAGGAACTTTTCCATCACGAGTCTTTCCCATGATGAATGGCTTGCACCAAACAATATCACGATCAAGTGAGCAAATAAATAAAGCTATGCTCCCCGGCAACGGTGCCAGAAAATTGTCTTGATGACCCACAAGTATAGGGGATCGCAATAGTCTTCGAGGGAAGTAAAACCCAAATTTATTGATTCGATACAAGGGGAGCCAAAGAATATTTATATGCCTTAACAAATGAGTTGTAAATTCAGCTGCACCTGAAAGTAGACTTGCTCGCAACAATTTATCAGTGGTAACAGTTTTATAGCAGAAGTAGAAATAAAATAACAGCAGTAGTAAAATAGTAACAACAGTAGCAATCGCGGAAAACAGCAGTATGAGAAGTACCGTAGGAATAGAGGGAATGGATGGACGGGCGTTGCATGGATAACATAGATCATGTAATAATCTAACATGGGCATTGCAGATAATAATATAAAGCATCAAACATGTAGGCAAACCATAGGCATTTGTTCCAATATAATTATACGTGCTCGCAATGAGAAACTTGCACAACATCTTTTGTCCTACCAGCCCGTGGCAGTGGGGCCTCTAGGGAAACTATTGGTAATTAAAGTGCTCCTTTTAATAAAGCACCGGAGCAAAGTATTAACACTCCGTGAACACACGTGATCCTCACATCACAACCATCCCCTTCGGTTGTCCCAATTTCTGTCACTTTGGGGCCTCGGGTTCCGGACAATGACATGTGTAAAAACTTGCAGATATGATCAAGAAACATAATTATCCTCATGAAACAATAACATGTTCAGATCTGATATCATGGCACTCGGGACCTAGTGACAAGCATTAATCATAACAAGTTGCAACAACAGTCGAAAACACTAACAATAGATACTAGGCATTGTGCCCTAACAATCTGGCATTATTACATGATCGATCTCATCCAATCCCTTCCATCCCTCTCAGCCTACATTGGTGTTTACTCATAGATGGACGGGGAAATCATGGATGGTTGATGGAGAAGAGGTGGCGGTGTCGATGGCGATGATCTCATTCGAATCCCCGTCCCAGAAGGATGCCAGAACATGAACTTCTGATCCCCGAATCGAGGTTCGGGGTGGCGGCGGCGCTCTGTTGTGTTTCTGTGGAATATGATAAACCCCCCCTCCGTTTTTAGGTTACGGGGCATATGTAGTCGAAAGGGGAGTCCGAGGCGGTGAGGGTGTGTCCCACACCACCTGGCGGCGCGGCCAAGGGGGGCGCCAGGGGATCTTTTCTGGGCATTTTCCCGAAAGTTGATTTTTTCAGCACGAAAACGAGACACTAAGGTAATTCTGCTGAAAACAGCGTTAGTCCATGTTAGTGGTATCCAAAACTCTCAAGTTTAGAAGAAAACTATAAGAAAAGTGTTCGGAAAAGGAGATACGTTTTGGACGTATCAGGGTGCCGGAACAGGGCTATAAAAGCCCTTCATTAGACTTTCGTGGCGATAATGCCTCTCTGTATGTTTCGTGGAAACTAACTCTGTCCCCAACGTTTTTAGGGTTAAAGAAAATTTATAGGCGAAGAGGCGTCGAGAGGCAGTGGCCAGGGCGGGGGGGACCATTAGGCGCGACCTAGGGTGGGGCCGTGCCCGACACCCCCTGGCCACCCTCCGGCTATTCTTTGGACTTCGTCTTTGTTCCAGGTAAAAAATGATCTTCGTGGATTTTCAGCCCTTTCCGAGAATATTTATTTAAGAACTTTTTCTGAAATAGAAAAACACCTGAAAACAGCAACTGGCCTGGGGCATCTTGTTAATAGGTTAGAAAATGAAAACATCCGGAAAACGATAGAAAACATGTGAAAAACAAAAGGTATTAGGTAGAAAACAAACATGTAGTATCAAAAATTATAGATACGTTTGCAACATATCAGTCACATTCGGTACAAGAAAAGGATCACATACCAAATCCATTGAGTGAAGCAAGAACAATCTTGCTAGAATCTAAACCCTGCCAGCGATCACATCCATTCATTCTTTGAGACCAACAATAATACAAGTATTTGACTATAATTATGTATACTCAAATTGTGTAATTAAGGGAAAGGAAACCTAAAACCGTCAAAGTGCATCAAGATGAGAAATCTGGATATGAAACAAAGCAATAACCCTAAGTTTAAGTTAGTCTAGTTACAAAATTCATAATAAAGTAGCTGTCTACAATCCTGAAGTCTTTCCACATGAGTGGTATAGTTCAAAAATGACCATGCAAAATAGAAAAACTAGCCAAGTTTAACATAGAAATAGGAATGCCAAATAGGAGAAGAAGTGTGCAAGTGGCAACACGATTTGATGAATAACTTGGGGATATTATCCAAACTAATTGTTAAGTTTTGTCGTCCAACTGAATTGTTATCAAATGCAAATGATATACCCATGGTGGAAGATTATATCATGATTTAAATTACTAATCTAATTTTATGAACTATCATTGAAGAAAATTTATCCTACTACAATTCTAAAACACAAATCCTACTATACAGATATGCATGACTGCAAATAAAAAAAACTCATATTTAATATGAAGAAGTGAGAAATAAAGTACTACCTTCTAATCTGCTTGAGCATCTCAACATCACCTCGGACTCAATGTCGCCAAGCAGGTTCTTCTTCCCGGGGATCTCGTTCCCCCACCAGAGCATGTCCACAGTCATCACCCCATGCCACATGATCCCATTGGTCATGTTTTATGTGCCAGACGAATTGCATTCTCTATTTTGTCACCGTACTCCTTGACGTTGGAAATTACATTCGTCCATTAGGCAGCGGCTTTAACCTTGCCGCGCACCCGTTGGCCAGACCGTCGCAGCCAATCATGGAGTTGATGGAGAACCTGATGTAGGCGCCAGATATGTCGTCGAGGCATGGTCCATGCCAGAGAGTGTGAGGTCATATTGGAGTTGATCATAGGGGGAGGCCGGTACACTAGTAGGAAAACCCTAGTAGACCAACTAAGAGTGGCATTCCTAACTTTTACACGCAACCGGTATTACTGATGACGTGCCGGAAGCGCACACGCCACCAGTAATGATCTACCAGTGGCATGTAGAATGGGTGGACACTCCACATGTACATGGGACCTAGGCGTGCACCAAGGTGGAATATACGATTTTTGTGGAAATATGGTGGTACACAATTGATAATTTGTTATTTCTGACGTGCGCTCATGCAAGCCACTGCTTACCATGTAGTGGTAACGTGCGTATTAAACCGGCACGCCACAGGTACACAGGCGTCAAGCGGGCTGCTTTATAATTACTTATGTGTGCACCAACCTCTCGCCTTCGACACGCGCCACGGTGCAACTTCCCATGCCGCCATTAAACCGTGCACAACCCCCCCCCCCCCCAACTTTGTAAATCGTGAACTTTCTGGAAGTAGTTCCTTTCCCAAAATATCTAGAGCATCCTTAGCTGGCAGATCCAAATATGTTTGCATCTTAGTAATTTTTCCCTCTCCTTAGATGCTCTTGCTATTTGAAACAAATATTTTTTTCTCTTTGCTATAACATCATGAAACAATAACATGACTTCAATTGGCCTGTTGTCTAAAGAAGGTTTCCCATTTCCTTTCCCTTTTTGTATCTCATTTGCCTTCTTTTTACCTTTGGAAGCATGCATTCGTTGATGTCTACATCCTCAGTTTCTTAGCTTGAAGATGATGTGTATGCTCCAAGTATTGATCTTCACTCTCGTGTTCTTTGCTACCATATATGTTCTTCCACTTAGCTTCACTTAGTAATTCCCATAGATACTGTAGTATGGAAGGTTTATCATTATTTTATTCGTTGTACAACTCACTAGATCTATCCATAAGCATCGTATCACATTTCCCACTTTCATAAGTGCTTCTAGTTTGAGCATGAACGCCATTAAAATGTTGAATGGTCTCGTTAATTGCCAATGGCTGATCAATTGCTTGGCTATCGTTTTTCTCCCATTTACAAGCATGTTGTTGTTGGATTTATTAGTACTCATTTCTAGTAGTATGCTACCCTCTTCAAACTGCCATCAGCGGGATCAACTGAATGTTTCATACAGGAACTTGCAAGCCGCATGTTCACAACGTCTTTCCAGTTGATGTGTGCCCCTCTACTCCCATATTCATCCATGCTATCCTTTTCTTACACATGAATTGGTTGTGTTTCGATCTTGGAGTTTTTTATTCTGATCCATTTGAAGATATGTTGACAACACCTAAGCAACAAGTCGAATAAGCGTCATTGATTGAGTTGATTCATATCCTAATGCTTCATGAGGTGAGTGCTCTAAGTTTACTTGATGTTGTAAACCTTGATAACTTTCTAGAGATTGATAATATCGTGGGTAGTTGTTTGGAGAAGCAAAGGGATGTATATTATGTACGAAATTGGGTGGTGAAATGCTTCCGACATATGGGAAGTGGGGAGGGGATTTGTGAGACGTTGTGGGGATGGGCAGCCTAGAGTATATTGCAAACTTACATCTACTAGCTACTGGTTTGGGGAATATAGAATTGCGTACTTCTTGTGTAGATCCATCTAAGATTTCAGAAAATAATGATGTTGTGTTTGAGGAAGAGAACCGACAAGTTTGTGTGTTTATGTAGGCATAAGTCAATGGAGAAGTAAATGGATGTAACCATTTATTGATTTGTGTACTGAAACTGAAAAAGTAATAGTATTATATTGATGTGGGCAGTCCACAAGCATGTTTCTCTTAATATTTTTGGCTCATATGTTCCACGGTGTATGTGTATGACCTTAGGGTCACTTTTTTTTGCTTATGCTAGCTTATGACCAACATTGCATATTCCCTTATGTCTCTCAATTATTTTTTTGGAGTATAATTATGTTATTTAGATCTATATTACCATGAAAGAACTTGTCGCTTTAAAAATCGCATCAATTTTAGTTAATTTGGTTATTGCTAAAACAAAACCAAAATTTATAGGGTTTTACTATTGAATATTATTTTTATATGTAACCATATTTATTAAACCAAATCTTTTATTCTGAAATAGTTGCAACCAGCAAACTATGCCGCTGTGCAATTAGCAAGACGTGCATGTTAGAGGTAATCAATATGTTTCACACTATTTTTTTAATCTATAAGGTTCATCCCACTAAGAAGCATTTAATATTTGCAAGATCAAACCTCATGGAGCCACATCATCCCTATTATTTCTAACCATAGGTACGTAGGTATTCAAATGTATCTGTCAGATGGTAATTTTTTTGTTTCTGAGCGGGCTGCCACACATACTTTCTCGGTGGGATCGTTTTCTCTTTGTCTGCTGGACTCACCTGCCGCATTAGAAACGGAGGGAGGTGAGGAGCATCTCTAGCAGACCCCTTATAATGCGCCGAACTGTAAAATAACCGTTTTTTTACAGTTCTAGGCCGAAAAAGGGGTCAGAACAGAAGTAGCAAAACCTGCCAGCCCTTAAAAAAAATTTAAAGGCCACCGAAAAATCCCCCCCCCCCCTCTCAACCTTTAGATTTGGGGCCTCGGCGGCCGGCCCGAGTGTGACCTGTATCACCTAAAACAGTTGGCGGGAGGGAAAGTTCAGCTACAGTTCCTCACGTCCTCGTCGCCGCCGGAGATGGATTCGGGCCGTACCGACCATGTACGCTCCAACTTTAACATGGAATCGCTCATGCCGGCGCTTCTCAGCCGGTTTCGACTGATTCCGACAAATATAGAAGGAGATCGGACGACAGCCATGGCCAAACCAGAAGCTCGCAGATAGGCCACGACTTGCCGAGAGGAGTGGGCGTCGAGGTGCTTCGTCTTCTTGTCGCGCAGGGGCTTCGTCTGCTCGTGCTGGTGCCGCAGAGGCCGTGGAGCGGGGGAGCTTCTTGTGCTGCTGCCGTAGGCTTCCGTCCCGATGCGCGCGGGGGCTTCGAGCTACGGATGGCAATGGGTACCCGATACCCGCTAACCCGACGGGTACCCGCATAAAGTGGGGAGGGTTTGGTAAGAAAAAACCGATGGGTCTGCTTAGCAGTAAAAAATCATACCCGCCGGGTCTAGCGGAGGCGGGTATGGGGGTGCCAAACCCGCACCCACAAACCCGCATACCCAACTACTCCCTCCGTATCGAAATATAAGATGGTTTAGCATTTCCTAGACAATATGTACCTAGACATGTTTTAGTGTAAAATGCATATGAATCTACACACTAAAACATGTCTAGATACATTATATCTACAAAATGCTAAAACATCTTATATTTTGATACGGAGGGAGTATTACACTAGACCCCACATGTCATTGTCTGGTATAGCAGTTAAAAAAACAAGGCACATCTAGAAGGCCACCATACGAACACACAAGTCCTAATTCCTTAACTCGTATGGGCCATAGCTTGTCCAACAATCGGCCCAATTGCCTTTCCAGAAAAGGCAAAATAGTGTTGCTGCACAACGCACCAGCGCATGCAACTATTAGTCCCACAACGACTACAGTAGCTACTAAGAACGGAGGCATGATAAGCACTGTAAAATAGCACGCAACCTTCTGAAGGCAGCCTTGCTCGCATAGGAACCTCCTGTGTAGCTGCGTAAATTTAATTCAACGATCATGATCACTAGTATTTCTCTAAGGCTTTAAGCCTGGTGCCCAAGGAGGCCTCTCAGCGATTTGCCGCGCTCACTGACGCTGGAGTGTGGGCCCTTCTCGCGTCGGTGTCGTGTGCGGAAGGCGCGCTGCATGCGTGGCCGCGTATCTTTTTCCCGTGTTTTTTTGGTACGCTCTGCCACCGTTGCCGTCTGTTTGGTGGCCCTTTGCTCGTGATGGGCCCTGCTGTCGGCCAATCTGTGTTGCTTCTGTGCCCGTGCACGTGCTGTTTCTTCCGCGGCCGGTGGGGGAAATCGCTGCTTTACCTTTTCTCTTGTCGGGTCTCCTCCTCGTTTTCTCTGGGCGGTTCTCGACGGCGCCGTCTTCTCGTCCTCTTCGCCGCCTGGAGCGCTCGCCGTCGGTGCTGCTGCTCGGTACGTCCGTTCCTCGCTGTTTTGGCTCTCCTGCCTGTTTGTTCTTTTTCTTCCTTTCTTGGGGGAAGGGGTGCCTATGGATTGCGGCGGGTGGGGCTGTGGCCATGGGTACTTTTCGATGGGTTCCGTTCTTGCGGGGCGCCTGTTTGGCTCGAGGCTTCTGGGATTGTTCCCGTGCGCGGTTTGTCTAGCCCTTGCCTGCGTTTCTGTGCTGGATCTCCGTTCTGAATCTGGTGTTCGTTTTCGTTTTTTGCAGGTTGGTGATTGGGGCGACTGGGTGTTCGTTTTCGTTCCTCTTCTTTTCTGCGAAATTTGGTTGCCTTCTCTGCCCTGATTTGCATTAGTGTTGGTTTCTCGCTCCATGAGTGACCTGCCTGGATGCTCGAGGTCCTCTGGGAGAAAGCGACGCGGTGAGTCTTCTTTTTTTCTTCTTGGTTTCGTTGCCCCTTTTTTTCCTCTGACGGTGTTGTTGTTTCTGCTAGCCGGCGGGGGTGTGGACGGCGGCCGCCGTGTTGCCACCGTGAGTGTTGAGAAGGACATGAAGGAAATGCCCAAGGTGCTCATGGTTCCGGCGGCCATGACGGCATATGGCACCTACAGAGCCGCCATGAAGTCCCCAGGCGGGTTCTGGAACGACGACAAGGACTGCACGCCGCCGGCCAGTCCGTGATGCTCACCGAGTTCCCCGGGGCCTGGTTCAGACTGCACGACAAGGAACTTCCCTGCCAGCTATGCCTGGTTCAGACTGCTCAGCTCCATGGCCTTCTACACCTCGCTCATCATCATACTGCTGCTCTCCAGCCAGCGCTTCTACAGCATGCCGCACAGGATGGCAGCGCTACTGCTCATCCCCACTTTGACCTGCTCTGCTTTGTCGCCGCCTACGTCTTCGGCTCCAGCCTCGAAGATCCATTGCGCGGCTTCGCAATCCTCCTCACGGCCGTCCTCATCTGCGTGCTCCTCAACTCAGGCATCTTCATCAGAGAGTGGTACGCACCTCCTGCGCATAGCCTAATTAATTACTACTCCATTAAAAATGCTATAGCTTCCAAACATTTTATAGCTAGGGGGTATATTCGTTTAAGGCGATGATGCAATGCTTTTTTTCGAAAGGGCAAAACGGAAGCTCCGGTGATCCTGCCCTGACGAGGAACGCCCTCCACAGATCAAGCTAGCCATTTGTTCTTTGCTACTACTACACGTGTAGATTATTTAGCTTCAGTCGGTATCTATAAATTATTTAACTTCAATGTCTAAAAACCATTATTTGGCCGTACCTAGGCATCTATTTCTTCACTGCTATTGCTACTACTAGCAGACTGATTATTTAGCTTCAATGTGGTATATATATATAAACCATTAGATTATTTAGCTTCAGTGCTCTTTGTTTATGGGTACTGATACAGTTGTTCCTCTCTTAATGTGTTGTTCTCTCTTAAATATTTGTAAATTATTTATGTATTTTTTCCTATTTTCTATGCATCAAGGCAAAAATAGAAGCAAAGCGAGATGTCAAGTACTGTGTAAGAAAACACAGAAATTGTTTTGCCAAAGAAACAAATACTAACGAATTAATGCTGAAGGGTATCAAATCCATGAAGGAATTAGAAAGACCCAAATCTTAATGATATGCTGATAACGTACTTCACCGCAAGAACACATTTTTAACACTTAATCATATTATGCTAGCACTGGCCGTATTTTCATAGTTTAGGTGCTGCTCAAGATACGAGTCATAAATATTCATTTAAAGGGTTTGATTTGTAAAAGGATTTGATGTTTGGTAACTGTAAAACTAAAATTAAAGTTTGATGAATTATGATAGCTATAATGAACGTTCTTCTAAACGCCACTGGGATATGCTCTTTTGTATTGCAATTGGTGTCAGGTTACTGTGCTCTTTTGTATCTCTATCTTGAAAGACGTTGATCTGAACAAGAAGATTTTTAGTTAACCCGGTTTGTAACTGTACAATTTTCTTTCTCCTTGTTTTTCAAAGAGATGGTTCTGTTCTCAAAGAGCTGGATAAAGAAGAAAACAGCAGGCTGATGTAGCCATTGGTTGCATGTTGGATTATCTGATTAAGGGAAACTGTTTAAGTTGCATTTACTGTACCAACTGCACCTGATCGATGTCCAAAACAACAGGTTGGCATTGGCAGGCACGGAGGTTTGCGACTGGTGTGAAGTGGACCTGTGGTGGTCGAATCTTGACAACGTTTGTTTCTACTGCAGACATTCATGATAAAAAAGGTATAACTACAGGAATGCTTGTTTGCTTGATTAGATTTCACTCTTAGTTTAACGTTGCAGATGTACAATGCCTGACGGAAAATATTGTACTGTACATACAAAATCAAGGAGCACAGTGGTAGGGCAGAGTTCGTCTTGCTGCTTCCACTAATGCATATATTTAGGTGCTCTATAATATTATTGCCGCATTCTACTGTGAGAAGCTAGAACAATAATAATCGTTAGTTTGTGATATCTTTTGCTAGAGAACTACTACTGGAATTTGGTTGTGTAGGAGTATATTGATTGATGTTTGAGCGTATCAAGTTTCAATTCTTGTGTGGACAGTATTAATTGTTAGTTTGTGATATTTACTGGTAGAGAACTACTACTGGAATTCGGTTATGTAAGAGTATATTGATTGTGTTTGAGTGGTTCAAGTTTCAGTTCTTTTGTGGACTGTGGATAACCAAATGGAGGTTCATTGCAATGCATGGTGACCTGTTAAGCAAGTACCCCCTATTATGTGACTCTACATTCAACAAAAGATCTAGCTTTCAGTTAGTGTATCTTGTCCGGGTTGTGGCGTTCACTTGAAAATTCTATGAATTTGTCTCTGAAATGGCAGATGGCCATGGAGAAGCAAGGCATCGACATGCGCCTACCTGCATTGGTTAGTTCGCTTCTGAACTGATCTAATTAGTGTCTATATTGTTCTGAGGCAGGAAAAAGTTAGTTTGCTGGGAGTGCATTTTGACATTATATGTTCATGGTTCAGATCAATGACACCATTTTGGGACACCGACTGCAGGCAGCTACAATGATGAGGATATTGTCATTGTTATGATATTAGGCACTGGCTCAAATGCCGCATATGTAGAAAAGTCAAATGTGGTACCAAAGTTACGGGCGAGTTGCCGAAATCAGTAAATATGGTAAGGTTCATTTATCAGCTTTCTGCAACCTCCACTCACTGAACTTTCTTATCTCGGGTTATAAATACGGAATGGTATAACTTCTCTTCGTTCTGCCTTCCGATAAGAGAATATGATCAAGCATTAGATGGGAGAGCCTAAATCCAGAGAGCATGCAAGATTTTCCAGAAGACATGTCATGTTAAAACTTTACTGGCACCGTGTTAAACTAACAATGACTTCATTGTCAAATCTTTGATAAGTTAATTTCTGGAATTTATCTAGGCGGCATTGTGAGAATCGTGCTTCTTAAAATCGCCACCCGGTGTTCGATTTTTGGCGATATCAACTGCACCAGACTCAGATCTCACTTCACTCCGAGGTATGTTGCTAGCTGCATTATACATAGCATGTCCTTGATGGGGAGTATTAGCAACTCAATCATCACAGTTTCCTTCTAATGATCGGTAACGCTAGATAACATGTGGTTTTGTTTTGATGTGACGTACGACTCTGATGTGATTTCCCCTGATTGAATCTCCTCTTTCCGTGTGTGTGACATTCAGGACTCCTGACATATCCGCAATTCACCACGACGAAACACCTGATATGAGGATTGTAGCCAAAATTCTGGCTGGAAATCTGAAGATCGCAAACGCGTCCCTTGGGGACTCGGAAGATATGTTGTCGAAGTCTGACATTATGACTAGCCAGTCTGCCAGCTGGCTGCAGCAGGGATTCTGGAGGATCATCAGGAAGATCGGGAGGCGCACCCAGGTGACAAGAGGAGTCATCGAAGTTGGTGGCCGTAAAGCTCGGTGCTGCCATCATTGCGGCTGCTCATTTTCAGGACGCCAACTGATCAAACTTTAGCTCTTTTCAGATGGCACCTGTTGAAGTGCAGTCTACACATTCCTAAGAAGCCTGGTACTCTACGAAACACATGTATATAGGGCCATATCAGATTGACTCTGAATTGAACTGTTTTTATGTTTGTTATTGCAGTCCCATTTCTATAGTTTGGAACTGAATTATTGTTCTGGCTTCTGATAAAAGTGCATTATTTTTTTCTTGTTTCGGGAACAGTCTAGAGCAGGTAAACAAAGACGGTGAACTTGAGAATTTTGTGGCAGATCTTGTGTAGCCCATTAGAAGAAATGGTGCCATTTTAGCTGACTGCTATCAGAAGGCCTTCTGATTCACGCGTTGTATACGAGAAGGGAACATGCTGGCGCACAAGATTGCTTGAATTACGTTTGATTCAAATCTGTATTTTTATCCCAAAACCGTCAACGATGTAACCATTCTGAATTAATAAAGTGCGCCATGCGGCTTCCTGTAAAAAATATAAAAACAAATATGAAATAGTCTGCATTGGATAAATGAACCTTAGGGTCAGGTTTTTGCTTGTTCATATCTGTCGGTTTGTTCGGAATGACATGTAGTGTATCTCTTGCACATATTTTCCTTTAATCCTCACTCGCATTTTACAGTTTTTGCTTTTAGAAAAGATCATTCATGCCACTGATGGTTATTTGGTTATTTTTCCTTCAATCCTTTTTTTTTAGGCAACAACGGAGGGCGAAAAGCCCACCTGATTTTTTCCTTAAATAATCGCTCGCATTTTACAGTTTTTGCTTTCAGTAAAGATTATTCATGCCACTGATGGCTATCTGGTTATATAAAATACAAGATGCAAAACCACAACTAGGGCAGCAAGCCATGTGCATACATGTAATGAAGATATCAGTGGGAATGATATTGTTTCTAGATGTACAAATAGGCTTTTCTTATTTTTATCAAGCCTATGTACACACCATGTAGACAGCATATCAAAGATTTATACATTTTAATTTCCAGAATGTAGCAAAACTTGGAGAACATAAACGCATCATACCCGATATGGACACCAACATATCTACCGTGCATGTCACATGGTGGTAGGACACCATGCAGGCGGCGAGGCGAAGCTCGCCTTTTCGTCTAGTTTAATATAAATGTAGTGTTAGAATCTTGCCCATGTCATTGAGCACTATTTAATAAATATTGTGTCAAAATCTTGCCCATTTGTTATATCGGCCATGGGTCTTGGTGGGTACCTGCTCGGTCTCGGTGGTCTCGGGTGTATGGGGCCGGGTCGGGGGGAGGAGGGTCGGGTGCGGGTATGCGAGTGTCAAACCTGGCCTCGAATCCGACGGGTGCCATCCGGACTTCGAGCTAGCTACCAATGGATCCAAAGCTAGCTAGCTAGCTCGTGAATACACTAGCTCGATGTGATTGATTCCTATGCGGCACGTACCTAGCGCAGCTAGCTCATGTACTACGCGTACTTCCGCGGCACGGCATACGGCAGGAAGTGAAACTGTCACGGCGGAGCGGTGCAATCGGTCACGAAGTCGCATGATGTGACGGAGGGGATTGGGGAATTTACCGTGCTTGTTGGAGAAAAAAGAAGAGTAAAAGAATATTTCGAGAATATACTATTTTACCACACCGATTTGTGGGGTATGTTCCGCCCCAGCCAAAACCACCACTTAAATTACATTTTTTCCGTCTCTTATCCGTGTTTTACATGTTGGCGGGATAAAGGATCTGCTAGAGATGGTCTGACTTTCGAGCTGGCAGGTGCCTCTTCGTTCTCGTTGGCCACTTGTAGAAATACGTCGCTTCCAACGACGCTGCAAAGCTCAAAACGGGGAACATGGCCATCGAGATCTTAGCCCTTCGTACTCCCATAAAAAATATCTTCATGCTTATACGATGTTGCCTGCCTCTCCTGGACCCTGCTGGACGCGCGTTTTTCTCGACGGCGGCGCACCGTCCCGCCGCACGCCTTTCAGATGGACGATTATCCGATTCAGTCCATCACCTTCATCCGATACATCACGGTTATTTCCAGCGAGCAGGTCGAGGAAGCACATGCATATGTGCATCCGCAAAGACCACGATTTCAGGCAGGGGCGGACTCAGACAAAAAATTTAGTGGGGGCACTTCGAATGAGTGGGGGCATTTATAGTATAAAAATGATTTTTTTATAACCATTTTTCTTCAAATCTGAGCAGATTACACTAAAATTCAGAAAAATGAGTGGGGGCCACTGCCCCCACTCAGCTCTATGTAGGTCCGCCCCTGATTTCAGGGACCGTCATCACATAATCCAATTGCCTGCACGACAACATCCTCTGGCTTTGAGTTTTCTACTTAGCCCTGGCAAGCAAATGGAGCAAGTCCGATGGAACACTCAATACGAGCCCTTCAAAACTTCAAAAGTAAACCAGCTAGCTACTCATTTCGTTCCAAAATACTTGAGTCCCAAATGAGTGTATCTAGATAAAAAAAAATCTAGATACACTTATTTAAAAAAACGTTGATAAGCAGGGAGATTCACTTGCTATAAGTTGTTAGATAGGTGAGATACCTGGTTTACACGTAGCTGGGACTCAAACCTGAGACGGGTCGGCTCCACACGCGGAGCACTAACCAATAGGCTAGCGCCTAGTTCTCAAGATACACTCACTTGAAAGTTAAGTATTTTTTAAACGTAGTGAGTAGGTAGCAGCAATACGAGCTCTTCAAAACTTCGAAAGTGAGCTAGCTAGCTACTCATTTCGTTCCAAAATATTTGACTCTCAAATGAGTGTACACTCGCTTGAAAGTCAAATATTTTAAAACGTAGTGAGTAAGTAGCAGAGCTCGACCAAGCGCGTGGTCTAGAGCCGTGATTCATATGCATATGGAAATTACGGTGGCATGTTGATTTTCATCGCAGGAATATCTCTGCTCACGTCTTTCAAGAACCGTGGTGCGTGCGGCAGTTGGTCAAGTGGTCGCCTCATGACTGTTACATACTACGTATATCGTATCTGAAGCCCCATTATGCAATGATGAGGAGACTGGTAAGAAAATCTCAGTTTTTTGGTCTATGGTAACACGCACTTCTCCATCTCTTTCGGACAGAAATATACCGCAGACGTACAGCCATACACGTATGGCTTATTATTGTTTTTTCTTACACACATTGCTTTACTTTGAAGGGCAAGTGGCTTCCAATCTATGGATATCAAATTGGCGTACATCTCCAACGGTTAAATCTCAAATCCCGCATTATTTATGCTAAACAATTTTAGGGAACAAAGTTCAAGTAATTTATAATATCTCTATATTTTATCTCCACTAAGATGTACTTATTGTCGTTAGATCTGTCATGCCACTTTGCATTTCCCAGCTAGCAGCAATCCACGCTCGAGTTAGCTTTTATTTAGTTTTTCTACTTATTGTTCTTCAGCACTGAAAGTGAACCGGAAAGCAAAGATAAGATAAAGATATGGTGGTACTTCACAAGTCGAAGCTACAGAAAATCTTCACTTCAAGAGCGTATCCTAAGTAAATTCTCTTCCAATTATGTGCTAAAAAGATAGTTACCCAGTTGACAACCAAAACATGATAAATAGAATACCCAAGGCCAAGTAAAATGGCAATATGCTTGCACTTCATAAGAAGATATGTAAATGCAAATCATTTCACATATTGTTCATGTTTTTTGCATACTTGAAAATCTTCCCTATGCCCGCAGCAATGCGCTAGGCATCAACTAGTTCATGCATAGTCCTGCCACATCACCAAGTCATGCACGATCAGTCATAATTACATTCGGTGTACTCCCTCGGATAGTATATAAATGTCGGAGAGTTGACCAAACTTCTGCCTAGACCTCATATAAATTTCCGACACTTATTTCGGACCGGAGGTAGTACTAAGTTGTCACATTTTTTTTTTTTGGAAGATTCCATTCGGTTAACTACAGTCCAAAAGTCGCGCATTCTTCCTCGTATGCCCCGTGAAAGTCGAAAATGAGGCAACACTTCTCCCCCATTCTCCACCGGCGATGGCATGGGCCCTCTCTCTGTCAACTCTCAGTTCTGGCTCCGGTGGTAGCTTGGTTTGCTGAATGAATGTTGCGGGCCTATATGGAGACTGTACATCCATTTGCTTAATAACTGAAACTCTATGTTCCCTGACTTCGACTTGTACAAATAGGAGGTTTCATCCAAACTTGCGAAGGACCACATCATCTACCCCAGTTCTTGGAGCACAACTGTTTTCTTGTGGCAAATTTGCAAAAAATATGCACCCAAACAGTAGAAGGGCATACTTTTTGGCAAGGGAAAATGGGTAACAAATTAGCAGTACATAATTCTCAGCCCCTAATTCCATCTCATAGATGAGCAATATTTAATACTTCTCAGTACACAAGTACTAGTACTTAACTGTTACGGGTCAGCATCGTAGGGATCACAGCTACCTTGCTGCGATGGAATAACCAGGATTGGCTTCCCATGCTTCTTGAACTCAAAGACTGCAGGAAAGATAGCACTCGACAAATGCACATTGCCCATCAGATCCAGTCGCGTCAAGTTACCTATGGAAAGCTCACCAGTTATTCACTAATCCTTTGGTACATGCCCATTAGGGCCTGCCTTAAACATGGTTAAAGAAAACATAAGGAGGTAGTATATTCCTTACATGTCGTCTGCCTCAACGCACTACAAATTACTTCCAACGAGTCAGGAGGTAAGAGGTTAGATCCTGCATCGACTGAGACAAGGTTTGGTGCTTGTAGTATCAATCTGGAAATGAAGTGTGCGGTTTTGATCCCACCGCGGTTCTTACTGCAATATAAAATATATCAAGTGGTTGAGTAAACCGGCACATCAAGCATGCATCGTTGTCACACAGGCAGCGTTTATGTTCTACCTGATGTTGATGTGGGAGAGATGTAATTTCTTTGGCAATGCTTCCTCAAGTATTTGGAAGCCTAGGGGTCCTAAGCCAATATCTTCAACATTTAGCTCCCTTACATGTGAACCCAGATATTTCACTAAAGTAGCTGCCACAGAACTGCAAATTCATCTCAGTCAAAATGTCACGCAAGCTACGGAAAACAGAAACTCTGCACGGTTTTTTTTTTTTGATAGAAAGAAACTCTGCACGTTGAGAAAACACATACCTCCCAAGATGATTATCTGCAATAGACAGCATATCAAATGGTTTATTAACAGATATGAGGCATTCGAGAAGCTTAGTCGCACCAACACTGGACAGATCACAGTTCTCTGCTCTTAATCTCCAAAGAGGACTCTCCCTTTGCAGAGCCCGTTCAAAGAAATGAATAAGAAATCTGCAATTTTCATATGCACCTCCTGAGTGCTTACTGATAGAGCATAAACCAAGAAGAAGAAACTATCTTGAAGTTGAATGACAGACATGAAGAACTATTATGCACTCATGATTGATGCAAATCTAGAAAAAACTAAGACAAACAGGTAGTGAGGTAGTATAGTTCTACTGTCTACAATAAGCAGCATACACTTTTATCATGTGCAAAGTTGACAACTACCTGATACCCTCATCAGTGATTGGATTGTCACTTATATCTAAACTTCTCAAATTGGACATCTTTGCTAGAATAATGCATAGATCCTCCATGTCACCCTCCTGCAAATTGTTGCCCCTGATATGATAAGGATTATATTATGTTTAATTTCGCAGGCCATGCCAACCTCAAAAGAGAAGTGGTGACAAAGGTTTCTAATTATGGCGACTTGGTTAGTTAAGAAAGGAAATACCTTAGGTTAAGAACAGTCAAGGAGTTCAATGATGTATTTGACTCTAGTGCTGATGAGAAACTCGTAGAACTTCTGTCTACAGTTGAAAGCCAGCCTGAAATCTATAAGAGAATTATTATTTGCAGTTCAAAAGACAAATTTCAAAGAAGGAAAGGTTCTTGTGTGAACCCACATTGTTTTCAGATATCTCAAGCGTTTGTAAACTGCATGAAGATTTGAGGAGAGTATGAATAATCATTTTAGCGAATGATGGCTGCATCTTAGCATCGTTAAGTGACAGCAGCTGCAGCGACCTGATCAATAGTAAGAATAAAACAGTGTTGATGTGCACCCAATCATTTTGGCGAATGATCAATAACTAAGTAGCAACATTACACCATGTATGCTTATAGACACATGCAGCAATAACCAGTTTGCTGCATATACCAATCTTAAAATCCTAAGAAAAAATAATGATTCTTACTATGTTTTTTTGTAGCATTCTAGTCCATTATACTACTCTCGGTTTAAGATGAATTAACTTACATACATCCTTCAAAGGAAAAATGAGATTGTCCACACGTGATATGTGTGTCATAATACTCTCAATAAAATAATATTTTGTTGGGGTAGATAAAACACAAAAAAGTTCAAAATAACTGGATCTGGCACCTTTTTTTGGTTTCCGGTTGAACCCATGGTCATGTCCCATTTATTTAACAGGACCTTAAACAGTGCAATTAGCAGTACCCATTCCACACATTCAGCAAACTGTGTTAATCTTTTTAGTGTTAGGAGAGAGCGTTTACTTCAATAATTTATTCGAAGCATAAACTAACAAATACAACATCGCAACAATAGTTAACTGATTGCTCTGTTACATTTGGTAAGTAAAATTTTATGTTGAATTTTAGGATAATGGCATCATCTCTTAGTCGTAAACTGAACTTTTTTCATGATATTTTGCAATTTCTCTAAATTATTTGAGATGTTGCCACAGGTAGGAAAAAATTGCAGATCTCCTGTCTAAAATAGATTATGAAATCATGGCATCAGATGGCTGAACAAGATTACTTGGGCATCTAATTAAAGTGCCATTGTCTAAAATACATTCAAATACAACATTTGCCAAAAAAAAAAAGAATAATGAAGAAACAAAAGGTTTGGATTATTCTGGCTATTCCCCAATATCTGTTCGAAAATAAAACCAAGGGAGAATACAAGGGCATGCAACTTACTTTGCATATGAAATCAAATTTAATAGACCAGCAGAGACGGTTAGAGACTTGCTTTCACTAACGCGGGATGATTTAATACTAAGGCGCTGGATCTCATGATTTGTGGATCCCAGTTGGCAAAGACTATTGCAGACTTTATCCATGACTGCAGGAGAAAGCTGGCAGTGGAAAAATTCAAGAGATAACAGTGTCTTTGCATGACAACTTAGAAGCAGGCATACACCATTGACCTATCAGTGGAAATCGAAAAGAGGCTTAGAAAAGTGGAGCTATTTCTCACTCGCCATCAGCTAACAAAACAGAGCAAAGCAACAATATGGGCCATCGTGCAGAAAAGTATACTAGACCTATAAGGGTGTAGCTTATCTTCCGCATCACTTTTTTTCTAGTCAATTTCTTCTTTGGCATGCTTCTTAACTAGGTTGCATCAACCTTAATTTTCCCTATTTCTGTTGTGGTACAGAGATATTTACTTTACAGGACAGGGAAACTTGAACTATTGAATATAATGTTCCTTTTAACTGAGTTGCAGCAAATGATCATGAGGCTCTGCACATGTGCTTCCTTAAGCTATTGTATGCAACCACAAATGAAATATCACTAGCCTAATATTACCTCAGGATCTGATATGATCCTTAAGAACACCAAAGTTTCTAGCCTGCTAGATTGCAACATGTCCTGAAAAACAAAGGATTCCAGCAGTCAACTATGACCGTCTTGAGTCTGAACTTTACACAATGGATTCACATTTTTCATGCCATGCATATTGCAAATAAATATAACATGAAGGCCAACTCATCATGGAATTTTAGTGCACATTCATTGTCATATGGATAATGAAGATATTGCTATAACAATACATATCAGCAATACAAATGCACAACTGAAACAACACATTCTAAGAACCATAGATCATTAATCATAGACAGTGGAAAGGAACAAGGTACTGCTTGAGCACTTAGTCACTTACACAAACTTCAGCTGTGCAAAGCACATTTTGAAGTCTCAAGCACCTGAAAATGGGAAAAAATAATAAAAAGAATTATCATCGCTCTCAAAAGTCATTAATGGCAAGTTTGAGTTTTTTAATTGATTATAAATCACTAGCAAAGTAGCACCAGGCAGTTCTCCATGATAAGGTTCAAAACGGGTTAAACAGGAACAGGGTATGACAAACTAATGTCATATGATCCCACCTTGCATAGGATCCAAGTCTGGTCCAATGATATGATAGTCTTGAATACTCCCGAGCAACATCCTCACTGAGGTAAATAGAACTCATGATTTTAGCTGCATATATCATTGTTAGACTTGAAGGTAATTTTAATAGCTACAGGAGGTGCAGTTACAACTAATTAGAAGCATAGCATGGAGCTTTTCTTGGCCAGAAACAAATCAGCTCATGGTCTCATGTTTGTAAGATAGTTGTTCACTGTGGTAAGTAATAACCAAATAATGTTAAGCGTAACAAATAATTAAGGAGGCGGATGGGGTTTTCGATATTCACCTGACATACTTATTTCACGAATACTCCCACAGAATAGAGGAAGCAACGCAGCCTCTGTGGCTTCATCCAGGCACCTATAGAAGGTACAAAAAAGTGGTGAAGTCAGCCCAGACTGGATTAATTAACTAGTATTAACCAAGCTTGCAATTGTTTGATTACGCACTCTTGCAAATGCATTTCCCAGTACTGTCGCTGCCAATCTTCAGTAACCAAGTTATCATGTCGAGTTCTATAATGGCAGGGCCAGCGAAATTTGAACAATGACTGCCAAGCGGTGTTGAAGTCTTCACACCTGCTAGCATCAGCACAACACATATGTTAAATATTTAAATTGTGTTCTCTTGGCAAATGTCTTTTGACAAATAAGACAACTGACTTAATGGTGTGTAGATGAGCCTAACCTTGGACGTTTTGTCCCACGTCTATTGCCGTCAGGCCCTCCAAATCGAACAGCAAGGGAAGTAGAAGAGCAGCATCTATGATGGGAAATCAGAAACGCAAAGTGTAAGAATATTGTAAAAGGTGTAAAATTAAGACGAGCGATAGTTAAGTACTCCGTAAGTTCCAAGCTCTAGAACTGCATTTATAGACTGAAACTGATGGTCCATGGGAGGAGAGGAGAGGAGGGAGAGGGGAAGAAAGGAGAAGAGTAGAATACCGGGCATGGGCGGCGTGATGGAGCGATTCGAGAGCGAATGGCGGAAGACAAGATGCCAGCTGGTGGAGAAGCTCCCAAGGCAGCGCCTCCGCGACCCGCTCCGGCGTCAGGTGGCCGTCCTCCTCCTCGTGCTCCTGTGCGAACCCATCGAAATGACCAGATCGAACCGCGCCTGCTGCGTCGGCGGTGAGATGGGATGCGACCGCCTGTAAGCACAGCGACAGCAAAGTGGGCGCCGGCACCGCCTTCTTCGTGCCGACATCCGCCATGGCTGTCCCCTGTCCGGCTTCTGCTTGGTTAGGACATCTCCAGCGGGGCTGCTCATTTGGCCCGGACCGGCCTGATTTGAGCAGCCTGGGCCAAAACCAGGCCCCAGCGGCGCTGCTCATACGGACCGCGGTCCGTTTTTTTGTCCGCGGATGCTCAAATCTGACCCAAATTTGGTCCAGTTTTGAGCAGCCTCCGGACACGTTGGGACAACAATTTGTGTCCCGAACCCCCCGTCGTGGCCCACACAAAAGCTGAGAACATTTGCCCTTTCCCCTCCCACCCCTCATCCACTCCCGCTGCCCTAGCCATGGCCGACGAAGAAGGAGCCGCCACCGCCGCCGCCCGCCACCGCCACCGCCACCTACACCTCCGTGACCCTGGACCAGCTGGTCCCGGCCCGAACCAGGGCCGCGCTGCCGCCGCAGAAGCCGAAGGTGAAGAAGACGAAGGACGCGGCCGAGCTGGCGCGGACGGCGGAGCAATCGGCGAAGAGAGCGGACCGGAGGAGGAGGGCAAAGGAGGCGCCGCCGCACCCGATGGAGGACGAGCAGAAAAAGCTCGCCCAGATGGCGGCGCAGGCGGCCATAATCCTGCTGGGCCTGCAGCCGGCACCCACCATGGACGCGACTCCGGCGCAAGCCTGCAGCTCGAATGCATCGGCGGCCCGGCCGCGGAGCAGCCTCCAGAGCGAGCGGCCGACGACGGGATCGCCCGCGCCGGCATACGGCTTCTTGCCAGGCCGTGACCCGACGCCGCCTCCCTTCTTCTCGGTGGACATGGAGGACTCCTCGCCGGCCAGGGTCTCCATCGACCTGAACACGGCGCCCATGTCCTGCTTGTCGACTGCCCCGTCGAGCAAAGCCGCTGGGCGCCCCCCGCCGTCCGTTCGCCCGGTGCCCCGCAACCTGTTCGAGGAAATGCAGGACATGGAGACGCAGCCCACGGAGATGACAACGGAGGAGGTCGAGGGGCTCATGTCGAACATGATAGGCGAGGACGGCCAGGCGAGGTACGTCCACCCCGGGGACGAGCTGTACGAGGAAGAGGAGGTCCCCGTCGACGACGTGCCCCACATCGACGACATGCCCATGTTCATGGACGAGCTGACCCAGCAGGCCAAGGCCGCCAAGAGGACCGTGAAGCGGGGCATTGGGTTCACGGAGGCGGAGGACGAGTGCCTTTGCGACACATGGATGGAGGTGGGGCAGAACACCATTACCGGGGCCGAGATGAAGGGCAACGCCTATTGGAGGAGGATGCACCGGAACTACCAAGAGCGGGCCGTCCTGCCACCGTACTCCATGGTCACCACCCGGAGCGAGCTATCCATCCAAAAGAGGTTCGGGCTCATCTCGTCCGAGTGCAGCAAGTTCACCGGCTCCTTCGAGCACGCCATGGCCCGGCCTCAAAGCGGCGCCACCCTCGGCGACCTGGTGAGTGGCCACACGTCCCTGTCCTTCATATGCATTGCCCCCGTGTCCAACCGTCGAGTGTGTGCAGGTCTTCCAAGCCCTGACCTTGTACAAGGCCGAGCATGGTGGCAAGTCCTTCAACTTCGCCCATTGCTACAAGAAGATGAAGGACAACCAAAAGTGGAAGGAGCTCCACAACGCCATCAAGAAAGGCCAGGTCATGCCGGACGGGGTGCCGCCAATGGCCACGGGCCTGCCGGCCGAAGGCGCGACAACTGAACGACCAAGGGGGCGGAGCAACTCCAAGCTGGACAACAAGCGCGACGCCACGACCATCGCGTTGCAAGAGACCCTCCAAGGGTTCATCTCGCAGAAGGACAAGGTGAGCGACAAGAAGGACGAGAGGGAGGAGAAGAAGCGGCGGGAGCGCG
The DNA here is from genome assembly GCA_028641055.1 of Alopecurus myosuroides. Classification (NCBI taxonomy): domain Eukaryota; kingdom Viridiplantae; phylum Streptophyta; class Magnoliopsida; order Poales; family Poaceae; genus Alopecurus; species Alopecurus myosuroides. The sequence continues at coordinate 277,080,917 of CM054063.1, forward strand.
AGGAGATCACGAAGAACTACTTCATCGTGCAAACGAAGAAGCTCGAGATCGAGGAGGAGAACGCCAGGACCAGGGCCATGGAGGCCTCGACCAGGGCCATGGAGGCCGAGAACAAGAGGAAGGAGGTCGAGATCGCTCTGGCCGCCCAGGAGGCGCAGATCATGGCCATGGACCTGAGCTGCCTGACCCCGAGGAAGAAGGCCTACTTCGAGAGGAAGCAGCAGCGGTACATGCAGGGCCAGGAGTGATCGCGCCACGCCCCGATCGTGCCCGGCGACGGCCTGAACACGCGGCCGGCGTCGCTTTTGTACATTCTGGCCCTGGGCTGGCATGGCCTCACCTGGCCGCCTGAACCTTGCCCGAACCGTGGCCGGCATGGCCTGAACGTGGCCGGCATGGCCTGACGTGGCCCTTTTTGCATGCGCCTTATTATTTGTTATTATCTAGGGCATTTTGGTACTTTTTTTCGAACCGTGGCCAGCAAATGAGCAGCCCCGCTGGATGCACGGCCCAAATCCGCGCGGACACGGCCCCGGACGGCTGCTCAAACAGACAAAATGCGGACCAAATTGGTCCGCATTTGAGCAGCCCCGCTGGAGATGACCTTAGGGATGGCAATCTACCAGTCCTCTCACGCCCCCCACCGTTTCTGGCCATCCGATCGCCCGCGCTGATTTGTTTCAAACCGTCCGATTTATGTTGGCGATAGAGTGGGCCGATTGTCCCGATGAGGAGGGAACACTGGGGCTCTGTCGTTAATTGGGCCTTGAAACCGATGCTAAAGTCAGCAAGTAGTATACGCGATCGGAAAGAAAAATAGAAAGTAAATCTATCTCCAATCATTCTAAAAAGAAATCTATCTCCAATCGTCCCCACCAGGAGGCGAGTCCTGTCCTCCTAACATTTTTTTTCATGAGAATTCATCCAATCATATGAACTTAGTAATTAATAATGGAATGAATAATAAAGATGGGTGCGCAATTTAGTTTTGGATCGTTCACTGAGTTTAAATAAAAAGAAATAAAAAAGTATGCACTCCTCTAATAAAAAGTGAATATTGAAGGGCACTTGAGAATTCGGCTAGCCATGGATTGCGAAAATTCGGTCGGGAAGAAATTTCAAATAAAAATTAAGGAAGAATCAATAAATTGAACAATTCATGAAAAGTTAATTAGCGTTGTGAGCACCACTAGACTTAAATTGTTATTTAACCAGTTTCTCTCTTTTTATTGGTACTAGCACAATGCCCGTGCGTTGCAACGGAAAATATAAACATCCTGATCATAATTGTCCTTACTTTAAGACTTTTTCTTCGATCTCATATCCGTCTTATCACCCCGCCACCACGAGACGATCACCCCTCACTCTATAGCAACCTTGTTGAGCGTGGCCACCTCGAGGGGCCGTGCCCCTCCCATGGAATGACGTGACTGACAATGAGAGTGAAGTACACCGGGGAGTCCTAGTTACCGCGGGCCTACGGCTGCCTCCTAACGAGCTCGACCTAGGCAAGCTCGGCATCACACCCGGGAAGGCGACGGACGTGAAACACATGGGTAAAATAAAATTATTAGAAAACCTGTACTAATTTAATATGTATCAAGTCGCTTGTTGTTCATTCGCTGCCACTCTGCTTGGCAGATTAGCTAATAGGTCTTTCTCAGCTACTCTCAGACCAACGTCACACAATCTTACCAGGGCATTAAACACGAACGGACTGTCCAACTGATTGATTGATTGTTCTTAACATACAGGAGATTCCAAGGTTGTATAGGGAGGGATGAGGAAAGGAACTTATGCGCACCGTCCTCCTCTTCCGCATGGGGCTCCTCCTCCCCGTGTGCTTGAGCTGCTGCTCCTTGGGTTAGCCATGGAGGGAGGCGTGCAGGTTGGTTAGCGGCAGATCGATTGCCACAAAGGAGTGTGCAACAGAGTTGTTAGGGAGGAGGGACGCCCGGGAGCGACACACGGAGGGACAACAACAGGAGGCCGGGGCGTGCACGGTGGCGGCAGGAAGTCGGCATGGTCGGATGGATAGGGATGGTTCGGGTGAGATGTCGGGTAGCATCATGCCAACATCCTTCCTGTCTAGAGATTGGCGCATCATGCTAACACCCCGAGCGGCAGTGCAGGAACGTGATGGGAGGACCGTCGCGATAGTTGTGTGAGGAGTCGACCTGAACTCTACTATTTACACGTTCAAGATTATGTTTTCCTATTCCTTTCCTTGTTGGACTCTAGGAACAGCGTACCAAAAAAAACGAACGGGTATGACTTAACGATGGCATGGTGGGTAATTATTGTCAATCTGGGTGCCAAATTTTGATAACGGACCAACTGACTAAGTAACCAACTAAGGAAGACTTAACGATTTTATTATTATAGGAAAATATACCCGTGCGTTGCCACGGATTAAGTTTGACTAATAGGCGATCAATACTTTTATGACATGCTGCGAATCTTGTTTATATATTAGCTTAGTTTGCGCTCCTACTATGAAAGGGCGTATGCCAATCAATGTTTTAAATAACGGGCTACATCAAATATCAAGTAATAGAAAACTGCGGTATTTTAGTGTTTTGCCATATCAGAGTATGTTGAAGTATTGAGAAGTAATACTTACGATACTTTACAAAACTGTTCTTTTCCAACGAAAGGAAACTATTTTCGTTTGTATCCAACCTACAAAAATATACATGGAAGGCAAAATGTAATTAAATAATCGAGACTCCAAGAAGATAGTTTTCCATGCTTGATGATGATTCATGATTCATGCAACTCTACTGTTTTTCTGAACCAGATCTGTTCCGTCTCTAATCCACTCATGCCTTCATATGCGGTCATGCCAATAACAAATTTGACATAAATTTTCAAGTAACAATTTGAAGACTGAGTAGTCAAATAACACACTGAATACTGAATAGCTCATCTGGTAGCAACATGAGGAGATGGATTCCAGTAGTTTTTACCAAAGAAGTGCAAAGCGGCACAAGAAGTGCACCTTCTTGTTACATCCGCACCCACTTAATTAAGCAATGAATACATCGGAAATTCTGAACGGCGACCCTGGTGGAGAAGCTAAAGGCGTGATGTGTTTGATCCCTATCTGGCTCGCCTCCGAGGTGTATTTCGTCGCCAACACGCAGGCGAGACCATGCTCATGAAGCAGGGGACCAAGACAGACTCTAATATAAGAAAAATTATAACTAATTAATGGAAAGTTGTTTACTAACTCGGATTGAAATTTGGATAATATAAGAAGGATACCAATATAAGTATATTTCATTGCGGAATCATCTGATTGATAAAGAGTTGGGGGAGATCTGTTGGCTCGAAAACAACATAGATATCCTTGAAGTCCCTCCTTGATGGAGGTAACATTATATGTCTGATCTGAAATAAATATGTCTTATCTCGCTGATGATCCGGGATCAGATAAGTTCTCAAAGATACTACATATTTTCTTGATTGCAACTTTATCGTTAATATTTTTCCCTCTGCCATTGACTTACTGAATTTTCTGTATGTTAGTAGGAGTATCACCATATTTATTGAAGAAGTCCATCTCGAATTAACACCCACAAAACTTCACACAATGGAGATACTTTTCTCAACAGCCTCAGAACACACGATATACACACACTATGGATAGCCAGGTTCTTCCTTCAAATTTGTATACTCTCCCATTGAGTACTTTTCCTTCTCATGGTCAGTCAATACATCCCATTTTTTGTCTTCAAGCCCACGAGAAGTTTCAGTTTCTGACTTGATTATATCAAAAAAAGGAACCCTGACCAAAAGTGTAATCTACGAGAAAACATGGTCATATGGATGAGGTGCATACCACTTTGGACTTAACTATTTCGGCTGAGAACTCCATGAAAGTCTAAATTCACTGGCAAATAACAATTGAATCAGGAGTCCAAGAAGCACGTACAGCTAGATCTTTTAGTAGAGGCAAGACCATGTCGAAGAAAACTTTTATGCAGCCTGGGACGGAGCTACCGACGAACGACTCGCCTAGATGTAGATCGGCAGCGCACGGAAGAAAACTCATCTTTGTCTTGCCTTCTCTCTAGTGCACCCAACACAATTTATCTACTACAGTCGGTCGTGCTTCTCCGTATGAAGCACCACGCTGACCAGACAAGCAGACACTGCCCCGCACGAGCGCGGCTCAACTCCCCCACCAGAAAAAATCTGCTACTTCCCACCGGCTGCCAACAGACTCCATCTCCTCGACGTCGCGGCTATCAGACGGTTGAGCCAACAGCGGCCCCTTCAGCTCTCGGCAGAAAACGCAGTAGCTCACCTCGACAAAGATGCAGACGAAAAGAATGATGGCGGCCGGAGTCAAGACTCAAGAGGATGATGTCGATTCGCTCGTCTCAGGGTGCCTCTATTCGATTCCTTAAGTGGGACGGTCAGCACGGTTGCGCCGGCGACGGCCGAGACGTCTAGAAGGGAGGGGAACCGCACGCAGGCGAAGAAGTCACGGAGCGATTTGGTTACTAGTCGGGAACGCGCGCTCCGCCGCGCCGTCTGCATTTCGTTGTGCAAGGCCTGGGCTAACGCGGCCGACGATCGCATTGGAGCAGGATGGCCGTGCGGGCTAGGTGTGTTCTGCTGGCAGGCTTGGCACGCAGGGCTTGTGTTGTGCCCCTTGTCAAGTGTGGTGCATAGGGAGGGATTATCAGCAGTAGTTGTACTCCATGACGAAGGGTGTGTCAGTGGTGCCGAAACAAATCCTCTTAAATTTTGCTATGAGGAATTCTTATGGCTAACTGTATCAGAGAAGGCTAACTGAATACAAAGTTTTATCTGTTCTGTCATATCAATTCTACCGTGTAGGACTGCCTTCTAAAAATGGCGTCAATTTTTGCTTAATGGTCTTTAATATTTTTTTGTAAAATAAGTGGGCATGGTTTGATAATTTTTTGATATAGGAACTTGGTATATTACGTTTCTAGCACGTTGGGGGACACGGTATATAAGAACAATACGGCCCAAATAGCAGAATACTTAGTTTAGAAGGAATCACAGGGATTCGACCTTGATTAGGCAAAGTGGATCACCTAGAGATATAGACACACAAAATGTCTACACAGACGCCTACATAATGTAATACAGGAAGACAGCTGGTTTTGGTGTGTAAGAGCAGGACACACAAAGCTACTGGATGCAAGAGCACACGTCATTCAGGCCATGCAGCAAACGCCCTCCTAACACAATTTGACCTTCCGTGCAGGCTGAAAATAAGATTAGGACCAATCAGCAAACCTAAGAGTGAATGGGAAAAATAAATAGGAACGGGACGTACATGCATTGTTTCGAAACCTTCTTTGTCTTCTCGGTACATTCTAGGAATAGCTACCTTCTGGTGGTACCCTCATGCAACAAAGAAGAGAATTGAATAATCGAAAATACACAGAGAACCTAGTGACCTGCCCTGATATTTTAAAATAATTTAAAATTTTGGAAAAAGATAATTATTTTCTAAAACAGAAATTCCGGTAAACACTTTCAAGCATGGTACCTGTACAAAAAAATTCGTAAGAAAATAACAACTATTATTGCTCCATGGGATGATGATTTTGGACAAAGTAGTGGTATATACATGCTAATTTGTTAGAAAAAATTCCTTTATTTTCGCCCATAAGTCAATGAGAATCTTTCCTAGCCAAGTTATTTACACAAGTAGAATACTTGGTCATCTTTAAGCATAAACAATTCAGAATTATTTGATCATCTTCTAAATGTCAATCTTCCGAATATCAGGGTATCCGAAACCCGAAAGACAAAGGGTTTGTGTGACATGAATAATGCTCATGACCTAATAAGTACCAGAAAAAACACAATAGGATACAACATACTTTTTTCGTAACGCTTCGGAGTGGCGATCTCGCACCATCAGCATGCAGATCTTCAACTTGATCAGTGTCGAGCAACGCCTTCTCTCATGTGGCTTCCTCAAGTGAAGTTTCAGCAAAGCTGCTTGGCAAACCAAAATAACACATGTATATAGACCGAGTAAGCTAGACTGCTGGAGGTGGCGCAGTATGCATGCCTACATCAGCCGATGAATTCCGTTATCTCCATAACCTTGAATACCGACATTCATAAGAAATACAGCATGAATACAGTAAACCCAGAATAGCTAGATTACCAGAGGGGATGTCATGCCACCAGCAGCCTCCTGCACACCAGAGCCCTCAGCAAAGGGAGCCAAAGCCTCCGATGTCTTGCCGGTTGTCAAGAGAAAAATGTTAATTATAATCAGCTATTTTCCATCTGTGTTATAATTTTTTTCTTACGGATATATGACGAAATCGGCATTAGTCCATCACAGTCGAATATACATGAAATTTGAACTAATATAACTGTCACTGAAAAATGGGACACTTGCTGCTATCAAACAACTTCTCCACGACCCAAATCAAATGGCATAATCCAAGAATCATCAATACTGTAATACATACTTGATATTTATTAACCATGAACCAAAATAGCACTATGTAGATGAACGTCAAGTTAAGAGAACACAGAAATAACCCTGGTCTTCTGAATGCTCAAATTTTCCATCTTACTTTCAGGAAGGCAACAACAGCTGTAGTACTATAAAGTGAACCTAGTAAAGCATATCAGACCTTCATCAATCTTAATGCCAAGACCAATATATTTTTTTGAGTACTCGGAACTTTTGCCATCCTATTCTAGAAGTGTACCATCAACTATAGTGCTAGAAACTTAAACTAAGGAAAAAAATCATCACATTTGTGTAAACCTAAATGGTAGTAGCAAAATATTCTGGGTGAGTACTCAGTTCATCAAAGAGACCCCATCTTGCACAATCAAGGGCACCTTACACTTTAAAATAAAAAATCAAAGGATATTCGGTAATTTTTCTCAATACCACCATTGAAATCATGCTGAAAACTAACAAAGCAAACACTACAGTACTATTATAGTTTTTATCATCCTGATTATATGAGAAGTGTTTCTGAAGAAAAATAATCACAGAAATGAACTAATCTGCATGCTATGGGCTTTTTATATGGTACTGACATGTTTTTTTAGGCAAGAAATAACATGAATCAACTATGTTTGCCATAGAAATAACAACTTGTATATTTAACATCAAAATAACATGAGTCAACTTAGTTTATCCTAAAAAAGAGGCACAACTTCCTTAGCACGGTAAAAAGTAGCAGTTTTGACAACATTTAAAAAAACAAACCAGACGTCTTTTTGCATATAACAATGTGTTAACGCTCTGAATGATTTGAATGGATACAAAGCATGTTAACATAAATGTTGCAGCTTCAAAAAAATTCACTCAAGGACATCCATATTTCTGGAGGTGATCATAACCCATACCCACTTCAAAAAATCACCATAGAATTAAGTCGTCCAACAGCTTACGGAAGATGATCTCACTATATTATTGTACCATTAGGGGAAAATGTGTCCTAGACAGGGATATGTTTTCGTCAGTTGTGGAACATCATATGCAGATTTTGAATAAAGAAAAAATATTCCAGTCTTCAGCCTAACAGATCAACCATGCAGAATTAGCACGATACATGGAACACAAATGAAAATAGCAAGAACATAGACATTAGGATAGTGATTACTGTCGTAAAAAGAGGACTTTAACTGAAACCAAGACTAAGATAGCCGAATATGTACTATGGTATGTGCATAAAAAATAATTGAAAGAGAGTACAATTTGTTAAAAAACCCGAGACATATTAGGTTAGTTGGTGCTAACAACCAAGTAATTTTTTTTTGTAAACCGAGATAGATTAGGATAGGTGGTGTAAATATATTGTAACAGCTTATGCGATCTTGGCACCACTTAAGTATATAGACAAGCCTACGGGCTAATGCACGGCAAATTACGCTACCTGACTAAATTAATCTATGGACACTAACCATTAAAAACTTATTTAGGGATGGACTGTGCAGAGCATGAGCAACCCAGGTGAAACATGCTAGTTGGAACTGCATTTTAATTTTTAAATAGCAAAGGGGGATGAATAAGCAAACAAATGGGGTATCTGTGATACCACCGATGGATATTATAGTATACAAAAAATATCCAAAACTACAGGACACAAGCATAAGTAGAAACAAATATGTAATACTTAATGAAGCCAAACGCACATTGTAACATAATTTGGTGGCATGCACACTACCGTGGCCTCTCAAGCCATGCCTCTCTAGCATGAGTGCGAAAGAATCAACTCATTGGACACCCAACATGCAAGAATCATGAAAGATGCATGCACCTTAGTATGAAAAAACAAAGATATATGTGGCTCGTGTCTGAATTTCTGTCTAAAAAACAAACATGGATGATAAGGGAGAACAGAAGCCCCGTCGAATTTGCTAGAGAAACTGCGACATTGTCAAGTAGTGAGGTCCGGGTTCCAGCCCGGCGAACCTGGCGGCAGTCTGTAGGAAGACACACTTGAGTGGGTTCCGGCCTAGCGGCGTCCATCTCTAGGAAGACACGCTCGAGGGGGTTCCAGCGTCCATCTTAGGAAGACAATTTCCAGGGACTTCACCTTCAATTTGGGTGCGAAGAAGAGGAGGCAAAGGTTCCAGCATAAGTCGCCAGTAGCCTGGCGATCGACCATCAAGGGAGAAGATGAGTTGTACCTCCTTAGCCCGCCAATATGTCTGCCACCGACAAAACGACGGCACCACCGAACTCCTTGCGACACACTCTAACCGCCCCTCTTGGCTGCAGCGGCGGATGATAAGTTGAAGAACTCCAGCAGCATCACCAAATAGAGAAGATGGGGTCAAAGCAGTGCTGGAAAACGTGCCCCAAATCCCCACCAACCAGTCCAAACTACTTGAGAATTTGATCTGGAACCAGATCTGTAGCACATCAGAGAAGCCGTCCATGGCCAAATCAAAACTGAAAAACGTGCCCCAAATTCCAGCTTAGTGGAGAACCTGATTTGGTACCAGATCGGTAGCACATAAGAGGCGGTCATGGAGATTTGGTAGAAAACGGCATCATCAAGCAAAACAGGATAAGAAGGAAACAGATTCAAGATAGAGAGGTTATAGGACATGCCTTCGGATCGGAGCCAACGATGAAGAAGCCGACATGATTAACCTGCAGATCAAACGGAAGAAGAGGGGGGGGGGGGGTAATGGAGAGTCTATCGGCTGAGAGGATAGGAATGAAAAGAACACACCGCTTTGACCACGGTGGGATGTGGCCACCGCTTTGACCAAGACAATGCAAAGAGAGATACCACGCGGAGCCCCAGCCAGGAGCCAGCTGCGCGGCACCGACACATAAGGAAGCGGCCCACTCGCCCAGCGACAGCGAGAGACAAAATGGCCCACAGCCAGAGGCACAAAGCGCTGGACGAGGCCTGCCATTGCTCGCAGACTACGGAGCTTACAGCTAAAGAGAATTCAGAAAGCAAAGACCATCGATAAACATACAATGATTATCTATCTAACACACGAAACCCATTTTACTCACTAACAGTAAAAAATGTAGAAAAATATAAATCAGCCTCTCCCCAAAAGGTCACACATACAACGGCTATACAGCCACCTATTTTTACATCGCAATAAGAACACGGTATAAACCAGGATCATAACGTGGGAAAGCATGACGCGACATGCATGCACAACACAGCAAAATGGCATTCCAGAGGCTTATTAACAGAACCCCATTGCCATGGTACCGATAAACAGAAAGATACTGAAATCTGGCAAATAGAGAAAAAAAAGTGTGGGAAAAATAAAGGCATTTTCACCGGTTTAGCACTGAAATCCAGAAAGCCCTCTCTTACCGTAGGCCTGATAAGGACGCAAGGAAAATCAAAGCAGCATCTTTTTTCATGCTTCCATTACCGTACCATGTACTTATAGAGGAAGTATAGTCATAGATGTGTATGTCAGGTAAAAATATGTGTGTCCTCAAATAGTGTGCAACCAAATAATTATCTGAACTTGGAAGGCATGTGAAACCTATAACTGAAGCACCCCCATCTAGGTAACTTAAAATCTCACCAAAATATTTCATCAAAGAAAAATAAAGAACTTGCCATAAGCCTATGTGTATTTAGGTTCGCTTATACATTACAAATTAATTAATTTTGGTGATTACCAATTTATATTTAGAAGTGAATTAATCAAAAGCTGCAGAGAATCAAATAAGGTAAGTGGAAGAGCTCGCATAAATTCTTCTGGAGCTCAACCTTGAATTCATTGTACAGAGATCAAAATAATTGCTCGGTTGGCTCTTTAATTCATTGAGCATTCAGGGATCAAATCAGAGTAACCCATGAGAGCATAGCCTTGAGGAGGAAATCATAATAATCCACAAGTCTCAGTAAACTCATACAGGGAACGGTTTCAACATTCAAATGTGCAAGAAAAAAATGCATTTCCTATATTCAAAGAGTAATGAATAAAGCAATTCGGTTGTGAATAAAGATCACATACATGTTCAAGTCCAATTCATAAATCCATCCGAGCAAATCAACAATATATTCTAAAAAATGTGTACATATCCTAATGAATCCAAATTACATGTTCACGTAACTGTCTGAATGAAGGGAAAAATAAAGGAAATTGCAATCTTATCTTGGAGAAAGGAGTAGACGGCCTGGTCACCTCTTGTTGGAGCAGCAGAAAGTAGATCCAATCTTAGAGCAGTAAAGGTAGCCAGGTCCAGGTGAGAGAGCCGCAGAAGCTACATCAAGGAGATGGGTTAGAGGAGCAGCGCAGTCAGGTCGGAGAAGAAGCACACGGCTCGCGCCGCCGGTCGTCGTCAAGTCCACCAGAGAAATCTTGGCCTCGTTCTAGATGAGGTGGGAGGAGACGAGCTGGGGGTCGCGAGAGAGAGAGGAGGAGACGCGGTGGAGGGAGGAGACAAACGGCGGCGGCCGGTTCCTGGCGTACCGGCGCCGGAGTGGTTGGCGGCGCTAGGGTTCAGCGGGCTAGGGTCTGTTCCAGCAAGACTGTATGGAGGAGCAAGGAGACCAGCGTGGGGAAATCGTGGGCGTTTTCCTCAAGGGTCGTGTGAATATATCGGAGGGCATTCTAAGTGTAATTCTGAGAAAGTGATAGGGGTATCGAGGGCGTGGGATTTGTAGAAAACCAGAAAGTCATCCCGGACGTACTTTGGCCTAACCAGGAGTCGCTGAACAATGGGCTCGACAATTGCTTTTTTGCGGGAGTGGCCTGAATGGGCGGGTCATCAACGGAGCTTACAGCTGAAGGTAATATGGGTGGAGCCGTGAAGGTTGGATCCATTTAGGTCTCTTCCCGTGGCCCCTTTTGTTTAGGAGATTGGACTGCTGGACGGTCACGATGCACGGGGTTGAGGCGGTCTCCAGGTACTTAGCGCGATGGACTCGGGATTCACACGATGTTATTACAGGAAACGGGGAGAAGTCGAACACGTACGAAAACAAAAAATGATGCACGAAAAAACGGACGAAAATCTGGGAGAAGAAACCTAGATTATTGGTGGCAGTGTGGGTAATTTATGTCAACTTTGGGGACAGTTTTAATGACGGTCCGACCGACCAAGTAACCAACCAGGGAAGCCTTATCGCTTTTATTATTAGGTAAAGACTAGCAAAAATGCCCGTGCGTTGCTACGGATTGGTTTTTACTTTTAGATGACGTGGTCTCATATTGCAGTTGTTATGTACTAAAAAAATTCCATTGACCCATGTAACCCTAGCCGAGTTCAGGATAGCTCTCTAAAAAATTTCTCTTCGGTGCTACGGATTATTTTTATTTTTAGATGACGCGGTCTCATATTACAGTTGTCGTATACTAAAAAAATCCATTGACCCATGTAACCCTAGCCGAGTTCAGGATAGCTCTCTAAAAATTTTCCTCTTCGGTTTGCACATATATTTCGATGCACTCTTTTATTCTCACCCTATATATTTCAATGAATCAATATTTTATTAATTTATTGTTTCTACCAATATAAACACAATAATCAACTAACATGAAATGGTTATAATTTATATATAACAAATAGGAAAATGTGTTCGTGCCCCCGGGGACTATACCACCCCATTCGTTGTCGTCGGATCGAACATTGATGAGATTAGGACGCACAAAAACATTCACGATTAGTTCCTAACCGTTTTTGTGAAACGGGGAATCCCAGCCTCTGCATCTAGTTGATGCATGCTACTTTTATATTAAAGGAAATAGTAGTTAGTTTCTACCTAGTTGCTGCCATGAATACACGAGTTAATGTGTTTCGAGTTCAACAGGCTCAACCTTCAAATCCGTGGTCGGTCAGCCATGCACAATGTCTAAATCTTAAATATTGAGTATGAGGTCGAACTCGATGCTTTGACTGCAGCCAGCTTAATCCTCATGTAGCTTGCTTCACATCTCAGCACGTCCAACAAAAGAAAGTGTGTCAGCTGATTGCAATCTTTCTTTAGCTTTAATAGACATTATCCTAAATAGCAATCAAGCCCGTGCCTTGCAACGGAATTAAAAAAAATACGATGTAATTGACAAAAATAAGAAGACACACATACTCATACTGATGTAAACAAATACTTGCAGGTAGGAAAGCCACGCTGCCACGAGCAGGACTTCACATATGCTGTAGTGCTATAGTTTGCTTCTTTGTTTAAGCCTGATTGGCTGGACCTGGCGCTGTACAATAGCTTTTTCATCGCCTGTGTAGTCTAGGTTGCAGGTCAGCGAACAGAGTTCCACAATGTCCAGTTCTAGCACGCTTGGAAGAGATCTATCTCCACGGGAGATGGCTTACGAATTGTGGCTTGGCTTGAGCTTCCATGGATGGTACTTCCGCGAATTAGCAATATATTACTCTCTGTCTGCATCTTGGTTGGTCGGAGATGAGCCCAATAACCAAGCGCGTGCAGTAGTCGCATTACCGTGCAGGAGGCCGCCTTGAGACCGGACAGGCTGCCGAACCCGAGCGGCCTCATCCATGGATAGCGACGACCTGCTGCCGGTGTTGCCAATTAGATGCACGTCTATAGTAATAAAGTATATTTAGGCCGGACGATCGACTCCAGAGAGAAGTCCTCTCTTTGTCCAACTGCCCAGGACGTGCCAGCGCGGGGACGCTCTTGGGATCTATAAACGTTGCAGTAGAGGAAGGTACCCATGACATGCCGGCGCGGGGACACGTACGCTGGAGCAACCTCCTCATCCGCGTTGCTAAACACCCTCACCGCATCATCGGCATCGGCAGGGCAACGCTTGGCGCCCCTTCCGCACCTGCGCCGGCCATGGAATCGGCAGGGGACGTTGAATTTGAGAATCAAAAGAGGACACTGCGGTTGTGGCTGCGGCTGTTTGATCTTTTATAGATGCAGCAGCGAACCATGGCATGGTGTCAGACTTAGGGTGGAAGACGGACGTATCTAGCGAGAGGTGAAATTCGTTCGTGGCATGTATCGATCAGAGTTCGGTCTTCTCTCGGTTCAATCTGCTATGGTAAGGGCTGGAATAGTTTGGCCAACCCTCGTCAGGCCCGCAGAGCCAGATATAACGGTAGGTATAGATTATTATTGGTGGCACAGTGGGTAATTTATATCAACTTTGGGGGCAGTTTTAATGACGGACCGACCGACCAAGTAACCAACCAGGGAAGCCTTAACGCTTTTATTATTAGGTAAAGATATCTTCTCTTTAGCGACTTATTTTCCATGGTTGGTGATCATCATAAAAATGTATTTTGAGCTGTTGTGAAAGTTTGAAACTCTCATGAAATCTATTTTCCAAGTGCTCCACTAAGCTAATAAAAACAAACAAACAAAAGGAATATGATATAACTGCCAACATGCAATGGTTATGATTATTTATCTTCCATTATGGGGCATTTTCTAGAGTCTCTTGCCATGAAGTTTTCCATTTGCCATGGTTTGCTAGAGTCAATTCAATTTTGGAGAACCCTGAGTTGTTTAGTATTGTTTTCATGATAGTATTCGATTTTGTGTTATTCTTTGTTGGTTGAAGTTATATCTTTAGATTTTATTGTAATTCATATGTCACTGGCCATGATCATGTTTTATCGTCGTAAGTACTTCTCCATGTTTCTAAGGGAATAGAATGTTTCAGCTATGATTTTCATATAATATGCTATGAATGTTTGGTAAAGTCTTGAGTTTTATTTGTGATTCTATGATGGTAACGTGGGAACTTTGACTATATGTTACTTAAATTATATGGGATCATAGGATTGCGTTCTCGAGTAAGGCAGAGGGGAGGGGTGGTCGGAGATGAAAAACAATATGTCAAACGACTTATAATAGGTGGTTGTTGATCGGGGACCTTAATTATAATTTAAAGCTATGGTTGGAATTTTATGACTTCATAAATCATGTTATTACGCATATGTGATAACCCAAATTTTTTGGTAGATTAATTATTTTAACTACAATAATAATTAGCCTCTAATTTGCTTGATTTTTTTCATTTTCTCTATTTAAATTATGTGCATGCGATACAAAAATTAGATGAATTAATGAATTGGTAAGCTAGCCTCATTTGGTTGTGCATGATCATTAGCTAATAGTGCTAGTACTTCTGCCGAATGGACTAGCTAACTCATACATCCATCGATGCATGCATGGAACTTGGTAGAAGTACTATTGTGTATATGCATATAATCATTAGAAGTGAAACGTGGCAGGGTAAGAGAGGTTAATGGCTGAGTTATTGCCTGCTAAGAGCATCTTCCACTAGTTCGCCCCCCAAGGCCCTTTTTTGAGCCGAAAATTCGCCGCGCTATGGCGGTGCCGGCGATTTTTCGGCCTGGGGACACTTGTTCCCACTTGTGACACCCCCAGCCCGCCGAAGGAAAACTCTGGTTTGGGCCCGATTTTGAAAGATTTTGCATGAATTCGACAAATTTGGGCATGATTTCACATAATTCGGCAAGCTTGAGCTTGATACGGCACAATTCGGCACATAATTCAACACCACATATATTCCCGTACATAGTTCATCCCATAAATAAATACAAATCAAATAGTTCAACAAACCAAGTTTATAATTTAAAAAATTTTGAGTACAAACTGCAACACATGAAACTATGTGTTGCTCTTGCACCTCCATAGATGCTCCACTACATCATCCTCCGGTCGTTGATGCGTCGACAGGTAACGTATCTGCGAACGCATAGTGAGGAAGGCAACCCGTGCTGTAGGCACCTCGTGATCAACAGCTGCAAGAGGAGTCTGTCTGAAATATGGTTCAGTGTCAACCACTAGATTCTTCTTATCGCTCTCAATGATAATGTTATGAAACATCACGCAAACATTAATCAACGACCACATCTGATCTTTCGACCAGGTCAGAGCCGGTTACGTACCGGACAATGGACAAACGAGATTGGAGCACACCAAATGCTCGCTCTACATCCTTCCTGCAAGCCTCCTAGCACGTTGCAAATCAAGAAGTCTTTCCTCCAGGTATGGGGTTTGAGATGGTCTTCATAAATGTTGCTGACTTGGGATAGATGCCCTCTGCTAGATAGTACCCCTTGTTGTACTAGTGCCCATTGACCTCGAAGTTCACCAGAGGAGCATTTCCTTCCATAAGCCTGCCAAAGACAGGGGAGCACTGCAGGACGTGATTTCATTGTGAGTTCCTGGCATGCCAAAGAAGCACTGCCAAATGTGATCATGTGTTATGACTGCCTCGAGCGCCATACTGTAAGATCCTTTGGCACCTCTGTATATTCTCTGCCAAGCAAAAGGATAGTTGTTCCGGCTCCAATGCATACAGTCTATGCTTCTAAACATCCCGGGAAATACTCTTGCTTCATTCTCTGCTAGGATCCGAGCAATATCTTCAGTATTGAGTTTCCTCATGTACTTTGGTCCAAACACTGCCACCACTGCATTGCAAAACTTGTACCAGCACTGGAGGATGGTGCACTCGGCCATGCGCAAGTAGTCATCCTGCGAATCACCGGGAGCTGCGTATGCAAGCATCCTCATGGCCACCATGCACTTCTGGAGTGAGGAGAATCCAACCAAACCGGTGCAATCCTTCTTGCAAATGAAGTAGTCGTCATACTCCCGGAGCCCATGCATAATCTCGAGAAAGAGCTTCCGGTTCATCCTGAAACGGCGCCGGAACACTGTGTCACAATGGATTGGATTGTTAGCGTAGTAATCGGCGTAAAGGATGCGGTAGCCCTCCGCCCGATGCCTTGCTTTGCTCTTTCGCTGGCCAGGCATCGAGCCACCTCGTCGCAGCTCTGCATTCACCACGAGCATCCCATCTAGCGCGGTGAGCATCAGCAGGTGTTCCTCATCGTTAGCGCCGATGTCGGCTTCCTTCGGCAGCAGTTCGGTGATCAGCTCCTCATCGTCATAGTCCATCGCCGAAGAGGCAAATGGTCGAACACCTCACGGGCCTTGGTGGTTGCTGGCTGTTGGCACCTGCCCCTTTCCGCCACAAGAGATCAGCTAGAAGGGGGAAGAAGGGACGGGGCGCAGCGGAGCAGCGAGGGCTTTGTTTCTGCAGCTAGAATCAATAATGTGAATTTGTTACCGTGATTGAGACAGATGATGACAGGTTAACAGAGAACATGTACTATGCTGGAAAATTGGAGACATGGTTATATGGGATGAAAAAAAAATAGATGGAACGCCAAAGATTCAAAAAAGGGACATCTAAATTTAAATGTAGTGAAAGGGAAAACTTTGCCTTTATCAGACAGTAACATGCCAACGGTAGAAGAATAAATTCCTCTAACGAATAATTGACAACCTTATTCAGTTATGATGATGGAAGCATGCACATGGTAGGCACTCAAAAAATCGAACGACCCACTATTTTACGGCTTCTAGTAGCCTCTTGGAATTGAATGGAACTTTGTCATGGAATCAATGATATGATTCATGATTCTAGACATATATGATTCATGATTTTTTTTTTACAACATGAACGATTTATATTTTCGGGTTTGTAACAATCGATTGAAATAGCCGAGGGTAGTGGACGTGCATGCGCGTAAACATAATGGGATATGAAAGATACCTATCTAGCCTAGTGCAGCAACACTATGATTCAATTGTTCAACCTTGGCTCTATTCGGTTGACATAGGGTTATCTTGGTATTTTGTTTAACAGGCCAACACGTTAGTGTTCTCTGATGTAATCGTCGTTTCCCTAGAATTACTTCCAGCTATTGTACTCTTTAGTGCTCTCTGACATCATCGTTGTTTGCAGAGAATTACTTCCAGATATTGTACTCCCTTAGTTGCACTAGTTTCATGCATAGCTTTCCATGATTCTCTACTCGTTTCTCTAACTTGATCACTCTTCGGGGTCTGGATAACTGACAAGCCTTAGGAGCAAGATGTAAACATGTGAACTGTACAACATATTGAATTAACTTAACTAACAATCCTATATCAATAGTACAAATCCGATGCGAGCTTAGGCCTATGCTCTTAGCCCACGGAGACTACTCACACATCATGATTTGTTCAATAATTGAATCCATTATAATTGAGAGCACTTGAATATAAATAATTGATAAACTTACAATGTCGCCAATCATTAAGAAATCTGGATTAGAATATGGCTATGGAGATTCTAGGGGAATATCAAAGAAGATGGAGCGGTGGCGGTTGCCGAACTTCATGACGGGGTGGATTAGTGGTTGTGTGATGTGGACGGTGGTTATTCCCCTCTATTTAAAGAGGGATTTGGATTAGTGCGAATCTAATGGCGGGCTGTACCCATGGTCGGTAAGTCCTATGTAACTTGTCTTTGGCGCCCCGTTTACTCGGGTATGTCCCCGTCGCATGATCAGTTCAAATCTCGATGTATTTTTTTTATAAAGGGAGTTTTATATTACCTAAATAGTTAAGTTTTCATGTTTTACTTTAATTTTAGATGTATGGACCATGATTGAATGGTATATGATCATTTTTAAATTTCATCGTTGCACAAAAATAACTAAAAGGAAGGAGGTGCCGCCGGAGGCACCCGCCCCCATTGGTCTGGACATGTGTCTAGATGCCCTGAAACCGTACATTATTTGTGGGCGGTATGAACACAAAGATTGGGACGTTTTCTGAAGATTCTTGCTATTTTCCAAACACTAAGGGCAGAGGATTGTCAACTCTTTATGGGTTCCTTTTGTTTTGTGGCAAACTTAAACGTGAAGAATCACTGGTAGAAAAAAGGCCTACAGTCCCGGTTCGCCAGGCCCATTAATCCCGTCCAGGCAACCGGGACTAGCTACGCGCGACTAAAGGCCCCACCCTATAGTCCCGCCACTTACGGACCGGGACTAAAAGCCCGTCCACGTGGGCGGGTGGCGGAGCCGGGGGGCGGAGGACATTTAGTCCCGGTTGGCCACATGAACCGGGACTAGATTTATTTCGTAATTTTTTTAATTCATTTGGTTTCTAATTATTTTTCTCACCTTTTTTCACTCCCTTTTTTTCACTCCTTTTTTTCACTCCCTTTTTTTCACAATTTGTATTATTTGCTTAGTGTCTAACTAAGATTATCTCTAGTCAAATTACTTACTCATGTCAAACTTCCCGCTCGGTCACCCATCCTCCCACTACTTTAGCACTAGCACGCTTAACTTCCGAGTTCCATCCCGTCCCGAATCCAAGTGTTTCTCACGCATGTATGTGATAGTAGTATCATATCAATCTTATTAACATGTTGGTCGAAGCCACATTTCTTTATTGTTTGAATTTCAAATAAATCTTTTAATGAACAAAAGTAATGATGTAATTAATAATTTTGAATAAATAAATAAACATTAACTTTTAATTTGTATTATTTCTAAAAATAGATCACACATAACACAACATAGATCGATCACACATAACACACAAACATAGATCGATCACACATAACACAACATAGAGTCGATCACATTTCATAACATATATATATAGAGTCGATCACAAAAGATATCCATTACATATATATACAACTAATTAGATACCCATTACATGCATGCACATAGATATCGAACGCATACATCATCTATGGCCCCGCCGAGTAGATGCGGAACAACTCGTACTCGACATATGCATCTATGGCCGCATACTTGAGGTTCGTCATGCGCAATGGGGTCTCCTCCCAATAGAAGTGATTCTCCCGGCGGAAATAAGTCTTCATCCTTTGATAGCCCTGGTGGATGAAGGTGCTTGCCATGACAGCCATCCCGGTCTTTGGCCCGGTCAACTGGATAAGATTCTGAAGATCAACGTAGTGATCTTCAGGTATCATAATACCGATGCGCATCAACTTCACACGGTCTTGCGTGATGTCAACGCTGCAAAAGTCAAACCCCGAGTTGACAAAAAAATCAACAAGGTCCGGGCAATGCTTTGAACTACTGTAACAACAAAAATAGGATATCTGTTAGATATGTTGCAACACACGTATTCTTCACATGCAACAAAAAAACTCGAAGATGCATGCAAGATTGTACGTGTGCTATAGCTTCTACCTTGACCATTGGAAGACCAACACCGACTGCTTGAACGCAATCTGGATGACGGCAACATCCTTCTGATTCGCCGTGTACTCCAGATCGAGCCCAAAGAACCGGTGTTCTTCGGGAGCTGCAAAATAGAGATCGACCAAATGACCCAGAGCTTCATGCAGCCTCGCGGAACTGTTGGTGAAGATCACGTCCAAATCCTTGCCGCATGGTGTGGGACCTTCGTATTGCGTCCAAACTTCAGCCATTTGCGTGCGTGTGCTTGGATCGAAAAGAACAGAGAGCGAGAGAGGAAGAACAGAGAGCGAGAGGAAGAACAGAGAGCGAGCAGTTGGAATGGCGCCCTTCTGCCTCGCTCGCGAAATAAAAACCGCCGCGGGGGAGGCGAGAAGCTTGATGTTTAGTCCTGGTTGGCCACGGGCACGGGGAATAAAGGGCCATTGGTCCCGGTTGGCCACGGGAACGGGGAATAAAGGACCAATAGTCCCGGGCGGCCAGGTCAACCGGAATTAATTCCCTCCACGCGCCGCAACGCACTTCCCAACCCGCGACGTCTGACCTTCTGTCGCGGGTCTCCTCCCGACCCGGGACTAAAGACTCATTAGTCACGGTGCGCGACGCTTGGGGACTGATGCTGGCATACCGAAGGCCTTTTTTCTACCAGTGAATATTTAAGAGTATTTTTTTTTGCAGTAAAATATTTAAGAGTATGACGTGTAGGTGTTGTGGAACGCGTTCCACAGGCCGTACGTGTTGTGCTCATCGCGCCAGCATTACATGTTAAGTAGTTGGGTGTCCAATAATGTAATTTTTTTTTATATGATGTCCAATAATGTAAATTATATAGGTCAGCAAAAGCGTGTGGAGTAGACTATAGCGTGACAAGGGAAAACGACCTCTTCGTCCCCTCTCGCCAGTTTCAACCCCGCTCTTGCAGTTCGACACTGAAATAATCCCGAATCATCTACCGCGCCATCTCCACCGCGTAGCCGTCGTGCTCGACATCCACCACCGCCACCAACCAAGATATTACTGGACGCGTACGGCGAGGCCATGAGGTACGAGTACGACGAGCCCATCACGCGCTCTCTCCGGAGGTCATGTATGCGCTGCTCAGCGACGCGGCCGTCGAGGTGAAGCTTCTCCCACACCCGGCCAGCTGACACTGACACCGACGCCGGCAAGCTGGTGCTCTTCAAGGACGACGACGACGACCGCGGAGGAGAACCTGACAGTCGAGGTGGAGCTGGTCAAATCTCATGGACAGGGCGTTATTAGCGGGGCTGGCGATTGTGGCGCTATGGCTGTTGGTCAGGGTCGGGGTGGGCGCCGTCGGCCTCATCTGGATGCTCATCCCGGTGGTGGTCAGGCTGCTGGAGACATTGGCGTTGTTCGAGCAAGTGGCGCCACAGGTCCGAAGGATCATCGGCTTCTTCCGCAGCCTCTTCCGGACGATGATCGCGGCACCACCGGTTCAGAATCACCATCAGCATCAGCTAGCCCCACTGAACTTGCAGCCTGGCGGTGGCGGAGGTGAGAGGTTCACGCTGGCGGAGATCAGGCGGGCCACCAACAACTTCGCCAACGGCCACTATGTCGCCGAGGGCGACTCCGGTAAGGTGTACAGGGGCACGCTCCAAGACGGGCGTCATGTGGCCGTCAAGCGCCTCCGCCACGGCGGGCGGCGAAGCGCGGATGCCACGCTCGTCAGAGAGCTCGAGGTTCTCCGCCCGCTAAGGCACGCGCACATCGTCCGGCTGCTAGGCTCGTGCGCGGAGGAAGGAAATCGGATTCTAGTCTACGAGCACATGTACCACGGCACACTCCGCGACCTCCTGGATCAAGCGTCGTCGTCGCCGGTGGCGTCGTCCTGGAAATGGCGCGTCCGTCTGCTCCTGGGCGCGGCGCGCGGCATCCAACACCTGCACTGCCACGCCGGCGTCATCCACGGGAACGTCACCTCCTCCAACATCCTTCTTGGCCGGAGCTTGACGCCGCGTCTCTCGGGATTCGGCGCGTCCGTGCGCGGCACGTGGTCCCAGCCCCTCGACGTCTTCCAGACAAATGGGTACGCCGACCCGGAGTACCACAGGACACGCGTTCTGCGGCGGAGGACCGACGTGTACGGCCTCGGCGTGGTGATGCTCGAGGTGTTGACGGGGAAGCAGCCGGTTCTCGGTCCCAATCCCGGTGGTAGGACGCTGGTGTCCGCGGCGCTACCGAGCATCGAGGCTGGGAAGCTGGCCGACGTGGTCGACAGGCGCCCCGCGCCGAAGACAACTCTGAACCTGCACAGGGGGCTGTGGCGCGTAGCCAACACGGCGGCGAGCTGTTTGCGTGTGGATGGGGATCGCCGGCTGGCCATATCGCAAGTTGTGGAAAATCTCGAGGAGGCGCTCACGCTCATTTGCGCCGATGAATGACACACGAGGTGTTTAGGTAGGCTTTATTTGTGGCAATTAGATTTTGACTTACAAGACACGGGAAGTTATGCCTAGATGTGCAAAGCATATATGCATCGAGAGCTTTTCCGGTCAATTTCTTTTCTAGTACAATACAATTGTATTATCGTGAATAACTGGTATACAACTAGGTTTGGCTAATTTTAGTGTGGGCCTACTATCGGCTACATATTTGTCGAAACTACAATTGGACTTATCATTATCAAAGTGTTGTGTGTTTGAATCGAAGAATATGTAGAACATATAAAAGGTAAGAGCACGTCTAACAGACCCCTTATGTTTTCGCCCCCTAAAACGCGTGTAGAGGGCCCTGTATACACATTTCGCCGGCCAAAAACTCGTGCGAGCTAGTAGACCCCCTACTCCCACCTCGTAAAACAGAATATCCTGTTTTACGGGGTGGGGGTAGGGGGTCTGCTAGCTCGCACGAGCTTTTGGCCCCTCACAAAACAGGGTTTTGGACATTTTGCATATCAACGCAACATCTCATCACATTGCATAAAATTATCAAACCACACAATAATAATCTTAATTATTACAATAAATGTTTTCACACAAATAAAATGTTCAAAGCACACAATAAAAATCTTAATTATTACAATCAATGTTTCACACAAATAAAATGTTTTCCGAACTGCCAATCAATGTTTCACACATAGAAGAAGAGAAAATGAATCATTGGCCATGCAACTGCCAGTGGTGATCGATCAGATCTTGGGTGAGCTGGTGATGAGTCTCAGCACATTCAATGCCGCGATGCCCTGCAAGAAAAGCTTCAAGCCGATCAGGGTTTCTCTCGGGCACCACTCGGGTGCCAACATTATCATAGAAACATGGCAATCTTAACCCCCTCTCATCTTCGATGATCATGTTGTGAAGAATCACACAACATGTCATGATGTCGACAAGAGTCTCCTTGTCCCAAAACCGTGCAGGACCCCGAACAATGGCAAACCTTGCTTGCAAAACACCAAAAGCTCTCTCAATATCTTTGCGAGCAGCCTCTTGTTCTCTTGTGAACTTTGCTTCTTTTCTTGTCAAAGGCCTATCCTTTCTCTCTTTAATTGCCTTCACAAGAGTTGCATAGTCTGGGTAAATACCATCTGTGAGATAGTACCCCATGGTGTACTCATTGTTCATAACTTTGTAGTTGCAAGGTGGTGCATCACCCCTAATTATTCTTCTAAATAAAGGGGATTTATTCAAGACATTAATGTCATTGAGTGTCCCCGGTAGTCCAAAGTATGCATGCCAAATCCACAAATCTTGGGATGCCACAGCTTCAAGCACAATGGTAGCATCACTGCTTTTTCCACAATACATTCCATGCCATGCTTTTGGACAATTTTTCCATGTCCAATGCATGCAATCTAGACTACCAAGCATCCCAGGCCACCCTCTCTTTTCATTCATCTCCATGAGCCTCTTTGTATCATCCTCATTTGGAGCTCGGAGATACGTCTCGCCATACAACTTGATCACCATCTTGGCAAACAAACGCACACAATCAGTGGTTGTTTGTACCCCAATGCGAAGGTACTCGTCAGTATAATCCGCAGGGATACCATATGCAATCACCCTCATGGCAGCTGATATTTTCTGATATGGGCTAAATCCCATGACTTGGGCGGCATTTCTCCGTTGCTTAAAATAATCGGAGTTTGCTTCACAGTCTTTCACGATTTTGGTGAACAAACTCCTACGCATGCGGTATCTCCTACGGAAGAGACGGGGGGGATAGGTAGGTACCTCGGCAAAATAATCTTGCCACAACTGTTCGTGGCCGAGCGCGCGGTTCCGCGGGATGCATATGCGGCCCTTCGTGGAACCCTTTCTCTGATCTAGCAGCTTCGCGCGGTCTTCGAGGTCCTTGATGCGGAAGATGTACTGCATCATCTCCATGTCGTCGTCGCTCAGCAGCTCGTCGAGGTCCGAATCCCCCGAAGACCAGCTCAACGAATCATCGGAATGCTCCACATCATCCATGGTCGCGTCCGCAGACATCTACGGCATCGCGAAGCAGAGATCAGGCCCCCGCGGAACGGCGAAATCGAAGAGGAACACGGCCAGGCGAGTACTCACTGTGGGGAGGCGGCGGAGATGCACACGGCGCGGCGAGTCGAGGGGCGCCGAGGTCCGCTGGGGGCCCGGCGGGGGGGTGCGGCGGTGTCCGGCGGGGGTGCGGCGGCGTCCGGCGGGGGTGCGGTGCCTCGGAGGCGACCAGATCTACGCGGCGGCGGCTGGCGGCGGCTGGCGGCGGGGCGAACGAAAGTGGGATTCGAACCTGAATCTTCAGCGCGCCCTAGCTCGCACGAGGTAGAGGGTTGGCCCTCTACATCTCCTCCCGACCCGCACATGTAGGCGTCGACGGGCCGCCCCCTACCCAAACTTGTAAAAAACCGCCCGGGGTGGTCCATTTACGGGGTCTGCTAGATGGCCGGGTAGAGCCCAAACCCGTATATCAGCGGTTATTATACGGGTTTGGGCCATTTAGGGGGTCTGTTAGACATGCTCTAATCTGTTTGAATGCACCGTAGATATGTTTCCCCTCTTCCGGCCGGGCTCACACGAGGGGTGGGGAATCCGATCTACGAGTGGAGTTCTTAATGATAGTATTGTTTTCACTCGGTTTGATTAGGGTTTTGGTAGTCGTCTTCTTCATCAATAGAGTTGACATCGTCTACGAGAAGTAATCCTCGGACCTTCGTGCGGTGACATGATCTCATTCCCAGCATCAATGCTGATGTTGGTAGATTAGTATTGTTTACATATGGTCATTTTTTTTACGAGAGTATGCAATTTCATATCTGATTTTTATACATATGGTCATTTAGATATTGCTGTGCGAGATCGGTTTTCGATTTTCTAGGGAAATGTTCCATACACTTATTGAGGGGACTCAAAAGGTAACTTCATTCTCTTTCTAAGGAAATGTTCCATGCCCTTCTTGAGGGGATACGGAAATCTTATAAGTCCCTCTTTCATATCAATCACAACACCAAGTGTGCGAAGAAAAGGTATTCCCAAAATAATAGGACAAGAGGTATTGCATTCAATATTCAAAACAAGAAAATAAACGAGAACATAATTATCATTAGCAATAATAAGAATATCATCAATCCATCCGAAAGGTCTCTTGACGGTGGAATCAATAAGATAGATTCCCGAAATACTAGCATCCAAGGGCTTAAAATCAAGCATATCACATAAACTTTATGGCATAATGGAAGAACTAACACCAAGATCACATAAAAGCATTGCAATCAAAATCATTCACTCTTATTCTAATAATAGGTTTCCAACTAACTTGTAATTTTTCTAGGAATGGAGCCTTTCTTCTTAGCTTCAATAAGAGCATTACTGATATGTTTAGTGAAAGCAATATTTAACTTACTAGCATAATGATATTTTGGCATTTTTATAGGAACTTTATAACTTTAGAGAGGGTACAATTATCAAAATCTAGTTTATCATCCTCAAATATAGTGGGAGGAGTTTATCCTAAAGTCATATTACCATCAAGCCCACTTTCAACATTCTCACTAGAAAGCTTACATTCTCCAAATTTTGGGGACTCCATCTACCTAAAGTCTTCACATTTCCAATACCCTCTGTTTGACCATTAACATGTTTAGAATAATTTGCATGCTCATGGGCACTGAAAGTTTTAAGTTCTTCAAAAGTTTGGATGTTGCAAATTTTAAGAGACTCTCTTTTAGCAGAAATTTCAGCAGCTTCTTCTCTTTATCTTCTAGCGCGAATTTGAGCTGACATTTTTCATATTTTATTAATTTGAACTTGTATAGCACTTATAGGTTCAGTTTTCTTGACTTCAAGAGGTGTAGTGTTAATTTTTTAAATTTCAACATTAGAGCAAGACTATCAACCTGCGCAACAAGATTATGTAGTTTTTCAACCTTTTCCTCAACAGTTTTATCGAAAACTTTTTGTTAAGAAATGTATTATTTGAGATTGTTTCCTAGATCAGAGTTGGAACTTATAGAATTTTTATAAAAATTTCCATAAGAATTCTCATACAAATTACCATTATTAGGAAGATACGGCCTATAGTTGTTACCACCAAAATTATTTTTATAAACACTGTTGTTAAAATTGTTTCTAACAATAAAATTCACATCTACTTGATCATTTTCATTAGCAACTAGAGAGTTCAAGGGAGCATTATTAGGGTCCATAGGCACTTGTTTAGCAAGCAAAGAAGCAAGCATATCAATTTTATCACCCAAAGAAGATACCTCCTCAACAGAAGTTACACTTTTACCTGTTGGAGTCCTTTTTGTGTGGCATTAAGAATAGTTTGTCCTCAAATCATCCAATAAATTATTTTCTTCATGTAATGGATATTCATAAAGGTTCCTCCCGCAGCTGAATCCAATAAATTTCTCGAAGAAATTTTTAATCCCGCATAAAAAGTTTGGACAACCATCCACGTAGTTAATTCGTGCGTGGGACAATTCTGTAACATAATTATCATTATTTCCCAATCTTGAGAAACATTTTCATTATCATTTTGTCCGAAGTTCATAATTTCACTCCTATATGTATAATTTTTTAGGTGAATAATACTTTGCAATAAAAGCATCATTGCATTTAGTCCAAGAATCAATACTATTTTAGGCCAAGACAATAACCACTCCTTAGCTCTTCCTCTTCATGAGAAAGGGAATAGTCTTAATTTAACAATGTCACCATGTAATTATTTATATTTTTTCATATTACATAAATCAACAGAGTTATTTAAATGAGAGCCAACATCTTCTCCAATACCAGAAAATTGTTCTTTCGTAACAAGATTCAACAAAGCTGGTTTAATCTCAATAGAATTCAGTTGTAGTAGCAGGTGGAGCAATTGGTGTGGATATGAAATCATTATTATTGGTACTAGTAAAGTCACAAAGCTTGGTGGTGTCATTGGTACCATGCTTGCAAAATAAAACAAGTAAAAGACTAGAAACTACAAAACTATTTTCTTGACTTTTGGTATAAGAGAAACAAAGCTATATATAAGTAATCTAAGCAAGAAAAAAAAAGAGAGAAAGTGGAAGTGTGTAACTCTCCTAGCTGAAAGCTTGAAGTCCACGGCAACGACAGCGGCAATTTTTTTGCTTGTTGGTGGTCACACACCCGTTGGAAAATCTCAATAGGAAGGTATGATGTAGTAAGCAGCTAATTTCACTCGGTTAAGGAACCATAATGATGAATCCAGTAGGAATTTAAAGTCTCTCAGTAGGTTGGTTGTTGTCTAGCGCTCAACAAGCACGGACCTGCACACAAACACAAACATTCTCTTGCTCCTAACATTCCGAGAAGGTTGTCAATCTTCCCGTCTTGCTGAAAACTAGAGAATTAGTTGTATCGAATGGTTGAAGAATATTAAATTAAAATGGAACATTGCGCAAGTGATGATGAAAAAAAGAGTAAATGAGGTTGTAATCAATGAGGAAAATAGGATCGGGGACCATAGTTTCACTAATGGTGTCTCTCCTAAGAACAATAAACATGTTAGGTGAATAAATTACAGCTCCGCAATCAAAAAATCATTAACATATAACAATACTATTATGACAAAATATAGCTTATGATTTCTAACATTGTAGGCATTACGTCAAGATAAATAGACCGTCATCCGACATCATTTAGTAATAAAAGTCCACCTTGAGACATCAATGCAGAAAATCTCGCTGGTATTAAGTTGTAAAAACGAATTAATTGATTGTGTGCAACAAACAAATGCAATAAGAACAATACATAATGTAAGAAATAATTGGCATCTGTAGGCAAGTGCACCGTTGTTTTCTCTCTAGTCGAAACAACACATTCTCCATCTGTCACGTTTCTGTCACTCGAGCACGGATGTAAAGGAGTCATAAACCCACCATCTAGCATATAAATCATGTATACAATAACTTGGCAATGGAAATCATACACACCGGAGATCATTGCAAGACAAAATTAAAACTCTCTAAAGATATAAGTGAAGCAACTCAATATGATATGAAAAAAATAATTATAATCTCATGGTTCATCGGATCCCAACAAACACAACATGTAGCAATTACATAACGGTGATGTTGATCATATAGGGAATCTCACAAGATCTAAATATGATGGAACAAGGAGGATTGAACACCATATAGCTACTGCTATGGACCCGTTGTCCCTGGATGAACTACTCATGCATCTGTCTGGAGGCAATCATGGCGACGTAGAGGCCTTCGGTGACGATCCCCCTCACCGGCAGGGTACAAGAGCAGGACTCAGATGCCCTGGAATGAACCTCCGAGGTGATGGCACCTCTATATATTTTTCGTGAAAATTTTCTCCGTCCCCCGACGTTTTTAGGGTTAAAGTGAATTAATAGGCTAAGAGACGACGGGAGGCAGTGGCCAGGGCGACGAGGGTCCCATCAGACGCGGCCTAGGGGGACGCATCCGGCATCCCTCTGGTGCCCCCTGGATCCCCTCAGGCTCTCCTTTGGACTCCGTCTTCGTTCCGGGTAAAAAAAAAAGACCTCCGTGAATTTTCAGGATTTTTGGCGAATTTTTTCTTTAGATCTTTTCTGAAACATAAAACAACCGAACAAAAACTGCTCTGGCCATCTTGTTAATAGACTAGTCCAATAAATGGTTGATAGCATAGGAAAAACATGTAGAAACAAGTATTTAGCATAAAAAATAATTGATACGTTTGCAACGTATCAGGCTGCTTTGCTGGACTGGAGCCCACGAGTCATCGCTTACACCATACGTGTGTAAAACTACGAGATGTTGTCCTTTTTTAGTACTAAGGGCGTGTTCGGTAACTCTCTAGCCTTGCTTACTCTACGACACTACCTTGCTTACTCTATAAACCTCTGGTATTGCATGTATCTGAGCCCATATGTTCGTGCGCTCTAGTTTAATGTCCTTTGGATTTGATAAGCCATCATATTCCTCTATCACCACTACTAGCTTTTTGAAGAGACAAGGACCTTGATGCATCACTTTATTCCAGTCCCCTAGGCAGAAGAATTTGAACGTGAACAGATTGTCGTCTACCTCCCTCAATTCTGGTTCGTGTGCAAGACCCCACACCCCTCTTAGGGTTTCGAAAACCCCTGCTGCATTGACCGGTTTGCTCGTGTTTACTCTTGCTACTGCAAGCCATCTGGATTGTTTTTGCAGATCCCTTAGATCGTCATCTCCGATGAAGACGTCATCCAATTCTCCCTCCCTTAACTCTAAGTTCTCCATTGCTCTTGCCAGCGCTGCATCTTCTTCTCCCTTGCCCCTGCTGTTTCCCGATCCCTCAGTCACCGAATCCATGTCCGCCGCCGAGAGGTCTAGGTCGTCACAGAGCCTTCCTTGAACCCTAACCGTCGTGGAGAAACGAGTTGATCCCGATAGAAAACTCCATCCTTTGTAGTCTCAGCCCTGAGCCGAGTCCGATCCGAACTCGATCCCCCGTAGAAACCTTTGCAGCGATCTCACCCCAGCGGAATCGCCAGGGGAGCCTGAAACCCTAGTTTCCTAGGTCAGTCTTTTCCTGTGGCCAAAGTGTTTTTAGGTATCTTTACGTCCGGGGCGTGTTTGGTTGAAATTTTGGGGCCAGATTCACGTCGTGGCAGCTAGAATCTAAACCAAACGATTTTTTCAATGCCCCAGATTCGGTAACGCAGCAGATTCCCGACGTGTGAAATGAAAGCGGGCCAACCCCAGATTTTGCTGCGTTGCGTTCATGGAAGAGGAAGAAAATTACCCGCCATGCCATTGCTTAAGTGGAATATGACCGGTTCGTTTCACTTTTCCGCTCAGGCCCTCACGACACATACAAGAACCAGAGCCAGCCTATTCCGGCAGCGCGTAGGTCAGGAATCGGACATCCCCCAGCCTTCCACTCTTTTTCCCTCCTGGACCAGCTCGACGGTTGACCCGCCACGCGAGCCTGCACCTGGCCTGCCACCACCTCGGTAAATTGGTCCGTCGCGCCGCCGCTGACCGACGCCCACCGTTCAGCAATCATTGGTAGTAGCGCACCCAGCCTTGCCGCCTATCTGCATTGTCATGGTCGAACTAGTGGTCCAGTCCAGGGAGTGAGAGGGAGGTAGCGTATTCTCATTTCTCATGTTCGTACGTCTGCGCCATGGCCAATGGCAGCGTTGAGTTCAGGCCTGTATCTTTTTTTTTGCAAGGTAATACGTTCTCATTTCACTACAAGAAATGTGTTGATACATGACGTTCTCGCAACGACGATGGACGAAATCGTCATAAAGTTACGATGATTTGTTGCCATATCGTCGTTACCCGTTGGAGGGGATCAAAACGTTGATTTTTTATGACGATTTGGTTAAAAAACGTCGTGATTTTGTATGGTGATATCGTCATGAATGATCATGGCCTTGTTTTTAACCGATCACGACGAATTTAAATCGTCATGACATTGTAAATATGGATGCGTTGGTACGATTGGACGGACACATCATAAACTTCGCCTACGTGGCACGCCTGTTGGATAGACACATCATCAACTTTGCCTATGTAGCATGTCTGTTGGATAGACACATCATCAACTCCGCCCACGTGGCATGTCCATTGGATAAACACATCACCATCTGCCACTTGGCAACACACTGCCATTGACATGTGGGACCTGGCACGATTGGAAGGACACATCATCATCTGCCAATTGGCAACACACTGCCATTGACATGTGGGACCTGGGACAGCTGCCACGTGGGATAGATGAAATGTGTGCCATTGACATGTGGGACCTAGGACAGCTGCCACGTGGGACAGATGAAATGTGGAATGGCACGCATGCTTGAGGAAAATGGCCGGAAAAGTCGCTGCCACGTGGGACAGATGAAATGTGGAATGGCACGCATGCTTGAGAAAAATGGCAAAAATGCGCCCAGGGGGATACGATCCTTGAACCTCATGCTGCCCCACGGACTGACCAACCACTAGGCCACCGAACAGTTCTTGTAAAAGCAATGCGTTTACTTGTTTTGAGGCTAACGGAAGTAACTTTGGGCCAAGGCCCAACAAGGCCACCAAATTTATTAGGGAGGGGGGATTCGGCATGGGCCGAATTTGGCAGGGAAGCAAGTATGGGCTGCCAGCACGCGCGGCCGAGTGCAACTGTGTTGGGCTTGGTCGTTTTTTTTTCGTTTTTTTTTCTGTTTTCATTCTATAATTTGAATTCCACCTACAAATTGACCGTAACCAATTTTTTAAAAATTATAAAATTATTTGAAGTAATTATAGACCATTTCAAACCATTTTTTAGACATAATACAATCATTCCCATGAGCATATATTTCTTGAGACTTTAGGGGATTTTGAATTTCGGTTTCTGAGTCAAAATGACGGTCAAGACCGTGCTTATCTAATTGTGAAATTTTGTGAAATCTTGCTATATCTCTGAAGAAATAGGTACTTCTGTACCTAAAAATTATTTTTACAAAAAAATCATGAGCAAACTATGAGGCACCTACAGTTGTCGTATTCCAACTTTATTATTTTTGGTGGATACTAGTACATATATAATAACACCACGCGAAGGTCTTGCATCATTTCGAGTTTTAACACTCCGGAAATGGAAAATTATACTTTTATTCAACGAAAAATAAAAACTTTCTTAGTGAACAATGTTAGTTGTACCGATATGCATCTCTGTGTGGAATATGGTCACATTTAAACAAACTATGCCATGATGTGGCCAAAACATCCGTTATTTGGCCCGAAAGCCATGAATCTTCGTACGAGATAGCTCATTTGTGTGAACACATTTTCCACCAAATTGTAGTATTCTAAGTTTATTATTTTTGGTGGATACTAGGACATATATAATAACACCACGCAAAGGTCTTGCATCGTTTCGATTTTTTTTTGAATTTTCTGGAATTTTATAAGCCGGTTTCGGAAAACGGTCAAAACGGGGGACATGACCGTTAGTACCTAGGGGTTGAATCTTGATGAAATCTTGGTGTATCTATGTTAAAATAGGTACTTTTCTACCTAAAAATCATTTTTGCAAAAAATAAAGAGAAAACTACAAGGCACCTGTAGTTCAAATTTGGCCCGGTTTCAGCGGAATCGGCTGAAATTTGTCTTTTTCAAAAGAGGTGTATTTTGAACTATTGAGAGGTAGTAAGTTTGTTATTTGTAGATCAAATATGAAATAATATATTTAGAATTTTACTTTGTATATTTTTGCAACATATTTTGTGTAGGTGCTTCACAAAAAAAAAACCTTTTTTAACACTCCGGAAATGGAAAATGGTACTTTTATTCAGCGAAAAATAAAACTTTCTTCGTGAACATTCTTAGTTGTACCGATATGCATCTTTGTGTGGAATATGGTCACATTTAAAAAAAAACTATGCCATGGATGTGGCCGAAACATCCGTCATTTGGCCCGAAAGACATGAATCTTCGTACGAGATAGCTCATTTGTGTGAACACATTTTCCACCAAATTGTAGTATTCCAAGTTTATTATTTTTGGTGGATACTAGGACATATATAATAACACCACGCGAAGGTCTTGCATCGTTTCGAGTTTATTTTGAATTTTCTGGAATTTTATAAGCCGGTTTCGGAAAACGGTCAAAACGGGGGACATGACCGTTAGTACCTAGGGGTTGAATCTTGATGAACTCTTGGTGTATATATGTTAAAATAGGTACGTTTCTACCTAAAAATCATTTTTCCAAAAAATAAAGAGAAAACTACAAGGCACCTGTAGTTCAAATTTGGCCCGGTTTCAACGGAATCGGCTGAAATTTATCTTTTTCAAAAGAGGTGTATTTTGAGCTATTGAGAGGTACTAAGTTTGTTATTTTTAGATCAAATATTACATATTATATTTATAATTTTACTTTGTACATTTTTGCAACATATTTTGTGTAGGTGCTTCACAAAAAAACCCTTTTTTAACACTCCGGAAATGGAAAATGGTACTTTTATTCAGGGAAAAATAAAACTTTCTTCGTGAACATTGTTAGTTGTACCAATATGCATCTTTGTGTGGAATATGGTCACATTTAAACAAACTATGCCATGGATGTGGCCGAAACATCCGTCATTTGGCCCGAAAGCCATGAATCTTCGTACGAGATAGCTCATTTGTGTGAACACATTTTCCACCAAATTGTAGTATTCCAAGTTTATTATTTTTGGTGGATACTAGGACATATATAATAACACCACGCGAAGGTCTTGCATCGTTTCGAGTTTTTTTGAATTTTCTGGAATTTTATAAGCCGGTTTCGGAAAACGGTCAAAACGGGGGACATGACCGTTAGTACCTAGGGGTTGAATCTTGATGAACTATTGGTGTATCTATGTTAAAATAAGTACTTTTCTACCTAAAAATCATTTTTTCAAAAAATAAAGAGAAAACTACAAGGCACCTGTAGTTCAAATTTGGCCCGGTTTCTACGGAATCGGCTGAAATTTGTCTTTTTCAAAAGAGGTGTATTTTGAGCTATTTAGAGGTAGTAAGTTTATTATTTGTAGATAAAATATGACATAATATATTTAGAATTTTACTTTGTACATTTTTGCAACATATTTTGTGTAGGTGCTTCACAACAAAACCCTTTTTTTAACACTTCGGAAATGGAAAATGGTACTTTTATTCAGCGAAAAATAAAACTTTCTTCGTGAACATAGTTAGTTCTACCGATATGCATCTTTTTGTGGAATATGGTCACATTTAAACAAACTATGCCATGGATGTGGCCGAAACATCCGTCATTTGGCCCGAAAGTCATGAATCTTCGTACGAGATAGCTCATTTGTGTGAACACATTTTCCACCAAATTGTAGTATTCCAAGTTTATTATTTTTGGTGGATACTAGGACATATATAATAACACCACGCGAAGGTCTAGCATCGTTTCAAGTTTTTTTGAATTTTCTGGAATTTTATAAGCCGGTTTCGGAAAACGGTCAAAACGGGTGACATGACCGTTAGTACCTAGGGGTTGAATCTTGATGAACTCTTGGTGTATCTATGTTAAAATAGGTACTTTTCTACCTAAAAATTATTTTTTCAAAAAATAAAGAGAAAACTACAAGGCACCTGTAGTTCAAATTTAGCCCGGTTTCAACGGAATCGGCTGAAATTTGTCTTTTTCAAAAGAGGTGTATTTTGAGCTATTGAGAGGTCGTAAGTTGTTATTTTTAGATCAAATATTACATAATATATTTAGAATTTTACTTTGTACATTTTTGCAACATATTTTGTGTTGGTGCTTCACAAAAAACCCCTTTTTTAACACTCCGGAAATGGAAAATGGTACTTTTATTCAGCGAAAAATAAAACTTTCATCGTGAACATTGTTAGTTGTACCGATATGCATCTTTGTGTGGAATATGGTCACATTTAAACAAACTATGCCATGGATGTGGCCGAAACATCCGTCATTTGGCCCGAAAACCATGAATCTTCGTACGAGTTAGCTCATTTGTGTGAACAAATTTTCCACCAAATTGTAGTATTCCAAGTTTATTATTTTTGGTGGATACTAGGACATATATAGTAACACCACGCGAAGGTCTTGCATCGTTTCGAGTTTTTTTGAATTTTCTGGAATTTTATAAGCCGGTTTCAGAAAACGGTCAAAACGGGGGACATGACCGTTAGTACCTAGGTTGAATCTTGATGAACTCTTGGTGTATCTATGTTAAAATAGGTACTTTTCTACCTAAAAATCATTTTTTCAAAAAATAAAGAGAAAACTACAAGGCACCTGTAGTTCAAATTTGGCCCGGTTTCTACGGAATCGGCTGAAATTTGTCTTTTTCAAAAGAGGTGTATTTTGAGCTATTGAAAGGTAGTAAGTTTGTTATTTGTAGATCAAATATGACATAATATATTTAGAATTTTACTTTGTACATTTTTGCAACATATTTTGTGTAGGTGCTTCACAACAAAACCCTTTTTTTAACACTCCGGAAATGGAAAATGGTACTTTTATTCAGGGAAAAATAAAACTTTCTTCGTGAACATTGTTAGTTGTACCGATATGCATCTTTGTGTGGAATATGGTCACATTTAAACAAACTATGCCATGGATGTGGCCGAAACATCCGTCATTTGGCCCGAAAGCCATGAATCTTCGTACGAGATAGCTCATTTGTGTGAACACATTTTCCACCAAATTGTAGTATTCCAAGTTTATTATTTTTGGTGGATACTAGGACATATATAATAACACCACGCGAAGGTCTTGCATCGTTTCAAGTTTTTTTGAATTTTCTGGAATTTTATAAGCCGGTTTCGGAAAACGGTCAAAACGGGTGACATGACCGTTAGTACCTAGGGGTTGAATCTTGATGAACTCTTGGTGTATCTATGTTAAAATAGGTACTTTTCTACCTAAAAATTATTTTTTCAAAAAATAAAGAGAAAACTACAAGGCACCTGTAGTTCAAATTTAGCCCGGTTTCAACGGAATCGGCTGAAATTTGTCTTTTTCAAAAGAGGTGTATTTTGAGCTATTGAGAGGTCGTAAGTTGTTATTTTTAGATCAAATATTACATAATATATTTAGAATTTTACTTTGTACATTTTTTGCAACATATTTTGTGTTGGTGCTTCACAAAAAAACCCTTTTTTAACACTCCAGAAATGGAAAATGGTACGTTTATTCAGCGAAAAATAAAACTTTCATCGTGAACATTGTTAGTTGTACCGATATGCATCTTTGTGTGGAATATGGTCACATTTAAACAAACTATGCCATGGATGTGGCCGAAACATCCGTCATTTGGCCCGAAAGCCATGAATCTTCGTACGAGATAGCTCATTTGTGTGAACACATTTTCCACCAAATTGTAGTATTCCAAGTTTATTATTTTTGGTGGATACTAGGACATATATAGTAACACCACGCGAAGGTCTTGCATCGTTTCGAGTTTTTTTGAATTTTCTGGAATTTTATAAGCCGGTTTCAGAAAACGGTCAAAACGGGGGACATGACCGTTAGTACCTAGGTTGAATCTTGATGAACTCTTGGTGTATCTATCTTAAAATAGGTACTTTTCTACCTAAAAATCATTTTTTCAAAAAATAAAGAGAAAACGACAAGGCACCTGTAGTTCAAATTTAGCCCGGTTTCAGCGGAATCGGTTGGAATTTGTCTTTTTCAAAAGAGGTGTATTTTGAGCTATGGAAAGGTATTAAGTTTGTTATTTTTAGATAAAATATTACATAATATATTTAGAATTTTACTTTGTACATTTTTGCAACATATTTTGTGTAGGTGCTTCACAAAAAACCCTTTTTTAACACTCCGGAAATGGAAAATGGTACTTTTATTCAGCGAAAAATAAAACTTTCTTCGTGAACATTGTTAGTTGTACCAATATGCATCTTTGTGTGGAATATGGTCACATTTAAACAAACTATGCCATGGATGTGGCCGAAACATCCGTCATTTGGCCCGAAAGCCATGAATCTTCGTACGAGATAGCTCATTTGTGTGAACATATTTTCCACCAAATTGTCGTATTCCAAGTTTATTATTTTTGGTGGATACTAGGACATATATAATAACACCACGCGAAGGTCTTGCATCGTTTCGAGTTTTTTTGAATTTTCTGGAATTTTATAAACCGGTTTCGGAAAACGGTCAAAACTCCGGATGGCACCCACCGGGTTTGGGGCCGGGTCGACGCCCCCCATACCCGCCCCATTTAACTTGTCGGGTCTCATTTCTTACCATACCCACGACCCTCCCGGGTTCGGGGCCCCAACGGGTACCCATTTAAGCAGCGACGGAGACACATGTGGGGAATAAAACAATGAAATATTGGAATGATGTTAGTGGGAATACACACGTGTGTACGTGTGTTATCTTCGGGAGTCCAAATTCCAACGCTCCCATGTGATGTGTGAGGTTTATGGTCCATAGCTCGTGGACGTGTGGCTAGGCATATGATCATTAGGGATATGATTAGGACTTAGAGCGGGTCTGCGGGTATGCGGGTACGGATTTGCCATCCCATACCCGCCCCATTAGACGTGGCGGGTCGAAAATTTTACCAAACCCTCCCCATTTAAGGCGGGTACCCGTCGGGTTTGCGGGTTTCGGGGCCCATTGCCATCCGTAGTCAAAACGGGGGACATGACCGTTAGTACCTAGGGGTTGAATCTTGATGAACTCTTGGTGTATCTATGTTGAAATAGGTATTTGTCTACCTAAAAATTATTTTTGCAAAAAATAAAGAGAAAACTATAAGGCACCTGTTGTTCAAATTTGGCCCGGTTTCAGCGGAATCGGCTGAAATTTGTCGCGTATTCATAGTTTATTATCTTTGGTGGATACTAGTACATATATAATGACACCACGCGAAGGTGTTGCATCATTTTGAATTTTTTTCAATTTTCTATGTCCGTTTCAGGAAAAAGTAAGACGATGTGCATGACCGTTCGTAGCTAGGTGTTGTTTAATTTGAGACTAAGATTTGATCGTTTATTCACAAAAAAGGATAAACTACTTAATATAGTTATTGATATTTTCACAAAGTTTTTATCTCGAAATTAAACTACTAATCATTGGTCTTGATATTTCCAACTCAAATGAAAAGGAATTATTTTTAGCAAATAATAGCAGTTATTAAAACAAGCATATAGTCTTATACAACAAATTAGTTAGCTGTGTATTTTAAGACACCGTGTTGTGGGGTCAAGAACATGCTGGCCCCACCTGCAGCCACTGTAGTGTAAGGTGCACATGTAAGTAGAAATCAGGGTTGGACCGTGGAGGGAAAACTTTGGAAACGACGCGTGTGGCCAAAAATTGAGACGCTGTTCCGATACCTAACCCTAGTTCCCCTCCCATGTTCTTCTCCTCCCATCTATTCCGCCCCACAGCCGCCTCTCCCTTTGACGGCCGCATCGAGCAAGCTTTCGCCGGCGCCAGATCCCGCGGCCTCTCCCTCGTCCCCTTCCACGAGTGTGGAGGGAACCACTCCGAGCCCCAAACCTCTCCGGCCAAAACCTAGATCCGCCGCCAAACCAGAAACCAGC
The DNA here is from genome assembly GCA_028641055.1 of Alopecurus myosuroides. Lineage (NCBI taxonomy): Eukaryota > Viridiplantae > Streptophyta > Magnoliopsida > Poales > Poaceae > Alopecurus > Alopecurus myosuroides. Next base: position 277,118,914 of record CM054063.1, read on the forward strand.
AAACCCTATCCCTAAACCTCGATCCGCCGCCAGCCCCCTCGATCCTCCCTTGCAGTTGCGCCGCCCCGAGCCAGCTCCACGCCCCTCCTCCCTCCCCATCTTCCTTCCACTCCCGAGCTCCGAGCCACATCTGCCGCCCCGAGCAAGATCTCCACGCACCCCCACCCCCTTCCTCACCCACCCACCTCCCCTACGATGACAATCGCCACCGCCAACCACCTATTCCCAGGCGCAGTCCCCGTCCCTTTTAGCAGTGGATCCATCCTCGCCGAGAGAGAGAGAGGCGAGCGGCTGGCTTGCTCGCCGGTGTTCGCGTGGATTGATTCCACGGTGCGCGCGGCACCGTCGACCTTGTCGTTTGGCGATGCTGCTGTTGCGCGAGGAGGCAGTGGATATGCGTGCAGTAGGTCCGCTCCACCACCGCCGCCGCCGCTCCACCACCGTCGACCCCCGTGAGCCGACGAACCGACAGCGGAACCCTAGGTCCGCTCCACCACCGCCGCCGCCTCGACCCCCCTCTCCCTCCCGACGCGGCTTGCAGAGCAGAGGAGCATCTCGTCGCCTCCCCCTCCCCCCCGAGGCGGCGCGGCCGGTAGCATAAGAGGAGCCGCGGCCCATGCTCCCTCCCGGCCACGACGCATCCTTCTTTGTGGTGGTTTCCTTGACCGCAGGTCTGGTCGTCCGGGAGCCTTAGCGTCGTCACAAGGTGAAGCAGGGCGGCCTCGATATGGAGACAGTCACGGAGCTACGGCATGCCCCTAGATCTCTCTCCATCTTTTACCGTCCTTTCAGAGCAAACAGGGCGCGGATCTGACGATTTGTTTCGTCTTCGTTGTTTTTCAGGTCCAGCCGCAGTGCTCCCGTCCTACGGCGGCAAGGTGCTAGGCGATTGAGGAGAAGGCGGCCGAGAACGTCTACATCAAGGTATACAGCCTCGCACCTCCACCTTCTGTTTCGAGATGATTACCGTGGATGTGATGCGAATCCCTTGTTAGGCGACCGTATCTTAGCACTAGAGTTCTCAATCTTCCATGAATTTGGGGATTTTTGGGGAATACATGTGGCAGAGGCTGGCACTGGGCTTGGGCATACTTTACACTTTTAACGCTAGCACCAAAGTTGGCATGAAGAAAACTGGAACGTGCTGTATATGATTCAGCACTGGTCAAATATAGTAGCCCACTGAACATATTACGAGTCTACAAGGTACACAATTTTGATCCAACAAATAAATCCAGCAATACAGCTCAATGGAACCCCAGATCTCAAACATACTAGCTTACATGGCAAGAACTTGAGAAAAGAACAGCCAGAATAGAGTGGAAAGATCCAGACAACTTAGTGCTTAGAAGCACTTCATGTGAACAATCGCTGGGCCTGACTCATCATACTCGCCCTTGGAGATCCACATCTGTAGCATTATATCAGAATGCACCGTTAGTAGAACAAATAGGGAACATATTATAGTGTAACTACTGAAATATATCAAGATGTATATGATTGATATTTGAGCAAAATAAATGTGCAGGATTCACCTGTTGGAAGGTGCTAAGGGAGGCAAGGATGGACCCTCCAATCCAGACACTGTACTTCCTTTTGGGTGGTGCCACCACCTTGATCTTCATGCTGCTTGGTGCAAGGGCGGTGATCTCCTTGCTCATCCGGTCAGCGATACCAGGGAACATGGTTGACCCACCACTGAGCACAATGTTACCATAGAGGTCCTTCCTGATATCCACATCACACTTCATGATAGAGTTGTAGGTGGTCTCATGGATGCCAGCAGCTTCCATACCAATGAAAGATGGCTGGAAAAGGACCTCAGGGTAACGGAACCTCTCTGCCCCAATGGTGATCACCTGCGCCACAGCCACAAGTGCAGGCGCCTCCTTTGTAGTTTCTTATTTCTTAATTGATTTTTGTTAAGTTATCAAATCTGCATTATTTGTTTACCTACAATCCTGTATGACTTGCTTCTGTATTTTCTAATTGGTGTGCAGGAAGGGCTGGTTATGCCGCCGGATGTCGGGCTGTTGGTGCATAGGGCGCTGCAAGAAGTTGGGAGCATCTGCTCCACCCTCGTGCGCAAAAGGGAATCGATGACTCCTTGCTGCCTCCTTCCCTGCCATGGTGGTTTGATGGATGATAATGATCTGGTATGTGATGGTACTACCAACCACTTATATTATCTGTGCTTCTGCTGTGCACATGAATGAATAGATAGAGTCCAGACTTCTAATAATGTGTGTTTTGCTTACTTTCCAAACTTGGGAGTATATATATTAACAGCTGGGGTGTATGTAAGCGAAGGGTGGCCTTGACACTTGCATTAGGTGAGTTTGTCCCCATTACTTGCAGACGTACACCACTCTCTCCCTATGATTTACTAGCATTGTCACTCTATGACAGTGAGTGTGCGGTTGGCAATCTGCTATTGGTTTACATCCTCTATTTGTTAACAAATATAAAACTGTTGCTTTGTTGCAAATCATCTCTGAATAAACATGTTGCTGACTTTGATGAAGTGATATAGCCAGTACTACAATATGTAATATTAGCTAGCTATGAGCTATTAATGTCGAACCAGCTTTGCAGATAGCTAGTCCTTTTTAATGGTTAGCCTTGGAACACTTATTAGAATTTAGAAGTAATAATCTTGCATTCTGTACGAGATTCTTTTATGTGTGGCACTATGGCCTAGAAATTAATGTCTATTTTCTCCTTGTTTTAGGATGTCAAAGGAGAATGCAGTAGTAGTAAAGCTGGTGACTTACACCAGGTAAGTGCTAGAACAATCCCATCCCTCTTCTAGTTCAGTTTCATGCGATCTACACCATGGTGCAGCCTTAAGTTCAATGCCGTGGCACTTCTTCTCTGTATTAGTTAATTGTTTGGCTTAACCTATTCAATCCAAATATTTATGAAATCCGACTTGTGAAATACAGTTAAATTCAGTTGTCTTCTTTGCTAAATGCATTACTGAGTATGCATCACTTGTTCTAGTCTTGCTTTTTGGTAGAGAACAATGTTCTGTTCCAGTCTTGGAAAGCTAATGAAATCTGACATGTGAAAATACAGAAACATGATATTTTCTGTTCTGTTCTACTTGTATTTTTTGCTGCTCTTTTACTTAACCCTGTGCTGTTTGAATTTGCAGCAGAAGGCTTGTTGATGGCCAAGTTAAGTTTGGGGGTGTATGCAGCTTGTCAAAGATGTTGCTGCCTTGGGCAAGTATGAAGAAGTGACCTTAGTACATAGAAAGTAGTACCAACATGTCATGTAATGTGGTTTGATGGTTGTCAGTTTGACTGTTCTGTTGTTGTAAATATTTGAAATATTGCTAGGCTGGCTTAAATTGAAGATGGGTGAAATTTGCCTTATTATTAATAGAAATGGTGTGTTAATTATTTCTTATAAAAGGATTTACGCAAAATGCACAGAATAGCCGCTGGATCTAAATGAGGCCATGGACCAAAGTATGTATGGCCTGTTGAAAGGCCGAGGCCGAATTAATTCAGTATAGGTTCTTCTGAAAAAATTGGTGAAAAAAATAGAAACCGCTCATTAAAAAGGCTAGGGCCCAAGCATGAAAAAGGCTGTAAATACGCTAAAACCCAAAAGAAAAAAAGAACCGTAATAGCCAGGGACAAGAAAAAAGGCCAATATTATTGGGCTAAGCCCATGAAGATCATCGAAATGGACTGGGCTGATTTTGATCCATGACGTTTTTAAATCGTCACGATTTTGCCACGTAGGACTAGCCACGTCGGAGCTGATGTGTCCTGCCCGGACTACTCACGACGATTTTCGATCGTCATAGATTCATGACGTTCTTAAATCGTCGTGGATATCCATGACGTTTCCAAAAAAAAACGTCGTTGTGGTTAATTACTGACGCTCGGTTTTCAACGATTTGTTTTTCGTCACAGGATCGTCATGGATGAAATATGATGACGATTTGGTGACGAAAATAGAGCGCCAAGTATCAGCATATTTCTTGTAGTGTTTATAAGATAAAAATCCGGTTACAAGACACGTAAATACCGACATTACAGTACTGAAAGGATAGTATAATCCTATGCAAAAGACCAGCGCCTGTCCATCTCCTTCGGCACCACCAAAGTGACCACCAAGAGAGAGAAGACAAATCACCTCTTCATCCGAGCTCGACGCGGCTCCATCGCTGATCTGCAGCTTTACGGACCTCCAAAATAGTTTGCCAGAAGCAAAACCATTGTCGTTGAACGAATCAGACCGGGGCAACGTGTCCCCGGACACGCCATCGAACTCCAGAACTGACATCCCCTCACGACTATAACGTCGAAGGAAGAAACCAGAACTGCCAGCTTCCATCCACAAACCCAGCACAAGATGCACCATCTTCCAGCTATTAACTGCACAGGCAGCCGTCTACGCGTACTCCCGGATGACAAATCCTCCCTGCTCCACTATGACGCCGGAGACAACGCCGCAGCAACGGGGACAGAACAGAAGGAGAGACACACCCGATGGGATCGCCGCCACCACCTCGCCGATACCATCCATGAACCCTAACGCCACCGATCTGAAAGATCGGCGAACACACGATGCCATCAACTCCGAGACGCCGTCTTGAAGGACGCCGCCGGTGTGGGAGTGGAGTTGAGACATATTTATTCGTCGAAGCGCCGCTCCCACCACCCCAACGACGCTCCACAACCTACAAAACCAAACCCTAACTACAGAACGGAGGAACAAGGTCCCCCCTCCCTCCTGCCGCCGGAGCGGCAATCGGAGAGAGAGGGGACCAACGCCGCGGCCGGTGGAGATCGGGGGTAGAAGGTCCTCTCCCTAGTCGCCAAGCTCCTGGCGGCGGCTAGGTTAGGAAAACTTTTTCGCAGTTCAGGCATGTATCTGACCTTGTGGGTTTGTGTGTTTGTGTGTTCAGGCCTCATGTTCGTGTGTGTGTTCACGGGAAATGCGTATGGTGATGCATGTGATTCTAGCCTGGTAGCTCTAAAACTAGTTTGATAAAATAAAATTAAATCTATGTGTAATATTTGTAAAAATTAATTTATTCATTTGTAATGTTAGGGCATCTCCAGTCGTTGCAACCCCCAGCACAAGAAAATCACAGGAAAAAGTACAAACGTCGCAAAATCAAAACCTGGGGCAAGGTCATTTACCAGCCGTAGCCCACCCAACCAGCCAAAATGGGGGCTTTTGCATGCAAAGTGGGGCAAAAGTAGGAGAGAGCGACATCTTTGCATGCAAAGTGGGCCAAAAGTAGGAGAAAGATTCCTTTTTGCATGCAAAGGGCGCATTTTGCCCCCCCCAGGCCAAACCCAAGGGGCTGGGTTTGGCTTGGGTGCGCCGGCGCAAAAACGTCGCTTTTCAGCTCCTGGGGGGCTGACTGGTGGATTTTGGCGCTAAAACGACGCTTCTTGACATAAAAAGTGGTCCTGGGGGGGCGTTGGGGGGGACGGCTGGAGATGCCCTTAGGGCATCTCCAGTCGCCCCCCCCCCAAAGCCCCCCAGGCGGCATTTTTAGCGCCGGAAGCGGCGAATAGCGCCGTTTCCTCACCACTCGCCCCCAGGAGCCCAAATAGCGCAGTTTCGGCGCGGGTTCGGCCTGGGGAGCGAAACTGCGCGGCCGCGCGCGCGGGCCAGCTCTGTCAGTGACGCGACGAAAAAGCGCGGGAACAGAACCGCCCCGTGATCATCTTCTCGGCTCCCGCGTCGGTCAAAAGGCTGCTGACGTTTATGGCGTGGCGGCCGCCCAGTGCATGCGCCCGTTCAAAGGCTGATGACGTAATGGCGTGGCGGGCGGCAGCGAGAGGACGCGCGCGCAGTAAATGCCCAGCCGCCTATAAAATCCCCCCGCCGCTCGCCGCGCTCGCCATTCTTCCACCTCGCTCCTCTTCTTCCCTCGGCGCTCTCCTCTCCTCTCTCCCGTCCTCCACGCAGGAAAAATGGCGAGCTACAAGGACGACGCCGCAGCCAACGGCTTCCCACGCCGCCACCTTCGCCGGAGCGAGGCGATGGCGCTGTACCGTGCGGGCTACCCGTGCCCGCCGGACAGCCGCCTCCCGCGCTCTGGCGCTGGGCGCTCAGCACGGGCGGGGTGCCCGTGCCTCCGCTCCCGAGCACGGACGCGGAGTTCCGGCGTGCAATCCGCGAGGTGCGCGCCGGCATGGAGGTGCCCGACCGCCTGCCGGAGGAGGGCTTCGACGAGTTCTGGTGGCAGCAGCTCACCACGCGCCGTGACAGGGAGCTCGCCTCCCTGGGCGACAACGGCCCGTCGACGGCCGTTTCAACGCCAATGGGCGCCGCCGCTGGTGGGGAGGCCACAACCGCACCATCGAGTGGGTTGTGGACTACATCCACGCCGGCAACAAGCCGCGCTTGGAGATGCCACCCCGGCAGAACCCGGCGTGGGAAGCGCGCCGGACGGGCGCCTCCTCCTCGTCGGCCACCTCCAGCTCCTCCGGCGCCCACTCCCTCTCTGTCTCACCCCTTCCTGAACTCCGGCGCGCCAGCCCGCAGGCGTAGCGGCGGCGCCCTTCGCATTGGCGAGCCACGCTTCGAACGCGTTGTCCGCCCGAAGACCGAGGACGCCGGCGACGACGAGGAGGAGTGGCCCGGCCAGAAGGCCGCGGAGCATCTCTCCCTGAACACGCTCCAACCCCTCGACGACGACGCCGCCTCGACCTGGAGCTTGCGGGAGAGCACCGCGGCGGAGCTGGAGCTCCAGCGCCGCCTGCTCGCGGAGGCCGAGCAGCTCAACGCGGCCCGCCTGCTCGCGGAGGCCGCCGTCAACGCGGCCCGCCGCCGACGAAGGAGCCCGCCTACGTCGTCCTCGACCCCGACTCCGACGACGAGGACGAGATCCAGCGAGCCCTCGCCGTGAGCAGGTGGGGCAACTCCGGCTGCGGTGACGCCGGACAGGGGACGAGCAAGCGCCCTGGCGACGGCCCCGACGACGGCGACGACGACGGCGACGACGTCGACTACAGCCAGGCTATCGCCGAGAGCCTGGGGCTTAAGTAGTTTTAGTTTTAGTTTAAATTTGCGTTCTAGTTTAAATTCGCGTCGAAAGTGTACGAACTTTGCCTAAATTCAATAAAATGCGTCTAGTTTTCAAATCATGTTTTTTTGGGCCGAATCTTGGGCTCGGGGAGCGACTGGGAAGCCTGCCCCCAGGTTCCAGATTAGCGCCGTTTGGCGCCGCGGCGGCCCCAAAACGGCGGCGTTTTGGGCCCTGAGGGGGCGCAACGACTCGAGATGCCCTTAGTGCTGGATTTATTTGTGGGAAAATATATTTCTTAGTACAATATAAAATAATTGAAAAAAAATGAAAAATAGAACAAGTGTTCGCATAGGAATTGAAAGTTTGCAGTTGTTACAACCAAACAGGTTCCAGTTTTACCACAGTTGTCAGTCCGCAGCAGATTCTCCACAGCTGATTCTCCACAGCTGATTTTTGGAAATCTACGGCTCAACCAAACACACCCGGCCGCAGTGCTCAGATTGTCCCTATTGTTTTCGTCAGTATAGGTGGAAAGTATGGGAAATTTGGGTCCAGTCCGATGAGACGGCTTCTTTTTATACAGTACTCGCTCCGTCCACGATAAAGTGTACGTTTTCCTTTTTCGTCGATCAAATTTATTAAACTTTGACTAACTTTATCAGAAAAAGTACTATCATTTATGACACCAAATTAATATCAATAGATTTGTCTTGACATGAAGTTTTAAAATATATCATTTTGATGTCATTTATATTGCTACAATTTTCTATAAATTTGGTCAAAGTTTAAAAGGTTTGACTAAGTGTAAAAATAGATGTACACTTATTCTTGTACTCGGAGGGAGTACATGGACATACTACTATCAGGGCCGGTCCATAGGCCGGGCAAAAGGGGCGACCGCCCCGGGCCCAATGAGGGGGAGGGCCTCAAATACTAAAGTATACTGTAACTATTATACTATCATCTATCAATCATGTATTTGTTATTGAGTTTTTATAAACATTAGAAATTAAAACTTAGTATATATAAACAAATGCAAAAGACGGAACATTATAATATACATCCATCACTGACATGTTTTATTTGGTAGCTAGTTTTCATATGAATGACTTACACATACTATGCCAATATATATAATTTGGTGCGTAATTCTTATTTGAGAGACTAAGAGAAGAAATTCTTTAGACCAGGTACATAGAGCATATTGTGGTGAGCGTATATGATAACTGAATTCTGTGTGTGCAAAATTACACTAGTAGAAAAAAGGCCTACAGTCCCGATTCGCCAGGCCCATTAATCCCGTCCGGGCAACCGGGACTAGCTACGCGCGACTAAAGGCCCCCGCCTATAGTCCCGCCACTTACGGACTGGGACTAAAGGCCCGTCCACGTGGGCGGGTGGCGGAGGACATTTAGTCCCGGTTGGCCACATGAACCGGGACTAGATTTATTTCGTAATTTTTTAATTCATTTGGTTTCTAATTATTTTTCTCACCTTTTTTCACTCCCTTTTTTTCACTCCTTTTTTTCACTCCCTTTTTTCACTCCCTTTTTTTTCAGAATTTGTATTATTTGCTTAGTGGCAGAACTGAAAATTTGGTAATTGATGATTTAATAACTGATATTGTCAGTAGTGGAGACCACGACAACGGGTTTGTACAAAAGATAGTTTTGGTGCTAATTGGCAGAATGATTGCACCGTCGTCAACCAGGATTGTTCCTAAATCTTACTATGCATAGGAAGACCTTGATCGCATAAAGAGATTAAACTGGAGTGCATGTACATTGCAATATTGTTTGGAATCGCTTAGGCCGCTGAGAAAAGGAGGTAGAATGAAGCAATGGCCACATGGAAACATGTCCCTACCCAGGTACATAATAATGTTTAGCTAACAATTATTTACACTACTACTATTTACCAATCACTTTTTCTTTGTTATTTCATGCAGTACATGTATTGGTATTTACACTACTACTATTTACCAATCATTTTTTTTAAATATTTCATCTAGTACATGTATTGGGAAAAGGTTCGTCCGATTTCTGGTCTTAAATTTGTGTCCATTTACCCACTCATGAGAAATTGGAATGAATCTGAAGCTGCTATTAGAGACAAATATGACATTACATATGGCCGTGGTCATGGATATGTAGGTCATTTATGTTCCTGTTGGTATAAGTTCCATCACTTCATGTTTAGACCATACATTAATTAGTTTGTTTTTTATACATGTAGATTACGGACAACATTACAAAGTCTTATAGACGGTTGAAGGCGGAGCCTACCCCTTAAAAAATCAAAGTCCGCAAAATCTAAAGGAACAAGTAGCAGTAAATTACCGTCACAAGACCCTCCTTATGTGGACCGTCTTGTGAACAGCATTAATTGGCTTACGAATGAGAATAAACTCATTCGTAAGGAGTTGCTTCTTATTCCCGTCACATGTGCAGAGGTAACAAACGTCGTCTATTTTATTTTATATGTTTCATTCATTTGCACACGATATGACTAAATTATTTTCCACTCGCAGCAACTTATTGAAAAGTTAAATAAGACAGGGGTCTTGTACACACCAATTGACGGAAAGGCTTCCGAAGGGGAGCAAGAAAGCGAGGACAATAGCCAATATTCAAAAAAATGTTGCATGGACGGTGCCAGGACTGACTCCAACATTGGTGAAAATGATAAAGAAGTGGAGGTTGAAGATGCAAAATACGTTACACCTACATGTCCAACTGGATCAAAGGTTAAAAAGGATGATCGTGAGTCAAGTGATTCAAAAGAGTTTTTGCAGGATGTTCACTTATTAAATAAATCTGAAAACTCTAAAGGAGGAATGGGTACCAAAGCAGATTCTTTTATACTTCCTACACATCTTCCAGATAGATCGTCATCCTCTTTGTTAGATAATGCATTAACATCTGTAAAGTCAAACCTTGGACGCAAAGTGGAACCGGAGACGTCCTCTTCGTCTTCGAGTTTTCAAGATAGTGCACGTACTAAGTGGCATAAAGATCGGCAGAAAGAAAGTAGTGTGGCAAAAAAGAAGCGGAAGAGCAAGCTATCTGTACTTCTCAAGTCCCCTCACGTGACAGACAAGGTCAACATGACGCGTGTGAAGACTAATAATAAAGCTGCTAAGGGTAAGTTCACGTTTATAAATCTCAACATGTCAATTATTTAATGTCCCTGCACTTTACCAACGACAATAAGCTCATTGTACATTTCAGCTCTATTCGAACCACTAGGTGTTGTACATGGTACAAATAAAGTGACTCCACAGATAGAAGCGGCGGTGGAATTTTTAGAAGAATTATCAAAGTGCAAGCGGCTACGTGGAAAGAAAGTTTTCAAATCTCAAGGTCTAAAGTTAACCGCGCACTTGATTCTACCAATCATAAGGCATGGTTGGCTAACGGGCGATGTAAGTACACATAGTTTCGGTATATTGTAATTTCTTCTATTGTGGGACGACTCTCGTGATTACAATCCTAATAATTTTAAGAAACATACTATTTTAAAGGTCATCAATGCTTACGTGCAACATTTTGCGCTTCGAGTTAATCATGACCGGGTCCTAGCGACGACATGGAGAACACGCTGGCTAATAGAAACAAAAGTTAAGGGTAAAACTTTTTTTCAACAAGAAAACGACCAGGAAATTGTCGAGAACAATGTGGCGGTTAACAGATGCATTGACGAATACTTCAAGCGTGACAAGGTAAGTAAAAATTCATGCAATGCAAATGTTTCATTCTATTCCAAATTTGACTTATTTTATTGTATATGTCGATATATTTTCATGTCAATGTCAGTAAAAACCATTGGGTCACGGTCGTGATGCATAGACCGAAGAAAAAGTTTCAAGTTCTCGATTCACTGTATAATCTAGACATGTATTTGTACGTCATTGAAACAATGGTATATTTTATCACACTTACATTTTACATATTTTTTCTCTTATACCTGGTTATTTACTAAATATGCACATATATTATTTTAGAGAGCCGAGCTCTCAAATGACATACAAATGGCAAACGAGGTCTCCAAATCTTTTGAAGATGTTTCCGAATGTCCTATAATTCAATACGACATACTTGAGCAAAAGGATGGGTGAGTATACGATGCAGCTTACTCATATTTTTCTTCTATGGATTCACAATTGTTTTTGACCCGTTCTTTCGAATCAGAAATTCATGTGCACTATGAGTGCTCCAATGTATGGAATTTTGGGATGGAGATAAACTGACCACCCCTATCTCCCAGGCAATTCATATTTTTTCATACATGTGGAAGTACCCGACATGTTATTACATATTATAAGTTGCTTGTACATTATATTTTTGTAGTTTGAGATTAACGAATCAAGGCCAGTTTTTGTGGGTGAACTTCTTCTATCACTGATTAACGAGAAGAAAAATGTGAAAGATACTATACTCGAGCTCATTGATGACATGGAGGACGCGATTAGGTCAACTAGAGTGTATATAGTCGGGTTTTTGTCCCGTAGAAGGTTTCCCGACCATGTTCAACTCTTATATATTTTTTATATTTTGTGTAAAGAAACTATTTCAGGGCATTACACAATGCAATTGTAAAGAGCCTATGTTTGCGTGTTTCATCCAAAGCAAATTTTGCATACCGTTTACTTGACGTTTACGGAAACCCATGCGTGTTACAAAAATTAAACAAGTACATACACATTTTATTCACTATAACAGCCAAGTCCAATGATATTTAAAACGGAAGTTAACTGCACTACTTTAACAAATTAAGCATACACCTACACTTACTACGACTGTCCTTGTTCGCGCTACCTAACGCCATCTTCTCTCGAGCGGGTGTGCACGTTACAAAGGGTGTGAGATGGCACGAAAGCAGAGGACGAGTGGAAGAAGTGAGAAAATAGAGGTGAGTGGTGGACTAGCACAGATGACGAATCATTGGATGTCCCAGCTACCCGGACATGATACAATACCGTCCGTCCGGGAAACAAGATTCCAATACCAGTACAAGGACAGGAAACAAGACAGTCCGGCTCCCTATCAAAGGCTACCCAGACATGGGCCAAGACAGTCCGTACATAAGCCTAGACCGAGGACCACGTGTTTCGACTTCGATCGGACATATTCCGTCCAGACTGTCTGGTGGGCATACCAAAGCTATCCAGACATTTGGCCAGGCAGTCCGGATGAACCTCTTCAATCTACACATATTCGACCAGACTGTCCGACCAACAAACCGATGTTTTGCGTTACCTCAGGCCTCGATCGCCTGTGCCTCTCCCACGTGCTTCGACTTCGTCCGGACATATTCCGCCCAGACTGTCCGGAAGCCACCCAGACGTTCAGCCGGACAGTCCGGATAAACTTGTTCAATGTGCACATATTCGACCACTGTTCGGCCACAAACGGATTTTTTGCGTTCCCTCGGGGCTCGATCCCCTGTGCTTCTCCTTGCCGGCAAGACGTCAGAATTCCTCGCCGGCGACCTGTTCTTCGGGCGACGAGTCGTTCCTGTGGCTAGGGCGGACGGAGCAGGGTACCGCTATCCTGTGCATGCCGCCATCACTACAGGAGAGAGGGCATACGCCGACGGCCTATTTAAACGCCGACGGGGTTTTATCGTTGCCGTCGGCGTACCATCCGAAATACGGCAGCCCTCCGATGTTCCCGTCGGCGTAGAATTCCCGTCGGCGTAGGCGTCTATACGCCGACGGTGACTGTCGGCGTATACATTGCCGTCGGCGTTTTGCTTCGTACACCGACGGTGGCCGTCGGCGTATACAAGGCCGTCGGCGTTTCTTTTTTTCCCCTGTTGAACTACCCTATAACATAAATAAAAAAATAAAAAACATACATATAAAAGTATATAGCTCCATTTTTTATAGACACGGGGGTTCCGGATCCCCTCTTTTCGGAAAACACTATTAACGTGTGCCTACGTCGTGTACCCCCCTAGAAGGGCATCGAAGCGGGGTGAACAGTAGAATCTCAATTTATTTTATGCATAATTAGTTCATAACATATGTGAAGACAATTTTTTACCAATGATTCTATAAGATTCCCTCGGGTATGCCCTCTGCGAGTGATCCGCGGTTTTCGGTCCCCGCTTATAGGGTGAAACTCCCATATCGGACGAAACATAGGGAATCTTTCGAAGACTTGGGTTCTACCTATATGTTTTGTGTTCCTATGGACTAACCTAACAAAACCAAGTAACTTGTTCCACATTGCTACCCCTTTTCGACGTTGTTACCGCGTGTATCCGTATAAGTCCGGTATTTCTCCAGCGGGTCTAGGTTTTCACCGGAGGGGGCCACTGGTAGAAAATAGGCCTTCGGTACGCCCCCATTAGTCCCCAAAATAATGGACCCGCGACCATAGGGGTCTTTAGTCACGGTTCGGGACGAGACCCGCGACCAATAGTCTGGGCCCAGCGCGCTCGGCCCACAGCTGGCGGAGGGGAGGGGCTTTAGTCCCGGTTGGCCAGACCAACGGGGACTAATAGGTCCTCGGGCCGGCCCCACGGCCTTTAGCCGCGGTTGTCCAGGTGAACCGGGACTAAAGGCCCATCCCTATATATAGGACTCAGCTCGCTGCACTTGGCCACATTTGCTCACAATATTCACAAGGGGGTGGTGGGTATGCTTTTGGTTCCTACTATGCACACAAGGTGTTCGATGAAATGCCCCATAGCATGAAACACACTTGAGCGTTTTCATTTATTTTACCTCCGTGATCGCGGTTAGCAACTTGAACCTTTCATGATTTGTATTATTTCCAGCTAGCTAGTTAGTTTAACAGATGCATGATGGTTAATTATATACTTTATATAATAATAATGCAGATGAATCGGCAATGGATGTACGGTAACCGACTCTCCGGTGAGTTCACTACGGGTTTGAAAGATTTCCTCGTAGTGGCAAATGCGAACAAGCAGCGAGGTTTTATTATGTGTCCATGTGCTGAATGTAAGAATGAGAAGGGTCACTCCTCCTCAAGAGTCGTTCACATGCACCTGCTTCGGCACGGTTTCATGCCAAGCTATAATTGTTGGACCAAGCATGGAGAAAGAGGGGTTAGAATGGAAGAAGATGAAGAAGAGGATGATATCGATTTCAACTATCATGACCTTTTCGGTGATACTTTCATGGAGGATGATGCTGAAGGTGGGGAAGGGTTTGGTGAAGGTGAAGAAGAGGCACATGATGAGCCCGCTGATGATCTTGGTCGGACCATTGCTGATGCACGGAGACGCTGCGAAACTGACAAGGAGAGGGAGAATTTGAATCGCATGTTAGAGGATCACACGAAGTCACTGTACCCAGGATGCGACAATAGTCTGAAAAAGCTGGGCTGCACACTGGATTTGCTGAAATGGAAGGCACGGGAAGGTGTAGCTGACTCATCATTTGAAAATTTGCTGAAAATGTTGAAGAATATGTTTCCGAAGAATAACGAGTTGCCCACCAGTACGTACGAAGCAAAGAAGGTTGTGTGCCCTCTAGGTTTAGAGATTCTGAAGATACATGCATGCATTAACGACTGCGTCCTCTACCGCGGTGCATACGAGGATTTGAATGAATGCCCTGTATGCACTGCATTGCGTTATAAGATCAGAGGCGATGACCCTGGTGACGATGTTGAGGGCGAGAAACCCAGGAAGAGGGTTCCCGCCAAGGTGATGTGGTATGCTCCTATAATACCTCGGTTGAAACGCCTGTTCAGGAACAAAGATCATGCCAAGTTGTTGCGATGGCACAAAGAGGACCGTAAGTCCGACGGGGAGTTGAGACACCCCGCTGATGGAACGCAATGGATAAAGATCGACAGAGAGTTCAAAGATTTTGCAGCTGACGCAAGGAACATAAGATTTGGTCTAAGTACTGATGGCATGAATCCTTTTGGCGAGCAGAGCTCCAGCCATAGCACCTGGCCCGTGACTCTATGCATCTACAACCTTCCTCCTTGGTTGTGCATGAAGCGGAAGTTCATTATGATGCCAGTGCTCATCCAAGGTCCGAAGCAACCCGGCAACGACATCGATGTGTACCTAAGGCCATTAGTTGATGAACTTTTACAATTGTGGGGCAAACCTGGTGTACCTGTGTGGGATGAGCACAAAGAAGAGGAATTTAACCTACGAGCGTTGCTTTTTGTAACCATCAACGATTGGCCTGCTCTCAGTAACCTTTCTGGACAGTCAAATAAGGGATACAAAGCATGCACGCACTGCTTACATGAGACTGAAAGTGTATTTTTGGATAACTGTAGGAAGAACGTGTACCTGGGTCATCGTCGATTTCTTCCCCGAAATCATAACGTAAGAAAGAAAGGCAAGCATTTCAACGGCAAGGCAGATCACCGGCCGAAGCCTGCGGAACGTACTGGAGCTGAGATATTTGATATGGTCAAGGATTTGAAAGTCATCTTTGGAAAGGGTCTTGGCGGACAATCAGTTCCGCAGGGAGTTGACGGGCACGTACCCATGTGGAAAAAGAAATCGATATTTTGGGAGCTACAGTATTGGAAAGTCCTAGATGTCCGCTCTGCAATCGACGTGATGCATGTTACGAAGAATGTTTGCGTGAACCTGCTAAGCTTCTTGGGCGTGTATGGGAAGACAAATGATACAAAGGAAGCACGGCAGGATCAGCAACTTTTGAAAGACCCAGATGACCGGCATCCGGAATGGTTTCAAGGTCGTGCCAGCTACGCTCTTACGAAAGAAGAGAAGGTCATTTTTTTGAATGCCTGAGCAGTATAAAGGTCCCGTCTGGCTTCTCGTCGAATATAAAGGGAATAATAAACATTGCGGACAAAAAGTTCCAAAACCTGAAGTCTCACGACTGCCACGTGATTATGACGCAATTGCTTCCGATTGCTTTGAGGGGCCTCCTACAGGAAAATGTTCGAGTAGCCATTGTGAAGCTATGTGCATTCCTCAATGCAATCTCTCAGAAGGTAATCAGTCCAGAAGATCTACCACGGTTACAGAACGATGTGGTCCAATGTCTTGTCAGTTTTGAGTTGCTGTTTCCACCATCCTTCTTCAATATTATGACGCACCTCCTGGTCCACCTAGTCGAAGAGATTTCCATTCTCGGTCCTGTGTTTCTACATAATATGTTCCCCTTCGAGAGGTTTATGGGAGTATTAAAGAAATATGTTCGTAACCGTGCTAGGCCAGAAGGAAGCATCGTAAAGGGCTATGGAAATGAGGAGGTAATTGAGTTCTGTATTGACTATGTTCCTGACCTTAAGCCGATTGGTATTCCTCAATCGCGGCACGAGGGGAGACTAAGTGGAAGAGGCACGATCGGAAGGAAATCAACGATATGTATGGACGGTCATTCTATGACTGAAGCACACTACACAGTTCTGCAAAATTCGAGCTTGGTGGCTCCGTATTTCGAGCAACACAAGAATATTTTACGCTCGAACAACCCGGGGAAGACTGAATCATGGATTAGAAAGGCCCACATGGAGACTTTCGGCAGTTGGTTGCGAAAACATTTAATGAATGACAATGATGTTGGAGATCAGCTGTACATGTTGGCCAAGACACCATCTTCGACTATCACGACTTTCCAAGGGTACGAGATTAATGGGAATACATTTTACACGATCTCCCAAGATAAAAAGAGCACCAACCAAAACAGTGGTGTCCGCTTTGATGCAGCAACCGAGATTGGGCAAAAGGTCACATATTATGGTTATATAGAGGAGATATGGGAACTTGACTATGGACCCTATTTTAAGGTCCCTTTGTTCCGGTGCAAATGGTTCAAGCTAACAGGAGGTGGGGTAAAGGTGGACGAGCAATACGGAATGACAATGGTGGATTTCGACAATCTTGGTTACCTTGACGAACCATTCGTCCTAGCCAAAGATGTCGCTCAGGTTTTCTATTTGAAGGACATGAGTAGCAAACCGAGGAAACGGAAAGATAAGAAAACGATCAGTGCATCATGCGATGATCCAAAGCGTCACATTGTTCTTTCAGGGAAAAGAAACATCGTGGGAGTGGAGGACAAGACAGACATGTCAGAAGATTATAATATGTTTGGTGAAATTCCGCCCTTCAAAGTGAACTCTGACCCAAGCATTAAGTTAAATGATGAGGATGCTCCATGGATACGTCCAAATCGTAAGAAAGCGGGGACACAAGGGAAGAATTGATGTGTAATAATTTATTGTACCAAACTTTGTTGAATGGATCATGTTTAATGGATCATTTTGAATTATATTATCTCTAATTAATTTATTGTACCAAACTTTTACTAAAAACAGAAAACAGACGCGCTAGCGCGCCGCAGTGTCGCCGGAATGCAAATTCTTTTATTAAAAAGAGAAAACAGACGAACACTACTCCTCGCCGTCGTCGTCGGGGAACTCGTCGGTGACCTCCTCCGGGTCATCATCGTCGCCGAACTCGTCCGTGACCTCCTCGTCGTCGTCGGAGGTGCATGATGGTATGTCCGAGATAGTCCCCCACCTCGGATCGTCGGAGGCCCAGACTTCGCCGGCGCGGTCGGCCCGACGAAGCTCCTGCAGCGCCCTCGTCCTCGCCTCCCGAGCGGCATCTAAGGCGAGGTGGCGTTCGAGGCGGCGCTCCGCCCGCTGAGCCGCGCGGGTCTGCCAGAGCTCCTCGTCGGCGCTCTCCTCCCCCGGGTTGTTCCGGTAATACTCGCGGACGACGCGGTCTTCCCTGGCGTCGACTAGGCCCTGAAACGCGCGGTGGCGGAGGTGGAGGTGGTCGGCGGCAGTGATGATCTGCGGCTTCGGCGCCCTGGCCTCCGCTTCCCAGACGGTGTGGCAGTCGTTGAAGTTCATTAGCGACCGCGGGCGGTTGAGGCGCCAGGCCGCCGCGTCCCAGGCGCGGGCTGCCTCCGCCGCCGTCGCAAAGGTGCCGAGGGGGATGCGGTCGTCCCCCCAGCGGATATCTGCGCTGAACATTCCGTTCTGCCGTGCTCGGACGCCGCGGAAGCCGGTGGTGCTGTTCCTCCTCGGAGGCATGGTGGAAGCGCGACGGCACCGAGGAGAAGACGCGCTCGAGGCGCGACAGTTTATACCGCGCCCTCCTGGCCACGCGTCACAACTCCCGCGCCACGCGTCGCAACTCCCGCGCCACGCGTCACAATTCCCGCGCCACGCGCCACCCTAATTAACACAACCAAGCAAATAGTTGCACATTACTACCCGAGCTCAAAGTGAACACTGACCCAAGCATGGATGGATGTGTTAAAGGGGGGGTGTAGAACAAAACAATCGGTATCACCATCATACAGCCCTACCGTGGCTACTCAGTGCAATATGCATACCAAATGCACGGTAGGACGTATGATGGCGAATCCGGATGTTTTGTATTTGCTCGATGAACTGACCGGTGTATGAAGGTGGGCTATATATAGGGTCCTCTGGCTCACAAAGTGTTGTGCTAGGGTTTTGATCCAACGATTAAGAAACCACCTCATCCAACGGCTCACAACAGCTCGAAAGAAACACACCGTAGCCCTGATCGAACGGCTCACAACAGCTCAAAAGAAACACACCCCGGATCCAACGACTCAGAAGCGCTTTAAAGAAACACACGATCCGTGTGATTCTATCTGATTGGTCCAAACGAAACCCTAACCCATTTAGTCCCGGTTGGTGTCCCCAACCGGGACTAAAGGGATGTTTTCTTCTCGCTATATATATGTGCATTGCCACACCATTGGCATAAACACATACAAACTCACCACTCTCTCATGGCTTCTACCGTACCCACTCTAACATTCATCCAGGCGGAGGCACTTTCCGCCTCGAACTACCCCTGCCCGCCCGGCTACAGTGTTCCCGCCGGTTGGATGCTGAGCGCCGGAGGAGTGCCGGTCCCTCCTCTTCCTCAAGGTGTGGCACGTCAGGCGGCCATCACGAACCATTACTACCACGAGCTCACGCCGGAGCAGCGGAGAGATCCCAGTTGGCATCCCGATAACCAACATACTTGGGATGCCTTCTTCATCAATCGGCGTGAGAGGGCGCTCGCCAGGTATGAGGAGGACGGCCTGCCTGCTGGGAACTTTCACGAGGCCGGTCGTCGGCTATGGTGGTCCGGCCGGACTCTACAGAGCGTCATGGACTACATCAGGGCCGGCGATATCCCCCACCTGCGCTACCCTCAGGCCCAGTCCTGGGCTCTGAATTTTCTCGCATGTAGGCCTAGGCAGGAGTATGACTAGCAGCAGATATCATATCATGCATCTATGCTCTCCGTTTAGGTTTAGATCCACTCTTGCCATTATGTACTGCCTTTTTTATCTATGGGAATTTTTAAGATTGGA
The DNA here is from genome assembly GCA_028641055.1 of Alopecurus myosuroides. Lineage (NCBI taxonomy): Eukaryota > Viridiplantae > Streptophyta > Magnoliopsida > Poales > Poaceae > Alopecurus > Alopecurus myosuroides. The sequence goes on from CM054063.1 coordinate 277,138,254, forward strand.
AAAAGAATTAGTTTTATTTTTCTGAATTTTCTGATATATTATTTGTATTTTTAAGATTGGAAAAAGAATTAGTTTTATTTTTCTGAATTTTCTGATATATTATTTGTATTTTTAAGATTGGAAAAAAGAATAGTATTCGAATAACCACGTTTAGTCGCGGTTGGTGTCACGAACCATGACTAAAGGCTCGTTCTGCGCGGGAACGAAAACGCCGCGAAAATTTTCACCTTTACTCCCGGTTCGTGACACCACCCGGGACTAAAGGCCCGCGGAGGGTACCCAGGGGACCTTTAGTCCCGGTTCGTGACACCACCCGGGACTAAAGGCTTGACCTATATATGTGCGATGCCTTCCTGCCCCAAAATTTTCTAAGTCCCCAAACCCTCGTCTTCATTCGCGCCGGCGCCCAGTCGTCTTCTGCCCCGTCGCCGTCCCCCGCGCAGATCCCCGTCGTCGTCGCCATCGCCGTCGCCGTCGCCGCGCCGTCGCCCTCGTCGCGCCCTTCTCTCCACCGCCTCCACCCTGCTCCGCCCCCGCCCTGTCGCCGTCTCTCCGGCCGGTAGGTTCCCCGCGGGCCGTCGCCGTCGCCCTAGAACCAACGCCATCGAACTAGAACCAACGCCGTCGCCGTCCCTCGCGCTCGCTCCCGCGGCCAGATTCGCCGCCGGCGAGACCACAGTGGCCGTGGCCTCGTCCCCATCTCCGTCCCCTCCCCCGTGGCGAGCAGCACAGTGGCCTCGTCCCCATCTCCGTTGCATCCCCCGTGGCCGGAATCGTCGATCCGAGATCCTAATCTGCAACCGCCGGCCACGCCAGGGGTGACGTCATGATGACGTCACCTGCCCACTGTTCTAAATTACAGAATATAAATAACCTTCTAAATTAAATAACTTTTAATTTATAATTTAATTTTTTTGGAAAAATATGCAAAATGTTCAGAAAAATGTAAGCTATCTGTTTATATCATTTTCAATCATGTTTGACAAAGTTCAAAATGAGACCATATTTGAATTTGTATTAAATTCATTAAAATAATGATGAAAATAAGTTTTAATTCAATAAATTCAGAATATTAAGTGTAATATACCAAAATGACCAGGAAAGCAAATGCAACCTAGCTATGGGGTTCTCCAAGTCATTTGAGAAACTAATCTTGGACACACCTCTAAAGTATGGTTTTCCCCCTCCGGTGGTTATCGTTCTTCCACCCAAAACCCTAGCAATCTGTTTTCCCTCCTTCTACGACAATATTTGCTAAGTCTCCTATATACTTAATTAATTTTTACTACATGCATGTCTGCAGGAGTGACATATGGCAGACAATAGAGACCTGACGGCGGAACAGGTGGCTGAAGGTTATATATTAGATATCATAGCCGGAGGAGGAACAGACATTGTCGATGATGTAATCTCTTCTTATCTGAACCTTGAGGATCAAGAAGGTGAAGGAGGAACAGACATTGTCGATGATCAAGGAGGTGAAGAAGGAACAGACATTGTCGATGATCAAGGAGGTGAAGGAATGGACATTGATGACGGAGGTCAACCGTCGACAAACGACGATCTCCAATTGCAAAGAACAACCACCTCCGGCGAGGTATATATTTTAGCCCTCGGTCTTATTTTAGCCCTCGGTCCAATTGCAAAGACTAACGCGCGCGACTCTCTTTCTTATTTTAGCCCTCGGTCGGATCTAGTATGACAAAGCGTGGCAAATCCAAGGCGATGAAAGATTCCGAAATATATACCATCGAATCAGTCAGTGAAATCGGCAAGCCCCTACAGCACACCACAAAGTTTATCAACCAATGCGGAGTCATTGTTAGAGACATCGTCCCGATCACCGTCCAGGAATGGAAGGAGCCAAAGAAAGCACATATTGGTTTCAGTTATGTCGACAAGAGAACGAAAAAGATTATGTTTAGAAAGCTTATTGCACATTTCATTCTACCTCCGGAATACAACAAAAAAGATGAATTCGGTCAGGACGTTCCGGGTGGACGTGAGAGGAGGAGGATAGTCAAAGAGTTCGCTCTTCAGAAGATGGCCGAAGCATTCCGGAACTTCAAGAAAAAATTGTTCCGTGAATATGTCAGCAAGGGCAAGACTCCGATTTTCACTGGACAATATGAGAAACTGAGAGATGATTGGACAGAATTTGTGACGCAACATAAATCGGAGCATTTCAAGGAAATGTCGGCAAAAAATAAGGCTAATGCGGAAAAGAAACAGTACCATCATGTTATGGGGCCAGTAGGATACCGCGTTTCGGCGCCTAAGTGGCAGGCAATGGAGGACGGCCTAAGGGCAAGAGGAATCCGTCTAGGTACAGAGGGATGGGTCGAAAGAGCCAAAATGTGGTGGTACGGGCATGGGGGATCGCTAGACCCGGAGACAGGGGAGTGTGTTCACCGGCAGAAAAAGTTTGCTCCCACAAAAGACCTTGTTGACGCAATGACCAAAGCTCAACAGGGCAAGATCACGTTCAACAGAGAGAGAGACCAACTGACAGTTGCCCTCGGAAATCCTGAACACGGAGGACATATACGAGGCAAAGGCAGATTGCCGTGGAAAGTAGGGTTTTCCCAGGAGGGTGACCCGTACTGTTACAGAAGCCGTAGGAGAGGTACGGACCGGGCTGCAGATGAACTGTCGAATCTTGCAATGGAAGTTTCTGAACTGAAGAAGGTCGTGGCGGGAATACTTGAGAAAGAAAAAGCGTCGGCTGCAGGGCCGCATCAAGAACATGCAACGGATCTCGGAAGCCAGCAGCGGAGAAGCAGCGTGGCTTCCACGGAGGCCCCGACTGCAGGTGCTAATGCACCGATGATCGAGAGTCGTGCACCGGAGCCTCACTACCCCGTGGATGACGTAAAGGAGATGAAAGAATGTGATCTGCATTATCCCGTGGGGAACATTTCCATGAAGGTGGCTACCGGCAGTGCTTTACCCTATACACCTGGAGCACTCCATCACAACAACCCCATTCCATATGGCTATGCTCGTGTCACGGTGGAAGACATAGTCCAAGCGTTTGAGGACCTGGAGATTGACATAGCTACACCCGAAGGGGAGAGAAGACTTGGAGATGTCAAGCGCCAGTTCATTCTATGGAAAAAGAAGTACATAGTGTTTCCAGGCGAGACGCCAAGGCTAACAAGTCCACCCCCCTACGATGGTGCAGGTGCTGGTGGTGGTGGTGGTGCTGGTGCTGGTTCACCTACGCCTCCTTCACGCCATTCGACGCCGTCCCCCGATCTTCCTCCTCTGGCGGTTAAGCAGCCGTCGCCCACGATTCCTCCTCCGGCGGTTAAGCAGACGTCGCCCCCCATTCCTCCTCCGGAGGAAAAGCAGACGTCTCCCACTATCCTCCTCCGGAGGAAAAGCAGACGTCGTCGCCCCCCATTCCTCCTCCGGAGGATAAGCGGACGTCGCCCCCCATTCCTCCTCCGGAGGATAAGCGGACGTCGCCCCCCATTCCTCCTCCGGAGGATAAGCAGACGTCGCCCCCCATTCCTCCTCCAGCGAAGAAACAGAAGCAGGCGGCCAGCAAGGGAACCCGCTCTTGGTCTATTAACCCGGACCCTTATGTACCTAAGACCACACGGGTACCGGAGCCATCACTGAAGCCTCTCCCCCCAAGGCCTTGGGAACTTAGTGATGCTGAAACCAAATTGGTCGTGAAGGCTGACGTTGACAAATGGAAGGGCAAACTGAAGGCGCTAAAGGAGCCTGAGCCCAAGGAAGTATTCCCTCCGATTGTAGACTATTGGGCTACGGATTTTTTATCGACAGTGTCCCAATTCGTGAAGAATTTGCCTAAAGACTATGATATTGAACTTCGTAAGCAAGCAGGAATATTGGAGGAGGAGAAAAAAAAAGCAAAAATGATAAAAAGCGGGAAACAAGTTGCCCAGCTCGGGATGCAGAGTAAACAATCGATCCCCCCCTCATAGTGAAAGCCGCTCCGGAACAGGACCCCGAGGTCATAAATGCTGTGACAGCAATGGGATTGACTGTAGCTACTGCCATGCAAAATGCGTCCGAGGCCGGTATGTCTCTTCGTGCCTTTTTAGACATGGACGATATGCCAATGGCTGATGTAGCATTAAAATATGTGAAGAAAGGGCCTCTCGTCGAGCCTGCGAAGGAAAAGGATCTACCACCACTAATGCAAAGTCTGCTACGTTGGTACAAAGATTTCATAGCATTTACCGACAAAGAATATGTGTATGTGGATTATACAGAGGAGCATCACACCAAAAAGTACTCTGTAACAGTTGAGTTGAGTGAATTGTTCCAGCTGTTCAATATGCGTGAGCTCGACAAATCTATCCTGAGTTGCTACGTTCTGTAAGTGATTTATTTCTACCTCATCTCGTTCTTCATTGCCTACACTATATATATATATATATATATTGTCCTAACTATATTGTTCCGTACGCTATTATGCAGATTGAAGATTTGGGAATGCAAAGTAAGACTCATCCATGATGTTGGGTTCATTGACCCACAAATCATTAATGGAACTATGTTAGAACGTCACCCCAAAGACGTGGAGAAAGACTTGTACAATTTTTTTAAAAAGCATGAATCCAAAAGATATATTCTATTTCCTTACCATTTTGGGTGAGTGTTTCTCTCATGTTCCCATTCTCTTTTGTTTACTCCATGCATGGTATGTCCAATCGATAAATTATGCATGACTCTGCATCTAATGTGTCCGCAGGTACCACTGGATTCTGCTAAAAATTGATCTTCACAAGTCCTTAGTTTTGATCATTGACTCTATGAATTCAAATACAGATCTTTGGGTCAACATGAGAAAAATGATGCAAAAGTAATTATTTTTCAATCATTTGCGCTCTATATCGATCGGTCTCTTTTGTTCATTTTCTAAGCTAATAACTCCCTTGTTCATTTAATTTTATTTGCATTGTAGAGTTTGGAGACGGCTCTCACTTCAACATGTCGGTGAATTCAAAGATGCGCTACAATTTAAAAATGTGGTCAAAGGTGTGGATAAGCAGCCACCGGGGACCGGTCTATGTGGATACTATGTCTGTGAGAACATACGGAAAGAAATATCTGAGAGGAAGAAGGACGAGGAAACGCGGAAGGGTCTCAATAACTTGCGGAGGGCGCTTACTCCAGAAGCTCGCTTCCGACCAATTCAAGAGGAAATAGCAGGATTTTTCCTTAGGCATGTCATCCAGAAGAAAGGAGAGTTCCATGCGTCCACCGACAATGACTTTTATCCGCATGTATAAGCCCTGAGTACTTTGAAACTTGTGCGAATTTGTGTATGCTCGTCCATCTTAATTGTGTAATATGGAAACTTGTTCGAGGTTGTATATATGGTCACCCGATATTGAATATATATTATATATTCCTATTGAATTCTCCTTGTTTGATATTTCATATATATATATATATATGCATGTATATGTGTACTGAAATTAAAACAAAACAAATTAAAAAGGAAACAGGTTTAGGGGGCCTAAAACCCTAAACCTGCGCAGGTTTTCAGTCCCGGTTAACCACAAGAACCGGGACTAAAGGTCCTCCGCCGCAACGGACCCCTAGCGCCCACGTGGACGGGCTTTTAGTCCCGGTCCGTAAGTGGCGGGACTATAGGGGGGGGGCATTTAGTCGCGCATAGCTAGTCCCGGTTGCCCGGACGGGATTAATGGTCCTGGCGAACCGGGACTGTAGGCCTATTTTCTACCAGTGGGCTACGGAGCATCCGGGTCCCCACACAAGCTAGGGGGTGCCATACCATGTTAGTATATGTGTGTTATGGTCTTTGGATGGCAAAGATTGCACTCCAGGGTGTGACCCGCTTCACCGACGTCCGCTTATCTCTAGCGAGTTACAATGGGAACATAGAAAATGGTTTTTTGCTTCAATGAAAAGGAAAACTTCCTCCGTCAATATTGTCCGTGCTTCCAAGATGCATGTTTGTGTGTAATATGGTAACATTTGAACAAACTATGCCATGGATATGACCATAACACTCGTCATTTGGCCCGAAACACTAGAATGTTCGGAGGAGATAGCTAATTTTTTTGAACACATTTTCAACACAACTGTCGTATTCCAAGTTTATTATTTTTGGTGTATACTAGGACCTATATAATGACACCGCGCGAAGGTCTTGCATCATTTTGGTGTTTTTTGAATTTTTTGGAATTTTCTAACCCCGTTTGAGGAAAAAGTGAAGGCGGCGGGCATGACTGTTCGTATCTAGGGGTTAAATATTGAGAAACTCTTGGTGTATCTATGTTGAAATAGGTACTTGTGTACCTAAAAATGATTTTTGCCAAAAATCATGAGCAAACTATGAGGTACCTGTAGTTCAAATTTGACCAGTTTACAACGGAATCGGCAGAAACTTGTGTTCTTCAAAAGAGGTGGATGGAAACATTTTCGTATGAAACAAATTGGTTATTTGTGCATCTAACATGGTCTAGTATTTTCAAAAATTATAGCTCTCAAGTTTTGCAACATATTTATGGTAGGTCCTTCATAAAAAAACCCATTTTTTACACTCGGAACATAGAAAATGGTTTTTTGCTTCAATGAAAAGGAAAACTTCCTCCGTAAACATTGTCTGTGCTTCCAAGATGCATGTTTGTGTGTAATATGGGAACATTTGAACAAACTATGCCATGGATATGACCATAACACTCGTCATTTGGCCCGAAACACTAGAATGTTCGGAGGAGATAGCTAATTTGTGTGAACACATTTTCAACACAACTGTCGTATTCCAAGTTTATTATTTTTGGTGTATACTAGGACCTATATAATGACACCAAGCGAAGATCTCGCATCATTTTGGTGTTTTTTGAATTTTTTGGAATTTTCTAACTCCGTTTGAGTAAAAAGTCAAGGCGGCGGGCATGACTGTTCGTAGCTAGGGGTTGAATATTGAGAAACTCTTGGTGTATATATGTTGAAATAGGTACTTGTGTACCCAAAAATGATTTTTTCCAAAAATCATGAGCAAACTATGAGGTACCTGTAGTTCAAATTTGACCAGTTTTCAGCGTAATCGGCAGAAACTTGTGTTCTTCAAAAGAGGTGGATGGAAACCTTTTCATATGAAACAAATTGATTATGTGTGCATCTAACATGGTCTAGTATTTTAAAAATTATAGCTCTCAATTTTTGCAACATATTTATGGTAGGTTCTTCAAAAAAAAACCTTTTTTTACACTCGGAAAATAGTAAATGGTTTTTTGCTTCGATGAAAAGAAAAAAGTCTTATATATGATGGAAAATATTATATGGATGTCATATTTGAATTTCTCTCATTTTTCTAATCGATATAGACATATTATTTGTCAAATTTTGATTTACGGATTTATAGATATGAATTATTCAATAGTATTAAATAGAAAAAGCAAACATGTTAATTATTATTTAAATTCAAGATTATTTGAATTCAAATTTATTAGTAGTTATTATATTTTATTTAAATAGTTGTTTGAATTCACAAAATAAAAGAGTGTGACATGATGGTCCAAGGGTTAAGGTTAACATGATTGATTGGATTATATTATCAACAACACATCCGTTTAGGGTTTAGTGTTAGTAGAAACGAGTAATTTAGATTAGAATTAAAAATTGTTAAAGATAAAAAAAAAATGTGACTATAGTGTGATTAAGTGGTTAAACAAGTGAAATAAAAAATATGCAGAAAAAATTCGAAAAAAAATTCAATTTTTTTTCAAATAGCCGCGGGGATCCCCGTCGGCCTATACTGGATACGCCGACGGGGAGACGTATACGCCGACAGGCCTATACGCCGATGGCACTACACCGACGGTCCCCGTCGGCCTATACCTACGCCGACGTAACTTTGCCTACGCCGACGGGGGCCGGCCGTCGGCGTCTCGTGCGTGTGTTGTAGTGCATTAGCATGGGACCACCATGACTTACGGATTCATATATATACAGTGGTATGTGGGCTATACAGGTTTTCTACAGGGCCTTATATACAACTTAAATTACATTATCGTACCGTCCATAACGAAGAGGTATCGAGCAATCTGAGCCGTTCTTCTATTTGAGTTTAGAGGGGGGTGTACGGAAGCAGAAGCCGTATTGTCATATATGGGTCAATCTTTCTGAAACTGTATAGGCCATGAGCTGTGACGAGGCGCTTGCTGAAGCTGGACTCTCGAAGTAATTTCTTTGCTACTTCCAGCACTATTGGCGGACCAGAACATGGTAAGTGAGCTTGAAAACCATATTCATACATCGAGCTCTCCTTCTAATTACCGGCGGCAAGCAAACAGATAGCGTTGTTCACTCCATCTGGTGCTTCTTTCCCTTCATTTGCACGAAGCAATCGCATGCCTCATTTGGCCGTTCATTCAGCTCACACCCGCCGATCATATCAGCACAATCCTCATCTGGCATTCGGCTGAACACCCTCTCAGCGTCCGGCCATGCCGAGCCTGGCGTAGAACATGAGAACAGAGTTTCCCATGTACCTCCTCCGTCTAGATACATTTAGATTTTGACAAATCCACGTCAAATCCTCCGTCTAGAGGGAGTACATGTCAGTGCCGGCCACTCCAAGCATAGCGTCACTGATGCGTGTAGGCGGCCTGCATGGTGCCCGAGATGACTACATCGGCGAAGCTCTGGACCAAGGCGCTGCCGAGGAACGCATCCCGGATTCCCTGGGCAACAAGGGCCTCCACCATAGCATGTAGCCAACAGTGTGGGAAAGGTGATAGTGATGAATAGTCTCTTCTTGAATAGATCATCATCACTGTGGCATCATAGTTTTGATAAACTTTTACTTGAACCATTCATCTTTGTTGTCTTTGAATCCAAGATCTCTTATTGCTAAGGCGAGATATTTGAGTCTTCAAAAAAATTTCTTCCAGAGTTTCTTCATATTTATGATGAAGTCATCTTGTTGAAATTTTTATTTCTTGGAGCGTTGTATGCTCGTGTTGCCATCATGCAAATCCACTAGATAGTCCCATGCCTCCTTGCTCGTATTGAGGGCCTGGATGTGAGCAACACTATCTTCTGCCATTGCCTTTTGGATCATGTGTTTGGCGGTTGCTTGAGTTGCACATCAACAACCTCACCCGGAGTAAAATATTTGGGGTCATGTTACTTGAAGCCATCCTTGATAACTCTCCATGGTTGAAGCAATAAGCTACACACAAAAGACTCCATAACACATACCCAATTAGTAAAACGAGACCTATCTAGCATAGGAGGAGAACCTTGATTGATTATATGAGGGAGTTGGATATGTTGTAACTTGAAGTATGTGAGAGACACGGAATGAGAATCATACGAACACGAAACTTAAGGTATTTTGGGATTGGGGTTTTGGTGGTGGAATAGGAATCCCCTTATCATCTACTTGTTCGCTAGGTGCGGCAGTAGATGAGATTGAGAGCTTGGCCATTATCATTTCCTCTCATTTCTTCGTGGCATCTTCAATCATGAATTCCATGATTTTGTTCATGGCACCCATGGTAAGGGGAGCCACTTCGTCATCAAAGGGTGTGGTGGTTTTTGTTTGTTTACCTCCTATGAATTAGTCATCCTCCTCTTTAGGCGGTAAAGACTTCAACAAAGAGACGAAACTCTAATATCAATTGAGAGGATATATAGGTTGACTAGAGGAGGGGAGACGGTTGAATATGCAACTACAATTTTTACTTTTATTTTCTTAGTTTAGGGATTTAAAATATAATTTCTCTATACAATTAAACTAGGTGAACAATCCCATATGTTGAGCAAGTTATACTAGCAACAAGTAACCACACAATGACGCGGAGATTTGTTCTGAATTTTAATTGAATGAAAGATACGTCTCCATTGGAGCGGTGCGAAGTCATATAGTGAACTTGGAATAGACATCAGTGGGAAAGGGCATGGAGTCCCCATGTGTGTTTTTGGCAATTAATGATAATACTTATGGACTGATGATTTCATTGAGTTGTGTTTTAAGGTCTTATCCATCGTTAATGATATGACGTTCATGTTTGGATTCAAGGTATTGGCATCAAGATCATCGATGTGAAGAGAATAATATTATGATATGACCAAGAAGAATAAATGAAGATGGAGGTCTTGTGTGGAACTTAAATAAGTCAAGCTCTAGCTTATGTGTCAAGCCATGGAGGATCAAGACCTTGAGAGTTTTAATTACAAGAGAATAATTCAAGATATGCTCTATGTAGAGGTCATGATGAACTCATGTGTTGAGCCCTAGTTAACCAATGCTTGAAGTCAAGAAAGTGAAGAATTCATTGTGTATCCCAATAAATTCTGATATAAAATGAATAATAGTAAGTGATGGCCAAAGTGGCATTTAAGATGTGTTTTGAAGGATTCTCATGTGAGAATTAAGCCTTTTTCAAGTGTGTTTTGGAGAAATCAATATTGCGTGATCATTCATGATTACCTTCAATACATCACCATAATGAACAGATAATAAAGGATACGAGGTTGATCAAGACAAAATACAAATATTGGATTCAAATTGGTTAACACACAAATGATGCATATATGATGTACCAAGTGGATCAACTGATCTCATGCTATGGTAAGAAATTATCAATACTACTTTGTGAAGTAACCTATGATGTATGTGTTTGTTGTTTCTGTATGTTGTTAAGTATATTTCCATGTGCTTGTATCAAAAATAATATTTCTTATAACTCATGATTGGGTGGAATCAAGTGTTGACTGTTCTAGAGGTTCATAAGTGCAAGTTCAAGATGAGCATCTCAAAGATCACATGTTTGAAGCTTGTCCTCCATTTTTTGTAATGGACATGTGAAGATATTCTTACATTAATATTTCCCATATTGTAGTATGGGAGATAAACTTGCAAGTCTTCACCAAGAAAATGAAATTAAGAAAAGTGTTCCATCTTGAGGAGTGCATGATCGTAAACATCTAGCTCAGGTGGAATGATCAAGCAAACTTTACTACCTTCATAGGTTTTATTTTACCAGTATCAAGGTGGTTGTTTGGACACTTGGTTATAGGTTTGATATCCGTACTACCAAGGGGCACTCGAGTGAGTAGCTTGTTTGCATCCTCCGCAGAGAGCTCAAAACTTTGCATATTTAGCTACTTATTTTTTTGATGATATTTCAATTTTCTCTATGTGAGGTTTTAGAAATTGTTGGTACCTTCATTACAAGGTCAAGTTCATCAAAAACATATTTTGTATGAAAAAGTTATCGCGTTTTTGTATTGGAGGTTTTGTCGGTTCTTCTTTTGTAGAGAGGTCAAATCTCTTCCTTTTGGTATTATCCTCCCTTAATTAAATTAGGTGACTTTCCTTTTAGGAGTTAGAGCTTGTTGTTAGCTTACAAAAAATCCAAGTTAATGAAAAAAGGGAGAGCGGATGCAAAAGTTAACACGTTATGCTTATGAATGTTTTTATGTTTTGGTAGTTTGTTTATAGATCCGGTATTTTCCATGACTGGCACTGGGCTACAGAATGAATTCCGGATTTGGCACCAGAAACCTTCTATATCTCTGGGTTTGGCACTGGGCCGTTGATGCGTGTGATCACACGTTAGTTGGGAGACCCCAAGATGAAGGTATGAAGGGTGCAGCGGCAAGTTTCCTTGGAAAAGAAACTAAGGTTGAATCGACCAGTAGGAGAAAGGAGTAACCTCAGAAGGTTGAAGCAGCTGAGATGGCAGGGTGGACTACCGGTTCATAAGCAACATGGAACCTACGCAACACAATCAAGTCACTTTGCCCCAACGAAGTAGTGAGGTTGTCAATCTCACCGGTTTTAGCTGAACACAAAGAGGTTAAACGTATGGTGTGGAAAATAGTAGGAGAATAGTATGAATGCAGTAGTAACAGTATGAAAGAAGTAGGTGTTTTATCAGTATGAGGAAAAAGGACCGGAGTCCATAGTTCACTAGTGGTGTCTGTCCGTGAAAGATAAATAACATGTGTGGTGAACAAATTACAGCTGGGTAACTGACAGAAATGAAGGCTACAGCGTAGTGCATATGAAAGACATAAAGATTACTATGTGATTCATGCGGGCATTACAACAAAATACATAGACCGTCATCGAACTGCATCTATGACTAATAATCCACCCTCCGAATGTCATCCGAACAAAGCGTGTAATGTCATCTATGTGATTAAGTTACAAGCAACAGATAATCGCAGTAAGCAAAGTTTGTAATGTAAACAATAACATCATCCTTACACAAAGCATTGTTGTTCTCTCCCTAATGGGAACAACACATCCTCCATCTGTCACGTTTCTGTCACTCGAGCACAGATGTAAAGGAGCATGAACCCACTATCGAGCATAAATACTCCCTCTTGGAGTTACTAGCATCTACTTGGCCAGAGAATCTACTAATAACGAAGAGCATGCAAGATCATAAATAACATATGCATGAAGATAACATGATAGATTGATAATCAGAAGACATAACATTCAACATTCGTCAGATCCCAGCAAACACAACATGTAGCATTACATAAAGATGATCTTGATCATGTTAGACAACTCACAAGATCTAAACATACCATATAGCTAATGCTATGGACCCGCAGTCCAGGGATGAACTACTCACGCATCACTTCGGAGGAGGGCAGTGTGGTGTAGACCCCTCCGGTGATGAATTCCCCTCCTGGCAGGGTGCCGTACCGAGCTCCGGAACCCTCAGGATCTCAGGATGATGATGATGGCAGTCTGGGGTGTTTTTTGGGACGAAGTGGAATATATTTAGGGTTAACGTTTCGGGAGGAATAAATAGGCGAAAGGGCAAAGGCGGTGGAGATCTAGGGGCCCCACACCACCCCATGGCGCGGTCATAGGGGCGACGCCCTATGGTGCCGGGTCTCTTTGGGACTCCGTGGAACCTTTGGGAATTCTAAGACTTCCGGGCTTCAAATTTTTCAATTTCGAGAATATTTCCAGAACAACTTTCTGAAACTAAAAACAGGAGAAAACAGGGAACTGGCCCTGTGGCATCTTGTCAATAGGTTAGTCTGGAAAATTGATAAAAGTGACATAAAGTGTATAGAAAACATGTGGGAAACAATAAGAAAACAACATGGAACATCAGAAATTAAGGACACGTTTATGACATATCAACATCCCCAAGCTTAGTTCCTACTCGTCCTCTAGTAGGTAAACGATAAAAACACATAATTTCCGAGGTGACATGCTACCAACATAAACTTGATCATCAATAATGTAAAAGCATAACTAAGATGAGATCATAGAACTTCAACACAAGCATGATAAATAGAATTTTAATAATAAAGCATAGCAATCACCTTGCATCATGAGAAGTAGCAAAAATAAAAGATCATGAATAACAATGAAACAAAAGATATACGTTTGTTTCAAGTATAAAGAAAGCATGACAAAATGATATTTCGCAAGTCCTTAAGAGTGGGGCAAAACATAAATGCCAAGACACCTTCAAAGTTCATGAGAAAGACTAGGACAAATAATTAGAGAACAAGCAATAACACATCATGAATCAATTAATAATGTTTCTAGGACAAACGCACATAAAACTCAGAATGGCAACTATGCTCTCTCAACCGTGCATAAAGTTAGAAGATGGAGACTCAACATATAAGTAAAAGAAAGGGATCTTCGCAGAGGAAAGCATGAATCACTCATGTGCTAGAGCTTTTATTTTATCAAATAGAGGTATAAAATGTTTGACACTCCTCCCATCAATGTTGCACAAACCATGGCTAACCGAATCTTCGGGTGCCTTTCAACAATCACATACCGTGGAGGAGTGTTTATATTTTGGGAGGTGTATGCTAATGTAAACGAATGGTAAACAAAAAGTACAGTAGGTCACAAGCCAACTAGACTTCACAAGAGTGGCTCCCATATGAAGGACACAACTGGTGTAGAAGGTCATCCCTCTTTCCCTTTTGTTTACACAATTATGCTTTGACTGATAAATGAGGGGCAAAAATAGTGAAGAGATTTTTTTTGTATTAATTTGGGGATGGGCACCACGCTGTTAGCTCTTCTATCAATTGGATAAGCGGATGAAGCCACTAGTCCAAGGCGTGAAATCCAATCAACAAGTGAGATAAAGATTCTCTATTTACGTCCTCATGAGAAAAAACAGGAACACAAAACATGAGTAATTTTGAAAGTTGTAAAGTTAGCACATGAGCAATTTACTTGGAGTGGCGGTTAATTACCACATGTAGGTAGGTATGGTGGACAAAATGGGAAAACTTTGGTTTTTGGGGGTTGGATTGCACTAGTAGAGCTCATACTCAGTACAGGTGGAGGCTAGCAAAAGACTGGGAGCGACAAATCAAGAGAGCAATAATGGCCATAATCATACATAGCGACATAAACATCATTAATCAAAGCATAAGTGGTACCACAAGTTCAAAACTTAAATGATCATAGAGGCTATTAGTGACTGTTTCATAGTCATAAACATGGTGTGAGCATGCGCCAAGTCAACCAAATAAAACATTTAGAGGAGAACACCACAAATTTATGCTTTAATATGACAAGAACAACTCATGATTCTTTCAATGGCACATTAAACACTCTCAGCTATTTCAGTCTAATCATGCTAATCAATAAACACAAGGCTTTAGAACTAAAATAACATCTAAGATGATATGAAAAAGTCAAGCCACAGTCTATACAAGCTTCTACTTGCACCGTTAAAAATTCTACCTCAAGCAGCAGTTTCTTTTCCCAATAAGCACCATACAAGACATCGAACGGACAACGACGTCTCCTAGAGGGGGGGGGGCGTGAATAGGCGATTAAAACTTCTCCGGTTAAGGCTTGCTAAATGCGGAAATAAACAAGGTGTTTAAATTAACAAGCACACAACCTAAATATTCTAGGGTCAACTAGGTGCACCAACAACTTATGCTAAGCAAGACAAGTAACAAGGTGATAGCAAGATATATAACTTCAAGCACGAAGGCTATCACAATGTAAATTGTGTAAGTAGAAAGCTCGGGTATAGAAATAACCGAGGCACACGGAGGCGATGATGTATTCCTGAGTTCCTCCCACAAGGGGAGTACGTCTCGTTGGAGGGGTGTGAGCTCGCCACGAAGGCCTACTCAGCGCCACAAAGGCCTCACCCTATTCTCCGATGAACCCCGCCACTAAGGCCTAGTTCACCTTCCACTATTGGCAACCTTCAAACCCGAGGCACGCATCCACAACTTAATTGAAGGCTCTCGGTGTCACCACAATCTTGGGGCACACATCCACAACTCAATTGGAGGCTCCCAAGAACACCAAAAGTCGTCTAGCGTCCAAGACCCAAGAGTAGAAAGCTCACACACTTTCAACTTCCACGAATCCTCGTGGAGAGAGCAAACCGATGCAACCGATGCAAATGGCAAGAGCACAAGTGCTCAAATCCTTCACTCTCAAATTCCAACCAAGCAACAAATGCTTATGGGGGAATAAGAGAGGAAGAACAAAGGAGGAGAAACACCAAGAACTCCAAGATCGAGATCTACTAAGTTTCCCTCACTAAGAAGGAAGATGGATTGGTGGAAATGTAGATCTAGATCTCCTCTAACTTCTCCCTCAAAGATATGCAAGAATCATAGGAGGGATTCGGAGAGGGGAAAGCTATCCAAGGTCAACAAGGGTGGGGAGAGAGGAAATTTCGTGCTTAGAGGCTTGGGGATCAATGGGGAAGAAGACCCCCTTAAATAGGTCCCACAAAAACTAGTCGTTATGTGTGCAGAGTAAACATGATATTCCGGTCCAAAATTGGACCGGATATTCCGGTCCAACAGGAATATCTAGTCTAATATGAATAATCCGGTACAAAAAATCCGGTCTGGTTCTGTCCCGAACAGGCAGCTGAACCAGATATTCCGGTTCCTCCTGAATAATCCGGTCCAAATAATCGGTTCACTTCTGTCAGTTTTATCTCCAATCCTTAGCCGTTTTCGAGCAAAATCTCCCCAACCGGAATATCCGGCCTGAGATGAATAATCCGGTACCAAAAATCCGGCTCATCTCTGTCCCGAATATGAACAAAAACTATCCTAACCGGAATATCCGGTTGCCCAGAATAATCCGGTTGGCTTCTGAAACAAAGAGGCTGAACTAGAAACTTCATAACTTTTGCAAATGAACTCCGAACGAGGTAAATCTAATTGCATTGGAAAGATAACATCAAGGAGTATCCAAATATTGATACCTCAAAGTATGGATAAGTTATCACACATGGAAGGTGTGGGAACATTCTCAAAGACGAACGGAATTTTTTCACCACCGAAAACGCAACAAGTTTTTCTTACGAAATCTGTTTTCGAGAAACCGAGGCTTGTCATGAAGATCAAGACAAGCACTAAAACCCAACGGAGACAAAAGCCAAATAAGAACCAAGAAAGATGTTATGCCAAGTATGCAAAGGTTTGATCTCTCCATAACGATTCGATCAAGTTACTCACTTGAGAGCCCCTCTTGATAGTACGACTATCTATCCTATAACCTGGTCTTCCCAAGACACGAGACCGGTAAAATAGAAAACCAATCAAGATTATACCTTTTCCTTGAGCATTCCACTTGAGATAGATGATGAAGATCTTAAATCTCTCATGGATCTTCTTTCTTGATCGCGCTTGCTAGCACAAGCTCTGCTTGATGAAGACTTGCAAGTTGCTCCCCCATACACCATTATGGGAGAGACTAGATCCCCCATACACCATTATGGGAGATACCCTTCCCGAAAAATCTTCACAAGGCCACAATCTCCAAAAGGGTGGCAAGCATCAAGCATAGGACATCTTCTAGATGCTTCACTTGAGCTTCCACTTCAAGCTAGACGACGAACACCGCTTGACGACGACATAGACCATGGGCTATATGAAATCTACCTTTTGGTTCAAGCCCATGGAAAGATACCTAACCACACATAGAGATGCCACACACACATATCATGGGTTAGTCCACAAAGCTATATTTACAATTGCTTACCATACCATGAGATACACAATCCCACTTGGTACAACTTGTAGCTTTGTGTGTTGATCACTGGCTTGATCAACCTTGTATCTTTGTTTCTCACTTCAAATGATGATGTCTTGAAGATGATAATGAAAGATCACCTAATCCCTTTCTTCAAGACACACTAGCAATAAGCTCAACTCAAATCATGACCACTCTTTATATAAGTCCTTGAATATAACAATGGACATCAAGGAAGCTAATAGAGTTCAACACATGAACTCCATTATTTTATATGGACGAGATCTACAAGGATAACTCAATGCAACCATTAGTCCATAAGGATTGTCATTAATTACCAAAACCACATATGGGGGCACCATGCGCTTTCAGACATGCTTTAACAAAAATTATCTACATTCTAAATCAAGCAAACACGAGAGTACTCACATAACACTACTAAAACAACAGCTCTGAATAAGAGATGCAATGAAAACGAGAGCTAAACAGAAATTTTTGCAGTAACTAGAAGAAAAACTAAGAATTCTAGCATAGCAAATATTCAAACGAAAAAGCGGAGTGTTTCTCTCTCTCAAACAAAGAATGCTAAGGTACAATGATATTATTGCATCAAGAAAAACAAAATAAAAAAAATAGACGCTCCAAGTAAACTTCATATGATGTGACCGAATAAAAATATAGTTTCATGAGAAGTGACTTGATAGATAGTTGATGAAGAAGGTGATGCCTTGGGCATCCCCAAGATTAGATGCTTGAGTTTTCTAAACATATGCTTGGATGAACCACGGGGGAATCCCCAAGCTTTGACCTTGCACTCTTCTTGATCACATATATCACCTCTTCTCTTGACCCTTGAAAACTTCCTTCACACCACACTCAAACAGTAATTCACATTAGAGGGTTAGTGCAACAATTAAATATCCATTGGTTCTGTATGGAAATAGTTCTATTGATACTTTTAAACATTATCTACATCCACTGATGTTTCGTGAAACAAAGAAATCCACTTTACATCGTAAAAGAGCAAATGCAAGGAAAATGACAGAATCTGTCAAAACCAGAACAGTCTGTAAATACGAATTTTTTCGAGACACTTACGTTGCTCAGATTAAAAAACTTAAATAACAAAAAAGTTTCGGAATTAGCCGCGGAATAAGCACAAGAAGTTTTAGCTCATTTCAAATTTTCTGTGAATTATACGATTTTTTACGGTGGACAGCAGAAATCTGTTTCCTACGCAGAAATCTGAAAACCAACTCCAACTCTCGTCAGATTCCTTACTTGGAACTAATAAAACATGAAAAGAAAGATAAAAAGGAGTTATTACAGAAGTATACAATCCATCGACTCAAACAAAACAGAGAAAAACAAATAAAAAATAAAACCATCGGTTTTCTCCCAAGAAGTGATGTTCTTTAACGCCTTTAATCTAGGCCCAGAAAAGTGGAATCAAGTATTTTCAAGTGAAGAAGCATCCAAATAAATATTTGGAAATTCCTTAATAATGCATTGTATTTTATCTAAGTGAGTTTCAGAGGCTCCTCTCTTAGAACTTTTAGGCTTACTATTCTCATCAAATAAATTCTCAGGAACAATCCAATCAAAATTCTTCTCTTGGGCTTCATGCAATGCTATCAATTTAAATGGAATTGGTATTTTCTCTTCATTTTCATTTTTAGGTTCAGCATTTTCTAGAGCACCAACAACATCTACACATGATCCTATCATATTGAAACGGTCGAATACTTTTCTAGCTTCTATAGCAACATCTCCGAATTCTTTAAGCATGGTTTTTAAGACAAAATTTATTTTCTCAATATATTCAATATTATTCAAGTTGAGGAACATATGCTATAATATGGGAAGAAGGTTAATAATCCTAGCTTCTAACATGTGAATCAGAGAAGTTGCAGCAGTTTCATAATTTGGAGCAAGTTCTACTATGGATTTTTCCTATAAATTTTCATGCTTACTGACATGATTAAAGAATATTTTAATGGTATCCTTTCCAAGTATAGAACCACTACCAACTGGAAAATCTTTAAGGGTAAACTTAGGGAGCACCACGATGAAAAAATATAACAACGAAATAACAAAAGTAACAGCTAGAATAAGAACTAATTTTGTGTGTGTTTTTGATAAAGAGAAGCAAACAAGACAAAATAAAATAAACTAAGCAAAACAAAAAAAAAAACAAAGTAAAGAGATTGGAAGTGAGAGACTCCCTTTGCAGAAATTCTCTTCCTCCCCGGCAACGATGCCAGAAAAGTGCTTGATGCGTGTGATAACACGTGCGTTGGAAGACCCCAAGAGGAAGGTATGAAGAGTGCAGCGGCAAGTTTCCCGCAGAAAGAAACCAATGTTGAATCAACCAGTAGGAGAAAGGAGTAACTTCAGAAGGTTGAAGCAGTTGAGATGGCAGGGCGCACTACCAGTTCAGAAGCAACGTGGAACCTACACAACACAATCAAATCACTTTTCCCCAACAAAGTATTGAGGTTGTCAATCTCACCGTGAACACAAAGAGATTAAACGTATGGTGTGGAAAACAGTAGGAATATTATGAAAGCAGTAGGTGTTTATCAGTATGAGGAAAAAGGGTATAGAAAACATGTGAGAAACAATAAGAAAACAACATGGAACATCAGAAATTAGGGATATGTTCATGCCTCCTTTGCATATTTGCTCGAGTGACAGAAACATGACAGATGGAGGATGTGTTGTTGCCACTATGTAGAAAACAACAATGCTTTGTCTAAGGATGATGTTATTGTTTACATTACACACTTTGCTTACTGCAATTATTTGTTGCTCGCAACTTAATATCAAATGTTTGTTTGGATGATATTTGGAAGGTGGATTATTAGTCATAGATGCAGTTGGATAACGGTCTATGTATCTTGTTGTAATGCCCGCATGAATCACATAGTAATCTTTATGTCTTGCACATGCACTACGCGGCAACCTTCATTTGTGCCAATTGCCCAGCTGTAATTTGTTCACCAGACATGTTATTTATCTTTGACGGAGAGACACCACTAGTGAACTGTGGACGCTAGCCCTTTTTCCTCATAATGATAAACACCTATTGCTTTCATACGGGTCTCATACTGTTCCTACTATTTTCCAATTGTTTTCCACACCATACGTTTAACCTCTTTGTGTTCAGCAAAACCGGTGAGATTGATAACCTCACTGCTTTGTTGGGGCAAAGTGATTTGATTGTGTTGTGCAGGTTCCACGTTGCTTCTGAACCGGTAGTGATCCCTGCCATCTCAGCTGCTTCACCTTCTGAAGTTACTCCTTCCTCCTACTAGTCGATTAAACCTTGGTTTCCTTCCGAGGGAAAACTTGCTGTTGCGCTCTTCATACCTTCATCTTGGGGTCTCCCAACGAACGTGTACTCACACGCATCACCTCCTCCCAGTGAGGAAGGGATGCGTCCACCAGCCACATTCACGCTGAGCATGTGTGCCGCAGCCTCGACGACCATGGGAGTCTGCTCCGCCGCAGCCTCCAGACCACTCGGGTGCCTCTGTGGTTGCCAATGCGATATGAGTTATGCGTCTTAGAACCGAGGTTGTGTCCACGTGGAGCCATGGCCCCATCGACTACAGCCATGCACTCTTCCCTCCACTGTCTCTGCCAGGGAGGAAAGAATGCGAGGAAGCAAAAGGCGAAGAAGTGTGAGGCTGGGTCTAGGAAGGCTCGGCGAGCCACGTACTTATACCGTGCCTGGAGCCTCCTCCTGTCCACGCCGGTCCATTTTCTTGCCGAGCCAGAATCGAGGAGGAGCGATAGACCCCGCTGACAGATCGGACACGACGACAGGAAGTCGACTACTCAATGACGCAGCGCCAGAGCAGTTATGACGACATAACGTTACGACCACGCTGAAGAAATCGTGGGACTCCACCCGCGAACCGCAGTACCATGTGCTCACAATTGAGCCAACAACGATTGGCCTCGCGTCGCCTCACCTCCTTCGGACATGTGCTCACGTGGACCCGGGGGCTACTGTAGGCCTAGTGGAAACGAGAGTATCATGGTCCGTCTGCTGCGGCTGAGTCGAATCCAAGTACAGACGCTTCCAAGAGGATGTTTCAAGTGGAATGCTCCCTCAGCAAGGCGCACGCCCCTCTCGAGATACCGCCAGCAGCTGGCTGGCCTCTCCCGAGGGACACGTCATGTCTTTCCTCGGAGACGAGTTCTTCCTTGTATTCTCTACCCCCTTCCCAGAGGTTTTTTCCCTCAAGAGCAGACACACCATGTGTTGATGGCGCGTGCAAGCCTGCGTGTGCCGTCGAAGGTAGGCAGAGCTGCAGAGCGTCCCTAGAAAATATTGTCATTCTCCTTTATAAAGCGTGTGTGGCAACTGCCTCCGCCAAAGCGCCTCCCAAAGATTTCCTCTTTGGTTCAAGAAGACCAAGTCGACGCTAAAAGACGAAGGAAACGTCACCAGGAGCCCTACCGCACTATCATGGGCGGTGGCGCTGTCCCCCGCAGATCAAGACCATGGAGGATGACGAAGCACACACTACCCAATTCCCGCCACTGTGTGGTACCCTTTCCTGCCAATAATGAGAGGGAAAGAGGGTTGGGTTGGATACATAAGGGGCTCGCTCACCCCCGTAGGAGGGGATGGCCGATTTACTCCCGAGTAGTGACCCCTCAGTCTGACCTCGAGCACAAGCTTGCATCTTTACTGTACTCAAACACACTGCAATCTATCATACAAGTAGGAGTAGGGTTTTACACCGCACGGTGGCTTGAACCTGGGTAAACTCCCCGTGTCGCCATTGTTGTCCTTTCTGAGCTTTTCTCTCCAGGCCCCTCGAGAGGTGTACTGAGTATGGTTAGCACCCAGTGTTCAAACCTCTTGAGAGACTTTGTCCCAAAGACACACCACTCTCTAACAGAAGCGCTCACGACGGGAAATGCATGTGTAGGTGACTCTCCTTTCATAGCGATGGGAAGCGAGGGCACTGAGTGATCTCGACCTCACGTTCGTGGACTAGATAAGCAAGAGATAAGATAAAAGGTTGGTCACTGTACACTCTCAATTGCCAGGGTGGCGTGTGGTGAGACCACTTGATTTGTGCATTGATGTGATATTTTGCATTTTATTCTGCTTGGAAAACGAGATCACTTATCTCACTAAGAATGCATAACATTAGACTTCATTTTTGAGTGGGAATGATATGTAAATATGGTAAAATACATGTGTATGGTAGCGGCAATTAGATATGTAGGGTATTTTATGAGATCAAGCTATAGAATGGAGCTTTTGCAGTTTTAGTAGCCAGTATTGTGTTTACAGCTTAGGTTCTCATATTGGCGGCTTACTCATGTCTTGAGGGGCGCCGTCATGGCACTTTAGCTCAACATGAATTTTGGATCCTACGAACAACAAACATGTCCCTAGATTGATTCAATGACAAGAATAGGTTAATTCTTTAGGTGAATTCTCCTAAAAAGTTAATCTTACTTCTCGCAAGGGGAGAAGATATGCGGTGAGATTATGTATGCCATGAAATATTTTTCAGTATTCTTTTCTTTCGGGTTCCACTTCAATATATTAATCAGACAATAAACATGTCGTAGTCAGTTCGTTGAACTTGTTTCTTTAATAATCCTAACAAAACAGTTTGTTCATTATATTAATCTTTAAAAACTTTCAGTAGGTTGTTTAAGGTCAGGTGGTAGCTGACTATGGATGTCCTGCATGGAGGCCATGTAAAGACTCTGGATAATGAAAAATTGATAGTGTCCAACAGTTATCTCAAGCTATTTGTGTTGCTCGGTTTTGTGTAATTTCCTAGGCTACTCATTGTTTTTTCCAAGAGCTATTGATTGTTCTGATTCGAAATGATATATTTCTTTTAAAATTTGCATTCAAATACTGGAGCTCGGGAATTTATAGAAATCCGATACATTGGAAATTAAGCAAGAGCTCATATATTAAGAACTCCACGTTTGTACAAATAAACATATACTATTTCCAGTAGTATAAAATAGTTTGTTCTTCATATTGTCCTTTTTCTTTGAACTCAAACATTCTACCTTTATGTCTTCTATAGCTCACATGATATAATACTATGACGTACTTTGTTGTCTCATAAATGTTAAATATGCTTGGTTAAATGTTGTTTATATGGGTTTGCACCTTATGTTCATGATAAAATTTTGTTGATACTAAAAACCAAATTATGCATATTGCAATCCTTTGTCGAAGCTCATTTGACTGCTCACTATTGTACTTTAGAGTAAAGGAATTGTTGGATCTTCTACTTTAAATGAAAAGTAACCTTCCTTGAAATTTCCTTAGTTTTTTGGGAGTTTTACTAATAAGCATGTGTGTTTGACTTTTGTTTATATGGGTAGTAGTTTCAAGAACAATATTACTTATTAGATGAGCACCGGAAGGAGAAGAAATACGTATCAACAAATGTGGCATCTTACCTATGTATAAAAGTTATACGTGTCCACCGTGAAAAGAGTGGTTGTCTTCTCATTTTTTTAGAACTATAATTTCCGTTGGTGATTGTAAGTATGAATAGTCATGCATCAACAAATAAATCTTTTCTATTTTTGCACCCATGCATACATAGTATTGTTAGTTTTTCATATGATGGTCTAGTTTCACAGAATGAATTACAGTGTTAAGTTACCCAATGGGAATCATTTATAATTAAAAAAATATGCACTCTCTATTTATTTCACATTCTCTATGATAAAAGGAACGACATCAATATTTTTGTAGCTTCTAACCTTACGATCTACCATGAAGTAGTGAGAAATAGTTTAGTCACAGGTCATCTGCACTTCAGGTGATTTTTTGAAAAAATAGTGAAGTTATACTTATAGGATAAAATGCTTCTTTTGAGTATTGCCGTCATCTTAGCCAAGCATAAATCAATTGTTAATATCTCATATAACAGGAAAAGAAACACGCAAGTACTTAAACAACGTGGCAAAGCGCTCCATGTCCTTCTAATATGTACTAAAACACCACATATGGCAATTGGTAGCTATTACATGCTTTCAAGCAGGAGGTCATGAGTTCAAATCCAAATGTATATATTTTTTATTTTCTCTTACATCCTAATCCCAAAACCTATATATAAAAGGCAATATGGTCATATTTATGTATTCTTCAGATAAATTGAACTAGGACAAAATAATAACATCAAAATTAATCCGGGGTATCACAATTGATTATTAAACTATAGTTTTTAACAAAATAAGTTCTAGAGCTGCGTTTTCTGTAGTCATAATCTATACCCCCTTCGTTTTTAGATGTGGGTGTATAGTTTTTGCCTCGAAAATTAAAGCACACTCGTTGAGGGGAAAACATCGGATTTGGACAAAATTATCTCTAGCTAACTCACATGAGGAATAGAGGACTTATATCTAAACTTGTTTCTAGAAGCATCGAGAACTTTTCCGGCGTGCATCGGCGGCGGTGCAAGCCCATCGAAATAAAATACACTTTATACTAAACTTTTGTATTTCACCATATCTTACTTTTTTAGCATGTTATACATCATTAAAAGTATAATTTTATATTTGTTGGTATAGTTTAACCGGAGCTCTGCTAACATTAATAAATATTAGTTGACGTGTGTTTTGTTTATACCAAATATCATTGATTATTAAACTATATTTTGTAAAAAATTAAGTTTTAGAACTAGATTTTCTATAACCGTGACTCCCTTCATTTTAAATGTGTCTGTATAGGTTTTGCCTTGAAAATTAAAGCACACTCGTGGAGGGGAAAAAACGGGTTTTGGACAGAATTATCTCTAGCTAACTCACATGATGAAGAGAGGAGTTCGCATGATATAAAGGAACGTCATATGAATGGTGTAGCACAATAAATACCCTGTATTTTGGATTTATACTAAAAACAAATAGACTTTATATCTAATAACAAAGGTATAATTATATATATTTATGGTAAGATGTGTAAATAGCATGATCTAAGAAGTATCTCATTAGCTGTTTCTAGTTTCTTATTAAATAAGCTTAGTCATGTAGAGTGTAAACTAAGTCAATTCCATATTCATTACTCGTTTTTTCTTGGTAAAAATTGTATAGCAAGTCAAAAATTGACAAAAGTGCATGATATGTACTTGTTACATTCTGGTGTATAAACATATGTTGCACGGAATTAAACATGAAAATCTCATTACGTAAATTTATATTATCTTTTGTCGTTACCTTAACAAAATTGGATTCATCTCATTTGGAGTTTTTTTTGCAAAAGTTATTGCATTTCTAGTTTTCTTTGTCTAGCGGTTGTATTGAGATACATAACGGTAGTACTAGGAGCTATGTTGTTGCTGCTTGACACATAATCTCCAAGACACGATACTATCACGGTCGTATTGACTCCTCCAGGAAGAGGTACTACCGTTGGCAGTACCGGCTACATACCGCTGGCTAGGGGGAACCCTCTCTGTAATCCCTCTAGTACCCCAGCGGTACTTGTACTATACTACTTCCTGATTTGCTCA
This sequence comes from Alopecurus myosuroides, assembly GCA_028641055.1. Classification (NCBI taxonomy): domain Eukaryota; kingdom Viridiplantae; phylum Streptophyta; class Magnoliopsida; order Poales; family Poaceae; genus Alopecurus; species Alopecurus myosuroides. The sequence goes on from CM054063.1 coordinate 277,163,763, forward strand.
AAATAATTCGATTCGATGTGCAGCGGTAGTACCGCTACCGGTTCCGTAAGTATCGCTCCTGAAGTTCTGAAGTACCGCTGGGGGTGTACCGTTGGACTGCAGTGTGCGATGCACTTAGTACTGTTGGGGCGACAACTAGCGGTAGTACCACTGCAGTAAGTTCTGCACATGACAGTCACATTTCGAGGACACATATTTAAGGGGTCTTCTTCCCCAAAGGTTTCCAACTCGTGAACTCATGTTTTGCCCCCATTATTGACCCTCTTTGAGCTTGCTCATCTCAATCCCTCCAATGATTCTTGCTCCTTCTTGATGGAAAAGAGAGAAGATATCTCGGTCTATAATTACACCAATCAACCATTCCTCCTAGTGAGAGAAATCTATTGGATCTAGATGTTGGAACTCACTAGTTGTTTTCCTTGTTCTTACTCTCATCTCCCTCCATAGAACCTTTTTGTTTTCGTCGGATTTGAGAGTGACTGACTTTAACCACTTTAGTTGTTCTTACCATTTCATTAGGTGCATCGGTTTGAGTTCTTCACTATAGTACATAGAAGTAAAGTTTGATAGGCTTGTTACTATTGGGTGAATTGTGTTCCCTAGACGATTGATGCTCAGAGCTTCAACTTGGTGCTAGAAGCATCGAGAGTTTGTATCTAACCTTTTCCGACGTGAATTGGCGGCGGTGCAAGCCCATCAAAATAAATACACTTGAAACTAAACTTATATTACTCTATATCTTAATTTTAGCATTTTATACATTATTAGAAGTATAATTTTCTATTTGTTGGTATAGTTTAACCAAAAAAACTGCTAACATTAATACATATTAGTTGATATCTTTTTTTTTTGTTTATAGTAAATATCATTGATGTAACACCCCAAGTCAAATAAGTACTTGGGATGCTATCACATTCACTTCATATAATAAATAACTAAGAATTTTTTAGGAAAACAATCAACAATGTCTCCTCGGTTATAACCTCAACACACAACAATATAAACATGAACACAAGGATAAGACAAATGAAAATAGTACACACATCGGTCATCCATAAATATAATTGAAATAGCACACCGATGAAAAGCTACCAACCACACAATAACAGTTACCATGACAAATTGAATAAATAACCAGCAACCGTCTAGTAAAGAAACTTCCAAAGACTACAAAACATTTTATCACAAGTATTACTCCTATTGTCCAAAAGCATAGTTCCAAGCTATGGTGATGAATGTGTGAATCGTGTGGTAATGAAGGTGAGCGTTCTACTCACATAACTCCCCATGCAAGTCGTCCTCAGGGTTTACCTAAAAACATTAAAGCAACAAGGGTGAGTACAAAGACTCAACAAGTTCATAAGGAAATAGTAAAATTTACATAAATGAAAACACTGAGCCATCAAGAAACACATTCATACATTATCGCAAATTATGATGTTCTACAAGTCTATAGGCTCATCTCATTTCATCGCGAACCCCGTATCGCTTGAGTGGACACCCGTCAGCATCCACTCACTCCATAGACGTAATTTTCATCATCTATTATATTTTTCATCATGGGAACATCATAGACGTAAAGGAAAAGTTTTATAATGAAACCAGGTGAAGAGATATATGCAAAATTCGCTATCCGTCATGAACTTGCCTCAACCTCGGGGCCCAAACAGTGAGTTGTAGGATGTTAAACCGGAAACGCCGACACCTGTTATCCAAACATATAACACTCAATACCATGGCAATGAAACACATATATTAACAGTGCTCCTAAACGCGAGAACCCTCATATAACATATGCACAACCCTTTCAACAAAAGTGACCACTTGAGGTATAATAAAATCTCAAACCCTAGTTATAACTTACAGTTCGTCAACATCTCCATATCTCTCACGCAACAACTATTAATAAAACCTGGACATGATCACCTTAAGTCCTTCAAACTTAAGGAGTACTGCAATCATGTCAACACATGATATATCACTTAATCTTTTTATAAGAATTAATTTTGTAAAGAAAATCCCGCAAACAATACCTAGAGCAGCAATAGAAAACATTTTCTCAATCTGCATGTTTACTTCATAATTAAATTTGAATATTATAATGTTCTAAATTTGCAAAGAAGATTAATGCATGCAAAGGTTCAGCGCAGAGCCCAATGGATGCACCCTAATTCACATGCATACGGGTCAATAGATAAATCTATTGCTGCTTAGTACCAAATACTCGCTCTGTTCCAAAATACTCCCTCTGTCTCAAATTAATTGTCTCGAAGTTGGACAAAAGTTTCTCTTTTGTCCAACTTTGAGACAATTAATTTGAGACCCCTTTTATCCAACTTTGAGACAATTAATATGAGACGGAGGGAGTAGATGATTTCTATTTGTCCAAATATGTATGTATCTACATATTTTAGCGATATATGTATATTTGGACAAATGAAACTTGTCTAATTTTAGAACGGAGGGTGTATAATCCAGTGCATCAAGTTGGCCCGGGACACGTGCATAGGGTCCAATATTTTCAGCCACGCACGCTTATTCACGCGATAAGTGGTTTGCTCGCTCGGCTCGATAGCAGCCGCTAGCGGCGGTCAAGTCAATGGTTAGAGAAAATCCAAGGACTCCTGCCGAACGCACCGCATGTACGCACTGGAACAAGCTAAGGGCATCTCCAGCCGTTGCATCCCCCCAGGACGCAAAAAAACCCCCCTTTTTTCTGCGCCGCGGCGCGAAACGGCGCTATTCTGGAAACTGGGGGGCGCGTTTCCCAGCCATAGCCCACCCAACCAGCCAAAATGGGGGGCTTTTGCATGCAAAGTGGGGCAAAAGTAGGAGAGAGAGACATCTTTGCATGCAAAGTGGGGCAAAAGTAGGAGAAAGATTCCTTTTTGCATGCAAAGCGGCGCATTTTGCCCCCCCCCAGGCCAAACCCAAGGGGCTGGGTTTGGCTTGGGTGCGCCGGCGCAAAAACGGCGCTATTTCAGCTCCTGGGGGGCTGACTGGTGGAATTCGGCGCTAAAACGGCGCTTTTTGACCCAAAAACGCCGCTTGGGGGGCCTCTGGGGGGGACGACTGGAGATGCCCTAACAGCCAAATGCTGATTCACGTAACTCCCGAATTGCCGAAGCCACAAACGACGATGCGGCGAACGGCCGATCGGAGATCCTGCAACTGCGTTGCGCGAGTCCGGCGACTCGCGCAACCCGACGTGCCGACTGACATCGCAGCCCGGCGGGCAAGTCTCCGACTAGGAAACCTAGGTCTGGGACGAAACAAGAACTCGGGGCCCTGTATGTTGAATATATTGGTAATTTAGCACATGATTTAATTCGAAATAGCATTAGATAAACTACGATAGTAGAAAATACAGTAATCATGTAAATATCTAGATCTATTACAGTAGAGAGACCGATACAATCTATTGTAAGAACTAGACATATGAATTCCAGTAATATCTCATAAAGATGGAATAGAGATACGTGGGCATCATGCTTCGCAGGAACGGAGGACCAAGTTGGATGATATCCTCCACGACATGGAGAAGCAGATGAAGCATGATCAAAGAAAGCGGGGGGAAATACATCTCGAGCTCGCATAGTATCACCACAATCTCCTCATGTAGCCTCGTGAGCTCCTTAATGCCTATGGACTTCCGAGAGATGACGTCGAGAAAATTGCAGAGCCCCCAAAGTGTTTCACGGACGTGCTGGTCCCTTATACCTCGGAGCGCGACCGGGAGCACCTGCGTCAACAGCACAGCGACGTCGTGAGACTTCATCCCGCTGAAGTGCTGCTTCGCCTCGTCTAGCCACCTTCTTATCTTCCCCGCGTAGCCGTTCGGAAATTTGACTCCGAGGAGGCACTTCATAAACTGTATGGCCTCCTGCTTACTCAGGGTGAAGCACGGGGCCTTGAGCTTGACCACGCCCTTCTTTGACCTTTTTTCCCTTGCGACGATGATGGCTATTCTGCGTTTCCGTCTCCTCTTGCTCCTAATCATACCCCCCTCCTCCTTGTCATCGTTAGATGGTGGTTGAAGCTCACTCCTGATGCCCATATGCTTCAGGTCATTCCTTGCCTTCGGCCCATCTTTGGTCTCGTCGGTGTTAAGGAGGGTGGAAAGCAGACTCTCGCCAATGTTCTTCTTTATATGCATGCTATCGAGGCTATGAGGCACGCGGAGGATATTCTAGTATGGCAAGTCCCAAAAAACAGACCTCACCTTCCATACCATCAGCAGCGGCTCTGGCTTCTTCTGGGTCTTTCCCAGTGCAGGGCACTCCCAGTTATTCAACGGGTCGCAGATTTTCGCGCCGCTCCTCTGGTCCTGTTTTCTCGGTGCTCGACCGTCCCATCGAACAGATGTGCTAGCTTTCTCAATTGGTGATTCGGGGGAAGCCACCTCCGAGTCCCGAGGTACACGGTTTTCCCAGACCCAGGATCTTTCTTTAGCTGGTGGTACTTTGTATTATCCTTACACCTAACGCATCCATAGAATCCTTGGGTCACCTGGCCCGAGAAGTATTTTTAACCGGGATAGTCCTGCACCGTCGTTATCACCGCCGTGATCACCGTCGTTCTCATGTCGAAGTAGTCCTGTCTCGAGGCATCCCACGTACGAGCTCCTTCTTCCCACAACGTGGCCAGCTCCTCTTTCAACAGCGTGAGATACAGATTGATGTCTGTGCCGGGTTGTTTCGGCCCTTGAACTAGCATACTCATGGTTACGTACTTCTTCTTCATGCAGAGCCAGGGGAGGTTGTAGATCCATACAAACACGGGCCAGGTGTTGTGCGTGCTGCTCTGGCTTCCGAACGGATTGAGCCCGTTGGTGCTCACGCCCAGCCTTAGGTTCCTTGACTCTTTCCCAAAATGATGGTAATATTGGAGATCCAACGCCTTCCACTAGCAAGCATCCGAAGGGTGCCTCAGCATTTCCTCCTTCTCCGGATCATCATCCTCCGGCCTCTTTCTCTCCACGTGCCAGCGCATGAGCTCTGCTTCCTTAGGGTCCGCGAAATACCGCTGTACACGAGGAGTTAGAGGAAAGTACCACACCACCTTTATAGGAGCTTTCTTGCTCCCCATCTTGTATAGAGAGGCCTTGCACACCGGGCAGGCGGTCTTCTTAGCGTCCTCGCCCCGGTAGATGATGCAATCATTTATGCAGACGTGGTATTTCACGTGCGGTTGATTGAGAGAGCGCACGAGTTTCTTGGCCTCGTCGATACTAGTCGGACACGTGTTCCCCTTCTTTGGAAGAATATCGTGCCAGAATCCCATGATGTCGTCGAAGGATTCATCGGTCATTTTGTGTTTCGCCTTCATCTCCAGAGCCCTGAGTGTTACATTCACACGGGTATCCCCGTCGTTCCATCCGTCATACAATGGAGTGACCGCGTCTTTATCCATTTGCGCAAGCTTAGCTTTCTCTCTGGCGGCGGCGCTGGCGTTACTCGTCTCCTTGAGAAGCATATCTTGGTAATGAGGGTCTCGCAGCCAGCTCGAATCATGGCCGGTGCCACCTTCATAATCCTCGTGTCCATGCCCGGCACCACCCTGATCATCCTCGTGCCCATGCCTGGCGCCACCCTGATGATCATCTTCATGATCGTCATCACCTGCCCTGCCGCTGGCGTCCATATCTTCACCGTTATTGACATCCTCCTCGTCACCATCTTCGCCATCACATATCCAACGAGTGTAGCCATCCATGAAATCACGTCGGAGCAGGTGCGACTCCAGCAATCCGGAATCTTGCCTTATCAGGAACATCAGCTTGCAGTCACGACACGGACATCGTATCTCCGTCTTGTTTGCGCGTGCCATGTCGGCCCTCGTGCATGTCATCCACCTATCCACGAGGGCTTTGTTCACCAGTTGTCGGACCATGTTCGCCTGCGCGGTACAAAATACCAAGAAGAACATAATTAGAGCATATATGGACGTGGATCTCGCCGGAAAAATTCGGCATGACCTCCCCTAAAAAGAGGACATCTGCGAGTGCCAGAAATTCGCCGGGAAAGAAATGAACCGACTTCCCGGCAAAACATTGGCATCTCAAAATGAAATCCCTGCACAAAAAGAAGCACCACAACACAATCACATAGTCGGTGCCGCCGACAACGTGCATACATGCAAGCAACACCTTCATGCTTCCTCCAACAACGGCTTGCGCAAGAGAGCCGGACCATACACAAAAAGAATCACCACAACACAATCACATAGTCAGTGCCGCCGACAACGCGCATACATGCAAGCAACTCCTCCATGCTTCCTCCAACAACGGTTTACGCAAGAGAGCCGGACGAGAAATAAAGGGACATGTTGTAGATCTAGAGGAGTAAGAGACTTGACTTACATATGAGGGTCAACCAAGGGAGGTTGAGCAAGCTTGTATGGTGAATTAATGGGGGAAATGAGGCGGGGAGGAGGTTGGGGACGAGCAGATCTAGGTTTGGTGAGGAGGAAGAAGTGAGGCATGTGAGTGGGTGTGGTAGTGGCTCCCGTGTGCTAAAAAGCAGCAAAAAAACATGGTGCAGATTATAGGAGGCGCATATAGCTAAATATGCGCCTCCTATACCTCTAACTATAGAAGGCGCATAGAGCCAAACGCGCCTCGCCTTTGCTGCCACTGACGCCACCCGGGCCCACATAAATTATAAGAGGCGAGTTACGCAAAAGTGCGCCTCCTACACATACATTAGAGGAGGCGCATAAGGCCACATGCACCTCGCATAACCTGGGGCCAGGAGGGTGTGGTCCCCGCATAAAATATAAGAGACACATATTTTGGGCATGCGCCTCCTATATATGCATTATAGGAGGCACATCTTGGCCGTGCGCCTCGCATAACATATAGGAGGCTCATTATGCCATTATGAGCCTCGAGCCCTCATTTCCTCCTATAGGCTTTTCTCTAGTAGTGCTATTCCACCAAGCGCCACATCGATACACGACAAGGTGAACTCACTCGACTTGGTGAACGGTGCACTGCCTCATGAAATGCCCCTCTTCATGCCTAGGATGGATCACACCATGGAGCCCAAGACGGTGCCCGTGATGCTCAAGAACATACCCAAGACGATGGTCAAGAAGTTAGGAAGGAAGTGGGAGAATACGACATCGAGAACGGAGAAGAGAGGAGGAAGAACGGGGAGAAACATGGGTCCCGGCCACAACCCCGGCCAGGCCGCCCCCCTCCTTTCCTCAGGTCAGACCCCCTCCAGCAGGAGCCGGCCTCCACCCCGGCCCCAGGCCGGCTCACCCCCAGCTCTAGGGCGGCCCCCCTTTGGAAGGCCCTGGCCCCAGGTCGGCCCCCAGGCCGGCCACCCTTCCTCCCCACCCCGGCCTCAAGTCGGCGTGCCTGGGGCGCCCCCAGCTCCCACCCCGGCCTCACAGGCCGCCCTCTGTTGCTGCGAACCAACAACCATTAAAATAAAGAAATAAAAATGTTTTATTTATTTATTAAAGAAAAACCTTTGGATTTTCTAAGTGGGAAATAAAGGGAGGATGAGTGGATGTGAGTGGAGTGTCCACTCACATGATCAGGGAAGAGGTGGGGCACCACCATGCTCGGCCGCATGGAGCCTTTAGGCTGCCCCCTCCTCCTATAAATAGAGGGAATGAGCTCCCTCTCTCTCACACACTTGTTCCACCTCCCTTTCTCTCCACCCGCTGCTCCAATCCATGGTCTCCCTCTTGGCGAAGCGCTTACCGTGGTTTTCTTCACTACCACCACGTTGTCGTGCTGCTGGAGTTCCGAGGGATTCTCTACTTTCGCTGCCCCACTGGATCAAGGGAACGGAGGTCGACATCAAGCCGTACGTGTGACCGATCACGGAGGCACCGCCGGATTGCGGTGCACATCTTCTCGGCCTTGAGATCGGTGTGAGTAGGACTACACCAACAGCGAGATTTGATCTCGTAACGCTTTGAGTCTTCGAGGGTATGTTTTCTTAAGAATCTCTCTATGCCCGTTACTTTCATCTCCTAGATTAGATCTTGGCCTTTCGGGTGTCTCTCGCGTAGGATTTTTTTTTCTATGCAACAAACCCTTCAAAGCTCCCTTTTAAGCCTCTCCCTCCTAAAGAGGGGAACAAGAGGAGGGGAAGAAGAAGAAGAAGAACAACAAGAGGAGGAGTAAAAGGAGAGAGGTAACATTATCCACCCCTAAGCATGTTGCTCCTATTGTAGTTTTTGCTGATGAGTCTAAAATCGATGATTTTCCTATGCTTGTTATTTATGAAAGTGATCATGATTGGGAGAAACACACTACTTTTGATATTGAAAATCTCATTGATACCAGTTCTGAAAATGATGATAATAAGTGTTGTACTATTAGTACCATCCATGTTCCTTCCAATGATGATATAGAAAGCTCTGGGCTTGCGAATGATGTGTTTGAAAATCCTTTTGCTACTGATGATTATATGCTATATACATCTCCTTCTAGTAAAAATGATGATATGTTTACGAATGAATGCACTTTGGAAGATAACTATTCTATTTCTTATAATGATACTATGCCTCTAGTCTTTGATAACTATTATAAAAGATGTTATAACATAGGATATGATTACAATTATCCTTATGAAACTTGTCATAGTTATGGAGGGATTACCCAAAACCATATCCCTAATATACAACTTCTCTATCATGTTGGAGTTCTTTATGATGATTACAACGATGAATATGATATTTTCAGTCCACCTACTATTGAGGAGAAAGTTAATTATGATTATAGTATGCCTCCTATATTTGATGATTATGGTGATGAGAATAATGATGATAGCTATTTTGTTGAATTTGTTCCCACTACTATTAATGAGAATGACTATGCTTATATGGAGAGTCTTAATTCTTTTATGAATGTGGCCCATGGTAAGGATGTTTTATGTGATAGTTATGTTGTTAATTTCATTCATGATTCTACTGAAAGTTATTATGAAAGATGGAAATATGGTTCTATGTATCTCAACAATATTAATTTTCCCCTCTTTATGTTGAAATTTCTAAAGTTGCACTTATTTTGTCTTCCTATGCTAGACACTTTGTGCTTTGACTTGTTCTTCTACAAGATTCTTTTTATAGGAAGTGAGTTAGAATTAAATTTGTTTTACATTTTCTTCTTGATGCTCTCTTTTGCTTTAATTAGTATTTCTCATGTGAGCATCTTCTCAAAATTATTATGCCTAGCTAAAAGGCTTTAAAGAAAAGCACTTCTTGGGAGATAACCCATGTTTTTATTTTTGCAATGTTTTCTTCTATTTTCTTTGAGTAAATGTGTTGTTTACTTCTGTAGCCACTCCTTTGTATTTTTATTTTCATGTATTTGTTGTGATAAGTAAAGTCTCTAGCGAAAGTTAAGGTTAGATTTGGATTTCTACGCAGGAAACAGATTTTTGCTGCCCACCGTATAAAATCGAATAAATCACAGGAAGATAAAAATGAGCTGAAAATTTTTGTACTTATTCCTCAGCTAATTCAAAAACTTTTTCATTCGTTATGTTTTTATATTTGAGCAACTTAAGTGCCCCGAAAAAATTCGTCTTTACAGACTGTTCTTGTTTTCACAAATTCTGCCTTTTTACTAGTATTCTCTCTTATACTATGTCGAGTGGATTTCTTTACTTCACGAAACATCAGTGGCTGTAGCTAATGTTTAAAAGTATTAGTAAAGTTTGTTTCCATGAATAACGTGTGAATTTTTGATTGTGCACTAACCCTCTAATGCGAATTACTTTGAGTGTGGTGCAAAGAAAGTTTTCAAGGGTCAAGAGAAGAGGGTGATATAATGTGATCAAGAAGATTGCAAAGACAAATCTTGGGGATGCCCCCGTGGTTCATCCCAGAAAATTCTAAGAAGACTCAAGCGTCTAAGCTTGGGTATGCCCAAGGAATCCCCTTCTTCATCAGCAACTTATCAGGTCACTTCTAGTGAAATTATATTTTTATTCGATCACATCATATGCACTTTACTTGGATTGTCTGTTTGTTTTTATTTTGTATCCTTTTATTTTATTTGATGCAATAAACTTAGTTGGAACCTATTATTCTTGTGTGGGAGAGAGACACACTCCGTTTTCATTGCTTAGAACACTCTAGTTTTCATTCTTATTGTTCTGTGAGTGTTCACCTTTTGCTAGTACTGCGTTTAGCCCTTGTTTTCCACTTGTATTTCGTTCAGAGCTTGTTAGTTTGCTTCAGTTATATATGATTATCTCTCTGATATTTGATGAATATTATCTATTAGAGTTGTTTCAAACAAGTTAATTGGTGTTGGAGAAGAGTAAAATATTGCATGCTTATAATGGTGCAAATAGAAGCTTGTTTAGACTGTGGCTAGACTTTATCATGTCAAGTTAGATGTTATTTTAATTCTATGCTTAGTAGATTTCTTGTAGCATGACTTTTATCAAATAGCTGAGAGTGCTTAATGTGCCATTGAAAGTATCATGAGTTGTTCTTGTCATATTGAAGCATATTTTTTTGGTGTTCTCCTTCGAATCCTTTATTTGGTTGACTTGGCGCATGCTTACACCATGTTTATGACTACATCAGTCACTTATATCCTTTATGATCATTCAGTTTTTGACTTGTAATACCATTTATGCTTTGATTAGTAATGTTTTTGTCGCTATACATGATTATGGCCATTATTTCTCTCTTGATTTGTCGCTCCCAGTCTTTGCTAGCTTCACCTGTATTGATTATGAGTTGTACTCGTGCATCCACCTCCCCAAAACCAAATTTTGCCAAATGTGTCCACCATACCTACCTACATGTGGTATTTAACCGCCACTCTAAGTAAATTTCTCATGTGCTACCTTTAAACATTCAAAATTATTCTTGTTTTGTGCCCCTGTTTACCTCATGAGGAAGTAGTAGTTGGGTTTGTTGTCTACCATACTATTTAAGTACCCTGACTTGCATGCTTCATATTCTCGCCATTAATTTTGCAAAGAGCTGGTTAGACCATTATAGCATCAAAAAGCTAAACAAATAGATAGCACTCCATGGTATGAGATTGTTGGTAGGCACGTGAGGATACGATTAGCCATGGCTTGCGAAAGCAAGGTGGGGAGGAGTGTCATACTATATAAAGAGCATGATATAAATGCTTAATATAAATAATTCGGAACCGCTGTCAACTTTTTCAGTATGGAAGATGACAAGAACTCTATTACCATTCATTGACATAAGCATACACCTCTCTAAAAAATTGTTTTCGACACCTCTGTTTAATAAAATAAAAATGTCTAGGACATGAGTTAATCTGTGCTTCCCTCGGCGAAGGGCCTTTATTTTACTTTTATGTTGAGTCTCCATCTTCTAACTTTATGCAGAGTTGAGAGAGCGTAGTTTCCATTGAGTTTAATATGCATCAGTCCAAGAGATAAATATTGATTGATTCATGATGTGTTATTACTTGCTCTAAAATTATTTTTTCTAGCCATCCACTTGAACTTTGAAGGTGTCATGGCATTTATGTTTTTCCCCACTTTTAAGGACAAGCGAAATATCACTTTCCTATGTTTTCTTTATGCTCGAAACAAACATATAACTTTCAAGTGCATTATTATTCACGATCTTTTATTTGTGTTACTTTTCATGATGCAAAATAATTGCTAAGTTTCATTGTTAGAATTATATCTATCATGCATGTGTTTAAAGTACTATGATCTTAGCTTACATATGCTCTTACAATATAGATGATCAAAATTATGTTGGTAGCATGACACCTTAAAAATTATTTTGTTATCGCTTACATACTCGAGGACGAGCGGGAGTTAAGCTTGGGATGCTTGATACGTCTCAACCGTATCTATAATTTTTGATGCTCCATGCTTGTTTTCTATCCAATACCTTTATGTTTTTACATGTTTTCCTTTGTTTTCCGGACATTTTCATGGACTAACCTATTGACAAGATGCGACAGAGCCAATTCATGTTTTCTGTTGTTTCTGGTTTCAGAAAAGCTGCTATGGAAATGTTCTCGGAATTGTACGAAACGAAAGACAAAGGTCTTAGAACTCCCGGCACGTCAACAGGGTCCAAAGGAGACCCGGAGGGGGCCGTGGAGGCCCCACACCGTGGCTGGGCGCGGGTACCCCCCTTGCCGCGCCAACTGGTGGTGTGGGCCCTTCGGGCGCCCACCGCCACCGCCCTTTCGCCTATATAATCCCCCCCCCCCCCCGATTTGCTCGAACAAATTCGATTCGATGTGAAGCGGTAAGACCGCTACTGGTTCCGGAAGTATCCCTCCTGAAGCTCTGCAGTACTGCTAGGGCTGTACCGTTGGGCTGCAGTGTGCGATACACTTAGTACTGTTGGGACGACAAGTAGCGGTAGTATCACTGCAGTAATTTATGCACATGACAGTCGCATTTCAAGGACACATATTTAAGGGGCATTCTTCCCCAAAGGTTTCCAACTCGCGAACTCATGTTTTTCCCATTATTGACCCTCTTTGAGCTTGCTCATCTCATTCCCTCCAATGATTCTTGCTCCTCCTTGAGGGAAAAGAGAGAGAAGATCTCGATCTATTATTACACCAATCAACCACTCCTCTCAGTGAGAGGAATCTTTTGGATCTAGATCTTGGAACTCATTAGTTGTTTTCCTTCTTCTTACTCCCATCTCCCTCCATAGCATTTTTTGTTTCGTTAGATTTGAGAGTGACTGACTTTAACCACTTTAAGTGTTCTTGCCATTTCATTAGGTGGATATGTTTGAGTTCTCCACTCTAGCACATATAAGTAAAGTTTGATAAGCTTGTTACTATTGGGTGAATTGTGTGCCCTAGATGATTGGTTCTTAGAGCTTCAGCTTGGTGCTAGAAGCATCAAGAGTTTGTGTCTAAACATTTTCAACGTGAATTGGCGGCGGTGCAAGCCCATCAAAATAAATACACTTGATACTAAACTTATGTTACTCTATATCTTCTTTTTAGCATTTTATGCATTATTAGAAGTATAATTTTCTATTTTTTGGTATGGTTTAGCGAAATAACTGCTAACATTAATAAACATTAGTTGATGTCTTTTTTGTTTATAGTAAATATCATTGATGTAACACCCTGAGTCAAATAAGCATGCTACCATATTCACTTCATAGGATAAATAACTAAGAATTTCTAGGAAAACATTCAACAATGTCTCCTCTATTATAACCACAACACACAATAAGAGAAACATGGACACAAGGATACGAAAATGGAAATAATACACGCATCAGTCATCCATAAATATATATGAAATAGCACACCGATGGAAAGCTACCAACCACACAATAATAGTTACCACAACAAATGTAAAAAATAACCAACATCCATCTAGTAAAGAAACTTCCAAAGAGTACAAAACATTTTATCACAAGTATTACTCCCAACGTCCAAAAGCATAGTTCCAAGATATGGGCATGAATGTGTGAATTGTGTGGTAGTGAAGGTGAGCGTTCTACCTACAAAATTAAAGTAACAAGGGTGAGTACAAATAATCTACAAGTTTACTACAATTTACATAAATCAAAACACCGAGCCATGAAGAAACACCTTCATACATTAGCAAAAAATGTGTCTATAAGCTCATCTCATCTCATCGTGAATACCCGTAACGCTTGAGTGGACACCCGTCGGCATCCACTCACTCCAACTTGTGGAGGGTGCCTCCAATGTGGGTCGCAACCTGATACGTCTCAAATGTATCTATAATTTTTTATGCTCCATTCTTGTTTTCTATCCAATACCTTTATGTTTTCACATGTTTTCCTTCATTTTTCGGACGTTTTCATGGACTAACCTATTGACAAGATGCCACAGAGATTGTTCCAGTTTTCTACTGTTCTTGTTTTCAGAAAAGTTGTTCTGGAAAATATTCTCGGAATTGGACGAAACAAAAGCCAAAAGTCCTAGAATTCCCGACACATCAACGGAGTCCAAACGAGACCTGGAGGGGGGCCCTAGAGGCACCACACAGCCCACCACCATCACCCTTTCTCCTATATAATCCTCCCGATGCATAAACCCTAGTAAAATCGGCCCCCTTCCACGAAAATTTCCGTAGCTCCGTTGCCGCCACCGAAAAGTTTAGAGGGACAGAAATCTCTGTTATGGCACCCTGCCGGGATGGGGTAGTGTCCCTAGAGCCATATCCATCGACTCCATCGCCATGTTCATAGCTGTTGCTGTCTCCTATGATGAAGAGGGAGCAGTTCTCCCCCGAGGGCTGATGGCTCTACCGGTAGCTATGTGTTTCATCTCTCTCCCACATGGTGTGATCGTTATGTGACCATGAGCTTTGTAATCTAGTTGAATAAGTAGATGTTACCCTTCATATGTTATGTATTCAAGTGGTTTTATTATGAGATCTCCGTAGACACTTTGATCACGGTGTAAAGGTGACAGTGTGTGCACCGTGTGGTTTAGCATGATATTTATATTTTGTGTTGGATGACCCTATGAAATTTTGGTGTTTGTTTGGATCCATCTAGGTCTCATGGTGATAGCGTGGAGGTTACCTAGATGGGGAAATGCGAACTCTAAAGAGTGCTTTTTGCAGCCCTACGCGATGATTGGTGTTTTCTTTCCGACCGGAGATTGGTTCGGACTAGCGTAGTGAAGAGAGATATTTATGCATTCAATTATGTTATTATTGTTGAGAGTGTCCACTAGTGAAAGTATGATCCCTGGGCCTTGTTTCTAAGCATTGAAACACCGTTTTCAACCAGTTCTGCAACACGTTCGCTTGCTTTCATTTTTATTTCATATTGCTATTATCACTTATAACCATCCATATTACTTGTATTTCACTCTCTCTTCATTGAATTAGTACACCTATACAACTGACAATTGTATTAGGTGTGTTGGGGACACAAGAGAATTCTTGTATCGTAATTGCAGGGTTGCTTGAGAGGGATATCTTTGACATCTTCCTCCCTGAGTTTGGTAAATCTTGGGTGACCCACTTAAGGGAAACTTGCTTCTGTTTTACAAACCTCTACACTTGGAGGCCCAACACTGTGTACAAGAATAGAAGTGTGCGTAGACATCACAACCCATCAAAGGAAGTCGCAGTGTGCCCACCGAAGTAGGTCATTTTAACATCATTGCCATCATATTTATGCAAATATGCATGCAATGCGCATGTTATCGTCATCTATTATAATTTTCCTCATAGCAACATAATAGACGTAAAGGAAATGTTTTATCATTAAATAAAGTGAAGAGATATATGCAAAATTCACTATCCTTCATGAACTTGCCTCAACTGCGGGGCACAAACAGTGAGTTGTCTGATGTTGAACCAGAAGTGCCGACACCTATTATCCAAACATATAACACTCAATACCAGGACAATGAAACACATATATTAACATTTTTCCTACGCGTGAGACCCCTCACGGAACATATGCACAACCCTTTAAACAAAAGTGAGCACTTGAGGTATAATAAAATCTCAAACCCTAGTTATAACTTACAGTTCGTCAACATCTCCATATTTCTCACGCACCAACTATTTATAAAACCTGGACATGATCACCTTAAATCCTTCAAACTTAAGCAGGAGTGCAATCATGTCAACACATGATATATCACTTAATATTTTTACAAGAAATAATTTTTTAAATCAAACTCGCAAACAATACCGAGAGAAACAATAGAAAACATTCTCAATCTTCATGTTTAGTCCATAACTAAATTTGAACATTGCAAGGTCCTAAAGTTGCAAAGAAGATTACTTCATGCAAAGGTTCGGTTTTGGACAGTACGGTAAACTGATCTCTGCGAGCACACCGTCTGACCAAATAACGCAAATGAATACTCTACGGAAAATCTGAAACTTGGTCTACAATTTTCGTTCAGACTATATCTCAAAAATAAGGACGGATAAAACCGGGATTTAAGTCTAAGATTAGTCTTCATAGACATAACATGCAGCTCCCTACTACATACATCCCACTGGTTTATTTAGCCGCAGCTATTACCACCAGCAGAAAACTCGATCAGATAGTGCTCCAGCAAATAATGAACTAAGAAGATCTAGCTATTTCCTAGAATCATGTACTTTCACCCCTTTGATGTATTACAACAAAAGCTAGCGAGCTAGCAAAAACCAATAGCTTGAAATTAGCAATCGATGGTTTCAGCCTATGTACAAATTAGTACAATTACAAACTATCTTATACGAGAAGATACATAACAGCTCCCAAACAAAAATTAGGTGCCCAAGCACTAGCGAAGCTTGCCCAAACATGCTGGGGGACAGAATAGAATATACAAATTCTTGGGGGGGAGGGGGGCAAAACATACAAAACGAGCTAAATTAAGGTGTCTAAAATAAAATTTTCTTCATGCAAGTCAGAATCTTGGGGGAAGGGGGTAGCCCCTGCTGACATACACTAAGATCCGCCTCTCTGCCCAAGAATGGCTTGACAGCATCAAGAGGCCCAAGAGACCGGTGTGTCCCATTTTGCAAGTTAGACCCCGCAAAACGAATGGATTGAGCCACGGTCTAAAGAAGCAGGGGATAACCCCCACACCGACCTGACCGACCCTAACCCTGCCCAGATTTAACCCGATCCACCGCCGTCTTGACCGCTCATGGCTCCTCCCGGCGCACCCTCTCTAGCTCTACCCTGGCTCTGAGTCCTTTTCCATGCTTGATTCGATCTATTTATTACATGTTTCTAGCTTCGGATTTTTGTGTGTTCTTAGCTCTTCTGAGTTGCGTTTGGATCTGAATTTTCCGTAAAGATTCATTTTTTATTGCGTTGGATAACAAATGTATTTTTTTCTCATTCTTATTGGTCTCTTGAAAATTTAAGGTGTGTACAAGATTCTTAGATCTTCTGTGTTAAAATGTTTCTACGAATATTTTTAGGTACAACTTATGTATAATCTTTGTACAAAAATGACTGAAACATGTACGAAAAATGGTGTACCAATTCCGGAATCCTGTTTATTCTTCTCTGAATCCAATATGGATCTGTGTGTATAATATTTGCTGAATCTTGTTTGGATCTGGCAGCTACCGATTTGGCATTTGTCTGTTTGATCGTGCAAAAATATTTTGATGCAATTGTTGAATCTTATATGTATTTTGTAAAACTCTATGAAATTTTCATGGATCTTGAATCAATATGTAAATCATGTATGGATCTTGAACTAATCTCTGAATTTTCTATGAATGTTGGGTGGATATTGTATGAATCCTGCAAATATATAGTTGATTCACTGGTAAAAATCGTTGAAGTTTCTGTTGTGTAAAGTTTATTAGATGTCCCGATTGAATAAATGATACTCTATTTTGTAATACCTATGGTTTGATCTTGAGTTTTTATGTTAATTTGTATGTATCTTCCAAAATTGAAATCTGAATAAACCTTGAACAAAACTAATTATTTATTATTTCGGTAAAAACACAAATGAAAAATTGTATGAATTTTGGTGAATATTTTCCAAAGAAAAATTATATGAATCTAGGTGAATATTCCTTAAAAAAATACTCTGTTAAAAAAATACTAAAGTCAAATTCTGGTTAAAACGAACAGAATGAAGTTATGTTAATGTGAGGAGAGAATAGAGACTCAAAACGTGTAAAGCTTGCAAAGCTAAGGGGCGTTCTGTAAAATGTCGGGGCAGAGGTGGGAGGGGTGTTCTATAATTTTTTTGCATGAATCTCCAGGTTTTCTATGGTGCAGATAGTATGGGGCCAACATAGGAGTGGTTTTGCATTTCCACCAAGAGATCTCATAGTGGTACGTGCAGCCAAGCAACTTGACGGCGGTGGCAGCGGGGATCTAATCGCCAGCTGCCGCAGAGACACAACTGCGGCCGCCTCGATCCACGGGAAACCAATCAAGTTTGAGACAGGAGGAGATCGAAACGATATGGCACAGCCTTAATACACTATAAAGGGCCGCGCATCAGGGCAGAGAAGCCCAGACCGGTAGAGCCTTGAGCCCAATACGTGGATTTCCCCTTCTCCGGGTGTTAAAGAAATACAGTTTTCCTAATCTACAACTAGCAGTTTTCCAATCCGTAAACAGTCATATTTGTAGCAGTCTGATCGCTCCAAATCTGTACGCATCTTGGTGTCAACCTTTCGAGTCTTCTCTCTCTTATTTGGATTTTTTTCTACCAGTGTTGGCTACGATGCCCGCTTTTTCTTTTCTTTTCAGACCCGTCCTCTTTTAGTCCGGGCCAAAGCGGGGAATATTGTGGTTGTGTACCAGAACTCAACAGATAAACAAAGAGGCAGGGTTGGCGATGGAACATCGGCGCCTGCGAAGCAGGTCAGTGTGACAGGTCAGTCTTCACACTGATTTTCTCTATTGCATTTTCATTCCTGAAGGTGTCTTTACTTGTACGCTTGCGCGGGGAGACTACATTGGGGACTTCGGATCGTCTCATCAGATTTTCTTTCCTCCGAGTGAGTGTAGCTAGTTGTGGACAGCTGATCTGCTTGTATGTAGGGCCAACACCGTACCTTTTTCAAAGATTTAAGTCAATTGCCTGCTAGAACGTGGGCATGTGCATGTCGTCATGAATGTTGACCTGGAACTAGATTGCTTGAGGTGGTCAGGTTTCACAATAGTTTGGGGCCCTAGTTAATTTGTTTTGGTCCATCTTTCTGTGGTGTATGAGCTCAAAATTTGAGATGTCATTGTACACCACTCCCACGGAGATACTTACATTGTATATATGTCTGAAACAGATACACGAATCCACTAGCTATCATGGCACAATATTCTTCACAATGCACTATGTAGTTTCTTAAGGAAAGTGGAAAGAGGTACTATTTTTTCTATTTTTTCACTTATGTATGTATTGGCTTAATTTATTTTTCTAGATGTTTACTGATTCAAGAGCTTTAGCTTGTTGTGGACCTAAAATCACAAAAGAAGGTTTTTTCTTACTTTAGTAACTCGACCAGCTTTAGGCTTTAGATCTGTCATCATTTATTTAGTTTGACTTCTTCATTTTGTCCTTGTTATTGTTTCTTTTCTTGTGCTGTTGTACAAACCTTAGTTACTTATATGCAAATAGTCCATCAGTAAAGAATCTTAGTTTGTATTATTTTAGAACAAAATAGTGTAGGACTATGGTACTTGCATGCTGTTTTTACTACTATTTAGTGAAATGTTACTATTTTTTGACCTAGCATCAAAGGAATTTG
Organism: Alopecurus myosuroides; assembly: GCA_028641055.1. Taxonomy (NCBI): domain Eukaryota; kingdom Viridiplantae; phylum Streptophyta; class Magnoliopsida; order Poales; family Poaceae; genus Alopecurus; species Alopecurus myosuroides. The sequence continues at coordinate 277,182,944 of CM054063.1, forward strand.
ATTGATAATTGTGGCTTCCGGATGCCTTATTGTGTTCAGGAATTCAGAAATTGTGAACTTCTATCCGATTTCTCCATGTAGCATGCTAGTTTTGATGATTCCATATAAAACTATGGATGGTAAAACTACTCATACTTAAAGATATTATGTTCAACATATCTTGTATTTCTCTAATCAATAGAAACTAAAATGATATATGACTTTAAAACTGTCAGAAATTTTATCTTGTCCAAAGTTTGAGTTGCGATCAGTTCCTAATATCACTTACTTTGGTAATAAATATAAGGGCACAAATGAGTCGAGCACCCATGGGTGTTTTTTTTATCATTGCTATGTTCTGGTAACCTTGTTCTTCAATTATTCAAAATATCTTTAATTCATGTCTCTGGATTTCAGTTCACTCATGTCTTTGTTCTCTTGTTTTCTTTATCTTCACCTTTTTTTTTCCTTAATTAGTATCCTTTTATTTTGCCACTAGTTTCTGTTTTTTTAGTCATCACTCTCTTTCTTCATACTAGAGGGATGTATCTCTTTCATCGGTCTTCATTTTTTTCTTCATTATTTAATGTCAGTGCATATGTCTTTAGTAGTATTCTCAGTTTACAGTCACACTATTTCTTCGGTGTTTTCATTTTGTCTTTCATTTTTTAATATCTAACATTTCTTCATCTTTGGTAGGTTTATAGTCCAGTATTTCTTCAATTTTCCTTCATTTTATTTTTCGTAAGTCCTCCGTTTTTACGGTCCTTATTTTCTATTTGTTGAAGTTATTTATTTCTTCATTATATATTTTCATCTCTCGTTCCTATATCTTATTCTCATTCTCATTTTATTTTCAATGTTTTACTCGGTTTCTATTTATTTAGTGTTGTTCTCATTTCTTAGTCAATCTTTCTTCATCTTTATTATTAGATATTTGTTTTTTAGTTGTATCTTCTTTACTTTTGATTAATTGGTCATTTTATTTCCATCTATCATTCTCCTATGTTATTGTCAGTATGTGTCTTTGGTTTTCTCTTGTTTTATTTATCTTCATTTAATTTTTTTAATTATTCTCCTTTTCTTTTGTTACTAGTTTCTGTTTTTCTTTAGTCATCACTCTATTTCTTCAGATTGGAGAGATGTGTCTCTTTCTTTAGTGTCCATTCATTTTTTTTCATGTTTATTGTCAGTTCCTATGTCTTTAGTGTTATTCCCAGTCCTCAGTCCCTCTATTTCTTTAGTGTTTTTCATTTTGTCTTTCATTTCTTAGTATATAACATGTCTTCATCTTTGGTCATTTTCAGTATAGTATTTCTTCAATTTTTCCTTTACTTTATTCTTTAGTTTTATTTTTCGTGTGTACTTAGTTTTTTCAGCCTTATTTGATATGTGTTTAAGTTATTTATTCATTCAATATATATTTTACATCTCAGCTCTATATCTCATTCTCATTCTCACTTTAGTTCCAATGTTTTTTCTCATTTTCTATTTGTTTAGTGTTATCCTCCGTCCTCAGTTAATCTTTCTTTGTTTTATTGTTAGATAGTTGCCTTTGAGTTGTCTCTTCTTTACTTTTGATTAGTTGGTCATTTTCTTTCTATCTACCGTTCTCTCAGTTTTAAGTTTATCTTTCTTCAATGTTATTGTTAGTATCTGTCTTCGGTTGTCTCTTCAAGATTATTTTTTGTTGTTTTAAAAGTAAAGTTAGGTTGCAAATTCTTGACATGATGCAAAATCTAAAAAAATATTAATGCATCAAGCCATGCAAAAAAAATGTAAGAGTAGGCCTTAGTGTTTATATGGATGGCGTAGACCTCTTCTAACTAAAAACAAAAAATATTGTGAAAGCAAGTGATCATATATATATAAACCGAGTCGCATAAGTTCCACACAAAACTAAGAACATGGTGTGTTTGACGGGCTAACACTTGATCTAGATTTTAAAAGACAAACGTGAAGCGGCGTTTGTACCAGAGTCATACCTTGGACTAATTTTATATTGACATAAAGTTTCAAAATATATCTATTTGATGTTATATATATTGCTACTATTTTCTATAGAATTGGTCACATTTTAAAATGTTTAACTAAGTGAAAAGTTAGATGTATACTTACTCGTGGACGGAGAGAGTGCGTATTTGCTGTCGAGGCACAAGAACCTTGTAGATTCTGCAAGGAGAAACCAGCCATTCTTTTGGGCTTTATGGCTGGTCTAGAAAGTTACGAGACAAACATATATCCATTTAGCGGACTCGAGGAGAGAGACCCATGCGCTATTTTTTTTTCTTACGCCAGGAACAGACACGTGCCATTGTGGACCACAATTTGCTAGTCGACTGCTGAAAACCGTTGACTCCGTGATGGGTCATGTACGTATGCATGTAGGTGAACACGTCAATACGACATAAGCCTAACACCGATGTTCTATACTTCTATGGATCAATCTGCTACTCTGGTTTGCTGTTTGCGGGCGCTCTATGTCCTAGACAGCCGCTTGACGGCAACCTGCGCATGAGCCGAGAAAGCAGCTCCCATTTGACCTGAAGCTCTGTGCTACAAAGGATCACGTGACGGCGCCGGATGCAAGAATCACACGCGGAACGAGTCCGTTAGCCTGACTGTTTAGATTGGGTGTACACTGACACTGTCCGTGGGTGGTAGCGGGCACGCCGCGGCGGACCATAAAATATTTTCCGCAGTTTAAGCGGGCTTGGGTTGGCGGCGGCGTGGGCAGCCCGCTCCCACTTACAGGCCTAATTTGTGGTAATGGCCGAATATCTGTATGTGCACAAATTGGAAAACAGCTGTCTGTCCCAAGAAATGTAGAAGGAAGGACAGCATCTCTACACTCTACTACAGTATATCTCTAAGCATGCAAGAATCTACCGGCTGTGGTGCGTCCTCGTGCCGGTCCGGCCCCTGTTTCGTTGTGTCGTGTCGCCTCGCTGTTTCGCATAGGCCTGCGCTAGCAGCTTAGGGCATCTCCAGCCGTTGCGCCCCCCCAGGGCCCAAAACGCCGCCGTTTTGGAGCCGCCGCGGCGCCAAACGGCGCTAATCTGGAATCTGGGGGGGAGGAGGGGCAGGCTTCCCAGTCGCCCTTCGGGCCCAACTTTCGGCCCAAAAAACAGAGGAATGAAATTCGACACATTTTATTTGATTCGACGCAAATTTGAACTAAACATCGAGAAATAAACTAAACAGTGCGAAAACCTTAAAAATCTACGGCGGCGACTATTCTAGGCGTCGTCGTCTTCATCGTCGTCCTCCTCGCGGTCATCCTTCGCCACCATGGCGAGCCGATTGGAGGGGCCAGCTTCGCCGTCCTCCTTCGCCGCCATGGCGAGCCAGCGCCGCTCCGCCCGGCCTTGCACCCGCAGCCGGTGGAGCTGTGCCTGTTCGGAGGGCTGGCGGTTGCGCCGCTCGCTCTGCAGCGCCACCTGCCGCCGGTCGTCCTCGTACTGCGCGATGAGCGCCTGCTAATCGACCGACGCCGCGTTTTCGGCCAGCTGCCGGTACGCCCCGCGCTCCGCCTCTTCCCTCCGGTGGGCCTCCAGAGATGCCCGAACGGCGGCAGCCTCGGCCGCCGCCGCCGCCTGCTCGAGGCCGCCGAGGACCTGGTGGAACGCTTCCTCGTTCCGCGCGGTCTCGAAGGAGTGGTAGGCCGCGTGCTGCTCTGGCCACACCGACTGCGCATTGGGTGATCGCAGGTATATTGGGCCAAAAACTGCAACCACTGCCCGGCAGAACTTGTTCAAGCACTCGAGGGCCGTGGACTCGCTCATGCGCAAGTAGTCATCTTGTGCATCTGCGGGAGCACCGTATGCAAGCAACCTCATGGCCATCGTGCACTTCTGGATAGAGGTAAATCCTACCGTGTCGGTGCAGTCCTTCTTCAACTTGAAGTAGGTGTCGAACTCCCGGATGGCATGCATGATCTTGAGGAAGAGCGTGCCTTTCATCCTGAAACGACGCCGGAACACCTTCTCGTTGTTAGTGGGATCCTCGGCGAAGTAGTCGGAGTAGAGGATGCAGTAGCCCTGGTACCGCTGCCTCGGCTTGCTCTTGCGGCGACCGGGCTTCGATCCAGCAAGCCGCGGCTGGGCGGCCTGGGCCTGCAAGCCGGCCAGGCAGCTCAGGACGAGCAGGTGTTCCTCGTCGTCGATGGCGGCCTGATCTTCCTCGTCGAAGAGCTCGGCGAGCATCTCCTCGGCGTCGGAGTCCATGGCTCGGACAGAACGTCGAACACCTTGCGGGCGGTGGGCGTGGTTCACCGGGGACAACCTCCTCAGCGGCGGAAACGCGAGCAAACGGCAGCGACGATGTGGGGGGAGCAGCCGGCGGTGATTTGCCTCGCCGCTCGCGTGTGACGGCGGCCGACGTCGGCAACGTGGGGGGTGGCCGACGGGGTGGCGACGGCGAGGCGAGCGAGGGGAAAAGCCGAGTTGTGGTCGGGGAAAGTGGGGTAAATAGCGCTACCTCGCCGACAGCGCTGGCCCACGCACGATTTTCCTTCGGCCGCCCCCCCCCAGGCCGAACCCAATGGGATGGGTTCCGCCTGGGTGCGACGACGCTAATTTCCGCCGAACCGGTGCTATTTCGGGTTCTGGGGGCGGCTGGTAGAAAAACGGCGCTTTCGAGCAAAACGGCGCTATTTCGCGTCCTGGGGGGGACGACTGGAGATGACCTTCGTTAGAGAATCTCCAAAGGCGCCCCCCAGGACGCCTCCAAGGGTCTTCCCGTCCGGACGGACCCCGAGCACGCCCACTCGCGGCCCCCAATAAGTCTTCCCGTCCGGACGCCCCCTTGTTTGCGTCCGGCAAACTCAGCCCAACCTCGCCGGACGAGTCGTTTCACGCCGCGGACCCGTCCTCGCAGAGACCCAAAACGGCCAAAAATTGGTCCACGACGCTACGTCTGCTCCTTCTGCCTCGCAGCGCCACCGCTCTCGCTCACCTGCACCGCCACCCAAGTAGGCGAAACTTGACAAAAATTAGTGCGAAAATTTGACCAACATCTAGATTTCATTGAAGATGGCCAAATATAGGCGATTTTTACATAAGATTTAAAATAAAGAAGGGTTCTACATGCCTAGTGATACTATCCTACCCTGGGTCGCCGAGGTACATTGGCAGTGGGGGGAGGCATCGTCGTCGTCGTCGCTGTCGGAGAGGAAAATGACATCGCCTGGCGCCTGTGCAGGAGCCCGCCCTTCCCTACTGACGAGGGTGTGGCTGCGAGTCCACCGGCGGCGCGGTGCTTTCTATGGCTCCTCCTTCACGACGGCGAGAGGAACAGGAGCGGGAGCAGGCGAGGCCGTGGTGCGGCGGCTGCTCTCCCGCCTCATCTGCCGCTCGATGTGGTCGAGGACCCGGGCGAGAGTGCGCCCGGGTTTGCTCCACCAGATGCGGCGGCCGGCGGCATTGTTGCGGCTCGAAACGGGGCCGTGGTCGGGGACGTCGCCGAGTTTCGCCTTGAAGCGGTCCTCGAATAACGCCGTCCAGGAGGCCTCGTTGGCGGGATCCCACTGAGGCTGGCGCCGTATCTCCAGCAACATCCGCGACCGAATCTCCTCGATCTCGGCGACACGCTCGAGCCCGGTGGGTGGCAGAGGCACAGGCACGCCGCCTGCGCTGAGCCGCCAGTTCCTCAGCGCGCTCATCCCCGGCGGCGAGTGGAAGTTGGCCTCGTAGAGCAGCCGCGTCTCCCAGAGGTGCAGGTTTCGACGGCCGAACCCGTTGTCGGCCGCGTAGGCAAGGTGGTGACGGTGAACCATGGGGAGGAGAAGGCAAGGAGAGGAGGAAAGAACGGCGAGGAGAATGGCGACGTGGATGGCGATGGATCCGGATTTATGTAGCCGGGACGCGCAAGACGAGGCGGAAGCAGCACCATAACTTCGCCGCGTGGGTGATTGGACTGCTCCGCCGCCGCGTGCCGTTTTGACTATGACCGGAGGCGTCAATGCGCGTGTCTCCCGAGGCGACGAACCTCTCCCTCACTGACAGGGCGGGTCCGCAGCCTCAAGGGGTTTTGGTTGGGGCGCCGAATGCGAAAGGGGCGCCCCAGTGGGCGCGGCGCCATCCGGACGAGCCCCACGAGCCCCAAAGGGTGGCCCCGGATGCGGATCCGGACGCCTACCAGGCGCGACTGGAGATGCATCCGAGAGTTGGTTTTGCTCCTATGCACATTTTTTATTGGCTCCTCCTTTGTGCTTTGACCTTTGATGTTTCCCCTAATCCTTTCTCTTTTCTTTTCGATGCCATATACGTATCGCCGCGGAAGCTGTTTTGCCTTGCCCGGCTCGACCAAATCGCCACCAATCGCCCACATCCCTCCTCTCCCTCCCTGGATGCCGTGGCGCGTACCGAGGCAGACGTCGGGGCCACATGCCCTTCTCTCCCTCCCGAGGGGCTAGCAGCACACAAAGGAACACGATGGTGGATCTCCTTCGGTGGGCAGCAGACATGGCGAGGACGGTGAATCTATGACTGGCGGCTATGCTAGTCTGTGCGGATGTACGTCGCCTGCCTCTCCCTCATCTATTTCTGCTTTCTGTCTCCAACCTCACCCCTCTCTCTTTATTCTCTCAATCGTCGACGGCAACGAACACAGTGCTTAGCTTACCCAAGGAACTTGACCTTCATTGATGCGTCATCGACTCCTCATCTGCCGAGAGCGGCGTCATTTGGTCGCCGGCGCGGCCCTGCCTCCGCTACCAGCTTTGGGTGGCACAGGGAGCGGTGGCGGTTCAGGGCGTGTTAGGCATGAAACTATGCAAGGAAAATTACTACTCCCTCCGATCCATATTAATAGGTGCTGAAGTGGATGTATCTAGCAATAAAACATGTCTAAATACATCCACTTTAGCACCTATTAATATGGATCGGAGGGAGTACTGAATTGCAGAAGTTCAGAGAGCTATTGCGGAAGGATCATCGAATTGCAGAGGAAAATCGGAGTTCCGATACAAGGTATGCCAACCTCAATAGAGGCGGCTAGGGTTTCAACCCAAGGTTACAAAATGTTGCCTGATCTACCACCGATCGAGGCCTATAAAGGAGTGGTTCGATAATGCGACAAACAACAGAGCAGTTGGAGAAGATAGGAGTACATTCGTAAAGCGGGATTTGAAATAGCGACGTGATGGAGGTTCAGAGCTGTTGGATGGAGATCGAACGATGGAGCAAGCTCGTCGAAGGCGCGAAGCGTTAAGTTACTCTGTTGTCAACTAAGCTGTAGGCTCTGGTTCTTGACAGGGCGAGCACCATCAGCCTACTCAAGCATAGGCGCATGTAGAAGGAGCAGCGCAACATGCTCCACAACCAGACATGCAACCTTGACCAGGTCGGGTTTGCAGCCGCCAGCCTCAAAGACGCCCGACAGACTGTATGTGTGCCCACTGAAGTTTTATCTTATGACAAGATTCAGAATGTCGAACGATTTTTTGTTTGTGTGTTCAGATGAATGCGATGAAGACGGTGAATAAGGAGCTCAAGGCGATGATGGAGTATGTTATTTTGCTTTTGCCAATTAATTGCGGTGACCGTTGTCTAATTTGTACCATGTGTGGACTGTGAGGATCTGTGTGTCTTTTCGTAATATGTATGATTAGCAAAATAACCGTGTGTTGCAACGGGCATGCATCAAACTAATATGACGACTAATTCGTGTTAGTATCACTCGATGCAGAGGCCGGGGTTTACCCCATTTCTAAAAAAAAATCGTGTTAGTATCACTACGAAACAAATAATGTTTTACAAATGAATAACAAACATTTACATAAAATTTATAGTCGTCTCATGCACTTTATCCACTTGACCAGTCATTTTGGTTAAGACATAAAGTACTCCTAATTTATGACAGTGCATAAATACCCATGCCAATTCTGCTGCTAGAGATGGAAAATAATAGGTACAAAACTTGGTGGACATAAGGTGTATCACTCCATCGATGTGCAAATCCTTCATACATCATTGCATCAACATATTTGTTCCCTCAAGACCACATAGCCAGCTCGGTAAAAAGACCTAAGAGCATCTCCCTCTACCAGAGTGCAGAAGGATTTGGTAGTCCAAGTACGTAGGGAATATATGGTGACAGTAGTAGTACCAGCCGACTCATACTATTCAATCTACCAGAACCCAAGCAGGGCTCAACACATAGAAGTGCATTAAAATCTCCATTCTTTGTTTTTAAAATCATCTACTAAAAATCTCAATGGCAGCCAATAAATTCAACAGAAAATCTCAATAGTAAAATGAACAACACAGCAACTTTCAAGAAATTATGTTTGCTTCAAAAACGATAAGTACTACTAATTCACACGGTGGCCATATCTTAACGGTGAAAAAAGTTAACAACTATTCGACTCCCAGCAGATATAATGATGATGGTTTAGGCTGACGGCGGCCATCGCAGCAGTAAAAACCCAGCTAGCTAGGTGTGACTTCTACACCGCTGGCGCCCACCCCGACAGCGGCACCCACAAGCAGTGGCGGAGCCAGAGCGGCACCCACAAACTGGTGACCTCCCTTGTAATATCATCGTGTTTTGAGAAAGGTACGTCTGATTTGTGTGTGCAAACTCTGATTAATGGTTGTGCACAAAGACTCTGCCCAGGCTTTAATTCTGAGCTTGCTACGCCACTGCCCACAAGCATCAACTATGCAGCGTCAGGGCCTTCCCACTATTCTCAGCGGCCCCCTCCATGATGGCTTCACCGGCAGATGCGGGTTAATCTTTTATTTCCTAACTTGATTTGTCAATAATTTTCCATATGCTCCCACTAAAAAAGATGTGATTCCATTGTATATTAGAGTAGTACTAAAGCTACATTATGTAGTACATAGTGCATAATTAATGTAGCTTTAGTAGTCAGCATTGTGTTTACAGCTTAGGCCCTGATACTGGCGGCTTATTCGTGTCTTGAGGGGCGCCATCGTGACACTTTAGCTCAACATGACTTATGTTGTCAGCAGCTAGGATGATATGAACAAAAACATGGTGTAGTCAGTTCCCTAGATTGATTCAGCGACGAGAACAAGTTTATTCTTTAAGTAAATATTCTTAAAAAGTTAATCTTACTTCTCGCATGGAGAGAAAATCTACGGTGATATTATGTACGGAATGAGAATTCACTGTTCTTTTCTTTCAGGTTCCACTTCAATATATTAAACGGACAACAAACATGACGTAGCCAGTTCGTTGAACTTGTTTATTTAATAATCCTAACAAAACAGTTCGTTCATTATAATGATGTTTAAAAACTTTAGTATGGTGTTTAAGGTCAGGTGGTAGCTAACTATAGATGTCGTGCATTGAGGCCATGTAAATACTACATGGATAATAATGAATTTATAGTGTCTGACGTTATCTCAAGCTATTTGAACATGTATGGACTGTCAGGATATGTATGTCTTTTCGTGATATGTATGATGTATCCCTGTAAGTTTATGTCAATAGCTCTCCGGTGTGCTATTAATTCTCTACACCTACATATGAGTACATATGTGTAACAACCAACTGATATATGCTTTCGTTCATACTCACATAGTTATTTTCCACTATGGATTCCTTATATGCACTACTCTAAAATACAAGTGTTTGTTTGTTTATACAGTGAAAACTACAAAATAATGGCTAGTATAAAAAATTAAAGCATAAGCCATCAAAACAATGAGCTGCCAGCTATGCCACCTAATTGTTTAACTGATTATTTAATATTTTTTATGTACATGTTGTTCATTTTTTTTTGAATGAAAACTACAAAGAGTACATAGATACACCAACCTTTTTCATCTTTGAATTTTCTTGGAAAGAAGTTTATCATCTCTTTTTGCGAGGAATGCTTTTAGAGTTGTCCTTTACATTTTGTATGATTTCCTTGGTCAGTTTACAGACTCTCCTTTCATCGTGATGGGGAGCGAGGGCACTGAGTGACCTCGAGCTCACGATTGTGGACCAGAGTAGAAAGAGACAAGGTAAGAGGTCGCTCACTATACACTCTTAGTTGCCGGGGTGGGATGTGGTGAGTCCACTTGATTTGTGCATTGATTTAAAATTTTGCATTTTTTTTGCTTGGAAAACGAGACCACTTATTTCACTAAGAATGCATAACATTGAACTTTTTTAGTGGAAATGATAATGTGTAAATATGGTAAAATACCTATGTATGGTAACGGTAGTTAGGTATGAAGGGTATTTTATGACATTCATCTGCAGAATGGAGCTTTTGCAGCTTTAGTAGTCAGTATTATGTTTACAGCTTAAGCCCAGATGTTGGTGGCTTACTCATTTCTTCAGGGGTGCCATGGTGGCACATTAGCTTAACATGAATTTTTGTTAGCAGCTAGGATGATATGAACAAAAAACATGCCGCAGTCACTTCCCTAAATTGATTCAGCGACAAGAATAGGTTCATTCTTAAGGTAAGTATTCTTAAAATGTTCATCTTACTTCTCGCAAGGGGAGAAGATCTGCGGTGAGATTATGTATGCAATGAGAATTCTTTTCACTGTTCTTTTCTTCCGGGTTCCACTTCAACATATTAAAAGGATAACAAACATGTCGTAGTCAGTTCGCTGAACTTGGTTCTTTAATAATCCGAACAAAACAGTATGTTTGTTATATTAATGTTTAAAAACTTTCAGTAGGATGTTTAAGGTCAAGTGGTAGCTGACCGTGGATGTCGTGCGTGGAGGCCATGTAAAGACTATATACATAATGATAAATTGATAGTGTGTGACAGTTATCTCAAGCTATTTGTGTCCCTCGGATTTTTGTAATTTCCATGGCTACTCGATGTTTTTCCAAGATCTATTGAGTGTTCTAATCCGAAATGATTTTTTTTGAATTTTGCATTCAAATACTGGAGCGCAGGAATTTACAGAAATCCGATACAATGGCGATTAAGCAAGAGCTCGCATTAAAAACCCCATGTTTGTACAAATAAACATATGCTATTTCTAGTTGTATAAAATAGTTATGTTATTCATATTGTCCGTTTGCTTCTAACTCAAAACATGATACCTTTATGTTTGCTACAGCTCGCCTGATATAATACTATGACGTACTTTGTTGTCACATATATGTTAAATATGCTTGGTTAAATGTTGTTTATATAGGTTTGCACCTTATCTTCATGATAAAATTTTGTTGATACCGAAAACCAAATTATGCATATTGCAATCCCTTTGGCAAAGCTCATTTGGCTTCTCACTATTGTACTTTAGAGTAAAGGGGGTGTTAGATCTTCTGCTTTAATATTAAAAGTAACCTTTCTTTAAATTTCCTTTCTTTTTTGGGAGTTTTACTAATGAGCATGTGTGGTTAACTTTTATTTGTATGGGTAGGAATATCGAGAACAATATTATTTATTGGTTGAGCACCGGAAGGGGAAGAAATACGTATCCACAAATGTGGCATCTTACCTATATATAAAATTTAGATGTGTCCACTGTGAAAAGATTCGTTGTCTTCTCATTTTTGAAAACTATAATTTCCTTTGGTGATTGTAAGTATAATTATTCATGCATCAGCAAATAAATATTTTGTATTTTTGCACCTATGCATACATAGTATTGTTAGTTTTCATACGAGTGCAAATAATACATTTATTTAGTTTGCATGAAATAAATTACAGTGTTAAGTTACCCAATGTGTATCATTTTATAATTAAAAAAGTATGCACTCTCTATTTATTTCATATTCTCTGTGATAAAAGGAAAAAACATCAATATTTATATAGCTCCCGACCTTATGATCTTCCATCAAGTAATGACAAATAGTTTAGTCACATGTCATGTGCGCTTCTGCTGTTAATTTTTTTAATACTAAAGTTATTTTTATAGGATAAAAAGCTTCTTTTGAGTATTGCCATTAGCTTAGCCGAGCATAAATCAATTGTTAATATCGGATATAACACGAACAGAAACACGCAAGTGCGAAAACGGCGCGGCAAAGCATGCCATGTCCTTCTAGTATGTACTAAAACACCACATATGGCAATTGGTAGCTGCAACATGCTTTCAAGCAGTAGGTCGTGAGTTCAAATGCAAATGTATATATTTTTTATTTTCTCTAACATTTTAATTCCAAAACATATATTTAAAAGGCAATATGGTCATATTTATTTATTCTTGAGATAAGTTGAATTAGGACGAAATGATAATATCAAAATTGATATCACAATTGATTATTAAACTATATTTTGTAATAAAATAAGTTCTAGAACTACATTTTCTATAGTCATAATCTATAAGCCCTCCAAAATTAAAGCATGTCCATGGAGAGGAAAAACACCGGTTTTGGACATAATTATCTCTAGCAACTCAATACATACACAATATTTATAGTGGTGTAACACAATAGATGCACTATATTTTGGATTTGTATTCATAAAAAATAGACTTTACATCTATAACAGAGGTATAAGTATACATATTTATGGTAAAGATGTGTAAAGAGCATGATCTAAGAAATATCTCGGTAGCGGTTTCTAGTTTCTTATTAAGTAAGTTTAGTTATGTAGAGTGGCTTTAACCCTTTTATTTGTTCTTGCCATTTCATTAGGTATATCGGTTTGAGTTCTCCACAGTAATACATCCCTGTAAAGTTTGATAAGTTGTTACTATTGGGTGAATTGTGTTCCCTAGATGATTGATGCTCCGAGCTTCAGCTTGGTTCTAGAAGCATCCAGAGTTTATATCTAAACTTTTCTGACGTGCATCGGCGGCGGTGCAAGCCCATCAAAATAATACACTTTATATTAAACTTTTATATTTCTCTATATCTTACTTTTAGCATGTTAGACATTATTAAAAGTTATTTTTCTATTTGTAGGTATAGTTTAAACAAAAAACTGCTAGCATTGATAAATATTAGTTGATGTGTTTTTTATTTATATTGAATATCATTGATTATTAAACTATATTTTGTAACAAAATAAGTTTTAGAACTACATTTTCTGTAGTCGTAATGCTCCCTTCGTTTTTGGATGTGGGTGTATAGTTTTTTCCTCAAAAATTAAAAAGCACGCTCGTGGTGGGGAAAACACTGGTTTTAGACAGAATTATTTCTAGCTAACTCACATGAAGAATATAGGAGTTTGCATGATATAAAGGAACATCATATGAATGGTGTAAGATAATACATACCCTATATAAAGGAACATCATATGACTTTATATCTAGTAACGGAAGTATAATTATACATATTTATGGTAAACATGTGTAAACAACATGATCTAAGAAATATCTGAGAAGAGGTTTCTAGTTTCTTATTAAGTAAGCTTAGTTATATAGGTGTAAACTAAATCAACTCCATATTCTACTCATTTTTTTGTGGTCAAAATTGTCTAGCAAGTCAAATTTTAATAAAAGTGCATGATGTGTACTTGTTATAATCTGGTGTATAAACATGCGTTGCACGGAATAAAACATGAAAATATTGATACGTAAATTTGTATTAGGTCTTTTTATTACCTTACCAAAATTGGATTCATCGTATTCAGAGTTTACTTGCAAAAGTTATTGCATTTGTAGTTCGTAGTTGTTTTCAAGGGTTTTCTTTATCTACTGGTTGGATCGAGATACGTAATGGTAGTACTAGGAACTATGTTGATGCTGCTTGCCACATAATCTCCAAGCTACGTTACTATCGCGTTCACACCGGCTCCTCTAGGGAGCGGTACTAACGCTGGCAGTACCGGCTAGATACTGTTAGCTAGGGGAACCCTCTCTGTAATCCCTCTGGTACCCCAACGCTACTTGTACTATACTACTTCCTGATTCGCTCGAACTAATTCGATTCGATGTACAACAGTAGTACCGCTCGTGAAGCTCCGAAGTACCTTTGGGGCAGTACCGTTGGGCTGCAGTGTGTGATACACTTAGTACCGTTGGGATGACAAGTAGAGGTAGTACCAGTGCAATATATTATTTGAGCCTAGCAGATGACAACTCACTTGTTGCCTCTCAAAGTGGGTATGTTCAGAGTCAGTAAATATTTTTACCAAAGTCTATACTATCAGATTGACATTATCATGCACATGACTTATGAAACTAAGTCATCAGCGAGTCATACACTAGGCAAAAGTGTGTGTCCCCACAATCTTATGGACTAGGAACCATTAGACCAAATGCTTCATATATTATTTCTCACCAATGTGTCCACATATTATAGGCATATTTACTTCTTAAAAGCATATCTATTGATCATTTTAATCTTCGCGCTAGATGCATCGGCCTTAACGTTGTATTCGTAGAGGAACTGGCCAAATGAGCTCCATTTACATATTTTTTTTTCAATTATCTTCTTATGTTATTCATTTAGCTTATTTTCTTCTTCATTGTTCTCTATTGTTTCCTCCATTGCCCTTTTTTGGTGTCATATAGCTTCTCTTATGCCTTCTTCTCCTCGAGTTCCTTCTTCTCTTCCTATGTGAAGTTTAAATCATAGAATATGTGCATTTTTACTTTGAGAGAATGCTGAAGCTCGGCTTTAAAACCCCTAATACTGCATCTAAAGTAGATTTCTATAAATTTCAAAATCATATTGAGTTGGCACAATTCACAAAAACCTCAAATGAGCAAACCCTATAAATGCATGTGATACGTCCATTTTGCATCACTATTTTATATCATAATTTACTGTTATTCATTGATATATTTCATATTTAGAGATGATACTTATGTTATTTCATCTATTTTTCATGTTTGATGATTATTCGAGAATTAACTGCCGAAACCAGAATTTCTGTTGGAAAAAGGACCGTCAGGATACCATAGGTCTAAAGATCAGCAATCCAGGAAAAACATCGGGGATTTCCTATTTTGCTAGATGCGGGAGCCAGCCAAAAGGGGGGAAGAGGTGGTCCACCAGGGGCCCACACCATGCCGCGGCGCAGGTCACCCCCTGGTCGCGCCGCCACGCGGTGTGGTTGCCCTGGCCCACCCCTGGCTGCCCCCTTCGCGTACTTCATCCCCCGAAACCCTAAGACTGAGAGGATCGTCGAGGAAATATTCCGCCGCCAGGGGAGGAAAACAGCAGAGAGAGAAAAGCTCTCCGGCAAGGAGAAATATGCCGAGGAAATTCCCTCCAGGAGAGGGGAATCGTCACCACCATCACCATCATCTCACTGGGCATTATCAAGATCATCATCATCATCGTCATCACCCCCAGCGGAATACTGGTCCCCCTATGACAATTAGGGTTCTATATCATTGTTTTCCGATAGATCTCCCTCCCGATTTGAATTACTTGTTTGTAGTTGATGCTACGAGATTTATTGGTGTTTGCACTTTATGACCAGATTTTTATTCATCATTATATCACCTCTGATCATGATCCATATGATGTCTTGTGAGTAGTTCGTTTAGTTCTTGAGGACATGGCAGAAGTCAAGATGTTAGTAGTGGAATTATGTTGAGTAATATTTATTGGTTTGATATTTAAGTTGTGGTGCTATTCTTCTAGTGGTGTCATGTGAACATCGACTACATGACACTTCACCTTTATGGGCCTAGAGGGATGCATTGTGTATTCGGCTACTAAGTGTGGGGTTGCCGGAGTGACATAAATCTAAACCCCCGTTAGGAAACCGGTGCATGAGGGGGTGTAGGATCCCAGAGTTTAATGTCGTGGTTAGATTTATCTTAATTACTTTCTTGTAGTTGTGGATGCTTGAAAGGGGTATAATAACAAGTATGTATTAGTCCAAGTTAGGGTAGTGCATTAGCATAGGTTCACCCACACAACACCTATCAAAACATTGAAGATTAATCAACTATATGAAGCGAAAGCACTTGACGAAATTCCCATGTGTCCTCAAGAATGTTTGGTCATCATAAATAAACCAACCAGCTTGTCCTTTGCTCTATAAAAGATTGGTCCACTTGCTGCAATTATTATTAATGTCTTTTATTTACTTGTACTTTATTTATCTTCTATATCAGAAAACCCTGAAAACATGTCTGCTAGTAGTTATAGTGAATCCTTTATCCAAACTGTTTGTCAACACCTTCTGCTCCTTGTTGGGATCGACATTATTATTTATCGAAAGTACTACGATACAACCCCTATACTTGTGGGTCATCAAGACTATTTTCTGGCGCTGTTGCCAGGGAGTGAAGCACTATTGGTAAGTGGAATTGGTAAGGGAAAATTTTAATGGAAGTGTTGTTTTTATTTCTGTCAGCTGCTTTATTTCATTATGGAGGGATCTCCATTCGATTCTTTATTTGGGAGTATTGCTGCCACTGCTAAGGTAGTATAAGACCCGTTGTCTTCTCAATTGGATCCTTTTAAAATACCTATGAAATTTTTTGAACGTGTTAAGGATAACTGCTATTTTGGAGATGGAACTGTCCATCCTAGTGATCATTTCCTCTTTATACTTGAATTATGCGAGTTGTTCAAGTGTGCAGGTATTTCAACGGACCAAATTAAGAGGGAGCTATTCTCTTTATCACTGAGGGGCAGATATGCGGAATGGTATAGATGTTGAAGAATGGCCGATATATTGGGCGGGAGGAAATTGTACCTCTGTTTTATTCTACATTCTATCCTCCCAGTGAATTTCATAAGGATTGGAATCAAATATATAATTTCTGGCCTCATGATGGAGAGAATATTGCCCAAGTGTGGGGGAGATTGAAGTTACTAATGCACAGATGTCCCATTCATAATATTGTTATTAATAATTTCTATGCAATGCTTTCTCTTCATGATAAGGATTTATTGGATGCTTCTTGTTCTGGATCATTTACACGTATGAAAGGAGATGCTAAATGGGATCTTCTTGGTCGTATTCAGGAAAATACTGAAGGATGGGAGAATGACAAAGGTAGAAATTGAGGTATAAATTATGATTATGAATGCATTAAATATTTTATGAGAACCGATGATTTTCATAATGTTAGTGTTGTTTGTGGTCTTGACTCTCAAATTTTTGCAAACTGTTTTAAGGCTTTTGCCTCTTATCTTGATATTCCCAAAAAGGAGCGGAACAAATACCATGCACCTTATAAAGATACTTTTAATTGTGTTCCTGCTAGAAATATAGAAGTTCATAATATTAATCCTATTGTGCCTGAACCTTATATTGAGAAAAATCCTTTCCCTACTAATGTAAAGGAACATTCTATTATAGCTAGTGTGGTTAACAAAAGTACAAAGTAATATATAGAACCTGATGAACAAATAACTATTGAACCTACAGTAGCAATAGTAAAAGACCTTGTCACTAAAAGTGTAGAAGATGGACACATTATCTTCTGTGAAGATGCTTCTAATATTATTTCAGATCCTAGTAGATCTAGGAAAAGTAGTGTTCCTGTGCTTTCTGTCAGGATAGGTGATCATTGTTATTATGTTTTATGTGATATTGGTGCAAGTTCAAGTGTTATTCCTTATGAGCTTTATAGATAACTCATGCATGAAACTGGTTCTTGTGAACTTGAAGAAATTGATGTGGTTATTCATCTTTCTAATAGAAAAACTATCTCTCCGATTGGTATTGTTAGATATGTGAAAGTTTTATGTGGTAAAACTAAATATCATGCTGATTTTCTAGTACTTCGTGCAGCTGCTAGTTAAACTTATCCGATCATTTTTGGTAGACCTTTCTTGAACACTTGTGGTGCTGTATGGATTGTAAGAAGGAGAAAACATTAGCTAAATTTGATGGAGAATCTTATCAGTTTAATTTTTCTAATTTGCTAAACCTCCTTATGAAACTTAATTGCCTAATGAAGATTTTAAAGTTGAACAACTTGCCTCTATTGCTCTTGCTCCTAACAATGCTCTTCATCATTACATGGAGGACCATGAAAGTGAGGTCTTTATGGAAGAAAGAAATGAGATTGACGAGATTCTTCTTCATCAACTAGAGATGCTGAAACACGATTTACCGGTGGAAGACTTGGGTACCACACTACCACCCTAGGAGGATCCCGTTTTTTGATTTAAAACCTTTACCTCATAATTTTGAATATGCTCATATGGACGATAAGAAAACATATCATGTTATTATTAGTTCTAAACTTTCAGGTAAGGAAGAGGAAAGGTTATTGGAAGTATTGAAGAAACAACGAGGAGCTATTGGATATACTCTTAATGATTTGAAAGGGATTCCCCCTGCTATATGTTAGCATTGTCGGGGGCTACCCCTGGGTAGGGAAAAGCATGGTACAAGTTGGTGTTCAAACAGTGGATACCGAGATGAAGTTAACCGGGTTGGCTACCCGGACCGAGTTGAAGATTACAGAGATGGATCTATCTCGGTAAGAAGAATCAAGGCTAATGTGGTGCCATGGGTGTTCCCCGGGTTTTTCGAGCTGGACTGAGAGAATCCAGGTAGCATGAAGAATAATCCATCCCAAAGCAAGGTCAATGGAGCAGTTGAGATCCCACAGATAGCGGGAGAGTACGCGTGTGCGGTTCAACTTACTAGGCGCATGATGTATAAGCATACATGGGTACAGTGCAGGGTAAGGAAGAGGACACGTCCTGTCTCTAACAAGGGGGATAGGACACACAGCGGATACGGAGGAGAAGACTTTTGGCGTCTGTCAGCGAGTGTGCACTACAGTGTAGTGTTCACCGCCTAACCCTGTACGTACTATCGGTGTCCACCAGTATATAAGGTGGCCATAGCCCTCTTGCGCGGGGGTCGATGCAACTGGTAGACATTTCCACTCGTTAGAGAAAATAGCCTGAGAGCTTCTTCTTCCTCTAGCTAGGAGAGCTTGAGGAACCACATTGTTACTCAGATACACCATATATTGAGGCAGACCGGCAGGAGTAGGGGTGTTACCTCCACACGAGGGCCCAAACCTAGGTAGATCCTTGTGTTAGTAGTGTTCTAAGCGCACTTCTTAGTGTGCAATCTCTCCCCGGATACCTACAGCGTCCATCGGCCCCGTAACTTAAGCCATTCCATGGCATCTATCTTTACCTCATCACGACAGTTCGCGCCCACCATGGGGCTAGCAGCGGCACTGGCTGGGGTTTATATCCGGACGGGATCCTTGCTTCGTTTGGGCGAGCGCGTGGTTTGTCGCCTTGTCCATAGATTCGGCTTGTTCGACTTCGTCACTGACAACGCCGGCGATTTCGGCGGCAGGGCGATTCCCGCTGGCGGCTCCGTCATCGGTTTTGCACTCACCTGGTGTACGTCGCAACCGAGATCATCTGCGAGTACCCGGAGAAAGTGCTCGTTGCTACGGATCCTCCTGCACTCTGCGCATTCCGCGACCGACGTATCGATCGCCTCACGGACAGCATGGAGGGTATGGTGATCTCGCCCGCTGCTGATGCGGGAAAAGGTGCGGCTGCTGATGCCGATACCGGTGCTGAGCAACCTTGGGCGGCGCGCAAGCCACTAGAGAACGACGAGAATCAACCGATTTATGTGCCTCCCTCTACATCAACCCGGAGACCGGCTCCCTACCAGGACATCATCGAGAAACTGACTGTGTCAGTGGCTACCGGTACAGATCCAGCACTGGTGCAGGCACAGCTTGAGGAGCAGCAGTAGGCCATCCTGGAAGAAGCCGTCGAGATGTCTCGAGCCAGGCAAGAATTCAATCTCGACCTTACCAATTAAAATAAGGCTTATGGTTTTACTCATGTTGCTGAAAATTCTAGTCGCATAAATGTTGTGCGAAACCGAGGACGAGATCTCGGTGCCGACATGGCTAGAGATGGTAGAACTGCTAGTAAATTTGCTAGTGTTGTCTCGGCGGGTAGGCCCAAATATAGTTCTCCTGCTAAAAATCTTAGAGTTGCTGAGGCAACTGCTGCCGAATTAAATCACTTGACCGGTGAAGCTCGCGCTAGGAAGCAAGACCGGGTTAATGAGCTTGTTTTTTAGACAGAAGGCAAAATGAAGCTTTCCGGAAGGTGAATCCGGGTGATGGTGCCTCTCAGGTGGCTCACTCCCATGGTGGGAAATCTGGCGGCCAGGTCTCTTCACCCCATGTCGGTGCAGGACGATCTCGGAGTGTGAATTCCGGGAAGAACAAGCAGTTGCAACTGTATGACCCGGTTGGCGCCGAAAAACAGTTAGTTGTATAGGGCCATGTCGGGCAAGGCCATCTCGGTCAGGGAAGACAAGGTGTGAACCGAGTTCAAGAGAACGGGAATGACCGTAACCAAGATATCCCACCTCGGTACCCGGTGGCCAACCCGGTTCAGCTATAGCCCGCTGCCGGATATCAAGACCGACATAACGATGGGTACTCGGCGATGGAGAAGGCCGGTTACCCGAGACATGATCAACTAGTGGGTGCGGGAGCACTCGCATGCCGATTGGGGCCCCGAGTGTTGCCGGCAAATGATGCCCGACACAAGCTCGACATAATCTATCTGTCGGAGGAGATAGAAGAGCAAGGCCCTCTGGGACCGCTTTGTTTCGGTCCCCGGATCATGAGGGAGCCGGTTGTCCCCAAGTTCCATCTAGCTCGGGGGACAAAGACATATGATGGCACCACCAAGCCGGATGACTGGCCGAATGATTATGTCACCGACGTGCACATTGCCGGTGTTAACCGTCGGTGGGCGGTGAGATATGTGCCTTAGATGATGGAGGGCCCGTCGAGAATCTGGCTGAACAATTTGCCAGCAGATAGCATTGATTGTTGGTTGGACTTCTCAGAGGCCTTCATAAGCAACTTCACCAGCACATACCGGAGGCCAAACTGTTCACAACAACTCTCCATGTGCAAGCAGAGAGAAGAGGAGACTGACAGAGATTACTTGACTTGGTGGAGCACTTTGAGGAACACCAGTGAAGGGGTGAATGAGTCCCAAGCTATTGCTTGGTATGTACAAGGGTGCAGACATGGCAGCATGATATTGCAGAGGCTGCAGAGGCAGATGCCACAAACTCAGGCTGACACGATCAGGATTGCGGATATGTATGCTCTCAGAGATCCGACACAACCTCTGCTGAACTCGGTAGAGCCGAGTAGAAGATATTCTGTCAATGATGGAGTTGGATCCTCCAGGAGAAATGACCGCCAGGATTTCCGAAACAAGAGAAAAGAAGACAGTTCGGATATCCGGTATGGTTCAAACCAAGTTGCTACGGTTAATCCGGATCAACCTGATGTCGGCAGCAGTCAGAGGAAAAAGAATGATGGACACCGAAACAACAAGAGGTTGTGGACAGATCAGAAGAAGTCTGTGGATGTTCAGCAGAAGTTCACGTTCGAGATGATGAGGGATGGGCCATGCAGCTACCACACTCGGCAACCGAGTAGGCCGGCAAACCATACTACCCGACAGTGCAACTGGTATGACTGGATTAAGAGCGAGGGTTTCTACGATGTGCCTCCCCCTCCTCCGCTCCCTCTACCACTCACAGGTGCAAACACCCAGGCTATCCGTGCACCCCAGAGGTCGGCCGAGAACAAGAGGAGGCCGGAGAATGTAAATCAGGTTCAAGGAGACCGCAACAACAACTACAAAAATAATGTTGGCGGCAGGGGCCAAAATGATTATCAAGAGTATCATCAGAGCTACAAGTTGTTCGTCACTGAGGCGGATGATAAGCAAAGCCAGCGCAGGCGCGCGATGGAAGTTAATGCAGTGATGTTGGTTGTGCCGGAATATATGTACTGGTCTCACCAGGAGATTGTCTGGTCTGAGGAAGATACCCCCAAGATCATTCCCAATCGGGATAACTATGCTCTGGTGCTGGACCCAACCTTCATTGGGCCCCAGATAAATGTGAAGTTCACCAAGGAGCTCATTGACAGTGGGAGAAGCACAAATATCATGTACCGAGATACCATGGTGAAACTCGGACTTACCGAGAACATGCTCCAGCCTAGCCGGACTACCTTTCATAATATTGTTTCGGGAGTCTCATGTGCGCCCATGGGCAAGGGGTTTGGGTTGATGTGTTATTCGGTACCTGAGAGAACTGTCGTACCGACAGCTTGCTGTTTGAGGTGGTTGATCTTCAGAGCCCTTATCATGCTCTTCCCGGCAGGCCATCCTTGTCCAAGTTCATGGCCTCAACTCATGTGGCCTATGTGACGATGAAGCTTCCGGGTCCCAATGGCATCATCACCATCTCGGGTGATTACAAGAGATCTCTGGAGTGTACTTCTGCTAGATCTCGGTTGGCCGAGTCCTTGGTCATTGCTGCCGAGAAGAAGAAGATCCATGAAGTGGTGGCCATGGCACAAACAACTCAACTCGGTATGCCCGGGAGACCAACCCACACCAGAGAGCGACATTCCAATCCTCCAAGGAGATCAAGAAGGTGCAGATTGACCCCAAGTTCCCTGGGCATGAGGCCATCATTGGTGTCGGGTTGGAGAAGAAATAGGAAAGTGAGGTCATCCACTTCATCCGTGAGAATCGGGATGTCTTTGCATGGTCCAATCAGGACCTGCCAGGTGTCCCGAGGGAGTTGGTTGAGCACTCCTTGCATGTAAGACCGGATGCTAAGCCGGTGAAGCAAACCATGCGGCGCTTCGCTACAGCGAGAAGAAAAGCAATAGGTGACGAGATCACAAGGCTATTGGCAAGTGGATTCATCATGGAGGTGCTGCACCCGGACTTTTTGGCTAACCCTATCCTATTAGAGAAGAAGAAGAATGACCCTATGGTAGCAGCAGTGTGGTGTATGTGTATCGACTACACGAACCTGAACAAGGCATGTCCGAAAGATCCATTCTCGTTGCCCCGGATAGATCAAGTGATCGATTCCACGGCCGGGTGTGAGCTGTTGTCATTCATAGATGCTTATTCTGGTTTCTACCAGATTCCTCTGAACCCAGCTGGTCAAATAAAAACTGCCTTTATTACCCCGTATGGGGCTTATTACTATCGTGTTATATGTTTCGGTTTGAGAAATGTCGGTGCTACATATCACAGATGCATGCATAAATGTTTGCACGAGAAAATTGGAAAAAATGTGCACTTATATGTGGATGATATTGTCATCAAGACAATGGAGAAGCATACTCTCCTAGATGACATCCGAGAAACATTCGCAAACCTGCGGAAGTATCGGCTGAAGCTGAACCTGACCAAGTGCACATTCGGCATCTCGGCAGGAAAGCTAGTCGGTTTCCTCGTGTCTAGCTGAGGTATCTAGGACAACCCCTCCAAGATAAGAGCAATTGAAAGCATGTCGTTACCGAGATCCCTGAAGGATGTGCAGAGATTTACTGGTTCCTTGGCCTCTCTAAGTCAGTTCATTGGGAGAATGAGGGAGAAATCTTCTGACCTGCAGCCTAACACCCCCGAAGCAACTCCTCTGGCCGCGGCGCCACCTGACAGCAAATGACAACGCCTAAACTCCAACCACAGGACCAGCACCCAGCCGTGGACCAGAACGAAAGCACCCTGCCTAGCCGGAAGCAATGGCGCTGTACCTGTATAGACAGCCTATAACCCTCACCTGAAGAGGAAATACTCGGTCCCAAATCAACAGGCAGAAGAAACAAAAAAAAAAATCCCAGCTCTCCCTTGTATAGCCTGAGCCACAAGACATTTTTTCTTTGGAAGACAATTGTATATAAAAAAATCTGGTTGGCAACGGTCTAACAACTACATTCGGGCTATACAGCTAGGATCGAACATATATGGTCTGCAAGAGCATAACCAGGCTTGCTTGAGAAGGTAGAACCGAACAGCACAATAGTTTAACACTACATGTTGACATTTTGGTGAACATTTGGTGGTACGCTCCTAAGGGCATGTTCATTCGTTGAGACGGCCAGTGTCTGTAAGGAGTATCCACGTCACTTGTGTAGACAGATTCTGCAATATTTTTTTCTTAACCTCTCTAGAAAAGTGTGGAGCAGTTAACTTCTTGGAACGGATTTATGGGATCTTACCAATGAGATTAAGTTTGAGGCCACGATACAGACGGGCGGTCCATACAACGGGAAATTAGTCGTCTGTAGTTAGCGAATTTGGTGGCTATAGACCGTCTGTATTTCTACAGACGACTTAACTCTCTCTCCTCGTTCTCTTTCATCCACCTCATCATTAATCTTGCGTGGCAGCTCCTATACACAGCTGACTAGATATCTTTGTACATGCCCTAAGTGACAACGATACCGAATACTATCCTCACGTCTCAAGAAAAAAAATCAAGAATCAACCCTCGTGTTGTGTTCTCAAGATATCAACCGATCAGTTATTGACCACGCTGTTGTAACTGAAATTATTTTGACTGAAAAGAATAAAAATTAGTGTACATTATTACCCCAAGAGAGAAAATGCTGGTAAAAACATAAATCGGAATATTCTACAAAACATCATGAACTTGAACGGAGGCTGGGCGTAGAGTTTTGGAAGGGGTAGGGAATAATTGAGAACCTGGCTTGGGAGCAGTGGAGAAGACGGCGGACGGCAGCACAACTCGGTTTAGCCTGTGACTCGATAAGTCGTTCGGCAAGGAGGTATACCCCAGGCAAGAGAGGAGTGGGGGAGGCTACGCTGAGCGCTGCGAGGGGGCGGCAGGGAACCATAGCGCAGGGATGAAGAGGAAAGATTGGATCTCCAGCGCCACCCCCACCCTTGGACCTCCCCACACTTTTCGCTGCTGATGTCGCATCTGTCCCACCTGTGGGTACAAAATCCAGGTAGCAACCGGCCTCTCATCCTTCCCGCTCCCGTTGCTTGTTCTTCATTTCCCGACTGTCCCTTTCGAGCTGCACGGAGTGGCCGAGGTCGCCAATTTCAGCCACTGGCCATCGCCAAAGCGGTGCATGGGGAGTAGAACGGGCGCTGATAGCCCGAGCTTCGGAGTCGGCCTGGGTGGGTGGGGGACCACGGCATGTGCGGCTGACCGATCTTGAAGGTAAGGGAGGGGGCGGCGAGGAAAGTTGGATCGGGCTCCTTGGTATTCACGTGAGTGGCGATAGGGGCGGAGAGGAAGGGTGCAGACTGCGGAGACGAAGCGGCGGTGGCAGCACGGACCGGTGGAGCAAACCTTCGTCCGGTTCACTGGTTTTTCCGGTTACTGTTTGATGTCGCTGAGCCGGTGCTCAACGCTCAGGTCTTTCACCCGGCGTAAAGCTATAGGTAATTAGTCTAGACTAAAAAAGGCATATGCAACCCTTTATTTAAAATTCATTTTAAACACATTTCGAAATATTTTAAAAATATTCGTTTGTTGCAAAATTCCTTCAAGCAAAACCGATACCTTTTTCTTGTGTCAAGAAGGCAAATTTTATGAGACTTTTATTTGTATTTTTTATATAATCCATAAATAATATCGATTTTCCGTGAAACAACTTTATGAAGAAGGCGTATCGAGTTTTTTTTGGTAATTTAAAAATATATGTATTTTAATACCGGGCGCATTTCCACTTGGGTGCCAAAGCGAATTTTACCATCAACATAACACGCCAAGAGACAAAACGAATCATTTTGAGACGAACAACACAAGTCTCGTATCCTCCCTCAGAGATAAAAATGTAACAATACTAATATATCGTTAAAGTTGCAACATGGTACATTGTCATTGTACAAGGACCAAACTATTTCACTCACAACACAAAATCAAATGCCCACTTGAGATATTCCAGCCAAAGCAGATAATAATCAGTCTCCTCTCCCATGCTCAGATTAGATCCAAGACATTCAGGGGCATTTCATCGATTTGGGTGCTATAGAATTGCTCAATGTCTCTTAGCACGCAGATGTCCTCCTTGCGAACGAAATTGATCACCACACCCTGCACATACAAAGATTTTTCATATCATTAGAATCACATTTATAAATACACAATATTCTTTTTGTATTGTAGAAAATATATATCACGACGTGTGCAACTAAATTGCTTTGTAAATAGAGAAGAGAGGGGGCTTTTAGCTTACCTTGCGCCCAAACCGCCCGGATCGCCCAATGCGATGGATGTATAGCTCACGGTTATTTGGAAGATCGTAATTTATGACAAGAGAGACCTGCTGAACATCTAGCCCTCGGGCCCACATGTCAGTGGTGATTAGAACACGCGTTGTACCAGACCTGAAGTCGGCCATAATGGCATCCCTTTCCTTCTGAGGCATGTCACCGTGCATCGACGATACCGTGAAATTGTTGGTGCGCATCTTCTCAGTAAGCCAATCCACCTTCCTCTTGGTGTTGCAGAAAATGACAGCCTGGGTGATTGTGAGTGTATCGTAGAGATCACATAGTGTCTCAAACTTCCACTCCTCTTTCTCAACGGCAACAAAGAACTGCTTGATGCCCTACAATAAAATGAAATGGAAAGTGTAAGCCCTAAGCACGACCGGATGTATATATTGTTGTTGTAATGAAAAGAAAGGAGTTGCGATATCAACCTCTGAAGTCAGCTCGTCACGCTTGACAAGGATCCTAACTGGATCAGTCATAAACTTGCTGGTTATGTCCAAAATGTCATTGGGCAGAGTCGCAGAGACCAAAACAACCTGGAGTTCCGGGGGAAGATATCTGTAGATATCATATATCTGTTCCTTAAACCCTTGCTTCAGCATCTCATCAGCTTCATCCTATATATTATGATGAAAGCTTGTTAAGAAAGTCGGTTTATATATATGCGTAATAATAATAATAATAAGAAGAAAAAGGTATGGAAGAGTGAACTAACCAGAACTAAGAGCTTGATGGATCTTGTACGCAAGGTCCCTCTCTTGATCATATCACATACTCTGCCTGGCGTTCCTGAAACAGCGTGCACTCCATGGTCGAGCTTTCTGATATCCTCGCCTATACTGTTTGCGTTGCCGCCAACACAGGCATGGGCTTGTATGCTCATGAATTGACCCATGGCCTGCATTAACCTCTGTGTTTGCGTTGCCAGTTCTCGAGTTGGCGACAGTATCAGTGCCTGCACCCTACATAATGAACATGGACTCAATATAATTGCAAACTGTTGCATTAACCCAAGCATTGGTATTAATAATAAGATAATATAAAGCAATATATATAGGGAGCTGAGTTAGAGATTACGTACTCGCGAAGTGTGGTGTCCACCATCTGGCAGACGGCGAGCGTGATCATGGAGGTCTTCCCGGTGCCGGACTGCGCCTGAGCGATCACGTCACGGCCGCTGATTATGGGGAGGATGGCCCGCTGCTGGATGGCCGACGGCTTCTCGAGTCCGTACTCATAGATGCCGCGGAGGAGCTCGTCGCGGATCCCCATCTCGTCAAAGTTCCTAACTACATCCACGCCCGCCGAAGTCTCGAAAGCAAGCTTAGCGCCGCCGTCCATGGCGCCGCCGTCCATGGCGCCGCCGGCAGAGTAATTGGGCGTTGCGAGTACGGTAGGTCGATCGATCGGTTCTCTCGAAACGACACTTTGCGGGCTTCGACTCTGTGCGAGGTTTGCCGTGAGCAGGTGACCACAATATGTAGCCGCCGCCCCGGTCGTGCCAAGGTCGGTTCCATAGAGCGAGCACGGATCGGACTCAACCTTGCCCATACTTGTCGGAGCACGGATACGTATCCTACACCACTACGGAGTACACGTCCCTCTCGTCTCTCAAGACGTACGTGCAGACCAACATGTGTAAAATTAAGGCTTTTCATAATAGTACATTTTTTTTAATCTTTAAGATCTGACTTGAATCACAATCAAAAATTATTTTAGACTTCATTCGAGCCCCCCCCCCCCTCCCGCGTCGCCCTCCTCTGGCGACACGGGGGAACCCTAGCCGCCGGACGCAAACACCCCCCCCCCCCGCCCCCTTCCCCCGCGTCGCCGCCGCCGGAGGGGCCGCCGGCAAACAGCCATGGCGTGCCTCTAGGAAGGTGGCGGCGGGGCGATCTCTTCCCCGTCCCCACGGACGAGATGCGGATGGCGCCGGCCTTCGTGGTCTGGGCCCTGCTCCCAGGGGCTGCCGGCCTCGGCGCCTTGGACGGGGGCTGCCGGCGACTGCGCCTGGAGTCGGAGAGTGTCGGTGGTGGTCGGCGATTGCCGTGGAGGCGAGGAGGGGACCAGTGCGCGGGGTGTTGGCTCGAGGGCCCGATTTGGGCCCCGTCAGGGCCTGTCCGTCCTCGGCCGACGCGCGGGCATGATGCGGCCGGCTCCAGTGTGGCGGCCTGCTACTCCCTCCTCTCTTCCCGCCCCTCCAGACCGCACACAGCTGCGTCGTCGTCCTCGCGCCCCTCACCACTCTGGTTGGCGGTGGCTGCGGAGGACGATTCGAGGCGCTCTACGGCGGGGCAGCTTTGCCACCAGGGTGGCAAGTGGTGGTGCTCTCCCTCTCTTCCTCGGTGCAGCGGCACGGTGGCGCCGACTCCTCTTGTCCGTGTGGGGGTGGGGAAGAAAGGCTGCGCCTTGGCGCGCCCTGGGTGCTTGTCCGTCGCGGTGGATGCTGCCGATGCGTGTGGATGGTAGATGGCTGCGGCGCACATTGGTGGATGCGCCTCCCTACCCACGACGATTGTCGTACCCTGATTTCTAGGGGATACTCATCGGGCCGAACTGGATAGCAGATGCTTGGATTATGGGGCATAACTGCTCCCACGTCCCAGCTTCCTGGTAGGCCTGCGCTTATGCGCGACAACACAAGCCCTGCTATTCCATCGTCGATGTAAACTATCCACTAGAGATCAAAGGCACTACTGTCGACGTACTTCATACCAATCACACATGGTACGTCAACAGCTTTGAACAAAGCATATCACAACAGATCTCTACGACACAAAAGATTGAAATAACTTGCAAATGGCTCTCATTAGAGCAGAGATAGCAAATACAATCATTCAGAGGGCACCTGCCCCAACAATACATCAGTACAATACAGCGGAAGCATTCAACATGTCTGAGTACAGACAAGAACCAAATAGGCCTAAGAGGCCGGAAACAAACAGACGGAGCCCATCCACGAAGTCTCGGATCCTGCCCGGGTCCGCTATCTACTCGTCAGCAGTCTCGTCATACTCCACGTAGTTGCCACCATGTAGATCTTCGGAAACGTAGGTCTGCGGAAACCACAGCCCCAAAGGGGTCAGTACATAAACGTACTGGCAAGCAAGACTCACAGTTCACCAAAGTGTAACCCGTCAACACCAAGCACAGATGCCTTGGTTTCAACGGAAGAGAGGGGATATAAAAGATGCTGCAACTGGCTGCGCTAACCAACTACAGAGATTCTACCACTTCCGGCTAACAGAAAGGAGATAAGATCGGGTATGGTAACCAACTGAAAGATAACTTCAAGCAAACCCATCCTGGATCTCGCCCCTTATCCAAAGAAGCAATCCGAGGATAACTCACACAGTGGTATTAAAGGTGAATCAAGTTATTGTGTCATCAACCTATTACTAGTCAAGTTATTAATCATTGGGTGTAACATGTTTGATCATTATGTTTAAGTTGTCCTGAGTACTTGTTAGCCAGTACTTTCACCAAGTAATCCATAACCGCGGAAAAACACGGCTTCTCGAGAAGATTATCCCTGCAGGGTTGCACCAATTTGGCCGTACACGCAAGAATATCCCGCCAGACGGGGATCAAACCCACCAAGCGAGGCACTCTACACAACTCGACTCTTCTTCGCATCAAGCCCAAAGAACCTTGGGCGCACGGCTAATCAAGCCCCGAAGAAAAGGGACCCTCATAGCACTCTAAGACCGTGTCCCCCTATATGCCGACTACAAAAGTTCCACCCTGGCCTGGGCTCGCAAAAACATGCATGCGGCAAATGGAAAACACGAACTAAATTAGACGATTTGGACGAGATGCGAATCGAATCAAATTGAGGGGGGCGCCCATACTCGCTTCCCACATGCGGTTAGTGCGCTCATTATGGATCAGTAGACAAGACCCTTTTCCTATTAGGGTCGACACTAGCAGGCCTCAAAACCACACAGGGCCTCCTGCCGGTGCCTTATCATCAAATTTATTATTTAACAATAACATTAGCATGATCGATTGATTAAACATCGAGCCCCCAGAACATAAAAGAGTAGTAACAGAAAGTAACGGGTAACAGACTCGAGCAAAACAACCTAAGCATGCTAGTAAGACACGGGCACAAGCAATGGTTATAGGTGTGGAGGTGAGGCAATACCAAGGTTAAGGGATTCATGTGATGGGTTCGTAACAGAAACAACTAATACTAAGGCTAGCAGAAAAGAACAACGGAAAGTATCGGTAACCAATATTGAAAGGAACACAGTGGTTCATGTGAGTGATAACTTGCCTGCAAACCCAGTAGCCTGGTACTGAGCTAAATCCTTAGAAGGGGTGTCGTAAGTATCGTCGGTCTCAACGTCGTCGTTTATCCGAGAAGAAGCAAACAAACAAGGCAGAAATATAAACAATCATTATCATGGCATTGTGCACAATCAAAGATGATGCATGTCAAGTTAATGGTTGCATCCAAATAAACTAGTTGATGAAGTGACACAATTTAAATGGACCCCTATGCAATTGGATTGCATATGGAAAAGGTCCATGCATTAAGTGGAAGCAAATGATCTATAATTGATTAACATGTGAAAGTTTGCTTATCATGATGCATGCATGATGACAACAACAAAATAACAACGATAGAAGCAATTGGAAATAAGGTTTAACAAGTTTGGAAATTCATTTATTAAGTGTTGGAATTTTGGTTTCTTAAAGGTGCCACATAAGAATTTGTTGTTTTCATCAAGTTAAATTGTTCAAAACAAATAACAATGTTTATTTTTGGAAAGAACATCAAATTTTAGTTGGATTACATGTTTCAAATATTAAAAATGGAATTAGGATAATTTAATTATGAATTAAACAATATTAAACAAGTTTTAAATGAATTTAAAACAAGTTTGAATTTAATTGAAGTTTTATTTGTTCAAAACATGAATTCAAACTCACTTTTGAAAAGTTCACACTTTGATGGTTTGAAAACATATTTTGCATGTTTAAAAATATTTTATGTTGAGCAAGTTATGATTTTATCAAATTTAATTGAATTAAACAAGGATTAAATTATTTAGGCAATTTAAATTATTCAAACCAGGAAACAAAAATTATATTTGCAAAGGTGAGGTGAAATGGTATGGAAAACATATTTTATTTGCATTTATTGGATTAATAATGAATTAGTTATGGATTTTAGAAATTTGCAATTGAATTATTTGAATTTGAATTTTAAATGCATTTCGGAATTTCAAAACAGTAAACAAATGTTACCAAAAGATAGAGAATTAAATTTAGAGTAGTGTGCATATTTTATTTTTATTATTTGGGTTTGTGAAATAAAAGTTATGTGATTTTTGAGTTTAGGGGTTAATCTGAAATAAATTGGACTGATAATTAAAATAGAAAAGGTAGAAAAGAAAAAGGCACCGAGCAGTGACCTACACAGGCCACTGCCAGTGGGGCCATCGCCTGCGTGGCGCCTAGGTGGCCTGGATGGGGCTTGACGTGGCCTCCAGGGTCCATGACATGCGGGTCCCAGCGCGGGGCGTGGAAGGGAAAAAATAGGGGGCAAAATGCCTCCCGCGGGACTCGATCCCGCGATCCCGGGCGGGCGCACAGGCGCGTGCTGCCAGTGCGGTAGGGAGCGACTTCTTGTCAGGTATGCGATACGGGGGGGTTTAACCTGTAATTCTTGTCAGTTATCTGCCTGACGAACTGAACCACAGGTTCAGCGACTGTCGTCCGCCGACGGTGGCCTCCTGCCGCGGCCGCGCTGGGCGTGAGTGGTGCTGGCGCGGGCCGTGCGCGGTGGCCGTGCCGCCGTGTGGTTGCTGCGTGCGGTTGTGCGAGTGAGGGCAGAGAGTAAGGAGGCGAGGGGAAGGTGGCGACTCACCTCGGGCGGACAGCGATCGGGGCGAAGCAGAGGGCGAACGGCGGCCAAGGGCGGATGGCGGCGGCGCTCCGAGCCGTCCCCGTCCGCGTGGTGAGGCCGGTGAGGAAGAGGGCGACGTGGCGAATCCGTTCCCGCGCCCGCGGGACTCTCTCGTCGACCACACCCGCCGCTCCACCCGCTACGATCGTCGGCCACGGTGTGGTTGCAGAAGCAACAGAGGAAAAAAAGCAAAAGGGAGGGGGTTTCCGAGAGGGAGGAGGAGAGATTGGCGGCGGGCGAGGGTAGCTAGGGTGTAGGGTTTGCGGCGGAGAGAGGGGTGTCGCGGTTTTATGGACTCCCGTGCTCGTACGGCTGAGCATCGGAGAGGTGAGGAGCGATGATCGAGCGGTGGAGGTGGAGACGTACAGTAGGTGACATCACCGCGAGGAAGATGACAGCGTTGAAGGGGTACTGGGCCGTTGCGGTAGTGGGCTGGGCTGGGGAGCTGCTGTTTCCTTTTTCCTATTTTATTTGTTTTTCCTTCTTTTTTTTGTAGCAAAAGAAATTGGAAGGAATTGTTAGCTTTTATTGTTAGGATAATTCCTAGAAAATTAGGGTGGGTTTATTATGTCAATTACAACCAGCTACCAAGTTTGGATTTCAAAATTATTTAAATTTTTGTGCTGTTTGGAAAATAAACCAAATTAGATGATTTTGAATAGTTAAAATGATTATTAAAACCAACACTTTAACAGATTGATCCAAATGTTTTAATTGGAAACAAAGAGTATAAAATGTTTTGGTTATCATTTTTATAATTTCAAATTGGGTTCTGTTTGAATGTTTTGGTTTGCATTTGAGTAATTTGGAAATTAATAGATTAATATTGAAAACAAGGATTTTAATAGGGTGAACCCTATTGATTAAAGTGATTAAAATATTAGAATAGTTTGGTAGTTTTAATGACTTGGAAATTGGTGCTGTTTGTACAATGCATTTGAATTTTTGAATGTGATTTGGAAACAATTGATTGAATAAAACCAACAATTTAATAAGTGATCATTATGGAATTATAAGAAAACAATGTGGTTGTTTTTTGTTTGTGATTTGTATTTCAAAAGTTGTAACAGAGCAAGTATGAAAACAAAGCATTTGAAATTGTTTGAGTTTCATTGTGAAAACAATTAAGAACAGATGCAAAACAAATAGTAAACAAGGCAAACAAGGAAATAAATATGATGCCATGATGCAATACTTTAATAACAAGAAATCAAACATTCTAAATGGTAGGTTTTCATACTTGGGCTGTTACAACGATTGGCTACGATGGCGGGGTGCTGCGGCAACGGCGGTGTATAAGTAGAGGACGGCTAGTCCAATCCGGTTGGCATGGTGGGAGGTGGGTCGCAATACGTACGAAAGTCTTGCCCGTCTTCGGTCGGTGCCGGCGGCGATGGCGCCCGTGGGCGTCATTCCCCTCCTTGGAGGCGTAGCTGAAGTTTGTCGAGACCTCCCTCGCCCTCTCTCGGTTTGGTCAACGTCTCCGGGTGAAAGCTTAGATTCAGGTGAATCGGCGTGATGGCGATGCCCCCGGCGTCGTCCCTTCGTTGGGAGCATCACGTTTGCAGACATGCCGTGGGTTCCTTGTTGCTTCTCTCCGGTGCTTGGTGTTGTCCAAGGTTGATGTTTCAGAGGCGCGATGCACACCGTCGCCGATGGGTCCAAAGGAGGAGGTGCCTCCACGAGACCGACCGAGTCCCGCCATCTACTTGCCACCTCTTTGGCATCAAGAGTGAATGGTGCGTCGACAAAGGAGATTTACTTGGAGGTGTCTGTCTTCGGGGCCGACAGGCGTCGGTCGAGAAGCGGCGATGTTGCTCAGTTTAGGACAGGCTCTTTTGATCTGTAGCTTTGGTTTCGTTGGTGGCTATCCTCGGGCTAGCCGAGTGTGGAGTGCGTACTACGCTCACTGTTCGCAGCGTGGCGTAGTCGTTATACTCTACTGGGTTGTGTTGTATGGGTGGTGTGCTCTTTCTTGAGCATGTAAAAATCTTCTTTTCTATCAATGAAACGTTCGCGAAAAAAAAAATTATTTTAATGCTATTTCTCACTAGTTTATTGTCTAGAGTCACTTCGTCCACACGACGCTAGTCCACCAAACGTGACAAAACACGACTCTATCTCCGGGGCCGCCACCCAGACTTACACCACTCGGCACCAAAGCCGCAGATGACTCATAACGTCGCACACCACAAACGTCTCAAAGATTTAGCCTACAGACGACTATCCGCATACCTCAAACGTCGCCGGTGATGGAACTGTCCATCCCGGTGAGCACTTACTTTATATTAAAGAACTATGTGAGTTGTTTAATATTGTAGGTGTGCCAAGAGATTTAATCATCAGGAAATCAGTGAAAGTAAGAGCATGGAAATGGTATATGTTGTTGGATGATTCACATTTGCTGGATTTGAAGGAGCCTACATCCCTCTTTTATTTCAAATTTTATCCTCTTTATGAAATACATCAATATCGGAATTTATTTATAATTTTTGGTCTCGTGACGGAGAAAGTATTGCCAAAGCTTGGGGGTTGCTGAAAACATTAATGCTTAAATGCCCCAATCATAAGCTCCCCATGGAGATTAGTATTAATATTTTTTATGCAAGGCTTTCACGTCATGACAAGGACCTTTTTGATGCCTCTTCTAATGGTTCCTTCACGAACAAGAAGATTGATTCTAAATGGGATCTTACTGAAAAAATTCAACATAACACTAAAGATTGGAAGATTGAAAAAGGTAAAGAGACAGGTATAATTATGAATAGGATTGCATTAAGTCTTTTGCTAAAACTGAAAATTTGCACATGCTTAGTGCTAAATATGGGCTCGATTCTCAAGTTGTAACACCTGGGGTGTTACCTTAGGCTAGAAAGTTGTTTGTTTTCTTTTGTTTTGCATCCCATGCATCATAAGCATTGCATCATGTTTTCCAAACCATTCAAAACTCCAAATCAAATCAATCCAACTCATCATATTTAAATATGGGTTTAAAGATTAAAATTTGGCAAACAAACTAATTTCAATAATGTTTGTATCATTGCTTGTTGCTTATTAAATAAAATTTGTTATTTCCAAAATTCCCAAATCAAAACATTATTTGAAATTCACCTAACCACTTGAAAATCAAACTAATATTACCAATCTTGAAAAATCAATAACCAAACTTGCTTCTAATTATTGTTTTGCAAATTAATAAACTTTAATTATCAACTAAACACCCTCACACCCTATTTGACAATTTTAACTAAACAACTTTAAATCATTTAGAATTTCAATCTTGTGAAAAATAGGTTGACATTGCTTAAGTTCCTGTTTTTGAAAAGTATCACAAATAATTATAAAAGATTAAACCCCAAACCTTTTCTATTCATCTCTCTCTCTTTCTTTTCATTACAAAAGAAAGGGAAAAAGGGAAAATAGCAAAGGAGAGAGGCAAGCCCACCCTTTCCCTTTTTCTTCCAAAGCCCAACCCCATCCTACTTTTCTCCCCAGCCCATTATCTTTCTGGCCCACCCCTTTTCTCTGTCGTCTTCTTCAACTCGACGTCAACTTCTGTACGAACAGAAGGAACACCACCCGATCTCTCCTCCCTCTCCGATGAAGAGCCGTACTAGGCTACCCACTCCTTAAAACCACCTTCCCCCTCTGTAACCCTAGCGCCTCCATCTCCCTAACCCTAGCACCGCGGCGCCCTCCTCTTCCTCTAACCCCGATCTCCCTCTGCTCTGAAAAAAACTCGACAGACTGAACCACCCCGAGACCGCCACCTTCCTCCCCTAGCTCCGGTCACCACATCCACCTCGAGGGGCAACCAAGCAGGGGAATGGAACCGGGACGTTCCTTTGTGCCTCCCCGTCCCCTCGCCGTCTGCTGGGACTCGACGTGGAGCCCGCGCCGTCGCCGGCAAGACCTCGCCGCGGCTGCCACGGACAGCAGCCTCGCCTGCCTCGACGCGCCCCGTGGTGAGCATTCCCTCCTGGCCTAGGCCCACTCCCCCTCTGCTCTGTGATGTTTGGCCGCCCCCATCCCCTCCAGCACGCCGTGGCCGCCGGAGAACCGCCGTCGAGCACTGCTAGTTCGTCAGGTTCAGAGAAGCCCCGACGTGTTCGAAGTTCAGTTAAGCGACTCGCGATTCCATATCTTCAGTCCGTGACTGAACCGTCACCAACATTCAGCGTACCGCACTGGCCACGTTCCCCCGCGCGTCCTCCAGCGGCCCGTGTTCGATCCCTGGGGACGACGTCCCCTTTTTCGTTTTTCCGCCGCGCACCCGGTCCCACCTGCCATACGCTGCGGTGGCCGCGTGGCGTCCACCCGCGCCAATCAGCGCCGCGTGGCCCTCGGGCCCGCGCGTCAGCCGCAGCGGCTGGGGTCACTCCCGGTGAGAAACGACCCCAGATCCAGATCTGGATCTGGCGGTTTGCACCTAGGCCCCTGGCTTTCCTTTTTTTTTTACCCCGGAGCCCCTCTCTGCTGTTTTTCCCTCACAACCACATCCCTGCCCTTTTGCAAAATAGACCCTAACACTTCTTTGCTCATAACTTTCAAACCATAAATCCAAATAATACAAACTTTATATGCATCCCCATCAAAATTTCATGAACTCTTCGAATATGCAATTTGTTTTCTGTTTTGCACAATTCAAATTGTTTCAAATTTCAAATTCAAACAATTCTTTTCCAATTTGGTTAATTCCATAATTAATTCATAATTAATTCAAATCACACAGATCAAATATGTTTTTCAGTCCAAATTCAATGAACTTTCTGTTTATCAACTTTGTTTTGCAATTTGGGCAATTAAAATTAATGTTGTTTAATAATCCTTAAATTGGTTAATTAATTGGCATAATTCATAACTTCCAAATGGTTGCTCCAAATTAAATACTCAAAACATGTTTTCCATCCAAAATCACATGCCACACTTGGATATCAACTTTGTTTTCTGGTTTGCAACCTTTAAATTGAATAATTGTTTCACCTCTTATTTAATGCAATTTAAATTGCCAAAATTCATAACTAATTCATTTTAATTCCAAATCCAACAAATAAAATATTTTTTCCAATCAGTTTCATGTCATTAACATGTTCATGCCATTCATATCTCTGTTTGCATCTTATCTTGTGCATTTTAGGTTTTGTTATGCATGTTCATCTATATGACAACAGATGGAATGTGTGGGCTAATAATTTCCAACTGTTGCCCCTCTTCCATTTAAATTGCCTAACTCATCTACTTTATTGTTTTCCATGCTAAACAACATTTAACTTGATGGTTAGATAAACAACTTGAACCAATCCCTATTTCTCCGGACTCCGGTTCCGATTAAATTGCTTAAGTTGTTTCCCCTGTTGCATCTTGCCATGTCATGCATATAAAATAGGATCATGCTGGATCTTTTGCCGTAGTAGTAATTGTTGCATCCGGTGTTTGTTCGAGGTCCATTGCTTCTTCTCGGATAGGACGTTGAGATGATGTGAGCAACGACAAGTTCTGCTACCTTGCGGGATCTCAGGCAAGTATACTCACTTGCTGCCATATGGCTGCCTTTCATCACTTGTTACCGATTCTTGCCGTTGTTCTTTTCTGCTAGCCTTAGTAGTAGTTGTTTCTGTTACGAACCTATCACATGAACCCTTTAACCCTGATATTGCATCACCTCCACACCTATAACCATTGCTTGTGCCCGTGTCTTACTAGCATGCTTAGGTTGCTTTGCTCGAGTCTGTTGCCCGTTACTTCCTGTTATTACTTCATTATGTTCTGGGGGCTCGATGTTAATCAATCAACCTGTTATTAATAATATGCTGATAAGGCACCGGCAGGAGGCCCTAAGTGGTTTTGAGGCCTGCTAGTGTCGACCCTAATAGGAAAAGGGTCTTGTCTACTGATCCATGATGAGCGTGCTCACCGCATCCGGGTGGTAGTATGGGACCCCCCTCGACTTAGACCTGATCTGCAGCTTGTCCGAAGAGCCACACTTAGTTCGGGTGTTCCATTTTCTCCTTGCATAATGGGTTGATCACCCATGGTTACTGATGATGATGATGATGCATATAGGGCGAGGCCTGTGGTGCCGGGGGGTGTGGTTTTCACCCCTGCGCTTAGCGGACTGGCCGGGACCTTATAGCTCCGTGGCTCCTAGGATGGGTTGTAGAGATGGTTTGGGTCGTGTCAAGCCAACCTGAGTTTTAGTTGGTGGCTTGAGTGTGTACGGGTACTGGAGCACACCCTGCAGGGATAAATCTTCTCGAGAAGCCGTGTTGTCCGCGGTTATGTGACGACTTGGTGAAAGTACTGGCTAACAAGTACTCAGAACAACTTACACCTAACTAATGATAACTTGACTAGTAATAGTCTTATTGACACAACAACCTGATCCATTATTCATTAATCCAACTGTGTGAGTTATCCTCGGATTGCTTCTTTGGATAAGGGGCGAGATCCAGGATGGGTTTGTTTGAAGTTATCTTCCAGTTGGTTACAATACTCGATCTTATCTCCTTTCTGTTAGCCGGAAGTTGTAGTATCTCTCTGTAGTTGGTTAGTGCAGCCTGCTGTCGCTTATTTGCAATAACCCCTTCCTTTCCGTTGATCCTAAAGTATTTGTATCTTGTGATGACTGGCTACGCCGGTATCTTGTGAGTATGGTTTATCCACTTGCCAGTACTTAACCGTACTGACCCACGAATCTCTTTCGTGGCTGCAAATTCCAAATTGCATTCAAAAGGTTTGAAGTCTGACGACGTTAGCTTGGGAATCCCTCCGGCTTGGCCTGGGCAGGGATTGGACGCTCCCGGTTATCTTCAGGACTCTTAGTCCAATTTGGATCTTGTCCGTAGACGGACGATATGTTGTTTCTTCCGCTATTATTTGGATCTTTGTATTGTATCAGTTGTATCCTTGACTCGTTTGAGTCGTCTTGTATAAATCTCTTCTGTTGTTGTGGATTATTCGTGAACTGTTGTAATGTTATCATAAATGGCAACCTGGAATCGGTTATTATGCGGATTTGGCGGGAATG
This sequence comes from Alopecurus myosuroides, assembly GCA_028641055.1. Lineage (NCBI taxonomy): Eukaryota > Viridiplantae > Streptophyta > Magnoliopsida > Poales > Poaceae > Alopecurus > Alopecurus myosuroides. The sequence goes on from CM054063.1 coordinate 277,221,757, forward strand.
CTGAAATCTGCATAGTGCCCGATCCCGGGGCGTCACACAAGTAATTGTAGAACTTTGCAAAACCTTGGCCTCCCATGTCAGTATTCCCAAAGTGAACCGTAACAAGTATCGTGAACCTTATAAGGATAATATTAAAGAGAAACAATTCTCTAACAGTGAAATACTTGTTAATATTGTTGATCCTGTTTTACCAGATGTTCTCTTTGAGAAACCGCCTTTTTCCTGTTAGAGTAAATGAACACTATTTTGCCAATGATATTGTGAACAAAAGTTGTAATTCTAAAAAAGTTATTGAACCTGAAGATCAAATAATTGTGGAACCTACAGTTGCCATGGATAAAAATCGTGTTTCTTAAAATGTTGATGGATGTGATATCGATTTCTGCGAGGCTATCTCTAACCTAGTGGCACCTAATAAACATCGTAGAACTGTTGTTGGCACACCTGTTTTCTACCAAAATAGGTGATCATAATTATTATTGACTTTGCGATTTGGGATCAAGTGCAAGTGATATACTTTTTCTCTCTATCAAGAAATAATGAATGAAATTGCTCCATGTGAAACCGAAGACATTGGTGTTACTATTCAGCTTACCAACAGAAGTATTGTTTTCCATATCTCGCCCTTTTAGCTAACTAATGCCACATCTGGCCCGCTTTCGAAACTATTTTCAGATCTGGCCCCTTGGGTCGGTGCCAAACTAATTGGAGCCGAAGTCGTGTATGTCGGTGATATGTCCATTTTGCATCACTATTTTATATCATAATTTACTGCTATTCATTGGTATATTTCATATTTAGAGATGATACTTATGTTATTTCATCTATTTTTCATGTTTGATGATTATTGGAAAATTAACTGCCGGAACCAGTATTCTGCTGGAAAAAGGGCTGTCAAGATATCATATTTCTGAAGATTAGCGATTCACGGAAAACATTGGGAAGTTCCAATTTTTCCAGATGTCGTAGCCAGCCAAAAGGGAAGGCAAAGGTGGGCCACCAGGGGCCCACACCATGCCATGGTGCGGGATACCCCCTTGCCGCGCCGCCATGTGGTGTGGTGGCCCTGGCCCACCACTGTCGGTGCCCCTTCGCGTACGTCATACCCCCGAAACTCTAAGACTCGGAGAGCCATCGAGGAATCTGTCGCCTCCATGAGGCGGAAAACAATAGAGAGAGGACAGTTCTCCGACAGGGAGAAATATGTCGGGGAAATTCCTTCCCCGGAGGGGAGAAATCATCACCATCGTCACCCTCATCGAGCTGGACTTCATTGGGATAATTATGGTCATCATCTCCACCGCTCCACTCCGTTCCTCTTAACATCTAGGTTTGAATCTTGTCTATTTCATAGGGGAAACTTTCATGGTGTTAATTACTCCTTCAGGTTGATGCTATTGAGTGAAACCATTGAATTAAGGTTTATGTCCAGATTTTTATTCTTCATTATATCACCTCTGGTCGTTATCCATATGATGTCTTGTGAGTACTTCGTTTAGCACTTAACGAAATTCCCGTGTGTCCTCAAGAACGTTTGGTCATCATAAGTAAACCAGTCGGCTTGTCCTTTGCTCTAGAAATGATTGGGCCACTTGCTGGAATTATTTATTTATTTTGAGCGAAACAACGGAGGGCGATGAGCCCACCTGAAATTTTCATTAAAAAGGTGGCTTTTAACGGCCAGAGTTACAGGGAGGATATTACAGGGGGTTCGGGGGACAAGGACGCACACCACTCAGCTAGCGGGCGGTAATCTACACGTCGGGGCGCCCGCGACAACCAGAGAGTGAGGTGTTGCCTCGCCATCAGGAAGAACGCGGGGGGGCACGTGCGTACATTATCAAAGATAAGGCGGTTCCTGGTCTTCCAGGTTATCCAGAGCAGGAGAGAGGCCGCGGTCGCTTGCAGGGGCAACCCCCACCCAGGGTGTACAGCCGAGAACGCCGCGATTAACTCGGGGATGCCGGGGGTGTCGATGCAGGATATCCCGGCAGCACGAGCCCAAACCTCGCGCAGGCGGGGGCATGCCACAAACAGGTGGAGGGAGTCTTCGTCGACGGTGGTGCAGAAAGGGCAGGCGGCGTGGTTGAGGATGCCCAGACGGCAGAGGCGCGCTCTGGTGCGCGTCCGGCCGTGACGGAGTATCCAGACGAACACTTTCACTTTGATGGGGGCGAAGGAGCTCCAGTTGAGGTCGTGCAAGGCAGGGCCGCATCCCGTGTTGCGCATCAGCCTGTATGCCACCTTGGTCGCATACCCGTCGCCAAAGGCGCCAATCAGCCGCCACCCATCCGCGGCATCGCAGGGGACAAACGACAAGGTGGCCCTTTCGATCAAGGCGAATTCTACCCGCGCAGCGGGGGTGAGGCGATCGCGCGGGCGTAACGCCCCAACGCCTCCTCTGAGGACATCCGCGACGGAGGCGTGCAGATCGAGGCTGTGGGAAAAGGCCGCAGGGAGGGTGTCGGCAACAGCCCCGGCGGACGACCAGCGGTCTCGCCAGAAGGATGAGGTCGCCCCATCCCCGACCCGAACGGTGGTGATGGACCGGAGGAGAGGAATGAGCTTCTCAAAGCCGTTCCAAGAGGGGGCGGGGGGTGTGGATTGTCACCGAGGTACCATCGCCTAACCCACACAGTCCAGGGGTTGTCAACACCCGTCAGGAGCTTGTATACAATCTTCAGCAGGAGGCAAGTGTTCTGCACGCCAAGGTCAAGTAGACCAAGACCCCCCTCGGAGCGAAGCCTACAGGCTGTCTCCCACGACACTAGGCAGTCCCCACCAGAGCACGCCGCGGACGCCGTCCAAAACATCGCGCGTCGCGGCTTGTCTATCCGCGCAATGACGCCTTTCGGGAGGGGGATCACCGACATCGCAAAGGAGGGCAAAGCCGACATCGCTGGAATTATTATTAATGGCTTTTATTTACTTGTACTTTACTTATCTGCTATATCAAAAACCCCTGAAAACATGTCTGCTAGTATTTACAGTGAATCCCTCATCCAAACTACTTGTCAGCTCGTTGGGATCGACACTCTTATTTATCAAAAGTACTACGATACACCCCCTATACTTGTGGGTCATCAAGACTATTTTCTGGCGCCGTTGCCGGGAGTGAAGCGCTATTAGTAAGGGAAATTTTTAATGTGAGTGTTGTTTTTATTTCTGTCTGCTGCTTTATTTCATTACGGAGATATCTCCATTGGATTCCCTATTTGGGAGTACTACTGTCACTGCTAGGGTAGTAGATAACCCGATGTGTGCTCAATTGGATCGTTTTAAAATACCTATGAAAATTGTTGAGACACAGAACTCACTAGTTGCTCCTTCGTAACAGAAGACATAAAGTCTGAGGGCTTATTTGCAAGATTTACGGTCTGAAGAGACCTCACGTGAGGGGCACGTGACCATTTTCGGTCAAAAACCGCATATGTGACCAATGTGCACATGGGTGTTCAGTTCATAACTGGTTTATCGCCATTTTTCAGTTCAGTGACTTAAGCGCCCCACCGAACCAGTTTCGTGACTCAGTGCCATTTACTCATACAACGTGTCGTAATAGACTATGACTTAATAGACTATGACTTATTCGCAGGGGCGGTGCTAGGGGGTATTTTTGGGTGTTCACATGAATACACATGATTTTTATAAAACAGTGTTGATTTTGGTAAAACAAATGATTTTTTTTAAAACGGCAATGATCTTGACAAAATGAATACAAAATGAATACACATGAATACCCGGTTGCAAATTCCTAGACCAACCACCGCATAGTCGTTTGGCAGCCCCGACCGAATGTCCGCAGTATCTTGCGCCAGGTTTAGACTTCCAACGTCAGTGATCAGCTGATTAAAAGTTCTACACGGGCTTCAACAGAGAGCCGTAGCTGGAAATGGCACTCTCTCTCTGGGACTGGTCAGCACCAAATTTCTTCATCGACACGACCTCATCCCAGTAGAAGGCGAAAAGACTCGCCGAGGCAACCTGCTGAACAGGGTCAGACCAAGCATCCTTCCAAAGAAAGATGTCTGATGACAGACGATGTCAAAGGCGCAGGCGGCGAGCAACATACTGTTTTCCTCCCTGTTCGCAGTCTTGCGCTAAAGGCAGTGTCGTCACGGTCTGTCAAAGTCAAGAACCTCAAACATCAAGGGAATTTTCAGCGTGCACATCGCACATCGCAATGCTAGATAGGCGGCACTTCACTTGATGAACCATGGGCATCAGGTCCTCGACCGTCAGTCATTTGTCCTGTCCCCATTGTCAAACAGATTAGACTTTGGCTTAACGTATGTTCAGGGAAACCAACATGAAAAAGCACACATTGAGAAGACATAGACTAAGATACGAGTAAAATAGCAGTCGAATAAAGCGGGCTTGTGTCTGCGGCGGCTGTGGGCTCGCGCGAGCATCAGATTGGAGTAAGCAACTACTCCTACAATATCCAGCTACACTGGAACGATAATACTCCTAAGTTATTACAAGGTACATTGACGGTACACTACTGCTGAACTTTTCTTTTCTTTCGCTGTTCTGACTCCCCACCCTCATTACTCCTTTTGTGCACCACTGACTTCTCCTTGACCAATCGGAACCGATACCTCTTAAGTCCTGGCGTTAGCACACTCACAAGTTCGAGATCATCACCAGCTTCAGGAACAGCAGAACAATTTTCAACCACGAAATAGACTTCATGGTCGAAAAGTGAGGCGCTCTTCTTTACATGCTCCGTAACATGATGCAGCTCAAGATACTGTCTCTGCAATGAGGTGGCAAGAGCGAATTAGAGTGGATCAATTGAACTGACAGTGACTCAATACATGCATATCACATCAAAATCACAATTTTGGACCTAAAAGGACCCCCAAAAAATGGCATCAGAAACTATCCTTCCATAACTACTACATTTCTGAAAAACACAAATGAATTATGTATGAAGCAGTGGAGTGCTGAAAGTATATGCATATAGTGCCTCGTGGTCCTAGCACAAGCGCACATGGCATAGGCCCTAGTTTGTCTATAGAACAAGTCTGCTAGTACTTATCAACGGTGCATCTGTAGTCTGTTCCAGAGGCCAATGATGTTCTTGTTTGGGTCAAATAGAAGATATACAAAGATCTCAAATTTTAAATACTATTGGTGAGCTAGACAAGAGGTTTGAGGGACATCACTATAACAGCACATATCAGGGAGGAATCTCTTTGATAAAAAAAAACACAATAGCAACGAAACTAGAGGAATGGAGGGAGGGAGGAAGAAGCTAATGATTTGAATATAGCAGGGTATTATCTGAAATAATGTAATACAGCATAGTTTATAAACGATGATAAAGGTAGCAGGAATTAGATCAGTTTAAGGTAGTGGGTTTATGCATCGGCAATTATCAGGGCACAACTGACTCTACCTTGACAGACATACTAAAAATGTTTATAATTGCAAAATTAAGCAGTAACTTTGTCTTCTGATCAACACATGCTAATATACTGTTATGTGTTAAATGCCTTGCACTATCAGAAACACTACACAAAGAAATATTATTTGGTGAAATTTTGGATATCAACGAGAAAATTTACAGAAATGGTTAGAGTAACAGTTGCTTAGCTAAACAGATGCACACTAAATATAGACACAATTTGAGTGTGATTCAAACCTTACATAACAGAGTTCCTAGCATACATAATGACATAAGGTTTACATATGTGTCTCATTCTTATGTTAATTAGAACTACTACATCTATGGAGGAACACTGGAACCAGTCATTTTGTCCATTTCCAGTTTGGGCAGTAAGGAAGCACTACGGCCATCTATACAAGTGGACAGGGCTACAGCATACAATAGCCATGGATGTTCCAATTCTAAAATGTGGCTTCTACAGCTGCTGCTATAGGCCTATAACAGGCTTTGCACAGCAATAAGTAGGACCATTGTCACTTGGAGCGAGTCCTCAAGCCCAACTGCCCAAGCAGTTACTACTAGCATTTTGTATACATAATACATCTACTCGATATTTCCTAGTAGAAGTTTGGCTTTCATTGTTCAAGCCAAACTGTGTTTAGCTAAACAAAGCACTGAATACAACCGTTAGAAATTAATACGTGTTTTCTCTTGATGAAGAAAATGCAGCCCATATTAATATAAGAGTATATTTACCTGATCAGGCTTGAGGTAGAGCGTGATTTTCGTGCCCCTGCCCAGGCTCTTGCTGCCACTGTAAGATGAAACAGTGTAGGTAGTGTTCGAACGGGGCTCCCAAATGTACTCTTCGTCGCTATCACTCTTTGTAGTAACAACAACTTTATCAGCGACATAATAGGCTGAAAAAAAACCAATTCCAATCTGCTCAGTTATAGTGATACCATCATCTCCTAATTTCATGACGTCCTTGGTCCTTGGGTGAGCAGCTTTGCTAAGCTTGTTGATCACATCAGACTTGGTCATTCCAACTCCTGTGTCCCTCACAGTAAACTTATTTTTTTCCTTATTTATGATAATTTCAATATATAATGGAGAAAGAGCATGATCTTTTCTCAGCTTGACCATATCTAGTGACTGCAAAATGAAATCGGAAAGATCCAATTCATGAGTTTACTCAGTAGTAGTTGTTTCAGAATTTCAGGCACGATTGATAACACCACGATACCAGAGAAAGCATTTGAACCAGCATAATCAAGGGCTAAAGAAGAATATTCGGTACAAATACTATTTTTCATGCCCCCTCCCTCTCCCTCTCTCTGAGATTTGATTTTTTAGCTACACCTTATTGCAATTTCAGTACTTGATTTTGTAGCTCTGCGTTTGTAGCTCTTGAAGGCTGAGTTGTTCCACTAGCTATTTAAATAGCTGGTGGAAGACCACAACAAAGACCCACCAGGTATATTATCTGTAGTAAAAAATATACACTTTATGTAAATCCATTTTGACTTCCTACATGTATATCATCAATTTTTGCTTTCACATGACCAGCCCTAAATGCAGTTGGATAACCGTTTATATCCTTTGTTTGGGTGGAAAAAAAAAACTTGCATTCACAAGAATTACTGCATTCGTTTGTTCGCAGATGAAGCCATAGTTTGGACAGCATACAAATCAAATTTACCGAAGCCAAGAATTCAATTGTTTCCTTGACACATATCCAAGTTCAATCAAAGCACAAACAGAAGGTGGTGATGAAAAACAATAAAAGATGACTACACTAAAAGCAGGAAAATAGAGATAATTTGATCAATCTCCATTTGCCGTTTGGCGGGCATGCTTCCTCCTATCTAGTGCCTTTAAATGCAGTAATTTGTCAGAAGTGGCTGAAGAAGAATATTCAGTACAAGTATTTCAAGTCGAGTTGTTTAGTTTGTGATTCTCATACTTACTGTTTGTTTTAACTAGATGATTGACGCATGATGTGAAAGATGCATATAAAAGAAAGTAGGCACTTCTGATATTGCTGGGAAGTCATGGAGATTGCTATCGGGTATTCATATGCTATTTTTCTTGTATCAAGGTGGGTTTACTTTAGTTATTTATCTGGATGCCACATTGGAATTTCTAACTTCCTTGTACTACAGGTATTTCATTTTTTTTTTTCTAATAAGATACTTCATACATGACAAAAGGTGGTGATAATTTTAGTATTCCAGAACGTTTTCAGCTATCAAAGTTGAAATATGCAGGTAAACTATTGTTTGGTTGGTGCCTTTGTGGACTTCCAAATCTCTACGAAACTGCTGGGTTGCGCTAGCCTATTGCTTGTTGCTGCCATTATTGACTGATGTGTTCAAAGTGTCACATAACTACAACTTTTGCGCAAGATATAGCAGATCAACCTAATCACAAAATAGTAGCGCAAGATATAGCAGATCAACCTAATCACAAAATAGTAACACGCACAGCCCACATGCAAAAAAGATGTAAAAAGCGATTAAGTAACTCACATGGCAACAATTCCGGAGTAGCTCATCAATGAAGATATTCTTCTGGAAATCACTGAGTGTAGGTTTCTCACTGGCCAGCAAGTCAAGTAACTGCTTCGTATCCTCTTCGAAACTGAAATGTTCAGCTCTTGGATCGTCTTGGAACGTTGGGCATACCAGTGCAGTACCCATAAGTTGCCCGACCAATTGTTGCCCTTGTTGCTGCAGATCCGCTGGCTGGAAGATAGGCTCCGACGTGCTGAAAGGCCGGTCCAGCAGCGTCCGTAGACGGCGGAGTCCCTCGGTAATCTCCGGCGGCAATGGCCCTTCACGGATGTGTTCGATTGCATCTTGAAATTCACGCAGAAGATGAAGTTCCGGAGTCACATTGATGCCTGCCTGGATATTCTGCCCAAGTTGCTCTAAGCGTAGAGAAATTCTGGACAGAATGGTTCCAATCTCCGCGCATCTGTTCAGCCAAGCATTGTCCTCGATGCACCAATGGTTGGACTCCACCATGTCACCCAACTGGGATAGCATCCCTGGAGCATTGCGTAGGGAGTCTACAGCAGTGATGATAACCAGTAAGCCCTGTGAGTCAATGTACTCGTCCCCCTCCAAAATGGTATTTACCTCCGCGAGGGACCCAACCCTAACCTCCTTAGACATTGGGTTCGCTGCAAACGACAGGGGCCGAGCTGGATTTGGCGAGCTGCTCGGAGCAGGGCAGAGGCGAGATACGGAGGAGGGGGAAGCCGCGGCTGCGAGATGCAGCGGGGCGTGGGTCGCGGCGGCTAGATGCAGATGCGGATGCGGGGCGAGGGGCGGTGAGATACGGAGGGGTGTAGCGGAGGGGCACGAGTCGCCGGCGCCGACATGATGCGAACGAGAGGGGGACGGAGAGGCGGCGAGCTGGGAAAGGGAAAACCTAGGTGCGGAATGACAGAGGACGCGCGGGGGCTTGAACGTTGCTCGCTTGCTCTAGCGTGAAGGGCCGCTTTCTTGGGCCCGAGGTCCCGGATTCCCCCACTTGGACGTTTGGAGTGAACGTTGCTCACTTGCTCACACTCTCGCACCATTTCTTTCCTTTATGTTTTCTTCGTCCGAATTAATGTTTTGTTTTGCACTGATTCGTTTCAGCATTTCTCGCGTTGAAAATGAATTTACAAATACATAAATGAAATGGGCTCAAATGAAAAATACCATCAAAACGAAAGTACTTTTTCTTAGAGAAACTAAAGTACTCCGTACTTTATATATGTTTTTAATACGAGGGCTTCAAATTTTGCACATAAACATTTATTCTATTTAATCGGATGGGCCTGAAACCTCAAAATACTGAAGTACGTAGTGAGGCATTCTAACCACTAATTTTTGTGACAAAAAAAAAACTATCTATATTACTAGAACATTTTTTATGACGATAGAAAACATTTTAGTCATATATGTTTTTTTTTTTTTAATGAATAAGGATTGAAATAGAAATAATGCACCATTGGTCACACAACTACTACGAGATGAGTAGTTTAGCCACTCAACTCCACGCATGTAATGTGGTGTATCATGTAGTAACTTCATTTTATGAGTAAGTCGGTCAGAAAAAAAATTCATAACTGAAATCATTATGTCATGCTAATTTTATATTATTAATATGACACTATTGCGAAAGAAAAAACGTTAGAGCAAATCTAGCGGTGCCCGTAAACTGAAAACTGGTTTTTCAGTTCGCCTTTTCCCCAATTCAACCTCCCGCGAAGGTGTGCGTCGTAGCAGTGCCCGTAAACCAGAACTAAAAAATCACATTTCCATAGATTGGGCGGGAATAAAGACGGATGAACTCGTCGTCCCTGCCGGATTTGCATAATACAGACTAATTACACCAAAAGGCGGCGATGAACTAGAGTTCATCGCCGCACCTACAGCTAGTACGGCCAAAATGCCCGACTTCTTCTTCGTCGGGGCTTATTCTTCTTCGCGTCGTCGCGCTGTCTTCAGTCCTCCCCGCTGGAGTCGCTGGAGGAGCAGCTGGAGGAGACGGCTAGCTGGAACTGGGCCGCCGCAATGGTCTCCCACTCCCGCTTCTTCGCTTGCTTCTCCTCGTCCGCGCGGAGGCCACGCTGGAGCTGACGGACATGGAAGTTGTCGATGTGCGCCTGGTAGCGGCACTATCGAATCGCCTGGCGGTGCGCGTGGCGGAGGCTCTTCTGGACCCCGAGATGGAGGAGGTCCTCGTCGGTCTCCACGAACTGGAGCTCCCATATGTGGTTTGGTAATTAATGACAATCTTTATGGACTAATGTTTGCATTGAGTTATCCTTGTAGATCTTGTCCATAGGAAATAATGGAGTTCATGTGTTGAACTCTATTAGCTTCCTTGATGGCCATTGTTACATTCAAGGATTTATATGAAGAATGGTCATTGTTTGAGTTGAGCTTATTCCTAGTGTGTTTTGAAGAAAAGTATTAAGTGATCCTTCATTATCATCTTCAAGACATCATCATTTGAAGTGAGAAGAAAAGATACAAGGTTGATCAAGCTAGTGATCAACACACAAAACTACAAGTTGTACCAAGTGGGATTGTGTATCTCATGGTATGGTAAGCAATTGTAAATATAGCTTTGTGAACTAACCCATGATATATGTGTGTGGAATCTCTATGTGTGGTTAGGTATCTTTCCATGGGCATGAACCAAAAGGAAGATTTCATATAGCCCCTGGTCTATGTTGTCGTCAAGCGGTGTTCGTCAACTAGCTTGACGTGGAAGCTCAAGTGAAGCATCTATAAGATATCCTATGCTTGATGCTTGCCACCCTTTTGGATATTGTGGCCTTGTGAAGATTTTCCAAGAAGGGTCTCTCCCATAATTGTGTATGGGCGAGCTAGTCTCTCCCATAATGGTGTATGGGGGAGCAACTTGCAAGTCTTCATCAAGCGGAGCTTGTGCTAGCAAGCGCAATCAAGAAAGAAGATCCAACTTGAGAGAGTCTAGATCTTCTCCCTCTATCTCAAGTGGAATTCTCAAGGCAAAGGTATAATATTTATAGATTTTCTATTTTACCGGTCTCGTGTCTTTGGGAGACCGGGTTACAGGATAGATAGTCGTACTATACAGAGGGGATCTCAAGTGAGTAACTTGATTGAATCGTTATGGAGAGCTCAAACCTTTTCATACTTGGCATATCATCTTTATTGGTTCTTATTTTTCTTTTTTATCCTTTGGGTTTTAGTGATTGTCGTGATCTTCATGACAAGCCTTGGTTTTCTCAAAAACATATTTCGTAAGAAAAACTTGTTGCGTTTTCGGTGGTGAAAATATTCCGCTCGTTTTTGAGAATGTTCCCACACCTTCCATGTGTGTTAATTTATCCATACTTTTATTTGGATACTCCTTGCTATTATATTTCCAATGCAATTGGATTTACCTCGTTCGGAGTTCATTCGCAAAAGTTATGTGCGTTTTCGTGTAGGAGGTTTTACCGGTTGTTCCTTTTTGAGAGGCCAAAACCTTTCCCCATTTTGTTTTATCTTTCATTGCTGGACAATGATTTTTCTCTGCATATTATTGTTGTGCTCATTGTGGTGATTTCAACGAGCCCAAGATCATCAAAAACGGAGTCCGGATGGAAAACTTATTGCAGTTTCCGTGTTGTTGTTTTTGTTAGTCTTGCGGGGGCGGATATTCCAGTTCAAGTTTGAACCGGAATATCCGGTTGGCATCTGTCCCTCCACTCCGAAGTTTTCAGCTGAAAACGGCTAAGGATTGGAGTTAGAACTAACAGAAATGAACAAGATTATTTGTACCGGATTATTCTGGAGGGACCGGAATATCCGGTTTAGTCGCCTGCGCGGGACAGAACCCAACCGGATTGTTCATTTTAGACCGGATATTCCTGTCGGACCGGATTATTTGGTCCAGTTTTGGACCGGAATATCCTGCTCAGTCTGCACACAAAACGGCTAGTTTTTGTGGGGACCTATTTAAGGGGGCTTTCTTCCCCATTGGTCCCCAAGCCTCCAAGCACGATTTTCTCCATCTCCCCCACCATTGTTGACCTTGGATAGCTTGCCCCTCTCCCAATCCCTCCTATGATTCTTGCATATATTTGAGGGAGAAGTTAGAGGAGATCTAGATCTATATTTCCACCAATCCATCTTCCTTCTTAGTGAGGGAAACTTAGTAGATTTTGATCTTGGAGTTCTTGCTGTTTCTCCTCCATTGTTATTCCTCTCTTATTCCCCCATAAGCATTTGTTGCTTTGTTGGAATTTGAGAGTGAAGGATTTGAGCACTTGTTCTCTTGCCATTTGCATCGGTTTCATCGGTTTGCTCTCTCCACGAGGATTCGTGGAAGTTGAAAGTTTGTGAGCTTGTTACTCTTGGGTCTTGGACCCTAGACGAGTTGTATTTAAATCATATATTCATTGAAAGTTGCATGCTCCCTTGCATATGTTAGTTTTGTCTCTAGCATGTGTTTGTATATGATGTGCTTACTACTTACCCATCTTGGTAATCTATCATGAGTTTGTGGTTTTCACTTCATGTGCTTGTGTGCTTTGTGTTGAGCCTTCATTTCGATTGTTGCTTATTTTAGTTGGCTCTTTGGGAGATTAATGGACTATCCTTTTTGGGGGAGTAATATGCTTTGCACTTTACGATCCTAAAATGTGTGTACATGAGGAATACCACTTAGTGTTGATATATCAATATTATCTAGTCTCTTTGTGGTATGTCTTTTTCATGAGAAATTCAATTTCTAAATATACATTAACTCTCTCTAGTTGGATTTATTTTTGCCTCTTATTGATTTCAATGGATTATCACATTATGGGGGAGTAATAAGCTATTTGCATATCACAAGCCTATAAAATGTGAACATGTGAGGTATTGCCACCTAGAGTTGATATTCTACTTATCTTGTTCCTAAGTGGCATGTTGCTCAAACAAGTTCCATGTTTGCTTAAAATATATTGTGTCTCTATTCTTTGGTATCTTGTTTGTTATAGAGTTTCTTGTTGCCTTGCTTTTCGGGTTTTATTTGAAGCCTTCAAGAATCTCCTCCTAAGCATGTTTTTTTATGGTTCCTATCTTTTACCACATGCTTATGTTTTGTGAATATGATTGTGAACAAATCTACCACCGAGAAATATCTCCATACATCTCTTGTCTTTGACAAGTTATAATAATTTGTGGTAAGTTTATTGATCATATTTACTTTGGCCATTGCTCAAAAATTGCCTTCTTTCTTGCCAAGGATTTGTTTGGTTCAAACTCCTTTGTGTCTTCTTTGCTCTACTCAAAATTTGTTTTATGCTTTCTTGAGTTAGGAAAAGCAATGATCTCATACTAGTGCACTTATGTTCAAATTCATACTTCTTTGGGTTGCACTATTCTTGGGGAAGCTACCCTACATTGAGTGATCACCGTTCTTTAAATTGGTATTGCATCTAATTCATTTTATTTAAACATGACTAGTGTTTGAATAATATATATGGAGAGTAATGATTCCATTATGTGCATTTCGTATTCAAATTCAAGATCATAAAAAATGCACTATTATTGGAAGAACTATCCTATATGCGTTTGAACACTTGTTGTCTCTAAATTTGTATTTTATCCCAATTACTTGTCTCTTTGGAAGACGAACATTTTTCGTCTTGGTACTTTGTGTGCTATCATGAAAAGTGTAAAGGGTTTGTTTATTCTTTGATGTTTTTTTTGTATCTTCTCTATTTGGTTTCCTCAATCATGTGTTGATTTGGGTCTTGATATAATTTGGACAATTCTCTTTCTTTTCACTCTTGTGAGTGGCTTCTTGGTTTAATTGGTTCTTTGTCCAATTTGTATCTTGTTTTGGTTCTTGAAAGTTTTGTGCATGCATATTTACTATTTATATCTTTTGGCATGCTTACTTTCATTGATCCAATATATAGAATAAAACTCCATCAAATCCTAAATGGCTAAGATGTGCATGAAATTAAAATTCATATTAATATGCACATATTTATGTGGAGTTTGTCCTATGTATTGTAGTTGTTCTAACTACTTTGGACCCAATGAGTTTGGGTACCATTTTGTACTTGAATTTTGTTTTTATGTACAATGGAGATACATTGGTTGCTTGCTCCATTCATAAGGAAGGTGTTCTCACCATGGTATTATAGGAGTCAAGCTACGATGATTATCAAACTCGCATCCTCTTCATCACCAATGTCGTCTCGGTAACAAGTATCTATCTAATGCATACATTTCTAGCTTTCAACCTTGTGTAGGTTTCTTCTTGGCATGACTTCTTTTTGTTGCATTTCATTTGATTCTTGCAAATGTCTTATCAAAAGCATCTTTATTGCAACTATGACTAAGCCGGGATGATCACATACTAAGGGGATATTTATAATTATTTTTATGATTCACCAATCCCAAGTATATTAATCTAGCAACTTCTACTTGAAGTCTCTCATATGCAATATTGATGAATTCTCAAAAACCATTTGAATCTTTTGTGATATGCGTTACCTTTCTCTAAGCATTCCAAATATCACTTTTCCCTTGTGATATTTGTGATGCTTTGATGAGTTTTTGTTTGTTCATCTATATCCCCTTAAGATTAAACTAAGCTTAGTTCTTTGCTTTCAAGCAAAAATCTTATTGGTATATTTATGAACCTCTCTTGGATATCATGTTCTTCCCCTTTGTACCTATTTTGTGTGTGCATGTTTTTGTGTGGATATATATCTTTGTGATTGGTATCCACTTAGAAACTTATACACACGATAATAGTTACATATTCAATTGATATTCTATTTCTTTAGTGACCACATTTTATTACTTTATATTCCTTGGTGGTTCCTAAAAGGCACAAGCCTTGCATTTCTTTCGGTATTCCTTTTGCATCTTAATAAGCTTGTGGACCTATGTGTTTTATCATTTGTTGGTTTGTGTGTATGGGAAATACATGATATGCATTGTGTGCCTCATTTTTTGAAAGACTATGTTGATGATTTTATCATCCTATTAGTCTCATAAAAATGTTTTTCCTTGTCACACCCATCTATTTCGGTTGAGTAAGTCTTTATTTGTCGCTTCTTGATATTAATTGCTCAACTTGTGTTTGTTTGCAAGTTGCTTTGCTTCATTTACAATCTATTCTCTTGCTCTTGTTTGTGTTCAAAATTATCTAGAAGGTAGTGATGAATCCATGTTGTGCATATTATATAGTAATTCAAACCTAACATTGTGCATGTACCTTGGGGAGTTCCCTCTTGATTTTCTAGAACACTTGGTTGATCTTATCAAAATATTGATTTTGGTCCATCGGTTTTTCAGATCCTTTGGTTGGTTGCTTCTTTGTGAAAGTATCCTTCAATTTTATTTTCTTTGTAAATCTTTGGATCCTCAATATAGTTTGATCTCCCTCCATCTATTCATAGTTGGATATATGCACTTGATTTCACTCATATCATGAGGAATGCATACACTATGGGGAAGCTCTTACTATATTGGCCTTCTAATCTTTTTGCCCATTTCGGCAATGGATGCCAATGGGGGAGAAGTTTAGAGGGTTTAAGGGAATTTGTTTTATGCTTTAGTTTCATTATTAAGCATTTGCATTTCCATGCTATTGCATCCTTGCTCTTAGTTTAGCATGGTTGCTTAATTCATCATATGAACCCTTGTAAAAAGGGATTGTCATCAATTACCAAAATGGGGGAGATTGAAAGCGCATGGTGCTCCCATATGTGGTTTTGGTAATTAATGACAATCTTTATGGACTAATTTTTGCATTGAGTTATCCTTGTAGATCTTGTCCATAGGAAATAATGGAGTTCATGTGTTGAACTCTATTAGCTTCCTTGATGGCCATTGTTACATTCAAGGATTTATATGAAGAATGGTCATTGTTTGAGTTGAGCTTATTCCTAGTGTGTTTTGAAGAAAAGTATTAAGTGATCCTTCATTATCATCTTCAAGACATCATCATTTGAAGTGAGAAGAAAAGATACAAGGTTGGTCAAGGTAGTGATCAACACACAAAACTACAAGTTGTACCAAGTGGGATTGTGTATCTCATGATATGGTAAGCAATTGTAAATATAGCTTTGTGAACTAACCCATGATATGTGTGTGTGGAATCTCTATGTGTGATTAGGTATCTTTCCATGGGCATGAACCAAAAGGAAGATTTCATATAGCCCCTGGTCTATGTTGTCGTCAAGCGGTGTTCGTCAACTAGCTTGACGTGGAAGCTCAAGTGAATCATCTAGAAGATATCCTATGCTTGATGATTGCCACCCTTTTTGGATATTGTGGCCTTGTGAAGATTTTTCGAGAAGGGTCTCTCCCATAATTGTGTATGGGGGAGCTAGTCTCTCCCATAATGGTGTATGGGGGAGAAACTTGCAAGTCTTCATCAATCGGAGCTTGTGCTAGCAAGCGCAATCAAGAAAGAAGATCCAACTTGAGAGAGTCTAGATCTTCTCCCTCTATCTCAATTGGAATTATCAAGGCAAAGTTATAATCTTTATAGATTTTCTATTTTACCGGTCTCGTGTCTTTGGGAGACCGGGTTATAGGATAGATAGTCGTACTATCAAGAGGGGCTCTCAAGTGAGTAACTTGATCGAATCGCTATGGAGAGCTCAAACCTTTGCATACTTGGCATATCATCTTTCTTGGTTCTTATTTGGCTTTTGTCTCCTTTGTGTTTTAGTCCTTGTCTTGATCTTCATGACAAGCCTTGGTTTTCTCAAAAACTGATTTCGTAAGAAAAACTTGATGCGTTTTCGGTGGTGAAAATATTCCGCTCGTCTTTGAGAATGTTCCCACACCTTCCATGTGTGTTAACTTCTCCATACTTTTATTTGGATACTCCTTGCTATTATCTTTCCAATGAAATTGGATTTACCTCGTTCGGAGTTCATTCGCAAAAGTTATGTGCGTTTTCGTGTAGGAGGTTTTACCGGTTGTTCCTTTTTGAGAGGCCAAAACCTTTCCCCATTTGGTTTTACCTTTCATTTCTGGACAATGATGTTTCTCTGCATATTATTGTTGTGCTCATTGTGGTGATTTCAACGAGCCCAAGATCATCAAAAACAGAGTCCGGATGAAAACGTTATTGCAGTTTTCGTTTTGTTGTTTTTGTTAGTCTTGCGGGGGGCGGATATTCCGGTTCAAGTTTGAACTGGAATATACGGTTGGCATCTGTCCCTTACTCCGAAGTTTTCAGCTGAAAACGGCTAAGGACTAGAGTTAGAACTAACAGAAGTGAACCGGATTATTTATATCAGATTATTCTGGAGGGACCGGAATATCCGGTTTAGTCGCCTGCGCGGGACAGAACCCAACCGGATTGTTCATTTTAGACCGGATATTCCTGTCGGACCGGATTATTTGGTCCAGTTTTGGACCGGAATATCCTGCTCAGTCTGCACACAAAACGGCTAGTTTTTGTGGGGACCTATTTAAGGGGGTTTTCTTCCCCATTGGTCCCCAAGCCTCCAAGCACGATTTTCTCCCTCTCCCCCACCATTGTTGACCTTTGATAGCTTGCCCCTCTCCCAATCCCTCCTATGATTCTTGCATATCTTTGAGGGAGAAGTTAGAGGAGATCTAGATCTACATTTCCACCAATCCATCTTCCTTCTTAGTGAGGGAAACTTAGTAGATCTTATCTTGGAGTTCTTGGTGTTTCTCCTCCATTGTTCTTCCTCTCTTATTCCCCCATAAGCATTTGTTGCTTTGTTGGAATTTGAGAGTGAAGGATTTGAGCACTTGTGCTCTTGCCATTTGCATCGGTTGCATCAGTTTGCTCTCTCGACGAGGATTCGTGGAAAATGAAAGTGTGTGAGCTTGTTACTCTTGGGTCTTGGACCCTAGACGACTTGTGGTGTTCTTGGGAGCCTCCAATTGAGTTGTGGATGTGTGCCCCAAGATTGTGGTGACACCGAGAGCCTCCAATTAAGTTGTGGATGCGTGCCTCAGGTTTGATGGTTGCCAATAGTGGAAGGTGAACTAGGACTTTGTGGCGGGGTTCATCGGAGAATGGGGTGAGGCCTTTGTGGCGTTGAGTAGGCCTCTTGTGGCGAGCTCACACCCCTCCAACGAGACGTACTCCCCTTGTGGGAGGAACTCGGGAATACATCATCGTCTTTGTGTGCCTCGGTTATTTCTATACCTGATATTTTTACTTATTCAATTTACATTGTGATAGCCTTCGAGCTTGAAGTTATATATCTTTCTATCGCCTTGTTAATTGTCTTGCTTAGAATAAGTTGTTGGTGCACATAGTTGACCCTATAATATTTAGGTTGTATGCTTGTTAATTTAAACACCTAGTTTATTTCCGCATTTAGCAAGTTTTAACCGGAAAAGTTTTAATCGCCTATTCACCCCCCCTCTAGGCGACGTCATTGTCCGTTCAATTGGTATCAGAGCCTGGACTCTCTTATTAGGCTTTACATCCTAGAGAGTAAGATGTCGTTTAGAGAAATAGAGCACGATCCCACTTTTATATTCTATGGTAGAAATTATGATGTTTGGAAAATTCGCATCCTTAATTTTCTTACGGACATGGGTCCAAAGTATGTTAAGAGAATTGTAGATATGGATTTTCCTCCTCCAAAGGATTCTCAAGATTTATCTTTAGAGGATGAGGAAAACTCTTATCTCGATACTCTTGTATCTAATGGTCTCTTGTGTGTTTTGAGCGATGTAGTTATTGATTCAATCATGCTATTTCGGAACGCTCATGAGATATGGACAAAACTTGAATAGATATATACGATGTGTCCAACATTATTGAGGATGATTGTTCTCCATCCACTTCCGGCCGTGATGAGTTCACATTTTTCTCCACTCCACCAACATGTGATTTGTCACAAGGTAATGATATGGTGAGTGGTGATAGAAATTGCATTGTGGATAGTAAATTTGCTATTGACTATACTTCATCTCTATCCCATTGCAATGATCTATCTTTGGACTTAATATCTTCTAGCACCCAAAGTTTCATACATGCTTGTGTTGATAGTCCTTGCATATCATGTAATAGTTGTTTAACTAAATCGCATGATGATATGCTTCATATGTTTTGTTTTCATAAAAACAATGCTTCCATTTCCTGTAGTACTTGTGTGGCTAACAATGTAGAGGAATCCTATATTTTGGTGGAACAAGACATGGACCTTATTGGTGCTTCAAATCAATCTTCATCTTCATTATCCATTTCTCATATGTGCCTTATGGCTAAGGATTCAAAGGTATCTCCACCTTTGGAACCCACTACATCTTGTGATAAGGAGGATGAGGATTTATTTTGTGGAGAGTATGAGGATGAGATCTATTTAATGGAGAAGGGTCAGTTGGTTCTTCTTGATCTCCCTAAAGGTAGTAAATCTATCACTCCTTTGGGTGAAATTTTGGCTTTTGCTATTTATAGCACTAAAATCATTGAAAAGAAAAGGTGAGATTGAAAGAAGTGATGCCGATGAAAAGGCATCCCTCACTACGTCTCTTGAGTAAGAGTATGAGCTCCGAGTTACTCTTGAGGAGAAACTTGAATCTATCGAGTAGCTCTATAATGAACAAATAGCCTATCTCACTAAAGCACGTGACCATACTAATGCTAAATATAAAGTGCTTAAAAATGAAAAGGTTGAATTTGTTGTTGCCAATGCTAATCTAATTGAGGAAAACTCTAGGTTGAATAATGAGCTTGCCAAGTTGTCTTCTTCTATTTCTAATGATGCTTGTGCTACTAACTCCACATCTTGTTAAGCATCTTTGTTGAAGGAGAATGTTGAGCTAATGGCTCAACTTGAGTTGATGTCTAGCAAGTGTGGGAAGTTGGAAGAAAGCCATGAAAAGCTATCTTGCTCTCATGAGGATCTTCTAGCATCCCATACTAAGCTAAAATTAGCTCTTGAGGCTATCACTACAAAGGTAACATCTTGTGAGCCTCATGTGGTTACTAGCACAGTATCTTCTCATAATGCTATATTGACTTGTGCTCGTATTAGTAATTCATCCTCTCATAATGTTTCTACATCTTGTGATGAATTGCTTTCCTTGCCTTGTTGCTCTAACAATGAGGCATCTACTTCCTCTAGCTCTTGTGTTGATTCTAACCATGTAGAGGAAATTAAAGAGCTCAAGTCCCAAGTCACTTCTTTGAAGAAAGACTTGGAAAAGAGTCATGAAGGTAGTTCCACCCTTGACAAGATGTTGAGAGTGCGAAGACTTCCAAATGACAAGAGTGGACTTGGATTCAACTACAATATCAAGAACAAGTCCATGGTTGACAATAAGAAGGGCCAAGAACAAGTCAAAGATCCGGCCAAGATTATTTGCTTCAAGTGCAAGATTGAAGGGCACCATGTAAGATCTTTCCCTTTGAAGAAGACGCCTCTTAGTGATAAGCAACTAGGGAAGCGGCCTCTTGTTCAATCTCATGCTCAACCACGAGTTGAACAACGACCACCTCCTAAGAAGACTCAATCCAATGCTCCTCAAGTTAAGGAGCCTATCAAGAAGAAAGAAAAGATTCGATGTTGCTACCTTTGTCGTGAGAAGGGACACTTTGCTTCTTCATGCATTAATGGTACATTATCCAACCCTATCCTTGTTCATGATGTTTATTCCATTCGGAAGGATAATGTGGGCAATGCGTTTGCCAAGTATGTTGGTACTCGAAGTGGTGTCAAGAAAAGAACCATTTGGGTTGCCAAACCTATTGTGACTAACCTCTTAGGACCAAAATGTGAGGTATTGCCACCTAGAGTTGATATTCTACTTATCTTGTTCCTAAGTGGCATGTTGCTCAAACAAGTTCCATGTTTGCTTAAAATATCTTGTGTCTCTCTTCTTTGGTATCTTGTTTGTTATAGAGTTTCTTGTTGCCTTGCTTTTCGGGTTTTATCTTGTTCCTAAGGGATTGTCATCAATTACCAAAATGGGGGAGATTGAAAGCGCATGGTGCTCCCATATGTGGTTTTGGTAATTAATGACAATCTTTATGGACTAATGTTTGCATTGAGTTATCCTTGTAGATCTTGTCCATAGGAAATAATGGAGTTCATGTGTTGAACTCTATTAGCTTCCTTGATGGCCATTGTTACATTCAAGGATTTATATGAAGAATGGTCATTGTTTGAGTTGAGCTTATTCCTAGTGTGTTTTGAAGAAAAGTATTAAGTGATCCTTCATTATCATCTTCAAGACATCATCATTTGAAGTGAGAAGAAAAGATTCAAGGTTGGTCAAGCTAGTGATCAACACACAAAACTACAAGTTGTACCAAGTGGGATTGTGTATCTCATGGTATGGTAAGCAATTGTAAATATAGCTTTGTGAAGTAACCCATGATATGTGTGTGTGGAATCTCTATGTGTGGTTAGGTATCTTTCCATGGGCATGAACCAAAAGGAAGATTTCATATAGCCCCTGGTTTATGTTGTCGTCAAGCGGTGTTCGTCAACTAGCTTGACGTGGAAGCTCAAGTGAAGCATCTATAAGATATCCTATGCTTGATGATTGCCACCCTTTTTGGATATTGTGGCCTTGTGAAGATTTTTCGAGAAGGGTCTCTCCCATAATTGTGTATGGGGGAGCTAGTCTCTCCCATAATGGTGTATGGGGGAGCAACTTGCAAGTCTTCATCAAGCGGAGCTTGTGCTAGCAAGCGCAATCAAGAAAGAAGATCCAACTTGAGAGAGTCTAGATCTTCTCCCTCTATCTCAAGTGGAATTCTCAAGGAAAAGGTATAATCTTTATATATTTTCTATTTTACCGGTCTCGTGTCTTTGGGAGATCGGGTTATAGGATAGATAGTCGTACTATCAAGAGGGGCTCTCAAGTGAGTAACTTGATCGAATCGCTATGGAGAGCTCAAACCTTTGCATACTTGGCATATCATCTTTCTTGGTTCTTATTTGGCTTTTGTCTCCTTTGGGTTTTAGTGCTTGTCGTGATCTTCATGACAAGCCTTTGTTTTCTCAAAAACAGATTTCGTAAGAAAAACTTGTTGCGTTTTCGGTGGTGAAAATATTCCGCTCGTCTTTGAGAATGTTCCCACACCTTCCATGTGTGTTAACTTCTCGATACTTTTATTTGGATACTCCTTGCTATTATCTTTCCAATGCAATTGGATTTACCTCGTTCGGAGTTCATTCGCAAAAGGTATGTGCGTTTTCGTGTAGGAGGTTTTACCGGTTGTTCCTGTCGGGGGGTTGCCCCCGAGTAGGGTAAAGGCAAATGCTAAGGGCAAGATCAGAAGAAATGTTTGGCAGAGTAGCTGGCTACCCGGTACTCGCTACCCGGTCGACTGCTATTCGGCCGTACGAACTGATGGCCAGGAGGAAGAATCAAGGAAGTTATTCTCCTCCGGGTAGAAGAAGTGGTCCGAGTAGAGATGGCGGTCTCCTACTCGGGCCAGTGGTCAAAGGGACCGTTCTGACACAGGATCCCGCGTATCCTGGGTCCGTACTGGAGCATTGTTCATCTGCAGAGCGCGTGCTTATCCGCGCCAGGGTGTCAGCAGGCCGTCGCAGGTTAGGAGGGCCCACCCCGTGACAGTGTCAGTGATAACAGATCAGTTTCTTGGTTTTGCACAACGACTTTCCACACGGAGACAAACTAGGAAGCCAAAGCTGTCAGCGGGAAGCTGGAAGTGTACAGTGTGCACACTATGTCGACATGTTGGCTGTATCCGGCTGGGCACCAGTATATAAGGTGCCCTGCCTCCTCCTTGCTCGGGGATTGTCGCTCCTTACTCGGGGACTGCCCCTCTCAGCTCGGGGACTGTCGCATTCCTTGAAGAAGTCCTTGCAAACCGTTCGAGGCTGCAAAGAGTCAACCCCAACTCAGAAAAAGATGAAGCGGTGGCTGTTCCGATGGAAGTGGACGAACCAGTGTTTCCCGCGCGGGAGACGCCGAGCTGGGCTATGCCCATATTATCTTTTCTAAAGGACGGTACCCTACCAGATGATGAGGTAACCGCAAGGCAGATTCAGAGAAGATCCAAAGGCTACATCATCTTCAGAGAGGTGCTGCATAAAAGAAGTCCCACTGGCGTGTTGCAGCGCTGTGTGGAACCGGAAGAAGGAGAAGAAATTCTGGTAGAAATACACCAAGGAGAATGCGGGCATCACGCTTCTTCTCGGGCTCTAGCCAAGAAGGCTTTTCGGCATGGCTTCTTCTGGCTCACTGCTTTGAAGCAAGCTGAGGATATTGTCAGAAAGTGCAACGGCTGCCAGAGATTCGCAAGTAAGATCCACATGCCTGCTTCCGAGTTGAAAACAATTCCCATCACTTGTCCGTTTGCTGTTTGGTGTCTGGATATGGTTGGTCCCTTCAAACCGGCTAGAGGCAACATGACACACATCTTGGTCATGGTTGATAAGTTCACCAAGTGGATTGAAGTGAAGCCTATTCGGAAGTGTGATGGAGCTACGGCTGTGAGTTTCCTGAAGGATGTGATCCTGAGATACAGCTACCCGCACAGCATCATCACGGATAATTGCACAAACTTTGCTGAGGGTGCCATGGTGAGATCCTGCAGACATAAGCACATCCGACTAGATGTCGCGTCCGTTGCACACCCCGCATCCAACGGGCAGGTGGAAAGAGCAAATGGCATGGTACTGGCAGGCATAAAGCCAAGGCTGATTGAGCCACTGCTGAAAACACCAGGGTGTTGGTTAGACGAGTTGCCAGCGGTGTTGTGGAGTCTAAGGACTACCCCTAACCGGTCAACCGGCTACACGCCATTCTTCTTGGTTTACGGGGCTGAGGCCGTGTTGCCAATCAATCTAGAGCATGACTACCCCCGAGTAACCCTTTATACTGAGGCGGAGGCGAGAGAAGCTCGAGAAGATGACGTTGACCTGCTGGAAGAAGCAAGAGAGCTTACTCTGTCACGTTCAGCTGTTTACCAGCAAAACTTGAGGCGTTATCACAGTCGGAAAGTGAACCCCAGGGTTTTCCGAGAAGGAGACATGGTCCTGAGGCTTGTGTAGCGCACAGCCGGGATGCACAAGTTATCCCCTCCGTGGGAAGGGCCGTTCATTGTGAGCAAGGCTCTACACAATGACGCGTACTACCTTGTAGATGCACAGCCATCCCAGAAGAACAGGCCGGATAAAGCTGGGGAGGAATCTAAACGCCCTTGGAATGTAGCTCTACTCCGTCGCTTTCATTCATGAGCAAAAGTGTGTATGTACTCTCTTATCCGAGTTAAACTTCTACTCTGCAATCGAAAATTGAACTCAGGGACTGCCCTCGTCCAAAATTGTTCTAAGTGTTTCTATTCTGCTATATCTTTGTCTACTCGGTTGCTATGTTTAGAATTTCAAAAGCATACAAAGTAGTGTGTTTACACTCACCGGACACTCTGCGACTCTGCTGCTGTCCGCAACCCGGCTTCATGGCGAGCCAGAGAACAAGCCAAAGAGTCAATGAGCACATGAAAAATTGCGAAGGAAAGGAAATGTGTGGCAACCGAGTAGAGCGTTCTTTATTGCTTGTCTGTTAACTTTTTTCGGCTAGGTGGTGGGTAGCGTTACTATGATTGTTTCCAAGTGGCTAAGTATTTGAAACTCCAACTTTGAACTCTTGTGGCTCGAATACCAAAAAAGCAACAAGTTGCAGGTAAGAGCTGAGATAAAAAGGAAGAGTGGATGAAAAATGCAACTCCGGGACTCGCATGATAACGCAACCCGACATCGAGCCAAAGCTGCTCAAGTTACTAAGTATAAAACCCCATGTGAAATAAAAACTGAGTAGCAACACAAAGGATAATTGTTTGGTACATCTGCACCCGGCATCCCGGGGATCTGATAAAAAGTTTAAGGCATAAGTGTTTCAGGAGGCAACTAGTTTGAGGTAGCGGTACTCTCCAGGTTGGCAGTGGCGGCGTCCGCTTCGGGGTTGGCAGCAGCTTGATCTGAGGTGGCGGTGGCCACCGAGATGGGGTCCGTAGCGGATGTAGAGGCAGTGGACTGGGTGCGGGGTAGCGCCGCGTCGCCGAGTGCGGCGCCAGAAGATGAGCCCAGCTCGGGAGCCACATCCTGGCTCTCGATCTCCTCATCGCTACCAGCGCTGGCCTTGCCCTTCCCCTTCTCGGCGTTTGTCTCTTCAAACCAGCTCAAGCCCTCCGACTCGGTTTCCTCGTCATCATCTTCGTCCTCGTCATCACCTTCCGCATCCGTGTCAGGCTCGGTGAGGCCTTCGATGAAGCGCGCGGTATCCGCGTAAGAAGCGATCTCATATGCGACTGCCTGGCGGCGAGTCACACACTCGGGATCCTTCTCCCACTTTGAGTCCTGGCGCATCTCGAGGATGGTATTGAGATTTAGATTCTCATACCAGCTGCAGATGAAGAGGAGAAGCATGTCGGCGCCTGCCCGAGCTCCGGATGCCCGCCACTTCTTCAACTCGGCCTTGGCACCGTTAAGTTTCTCGGCGAGCGCGCGGATGGTTGCTGGTGCATCATCTTGTGGCCAGAACAGAGAGTGCAGATTGAAGGCGGTTCGCACCAAGTCAGTTCCCAAGCCCCTAAGTTGTTGAAGCTGTGTCTGCATGCTCGAAAGGTTAACTTCAATTAAGACTTGGTCTCCGTGGGCAGACCCTTCTCTATTCGAATCTTGTGCGCCTTAGCCAAGGCAGGCGTGCAAGTCGAGTAGAGGTCGGGGAAGGTTTCTACAATTGCTATCAGAAAGAGATTAGAAACAGAGGCAGAAAAGAGATGCAAATCAAACCAAACAGAAGAAGACGGAAACAAGCAGATGCCGAGAAGCGAGAACTTACTGTTGAGCTTGCAGAGTAGCGATTCCAGCTTCTTTCTCCAGCTCTCCTCATCCGCAATGTGTTTCTCTTCAACCCTGTGGAACTCGGCCAGCTGGCTCATGAGGTCCACATTGCTTTTCTTCAGCACTTCGTTCTCCAGCTTGAGGGCCCTCTGCTTGGCCTTGAAAGCTGCCTCCATCTTGTCCTTCTCGGCAGTCAGATCTAGGGCGTCCTGGAGGGCAGCCTTCAGTTGGACTTGCAGCGTTTCCATCTCGGCAAGGTGTCTGGTCCTGAACTCTACCTCTAGGCTCTCGATCTGCTGCTTCAACTCGGCAGGCTTCAGACAGTCAAGATGCTCCTCACGGAACTTCTTGTACTCTTCTGCGGACAGAAGCGGCACAGTGAGCAGAGTAGCCAAGAGAAAGGAGTAACATAACCAAGAAGACGGCAACCCACCTTCAAGTTCCTTAATTTTGCTCTCAGCAGACTCCACGAAGACATGGCAGTGTTTGTGTTCATCTGTCAGCGTCTCAAGTTTGCCTACAGAGTAGAAGGAGTTAGAGAAAAGAGCACATACGGGCGTAAACAAAAAACCCATTAACCGAATAGCTAGAAGCTTACTCTCGAGTGCTGATATTTGGAGGGCACGCTCTAGGGCTGCTTTCTCCGTCTCAGCATCGGTTTTGCGCTCCGCTTCCAGGGCCTCAAGGCGCCTCTTGGCGATGGAATGGTTCCAGAGCAGCCGCCAGTAAAGGATGGTCCTTTTCAAGAAGCTATTCTGAGAAGGAGAAAGAAAAGAAGTTAAACGTTGTTTTAAAGATTTGGCCCTAGAAGACGGCAACTCGGTTGAGTACCCGCCTACTCGGCCCGAATCTCGGGGACTGGATGATAGATAAGGAGAAAGAGAAGAATAGAAGAAGAAGGAAAATTGCAACTCGGAACAAGAAACCGCAAATCGAAGAAAGCAAGCAAAACTTACAGCATAGGTTTGTTCGAGATCTTCTGCAGCCTTGCGGTGGACAAACAGTTTCGCGACCAGTGTGCTAGTGGCGGACGAGATAGTCAAGGGATTGTAGACCATGTCCGCCTTGTTCCAGTCGATGCGCCAATGGTCCAGCGTGCCCAAGGTCAAGCCGTCCCAGGTCTTGTTGCCAAGGAGGTCGCTCTCCCACACCGCGTCAATGAAGCCTGCCCGGTCGATTATCTGCTCGAGCCCCGCAGACTGCACCTCAGTCTCTTGGACCTCGCACGAGAAATCGAGGGGGCCTTCTTCTTCTTGTCCTTGTCCGGCAACTTGGCATCCACAGCTGTGGCCTGCTTGCCCTTTGTAAGCGCGACTTTCTTCTCGCCCGAAGTCAGCTTGATGCCATACTGCCAGGCCGTCTGCACCATGTAGGCCAGGTAGCCAGGCGGATCCTGAGCGCTTGATCCTGCGCCTGCGCCAGCAGAACTGCTAGAAGCGCCTGCGCCAGCGGAACTGCCAGAAGCGTCGATGGTGAGCTGCCCAGGTTTGGCGGCAGGCTTCGCGGGCAGTTTTGGTGGTGGCATCTTGGCAGAGTCCAGCGCAGCGTTGCGCGGTGGGTTCTTGCGAACTGGAGCATCAGGCTGGGTGGCCTGCTTACTGGCGGCATCAGATTTCTTGGTGACCTGTTTGGCCGAAGGGCTCGGTGCAGTCTTAGTCTTCTTCACAGGCGTCGGAGAGCTTGGTGTCGTGGGTGGAGCAGCCTGCGGGGTAGGCGGCACTGGAGGCTGGCTACCCAGCGCAGCGTCTGGCTGCGCTTGGTTCTGCGGGTTCGGCTCCACCGCAGTCGTCTCAACCCGCTGCTCAGCAGCGGGATCTGGTCGTGCGTCTCCTTGTACTTCCACCCGCGGCTGGGCCGCGGGATCATCTTGAACAGCAGCCCCAGCATCCGGCTGCTCCTGGTTCTCTTCCTGCCGCTCAAGGGCGGCGTGGTCCTGGTTCTCGGCGTCTTGTTCAATATTCTCCCCAGCTGCGGCAGCTGGGGGAGAAGGCGGGGTCTCATCTTGAACAGCATCCTGCGCACCTTGTTCTGCGCGGGCCTGCTGCTCGGTGTCCATGTCTTGAACACCAACGCCAATATCTCCGACGTTGGTGCCTTCTTCGTCTTCCTTCGCGGGAGAAGACGCACACGTCCTATCCCGTGTCGCTGTTCCCTCGTCGTCCCCATCGAGGTCGATGGCGGACCGTTTCTTGGATTTGGCGGGAGCGGCAGCAGCATCAGCGTCCAATGGAGCGCTGAAGAGAAAAAGAAGTTCAGAAAAGGGGAGGGAAGAAGAACACCAGGAAGCATTGACAAAATGTAAACCAGAGGGAAACAACTTACCCTTTGCGGGAAGGGGGTAGCCTTCGGCCTGAAACCCGTTTCTTCTTCTTCTCGGCTTTCGGCTTCTTGGCGGGGGGCTCCTGGGCACCGCTACCCGTCCTCTTCCGGGTAGAAGGAGCAGCTACCGCAACCGGATCAACGTCGAGGACGTCCTCGTCGTCCTCATCAGCATCAGCATCATCTGCAGAGTAGAGAAGCAACGGTTGAGAAGCGGAAAGAAAAGAAGAAATAGCGCTACCCGTAGCGGCAGAGGCGAGCTGAGTCACCTTCTTCATCTTCCTCAGACCAATCCCGAATGGAAGCATCGACGTGGTGCTTACCATGCGGTTCGGCATGAGGGACACAGAGAGTGGCCTGGGTGTCATAGGCGGTCTCGTCGTCCTCTGTCCGGTCTGGTCCCAGTTGGCCTCAAGGCGCTCCTGGTTTTCAACGAGCTGGCGGTCAAGGTGCTGAAAATACAAGCATGCAGTGCAAATCAGTTGAGCAACATAAGGGAATCCTACTTGGTACGGAATACAAGTGTAAAGCGTGTTGGGCTGAGATCCGGCACTCGGCACGGCGTGCAAACACAAAGCACCTAAAGCCTAAACAATATTAGAAATATCCCTACTCGGCATGGCGTGCAAACACAAAGCACATAAGGCCTAAAAGATACTAGCAATTGCCCTACTCGGCATGGCGTGCAAACACAAAGCACATAAGGCCTAACAGATACTAGCAAGTGCCCTACTCGACATGGCGTGCAAACACAAAGCACATGAAGCCTAGTGGATACTAGCGGGAGTTCTACTCGGCACAGCATGCAAATACTAAGCATCCTAAGCTGGAAGGCCGCCTACTCGGTATCATGCTGGAAAGATAAAGCAGATAAGTACCGACCTGTCCGATGGGCTTCGTACGGCTATACGGCACGAAGCCGTATTGCCAGTGGTCGGTGAGGCCAGTGCTCATGATAGAGCGCGCCCAGACGGCCACATCCGCGTTGCTCAATTCGAACGTGGTCGTCCTTGTGCAGTCTCTGTTGCCCCCCATGTAGCACATGAGGTGCGCACGGCGCTGTAACGGGAGCACTCGCCTGGAGATCCAGCAGGCGATCGGATCGTCGCTCTTCAGCCCCAGATCCTTCAACTCGATGAGGCGCTTGTTGACCTGCTTGATGTCGCCATCTAGCGGTGGCTTGTATCCCCAATTCTGCTGGGTAGGCGCCGTGTTTGTCCACTTGGGGAGATTGATCCGATCCACAATTGGCGCTCCTTCCTCAGCAGCAACATTCTTCACGTAGAAGAAGGTTCTCTGCCACTTGCGCACGGAGTCGAGGCCCTTGATGCGCGGATGGTTGGTCCCGCCGCGTTGCACCATCATGGCGCTGCCGGTCTTGGTCATGCCACGGGTGCCCTCCGTGCTACCCGGTTTGGGCACGCTCTGCTTCCTGAAGAAGAAATAACGCGCCCAGGTGTGCACCGTGGGGCGCACACCTAAGAACGCCTCGCACACCACAGCGTGGTATGCGAGCATCACCATGGCGTTCGGCGGCAGGTGGTGCGGCTGGAGCCCGAAGTGGTTGAGGAAGGAACGGAAGAAATCCGAGACGGGAAGCCCGAATCCCCGCTTGAAGTGAGCGAGGAACACGACGAACTCGTCCGCCTCCGGAGCGGGGACGAGCTCGCCGTTCGAGGGCCTGCATCGCACGCCGGCGGGAACCCGGCGGGTGTTCACCAGCCACTGGCAATCGTCTGCCGTGACATCGGATCCAGCCCATCCGGCGCGAGCATCGTCGTCGCGGGCCATCGAGAAGAGGGGATTCGGTGGATTCGTGAAAGATTCGGTGGATTCGTGAAGGTTTCAGTGGGAAAGTGCTAGCCTTCCAGCGTCGCGGGAAGCGGCAGCGCAGTGGGATGCGCGGCGGCGGAGTGCTCGGTGGCGGCAGAGAGGCGAAGAGACGAGAAGTGAATGAGAACAGGAAGGGGAAGAAGGAGTTACCGAGGGGGTATTTATCCCTTCCCTCGGATAGCCGTTACTAGTAACGTTAGTGGGATCAGTTATGCGCAGAGATCGTGCACGTGGGGTGTGGGCCGGTTAGAAACGCACACAGCGCAGGTTGCGCGCGTAACGGCCGCAATCGATCCCACGTCGAGATCGTGGGTGATAACTGCACTTAATGTGACCTAACGGGCCGGTGGGCCCGGGTCGCAGTGATGGGCGCGTGGCCTGTCATATCCCGGGCACCGAGGCGTCGGGGGTACGGGAACGTGACACGTGCCCAGTTACAGTGCGAAAAGATGGATTTGGTCTGCCACGCCGAGATTCTCTCCAGGAATTCCGCAAAGTCATTTCACTCGGCGACAGAGAAGAGAAATAGTTCTATTCGGAAGAGAAGAAACTCGAGCCAGAATCAAGGGCTACTCGGAGGTTCTACTCAGCAACCTAAGGATCGAAGGCAAGATTCGTTTTAAGCTGGCAGAGCCGAGCGAACGGGTTCGCAGGACTCTACCAGCTTCGGGGACTAATGTCGGGGGGTTGCCCCCGAGTAGGGCAAAGGCAAGTGCTAAGGGCAAGATCAGAAGAAATGTTTGGCAGAGTAGCTGGCTACCCGGTACTCGCTACCCGGTCGACTGCTATTCGGCCGTACGAACTGATGGCCAGGAGGAAGAATCAAGGAAGTTATTCTCCTCCGGGTAGAAGAAGTGGTCAGAGTAGAGATGGCGGTCTCCTACTCGGGCCAGAGGTCAAAGGGACCGTTCTGACACAGGATCCCGCGTATCCTGGGTCCGTACTGGGGCACTGTTCATCTGCAGAGCGCGTGCTTATCCGCGCTAGGGTGTTAGCAGGCCGTCGCAGGTTAGGAGGGCCCACCCCGTGACAGTGTCAGTGATAACAGATCAGTTTCTTGGTTTTGCACAACGACTTTCCACACGGAGACAAACTAGGAAGCCAAAGCTGTCAGCGGGAAGCTGGAAGTGTACAGTGTGCACACTATGTCGACATCCTGGCTGTATCCGGCTGGGCACCAGTATATAAGGTGCCCTGCCTCCTCCTGCGCGAGGGACGACACGACTAAGGGCTACAGTTGCATAGAGAGAAGGGTGGCTACTCGGTGGTAAGAAAAACCTGTACTGTGGCTACTCGGAGACACACCAATATAAAGGGAGTGTGACGCCCCGGGATCGGGCACTATGCAGATTTCAGCATTCCCGCCAAAATCCACATAATAACCGATTCCAGGTTGCCACTTGTGATAACATTACAACAGTTCACGAATAATCCACAACAACAACAGCAAAAGATATATACAAGATGACTCAAACGAGTCAGGGATACAACTGGTACAATACAAAGATCCAAATAACAGCGGAAGAAACAACATAGCGTCCGGCTACGGACAAGATACAAATTGGACTAAGAGTCCTGAAGATAACCGAGAGCATCCAATCCCTTCCCAGGCCAAGCCGGAGGGATTCCCAAGCTAACGTCGTCAGACTTCAAACCTGTTGACTGCAATATTGAATATGCAGCCACGAAAAAGGATTCGTGGGTCAGTACGGTTAAGTACTGGCAAGTGGATAAACCATACTCACAAGATACCGTCGTAGCCAGTCATCACAAGATACAAATACTTTGGGTTCAACGGATAGGAAGGGGTTATTGCAAATAAGCTGCAGCGGGCTGCACTAACCAACTACAGAGACCCATTACAACATCCGGCTAAAAGAGGGGGATAAGATAGCGTATCGTAACCAACTACAACTACTCACCAAACAAATCCATCCAATATTACCCCCTACTAAGGAAGCAACCCAAGGATAACTCACACTGTTGGATTAAGGATGGATCAAGTTATTGTGTCGATGAGACTATTACTAGTCAAGTATCATTAGTTAGGTGTAAGTTGTTCTGAGTACTTGTTAGCGAGTACTTTCACCAAGTTAACCATAACCGCGGAAAACACGGCTTCTCGAGAAGATTTAACCCTGCAGGGATGCACCAATTTGGCCGTACACGTAAGAATAACCCGCCAGATGGGGGATCAACCCACCAAGCGAGGTACTCAACACAACCCAACTCTTCTTCGCATCAAGCCCAAAGCACCACGTGCTGTGCGTGCGCGGCTAATCGAGCCCCCACGAAGAAAAGGGGGACCCTCATAGCACTGGAAGACCACACCGCCCTAAATGCCGACTACAAAAGTTCCACCCTGGCGCCAAGGGTTCGTACCTGCATATGCGTGCATCAAATGGAAAGCCCGAACTAAGTGTGGTGATTTGGACGAGATGCGAATCGAATCAAGTTGAGGGGGGCGCCCATACTCGCTTCCCACATGCGGTTAGTGCGCTCATCATGGATCAGTAGACAAGACCCTTTTCCTAATTAGGGTCGACACTAGCAGGCTTCAAAACCACGCCGGGCCTCCTGCCGGTGCCTTATCATCAAATTATTATTACCCAAAAAAAACATTAACAAGTTGTTGATTGAATTGAAACCCAACTATCAACTAAACAGGTGATATGAAAGGAACAACAAGACTTGAGCGCAAACAACACTAAGCATGCAACTACGACACAAGGGCCAACAGGGTAAACAAACAACAGTTAATAGGAAGTGGAAGGAAGGCTATATCATGGCTGCAAGGTAAACATATAATAGGATCGAGACACCAGCATCGTATCAACAGGCTAGAATAAGAACAACGGAAAGAATCGGTAACAAGTGATGAAAGGCAGCCATTTGGCAGCAAGTGAGTATACTTGCCTGGAATCCAGCAAGTAGAGGTACATCCACAGAACTTGTCGTTGCTCACATCATCTCAACGTCCTATCCGGGAAGAAGCAACGAACCTCGAACATACACCGGATGCAACAATTACTACTACGGCAAAAGATCCAGCATGATCAAGACATGGATGCATGACAAATTTAAGGATGTATCAGACATGAACTAGTTGACATGTTAAGCAGGTTTAAATGGACCCATATGCAATTTGAGTTGCATATGAAAAGCCCATGAATTATGGTTGAAACAATTGTTTTACAACTAGCCAACAGGTGAAAGTGGTTCAGTATGATGCATGGATGAGGAAAACAACAAAATAACAACAATAGAACCAATTGGGAATAAGGTTTACCAATTTAGAAATTTATTTATTAAGTTAGGGAATTTTTGGTTCGTTAAAGGGATTACACAAATAGTTGTTGTTTTCACCAATTTAAATTGTGCAAAATAAATAACAAAATTCATATTTGAAGAGAATACAAAATTTTAGTTGGATTACATGTTTCAAATATTGAAAAAGGAATTACAATGATTTAATTATGAATTAAACAAGATTAACAAGTTTTAATTGAATTTAATTCAAGTTTGAATATTATTTGAATTTTATTTGTTCAAAACATAAATGCAAATTCATATTTGAAAAGGTTATGTTTTTCTGGTTTGAAAACATATTTTATTTGTTGGAAAACAATTTCAAATGATTTAGTTAAGCATATTACCAATTTAATTGCATTAAATAAGAGATGAAACAACTATTCAATTGAAAGGTTGCAAACCAGAAAAAAAGTTGATATTCAAGTGTGGCATGTGATTTTGGATGAAATTCATGTTTTGGGTATTTAATTTGGAGCAACCATTTGCAAGTTATTAATTATGCCATTTAATTTGGCATTTTTAAGGATTATTAAATAACATTAATTTTAATTGCCCAAAATGCAAAACAAGGTTGATAAACAGAAAGTACATTGAATTTGGACTGAAAAACATATTTTATTTGGGTTTTTTGAATTAAATATGAATTACTTATGAAATTAACCAAAATTAAGAGGATTTGTTTGAATTTGAAATTTGGATGTATTTGAAATAATCAAAACAGAAAACAAAAGCATATTTGAAAATTTCAGGAAATTTGGAGTGGAATACATATAAAGTTTGTATTATTTGGATTTATGAATTAGAAATTATAGCCATTTGAATTCTAGGGTTATTTTTGTAAAAGGCAGGGGCTGTGCTGTGAGGAAAAACAGTGGGACAGGGGCTTTGTTGCAAAAACTGAAAGGCCAGGGGTCCTTCTGCGAATCTGCCACCAGATCTGGATCTGGCGCAGATCCACAGATGCCCCCAGTCGATGACAGGCGGGCCAGGGGGGCCACGCAGGCGCCACGGGGCACGGGTGGAAGCTGACGGGGCTGTGGGGGTGTATGACAAGCGGGCCCGGGCTCTGGCGGAAGAAAATGCGAAAAAGGGCCCTTTGCGCGGCCGAGGGGGATCGATCCCTCGCCCGCTGGGCGCGCGCTGAGGGAGCAGAGCCAGTGCGGTGAGTTTGCTGTTGTGACAGGTAAGGATCACGACTGAATATGAGGCGACCCCGTCGCAGATAACTGAATTTTCGACAGAGCGCTTCGTTCGCTGAACCTGACGAGAACAAAAACCGACGATCGCCTGCGGCAGTACCCGGAGTTTGCAGCGACGGTGGTGGGTGTGCGAGTGCGCTGGTGCGTCGTGCGTGCCACGGGCGCGTGGAGACGTACAACAAGGAGCGGAAGGGGGGAGAGGAGAGCGGGAGGCGATACCTGCTGTCGATGGCGACGTGGACGTGCAGCAGCGGGGAAGGTTTTCCAGTCGATGGCGCGGCCACCACGGCTGCCTCCAGCACCAGCCGAGGAGACGAGGGGGTAGAGGCAGGCGCAGCGGCTCCATTCCCGGCCACGGTGCATCCTCGAGGTGTCGGTGGTGGTCGGGGGGTGGCAATGTCTGACGGCGGATGTTCGGTGTCGATGGGGTTCAGAAAAGACAGGGGGAAACAGGGAGGAAGAAGGAGATCGGCGGCGCTAGGGCTAGAGGGGAGGGGTCTAGGGTTTAGGCTAGGGCGAGGTGAGAGGGGAGGTGGTTATATGGTGGGGAGGAGCTCAGTACGGCTGGGCATCAGAGGAGGGAGAGGTTGATAAGAGGGTGGAGGTGCAGTCGTACAGGGTGACGACAGGGGGGAGGAAGACGACAACAGGTGAAGGGGTATGGGCCAAAAAAGAAATGGGCTGTGGGAGAAAAAGGGAAAGGGGTGGGCTGCCTCTCTTCTTTTGGGATTTTTCCTTTTCTCTTTTTGATTTTTTTTTTTGTAAAGGATAAAAGGGAGAGAGAGATAGAAAAGGGTTAGGGTTTTTCTTTTATAAGTTATTTGTGTTAATTTTCAAAACAGAAACTAAAACAAATGTTAACATTATTTTCATAGGTTTGAAAATTTTAATTTGATTTAAAATTATTAGTTGAATTTTTCAATTGGGGTTGGAGGGTGTTTATTTATGAATAATTTTTATTAATTGCAAAACAGTAATTAAAAGCAAGGTTAGTTAATGATTTCAAAATTTGAAATATTAGTTGGATTTTAAGTGGTTAGTTGAATTTCAAATAAGGTTTGACTTTGGGAATTGTGGAAATGAACAAATTTTATTTAATAAGCTCAAGCAATTTTGCAAACATTATTGAATTTAATAGTTGGCAAGAATTTTAATGTTTAAACCACAATTTGATCATGCCCATTATGATTGAGTGGATTTGAATTTGAAATTATCATTTGGGGTGTTAACAAAAGGGAGTTTCATTAACAAGCAATTTTAAATAGATCAACTTCCAACTATTTGAAAACAATTGAGTTGTTGTAGTTTGCAATTTTTAAATTGGAAATTTTTGAACAAGGTGTGAAAGTTTAAATTGTTTTGAATTTTGGATTTGTTTTGAAAACAGAATGCAATGCTCATGTGATGCATGTGATGCAAGCAACAGAAAACAAACAACTTCCTACTTAGGGTAACACCCCAGGTGTTACAGACGACACCACTAACAAGGGATTGCGCCCTCGCAATCCACCTGCTGACCCGGGAGGGGAAAGAAGTTCAACTATCGATTCTTCAGGCTTCCTGTTGATCTCCTCGACACCACTAACAAGGGATTCTTGCTCGGAGTGACGACAATGTTTTTCCACCAGGAATCTTTCGATGATCGAACCTATTAGGTTAAAGGCTCAGAAAACGTCCACCCACGTAGAATCCTAACACTTTGAAAGATAGACAAGGGGGGAAGACTCCAAAACAAATAAGATGGGAGGGGAATAGAATAGAGATAAGGAGAAAACAAGAATCCTATTGAGATGTTTCCAAAATAGTTTAGCAGAAATAGTTTTTGACATTCTAGAAACAACGACCGTTAGTTAGGTTATCCTACAGGCTTTGCGGACCCATTGCTTCGATAACCATTCGTATCGAAACAATGTCGGGAATCGGAAACCAAGGCTCTGATACCATTTGTGACGCCCCGGGATCGGGCACTATGCAGATTTCAGCATTCCCGCCAAAATCCACATAATAACCGATTCCAGGTTGCCACTTGTGATAACATTACAACAGTTCACGAATAATCCACAACAACAACAGCAAAAGATATATACAAGATGACTCAAACGAGTCAGGGATACAACTGGTACAATACAAAGATCCAAATAACAGCGGAAGAAACAACATAGCGTCCGGCTACGGACAAGATACAAATTGGACTAAGAGTCCTGAAGATAACCGAGAGCATCCAATCCCTTCCCAGGCCAAGCCGGAGGGATTCCCAAGCTAACGTCGTCAGACTTCAAACCTGTTGACTGCAATATTGAATATGCAGCCACGAAAAAGGATTCGTGGGTCAGTACGGTTAAGTACTGGCAAGTGGATAAACCATACTCACAAGATACCGGCGTAGCCAGTCATCACAAGATACAAATACTTTAGGTTCAACGGATAGGAAGGGGTTATTGCAAATAAGCTGCAGCGGGCTGCACTAACCAACTACAGAGACCCATTACAACATCCGGCTAAAAGAGGGGGATAAGATAGCGTATCGTAACCAACTACAACTACTCACCAAACAAACCCATCCAATATTACCCCCTACTAAGGAAGCAACCCAAGGATAACTCACACTGTTGGATTAAGGATGGATCAAGTTATTGTGTCGATGAGACTATTACTAGTCAAGTATCATTAGTTAGGTGTAAGTTGTTCTGAGTACTTGTTAGCCAGTACTTTCACCAAGTTAACCATAACCGCGGAAAACACGGCTTCTCGAGAAGATTTAACCCTGCAGGGATGCACCAATTTGGCCGTACACGTAAGAATAACCCGCCAGACGGGGGATCAACCCACCAAGCGAGGTACTCAACACAACCCAACTCTTCTTCGCATCAAGCCCAAAGCACCACGTGCTGTGCGTGCGCGGCTAATCGAGCCCCCACGAAGAAAAGGGGGACCCTCATAGCACTGGAAGACCACGCCGCCCTAAATGCCGACTACAAAAGTTCCACCCTGGCGCCAAGGGTTCGTACCTGCATATGCGTGCATCAAATGGAAAGCCCGAACTAAGTGTGGTGATTTGGACGAGATGCGAATCGAATCAAGTTGAGGGGGGCGCCCATACTCGCTTCCCACATGCGGTTAGTGCGCTCATCATGGATCAGTAGACAAGACCCTTTTCCTAATTAGGGTCGACACTAGCAGGCTTCAAAACCACGCCGGGCCTCCTGCCGGTGCCTTATCATCAAATTATTATTACCCAAAAAAAACATTAACAAGTTGTTGATTGAATTGAAACCCAACTATCAACTAAACAGGTGATATGAAAGGAACAACAAGACTTGAGCGCAAACAACACTAAGCATGCAACTACGACACAAGGGCCAACAGGGTAAACAAACAACAGTTAATAGGAAGTGGAAGGAAGGCTATATCATGGCTGCAAGGTAAACATATAATAGGATCGAGACACCAGCATCGTATCAACAGGCTAGAATAAGAACAACGGAAAGAATCGGTAACAAGTGATGAAAGGCAGCCATTTGGCAGCAAGTGAGTATACTTGCCTGGAATCCAGCAAGTAGAGGTACATCCACAGAACTTGTCGTTGCTCACATCATCTCAACATCCTATCCGGGAAGAAGCAACGAACCTCGAACATACACCGGATGCAACAATTACTACTACGGCAAAAGATCCAGCATGATCAAGACATGGATGCATGACAAATTTAAGGATGTATCAGACATGAACTAGTTGACATGTTAAGCAGGTTTAAATGGACCCATATGCAATTTGAGTTGCATATGAAAAGCCCATGAATTATGGTTGAAACAATTGTTTTACAACTAGCCAACAGGTGAAAGTGGTTCAGTATGATGCATGGATGAGGAAAACAACAAAATAACAACAATAGAACCAATTGGGAATAAGGTTTACCAATTTAGAAATTTATTTATTAAGTTAGGGAATTTTTGGTTCGTTAAAGGGATTACACAAATAGTTGTTGTTTTCACCAATTTAAATTGTGCAAAATAAATAACAAAATTCATATTTGAAGAGAATACAAAATTTTAGTTGGATTACATGTTTCAAATATTGAAAAAGGAATTACAATGATTTAATTATGAATTAAACAAGATTAAACAAGTTTTAATTGAATTTAATTCAAGTTTGAATATTATTTGAATTTTATTTGTTCAAAACATAAATGCAAATTCATATTTGAAAAGGTTATGTTTTTCTGGTTTGAAAACATATTTTATTTGTTGGAAAACAATTTCAAATGATTTAGTTAAGCATATTACCAATTTAATTGCATTAAATAAGAGATGAAACAACTATTCAATTGAAAGGTTGCAAACCAGAAAACAAAGTTGATATTCAAGTGTGTCATGTGATTTTGGATGAAATTCATGTTTTGGGTATTTAATTTGGAGCAACCATTTGCAAGTTATTAATTATGCCATTTAATTTGGCATTTTTAAGAATTCTTAAATAACATTAATTTTAATTGCCCAAAATGCAAAACAAGGTTGATAAACAGAAAGTACATTGAATTTGGACTGAAAAACATATTTTATTTGGGTTATTTGAATTAAATATGAATTACTTATGGAATTAACCAAAATTAAGAGGATTTGTTTGAATTTGAAATTTGGATGTATTTGAAATAATCAAAACAGAAAACAAAAGCATATTTGAAAAGTTCAGGAAATTTGGAGTGGAATACACATAAAGTTTGTATTATTTGGATTTATGAATTAGAAATTATAGCCATTTGAATTCTAGGGTTATTTTTGTAAAAGGCAGGGGCTGTGCTGTGAGGAAAAACAGTGGGACAGGGGCTTTGTTGCAAAAACTGAAAGGCCAGGGGTCCTTCTGCGAATCTGCCACCAGATCTGGATCTGGCGCAGATCCACAGATGCCCCCAGTCGATGACAGGCGGGCCAGGGGGGCCACGCAGGCGCCACGGGGCACGGGTGGAAGCTGACGGGGCTGTGGGGGTGTATGACAAGCGGGCCCGGGCTCTGGCGGAAGAAAATGCGAAAAAGGGCCCTTTGCGCGGCCGAGGGGGATCGATCCCTCGCCCGCTGGGCGCGCGCTGAGGGAGCAGAGCCAGTGCGGTGAGTTTGCTGTTGTGACAGGTAAGGATCACGACTGAATATGAGGCGACCCCGTCGCAGATAACTGAATTTTCGACAGAGCGCTTCGTTCGCTGAACCTGACGAGAACAAAAACCGACGATCGCCTGCGGCAGTACCCGGAGTTTGCAGCGACGGTGGTGGGTGTGCGAGTGCGCTGGTGCGTCGTGCGTGCCACGGGCGCGTGGAGACGTACAACAAGGAGCGGAAGGGGGGAGAGGAGAGCGGGAGGCGATACCTGCTGTCGATGGCGACGTGGACGTGCAGCAGCAGGGAAGGTTTTCCAGTCGATGGCGCGGCCACCACGGCTGCCTCCAGCACCAGCCGAGGAGACGAGGGGGTAGAGGCAGGCGCAGCGGCTCCATTCCCGGCCACGGTGCATCCTCGAGGTGTCGGTGGTGGCCGGGGGGGTGGCAATGTCTGACGGCGGATGTTCGGTGTCGATGGGGTTCAGAAAAGACAGGGGGAAACAGGGAGGAAGAAGGAGATCGGCGGTGCTAGGGCTAGAGGGGAGGGGTCTAGGGTTTAGGCTAGGGCGAGGTGAGAGGGGAGGTGGTTATATGGTGGGGAGGAGCTCAGTACGGCTAGGCATCAGAGGAGGGAGAGGTTGATCAGAGGGTGGAGGTGCAGTCGTACAGGGTGACGACAGGGGGGAGGAAGACGACAACAGGTGAAGGGGTATGGGCCAAAAAAGAATGGGTTGTGGGAGAAAAAGGGAAAGGGGTGGGCTGCCTCTCTTCTTTTGGGATTTTTCCTTTTCTCTTTTTGATTTTTTTTTTGTAAAGGATAAAAGGGAGAGAGAGATAGAAAAGGGTTAGGGTTTTTCTTTTATAAGTTATTTGTGTTAATTTTTAAAACAGAAACTAAAACAAATGTTAACATTATTTTCACAGGTTTGAAAATTTTAATTTGATTTAAAATTATTCGTTGAATTTTTCAATTGGGGTTGGAGGGTGTTTATTTATGAATAATTTTTATTAATTGCAAAACAGTAATTAAAAGCAAGGTTAGTTAATGATTTCAAAATTTGAAATATTAGTTGGATTTTAAGTGGTTAGTTGAATTTCAAATAAGGTTTGACTTTGGGAATTGTGGAAATAAACAAATTTTATTTAATAAGCTCAAGCAATTTTGCAAACATTATTGAATTTAATAGTTGGCAAGAATTTTAATGTTTAAACCACAATTTGATCATGCCCATTATGATTGAGTGGATTTGAATTTGAAATTATCATTTGGGGTGTTAACAAAAGGGAGTTTCATTAACAAGCAATTTTAAATAGATCAACTTCCAACTATTTGAAAACAATTGAGTTGTTGTAGTTTGCAATTTTTAAATTGGAAATTTTTGAACAAGGTGTGAAAGTTTAAATTGTTTTGAATTTTGGATTTGTTTTGAAAACAGAATGCAATGCTCATGTGATGCATGTGATGCAAGCAACGGAAAACAAACAACTTCCTACTTAAGGTAACACCCCAGGTGTTACAGGGAGAAAGGCAGAAGTAGGGGTTTTACCTCCTCACGAGGGCCCTGAACCTGGGTAGATCTTGTTGTTTGCAGTGCTAGTTTCAATCCTCACGCGGCTACTTGCTGCGTGATCCCTCTCCGAGCGCCTCCAGCGTCCATCGTCCCCACAACTTTAGCCATCCTATGACATCTGCCGTGACACCACCACGACAGTTCCTTTTTGAGAGGCCAAAACCTTTCCCCATTTGGTTTTACCTTTCATTGCTGGACAATGATGTTTCCCTGCATATTATTGTTTTGCTCATTGTGGTGATTTCAACGAGCCCAAGATCATAAAAAACGGAGTCCGGATGAAAAAGTTATTGCAGTTTTCGTGTTGTTGTTTTTGTTAGTCTTGCGGGGGGCGGATATTCCGGTTCAAGTTTGAACTGGAATATACGGTTGGCATCTGTCCCTTACTCCAAAGTTTTCAGCTGAAAACGGCTAAGGACTGGAGTTAGAACTAACAGAAGTGAACCGGATTATTTATATCATATTATTCTGGAGGGACCGGAATATCCGGTTTAGTCGCCTGCGCGGGACAGAACCCAACCGGATTGTTCATTTTAGACCGGATATTCCTGTCGGACCGGATTATTTGGTCCAGTTTTGGACCGGAATATCCTGCTCAGTCTGCACACAAAACGGCTAGTTTTTGTGGGGACCTATTTAAGGGGGTTTTCTTCCCCATTGGCCCCAAGCCTCCAAGCACGATTTTCTCCCTCTCCCCCACCATTGTTGACCTTTGATAGCTTGCCCCTCTCCCAATCCCTCCTATGATTCTTGCATATCTTTGAGGGAGAAGTTAGAGGAGATCTAGATCTACATTTCCACCAATCCATCTTCCTTCTTAGTGAGGGAAACTTAGTAGATCTTGATCTTGGAGTTCTTGGTGTTTCTCCTCCATTGTTCTTCCTCTCTTATTCCCCCATAAGCATTTGTTGCTTTGTTGGAATTTGAGAGTGAAGGATTTGAGCACTTGTGCTCTTGCCATTTGCATCGGTTGCATCGGTTTGCTCTCTCCACGAGGATTCGTGGAAAATGAAAGTGTGTGAGCTTGTTACTCTTGGGTCTTGGATCCTAGACGACTTGTGGTGTTCTTGGGAGCCTCCAATTGAGTTGTGGATATGTGCCCCAAGATTGTGGTGACACCGAGAGCCTCCAATTAAGTTGTGGATGCGTGCCTCGGGTTTGAAGGTTGCCAATAGTGGAAGGTGAACTAGGCCTTTGTGGCGGGGTTCATCGGAGAATGGGGTGAGGCCTTTGTGGCGTTGAGTAGGCCTCTTGTGGCGAGCTCACACCCCTCCAACGAGACGTACTCCCCTTGTGGGAGGAACTCGGGAATACATCATCGTCTCTGTGTGCCTCGGTTATTTCTATACCTGAGCTTTTCACTTATTCAATTTACATTGTGATAGCCTTCGAGCTTGAAGTTATATATCTTTCTATCACCTTGTTACTTGTCTTGCTTAGAATAAGTTGTTGGTGCACATAGTTGACCCTATAATATTTAGGTTGTATGCTTGTTAATTTAAACACCTAGTTTATTTCCGCATTTAGCAAGTTTTAACCGGAAAAGTTTTAATCGCCTATTCACCCCCCCTCTAGGCGACGTCATTGTCCGTTCAATTGGTATCAGAGCCTGGACTCTCTTATTAGGCTTTACATCCTAGAGAGTAAGATGTCGTTTAGAGAAATAGAGCACGATCCCACTTTTATATTTTATGATAGAAATTATGATGTTTGGAAAATTCGCATTCTTAATTTTCTTACGGACATGGGTCCAAAGTATGTTAAGAGAATTGTAGATATGGATTTTCCTCCTCCAAAGGATTCTCAAGATTTATCTTTAGAGGGTGAGAAAAACTCTTATCTCGATACTCTTGTATCTAATGGTCTCTTGTGCGTTTTGAGCGATGTAGTTATTGATTCAATCATGCTATTTCAGAACGCTCATGAGATATGGACAAAACTTGAATATATATATGATGTGTCCAACATTATTGAGGATGATTGTTCTCCATCCACTTCCGGCCGTGATGAGTTCACATTTTTCTCCACTCCACCAACATGTGATTTGTCACAAGGTAATGATATGGTGAGTGGTGATAGAAATTGCATTGTGGATAGTAAATTTGCTATTGACTATACTTCATCTCTATCCCATTGCAATGATCTATCTTTGGACTTAATATCTTCTAGCACCCAAAGTTTCATACATGCTTGTGTTGATAGTCCTTGCATATCATGTAATAGTTGTTTAACTAAATCGCATGATGATATGCTTCATATGTTTTGTTTTCATAAAAACAATGCTTCCATTTCCTGTAGTACTTGTGTGGCTAACAATGTAGACGAAT
This sequence comes from Alopecurus myosuroides, assembly GCA_028641055.1. Classification (NCBI taxonomy): domain Eukaryota; kingdom Viridiplantae; phylum Streptophyta; class Magnoliopsida; order Poales; family Poaceae; genus Alopecurus; species Alopecurus myosuroides. Next base: position 277,265,116 of record CM054063.1, read on the forward strand.
CCCATATTTTGGTGGAACAAGACATGGACCTTATTGGTGCTTCAAGTCAATCTTCATCTTCATTATCCATTTCTCGTATGTGCCTTATGGCTAAGGATTCAAAGGTATCTCCACCTTTGGAACCCACTACATCTTGTGATAATGAGGATGAGGATTTATTTTGTGGAGAGTATGAGGATGAGGTCTATTTAATGGAGAAGGTTCAGTTGGTTCTTCTTGATCTCCCTAAAGGTAGTAAATCTATCACTCCTTTGGGTGAAATTTTGGCTTTTGCTATTTATAGCACTAAAATCATTGAAAAGAAAAGGTGAGATTGAAAGAAGTGATGCCGATGAAAAGGCATCCCTCACTACGTCTCTTGAGTAAGAGTATGAGCTCCGAGTTACTCTTGAGGAGAAACTTGAATCTATCGAGTAGCTCTATAATGAACAAATAGCCTATCTCACTAAAGCACGTGACCATACTAATGCTAAATATAAAGTGCTTAAAAATGAAAAGGTTGAATTTGTTGTTGCCAATGCTAATCTAATTGAGGAAAACTCTAGGTTGAATAATGAGCTTGCCAAGTTGTCTTCTTCTATTTCTAACGATGCTTGTGCTACTAACTCCACATCTTGTGAAGCATCTTTGTTGAAGGAGAATGTTGAGCTAATGGCTCAACTTGAGTTGATGTCTAGCAAGTGTGGGAAGTTGGAAGAAAGCCATGAAAAGCTATCTCGCTCTCATGGGGATCTTATAGCATCCCATACTAAGCTAAAATTAGCTCTTGAGGCTATCACTACAAAGGTAACATCTTGTGAGCCTCATGTGGTTACTAGCACAATATCTTCTCGTAATGCTATATTGACTTGTTCTCGTATTAGTAATTCATCCTCTCATAATGTTTCTACATCTTGTGATGAATTGCTTTCCTTGCCTTGTTGCTCTAACAATGAGGCATCTACTTCCTCTAGCTCTTGTGTTGATTCTAACCATGTAGAGTAAATTAAAGAGCTCAAGTCCCAAGTCACTTCTTTGAAGAAAGACTTGGAAAAGAGTCATGAAGGGAGTTCCACCCTTGACAAGATGTTGAGAGTGCGAAGACTTCCAAATGATAAGAGTGGACTTGGATTCAACTACAATATCAAGAACAAGTCCATGGTTGACAATAAGAAGGGCCAAGAACAAGTCAAAGATCCGGCCAAGATTATTTGCTTCAAGTGCAAGATTGAAGGGCACCATGTAAGATCTTTCCCTTTGAAGAAGACGCCTCTTAGTGATAAGCAACTAGGGAAGAGGCCTTTGTTCAATCTCATGCTCAACCACGAGTTGAACAACGACCACCTCCTAAGAAGACTCAATCCAATGCTCCTCAAGTTAAGGAGCCTATCAAGAAGAAATAAAATATTCGATGTTGCTACCTTTGTCGTGAGAAGGGACACTTTGCTTCTTCATGCATTAATGGTACATTATCCAACCCTATCCTTGTTGATCATGTTTATTCCAATCGGAAGGATAATGTGGGCAATGCGTTTGCCAAGTATGTTGGTACTCCAAGTGGTGTCAAGAAAAGAACCATTTGGGTTGCCAAACCTATTGTGACTAACCTCTTAGGACCCAACTTGGTTGGGGACCAACAAGCTCAGACTTGATCAATAGGTATTGTTGGAGGGCATTGGAGACTTGGCTATCTCATGAAGAATTAAGGGATCTTCATCAATTATATTTTCTCAAGCCAAGTAACTTGGATTATATATATCTCTTATCAAATGTTCCTTCTTGCGTACTTGTATTTAAATCATATATTCATTGAAAGTTGCATGCTCCCTTGCATCTGTTAGTTTTGTCTCTACTATGTGTTTGTATATGATGTGCTTACTACTTACCCATCTTGGTAATCTATCATGAGTTTGTGGTTTTCACTTCATGTGCTTGTGTGCTTTGTGTTGAGCCTCCATTTCTATTGTTGCTTATTTTAGTTGGCTCTTTGGGAGATTAATGGACTATCCTTTTTGGGGGAGTAATATGATTTGCACTTTAAGATCCTAAAATGTGTGTACATGAGGAATACCACTTTGTTTTGATATATCAATATTATCTAGTCTCTTTGTGGTATGTCTTTTTCATGAGAAATTCAATTTCTAAATGTCCATTAACTCTCTCTAGTTGGATTTATTTTTGCCTCTTATTGATTTCAATGTATTATCACATTATGGGGGAGTAATAAGCTATGTGCATATCACAAGCCTATAAAATGTGAAAATGTGAGGTATTGCCACCTAGAGTTGATATTCTACTTATCTTGTTCCTAAGTGGAATGTTGCTCAAACAAGTTCCATGTTTGCTTAAAATATCTTGTGTCTCTCTTCTTTGGTATCTTGTTTGTTATAGAGTTTCTTGTTGCCTTGCTTTTCGAGTTTTATTTGAAGCCTTCAAGAATCTCTTCCTAAGCATGTTTTTTTATGGTTCCTATCTTTTACCACATGCTTATGTTCTGTGAATATGATTGTGAACAAATCTACCACCGAGAAATATCTCCATACATCTCTTGTCTTTGACAAGTTATAATAATTTGTGGTAAGTTTATTGATCATATTTACTTTGGCCATTGCTCAAAAATTGCCTTCTTTCTTGCCAAGGATTTGTTTGGTTCAAACTCCTTTGTGTCTTCCTTGCTCTACTAAAAAAAAAATTTATGCTTTCTTGAGTTAGGAAAAGCAATGATCTCATACTAGTGCACTTATGTTCAAATTCATACTTCTTTGGGTTGCACTATTCTTGGGGAAGCTACCCTACATTGAGTAGATCACCGTTCTTTAAATTGGTATTGCATCTAATTCATTTTATTTAAAGATGACTAGTGTTTGAATAATATATATGGAGAGTAATGATTCCATTATGTGCATTTTGTATTCAAATTCAAGATCATAAAAAATGCACTATTATTGGAAGAACTATCCTATATGCGTTTGAACACTTGTTATCTCTAAATTTGTATTTTATCCCAATTACTTGTCTCTTTGGAAGAACATTTTTCGTCTTGGTACTTTGTGTGCTATCATGAAAAGTGTAGAGGGTTTGTTTATTCTTTGATTTTTTTTTTTGGTATCTTCTCTATTTGGTTTCCTCAATCATGTGTTGATTTGGGTCTTGATATAATTTGGACAATTCTCTTTCTTTTCACTCTTGTGAGTGGCTTCTTGGTTTAATTGGTTCTTTGTCCAATTTGTATCTTGTTTTGGTTCTTGAAAGTTTTGTGCATGCATATTTACTATTTATATCTTTTGGCATGCTTACTTTCATTGATCCAATATATAGGATAAAACTCCATCAAATCCTCAATGGCTAAGATGTGCATGAAATTCAAATTCATATTAATATGCACATATTTATGTGGAGTTTGTCCTATGTATTGTAGTTGTTCTAACTACTTTGGACCCAATGAGTTTGGGTACCATTTTGTACTTGAATTTTGTTTTTAGGTACAATGGAGATACATTGGTTGCTTGCTCCATTCATAAGGAAGGTGTTCTCACCATGGTATTATAGGAGTCAAGCTACGATGATTATCAAACTCGCATCCTCTTCATCACCAATGTCGTCTCGGTAACAAGTATCTATCTCATGCATACATTTCTAGCTTTCAACCTTGTGTAGGTTTCTTCTTGGCATGACTTCTTTTTGTTGCATTTCATTTGGTTCTTGCAAATGTCTTATCAAAAGCATCTTTATTGCAACTATGAGTAAGCCGGGATGATTACATACTAAGGGGATATTTATAATTATTTTTATGATTCACCAATCGCAAGTATATTAATCTAGCAACTTCTACTTAAAGTCTCTCATATGCAATATTGATGAATTCTCAAAAACCATTTGAATCTTTTGTGATATGCGTTACCTTTCTCGAAGCATTCCAACTATCACTTTTCCCTTGTGATATTTGTGATGCTTTGATGAGTTTTTGTTTGTTCATATATATCCCCTTAAGATTAAACTAAGCTTAGTGCTTTGCTTTCGAGGAAAAATCTTATTGGTATATTTATGAACCTCTCTTGGATATCATGTTCTTCCCCTTTGTACCTATTTTGTGTGTGCATGTTTTTGTGTGGCTATATATCTTTGTGATTGGTATCCACTTAGAAACTTATACACACGATAATAGTTACATATTCAATTGATATTCTATTTCTTTAGTGACCACATTTTATTACTTTATATTCCTTGGTGGTTCCTAAAAGGCACAAGCTTTGATTTTATTTTGGTATTCCTTTTGCATGTTAATAAGCCTGTGGACCTATGCGTTTTATCATTTGTTGGTTTGTGTGTATTGGAAATACATGATATGCACTATGTGCCTCATTTTTTGAAAGACTATGTTGATGATTTTATCATCCTATTAGTCTCATAAAAATGTTTTTCCTTGTCACACCCATCTATTTCGGTTGAGTAAGTCTTTATTTGTCGCTTCTTGATATTAATTGCTCAACTTTTTTTTGTTTGCAAGTTGCTTTGCTTCATTTACAATCTATTCTCTTGCTCTTGTTTGTGTTCAAAATTATCTAGAAGGTAGTGATGAATCCATGTTGTGCACATTATATAGTAATTCAAACCTAACATTGTGCATGTACCTTGGGGAGTTCCCTCTTGATTTTCTAGAACACTTGGTTGATCTTATCAAAATATTGATTTTGGTCCATCGGTTTTTCGGATCCTTTGGTTGGTTGCTTCTTTGTGAAAGTATCGTTCAATTTTATTTTCTTTGTAAATCTTTGGATCCTCAATATAGTTTGATCTCCCTCCATCTATTCATAGTTGGATATATGCACTTGATTTCACTCATATCATGAGGAATGCATACACTATGGGGGAGCTCTTACTATATTGGCCTTCTAATCTTTTTTCCCATTTCGGCAATGGATGCCAATGGGGGAGAAGTTTAGATGGTTTAAGGGAATTTGTTTTATGCTTTAGTTTCATTCTTAAGCATTTTCCTTTCCATGCTATTGCATCCTTGCTCTTAGTTTAGCATGGTTTCTTAATTCATCATATAAACCCTTGTAAAAAGGGATTGTCATCAATTACCAAAATGGGGGAGATTGAAAGCGCATGGTGCTCCCATATGTGGTTTTGGTAATTAATGACAATCTTCATGGACTAATGTTTGCATTGAGTTATCCTTGTAGATCTTGTCCATAGGAAATAATGGAGTTCATGTGTTGAACTCTATTAGCTTCCTTGATGGCCATTGTTACATTCAAGGATTTATATGAAGAATGATCATTGTTTGAGTTGAGCTTATTCCTAGTGTGTTTTGAAGAAAAGTATTAAGTGATCCTTCATTATCATCTTCAAGACATCATCATTTGAAGTGAGAAGAAAAGATACAAGGTTGATCAAGCTAGTGATCAACACACAAAACTACAAGTTGTACCAAGTGGGATTGTGTATCTCATGGTATGGTAAGCAATTGTAAATATAGCTTTGTAAACTAACCCATGACATATGTGTGTGGAATCTCTATGTGTGGTTAGGTATATTTCCATGGGCATGAACCAAAAGGAAGATTTCATATAGCCCATGGTCTATGTTGTCGTCAAGCGGTGTTCGTCAACTAGCTTGACGTGGAAGCTCAAGTGAATCATCTATAAGATATCCTATGCTTGATGCTTGCCACCCTTTTTGGATATTGTGGCCTTGTGAAGATTTTCCAAGAAGGGTCTCTCCCATAATTGTGTATGGGGGAGCTAGTCTCTCCCATAATGGTGTATGGGGGAGCAACTTGCAAGTCTTCATCAAGCGGAGCTTGTGCTAGCAAGCGCAATCAAGAAAGAAGATCCAACTTGAGAGAGTCTAGATCTTCTCCCTCTATCTCAAGTGGAATTCTCAAGGCAAAGGTATAATCTTTATAGATTTTCTATTTTACCGGTCTCGTGTCTTTGGGAGACCGGGTTATAGGATAGATAGTCGTACTATCAAGAGGGGCTCTCAAGTGAGTAACTTGATCGAATCGCTATGGAGAGCTCAAAACTTTGCATACTTGTCATATCATCTTTCTTGGTTCTTATTTGGCTTTTGTCTCCTTTGGGTTTTAGTGCTTGTCGTGATCTTCATGACAAGTCTTGGTTTTCTCAAAATCAGATTTCGTAAGAAAAACTTGTTGCGTTTTCGGTGGTGAAAATATTCCGCTCGTCTTTGAGAATGTTCCCACACCTTCCATGTGTGTTAATTTCTCCATACTTTTATTTGGATACTCCTTGCTATTATCTTTCCAATGCAATTGGATTTACCTCGTTCGGAGTTCATTCGCAAAAGTTATGTGCGTTTTCGTGTAGGAGGTTTTACCGGTTGTTCCTTTTTGAGAGGCCAAAACCTTTCCCCATTTGGTTTTACCTTTCATTGCTGGACAATGATGTTTCTCTGCATATTATTGTTGTGCTCATTGTGGTGATTTCAACGAGCCCAAGATCATCAAAAACGGAGTCCGGATGAAAAAGTTATTGCAGTTTTCGTGTTGTTGTTTTTGTTAGTCTTGCGGGGGGCGGATATTCCGGTTCAAGTTTGAACTGGAATATACGGTTGGCATCTGTCCCTTACTCCGAAGTTTTCAGCTAAAAACGGCTAAGGACTGGAGTTAGAACTAACAGAAGTGAACCGGATTATTTATACCGGATTATTCTGGAGGGACCGGAATATCCGGTTTAGTCGCCTGCGCGGGACAGCACCCAACCGGATTATTGGTACCGGATTATTCATTTTAGACCGGATATTCCTGTCGGACCGGATTATTTGGTCCAGTTTTGGACCGGAATATCCTGCTCAATCTGCACACAAAACGGCTAGTTTTTGTGGGGACCTATTTAAGGGGTCTTTCTTCCCCATTGGTTCCCAAGCCTCCAAGCACGTTTTTCTCCCTCTCCCCCACCATTGTTGACCTTGGATAGCTTGCCCCTCTCCCAATCCCTCCTATGATTCTTGCATATCTTTTAGGGAGAAATTAGAGGAGATCTAGATCTATATTTCCACCAATCCATCTTCCTTCTTAGTGAGGGAAACTTATTAGATCTTGATCTTGGAGTTCTTGGTGTTTTTTTTTCAATTGTTCTTCCTCTCTTATTCCCCCATAAGCATTTGTTGCTTTGTTGGAATTTGAGAGTGAAGGATTTGAGCACTTGTGCTCTTGCCATTTGCATCGGTTGCATCGGTTTGCTCTCTCCACGAGGATTCGTGGAAGTTGAAAGTTTGTGAGCTTGTTACTCTTGGGTCTTGGACCCTAGACGACTTGTGGTATTCTTGGGAGCCTCCAATTGAGTTGTGGATGTGTGCCCCAAGATTATGGTGACACCGAGAGCCTCCAATTAAGTTGTGGATGTGTGCCTCAGGTGTGAAGGTTGCCAATAGTGGAAGGTGAACTAGGCCTTTGTGGCGGGGTTCATCGGAGAATAGGGTGAGGCCTTTGTGGCGTTGAGTAGGCCTCTTGTGGCGAGCTCACACCCCTCCAACGAGACGTACTCCCCTTGTGGGAGGAACTCAGGAATACATCATCGTCTCCGTGTGCCTCGGTTATTTCTATACCTGATCTTTTTACTTATGCAATTTACATTGTGATAGCCTTCGAGCTTGAAGTTATATATCTTGCTATCACCTTGTTACTTGTCTTGCTTAGCATAAGTTGTTGGTGCACCTAGTTGAACCTAGAATATTTAGGTTGTATGCTTGTTAATTTAAACACCTAGTTTATTTCCGCATTTAGCAAGTTTTAACCGGAAAAGTTTTAATCGCCTATTCACCCCCTCTAGGCGACGTCGTTGTCCATTCAAGAGGGCCGTCCTCGGCGCAGTTGTCCTCCGCCAGGACGCTTGTAGGGTCGCCAGCGACCGGGGGGTGGAGGACGTCGTACTGGCCCCGTGGAAACCCCCCCAACCACGCGCTGAGGAAAGTTGCTCGCGGATGAGGCCGCACTCGTCCACGCGAGGCACGGCCTCACCCACGGTGGCCGAGGTGGTGTGCGACGAGGAGGGGACGCAAACCTGCCGTTGGAGGCGTCGGTGTTGTCGGCATGTGGCTCCATCGTGTGGGGGAAGCGGCGGTGGGGGGAGATCTAGCTAGTATGTATTGTAATCGCTCGCCGGCGGGGGAGGCGGCGGTGAAAAATCGCGGCGGAGGCGGGTAGGGTTTAGGAGGGGGTCGGACCTGCGCGGTGCGGAATAAGTAGTGGCTGGGAGGGCGATTCGAGGGGGGGGGGGGCGCTACCGCGTTTTCAGACCGGGCCGAATTTTCGGGCTCTGCTACGGCTTCGGAACTGAACGCATCCCTTAAAAACGCTGGAATTTCTCAGTTCCGGCACTTTTAGGGGTACTGCTAGAGTTGCTCTTAGTACGACACCATGAAGGCTAGCCGCCATCTTGGCCACCATCGGGCCCAGTCGCTACCCGATACGAAACCTTTTTAATAATGGAATACAGCAGCGCAGCTTTGTTTTATTAGGAGGGAACCGAGATAAACACAGATGAAAACATACAAGAGTAAAATACACATCCATGGTGTCCGGTGGGTTCACTATGGTCATTGTAATTTTTCCTTTTTGCTGGTATGGTCATTGTTAGAAGGGTCCCATCTTTGAAATAAGTGGCTCAAGAAAAGCAATAGATTTTCAGTGTTTTTCCTCTTCTTGTTTGAGAAGTGTAGATAAAATATACGAAACATAAATTGATCTCTAACTTTTGTCTAAGCAGATTACTAACTAATGTGTTAAGACATTACCTCATCAAAACACAAAAGTAGTATGGCTATACCTTGCAAACTAGTCTGATGATGAATTTGCTAGACATGGCGTGCACAATATGGCGTTGAAGCATCGATGAGTGCCGGGTTTAGACGTAGATCGGGAGAAGAACATCACTAGATGTGGAGGCTTCACACGGTGAGTCAAGCCGGCACGGGCAGCGGCGGCAGTGATCATTCCTCGTAGTCTTATCGGTAAGGGAAACAGATTGTTGAAGGTTCGGCCGCTTGCCAGGCCTCATATATATGTCGATGTACACTGAATTCAGATGGACCTAACATATATAATTAATTAGTTGGCCCTTGGGCAATCTGGTTGTAATGCTTGTACACACCCCCCCCCCCCCCCCCCCCCCCGCGCGCTGGATCCGCCCCTGGTGACGGCACCGCTGAAAGGCCAGCTGTCGCGCTACCTTGTGAGTAGTGTGATTGTCCACACGTTCCAGCCAAGTTCTTGAGCTACCGCAGTGCTCGGCGGCCGATGAATACGTGGGTGGATTTCTCGCGGACGGGAGGGAAGGGGAATGGAATTTTTTGGCAAGACAGACCACTTGTCCAAGTGTAATTACAAAAAGGACCACGTGTGAGTCAAATTGGCAAAAATACTGTGGCGGCAGGCCAGCCAGGTAACACGAGTCACCTGCCGCCACCGACAAAGCCGGCAACACTTGCCGCCACAGCCGACGGCAGCATGCTGGGTAGAACGGGATTGCTCTTACGCTCCGTACGGGAATAGAAAATAGTGGGCCCTGCCGCCAGCGCTAGAGGCGGCAGGATACGCTTGACCCGCGACGATTTATGCCTAAGATTTAATTTGGCATGCACGGTCAAGACTTTGTGGTCGCTCTCTTTCCTTGCATAGAAGGTGATGTGCAAGCAGAACATGCCGCCGGTGGTCTTGCATAGAAGGTGATGTGCAAGCAGAACATGCCGCCCCTACCACCGGCGGCATGTGGCCACGTCATCGTGCGTTCCCTGTGGCGACAGGCCCTACACGGCTCAGTTTTCCGTTCAACCCGTTTTGGCTGACATGCCGCCTGAGGCGTTGGCGGCAGGCCGTGCCGCCTCTTGCCGCCGCGGCAGGGGACAAGTATCGCCTGGCTGGCCTGCCGCAACGGTGGTTTTGTCAATTTGTTTTAGATGTGGTCTTTTCTAGCTTTTCACTTCTAAGTGGTCCTTTGTGTCAGAAATTCGGGGAATGGCGGTCCACGAGATTAACCATTTTGGTCGGGCTCTTGCGGATCCCATGGTGGATTTTTTGTTGTGTAACTAGGGTTGGACGTGTCTGTGTCCTGAACCTGCGCGAGCTAGTCGCATCTCGTAGTCCAACCGCCGAGGCAGTGGTTTGGCTGCGTGGCGGCCGGGCCTCGTCTATCTTATGGAGCTGCTTCGTGTACAACACAACCATTTAGAAGAAGAAGACTGTGCGATTACAAAGTTGACACGACTATGTGCGAGGTCAGAACAGTCAACAATGTGCGACGACAATGATCGTACACTAGTAGAAAACAGTTGGTCCATAGGCCAATTTGCCTATGTAACCGGATAGAGTTTGCACCGGGACTAGAGAGGGGTACTAGTCCCGGTTCGACGGCTACGAGGCATCACATGACTAGTCCCGGGTCGAACGGGGCCTCTAGTCCCGGCTCGTAATACGGAACGAGACTAGAGGGGTCTCACCCAGCACGACCACATGCGAGAACCTCTAGTCCCGGCTCGTAATACGGACCGGGACTAGATTTCCTCTGTTCTTATATAATCACCCCCTCTCTTTTCCCTCTCCTCTGTTTTTTCATTTTACATCTTGAGGGGATCTTGAGGGGTGTTTGCTAGTTTGTTGTTTTTAACTATGCACCTAAGGTGCTTGATGAAATGCCCGAGCTAGCCAGTTTCCTTCTTTTTGTTTTTCACCAGCGAGATCAAGTTTATTCCCATTTTATCCACGATTTTCAAGATTTGGCGGTGCCCATTCTATTGAAGTGTTCCAAGAGGTTAGCATCTTTCACCTTTCATTGATAATTAAGCTCATTTAGATCTTGACTAATTTTAGCATCGTGATTGCGTTTGATGTACTTATATAATGCAGATGAGACATTCATGAATGTTCGTTGACCAACGCTCTATAGAGTACATGCAAGGTGTGCGTTCTTTTGTCAACGTGGCTGAGGCAAACACGCGAAATGGATTTATGTGTTGTCTGTGCCCTGTCTGTCGGAACGAGAAGGATTACTCTTACTCAAAAACCCTTCATGTCCACCTGATGTAGTCTGGATTCATGTCCGGCTATAATTCTTGGACCAAGCATGGAGAAACAAAGGTGTCAGATATATGCCAAATGGGGATATATCCGGCATTGGCCAGAGGCTGAATTACTAGGGTGGCCCGCAGATAATGGAGCACGGTTCATTGGGCGGCCCAGTAAGCTGACGCATAGGAAGGAGGATTCTAGAAGAATCCGGATCACGGACCAATACGTCAGCCGGTTTGGAGAAGAAGCCGGATGTCTTAATTTTTAATAATGGGAATATTTTCCATAGACTTCAAGGTTTCAGCCCTGCAAGCCCTAGTGTCCGACTATCTATATAAAGTCGTACGGGAGCAGCCTCAAAGGCAGAACTCCACAAGCTAGAAGCTAGATCAACGAGAGTATATCTTCGCCGAGATAGTGAAACCCTACTCACCTCGTACTTTTTATGAAGGGAATATGCCCGAGAGGCAATAATAAAGTGTTTATTATGTTATTCCTTGTTTATGATAGATGTTTATTTCTCATGCTAGAATTGTATTAACCGAAAACGTTGATACATGTGTGATTAATAAACAAACCAACGTTCCTAGTGAAGCCTCTCTTTTAACTAGCTGGTTGATTAACAGATGATCAAGGTTTCCTGATCATAGACATTGGATGTTGTTAATAACGGGGTCATGTCATTAGGAGAATGACGTGATGAACTTAGAACCTAACTGAGTATAACAATACGATCAAGTCATTTATTTTTCTTGTTATGTCTTACATTCGGAGTAGCATTGTTCCTTAGACCATGAGATCATGTTAATCACTAATACCGAAATAATACTTTGATGACATCAAACATCACATCGTAACAAGGTGACTATAAAGGTGGCGTTAGTTATTCGGAAAGTGTTAGTTGAAACTCATGGATCAAGAGTGGGATTTGTCCATCCAAAATGACGGAGACATATACTCTGGGCCCTTTCGGTGACATCACATCGACACCGCTTGCAAGCACGTGATATGATCACAAGGATGTTATATCACGGGAACGAGAAAAGAGTACTTGTCGGGTAACGAGATCGAACAAGGTATGGTTGATACCGATGATCCGATCTTGGACAAGTAAAACATCGCTATACAAAGAGAAATCATTACGACGTTGAAATGTTCACACGATCACGAGAGTCATCGTTGAATATATAGGAGTCATCACGGATCTCCAGATCCCGCTGTTGATTATTGATCGGAGAGGAGTCTCGATCATTTCTATATTATTCGCGAACCGTAGGGTGACACACTTAAGCTTCGATGAAGCGTTTGAGAGGATACGGAATACTGAAAAATGTTTTGGGCAGCACCGAAATTGTTTCGGGGAAAATTGAAATAGTTCAAGGGTTTTTTCGTCGAATGGTTGTTAATAGAATTAACAAATGATTCGAGGTGCTATATGAAAATGTTTGTTAATGGAATTAACAAATATAAATAAAGAAATAAAAATGTTTTATGTATTTATTAAATAAAAACCTTTGGATTTTCTAAGTGGAAAATTAAGGGAGCATGAGTGGGTGTGAGTGGAGCTTCCACTCACATGAAGAGGGAAAAGTTGGGGGCACACCATGGCTGGCCGCACACCCCTCTTGGGCTGCCTCCCCTCCCCTATAAAAGGAGGGTGAGAGCTCCTCTTCTCCACACACTTGCCCACATCCCTTTCCCTCCACCCGCTGCTCCATTCCATGGTCTCCGGCTTGGCGAAGCCCTGACCGTGGAATTCTTCACCACCACCACGCCGTCGTGCTGCTGGAGTTTCGGGGAATCCTCTACTTCCGCTACCCCGCTGGATCGAGGGAACGGGGGTCTTCATCGAGCTGAACGTGTGACCGATCAAGGAGGCACCGCCGGATTGCGGTGCACATCTTCTCGCTCGGGATCGGCGTGAGTACGACTACGCCAACAACGAGATTTGATCTCGTAACACTTTGAGTCTTCGAGGGTATGTTTTCTCAAGACTCTCTTTCTCCCTGTTACATGTCATCTCTTAGATTAGATCTTGGCCTTTTGGTTTTATCGCGCGTAGGAAACTTTTTGCTTTCTATGCAACGTACCCTTCATTTTATACTTCAAGCTCCAGCCCTGATTTAGTGAGTTTGCAGGAGTAGGAACGCCTCTTAGTTGCGACGTAGCGAACCTGGGTAAAACGGTGTCTTCGTCTCTGGATTCTCCTTGCATTTTTCACCCACGGCTCTATCAACAGGCTTATGGCATCCCTTGCCACGAACCTAACTAAGAACACTCGATAGTTGGCGCCCACCATGGGGACAACGGCGTCGGGAGTCACATTCTGAGCGGGGATACTCGGCGGAATCGGCAACACAATTACTGTCGGAAGCCTGGAATTCGACGGAAACGTCAGACGCTTCATCGATAACGGATCTTACATGTCGGCACGGAATCACCTGGTAAGTTCTTGTGTCCTTCCTATTGGATCTGCTAACGGTTTCATAGGTTACGGAAAAGATGGATTTCCGTGGTGGGAGTAAATTTATCCCACCCGCCCTATGCCCAGTAGAAGACGGCTTTGATGCTGAATTTGGCTCGGATCTGCCTTATTCATGCATTAGGGCAGATCAAGACTTATTATCTGCATATCTCCAAAGCATGACTCGGTTTTCCGCCTCTCAGGAGATGACTGCCCCCATATTGCACTTTGTTGGCATGGTCCAATCAGAGATCGACGAAAACACGGAAGACGAATATCCTGTGGAAAAGGCAGAAAACATTGATCTCACAGAAAAAGTGGATGACCCGGAATCCGCCAATCATGAGACAAGCTCTGAATCCAAATCTATTCTAGGAGCGAGTGAAGCAAAGCTAGATTCGGAAACCGGATCTGCACGTGGAAACTTAGACTCCGATGATGATGCGGATGATTTCAAAAGAAAGATCAAATCCATGCAGGGAAGCTTTCACGAAGTACTCATGGCTTTGGAAAGTCGGATGCTGAGGAAGAAGAGGAAGAAGATCCCAAAACACCTCCGCCAGCTGATAAGGAGAACAGAGAAGAAGAAGATGGCGAGGAAAGCCTGTCATATCATGATGTTAAAGAATTGACGGAAGACGAACCTCAGTAAAATCCTCCATCCTCCAAGAAGAAGGAGAAGCCGCCAAAAAACTATTCACCAAAGCCGAGAAGATTTTTTTTTGACAAATTGGCCGATATAGCCAACCAAAACCTGGAAGTTGGTGGAGGCAGCGGCGTAAAGATAGCAGAGAAGAAAAAGAAGCAATTTGAGGCAGTACCAATTCCACAAATGTCGGTACAGGATGAACTCGATCTAATCCAAACCCTGGTTGAAAAAGATGAACCACCGGAAGTGCTGGAAGCCAGGAGGCAAGCCATAATGCGACAACAACAACATCGTTTCCGGACTCGGGAAAACCTCCTCAAAACCCAAGCTGCCGTCAAAGAGTAGCAGGAAGAATTCGAGGAATATGAGCGCCGAAATAGATATGGAATCAAACCTACGAGGTTACTCGGAATTGCAAAGGCGGAAGAACTGTCGGCCAATGAGCGGTTTGAAAACCCGTCCTGGCGGAGGCATGTTAACATCACAAATGCGAAGGGCGAACGCATCTATAAGACTGCTGCTGATAACGTAGAAGCCGCATTTGCCATCCTCAATGACGACCTTTACTCCAATGACAAAAAGCTTCAGGGAATGTATGCTTTCTTAGGAAAAGCACTACAGAAGAAGGAGCGAGGCCAAGCGCGTTCCGGCAAATTGCACGATGATTCTGCCTTGTACACAACCGCAACGAGCGCAGCTGCAACACCCGATCCAAGCGAACCTGGTGTAACACCCGGGGTTTTCCCCAATTAGTTTTGTTTGTTTTCTTCTGCATGTCATAGCATCTGCATCACCGTGCATTTTAAAATTTGTGAAATAATTAAAATTGTATAAAACCTTGTTTTCTAATTTTTTTTGAAATTGTTTGATGCGTGAATCTTATACTAAGGGTGCCTAAAAACAATTTCTGTAAAATGATAAAACAACAAAACACAACAAACAAACAAAAAAAAATGTTTTGGGACTGCTAGGCCAAACCGGCCTAGCAGGAGCTCACACCAAAAGCCCAACTCCTAGCCCATCTCCCTTTCTTCCTCCTTTGTCCGTACAGGAGAAAGCACGCAGGATGCGTTAACGTGAGCCCCTCCTGGTCCTCAACCACCAAGGTCCCCTCCCACCTGCTCCCCTCCTTTCCCCTCCATAAAGCCACCTCCAGGAGAATCCCTAAACCCTAGCCCTTCCTCCTCCTTCCTCCTACCCCGCCGCCAGTTCCTCTCTATCCCTTTTCTCTCCCTCTGCTCTCTAAATTCCTGCACCAAGGGAGAGCGCCGAGGAACCTCATCCTTGCCTTGCCGCCATGATCGTTGGCGGGCCGGGACGACTGCGGGAATGGAACCGTTGCGTGATCCTCGTCGTCCTCGTGGTAGAATCGGAGCCAAAGCCGCCCTGGAGCGATGCCATCGTCATCGCCGTCGTCAACTTCGTCCGTCCGCGAGGAGCGCACGAGTGGGCGTCCCTTCTCTTCGTCCCCCAAGCCTAGCCCTTCGCCTCCTTCTCTGACTTCCCCCACGGTGAGCCTCCTCCTCGGGATCTCTCCCTACCCCTCCTCGTGCTCTGGGAGCGGCGCCATCGAGCGCCGCCCGTTGCAGGTCGCCGCCATCGTCGTTCTGTGTCACAGTCGTGAGCAGTAGCAGCCTCTGTTTTTCAGTTTCGTCAGTCATACACCGCGTCGTTACAATTATTCTAGCTTCGGACCTGTATACAATCAGTAACAGCACAATAGACCAGTGGCTGGGAACCCTGGTCCGCGCTCCTGGTGACCCAGGTTCGAATCACCAAGGAGGCAATTCCCTCCCCTTTTCCCTTTTACCGCCCGGTCCGACGGACCCCACCCGTCAGTGACCCTGCAGGCCACCCCAGCTTTCCCCGCGCCTCGTCAGTGCCGCGTGGCTGCAGGCCCCACCTGTTAGCCTCTCCTGCTGGACATCCATCTGGTGACAGAAAATCCCAGATCCAGATTTGGATCCGGATTTTTTGCATCTGCCCCCCTGTTTGTTCTGTTTTTATACCGGTGCCCTCCTTTCTTCTGTTTCCATCACGAACACACCTCTGCACTTTATAGAAAACACCCCACAATTCAAATGCACATAACTAATTCATTTTAACTCCAAATTTGAAAAGTAAAATATGTTTTCCAATCAAAATTCTCTGTACTTTTAAAATATACAATTTGTTTACTGTTTTTCCTAATTAAAAGTGGTGCAATAATTCAATGCTTTAATTAAACCTTTTAAATTGCAAAACTTCATAATTAAATATTTATAATTCCAAATTTGGCAAATGAGATATCACATTGAAGCTAATGTTGTATACATTCCGTTTTCATCATCCACCATGCCATTTAATCACTTCAACCTAATGTTTGCTTCTAATTCACTTAAATAACTATGCATGCACCTGGGATTTTCCAAATGCAACCTTATCTTTGCATTTGGGCCCATTTAAAATGTTTCATCATGTCTTGTATTTATTTTGATGCACCCTTTAACTTGTCATGCATATAAAATAGGATCATGCTGGATCTTTTGCCGTAGTAGTAATTGTTGCATCCGGTGTTTCTTTTAGCTTTTGCTTCTTCGCGGATAGGACGTTGAGATGATGTGAGCACCGACAAGTTCTTCGGATGTACCTCTACTTGCTGGATTCCAGGCAAGTATACTCACTTGCTACCTATGTTGCCTTTCCTCACTTGTTACCGATTCTTTCCGTTGTCTTTATGCTAGCCTAGTATTTTCGATGCTTGTGTTCCGATCCCATCACATGTTTACCCTGCTGCCATGATATTGCCTTACCTCCACACCTATAACCCTGTTGCTTGTTGGCCTGTGTCGTAGTAGCATGCTTAGGTTTGTTTGCGCTCTAGTCCTGTTGTCCTTTGTTCTATCACCTGTTTAGTTTGATAGTTGGGTTTCAACTTAATCAACAACATGTTAATGCTTGGGTTAATAATAATTTGATGATAAGGCACCGGCAGGAGGCCCGACGTGGTTTTGAGGCCTGCTAGTGTCGAACTTAATTAGCAAAAGGGTCTTGTCCTCCGATCCATGATGAGCGCACTAACCGCATGTGGGAAGCGAGTATGGACGTCCCCCGCAATTCTGATTCGATTCGCATCTCGTCCAAATCGCCACACTTAGTTCGGGCTTTCCATTTTATGCATGCATATGCAGGTGCGAACCCTTGGCGCCAGGGTGGAACTTTTGTAGTCGGCATTTAGGGCGGCGTGGTCTTAGAGTGCTATGAGGGTCCCCCTTTGCTTCGTGGGGGCTCGATTAGCCGCGCACGCACAACACGTGGTTCTTTGGGCTTGATGTGAAGAAGAGTTGGGTTGTGTTGAGTGCCTCGCTTGGTGGAAGTGCATTTCCATCTGGCGGGTTATTCTTACGTGTATGGCCAAATTGGTGCATCCCTGAAGGGTTAATCTTCTCGAGAAGCCGTGTTGTCCGCGGTTATGGATGACTTGGTGAAAGTGCTGGCTAACAAGTACTCAGACAACTTACACTTAACGATAATAACTTGACTAGTAATATAGATTACCTCCACCATAAAAATGAATGTCACCTTAATCAACAGGGTGAGTTTCCTTGGGCTGCTTCCTTAGTAGGGGGTAACACTGGATGGGTATTGTTTGGTGAGTAGTTGTAGTTGGTTCTGATACGCTCTCTTATCCCTTTCTATTAGCCGGAAGTTGTAGCGCGTCTCTTTAGTTGTTAGTGCTGCCCGCTGCCGCTTCTTTGCAATAATCCCTTCCTTCCGTTCTACCCAAAGTATTTGTATCTTGTGATGATTGGTTACGCTGGTATCTTGTGAGTATGGTTTATCCACTTGCCAGTACTTAATAGTACTGACCCACGAATCCATTTCGTGGCTGTATATTCCACATTGCAGTCAACAGGTTTGAAGTCTGACGACGTTAGCTTGGGAATCCCTCCGGCTTGGCCTGGGCAGGGATTGGACGCCATCGGTTATCTTCAGGACTCTTAGTCCAATTTGTATCTTGTTCGTAGTCGGACACTATGTTGCTTCTTCCGCTGTTATTTGGATCTTTGTATTGTATCAGTTGTATTCTTGACTCGTTTGAGTCGTCTTGTATATATCTCTTCTGTTGTTGTTGCGGAATATTCGTGAATTGTTGTAATGTTATCACAAGTGGCAACCTGAAATCGGTTAGTATGCGGATTTGGGTGGAAATGCCGAAATCTGCATAGTGCCCGATCTCGGGGCGTCACACCTGGAGACCCAGGAAGTTCAAAGGGAATGAATGAAGACCCCAAGAAGTAAAAAAAATACATATAAGAAGGATGCAACGTCCAGGAGAGGGTCCACCCGCCAAAAGGCGAAAATAATGCAAAACCCCGTTTCGACAAAGATCGGGAAGACATAAATGCTCACCGCCAAACTCGTGGAGAGAAAGACGTGAACGAAATGCCGCCTCCGAGGAACCCGAGCCATAAATCCAAGAGATATGAACACACTCACACATGTGAGAGATCCCAAACCCCGCCAAGGAACAAGGAAAGAGTCAGAAGTCAAACTCCACCTTATTCCAAAGGATGGGATGCCGGAAGATATAGGGATAAACCAAGACGAGCGTATTAACGCAACAATGAGCCAGAGAGAAGTAGATCCCTCTCAGCTCATTAAGACGGAAGGTATTCCGCACACGCTGATAAAGCGGAAATAGATGACTTGTATCTCGGACCAAAGTGTTTCACAGACAGGATCCGGAATATCAACCTACATGCTGGCTTCGCCAAAGTCGGGCCAAGTTACCCAAAGTATACTAGAAGCACAAACACGGATACATGACTCTCAGATTATTATAAAGTTGTCCATATCAATAAAGGGACAGACTTGGAAGCCGTGAAGCTCGTACCTATGATGCTACTGAATGGAGCACGCGATTGGATTAACGGATTTCTATCAAGAATGGTGGACAGATGGGAAGATATGGCTAGATTTTTCGCTCAGCATTTCCGTGGCACGTACAAACGCCCAAAAGATTATTAAACAGCTATACCGTTTCACCCGATACGAAAATGAGTCATATGTCAACTTTATTTCAAGATGGACTGCAATTAAGAACAACATCTCTAGAGTAAGTGACGTCCAAGCAATGTGTGCTTTCGTCAACGGTCTCAGACTCGGCCTTGTACCGTTCATGGTCGAATGCATAAAGACATAGGTTCTATTCTAACGACCGCCAATGAGCATGCAGCAGCCAAAGACGACATTAGAGCAAGTGTCGAGCTCATTCAACAGTTTATCGAAAAAGGAGAAGTAAGCTTATGCAAAATACATACGAATCTGAATGTTCTTTGGCTTCATTCTCTCATGGATCACGCATCTGAAGCAAGGTCACCGACAAATCTCATCTTCACCGTAGTCGACCAATTTCCTTGCCGCGTGTTTGGCTCGGGACTTGTCTACACGATCATGGGTAGCATTGTTCAGCTCCTCTTCTTGCTCGAGGTGCCCACGATCAACTTCGCTATGCGCGAGCTTGTTCCGTAATTCCTCCGAGTCAGTGTCGGGTCGTGAGGTGCTCGGTCCGCAGTGCAATTTTTTTTACTAAGGACGGCATAGGGGCAGTCGAGACATGTAGGGTCAGGGGTGTCTCGAGTGCGGCATCTACTAACACTACAATGAAACAAATAATAACCATTGTGGCATTTTTGGCATCACCGGCGAGAAACGACCACATCGATAACCTCAAGCAAGTGCTATCTGGGGATTACCGGCGTATGCGAGGCCTCGCCAGTGATTCTAGGATCACCAGCGTACGCGAACACACCAATGATTCTCTGGGATCGCCGCGTGTTCCGTCCATGCTAGTATTCCGTTTGGATTACCGGCAGCGACATCGCGCCAGTGATTTCAATTTCAGGAATTAAAAATATGCATTTAATAGGCTGACAATTACCAACAAAATACATGAAAATAGAAAATTCACACACTAGTAGTAGTTGCGCCACTGACCACAAACATATATGAGTTTCACTCAACTCAACAAAATTCTTATTGTCCATCAATCTCGATAACTTATTAGAACTACTGTCATGAGAAGTTGTGATCATCTCAAAGGTCATCATCCTCATCCTCGGACTGATACTTGGGGTAGTCAGGGTGCTTATACATGAAGTATATCTCCACGGTACCATGGTCGAGAAAAAAGTTGCACGGCTCAACAGGTTGCATTTCGTAGCGATCAACAGCTGATGTCCAACTAGCAATCTCAAATATGTCCAATGTGTTGTTGGTGCATAGACTCTGAACTTCCGGTTAGGCACCGTCATCTAGGCCAAGGTGACCTCAAATGTCCCATAATCCGGTAATGGCAATGCCAACATGCTCCAAGAAGTCATGTCTACCCGTGCATGCGATGTTCTGAGAAAAACGACAAGTAACATTGGCACAATGGAATTGATATGTTTACCACTAGCTATCACAAGAAAAGTAGACTCATAACATGTATAATTTAAACATACCATTTTAGTTTGACCATCCTCTGGCAGAAATATGCCAGATATCCTATTCTTGCACCCAGTATAGCCACAATCCTCACACTGATTCATTTGATGCATATTATACATGATATATAATCAATTGAGTAACCACTAAACAATGAAAACAACTATACCATTTGTAACCAATTTAAACTACACTAATACAAATATACAATACACTAAATCTAATTAAGTAACTAAATATAAATTGTCGGCATTCTAACAAAAATACCAAACTACAGTAAGCAACAGTTTTGTGCCTCATATCTACATTAAACACACAAATTACAGGGATGATGTGGGCGAGTATAGTAGTATGCACAAGATGTGTATTCATGTATATCACAAGACTCGCTCGCACCACCCCAGGAGCACGTAGTTTCACAATCTTTTAATCATCCACAGTCAAACAAAAATACCAAATTCTAAACAAATTGTACCTAATATATAGGTCTAATAGCTACACATGTAAAATATATAACTAATTCTATACAAATTTGAATAATACATATCTAAATCAACTAACTGTGTACATATCTAAATCAACAAAAATTCTCACGGCTCGGGGACGTCGATGTGGCTCGAGGACGGTGAGGGAGGGGAGAGCGGCGCAGAGAGGGCTCGGGGACTGCGCGGGCTTCATGGGGACAGCGATGCGTGGCGGCACATGGACGGCCAGCGCAGGCGAGATGCGGGTGTGGGGATCAGAGCTCGGGGGACGGATAGATTGAGATGCGGTTGTGGGGAGATCTCTGGACGGCGAGGTGGAGGGGGGATGATGAGGAGGGGCGGTGTGGGGACGGCGAGGCGAGGCGGGACTGCTCGGGGACGGTGAGGCGCGGGTGGGGTTTCAAAAGATTGGCTCCGACACACAAGAGCATATCCATGCATGGCCGAAATTGGATGCAACAAAATAATTTGCGAAAGTAATTAACGAGGTAGAGATGAGGGAAGTTACCACAAGTACTAGAGCACAAAGTAACTAACTCCTTCCATCGATGTACTCCATTGGTTTATCTAGAGAGAGAGTTTAATTAATTGGAGATGGAGAGAGTGTGGGTGTGTGTGCAATTAAGAGAGTCTGAGTGGAGGATAGATATGGGAAGGAGAGAGAGTGAGTGGAGGAGTGAGAGTTTTACCTGGGTAAGTGAGAAGGAGAGAGTAAAAAGGGTGAAGAGCAAAGAACGAACAAAATAGATCCAAAGAGGCAAACCGAAAAATGAGTGACGGAGAAAGGTGCTCACATGGATACAGAACTTTTGTGTCGCAATTATGGGCATGGGATTACAAGGCACACCGGTAATGTCCATACAATCACAGGCGTGTTAAATAAATTACACGCAGTACTGTTATACACTTTCAGACAACCCCTAGGGCCCACATATCAATGGTGTGGCGCTAAAAAAGACACGCTAGTGATTGTGGAGTGTCACTGGCGGGGACAATTTTCCACGCCGGTGATTAGTTCTAGAATGCCGCCCGAACAAATCATCGGCGTGGGTTTGGATTGGCTCGCCGGTG
Organism: Alopecurus myosuroides; assembly: GCA_028641055.1. Taxonomy (NCBI): domain Eukaryota; kingdom Viridiplantae; phylum Streptophyta; class Magnoliopsida; order Poales; family Poaceae; genus Alopecurus; species Alopecurus myosuroides. The sequence goes on from CM054063.1 coordinate 277,287,267, forward strand.
ATTAGGTGTCGGCTATTAGCAGTTTCCTTGTAGTGTAAACTTAGAATGTGGAGAGCCTGTTTATGGATTTCTGCTCATGGGTCATCATCTCGCGGCTATATGGACATCATGTAGGTGGTGTCCTGAAGGAGAGGCCCGAGGCACTTGTGGTCATGAAGGACTCGAGGTCTTTGGTTGTCTCCTTTGCTGAAGGTGGGGGCATCATAGCGGTGCGGAATTGTCGCTTGGACGTGTGGCCGTCACACTCTTGGTCTGCCTCGTTGGCGACAAGATCTGCCCTTTGAGCGCTCCATTCATCGGTTGCCCGCTTGCGTTTGTCTAGCACTTTTTTCATCCTCAACAACTCTTTTTGTTTTGGTGCCAGACATAGAGGTAGGAGGTTAGCTCTTCCCAGGATGAGCCTTTGGGTATGTTACGCCCCTCCACGAACGCTCGATTTGCTGCATCCATCGCTTGTCGGGAGATTTGTACCGTAGGGAGAGGGCGTCGGTGCGGTCCCTTCGGGCGAGGCGCAGACCTTGGGAGTTTCGTGCCTCCTTGGGGCTCAAACTCTTCCTTCTCCTCAGATTCAATGGTTTCTGGTTCCTCCCCATTATTCGAGGATGCGGGTTTCCCCACGTTCTCATACTCCGCCTCGTTGTTCGCCCTGCAGACTTGTTCGAGAATTGGACCTTCTGCCGTTGTTGAGGATTTTGTTATTGGATTCATCAACATCATCGCGCTCGATACTACGCCTTGATGGTGCCTTGACGGGGAGACTTCTTGATGATGATGAATTTTAAGTCCCCGGCAACGGCGCCAGAAATTCTTGATGCTTGTGATGGCGTGTTGGGAACCCCAAGAGGATTCGTGGGGTCCAATTTCGAGAATATTTCTAGACCAACTTTTCTGAAATAAAAAACACCAGAAAACAGGGAACTGTCGCTTGGCATCTTGTTAATATGTTAGTCCCGGAAAACATGTAAAATTCTATAAAAAAGGGAGAAAACATGTAGCAATTGGCATAATAGCAACATGGAACATCAGAAATTATAGATACGTTGGAGACGTATCAAGCATTCCCAAGCTTAGTTTCTACTCGTCCTCAAGTAGGTAACGATAAAACAAAATAATTTCTGAGGTGACATGCTACCACACAATTTTGATCATAATATGTAAAGCAGAGCATGTAAACTAGGATCAAATAAACTAAAGATGTGATCTATATTTGATATCAACAAGTAATGCATAAACAAATAAGAAGAAAGAAGAAAAACTTTTAATGAATCAATACTAAAAGACTATCAACCGTGCAAAGTTTATTAGAGATGATTTAAGCTTTCAAAAACAACAATATTATGCACGTCAAACGATCTTCACAACCCCTGTTAGGATCAAGTCAAGCTTTCCACACGATGCAATGCTTGAATATTAAACTATTTGCGCACTAAAAACAAGCAAGTGTTCTGCGTTGGTCCCTGGCACCGGGATGTTATGGCAAAGAGAACATTATGGGGGGTTTGGAAGGTCAATGGAAGAAAGGCTCACACAGCTAAAAGTGGTCATTAGACAAGAGAAATTCTTACAACCGAAACTATGCAAGGAGTAGGGATTGCCACACAACGGATGCACACCAAGTTATAAGTGTATGAAAGCTCTCCAATGGAACTAGTGGGGGTGCATCCAACTTGCTTGCTCACGAACACCTAGAGCTCATTTGAGGAGGCTTATCATTGGAATATACAAGCCAAGTTCTATAATGTAAAGTTTCCTACATAGTTATGAATGAATGATAATATGAAATCTTTCTCCAAACGGAAGCACTGGTGCTAAACATAAAGCACAAGTGTGGTATAAAGGATAGTGATGCGCCCCCTCTCTCTTTATTCTCTCTTTGGCCCCCTTTTTTGGGGCTTTTTCATTTTTTTTTATATATCCTCACCGGTAGGGGCAACATACTATATTACAATGAATCATCACACTTTTAGTACACATAACTCATAATGGACTATCTCTGATGTATCCAAATGCATGCTCCTGCCAGTGTAGCAGTATGCATAAATAACCATGAAGCTCATCATCAAGTAACATAATGGAGGTGGATGTTGTGCAACAATATATCTCAGAATGGATATGGAAATGCCATGATAGGTAGGTATGATGGGTGTTTTGAGAAAAAATATATGGGCTTATGTGTAGGAGAACAAAGTCCTCCCACGGGATTTGGATGCACTGGCAAAGTTTGCACCAACTCTCAATGTGAGAAGGGCAATGCACAGTACCGAAGAGGCTAGCAAATATGGATGGTGGAACTGCCAGGAACCGCAACATAGACTCACGAGTTAAAAGGTTGCAGCAAGCAAATCATCTTTACAAGGCACAATGCAAATTACTCCAAGAGGGTCCGTGGCAGTGACAAGTCACTGTTAGCTACCCCGACCGTAGCGCGTAACAAAAGGCCGAACAGGAATGTATCACTCGTAGCAATCATATACAATTGTTTCTATCAGCTGGTAATTTTAAGTGCGGCACAGTTTCAAGTTTCTTAGACCAACCATTAAAAGTTATACTTACTAGTCCTTCCTGTTTATCCATTAAGCAAATTAATATCTCAAAACAACAGTAGTGATTCAAGTGAAGAAGTTTAGTGATCTACAAGACCATGCGAATTTTTCCACTATACCAACTACCACATAAGCATTTCTATTCTCAACCAAGCACATATATGTGACAACAAAAACTCTCTCTAAGCATATATCAATGAAAACTAGAGAGTACTAAAAGCTCTGAATAAGAGATGAATGCAAAACAGGAGCTAAATAAATGCAGCTGCTAGACAAAGATTAAGAATACAAAGTACTCCCATGAAAAAGCGGAGCGTGTCACTCTCCAATAAAATAATGCTGAGGTACAACCAAGCTTATTGCAAAAATAAAAACAAACTTAAAGAAAAAATAAAAGACGCTCCAAGTAAAGCACATAAGATGTGACCGAATAAAAATATAGTTTCACTAGAAGTGACCTGATAATTTGTCGATGAAGATGGGGATGCCTTGGGCATCCCCAAGCTTAGACGCTTGTGTCTTCTTGGAATTTTGTGGGATGTAACTCCGGGGCATCCCCAAGCTTAGGCTCTTCACTCTTCTTGATCACGTCATATCATCATTTTCTCTTGACCCTTGAAAACTTCGTTCACACCAAACTTCTAACAATCTTCATTAGCAACGTTAGTGCAATCAAAATAATAAATTCACATGGTTTAGTTTCAACACAAGACTAACACTCATAAACACATTAGATACTGTCACAACTTCTTTTAGAACTCTTTTTCTCAAAAGAATACCAAAAGAAAGAGATTAAGATGCAAATGCAATTATTGGCAGAAATCTGTCAAAACAGAACAGAAGGTAAAGATGATTTTTTTCGAAAATATTCTATTTCTCAAATAAAAAAGTGTTCAACTAAGAAATGTTGCGTATATATCCCAGTAATACGCATAAAAAAACTCAGGTCGTTTTGAATTTTCTGTCATTTGATACAAATTTAACAGTGGTCAGCAGAAATCTGTTTCCTGCGCAGAAATCCGAAATATAGTCTCAACTTTGCACTGGAGGCTTTACTTGGCTCAACAAAGACACAAAAGAAAAGATACAACGGGGTTTATAAGGAAATAGAAAACACCCAGGTGCAAAGCACACAAAAAAACGACGGAAAACGGGTTGAAAACGGAGAAATAAAACGGGTTGTCTCCCGGTAGCGCTTTTCTTTAACACCTTTCAGCTAGTCATAGAAGGAAACTCAAGTATTTTCAAGTGAAGAAGCATCAAAATCAAGCTTAGAAATCTCCTCAACAATGAATTGTATTTCATCTATAGAAGTTTTTTATGTCCCTTTATCAAAACTTTTAGGCACACTACTTTCATCAAATTGGTTTGCAGGAACAATCCAATCAAAATTCTTTTCTAGAGCTTAATGCATTCCTACCAATTTAAAGGGTATTGGTATTTTAATTTCCTCATCATTGGCTTTACCCGGTGTGCTATTAACATCTACACATGATCCTGACATCTCAAATCGGTTAAAAAATATTCTAGCCTCAATGGCAACATCACCAAATTTTTTAAACAAAGTTTATAGAATAAACTCTCTTTTTTCGCTATCCTTAATGTTATCAAGGTTGAGGAACATTTGTTTTATTATGGGATTAATGTTAACAAACCTAGCTTCCAGCATACGAACTAGAGATGCTGCAGCGGTTTCATAATCTGGAGCAAGTTCAGCTGAGGATCTATCCTAAATTCTTTGTGCTTACTAACATAATTAAATAACTTTCCAATATTATCTTCCCCAATTATATCACCGCTACCTATTGGTACTTATTTCAAGGTAAACTTGGGTAGAATCATGATTAGAGACTAAACTAAGAGCAGAAAAGCAAAAATAACAGCTATGAAGTAAACTAATTTTTTTGCGTTTTTGATATAAAGAAGCAAAACAAGACAAAAATAAAAACAAAACAATAAACAAAATAAAGAGGTTGAGAGTGAGAGACTCCCCTTGCCAGAAGACTTCTTCCTCCCCGTCAATAGCACCAGAAATTCTTTGCTACTCCTTGATGGTGCCTTGACGGGGAGACTTCTTGATGATGATGAATTTTAAGTCCCCGGCAACGGCGCCAGAAATTCTTGATGCTTGTGATGGCGTGCTGGGAACCCCAAGAGGAGGGTGTGATGAGTACAGCTGTAAGAATTTACCTCAGTTAATATCCAAGGTTATAAATCCAGTAGGAGAAATAGGATCTTCAGAAAGTTGATGCCACTAACAGTGGTGATGGCGCCTCACCGGTGTCAGCAACAACTGGAACCTGCACACAACACAACCAAAATACTTTATCCCAACGGTACAGTGAGGTTGTCAATCTCACCGGTCTTGTTGAAAACAAAGATTAGACGTATAGTGTGGAAAATGGTGTATGCTTGCACTAAGTAAAGAAAACAGGTAATTGTAGTGGTTTGTTTAACAGTGTAGGAAAATGGACCAGGGTTCATAGGTTCACTAGTGGTGTCTCTCCATAAAAGATAGCATGCTGGGTGAACAAATTACAGCTGAGCAATTGACAAATAAAGGTTGCACCGTAGTGCAACTACTATGATATTTAGTGCGGGCATTACAACAATATACATAGACCGTAATCCAACTGCATCTATGACTAATAATCCACTATGAGATTATCATCCGAACCCCCTTAGGTATTAAGTTGCAAGCAACAGATAATCGCATTAAGCAATGTGTGTAATGTAAACAATGATTGTGCACGCGGGCACTCACACCGATGTTTTCTCCCTAGTGGCAACATCACATCCTCTCCCGTCACGTTTATATCACTCGAGCACAGGCGAAAAGGAGGCATGAACCCAACTATCAAGCATAAATACTCCCTCTCGGAGTCACTAGCAACTACTTGGCCAGAGCAACCACTAGCAACGGAAAGAATGCAAGATCAAAAATAACATATGCAATAAAGACTATAATCAACTTGGCATAAGTTCAATATTCATCGAATCCCAGGAAACACAACACATAGAATTACATAAGAACAATCTCGATCATGTTAGGCAGCTCACGAGATCTAGACATTGAGGCATACGAGGAGAAGACAACCATCTAGCTACTGCTATGGACCCGTAGTCCAAGGATGAACTACTCACGCATCACTCTAGAGGCAGGCATGGTGATGAAGAGGCCTCCGGTGATGATCTCCTCTCCAGCAGGGTGCTGGGAGACAGCTTCAGAACACCCCCTGATCTAGGGTTGACAACGACAGCGGCTGCAAAACTTTTCGGGATTTTTTTTATCATGTGCGTAGGGTTTTCCTTCGGAGGGGAATAAATAGGCGAAAGGGTGACGTCGGTGGGCGACCAGGGGTCCCTCACCACCCCCAGGCGCGACCTAGGGTGGGGCCGTGCCTGGCTATGGTGAGCCCACCCTAGTGCCCGTCTTCGACTCATCTTCGGACTTCTGGATGCTTCTGGGGAAAATAGGAACTTCGGGATTCATGGGGTCCAATTCCGAGAATACTTTGAGAACAACTTTTTCTAAAATAAAAAACAGCAGAAAACAGGAAACTGACACTTGGCATCTTGTTAGTAAGTTAGTTCCGGAAAACGTGTAAAAATGCTATAAAGAAGGGAGAAAACATGTAGCAATTAGCATAATATCAACATGGAACATCAGAAATTATAGATACATTGGAGACGTATCACTCGACATGCTGAACCATACCGACAAGGTGGTGCAGGCCATGGTCAACGTGGGAAAATGAGTCGAAGCTAGATTCGATCTTGGACGTAGAGTCAAAAAGTGGTGGCGTGATCGCCACAAAGGTTGGTGTAGAGGTCGAATCCACTGCTTGGAGGCGAGTCAAATCTTGTAGACGTAGAAGTCCCACACGGCACGCGCGGAAATTCATGTCACCGAACGTACGATTGGTGTTCCCATTGATAGCGGTGAAGGTCGGGCATAGCATCTACAAGTTCTTGGTGAAGTCCATGGACCCGAATAGAATTGATTTCGTCCAGATCGACGATTCGTCCTTGAAGTGGTTGATGCCGAAGAAGTCCTGAATCCAGCGCTCTAGATTCCGACTGACGATGCGAAATGTAGTGGGGGTATCGGCATATCCCATTCTTGAGGTGCTAGGGTTTCGTGAGGGAAGATAAGCGACGGTGAACTACTCGTATTATAGGAAACATGGGCACGATTTACCCAAGTTCAAGGCCCATGTGAAGGTAAAAGCCATAATCCTTTGTGTCTAGTATTATCTCGGCGAGTTCGCCCAGATTAAAATGAAGTTGCGACTCGGAGATTCAATCCGGCGCGGGTGGTGTATGTGGTATGAGTAGAGTTTGCTGCAATCCCTCCCATCCTTTATATAAGTGGCTGGGTCTGAGGAGTTGTACATCATTTTAACATAGTAAGAGTCGGTTTCCTTTGCCTGCACCCTTAGTGGGATTGAATCCTTGTATCTTGATGGGCATGCGGTTAATCCGCACCAGGTATACCTAGGGGGGGGGGGCAGTCGGTTCTTTCGATCTTGTCGGTTTGGTTTCTTGGGTTTATAAATAATTCAGTTTTTAGAAAGTGACACCCAAATTAACCTTGCATATTTTAGGAACCGACAATTCGGTTCATCAAAATTTTGATTCGGTCCTCGGTTTTACCCGAACTGACCGAAATGATAGCATATTAGCATTTGTTGCTGGTGCTAGGGTGATACGTTCATATATATGTATTGGTCGCGAATTTTGATTGAAGATGTACAACAGAGCTCAACAAATAGCCTTTGAGTGGAGAACGTATTTAGGCATTAATAGATATTGAACCATTTGATTTCTTACATTAGATAGAAATAATGACATGAGTCTGAATGTGTGGGTGTATGATGAATCGGTCCTTTCGGCCAGTTCGGTTAAAATGAGCCGCAAACCGAACCGACAAATATAAATTCGGTTTTCTATAGGTGGGAACCGATTTAAAGACCGAAAAAAGATTTAACCTTATATTTCGGTTTCAGCTCGGCTTCGATTTCTCGGGTTTTTATGCCCACCCCTAGGTATACCAACCATGGGCACCGTTTGGTATAACCATGTCACCCCCTTGATGTTCAATACAATATGCTCATGAGCTTCCCTGCACGATTGATATCTATCTGAAGTAATTGGTGTTATGTTTGTTGGGTTTCGATGAATTATTACATAATGATCATCACTTATGTTTATGAGTTATTATTTCTGCAACTTTTTATGTTCTCTCACTTAAGGGCCCGAGTGGCATGACCTCAGATCTGAACTCTTTATGTCTGCATGAATATAATTGTTGTTTTAAATTTTATCTGCAAGTTTAATGCACCTCTTACTTATCCGGAACTGACAACCCGAAAGGTGGCAACTTGGGATATCAATGGGTATGGCAAGAGGATTACATGTGTTCATCGAGTGTTAATGTTTTACTCTGGCGCTTGGTAAAAGGAGTACCCTAATTACATTAGTTCCATGATTGGCCGTGTTGAAACGGGACGGTTGGGCAAAAGATGGTGTGCAAATCCTTATTGCAAGCACATACAACTATATATGGAACACATGCCTACGTATGATTAATAGACCAAGGTGATTTGTCCCCTGGACTAGATTCTATGTAGATTCGGAATTATCCGCCGCTACGTTGTTCCCAAGGACTAGCAAAATCGAAATAACGAAATTTTTGGGTCATCTCAATGGGTTCAGAAACCACACGTTTCTCTGGATCATCATAGCGTACTTCCACATATCCACTGGATGACCCTCGAAACCATAATCTGTTGATATACGGCGTAAATCCGGATGATTGATGGAAGAAACACCAGACATATCCCATACTTCTCGCTCTACCGGCCGGCTGATGGAAATGGACGGACTACCGGAGATATTTGTGTTACTTCGTCTGCACTTGTTTGTACACGAATGCGCGAGTTATACCGAGTACTAAGTAAATTATGGACAATTTCAAATCTGCGTTTTCGAGAGGGATGATCCACTCCGCAAATATCGATCGAAACTTGAACCCTTGTATAGGTATGCCATTTTAGAAAGCACAACAATCGAAATGGGTCTGTTATAAGCTATTTTAGTTCTGTCAATTGACCGGCTGTAATTTGTTCACCCAAAACAGTTTTTTTTGCTTGAGAGTTATCACTAGCGAAACTATGAATCTCAGTCCATCTTTGATTATTAGTGTTGCTACTTTATTGTTACTATTGCTCTCAAACTGCATGCAAGGCTCGCCATTTCCCCGTTGTTGTGGAGGCGTCATGGATGCAAGGAGGTCCTAGTTGTGGTGGTATGTGCGGGTTTCTGGTCAAGGAGGCTAAGGGCAATTATCCTCCTTCCTCCTTGAACCATGGTGTGCTCCCAAGGATGAGGAAGGCGAGGTGGCGGCGGGGACGCGGGCGGCATGGCATGTGCCATGGTGTGAGGCGTCGCAGTGGCTACTACATGTAGCGGGGCTCGTTGGTCGTCGTCGACAAGGGCATGCTACCATCTTGCTGCTCCATGAGCTTCGCGAGCGGGTCTAACTCCCTTTCACGTACTTTGGCTAGTGCCAAGGATGGCGGTGCCTTCTGACGTCGTTATCCTTCTTGTTTGCGTCATTGTGGAGCTTCAATCCGGTCTGACGTGAGTGGTCCGATTATCTTCGGGTGGAAACCTAAGCTCTCACGGAGCGGGGATCCGACGGGACGTTTGAGGCATGCGGATAGTCGTCTGTAGGCTAAATCTTTGAGACGTTTGTGGTGTGCGACGTTATGAGTCATGTGCGGCTTTGGTGCCGAGTGGTGTAAGTCTGGGTGGCGGCCCCGGAGATAGAGTCGTGTTTTGTCGCGTTCGGTGGACTAGCGTCGTGTGGACGAAGTGACTCTAGTAGACAATAAACTAGTGAGAAATAGCATTAAAATAATTTTTGATTGTGATTCAAGTCAGATCTTAAAGATTAAAAAATGTATTAAGTAAAACCTTAATTTTACACATGTTGGTCTGCACGTACGTCTTGAGAGACGAGAGGGACGTGTACTCCGTAGTGGTGTAGGATACGTATCCGTGCTCCGACAAGTATGGGCAAGGTCGAGTCCGATCCGTGCTCGCTCTATGGAACCGACCTTGGCACGACCGGGGCGGCGGCTATATATTGTGGTCACCTGCTCACGGCAAACCCCGCAAAGAGTCGAAGCCCGAAAGTGTCGTTTCGAGAGAACCGATCGATCGACCTACCGTACCCGCAACGCCCAATACGCCCAATACTCTGCCGGCGGCGCCATGGACGGCGGCGCTAAGCTTACTTTCGAGACTTCGGCGGGCGTGGATGTAGTTAGGAACTTTGACGAGATGGGGATCCGCGACGAGCTCCTCCGTGGCATCTATGAGTACGGACTCGAGAAGCCGTCGGCCATCCAGCAGCGGGCCATCCTCCCCATAATCAGCGGCCGTGACGTGATCGCTCAGGCACAGTCCGGCACCGGGAAGACCTCCATGATCACGCTCGCCGTCTGCCAGATGGTGGACACCACACTTCGCGAGTACGTAATCTCTAACTCAGCTCGCTATATATATTGCTTTATGTTGTCTTATTATTAATACCAATGCTTGGGTTAATGCAACAGTTTGCAATTATATTGAGTCCATGTTCATTATGTAGGGTGCAGGCACTGATACTGTCGCCAACTCGAGAACTGGCAACGCAAACACAGAGGTTAATGCAGGCCATGGGTCAATTCATGAGCATACAAGCCCATGCCTGTGTTGGCGGCAACGCAAACAGTATAGGCGAGGATATCAGAAAGCTCGACCATGGAGTGCACGCTGTTTCAGGAACGCCAGGCAGAGTATGTGATATGATCAAGAGAGGGACGTTGCGTCCAAGATCCATCAAGCTCTTAGTTCTGGTTAGTTCACCCTTCCATACCTCTTTCTTCTTCTTATTATTATTACGCATATAAACCGACTTTCTTAACAAGCTTTCATCATAATATATAGGATGAAGCTGATGAGATGCTGAAGCAAGGGTTTAAGGAACAGATATATGATATCTACAGATATCTTCCCCCGGAACTCCAGGTTGTTTTGGTCTCTGCGACTCTGCCCAATGACATTTTGGACATAACCAGCAAGTTCATGACTGATCCAGTTAGGATCCTTGTCAAGCGTGACGAGCTGACTTCAGAGGTTGATATCGCAACTCCTTTCTTTTCATTACAACAACAATATATACATCCGGTCGTGCTTAGGGCTTACACTTTCCATTTCATTTTATTGTAGGGCATCAAGCAGTTCTTTGTTGCCGTTGAGAAAGAGGAGTGGAAGTTTGAGACACTATGTGATCTCTACGATACACTCACAATCACCCAGGCTGTCATTTTCTGCAACACCAAGAGGAAGGTGGATTGGCTTACTGAGAAGATGCGCACCAACAATTTCACGGTATCGTCGATGCACGGTGACATGCCTCAGAAGGAAAGGGATGCCATTATGGCCGACTTCAGGTCTGGTACAACGCGTGTTCTAATCACCACTGACATGTGGGCCCGAGGGCTAGATGTTCAGCAGGTCTCTCTTGTCATAAATTACGATCTTCCAAATAACCGTGAGCTATACATCCATCGCATTGGGCGATCCGGCCGATTTGGGCGCAAGGGTGTGGTGATCAATTTCGTTCGCAAGGAGGACATCTGCGTGCTAAGAGATATTGAGCAATTCTATAGCACCCAAATCGATGAAATGCCGCTGAATGTCTTGGATCTAATCTGAGCATGGGAGAGGAGACTGATTATTAGCTGCTTTGGCTGGAATATCTCAAGTGGGCATTTGATTTTGTGTTGTGAGTGAAATAGTTTGGTCCTTGTACGATGAAAATGTACCATGTTGCAACTTTAACGATATATTAGTATTGTTACATATTTTTCTCCGAGGGAGGATACGAGACTTGTGTTGTTCGTCTCGTGCAAAATGATTCGTTTTGTCTCATGGCGTGTTATGTTCATGGTAAAATTCGCTTTGGCACCCAAGTGGAAATGCGCCCGGTATTAAAATACATATATTTTTAAATTACCAAAAAAAAAAAAACTCGCAGATACGCCTTCTTCATAAAGTTGTTCCACGGAAAATCGATATTATTTATGGATTATATAAAAAATACAACAAATAAAAGTCTCATAAAATTTGCCTTCTTGACACAAGAAAAAAGTATCGGTTTTGCTTGAAGGAATTTTGCAACAAGCGAATATTTTTAAAATATTTCGAAATGTTTTTAAAATGAATTTTAAATAAAGGGTTGCATATGCCTTTATTAGCCTAGACTAGACTAGACTAGAAAACAAACGCAGCTCTACGGTGACGTGGCTCCTGGCTGACTAGGTCCACCATATGGTCTGCTGACGTGGCTCTACTGGGCCCCACCAACTCTCTTCTTCCTCCCTCCTTGGTCGAACAGGGGACAGGAGGCCTGAAAACAGAGGAGCACGCCGGTGGCGGCCAGGCCATGACTATGCAGCGCGACTTGAGAGAGGAAAAAGGCACTGGACGAATGCGTCTCACAATTCATGATGGGAATTACTCGGACACCAAAAAAAAGAGCGCCTCCTGCTCTGCATCTCTCGCGGCGGCGGCACCCCAAAACTACTTGAGAGAGAGAGGCGACGGGACGGGACGGCGATATAAACTCCACGCACAATCCGCGCCGCCAGCAGTCGATTCCCCTCCCCACTCTCTCCCAATCCCCTCCCCCAACCCATTCCCCTCTCCCACCGCCACGCCCAATCCGCGCCATGGCGTCGGAGACCTCCGCGACGCCATATCTGTGCCTCGACCTCGTACTGGAGGTGCTCCTGCGCGTCCCAGCGTCGCACATCGCGCCCCTGCGCCAGGTCTGCCCGCTCTGGCGCTGCGCCATCGAGTCCCCCTTCTTCCGCCGCGAGCATCGGCGGCGGCGCAGGCCGATGCTGCTGCTCTTCCGCAGGGAGGACTACCACAGCCCCGACCTCCTCCACCTCTCTAGTATCGAGCTACACTACTTCGACGCTGACGAGGGCCAGCCCAGACGCCTCCTCCGCTTCGACACAGTGCCGACACCCGCAGCGCTCAATGAGCGGTTTCCTGGACTCCAGGCCCTGGACGCACCGCCCGACACCTTATTCAGGGTCGAGGCTTCCTTTGGCGCAGTCATACTCGTCTCCTACGCAGACAACCTCTTCGCCTGCAACCCCTGCACGCAGTGGTCGTCGCGGCTCCCGCCCATCCACCTTCACCGCGCCATCGTCGGGCTCTACACCGCCTCTCCAGCTCCAGGAGCTACGGCGTCGTTGAGGGTGCTCTTCTCCGACGGGCTGGGAGCTTACAGCGTGCTTGATCTGGGCTCCCGCGTCGTCACGGCCCTGGCCATGCCAGCCTCGCCGCCACAGCTCGCCACGGCGCTCCGACATGGATTCAGGCTAAACACCTACGACGACCCGCCGGTGTTCCTCGATGGTTGCCTCTACTGGAGGCCCCAGCACGAGGAGCATGCCGGCATTGTGACATTTGATACCCATGAAGAGCGTTTTTCGTTCATGGCTGCTCCACCAGCCAAGGTGGGACTGCACACCCTGTTTCATCTACGAGGCGCACTAGCTGCGGTCACTACTTCAGATGCGACATCCGCGCACACGCTAGAGGTCTGGGTCCGAGAGGAGACAGCGTGGCATCGACGACACAGGCTAGTTCTCCCCACCGACAGCATCACCGCTCATGTTCACCAGATTGATGGCATGGTCAGCCGCATCCCAGCATTTATTCTCCCAGACAGGCTAGACTTTCTTATACAGCTACCACGGGGAGCTCTTCATGCTGGGGGCTCCAGCCACGGTTTTCACACTGACATCATCGCCACACCCCATCTGTTTCAGCCCAGTCTTGACATCGACGAGTTTCTTACAGACAGCGGACATGATGAGGACGATGACATGTTTTTCAGTTTCTAGACAGGGTCAAGACAGCGGACATGATGAGGCTGATTCAACAGATATCAACAAATAGAAGCTACTACACCAGCTTAGTACATTTCCACAGTTATATATGGTCTTTAGTTCCGGTGCAGGGTCAAAGACACCAGGAAACTGCTTCAGCATTTATATTGCTTTCAACAGATAGAAGCTACTACAGCAGCTTGGTATATTTCCACATGTTTTCGGTGCAGGGTCAAAGAGACCATGAAACTGCTTCAACATTTATATTGCTTTCAACAGATAGAAGCTACTACAGCAGCTTGGTACATTTCCACATGGTGATGTATTGATGTTGATGCAGTTACTAGTCCGATCACAGTACAAGTCTACTACAAATCAACTACTTAGGTCCTACTGGCTGCTGAGCTTGCAAGCTTGCTAGTGTCCATGTTACACGCAATAGCAAAACAACGATGAAATTAAGCAAGATCGAACCAACGGGGACACGAGATTTTAACGTGGAAAACCCTTCCAAGGAGGAAGAGAAAAAACCACGGGCGCCAGCCAGCAATACTTCACTATTTCGGGTGAGGTTACAATCGCGCCGGGATTTACAATGTATGGCTTATCCCGTGCGGCGGCTTACAAGAGGTATATAAAGGCGGTCCTGACCTAACTAGGTCGGTAACAGGTAATCCAACTCCGACTCGGTAACAACTCGTACCGTACCGCGGGGGGCTACCGCCCCCCGCACCCCCCTCCGTGCAGTCCACGTTTGTGCGGGGCGAGTGTGGGGCCAACTTCAGACTTCGTTGCGCCTCCGGCTCCACTCGTCAGAAGTTCGGCCTTTATCAGTATATACGAATATGAATTTGGATCACCATAAAATAACAGTCCAGAGATATTCACTATTCAGAGCATAAGATAAGACCAAAAGGCGAGAAAGGACCAATTAATCCTGTAAGTAATCTCATATTTTCATGGGTAAGAGTTAGAAACGCCGTTGCTTTCACAAAATAAAAAATGCTCTTACTCTGACAACAAAAAGGAACCATCATTTAGGCACTAAAAATTACTCCATTCACTTGACTGGTACATTAATGAAGATTAATCCAACATGAAAATACTGCTACAATTTTGTAGAATGCCAATTGGCAATTAAATGGGACATTATAACATGTTGAGTACTTTACAATGTGCACATTAGACCAATGCTAACGACAGAAAACTGGTACCCTCATATAAAACTGTACTACAAGCCCCTATATATTTCTCTATAGAACATGAAGATGTATTTGTGGTATACATGCTCTTCTTCCATGTACCATATTATCGTATAAGGAACTTCACTGTCTGCAAGGTACTGTTCACCTACATCAGAGAATTGAATAGCCAGGATTTGACATTTTCAATAATAAATTATTCGAATTTGTGAAATGCATTTGTCCTATGGATTATTAAATTAACTATGAAATGTCTTTTTGCAAGTTGACTTTGTAAGACTAAAGTATTTCATTGCTAGCTAGATAAAATAAAAAAATCTTTGATGGAAAAATAAAAGTAAGACTTCAGACATGAAGATTTCGGCACACCAAAGAATACACAAAAGTCCAGATAGATTCATTTGTAAAGATTCTTTGTAAAGATGTTTTTGCCAGGTGTCACGGGTTAAATGTTAGAATTTTTTTTATTTCCATATCCGTACAGTGAACCATCCTTTCATGTGTCGTCAAATTGTTAGAAATCTATCAAGTGAACATTCCACGGTTAACCATTCTTAGGAGACAAATCACCTCATGTACTGCCAATCTACATTCATTCATTCTAAGCACTATATGTCGATGTTTACAGAACATGAAATTATTCCAGATAGGTTTCCATCCAAAACTAAAGCAAATAGCTTGCAATACAGCACAATCAAATATGAATGGACTCATCTGCAAGAGCTTACCAATATATTGCCATTGCCACTATGTGTTTAACACGAGCAACTTTGGCTGTCCAACACGATATGCAATTCGGCTAATTGTATTTTTAGCATATATGCCATCTGTTGGTGAGAAACAGAAGTGACATATCCTGAAACTGTACTTATGGGAGCAGCACATCCTGAAAAGCCTCAATTCATCGAAGAACAGAACGTTGTCAAGTACAGAACACCAAACCTGTTCATGGTACGATCCATCCTCCTGGTAGTGATGGTGCCTCCGTTCGACCAGAGAGAGAAGGTCGCCCCTCCTGAGCAGAGCACCACCGCCCCGAGCAGATGGAGAGAGGAGACATCGCCGGAATGAGCAGGGGAGCTTGGCCATGGTGGGCTTAGTAGAGGTGGGGCACCGCAGCTGAGGGGGTGGACTTGGAGAAGGAGAAAGCTCAAGGGGCTGCTGGTGAGGACGAGAGGGGTATTAGGAGGGAGACCATGGGCGGAGCAGGAGGATGCGCAGGTGACTAGGAAAGATTGAGCGAGCATGAGAAACTGAGAATGATCTGGGGAGTTGAGAGAGATAAAGATGGAAGAACTTTATGAGTGAGGGGATCGGGACTCGGGAGCATTGAGAGTAGGGGATATTTTTGCCGGCTACGGCTCTGGCTATATCGATTTTTGCTACTGAGTCCCTCACTATGTGGATTGCGTGCTGCTATTTTTGCTGGCGGCTGCCGCTGCTGCGTTGTGCTCTTGTTTCTGTAATTCACAAGTAGCGACGAAAATTCTGTGACTGGGAAGTGGGGAAGGAACATATATACAGATTTCTATCGTTTCTCTGCAGGAAATCATTGCCCAATAATGAAGAGATATGCCGGTCGGCAAATAAAGCCGTTATGATATATGGTACAAGATTTAGAGGATCGGTTTGAGCTTTCCTAAATATATATGACACCGTAAGTGAAGAAATATGAGAGGCAAAATGGAGGATCGGTCTGAGCCTTCCTAAATATATATGACACTGTAAGTGAAGAAATATGAGAGGCAAAATGGAGGATCGGTCTGAGCCTTCCCAAATATATATGACACTGTAAGTGAAGAAATATGAGAGGCAAAATGGAGGATCGGTCGAGATGCTCTTAGTACAACATTAGGTTATGTTACATTGTATAAGGAGGATAAAAGCCTGCAAAAACAGGTAGGAAAAAAAGGCGCCCGAATTATCACTTGATGCATTGTCGAGCTTCCGTAAAGATAGGCACCAGCAACCCTTACTTGTCCATGCGGATCAAACCTACAACGCGCTGAGTCGTTTAGGCGAGTTCCTAGATGGGTCGACAGTTGGATGAGATGGAAAGTGCGGAGACAGAGGTGCAAGTGGTGGCCGTGCGCCACCAGATGCCATCTCGTCTCTGACAATACCAAGTGTCTTTCTGGGGATGTCATACCATGTCAATGAGGACAAGCGTTTGGCCATCTGAGAGTTCTGTGGGAAAATTGGGGGCTCGGTAACATATAGGACAGAACACGGCGAAGTTTCGGTGAGGAGATTCAGTTTGCGAACTACAGTAGTGTTTTGTACCCTACACAGAGATCAGTTCTCAAAATCACGCGTACTGCAGCAGTAAATTGACGCGATACCAAAATCAACATGAACAGAGGCAAAGGGGGTTCTTTGTCCTAGTGCATCGCAAGATGTCGCGGCTCTTTCTGGAAGAGAAGCTGGGCGAGCGACAGGGAGGGGAGAGCGAGCGAAGTACTTACCTTGAGGCCGATGCAGCTGTCGCTGTGCGTCCTCTTGCACTGCTCCACTCTCTTCTTCAGATGTTCCCCGTCAGCTGCGGCACCCGCCATCTGCACAGAAGCAAACCGAGGTGGGAGAGGATCCCGCACGGAATTAGTAGGAGATTCATCTACGCGAAGTGAGTTGGAGGTAGCTGTGCGAGGACTGCCGCCGAGCAGGTGAGTGAGTGAGTGAGCGAGCGAGCGGCAGCGGCGGAGGCGAGGGAGAAGCCGTCTGTTCCGGAATCCCCTTTGCTCAAGAGCAAGACGACGCGAGGAGCCGGCTGGGCCGCCTAGACGCTCGAATCTACGGCTGGCCAGCCAGGCAGGGTCGCGTCGTGCTGGGCCAAAGGCCTGCAAGCCGCAATCGGCATGGCACGCGAGATAACACGGCTGTGGGCAACCAAATTAATCTCAAAAAAAAAAAAACAAATACGCCGCACCATGGCCTGGACCGTCTGGTCAACCACAGGGTGTGGCCGCACCGCTAGGCTAGACCCACGCCTGAACCCCCCTGCGTCCTCCTCTTCCTCTCTCCGTCCGTCCCCATGGCGCCCAAGGTTTTAATGGTAAGAACCCACCGCCGCCGCCGCTCACCCTACTGCGGCGCGGCGCCGTCGTTTATGGCGAAAGCAGTAGCCCCGCTCTTCAAACCTTCTAACGCTCGAATCGCCGTCGCTGCAGGTGGCGGAGAAGCCAAGCATCGCGCTCTCCATCGCCTCCGCCCTCTCCGGCGGCCGCGTAAGCCTCTCTCTCTCTCTCTCTCTCTCTCTCTCTCTCTCTCTCTCTCTCTCTCTCTCTCTCTCTCTCTCTCATGGCACGGACGAGCCCTACTGAAAAAAATTTGGGTTCACAGAAGCCGGGTAGATGACTCGTTTGGTCGCAGCTCAGGCTTCCCCTCTAGGAAATGTGGCTTGCCCCTGTAACTGTAAATCTGTAATTGCTTGCAAGCAGCCTAGGCCATTGTCGCTGTAGAGTAGCTCCAGGAGAGTCAGGGGATGCTAGAGAGCTGGTAGGACCGGTTGAACCGACATGGAGACTGATGCGGCTTAAAGCTCCCATCAGTGGGCTCCCGTTGCAAACTGAAACCAAATTCAGTGCCAGTTTTTTCTTTTTTGGGGGGTGCTCAAATCATCACTTCCAGGATGGAGGGCTACACACATGTTCTTGGGTATCTGCTACCACACTGCATATGTGGGCTATATCACGATGTCTCGAAAGCAAACAAGCATTAGGTTCTGTAACATTTCTCTCCCACCGCACATTTCAAGAACTGTCAACATTTGTGCAGATGTCTACACGCAAGGGGAGCACCGACGTCCACGAGTTTGATGGGATGTTTCAGGGCTCTCAGGCATTTTTCAGAGTGACGTCAGTCATTGGACACGTCTTCAGGTCCTGCATTTTTTGTTCAGTTCTTTCAAGAGCTTTCGTCACAATTGCATCACTTGATACACTAGGATCTAGTCCATGCCAGCTATGCACTACGCGATGCATTCGAATACATGTGCATACGCTTTTTTCATATCAGGCATGATACCTGGTAGGCATGAACACATGGTTGACCACTGCATATATGCAAAGTTGATACCTTAGACAAAATATATAAGTAATTATTCCACTTTAGCTGAATGAATATTGCAGCTGCTCACTCCAAATCTAAGCTTGGACAATAAGTTATTTTCTGTGCATTTTTTTTTACTCGATGTCTCGCCTTTTGCAGTGTTGATTTTCCACCTGCATATCAGAACTGGGAAGGGACTGATCCGATGGACCTTTTTAATGCTCCCATCCTGAGATCTGAGTCCAACCCAAAGGTAATGTGTTCCTCTATAACTCTGATTAACGATACAACTCACAGCAGCGCTCAGCAGTAATCAAACTAAGTGAATTATGTAAGAACAACTTCAAGTAGTTCTGCATATATATTGCACATTCACACATGAATTCTACTCTACCAGTAGATGGTACCATGGTAGATCTACTACCCAGTTTAGCTGACTCTCAGGCATCACCTATTCATATTTTTCACTAGGAGTGTTTACTTGGCCTTTTGATGTAGTCTCTACTTTCTAGAAACTAAACCGACAAGTTCCCTGTCATACCACAAAAGAGCTCCAAATTCTTGTACTTGAATAAATTTGTGAAGGAACATATAAAGGAATGATAATGAAATAGTTATCTGTCTCTTCTTAAGCTTTATGGTAGTACATACACAACACCACCATCACTAGAGTTTTATTTCAATATCTGAATACAAAACTGATGTATGTCGGTATGTATCTCTTGTAGGCTCATATCCAGAGACATCTAGCACAGGAAGCTCGAGGTTGCACATACTTGATACTTTGGCTTGACTGCGACCGAGAAGGAGAAAACATATGCTTTGAAGGTATAATTTCCCTTTGTACTGGAAACTTGGGTGGCGTACAAATATCTCTACGTGAAGTTTGTTTTTGTAGGATCTGGACTCTATAGAAATAGAATGCAGTAGTAAGTTCAAACAACTTGACCAATAAACAGAGAATGTCAGATGGCAAAATTCTCAGCTGGACTCAGTTAACTGCTGGATTATTTAGATTACTAGAAATTTCTCGAAGCTATATATAATTTATCTTCCCCCAAGGAACATTTACAATTCTATGTAACCCTTTGAAATTTTCTATACACGGGATTTTACTTTTCCCTGAGTAATGTAGTTGATATGATAGCGTCTCATTCATTACTTTTGCGTACACAACTTGCTCAATTCTCCATTACTCTGATCAATGTAATAACAATGTTAATCGTATGTTCCAGTAATTAATTGCACCGGTATTCCTGAAAATGAGGTTGGCAGAAGAATATTTCGAGCTAAATTTTCATCTGTTACCAAGAAAGACATATCGAATGCTATGGATAATCTTGTCTTGCCAAACAAAGACGAGGCACTATCGGTGGATGCTCGACAAGAAATAGACTTGAAGGTAGGAGTAGCATTTACTCGATTCCAGACCCGATATTTTCAAGGAAAATACGGAAATCTTGACGCAAGAGTCATTTCGTGAGTTCTCTATCTCCCTTTAGCAGTTTAGCTATAGAACTTTGTTAATCAATTGCATATTAAATTAAGTTTTTCTGACAAGAAAAACCCATCTACATTCTTCGAATACCCGTTGCAGGTTTTATATCTAAATATCTGTAATGTCAATGTTTATCATCTTTTCTGGGAAGTTCCTTTGTTCAATCTATTGAGCTTTGTAACCACCTTCTCAAATATTCTGCTTTTGACACTTTCCATAAATTTGATAGTGCAACTAATGTAAGTATGCCTTGACTGGTGTTTTCATGCTGGAGCGTACCATGTTTATGCTTTTCGTGTTTGAACGATTCATCTGGATTTAAATGGAGAGATTTGAATTGCAACAACTATTTACTTTTCTGTTGCAAAAGGCATTGATGCATTCCTGTTTTAAGAATCTCCTGAATTTGATCTTATGGTTTATTTTTTTCTTGTAAATTAGGTATGGTCCTTGTCAAACGCCTACACTTGGATTCTGTGTACAACGCTATCAGCAAATTAACACATTCAAACCAGAGAAATTCTGGTCTTTGAGAACTTACATTATCAAAGATGGTGATGAAATACAGCTTGAATGGGACAGGAAAAAACTTTTTGATTTTGATGTAAGATCTCATACCTTAGTGATTTTGACTCTATTCTTACAAGTATTCTAAGTGTGTTCATCATTCAATTTGGCAGGTTACTGTAATGTTCCAAAAGATGGTAGCCAGTGATGGAGCTCTAAAAATAACAGATATATCAGTGAAGGAAGAGTGCAAAGCCCGCCCATCTGGTCTTAATACAGTGAATTTGCTTAAGGTGCCACAGTTCTAAGACTGCCAGCATTTTCCTTGTTCAAGTTACAACTTAACTGGATAATGATGTTTGTATGGATTGCCACTTTGTTGCCTACAAAGTTCACTTTGTGTTTACCTGTATATGGTGCATTGTGCAATTCTGGTTGGACCTTAGTATTGTTATTCAATTGTATATAAATGCATATGGTTACAAAAAAAAATGTACATTATAATGACCTTAAATGGAATCTAGTACCAAGATTATGCGTTTGGATATGACCTGAGTTATATTTAATCAAAATGTGGACCCGGACATCCATTTGGGTGTAAAAAGGGCTTCTAGAATATGCTTAGATAGAGTTTCTTCCAATATTTGAATGAATTTCATGTTTTAGTGTACTGAATATTGCTCTTATCCCAGGTTGCATCAAGTGCACTAGGTATTGGACCCCAGACAGCCATGCACTTGGCCGAGCGACTTTACATTCAAGGATACATCAGGTTTCAGAAATTGGTCTCCCTTTTCTTAGGAAAATGTTGGTTTATTTGAAGTCGGCATGAGCTAATTTACCATATGGGTCTATTCATAGGTTGCATGGAATTATCTTAAATCTCATTCGCATTCCCAAGCTTTTGGATCAACATCCAACTATCTTCATCTCTATGTAACTCCATATATAACCTCCATACTAAAAATTGCACCTAGAGCTGCACACCTTCCAAGCGTACAATAAGTAGTATGGTTATTCACAAATATATTTAGCAGGTGGTCTAATTTATCCTTGTTGTACAAATAGAAAGTTCATACACCATATTCTCCTTAGAAGTTTACCTGCAACACTAGACGATTTTCTATGAACTGATGTAGACATGGACCCCATGACCTCATTCACTGGTCAAGAATTGAAGTGTTGGTAAATTCTGTTCTGATAGATTTACAATTACTTGAAGATTAAATTATTAAATTTAGTCATGTATTCATACTAGTAGATCATGTGTGTCCATTCTTCCTGCATGAACTTTCTTCATATATCGAGCTCATAGGATGCCATAGTCTTATTTTATTTTAGGAAGCATTTAAGGGTAACATTGCACTACTCTCTATGATGCCTTGTGTATTACATGGGATAATTTATTTTATTTCATCTGGAAGTTATGTAAATCTGTAGCCAACTAGTTATGACTTTTGACGTGTTAGTGTAGATTGTCATCTGACGTACAAACATTTTTTTACTACAACTGAAAATTGCATACATTGGTGGTGATGTATAGTTGGTGATAATGTTTGTTTTTCCAGTATACTGCTGAAGTTCTAATAATCATCTTTGTACAGTTACCCACGTACAGAGAGCACTGCCTATCCCGCTTCATTTGATTTTAGAAGTGTCCTTTCTGCACTAGCACATAATCCTTTGTGGTCCAATAACGTCCGGACATTAATGGATGCTGGTTTTGTTAAGCCTCGGCAAGGTCATGATGTTGGGGACCATCCCCCTATTACTCCAATGAGATTAGCACCAGAAGAAGCTTTGGAAACTGATTCATGGAGGCTGTACCAGTACATATGCCAGCATTTTATTGGCACTGTCAGTCCTGATTGTAGATATACAAGGTAGTGTACGATATTTGTATTCTGCATTTGATTGCTAAATTACATGTATTGTTGCCTCATTGACCATCACATGCGTTATTCCTGACCCTGAGATATCTAAATTTATGTCTTATTCTGTTCTAATGTCTAATGTGAACTTGTCAATCCAGCTCTTGTATTATTGAACATCTTCCTTTCTGGAAAAAAAATGGTTTGCAGGACTGCGGTTGAGTTCACTTCAGGCGGAGAGATTTTCCGTTGTGTTGGTCATCGAGTCACATCCAAAGGATTTACATCTATTATGCCATGGCTGGCTGTGGGTGAGAATATTCTGCCAACATTTAGAAAGGGGGACACAATTAGTATTCATAAGGTTGACATATACGAGGTAAGGCTTATGAGTTTATTCAGATCACCTTAGTTTGTGTTCTTTTATGTGGGATTACTGACAAATATTGATATACTTCCCTAAGGGAAGCACCACAGCTCCTGATTACCTTAGCGAGAGTGAATTGATATCTCTCATGGAGAAGAATGGCATAGGGACAGATGCATCAATTCCTGTGCATATAAACAACATTTCTGAGCGTAATTATGTCCAGGTTAGTTGAGGTCTCTTCGATCCTGGCAGTCTTGACATCTTATGTACTCCTTCTGTTCCTAAATATAATATGTTCTAGGTATTGCACATATTGACTACGGACTAATATGATTGAACATATGTACTAAAAGTTGTCTAGATATATGTGAATGTGGAAAAAAGCTAAAACGTAAACTTCTACGCCTGCATTTCTGCTTAGATATGTAAATATGTACGAATGCCTAAATGCAGCTACTTATCTTTGTTGAAGGTAAATTCTGGAAGAAGATTAGTACCAACAGCCCTGGGAACTACCCTTATAAGAGGATATCAGTGTATTGATGCCGATCTCTGCCTGCCAGATATCCGAAGCTTTATCGAGCAACAGATTACGCTGATTGCAAAAGGCAAAGCTGATCATCTTCAAGTAGTTCAGCATGTTCTTCAACAGTTTATGAGAAAGTACTCTTATTTCGTGAAGAAGGTAGTATATTGTGTATTTGTGTTAATAATCTGTGGATTTTGATGCCTTGTTAATTGCATTCTTATATATTTCCCTTGAGCCTGCTTACATAATATTCCAAAAGGTATCTGTTCAGTCACCTAATCACCTTGTTAGATCTTTATCAAGTATAAACCCTCCAAAAGTTACCATGCTTTCTTGCATTTAGCTGATGTAGTCAAGCATGGAACTCAAGATCTGCATATTTAACTTTGCATTGCGTTGCTAAGTACAGTTCAATGTCCCAACCTGTTTTTAACAACCAATATTTATTGATATACTATGAGAGGGCAGGCCAAAGTTCTTATTGTCCCTATTAGCTACATTTGGCTGTGTGAGCCTGTACATGTGAGTTAGCTTTCTACCTCCAGTTGGTTAGCCAGCCTTTACTTGCTGGCGACACGCTGTGCGTGCGGTGTTTTTTTCCTTCTGTAAAGTAATTAGTCTGAGCTCCTGCCTGATCGTTCATAAATATAACAAGACTTGTTAAGTTAGAACATATGTTTCAGACTATGACTTTGAAGAATTTTTATATGTGGTGTATTCTTAGATGAGACAGCTGGTCACTTGCGACTGTAATGATTTGCAATTTACAATTTTCCACTGTTCCCGATGTAGTTTTGGTCTTTAGAATGTGAAAACATCAGTTACAATGGAAACAACAACTCATTGACAAGTGCCAACCGTTGGAGTAGCAAATGACCAACTTCCCCGTGTTAGATTTTCTTATTTTACTATTTACGTTTGCATTTCTAAATCAGTAATGAAAAAATCATTAAAGCCATACCTTAAAAATGTTAGGAAAGTTTTTGTTAAAGCACAAGCACGAGGTATGATTTGTCTTGAATTTTTATATTTTGCTACTATTCCTAGTAATGTTTTTTTTTTAATTACACCCATCTTCACAATTGACTATTGAACAATTCCTTGTGCATGATGACAATGATTGACATGGATGCTTTTCTTCTAGTCTATTTCCGTGATTGCAGATGTAATTTTCTTAGTTTCTTGTAATGAAGTGTGTTGCTTGCAGATTGAAAACATGGATGCTTTGTTCGAAGCACAATTTTCACCTCTGGCGGACTCTGGGCGTCTATTGAGCAAGTGCGGAAAATGTGGTCGGTATATGAAATATATTTCCACTCAGCCAATGAGAATGTATTGTGTAACTTGTGAGGAGGTCTATTATCTTCCCCAGAATGGTTCCATTAAGGTGGTTACTTCACTGAATTTCTCTTTCCCTGTTTCTGGGTAATTATGTGTTTGCTATTTTACTCTTAAGCATATGACCACACTATTACAGAATCATGCCAAGACCACATTATTAGGCATAATCATGCAATTCATGGGCCTTGATAGATATTTTGTTGCCGGTCAACCATAGACGGGTTGACAGAATCATGGAATTCATGTTTGCAGCTTTCAGTTTGCCCTGATTCATTGCCATAATATTTTTTTTTCTTGCTTTGTATATTCCATTCTATATCATTTATTTAACTTCATGCTAAATATTATCCTTTCCAGCTTTACAAGGAAATTATTTGCCCCCTAGATGGTTTTGAACTGCTTCTCTTCTCGATGGTGGGCCCTGATGCAAAATCTTTTCCACTCTGCCCCTGCTGCTACAATAGTCCTCCATTCGAAGGCATCGACAAGCTTTTTGGTGCGCTCAAGCTTGATGACAGCGGCAAGGTCGGGAAAGGGGCTGGCATGCCGTGCTTCCTTTGCCCGCACCCGACATGCAAACAGTCAATTATTACTCAAGGGGTCTGTGCTTGTCCAGAGTGCAGCGGTACCCTGATTCTCGATCCAGTCAGTGCACCGAAATGGCGGCTTCTCTGCAACACGTGCAACTGCGTTGTGTTACTCCCGCACGCCGCTCATAGAATCACCACCACAGATAAGAAGTGCCAGACGTGTGAGTCAACTATCATCGAAGTCGACTTCAACAAGAAAGCTACCCCTCTTGAAGATGGGGCTACTTTGCATGAGGGCTGTATCTTGTGTGATGAGCTGTTACATTCGCTCATTGAGATGAAGCATGGGAAGTCATTCTTCATGCGCAGAGGGAGAGGTAGGGGTAGAGGCAGAGGGAGAGGCAGCCGGGGTAGGGGAAGACGGGGGAACTCAAGAAATGATGATCCTAAGATGAGCTTCAGAGATTTCTGATTTTTTTTTTTTTTGGTCTTTGACCTGTAACTCTGCTCTGTAAGTATATGCATAATACTAGTTTGAAACCTGTCGGTTTTACATATCCATAGTGTTATCTTCTGTTGATTCTGGCAAAGATCATGTGTAAATTGGGCATAGTCCATTTTGTGGACGAAATGCAGAGGGGACAGTTTTATTCTGATCAACTGTTCTCCAGGAAATCTCAAAAAAAAAAAAAAAAAAACTGTTCTCCAGAAAAGGGATGCATCCTATGTTGTTCATCATTTATTGGTTAGAAGTAGAAACGAAATGCAGACTGCAGAAAGTTGTTTTCGACATTTGCACATGCCATGTTCATGAGCCAACTTACATGTCATATAGGTTTACACCGCAAAAGACTTTGGTACAAAATGACAAATACTAAATATTGGAGTTGAGATGTTGATTTTTTTTTTTTTGACAATGAGATGTTGAATTATCTGTTCAAGTTTCACAAGAACAAGGCAAAATATTAACAGACATTATGGAGCATGTGTTTCCCATTGTATATACAGAAAGTAAGAACATCGTTCCTGGATGATAATATGATATCCATTGGATCTTTAGTCATCCCCTGGTTCAGATCTCCTTTCACTAGCTTCGTGCCGTGTCTTAATGACCTTCCATTTGGAAATTAAGTATCTAAGCTTGGACTTTTATTTTATTTTTATGTGAGAGTAGCAGACTTCAAAAGTCATTAGAGGGCCTGCTCTCTTATTTTTGACATTATAACATTTTGATATCCTAAATCATGGAATGGTCTCAACTTCAGCCGCTATGGCTTCAGACATGTTGCGCTTGCAGACATATGCTGAAGTAATTGTCAGCTCAAAACCGCAAGTTTCTGTTACTGTCAGGTTGATTTCAAAATTTATATTTATACCTTCAACTGAAACAAAAGCCCTTCCCTGTTACCAGAACATTTTCGTTATTTTTTTTCCTCGATTTGTGGTCGTCAATTTTTGGGAAGATGGGAGTAAGATTTTTGCCCAATTATTTTATCTGGTCATTGTTTCTAGCTATTTGCCAATTTAAATCCTCGTTTGACCCATTTATAAGTACACTGCCGTCCCTGGTATTCTTTCTCATATTGTTTTCATTTCTGTTTTAGAGAGGACTCCCTTTTCTTTTTTCAAAACAGCATATTCATCACACTCAGCAAAAGAACACTCGAGAGTATTTCACAAGGTTACAAAAGAACATATACAAACACAGCTAACATGCGCAAACACACATGCACGTTTAACTACAAGTCTACAAACATGGATCATAATCTAAACACTATTACTACGGCCAACCTAATTAACTAAGCCAGCTGACAGCTGCCTATATAGGCTATATTTTACTGTACATGTTAGAACAGCATTCATATCCATAAGAACACCTGAGATCTGAGTCTCAGGTAGTGTCGCGGGGCTCCTTCTTGCCAAGGAAAACATCAGTCAGGACAGTCCTGGACTGCAGTGATGCCCTCAGAATTTGTAGACCCTGCATTGCATTGCAGCAGTGCATGCGAAGATAAAGTTACAAACTGAATCAAGAAATTAACACAGAGAAAAAGTAAACAAGTCCTCGCATCTAAGTACCTCGGTGTGGCCGAGCTGCACGGTCTTCTCCTGGACCGCGCTCATGTCCAGATCCAGGGCGACGAAGGTGCTGAGCAGCGCGACGCTGGACGACATGGGCGCGATGGCGAGGGTGTCCGTCACCGTGTACGTCACGACTCCCTGCACGAACCCTCCGCCCGGCGCCGGCGCCACCGCCTGGCGGTGAGGAACGTACTGGCACGGCTGCACCAGCTTCTCCCGTCACGAAGCGGCCGTCGCACGACAACCGCTTGGTCTTGAAAAGCTTCCTCTGGTCAACAGGGGTCGGTAGGTACGGGCACTTAGTTCCCATCACCATGTCGCAGTCCGGGCACTTGACGCCGGGCGCGTCCGTCAGGTAGTTGCCGCGGCATTCGTACCAGCATCCCAAGAAGAACACCCCCGGCTCCGGCAAGCCCAGGAGGGAGGAGGCGCCGGCGCTGACGGCAGGCGAGGGCGCGAGGAGCGCGTCCTTGGACACGCCGGGCGCGACGTAGGCGGCGTCGAGCGTCTCCATGCTGGCGTAGATGTCACCGACGCTGCCAAACATGGAGTTATCCTTGCCGAGCAGCTTCACGGCGGCGCCGAGGGGCAGGGCGAGCAGGGAGAAGAGGAAGTCGACCACGTCCTTGCTCGCCTCCGCGAACAGCACGCGCTGCGCCTTGGTGTCCACCACGAGCTAGCTTCATGCTCAGCTTCTTCGTGGTGGTGGGTGCCATTTCGATCGATTTCTTGGCTAGTACTCCCTCAGTTCCATATATTAGATGACTTTGAATTGGATGTATCTAGACATATTTTAGTGTTAGATACATCTATTCCAAAGTCATCTAATATAGAACGGAGGGAGTAGTATCACCTATCGGCCTCAGTGGCCTTGCCTCGTTGAGACCGATGGGTTTTATCGTGCATGCGATGCGAGCCGGCACGGTTCCACGTGTGCGTGCACAGGTGGAGCATTTGGTACCAGGTGGCGTCAGAAACCTGACATCGAACTACCTAGAGTGAGCTGTAGTTGTAGGTCTGCGCACTGAATTTTTGGGCCAACGATCGGACTAATACTCGGTGATCACTAATAATGTTTTTTTTACTATAAATCACTAATATTCTCCTTTCCATCTTTACAGGGAAATTGTTTGCCCCTTCGTGGTTTTGAGTTGCTTCTCTTTCTCCATGGCGGGCCCCGATGCGATGGCGACCCCTGTTTCTACAGTAGTCCTCCAATAGAAGGTATCGACAAGCTTTTTGGTGCGCTCGAGCTTGATGACACCGGCAAGGCCGGGAAAGGGGCTGGCGTGCCGTGCTGCGTGCTTACTTCTCCTTTTTTTTCCGATACTCCCTCCGTTTCACAAAGTAAGACTTTGCAATCTATAAAGAAAGCCGAAGGCGCGCCACTCCAATACCGAAGTCGGGCAGAGCTTATAGTAGACAGAGAATTTCTCATGCTACGCTCCATAGGACCAGCTCGGCAAAATAGCAACTACCGTAGACGAAGAGAAGCACAATTCAGAAAAATCAAATGTGTAGACACACGATTACAGACGGGGGTGGAGATCGGATTCAGTCGGATTAACCGAAGACAAACGCCGACCAAATCCCACGAGATCCGCCGGAGATACAACTCCACACAGACGCACCACCGAGATCGGGGCTAGGCAGGAAGAACCTTATTCCATGAGAGCCGTCGTCTCGCTATTCGAATAGGACAAATAGGAAGCCCCCCATCGCTAAAACACACACACGAAAACTAAAGATGAAGCCCTCCCACCGATAAGAACTTGGTTCCACCGCGCTTCCATGGCATTAAGGACAAAAAAGACGGGCAGATCAGCAGGAGGCAATATCGTCTTTTCTGGCCGTCGGCGATGCGTGCCATGGTGTGCCTTGGTGCAACTCTTTTTCGACCTAGTTTTTTTTGGGCATGCCATGCTTCCTTTTCCCGCGCTCGACATGTCTCTTCGTTGTTCTCGATGAAGACATACCCTTCGACAACTTCATCAAAACGAATGTTCCAATTCTTTGATGTTCGCTTCGGTCCATAAATGGATCTCTAAAGTTTGCATACCTTACCATCATTCTCTAGATCGACAAACCCCGCAGGATGTCTCATATACACGTCTAGGTTTGAAACCATTCCCAGATCTTGATGGATTTTACTAAATAAAATGTAGATATAAAGAAAGAGTAATCGATAGCCTAACATCTTGTCCATATTCGGATTTTTTTGGGATGCTGACTGTGATATGTTTTGCAAGTTGGAATAGTTAGTGATATAGGTTTCAGACAATCTCTAGCAGGTTACGATACATTGGAATAGTTAGTGATATTCCAAGATCAGGTACAACCTAAAGGAAGACATTATTTTAAATCCAAGAGAAACACTGACCCATTACATAACAAATCATATGGTATGTCACAAATTAGGGGAACTCGTGCCTACTCAGCATTTCACAAGATACTTCTTAATCCAACATTAAAATTGGTCCAGTTAAAAAATATGCCTTTTTGTTGATGAATTTGGGATCTGAAATTGTGTGGCATTGAAAATGTGTATTATCTCTATATCCTCAATTGTAATAACTTTCACAGCTTTTAGACACGTTTTATATTGAAAAAGAATGAAAATTACATCAAAATACATGTTTTGCATAGGATAATTTTGAATCTGATTAGGTCATCATGGACTAAGGATGCATGTCGATGACCAACGATAAACCGTGAAGAATATACACATAAGATTTGACCATATAGATTATGAAGAAATGAGTAATATCGACTGATGAGAGAGACAAGATGATATCTGAGGATGGACAACTACGTCTCTACACTCTGGAATTTTCTGTTAGTTACAATTAGGCTAAAAAATCTTACTCTACAAGCCAGTATTGGGATATTTGTTAGGCTGGTACATTGTAGTACTCTCACCTAGGCGGTACAAATTGTTATATACATGATTTTTTTAGCGGGGAGCTGTGCACATGAATGTGATTTCTTTATTTTTAACCCTTGGTACGAATGAACTTGCTTCAACAAAATATTCCAAGTAACAAAATTAAGAAAAACATGATTTAAGATTAGATTTCTTCTTCATAATCGGTCAATTATAAGGACAGACGTTTCAATTGTATATACTGACGGTATTACCAACACACTAGTGTGATCGGTGTTTTAAGTACTAAAATATTGCAATTTTGATACTTCGATCATCGATATACTAAAATGAGATTTAAGACATGATAGTATGTATATAAGTAAAAATATTCAGTATAAATAGTTGTTGTTTTTAAAAGAGAGCATTTTGCGAGATAT
The DNA here is from genome assembly GCA_028641055.1 of Alopecurus myosuroides. Taxonomy (NCBI): domain Eukaryota; kingdom Viridiplantae; phylum Streptophyta; class Magnoliopsida; order Poales; family Poaceae; genus Alopecurus; species Alopecurus myosuroides. The sequence continues at coordinate 277,318,051 of CM054063.1, forward strand.
TAACGTTTATGGATGTCTGCCATATTAACTTTGTTGTTCATGGGATTGGTGAATATATTAGTTAAACTAGTTAAATGCCCGTGTGTTGCTACGGGTGACACAAGTAAACGACTATTGTGTTTGTTAATTATTTAAAATTTCTTATGTTTGTGCATATGTGCATGCCAGTCCTTACCCGCAAAAAAAGTGCATATCAGTCCTTAACATGTTGCCTCTTATGGTTTTTCGCATTTGCCGGTGTTGCGAACTCTATGACATAGGTTTCCCACGATTACTAACGCGACCATCCAATTAAATAGACACGATTAAATGAGAATAAGTTTAAGGTATAACTTGTGTTTGAAAATATGAGGCTAATTAGCGGTCACCCGCCGAAGCGACGACTCACTTGTTTTCCGGTCGCATAATGATAAAATCACAGTAGCTCCAACTCTCCTCGTGTTTCCAGCCTTTGGGGAGTCCACGAACCCAGAATAGCTCACCTAAACACCTGCCTTTGACGCCGTGGCCGGCCCATTCCCTTGCCACAACACCGCCCCACTGTGCACCAAGCATCCCTCCTCCGCCGCCCTCCGATGGACCATCCCTATTCTCTTTGTACTCATCACTCATGTGGGCACGTTTCGTGGGAAGAAGATGAAGTGAATACTGAGTTGTGAGACATAAGGGAGAGGAGGATGATGTGGGCTCTACCCAAGATAATCATGTGAGGGCGTGGTTAGAGGGATTTTATTTGGAAAGCCTTGTAGATTTGGGCTTACTGCCTATAGTGAAAGGCGTTAAGTCCAAAATACTCCTGAATTTACAATTACCAGTATCAAATGTTATAGGGGACATCCATATGTATTTCTATGATAACCATCAAAGCGGGACAAGAGAATATGGTAGATTAGTATGCACTAATGTAGCAAGAAATAACTACATTACTCATTCCCATTGAAACAACAGACATTAGTTCACGATTGACTACATATATTGACTAAATTTAAGTTCCACGTTCGCAAAATGAAAGAAATACGTCTTTGTTTCTGAATGATTATAGCCTCCTCCAGATCGAATGGAGTAAGCCAAATACCATGCCTAGTCTAGAATAACATATACTTGAAGTTGTCATGACCTTTAGCATCTCCATACCAAAAAAAAAGTGCTATAAATATCTGATAAGGTACTGAATTGATATGAAGAAAGCATAAAACCTAGAACATATGTTCTGGCATGTCCATCTCGCAATTCATCTCACCAAGTAAGGCTGAAACAGACAAACTATACACATGAATCAAACAAAAGCAACACGAGCATGCTTACAAGCCTAGTCCATGCTCGTGTCCCCCATAATTAAGTTTGTAGCTATGATCATGGTGTTCTGGTAGCGGCTCCAGAACAGTCACTGGCATGTGTTGCAGCACCCAATGATGCCTCTCGGCACTGCCAAGAAGCCCTTTGCTCAATGCACAGGCAGATTCTCTTTTCCTTTTTGGGTGGTTGTCTCGTTGATTTGTGGTTACTGTAAAAGCCTCTCTAACTTTCATCCTTTTTGCTAGGTTGTCTCCCCTACGTCAATATAACACATGTAGTGCTCCTGCATGGTTCAAATTAACAATATTAACATATTTTATGCAACCATTCAACTCAATGGCTAACTTAAATTTATATAATCAAAGAGATAGTGTGGAATATTAATCTGGTTAAAACTGTCGTGTGTTTGCCTTGTAATTGTAATTCTTATCATTGTTAGAAGAAACTAATAAATAGATAATCAGAACTAAAAAGGGTTGATTAGATCTATGTGCATGTACACATAATTTATGTTGTATAAGTAGTTGTGTAGGTGAGAAGAATTGAACAGAGAAAACATGCAAAAGGTGTCAGCACCATGGAGAAGAAATGAAATGCCAGACAATGAGTTGCACCTTTTATGCGGCTATGCGGGCATCCAACACCATTTCTACACCAATAATGTAGTTAATTGTTTTGTCAACCAATCGGTCAATATATGCATAACTCAATTTAGTGTCAGGAAACTCATACACTGAATATTTAAATGGAGAAATTCTACCAATGTGATGCTTAAATTCATTCCGGTAGTACTACCTGACTTGGTGCACGATTCTGCATGATACTTCAAATTGTTTGGGACGGGAGTGGTGGCAACGGCGTGACCCTACTACCAGGCTAACGGTGACAACAACTCCGCCTGTGACTTTAAGGCTCAAGCATCATCACCTCCAGTGACCCCAGGAAGTCTCGCCACACTTTGTGATGTTTCTGAACTTGGCTGCATTATTTGGTGGTGCTTTGGACTGACGAGTGACACATCCTGTGTGCAAAATGCAGTGGTACACTTGACTAAGCACCAAAAAAATCAGAAACCATGCTTCCATTGGGCTGCAACTATTTAACCCATTGCAAATAAATTCAGAACACATGGTAAATAATCTGATTGCTGCAGATTTGCTAAACCGGAATGAAATTGACCTGCAATAGGAGAGAATGGATTGTATGAGAGAGAGAGATAGAGAGAGAGAGAGCAATAGGAGAAAATATTATTGCCGACTTAGTGATAGCATCGTTGCAGTAAAGGTATCTTCAATTTTCAGCTTCTTATAGTTGACCTCACAGTAGGATTCAGGTTCATTAGTTCGTTCTGGTGGTGTAAATTATGAAGATGCAATGGTAGGATCTTTATTCTACCTCTACTTGATTTTTTTCTGGCACCGGCAAGCTTACAAATATGTATAATCAAATAGTAGTAACTCTGGTAGAGCGCTCACCTGATTATCTGAATGGCTACAAGCCTCACCTGCAGCTTGAATATCAAACAATTTTCAACACTGAAGTAATCAACCACAACTTGGACACCATTGGGAGGTTAACGGCAATTCACATGATTAGATATTTGATACATACGCATGAGTACATGATATAGTAGGACCAAAATCGCACCAAAAATGCCCCTGGAAAATAAGTATCAAACTGGCACGTAAATACGTAGGGAATGGGGAGAAACATACAGGGACACTCATAATTAGCAAGAAATAATAAAGCGGATGTTTAATAAACTCGTCTACAATAACCTACCTGCACTCATAATTAGCAAGAAATTTTGCATCATACATGGCCATTTCAAATGAAGGGATTATTGTTGGAAAATCAGGACCAACTTTTCGGGCATGATTTTTCTCCTTAGCTCTGCCCGACACACTTTATCTCCAATGGTAAATCATAGCAGTCAGGGATGAAACAAACCCGAAATCAAGCATAGTGGCAGCACGAAGGAGGGCGCAGGGGCGTTGACGCGGGTCCTTGAGTGCGTGCACGGTCGCCGTCGTCGCCTCGGAGCGCGGGAGTAAGCGGGCCTGAGCGAGCCCCACATGGCGGACCAGCACGTCGTGGGTGGACAAGAAGACGCGTTCGGTGCTGCCCGTCGAGTCCGGGATGAAGCCTGGGATGACTGTGGAACCTAAAGCATGTTGATGGGACAAACACCGTAGGGACTTACAGGAAGCATAAATCGACATAGGATCCTCGGAGCTCCTAGGTGCGCCAGTCGAGCTCCAGGCGCAGCAGCTTGTAGACTGGTACTCTAGGAACCAAGGCGGGAGGCGGCCGGCAGGGAACTCGGGGCGGGCGGCAGGATGGATACTGCAGGAAGGAAGGATGAGGCGACAGCGCTCATCAGTGGTGTGACAGGCCGGGGGATGTGCTCCTCGTGGATGCAGGGGAGCGAGCAAGCGAGGTGCGGTAGGAGACCCAGGCCGTGGCGGCGCGCATCTGAGAGCGAGGATTAGGGTCAGGACTCAGGAGAAGATCAAGCGGGAGATCAGATCAGGCCCGACATTCCCATACACATGCCTCCATGCCTCGATCAGCGGCTCCGTGCTTCTGCTCTCGCTCGCGATATGGGGAGGCCGTTGGACCTCCATGCCCCCAAGTGGAGTGGTAGGCGACGACGGCCAAATCGGCAGGGTGGAGGCGGTAAGGGCCGAATATGGCGGCCGGTATGAGGATGAGCTGGAACATGAGGTGTGAGAGAGGTGCCAAATGTGGGAGAGAGGAGGGCGGCTAGATGGGGGAAGATGCGGGATGGGAGGAGGCGCGAGCTTGAGTTGGACGAAGCGTTTTGCGCTAATCACGGGAGGGGAGAGACGAGGTGCGACGAAACGAGGGTTGGACGAAGGCGCGACGTATCACAGGCGGGTCGAAGACGGAACAGAAATTTCTTTTTAGGTAGTAGAGAAGAAATGCGAAGTAGGATGTGTTTCATTTGTGTATATCAAGTTTTTCATATGTTCCGTAGGGTGTTATGAAAGAGGTTTTGATTTGATTTTCTTCTTTCATGCGTATTTGATGGTACCCGGAATAAGCATCCAAAAAGTATAAAAGCTCAGAGCCAGCCGTGGCATCTATTATTTGATCGATCCGCGGTAACGCGAACCTATCTTTTGGACATAATTTGTTCAATCCCGTGTAATCTATACACATCCTAAGAATAGTACTATCCTTCTTCAGGGCTAATACTGGGTTCGCAGACCAATCAGTATGTATAACTTCCGTTAGCTGCTAAAAGCCGGATAATTTCTGTCGCACCCTGGTTTCTAGAGGATACTCATCGCACGAACTGGATAGCAGGTGCTTGGATTATGGGGCATACCTGCTCCCACGTCCCAGCTTCCTGGTAGGCCTGCGCTTATGCGCGACAACACAAGCCCTGCTTCCACCGTCGAAGTAAACTATCCGCTAGGAACCTAAGGCACTACTGTCGACGTACTTCATAACAAGCACGCACTGTACGTCAACAACTTTGAACAAAAGGAAATCACATAATGTCTCTAAGCCACAAAAGAATGAAATAAGTTTGCAAATAGCCTTCACTAAGGCAGAGATAGCAAAACACTCATACAGAGGACACATGTCCCAACATATCATTCATTACATCAGCGGAAGCAAACAACGGTGTCTGAGTACAGACAAAACCAAAAGGCTTAAGAAGCCGGGGAAAATAAAGAAGACGAAGCCCATCCACGTAGTTCCTGGATCCTGCCCGAGGTCCAGCTATCTACTCGTCTGCAGTCTCGGCAAACTCCACGAAGTAGCCATCCTGGTGATCCTCGTAGTCGTAGTCGAAGTCTGCGTAAACCACAGCCCCAACGGGGTCAGTACATCCAAGTACTGGCAAGCAAGACTCACATTTCATCAAGGAGTTACTCGTCAACACAAGCCGGGATGCTTGGGTTCAACGGAAGAAGATAGGTATTATAAAAGCTGCAGCGGGCTGCTCTAACCAACTACAGAAGATACTACTAGTTCCGGCTAACAGAAAAGATAAGATCGAGGAATTGTAACCAACTGAAAGATAACTTCAAACAAACCCATCCTGGATCTCGCCCCTTATCCGAAGAAGCAATCCGAGGATAACTCACACCGTTATAATAAGGTGAATCACGTTATTGTGTGAATAACCTATTACTAGTCAAGTTATTAATCATTGGGTGAAACATGATTGATCATTATGTTGAAGTTGTCCTGAGTACTTGTTAGCCAGTACTTTCACCAAGTAATCCATAACCGCGGAAAACACGGCTTCTCGAGAAGATTTACCCTGCAGGGGTGCACCATAGTAACCGTACACGCATGAATAACCCGCCAGATGGGAAATCACCCCACCAAGCGGGGTACTCAACACAACCAACCCTTCTTCGCATCAAGCCCAAAGCACCGCGTGCTGTGCGTGCGCGGCTAATCGAGCCCCACGAAGAAAAGGGGACCCTCATAGCACTGGAAGACCACGCCGCCCTAAATGCCGACTACAAAAGTTCCACCCTGGCGCCAAGGGTTCGTACCTGCATATGATGCAGCAAATGGAACACCCGAACTAGTACGGCGATTTGGACGAGATGCGAATCGAGTCAGTTGAGGGGGGCGCCCATACTCGCTTCCCACATGCGGGTAGTGCGCTTATCATGGATCAGTAGACAAGACCCTTTTCCTAATTAGGGGGTCGACACTAGCAGGCCTCAAAACCCCAAAGGGCCTCCTGCCGGTGCCTTATCATCAAATTATTATTAACAGTAGCATTAACAGGATTGATTGATTAATATTCGAGCCCCCGAAACGGTAACAAGTAATAATAGAACGATAGTAAACGAAGTAACCGACAACAAGCTCGAGCGAAAGCAACCCTAAGCATGCTAGAATAGAACAGGCACAAACAAAGGCTGTAGGTATGGAGGTGAGGCAATATCATGGCTCAAGGTAGCATGTGATGGGTTCGGAGAACAAGCATCGATTCATAGGGCTAGCAGAAATAGACAAAAGGATAGTATCGACAACAAGTGTGGAAGAGAACTCGATGATTCATGTGAGTGATAACTTGCCTGCAAACCCAGTAGCCTGGTACTGAGCTAACTCCTTAGAAGGGATGTCGTAAGTATCGTCGGTCTCAACGTCGTCGTGTATCCGAGAAGAAGCAAACAGACAACACAGAAAGATAAGCAATCAATATCATGGCATAGTGCACAAACATGGGATGATGCATGACCATTTAATTGATGCAACAAAATAAACTAGTTGACAAGATAACAACATGATTAAATGGACCCACATGCAATTTGGGATTGCATATGGAAAGACCATGAATTATGGTTGAATTAATTGTTTTACAACTGATCATTATATGAAAGTGGATTAGCATGATGCATGGATGAGGAAAACAGCAAAATAACAACAATAGAACCAAATGGAAATAAGGCTTAACAAGTTTAGAAATTCAGTTATTAGGTTATGGAATTTTGGTTTCTTAAAGGTGTCACACAAGCATTTGTTGTTTTCACCACTTTTAATTGTTCAAAATAGATAACAAAGTTTATATTTGAAAATAAAACAAGATTTTAGTTGGAATACATGTTTCACTTGTTGAAAAAGGATTTCAAATAAATTATTTATGAATTAAACAAGTTAAACAAGAATTAAATGAATTTAATTCAAACATGAACTTATTTGAATTTTTATTTGTTCAAAAAAATTAAACCAAATTCATATTTCAAAAGTTTATACTTTTAGGGCTTGAAAACATATTTTATATGTCCCAAAAGAATTTGTTTTGATCAAGTGATAAATTTAACAATATTAAATGATTTAAACAAGGTTTAAATCATTTAACCAATTTTAATTATTCAAAACATGAAACAAATTTTATATTTGGAAAGAGGGTTTAATTTTGCATGGAAAACATACTTCATTTGTGGAAATTGGATTTAAAATGAGCAAGTTATTATTTTGGCAATTTTAAATGCAATAAACAAGAAACAGTTGTTTTCAGCAATTTAAATTATTCAAAACAGCAAACAAAATTTATATTAGGAAAGTACATGAAAAATTGATTGGAAAACATATTTGGTTTGTGAAATTTGGAATTTTTATGATCAAGTTATGAATTTTGCAATTTTAAGTGAATTTGACAAGTTTTCAAATTTTGCACCAATTTAAAATATTCAAAACAGTAAACAAATTTTATATTTGGATAGAACATTTAATTTGGTATTGAAAACATATCAAAAATGTTGGATTTGGAGTTAAAATGATTTTATTATGCCATTTACAAGAAATAGTGCAAATCTGCCATTTTTAATTCATCTAGGGACTTAGAAAGATTAACAGGGACTTGGAAAATATTTTCAGGGGCCTAGGAGGAAGTTACAGGGACTGGTTGGTGATTCTGTGAAATTATTGTGACCAAACAAAAGGAAAATAAAAGTTTTGGTTTAATGGGGAAGGGGGAACTCGAACCCCTGCCCTCCTGCTGCTGCGCAAGTACAGCAACCACTGGGCTAGTGCTAGTTTCGTTGATAGATAAGGGGGCGATGTTGGTTAAGGTTCAGAACTGCGCTGAGTTCAACTCGGAAATTAAACAGGAAAAAGGTTGGGGCTGGGGATTTGATCCCTAGACCTGAGGCTTGCGCGCTGGGTGTCTCTGCCAGTGCGGTATCTGATCGGTTCTTGACAGATAGGTGGTGGGGGGATGGATATGCTGCAGTTCCGCGGGGATTTTATCTGAACTGATCGCTGTCTCTGTTCGACAGCGAACGGAAACAGCAGCCTTCGCCGCGGTTGATGGTTGCTGCGGCCGTGGGGCGAGGGCCGGGTGCGGTGCGGCCCTAGAGGAGAGGAGGGAGGAGGGCGAGAGAAGGAGGGATCGAGGAAGGAGCGGCCTCACCTGGCGAGCGAGAGCAGGTCGGGCAGGGAGCAGTGGCGAGCAGACGTGCAGGAACAGAGGGCGACGGCCGGCGAACTCGCGGACGGCGGCGGAGCTCCGGGGGGTCTCCGGGGAAACGGCGAGCACCGGGAGGACGAGGGGACCGTGGCGGTTCCATTCCCCTACCCGGTTGCTCCTCGAGGTGACCATGGCAGGGGATGGCCGCGAGCTCTCCCTTCTCTGTATTCCTCTCTCGTGCAGGTTCGTGGACAGACAGAAGGAACTCGAGGTGGAAGGAAGAGGGGTTGGCGGCGCTAGGAGGGGGAAGGAGGAGATGGAGTAGGTGGCTAGGGTTGGGAAAAGAAGGGGAGAGGAGATTATAAGGAGGGGCAGGTGGTCCATGGAGGGGGGGTGAAAGCGACATGAGGGTCGTCCGTACGAAGAAGATGAAGGCTCGGGCCTCGCTGGTTGGGTGGGCTGGGCTTTCTTCCCCCCCTTGAACGTTTTCCTTTTTATTTGTTTTATATTTTTTTTTTGCTGCAAACAAAAGAGAAGAAAAGGATAGTTTTTAAGTTAATAAAATTGTGGAAAAAAATATGGTTGGTTTTGTTTTTCAATTTGCAACTTAAACTAACTTTTAATTTTCCAAGGTTTTCAAATTTAATTACTGTTTGTTAGATAAACCAATTCTGTTTAAGATTCTTAGGTATGAAAGATTGTTATTGAAAACATCTCTTTAACATAGGGTGAACCCTATTACTTAAAGTGAACAAAATTATTAGAATACTTTGGTAGTTTTAATGACTTGGGAATTGGTGCTGTTTGGAAATAACCCAATTTTGAATGAATTGCTTTATTAGATGGACATTAATAAACACACTTTTAAATAGGGTGACCCCTATTTCAATTATAAACAAAAAAATGGATTAATTTGTTTTGATATCAACATAATTTCAAAGTGATTATGTTTTAGTGCTTTGAGTTGAGTTTTTGATTGCAATTTGGAAACAATTGATTGATCAAACCAACAATTTAATGAGTGAGCATTATGGAATAAAATGAAAGCAATTTGGTTGTTTTTATTTGAACTCTCACTTTGGAAATTGTAACATCACAAGGATGAAACAAAGGGTTTGAAATTTGAGTTGAAATTCAAATGGAAAACAAAGGAAAACAACTGAAAACAGAGGAAAACAAATGGAAAACAAACAAAACAAATGCAATCAACATGATGCCATGATGCAAAACATAAAATAACAGAGATCAAACATTCTAAAGGCTATTTTTCAGACTTGGGATGTTACAAAACGCCCCCCCTTGAAGGAATCGCGCCCCGAGATTCCTACTGAGAAAAGAAAAGGTCCGGAAACTTCTTGGGAAGATCCTCTTGAGCTGTGACACGTGAAACACATCGTGCACATTGGATAGACGTCAGGGAATTAGCAAACCACCGGAACATTTCAAGTAAAGGGAGAGGTTTTGTATGGAGGTTGTATAGCTGGATAGAATTTGATTCATTTGGAGAATAGATTATCTGGAATGTGTTGATTCAGTAGGTGGGAGGCATACTAAAATCAACAACAACAACAACAACAACAACAATAACAACAACAACCTTTCTGGCCAGATAGACTTGATATTTGGGAAGTTTTGATTAGACGCCGGTAGAAGAACTGAAATGGAAAACAACAACAAGATTTCAACGGACGAAAAGGATGTTGGGAAGAACAGGATAACGAAGCAACACCGGGAAAACGAGAACAAGATTCCTGAGGTACTACGGAAAACCCATCCGGGCCTCTAAAGGATCAATATCTACTGCTTAAGGAATAGAGGATCTGCTTCCGGGGCTTACACGCCTCCGTTCTCAATCATGAGTAGGCAACATGATAAATCACGTCACAACCACCTCCATTCCTATGGTCTAGTAGATATAACCATCCTAGAGAAACCAGAATTCGTGAAATCCTAACTTGAAAGTTTAGATGAGAAGGGAAAAACAACGTTACACTTCCTTACCAGAAAAGGGAGGGTGGGTGGGGAAAGAAGAAAAAGAACAGAATTCCTACTCTCACGTTTCATTTTTCCTATATAGCTACAAAATAGTTTCTAGACTCAACTGCGACCAGTAAAAAGGGATCCTACAGGCAGACAGGCTCTGATACCATTTGTCGCACCCTGGTTTCTAGAGGATACTCATCGCACGAACTGGATAGCAGGTGCTTGGATTATGGGGCATACCTGCTCCCACGTCCCAGCTTCCTGGTAGGCCTGCGCTTATGCGCGACAACACAAGCCCTGCTTCCACCGTCGAAGTAAACTATCCGCTAGGAACCTAAGGCACTACTGTCGACGTACTTCATAACAAGCACGCACTGTACGTCAACAGCTTTGAACAAAAGGAAATCACAGAATGTCTCTAAGCCACAAAAGAATGAAATAAGTTTGCAAATAGCCTTCACTAAGGCAGAGATAGCAAAACACTCATACAGAGGACACATGTCCCAACATATCATTCATTACATCAGCGGAAGCAAACAACGGTGTCTGAGTACAGACAAAACCAAAAGGCTTAAGAAGCCGGGGAAAATAAAGAAGACGAAGCCCATCCACGTAGTTCCTGGATCCTGCCCGAGGTCCAGCTATCTACTCGTCTGCAGTCTCGGCAAACTCCACGAAGTAGCCATCCTGGTGATCCTCGTAGTCGTAGTCGAAGTCTGCGTAAACCACAGCCCCAACGGGGTCAGTACATCCAAGTACTGGCAAGCAAGACTCACATTTCATCAAGGAGTTACTCGTCAACACAATCCGGGATGCTTGGGTTCAACGGAAGAAGATAGGTATTATAAAAGCTGCAGCGGGCTGCTCTAACCAACTACAGAAGATACTACTAGTTCCGGCTAACAGAAAAGATAAGATCGAGGAATTGTAACCAACTGAAAGATAACTTCAAACAAACCCATCCTGGATCTCGCCCCTTATCCGAAGAAGCAATCCGAGGATAACTCACACCGTTATAATAAGGTGAATCACGTTATTGTGTGAATAACCTATTACTAGTCAAGTTATTAATCATTGGGTGAAACATGATTGATCATTATGTTGAAGTTGTCCTGAGTACTTGTTAGCCAGTACTTTCACCAAGTAATCCATAACCGCGGAAAACACGGCTTCTCGAGAAGATTTACCCTGCAGGGGTGCACCATAGTAACCGTACACGCATGAATAACCCGCCAGATGGGAAATCACCCCACCAAGCGGGGTACTCAACACAACCAACCCTTCTTCGCATCAAGCCCAAAGCACCGCGTGCTGTGCGTGCGCGGCTAATCGAGCCCCACGAAGAAAAGGGGACCCTCATAGCACTGGAAGACCACGCCGCCCTAAATGCCGACTACAAAAGTTCCACCCTGGCGCCAAGGGTTCGTACCTGCATATGATGCAGCAAATGGAACACCCGAACTAGTACGGCGATTTGGACGAGATGCGAATCGAGTCAGTTGAGGGGGGCGCCCATACTCGCTTCCCACATGCGGGTAGTGCGCTTATCATGGATCAGTAGACAAGACCCTTTTCCTAATTAGGGGGTCGACACTAGCAGGCCTCAAAACCACAAAGGGCCTCCTGCCGGTGCCTTATCATCAAATTATTATTAACAGTAGCATTAACAGGATTGATTGATTAATATTCGAGCCCCCGAAACGGTAACAAGTAATAATAGAACGATAGTAAACGAAGTAACCGACAACAGGCTCGAGCGAAAGCAACCCTAAGCATGCTAGAATAGAACAGGCACAAACAAAGGCTGTAGGTATGGAGGTGAGGCAATATCATGGCTCAAGGTAGCATGTGATGGGTTCGGAGAACAAGCATCGATTCATAGGGCTAGCAGAAATAGACAAAAGGATAGTATCGACAACAAGTGTGGAAGAGAACTCGATGATTCATGTGAGTGATAACTTGCCTGCAAACCCAGTAGCCTGGTACTGAGCTAACTCCTTAGAAGGGATGTCGTAAGTATCGTCGGTCTCAACGTCGTCGTGTATCCGAGAAGAAGCAAACAGACAACACAGAAAGATAAGCAATCAATATCATGGCATAGTGCACAAACATGGGATGATGCATGACCATTTAATTGATGCAACAAAATAAACTAGTTGACAAGATAACAACATGATTAAATGGACCCACATGCAATTTGGGATTGCATATGGAAAGACCATGAATTATGGTTGAATTAATTGTTTTACAACTGATCATTATATGAAAGTGGATTAGCATGATGCATGGATGAGGAAAACAGCAAAATAACAACAATAGAACCAAATGGAAATAAGGCTTAACAAGTTTAGAAATTCAGTTATTAGGTTATGGAATTTTGGTTTCTTAAAGGTGTCACACAAGCATTTGTTGTTTTCACCACTTTTAATTGTTCAAAATAGATAACAAAGTTTATATTTGAAAAGAAAACAAGATTTTAGTTGGAATACATGTTTCACTTGTTGAAAAAGGATTTCAAATAAATTATTTATGAATTAAACAAGTTAAACAAGAATTAAATGAATTTAATTCAAACATGAACTTATTTGAATTTTTATTTGTTCAAAAAAATTAAACCAAATTCATATTTCAAAAGTTTATACTTTTAGGGCTTGAAAACATATTTTATATGTCCCAAAAGAATTTGTTTTGATCAAGTGATAAATTTAACAATATTAAATGATTTAAACAAGGTTTAAATCATTTAACCAATTTTAATTATTCAAAACATGAAACAAATTTTATATTTGGAAAGAGGGTTTAATTTTGCATGGAAAACATACTTCATTTGTGGAAATTGGATTTAAAATGAGCAAGTTATTATTTTGGCAATTTTAAATGCAATAAACAAGAAACAGTTGTTTTCAGCAATTTAAATTATTCAAAACAGCAAACAAAATTTATATTAGGAAAGTACATGAAAAATTGATTGGAAAACATATTTGGTTTGTGAAATTTGGAATTTTTATGATCAAGTTATGAATTTTGCAATTTTAAGTGAATTTGACAAGTTTTCAAATTTTGCACCAATTTAAAATATTCAAAACAGTAAACAAATTTTATATTTGGATAGAACATTTAATTTGGTATTGAAAACATATCAAAAATGTTGGATTTGGAGTTAAAATGATTTTATTATGCCATTTACAAGAAATAGTGCAAATCTGCCATTTTTAATTCATCTAGGGACTTAGAAAGATTAACAGGGACTTGGAAAATATTTTCAGGGGCCTAGGAGGAAGTTACAGGGACTGGTTGGTGATTCTGTGAAATTATTGTGACCAAACAAAAGGAAAATAAAAGTTTTGGTTTAATGGGGAAGGGGGAACTCGAACCCCTGCCCTCCTGCTGCTGCGCAAGTACAGCAACCACTGGGCTAGTGCTAGTTTCGTTGATAGATAAGGGGGCGATGTTGGTTAAGGTTCAGAACTGCGCTGAGTTCAACTCGGAAATTAAACAGGAAAAAGGTTGGGGCTGGGGATTTGATCCCTAGACCTGAGGCTTGCGCGCTGGGTGTCTCTGCCAGTGCGGTATCTGATCGGTTCTTGACAGATAGGTGGTGGGGGGCTGGATATGCTGCAGTTCCGCGGGGATTTTATCTGAACTGATCGCTGTCTCTGTTCGACAGCGAACGGAAACAGCAGCGTTCGCCGCGGTTGATGGTTGCTGCGGCCGTGGGGCGAGGGCCGGGTGCGGTGCGGCCCTAGAGGAGAGGAGGGAGGAGGGCGAGAGAAGGAGGGATCGAGGAAGGAGCGGCCTCACCTGGCGAGCGAGAGCAGGTCGGGCAGGGAGCAGTGGCGAGCAGACGTGCAGGAACAGAGGGCGACGGCCGGCGAACTCGCGGACGGCGGCGGAGCTCCGGGGGGTCTCCGGGGAAACGGCGAGCACCGGGAGGACGAGGGGACCGTGGCGGTTCCATTCCCCTACCCGGTTGCTCCTCGAGGTGACCATGGCAGGGGATGGCCGCGAGCTCTCCCTTCTCTGTATTCCTCTCTCGTGCAGGTTCGTGGACAGACAGAAGGAACTCGAGGTGGAAGGAAGAGGGGTTGGCGGCGCTAGGAGGGGGAAGGAGGAGATGGAGTAGGTGGCTAGGGTTGGGAAAAGAAGGGGAGAGGAGATTATAAGGAGGGGCAGGTGGTCCATGGAGGGGGGGTGAAAGCGACATGAGGGTCGTCCGTACGAAGAAGATGAAGGCTCGGGCCTCGCTGGTTGGGTGGGCTGGGCTTTCTTCCCCCCCTTGAACGTTTTCCTTTTTATTTGTTTTATATTTTTTTTTTGCTGCAAACAAAAGAGAAGAAAAGGATAGTTTTTAAGTTAATAAAATTGTGGAAAAAAATATGGTTGGTTTTGTTTTTCAATTTGCAACTTAAACTAACTTTTAATTTTCCAAGGTTTTCAAATTTAATTACTGTTTGTTAGATAAACCAATTCTGTTTAAGATTCTTAGGTATGGAAGATTGTTATTGAAAACATCTCTTTAACATAGGGTGAACCCTATTACTTAAAGTGAACAAAATTATTAGAATACTTTGGTAGTTTTAATGACTTGGGAATTGGTGCTGTTTGGAAATAACCCAATTTTGAATGAATTGCTTTATTAGATGGACATTAATAAACACACTTTTAAATAGGGTGACCCCTATTTCAATTATAAACAAAAAAATGGATTAATTTGTTTTGATATCAACATAATTTCAAAGTGATTATGTTTTAGTGCTTTGAGTTGAGTTTTTGATTGCAATTTGGAAACAATTGATTGATCAAACCAACAATTTAATGAGTGAGCATTATGGAATAAAATGAAAGCAATTTGGTTGTTTTTATTTGAACTCTCACTTTGGAAATTGTAACATCACAAGGATGAAACAAAGGGTTTGAAATTTGAGTTGAAATTCAAATGGAAAACAAAGGAAAACAACTGAAAACAGAGAAAAACAAATGGAAAACAAACAAAACAAATGCAATCAACATGATGCCATGATGCAAAACATAAAATAACAGAGATCAAACATTCTAAAGGCTATTTTTCAGACTTGGGATGTTACAAAACGCCCCCCCTTGAAGGAATCGCGCCCCGAGATTCCTACTGAGAAAAGAAAAGGTCCGGAAACTTCTTGGGAAGATCCTCTTGAGCTGTGACACGTGAAACACATCGTGCACATTGGATAGACGTCAGGGAATTAGCAAACCACCGGAACATTTCAAGTAAAGGGAGAGGTTTTGTATGGAGGTTGTATAGCTGGATAGAATTTGATTCATTTGGAGAATAGATTATCTGGAATGTGTTGATTCAGTAGGTGGGAGGCATACTAAAATCAACAACAACAACAACAACAACAACAATAACAACAACAACCTTTCTGGCCAGATAGACTTGATATTTGGGAAGTTTTGATTAGACGCCGGTAGAAGAACTGAAATGGAAAACAACAACAAGATTTCAACGGACGAAAAGGATGTTGGGAAGAACAGGATAACAAAGCAACACCGGGAAAACGAGAACAAGATTCCTGAGGTACTACGGAAAACCCATCCGGGCCTCTAAAGGATCAATATCTACTGCTTAAGGAATAGAGGATCTGCTTCCGGGGCTTACACGCCTCCGTTCTCAATCATGAGTAGGCAACATGATAAATCACGTCACAACCACCTCCATTCCTATGGTCTAGTAGATATAACCATCCTAGAGAAACCAGAATTCGTGAAATCCTAACTTGAAAGTTTAGATGAGAAGGGAAAAACAACGTTACACTTCCTTACCAGAAAAGGGAGGGTGGGTGGGGAAAGAAGAAAAAGAACAGAATTCCTACTCTCACGTTTCATTTTTCCTATATAGCTACAAAATAGTTTCTAGACTCAACTGCGACCAGTAAAAAGGGATCCTACAGGCAGACAGGCTCTGATACCATTTGTCGCACCCTGGTTTCTAGAGGATACTCATCGCACGAACTGGATAGCAGGTGCTTGGATTATGGGGCATACCTGCTCCCACGTCCCAGCTTCCTGGTAGGCCTGCGCTTATGCGCGACAACACAAGCCCTGCTTCCACCGTCGAAGTAAACTATCCGCTAGGAACCTAAGGCACTACTGTCGACGTACTTCATAACAAGCACGCACTGTACGTCAACAGCTTTGAACAAAAGGAAATCACAGAATGTCTCTAAGCCACAAAAGAATGAAATAAGTTTGCAAATAGCCTTCACTAAGGCAGAGATAGCAAAACACTCATACAGAGGACACATGTCCCAACATATCATTCATTACATCAGCGGAAGCAAACAACGGTGTCTGAGTACAGACAAAACCAAAAGGCTTAAGAAGCCGGGGAAAATAAAGAAGACGAAGCCCATCCACGTAGTTCCTGGATCCTGCCCGAGGTCCAGCTATCTACTCGTCTGCAGTCTCGGCAAACTCCACGAAGTAGCCATCCTGGTGATCCTCGTAGTCGTAGTCGAAGTCTGCGTAAACCACAGCCCCAACGGGGTCAGTACATCCAAGTACTGGCAAGCAAGACTCACATTTCATCAAGGAGTTACTCGTCAACACAATCCGGGATGCTTGGGTTCAACGGAAGAAGATAGGTATTATAAAAGCTGCAGCGGGCTGCTCTAACCAACTACAGAAGATACTACTAGTTCCGGCTAACAGAAAAGATAAGATCGAGGAATTGTAACCAACTGAAAGATAACTTCAAACAAACCCATCCTGGATCTTGCCCCTTATCCGAAGAAGCAATCCGAGGATAACTCACACCGTTATAATAAGGTGAATCACGTTATTGTGTGAATAACCTATTACTAGTCAAGTTATTAATCATTGGGTGAAACATGATTGATCATTATGTTGAAGTTGTCCTGAGTACTTGTTAGCCAGTACTTTCACCAAGTAATCCATAACCGCGGAAAACACGGCTTCTCGAGAAGATTTACCCTGCAGGGGTGCACCATAGTAACCGTACACGCATGAATAACCCGCCAGATGGGAAATCACCCCACCAAGCGGGGTACTCAACACAACCAGCCCTTCTTCGCATCAAGCCCAAAGCACCGCGTGCTGTGCGTGCGCGGCTAATCGAGCCCCACGAAGAAAAGGGGACCCTCATAGCACTGGAAGACCACGCCGCCCTAAATGCCGACTACAAAAGTTCCACCCTGGCGCCAAGGGTTCGTACCTGCATATGATGCAGCAAATGGAACACCCGAACTAGTACGGCGATTTGGACGAGATGCGAATCGAGTCAGTTGAGGGGGGCGCCCATACTCGCTTCCCACATGCGGGTAGTGCGCTTATCATGGATCAGTAGACAAGACCCTTTTCCTAATTAGGGGGTCGACACTAGCAGGCCTCAAAACCACAAAGGGCCTCCTGCCGGTGCCTTATCATCAAATTATTATTAACAGTAGCATTAACAGGATTGATTGATTAATATTCGAGCCCCCGAAACGGTAACAAGTAATAATAGAACGATAGTAAACGAAGTAACCGACAACAGGCTCGAGCGAAAGCAACCCTAAGCATGCTAGAATAGAACAGGCACAAACAAAGGCTGTAGGTATGGAGGTGAGGCAATATCATGGCTCAAGGTAGCATGTGATGGGTTCGGAGAACAAGCATCGATTCATAGGGCTAGCAGAAATAGACAAAAGGATAGTATCGACAACAAGTGTGGAAGAGAACTCGATGATTCATGTGAGTGATAACTTGCCTGCAAACCCAGTAGCCTGGTACTGAGCTAACTCCTTAGAAGGGATGTCGTAAGTATCGTCGGTCTCAACGTCGTCGTGTATCCGAGAAGAAGCAAACAGACAACACAGAAAGATAAGCAATCAATATCATGGCATAGTGCACAAACATGGGATGATGCATGACCATTTAATTGATGCAACAAAATAAACTAGTTGACAAGATAACAACATGATTAAATGGACCCACATGCAATTTGGGATTGCATATGGAAAGACCATGAATTATGGTTGAATTAATTGTTTTACAACTGATCATTATATGAAAGTGGATTAGCATGATGCATGGATGAGGAAAACAGCAAAATAACAACAATAGAACCAAATGGAAATAAGGCTTAACAAGTTTAGAAATTCAGTTATTAGGTTATGGAATTTTGGTTTCTTAAAGGTGTCACACAAGCATTTGTTGTTTTCACCACTTTTAATTGTTCAAAATAGATAACAAAGTTTATATTTGAAAAGAAAACAAGATTTTAGTTGGAATACATGTTTCACTTGTTGAAAAAGGATTTCAAATAAATTATTTATGAATTAAACAAGTTAAACAAGAATTAAATGAATTTAATTCAAACATGAACTTATTTGAATTTTTATTTGTTCAAAAAAATTAAACCAAATTCATATTTCAAAAGTTTATACTTTTAGGGCTTGAAAACATATTTTATATGTCCCAAAAGAATTTGTTTTGATCAAGTGATAAATTTAACAATATTAAATGATTTAAACAAGGTTTAAATCATTTAACCAATTTTAATTATTCAAAACATGAAACAAATTTTATATTTGGAAAGAGGGTTTAATTTTGCATGGAAAACATACTTCATTTGTGGAAATTGGATTTAAAATGAGCAAGTTATTATTTTGGCAATTTTAAATGCAATAAACAAGAAACAGTTGTTTTCAGCAATTTAAATTATTCAAAACAGCAAACAAAATTTATATTAGGAAAGTACATGAAAAATTGATTGGAAAACATATTTGGTTTGTGAAATTTGGAATTTTTATGATCAAGTTATGAATTTTGCAATTTTAAGTGAATTTGACAAGTTTTCAAATTTTGCACCAATTTAAAATATTCAAAACAGTAAACAAATTTTATATTTGGATAGAACATTTAATTTGGTATTGAAAACATATCAAAAATGTTGGATTTGGAGTTAAAATGATTTTATTATGCCATTTACAAGAAATAGTGCAAATCTGCCATTTTTAATTCATCTAGGGACTTAGAAAGATTAACAGGGACTTGGAAAATATTTTCAGGGGCCTAGGAGGAAGTTACAGGGACTGGTTGGTGATTCTGTGAAATTATTGTGACCAAACAAAAGGAAAATAAAAGTTTTGGTTTAATGGGGAAGGGGGAACTCGAACCCCTGCCCTCCTGCTGCTGCGCAAGTACAGCAACCACTGGGCTAGTGCTAGTTTCGTTGATAGATAAGGGGGCGATGTTGGTTAAGGTTCAGAACTGCGCTGAGTTCAACTCGGAAATTAAACAGGAAAAAGGTTGGGGCTGGGGATTTGATCCCTAGACCTGAGGCTTGCGCGCTGGGTGTCTCTGCCAGTGCGGTATCTGATCGGTTCTTGACAGATAGGTGGTGGGGGGCTGGATATGCTGCAGTTCCGCGGGGATTTTATCTGAACTGATCGCTGTCTCTGTTCGACAGCGAACGGAAACAGCAGCCTTCGCCGCGGTTGATGGTTGCTGCGGCCGTGGGGCGAGGGCCGGGTGCGGTGCGGCCCTAGAGGAGAGGAGGGAGGAGGGCGAGAGAAGGAGGGATCGAGGAAGGAGCGGCCTCACCTGGCGAGCGAGAGCAGGTCGGGCAGGGAGCAGTGGCGAGCAGACGTGCAGGAACAGAGGGCGACGGCCGGCGAACTCGCGGACGGCGGCGGAGCTCCGGGGGGTCTCCGGGGAAACTGCGAGCACCGGGAGGACGAGGGGACCGTGGCGGTTCCATTCCCCTACCCGGTTGCTCCTCGAGGTGACCATGGCAGGGGATGGCCGCGAGCTCTCCCTTCTCTGTATTCCTCTCTCGTGCAGGTTCGTGGACAGACAGAAGGAACTCGAGGTGGAAGGAAGAGGGGTTGGCGGCGCTAGGAGGGGGAAGGAGGAGATGGAGTAGGTGGCTAGGGTTGGGAAAAGAAGGGGAGAGGAGATTATAAGGAGGGGCAGGTGGTCCATGGAGGGGGGGTGAAAGCGACATGAGGGTCGTCCGTACGAAGAAGATGAAGGCTCGGGCCTCGCTGGTTGGGTGGGCTGGGCTTTCTTCCCCCCCTTGAACGTTTTCCTTTTTATTTGTTTTATTTTTTTTTTTTTGCTGCAAACAAAAGAGAAGAAAAGGATAGTTTTTAAGTTAATAAAATTGTGGAAAAAAAATATGGTTGGTTTTGTTTTTCAATTTGCAACTTAAACTAACTTTTAATTTTCCAAGGTTTTCAAATTTAATTACTGTTTGTTAGATAAACCAATTCTGTTTAAGATTCTTAGGTATGGAAGATTGTTATTGAAAACATCTCTTTAACATAGGGTGAACCCTATTACTTAAAGTGAACAAAATTATTAGAATACTTTGGTAGTTTTAATGACTTGGGAATTGGTGCTGTTTGGAAATAACCCAATTTTGAATGAATTGCTTTATTAGATGGACATTAATAAACACACTTTTAAATAGGGTGACCCCTATTTCAATTATAAACAAAAAAATGGATTAATTTGTTTTGATATCAACATAATTTCAAAGTGATTATGTTTTAGTGCTTTGAGTTGAGTTTTTGATTGCAATTTGGAAACAATTGATTGATCAAACCACCAATTTAATGAGTGAGCATTATGGAATAAAATGAAAGCAATTTGGTTGTTTTTATTTGAACTCTCACTTTGGAAATTGTAACATCACAAGGATGAAACAAAGGGTTTGAAATTTGAGTTGAAATTCAAATGGAAAACAAAGGAAAACAACTGAAAACAGAGGAAAACAAATGGAAAACAAACAAAACAAATGCAATCAACATGATGCCATGATGCAAAACATAAAATAACAGAGATCAAACATTCTAAAGGCTATTTTTCAGACTTGGGATGTTACAATTTCCTTGCCAATAGCCTTCGTATTCTTCCGTCAAATCGGCGGAGACCTTGCTTGACGGGCTTTGATCCTGGAATCACCTTGAGTTGATGCTCAGCAAGTTCCCGGGGTACACCCGGCATGTCCGCAGGACACCATGCAAAAATATCCCAGTTCTCACGGAGGAACTTGACGAGCGCGCTTTCCTATTTGTCGGTCATCCCAGTTCCCACTACGACAAATTTTGTCGGATCTTTGGGATATATGATAACTTGTCTTGTATTCTCTGATGCTTTGAAGCTATCTGCCGGCTTCGGGCTTTCTTTTCATGCCGGCATTTCTGTCGGCTATACTTTCTTTGCCAGCTCTTTCAATTCATCATTTGCTATCACTTGTTCGGCGCAAAGGGCGTTTCCTTTTTCCAGCTCGTTTGCCAATTTTAAGTCTCCCGATATGGGGATTACTCTTCCTTTTGGCCCTGGCATCTTCAGCTTGTTACAAATATAACATGATCTTGCCATGAATTTGGCGAAAGCTGGACGTTCGAGTATTGCATGGTATACACTTTCAAACGGCACCACCTCGAATGTGATCTTTTCCTGACGGAAGTGTTCTCTTTCTCCGAAGGTTACATCTAGGAAAATTTCTCCTAGGGAATGTGCTTGTCTGTCAGGAACAATGTCGTGGAAATGTATGTTGCTGTGATTGAGCTGGGTCTCGGAGATGCGCAGATGCTTCAGTGTATCTAGGTACATAATGTTGATACTAGATCATCCATCCATCAGCACTCTTTTAAGCCTAGTGTTTTGAACAATATGGCTTACAATTAGAGCTTGTGTGTCGGTTTCTGAGATATTTCCGGGATGATTAGACTGATCCCAGGTGATTGGCGTATTTGAATACTTCAAGAATCTCGGAGTTGGTGGAACAACCGCGTTGATTTCTCGAAGTGTTCGTTTCTCCTGTTTTGATGAGGGAGCTTCCAGGAAAGTTAAATTGCATTCTCCATCAACTCTCGGGAATTTTGGCTCGCCTTTCTGCTGTTGTTCCTAAATTTTTTCATCAGTATCCGATTCACTGTCTTGTTTTTCAGCTTCTGGCTTTTGCTTGGAGAACTTCCTTTTGACATTCTTCCCCTTGTTCCCGGATCCTGCAATGCCTTTCATGTGCTTATTAAGCCGGCATTGCGCATTGGTATGGGTAGGTTTCCCAAACTGCGAATGGTGGACACAGTTTTCCGACTTAATCGTTTCCCACTCTTCCTTTGAGTAGGAGATAGGTTCTGTGTTTTTTCCCTTCTATTTGCTGCCATTATCCTTTCTAAAGGTTAAGTTGACTTCTTTGAGCTTTCGCTGTGCTTCTGGGGTGGTTTTTTTCTCAGAATGACGCGTCTTTTTAGCCTGAGCCAAAGCATCGATATTTCCACCTCTCGCTCTGATGTCGTCTTCGACCGGTGCGTGCTCATTGGCGGTGGTAAGCATAGATCCGAGATCTTTGTGCTCCTTTGAACCAACCACTAATGGTACAAGGTCGGGTTTTAAGCCATTGATGAAAGCATGCATTGCTTATACATCACTTATTCTAGAGCAGTTTTTTTTCATTGTTTTCCATCTTGAAATAAAGTCGACATACGACTCGTCTTCAAACTGGACGCAGCGGTTTAGCTGGTTGATGCTCTTGGGGCGTTTGTATGTTCCCCGAAAGTGCTGAGTGAATACTCTAGCCATATCATCCCAGCTATCCATGGTTCTTGACGGGAAGCCCATTGATCCAATCTCTGGCTCCATCCAGCAACATTAGGGGGAGGAATTTCACCGCCTCTAGATATGTCCCTTTGTTAATATGGACCGCAGTACAGTAGTCTGAAAGCCAGGTATCCGAGTTTTACTGCAGGTATACTTTTGGTAAGTTGGACCAACTTTGGCAAAGCCAGAATGTAGAGTTATTCTTCGAATCCTATCAGTAAAGCACTTAAGTCCAAAGTATAGATCATCTCTTTTCGCTTTATCGGCGTGAGCGGAATATCTACCAGCTGAATGGACAGAAGGGGATCTGCTCCTTTCTGGGCCATTGTTGCACGAGCGCGCTTTTTTGGGATTATCCCTATTTCGTCCGTTATCGTGTCCTTTGGAATAAGGTGGAGTTATACTCCTTGGCCTTTCTTTGTTCCTAGGAGGAGTACGGGATCTCTCACGCCTATGAGGAGTGTCGTATCTTCCGGCTTTTTCAGGTGGGCGCCTCGGAGGCGGCATTGCTTTTCCGTCTTTCCGGTTTTGTTCTTCCCGATCGCGAGGATTATTTCCACCTTTCGATAGATGGGATCCTGTCCTGGACGCTGCATCCTTATGATCCGAGATTTTCTTATCCTTTCTCGGATCTCCTTTCTTCTCCTTAGAATTGCCTGAATCTCCATGTTCGCCAGGTCCAGGTGCTCCAGCGGCGCATGTAGCAGTTTTGCATAGGGCCGAGTCATCATGCCACTTCCCTGATCTTGCTTTCCCTCGTTGTTGCTGTTGCAATGCTTTTCGTAAGAAAGCATACACCCCTTGAAGCTTTTCGTCGTTGGTGTACAGATCATCGTTGAGGATGGCGAATACGGCCTCCGCATTTTCGGCTGCGGTTTTGTATACGCGTTCACCCTTGGCATTAGTGTCGTTTACTTGTCTTTGCCAAGAAGGGTTTTGGAACCATTCTTTTGGTGGCAGCACATCCGGTTTTGCGATTCCGGGTAACCGTGTAGGTTTTATGTCAGATATATTCCTTCTTTCGTACTCCTCTATTTCTTCCTGCTGCATCTTAATGCTAACCTGGGTTTTTAAGAGGTTTTCCCGAGTTCTGAATAGATGTTGCTGCTCCCGCTGTAGAGCTTGTCTCCTGGCTTCCAGCACTTCAGGGGATTCGTCACATCCCACTGGGGTTTGAATTAGATCAAGTTCCTCATGTTCCGACATTTGTGGGACAGGGATTACCTTCTTTTTCTTCTCCGCAGGTGTGACTCTGCTTCCTCCTTCTACTTCCAGGTTTTGGCTAGCAATATCTGCCAATTTTTCTTCTGGAGTTTATACTGGAGTTTCTTGGCAGCCTTCTTTTTCTTCTTGGAAGAGGGAGGTTTTTTACCGGGTTCATCCTCTTTCAATTCCTTGACATCGGGGTAAATTGGACTGGTTTCACCATACTCTCTTTCCTCATCTGGCGGAGGTATTTTGGGGTCTTCATCGTCTCCGGCATCCATGTTTTCAGACGGTTTTGCCATAAGCACTTCATGGAAGCCCCCTACATAGATTTGACCTTTTTTTTAAAGAATCTTCATCTTCGTCCTCGGAATATAGGTCTTCAGATCCGGGTTCCGACTCCAATATTGCCTCTAGGGAAGCTAACACAGAGTCGGCTTCCGAGTTCATCGTCTCATTGACGGGTGTCGGATCTTCCACTTGAATTGTGGGATTATTTTCATCCGCCTCTTCCACGGGGTTGCTTTCATCCGTGTTTTCAGCAACCTCGGATTGCACCATGCCAATAAAGTGAGATCTGATTGCGGGCATCTCCGAAGAGGCAGCAATTTCAGCGGGGTATTGGCGATCTGAACAAAATCCGGTACCGTAGTTTTCTTCAACTGGGTATAGGGCGGGTGGGATAAATTTTCTTCCACCACAGAATCCCATTGCCTCTGCAGTTAATCCAATAAAGATGTTTGCAGATCCAATCGGTAAAACGCAGACACTTATCAGATGATTCTGTGCTGGCATGTACAATCCGTTATCAAGGAAGCGTCCGACGTCATTGTCGAATTCCAAGCTTCCGACAGTTATGGTACTGCCAATTCCGCCGAGTATTCCCGGTTGAAACATAATGCCTGACGTCGCTGGCCTCACGGTGGGCGCCAACTATCGAGACGTCGTAGTAGAATTCATACACGGGGTGCCATGAGACTACTGGTAGAGACGTGGGGGAACGTGGTAGTACGACAACTAGGAACACCAAATTTATCCAGTTTGGGTACATCGCAACTAGGCGGTGTTCCTACTCCTGCAGTTTCACTAAATCAGGGCTGAAGCCTTAAGTATATAAAGTAAAATGTGAGTAGAGTTTCGCTAACTCGACGAGGATCAACTTCTCGGCGAGTTGGCTTCTACCTAATTGTCTCTTCTTGTCTTCTTCTCTCCCGTCCGACTTTATATAGATAGCCGGGTTAGGGCTTACAGAAAGAAAACCTAGAAGACTACGGAAAGTATCTAACTTGGAAAGTAAGGAATCCATCTTCTACTCCAACCCGCGCCACTTTGGGCCGTGGTCCGGGTTCTTCTAGAATCCGGCTTCTACGCGTCAGCTTACGGGGCCACCTAATGGACTGTGATCCATTACCAACAGGACACCCTGGTAATCCGGCTCCTCAGGACGATGCCGGATATACCCCTAATCGGTATATATCCGACAGTCGATATAGAGGGAGAAGTTTTGTTGTCATACACACTTGTCCATAAGAATATTTTTCCTCCATATTTGTTTTCTCTATTGTCCCGGCTAAAAAAATGCGTTAGCAGCAACCTAAGCCTCAGGGTAATTTAATTGTATCAACTTGATGTCTCACATAGATTCAATTCTATACTTCTTTCGATTTTACAGTGTTGCCGGTGTGCTGCTAGTTAGAGGATACTAAGGTTTTCTTACATGATAATCACAAAAGCACCATTGTGGTGCATACATTAAAAAACGAGGTGCATACTTTGCGAACAATATCCCAACGAGTTTGGAGCGCTCCAAATACCTGCTCCATATGCTTCCTTCCACTTTATTGCGTCTGGGCAAAGAGATCTCTTTTTTTCCTTGAGGGTTGGATATTTTGTTCACAAATTTCACCCACCGAGGATAGATATCGTCAACAAGGTAGTACCCATTTTCATAGTGGAGGCCATTGATTTCGATTTTGCACCTCTGAGCTTTTTCTTGAACAAGTATTTCAAACATCGGAGAATCTTGAAGCACAATGTCATTGTGAGATTCTGCCATGCCGAAGAAAGAGTGCAAACCTATAGGTCGTATGATGCCACAACTTCAAGTATCACAATAAATTCCCCATCACGACCTTGATATTTCTCTTGCCAAACGAATGGATAACTGTTTCATTTCAAGTGCATGAAATCAATACATCCAAGCAAACCATGAAATCTTCGCTCAACTCCAATATCCATGAGCCATGTTGGGTCTTGGGTATTTGGTTTTCTAAGATATTATTTAACAAACACCTACACCACTATAAGAAAAAAAACATACATGGCTTCAATGAATGTGTACTCTCTCATTTACGAAGTTACTCATCAATCTGGTCAACTATAAAACCATATGCAAACATCCATATAGCAGCAACATATTTTTGAATAGACAAAACCCCAAGAAGACCAATGCAATCCCTTTTCAGGTTGAAGTAGTTATCATAGATCTTTGTACCATCCACGGTACTCATGAACACATGCTTAGACATTTGTTATCAACCCTAATTAAACTTCTTTGGAGGAAATAGTGAAATACTAAAAAAGTAGTCCCGATAGAGGAGACGTACTATCCGCCCCGGTGTAGAACCCTTGAAACGCTTTTCATGTCCATCATCATGTTTCTCCTTAAAGAGCCGCAACGAAGGTCATGTCTTCATCAGTATGGTAAATGTTTGCATGTTCTTATTCCTCAATTTCCATTATGCATGATAAGAGGATTCATCTTCACCACCCGTTTGGGATTCTTCTTCTCCTTCCCACTCACTCCACAGATCTTCTGCCCACCTTCTCCCCCTGACCTCTATCCATATACATCCTCGACATGCACGTCTGCATGGCAAGGCTCCCTAGTGGCGCAATCAACAAAAGCCTGTCGTGCCTGAACCTTGCCGCCCGTTGTAGATCCCGGAAGCACGCCCTCGTCCACCACAACGTTCCAATGTCGGTTGATTGACGGTTGCCAAACGGCTGGACCACAAACGTCGTAGGCATCCCGGTGGCACCGCCCCTTGACGGACATGTGCAGATTGACTATGCCAAGAGGGTGTGTCAATCTATGCCATGGGAAGAGCGGCGCACGTGACCCCGAGTACTCCATGCTGCCCCCTCCCCCATATTGGGATGACGTGGTGAAGGCGGAATACCTGGCATGACAAGGCAGCCCCCCTCTAGCCGGTAGGGACTCTCCCAACGATGAGTGTTGGTGCCACAACTGGACATCCTACATACTATGAAAGCTGGGAACGTAGGAAGAGGACAGGCTTGGCGACCTTGACGACGATCCTGCCAGGCAGAGGGACATCATGCATGCGGGAATCAAAGCCTCCCTAGCACCACCTCTCCCACTTGAGGTCATCTACATCGACTAGGGCGGTGGCCGGGAGGCATGCAAGTTCCTCGAGGCCGCAACCTAGAGGAATGCAAGTTCCTCAAGGCCGTGGCCATGGCCACCGCCTCCTCTAGCACCGGTCATCGATGACACCTCCGACAAGGTTTCAGATTAAATTTTAAGATTTATAAAATTGATTTACGAATCGAATAAAAAAACATAAGCTTCATTTAGCAATTTAATTTTGGGTTATTTAACAGGGTGCCCTCAGTTGGCACCACGACCTCAGTTTTACCCCTAGCGCCGAATCGACCTCAGTTTTGCCCCTAGTCTGTCCGTAAGGACTCGTTTCGCTGCTCCCACCGTAACTTTCTGCCCCCGTTAGGATGCTGACCTGTGGGACCCATCATAGAACCGTTGGCGCGGCATGTGAGCCCCAGCTGTTGAGCGTTGGTGCGGCTTGTGTGCCCCAACTGTTGACGACTAGCGCTGCATGTGGGCCCCAGCTGTTGATCGTTGCTTGCGGCCCAATGTCAACATGCAGACTACACATTATCCATTTATATTTATTAATCACTACATGCAGACTACACATTATCCATCTATTAAACCATCAAATTATTCGTATTAATAATATAAAATATATACTTTGATCAACTGAAATTTGTATCTTATCTTAGAAAACATAATGCATCACATATCTTATACATAAATTTTGTTTACAATGTGCATATTTTAAAGCGATAATTAGAAATATTTAAAAAAAATGATAATTAGAAAGGATAAAACTTCTAAACAGTGGGTACATATTTGGACAAATATAAGATCATAACTTTATATATAATTAAACATACTTAGAAAGGATAATTGGCCCCACTTTACATATAATCAGTGGGGCCCGAGGGACATTATATCTATTTTTTTTTTAAAAAAAAACTAACTGCTCCCGCTCTGCATGCGGGAGCCCTTGCCGCCCTCCGGCGCCCTACTTCCTCCACTCCGCCGCCCTGTCCTCCATCTCCTTGTTGACGCGGGCGCGGCGGTTCTCCGCCCGCATCCTCTCCTCCTCTCTCTCACGGACCCGCTTGATGCTGGCCCGGATTGCCTTCGCGTCCTCTTTCGCCTGCTTCTTCTCCTCGGTCTTCAACTCCTTCTTCTTCAGCCGCTCCAGTTCTTGAGGCGGCGGATCGTATTGGGGGAGAGGTCCTTGGGGGCGGTGGGGGCGGGCTCGGGGTTGTGGACGAAGGGCGGCGACGGCGATCTCTCCCGTTTGGGAGATTCGACGTCCTCCGACGTATAACCAGCCTCGTACCAAGGCCGATCTTTGGGGCGGTTGTCCTCGTCGGAGACCGACTCGGGGCTAGATGGTGAGAGTAGGAAGACACTGTTCGGGCTTGAAGCTAGGGAGAGAAGGGCAAAGGGCTGGAGAGGGATGAGAATATGGAGGACGAGTGAAATGGTCTATTTAAAGACACGATTAGACGTGAATTAATTGGGGTAGATGAAGCAAACAGTGTGAAAACGTTGGATGTAGTGTAGAAGAGTCGATGCATGGTCAAAGCGGTGTAGAACAGGCGTAGGCGTAGGCGTAGGACAGCTAGTGATACAGAGTACGAGCGCGTGTGCATTAGGCAGTCAAGTGACTCGACGTTGCATGCGTGTATTAAAGAGGTGAGGAGAAGAAAGTCCAAAGTCTCACGCCAAATCCTGCCTCGCTGCATATGCATTGATGTGTATCTTCTGAAAACGAGGCGTGGAGGGCTGCGTCGCTGCAAATGCGACGCGACTCGTGTTTCTGAAACGAGGCGTGCAGGGCTGCTGCAAATGCGACGCGACTCGTGTTTCTGAAACGAGGCGTGCGGGGGCTGCTGCAAGTGCGACGCGACGTTTACTCTTTTCTTCTTCTGCCATGTTGTTTACTCTGAAAAATCGAGTCGTGCATGCACCGGATTGGTGAACGGCGCCCCACTAGACAGTGTCCGTTGTTGCATGCAGTTACATTGAGACAAAACACCCAGTCCATGCACCGCTTCATTTTCAATCGTTTGATCGTAAGGAACGGTGCAGATCGAGTCCATGCATGCAAACTACGGCGGCAACGGCCTGCAGACGCTGAGATGAGCGCTTCTCTGTGCGGGAACGCGATCCTATGACTTTAGGTCACTGACAAATGGAGCCCATCACACACCGGACCCACGTGTCATGGGAGAAAGTCAGAGAACATAAGGTGGGCAAAGTAAGAGGATCTGGTTCCCTCTGTTTTTAGGGCATGTACAATAGTGTAGACGTGTGCTGTCTGCACTACTCGGCCATGTCATTTCTAGACATTTTTAGAGATAGTTGGTACATTGTGGTGACCCCCTAGCTTGTGTTGGGATCCAGACGCTCCGTAGCCCCCCTCCCGGTGAATCCCTAGCCCCGCTGGAGAAATACCTGACTTATACGGAAACACGCGGTAACTGCGTCGAAAGGGGGTAGCAATGTGGAACTATTTACTTGGTTGTGCTAGGATAGCCCATAGTAACACAAAACAAAAAGGTAGAACCCACCTCTTCGGAAGATTCACGATGTTTGGTCCGATATAGGAGTTTCACCCTATAAGCGCTCACGAGAGAGAAGTGGATGCCGGTGAAGCGGATCACACCGCGGAGAGAAATCTTTGACATCCAAAGCACACAACTCACCTATACTAACATGGTATGGCACCCCCTAGCTTGTGTTGGGATCCAGACGCTCCGTAGCCCCCCTCCCGGTGAAACCCTAGCCCCGCTGGAGAAATACCTGAATTATACGGAAACACGCGGTAACTGCGTCGAAAGGGGGTAGCAATGTGTAACTATTTTCTTGGTTGTGCTAGGATAGCCCATAGGAACACAAAACAAAAAGGTAGAACCCACCTCTTCGGAAGATTCACGATGTTTGGTCCGATACAGGATTTTCACCCTATAAGCGCTCACGAGAGAGAAGTGGATGCCGGTGAAGCGGTTCACACCCCAGAGAGAAATATTTGACATCCAAAACACACAACACACCGATACTAACATGGTATGGAACCCCCTAGCTTGTGTTGGGATCCATACGCTCCGTAGCCCCCCTCCCGGTGAAACCCTAGCCCCGCTGGAGAAATACCTGACTTTAACGGAAACACGCGGTAACGGCGTCGAAAGGGGGTAGCAATGTGGAACTATCTGCTTGGTTGTGCTAGGATAGCCCATAGGAACACAAAACAAAAAGGTAGAACCCACCTGTTCGGAAGATTCACGATGTTTGGTCCGATACTGGAGTTTCACCCTATAAGCGCTCACGAGAGAGGTGGATGCCGGTGAAGCGGGTCACACCACGGAGAGCAATCTTTGACATCCAAAGCACACAACACACCTATACTAACATGTTATGGCACCCCTATCTTGTGTTGGGATCCATACGCTCCGCGGCCCCCCTCCCGGTGAAACCCTACACCCGCTGGAGAAATACCAGACTTATACGGACACACGCGGTAACGGCGTCGAAAGGGGGTAGCAATGTGGAACTATTTGCTTGGTTGTGCTAGGATAGCCCATAGGAACACAAAAAAAAAAGGTAGAACCCACCTCTTCGGAAGATTCACGATGTTTGATCCGATACTGGAGTTTCACCCTATAAGCGCATGTAAACTCACGAGAGAGAAGTGGATGCCGGTGAAGCGGGTCACACCCCAGACAGCAATCTTTGACATTCAAAGCACACAACACACCTATACTAACATGGCATGGCACCCCTAGCTTGTGTTGGGATCCAGACGCTCCGTGGCCCCCTCCCGGTGAAACACTAGACCCGCTGGAAAATTCCGGACTTATACGCAAACACGCGGTAACGGCGTCGAAAGAGGGTAGCAATGTGGAACTATTTGTTTGGTTGTTCTAGGATAGCCCATAGGAACACAAAACAAAAAGGTAGAAGCCACCTATTCGGAAGATTCACAATGTTTCTTCCGATACAGGAGTTTCACCCTATAAGCGCATGTAAACTCACGAGAGAGAAGTGGATGCCGGTGAAGCGGGTCACACCCCGGAGAGCAATCTTTGACATCCAAAGCACACAACACACCTATACTAACATGGTATGGCACCCCCTAGCTTGTGTTGGGATCCAGACGCTCCGTAGGCCCCCTCCCGGTGAAACCCTACCCGCTGGAGAAATACCGGACTTATAAGGAAACACGCGGTAACGGCGTCGAAAGGGGGTAGCAATGTGGAACTATTTGCTTGGTTGTGCTAGTATAGCCCATAGGAACACAAAACAAAAAGGTAGAATCCACCTCTTCGGAAGATTCACAATGTTTCCACCTCATATTCTTTGAAATCTCTACTACTGTATTCGAGGAATCACATTTTAGTGAAGGCTTTCGTTCTAATGTTTATAAATCCTATTTATATTTTTTGTAGACTTGTATTCGACCTATATAATGTAATTCCGAAGCCTGAAAATTTATTGGATGAATATTCATATTATTTATTTTCTTTTGAATAATAATGGTTTTAATCGAAAATCGTATATAAAACAAGTTTAAAACATCAAAATGAAAAAAGAACTTTGGATCTTTCTTAGACTTGTATTTGACCTATATAAAGTAATTCTGAAGCCTGAAAATTTATTGGATAAATATTCGTATTATTTATTTTCTTTTGAATAATAATGGTTTTAATCAATCGTAAATAAAAGAAGTTTAAAACATCAAAATGAAAAAAGAACTTTGGATCTTTCTTAGTCACACCAAAATGAAGTTTTGGTGAGATTTTGACCTTATTTCATCTCCAAAGGTTTGAAACTCATCTCATTTTCTTGAACTCTCTACTAGTATGTTCAAGATATCACATATTAGACAAGGCTTTTTCGTTCCATTCTTTATAAGACAGGTTTATATTTTTTTCTCGTTACTATATGACATAACACTACTATGTGCGTCGGCTTTATATTTTTTCGATTTTTTTTGAATTATTTATGCTCATTTCAAGCTTGGTCAACCCTTTGTTTGACCCAACCGAAAAGCTTCTAGAAGGACACCCAGAGATTCGACCTGGGCTGTTGGATCGACGCCTTCTAGAAGGAATCTTGCATCGGACGGATGCGCTCGCAGCCACAGCGATCCGTGAGACGCTCGTTCTGTGCTAGGATTGGTTGGTCCGTTGGCTACAGGGGTCGATGGTTTCTATCTGTTCTACATATGATTTCTTTTCGATACGGATGGAGTATTAAGTATTAAACCATGTTATTTAAATAAAAAATATAAAAATAGAAGAATGATACAAAACACAATGAAACTTCAGATTTACTACAGCGATGATTTTTATCTGTTTTACATATGATTTTTCTATTAAACCATGTTATTTAAATAAATAAAATGCAAAAAAAGAAGAATTATTCAAAACATAATGAAACTTCAGATTTACACTATATATGTAGAATAGATGTCTAGGAAATTAATTTGGCTGATGTAGACAAGATGCCAAAAAAAGTTGAAGCACAAATGGGGGTACTTACCCTAGCTTCGGACCTCATCTGAAACACATTTCTCATGAGAATAGAGCGATGGTTTCAAATGAGCATAAATAATTCAAAAAAAATCAAAA
Source organism: Alopecurus myosuroides (assembly GCA_028641055.1). NCBI lineage: Eukaryota > Viridiplantae > Streptophyta > Magnoliopsida > Poales > Poaceae > Alopecurus > Alopecurus myosuroides. The sequence continues at coordinate 277,351,016 of CM054063.1, forward strand.
TGACATGAATCCAACGCACAATGTTGTTATATGTGATATAGTTGCTTCTCAAATTTGTTTGGATAATTTTGACAAGGTCGAAATTTTCATGAGATTTCAAATGGGGGTGTCTACCCTAGCTTCAGACCTCATTTGAAGCACATTTCTCATGAGAATAGAGCGATGGTTTCAAATGAGCATAAATAATTCAAAAAAATCAAAATGTCATGAATCCAACGCACAATGTTGTTATATGTGATATAGTTGCTCCTCAAATTTATTTGGATAATTTTGACAAGGTCGAATTTTTCATGAAATTTCAAACGGGAGTGTCTACCCTAGCTTCAGATCTCATTTGAAGCACATTTCTCATGGGGCAGAATAGAGCGATGGTTTGAAATGAGCATAAATAATTCAAAAAAAATGACATGAATCCAACGCACAATGTTGTTATATGTGATATAGTTACTCCTCAAATTTATTTGGATAATTTTGGCAAGGTCGAATTTTTCATGAAATTACAAACGGGGTGTCTACCCTAGCTTCAGACCTCATTTGAAACACATTTCTCATGAGAATAGAGCGATGGTTTCAAATGAGCATAAATAATTCAAAAAAAATCAAAATGACATGGATCCAACGAACAATGTTGTTATATGTGATATAGTTGCTCCTCAAATTTATTTGGATCGGATAATTTTGACAAGTTCGAATTTTTCATGAAATTTCAAACGGGGGTGTCTACCCTAGCTTCAGACCTCATTTGAAGCACATTTCTCATGAGAATAGAGCGATGGTTTCAAATGAGCATAAATGATTCAAAAAAATTCAAAATGACATGAATCCAACGAACAATGTTGTTATATGTGATATAGTTGCTCCTCAAATTTATTTGGATCGGATAATTTTGACAAGTTCGATTTTTTCATGATAATTTTGATAATAGCTTCAGACCTCATTTGAAGCACATTTGCCTAAAATTTTGGAATGACTTGGTTCAACATCATACAACATTATTCAAACATCATGCGAACTACTCCCACTTTTCGCTTTTAATCTAGTTCTGGCTCGTGATTTTGTTCAGAAATACTCAAAATTAATTAAAAAACGGCGAACTCGTTGAAATAGGCGCAAATTCATAGATTCGACGATATTTTTACAGATAGACGGCATACTTTAACTAAAAACATAGAAAAAACTTTAAAAAAAAACTACGGCAGGCCGAGGCTCGCCCGTTTCATCCTCTTTCGGCAAAGGAAGTTGGACTTTAGTTAGCAAAAAAAAAGTACCAGCAGCCTGTCTGTGCCCTTTGAGTCTATAGCCGCCAAATCTAAAGATTCCTTAAGTTGTCGTACGACTTCTTTTTCTTGCGATCACCCGGCCTGGTCGTCGCCCTCCTCTTAGACGTCGTCCTCTTCCTCGTCGTCCTCCTCGCAATCGCCGTAGGCCAGCATGTTGGAGGGCCCCGCCTCGTGGTCGTTCTTGGCGATGGGTTCGCCACCGTAGCGAGCCAGCGCTGCTGCGCTCTGCCTTCGATCCGCAGCCGGTGCAGCTGCGCCTGCTCGGAGGGATGCCGGCGGTTCCGCCTCTCGCTCTGCAGGGCAACCTTGCGCTGGTCGCTCTCGTACAGCGTGACGAGCGCCTACTGCTCATCCGACGCCGCGGTTGCGGTGAGATGCCGGTAGACCTGGCGCTCCGCCTCCTCCCTCTGGTGGGTCTCCAGGGATGCACGAACAGCGGCAACCTCGGCCGCTGCCGCCGCCTCCTCGAGCCAAGCGCGCACTTGGTGGAACGCCTCCTCGTTCCGCCATGTTTGGAACGAGTAGAACGCCGCGTGCTGCTCGGGCCAGATTGGCTGCCTCCTCCTGTGCCTCCTGCAGCGGCTGCTGCTCGTGCGCCGCCTCCTCCTGCGCCGACTGCTCGTTCACCTCGTAGTAGAACTCGTTGTCGCTATCGCCGTCACTGTGGCCCCGCATCGCGGCCGCGGGGCGGTAGTACAACGGCGAGTTACGGTTTGCACGGAGCCGGCGAGGCATCGTCTCGGGGTGTCTAGGTGAAATGCGGCGATGAGAGTGAGTGCGGTGAGGGCGAGATGAACGGCTAGAATGGGGAGAGCGGCGAGCGGCGAGGGGCCTTTTGTAGCCCTGGCGAGGCATTTGCTGCACCGCGCGTGACATTACTCCGGCAACCTTTGACCGACGCGGGGGCCCGCGGTTTTCCCACGCGTCGCTGAACCTAGCGGGAAGCTTGGGTGTGGACTATTCAAACTGCGCGGTCCCACCTGTAAGCTCCGGACGGTTTCAACGAACTTGGCAGTCCCACCCGGACCCACTTCACGAAACGGAGTCTGACTCCTCGGACCCACTTTGCGGAACGGATTCGACTCCAAACTTACCGTTCCGGCCTCTCCATAGTAGTTGCGCACGGACTAGGGGCAAAACTGAGCACCATTCGGCGCTAGGGGTAAAACTGAGTAGTAGTGGACCATTGTGGACAATTCGATAAAAATCCATTTAATTTTCTTTGAAAATTTGTTTGGTTATGTTGTCTGTAATATAAATACCTCTGTTTGGCGTGTTCATATGTGGTGTGTACCCCAGCACACCACTGCTTCCAATTAGCAATGGCGTGCACTTCTGTACGCCACTTCTTACACACATATCAATGACGTGTGCTCCAACACGACAGCGGTAGATGTTATCCATAGCACATAATCCGTGTATGTTCCCAAAACACGCCACGATTTCACACGGCGATTTTTTCCTACTAGTTGTGGTAGGAGCTTTTTTTGAGAGAGAGGTGTGGTGGTAGGAGTTTCACACACGCCCAAACACGAAGAGGAATACAACCCACACACACACACACACACACAAAAAGCTTTTCATTTCTAAACTCAAGTGATAACCAAGAAAAAGTTTCAAAGATTTAAATTTTGAAAACTAAGAAAGGAAACAAAACATCTTCTTCGGAACTAGGTGTTAGCTACTCCATAGATCACTAGTACGCGATGGAAGGGTTCAGTTACATGGGTAGCTAGAGTTCATCTCTGGATTCACGATTACAGGAGGAATTTGGTAACAGGGTGGGTAGGTTGGTGAGGAAGAACCGTAAGCCGCCGCCGTCGTCGTGATCGAACCTTCGATGCCCGTTCCTTTGATCCCGTGTCCTTTAAGTAACCTCAGCTTTGCCAGTCGGGGCCAACCACGCGTGTGTTAGATCTGCGCGTCCGGTTGCTTGGTTGGCGGGCCTCATTACCTGATGGGCCGACGATGTGTGTTGACGGTGGCCCATCTGGTAGGTTGCTAACACCCCCTTCCCCTAGCGTTTCGGCTTGTTCCCAAGCCGCTGCATACGGGAACCTTGCTCGGAGTTCTTCGAGATCTTCCCAGGAATCCGGCATGGAGGGTGCGGACCACCTGATGAGTGCTTGCTCCACCTGGCGGTTGGCCTTGACCTTGGTGCGATTCTCCAGAACTTGCATAGGTACCACAAACTTGTTAGTTTCATCAGGAAGCACTGGAAGTACCTGATCACCTGCCTTGAGTGCCTTGCGTAGGAGGGAGACGTGGAACACGGGATGTATGTGGCTAGTCTCCGGCAACGCCACTTTGTAGGCCACTTGCCCTTGCCTGGCCACGATGGTGAAGGGGCCGTAGTAACGAAATGCCAATTTTGTGACAGGCACGCTGCGCCACCGAACTTTGAACATACGGTTGAAGCTTGATGTAGACCTGATCCCCCACAGCAAACGATCGCTCTGTACGATTCTTGTCAGCTTGTTTCTTCATACGATCGCGAGAGCGTAGCAGGTGCAGGCGAATGAGTGCTGTCATCTCTCTGCGCTCGTCCAGCCATGAGTTGAGTTCTGTCACCGGCGTTGCTGTGGCCGCTTCGATACCCCAGTGACTTGGTTCGTGGCCGTAAAGAACCACAAATGGCGATTTCCCTAGCGCGCTGTGCCACGAGGTATTATACCAGTATTCAGCAAGGGCCAACCAGGTGCTCCACTTCTTCGGATAGGAGTGGACGAAGCAGCGTAAGAAGGTCTCCATGCACTGGTTGACACGCTCCGTCTGCCCGTCCGTCTCAGGATGATAAGCTGTACTCATCCGCAGCTGAGTATCAGATTGTTTGAACAGCTCGCGCCAAAATCGACTGGTGAATATTGGATCCCTATCGGAGATGATTGACTCAGGCATCCCGTGAAGCTTGTAAATGTTATCGATGTATGCTGCAGCCACTTGCGAAGCAGAGAAAGGGTGCGCCAAGGGAACAAAATGGCTGTATTTCGAAAACTTGTCGACGACGACAAGGATGCAGTTGAATCGTCCTGATGGTGTGAGTCCTTCCACAAAGTCCAGGGATACCATTTGCCAAGCCTGGCAGGGAACTGGTAAGGGCTCCAAAAGCCCTGGGTATTTGGCCCTGTCTGGTTTTGCTTTCTGACATGTGGGGCATGCTTGAACAAAAGCCTTCACTGCTTCCTTCATCTTGGGCCAAGCAAAAATCGAACGTAACCTTTGATATTTAGCTGGCGCCCCGGAGTGTCCTCCCACTGCTGAGTCGTGGCAAGCCTTCAGAATTGCCTGTTGTGTGCCAGAATTATGGCCAAGCCAAATCTTGTTCTTGTAACGCAGCAATCCATGAGTAATTGAGAAATGCACATGTGATGCTGGGTCGATGTGCAGTTCCTCGATAATCTTTTTGGTGGCCTCATCCGTTTCATAGCCTTGTTTAATGTCTTGTACCCAGTCTGCCTGACAAAACGAAATTGCGTTGAGTGTATCGGCATCACTGTAGGGCATGCGTGACAAAGCATCTACAGCGCCGTTGTCCTTGCCTTTGCGATAACACAATCGGTAACGCAGTCCCAAGAGCTTGGTGAAAGCACGTTGTTGCCAAGGTGTATGCAGCTTTTGATCTTCCCAATGGATCAAACTTTTCTGATCAGTTCTTATGATGAATTCATCATGTTGCAAGTACTGACGCCAATGTTCAACAGCAAAGAGTATTGCCATTAGCTCCTTTTCGTATGTAGATAACCCTTTGTTGCGTGGCCCCAATGATTTGCTGATGTACGCCAATGGGTGCCCCTCCTGCTGCAACACTGCCCCTATCCCAACATCGCTGGCATCTGTCTCAATTATGAACTAACGAGAGAAATATGGCAAAGCCAGTACTGGTGCCGACGTGAGGCATGCTTTCAGAGCTTGAAATGCTGAATCGCAAGTGCTTGTCCAGAAAAATGGGGTATTTTTCTTCAGCAAGTTGGTGAGGGGTCGAGCTAGGATGCCATAGTGCCTTACAAATTTTCTGTAGTAACCAGCTAGCCCCAAAAATTGTCGCAGCTCTTTGATGTTCTGTGGCGTCGGCCACTCTTGCACTCTGGCTACTTTGTCTGGTTCCGTGGCTACTCCGTGCTGACTGATCACGAAGCCAAGGTACGACAAACTTCTTTGAGCAAACGAACACTTGGTGCGCTTGACCTTCCACTGATCTTTGCTCAACAGCGAGAAAACTTCGTTGACGTGTTTAACATGATCTTCCAACGTCTTCGAATATATCAGTATATCGTCGAAAAACACGAGGGCAGAACGGCGCAGGACCGGCGCCAACGTCGTGTTCATGGCACTCTGGAAGGTTGCTGGAGCGCCAGCCAGCCCAAATGGCATCACCGTGTACTCGTATTGCCCTGCGTGGGTCTGGAAGGCCGTTTTGAATTCCTCCCCAGGTGCTAACCTGATCTGGTGATATCCTGCACGTAAATCCAGCTTACTGAACCAACTAGCCCCCGTGAGCTCGTCGAGCAACTCGTCGATTACTAGAATGGGAAATTTCCTGGGCACTGTCAATGAATTGAGACGGCGGTAATCGATACACATACGCCATTGTCCATCCTTCTTGCGAACTAGGATCACTGGAGATGCATAAGCACTGGAGCTGGGTTGTATGATCCCACTAGCGAGTAGTTCTGCAACTTGTGCTTCGATCTCTGTCTTGGTCTCGGGGGAATGTCGATATGGTCTAGCATGAACAGGTTGAGCTCCTGGAATGAGAGGAATGGTGTGATCACACGTGCGTCGAGGGGGAAGCTTTGTAGGCTCTGTGAAGATATCGGTAAATTCCTCGACAATTGCCTGAACTGCTACAGGAATAGCAGATGCCTGTGTCTCCCCTGTTCCAGTTTCAGTGCTTTGACAGAGAAAAACCACATGTTCCACCTCTTTATGCAATAGCATTTGATTCAGTTGCATGGCTGTAATAGTTTCACATGCTGCAGACTGTGTTGGTTGCCCTTGCAGTGTGATTGGTGTCCCATTTCGATCAAGTGTCATCTCCTTAGTGACCCAGTTAACGTCTGGATTGTGCTGCTCCAGCCAATCCATGCCGAGGATGATGTCAAAACCCCCCAGAGGCAAAATTTTGAACGAAGAACAGAATTCCTGCTGCTGTGTGATCCAATGACAGTCGACAATCTCGTGATCACACACTAGTTCTGCTCCATTAGCTATTTTCACTCTAGCTGGTCTGGCCAATTGTCGAATTCCCGGTAACCCTTGCACTAGTTTGTGGTTAATGAAAGATGTTGAGCTGCCCGAATCAATCAGAATAGCCGTTGTTTTCCCTTGAACTGTTGCTGCCAACTGAATCAAAATCGAGGCGTCGTTACCGTTGAACGCCTGTAATGAAATAGCATAGATCACCTCTGTCTGTCCATCTGAACTTGGTCCACTGTCGGATTGCTCAGCATCAGTACACCCCATGAAATCCATGAATTCCTCCAGCACATGCATCTGAATAGTCGTCGGGCATACATGATCCTGGCCCCATCTTTCCCCACACTTGAAGCACAAGCCCATGGCACGACGATACGCACAAAGCGTATCCATTTGGTTAGATGAATTTGCTGTCACCTTGCTTGGAGGAGGACGTGTAGCTCTGGCACTGTCCAGACCTCGCCTGTCGCTCGCTGCTGGGGCAGTCGCTGGTCGCCATTGCTGTTGGGGTACAGTGGAGGCTGGAATTCGTGGCACAGAACGAATGTTGTGACCATAGTCCTGTTGGATGCCTTCATGCACCTCCTCCTGTACCAGTGCCAATGCGCACGCGGAATCAAGGTCTGGTGGTCGCTGCACCATGACCGCCGTGCGCAAGTCCGCTCGAAGGCCACCCACAAACCTCATCAGAAAATAGTATGGATGAATTTCATCAGAATACGATAGTAATTGATTCATCAAATGTTCAAATTCATCTATATATTCTTGCACACCCCCCTTCTGTCTAATGGCGAAAAATTGTCTAATCAACTGTTGGTGGCGATCGCGACCAAATCGCACACAGAGTGTACTACAGAGGCTATCCCAATTACACCCTAACAATTTTTTCCTAACGGACTGAAGCCAAACTGCAGTGTTGGGCGAGAAATTGAGCGTGGCCATCTGTACCCAGAACGACTCATGTATGCCATAAACTACAAAGTATTGCTCACAGAGATCCTTCCATAGATGTGGATTTTCGCCGTCGAAGACCGGGAAGGGCATCGACGGGGGCTGCTGGCTATGACCTGACAACAGCCCGTGCTCGCTGGACTGAAGATTTTGCAGTTGGGGATTGTGGAAGGAGACCGTACCGTTGTCCGGAGGGGCCGACGGAGTCACACGGGCTCCGTCGACCGCCGTCCGTGCGTGAGGTTCAGCGCCGTGGCCATTGGCCCGAGGAGATGAAGACGATTTCGCCTTCGCGGACCGGGGATCAGCGAGACCCCCCGGCGATGTCTCCCCTGCATCGGTGGCGGTGTCGCAGTAGACGTGCTGCTGCAAGCAATCGACTGCTACTTGGAGGCCGTAGATCTGCTTCTCGATCTGCGGAGCCCACCCCCCAAGCTCGGCCTTGATCTCGGACTGCACGATGTCCTTGAGCTCGCTGCGGATCTCCGATTTCAGATCCCGGAACAGGTCCTTCAGCTCTGCCTTCAGATCCGAGTCCATCGATTCCTTGCCTAGACGTGTGGCCTTCTGATTCCTAGTCTCAATGATCGACGGAGCCAGGGCGGCGGTGGTGAGAAAAAATTTGGTGGTGGGATTTGGGAATTTTGGCTCTGATACCACTGTTAGCTACTCCATAGATCACTAGTACGCGATGGAAGGGTTAAGTTGCATGGGTAGCTAGAGTTCATCTCTGGATTCACGATTACAGGAGGAATTTGGTAACAGGGTGGGTAGGTTGGTGAGGAAGAACAGTAAGCCGCCGTCGTCGTCGTGATCGAACCTTCGATGCCCGTTCCTTGGATCCCGTGTCCTTTAAGTAACCTCAGCTTTGCCAGTCGGGGCCAACCACGCGTGTGTTCGGTCTGCGCGTCCGGTTGCTTGGTTGGCGGGCCTCATTACCTGATGGGCCGACGATGTGTGTTGACGGTGGCCCATCTCACTACAGGAATCTGTATATAGGCCGACGGCCAGAAGCCGTCGGCACAGATCATAACCCCGTCGGCACAGGCTGTGCCGACGGTGGCCGTCGGCACCTCGCCGTCGGCGTATTCCTCTGTCGGCTCAGCTCGATTGGCCGTCGGCACACCCAAAAGCCGTCGGCATAGGGAAATGGTGGGCCCAACCTTGGCCTGACAATGGGCCCCACGTTGTCAGCGCGTTGGGCTGGTGGAGGTAACTGTGCCGACGGCAATGCCGTCGGCACAGAGAGGGACACGTGGCGCCACCTGGTGCGCTCCTGGGGCAGAGGCTATGCCGACGGCAATGCCGTCGGCACAGGCCTGACCATTTGGTCAGCGTAGGACCTGTGCCGACGGCATTGCCGTCGGCACAGCCTCTGCCCAGGGTTTTTTTTTCTCTGTTTTGTGTCGTTTTCTTTCCAAAAATCACAGAAAAATCACAAATAATAATCCAATCCAATAGAAACATCTAGAAGCTCAGTACCATCATTATTAACCATCAAAACATCCAGACAAACATCGTTTAATGTCATACATCGATCCTGATACGTCCATCGATCCAGATACATCCATACATCGATCTAGATACATCCCTAGCTAGGAGAAGGGGTGAAGCCCAAGTCTCCACTCGTGAAAACGGGACGATCATGTGTCGCGTCCGTCGAACCAGCTCGGGAGCCACCAGGCGAGGTACCAGGAGTGGCCGAAGCACGGCCGTGAATCGGCGTCGTCTGGCGCGAACCCGGGGAGCCACTAGGAGAAGCCCGGCCAAAAGCCGTGTTCTCCGAAGCTCCAGTACCCTACATGTTCGAGCACGAATTAGACACTTTAGAGGCAAAGTAAATCAGTAATCGACGTGTGGAAAAGAACACATACCGGGGTCTCTGCGTAGTATGTGAGGGCAAACTCTTCCCTCGATGTGAATATCGGGACCGGCCCTGGCGCTTCAGGAGGCTCTCCTGGAGGCGCTCCTCGCTCTCCGGTGGTCATCCACCTCATCATCGCCTACAAGATGGTTTAGATGTCATGTGTTGCCAAGATGGTTTAGAATTGTCATATTTTGCAGAAATATGGATTGAAAACTTACCATCGATACCGCGTTAGTGTACGCAGTGGAGAGATCATTCCTCTGCTGCCACGCCTGTAGGTCCTCCTTGTACTTCGCATAAGCGGCGGCATAGGCCGCATCGAACTCCGGCTACAATTTAGGAAACAAGTTAATATCAACAACTTAGCAATGCAGAGGGGAATGTCAGAAAACATGATGAGAATGAGAGGACAACTTACATCGGCAGAGGCAAAGGCAGCTCCAGCACGCCGTCGACGAGGCTGGACAGGGACGGCGTCGACGGGGAGGGTAGCCTTGATACGAGTGAGGCTCGCGGTAGGCGTGGCCACCTTATCAAGGACTTTCAGACGGCCGTGCTCCCTCCCGTTCCCCGCTAGCATCAACGCCGTCTCGTCGTACTCGTGCTCGAGGGGGTTCTCGACCTGCGGGTGCAGAATCTGGAACGCCGAGCAGTAAGACCGCATGTCCTCCTCGGCTGTGCCGTAGTACTCAGGAGCCGAGGACGTGGCGGCGTCCGAAACGGACTTCTTCTGCCTCATCTTCTGCCACGCCCCCAAGTAAGTAGCTGGCACCCCACTCTGTTTCTCCTGCATCGCAAAAGTAAACGTTATGTGTATCAAGTAGAAACATGCATGATAGAAAATAAACCATCTTTTCCATGTATGTACATACCATCCTCGTCTTGAAGCGGTCGGTGCTGAGGCTGCCTCCACTGTGGGTGCCCCCGTGGCCTCGGTTCCTCCTGTTCCGCTTGCTCAGGGCATCGAATTCGGGGTCTTCCCCGGCCCACCTCCTAGCCAACGCCGCCCATGCGTCCTCGTGTCTTTCGGCCCAGTGTGGAATGACCTGAGAATGCAATAGTGAAGTAAATAGGAGGCAATGCAATGGCAACTTAACTGAAATGTAGAATGACATAGATAGTTTACTTACCCTCATGAAATCCTCGGGTGTCATCTTGGGCGGGTCCTCGACATTCTCATGCTTCTTGGCCCTTTTGCCCTTCTCGGCCATGAACGCGCTGATGGCGGTGTGCTTCTGGTTGTACCACACCTGGCGGGTCAACCTCACGCACGCCAGGCGGAGAACCCGAACCGCCGCGGCTCTATCCTCCTCAAGCACCCGGAAAAAGCACTTCAATCATGCATAAAGAAAATTGCGAGTTAGAACGGTGGTGTCATCAACTACGAACGAAACTCAAGAAAATATAACTTACCCAAAACCTGGTGATCACGGCGTCAGAAGCCTTCCCGAAGGGCGGGCAATCGGCAGCCTCGTAGTCCAGCCAAGAAGTGGCCAACTTCGGCTCGCCATCCACAGCCGTGGTGTAAAAGCCCGGCCAATAAAGCCGGATCAGAGCTCCAATCAAGCTCGAAGGCTGGCGGCTCCCTTCAGCATATGTCCAATTGCTGCATAATAATCAAACATTAGTACATATGCCAAAAATGAAACTACATATTTAAAATTACAAAATTAGTAAACTTACTCCTTCTTATTTGGATAAATAAGAGTCTTCTCCTCCTCCGTGGCAGGCTGCTTATCCGCACCGGGGACTCCCGCTTCCCCACGAACTCGCAGCTTCTTCGGTGCCCCTACTCCTCCCTCTACCTCCCCCTCCATCTCCACCTCCACCTCCTCGTCCTCGTCCTCCTCCTCCTCCGGTCTGTACTCCTCCTCCTCCTCCCGTCTGGACTCCGTCTCCCCCTCCTCCCTATACTCTATCTGCAGCTGGGAAGCCACGTCACCAGACGCGGAGGGTGGAGGCTCCAAGTCTACACCTCCCCCGCCACCTCCACCTCGTCCTCGTCCTCGTCCTCCACCTCCACCTCCACCTCGTGCCCGGCGCCCTCGTCCTCCAACCGCATCGTCGTCCACGGGGTAGCGCCGATTGCGAATCAAGGATCTACCACTCCGTGTAATCTTCTTGAGCAAGGACGACGACGATTCCTTGCCTTGGCTCATATTGTCCAATCACCTGCATCGAGAAATAGAAAACAATTAAATCACATATACATAGTAAAAATATAGGCACTTAGCATAAAATGCTGAAATGTAGGCACTTAGCATAAAATGGTGAAACTTGGCATAAAATGTAGAGCATCACTAGGCATGTTCAAAAGAAAAAATACTAAGTATAAAATGGTGAAACTTGCATAAAAATACTAAGATAAAATACTAAGTATAAAGACATCACCTAGAATCATCACTCTCATAATTAGGTGGGTTCTCGTTCTCACTATCCGTATCACTATCACGTGAGTAGTAAATTAGAGGATCTTCGAACGGTGGTGGCTCATCATCGTCTTCATTGTCTGTATGTAGCTTGGTGAGCATGTCTATGTCCTTTAGATCCACCACTGACTCACCACGAGTTTCTGCATTGTTCTCAAGGTCCTCAAAACCACCCATTTGTAAGTCAAAGTCCCCGAAGTCCTCTTGCTCTTGATAGAAAATTCCCTGCTACGTTTTCGGGTCAATGTTGTTATAATCGTCGTCGGACGGCATGGGTAGTTTACCATGTGGCGATACCCTGAACGCGACCTCCCAACCCTTGAGTGCCTCTTTCTGGCATGGGTAAGGCAAATAATAAACTTGCTTAGCTTGGTGAGCCACAATAAAGACATCGGCTCCGCTATAGGTGGTTGAAGGCCTAACTTCAACTAACCCAATGGAAGGGGTACTTTTGTATCCATGGACGGGGTCGAACCAGTGGCATTTGAACACAACGAGCTTGAGTTCTACGTTGGTGCGATTGAACGTCAGCTCGTATACCTTCTCTAACCTTCCGTAGTAGTCTACGGAATCGGCGCCTCGGGTGAAAACCCCGGTATTTACCGTTTTTGCATTCGGCCGACTCTTCTGGTGATCCTCCGTATGGAAGCGATACCCGTTCACATCATACTTCTCATATTTCATGACGCTACGGGTGAAACCTTGGGAAACACATCTCAACTCATCCGTCATCTGAACGTTGGGATTAGCTCCCTACAAATACGATACAAATTGTTTTGTGCATTAGATAGGTGTAACGAAAGGGACAAGTCACATATTGCAAGGTAATAGGGAGAGGTTAGAAATTACTTTTTCCATGAACCAAGACACAAATTTTTTCTGTCCGGGAGCACCCTCTTTCAGAAGAGTGTCCAGCTCTCCGATAGATGGTTCCTCCGCTCCAGACCACATTTCATCCGTGAATTCTCTAAAAGAAGAGAATACATATTAGATCGAAACAGGGTTACTAGTTGGAAAGTAATTTGTACCACCATTTTACCTGATATAATCGACCACTTCCTTCATGTTCGTAAGCACATAGAGCATTATGCAATCTTGCTCTTCCTTGGTCAAGGTATATTTTTCTCGGCCACCTAACTTGCCACCGGGACATTGGAAGAGGAGGAGCTGGGGGTCATGCTTGGGCTCGTCGATATTGTACCGAGATGCCTGGTTATGCATAGTGGGAACTTCAGCAGGATAGTACGTTGTCGCGGCGTCTGCCATCTCCTCAAGACATACTCCCTCAGCTATGCATGTTTCAATCTTAGCTTTATTTCCAGTTTTGTTTCTAATGTACTTGAACTCTCTCTCAATACAAAACTGCCAACGAAACTGCACCGGTCCACCCAAAAGTGCCTCGTTCGCGAGATGCACAACGAGATGTGCCATCGGAGTAAAGAAGCCTGGCGGAAATATCATCTCTAAGTTGCATAGCAACTCCGGCACTAGATCATGCAGCTTCTGAATAATCACAGGACATATCTGCTTAGCACAAAGCGTGCAGAAGAAATGGCTCAACTCCGCGAGCACTCGCCAGACACGCTCGGGTAGATACCCTCGAACCATCACCGGCATCAGCCGCTCAAGCCATATATGAGAGTCGTGACTCTTGAGCCCGTTGACTTTTCCCGTTAAAAGATTGACCCCCTTGCTTATATTCGAACAATAACCATCAGGAAACATGACAATGAATTTGAGCCACTTGAATACCTCCTTCTTTTGAATACTGTCAAGGTAGTAGTCAGCGAGCGGTTTAAACCAATTTTTTCGCCGGCGGTCAGGAGCCTGCATATGTAATCTCTTTCTATCACAGAGTTTCTGGACATCGACTCTAGCCTTCACATTATCCTTCGACTTCTCAGGAATGTTCAGGATTGTGTGAAAGAGTGACTCTCCGACATTCTTTTCGGTGTGCATCACATCGATGTTATGGGGAAGTTCGAGATCCTTGTAATAATCAAGCTGCGTCAAGCCTGCCACGTGAGTCCAGTTGTGTGTTGTACCATATCCGACGTATCGTGGGCCATTTCCCCCAGCGGGAACAAGAGCACGTAGCTCGGCATCAACAGCTGCACCATCGAATGTTGGTATCTTTTTTTCTACACGCTCAACTCTGCCCTTCTTGAAGTTCTTTTTGTCTTCTCTAAATCGATGCCTTCTTTTGAGGAACTGTCAATGCATGTCAAACGAGGAATACTTCTTACCCGCGCTTAACCAGAGGAACTCCAATCGGTTCCTGCACACTGGGCATGGCCACTTACCAGCGGTACACCATCCACAGAATAGAGCGTACCCTGGAAGGTCGTGCATGGAGTATTGGAACCAAATTTTCATTAAGAAGTTTTTCTTTGATGCCCGGTCGTATGTGAACGTCCCGTGGTGCCAAGAGTGGTCCAAATCATCCACAAGCGGCTGCATGTAGACACTCAGATTCTTTCCCGGGTATTCTAGCCCTGGAATGATCAGCGACAGAAATATGGTATTCCTTTGCATTAAGACTCCAGGAGGGAGATTGAGCGGAATAACAAACACGGGCCAGCAGCTGTATGAGGCAGTCGACATACCATATGGATTGAATCCATCTGTTGCTATCGCAATCCTGACATTTCGTGCCTCTTTTGCCTCATCGGGGTATTTTGCATCGAAATTCTTCCATGCCTGACCATCAGATGGATGTCCCATATTTTCCCGTTCGTGCTCGTCTGTGTATCTCTTCCCCATCTTGTGCCAAGTCATCTGTTTGGCAGTCTCCTCGGACCAATACAGCCGCTGGATTCTTTTAATGAATGGGAGATACCGAAGAATCTTCATAGCGACTTTCGTCTGCTTCAACTGACCATCGGCTCCCTTTACCTCATGATACCTAGACGCCTTACAAATGCTACAGTACTTGTCATCCGCAAACTGTTTCCAAAACAGAATGCAGCCTTTTGGACAAGAATCTATCTTTGTATAATCCATGCTGAGCCCTTTCAAGACTTTCTTCGCTTCGTGCATGCTTTTAGGCAGACAATGCCCCTCGGGCAACATGTTACCATAGGTTTTCAGATTAGCTTCAAATCCAGCACGGGTGGTGGAGTACCGGGCCTTGTCGGCTAGTGCTTGAGAGATGGCATCGAGTTGAGAAATTTTTGCACCCTCGTATAGTGGCCTCTTAGCCGAGCCCATCATTTCAAAGAAGGCCTTCGCTGTGGGCTCGGGTTCATCCGGGTCCTCCGGTTCGGGCTGTTCCTCCACTTGAGGTGGCGAATCAGGCATGTCGGCATCACGGAAATCATCTAACAAGTTCCTAATCCCATCGTACTCAATGCCATTGATCCGCTGGCGCATCACCTCTCCTCTATCACGCTCGTACTGAGCAAAGTCGACAGTCGTCACGTAGTTCTGCATATATCCATGCAACCACAGGTGTTTAGTCATTTCAACCTTTCCATGACGATGCCGCCTCCGACAATTAGAGCAAGGGCATAATGGGCGAACCGCTGACTTTGAACCACGCGCTAACTCTTTCACTAACATGTTGGTCTTCCATTCCCACTCATCTGTTCTTTCAGTCACAGAAATACGGCCGCTGTACATCCACTCATTACCAGACATCCTCTGCTTTATTGGGAGACAAACAAGTTATAATACTTTTTTACAATGTCATCGGATTAATTACGACAAAATTTTATATTTTACAGCATGCAACGGTTCACCTACATGTCTAATAGGTAGGGGCCTAATCCCACCCGGGTATGTGTAGATCGGTTCGTGTCCCATGTTCTACCCCGACCCGAGACGGAATTTCGGCAGCACCTCCCCGCTGTTCTTCAGAATACACGTCTCGAACTTTTCAAGCCGAGAGGGTGTGCATCCGAAGAACAACGGGGGGTGCTGCCGAAATCCGTCTCAGGAAGGAGCAGAACATGGGACACGAACCGAACTACACATACCCGAGTTGTCCAAAACGTGGACAATCCGGAAGAGCTACGGTTATAAATATGCAGAGACGGACAGTCCTGCATATTTATAAATTTGCAACTCTCCCGGACGGGAGACGCCTACGGTTACGCGACTAGACATGAATGTAAATGTGTCATCGGCTCGAAGGCCGGGGCAGAGCAAAGGGTGGAAAGCTGGAGGTGATGGAAATGTAGCTCACCTCAACCGCACATGGCGAAAACGAAGACGGTGGAGCAGCAAGGAAGGAGAAGCTCGGGGACGTGCACCGGAGCACGCGCGGCCTACGCTGGTGGATGGCGAGACCTAGTCCATCTGAAAACACAGAAACAACATATGTAAGAAAATTTGTATGACAACATGAATATTTCACTAGAATAGCATCATCACGGATAAACTACCACTCGTGTTTTTTCCTATTTTATTACTTCTACCGGGAGCCACGCCGACAACCTGGGCTACCAGTGCGTCGGGTGGACGACCGAGTGGCAGGGCGACACCGGACGCACCACCGTGGGCACCACCATCTTCGACGCCGTGAGGGAGGCCGTGGACCCGTCGACGTCCGTGGTGTTCGCCGAGAACCCGGACGCGGACTTCGTCAAGAACGGCGGCTTCTCCTACGCAATCGTGGTGGTGGGCGAGCACCCGTACACGGAGACCAAGGGCGACAACCTGAACCTGACCATAATACGCATTGAATAACGGCTTCTCTGTACTTGCACACACCCGGTTCTCGCTTCACAGATCCAAGACTAGCTACCGTTGCTCGGTGCCAAGCTCAATCCACAAGATGCTCCGAGCGATGCACATCCTCCTCAGGGGAAAGACCGGAGTTGCGGCCGCGCTGCCCGGCAACCTCAACCACTGCGGCTACTCCTCCACGGCCTCCAGCTCCCAGAGGCTGGCCGGGAAGGTGGCCGTCATCACGGGCGGAAGGCCACGGCCGAGGAGTTCGTCAGGAACGGCGCCAAGGTCGTCCTCGCCAACGTCCAGGACGACCTGGGCCGCGCCCTGGCGGCCGACCTCGGCGCCGGATCCGCGTCCTACACCCGCTGCGACGTCACCGACGAGGCGCAGGTCGCCGCGACGGTCGACCTCGCCGTCTCCCGCCACGGCAAGCTGGACATCATGCTCAACAACGCCGGCATCGTGGGCTCCCTGGCGGGTCCGCAGCTCAGCTCCCTTGACCTCGCCGACTTCGACGCCGTCCTGGCCATCAACACCCGGGGCGTGATGGCCGGGGTCAAGCACGCGGCGCGCGTCATGGCGCCGCGCCGCTCGGGCAGCATCATCTGCATGGCCAGCATCGCCGGCGTGCTCGGCAGCGTCACGCCGCACCCCTACAGCGTGTCCAAGGCGGCGGTCATCGGGCTCGTGCGCGCCGTCGCCGGGGAGATGGCGCGCGCCGGTGTGCGGGTCAACGCCATCTCGGCCAACTACATCCCCACGCCGCTGGTGATGCGCATCCTGGAGGAGTGGTACCCGAAGGCGACCGCCGACGAGCACCGCCGGATCATCGAGGGGGACATCAACGTGATGGAAGGCGCGGTGCTGGAGCCACAGGACGTCGCGAGGGCAGCGCTCTACCTGGCCTCCGACGACGCCAAGTACGTCAACGGCCACAACCTCGTCGTCGACGGCGGGTTCACCGTCGGGAAGGTTCCCAACATGCCGGCACCCGCGGAGTAATTAGGAGCCGGCCGGGGAACTAACATGTTAGTTTTTTCCCGATCGATCGAGTTCTTGGAATAAGTTGAGGCGTGCTAGCTGTGGGCTGATGCATTGCACCACAACAGTCGAGCTTTCATTTATTCCGAATTGCAATGCTAGCAACTCGAAGGAGGCAGGCCGTCAGGAATTATGTCTTGGGGCCTGTTTCTTTGGACTACGGCTCTGGAACCGGAATGGTACTAAACAATGCATACAGCTATGGGACAAATCATTGACCGGTTTTCTTACGTCAGTATATAACCTGTTAGAAATATGGATGTTTAAGATTATACTAGCACCACTCGTGCTACATTAAACGGTATGGAGATGCAAACGGGGGCTCAAATAGTCCGTGAATCGTACAAAACTGACTGGCCATTTCCCTATTCTTAGTTGGCTTTGGTAT
The DNA here is from genome assembly GCA_028641055.1 of Alopecurus myosuroides. Lineage (NCBI taxonomy): Eukaryota > Viridiplantae > Streptophyta > Magnoliopsida > Poales > Poaceae > Alopecurus > Alopecurus myosuroides. Next base: position 277,368,842 of record CM054063.1, read on the forward strand.
AACTTTATAGTACTTACAAGAATTTAAACCCTCGAATGTCTAAGTGACATCCTGCATCTTAGTACCAACAATTCTATAGGTTTGATAAAGCTACTGCTCCTAACACTCCACGATTGATTCAGACGTACAATGGTTCTAGTCCTGATCCTTACCCCGACCATACTTTACAGAGCGTGATGCGTCCCAGATCATCGTGCTACCTAATGAAGCGTGCTACTCTGGGCGGGCATGGTCGAGCGTGCACGCAGACGCAGGGAGTTGGTCCGAGTTCAGCATGCGTATACGTACCGGAGGGGGAGGCAGCTGGGAGGGGGAGCAGCACGGCGGCGGGGTTGCAGGAGAGGCGAGGCTGGGCAGGGAGACGGCGGCGACGTCCTGCGGCGGCGTGGAGCAGGGCGCCGGCGCGGCGGGGCTCGAGCCGAGGCGGAGACGGCGGCGAGAGGATGGAGCGCGGCGGGGAAGTGGAGACGCGGCAAGGAGACGTCGGCGACGGCGGGGAGACGGCGGGGGGCGACGGCGGGGAGACGGCGCGGGGTGGATCGAGGGGAGACGGCGGCGGGGTGGATCGAGGGGGAAAAACCGGGTGGACTGGGATGACCGCGTGGTCGCGACCTAGTATCTGCGGATCACGATACGCCGACGGCATTGCCGTCGGCACACCTCTTTTTTTGATTTTAGCTGTGCCTTGCACTAATTGATTTTAGCAAGTTTGTATATGTCAACACCTGCTGTACGTATGTTGCTGAATTTCAGATCCACCGAAAGCAAGATTCTATATGCCATGTGTGCATACTGTACTTTATTATCCCAATTATATATCACACGGTGGGGAGCAAAAGAGCAGTATGACTTGACAATAATTATTTAAATAACCAGCCGCAATTTGGTCATGCGAAATTGTAGAAAGAAACTCCTCGGCTAGTGCATTGCGACCAGAATAAAGAGATTGCTCGTGGATGCATATACGTGACTTTCTCCAGAAAATTGTAGACAGTCCGGGCAGGAACAAATCATAGGAAAGGACCTTTATTCCTTTCAACATCAGTCGGCACACCTCTTTTTTTGATTTTCCTCTCAATATTTAGTTTTGGCATATTAATTTACAAGCACCAATTCATATATATAGTTGAATTAAAGAATTTTTTGTTATGTAGTTGTTCCTAGACAGTTTTTTTTCTCATAATATGCTGTATTTTATAGTTAGACTCTCTCTAAGAGTAGTTTTTTAATAGATGCCAGTTGCTAGTCTTACGACTTATGTGTACATAATTGACAAATTGTACCAATGGCTCTGTCTAATGGACTTAAACATGGAGGAAACGAAGTTAGCCTGTCCTTATCAGACTAATGCTTATTATTAAACAAAAAATACTATTCTAAATCTGTCGTTAGGCTTAGCACCAGTACATATGTCGGCTTAGCACCAGCGCCGAAATTAGTCTCTCACTTTGTCCTTTCATTGTTGTATAAAATAATTGAACACTATTTATGCTTGTGTTGGGGTCCAGACGCTCCGGATCCCCCCCTCCGGTGAAACCCTAGACCCGCAGGAGAAATACCGGACTTATACGGAAACACGCGGTAACGGCGTCGAAAGGGGGTAGCATTGTGGAACTAGGTTCTTGGTTGTGTTAGGGTAGGCCATAGGAACATAAAACAACAAGGTAGAACCCACCTCTTCGGAAGATTCACGACGTTTCGTCCGATACGGGGGTTTCACCCTATAAGCGCGTGTAAACTCACGAGAGAGAAGTGGATGCCGGTGAAGCGGCCCACACACCGGAGTGAAATCTTTGGCATCAAAAGCACACAACACACCTATAATAACATGCTATGGCATAAACTTGCTTGTGTTGGGGTCCAGACGCTCCGGATCCCCCCCTCCGGTGAAACCCTAGACCCGCTGGAGAAATACCGGACTTATACGGAAACACGCGGTAACGGCGTCGAAAGGGGGTAGCATTGTGGAACTAGGTGCTTGGTTGTGTTAGGGTAGGCCATAGGAACATAAAACAACAAGGTAGAACCCACCTCTTCGGAAGATTCACGACGTTTCGTCTGATACGGGGGTTTCACCCTATAAGCGCGTGTAAACTCACGAGAGAGAAGTGGATGCCGGTGAAGCGGCCCACACCCCGGAGTGAAATCTTTGCCATCAAAAGCACACAACACACCTATAATAACATGCTATGGCATAAACTTGCTTGTGTTGGGGTCCAGACGCTCCGGATCCCCCCCTCCGGTGAAACCCTAGACCCGCAGGAGAAATACCGGACTTATACAGAAACACGCGGTAACGGCGTCGAAAGGGGGTAGCATTGTGGAACTAGGTGCTTTGTTGTGTTAGGGTAGGCCATAGGAACATAAAACAACAAGGTAGAACCCACCTCTTCGGAAGATTCACGACGTTTCGTCCGATACGGGGGTTTCACCCTATAAGCGCGTGTAAACTCACGAGAGAGAAGTGGATGCCGGTGAAGCGGTCCACACCCCGGAGTGAAATCTTTGCCATAAAAAGCACACAACACACCTATAATAACATGCTATGGCATAAACTTTCTTGTGTTGGGGTCCAGACGCTCCGGATCCCCCCTCCGGTGAAACCCTAGACCCGCTGGAGAAATACCGGACTTATACGGAAACACGCGGTAACGGCGTCGAAAGGGGGTAGCATTGTGGAACTAGGTGCTTGGTTGTGTTATGGTAGGCCATAGGAACATAAAACAACAAGGTAGAACCCACCTCTTCGGAAGATTCACGACGTTTCGTCCGATACGGGGGTTTCACCCTATAAGCGCGTGTAAACTCACGAGAGAGAAGTGGATGCCGGTGAAGCGGCCCACACACCGGAGTGAAATCTTTGCCATCAAAAGCACACAACACACCAATAATAACATGCTATGGCATAAACTTGCTTGTGTTGGGGTCCAGACGCTCCGGATCCCCCCCTCCGGTGAAACCCTAGACCCGCTGGAGAAATACCGGACTTATACGGAAACACGCGGTAACGGCGTCGAAAGGGGATAGCATTGTGGAACTAGGTGCTTGGTTGTGTTAGGGTAGGCCATAGGAACATAAAAAAAAGGTAGAACCCACCTCTTCGGAAGATTCACGACGTTTCGTCCGATACGGGGGTTTCACCCTATAAGCGCGTGTAAACTCACGAGAGAGAAGTGGATGCCGGTGAAGCGGCCCACACCCCGGAGTGAAATCTTTGCCATCAAAAGCACACAACACACCTATAATAACATGCTATGGCATAAACTTGCTTGTGTTGGGGTCCAGACGCTCCGGATCCCCCCCTCCGGTGAAACCCTAGACCCGCAGGAGAAATACCGGACTTATACGGAAACACGCGGTAACGGCGTCGAAAGGGGGTAGCATTGTGGAACTAGGTGCTTGGTTGTGTTAGGGTAGGCCATAGGAACATAAAACAACAAGGTAGAACCCACCTCTTCGGAAGATTCACGACGTTTCGTCCGATACGGGGGTTTCACCCTATAAGCGCGTGTAAACTCACGAGAGAGAAGTGGATGCCGGTGAAGCGGCCCACACACCGGAGTGAAATCTTTGGCATCAAAAGCACACAACACACCTATAATAACATGCTATGGCATAAACTTGCTTGTGTTGGGGTCCAGACGCTCCGGATCCCCCCCTCCGGTGAAACCCTAGACCCGCTGGAGAAATACCGGACTTATACGGAAACACGCGGTAACGGCGTCGAAAGGGGGTAGCATTGTGGAACTAGGTGCTTGGTTGTGTTAGGGTAGGCCATAGGAACATAAAACAACAAGGTAGAACCCACTTCTTCGGAAGATTCACGACGTTTCGTCCGATACGGGGGTTTCACCCTATAAGCGCGTGTAAACTCACGAGAGAGAAGTGGATGCCGGTGAAGCGGCCCACACCCCGGAGTGAAATCTTTGCCATCAAAAGCACACAACACACCTATAATAACATGCTATGGCATAAACTTGCTTGTGTTGGGGTCCAGACGCTCCGGATCCCCCCTCCGGTGAAACCCTAGACCCGCTGGAGAAATACCGGACTTATACGGAAACACGCGGTAACGGCGTCGAAAGGGGGTAGCATTGTGGAACTAGGTGCTTGGTTGTGTTAGGGTAGGCCATAGGAACATAAAACAACAAGGTAGAACCCACCTCTTCGGAAGATTCACGACGTTTCGTCCGATACGGGGGTTTCACCCTATAAGCGCGTGTAAACTCACGAGAGAGAAGTGGATGCCGGTGAAGCGGCCCACACCCCGGAGTGAAATCTTTGCCATCAAAAGCACACAACACACCTATAATAACATGCTATGGCACAAACTTGCTTGTGTTGGGGTCCAGACGCTCCGGATCCCCTCCTCCGGTGAAACCCTAGACCCGCTGGAGAAATACCGGACTTACACGGAAACACGCGGTAACGGCGTCGAAAGGGGGTAGCATTGTGGAATTAGGTGCTTAGGTTTGTTAGGGTAGGCTAAGGGAACACAAAACACAAATAAAATAGACTTAGTGTGTGAAACCGACTCGGTGTAGTATGAATAAATAAAACGGACTTAGATCTCGATACACGCGGTAACGGTTGTGAGATTATATATCTTAAACAAAAAATATTATCATATTAATTTTACCAAATAATAGTAATTAATAAATACACATACAACTGAAATTAAACAAAAAAAACCGTTGCACTTGTGCCGACGGCAAGGCCGTCGGCATAGATCCTAGCGAACCCTAGCCCCACGGCCTTGTATCCTGTACCGACGGGTAAGTGGGTGCCGAGGGCAGCCGTCGGCCTTATTTCCACTGTGCCGACGGCTAGATATGTGCTGACGGCTGCCGTCGGCCCTATATTGCCTACGCCGACGGCCACCGCTGTGCCGACGGTCTCTTCGGTGGGCTGGCCTCCAAGCCTCGTATGCCGACGGCCCCGACTTTTTGCCGTCGGCATACGATACGGCCGTCGGCACATATCAGCATTCCTGTAGTGTCTGGTAGGTTGCTAACACTAGGGGAGGACTAGCTAATGATTACTCGTTGGAACTCTCACCTTTGGAACGTTGTCACTTTTCAGCACCGGAAGGCAACTCGCTTGCTGGTGATTTTGAACGAACTGCCGCTAGGTTAGTCAAATTTGATTTGGGCTGTTGGTAGACTCGTAGTACACGGGCCAGTTTTTTTTTAACAAAAAAGCTGAAACCCATGCCAAAACCACACGTAAAAAGTGGAAAGTAGCGCGGAGTCAACGGTGACCCAGCCTGCTGCTGCTTCTTCTTCTTCCAGGTATCCCTCCCTCCTGTCCTCCATTGGCAGATGAATCTTTTTCATCGGGAGCCTAACCCAACGCGTGCATCATCTGACCGTCATGGGTCAGGACGTACGACGTGATCCATGCATGAAATACACTGGCAAATGTCGGCGAGGTCCGAACACCGCACGACGTGCCAGCCGGCCGAGGGATCGCCGTGGTTCGCGGGTCAACTCGATGCGCCGAGCACGTACCTCGCGTTCGATCGAACCCTGCAGGCTCTACTTAATTTGGAGGCATTTTTCAAGTCAAAAGAAGAAGAAGAAGAAGAAACGCAATGCTTTGGACTTTTGGATGGAGGGAGAGGGCAGACAGACATATCGATCGGTGCATGTATCTGCCTGGGGTGCTGTGTTCAAACACGTACACCCACGCTACCTCTGCCGTCACCCGCACGTCGAACCGGCCGGACGGTCTGCCTGATTGGGCCTCACGTTCTCGTCATGTGCTGTGGGTGGCCAAGAACTATGCACGTGGATCGCCTCTGCTGGATCAACAGGGTGATCAAACACAACAATTTCGCTTCTAGGCTCCATTTTAATAGAACATGACCCACGATCGACTTCATTGGTTGAATTCATGTGCATATTCCAACGGTTACTAATAGTTTGACCTAGGTCCATGTAGATCACACGCGCATTTCAATTGTTGAAATTTTTCCAACTGGGCTACCCCTTCCATTACTCAGCATAACGGAAATACAAAGTTAGCACTGGGACAGGGAGAGAGGAGTAGGGAACAGAAGGAAAAGGGAAATAAACTGGTAGGAAAACCCGCTGTGCACCTCGACATCAAGGTAACACTACGGGGCAAAAAACCTACCCCTAAACTAATAGTTCAACCAAACCAGGAACCAACAAGTACGCATAAAACTCCAGGTACAGAACTAACCCCACCACGGGGGGGAGAACACACAGCACTCCAGCACAGACTTCGAAGAAGCAGCCACACAGCCCAAAAGTCGATGACACCTGAAACAGATTCCAGACAGCAACTTCTCAAGCTCAACTCCCAGTGATTCTGAGAAGCGGAGTCGCAGCCACGCCCCCGGAGGTCCCAGCAACATCAGCTAGGCGAGCAGCCTTGTTCATCAGCTGGTCCGCTCCTCCGATGATCGCCGCCTTCTCCTCTTCACCATAGAGTCCTGCCTAATAGCGAAGAAGAGAGCAAACATAGCAAATAGTAACCAAAGGGGACTTCACCACCATCTTATAGAAAGTAACTCTGTTTCTAATGATCCATATCCCCCAACAAACCGCAGCAATAACAAGAGTATGCAGATGAGCTCCACCAGGGAAAAAGGAGTACAACCAAGCAAAGCATTGCCATAAAGAAACAGGACAACGATTAGTTCCAAACAACGAGCCCATAGTTCCCCAAACCACTCTAGCATGTGAGCAGGTAAAGAACAAGTGACGAGCAGATTCCAACTGATTACAAAAAGAGCACAAGGGGTTACCATTCCACTTCCGTTTTTTCAAATTTTCACGGGTAAGAATTGCATCACGAAACAGTTGCCAAAGAAACACTTTGATCTTAAGGGGAATCTTAGCCTTCCAGATCCACCTGTTGTCAGAACCAGCCAGGGTCTTCTCCAGTTCCAAGTATACAGATTTGGTGGAAAAAAAATTATTTGCATTCAATCTCCAGGTTACTTTGTCTTGATCCGTTGACAAGAGGCATTTTCTGGCCTCTTCAACGATCAGCTTCCATTGATTGTCTAAGGAGTCATTAAAACGTCTCCGAAAGGGGACATGAAAGTCACATCAATTGTTGAAATGTGTGTATATTCTTTTTTTTTACATAACAGGCATAACTGCCCATCCTTATAACTTAATAAAGCCACAAGGTTAATTTTACAGCGTCCGAATACACGGCAGGATTTCAAACTTGGCCTAAGGCCCAAACTTGCTGAACACTTCAGCCAGAACTGAGCTAAACCACACTGGAGCTACTTGACGCCGGTGCTTGGTAGGCATCACGGTAGAGGCGGCGCAGGTCTCACATCGCCGCGTCGATGACATCTTGATCTTCAGGTTTTCATAGAAGCCGCCACGTACTGCTACAAAGATAATCCAGTTTTGACAAAACGGTCAGCGGTTTGTCGAGGAAAAACTCCTTCAATCGAGTATTTGTTTCTCGGGTTCCAAATAGCCCAACTTTGAGCCACAAATAAAAGCCAGGAGAACTTCCTACATCGAGGGGGAAGAGCTAAAAGGATCTGCCAGAACCCAACGAAAGATGTTGGGTCCCACTGAACTCTTAACATTGAAAGAATCCCGCTCCATAAAGTTTAGCCAAAACGCAATCGAAAAAGATGTGATCAGCGGACTCCAACTCCCTACAAACCACACACTTGCCATCTGAGGGGCCGTGCCTGGCGAGCAATTGCTCACTCGCGGGTAAACGATTGCGCGCCAGTTGCCAAAGGGAGATTTTAATTTTTGTTGGAATTTTGGCAGCCCAGAAGAATTTTGGCAATGAATCCGGGAAGAATGCAGCTTCAGGATATGTTGATACAAGGAGGACACCGAGAAGCATCCCGATGGTTCGAGGGACCAGATAACCCAGTCTCAATCTTGCGAAGGGGCTTGGTTTCTCCAAACGTACGTCTGAACCGCAGGAGCCAACCCTCACTGTTATGCGCCTGGGACATGAGAGCGTCTGGATTTGCCACAATATAATAGAAAACAAAAGGGGAAAACGCCTCCCATGTCCACCAATCGTGCTATATTCCAAAGTTTTTTGCGGACAAAAGGTTAAAAAAAAAGTTATAATTTTTTGAAATGTCCACAGCGATAATCGTGATTCCCCAATACTCATGTTCATTTTAAAAAAAGGGGCGACCAAAGTAGAAGAACATCTTCCTTCCTTTAATTTAAATTAAATTAAAGAATGCATTGAAATGTCCTTCCGGCATAATCCTCATTAGGAATTTCTTTAGGAGGGCTCAAATTATAATCTCTTTACTTATACAATGTCTTTTCAGTGGATTAGTTAATAAAGTTGACAAGCTTGATTAACGAGCAATGTATTGTGGGGGCATGTGACGCATATGCTTACCATTTGCGTATCTAACTTCCTTTTCACATTGTATAATATGAGTTCTTGCCACATTGCATGTCCTCCATATTTAAACTAGGCAATTGTCCGTGCGTTGCTACGGGTGAGCCTCCTATCACGCCTGCGCCTCTGCTTACTCTATCTGTCGTCCTCACACATATATGTTTTTTCCCCGAGTTGTGTTTTCTCTGCTGATTTTTTCTTTGAAAGTAGCAGTTTTAATTTAGGAGGAGAATTAGAGATTATTGGTAGGGTGAAAAAAGAATGTAAATTATGATGAACGATTGGAAGTGTAGGGAAAATGTAAATTATGATAATTGGTTGTTGGTAGAAAGGAAGGGAAACGGTGGAGTTCCTCCAGAGGATCCCGCAATTGCTTCCTCCGCATCGCGAGCCGTGACGCGTCTCCACTTTGTGGCGGAAAGAAACCTGGCACGTGGCTGGTCCCACATCTTTTTTTCCCAACGTTATTCTTTCCCCATGGGCATTATCTCCTCCACACAAACCACAGGGAGCAGGCCGACTCCATGGTGTTGCATCCCTAACCCCTCCTCCTCCGGTCGCCGCCCTCGACGGTGCAGCGGGACGGGTCGATGAGATCCGGTTGCTCTCTCTCTCTCTCTCTCCATCGGTTCTCCGGCCGCCTGGATACGCTGGATGGCGCGGTCGAAGCTCGCATCAACTTCGTCTCAGAGGCAGCTGCCCGCACCAGAGCTTCTCCTCTCTCGGTCGTCCCTCCCTCCAGCGTTGGACGAGCAGGTCGTCGCCTCGCTCTGTCCCAGCAAGCAGCAATGCCGCTGGCGAGCACGGCCACCTCATCCTTCTGTACCTTCCCCTCCCATCCCCTCTCCTGCACCCTCTGAACTTAGTGGTGCTTCAAGGCCCGGTGCATGTTGCTGCAAATGGTGGTGATCGGAGCTTCGAAGGGAAGCCGGTGAAGCTGCGAAGACGGGTCGTCGATGCTTTCACCATAATGGTGCGGCAAGGGAGCGAAGATTCTTATAGCGGTGGTCGCCGATGCTCCCGTAAGCGTCGGGCGGTGCTCCTAGCCGAGCCCGACGGTGCTGTCATAAGCGTCCGGCGGTGCTCCTACAGGTGCCTCCTCGTGGCATCGATTTTTTTGCTTCGAGCGCTACAATAGCAAGTTTTTTGCTAAAATAGTTATGTTTTTCTCTACAATAATTTAAAAAATTTGCTACGAGGTCATCGGTGAGAGTCTCTGGCCATCTATCCGAAAGTTAATTTTGCCACAATGGGATTTTTTTGTGACATAGTACAAATTTTTGCTACCATGTCTCCGACGAGGTTTCTAGCGGGGTCTCCGACGGGCCAGATAGAAAAGATGGTTTAGGGTTTTGGTGCGTGGGTTCAATGCCCCGCACGGTGTCCACATATATAGTACATGACCATACAAGTTACATCCGTATACGAGACCGTATACGTGTCATACAAGACATAGACGAGGAGACTAATTACAATTCTAACACTCCCCCTCAATCTAAACCGTTACACACAAGGTTAAGATTGGATCGAAATCTCTCTAACATATGTCGTGTGGCTGGTTTAGTAAATACATCAGCCAATTGGTCATGAGTGGAAATGAATCTGACGTCCAGTTCACCGGCTGCTACTCGCTCTCGCACAAAATGGAAATCGATCTCAATGTGCTTGGTTCTAGCATGAAAGACTGGATTCGCCGTCAAATAGGTAGCCCCAAGATTATCACACCACAATAAGGGGGTACGCTGCCGAGTCACACCTAACTCCTTGAGTAGAGATTCTACCCATATTGCTTCAGCCGCACCATTAGCTAACGCCTTGTACTCTGCCTCGGTACTTGATCTCGAGACTTGGGTTGCTTCTTCGAACTCCATGAAATCAAGTTCGGACCAACAAATACTGCAAACCCACTAGTAGACCTTCTGTCGTCCACACATCCGGCCCAATCGGCATCTGTAAAGATGCTCACAAGTGTAGATGATGACTTGTGAATGCGCAAGCCGATCTCTAAAGTTCCTTTGACATATCGCAGGATTCTTTTAGCAGACTCCCAATGAACATCAGTGGGCTGAGACAAGAACTGGCAAACCTTGTTCACTGAGAACGAAATATCTGGACGAGTGAGGGTCAAATACTGTAGTCCTCCCACAACACTGCGGTATCGAAAAGCATCATCTGAGTTGAGCTGTGTGCCTGATTCCCGCGCTAAAGTCTCAGAAGGAAGTGGGGGTATCGGCTGAATTACAATTCTCCATGTTACATCGATGAAGGAGGTCAAGTGCATACTTCCGCTGAGTCAACATCATCCCCCCTGAATTGTAAGTCGCCTCCAAGCCAAGAAAGTACTCCAAGCGCCCCAAGTCCTTGATGGGAAAGCTATCGGAGAGAGAACGAACCAATCGATCCACAACTTCCGGAGTGGAGCCAGCGATGACTATGTCATCCACGTAGACCAACATGAAAATCTGCACTCCATCATGCGAGTATATGAACAATGACGTGTCTGCTTTGGACGAAACAAAACCAAGCTGATGGAGGAGCTGACTCAAACGTGCATACCACGCACGCGGTGACTGTTTCAGCCCATAGATAGACCGCTGAAGTTTGCACACATGAGATGGGTAACAGACATCCTCGAAGCCAGGCGGCTGCTGCATGTAGACATCCTCAGCCAGAAAACCATGCAAGAAGGCATTGCTAACATCAACCTGCCGAAGGCTCCAACCACGAGAAACGGCGAGAGACAGAACCAGACGAACAGTGGCTGGCTTCACCACTGGGCTGAACGTATCGCCGTAATCAATACCATGCTGCTGTGTAAAACCACGTGCGACCAACCTTGCTTTGTGTTTATCAATAGACCCATCGGGAAAATGCTTGGTCTTGAAGATCCATTTGCTGCCGACAATATTCACGCCAGGGGGTCGAGGAACCAGCGTCCAGGTGCCAGTTTGTTGTAGCGCAGTAAACTCATCAGTCATGGCACTATGCCACGCCGGCTCAAGAAGCGCCTCCTTATGAGATGAGGGAGCAGCAAAGAATGCACGGCGGCGAGGATCATACCGAACACAGCCATCCTTGTACTCTTTTTCTCGCCGGGTATTGTCACGATGTCTTGTTATCATCACATGTTGCGGTGCAACAGCAGAACCAGCCGGGGGCGTCGCGGCCGGCGAAGCGGCGGTAGGCGACGCGGGCTGGTTATTACCGGCGGTGAGAGCATCATCATCAGCAGACATGGGCTGAGGCCCATGATCAAGCATACCAGGAGTCGGCCCAACATGCATGGCTCCCTCATGCACGTCGATCGGATGCTCATCGATCGCCGATGAAGACGGACGAACCTGCAGCGAAACGGCATCACCTTGTACAGGTGGATCAGTAGACAAATAGGACAAGTCATAGTTACGCACAGGTTCACTAGTAACTGGTTCATCATAAGGAAAACGAATGGCTTGTTCAAGAGTGGAAACATCCACGGACACGCCAGGCGTGGCAAAGGGAAAAACAGTCTCATCGAAAACGACGCCACGAGAGATATACACACGCCCGGTGGATCTATCCAAACACTTGTACCCCTTATGCATAGGACTATACCCCAAAAAGACACACATCTTAGAACGAAAATCTAATTTGTGAGAGTTATACTTTCGAAGACTCAGCCAACAAGCGCACCCAAAAATGCGAAGGAAATCATAATTGGGTTGAACACGAGTGAGACGAAAGAGAGGGGTATCCTTATTAATGGTAGGCGTAGGCATACGGTTGATAAGATAACATGCCGTAAGAAACGCCTCATCCCAATAACGCAGAGGTAGCTGCGAGTGTGCCAGAAGTGCTAAGCGTGTCTCGACTAGATGACGGTGTTTGCGCTCGGCGACCCCGTTCTGTTGAGAGGTGTGGGGGCAAGAGACGCGATGAACTATCCCAGTGCGCTCAAAATAGCTATGAAGACGATGGTACTCCCCACCCCAATCAGATTGAACTGCCTTGATTTTGGCGTTCGTAAGACGCTCAACGTGAGCCTGAAACGCATAGAACACTTGTTCCACATCTGATTTTTGTTTGAGAAGGTATATCCAGCAGAAACGGGAATAATCATCAACAAAACTAACATAGTATTTGTACCCTCCGGAAGACACACTAGCTGGACCCCAAACATCAGTATGAATTAATTCAAGAGGCTCAGTGGAAACACGAGATGACAGAGAGTACGGTAACTGATGACTTTTAGCACGCTGACAAGCATCACAAACTACAGAAGTATTGTCTGGAGGAGCACACGAAAGCTCATTTGTTCTAACAATATTTTGAACTACGTTATTGGATGGATGACCAAGACGATGATGCCAATGCCGTGAAGTGACACCGGCTGATGCATGATGTGAGGAAGACGATGCTCTGACAAACGGAATGGGGTACAATCCACCTTGACTCCTACCGAGAAGAAGAACCCTGCCCGTGGCCTGGTCCTTAACACAAAAGAAATTACGGTGAAATTCGACAAACACATTATTATCAGAAACTAGACGATAGACAGATAGGAGATTTAAATGGGCATCTGGCACATGAAGGATATTTTTAAGATGAGGAGATGAACCAGTTAAAAGCGAATGACCAATATGCGAAATTGACAGACCTGCTCCATTTGCCACCTGAACTTGGTCCTTCCCATCGTAACGCTCATGGGTGTGAAGACGAGCCAGCTCGCTCGTCAGGTGGTCGGTGGCGCCTGAATCCATGATCCAGGGATTGTTGTTGTTGCTATGTGTCGTGGCGGCGTGTCCGCCACGCGGCTGTTGTGGAGGCTGGAAGTTGGAGTCGAAGCGTTTGCGACAGTTCACCACCTCGTGCCCCCAGTTGCCACAAAGTTGGCAGCGAGGTCTCCAGCGGCGATTGCCATCGTTGCCGCCTCCATTGCGGCCGCCATCGTTGCGACCGCTGTCATTGCGACCACCGTTGCCGCCTCCCTGGCACCTCCATCATGGCGGCCGTAGCCGCTGTTGCCACCTCCTTGGCGGCCAGTGTCATTGCGGCCGTAGCCGCTATCATTACGGCCATAGCCGTCATTACGACCATAGCCACCTCCTCCTCCTCCGCTGTTGCCGCCTCCATTGCGGCCGGGGCCCTGCCCTCCATCATATCCGTAGGGCTGATACGGATAGCTACCGCCTTGATTGGGGCGCATCACGGCGTTCACCGAGGATGACCATCCCTCGGCCTGCGCCTGTTGTGCCTGAAGAGCTTCAAAGGACAGCACATGTGAGTAGAACTCGGAGTAAGTCACGGACTTGTTGCCGACGGTGTAGTTGGCGGCGATGGCATTGTACGCGGATCCCAGTCCGGTGAGAATGTGATCAATCAGCTCGTCGTCGCTGATAGGTGCGCCGGCTTCTGCCATGGTGTCGGCGAAGCCCTTCATCTCATGCATGAAGGCGGCCGCGGACTTCTCTCCCTTCCTCGTGCTCTGCAGGAGGCGGCGAATATGGCGCACATTAGCACGGCTTTGGGCACCATACATGGTGTGGACTGCCTGCCACACCGCGGCGGCTGTCTCGCATCCGAGCATCTGAGTGGCGATGACACCATCCATGGAGCCGAGGAGGATGCTCTTGACCCTCTGATCCTGAATCCACCACGAGTTGTACTCAGGGTTAGGGGTGGTGACGCCCTTGTCGGTTACAGTCTTCCCCGGCGCAGCGATGTTGCCATCGAGGTGCGCGTGGAGGTTGCTACCGGCGAGATGCGGAACCATAAGCCCCTTCCACAGAGCAAAGTTGTTGATGTCGAGTCGAACGGCGACTCCGCTCGAGGAGGACACGGGTGCCATGGAAGACGACGCGGAAGCGACGGTGTTCATCACGGTGGACAGCTGTAGCTGGGAGGAGCTCATCGCGGCGGCGGCTCGGAAGGCTCGAGCGGCGGCGGCGGAGACGGATCACAACGGCGGCGGCTCGGAAGGCTCGAGCAGCGGCGGCGGAGATGGATCGCGGCGGCGGCAGCTCGGAGGACTCGTGCTGCGGCGGCGGCGGCTCTGATACCAAGATAGAAAAGATGGTTTAGGGTTTTGGTGCGTGGGTTCAATGCCCCGCACGGTGTCCACATATATAGTACATGACCATACAAGTTACATCCGTATACGAGACCGTATACGTGTCATACAAGACATAGACGAGGAGACTAATTACAATTCTAACAGGGCCAACCTTTTCTTTCTATTTTTCTGGACGAATCATTTTTTTTGCTATATTTTATAGCAAAAATTAGACGATTTGTAGCAAACACGGTATTGGGGCTTTTTTTGAACACATGTTAGACAGAGCACCCGCGGGGAGGAACGGGAGTTTGCATGCTCCGAAGGACGCTCGCCACGGCCCTAAAAGGAAACCTAAAAGTTGTGTGAAAAAAGAAATGTAAACTATGAAGATGATTGATTTTTGGTTAAAAGAATGTAAATTATGTGGAAGGAGAGATATGAGGTAGAGACGGTGAAGGGTGGAGCGAAACACGGAGGATAAATCATGTATTTCTTTCATTTATCGTAATTTTCATTTTTCTTTGGAAGTTTTGGAAGTACCGGTTTTTATCCAAAAGGAGTAGTTTATAGATAAATAAAAATTATTGGTAGGGTGAAGAAAGGAATGTAAATAATTGTGAATGATTCGTAGTAGTACTGGTGTGAAAATGGAATATAAATTATGATGATTGATCGTTGAATTATGGTGGTTGATCGATAATGTGAAGAAGCTATCGATCTATGGTGAAAAGAAAGAATATAGATTACGCGAAGGAGGCGCTCAAGGGTCAACTTTCCCAGATGGTCACACCATCCTCGTTGCCTATATAAACGACCAGTTTGGACCCTGCTTCCAACACCAAATCCTCTAAACTCGCTAGTCACCTCGCCGCCGGCCGCGCACCGAGGAAAAATATGGCCTCCGCGATGACGCAGCAGCACCGACGCCGCGCCATTTTCCAACTGGCAGCCCTGCTGCTCCTGGCCTCGCCAGCAGCAATGCTGGCAGCCGCCGGCGCCTGCGATAGCGAGATGTTCCCTGCGGGCAAGAGCTACGCGACGTGCGAAGACCTCCCGGCCCTCGGCGCCACGCTGCACTGGACCTACGACGCGGCGGCCTCGTCGCTCTCCCTGGCCTTCGCCGCCAAGCCGGCCGCAACTGACGGCTGGGTGTCGTGGGGGATCAACCCCACCGGCAACGGCATGAAGGGCGCGCAGACGCTCCTCGCCTTCAAGCAGAGCGGCGGCGCCTACGTTGTGAACACGTACAACCTCACCGGGTACAAGCCGCTCGGCGCGGTGTCGACGCCCATCGCGTTCGAGGCCACGGAGCTCGCCGCAGACGAGGGCGCCGACGGGAAGGTGCGGCTCTACGGCAAGCTGCAGCTGCCCAAGGGCATGGTGACCGTGAACCACATCTGGCAGGTGGGGTCCGTGGTGGCCAGCGGCGCGCCGGCGAAGCACGCGTTCGCCCAGGAGAACCTCGACGCGAAGGGCACCCTCGCGCTCGCCGGCGCCGATGCACCGGAGTCCGCGCCGACGTCCGCGCCGGCTCCGGAGTCCGGCGGCCCGTCCGTCGACGCTAGTAACGTGGACACGCAGACGGCGGCATCGTCGCCCGCGCCGTCCGGTGGGAAGCCGTCTCCGTCCGCAGCGGCCACCGGGTACTCCTCGGCTCCGGTGCTGGTCGTGCTTCTGGCGTTGGCTGGTTTCTTGGCGATTGTATGATCTTGGTGCATGAGCGACTGAGCAGAGATTTGTCGGACGTAGGATCGAGCTAGTTGGATTTCTTGAACACAGAGATGATATACTCCCTCCGATCCATATTAATAGGTGCTAAAGTAGATGTATTTAGACATGTTTTATTGTTAGATACATCCACTTCAGCACCTATTAATATGGATCGGAGGGAGTATTGATATGTATATCTTTTGTTTATTATTTGTCGTGTTGAAATAAAAGTGATTGTCAAAAGATTGTTATGTACTGTACTGTTTTGTGAGAATGCATGCTTGCTAGACGAAGTTTGGTCAAACGTTTGAGTTGCATTTAGTCATAAGCAAAGTGATGAATATTCCAATTCATGTGATCGAGGACACCCTTGTAAAAGTACTACCTCTGTTTCAAAATGTAAGACTTTTTAGCAACTGAGACTAGTTTGCTAAAAAGGTTTACATTTTAGAACGACAAGAGTGTCATTTTTGTCGATCCGATCAGGCTAGGCTGTGTCTATCTCCCTGACGATACGGGGTGAGTACTACGTATGTATAACTGTATAAGCGAACTGCTCGATCATTGACTATACAAGTATAAGAACAGTCGCACGTGATGATCCAATCAGGTAATTAACCACGGATCATGTGAACTCCCACGCAAATTATGTAGTTTTACAACAGATCGTATGATGGGGCGGTGATCGCATTGATTAGACAATGAACTACTCCAGCACTGGTTTCCAGCTAAGCATTTTCCTTTGCACGGTGTTCGTTCCTCTCGCCACACGTCCCTCGAATAAATATCTCGAACCATTTATCCACGCATCAGGTCGACCTATTGGATGCATCTCCCATTTCGTGAGGGCATTGTACAACTCATGGTTATTAAGATGGATAGTCTTGACACTGTATTTTTCTATTTTTCTTCTTTTTAATGATTTAGTAGTGTGCATTATTAATGTCTCGACTTGCTCCTGATATTAATTTGTTGCAGAAGGTCGGAAATACTTTAATATCTTCTAGATGACAGGTGTGTGCGTTGGTGTGTGAGATCCGAGCACTTGGCTCTGATCAGTCCACCCCCTTCATCAAGAGCGTAGGTGTAACGAGTAGTTTTTGGTTGATCGATGTATTTTCTTATAAGGCATGGTGGTTTATGTTTCTATTTTATTATTAAAGAAAACATTGTGTGCATCGTTTTTATATAGAGGCGGGGGTTCGTCCTCCATTTCGAAGAAAACATCGGATTACTCAAATGCTACACTGGATCAGGCAGGTAACAATGTGGGTAGGCCTTCAGTGCTGCCATGACTCTAGTCTGAAGTCTGAGTAGTACACTGAAATTGCATTATTTTTCACTTGTATGTTCCTCCTTGAGTATGAAACTTCAAAAGGAAATCCTGATTGCCGACTTATGATGCAAGATAGCAATGCTTATGACATCTGAGTCCGCAAAGAACTGGGTGTTTTCAGATCAAACCTGAAAAAATTTATAGTTTGGACACCCTGAGTTTAATCTTTGAACTTTGATATCTCACCTTTGATTCAAATCATAGCATGAGTTGTGTTACACTCGCAAAAACTTGTACTGATCAATCGAAAATCTAAGATAAAAAATTCATACAGCTATTGTTTGTTTTTTATAGTTTAAATAGACGAGAAAAATGCTGTCTCCTAGCAAGGATGATGTGAGATTGTGATTGAAAATAATTTACTAATCCATCTCATGACACTTCATAACTTCAAACATTGCAGTCATTTTACTCCAATTTCCACATGAGCACAGAAAACCTAAATTCTTTATTGAATGGAATATTGGAATAACCATTCTGTTGTGTTGTGTACTGTAAATAGCCTTGTCAGTTCTGATAATACATTAGTAGCAATAGTGTCGTTGTCAGTGCATGTATCATGTTGTCTTTTTCACGGTATGGTGCATGATCCTTATCTTTCTAGTTGCCAGATAAAATTGTTGCTTGATGGAGAGGAGATTGAAACCGTCTTCCTTATTTTCCTTATCTATTTCTATGCTTTCCAGAATGAGTATGTGTACATATTTTGTTATGTACTACTGTTTATCATTTTGTTGTGGCTCAATTGAGGAAAGTGTGCTTAAAAAATGCGATACAGAAATGAGAACATGAGAAAGTAGATTCTCTCTTCTGTGATTGTCTTACTAGAAAGACCCACTGTTTTCATATATAGTTCTTGCGCACTTTTATAAATATGGTCACACAATTAAAGAATTTCAGGACAATTGACGTATTTCAGCAGTAAATATATGCCTATATGTACATATCTGGAAGTTACATTGCATATATGTATGGCATGTACATGTAAGTAGATCAAAGTAAGTTAGCCTTTTCAAATTTTTGTTGTAGAAACTTTAGCTGAAAAAAATGTGATGCCACATTATTTTACTAGACATGTATCATTTGGCATGCCATCATTTATTTGAAATGTATCTTCTATACAGTATCATGTGGGTAATGCTTAAGTCATTGAGCAACTCTCCAAGTCATTTCATGATGCATTCTTCCTTATCTTTCTAATTTCCAAATAATTGTTGCTTGATGGAGTGGAGATTGGAACCGTCTTCCTTATGTTCCTTATCTATTTTTGCACTTTCCACAATGAGTATTGGAACATATTTTGCAATGTAACTGTTCATTCTTTTGGTGTGGGCATAATTGAGGAAACGGTGCTTCAAAATTGACCCAGACAGAAATGAGAACATTCTGGGAAAATTCATTATCTCTTATTGCGGTTATCTTGCTAAAAATAAACCACTATTTACCTCCATGCACACTTTAATCTATATGTTCACACAATTAAAGCATTTGTGCAGTACATTAAATATATTCATATATGTGTGTCATCTACAGCTAAGTAGATCAAAATAAGTTGGATTTTTCTAATTTCTTAAGTAAAAAACTGAACTCAAATAATGTGAGGCTCGTTAGTTTACACGTATCATTTGGCATGCCCTCATCGTTTTCAAATGTGTCTTCTGTACTGTATCTTGTGGGAAATGTCAGTCAATTAGCCTATAATTATTTTGAGCTTTAATAAAACTACGTATATCAATTGCTGATCTTCTGAGTGACATGCACATTATCAGTATTTACTGGTCATTTATTAGAGTGGATTCTTAAATATAGAGAGCTGGTATAGCTATATCACCACCACTTGTGCTCCAGCCAACCATCGTATTCACTTAAGTGGTATATGTAAATGCAAATAATTCTTTAGTCTCTGAGTCTTCTCATCGGCCTTAATTTCACCGAGCCTCATTGGGAGCACAAGAAATTCAGATAAATTTGACAGAACTTTGTTCGATTCCTGCTAGAATTTTGGAAAATTCCCTTGCTCCAGAAAAATGATTCATTATGTAAGGCAAGGAATAATATTTGAGAAAATAAAATTATTAATTATTCCTACGTACCTGTGGCCCATGTAGATTGCTAAACCCGAATACCCATCACTTGAGAAGAAAACTAAACATTTGAACCCAGAGAAAAAAGCTGAAGGAAAAATAAACCAAGAGGCACAAAGCAGTGGAGGGAACTAAGCTCTGAACTCTGAAGCCATGGGCTATAAATACCTCACCTGTCACCACTTTGTTCACACCATCCAAAGAAACAGAGAGTTTCAGCAGATCGGAGTGGAACTCTAGAGTTCAAACCACAGAGCTTTGCCTTGTTCCCCCACCAGGCCACCATGGCTGCCATGTGGTCTCCGATCATCGGTCTCCTCTTGCTCCTGCTGCCATTAGCGCCGTCCTCCTCCTCCTACATCATGTACCCGCTGGAAGGCAATGTCTATCCTACTGGGTATGTATGTTTCTTCATGTCAATTTGCAAGCTTTGATCGGACTTGAGGTTTTGTGCGCACGTTTTGACACGTTTTTTCTGTACCTCTGCAGCCACATCGTTGTTGCTCTGCACATTGGTGAACCCCCGCAGCGCTACTACCTGGACATCGACACTGGCAGCAACCTCACCTGGCTGGAGTGCCACCACCCAGTTTACGGCTGCGAGGACTGCAGCCCGGTAAATCACACTCATAATCTCTTACAATATTGGCATAGTATTTGTGTCTGACGCCAAATGTTCAGTCCAAGGATATTGTCATGATCTTTTGTTTGGTGCTGATTTTCCAGGGGCCAAGCCACTACTACAGGCCAGCACTTGGCAACTTGAGGGTGGACTGTAAAGACCCGTTCTGTGCTGCAGTGCACGCAGACCTGCCTGGTGTGAACCCTACATGCAGAAAGGAAGATCCACACCAATGCCACTACGGCATTGGATACGTCGACGGGACGACGGAAGGTGTCCTCTCCAACGACACCATCTCCCTCGGTGGCGGAAACAGTGAATACATTGTGTTTGGGTATGACACTAACTGAAATGTGTTGCTGCGTGTTCAGCATGCCTACTGGATTTGGACATCGATCGATGATTTTCACCTATATATCGTTTTGTGCAGGTGTGGATACAAGCAGAAACCACGGAACCTGTTGCCGAAACTGAGTCCAACAGCGGTACAGGGCGTCCTTGGTCTTGGGATGGGAAGGGTAGGTTTTGTGGCGCAACTCAAGAAGCAGAATGTGATCAGCAAGGATGTCATTGGGCATTGCCTCGGCATGAAGGGAGGGGGCTACCTCTTCATCGGGGACTACAACTATCCTTCCGGCGGCATGACCTGGGCGCCCATGAGAAAATACGAGTAAGCACTATCGCCCATATATAAAATTTTCTCCTCTGTGATCACGAGTTGATGCAGTTAATTATGTGTAAATTTCAGTGTTCTCTTGGTTTGAGCACATATGTTAGCCTAGCACTTAGCAACTTGTTTTCTTTTTCAGTTGGTTACAAACAATATACTACAAGATTTTTTGTTTTCCAGGTTTTACTACTCACCTGGCCAAGGAACACTACATCTGGATGGGCAGCGGGTGTACGCGAATGGAATGGACGTTGTCTTTGACAGTGGATCCACCTACACCTACATGCCTGCCCGGATATACGAACCCCTCGTCGCAAGAGTAAGGTTTCGAACCACAGTGCGTACATACATCCCATGCATTTGAAGAAGCACTACAAGTAAATTGGGTATTAGCGACCAACCATTTGTCACCAAGCAGTTTGGTTACTATAGACATACTAATTGCAACCAACTTGTAACAAGATGGTTACAATAGACTTATGTAAACATTCGATAGTACCTTTTGACTTGACCTATATTGCAAAGTTGGTTGCTAAATGTGTTTAGCGACTGGACTGTAGCCACCACAATGCGACCAAGCTACATTGGTGACAGTATGTATTTAGTAACCAATTTATTACTTGTAGCAACCAACCACCTTGATGACTAAATGTGATGTCTCTAGTAGTGAAGAGAGAGGAATTCGACATGGCATTTGGATCCTTGCAGGTGGAAGATATTCTTGGAGACGCAGTTACGAAGGTGGATGATGTTGACCTGCCTCGCTGCTGGAAGCTAAGACGGTCGTTCGAATCTTTTGACGAGGCCAAGAGGGGGTTCAAGACGCTGACGTTGCGATTCGGCAACAACCTGGTCATGAATATCCCCGCTAGAAACTACCTCGTCTTCACGGTAAAACCTTTGACGACTCAACTGGCTGCAAAAAGCGTGCAGAAAAGAAACTACTAATGTGTGTTTGCATTGCATGCTTGTGACAGAAAGCCGGGAATGCGTGCATGGGCATCCTCGATGGAACGCAGCTTGGCCAAGACCAAAGGATCATAATTGGAGGTGTGAGCCTGTCAAACATGTTAATTCCAGTTTCTGAAACCTGTACAGCAGGCTAGCATGTTTACATTGAGCTAGTAATCATTCCAAGATTGTTTTATCGTGTCTGTGTTTTGCAGATGTTACAATGCGGGATATGCTTGTGGTATATGACAATGAGCGAGGGATGCTCGGATGGGTTCACAGAACCTGCCCTCTGAACCAAGCGTCTCTGAACCTGACGGAGACCATGCGTCTCTGAACCAAGTTTGCAGTGGGTTGGTGCCATTGCTGGATCAGCAGAATCGAATCACCGGCAAATAGTAAAACCAACGTGTTAGGTCCTGTTTGGATTGAGTATACATACACCCAATCCGCACACAGACTTTATTGTGACTTCATGCATAGTAGTAATTCTACAAAGAGGTTTCGGTGGATTACAAAGACTGAGATCAAAAGATTACTTTGCTTTCTCTGTTGTTATATCTCTGAATCAACTAGATGAATATTGGCAAACGCGCAATCCCATTTTTTAATACACAATCTGACTTTATTAATATACAAACCAAAGTACATCAGATGGAAGTAAAAATAACACAAACAACAAACAAAGATCCTTGATGAAAACTATAAGTTACATCGAAGACCTTTGAAGTCGTCAGCTCGCGAGGAAACTGTAATCTGCAAACTACTCCACTCCATACCCTAACCTAGTTTAACCAACTCTAAGAAATGTTTGCCCATGACACAAATCAAATTGTCATGGAGCTCACCAAGCATGTGCATTGCTGCAAATGGAGCTCAAAATCAAAGTAAGCCGTTGCCATACCAGTGCAATGCAACGAATTGACCGATTCGTTCATGTTGCTCCAGCTCTGGCAGGGTTTCATCTCACCAGCCAACAATTCTAGACTCAATGCTCCATTCAACGCCCTATCATCAGATTACAGGCAAAACAAAGAGCACAAACACGACTCAATCGATACTCATGACAGTTGTGTGCTATTTAATCTGATGAAGCATCAAGGACACAAGACTTAATACCAACAGCAAAACACAAGATTCCAGCAGTACCAGATTTGTTGCAAACTCCGACAATGATGTCATAGCAAATCGATTCTTCAAACATGATATATCTAGCAGCAATACAAAAATGTCGGTAATACATCTGAAATACGGGTGTTACTGTCTGCCAACAGACACAAAGACCAGTAGTAGGTAGCTATAGGGTGCATCACTCGTCCTCCTGGCTGCGGAGCCTGGCGTTCCCGTTGGTGACCACGATATCGAGCTGAGCAGCACGCTCCACGATCGCCTTGCGCTTCTGTGTGGACACGTTGTGCGCGATTTCAGCACAGAAAGTCCTGTTTGCAGGAAGATACGAGTATCAGGAAGCGCTACTAGATCAGGCACTGAGCATGGAAGATGACAACAACTGCACCTCTCCTAACCAACAACCAGCATATGGGGAGTTTCAAAACGCATACCTGTTGTGCATCATAAGCAGCTCCACCTCAGAGACATTGTGCACGACAAACTTCTTGAACTTGTTGGGCAGGTAGTGCCTGGTCTTCTTGTCAGAACCATATCCAATGTTGGGCATCAAGGTAACTCCCTTGAACTTCCGCCTGACGCGGGAGTCGATACCCTTTGGCCTGCGCCAGCTTGTCTACAAAAAACACCAACAGAAATCAGCGATGCTACATAGAGCTACTCCATCACTAAAGAACAAAGGTACATGAGGTGACTAGATCACTAGATAAATAAAAAGGTACATGAGCGACTCCATCTACAATAAACAGGTTGAATCCAGGCAAAAAATGGGGGTAAAACATGGCAAGGTTACACATCAGTAGTTCAGGTTCAGTACAATAATTTTAATCAGCAATAGCACTTTTTTTCTTTTCTTTACCAGACACACAATACAGCCACCATCACATCTTAAATCCGAAAGACAGTTAACTACTGTGTGAGCCTAGGTTATCATAACCTGAGGCAGCATCCTAATAGGCAAAACATCAGTGCCATGCACAAAAAAACCACCACTAAAGATCGGACTATTTAAACTATTTGCAAGCATTTCAGGCTGCAAGTGCCAGCGTCTAAAGCAAACACAAGCTAACGATCTTGTACTTGGAAGTCCTGGACGACAACAGGACCAAGAGATACAGACGACACCGCCGAGCAGCGTCACCTCCTCCTATGACCTGGTGGGATCGTCCAAAACAAAGCTAAATCTAACACACATCGACGGACGGCTACTCAGCGGATGGGCTAGGGGATTCATAGGTGATGGGAAGGAAGAGAACGGGTTGAGCCTCACCTTGAGGCCGATGTAGCGGTCATGGTGCGCCCTCTTGAAGTGCTTCACCCTCTTCTTCACGATCTTCGTCTTCAATAGCGGCACCGCCATCTGCACAGAGCACGGAGGAAACTCGGGGTGAGAAGATCCTAAACGGAGAACGAATTCATCGGACGCGGCGAGAGTCGGCAGTACCTTTGCGAGGACTGCAGCGAGCGAGCGAGCGGCGGCGGCGGCGTTGGAGGGGGAAGAAACCGTTCGGGCGGTGTGTGAGGGGGTCTTATTTCATGACCGCTGCGAGGAGAACCCTAGGTGGTGGGATTGGACGGCTAGGATGTCGCCGAATGGACTGCCGAGACGCTCGGGCCGGCCTTTGCCATGGGGTTGGCTGAAGTGACGGGCTGGGGTAGCACATAGCCCAAGGGCCCAGAACAGTAGCTCTACCCGGCTAAGCACAAAAATTACAAGTTTGGGCTGTGGCCCTGTGGGAAACAAATAAAAACGCAAGGACAAAGGAGGAAGTTCTAAAAAAAAAAGTATGCGATTGCGTTTAGAAAATTTAAGAAATATTAGCATATAACAATAAAATCCCGGCTAAAAATTCACTCAACAAGTCACACAATCATGCATCTTGTTTGATGTTTCCTCCTTTTATAACAACAAACAAGCAAAGATGTTGATGCCACCCGCATTTATAAAAAAATTTTGAATATTTAGAATGTTGTGTAGATCAAACAATTTATACGAATCATGATCCGTTTGTGGAATTTCTCATTTAGTATCTTGTTATTTTACAACTTTTTAATCCATAGAGTCTTGTAAGGGGGGCGTGTGATGGTAACGCAACTCAAATGGTTTGAATCTAATGTGAGAAACTGTCATCCACAACCTAACAGTCAACATGTGCATCCCTCAGGTTTGATCTGAACATTCTGTACCCAAATTAGTTGCAGACACCCGCGTGTGCAGAAAACTTTACTATAGCAAATCGATCATAAAGTGGTATTTTTATTTTGGATGTTCATTACCTGCATATGCGAGGGCAACATTCAACCCTATAACTATTTAAAGCTTAGCAGGAGAAACATACATGTTACAACTCTCAACTATCTTGCTAAAAAAACTTAAATTATAGAACGGAGGGAGTCTTCTATCTACCTACAATGCATTCTAACATTTCTCCCGTCTTTGCCTTATTTTCTTAAGGAACATGTTAATACACAGCATGCTTTATTTGGATGGAAAGAGCTAACATTCTTCATTTCTTGAGGTGCAACCAGTATTTGAATGGATAGGTTAATGATTGAAATCTGAAAAATGGTCATGTGAAGGAAGACATAGTAGACTTAGTGCTTCTACTACATGATCCACGTATCCACCCAAATTGCCCTCTCTCATTATCATAAATTATCATTTGATCCTGCATCGTGATGTTTACAGAACAGAAGAATAATTGTACTTACTACTAGATGCAAGATATCCTTATTACACAAACTAATTACTACATGTAAGAACTCTTTACATCTATGTTGAAATTTGGTTTGGCTGTCGAACCATATGGGAATCCTATGAACACATTCCCGTTTTTCTAGCACAAAAGAATAAGGACATATTAGAATCGACTTCTTCAGTAAAATGTTTGATAAAAAATCATTACGCGTTGGTGAAAGGATCGAAGAGGTCAACTGTAGGGGGTATATTTTTTCTTTTTTTCTCAATTTAGGTGTTTCTCAAATATCAAATCTCTATATTTTCAACTATATGAACAAACTATATGATGAGCAAGATTAAAACTAACATATAAGATAAATAATCAAGTAATGTTACCAACACGTGAGTAAAGGTGTTGAGAGATAACCACACAATGACGCGAAGATTCATTCCGAAATTCACTTTTAAATGGAAGTTAGACTTTGTTGGAGCGGTGCAGAGTCACAAAGTGATCCTCGTATAGCAGACAATGGCACACCGCATCTTCTTCGTACCCCACCAATATGGAGTGCCACGATCCACCATATGATTCCCTCGAGGTTGGCAACCATATAGTTTCAAACAATGTTGAGGCGCAGAGACTCCCAACTAATCTGGAGGCTCCCAAAGCCACGGAGATGACCATTTTAGTCTAGGGTTCCAGTTAATCTAAGAGTAACAGATTCCTCAATGTAATTAAGGGAGGTGTCGGGGGGTTACCCCCGAGTAGGGTAAAGACAGGTGGTAAAGGCCGCTTACAGAAGAGAGGTTTGGTCGAGTAGCCGACTACCGGGTACTCGCTACCCGGTCGACTGCTACCCGGTCTCACCTCAAGATGACCAGAAGGAGATATCAGTCAAGTTCTACCCTGTCGAGTAGAAGGTTTGGCCCGAGTACAATTGGCGGGAACCTTTGGCGGGAAACTACTCGGGCAGGAAGTCAAAGGAGCCGTTCTGACACAGGATCCCGCGTATCCTGGGTCCGTACTTGGCAGCATTCGAACTACTGTTCACGTGGGGACGGTCTGTCTGACAGTGACAGCATGGAAGCAGGCCGTGGCAGGATAAGGGGGGCCTACTCTGTGACTAGGTATAGTGATACCAGTCTGTCCCCTAGTTTTGCCCAACGACTTTACAGAAGCAGACAAGATCAACGACCAAAGCTGTCAGCGGGTACTCGGAGAAAGGACAGTGTGCACATTATGTCGACACTTGTCTAGATTTGGACGTATCCGGCTGGGCACCGCGTATATAAGGTGCCCCGCCGCCTCCTGCGCGAGGCATGCTCCCATAGACGCTATCAGTGGCCCACTGGAAACCCTAGAAACCCTAAGTTCTTAACCTAGCTCTACTCGGAGAGGGGCGAGGGGCTACTCGGTAGCGATACCATTTGTACTGTTTCTACTCGGAGAGACATCGTAATACATAGAGAAAGGCAGGAGTAGGGGTTTTACCTCCTCACGAGGGCCCTGAACCTGGGTACATCGTGTTGTTTGTGTTGTGTGGATCTTACCTCACGCGGCTACTCGTCGCGTGATCCCTCCCCGGACACCTCCAGCGTCCATCGTCCCCACATCTTTAGCCATCCCATGGCATCTGCCGTGACACCACCACGACAGTTGGCGCCCACCGTGGGGCAACCAGCGGCGCTGGCTGGAGTTTCTGTTCGGACGGGATCTTCATCGGCGGAGCGCGTAGTTTGTGGCCTTGTCCACAGATTCGGCTCCTTCGACTTCGTTACTGACAACGCCGGCTGTTTCGGCGGCATGGCCATGCCGGAGGGCGGCTCGGTGATCTCCTTCGGCTCTCACCTCGTCTACGTCGCCACCGTCGCCAACAGCGCCTACCCCGAGCTAGTGCAGGACGCGGAGGATCCTCCCGCGGTGGTTGCAGCTCGCGGAAGGCCGGCACGCAGCTCTGCATGCTGCGCTGAGGTGATGGTGACGGGCTTGGCGGCGAACGCTGGCGCAGCTGCTACCGGCCGCTCCGGCCGTCGTCGAGGAGGTTGACGACCCGCCTGCTGGTGGCAGGACCCACCGGCCCTACGAGAAGGAGAGCAACTTGCCACCTTCCACGTCTACGGTCATCCCCGCGTCAGCTGCGCGAACCGGCATGCCCACGCCCACCGACGTCGAGCTCCTAGCCGCAAGGGAGCAGCTCGAGCGGCAACGCCAGGAGCTGCTCGCCGAGCAGGCGGAGTTGGAGAAGATCAGGTTGGAGCTGAGTCTAGACCAGCTCGAGTACAACAAGGCTCACGGCTTCACGCCGGTCGCCAGGAGGCCCAGCAGAGTGGGTGCTACGCGGCGCAACCTAGGCGCCGAGATGGCGACTGTTGCGGAGGAGCCCGCGCAGTCCGCTACCGCGAACACCTTCACAAGGCCAAGGTACAGCACACCCGCCAAGACGCTGCGTGCTGCGCAGGCTGTGGCTGCCGAGTTGCCGCGCCTAGATGGAGAGGCGCGTCTCAGGCAGCAGGAGAGGCTCAACGAGTTGGTGCTGGAGGCCGCCAGGCAGAACGAGGAGTTCCGCAAGGCCAACCCGGGAGCTGGAGCTTCGCAGGTGGTTCACTCGCATGCGGCAAGATCTAACGATCAAGCCTCATCTCCGCATCCTAGCCGCGAGAAGAGCCGCAGCGGGCGTTCGGGTAGAGACAGGCAGATGCAGGTGTATGACCCGGCTGCTGCCGCGAAACAGGTTGCTGTGCCGCAGCAGCCCGGGCAGGAACACAACGCTGCAAGAGCAGGCTCTCAAGCCCATCAAGCTCAAAGCCGTCCCCGAGAAGCCGCGCGTCCGGGTACTTCTCGGCAACCCGCGGCTCAGCCTACTCGGCAGAGGCAGCAGCCGCGCCCAGTGGCACCAGTCGCCAACCCGGTGGAGCAGCCTGCAGCCATGCAGATGGATAGGTATGATGATGGCTACTCGGCTATGGAGATGGCTGGTTATGACATCCATGACCGTGTGGGTGAGCGCATGTTGGCGCCTGGAGATGCAAGGCACCAGTTGGACCGTATCAGCTTGTCGGCGCGGCTCGAGAGCACGGGTCCCCCTGGCCCCGAGTGCTTTGGCCCGCGCATCATGAACGAGCCTTCCGTGAAGGGCTTCCAGCTTGCAAGAGGCACCAAGAGCTACAATGGCAGCACCAAGCCTGAAGATTGGCTCAATGATTACGTCACCGCGGTCCACATTGCGGGTGGCAACAGGAGATGGGCGGTGCGTTATGTGCCGCAGATGCTAGAGGGCCCAGCTCGCACTTGGCTCAACAACTTGCCCAAGCACAGCATTAACTGCTGGCTGGACTTCTCGGACGCATTTGTCAGCAACTTCACCAGCACCTACAAGAGGCCGAATAGGCCACAGCAGTTGTCAGCTTGCCGACAGCGAGAAGACGAGACGGACCGCGAGTACCTTACTCGGTGGAGCACCTTGAGGAACACCTGTGAGGGTGTGAATGAGGCACAGGCGATCACTTGGTTTGCGCAGGGTTGCCGACATGGCAGCATGCTTTGGCAAAGATTGCAGAGGGAGATGCCGAACACCCTGGCCGAGACCATCAAGATTGCGGATCAGTACGCACTCGGGGATCCTACTCAGCCACTGATGGATTCCTCTGAGCCGAGAAGGAACTTCAACAGCAGCAAGCGCAACGAGTTCCGCAACAAGCGCCGAGTAGATACTCGGTATGATCCTGAAGAGGTGAATGCAGTGAATGTCGGAGGCGGTGGTGGCCAAAGGCAGAAACCTGCTGGAGCCTACGGGCAGAACCAGAACCAGGGCCAAGGCAACAAGAAACCGTTCCGCACTGCGCAGCCGGGTAGCGGGAACTCCGAGCAGCCGAAGAAGTTTGTCTTTGATGACATGAAGGATGGTCCATGCAGCTTTCACACTCACCACCCCTCAAGGCCTGCGAACCACACTACTCGGCAATGTGAGTGGTGGGATGTGATCAAGAGTGATGGCTTGCCTCCTCCTCCTCCTCTGCCAGCTGCCAATGCTACTGTTCAGCCTACTCGCGCTCCCGCAACTCGGCCGCCAGTCTATCCGAGAAGAGAGAATGTCAACCAGGTGGCTTTAGGAGCCAACCGGAACTTCAACAACGAGAGATACCGCAACAACAACAACTACAACCGCAACAACAACAACAGAGGCAACAACAACTATCAGGGCAACAACAACGGCAACAATGGCAACAACGGGGGCAATGGCCCTAACCAGTACCAAGAGCACCATGAGAGCTATATGATCTTCACTTCCGAGGCAGTCGACAAGCAGTCACAGCACAGGCGGGCCATGGAGGTCAATGCAGTGGTTCCGGCTGTCCCTCACTACATGTACTGGTGCGACCAGGAGATCAGGTGGACTCGGGCAGATCACCCCAAGGTGATGCCCAATCCGGGTACTTATGCCTTGGTGCTGGATCCCACCTTCCTGGGCCCCGAGAAGAATGTGAGATTCAGCAAGGTGCTGATCGACAACGGCAGCAGCATCAACATTGTGTACAAAGACACACTCGAGAAGCTGGGCCTGGCCGAGAACATGATGCTGCCCAGCAAGACCACTTTCCATGGCATTGTGCCCGGGATCTCATGCAACCCGATTGGCCGAGTGTGGATTGATGTACTATTCGGTACTCGGGAGAACTGCCGCACTGAGCGCCTGCAGTTTGAGGTGGTGGATCATCAGAGCCCCTATCATGCTCTACTCGGCAGGCCTGCTCTGAGCAAGTTCATGGCTTCTACACATGTGGCTTATCTGAAGATGAAGATCCCCGGTCCCAATGGCATCATCACCATCTCGGGAGATTACAAGAAGTCCATGGAGTGTGCCTCTGCTAGCTCCCAGCTGGCGGAATCAATGGTGATTGCTGCCGAGAAGAAGAAGATGTACGAGGTGGTGGCCATGGCTCAGTCCGCACAAGCTGGCGCACAAGGTGTGCCGAGTACTCAGCATGGTACTGCTTTCCAAGCTGCCAAGGAGACCAAGACAGTCCAGGTTGACCCCGAGTTCCCGGAGCGCGTGGCCATCATTGGTGCCGGGTTGGCGGAGAAATAGGAAAGCGCGCTCATCCACTTCCTCCGTGAGAATCGGGACGTGTTCGCCTGGACCAATGAAGATTTACCAGGAGTCCCGAGGGAGTTGGTTGAGCACTCTTTGCATGTGCGTCCTGACGCCAAGCCCGTGAAGCAGGCCTTGCGCCGTTTCGGGGATGAGAGAAGGAAGGCCATCGGTGATCAAATCACCAAGCTGCTGATCAGTAACTTCATCATGGAAGTGCTGCACCCGGACTGGTTGGCCAACCCGGTCATGGTCGAGAAGAAAAAGGAAGATCCCAAGGCTGCCACCGCATGGCGCATGTGTGTCGACTACACCGACTTGAACAAGGCATGCCCCAAGGATCCTTTCCCGCTACCTCGCATCGATCAGGTGATCGATTCCACTGCCGGCTGTGAGCTGTTGTCTTTCATAGATGCCTACTCAGGTTTCCACCAGATTGCACTCAACCCTGCTGATCAAATAAAGACTGCTTTCATTACCCCGTACGGGGCTTATTGCTATCGTGTCATGTGTTTTGGCCTGAGGAATGCGGGTGCAACCTATCAGAGATGCATGCAGAAATGCTTGCACGACCAGCTCGGCAAGAATGTGCAGGTGTACGTAGATGACATTGTCATCAAAACGAATAAAACACATACTCTGCTTGCCGACCTGGAGGAAACCTTTGCTAACCTACGCAGGTACAAAATGAAACTGAATCCGAGTAAGTGCACCTTTGGTGTACCAGCTGGAAAGCTACTCGGTTTTCTGGTTTCTAGTCGGGGCATTGAAGCCAATCCGTCTAAGATAAAAGCTATTGAAAGCATGTCTTTGCCGAGGTCATTGAAGGATGTGCAGAAGTTCACGGGGTGTTTGGCGTCTCTGAGCCGCTTTCTTGGCCGAATGGGCGAGAAGGCTCTACCTCTCTACTAGCTGATGAAGAAAAGCGACAAGTTTGTCTGGACTCCGCAAGCGGACGTGGCATTCAATGAGCTGAAAGCAATGTTGGCTAGCGCTCCTGTCTTGGCTAGTCCACTACCCAAGGAGCCTATGCTGCTGTACATTGCCGCGACTAACCGAGTAGTCAGCGTGGTGATAGTGGTGGAGCGAGAAGAAGAAGGCAAGAGTGTGCAGCGCCCAGTCTACTATCTCAGTGAGGTGCTGTCCAGTTCCAAGCAAAACTATCCTCACTACCAGAAGATGACGTATGGTGTGTACCTGGGCGCCAGGAAGCTGAAACATTACTTCCAGGAGCACCCCATCACTGTTGTGAGCTCTGCTCCCATCTCGGACATCATGGGAAACAAGGAGGCGAGCGGCAGAGTAGCCAAGTGGGCGATTGAGCTAGCCGCGTACGCTCCCGCGTATACGAGAAGAGAAGCAATCAAGTCTCAGGTACTGGCGGAATTTCTTGTGGACTGGGCTGAGATGCAGTATGAACCTCCCGCTCCAGTTTCCAACTATTGGAAGATGCACTTTGATGGCTCAAAGGTGAAAGAAGGCCTTGGTGCTGGCGTCGTGCTTACATCACCCAAGCGGGATCAGCTCAAGTATGTGTTGCAGATTCATTTCAAGGCATCCAACAATGTAGCCGAGTACGAAGCAGTGGTGCATGGTTTGCGAGTAGCAAAGGAGGTTGGTGTGCAGCGCATTATATGCTATGGTGATTCAGATCTGGTGGTGCAGCAAGTCTCAGGTACCTGGGATGCGTTGGATGCCAACATGGCGTCGTATCGTTTCCTGGTGCAGTCAATGACTGGGTTTTTCGAAGGCTGTGAGTTCCAGCACATTCACCGAGCAGAGAACGAAGCAGCAGACGAGCTGTCCAAGTTGGGATCTTCTCGGCAGTCCATCCCGGCAGGGATTGCCTTGGAGCATTTGAGGAAGCCATCCATCAAGCCTTCCCCCAACTCGGAATCCATCTTTGTCCCTTCTCTGCCAAGTGAGGAATCTGACCCAATGGAGATTGACTGGGAGAGTGCTGCAGGGAACCCGGGGACTGCCGTCCTATACTCGGGGACTGCCGTTCCCTACTCGGGGACTGCCGTTCCCTACTCGGGGACTGCCATTCCCTACTCGGGGACTGCCATTCCTTACTCGGGGACTGCCGTTCCCTACTTGGGGACTGCCATTCCCTACTCGGGGACTGCCAATCCTTACTCGGGGACTGCCATTCCTTACCCGGGGACTGCCACTCCCTACTCGGGGACTGCCACTTCCTACCCGGGGACCGCCATTCCTTACTCGGGGACTGCCGCCCTCAACCCAGAAGCTGTTGCATTCATTGAAGAAGTTCTCGCCAATCGGTCTGGGCTGCAGAGAAGCGCTCCTACTCCTCCTGTGCAACCACCAGAGCCTGTCCCAATGGAAATGGACGAACCAGTGTTTCCCGTGCGGGAGACACCGAGTTGGGCAATGCCCATATTATCCTTTCTAAGGGACGGCACTCTACCTGAAGATGAGGTGACTGCGAGGCAGATTCAGAGAAGGTCCAAGGGCTACACCATAGTCCGAGATGTGCTGCACAAGAGAAGTGCCACTGGTGTGCTGCAACGCTGTGTGAGCCCAGAGGAAGGAGAAGAAATTCTGGTGGAGATACATCAAGGGGAGTGTGGGCATCACGCCTCTTCTCGGGCGTTGGTCAAGAAAGCTTTTCGGCATGGCTTCTACTGGCTCACTGCACTGCAGCAAGCTGAAGATATCGTGAGAAAGTGCGCCGGCTGCCAGATGTTCGCAAGTAAGATTCACATGCCAGCTTCCGAGTTGAAAACAATTCCTATCACATGGCCCTTTGCTGTCTGGTGCTTGGATATGGTTGGTCCTTTCAAGCCGGCTAAAGGCAACATGACTCATATCTTGGTCATGGTGGACAAGTTCACCAAGTGGATCGAGGTGAAACCTATTCGGAAGTGCGATGGGGTCACAGCCGTGAGGTTCGTGAAGGATATAATCATGAGATATGGCTACCCGCACAGTATCATCACCGACAACGGCACCAACTTTGCAGAGGGGGCAATGGTGCGATTCTGCAGAGATAAGCATATCCGACTAGACGTTGCGTCAGTCGCGCACCCTGCCTCCAATGGGCAAGTTGAGAGAGCGAATGGGATGGTACTGGCAGGGATCAAGCCGAGGCTGATTGAGCCACTGCTGAAAACACCTGGGTGTTGGCTAGAAGAGTTGCCAGCGGTGTTGTGGAGTCTAAGGACTACCCCTAACCGGTCAACCGGCTACACGCCATTCTTCTTGGTATACGGGGCTGAGGCCGTGTTGCCAATAGACCTAGAGCATGACTCCCCCCGAGTAGCCCTCTACATTGAGGTGGAGGCGAGAGAAGCTCGAGAAGACGACGTTGACCTGCTTGAAGAAGCAAGAGAGCTGACTCTGTCACGTTCGGCTATCTACCAGCAAAACCTGCGGCGTTATCATAGCCGAAAGGTGAACCCAAGGGTTTTCCGAGAAGGAGACATGGTCCTTAGGCTGGTGCAGCGCACAGCCGGGATGCACAAGTTGTCTCCTCCATGGGAAGGGCCTTTCATTGTCAGCAAAGCGCTGCACAATGACGCGTACTATCTTGTAGATGTGCGCCCATCGCAGGCGAACAGGGCAGATAAAGCTGGAGAGGAAACCAAGTGTCCCTGGAATGTAGCTCTACTTCGTCGTTTTCATTCGTGAGCAAAGATGTGTATGTACCCTCTCATCCGAGTTGAAATTCTACTCTGCAATCTAAAATTGTTCTCGGGGACTGCCCTCGTCCAAAATTGCTCTAAGTGTTTGTCTTACTCGGCTTGTTCCTTTGTCTATTCGGTTGCTCCACTTCAGAACTCATAAGTGCATTGAGTACTGTGTTTAAACCTATATGCCAACTCTTCGACTCTGCTGCTGTCCGAAACCCGGCTTCATGGCAAGCAAGAGAACAAGCAAAAGGTCAATGAGCACACGAAAATCACTAAGGGAGAAAGAGTGCAGGAACCGAGTAGATTGTAGATTACTTTTTGTCCCCGGTTCTCGTCTTCTCGGCTAAGTGGTGGGCTGCGTTATCATGATTGTTTCTAGCGGCTAAGTATTTGCAGCCTTGTTCCTTGATTCTTGTGACTCGAATACCAAACAAGCGACAAGTCGCAGGTAGAGCAGAGATGAAAAGACAGGGTGAATAAGAAAAGCTACTCGGGGACTCGCATGGAAACACAACTCGGCATTAAGCCAGTGTCGTTCAAATTGATTAATGTCAACATAAACCGAGTGGGCATAAAAACTGAGTAGCAAGCAAGATAAAGATAGTCTGTTACATCTGCTCCCGGCATCCCGGGGATCTGATAAAGTGTTCAAGTGAAAGAAAAGATTGCAGGTTGCTTCAAGATGAGGAGGCGTTGTTCTCGGCGCTGGCCTTGGCTGATGTTTCCTCGGCGGCGGTCCTTGCAGCAGCTTCTTCGGTGGCAGTCGTGGCGGCTGTTCCTTCGGTGCTGGCGTGGGCGGCATCCGCCTCCGTCTGCACGGCGGCGGATTCCTCCATCTCGGCATCCTCCTGGGTGGCCGCCTGCTCGGAAGTGGCCGTGGCCACCGAGACGGGTCCTGGAGCCGAGGAGGAGCATGAGGCGTGGCCTGGAGGAGGCACCGTGTCGTCAAGAGCAGCACCTGAGGAGGTGCCGAAGTCGAGTGGCTCGCTGTCGATGTGCGCCCCTTCGTCTTCATCGCTACTCGCGACGACGGCAGATTTTCCCTTCCCGGCCTTGCCCTTGGGAGATTCGAAGAAGTCACCAAGCTCTTCCTCCTCGTCATCATCTTCTTCGTCCTCGTACTCGGTGTCGGGTTCGGGGACGCCATCGATGTAGACCTCCGTCTCGGCGCATTCTGCGACATCATATGCAATCTGCTTGCGCAAGGCCACGCTATCGGCATCAGTCTCCCACTTGGAGTTATTGCGCTTCCCGCGGATGAGCTGCATATCCAGGTTTTCATACCAGGACGCAATGCAGAGAAGCATCACGTCCGCACCAGCACGGGCTCCGGAGGCTCGCCACTTTTTCAACTCGGCCTTCACGTTCTCCAGCTTGAGGGCGAGCTCCCGCATGCTTTTTGGCTCAGGATCATGAGGCCAGAACAGCCGGTGGAGCTCAAAGCCCGCATGCATCAAATCAGTCCCGCAGCCGGCCAGCTGTTCGAAGTAGCCTTTGAGCACCAGCAAGCTGTCCTCGATATCAGCCCTGGTGTCAATCGGCTCACCCAGCGAAAGGCGAACTGCTCGGGCCTTGGCTATCGTGGGCGCAGAGGTAGACTCAAGACGAGGCCAGATATCTGAAATAGCAAGTAGCAAGATCAAAAACCGAGAAGGAGAAAGAAACCGAGAAGGAACAAGACCGAGAAGAAAAGATGCAATGCAGAGAAAACTTACCGATCAGTTGGCGGCGCAGCTGCTGCAGCTTGGTTCTCCAGGATTCCTCGTTGCTAATGTGCTTTGATTGGATCTGGCGCAGGGTGTCCATCTGAGCGAAAAGATCAGCATTGGTCTTCTTCAGAGTCTCGCATTCAGCCTCGAGGGCCCTCTCCTTGGCCTTGAACGTGGTCTCGGCCTTTGCTTTCTCGGCGATGGCCGTATCCCTCTCGGCGCCAATCTTCACGGCATCTTGGAGTGCCTTCTGGAGCTGGAGCTGCAGCTTCTCCATCTCGGTGGTATGGTCCTTCACCAGAGTAATGGCCTGGTCGGATAGCTGTTTCTCCACCTCCGCTGGCTTGACGCAATCTTGGTGCGCCTCAGCAAATGACTTATAATCTTCTGCGAAAAGATAAGATGAGGTCAGTAAACGGGCAGAGAAGAACCAAACTCAAGGTCACACCGAGTAAACAGCGAACTCACCTTCAAGTTTCTTTATGGTGGCCTCGGCGTTCGCCACGAAACTGCGGCATTTCTCATGCTCCTCGGCCAGGGCCTTTAGTTTCTCTGCAGAGAAGGAAGGGTTAGCGCATAAGAAAGCAAAAGCGGGCGTACACATAAAACGCAGAAACCGCGGAGCTAAAGGCGTACCTTGCACTTCAGCCAGCTGTTGGGTGCTGGTGGTAGCATCTTTGCTCGCGGCCTCGGCCATTGCCTTTTCCTTCTCCAGTACGGTGATACGCCTCCTGGCGATGGAGTGGTTCCAGAGAAGGATGCGGTATAAGTTGGTCCGCTTAAGAACGCTATCCTGAAAACCGAGAAGAAAATGAGTTAGGCAAAGCAGAGAAGATTCGGCCCGAGTAGGAGGCTACTCGGAGAGTATCCATCTACTCGGCCCAAATCTCGGGGACTGGGGGTGATGGTAAGAAAGAAGAAAGGCGAGTAGAAGAGAAGAAAATTCAACTCGGAAAAGGCAAAAAAGACTTACTGCGTAGCTCTGTTCGATATCTTCGGCGTTCTTGCGGTGCAAGAACATCTTGGCTGCGAGGGTTGCGGTATCAGTGGAGACGGACATGGGCTGGTGTCCCAGGTCGATCTTGTTCCACTCCACGCGGTAGTGGTCGACGGAGCCCAGGGTCAAGCCGTGCCACTTCTCCTCTCCGAGAACCCTGCTGTCCCACTTGGCGCTGATGTGGCCAACAGTGTCCAGTACCTGCTCAAGACCCTTGGAGGTTATTGGCTTGTCTTGGGCTCCCCGAGAAGCAATATTGACGGGTTTGTTTTGAGCTGGATCGAAGGGAGGAGTATTCCTGGCTACAACTTTCCTTCCCTTCTGAATAGCTAAAGCTTTATCTTGGGGAGGGAAGCCGATGGCATGCTGTTGGCTAACCTCGATCATGTACTCCGGGTAGCAAGGCTGGCCAGCAGCGCGAGCGTCCGCAGAGAGCGCAGCAGGAATCGGGCCGGAGTCGCGGATCACGAGTGCTCCGCCTGCGGATGCGCCTTGGTCTCTGGCCCTCTTCTTCGTTTGCTCCTTCTCGATTTCCTGCTTCTCGACATCCTCGGGTTTCTTCCCGTCAGTCTTGGCCTTTGCCTTCTCGGCGACTGCTTTCTCGGCAGCTTGCTTCTCGGCCTTCTTCTGCTCAGCCCTGGCTTTCTTCTGCTCGGCCTTGGCTCTCTCAGCAGCTTCTTTCTCAGCTTTGACCTTCTCGGCGGCTTCCTCCTTGGCCTTGGCCTCCTCAGCAGCCACCTTATCGGCAGTCTCCTTCTCAGAAAGGCCTTTCTTGGAACAGTAATCCCTCAGGGCATCAAGGGCCTGTTGCTTGGCTGCTCGCCCAGGAGGGCTGGATGTGTCCTTGCTTTGTGGAGACGAGGAGGAGGTTGGTGGTGTAGGGCCTTGCGCAGTTGGTGGCGTAGGGCCTTGCGCAGTTGGTGGCGCCGCAGATCCATCGCCCGCTGCAGCTCCTGGCAGAACACCACTCGGTGCGCTGCCTGGCAGTGGGTAGACATCAGCTATGGTAGCATCCGCGGCGGTGTCGTCTGTCACCAGCTGCTCAGCAGTGATGTTCTCTTGTGCAGCAGCCTCGGTGGTGGGCTGCTCCCGTTCTACTTCTGGCCGCTCAAGGGCGGCGGCGTCTTGCATTTCGTGTTCTTGGTTCTCCTCGGCGTTGCTAGCCGGAGGAGAAGTGGGTCTCTCTTCGTGAACGGCGCCATCTTGCGCTGCTGGCTCTGGTTCTGCTCCTCGAGCATCACCAGCCTGTGCGTTGCTGGCAGCAGCATTGGCAGCGTCGTTCTCGTCGTCAACGAGATCGATCAGGGGTACTGCTGTCTCCCTGTCTTGGCCGGACGCAACGGCTGCGTTCGCATCCATGGCAGGACTGCAGAGAAGAAAGAAATCAGGGATTGGAAGAAGATTTGGGAGAAAACAGTATTCCGCGAGAAGGAGGGCAAACGAGAAGAGAACTCACGCAGTGGTGGATTTAAGCTGTCGTCGGGGTTTCTTTACAGTAACTTTCTTCTTCTTCTCGGCGGCCTCCTCCTTCTCGGCGGGCTTCCTCTTCTTGGCTGGAGGTGCCTGTGCTTCGCTCCCGGTCCGCTTGCGGGTTTCGGGAGGGGCAGTAGACAGAGGTTGGACGACAAGGGGCGCATCGCCCTCGTTCTCGCCCTCATCCTCGTCGTCCTTCTCCGCAGCGGCCTCGTCTGAGAAATTCAAAAGAGAAGAAGGAAGAATCAGGAACAGCAATGCAAGGGGTTGGTGTTTCTCAGAAGCAAACAAGATGGAAATAACAGTACCGTGAGAGCCTTCATCCGACCAAGTGCGGAGAGCATCGCGCTTGTCAGGAACGGGGCTGCTCTGTTCCGCATCATCAGAGGGCAGCATGTCATCCTCCTCGCGATCGGCGAACCAGTTGTCCTCGAAAACTTCGCGACTCTCAATCAACTGTCGAGTAAGAGTCTGAAAGACAGAGAAGGATCATAAGTCAACCGAGTATCAGGATGGAACTCTACTCGGATAGGCGTGCAAACACGAAGCACACTAAGCCTATGCAGTTTTCTATGTGTTCTACCCGGATAGGCGTGCAAACACAAAGCATACTAAGCCTAAGCGCGAGTCGACTAAGTGCTCTACTCGGTGCACCAGGTGATTGCTAGTCGGGGCGGAAAGGGAAGTTATCTACTCGAGAAGCAGAGGCGAAAGCAGAGTAGGAACAGCGTACCCGGGCAATCGGTTGCGTGCGGCTATACGGGACGAAGCCATACCGCCACTTCTCGGTAAGGCTTGTCTTCAGCATGTTCCTGGCGTGATAGGCAACATCGGCGTCGTCGATTTCGATGGTGGTGGTCCTGGTGCAGTCGCGGGGGCCTCCCATGTAACACATGAGATGGCAGCGCTCCTGCAGAGGGAGCACTCGGCGCTTGATCCAGCACACCACCGGGTCGTCGTTCTTGAGGCCCAGCTTCTTCAACTCGCCGAGTCTATCTTCTATCTCGACGGCGATTTCGTCGATGGTGGGTTTCTCCTTCCAGTTCGACCCGAGTGGAGCACGATTCCTCCAAGCGGGCAGGTTGATTCGATCATCAACCACACCTCCTTCCGTGGCGGGGACATTCTTGACGTAGAAGAACGACTGCTGCCACATTCGGCAGGAATCCAGCCCCTGGATGCGGGGATGATTCGTCCCGGTCCGCTGCACCATCATGGCACAGCCCGTGTCGGTGGCGCGGCCGATGCCTGCACCGTCTTTCTTCCCGACTGACTGTTGGCGGAGATTAAAGTACCTGAGCCACGTATCAGTCGTGGGCCTGATGCCGAGGAAAGCCTCGCAGACCACCGCATGGTAGGCGAGGAAGACGACCGCGTTGGGCGGCAGATGATGCATCTGCAGCCCGAAGTGGTCGAGGAATTTGCGCAGGAAGTCGGAGGCGGGCAGTCCAAAGCCGCGCTCGAAGTGCGACATGAAGACCACCCGCTCGCCGTCCCGCGGAGTTGGTACAACCTCGTCGTCGGGTGCCCGGCACTCCACGCCGGGGGGAACCCTTCTGCTGGTCACGAGCCAGGCGAGATTGGCCTTGGTGACGGAGGAACCCGCCCAGCTAGCCTTGGCCATCGTTGCGAGTGGGAGGAGTGGATGATTTTCGAGTGGAGTTGCTCGGTGGAGTGAGTCCGCGGCGGCGCGGAAGCTTGCGCGGCGGCGGAGGGCTCGGTGGAGAAGAAGGACAAGAGGCAGAAGGGGAAAAGTGCAGGGAAGGGGAAAAGGAAGTTACCGCGGGGGTATTTATATCTCCCTCGCGAGATTACCGTTACCACCGCGGAGGTGGGATCGACTGTGGCGTGTGGTGGGTCCTGTGGCCGGCTAGAAACGCACACAAGCGCGGGCTGCGCGCGTAACGGCCGCATTTGATCCCACCACCAGATCGTGGCCAGTAATTGCGCGTGATGGGACATGACGGCCGGTGGGCCCACAGCGTGAAAACTGGACAAGTGGCGTCGTGTCCTGGGCAACCAAACGACGAGGTCGTGGATGCTTGACACGTGGGCAGTGCCTGCGTGAAGGGCTGGATGTTGCTCTGCGCTGCAGAGGCTCAGTTTGCGAAATTTCGCTAAGTCTTTTTACTCGGTTACAGAGTAGAAAGCAAGTGCTACTCGGAAGAGAGGAAACTCAAGGTACTTTCCGGATAGCTACTCGGAGGACCTACTCGGCATCTTGAGGTTCGATGGCTGAGATGCAAAGGCTGGTTTTAAGCTGGCAGAGCCTAGTGAACAAGTTCGCAAGACTCAACCAGCTTCGGGGACTGCTGTCGGGGGGTTACCCCCGAGTAGGGTAAAGACAGGTGGTAAAGGCCGCTTACAGAAGAGAGGTTTGGTCGAGTAGCCGACTACCGGGTACTCGCTACCCGGTCGACTGCTACCCGGTCTCACCTCAAGATGACCAGAAGGAGATATCAGTCAAGTTCTACCCTGTCGAGTAGAAGGTTTGTCCCGAGTACAATTGGCGGGAACCTTTGGCGGGAAACTACTCGGGCAGGAAGTCAAAGGAGCCGTTCTGACACAGGATCCCGCGTATCCTGGGTCCGTACTTGGCAGCATTCGAACTACTGTTCACGTGGGGACGGTCTGTCTGACAGTGACAGCATGGAAGCAGGCCGTGGCAGGATAAGGGGGGCCTACTCTGTGACTAGGTACAGTGATACCAGTCTGTCCCCTAGTTTTGCCCAACGACTTTACAGAAGCAGACAAGATCAACGACCAAAGCTGTCAGCGGGTACTCGGAGAAAGGACAGTGTGCACATTATGTCGACACTTGTCTAGATTTGGACGTATCCGGCTGGGCACCGCGTATATAAGGTGCCCCGCCGCCTCCTGCGCGAGGCATGCTCCCATAGACGCTATCAGTGGCCCACTGGAAACCCTAGAAACCCTAAGTTCTTAACCTAGCTCTACTCGGAGAGGGGCGAGGGGCTACTCGGTAGCGATACCATTTGTACTGTTTCTACTCGGAGAGACATCGTAATACATAGAGAAAGGCAGGAGTAGGGGTTTTACCTCCTCACGAGGGCCCTGAACCTGGGTACATCGTGTTGTTTGTGTTGTGTGGATCTTACCTCACGCGGCTACTCGTCGCGTGATCCCTCCCCGGACACCTCCAGCGTCCATCGTCCCCACATCTTTAGCCATCCCATGGCATCTGCCGTGACACCACCACGACAGGAGGAATCAAATTCCTTCGGTGGAAGTGTAGATCTAAGTCGACTCTCTCAAGTCCAAGACGGCCAATGTGTTTGAGTGGGTAGAGAGAGACCTAAAAATTTGAGCTTTGAAACAATGCTGGAGAGAGAAATCTGTCATTGCGGCGGCAGGGGAGAATCCTCTCCAGCGTTGCAGGGAAGCAGACCTCGCACACCCCCTACCTGGCGTGCCAGATGTCGCGTGTCAAAACATGGACATCGGGAGTGACCGACGTCCAGCTCCTAGATTTGTTCGACAACAGGGTGCGGAAGGGAACTGCCTCCCTCCTCAATGATGAACGGCGATGATACAGAACACACGGACACAAGATTTTTACCCAGGTTCAGGCCATCGTGAGATGGATCCCTACATCCTACATGTCTGATCTGGTATTATAGGATGGTGTAAGTGTTTACGTAGGGGGTAGAGTTTCTTGGCAGACCCGGGACGAGGATGGTCTCCCGGGATAACTCTTTGGTCTGGATGTGACCCTATCTCTTCTTATCCCTTTCTCTCATTTCTATCCTCCTTCTTTTCTATCTCATCCTCTCTCTTTTCGAACGGTGCCTCCTTTTATATTCAAGGGACAAGACACGTGTCTGGTTGCATGCGCTTCGGATGTGTGGACACGTGCCAACTGTACGAGATAGGTGGCGCTAACATTCTGTCACGGGACGACAGCTCCCATGGGCTCTCCTGCCCACTTGCCACGCCGTCGCGTCACTCTGGTGTCAGCCTGCCTGGTCCCCACACGGGAATCTGTGGGCCCCAATGGTAGCGTCCCGGGCGGTTCCTCGCGGACACACTCTCCCCCGGGATACCGCCTGATACGTTGATGGCCCATAAGTATAGTGGGTGTATCGTAGTACTTTTGATAAATAAGAGTGTCGAACCCAATGATGAGCAGAAGGTGTTGAAAAGCAGTTTCGATGAAAGAATAACTATAAATACTGAAAGATAGATTTGTAGGGGTTTTTGATATTGCAGATAAACAAAGTGCGAGTAAATAAAATGCAGTAATAATAATTGTAACAAGTGACCCAATCCTTTCTTCAGCAAAGGACAAGCCGGTGGGTTTACTTTTGATTAACAAACGTTCTCGAGGACACACGGGAGTTTTTTGTCAAGTGCTTTTGTTCCATGCCACTGAATAATCTCAGGTGTTTTGATAAGTGTTGTGTGGGTGAACCTATGCTAATGTACCTTCCCATCCAAGACTAATACATACTTGTGATTATACCCCTTGCAAGCATCCGCATTTACAAGAAAGTAATTAAGAAACAAATCTAACCACAGGTTT
Organism: Alopecurus myosuroides; assembly: GCA_028641055.1. NCBI lineage: Eukaryota > Viridiplantae > Streptophyta > Magnoliopsida > Poales > Poaceae > Alopecurus > Alopecurus myosuroides. The sequence continues at coordinate 277,411,907 of CM054063.1, forward strand.
AAACTTCGGGATCCTATGCTCCCTCGTGTAATGGTTTCCTAACGGGGGTTTAGGTTTCTGTCACTCCGGCAACCCCACAATTAGTAGCAAAATACACGATGCATTCCCCTAGGCCCATAAATGGTGAAGTATCATATAGTCGACGTTCACATGACACCACTAGAAGAATAACACCACAACTTAAATATCAAACATTAAATTAGGGATATTAAAACTGCACCACAAATGAGCTCTCTCACGACCTCACGATTTAGACCGTCCGATCTCACCATCTGATCATCTCTTACCGTCAGATATCCTTCAATTTCCGCACTGGGCCAACTGTCCCCGGAATGCTACACTGGGCATCAAATAGGCCGGATGTGGTGAATTTGGGCTAAAACCGACTAAAGCCCAACTTGGTTTGACGGATACTGCCAGGAAACGTTTCCTCGACTTCCTCCTGGGCAAGGTTGGACGAATCCTACTGTGTCGCCGCCGCCGACTCCTCACATTTCCCCTCGCTTCCCCTTTCCCAGTAGTGCGAAGCGGCAGAGCTTAGCGCCCCATCCCCACCCTCACGTCGCACCGCAAGCTCCCTCGACTTCTCACCTTCCCTCTCCCCTCCCCGTGGCCATGAACGCTAGCTCCTGGACACGCAGCGTGGCAAGGTGTGGGACCACTCGGCGGTGCGAGGCCCTCCGGAGACGCCGGCGGTACAGTATCCCGTGGCAGAGCGTCGAACCCCGCCCGTACATACCCATACTCAAAGACATGGCACCGTATCTTTCCCCCACGCAGCATGCCCTCGCGCCTAGCCTCAGTCCTTGTATGGTATAGAGTAATCTCCACTATTTTTCTGTGTAAACTTAGTTTATCAAAAAAACCTGCTAGATCCATTGAACTGACTCATGGTTCTCTTCTGTATTTTTTGCATAATTGAAGGTCCAGAGACAGTACAGGACTACGTTCACATGCAATTGCAAGGGTCAGCGACAAAAAAAAATCCTTCTAATGGAAGAGTTGATTATTTGCTGCATAATACTAATAATTTTACTCATTTTAACAGTAATTTTGTAGCTTGCTAACTAACAATATATGCTCCTCACCTCAATATGTGTAATGTTCTCATGTCTGAAGATTGAGGGTGCAGCAGCGAATAAGATATGCTGAAAGCAGAGGTGCCAACAGTGAAGAAAATGAAATGTCGGAGGTGTCATCTACTATTCCGTTCTTGCCTTATACTGTGATGAATCCCAGCCTTTTTTAGTTTATGCACAGTAGTTTTCTAAGTTGTTCTTATTAATATGCATTCCTTTTGTTTTCTCTGAAGTAGTCACTGAACACTATTTGACATCATTCTCTTTCGTATCTAGGATAAACAATTTTTGGAGGCATGATAGCTTCAATTGTAAGTGTCAGTTTCTCCGTAATCCTCATACACTCAGCTCTCACCCCCAAAGATGTTAACGAGGAGCAGCACCACCTTCACCTGATATTATCAATACTGAGGTCCTGAATAGCAGGTTTTTCAACTGATCTCATTCACCACCTTGGCTCCTTCCCTCAGATTTTCTGTACAAGAATTTATTTCCATAAAAGTATCAAAACTTCTCTTGCCATGTTCACGAAGGAAGAGGAAAAATAATGGAATTGTTTGACGTGAGCACTTTAAACATTTGTATGTGTCAATATCTGTTTTGTGAGAGGCAAAAGAGTAGAGCAGAATATTCGTAAGGTTAAGAACAAGATGACTTTTAATTCATTGTTTGACTTCGAATAATGTATTTGACTGGCCTTTTCTGATAATTTGTACGCTAATCACACGCAGCTTCTGATGGGGCAAAGAAGAGTGACTAGAGGCAAAAGAAGAAAGGTGAGACTAACGAGAATGTTGAAGATTTCGTCCATACAGATACTCCTACTGGGCTGCTTGTTTCTCAAACGCTCACAGATTATATCCTATCAAATTTATAGAAATTGTATATATTTTCTTTTTCACTTTACTAAATCATGCAGCCAAAAGTTTTGGAATTTATAATCAGGAATTCCTCACAACTATGTATGCTTCTTCTCCTATTATCATGCAGGTGCTGTATTTTGTGGTAATCACTCGTACTTTGCAGCAGATACGGGCCATAAAAGAAGATCAAAGCTGCCGTTTGTAATAGTAAGTCCCTCAATAACGCAAGGATACATGATTATACCCAAAATAAGTATTTGCTCACAAGCACCACGTGAGTTGTTCATAAGCTTATTTGGTACAGTAAATCTTATGTAGGAAATGTGAAAATCATTATTAATTACTGCAAACTCTTCCTATTACCTTTTACACATGGATTGAAGAACTAAATACTTGCAGGTATTTATGGTGGGTATTGAGGTAGTGATTATTTATGTTTGATGCCTTTTTGTTTATAATTATGAAGTAACTAGCTAGCTGCTGATTCTATAAACAAGTGCTATTGAAAGTATTTGTTTTAGCTACATTGCTCTAGACTTGGTAGGAGTACACCATGCAGGTCCCTTATAAGTTTGCAGAGTACTCTGCACTAACTTATGATTAGTAGCTCCGATATATGATGCACCTACAATAGTAACCCACGTCAACCTTGAAAATGAAACATGGCCTCAATTATTTGTGTTCTTATGACAAGGTTTCTCTGTACATTGCATGGCTAATTTTATTTTGACTCTAACTGGTAGAACCTATACCGCTGCATTATTGATTAAGGGGAGAATGTATGCACAGGTGCAAAACCAGGTCAAGAATAAAAACTCCAACTACTAAGCAAGAGCGTTGGTTGTACAATGGATATAAAACTCTACGTCTCTGCAAGGGACCAATTGCACAGCTGGAGTTTTCATCAATGACAGAAGCAACATCAAGCGGATCAAGGTTTTTTTTTTTACATAAAACTGTAGGGCAAAACCCCTACAGTATTTTACTAACCTCAAAACCAACATTTACAAAGGCGGCATCCAAGGTGGACTCCAAAGAGCAGAAAAACGGATGATTGAAGAGTATCATTCTATATGCTGTCACCGCATCCGTCCTACAACTAGAAGCAAACAAAGCTCCACCAAGATTGCATCAAGGTCGGAAGATTTGGAATGCCGGGCAACAAACTTTGTGTGCTTGCGGATGCATTAATAATTGGAAATTGTCTGTTCAGTATCAAGGGAAATTTTGATTATGACTTCGCTCGGGGTAGCTTAAATTGACTGAAAATACACTTCAAATTGTTACTCCCTCCAATCCTAATTAAGTGATGCAAGTTAGGCAAAGATTTGGGCTTGTTTAGTTCATGTTTCCTGACACTTTATACGGACCGGAGGGAGTACCTTTTAAACATATCAGTATTTTCGGTTAGATTATAAATATATTTTCATCAATTTATGATATTTTACGGTTCTAATGGATGAATGGATGGGCGCGGCAACGCGCGCCTATATGATCTAGTATTACTCAACATTACTTCACTACTAACAACTTGACTTCTCCCATGTCCTCAAGAACAACACGAACTACTCACAAGACATCATATGGATCATCATCAGAGGTGATATAATGGATGATAAAAATCTGCCCGGGACGATGCCGTGGAAACGTATGTTGCTATGATTGAGCTGGGTCTCGGAGATTCGCAGGTGTTTCAGTGTATCCAGGTACATGATATTGATACTGGATCCTCCATCTATTAGCACTCTTTTTAGCCTAGTGTTTTGAACAATAGGGCTTACAATTAGAGCTTGTGTGCCGGGTTCTGGGATATTTCCGGGATGATCAGACTGATCCCAGGTTATTGGCGTATTCGAATACTTCAAGAATTTGGGGGTTGGTGGAACAACCGCGTTTATTTCTCGAAGTGTTCGCTTTGCCTGTTTTGCTGAGGGAGTTGCCAAGAAGGTTAGGTTGCATTCTCCATCAACTCTCGGAAATTTTGGTTCGCCTTTTCGCTGTTGTTCCTGAATTTTTTCATCAGTGTCTGATTCACTGTTTTCTTTTTCAGCTTCTGACCTTTGCTTGGAGAATTTTCTTTTGGAACTTTTTCCTTTGTTCCCGGATCCTGCAGTGCCCTTCATATGCTTCTTAAGGCGACATTGCGCATTTGTATGGGTGGGCTTCCCAAATTGCGAATGGTGGACACAGTTTTCCGATTTAATGTTTCCCACTCTTCCTTAGAATAGGAGATAGGCTATGTGCTTCTTCATTTCCATTTGTCGCCAGTATCCTTTCCAAAGGTTAAATTTACTTCTTTGGGTTTTGTCTGCGCTTCCGGAGTAGTCTTCTTTTCAGAACGAGACGTCTTTTTGGCCTGAACCAAAGCATCAATATTTCCACCTCTCGCTCCGATGTCATCTTCGGCCGCTGCGTGCTCATTGGCGGTAGTAAGCATAGATCCAAGATCTTTGTGCTCCTTTGAACCAACCATGAACGGTAGGAGTCCGGGTTTTAGTCTATTGATGAAAGCATGCATTTCTTGTACATCACTTACTCCAGAGAAGTTGTTTTTCATTGTTGTCCATCTTGATATAAAGTCGACATATGACTCGTCTTCAAATTGGACGCAGCGGTTTAGCTGGTTGATGCTCTTAGGGCGTTTATACGTACCCCAGAAGTGCTGAGTGAATACTCTAGCCATATCATCCCAGCTATCCACAGTTCTCGAGGAAGCCCGTTAATCCAATCTCTGGCTCCATCCAGCAACATTAGGGGGAGAAATTTTACTGCTTCCAGGTCTGTCCCTTTGTTGATCTGAACGGCAGTATAGTAATCTGACCGCCATGTATCCGGGTTTGTACTTCTGGTATACTTTTAGTAAGTTGGACCAACTTTGGCAAAGCCAGAATGTAGAGTTATTCTTTGGATCCTGTCAGTAAAACACTTAGGTCCAAAGTATAGATCATCTCTTTCCGCCTTATCGACGTGTGTGGAATATCTGTCGGCTGAATGGACGGAAGGGGATCTGCTCCTTTCTGGCCCATTGTTGCGAGAATGCGCTCTTCCGGGATTATCCCTATTTTGTATGTTATCGTGTCCTTTGGAATGAGGCGGAGTTCTACTCCTTGGCCTTTCTTTATTCCTAGGAGGAGTATGGGACCTCTCACGCCTGTGAGGATTTTCATGTCTTCCGACTTTTTCAGCTGGGCGTCTCGGAGGCGGCATCATTTTTCCGTGTTTCCGGTTTTGTTCCTCCCGATCTTTATGATCACAGGGTATATTTCAGCCTTTCAGCATATGGGATCCCGTTATGGACGCTACATCCCTATTGTCCGGGATTTTCTTGTCCTTCTTAGGATCTCCCTTTTTGTCCTTAGAATCACCTGAATCTCCAGGTTCTCCGGGTCCAGGTGCTCCAGCTGCGCAAGTGGCAGTTTTGCATAGGGCTGAGTCGTCATGCAACTTCCCTGATCTTGCCTGATCTCGCTGTTGCTGTTGCAGTGCTTTACCCAGGAAAGCATACACTCCTTGGAGCTTTTCGTCTTTGGAATACAGATCGTCATTAAGGATGGAGAACGCGGCTTCCGCGTTTTCGGCTGCGGTCTTATAGATGTGTTCGCCCTTAGCGTTTACGCCGTCCACCTATCGTTGCCAAGAAGGGTTTTGCAACCGTTCTTTTACTGGCAGTACATCCAGCCTTGCGATCCCGGGTAATCTCGTGGGTTTTATCCCGGACATATTCCGTCTTTCGAATTCTTCGATTTCCTCCTGATTTGCTTTAACAATAGCTTGTACTTTGAGGAGATTTTCTTGCAATCGGAATAGTTGTTGCTGCTGCCGCATAATGGCTTGCCTTCTGACTTCCAGCACTTCCGGTGGCTCATATGGTCCGACCCGTGTTTTGATCAGATCGATCTCGTCCTGCTCCGACAATTCAGGAACAGGGATTTCTTTCTTTTTCTTCTCCACAGGTGTGACTCCGCTTGCTCCTCCTGCTTCCAGGTTTTGGTTAGCATTATCTGCCAACTTTTTCTTCTGGAGTTTGTACTGAAGTTTCTTGGCAGTCTTGTTTTTCTTCTTGGAAGAGGGAGGCTTTTTGTCAGGTTCTTCTTCTGTCAATTCCTTGACATCAGGATAGATGGGAATGGTTTCGTCGTCCTCTCTTTCCTCATCTGGTGGAGGTGTTCTGGGCTCTTTATCGTCTTCGGCATCCGAGTTATCAGTCGGTTTTTCCATAAGTACTTCATGGAAGCCCCCTGCATAGATTTAACCTTTCTTTCGAAAGCTTATTCATCTTCATCTTCTGAATCTATGTCTTCAGATCCAGGTTCCGACTCCAATCTTGCCTCTATGGCAGCTAGTACGGAGTCGGCTTCCGAGTTCACCGTTTCATTGGCGGGTGTCGGATCTTCCACTGGCTCTGTGGGATTGTTATTTTATGCTTCTTCCACGGGATTACTTACTTCCGTGTTTTCAGCGACCTCAGATTGCACCATGCCAATGAAGTGAGATCTGATTACAGGCATCTCTGAAGAGGCAGCAAATTCAGGGTTTTGGCGATCTGAGAAAAATCTGGTATCATAGTTTTCTTCAACTGGGTATAGGGCGGGTGGGATAAATTTACTTCCACCACATAATCCCATTTCTTCTGCAGTTAATCCGATAAAGATGTTTGCATATCCAATCGGTAAAATGCAGGCACTTACCAGATGATTCTGTGCTGGCATGTACGATCCATTGTCGAGGAAGCGCCCAATGTCGTTGTCGAATTCCAAGCTTTCTATAGTTATGGTACTGCCGATTCCGCCGAGTATCCCCGATCGAAACATAACGCCTGACGTCTCTGGCCCCACGGTGGGCGCCAACTGTCGAGACATCGTAGTAGAGTTCATAGACGGGGGTGCCATGAGTTATACGGGTAGAGACGTGGGGGGACGTGGTAGTATGAAAACCAGGAACACCAAATTTACCTAGGTTCGGTACGGCACAACTAGGCGACGTTCCTACTCCTGCAATCTCACTAAATCGGGGCTGAAGCCTGAAGTATACAAAGTATAATGTGAGTAGGGTTTCGCTAACTCGGCGAGGATCAACTTCTCGGCGAGTTGGCTTCTAGCTAATTGCCTATATCTTTCTTCTCTCCCGTCTGGCTTTATATAAATAGCCGGGTTAGGGCTTACATAAAGAAAACCTAGAAGACTACGGAAAGTATCTAACTTGGAAAGCAAGAATCCTCCTTCTACTCCAAGCCGCACCACTTTGGGTCGTGGTCCGGGTTCTTCTAGAATCCGGCTTCTGCGCGCCAGCTTACTGGGCCGCCTAATGGACTGTGATCCATTCCCAGCAGGCCACCCTAGTAATCCGGCTATTTAGGACAATGACGGATATACCCCTAATAGGTATATATCCGACAAACACCGATAAATCTCACAAGCATCAACTACTAACAAGTAATCCACACCAGGAGAGAGATCTAATGTAAAACAACGATAGAGGCCCCTAATTGTTACAGCGGGATGATAGTAGATGATGAGGGTGATGGTGCTGGTGGTGATGATGATGATTATGATGATGATGACGACCTTGATGATGCCCGGAGTGATGACGGTGACGATGGTGGTGATTTCCCCTCTCCGAAGAGGAATTTCCCCGGCAGATTTCTCCCTGCCAGAGAGATTTTCTCTCTCGGGTGTTTTCCGCCCCGAGGCGGCGGCGGAATAATCCTTCGACGATGGTATCAGTCTTAGGTTCCCTGGGGGACAAGTACGCCAAAAATATCCACTAGGGGTGGGCCAGGGTGGCCACACCACCTGGTGGCGTGGCCAGGGGGCGCGCCACCTCATGGTGTGGGCCCCTGGTGGCCCCCTCTGGCTCCCCTTCTGGCTGGACTCCTCCTCTGAACTTCTAAGACACCCCGGGTGTCCCCCTTCTTCTTATGATCTTCTCAAATATAGTATCTCGACGGTGCTTTTTCCATCAGATTTCTAGTCCCGGTGTTTATTCTCCAAAAATTATGAAACATGCAAAATAAGATAAAATAACATAAGGGATGCATCATAACATGAAATATATCGATGAATAACAGAAGATTATGATATAAAATAGTGATGCAAAATGGACGTATCAACTCCCCCAAGCTTAGACCTCGCTTGTCCCCAAGCGAAACTAAACTCAGTAAACATGACCACAGGTTTATGGAGTGAAGAGTCGATAAATAAAATACGGACAAGAAGCATCACATTTATCTATACTCCAATCATTATAGACAACAACTTCCTCTGATATAACTTAACTTGAAACGAGTAATGAGAGTCACAAACAAAGATGCAAAAGAGAAAATTAAAATTGGTGATGGAAAACTGTTTTCTTGGTCAGAGAACATTTAATGATACCATACTTATCTTAGGTGATCTTTATAACAAGGCATATATTGTAGGGCTTAACATGTATAATTATAACAATCCTTTTACAGTGAATCATAACTTTCAAAGTAATATTCATTCAGATAATAAAGCATGTGCTAAACAAAGAAGGATAGAAAACATGATTGAATAAATCAACATATAGATGATGAGATTACAACAACTCAAATGCTTGCTGGAGACAGAAGGAAGTAGGTTTACTAACTCAACATAAAAGTAAAAGATAGCCCTTCGCAGAGGGAAGCATTGACCACTGATGTGCTAGAGCTTTTATTTTAATAAACAGAGGTATACAATGCATGACACTCCTCCCCTCCATCTTTCACAAATCATGGCTAACCGAATCCTCGGGTGCCTGCCAACAATCACAAACCATGGAGGAGTGTCTAAATTTTGAGAGAGGTGTATGTTTATGTCAATGAATGGCAAACAGAAAATACAGTACGTCACAAGCCAACTAGACTTCACAAGAGCGTCTCCCATAGAAGGACGCAACTGGTATAGAAGGTCATCCCTCTTTCCCTTTTTTTACACAATTATGCTTTGACTGATATATCAGGGGCAAAAAGAGTGAAGAGAATTTGTATTATTATTTGGGGCTGGGAACCCCGCTGCCAGCTCTTCTAACGTTTGGATAAGCGGATGAAGCCACTAGTCCAGGTGTGTGAGTCCAATCAACAAGTGAGATAAAGATTCTCTATTTGCGTCCTCATGAGCTAAAACAGGAACACAAAACAGAGATAATTTTGAAAGTTTTAAAGGTAGCTCATGAGCAATTTACTTGGAGTGGCGGTGAAATACCACATGTAGGAAGGTATGGTGGACACAAATGGCAAGGTTTTGGTTCAGAGTTTGGATGCACGAGTAGAGCTCATACTCAGTACATGGTTTTTGGCTAGCAAGGCTGGGTAGCAAGCATAAGAGTTGAGGGAAAACAAACAAATATACATATGATGAAACCAATCATGTAATCTTCATTGAAAGCACAAACGATCTTAACTTGTGAATACTAAGTTTATGAGTTAATAGGTAAACTCTTCTTTCTTATGCTAGCATCTCAAATTATTATTTCTACTGACCCAAGCTAAGTTTTCCAAAACCAACTATATTAACTTGATGATCTCCAGAGTGATACCAAATACTAACAACAAGCTTAACCATATGACAGAAATTGAAAACTAAAATAATGTGTGCAGAAAGTAAATGATGAAACTTCTCATTAATATTTCAAACCGGCAACTCACACCAACGGATACAACGATAACCAACTAAGGAGAGACACTTCCATACTGCAAACCATCCTATATGCTAACTTCTCTACTCATGATATGACTCTACTAAAAAGGTAAAAAGATGAAAGATAGTGATGTGATACCGCGGCACTCCCCCAAGCTTGGAACAAGCCGAGGGGATGCCAAAACCAATGACGAATTATTTCTTCGGTGGTGGTGGTGAATCCTTCTCGATGAGCTTATCAATTGATTTCTTCAGATCTTCAATTGCGAACATAAGCATACGCATCACCTCCGTATTGCGATCAATACAGTTTGCATGCCTGTCAGACTATGAATCCCAGCCACCAAGATTTCCCCCCACTCTTCCTTAGGTTAAGAGCTTCCTTCATCTGCACGGTTAGAATGATTGATATGCCACATAGAGGGAAAATCCCTATGGGGCACCTTTTGTACCGATAATCATGAATTAATGTGTGGAAGTAGTTCTTGACGCCCGCAGCAGGTGTCCTCGAAGCTAAGGAGTGACGTGGAACCTTCCCTCTGGTGCTCATCCGCACGCCTCTCTTGAGCTTCAAGGGATCAGACACCACTCTAATGCTTGCGATGGTGGCGCGTGGATGCACTCATGGATTTTCTTCTACATCTTCTTCAGCTCCACTCTCGATATCCACCTCCGGCTCCATGTCTTGGATATCATCTTCCTTTGGTCCCTTCCCCTTGTTGTCGTTGGCGGAGACCATGATGCTTCTAAAACCGAAAACAGCTCCTGGCAGAAACAGCTCGAAACAGAAACACGACGACAAAACGATATACGGACCTCGGGGGTCCGGGGGATTATATAGCAAAAAGTTTCATAATGAAAGGAAAGTTCAGGTCGAAAACGAGTCGGAGAGAGGCTCCGGGGCACCCACGCCACCCCATGGTGTGAAGCCTCCGGGCTTCGTCTCCGCCTCGTTTCCGGCTCATAATTTTTATATTTTCCAAAAACAGTAAAAATAAAAGTTGAAAGATGTTTCGCAAACGTTTTCTTGCCAAAACTGATACCTATTCGAAAACTGACTCTGCAGTTTCTGAAATATGCTTCTTAATAAATTCCTCCGGGATCATGGCTCGAATACAATCAACATTTTCATTATAAGGATCTCCAGAAATATAATGCTTGAGTCTTTGGCCATTCACCACTTGTGAAGAGTTGTCTTCAAGGGAAACAGTTTTCATTGCCCCCGAACGATATACCTCTTCGATAACAAAAGGTCCTTCCCATCTGGAGAGTAATTTTCCGGCAAAAAATCTGAGACGAGACCTATACAATAGCACTTTCTCACCAACATGAAATTCTCTTTTAATAATTCTCTTATCGTGCTACCTTTTAATTTTATCTTTAAAGACCTTAGCATTTTCATATGCTTCACTCCTCCATTCATCTAAAGAACTTAAATCAAGCAACCTTTTCTCACCAGCAAGTTTAAAATCTCTATTTATGTCTTTCAATGCCCTATAAGCTTTGTGTTCTAATTCTAGGGGCAAGTGACAAGCTTTTCCATAAACCATTTTATAAGGAGACATGCCCATGGGATTTTTATAAGCAGTTCTATAAGCCCGCAGAGCATCATTTAATTTCTTAGCCCAATTTTTTCTAGATTTGTTAACAGTCTTTTGCAAGATAGATTTGATTTCTCTATTTGATAATTCTACTTGCCCACTACTTTGAGGATGATAGGGTGAGGCAATTCTATGATTAACATCATATTTAGCAAGAGTCTTTATAAAACCACCATGAATAAAATGAGAACCCCCATCAGTCATAAGATATCTAGGCACACGAAACCTAGGGAAAACAATGTCCTTAAGCATTTTTAATGAGGTTTCACCATCAGCACTTTTAGTAGGTATAGCTTCTACCCATTTAGTAACATAATCAACAGCAACACGAAAATGAGTGTAGCCTTTTGAAGGAGGGAAAGGACCCATAAAGTCAAACCCCCAACAATCAAACGGTTCAATAACAAGAGAGTAATTCAGAGGCATTTCATTACGTCTAGAAATATTTCCAACCCTTTGACATTGATCACAAGATAAAATAAACTTTCTACCATCTTTAAAGAGAGTAGGCCAATAAAAACCTGATTGTAGAACCTTATGTGCAGTTCTATCTCCAGCGTGATGTCCTCCATAAGCACTACTATGACATTTTCTCAATATTTCTCGTTGTTTATTTTCAGGAACACATCTTTGCATAATACCATAAACACCTTCTTTATATAAGTGTGGGTTATCCCAAAAATAATGCCTCAAATCGTAGAAGAATTTTCTTCTTTGCTGAGCTGAAAAGGTAGGAGGCAAATACTTGGAAACAATAAAGTTAGCATAATCAGCATACCATGGACTCTCTTGAGAGCTCACTTTTATTGCAGCCAACTGTTCATTAGGAAAACTATCATTAACAGGAATAGGATCATCAGAGATATTTTCTAATCTAGACAAATTATCAGCAACAGGATTTTCAGCACCCTTCCTATCCATAATATGTAAATCAAACTCTTGTAAAAGAAGCACCCATCTAATAAGCCTAGGATTAGCATCTTTGTTTTCCATAAGGTACTTAATAGCAGCATGATCAGTATGAATAGTAACTGTAGAATCAGCAATATACTGCCTAAATTTATCACAAGCAAAAACTACAGCTAGGAACTCTTTCTCGGTAGTAGCATAATTCTTTTGAGCAGCATCAAGAGTTTTACTAGCATAATGAATAACATTTAACTTCTTATCTACTCGTTGTCCAAGAACAACACCTACAACATAATCACTAGCATCACACATAATTTCAAATGGTAAATTCCAATCAGGTGGTTGAACAATAGGGGCAGCTAGTAAAGCCTTCTTTAAAATTTTAAAAGCTTCTTTACAGTCTTTATCAAAAACAAAAGGTACATCTTTTTGAAGAAGATTAGTAAGAGGTTTTGATATTTTAGAGAAATCTTTAATAAACCTTCTATAGAAACCAGCATGACCAAGAATACTACGAATACCTTTGACATCCCTAGGATAGAGCATTTTCTCAATAGCTTCAACTTTAGCTCTATCAACTTCAATACCTCTTTCAGAGATTTTATGTCCAAGAACAATTCCTTCATTAACCATAAAGTGGCATTTCTCCCAATTAAGAACAAGATTAGTCTCCTCACATCTCTGCAAAACTTTATCAAGATTCTGCAAACAATTATCAAAAGAAGTTCCATAGACGGAGAAATCATCCATGAAGACTTCCATAATTTCTTCACAAAAACCATGAAAGATAGCAGACATGCATCTTTGAAAGTAGCAGGAGCATTACATAAACCAAAAGGCATACGTCTATAGCATAGGTTCTAAAAGGACAAGTGAAAGTTTTTTTTCTCTTGATCAGGCTTTCTAACAGCAATTTGAGAGAACCCAGAATAACCATCAAGAAAGCGGAAATGAGTTTTCTTAGACAACCTCTCTAACATTTGATCAATAAAAGGCAAAGGATAATGATCTTTCTTAGTAACCTTATTAACTTTCTAAATTCAATACACATCCTATAACCAACCACTACTCTTTGAGGAATAAGTTCATTATTTTCATTTGGCACAACTGTCATCCCTCCTTTCTTAGGGACACAATGCATAGGACTAACCCATCTACTATCAGCAATAGGATAAATAATACCAGCATCAAGGAGTTTCAATACCTCATTTCTTACCACATCCTTCATCTTAGGATTTAAACGATGTTGATGCTCAACAACTGGCTTTGCATCAGGTTCAATATTAATAGCATGCTGCCATATAGCAGGAAAAATCCTCTTCATAACATCAAGAGTATAACCAATAGCACCTCTATGTTTCCTCAATATTCCCAATAATCTCTCCTCTTCTTCACCAGAAAGTTTAGAACTAATAATAACATGATATAATTTCTTATCATCAATATGAGCATATTTAAGATTGTCAGGCAAAGGATTTAAATTAAAATCAGGATCCTCCTTGGGTGGTATTGTGGTACCCAAGTCTTCCACCGGTAAATTATGTTTCAGCATCGCTCGCTGATGTAGGAAGATATCGTCAATTTCATTTCTTTCTTCCATAAATACATCACTTTCGCGGTCTTCCATGTATTGCTGCAAAGGATTGTTAGGAGCAAGAGCAATAGCATCCAATTTTTCAACTCTATAATTCTCATTAGGTAATTCAGCTTCATAAGGTGCTTTAGCAAATTTGGAGAAATTAAATTCATAAGACTCTCCATCAAACTTTGTAAGGATTTTCTCCTTTTTACAATCTATAACAGCACCACAAGTGTTTAAGAAAGGTCTACCAAATATAATAGGACAAGTATCACTAGAAGAAGTGCCTAGTACTAGAAAATCAGCAGGATATTTAGTTTTACCACATAAGACCTCCACATCTCTAACAATACCAATCAGAGAAATAGTTTCCCTATTAGCAAGTTGAATAATCACATAAATGTCTTCAAGTTCACAAGAACCAATTTCATGCATGATTTGTTTATAAAGCTCATAAGGAATAGCACTAGAACTAGCACCAATATCACACAAACCATAATAGCAATGATCACCTATCCTAACAAATAGCACAGGAACACTAGGTTTCCTAGATTTACTAGGATGAGAGACAATATTAGAAGCATCTTCACAAAATATAATGTGTCCCTCTTCTACATTTTCAGAAACAAGGTCCTTTACTATTGCTACTGTAGGTTCTACAGTTATTTGTTCCTCGGGTTCTACAGGTTTCCTTGCACTTTTATTAACCACACTAGATAACATAGATTTTCTTTTACCTTAGAAGGGAAAGGCATTTTCTCAATATAAGGTTCAGGAACAATAGAATCAACAATATGAACTTCTATATCTCTAGCAGGAACACAATTAATAGTATAATTATAAGGTGCATGGTACTTGTCCCATTTCTTTTTAGGAATATCAATATAATAAGCAAAAGCCTTATATAAGTTTGCAACAACTTGAGAATCAATACCATAAACAATACTAACATTATGAAAATCATCGGATGACATAAAAGTTTTGATGCATTCATAATCATAATTTATACCCGACTTTCTAGTTTTGTCATTCTCCCATCCTTCAGTGTTTTCTTGAATACGGTCAAGAAGATCCCATTTAGCTTCATCCTTCATACGTGTAAATGATCCAGAACAAGAAGCATCCAATAAATTCGTATCATGAAGAGGAAGCCTTGCATAGAAATTATTAATAACAATATTACCGGGGAGCTCATGAATGGGGCATTTGAGCATTAGTAACTTCAATCTCCCCCATGCTTGGGCAATACTCTCTCCGTCATGAGGCCAAAAATTATATATATAATTCCGATCTCTATGAATTTCACTGGGAGGATAGAATTTAGAATAAAAGAGAGGCATAATTTCCTCCCATCCAATAGTCTGGCTATTTTTCAGCAGTTTGAACCATTCAGCGGCTCGGCATGTCAATTATATAGAGAATAATTTTCTCTTCACTTGGTCCATTGTAATACCTGCACACTTGAACAACTCGCATAATTCATGTAAAAAGAGCAAATGATCACCAGGATGGACAGTTCCATCACCTGAATAGCAGTTATTCCTAACATGTTTAACAATCTTTATAGGTATTTTATAAGGATCCAAATAGTCAGGCGGTGGGTCACTTACTACCCTAGCAGTGGCAGCAGTGCCCGCAAATAAGGACTCAAAAGGAGATCCAAACATAGTGTAATAAAGCAGTACACAGTAGTAAAAACAACACTTACAACAGAAGCTTCCTTTATCAATTCCACTTCCCAATAGCGCTTCACTCCCCGGCAACTGTGCCAGAAAATAGTCTTGATGACCCACAAGTATAGGGGTGTATTGTAGTACTTTCGATAAATAATAGTGTCAAACCCAACGAGGAGCAAAAGGTGTTGACAAGCAGTTTCGATGAAGGAATAACTGTAAATACTGAATGATAGATTCGTAGGTGTTTTTGATATTGCAGATAAATAAAGTGCGAGTAAATAAAATGCAGTAATAATAATTGCAGCAAGTGGCCCAATCCTTTCTTCAGCAAAGGACAAGACGGTGGGTTTACTTATGATTAACAAAAGTTCTCGAGGACACACGGGAGGTTTCTGTCAAGTGCTTTTGTTCCATGCAGCTGAATAATCTCAGGTGTTTTGATAAGTGTTGTGTGGGTGAACCTATGTTAATGTACCGTCCCATCACAGACTAATACATACTTGTTATTATACCCCTTGCAAGCATCCGCAACTACAAGAAAGTAATTAAGAAAAAAATCTAACCACAGCTCACTCTCGGATCCTATCCCTCGTGTAATGGTTTCCTAACAGGGGTTTAGGTTTCTGTCACTCCGGCAACCCCACAATTATTAGCCAAATACACGATGCATTCCCCTAGGCCCATAAATGGTGAAGTATCATATAGTCAACGTTCACATGACACCACTAGAAGAATAACACCACAACGTAAATATCAAACATTAAATATTACTCAACATTACTTCACTACTAACAACTTGACTTCTCCCATGTCCTCAAGAACAACACGAAATACTCACAAGAAATCATATGGATCATGATCAGAGGTGATATAATGTATGATAACAATCTGGTCATAAAGTGCAAACACCGATAAATCTCGCAAGCATCAACTACTAACAAGTAATACACACCGGGAGAGAGATCTAATGTAAAACAACGATAGAGCCCCCTGATTGTTACATCGGGATGACGGTGGATGATGAGGGTGCTGGTGGTGGTGGTGGTGATGATGATGATGATGACGATCTTGATGATGCCCGGAGTGATGACCGTGACGATGGCGGTGATTTCCCCTCTCCTGAGAGGAATTTCCCCGGTAGATTTCTCCCCGCCAGAGAGCTTTTCTCTCTCGGGTGTTTTCCGCCCCGAGGCGGCGGCGGAATAATTCTTCAATGATGGTATCAGGCTTAGGGTTCCCTGGGGGCCAAGTACGCAAAAAATATACACCAGGGGTGGGCCAGGGTGGCCAGCCCACCTGGTGGCGCGGCCAGGGGGCTCGCCACCTCATGGTGTGGGCCCCTGGTGGCCCCCTCTAGCTCCCCTTCTTGCTGGACTCCTCCTCTTAACTTCTAAGGCACCCCGGTAGTCCCCCTTCTTCTTCTGATCTTCTGAAATATGGTATCTCGACGGTGCTTTTTCCATCAGATTTCTAGTCCCGGTGTTTATTCTCCAAAAATTATAAAACATGCAAAATAAGATAAAATAACATAAGGGATGCATCATAACATGAAATATATCGATGAATAACAAAAAAATTATGATATACGTCCATTTTTCATCACTATTGTATACTGTAATTTTCTGTTATTCATCGATATATTTCATGTTATGATGCACCCTTATGTTATTTCATCTTATTTTCCATGTTTAATAATTATTGGAGACTAATCACCGGGACCAGAAATCAGCGGGAAAAAGCACCGTCAAGATAAACCTATTTCTAAAGACCAGAAGAAGAAGGGGGCATCAGATAAGTCTTAGAAGTTCAGAATAAGGAGCTAGCCACGAGGGGAGCCAGAGGGGGGCCACTAGGGGCCCACACCACTAGGTGGCGCACCCCCTGGCTGCGCCGCCACGTGGTGTGGCCACCCTGGCCCACCACTGGCCGCCTCCTTTCGCGTACTTGACCCCCAGGAAACCCTAAGCCACAGAGAACCATCAAGGAAATATTCCGCCGCCTCCTCGGGGCGGAAAATAACAGAGAGATAAAAGCTCTCCGGCAGGGAGAAATCTGCTGGAGAAATTCCTCCCCGAAGAGGAGAAATCGTCGCCATCGTCACCGTCATCACTCCGGGCATCATCAAGATCATCATCGTCATCGTCCTCACCACTAGCACCATCATCCTCACCGTCCACCTTCATCCTGCTATAACAATTAGGGTTCTATATCGTTGTTTTCCACTAGATCTTTCTCCCGGTGTGGATTACTTGTTAGTAGTTGATGCTTACGAGATTTATCGGTGTTTGCACTTTCTAACCATATTGTTATTCATCATTATATCACATCTGATTATGATCCATATGATATCTTGTGAGTAGTTCGTTTAGTTCTTGAGGACATGGGAGAATTAAAGATGTTAGTCGTGGTATTATATTTAAGTAATATGTTGTGGTTTGATATTTAAGTTGTGGTGTTATTCTTCTAGTGGTGTCATGTGAACGTCGAATACATGACACTTCACCTTTATGGGCCTAGGAGGATGCATTATGTTTTTGCTACTAATTGTGGGGTTGCCGGAGTAACAGAAACCTAAAGCCCCGTTAGGAAACCTATGCACGAGGGAGTGTAGGATCCCAGAGTTTAAGGTTGTGGTTAGATTTATTTTAGTTACTTCTTGTAGTTGCGGATGCTTGCAAGGGGTATAATCACAAGTATGTATTAGTCCTAGTTGGGCGGTGCATTAGCATAGGTTCACCCACAAAAAACCTATCAAAATGATAAATATTAATCAATTGTATGAAGCAAAAACACTTGACAAGATTCCCATGTGTCCTCGAGAACGTTTAGTCATCATAAGTAAAAAAACGGCTTGTCCTTTGCTCTAAAAAGGATTGGGCCACTCGCTGCAATTATTATTACTGTCTTTTATTTACTCGCACTTTATTTATTTGCTATATCAAAAACCACCAAAAACTTGTTTGCTAGTGTTTACAGCGAATCCTCTATCCAAACTGCTTGTCAACACCTTCTGCTCCTCGTTGGGTTCGACACTCTTATTTATCAAAAGTACTATGATACACTCCCCTATACTTGTGGGTCATCAAGACGATTTTCTGGTGCCGTTGCCGGGGAGTGAAGCGCTATTGGTAAGTGGAATTGGTAAGAGAAACTTTACCTGTGAGTGTTGTTTTTATTTTCTGTCTGCTGCTTTATTTTATTATGGATAGTCCATATGGTTTTCTATTTAAGGTTACTATTGTTACTGCTAGGGTAGTAGATCACCTGTTATCTGCTGAATTGGATCCTTTTAAAATACCTATGAAAATTGTTGGACGTGTTATGGATAACTGCTATTTTGGAGATGGAACTGTCCATCCCGGTGATCATTTGCTCTTTATACATGAATTATGTGAGTTATTCAGGTGTGAGGGTATTACAATGGATTAAGTTAAAAGGAAATTATTCTCTTTATCACTGAAGGGCAGAGCTGCAGAGTGGTTCAAAATAATGAAGAATGGTCAATCTATTGGATGGGAGGAAATTATACCTCTCTTTTATTCCAAATTCTATCCTCCAAGTGAGATTCATAAAGATCAGAGTCAAATATATAATTTTTGGCCTCATGTTGGAGAGATGATTGCCCAAGCTTGGGGGAGAATGAAGTTATTAATGCTTAAATGTCTTGTTCATGAGCTCCCGAGTAATATTGTTATCAATAATTTTTATGCAAGGCTTTCTCTTCATGATAAGGATATATTGGATGCTTCTTGTTCTGGATCATTCACAAGTATGCAAGAAGAAGCTAAATGGGACCTTCTCGACCATATTCAAGAAAATATTGAAGGATGGGAGAATCAAAAAGGTAAAAAGTCATCTATAAATTATTATTATGAATGCAATAAATATTTTATGAGAACCGATGATTTCTATAATGTTACTGCTGTTTGTGGTCTTGACTCTCAAATCTTTGCAAATTGTTTAAAGGCCTTTTCCTCCTATCTTGATATTCCCCAAAAGGAGTTGAACAAGTATCATGCACCTTATAAAGATATTGTTAATTGTGTTCCTCTAGAAACATAGAAGTTCATATTATTAATCATGCTGTGCTTGAACCTGATATTGAGAAAATGCCTTTCCCTACTAAGGTAAAGGAACATTCTATTATAGCTAGTGTGTCTAACAAGAATATAAAGAAATCTATTGAACCTGATGAAAAAATAACTGTAGAACCTACAATAGCTATGGTTAAAGACCTTGTCTCTGAAAATGTAGAAGATGGACACATTATCTTTTGTGAGGATGCTTCTAATATTGTTTCACATCCAAATAGACCTAAGAAAACAAGTGTTCCTGTTATTTTTGTTAGGATTGGTGATCATTGCTATCATGGTTTGTGTGATATTGGTGCAAGTTCTAGTGTTATTCCTTACAAGATTTATAAATAAATTATGCATGAAATTGGTTCTTGTGAACTTGAAGAAATTGATGTGGTTATTCAGCTTGCTAACAGAGAATCTGTCTTTCAGATTAGTATTGTTAGAGATGTAGAAGTTTTATGTGGTAAAACTAAATATCCTACTGATTTTCTAGTATTGGGTAAAGCTGCTAGTAAAATTTGTCCTATCATTTTTGGTAGACCTTTCTTGAACAGTTGTGGCGCTCTTATAGATTGTAAGAAGGAGAAAATATTGACTAAATTTGATGGAAAATCTTATGAGTTTATTTTGTCTAAATTTACTAGAGCTCCTAGTGAAACTGAATTGCCTAATGAAAATTTTAGAGTTGAACATCATGTCTCTATTTCTCTTGCCCCTAACAATGCTTTGCAGCAATACATGGATGACCATGAAAGTGAGGTCTTTATGGAAGAAAGAAATGAGATTGACGAGATTCTTCTTCGTCAATGAGTGATGCTGAAACACAATTTACCTGTGGAAGATTTGGGGACCACATTACCACCCAAGAAGGATCCCGTTTTTGATTTAAAACCTTTACCTGATGATCTTAAATATGCTTATATTGATGACAAGAAAACATATCTATTATTATTAGTTCCAAACTTTTAGGTGAAGAAGAGGAAAGATTATTGGGAATATTGAAGAAACATCATGGAGCTATTGGATATACTCTTGATGATTTGAAAGGGATTTCCCCTACTATATGTCAGCATGTTATTAATACTGAACCAAATGCAAAGCTAGTAGTTGAACATCAACGACGTTTAATTCCTAAGATGAAGGAAGTGGTAAGAAATGAGGTATTAAAACTCCTTGATGCTGGTATTATTTATCATATTGCTGATAGTAGATGTGTAAGCCATGTCAATTGTATCCCTAAGAAAGGTGGAATGACTATTATGCCTTACGAAAATAATGAGCTTATTCCTCAAAGAGTAGTAGTTGGTTATAGAATGTGCATTGATTTTAGAAAGGTTAATAAAGTTACTAAGAAGGATCATTATCCTTTACCTTTTATCGATGAAATGCTAGAAAGGTTGTCTAAGAAAACTCATTTTTGCTTTCTTGATGGTTATTCTGGGTTTTCCCAAATTGTTGTTAGGGCACAAGATCAAGAGAAAACAACCTTTACTTGTCCTTATGGAACTTATGCTTATAGACGTATGCCTTTTAGTTTGTGTAATGCTCCTGCTACGTTTCAAAGATGCATGTCTTCTATTTTCCATGGCTTTTGTGAAGAAATTGTGGAAGTATTCATGGACGATTTCTCCGTCTATGGAACTTCTTTTGGTAACTGATTGCACAATCTTGATAAAGTTTTGAAGAGATGCGAGGAAATTAATCTTGCTCTTAGTTTGGAGAAATGCCACTTTATGGTTAATGAAGGAATTGTTCTTGGACATAAAATTTCTGAAAGAGGTATTGAAGTAGATAGAGCTAAAGTGGAAGCAATAGAGAAAATTCCTTGTCCCAGGGATGTTAAAGGTATTCGTAGTTTTCTTGGTCATGCTAGTTTTTATAGGAGGTTTATTCAAGATTTCTCTAAAATATAAAAGCCTCTTACTAATCTTCTTCAAAAAGATGTACCTTTTGTTTTCGATGATGATTGCAAGGAAGCTTTCGAAACTTTGAAGAAGGCTTTAACTACTGCTCCTATTGTTCAACCACCTGATTGGAATTTGCCTTTTGAAATTATGAGTGATGCTAGTGATTTTGCTGTAGATGTTGTTCTTGGACAGCGAGTAGATAAGAAGTTGAATGTTATTCATTATGCTAGTAAGACTCTTGATGCTGCTCAAAAGAATTATGCTACCACTGAAAAAGATTTATTAGCTTTAGTTTTTGCTTGTGATAAATTTAGGCCTTGCATTGTTGATTCAAAAGTCACTATTCATACTGATCATGATGCCATTAGATACCTTATGGAAAAGAAAGATACTAAACCTAGACTTATTAGATGGGTGCTGCTTTTACAAGAGTTTGATTTGCATATTGTGGATAGAAAGGGTGCTGAAAATCTTGTTGCCGATAATTTGTCTACATTGGAAAACATTTCTTATGAACCTATTCTTGTTAATGATAGTTTTCCAAATGAACAACTAGCTGCAATAAAAGTAAGCTCGCGAGATAGTCCTTGGTATGCAGATTATGCTAACTTTACTGTTTCCAAGTATTTTCCTCCAACATTTACAACTCAACAAAGAAGGAAATTCTTTTATGAATTGAGGCATTATTTTTGGGATGACCCACACTTATATAAAGGAGTAGATGGTATTATGCGAAGATGTGTTCCAGAATATGAACAACGAGAAACATCGAGAAAATGCCATGGTAATGCTTATGGAGGACATCACGCTGGAGATAGAACCACACAAAAGGTTCTACAATCACGTTTCTATTGGCCTACTCTCTTTAAAGATGCACGTAAATTTGTTTTATCTTGTGGTGAATGTCAAAGAGTTGGTAATATTTCTAGACGTAATGAAATGCCTATGAATTATTTTCTTGTTATTGAACCTTTTGATTGTTGGGGATTCGACTTTATGGGTATGTTTCCTCCTTCGAATGGTTACACTCATAGTTTTGTTTTTGTTGATTATGTTACTAAATGGGTGGAAGCATTACCTACAAAGAGTGCTGATGGTGAAACCTCTTTAAAAATGCTTAAAGATGTTATTTTCCCTAGGTTTGGTGTGCCTAGATATCTTATAACTGATGGAGGTTCTCACTTTATTCATGATGGTTTCAGAAAAACCCTTGTTAAATATGATGTTAATCATAGAATTGCTTCAGCTATCATCCCCAAACCAGTGGGCAAGTAGAATTATCAAATAGAGAAATTAAATCTATCTTGCAAAAGACTGTTAATTAATCGAGAAAATTTGGGCTAGTAAGTTGAATGATGCTTTATGGGCTTATAGAACTGCTTATAAAAATCCTATGGGTATATCTCCTTATAAAATGGTTTATGGAAAAGCTTGTCACTTGCCTTTAGAATTAGTACACAAAGCTTATTGGGCAGTGAAAGAACTTAATCCAGATTTTAAACTTGCTGGTAAGAAAAGAATGCTTGATTTGAGTTCTCCAGATGAATGGAGAAGTGAAGCTTATGAAAATTCTAGACTCTTTAAAGAGAAAGTTAAACAATGGCATGATAGGATAATTCTTAAAAGTGAGTTTCATGTTGGTGATAAAGTTCTATTGTATAGGTCTCGTCTTAGATTTTTTGCAGGAAAATTACTCTCAAGATAGGAAGGACCTTATGTTATTGAAGAGGTGTATTGTTTGGGTGCAATCAAAATTGCTTCCCTTAAAGAAACACTACACAAGTGGTGAATGGGCAAAGACTCAAACATTATATTTCCGGAGATTCTTATGATGAAGATGTTGATACTATTCAAGTGGTAACCCCGGAAGAGTTCATAAAGGAGAAAATTCTAGAAACTGCTGAGTTCATTTTCGAATAGGTAACAGTTCTGTTAAGAAAAAGTTCGTGGGTTACTTTCAGACTTAATTTTTTGTAGTATATGGAACATATGAAAAATATTGAGCCGAAGAAGGGTAGGAGAAGGTGCCCGAGGGCACCACACCACCTGGGGCACGCGCCCACCCCTGACCGCGCCAGCCTAAGGTGTGGGCGCCTCGGAGCCCGTCTCCGACCCATTTTCGACCTGCACTTTCCTTTCGTTACGTAAATTTTTGCTATATAACCCCTCGGACCCCATAGGTCCGTATATCGTTTTCTCTTCGTATTTTTGTTTCGACCTGTTTCAGCCAGGATCGTTTTCAGTTTAGAAGCACAATTGTCTCCGCCAACAACAACAAGGGGAAGGAGCCTATGGAAGATGATCTCCAAGACCCAAAGCTGGAGGATGAGATTGACAGTGGAACTGAAAAAGATGTAGAAGAAGACTCGCGTGTGTACCCACGTTCCACCGTCGCAAGCATTGGAGTGGTAGCAAAACCTTTCAAGCAAACTGCAAGGATGAGCACTTGAGGAAAGGCCCCACGTCACTGTTTAGCTTCAAGACCACCACTTTAAGGCATCAAAAACCCCTTCCATACATTAATTCATGAGTATCAATCTAATAGGGCACCTAAGGCAAATTTTCCTTCTTGCTGGGATATGGATCGTTCTAACCGTGCAGGTCAGGAAAGCCCCCGACCTGATATGAAGTGGGGGAATAATTCCAAGAGCCGGGACTCACGGTTGGACAAGTTCGAGGACCGCATTGAGCGCAATACGGAGCTGATACGTGCGCTCACTTATGTGATTGATGAGCTGTAGGAGTCAATTGATAAGCTTACTAAGAAGAGTTCACCACCACCACCGAAGAAGTAATTCATCATTTGTATTGGCATCCCCTTGGCTTGTTCCAAGCTTGGCGGAGTGCTGCGGTATCACACTTTTATCTTTCACTTTTTTACTTTTTAGTAGAGTCATATCATGAGTAGAGAAGTTATCATATAGGATGGTTTGCAGTATGGAAGTATCTCTCTTTTAGTTGGTTATCGATGTATCCCTTGGTTTGAGTTGTCGTTATGAAATATTAATGAGAAGTTTTATCATTTACTTTCTACATTTTATTTTAGTTTGCAGTTTCTGTTATATGGTTGATCTTGTTATTAGTATTGGTATCAATATTGGAGCATCAAATTAATCTTGTTGTTTTTGGTAAACTTAGCATTGGTCAGTAGGAACAATACTTTGAGACTTACGTAGAAAAGAGGGAGTTGCATGTAGATATATTATTCCATGATCTTTCTTTCTTGTTGGCTCATAAGCTTAGTATTCTCAAGTTAAGATTGTTTGTACTTCCAAGAAAGATTGCATGATTGGTTCTATCATATGTATATTTCTTTTTTTTTCCTCAACTCTTATGCTTGCTACCCAGCCTTGCTAGCCAAAAACCTCTACTGAGAGGGAATGCTTCTCGTGCATCCAAACCTTGAGCCCCAAAGCCATGCCATTTGTGTCCACCATAACTACCTATGTGTGGTATTTAACCGCCACTCCAATAAATTGCTTGTGTGCTACCTCAAATTACACCTGTTTTGTGCCCCTGTTTTAGCTCACGAGGACGCAAATAGAGAATCTTTATCTCACTTGTTGATTGGACTTTACACACCTGGACTAGTGGCTTCATCCGCTTATCCAATCTCTAGAAGAGATGGCAGCGGGGTGCCCATCCCCAAACTTAATCACTACAAATTCTCTTCACTATTTTTTCCTATGAATTATCAGTCAAAGCATAATCGTGTAAACAAAAGAGAAGAGGGGTGATCTGTCGATTTCAGTTAGCGTCCTTCAATGGGAGCCGCTCTTGTAAGGTCTAGTTGGCTTGTGGTGTACTGTATTTTCTGTTTGCCATTCGTTGACATAAACATACACCACTCTCAAAATTGCTTCAATACCTCTGTTTATCAAATGAAAATCTCTAGCACATGAGTTCATCTCTGCTTCCCTCTACGAAGGGCCTATCTTTTACTTTTATGTTGAGTCAGTAAACCTATTCTGTCTTAAGAAAGCATTTGAGTTGATGTGATCCATCCATCTATATGTTTATTTACTGAATCATGTACTTTATCCTTCCTTGTTTAGTACAAATGTTTTTATCTAAATGAATATCTCTTTAAAAGTTATCAATGATTGCAAAGAAATTGTTATGATTGAGCATGTTAAACTCTGCAATATAAGCTCTAATATAAAGATCTGATCGAAAGATAAGTACAATATGTTAATTGTTCTCTTACCAAGAACAAAGTTTGCCTTCACGAATTGTGATTTCCTTTTTGCACCTTTATTGTGATTCCCTCTACTTGTTTTAAGTTAAATTATATGAGAGGAAGTTGCTGTCTAGAATGACTTGTGTATTGATAAATGTTATGCTTTTTGTCCGTGTTTTATTTATCGACACCTCACTCCATAAACCTGTGGTCATGTTTTGTGAGTTTAGTTTCGCTTGGGGACAAGCGAGGTCTAAGCATGGGGGGGGGGGGGGGTTTGATACGTCCATTTTGCATCACTATTTTTATATTGTAATTTTATGTTATTCATTGATATATTTCATATAATGATGCATTACTTATGTTATCTCATCTTATTTTGCATGTTTAATAATTATCGGAGAATAATCACCTGGACCAGAAATCAGCGGGAAAAAGCATCGTCAAGATACCCCATTTTTGAAGACCAGAAAAGAAGGGGAAATCGGAGAAGTCTTGGAAGTTCATAAGAGGGAGCTAGCCACGAGGGGAGCCAGAGGGGGCCACCATGGGCCCACACCACTAGGTGGCGCGCCACCTGGCCGTGTCGCCACGTGGTGTGGCCACCCTGGCCCACCACTGGCCGCCTCCTTTCGCGTACTTGACCCCCAGCGAACCCTAAGCCACAAAGAGCCATTGAGGAAATATTCCGCCGCCTCCTCAGGGCGGAAAACAACAAAGAGAGAAAAGCTGTCCGATAGGAAAAAATCTGCCAGGGAAATTCCTGCCTGGAGAGGGGAAATCGTCGCCATCGTCGCCGTCATCGCTCCGGGCATCATCAAGATCATCATCGTCATTGTCCTCACCACCAGCACCATCATCCTCACCGTCCACCTTCATCCTGCTGTAACAATTAGGGTTTTATAACGCTGTTTTACACTAGATCTCTCTCCCGGTGTGGATTACTTGTTAGTAGTTGATGCTTACGAGATTTATCGGTGTTTGCACTCTATGACCAGATTGTTATTCATCATTATATCACCTCTGATTATAATCCATATGATGTCTTGTGAGTAGTTCATTTAGTTCTTGAGGACATGGAAGAAGTCAAGATATTAGTAGCGGAATTATGTTGAAGTAATATCTAGTGGTTTGATATTTAAGTTGTGGTGTCATCCTTCTAGTGATGTCATGTAAACGTCGACTACATGACACTTCATGTTTATGGGCCTAGGAGCATGCATTGTGTATTTGGCTACTAATTGTGGGGTTTCCGGAGTGATAGAAAACTAAACCCCATTAGGAAAACGATGCATGAGGGAGTGTAGGATCCCAGAGTTTAATGTTATGGTTAGATTTATCTTAATTACTTCTTGTAGTTGCGGATGCTTGCAAGGGGTATAATCACAAGTATGTATTAGTTCTAGTTGGGCGGTGCATTAGCATAGGTTCACCCACACAACACCTATCAAAATAATAAATATTAATCAATTGTATGAAGCAAAAGCACTTGACGAGATTCCCATGTGTCCTCGAGAACGTTTAGTCATCATAAATAAAACAACCGGTTTGTCCTTTGCTCTAAAAAGTATTGGGCCACTCGCTGCAATTATTATTACTGTCTTATATTTACTCGCACTTTATTTATCTGCTATATCAAAAACCACCAAAAATCTGCTTGCTAGTGTTTACAATGAATCCTCTATCCAAACTGCTTGTCAACACCTTCTGCTCCTTGTTGGGTTCGACACTCTTATTTATCGAAAGTACTACGATACACCCCCTATACTTGTGGGTCATCACCGCCTCTCTTCAATCGGGCCAGCCTGGCCCGTCGGTCTCTCT
The DNA here is from genome assembly GCA_028641055.1 of Alopecurus myosuroides. NCBI lineage: Eukaryota > Viridiplantae > Streptophyta > Magnoliopsida > Poales > Poaceae > Alopecurus > Alopecurus myosuroides. The sequence goes on from CM054063.1 coordinate 277,439,244, forward strand.
CACTACTGTGTGGGCTCGCTTGCTCCTCAACTCCTGATACCCCCATGCGGGCGGTGTCCACTATTATTGATAATTAGATCCAAATGTCGAATGTCACAAGATGCAGGAAGTTGCTGAGGACATTTCTTTCCCTAATTGGTTGTGTATGTTTGTTAACAAAATAATTGACATTTAATCATGTGCTAAGTATTTCCAGGAACATTGAAGATATTACAATGAATAAGCACACTATGATTGTAATCCCCTTAAGAAGGACAAAATATCGAAGAATCGGTGCCCGAGGACTTCAACTAGCAATAATATAGTCTAGGGCCCATAGTTTGTGTAGGGTTGCTGAACGGATAGTATGGGCACCTAGAGAGGGTGAATAGGTGCTACGAACAATTTTAATTTTTCTTCAAATGAAGGCTTGACACAAAGGTAAATTATCCTAACATGCAACTAGGTGAATTTACCTATATGACAAGAATAACAATATACAAAATACAAGCACAAAGTAAAGGAGAGGGAACGAGGTAACTGATAATGGAAGCACGCGGATATAATCCCGAGTACCGCCTTGTTAGGGGAGTATGTATCGTTGGAGGGGTGTGAGTTTCGCCACGAAGGCCTACGCCCACTATTGATCCCCTTTGAGGCGGGAATCCAAACCTTTACAATGAGCATGAGGCAGACACCCACAACTGAATTGGGGGCTCCCAAGAATCACCAACGGTTAACAAGTGTAGCAATGGAGTCTAGGTTTTCCACAAAGAAACCATAGACTCAAATGCCTCAAGTGAATGATGGGGAAATGAAGAACAACTTCGTGAAGATGTAGATCAGGGCCTTCTCCTTCAATCCTCCAAAGATCAACGAGTTTGGGTGGAGGGACTGGAAAAAATTTAGGATTTGGTGAGCTCAATAAATGCACATTAATGTCTTGGAATAAGGCGTGTCCCAATGATTTTTTTTAGCGTTGTATCCTAGGCAAAATGCTTATGTGGCATAGGAATTAATGAAGAAAGAGAGGGAGGTTGTATCTTAGCTAAGATACAACCCTTGCACGTGGCCATAGGTAAAAAGTGTTGCTAGTCCAATCATATGCATGCATGAGCTTCAAAACATTAATTTAGATACAACTAATAAGAAACATTGCATTGGAGCAGTTGTCTCTTAGATTTTTAAGACTCCTATGATTACGTGCTAAGAGACAATGCATTGGGACAGGCCTAACTAGCTCACTTGGGGAAGGAGGAGGTGTATTTACACCCCCTCCACAAATGTGGCCGTTGGAGCAGGAATCTGGTACCGGATATCCCGGTTCAAACTTGAACCGGAAATTCTGGTTTGCCTTCTTCTTCAGATCTGGATTTTGAAGGCAGTTGATTCTTCCAGAAATTCTGGTTATTTCAAATAATTCAGTAGAAATTTCCGGTTCATCTCTGTCCCGAACAAACTTCCCAATTCCGGTTGGTCTGCGTCTCCATATTCCGGTCCTTATCCGTTTTTATCTCGAATTTTCCCAACCGGAATATCCGGTTGGTTCAGAAATTTTTGGTTGAAATTTCTGGCTAACTTCTATGCCAAAACTGAGCTAAAATTTTCCCAACCAGAAATTCTGGCTACATATGAAATATCCGGTTGACACCAGTACCAAAATTGGCATATCTAACTTCACCCTTTTTTTGGTGTTCGATGCGGATGAACAAATATACACCTGCACCACTTAACACCTTGATAACAAAATATTGTTAGTATTGTTAACTAACACTCAAAACACTAGGGATTAAGAAATGCACTTTCAATCTCCCCCTTTTTTGGTGTCAGATGACAATACTAAGATTTGCAATGAATAAATCGAAAAGCAAAAACCATGTCTGTGAACGAGGTGGAAATTGCTCCCCCTACAAGTATGCACACTTTAATTTGCCTAGACATGCAAATACAACTTTAAGATGAGAGTGATTTCCAACAAAGACACAATCATGATAACAACAATATTGAGGGAAGAGTGGAATACTATACCTTGTGCAAAGAACATATATGAAGAATAATACCGGTTCACAATATATGATAGCCTCAATAGATAGATAACCAACTGGATCCACAATAACATAGTCTCACACATAGATATAGTTCACCACGAGAAAGCAAATAGTTTAAAAAACGATAACATAAATGGACACAAGCTATAAGAGAACGATAGAAAAACAATCTTGTGCCCAAACCCATGCAAATCACGTAGACCTAGGAGACTACTTCTCCCCCTTTGGCATCGAGACACCAAAAAAGAAGGAAATAGTGATGCTAACATCCCAATACAAGCTAAGAATCAGAGTGCTCATAGGACTCTCCAGGTAACGTCTTGGAGTCACCCTCGGCGTTCCTCTCCAGGTCTTCATTCACATCCTCCTCATCAAGATCAACAGGAGCACTAGACGAGGTAGCAGTCAAACGAAGAGCCTCCTCAATCTGCTCCCAAGGAGTACTGGCTCTAGAAGCCCACTGAGAGTATGAATCTGGAACCAAATATGAAGGAGGATCCCCGGAGGCACCACTCACATGATGGAGGATCCTCTGCCGAGAGCTGGACACAACAGTGAACCTGTGGTAAGTGTCGGATATATACCAAATAGGGGTATATCGGATGGTAGTCTAAAGTGCCGGATTGCCCGGGTGGCCCGAATGGTAGTGGGCTATGGTCCATTGGGCGGCCCAGTAAGCTGACGCACAGAAGCCGGATTCTAGAAGAACCCGGATCACGGCCCACGTGATCTGGCTTGGAGTAGAAGGCGGATTCCTTACTTTCCAAGTTAATAGTTGCCGTAGTCTTCTAGGTTTCCTACTCTATATGCCCTAACCCGGCTATTATATAAAGCCGGACGGGAGATATGATAGATAGACAAGAAGCTATAGGCTAACTCACCGGGAAGTTGATCCTCTGCGAATAGCTAAACAGAACCTCACGTTGTACTTGTATACACAGGCTTTAGCCCTGATTAGTGAGATCGCAGGAGTAGGAACGCCGCATTATTGCGACGTGCCGAACCTGGGTAAACCCTGTGCTTTTGTCCTTCGCACAACCACGTCTCCCCACGTCTCTACCCGTAGTCTCATGGCACCCCCGTCTATGAAAACTACTACGATGTCTCGACAGTTGGCGCCCACCATGGGGCCGACGGTGTCAGGCGTTAAATTTCGGTCTGGGATACTTGGCGGAATCGGCAGTTCCATAACCGTCGGAAGCCTGGAGTTCGACGGCGATATCAGATGCTTCCTCGACAATGGATCTTACATACCGGCGCAAAATCATCTGGTAAGTGCCTGCGTGTTACCGATTGGATCTACCAATATCTTTATCGGACTAACTGCAGAGGCCATGGGGTTTTGCGGTGGAAGCAAATTTTTCCCACCCGCCCTATACCCAGTCGAAGATGACTATGATACCGGATTTTGCTCAGATCGCCGACACAAAAGTGATACACACTTTATCGGTATGGTGCAATCCGAAGTCACCGAAAACACGGATGACGGAAACCCCGTGGAAGAGGCAGAAAACAGCAAACCCACCACAGAAGTGGAAGATCCGACATCCGCCAATATAGCGATGAACTCGGAAGCTGACTCTGTGCTAGCCGCCATTGAGGCGAGATTAGAGTCAGAAACCGGATCAGATGACTTTGATTCCGAAGACGAAGACGTGGACGCCTTCGAAAGAAAGGTTAAATCTTTTCAGGAGGGATTCCACGAAGTACTAATGGCGAAACCGGTTGAAAACACGGACGCCGGCAGTCAAGAAAGCCCTAGAACTCCTCCGCCAGAGGAAGAGAGAGAAGACGGAGAAACTTCTCCAATATTCCCCAATGTCAAACAATTGACAGAGGATGAACCTGCTAAAAAGCCTCCCTCTTCCAAGAAAAAGCACAAGGCCGCTAAAAAACTCCAATACAAACTCCGGAAGAAGAAATTGGCTGATCCAGCTGATGAAAGCCCGGAAGTAGGAGATGCAAGCGGAACAAAACTTTCGGAGAAGAAAACAAAAGAAATCCTTGTTCCGCCAATGACAGAACAAGAAGAACATGAGTTACTACAAACACCAGTGGGATTGCATGAACCCCCTGAAGCGCTAGAAGCCAGGAGACAAGCTCTCCAAAGGCAACAACAACATCTATTCAGAACTCGTGAACACCTCCAAAAAACCCAGGATGACATCAAGGTCATGAAGGAAGAAATCGAGGAGTACGAGAAAAAGAATAGATCTGTCATTAAACCTACAAGGTTACCCGGAATCGTAAGACCGGAAGTACTGCCGCCAAAAGAAAGGTTTCACAACCCATCTTGGCAAAAGCAGGTAAACGGAAAAGATGCCAGAGGCGAACCAATATACAAAACCGCAGCAGAAAACGCGGAAGCAGCGTTCGCCATCCTCAACAACGATATGTACTCAAACGGTGAAAAACTTCAAGGGGTGTATGCTTTCCTCGGAAAGGCATTGCAGCAACAACACCGGGGGCAAGAGCGATCAGGGAGGCTGCATGACAACTCCGCCCTATGCAAAACAGCTACTTGCGCCACGGAAGCACCCGGACCGGAGGAACCGAGAGATCCAAATGAGAGGAAAACAGATCCGAGAAAAGACAAGAAAAATCCCGATAACAGGGATGAAGCGTCTAGAACCGATCCCATCTCCCAAAAGGTGGACTTACCACCCACGATCGGGAAGAAAAACACCGGAATGACGGCAAAGCAATGCCACCTCCGAGAAACCCAGCTGAAAAAGCCGGAAGACAGGGTATACCTCACAGGCGTGAGAGATCTCGGACACCCCCCAAGGACAAGGAAAGATACAGGAGTAGAACTCCACCACATCCAAAGGGACGTGATATCGGAAGAAATAGAGACGATCCCGGAAAAGCGCGTCCGCGCAACAATGGAAAAGAAAGGAGTAGATCCCCTTCTGTCCATTCAGCCGGCAGGTACTCCGCACACATGGATAGGGCGAAAAGAGACGACTTATACTTTGGACCTAAGTGCTTCACAGATAGGATCCGAAGGATAACTCTGCATTCTGGCTTTGCCAAAGTTGGTCCAACGTACCAAAAATACACCGGTAGTACAAACCTGGATACCTGGTTCTCAGACTACTATACAGCCGTCCAGATTAACAATGGGACGGACCTGGAAGCTGTAAAGTTTCTTCCCCTAATGTTACTGGATGGAGCCAGAGATTGGATTAACGGATTACCTTCCAGAACTGTCGACAGCTGGGATGATATGGCTCGAGTATTTACTCAGCATTTCCGGGGAACCTATAAACGCCCGAATAGCATCAACCAGCTAAACCGTTGCACCCAATTTGAAGACGAACCATACGTGGATTTTATCTCAAGATGGACTGCAATGAAGAATAGCTGCTCTGGAGTAACTGACGTTCAAGAAATGCATGCTTTCGTCAATGGCCTAAAACCCGGACTTGTACCGTTCATGGTTGGTTCCAAACAGCACAAAGATCTCGGATCTATGCTTACAACCGCCAATGAACATGCTGCAGCCGAAGACGACATCAGAGCTAGAGGAGGTAGTATCGACACACTGATACAAGCCAAAAAGAATCCTCGCCCTGAGAAAAAAGGAGCTCCAGACGCAACACAAAAGCCCAAAGAAGTTAACATAGCCTTTGGAAGTGAAAAAGGGAATAGGTGGAAAGGACGCAGTTCGGAACCAATCAATTACACCAAAGAAGAATGGGAAAAGATTAAGTTGGAACCCTGCGTCCACCATTCGCAATTTGGGAAACCCACCCATACGAACGCACAATGCCGGCTGAACAAGCATATGAAAGGCAGTGCAGGATCCGGAAACAAGGGGAAAAATTCCAAAAGGAAATTTTCCAAGCAAAAGACATAAGCTGAGAAAGAAGACAGTGAATCGGACACTGACGAAAAAATCCAGGAACAACAGCGAAAAGGAGAACCCAAGTTTCCGAGAGTTGATGGAGAGTGTGCCCTAACTTTCCTGGCAACTCCATCAGCAAAGGTGGCAAAAAGAACGCTTCGAGAAATAAACGCGGTTGTTCCGGCAACCCCGAAATTCTTGAAGTATTCAAATACACCAATTACCTGGGATCAGTCTGATCATCCCGGGAATATCCCTGAACCCGGCACGCAAGCCCTTGTTGTAAGCCCTATTGTCCAGAACACTAGGCTAAGAAGAGCGCTGATGGATGGAGGATCCAGCATTAATATAATGTACCTGGATACCCTGAGGCATCTGAAAATCTCTGAGACCCAGCTCAACCATAGCAACATACGTTTTCACGGCATTGTTCCTGGCAGGCAAGCAAGATCCCTAGGAGAAATTTCCCTAGATGTCACTTTCGGAGAAAAAGATCACTTCCGTCAGGAAAAAGTATCCTTCGAAGTGGTGCCGTTCAAAAGCGTGTATCACGCGATACTCGGACGTCCAGCTTTCGCCAAATTTATGGCAAGATCATGTTATATCTATAACAAGATGAAGATGCCAGGGCCAAAAGGAGGAGTAATCACCATATCAGGAGACTTCAAGTTGGCAAACAAGCTGGAAAAAGAAAACGTTCTTTGCTCCGAAAAAATCATAGCAAAGGAAGAATTGAAGGAGCTGGCCAAAGAGGTATCGCCGACAGAAATGCCGGCAGGAAAAGAAACCCGGAAGCCAGCAGATAGCTTCAAGGCCTCCGAGAACACAAGACAGGTAATCCTAGATCCCAAAGATCCGACAAAATTTGTCGTAGTGGGAACTGGGATGACCGACAAATAGGAAAGCGAGCTCATCAAGTTCCTCCGTGAGAACTGGGATATTTTTGCCTGGTGTCCAGCTGACATGCCAGGCGTACCCAGGGAACTTGCTGAGCATCAACTAAAGGTGATTCCAGGCTCCAAACCCGTCAAACAAGGTCTCCGTCGATTTGACGGAAGAAGACGGAAGGCTATCGGCAAGGAAATTATCCGGCTTTTAGCAGCAGACTTTATCGAGGAAGTTATACACACCGATTGGTCCGCAAATCCGGTGTTAGTACCGAAGAAAGATACCACTGCCCTTAGAATGTGTATAGACTACACCAGTTTAAACAAATTGTGTCCAAAAGATAGGTTTGCGTTACCGCGAATCGATCAAATAATAGATGCCACTGCAGGCTCTGAGCTCTTATGCTTTTTGGATGCATATTCCGGGTACCATCAAATACGCATGAAAAAGGAAAATCAAATTAAGACTTCTTTTATAACCCCCCTATGGGACGTACTATTACATAACCATGCCATTTGGCCTGAAGAACGCAGGTGCCACCTACCAGCGTTGCATGAAACGTTGTTTGCATAGTCAGATTGGCAAAAATGTCCATGTTTACGTGGACGACATTGCTGTCGTAACCAAGGAAAGAAATACACTCCTTGAGGATTTACGAGAAACCTTCGAAAACTTGCGCACTTACAAGATGAAGTTAAATCCATTAAAGTGCATATTCGGGGTTCCCTCAGGAAAACTTCTGGGTTTCATCGTTTCTCATAGAGGAATAGAAGTTAACCCAGAAAAGATCAAAGCAATCTTAAACATCTCCAAGCCTACGTGTGTAAAACATGTCCAAAGATTGACGGGTTCCGCCGCAGCCGTCAGCAGATTTATTAGTCGGCTGGGGGACAAAGCTTTACCACTCTACAAGTTGCTGAAAAAATCCGACAAATTCGAGTGGACAGAAGAGGCAGATGCGGCGTTAACCCAGTTAAAGGAAACTTTGATGAAAGCTCCGATTTTGGCATCGCCAAAAGACGAAGAACCTATGTTATTGTACCTTACGGCTACAAACCGGGTTATCAGTGCAGTAATTGTTGTGGAACGGAAGAAAGATGAACAGAGCATACCAGACCAGCATCCGGTATATTATATAAGCGAAGTTTTTTCCGAGTCCAAACAAAGGTATCCACACTATCAAAAACTGGCATATGGCGTATTTTTCGCATCCAGAAAACTTCGCCATTACTTCCAAGGACATTCCATAACGGTGGTATGTAAAGCACCACTAGGGGATATAATAAACAATGCGGAGGCGACTGGCCGAGTAGCCAAATGGGGCATCGAGTTAGCAGCCTTCGACATTAAGTATCAGCCCAGGACGGCAATAAAATCCCAGGTTTTGGCAGATTTTATCGCCGATTGGACGGAAGCAATGGAGAAAACACCAATGCCGGAGTCCGAGTACTGGATCATGCATTTTGATGGATCCAAGATGTAGGAGGGCGCTGGAGCTGGTGTAGTTTTAAAATCCCCTAAAGGAGACACAATGGAGTATGTATTACAAATACACTTCAACGCCAGCAACAACGTGGCAGAATACGAACCTTTGCTTCATGGCTTGCATATTGCAAAAGAAATAGGGGTCAAGCGCATTTTGTGCTATGGCGATTCAGATTTGGTACAGCATCAGCTCAACCAAACTTGGGACGCAAAAAGCCCTATAATGGCCGAATATCGGAGAACGGTGGACGAGTTCGCCATTTGTTTCTTCGGATTCGAAGTACTCCATGTTAAACGGGAGGAGAATTGGAACGCGGATGCGTTAGCCCGCATGGGATCAGAAAGGGTAAAAATCCTACCACCAGGTGTTTTCGTCCAACATTTGTACGAACCATCGATAAAAGGTGGAGATGTTGATTATCCTCTGGCTGCCGAGTCAATTAAAGTCATGCTCGTTAACCCGGATTGGACAATCCCATATATAAACTTCTTAGTTAATCAGAAGTACCCGGAAGGAGCAGATGAAGTCTTGCAAAGACAAATCCAGCGTCGATGCAAAGGATACACGGTAATTAACAATTACCTGTATAAACGCAGTACTTCCGGAATTTTTCTGCGATGTATTTCACCAGAAGAAGGACGAGAAATCCTGCAAGAAATCCATGCCGGAGATTGCGGACATCATGCTCAATCAAAAAGCATAGTCAAAAAAGCATTCCGTGCCGGGTTTTTCTGGCTAACAGCCAAGACAGATGCTGAGTACATAGTAAACACATGTGAAGGATGTCAGTATTACGCCAAGCAGACTAATATGCCAGCCCAAGCACTCAAAACTATCCCCTTACATGGCCCTTTGTGGTATGGGGGCTAGATATGATGGGACCATTCAAAACTGCACGAGGCGGACTTACACATCTACTTGTAGGTGTGGAAAAATATACCAAGTGGGTGGAGGCTAAACCCATCAAAAAACTTGACGGTGTAACTGCCAGAAATTTCATCATTGACATAGTCATGAGATACTGCGTTCCACACAGCATAATAACCGACAACGGGACAAATTTATCCATTGGAGAGTTGGCAAAATATTGCCGACAAACGGGAATTCGCCTAGATCTCGCATCTGTGGCACACCCGCAATCCAACGGACAGGTTGAAAGAATGAATAGCTCAATCATGCAAGGAATACGTCCAAGACTCGAATCTCCTCTGCATAGAGCAGCTGGAGCATGGGTAGAAGAGCTACCTTCCTTGCTTTGGAGTATTCGAACAACACCGAATAGGTCAACAGGGCAAACCCCGTTTTTCCTAGTTTATGGTGCGGAGGCAATCCTTCCAACGGACATGATCCATGATATCCCAAGAGTGCAAGATTTCGATGACTCGGATGCCGAAAAAGCACGACAGGATGCCGTCGATCTCTTAGAAGAGGAACAAGAACTTGTGCTTCAAAGATCCGCCATCTATCAGCAAGGTTTACGATGTTATCATAGTCAGAAAATCAGGCATCGTTCTTTTCAAGAAGGTGACCTAGTGCTAAGATTGGTGAAGCAAAGAAAGCACAAACTGGCCCCAGTATGGGAAGGACCATTTGTCACCAGTAAGGCCATGAAGAATGGATCATATTATCTTGTTGACATTCGCGATACGGAAGATGATCCCGAGAAGCCGAATCGCAAAAGAAAGAGAAAGATAGATGATGAGCTAGGAGAGACAAAAAGGCCCTGGAGTATCCAGCAGTTACGTCCCTTCTATACTTAGTTCAATTCTATGTAAACATCTTTGAGATCATGAAATAAAGTTGTCGGAATTCTTATATCCATGTTTTTTACAAGTTTATTATAGTTCAAAACATGATTCCACCTTATCTATTTCCCAATGATCTTACAAAATACTCAATGTTAACCCGAATTGTGCCTGCGTGCTCGGCGTTTAAAAAACTGAATGATTTTCAGCCTGCCAAAGGCTAAAGGAAACTCGGATTGTGCCTGCGTGCCCAAGTTTCATTCAAAAAATTCCTTACTTTCTCTAAGCATTATCTGACTGTTTGTGTGTTGGGTGACCACTGGAGCTAGTTAGTAAAAATGCCCTTAGTATGATCCATGCTTCCGATTTTGAACTGATTGGTTTCACCCAGTAACTCGGCATGACGACACAATACTATTGAGCCATTTCAAACACTAAGGACAGTTAAAACACATAAACCAGAGAACTTAGAAGATAAAGGAATACTAAACCCGGAAAACTTGCAAAGGATTTCATAATTAAACTGCAAAAGGCGGAGTACTTGTTTATACAAATGAATAGAAGCATTACAATATAAAGTTTACATTGTAAAGTGCAGTAATGCTCCTATTTTATAACTCTACCATCCAGGTTAAGGACAACCTGTAGGGCCCCCAGACCGGCAGTCTGAAACCCTCCGTATGCATACATTCACGATCCCAGAAAGATCAGTCGTGAACAACATACAAAGTTGGCACACAGAAATACATCATCCATTACACGAATACATAAAGGTATTACATAAATGATCACATGATCAAGTTGAACACAACTGCCACATAGGGCAGGCAACTTAACAAACACAGCGGAAGACAATTAAAACACAACGTGGTTGAGCCCAAGTCACGCCTTAACCTACAGGCTGCTGACCCGGAGACGATCCTAGTTTGCAAAGCCGTCAGCTCCGTACTTCTCTTCATAGATCTCCTTCGGAGGCTCCTTCTCAAAGTCTGGCAAGTAGATACCAGGGGCGAAACCATAATGAGTACATTTGAATGTACTCAGCAAGACATCCATCATATCACTTACCAACATGCAAGTATGCTTATATGGTGGAATAGGTAGGCTATAAATAGGGTTCACTATCAATGGTGTTCATATATGATGACACCACAGTTGCAGTCAGGTTAATCTGTATCTTCGTTGAAGAAGATACTTCAGAAGAAAATAATATAGTTTTATTTCTCTTGTAGATATCACAGGTACAAGAGGGTTTGCAAAACTTTGTTAAAGAATATTTTCTCTTTGCAAAACTTCTTGGAATCAGTTTCCAGAATTCTTGCTTAGAGTAGAAAAGTTTTCTTTGCAAAACACTTTGTTTTGTATAACCACATCTGGCTTTTCATCATCGACGATACCTCCACGGTATACGTTTTCCTTCCTTTCCGAACTTCACAAGTTCAACACTTCCTTTCCAAAATTTCCCTTTCAAAACTCCTTTTTGAAAACATTGACACAATGCTAGCTACATGGCCATTCAACTGTCCATATCCGAGGACGCGGCTTCTTCGAAAAAGTTGTACTCTGCAGAGGTGTACACATCCACCAGATCCAGTACACCTCCCGTGAACAATCACGGACTGTAACAACAGTATGTAAACATCAGGTATCTGATCATAACCATCCACTATGTTCAAGCTAGTATATGCCCATCTCTCAGTTGAGTTTTACCACATCCCCGGCACCGAGCTAATCCCCGCCAAGCCAGGATGCCTCAACTGATGCATCCGGAGGGAAAATTAATCCCACACTTTATATGTCTCCGCGACATTCGGTTCAGAGGATCGCATCCCCTATAGCACATTGAGATAGCACACACTAATAAGAACAAACTTCAAGTTAAGCCCCTTGCCCATGTTGGGGTAGGGTGGCAGTACGGTAAAGGTTGTCCGGCGAAGACTAGGTTATGTGTCATTTTTGAAAACACCACTTTCTCAAAAATGACCACTTCCACATTCCTCCGGAGAACAAGGATCCGCCTTTTCTCCGGGTTTTTCCGTAAAGCCTTTGTTTTGTAGAATCACAATTTTAGGGTGTCCACTTAGGGACTAGTATATTTGATGGTAATAAATACCATATGGTGGCTTATGGGCTTGGTATTACCAAGTTTAACTACTGGCATGATAGTAACCTATATAATAGTATAGTAGTAATTTCCACCTCAAAAATAGTTTTGATAATCAAGTTTTTGGTAAAACTTCAGAGGTAAAACATGCATGATAGATAATGATAAGTATTGTATCAGCAAGCATCAGGATGGCTTGCCTGGTATCTCCTTGTGTCCCTGGTTTTGGAGTGACTGGAACTTGAAACAGATCTTCACGACACTTCCTTCCTCTTCGTTTTCTAACGTCGTAAAAGGAATAAAGGACACACATTCAGAACCAATCAAGGCAAGCAACCATACATAACAATACATACAGCAAGGAAATCTAATAATAACAAAATCACTCAATTATTAATTGAGGCAAACAATCAAACAATCCTACTTGGCAGAAATGCCATTCAATAAGACAGCTCAAGGTTGGAGGAACATAACTCACAACCTTAATATCATGGATTCAGTGGGTGTGCCACTCTCATACCAAGATATTAATAAACCCAAAATAAACTTAGTTTCACAATGGTGATACTACTAAAAGTATATAAAACATGCACAAAGAAATAATCATGGCAATGGGTCTATCAACCAAACCACAAAAAGAATAAGGTAGCTACTCTGCTAAGCCTAAATTCACATCATGAATAAATAAGACACATGATTTGCAAAAGTTACTTTTACAAATCAGTGAGCCTACATAAGTGTAACAAGGTAATAGACTCATCACAAAACACACAATTTCTCATAGTGAGAACAATAGAAATAATGACTAAAAGGAGGAATCCTATAGACATGCTTCTACTAAGGGTTTGCTATGCAAGCATGCATAACAAGTAAAATACTAAAATGCAAACAAGGAACCATGTTATCATAATGGTAAATGAAAACATGTCCTTATGCAAGGATACATAAACATCTACCAAACACAGGTTGGCAGGAAAAATAATTTAACACCAAAAACTGCTAAGGAAACTAGTACTACTAAAACATGAAGAATCAATGGATGAATTTCAATCAAGTACTTGAAATACAACCAGAGGGTCCATGTTATAAAAACAGGAGTGAAAAACATCTATACTTGCTATAACAAAAATATCCCATTTGATAAAACAAGGTATCAATTTGCAGGGCAACTCCTACATACTAGTGGTAATAAAAAGAGGCATTACTAGAGGAATCAATCAACACTTCAGAGATGAATTTTTCCTAGCAAGACACACATGATTACAACCACTTACAAACAGAAGCACACCCATTTTTGTTTAGCACAAAAATTCCCAAAGCAAAAATACTAGGCACTCATTAGTTATGAAACTACATAAGAGAAATGCATCTAGTTTGGGGAAATAATGTTTCCACCAAAAATGCAATGAAACCCGTGGGTGTTCCACTAGCATATCAAAGCATTAATAGGTCACAAAGCCTCTGGTCATACTTGACAAAAATTATCAAAAACCTAAACTAGCACCTAGTGCAATAACAATACTAGCAGAAAATAATAGGGTGCAAAAATAAGCAAGGCAATGCTACTCATGCTATTATTTCCACACAAGTGAAAACTTTAGGGGTCAAGTACTCATAACAAACTTATCAAAATGCTACTGGTCCTATGAATACAACATAAAAATATGTGGCTACTCAACCACAAATATTGTGCTAAAAATTCTACACATGAGAGAATTTTTCCAAACATCCTCATAGTTATGACAAAGCTACTCATGCTTTTCTACCAATTAAAATGCAAGCTAGCAGAGGTGATACTAACAAAATATAAGTATCAACATGGTGCTGTATCTAATATCTCAACACAACAATCCAATTGCTTGCACACAAATTAATCAATCAAAAATTCTATGCAAGTAATAACTAGAGATAAAACATATGCTATTAACAAAAATCCTAATTCTTCTCAACTCAAGTCCACACATTCTAACATGCTAAAATAGTTAAGTAACACTTAGAAAACAAGTTCACACAACTTATAAATGCTAGAAAACAATATTGCAACTCACAAATATATTCACACAATTTAATTTCCTAAAATGCCAAAATGGCAGAAATAGGTGAAACAAAGATCTGTCTACCAAAAATTCTATGATGCTCTAAAACTTAAACCCTTCTAGGTTTGGATAGCCCTAAACATATAAAAGACCATACAGTTGAGTTTGCATCAAAAATCATTTTTAATTATTTTATAAAAATCACCAAAGTGCTCTCTGGTGTTTTACCAAATTGCATGCCATTTCAAAAATACAAGGAATTTGGAAGCAAGGTTAATTGCTCCTGTTAGGAAATTTCAAGGGCTTTCCAATGCAATTGGCCTCACTTCATTCTGAGTTGTGAAATAAAAATGGTGCTCATTTTGGTGTTTCTAGTACCTGTTGCCAAATCATTTTGCATTTCAAAAATATCCATCCAAATGTAGATCTACAAAATGGATATGGTTTATATTTAGTTGATGTACAACTGTGAATTTTGGTTTGGTCAAATTCATCATTTAGGTAGGTTTTTAGAGCCAAAAGCATCCATGCTACATTCTGTAAAAATAAAAATGGAAAAAGATGTGTTGTTGGGCCAGATCTGCCAACGGGCCGGCCAGATCTATTGCTACCGCGACCAGATCCACCCAAAGCCACTGACTCGCGGGCCAGGGTCCACGGTGGCTGCCACGCGGGCACAGCAAGGCCCCACGGGTCAGTTTGACTCTATGCGCGCGGGGTCAATGGGTGATGACGCGGGCGCTGCGTCACTGTGATGTCACTCGCCGGCGGAGCGGATTCCGGCGAGCTCGTACGGGCGAAACCGGCCACCATTTTGCGAATTGAAACTACCTACACGTAGCCTACGACGAGGGGAGCCAAGTGAACCCAACCTCGCTTCCCGGGAACGGCCGGAAAGCAGCCGGCGACGGCGCGCGGCGGCGGCCGGACAACGAAGGTGGCTCGGGGGCGATTAAGAGGGAGAGGGAGGGGAAAAAAAGGCATGGGGACGGTCGCGTGCTCACCCTGGACGCAAAGGATGCAGCGGTGAGGTCGGAGGAGGAGCGAGGCGGCGACAATGGCTCACCGGAGCTCCGCCGGGCTCGGAGAGGAAAGCGGACGGCGCGGCCTCCTCGAGCCGTCCCACCTCGATTTCTTTGGCCAGGACGCTCAGCACGACGAGGGGGAGCTAATGGGACACACGGTTGCCGGCGGCGAGCTCGGCAAGGGCCGAATCGACGGTGAGCTTTTCTAGGGTTTCGGTTTGGGCTTGATGTGCACAGTAGAGAGAGAGAGAGAGGAGAGCTCAAGGAGAGAGAGGGGGCATGTGGCCGACCAGTGCACATGGGGGGCCTCTTTATCCACCTCGAATCCCTTCTCATCGAAGCAATGGGGTAGGGCTGCTGTATCTACAGCAAGGCTAGAGGTAGAAGAAGGTGACTCAGCTCACGTATAGGTCCTTGACATTTTACAAATAGGTCCCTGTACTCTCTGAAAAAGGATGTTTTCACTAAGCAAACAAAGTCAAAATTTAAAATACTTTTGCCCAAAATTCTTATTTGTTGAGGTGCACAACATATGTGAAAATTGGCTCAATTAGATAAACTTCATAATTCAAAGTTGTTCAAATTTGAGTTCTTACATAAATGGACATTGAATTTATTTGACTACTTAGGAGTTTCCAAAAATGATAATTTTTGGCACACATTCCTTATTTGATGTGTTCCTTATGTGGTAGAAAATTCAAGTCATTTATAGTTACTTCATAGAACAAACTTGTTCAAAATCCAAAAAGGTGCTGTCAAGAAAACAGGGCTTTTGGCAACTTAAATTATTCAAAAACTTGTTCCCTTTTGGTTTTCATCCTTATTTATGATATAGAGCATGTGGTATTTATTTCATGGCATTTGGAAAAAGTTTGTAGAACAAACTTGTTCAAAATCCCAATTGTTGCTGTGGAGAAAATTCATGTTTTCAGGGCTTTAATGGATTCAATTCTTGGTCTCCTCTTGTGTGTGTTCCTTATTTGATATAAGGAAGCAAAGGTATTAATTTCAGATCATTTAGAGAAAGTTCCCAATAGTAACTTCTTTTAGTTTTTCTGTTTCTGGAAATATTGGAAATTCAATTTAATAAGGCACTTGGCTTTTCTTTAACAATGCTTTGCCAAAATATTTATGTGACTAGGGATATCAAGTCAATGCTCTACAATACTTTTGTTCTTAAGATTGCAAGGTTGGAAAAACATTTGATAATATTTTGGTGAAGCATTTAGGAATGCCTCTTTTTCTGATAATCTTTTAGAGAAACTTATTAAGTGTTTTCCTCTTTCTTAAATTTAGAACTTGGAATAATATTCAACAAGTATTGTGACTCATAAGATAGTTTTGGAAAACTCTTTGATCAATATTTACTTTAGAAAATATTGTCAAGGTCATTGGAACAATATGTTGAATATTTTTAGTTTACTGCTTTGCTATCTTTTAAAGTTTGCTTTCCATTTCTTAGCCATGTAAGTTTATATAATTAGTTTGTTTAGTTGCACTAAAAAAACACAACCAAAGTTTATTTGTCAAGCAATTAGCAAAACAACTGTGTTATCAGGTATTGCAAAATTGGGATGTGACAGGTCTTCCCCCCTTAAAAAGAATCTCGTCCCCGAGATTCGCAAGCGAGGACTAAGGGAGGGCCAACAAACACAATGTTAGTGTTGGAGTGCAGGTGCTTCCCCCCTTTGACTTTTCTTGGGAGGAGGGTACTTCCCTAAATTAGCAAATTCATTTTAAAAAGTACACCAGTACTATTTTAGGTCCAAAACTTTTGTTTCCTAGTTTGAACAAAAATTAAGGTTGGTGCAGAATTACCTGGAAATATACCGTCAATTATTTACATGAGTTCCTAGCTATCTCCCACATCTTACATACCACATATGGAGTGGTGTACCACTCTCATAACAAGGTATATAAGAAGCTAAAAAATATAGCTTGTGGGTGCAAAGGTTAGGTTGCTAAGGTAAAGTAAACAGACAGAACAAATACTCCTGGCAGTGGTTATTACCCACCACAAGCAACTATCACTTAATACGTTCATGATTTTAGTTGGATGTTTTTAGTTTCCTAAGATACTCTTAAGCACAAACATAACACAAGCATAAACTCATGCTAAGGTGAAACATTTAAATAAAATCCAATCAGCAAGCAAACAACACCACAGATGAATAGACTATTTATTCACTAGGTTATTGTTTATTAGAGGTTTTGGAATCCATCAATCATGAACAATTAGCAAACAACCGGTAGCTAAAAACCAATGAATCCAATCATAAATATATTCTAAAACACCATCTTCACACAAGATAAAAACTCCTATTACATAGGCATAAAAAAAAACAGGACTGCACAAATAACACACTAGTATGAAAAATCTACACCAGCATGCTATAAGAGATAATCATATCCTATAACCATAGAACAAGCAACTAAATAATTCATGACATGATATCAGAAGTAATAACTTCCTAAACATGCTATATCAACACATATACTCATAAAATAAAAAGGGGGTAATACTAGAGCAAAAATCACCATTTTCTAGTGGTGAAACTAGTTTCACTCTAGAGAAGCAAACAATGCTATCATGATGTTTAAAACTAAACAAGCAAGTCATGAATATAAATGTACCTAATAACAGTACACAAAACTTACTCATGCTAGTAAGCACAAACATCAAAATAATCCCATGAAACAACTATTAAGCATGCATAAATTAATTCTAGCAATTTATGATTTTCTTAAACAATTACTAGCAAACAAGCAAGGTATAACTCACACAACCAGTAGCTATGAAATTAATGAAAAGTTATCTAAACCTTTTCAAAAATCCATACACTCAATTTAAAATTATTCACAAACAATTTACCAATCAAGAGGAATTTATTTTATTTGTGAACAATTTAATTTTAGCACACGATAGTGAAACATTTCTTAACATGATACCCCTAAGGAATATTATGCTAACAAAAGGATCACACCTAAACATATTAGTATTTACTAATAGGAAATAAACTTCTCACTTGCATAAGTGAAAAAAAAACAATTATATTTTCCATGGTGGAAAATAGAAATCAATCACATAGTGAAACATGCTATTTTCACACCTGTGTATGGTTGGGGATTTTCATCCTCAAGCCAAAATGCAATGGGACCAGTGGGCTATGGCCTACTAATACCAAGTAAAACTAGGTGCTAAGCCTCTGGTTACTCATGAAAAACTTTGCATACAAGATAAAAATATAAGGCTATTTAGTCTAGTGAAACAATACTAGTGCATATTGATAGCAATGCTTACACATGCTTTTATATTAAGAGACATGCAAGCTAACCGAGGTACAAGCATCATAATAACAGTACCTAAATGGTACTGGACTCAAATAAAACATAGCACAAAATTTACTAAGAAAGTGTACACAGATCTAGTTCTCACAATACTTCCAATTAATAAACTAGAAGGTAACAAATGGTATTTCATTTTTATTCGAGTTCCAATCATGCACACACTTTCTAGGGTAGATTTATTGTAAGAAAACAACATATTAACAAGTCCTAACAACTCCATATAAGTTAGGAAGCAAGATTGAATAAAACACAAATTTGTTTCAATCAAGAGCACACAAAGAAACAAAAACAGGAAAATTGTTGTTCCCTAGATCTATCATTACCATTCCATCGTTCACTTAATTTCTAAACCCCGAATTTTCATAGTACCTACCATGTCTATTAAGATTTGGTTTCCAAAGTAGATACACATGATATCCTATTGACTAGTAAACGAATAGGTCATCATCTTATTTTCTCGTGACTTCTCCTTTTTACCCACTAGATTAAAAAGTGTCCTAAGTCACTTAATTTCTTGGTTTAGAAAGAGTTGTCAGTAGTTCACATGCTTTGGTTAGGTGTCAACCTAAGATTTGACCAAGCATGCTAGTCTTTTTAGCCTTTCTATTAAATAATGTTTGTCCGACAAGATATGGTTAGCGTCATACGTCGAATATTGAATTGTGCTCTTCGGATTGGTTTTTGTGGGGGTTGCGCATCATGGCATGTGAAGACTTCTTTTGCACCTTTCTCCAGAGGAGGGAGGTACATAACTTTTAAAAGGGGATTTCTCTTGTTGGGTCTTTTAAAAAGGGAACATAAAAAAATGTGCAACATTTAGCCAACAGGGTAAAAAGAGTCTTTTGCAAACAGACAAAACATAGAGGTTTAGGTCAGTATTGGTTGGTTTTCTTCACGCCTTTTCTTCTTTGAGGGTTGTCGTTGTTGGAGCTTTATCTGTTGGAGTGCATCACTGGTAGCAACGCTATCAGCTCGTGTGGCTTAATGGTCCTCTATTATTAGGCCCAACGGTGCTTTTATTAATTGTGGGAGAGATGGTGGTGGTTCACGACGGGTCGCATTATGAAGCGAAAACAAGTATAAGTCTAAGCAACAAATTCTTGTTTTTGAATATTATACAAATATTTTTGCTTGCAAAAATTTAACAGGAGGCGATTCAAAAACAAGAGCGGGGCAAGCACAAATCTGCAAATTTTGAGCACCCCACAAACATATAGAAGCCTAGATGAACCAAAATTCTACACCACACAATAGCACAAAGTCCTACGGACACACATAAGCAAGCCATAACACACAAGCAAGGCTCCATTGGAGCTACGTCAGGGGAGACGACTCATGGAGTTATCGCTAAATTACTCCAAACTAGACTGATCCAAAATCCTAGAAGTGGCTGAAGAACTATATCTACTTCTGACCATCATCACTGTAGAGTCATGCAATTATTTTGGTCTTCTCGGGACATCGGCAAGTATAAAAGCTTTTGGATGAAAACAAGATAATAGAAGTAAAGTTTTGATTAAACTTTATGCAGCAATCTGTTTTTGAAACTCCAACTATTTTCTGGACAGAAAACTTCAAAGACGAGAGATGTTTCAAAAACAGAGCGGAGCAGTTGCAAACAAGTAAGAAATAAACTCTTAACCGAGAGAGATACCAACTCTGTAAGGCCCGCCCTTCGAACCACTGTTCAAGGACGCCCTTGATATGCATTTAGATTCTTTTGAAAAGATCTGAAGGAGGGAAAATATACTAAAATTCCCTTAGATATAAATAATTTAGATAGTAAATAGGTTTTTACTCAAAAATACTTTCCCTTCCTATCTGACGTCCATGCTAACTAAGGTCTCCTAAGGTCAGGATGGCTCTGATACCAACTCTGTAGGGCCCCCAGACCGGCAGTCTGAAACCCTCCGTATGCATACATTCACGATCCCAGAAAGATCAGTCGTGAACAACATACAAAGTTGGCACACAGAAATACATCATCCATTACACGAATACATAAAGGTATTACATAAATGATCACATGATCAAGTTGAACACAACTGCCACATAGGGCAGGCAACTTAACAAACACAACGGAAGACAATTAAAACACAACGTGGTTGAGCCCAAGTCACGCCTTAACCTACAGGCTGCTGACCCGGAGACGATCCTAGTTCGCAAAGCCGTCAGCTCCGTACTTCTCTTCATAGATCTCCTTCGGAGGCTCCTTCTCAAAGTCTGGCAAGTAGATACCAGGGGCGAAACCATAATGAGTACATTTGAATGTACTCAGCAAGACATCCATCATATCACTTACCAACATGCAAGTATGCTTATATGGTGGAATAGGTAGGCTATAAATAGGGTTCACTATCAATGGTGTTCATATATGATGACACCACAGTTGCAGTCAGGTTAATCTGTATCTTCGTTGAAGAAGATACTTCAGAAGAAAATAATATAGTTTTATTTCTCTTGTAGATATCACAGGTACAAGAGGGTTTGTAAAACTTTGTTAAAGAATATTTTCTCTTTGCAAAACTTCTTGGAATCAGTTTCCAGAATTCTTGCTTAGAGTAGAAAAGTTTTCTTTGCAAAACACTTTGTTTTGTATAACCACATCTGGCTTTTCATCATCGACGATACCTCCACGGTATACGTTTTCCTTCCTTTCCGAACTTCACAAGTTCAACACTTCCTTTCCAAAATTTCCCTTTCAAAACTCCTTTTTGAAAACATTGACACAATGCTAGCTACATGGCCATTCAACTGTCCATATCCGAGGACGCGGCTTCTTCGAAAAAGTTGTACTCTGCAGAGGTGTACACATCCACCAGATCCAGTACACCTCCCGTGAACAATCACGGACTGTAACAACAGTATGTAAACATCAGGTATCTGATCATAACCATCCACTATGTTCAAGCTAGTATATGCCCATCTCTCAGTTGAGTTTTACCACATCCCCGGCACCGAGCTAATCCCCGCCAAGCCAGGATGCCTCAACTGATGCATCCGGAGGGAAAATTAATCCCACACTTTATATGTCTCCGCGACATTCGGTTCAGAGGATCGCATCCCCTATAGCACATTGAGATAGCACACACTAATAAGAACAAACTTCAAGTTAAGCCCCTTGCCCATGTTGGGGTAGGGTGGCAGTACGATAAAGGTTGTCCGGCGAAGACTAGGTTATGTGTCATTTTTGAAAACACCACTTTCTCAAAAATGACCACTTCCACATTCCTCCGGAGAACAAGGATCCGCCTTTTCTCTGGGTTTTTCCGTAAAGCCTTTGTTTTGTAGAATCACAATTTTAGGGTGTCCACTTAGGGACTAGTATATTTGATGGTAATAAATACCATATGGTGGCTTATGGGCTTGGTATTACCAAGTTTAACTACTGGCATGATAGTAACCTATATAATAGTATAGTAGTAATTTCCACCTCAAAAATAGTTTTGATAATCAAGTTTTTGGTAAAACTTCAGAGGTAAAACATGCATGATAGATAATGATAAGTATTGTATCAGCAAGCATCAGGATGGCTTGCCTGGTATCTCCTTGTGTCCCTGGTTTTGGAGTGACTGGAACTTGAAACAGATCTTCACGACACTTCCTTCCTCTTCGTTTTCTAACGTCGTAAAAGGAATAAAGGACACACATTCAGAACCAATCAAGGCAAGCAACCATACATAACAATACATACAGCAAGGAAATCTAATAATAACAAAATCACTCAATTATTAATTGAGGCAAACAATCAAACAATCCTACTTGGCAGAAATGCCATTCAATAAGACAGCTCAAGGTTGGAGGAACATAACTCACAACCTTAATATCATGGATTCAGTGGGTGTGCCACTCTCATACCAAGATATTAATAAACCCAAAATAAACTTAGTTTCACAATGGTGATACTACTAAAAGTATATAAAACATGCACAAAGAAATAATCATGGCAATGGGTCTATCAACCAAACCACAAAAAGAATAAGGTAGCTACTCTGCTAAGCCTAAATTCACATCATGAATAAATAAGACACATGATTTGCAAAAGTTACTTTTACAAATCAGTGAGCCTACATAAGTGTAACAAGGTAATAGACTCATCACAAAACACACAATTTCTCATAGTGAGAACAATAGAAATAATGACTAAAAGGAGGAATCCTATAGACATGCTTCTACTAAGGGTTTGCTATGCAAGCATGCATAACAAGTAAAATACTAAAATGCAAACAAGGAACCATGTTATCATAATGGTAAATGAAAACATGTCCTTATGCAAGGATACATAAACATCTACCAAACACAGGTTGGCAGGAAAAATAATTTAACACCAAAAACTGCTAAGGAAACTAGTACTACTCAAACATGAAGAATCAATGGATGAATTTCAATCAAGTACTTGAAATACAACCAGAGGGTCCATGTTATAAAAACAGGAGTGAAAAACATCTATACTTGCTATAACAAAAATATCCCATTTGATAAAACAAGGTATCAATTTGCAGGGCAACTCCTACATACTAGTGGTAATAAAAAGAGGCATTACTAGAGGAATCAATCAACACTTCAGAGATGAATTTTTCCTAGAAAGCCACACATGATTACAACCACTTACAAACAGAAGCACACCCATTTTTGTTTAGCACAAAAATTCCCAAAGCAAAAATACTAGGCACTCATTAGTTATGAAACTACATAAGAGAAATGCATCTAGTTTGGGGAAATAATGTTTCCACCAAAAATGCAATGAAACCCGTGGGTGTTCCACTAGCATATCAAAGCATTAAGATGTCACAAAGCCTCTGGTCATACTTGACAAAAATTAGCAAAAACCTAAACTAGCACCTAGTGCAATAACAATACTAGCAGAAAATAATAGGGTGCAAAAATAAGCAAGGCAATGCTACTCATGCTATTATTTCCACACAAGTGAAAACTTTAGGGGTCAAGTACTCATAACAACCTTATCAAAATGCTACTGGTCCTATGAATACAACATAAAAATATGTGGCTACTCAACCACAAATATTGTGCTAAAAATTCTACACATGAGAGAATTTTTCCAAACATCCTCATAGTTATGACAAAGCTACTCATGCTTTTCTACCAATTCAAATGCAAGCTAGCAGAGGTGATACTAACAAAATATAAGTATCAACATGGTGCTGTATCTAATATCTCAACACAACAATCCAATTGCTTGCACACAAATTAATCAATCAAAAATTCTATGCAAGTAATAACTAGAGATAAAACATATGCTATTAACAAAAATCCTAATTCTTCTCAACTCAAGTCCACACATTCTAACATGCTAAAATAGTTAAGTAACACTTAGAAAACAAGTTCACACAACTTATACATGCTAGAAAACAATATTGCAACTCACAAATATATTCACACAATTTAATTTCCTAAAATGCCAAAATGGCAGAAATAGGTGAAACAAAGATCTGTCCACCAAAAATTCTATGATGCTCTAAAACTTAAACCCTTCTAGGTTTGGATAGCCCTAAACATATACAAGACCATACAGTTGAGTTTGCATCAAAAATCATTTTTAATTATTTTATAAAAATCACCAAAGTGCTCTCTGGTGTTTTACCAAATTGCATGCCATTTCAAAAATACAAGGAATTTGGAAGCAAGGTTAATTGCTCCTGTTAGGAAATTTCAAGGGCTTTCCAATGCAATTGGCCTCACTTCATTCTGAGTTGTGAAATAAAAAGGTGCTCATTTTGGTGTTTCTGGTACCTGTTGCCAAATCATTTTGCATTTCAAAAATATCCATCCAAATGTAGATCTACAAAATGGATATGGTTTATATTTAGTTGATGTACAACTGTGAATTTTGGTTTGGTCAAATTCATCATTTAGGTAGGTTTTTAGAGCCAAAAGCATCCATGCTACATTCTGTAAAAATAAAAATGGAAAAAAGATGTGTTGTTGGGCCAGATCTGCCAACGGGCCGGCCAGATCTATTGCTACCGCGACCAGATCCACCCAAAGCCACTGACTCGCGGGCCAGGGGCCACGGTGGCTGCCACGCGGGCACAGCAAGGCCCCACGGGTCAGTTTGACTCTATGCGCGCGGGGTCAATGGGTGATGACGCGGGCGCTGCGTCACTGTGATGTCACTCGCCGGCGGAGCGGATTCCGGCGAGCTCGTACGGGCGAAACCGGCCACCATTTTGCGAATTGAAACTACCTACACGTAGCCTACGACGAGGGGAGCCAAGTGAACCCATCCTCGCTTCCCGGGAACGGCCGGAAAGCAGCCGGCGACGGCGCGCGGCGGCGGCCGGACAACGAAGGTGGCTCGGGGGCGATTAAGAGGGAGAGGGAGGGGGAAAAAAGGCATGGGGACGGTCGCGTGCTCACCCTGGACGCAAAGGATGCAGCGGTGAGGTCGGAGGAGGAGCGAGGCGGCGACAATGGCTCGCCGGAGCTCCGCCGGGCTCGGAGAGGAAAGCGGACGGCGCGGCCTCCTCGAGCCGTCCCACCTCGATTTCTTTGGCCAGGACGCTCAGCATGACGAGGGGGAGCTAATGGGACGCATGGTTGCCGGCGGCGAGCTCGGCAAGGGCCGAATCGACGGTGAGCTTTTCTAGGGTTTCGGTTTGGGCTTGATGTGCACAGTAGAGAGAGAGAGAGAGGAGAGCTCAAGGAGAGAGAGGGGGCATGTGGCCGACCAGTGCACATGGGGGGCCTCTTTATCCACCTCGAATCCCTTCTCATCGAAGCAATGGGGTAGGGCTGCTGTATCTACAGCAAGGCTAGAGGTAGAAGAAGGTGACTCAGCTCACGTATAGGTCCTTGACATTTTACAAATAGGTCCCTGTACTCTCTGAAAAAGGATGTTTTCACTAAGCAAACAAAGTCAAAATTTAAAATACTTTTGCCCAAAATTCTTATTTGTTGAGGTGCACAACATATGTGAAAATTGGCTCAATTAGATAAACTTCATAATTCAAAGTTGTTCAAATTTGAGTTCTTACATAAATGGACATTGAATTTATTTGACTACTTAGGAGTTTCCAAAAATGATAATTTTTGGCACACATTCCTTATTTGATGTGTTCCTTATGTGGTAGAAAATTCAAGTCATTTATAGTTACTTCATAGAACAAACTTGTTCAAAATCCAAAAAGGTGCTGTCAAGAAAACAGGGTTTTTTGGCAACTTAAATTATTCAAAAACTTGTTCCCTTTTGGTTTTCATCCTTATTTATGATATAGAGCATGTGGTATTTATTTCATGGCATTTGGAAAAAGTTTGTAGAACAAACTTGTTCAAAATCCCAATTGTTGCTGTGGAGAAAATTCATGTTTTCAGGGCTTTAATGGATTCAATTCTTGGTCTCCTCTTGTGTGTGTTCCTTATTTGATATAAGGAAGCAAAGGTATTAATTTCAGATCATTTAGAGAAAGTTTCCAATAGTAACTTCTTTTAGTTTTTCTGTTTCTGGAAATATTGGAAATTCAATTTAATAAGGCACTTGGCTTTTCTTTAACAATGCTTTGCCAAAATATTTATGTGACTAGGGATATCAAGTCAATGCTCTACAATACTTTTGTTCTTAAGATTGCAAGGTTGGAAAAACATTTGATAATATTTTGGTGAAGCATTTAGGAATGCCTCTTTTTCTGATAATCTTTTAGAGAAACTTATTAAGTGTTTTCCTCTTTCTTGAACTTGGAATAATATTCAACAAGTATTGTGACTCATAAGATAGTTTTGGAAAACTCTTTGATCAATATTTACTTTAGAAAATATTGTCAAGGTCATTGGAACAATATGTTGAATATTTTTAGTTTACTGCTTTGCTATCTTTTAAAGTTTGCTTTCCATTTCTTAGCCATGTAAGTTTATATAATTAGTTTGTTTAGTTGCACTAAAAAAACACAACCAAAGTTTATTTGTCAAGCAATTAGCAAAACAACTGTGTTATCAGGTATTGCAAAATTGGGATGTGACAGGTCTTCCCCCCTTAAAAAGAATCTCGTCCCCGAGATTCGCAAGCGAGGACTAAGGGAGGGCCAACAAACACAATGTTAGTGTTGGAGTGCAGGTGCTTCCCCCCTTTGACTTTTCTTGGGAGGAGGGTACTTCCCTAAATTAGCAAATTCATTTTAAAAAGTACACCGGTACTATTTTAGGTCCAAAACTTTTGTTTCCTAGTTTGAACAAAAATTAAGGTTGGTGCAGAATTACCTGGAAATATACCGTCAATTATTTACATGAGTTCCTAGCTATCTCCCACATCTTACATACCACATATGGAGTGGTGTACCACTCTCATAACAAGGTATATAAGAAGCTAAAAAATATAGCTTGTGGGTGCAAAGGTTAGGTTGCTAAGGTAAAGTAAACAGACAGAACAAATACTCCTGGCAGTGGTTATTACCCACCACAAGCAACTATCACTTAATACGTTCATGATTTTAGTTGGATGTTTTTAGTTTCCTAAGATACTCTTAAGCACAAACATAACACAAGCATAAACTCATGCTAAGGTGAAACATTTAAATAAAATCCAATCAGCAAGCAAACAACACCACAGATGAATAGACTATTTATTCACTAGGTTATTGTTTATTAGAGGTTTTGGAATCCATCAATCATGAACAATTAGCAAACAACCGGTAGCTAAAAACCAATGAATCCAATCATAAATATATTCTAAAACACCATCTTCACACAAGATAAAAACTCCTATTACATAGGCATAAAAAAAACAGGACTGCACAAATAACACACTAGTATGAAAAATCTACACCAGCATGCTATAAGAGATAATCATATCCTATAACCATAGAACAAGCAACTAAATAATTCATGACATGATATCAGAAGTAATAACTTCCTAAACATGCTATATCAACACATATACTCATAAAATAAAAAGGGGGTAATACTAGAGCAAAAATCACCATTTTCTAGTGGTGAAACTAGTTTCACTCTAGAGAAGCAAACAATGCTATCATGATGTTTAAAACTAAACAAGCAAGTCATGAATATAAATGTACCTAATAACAGTACACAAAACTTACTCATGCTAGTAAGCACAAACATCAAAATAATCCCATGAAACAACTATTAAGCATGCATAAATTAATTCTAGCAATTTATGATTTTCTTAAACAATTACTAGCAAACAAGCAAGGTATAACTCACACAACCAGTAGCTATGAAATTAATGAAAAGTTATCTAAACCTTTTCAAAAATCCATACACTCAATTTAAAATTATTCACAAACAATTTACCAATCAAGAGGAATTTATTTTATTTGTGAACAATTTAATTTTAGCACACGATAGTGAAACATTTCTTAACATGATACCCCTAAGGAATATTATGCTAACAAAAGGATCACACCTAAACATATTAGTATTTACTAATAGGAAATAAACTTCTCACTTGCATAAGTGAAAAAAAAACAATTATATTTTCCATGGTGGAAAATAGAAATCAATCACATAGTGAAACATGCTATTTTCACACCTGTGTATGGTTGGG
Organism: Alopecurus myosuroides; assembly: GCA_028641055.1. Lineage (NCBI taxonomy): Eukaryota > Viridiplantae > Streptophyta > Magnoliopsida > Poales > Poaceae > Alopecurus > Alopecurus myosuroides. The sequence goes on from CM054063.1 coordinate 277,467,270, forward strand.
GATTTTCATCCTCAAGCCAAAATGCAATGGGACCAGTGGGCTATGTCCTACTAATACCAAGTAAAACTAGGTGCTAAGCCTCTGGTTACTCATGAAAAACTTTGCATACAAGATAAAAATATAAGGCTATTTAGTCTAGTGAAACAATACTAGTGCATATTGATAGCAATGCTTACACATGCTTTTATATTAAGAGACATGCAAGCTAACCGAGGTACAAGCATCATAATAACAGTACCTAAATGGTACTGGACTCAAATAAAACATAGCACAAAATTTACTAAGAAAGTGTACACAGATCTAGTTCTCACAATACTTCCAATTAATAAACTAGAAGGTAACAAATGGTATTTCATTTTTATTCGAGTTCCAATCATGCACACACTTTCTAGGGTAGATTTATTGTAAGAAAACAACATATTAACAAGTCCTAACAACTCCATATAAGTTAGGAAGCAAGATTGAATAAAACACAAATTTGTTTCAATCAAGAGCACACAAAGAAACAAAAACAGGAAAACTGTTGTTCCCTAGATCTATCATTACCATTCCATCGTTCACTTAATTTCTAAACCCCGAATTTTCATAGTACCTACCATGTCTATTAAGATTTGGTTTCCAAAGTAGATACACATGATATCCTATTGACTAGTAAACGAATAGGTCATCATCTTATTTTCTCGTGACTTCTCCTTTTTACCCACTAGATTAAAAAGTGTCCTAAGTCACTTAATTTCTTGGTTTAGAAAGAGTTGTCAGTAGTTCACATGCTTTGGTTAGGTGTCAACCTAAGATTTGACCAAGCATGCTAGTCTTTTTAGCCTTTCTATTAAATAATGTTTGTCCGACAAGATATGGTTAGCGTCATACGTCGAATATTGAATTGTGCTCTTCGGATTGGTTTTTGTGGGGGTTGCGCATCATGGCATGTGAAGACTTCTTTTGCACCTTTCTCCAGAGGAGGGAGGTACATAACTTTTAAAAGGGGATTTCTCTTGTTGGGTCTTTTAAAAAGGGAACATAAAAAAATGTGCAACATTTAGCCAACAGGGTAAAAAGAGTCTTTTGCAAACAGACAAAACATAGAGGTTTAGGTCAGTATTGGTTGGTTTTCTTCACGCCTTTTCTTCTTTGAGGGTTGTCGTTGTTGGAGCTTTATCTGTTGGAGTGCATCACTGGTAGCAACGCTATCAGCTCGTGTGGCTTAATGGTCCTCTATTATTAGGCCCAACGGTGCTTTTATTAATTGTGGGAGAGATGGTGGTGGTTCACGACGGGTCGCATTATGAAGCGAAAACAAGTATAAGTCTAAGCAACAAATTCTTGTTTTTGAATATTATACAAATATTTTTGCTTGCAAAAATTTAACAGGAGGCGATTCAAAAACAAGAGCGGGGCAAGCACAAATCTGCAAATTTTGAGCACCCCACAAACATATAGAAGCCTAGATGAACCAAAATTCTACACCACACAATAGCACAAAGTCCTACGGACACACATAAGCAAGCCATAACACACAAGCAAGGCTCCATTGGAGCTACGTCAGGGGAGACGACTCATGGAGTTATCGCTAAATTACTCCAAACTAGACTGATCCAAAATCCTAGAAGTGGCTGAAGAACTATATCTACTTCTGACCATCATCACTGTAGAGTCATGCAATTATTTTGGTCTTCTCGGGACATCGGCAAGTATAAAAGCTTTTGGATGAAAACAAGATAATAGAAGTAAAGTTTTGATTAAACTTTATGCAGCAATCTGTTTTTGAAACTCCAACTATTTTCTGGACAGAAAACTTCAAAGACGAGAGATGTTTCAAAAACAGAGCGGAGCAGTTGCAAACAAGTAAGAAATAAACTCTTAACCGAGAGAGATACCAACTCTGTAAGGCCCGCCCTTCGAACCACTGTTCAAGGACGCCCTTGATATGCATTTAGATTCTTTTGAAAAGATCTGAAGGAGGGAAAATATACTAAAATTCCCTTAGATATAAATAATTTAGATAGTAAATAGGTTTTTACTCAAAAATACTTTCCCTTCCTATCTGACGTCCATGCTAACTAAGGTCTCCTAAGGTCAGGATGGCTCTGATACCAACTCTGTAGGGCCCCCAGACCGGCAGTCTGAAACCCTCCGTATGCATACATTCACGATCCCAGAAAGATCAGTCGTGAACAACATACAAAGTTGGCACACAGAAATACATCATCCATTACACGAATACATAAAGGTATTACATAAATGATCACATGATCAAGTTGAACACAACTGCCACATAGGGCAGGCAACTTAACAAACACAACGGAAGACAATTAAAACACAACGTGGTTGAGCCCAAGTCACGCCTTAACCTACAGGCTGCTGACCCGGAGACGATCCTAGTTCGCAAAGCCGTCAGCTCCGTACTTCTCTTCATAGATCTCCTTCGGAGGCTCCTTCTCAAAGTCTGGCAAGTAGATACCAGGGGCGAAACCATAATGAGTACATTTGAATGTACTCAGCAAGACATCCATCATATCACTTACCAACATGCAAGTATGCTTATATGGTGGAATAGGTAGGCTATAAATAGGGTTCACTATCAATGGTGTTCATATATGATGACACCACAGTTGCAGTCAGGTTAATCTGTATCTTCGTTGAAGAAGATACTTCAGAAGAAAATAATATAGTTTTATTTCTCTTGTAGATATCACAGGTACAAGAGGGTTTGTAAAACTTTGGTCCGACCCGCACGAAAGGCGTAACGATCTGGGCACTGTCTCGGAGAGAGGCTCGGTTAGAACCATCATACTTGCTGACCATCGATGAACTGATCGGATTAACCAACCAAAGTTGGTAAAGAATATTTTCTCTTTGCAAAACTTCTTGGAATCAGTTTCCAGAATTCTTGCTTAGAGTAGAAAAGTTTTCTTTGCAAAACACTTTGTTTTGTATAACCACATCTGGCTTTTCATCATCGACGATACCTCCACGGTATACGTTTTCCTTCCTTTCCGAACTTCACAAGTTCAACACTTCCTTTCCAAAATTTCCCTTTCAAAACTCCTTTTTGAAAACATTGACACAATGCTAGCTACATGGCCATTCAACTGTCCATATCCGAGGACGCGGCTTCTTCGAAAAAGTTGTACTCTGCAGAGGTGTACACATCCACCAGATCCAGTACACCTCCCGTGAACAATCACGGACTGTAACAACAGTATGTAAACATCAGGTATCTGATCATAACCATCCACTATGTTCAAGCTAGTATATGCCCATCTCTCAGTTGAGTTTTACCACATCCCCGGCACCGAGCTAATCCCCGCCAAGCCAGGATGCCTCAACTGATGCATCCGGAGGGAAAATTAATCCCACACTTTATATGTCTCCGCGACATTCGGTTCAGAGGATCGCATCCCCTATAGCACATTGAGATAGCACACACTAATAAGAACAAACTTCAAGTTAAGCCCCTTGCCCATGTTGGGGTAGGGTGGCAGTACGGTAAAGGTTGTCCGGCGAAGACTAGGTTATGTGTCATTTTTGAAAACACCACTTTCTCAAAAATGACCACTTCCACATTCCTCCGGAGAACAAGGATCCGCCTTTTCTCCGGGTTTTTCCGTAAAGCCTTTGTTTTGTAGAATCACAATTTTAGGGTGTCCACTTAGGGACTAGTATATTTGATGGTAATAAATACCATATGGTGGCTTATGGGCTTGGTATTACCAAGTTTAACTACTGGCATGATAGTAACCTATATAATAGTATAGTAGTAATTTCCACCTCAAAAATAGTTTTGATAATCAAGTTTTTGGTAAAACTTCAGAGGTAAAACATGCATGATAGATAATGATAAGTATTGTATCAGCAAGCATCAGGATGGCTTGCCTGGTATCTCCTTGTGTCCCTGGTTTTGGAGTGACTGGAACTTGAAACAGATCTTCACGACACTTCCTTCCTCTTCGTTTTCTAACGTCGTAAAAGGAATAAAGGACACACATTCAGAACCAATCAAGGCAAGCAACCATACATAACAATACATACAGCAAGGAAATCTAATAATAACAAAATCACTCAATTATTAATTGAGGCAAACAATCAAACAATCCTACTTGGCAGAAATGCCATTCAATAAGACAGCTCAAGGTTGGAGGAACATAACTCACAACCTTAATATCATGGATTCAGTGGGTGTGCCACTCTCATACCAAGATATTAATAAACCCAAAATAAACTTAGTTTCACAATGGTGATACTACTAAAAGTATATAAAACATGCACAAAGAAATAATCATGGCAATGGGTCTATCAACCAAACCACAAAAAGAATAAGGTAGCTACTCTGCTAAGCCTAAATTCACATCATGAATAAATAAGACACATGATTTGCAAAAGTTACTTTTACAAATCAGTGAGCCTACATAAGTGTAACAAGGTAATATACTCATCACAAAACACACAATTTCTCATAGTGAGAACAATAGAAATAATGACTAAAAGGAGGAATCCTATAGACATGCTTCTACTAAGGGTTTGCTATGCAAGCATGCATAACAAGTAAAATACTAAAATGCAAACAAGGAACCATGTTATCATAATGGTAAATGAAAACATGTCCTTATGCAAGGATACATAAACATCTACCAAACACAGGTTGGCAGGAAAAATAATTTAACACCAAAAACTGCTAAGGAAACTAGTACTACTCAAACATGAAGAATCAATGGATGAATTTCAATCAAGTACTTGAAATACAACCAGAGGGTCCATGTTATAAAAACAGGAGTGAAAAACATCTATACTTGCTATAACAAAAATATCCCATTTGATAAAACAAGGTATCAATTTGCAGGGCAACTCCTACATACTAGTGGTAATAAAAAGAGGCATTACTAGAGGAATCAATCAACACTTCAGAGATGAATTTTTCCTAGCAAGCCACACATGATTACAACCACTTACAAACAGAAGCACACCCATTTTTGTTTAGCACAAAAATTCCCAAAGCAAAAATACTAGGCACTCATTAGTTATGAAACTACATAAGAGAAATGCATCTAGTTTGGGGAAATAATGTTTCCACCAAAAATGCAATGAAACCCGTGGGTGTTCCACTAGCATATCAAAGCATTAAGATGTCACAAAGCCTCTGGTCATACTTGACAAAAATTAGCAAAAACCTAAACTAGCACCTAGTGCAATAACAATACTAGCAGAAAATAATAGGGTGCAAAAATAAGCAAGGCAATGCTACTCATGCTATTATTTCCACACAAGTGAAAACTTTAGGGGTCAAGTACTCATAACAACCTTATCAAAATGCTACTGGTCCTATGAATACAACATAAAAATATGTGGCTACTCAACCACAAATATTGTGCTAAAAATTCTACACATGAGAGAATTTTTCCAAACATCCTCATAGTTATGACAAAGCTACTCATGCTTTTCTACCAATTCAAATGCAAGCTAGCAGAGGTGATACTAACAAAATATAAGTATCAACATGGTGCTGTATCTAATATCTCAACACAACAATCCAATTGCTTGCTCACAAATTAATCAATCAAAAATTCTATGCAAGTAATAACTAGAGATAAAACATATGCTATTAACAAAAATCCTAATTCTTCTCAACTCAAGTCCACACATTCTAACATGCTAAAATAGTTAAGTAACACTTAGAAAACAAGTTCACACAACTTATACATGCTAGAAAACAATATTGCAACTCACAAATATATTCACACAATTTAATTTCCTAAAATGCCAAAATGGCAGAAATAGGTGAAACAAAGATCTGTCCACCAAAAATTCTATGATGCTCTAAAACTTAAACCCTTCTAGGTTTGGATAGCCCTAAACATATACAAGACCATACAGTTGAGTTTGCATCAAAAATCATTTTTAGTTATTTTATAAAAATCACCAAAGTGCTCTCTGGTGTTTTACCAAATTGCATGCCATTTCAAAAATACAAGGAATTTGGAAGCAAGGTTAATTGCTCCTGTTAGGAAATTTCAAGGGCTTTCCAATGCAATTGGCCTCACTTCATTCTGAGTTGTGAAATAAAAAGGTGCTCATTTTGGTGTTTTTGGTACCTGTTGCCAAATCATTTTGCATTTCAAAAATATCCATCCAAATGTAGATCTACAAAATGGATATGGTTTATATTTAGTTGATGTACAACTGTGAATTTTGGTTTGGTCAAATTCATCATTTAGGTAGGTTTTTAGAGCCAAAAGCATCCATGCTACATTCTGTAAAAATAAAAATGGAAAAAGATGTGTTGTTGGGCCAGATCTGCCAACGGGCCGGCCAGATCTATTGCTACCGCGACCAGATCCACCCAAAGCCACCGACTCGCGGGCCAGGGGCCACGGTGGCTGCCACGCGGGCACAGCAAGGCCCCACGGGTCAGTTTGACTCTATGCGCGCGGGGTCAATGGGTGATGACGCGGGCGCTGCGTCACTGTGATGTCACTCGCCGGCGGAGCGGATTCCGGCGATCTCGTACGGGCGAAACCGGCCACCATTTTGCGAATTGAAACTACCTACACGTAGCCTACGACGAGGGGAGCCAACTGAACCCAACCTCGCTTCCCGGGAACGGCCGGAAAGCAGCCGGCGACGGCGCGCGGCGGCGGCCGGACAGCGAAGGTGGCTCGGGGGCGATTAAGAGGGAGAGGGAGGGGGAAAAAGGCATGGGGACGGTCGCGTGCTCACCCTGGACGCAAAGGATGCAGCGGTGAGGTCGGAGGAGGAGCGAGGCGGCGGCAATGGCTCGCCGGAGCTCCGCCGGGCTCGGAGAGGAAAGCGGACGGCGCGGCCTCCTCGAGCCGTCCCACCTCGATTTCTTTGGCCAGGACGCTCAGCACGACGAGGGGGAGCTAATGGGACACACGGTTGCCGGCGGCGAGCTCGGCAAGGGCCGAATCGACGGTGAGCTTTTCTAGGGTTTCGGTTTGGGCTTGATGTGCACAGTAGAGAGAGAGAGAGGAGAGCTCAAGGAGAGAGGGGGCATGTGGCCGACCAGTGCACATGGGGGGCCTCTTTATCCACCTCGAATCCCTTCTCATCGAAGCAATGGGGTAGGGCTGCTGTATCTACAGCAAGGCTAGAGGTAGAAGAAGGTGACTCAGCTCACGTATAGGTCCTTGACATTTTACAAATAGGTCCCTGTACTCTCTGAAAAAGGATGTTTTCACTATGCAAACAAAGTCAAAATTTAAAATCCTTTTGCCCAAAATTCTTATTTGTTGAGGTGCACAACATATGTGAAAATTGGCTCAATTAGATAAACTTCATAATTCAAAGTTGTTCAAATTTGAGTTCTTACATAAATGGACATTGAATTTATTTGACTACTTAGGAGTTTCCAAAAATGATAATTTTTGGCACACATTCCTTATTTGATGTGTTCCTTATGTGGTAGAAAATTCAAGTCATTTATAGTTACTTCATAGAACAAACTTGTTCAAAATCCAAAAAGGTGCTGTCAAGAAAACAAGGTTTTTTGGCAACTTAAATTATTCAAAAACTTGTGCCCTTTTGGTTTTCATCCTTATTTATGATATAGAGCATGTGGTATTTATTTCATGGCATTTGGAAAAAGTTTGTAGAACAAACTTGTTCAAAATCCCAATTGTTGCTGTGGAGAAAATTCATGTTTTCAGGGCTTTAATGGATTCAATTCTTGGTCTCCTCTTGTGTGTGTTCCTTATTTGATATAAGGAAGCAAAGGTATTAATTTCAGATCATTTAGAGAAAGTTTCCAATAGTAACTTCTTTTAGTTTTTCTGTTTCTGGAAATATTGGAAATTCAATTTAATAAGGCACTTGGCTTTTCTTTAACAATGCTTTGCCAAAATATTTATGTGACTAGGGATATCAAGTCAATGCTCTACAATACTTTTGTTCTTAAGATTGCAAGGTTGGAAAAACATTTGATAATATTTTGGTGAAGCATTTAGGAATGCCTCTTTTTCTGATAATCTTTTAGAGAAACTTATTAAGTGTTTTCCTCTTTCTTAAATTTAGAACTTGGAATAATATTCAACAAGTATTGGGACTCATAAGATAGTTTTGGAAAACTCTTTGATCAATATTTACTTTAGAAAATATTGTCAAGGTCATTGGAACAATATGTTGAATATTTTTAGTTTACTGCTTTGCTATCTTTTAAAGTTTGCTTTCCATTTCTTAGCCATGTAAGTTTATATAATTAGTTTGTTTAGTTGCACTTAAAAAAACACAACCAAAGTTTATTTTTCAAGCAATTAGCAAAACAACTGTGTTATCAGGTATTGCAAAATTGGGATGTGACACAACCCTTCAAGCATCCGAGTCTTCCTCGCTGCTGTCGTTCTCGGGGGCTTCGGGGATCTCCTCTTCTGGATAGGTGATGGAGATGTTCACCATGGAGGCGATCTTGGTGGCGTGACCCTTGATCTCGTCAAAGATGGTGGTTCGCTGGGTTTCCGTGTATCCTTGAGGGATACCGGATTCCACGCGCCAAGATTTGGCACCAGGGCAATGCATACGCATAAGGCCGAGAGCCATGCGTGCGCCACCCCGTGCTGCGGAGCGCAAGGTGGACTCCTTGAATTCCGCCACCTCCAGGATAGCTCCCGGAAGTTTCTGAACTTCCGAGAATTCCCCATTCCTTGTGGGAAGGAACTTGTTGACCAGCTGCATGCCAGCAGCTCTGATCGCAGTCCACACCTTCCCAAAGGCTCGGATTCTCTCAATCCGAGTAAGATCTGGGTTATCTCCTGTTTTTTCAGACAAACAACCAAAAGGTTAAGCGAAAAAGCAGAGAAACAAAGCAAGACATGGAAAAACCGGTAAATGAAAATAAACTTACCGAGAATCTTGTCGATTTCGGAGCCTTCCTCCAGGCGAAGGTTTAAGGCACTTTCCAAGTCCTGGATAGTGGACTTGTCCTTCTCCGCCTGTTCAGAAGCCTTGGAGTGAGCAATTCCAAGGGCCAGATTGCTGGCTTCCAGATCTTTTTGAGCCTTCACAAGATTCTTATGAAGGTCCAAATTCTCCTTTCGGAGAAACTCGGCATTGCCGGCATCTTCAGCTATTTCCTTGGCCTTAGCCAAAGCAGCTGGAAAGCAAGTAAAAAATTCCGAGTTTAGAAAAACTCGAAAAATTACTTAGACAAAAAACTAGATAAAGAAACTTCAGAGAATAAAGCATACCTGTTGTCTCCGACAGCTGTAGCTGAGATGATGCCAGCTCTGCTTCTTTCACTTCAAGAATAGAAAGAAGGTTTCTAACCTCCTTATTCTTGACGGAAAGTTTATTGAAAACTTCCATGTTAATGGTTTCAGCGGTTTGCTGGAACACGTAAATGAAAAAGTCAGGATATTGAAAAGCATCAAGTGAAAAGTAGACATTTTACTTAACGCTTGGGGGCTGAGGATAATACCTGGCTCATCCGCTGTAACCCGGTTAAGTTCTCAGTGAACTCTTTTGCATACTCAGCAAAAAGTGTTCCGGACGCGCTAAGGCCATCGCTGATGTTCTTGAAGTCCTTGTCAAAGGTGGGGATTTCCTCCTCAGTTGTTCGAGAAGAACCTCCCACCTCAGGAGCCGCCCTTTCCCTCGTGTCCGTTTCCGGCACAATAGGTTGACTGGGCTCCAAAGACTCGGTGGTGGGGGCTGCAGCATGCTCTTCTGTCATCATGGACGGCGTGTCAGGCGCGGTGGCAGGAGAAGGGTGATGGCCTCTGCTGGACACAACCTTGTGCCTCTTCAGCTTTTTTGGATTTAGAGTAGAGGGAGGTAGGCTAAAAACAAAGCAAAATGCCGGAAAAAGTTAAAGCTCCAACGATGAAAGAATAATCCCGACAAAGGAAAATAACCCAGATGTTCAAACCTGGAGGTGGCGACGGGAACTCCGTCAAGATCGATGATCTCCTGTGATGAGGAGATCTTCTTGCGTTTTCGCCCACCGGCAAAGGTGGCACGCAGCGTTTCCAGCTCAGCATCGGAAGCAAGATCCGACTCGGGAAGATCAGCGATCTGTTAAAAAGAAAAAGCTAAGTCAAAGATACAAAACCTGAGTAAATGAGAAATAATTCAAACCCCAAAAGACGAAGAACTTTACCTTGGGAGCCGGATTTTCGGCCGTGTACATTGGCCGGCTTTATTCATATTGGTCGCGCGATGCAACCAATTGATTCACGCGCCGCCGCAAATCTTTTGCGGACCAATCCTTGTCGGATGTCCGCATTTCGTCATTGGCTCCCTTGTACTCGCAGAGAAGGCGAGCGCCATGGTTGGCCAAGGGCTGGATCCGCCTATTTAACCAGCAAAGGACTATGTCCATGCCGGTTAAAGGCGGATCAGAAGTGACGAGTTTGGCGATGCGCTGCTTGATCCTTAGAAGATCCGGCGGCAGGGTCTGAACCGCCTCAGTTCCCCAATTCTCTTGGGGAAGAGCGGCGGTGTTCGAAAAAGGTGGAACCCCGAACGTTTACCCGGGAAAGGAAATGTCGGGATGATAAAAGAAGGAACCCGTCCAAAACTTGACGGATTCCAATGTTTTGATCTTGGGGAACCAATCTTCTCGGAATCTCCGAAGAGTGAAAGAGATGGTTCCTCAAGTTGGGAGTGCGCCCTCCGAAGAGTTCCGCTTAACCCCGAAACAGTACAGCCAGAAATCCAGCCTAGGCGCTATACCTAGATAACCCTCGAAAAGGGCCTGGAATCCGGCTAAGTACAGGATGGAACTAGGTGGGAGGTTGTGTGGCTGGATGTTGTAGTGGGAGAGGATCTGGAGGAAGAAGGCAGAAGGTGGAATACCCATACCTCTAAGAAGGTGGGAGGAGAGAAGAACCCGTTCACCGTCATTCGGCGTGGGTTCAGTCTCATCCTCCGGAAGCCGCCACTTCCCCTTCAGTACCAATCCCTCCTTCTCCATTGTCGGGAGGAGGGATGATGGGATACTGTAGGCACTCCAATTGCCGGCAGTCTCCATTTCTTCTTCGACTCCGATGGCGGCGGATGCCGCGGCCTCCGCGGCCGCAAGCTCGTCGCCGACGAGTTCGATCTTCTCCTCCACCGTTTCTGGAGCGAACGGTGGGGTGAGCGCGGACAAGGATTCCGCAAGGTTTGCGGAGGCGAGAGAACTTCCCTCGCTCTCCGCGCCGCTCGTTGCCTTCGCCGACTCATCGCCGGAGACCCGCACTGGGGAATCTAGTTGCGGGTCCATTGTGTCGATGATGTCGTCAATTTCTTTGGCGACGGCGTGGGCTGGGGAGGACGGCGATGAAGCCATCAAGGGGCGGCGTTAGGTCGTCTCCGGTGAGGTCTTGGGCGCGATTCGTGTTCGAGAGTTTTCTCTGCTGTGAGCTTGGGCGCTGGAATGGCGTGCGAAGTGAGGAGCGGAAGGATTTTCCAGAGGACGAAGAAGGCTATTTATAGCCGGAAATACGTCAGGATGCGTGCTAACGGCTCTTTTGACCGTTGGATATCCAACGCGTGTCACTCGCCGGAAAATCCGGGAAATGAATCGACAGGATGATTATGGTTATCTCCTCGTTTCCCGCGAGAATATGTCAGAAAGATGTTTCTGGGTTTTCTCGCCTGTAACCCAAACGACCCTTGCGTCAGCAAGTTTTAAGAGCTGACGTAGGAAGTTCCTTCTCTGCGAAGGATCGTGTGAGAAAAGCCGGATTTTCTGGATTCCGAGTTTTACGTTACCATCTGCTTTAAAGGAAGAAAAGAAGAATCAAGACCGCAGGCCGGTATTTCTCGGAAGGATGCATTTGACGAAAGACGGCAAAAACGGAGTCTCGATCCTTCATGGGGGCTACTGTCGGATATATACCAAATAGGGGTATATCGGATGGTAGTCTAAAGTGCCGGATTGCCCGGGTGGCCCGAATGGTAGTGGGCTACGGTCCATTGGGCGGCCCAGTAAGCTGATGCACAGAAGCCGGATTCTAGAAGAACCCGGATCACGGCCCACGTGATCTGGCTTGGAGTAGAAGGCGGATTCCTTTACTTTCCAAGTTAATAGTTGCCGTAGTCTTCTAGGTTTCCTACTCTGTATGCCCTAACCCGGCTATTATATAAAGCCGGACGGGAGATATGATAGATAGACAAGAAGCTATAGGCTAACTCGCCGGGAAGTTGATCCTCTGCGAATAGCTAAACAGAACCTCACGTTGTACTTGTATACATAGGCTTTAGCCCTGATTAGTGAGATCGCAGGAGTAGGAACGCCACATTATTGCGACGTGCCGAACCTGGGTAAACCCTGTGCTTTTGTCCTTCGCACAACCACGTCTCCCCACGTCTCTACCCGTAGTCTCATGGCACCCCCGTCTATGAAAACTACTACGATGTCTCGACAGTAAGCCTGATACTGCTCCTTGTGGATATCCACCTTCATGCAAAGCTCATTGCGCTGGAACCAAGCCAAATTCTTGACATTTCGCATAGTATTAGAGTCAGCCTTTGGAGCACGAGAGGAGGTAGCAGCAGTAGCACGAGCATCCCCCATAAAGGAACCACCCTCAGGGGCAGCAACATCCACCTCATATGATGTCACCAATCATAGCATTTCAGAGCTTGTGAAAGATGAAGTCCATGACATCCACCTCATATGATGTCGAAGGGTCAAGGTCCTCAGTACACTGCTTTGCCAGAATCAATAAGTTGCAAAGTGAACTGGTGAGAGCATCATTGTTTCCACCACTTGGAGCAATAAAAGACCGCAAGATACATACCAATTGATCATAGAAAGGGAGGAAACCTTCCACCTATCCAACCACAAACCCAGGTGCATACATATCAGCCATATACTTCTCACTCTGAGGTATGTCCACATCATGCATACGATGACCAAGAGGAGGGTGAGCGGAGTACCTGTACCCAAGAACATTTCCAAGCTTGAAGAACCGAGCTTCACAAGGAGTTGACCCGATCATTGATGTCTACGCACGCTTCTATTCTTGTAGACTGTGTTGGGCCTCTAAGTGCAGAGGTTTGTAGAACAGAAGCAAGTTTCCCTTAAGTGGATCACCCAAGGTTTATCAAACTCAGGGAGGTAGAGGTCAAAGATATCCCTCTCAAGCAACCCTGCAATTAAGATACAAGAAGTCTCTTGTGTCCCCAACACACCCAGTATACTTGTCAGGTATATAGGTCCACTAGTTCGGCGAATAGATAGTGAAATGTGAGTAATATGGATGGTTATAAGTAATAATAGCAATCTGAAATAAATATGGCAGCAAGAAAACATGTAGCAGAACATGCGGAAAATGGTGTTTCAATGCTTGGAAATAAGGCCTAGCGATCCTACTTTCACTAGAGGACACTCTCAACAATGATCACATAATTGAATGCATAAATATCGTCCCTTCACTATGCTACTCCGAACCACTCTCCGGTCGAATAACAAACACCACTTCATTGCGTAGGGCTGTAACAACACTCTTCAAGTTTGTATTCTCATGTCTAGTTAACACCACGATGTCACTATGAGCGCCCTAGAAGGTACCAAACAAACTCCACAATTTCATAGGGTCACCATCCAATACAAGATATAAATATCATGCTAAACCACACGGTGCACACACTGTCACCTTTACATCGTGATCAAAGTGTTTACGGAGATCTCATAACAAAACCACTTGAGTAGCATAATACATGAGGAGAAAAATCTACTAATTCAACTAGATACAAAGCTCATGATCACATAAAGATCACACCATGGGAGAGAGATGAACCACATAGCTACCGGTAGAGCCCTCAGCCTTGGGGGAGAACTACTCCCTCCTCATCATAGGAGACATCAACGACAATGGAGATGGCGGTGGACTCGATGGAGATGGATTCCGGGGGCACTTCCCCATCCCGACAGGGTGCCATAACAGAGATCTGTCTCCCAAAACTTGTCGTCGGCGGCGGCGGAGCTACAGATGTATTTTGTGGAAAAGGCCGATTCTTATAGGGTTTACGCCTCGAGGAGTATATATGGGCGAAAGGGCGATGCCAGGAGGTGGCCAGGGGGCCCACACCCCTAGGTGGCGCGGCCAGGGGGACCCACACCACCCTATGGAGTGGTCACCCTCCGGGGCTCTTCGGGACTTCTGGATGCTTCCGGGGAAAATAGGAACTTTGGGATTCGTGGGGTCCAATTTCGAGAATATTTCCAAGATAACTTTTCTAAAATAAAAAACAGCAGAAAACAGGGAACTAGCACTTGGCATCTTGTCAATAGGTTAGTTTCGGAAAACGTAAGAAAACGGAGGAAAACATACGGAAAACTTGTAGCAGTTGGCATAATATCAACATGAAACATCAGAAATTATAAATACGTTGGAGACGTATCAAGCATCCCCAAGCTTAGTTCCCACTCGTCCTCGAGTAGGTAAACGATAAAACAAAATAATTTCTGAGGTGACATGCTACCACACAAACTTGATCATAATATGTAAAGTAGAGCATGTAAACTAGGATCAAATGAACTAAAGTTGTGATCTATATTTCATATCAACAAGTAATGCATAAACAAATAAGAAGAAAGAAGCAAAACTTTTAATTAATCATTACTAAAAGACTATCAACCGTGCAAAGTTTATTAGAGATGATTTAAGCTTTCAAGAACAAAAATATCATGCACGTCAAACGGTCTTCACAACCCTTGTTGGGATCAAGTCAAGCTTTCCACACGATGCAATGCTTGAATCTTAAACTATTTGCGCACTAAAAACAAGCAAGTGTTCGGTGTTGGTCCCTGGCACCGGGATGTTATGGCTAAGAGAACATTATGGGGGGTTTGGAAGGTCAATGGAAGAAAGGCTCACAAAGCTGAAAGTGGTCATTACACAAGAGAAAGTCTTACAACTGAAGCTATGCAAGGAGTAGGGATTGCCACACAACAGATGCACACAAAGCTATAAGTGTATGAAATCTCTCCAATGGAACTAGTGGGGGTGCATCCAACTTGCTTGCTCACGAAGACCTAGATATCATTTGAGGAGGCTCATCATTGGAATATACAAGCCAAGTTCTATAATGTAAAGTTCCCCACATAGTTATGAATGAATGATATTATGAAAACTCTCTCCAAACCAAAGTATTGGTGCTAAACATGAAGCACAAGTGTGGTATAAAGGATAGTGATGGGCCCCCCTCTCTCTTTATTCTCTCTTTGGCCTTTTTTCTTTTTCTTTTTGGGCTTTTTCATTTTTTTTATATCCTCACCGGTAGGAGAAATATCCTATATTACAATGAATCATCACACTTTTATTACTCATAACTCATAAAGAAATATCTCTGATGTCTCTAACTGCATGCTCCTGCCAGTGTAGCAGTATGCATAAATAACCATGAAGCTCATCATCAAGTAACATAATTGAGGTGGATGTTGTGCAACAATATATCTCGAAATGGCTATGGAAATGCCATGATAGGTAGGTATGGTGGCTGTTTTTAGGAAGAATATATGGGCTTATGTGTAGGAGAACAAAGTCCTCCCACGGGATTTGGATGCACTGGCGGAGTTTGCACCAACTCTCAATGTGAGAAAGGGCAATGCACAGTACCGAAGAGGCTAGCAAATATGGATGGTGGAAGTGCCAGGAACCTCAACATAGACTCACGAGTTACAAGATTACATCAAGCAAATCATCTTACAAGGCACAATACAAATCACTCCAAGAGGGTCCGTGGCAGTGACAAGTCACTGTTAGCTACCCCGACGGTAGCGCGTAACAAAAGGCCGATCAGAAATGTATCACTCGTAGGAATCATATACCATTGTTTCTACCAGCTGGTAATTTAAGTGTGGCACAACTTCAAGTTTCTCAGACCAACCATTAGAAGTTTCTACTTACTAGTCCTTCCCGTTTATCCATTAAGCAAATTAATATCTCAAAACAACAGCAATGATTCAAGTGAAGTAGTTTAGTGATCTACAAGACCATGCAATCTTTTCCACTATACCAACTACCACATAGGCATTTCTATTTCCAAACAAACACACATATGAGAACCACCTAACTACAAAAACTAACAGCTCTAAACAAGAGATGCATGAAAACAAAGGCTAAACGCAGTACTAGCAAAAAGTGAACACTCACAGAACAATAAGAATGAAAACTAGAGTGTTCTAAGCAATGAAAACGGAGTGTCTCTATCTCCCACACAAGTATGATAAGATCCAACCATAAAATACAGCAAAGAAAACTAAACAAATTGAAATAAAAAAATAAAAGAAGCTCCAAGTAAAGCACATAAGATGTGACCGAATAAAAATATAGTTTCACTAGAAGTGACCTGATAATTTGTCGATGAAGAAGGGGATGCCTTGGGCATCCCCAAGCTTAGACGCTTGAGCTTCTTGGAATTTTCTGGGATGTACCTCCGGGGCATCCCCAAGCTTAGGATCTTCATTCTTCTTGATCATGTCATATCATCCTCTTCTCTTGACCCTTGAAAACTTCCTTCACACCAAACTTCTCACAATCTTCATTAGCAACGTTAGTGCAATCAAAATAATAAATTCACATGGTTCAGTTTCAACACAAGCCTAACAGTCATAAACACATTAGCTACTTTCACAAATTATTTTAAAACTCTTTTTCTCAAAAGAACACCAAAAGAAAGAGATTAAGAGGCAAATGCAATTATTGGCAGAAATCTGTCAAAACAGGACATCAGGTAAAGATGATTTTTTTCGAAAATATTATGCTGATAAAATCAAAAAGTGGTAAACTAAGAAAATTTGAGTATATAGAACAGGATGACGCACAAAAAAACTCTGATCATTTTGAATTTTCTGTGATTTTATACGATTTTAACAGTGGACAGCAGAAATCTGTATCCTGCGCAGAAATCTGAAATATAGTCTCAACTTTCGACTAGAGGCTTTACTTGGCTCAACAAAGACACAAAAGAAAAGATACAGAGGGGTTGCTAAGGAAATAGACAACATCCATGTGCAAACAAAATAAAAATAAACGACGGACAACGGGTTGAAAACGGAGAAATAAAACGGGTTGTCTCCCGGAAGCGCTTTTCTTTAAAGCCTTTTAGCTAGGCACAATGATTTTTAAAAGATGCTCACAAAAGAATAAGAGTTGAAGCACAATAAGAGAGCATCAAGAAGTAAATATAAAACACATTTAAGTCTAACCCACTTCCTATGAAAAATAATCTTGTAGAAAAACAAGTCAACGAAGCACAAAGTGACTAGCATAGGAAGACAAAATAAGTGCCACTTCAAAAATTTCAACACAAAGAGGGGAAACTTAATATTGTTGAGATGCATAAAACCATGTTTCCCTCTCTCATAATAACTTTCAGTAGCATCATGAATAAAATTAACAATACAACTATCACAAGAAACATTCTTATCATGAGCCCCATGCATAAAAGAATTAATACTCTCCACATAAGCATAGTCATTCTTATTAATAGTAGTGGGAGAAAATTCAACAAAATAGTTATCATTATTATTCTCATCACCATAATCATCAAACATAGGAGGATTATCGTAATCATTATTGATTTTCTCCTCAATAGTAGGTGGACTGAAAATGTCATATTCATCATTGTAAACAGGTGGAACTAGAATACCACAATCATTATAATCATCATATATTGGAGGCAAAGTATCATCAAAGAAAATTTCCTCCTCAAAACTTGGGGGACTAAAAATATCATATTCATCAAAACCAACTCCCCCAAGCTTAGACTTTTCCATAGCCTTAGCAATAATTGTGTTCAAAGAATTCATACTAATAATATTGCTATTAGCATGCAAATAAAGCTCCATAGGTTTTTTAATTTTCCCTTCAAACACTTCATGTCCTAACTCAAGATAAATATTATAAAGATCTCCCATTTATTTGTTGATTTCCATTTAAGCATAAAGATAAAAACAAGTAACAAGTAAAAATAAGCCTAACTAGTGAACACAAGAAACAAAAAGATATAATTGCAGAATCTAAAGTAAATAACTCCGAGCACTCATACCCGAGGATGTGAGAACCTTTTACCTTACCTCCCCGGCAACGGCGACAGAAAAAGAGCTTGATGTCTACGCACGCTTCTATTCTTGTAGACAGTGTTGGACCTCCAAGTGCAGAGGTTTGTAGAACAGTAACAAGTTTCCCTTTAGTGGATCACCCAAGGTTTATCGAACTCAGGGAGGTAGAGGTCAAAGATATCCCTCTCAAGCAACCCTGCAATTAATATACAAGAAGTCTCTTGTGTCCCCAACACACCCAATATACTTGTAAGGTGTATAGGTGCACTAGTTCAGCGAAGAGATAGTGAAATGCGAGTAATGTGGATGGTTATAAGTAATAATATAAATCTGAAATAAATATGACAGCAAGCAAACATGTAGTAGAACAGGCGGAAAATGGTGTTTCAATGCTTGGAAATAAGGCCTAGGGATCCTACTTTCACTAGAGGACACTCTCAATAATGATCACATCATTGAATGCATAAATATCGTCCCTTCACTATGCTACTCTGAACCACTAGGGCTGTAACAACACTCCTCAAGTTTGTATTCCCATGTCTAGTTAACCCCACGTTGTCACTATGAGCGCCCTAGAAGGTACCAAACAAACTCCACAATTTCATAGGGTCACCATCCAACACAAGATATAAATATCATGCTAAACCACACGGTGCACACACTGTCACCTTTACACCATGATCAAAGTGTTTACGGAGATCTCATAACAAAACCACTTGAGTAGCATAATACATGAGCAGAAACATCTACTAATTCAACTAGATACAAAGCTTATGACCAGATAAATATCACACCATGGGTGAGAGAGATGAACCACATAGCTACTGGTAGAGCCCTCATCCTCGGGGGAGAACTAATCCCTCCTCATCATAGGAGACAACAACAACGATGGAGATGGCGGTGGAGTCGATGGAGATGGCTTCCGGGGGCACTTCCCCGTCCCGGAAGGGTGCCAGAACAGAGATCTGTCCCGCGTAACTTGTTGGCGGCGGCGGCAGAGCTACAGATGTATTTTGTGGAAAATGTCGATTCTTTTAGGGTTTACGCCTCGGGGAGTATATATGGGCGAAAGGGCGATGCTGGGAGGTGGCCAGGGGGCCCACACCCCTAGGTGGCGCGGCTAGGGGGGACCCGCGCCACCCTATGGTGTGGCCACCCTGTGGCGCCCCCCCTCCGGGGCTCTTCGGGACTTCTGGATGCTACCGGGAAAATAGGAACTTTGGGATTCGTGGGGTCCGATTCCGAGAATATTTCCAGAACAACTTTTATGAACTCAAAAACAGAAGAAAACAAGGAACTGGCACTTGTCATCTTGTCAATAGGTTAGTCCCAGAAAACGTAGGAAAACATACGGAAAACATGTAGCAATTGGCATAATATCAACATGGAACATCAAAAATTATAGATACGTTGGAGGCGTATCAGTCATCCACTTCAAATGGCAGTGAGCATCCTTCCCAAACACCCATGTGGACATGAACTGAACCATGAGATCACTGTTGTAGGGGCAACGAGTCTCCATGTGCCTCACTAGATTTAACCTCTCAACCACACTAGCAGCATCAACAAATACTTCATTATACTTGATCAACACAAACTTGGTTGGATTCATAGGGCGGATAGGATACTTGTAGTCAGAATAGTTGTCAGCATATATGCAAGACTGCTCCATGCACCAAAACCTAGGATCTTCAATATAAACATCCCTTGGAGTATTGTACCAATCATGTTGACGAATCTGAGCGTACTCCTGAGTGGGAATGTCATGCTTGTAGTTCTTTGTAGATTCCTTCCCTTTCTTCTTCTTCCTTGAAGCGGGCTTCTTTGCCTTGGACTTGGCTTTGCCCTTGGCCACAGCTATCCTAGGAGGCTGAGAGTCACTTGGGTCCTCATCACTTGTATCCTTATAGGATGGACGCTTTCGAGTACTCAGCTTGTCAACACGGGAACCACCTGTGAATAGCATGTAGGATGAAACCATAAGGTAAGTGCACACAAGTCAAAGTATAGGAATCATACAACAAAAAAATACAAAATCAACCACAATACGGTCATGTAATACTCCTAAAAAATCAGTACAATTCTGAAAGTTGGAAAATTGAGACAACACTCAACCGGAATTTCCGGTTCAGTTCTGAACCAGATATTTCGGTTCCACGAAATCAGAACTAGGTTGATTTTTCAACTAGGTCTAAAACTAGATCTACTAATTGGGGTGCTATCCTATTGTCTCTAGCATGCAATGGGATACCATAGGAACATCTACCACCAAGCAGTTTTAAGAAAATCATGTCTCCAAGAAGGGGCAGGGGTAGAACACCCAAGATTCAAAAATAGGAAGGTTACGTGCTTCCATAGAGGCAAATGCTTTGATGAGAACGTTCTCGAGGAGGAGAAGCACCAGATCCGGTCAAAAGCTTGCGAATCCAATGGAGGAAGTAGCCTGGAGGGCTAGGGTTCAGTGGGGCGACGGGTATGGAGGAGGAGGAGGTTGGGGGTGGAAGAAAGGCAGGAAACTTCCCTTCACCTCGACCTCCTAGGTTTTGAATGAGATTCCCCGGACCGGATATTCCGGTTCATGTATGAACCGAATATTTAGGGTCCACCCAGAAATTTCGATACAAAATTGTACCGGGAATTCCCGCTGCCTTCTAAACCGAAAACTTCCTAGTTTCAAAAACAAGACGTGTGTGCTCGAAAGATTCTGGCTTTAGATAAGAAAGCTTAGGTTTAGAACACCAAACTATAAATGGTACTTCATCCTCAATCTTTCAAAAATGAAACAAGGAAATGCCAAGAAAGATGAAGTTTCCCATAGAAAACACTTAGCTAGGAAAACAAACGAGAGACAAGGAAATCCAAATGAAATCCCAACTAAGATCTAACTCTTCGCAACGAAGAGGTTGCTGGCCTAAGATACCATGTAAGAGATTATGGTATGACATCTCGAAGATATATATTGGGTGCATTGCCAATTCTCAACATTTTAGCTCACAATTCAACATTAGGAATAGAGAGATAACGATGCATATTTTCTTTGGGCAGTGGGGTAGGAAGAACCAAATGTGTTAGGATAACACTCCCCCTATGTCCATGCCTACACCTAAACCCAAACATTTATCAACTATAGGGGTGTGTGCAAGATCCTCAAGTCAAACTCCTTCAATCGATGATATTTAGTCTTGAATCATCTAGAGGCTTCTTGAATATGTCCGCAAGATTATCCTTGGTTGGGACATAGCCTAGCTCAATATCACCACTTGCCAGTTTCCACATGATCTCAGATGAAATGATGACAAATCTCAATATGCTTCGTCCTTGTGTGTTGCACAGGGTTGTAGGCGATCTTGATGGCACTCTCACTATCACACAAGAGCGATACCTTATCCAAATAAACATCATACCCTTTGAGGGTTTGCCTCATCAATGGCAATTGGGTGCAAGAACTAGTAGTCACCACATACTCGGCTTCAGCAGTGGAGAGAGATATGAAATTTTGGTTCTTAGAAGACTAACTTAGCAAATACCTACCAAGGAATTGGCAAGCCTCGGAAGTCGATGTTCTATCATCTTGATCACCGACCCAATCCGAGTTCGTGTACCCCCCAGAGAGAAAAGTGTGCCCATTTTGGGTACCACAAACCAAATATTGAGGTATGAACCAAATACCTAAAGATCCTATGGACCGCCATCAAATGACTTTCCTTAGGGGCTGCTTGATACCTTGCACACACATCTACACTCAACACTATATCGGGCCTAGATGCACAAAGGTAAAGTAAAGAACCAATCATATAATGATACAACTTTTGGTCCATATCTTTACCGTCCGGATTGCGCTTTAGATGGCATTTGACTTACATAGGAGAGAACTTCATGTTTGCACCTTGGAAGTTAAACCTCTTGAGCATCTCTTGGGTATACTTGGCTTGAGAGATGAAAATCCGACGAGCCAATTTCTTCATCTCAAAGACGAGAAAGAATCTCAACTCTCCCATCATAGACATCTCAAACCTGTTAGTCATAAGCTTTGGCAATTCATTATTAAAAGCTTGGTTAGTTGAGCAAAATATAATATCATCCACGTAGAGTTGGCATATGAAAATCTCCCCTTTTACCCTCTTTGTGAAAAGGGTGGGGTTGGTCTTCCCAACTTCAAATCCACGGTCATGCAATAACTCTCTAAGGTTCTCATACCACACACGTGGTGCTTGTTTAAGTCCATAGAGCGCCTTATCAAGCTTGTATACATGGTTAGGGAAGTTGGGATTCTCAAACCCCGGAGGTTGCTTAACATATGCCTCCTATTTCAATGGACCATTTAAAAAATCATGTTTGAAATTCATTTGTTACAACTTAAAATTATGCGAAGATGCATATACAAAAAGGATACGGATGAACTCAAGGCGAGCCATAGGAGCATAGGTTTCATCAAATTCAATGCCTTCCACCTGAGTGTAGCCTTGACCCACCAATCTTGCTTTATTACTTATGACAATACCATGCTCATCTTGCTTGTTCTTGAATATCAACTTAGTGCCAATAACATTGTGGAAATCTTTTGGCTTCTGTACTAACTTACAAACTTTATTGAGCTCATCATGCATAGTTTCCAACCAATCCGAGTCCTCAGTAGCTTAAAACACTTTTTTTGGTTCCACCATGGATATGTGATCCTGATGCTCACTAAATCTTTCCAATTGTGTTCTTGTGGATCTTCTCACTTGAACATCACTCAACACCTTATCATCGGATGCATCAATTTGCTTCAAGGCTCTTCTAATTCTTCTAGCACGACGGGCTTCGATCTCATTATTGCGAGGAGGAATCACTTGATCATCTTGATCATTTGGGTCCTCGCCTTGACCGGAATGTTGGCCTTGATCACCATCTTCAAGACTTGCTTCGTTCTTGAGGAGAAGAAGATGAATACGGTTGATCTTGGCCTTGACCTTGTCTAGCTTGGATGATAGGAGTTTTTGGTTCTTACGTAACAACTTGGTCAACAAGAGGAGGGTCTTGAGCTTGTTCTTGGTCAGGTGAAACACTTGC
Organism: Alopecurus myosuroides; assembly: GCA_028641055.1. Lineage (NCBI taxonomy): Eukaryota > Viridiplantae > Streptophyta > Magnoliopsida > Poales > Poaceae > Alopecurus > Alopecurus myosuroides. Next base: position 277,490,329 of record CM054063.1, read on the forward strand.
TCCCTTGGCATGTTCTTCTATTGTAGACGAGGGCTCCACTTGAGTAGAGCATAGTTCTTCTAGATCAACCACAAGGTTTCCCTCGACGGGGCAGAAAAATCCCACACCCATCCTTCCTATGGCTTCTTGAGGCATTTCAATATCTACATTAGAAACATGAAATTGCGCCACTTGGGAGCCATCATTTTCCTCGAAAACCACACTAAAAGATTCTATGAAAATCCGTGAGGTCTTTTCAAAGACTATATAAGTGTGGGATTCAACACCGCAACCAACAAATATACCCTCAATATATTTAGATTGGAATTTAGACTACCTACCACTCTTTATCAAATAGAAACACTTACAACCGAAGACACAAAATTAGGAGATGTTGGGTTTGTTGCCGGTGAGGATTTCATATGGAGTCTTCACTAAGCCCTTGCGAATGTAGAGCCGGTTAGAGGAGTGGCATGCCATAGAGAAGGCTTTGGCCCATAGATATTGGGGAGTAGAATACTCCGCCAACATGGTTCTAGCCATATCCAATAGAGTTCAATTCTTCCTTTCGGCTACACCATTTTTTTGAGGGGTATATGCAGCAAAATATTGATGACGAATACCCTCTTCACTAAGAAAATCAGTTAGAGTGTAGTTCTTGAACTTGGTGCCATTGTCACTGCTCATAGCCATGATTTGAACATTGTGTTGACGTTGCACTTGGTTGGAGAAGTCTATGATGGTTTTTTGGGTCTCACTATTCAACTTTAAGAAATAAACCCAAGTATATCTTGAATAGTCATCGATAATAACCAAGCAATACTTCTTGCCTCCAAGACTTGCCTCGGGCACGACACCAAAGAGATCAACATGGAGAAGCTCCAAGATCCTCTTTGATGAGATAATGGTCTTGCACTTATGGGAGACATCATGCATCTTTCCTTCAACGCAAGACCTACAAACACGATCTTTGGAAAAGGAAACATTTATTTTTCGAGGATGAGGCCACCTATGTGAAGACTTCGCAAAGTTCTCATGTTGACATTGGATAGGACGCGATGCCACAACCATCCCACATCCGCCTTTTCCAAAAATACACATCTCTTGAGAGTTGGTAGATTCCGAAAAGTCCACCACATACAACTCATTTTTGACATGTCCCACGTATCCGACGTCTAGAGTCTTGCTCCACAAAAGGACCACAATGTCAGGTTCAAAGAAGACGAAGAAACCCATCTTCCCTAAACAAAAAACTGAAAGTAAATTGAAACCAAGGGATTCGACAAGCATGACAACAACAATAGTGATATCCGGAGCAACGACAACCTTGATGAACCCCATTACCTTAGACTTGGACTTATCTCCATAAGTGAGGGTTGCATCATTTGTATTTGGTCACAGCTCCATCACAAGTTCATTGCTTCCGGTCATATGACTAGTGCAGCCACTATAAATTATACATTTTGAACCATCGGAAGCATAGTCCTACGAGAAATCATTGACTAGAGTTAGAACTCGAGGAGGGTCCCCTCATGTTAGCAACAAGGGTCTTTGGAACCCAAATAGTACATTCAATAAAACCCTCAATATGACCAACATATTTAGCTTGCACAACACCATACAATTCAACATATAAGAAATGGTGAGGATTGTTAGTTCCTGCAGGGTTGCTACAAGTAGTGTCGTACCTAATGACAATACCACTCGCAGAAACATACTTCTTTGCTTGCGCGGGCTTGGCCTTATTCTTGTTCTTTTCTTATTATTCTTGCTCTTGGCAACATAGACAATACCTTGCTTTCCCACTTGTGGCTTGGGAGCCACAACCTTCTCAACACTAGGGACCTCGCCCTTGATTCTTGCTAGCTCTTCCTTCAACCTAGCATTATACTCAATAATATTTGCATTAACACAAGAAGAAGTATAGGTACTAGTCACATTTAATTGATTGAATTGAGTTTGAAGTTGTACACGTGAATCTTTGAGGGTAGAGTGTTCACTCTCCAAAGCCTTGTGAGCCTTGGTGAGCTTCTCTAGCTCCTTGGTTAGTTTATCATGACCAACCCCAAACTCAATCATCTCCTTTTTATCCTTTTTATATTTAGCAATAGCATGGTAACATTCTTTAGTGATATTATAAATTAATTCATTATGTGACTCTTCAATAGATTCAAGTTCCTCCTCAAGAGAGACTTGATCCTTGATGCGTGTGATCACACGTTCGTTGGGAGACCCCAAGAGGAAGGTATGAAGAGTGCAGCGGCAAGTTTCCCTCAGAAAGAAACCAAGGTTGAATCGACCAGTAGGAGGAAGGAGTAACTTCAGAAGGTTGATGCCGCTGAGATGGTAGGGCACACTACCGGTTCAGCAGCAACGTGGAACCTACACAACACAATCAAATCACTTTTCCCCAACGAATCAGTGAGGTTGTCAATCTCACAGGTTTTGCTGAACACAAATAGGTTAAATGTATGGTGTGGAAAATAGTATGAAAACAGTAGCAGCAGTATGAGAGCAGTGGAAATAGTGGTTTTATTGTCAGTATGAGGAAATGGACTGGAATCCACAGTTCACTAGTGGTGTCTCTCTGTGAAAGATAAATAACATGTGTGGTGAACAAATTACAGCTGGGCAATTGACAAAAATGAAGGCTGCACTGTAGTGCATATGCAAGACATAGATATTACTATGTTATTTATGCGGGCATTACAACAAGATACATGGACCATCATCCAACTGCATCTATGCCTAATAATCCACCCTCCGAATATCATCCGAACAAACGTTGGGTATTAAGTTGCAAGCAACAGATAATTGCATTAAGCAAAGTGTGTAATGTAAACAATAACATCATCCCTAGACAAAGCATTGTTGTTTTCTCCCTAATGGCAACAACACATCCTCCATCCGTCATGTTTCTGTCACTCGAGCACAGATGCAAAGGAGGCATGAACCCACTATCGAGCATAAATACTCCCTCTTGGAGTTGCTAGCATCTACTTGGCCAGAGCATCTACTAATAACGGGGAGCATGCAAGATCATAAATAACATATACATGAAGATAACATGATAGATTGATAATCATAAGACATAGCATTCAACATTCATCGGATCCCAGCAAACACAACATGTAGCATTACATAAAGATGATCTCGATGATGTGAGGCAGCTCACGAGATCTGAACATGAGGCATAAAGTGGAGGATACAACCATCTAGCTACTACTATGGACCCGTAGTCCAGGGATGAACTACTCACGCATCACTTCGGAGGAGGGCATGGTGGTGTAGACACCTCCGGTGATGAATTCCCCTCCAGGCAGGGTGCCGGGGGGAGCTCGAGAACCCTCCCGATCTCGGGATGACGATGACGGCGGCCTCGGGTGTTTCTCAGGAAAAGGTGGTATATTACTAGGGTTGATATGTCGGGGGGATTATATAGGCGAAAGAGTGATGGAAGAGGACACCTAGGGGGACCATACCACCCCTAGGCGCGGCCAGGGGGCGCGCCTCCCTATGGTGTGGCCCCCCTATGGCCCCTCTCCGGGTCTCTTTGGGACTCCATGGAACCTTCGGGAGTTCTAAGACTTCCGGGCTTCGAATTTTCCAATTTCGAGAATATTCCAGAACAACTTTTCTGAAACTAAAAACAACAGAAAATAGGGAACTGGCTCTATGGCATCTCGTTAATAGGTTAGTCCCGGAAATCGATAAAAATGACATAAAGTGTATAGAAAACATGTGGGAAATAACATAAAAATAACATGGAACATCATAAATTAAGGATACGTTTATGACGTATCAACATCCCCAAGCTTAGTTCCTACTCGTCCTCGAGTAGGTAAACGATAAAAACACATAATTTCTGAGGTGGCTTGCTACCAACATGAACTTGATCATCAATAAGGTAAAAGCATATGTAAGCTGAGACCATAGAACTTTAACATAAGCATGATAAATAAAACTTTAATAATAAAGCATAGCAATCACCTTGCATCACGAGAAGTAACACAAATAAAATATCATGAATTAAAATGCATTGAAAGTTATACGTTTTTTCAAGTATAGAGAAAGCATGGCAAAGTGATATTTTGCTAGTCCTTCAGGGTGGGGCAAAACATAAATGCCAGGACACCTTCAAAGTTTATGAGGAAGACTAGAACAAATAATTTGAGAGCAGGCAATACCACATCATGAATCAATTAATAATGTTTCTGGGACAAATGCACATTAAACTCAGAATGGCAAGTATGCTCTCTCAACTATGCATAAAGTTAGAAGATGGAGACTCAACATAAAAGTCAAAGAAAGGCCCTTCACAGAGGGAAGCATGGATCACTCATGTGCTAGAGATTTTAATTTATTAAACAAAGGTATAAAATGTTTGACACTCCCCCCATATATCTTACACAAACCATGGCTAACTGAATCCTTGGGTGCCTGCCAACAATCACATACCGTGGAGGAGTGTCTATTTTTAGGGAGGTGTATGCTTATGTCAACGAATGGTAAATAGAAAATACAGTACGTCACAAGCCAAGTAGACTTCACAAGAGCGGCTCCCATCGAAGGACGCAACTGGTGTAGAAGGTCATCCATCTTTCTCTTTTGTTTACACAATTATGCTTTGACTAATAAATCAGGGGCAAAAATAGTGAAGAGAATTTGTTGTATTAATTTGGGGTTGGGCACCCCGCTGCCAGCTCTTCTATGAATTGGATAAGTGGATTAAGCCACTACTCTAGGGTGTGAAATCCAATCAACAAGTGATATAAATATTGTCTATTTACGTCCTCATGAGCAAAAACAGGAACACAAAACAGGAGTAATTTTGAAGGTTTTAAAGGTAACACATGAGCAATTTATTTGGAGTGGTAGTTAAATACCACATGTAGGTAGGTATGGTGCACACATTTGGCACACTTTGGTTTTTGGGAGTTGTATTGCACGAGTAGAGCTCATACTCAGTACAGGTGGAGGCTAGCAAAAGGCCGGGAGCGACAAATCAAGAGAGCAATAATGGCCATAATAATGCATAGGGACATAACATCATTAATCAAAGCATAAGTGGTACCACAAGTTCAAAAACTAAATGATCATAAAGGCTATTAGTGACTGGTTCATAGTCATAAACATGGTGTGAGCATGCGCCAAGTCAACCAAATAAAACATTCAAAGGAAAATACCACAAATTTATGCTTCAATATGACAAGAACAACTCATGATTATTTCAATGGCACATTAAACACTCTAAGGTATTTGAGACAAATCATTCTACTAAATAACCACTAGGCGTTAGAATTAAAATAACATCTAGCATGATATGAAAAATTCTAGCCACAGTCCATACAAGCTTCTATTTGCATCGTTTATAATTCTACCAAATGCAAAAGTTTCTTTTCCCAACAAGTACCATACAAAATATGTTTTAACAAAAACTCTCTAAATTATACAGCAAGCAAACATGAGATTACTCACAGAACAATAATAAAACTAACAGCTCTAAATAAGAGATACAATGAAAACAAGAATTTTCGGAGCAGCTAGAAGAAAAACCAAGAATACGAGCATAACGAGTATTCAAACAAAAAATAGGAGTGTGTATCTCTCCCAAACAAGTATGCTAGGTTCCAATGATATTATTTCAGCAAGGAAAACAAAATAAAACAAAATGAAAAATAACAGACGCTCCAAGTAAATTTCATATGATGTGACCGAATAAAAATATAGTTTCACTAGAAGTGACCTGATAAATGGTTGATGAAGAAGGAGATGCCTTGGGCATCCCCAAGCTTAGATGATTGATTCTTCTTATAATTTTATGTTATGAACCATGGGGGCATCCCCAAGCTTTGACCTTGCACTCTTCTTGATCACATATATCACCCTCTTCTCTTGACCCCTGAAAACTTCCTTCACGTACACCACACTCAAAGAGTAATTCGCATTAGAGGGCTAGTGCAACAAAAAAAAATATACATGGGTTATGTATGGGAAAAAGTGATATTGATACTTTTAAACATTATCTACAGACACTGATTTTTCATGAAGCAAAGAAATCCACTTGACATCGTAAAAGAGCAAATTCAAGAAAAATGGCAGAATCTACCAAAACCAGAACAATCTGTAAAGGCGATTTTTTTGGGGCACTAACACTGATCAAATCAAAAACCTTAAAGAACGAAAAAGTTGCATAATTAGATGAGTAATAAGCACAAAAACTTTCAGGTCATTCTGATCTTTTTGGATTTTTCACGATTATTTACGGCGGACAGCAGAAATCTGTTTCCTGCACAGAAATCCTAAAACCAACTCCAACTTTCGTCAGAAACTTTACTTGGCACTACTAATACATTAAAACAAAGGAGTTTATAAAGAAGTATAAATCCCATTGACTCAAAGAAAACAGAGAAAAACAAAACAAAAATAAAACCATGGGTTATCTCCCAAGAAGTGATTTTCTTTAACGCATTTTAGCTAGGCCCAGAAAAGTGGATTCAAGTAGTTTCAAGTGAAGAAGCATCCAAATTGTTACGAGGCTTACGTTTACCTTTCTTACCCTTATTCTTGCTTTTAGGGAACCAATGGTCTGCACATAGTTGAAGGGAATATGCCTGAGAGGCAATAATAAAGTGGTTATTATCTTATTCCTTGTTTATGATGAATGTTTATTTCTCATGCTAGAATTGTATTAACCGGAAACGTTGATACATGTGTGTTAAATAGACAAACAATGGTTCCTAGTAAAGACTCTATTTTAACTAGCTCATTGATTAATAGATGATCAAGGTTTCCTGACCATGAACATTGGATGTTGTTAATAACGGGGTCATGTCATTAGTAGAATGATGTGATGAACATAGAGCCAAAGTGAATATAGCAATGCGATCAAGTCGTTAAGTTACATTTTTATATCACACATACGAAGTAAATCTAATCCTTAGACCATGAGAACATGTCAATCACTAACACCGAAAGAGTGCTTTGATGTCATCAAACGTCACACCGTAACAGGGTGACTATAAAGGTGTCGTTGGATATTTGGAAAGTATTAGTTGAGGCTCATGGATCAAGAGTGGGATTTGTCCATCCAAATGACGGAGAGATATAATCTAGGCTCTCTTGATGATATCACATCAACACCGCTTGCAAGCATGTGACTAGGTCAGAAGGATGTCATATCATAGAACGACTAAAAGAGTACTTGTCGGTAACAAGATTGAACTAGGTATGGTTGATACCAATGATTGGATCTCGAAAAAGAAAAATATCATGAGACAAAGGGAATTGGTTACGACATTTATGGTTCACACGATCACTAGATTCATCGTTGAATGTGTAGGAGTCATTATGGATCTCCAGATCCCGCTATTGGCTATTGATAGGAGAGTGGTCTCGGTCATGTATGCATTATTCACGAACCATAGGGTGACACACTTAAGATTCGATGATGCGTTTGAGTGGATACGGAATATCGGAGAAAAGTCTGGACAACATCGAAATTGTTTCGAGTAATTTTGAAATAGTTCAAGGGGATTCTTATCAAATGGTTGTTAATATATTTAACAACTAACTCAAGGGGTCATATGTTAATGTTTGTTAATGGAATTAACAAATATTAAAATAAAGAAATAAAATTGTTTTATTTATTTATTAAAGAAAACCCTTGGGGTTTTGAGTGGGAATTAATGGAAGAATGAGTGGGTTGAGTGGAGACTCCACTCAAATGATGAGGGAGAGGTGGAGACACCCAAAAATTCGTGGCTGCCATCCCCTCCTATATAAGGAGGGGTGGAAGCTCCCTCTCCCACACACACACACTTGTGTCATCTCTTCCTCCCTCCTCCCGCTGCTCCACCACTTGTTCATGCGCTTAGCAAAGCCCTGGACGAAGTTTTATCCACCACACCACGACGTCGTGCTGCTGGAGTTCCGAGGGATCCTCTACTTCCGCTGCCCCGCTGGATCGAGGGAACATAGGTCGTCATTGAGCTGTACGTGTGACCGAGTGCGGAAGCGCTGCCGAATTGCAGCGCTCATCTTCACGATCTTGAGATCAATGTGAGTACGACTACATCACCAACGAGATTTGATCTTGTAACGCTTTGTGTCTTCGAGGGTATGTTTTCCTCAAGACTCTCTCTATGTCCGTTGCCTTTCATCTCCTAGATTAGAGCTTGGCCTTTCGGGTGTCTCTCGCGTAGGAAAATTGTAATAATACTCAAGCATCTAAGCTTGGGGATGCCCAAGGCATCCCCTTCTTCATCAATCATTTATTAGGTCACTTCTAGTGAAACTATATTTTTATTCGGTCACATCATATGAAATTTACTTGGAGCATCTGTTATTTTTCGTTTTGTTTTATTTTGTTTTCCTCGATGCAATAATATCATTGGAACCTATCATCCTTGTTTGGGAGAGAGACACACTCTGCTTTTTCGTTTGAATACTCGTTATGCTCTTATTCTTAGTTTTTCTTCTAGTTGCTGCAAAGATTCTTGTTTAGCTCTTGTTTTCATTGCATCTCTTATTCAGAGTTGTTCGTTTTAGTAGTGTTATCTTAGTACTATCATTTTTTCTTGCTGTATCATTTAGAGAGTTTTTGTTAAGACATATTTTGTACGGTGCTTGTTGGGAAAAGAAACTGTTGCATTTGGTAAAATTATACACGATGCAAATAGAAGCTTGTATGGACTGTGGCTAGAATTTTACATATCATGCTAGATGTTATTTTAATTCTAAAGCCTAGTGGTTATTTAGTAGCATGATTTGCCTCAAATAGCTGAGAGTGTTTAATGTGCCATTGAAAGAATCATGAGTTGTTCTTGTCATATTGAAGCATAAATTTGTGGTATTCTCCTTTGAATGTTTTATTTGGTTGAGTTGGCGCATGCTCACACCATGTTTATGACTACGAACCAGTCACTAATAGCATCTATGATAATTCAGTTTTTGAACTTGTGGCACCACTTATGCTTTGATTAATGATGTTTATGTCGCTATGCATTATTATGGCCATTATTGCTCTCTTGATTTGTCGCTCCCAGTCTTTTGCTAGCCTCCACCTGTACTGAGTATGAGCTCTACTCGTGCAATCCAACTCCCAAAAACCAAAGTATGCCAAATGTGTCCACCATACCTACCTACATGTGGTATTTAACTGCCACTGCAAAGTAAATTTCTCATGTGTTACATTTAAAACTTTCAAAATTACTCATGTTTTTTGTTCCTGTTTTAGCTCATGAAGACGTAAATAGAGAATCTTTATCTCACTTGTTGATTGGACTTTCACACCCTGGAATAGTGGCTTCATCCACTTATCCAATTGATAGAAGAGCTGGCAGCGGGGTGCCCAACCCCAAATTAATACAAACAATTCTCTTCATTATTTTGGCCCCTGATTTATCAGTTAAAGAATAATTGTGTAAACGAAAGAGAAAGAGGGATGCCCTTCTACACCAGTTGTGTCCTTCAAATGGGAGTCGCTCTTGTGAAGTTTAGTTGGCTTGTGACGTACTATATTTTATGTTTACCATTCAATGACATAAGCATACACCTCCCTAAAATAGACACTCCTCCACGGTATGTGATTGTTGGCAGGCACCCGATGATTCGGTTAGCCATGTTTTGTGTAAGATGGATACGAGGAGTGTCAAACATTTTATATCTCTGTTTAATAAAATAAAAGCTCTAGCACATGAGTGATCCATGCTTCCCTCTGCGAAGGGACTTTATTTTACTTTTATGCTGAGTCTCCATCTTCTAACTTTATGCACAGTTGAGAGAGCATAGTTGCCATTCTGAGTTTAATGTGCATTTGTCCCAGAAACATTATTAATTGATTCATGATGTGTTATTTCTTTCTCTCAAATTATTTGTTCTAGTCTTCCTCATAAACTTTGAAGGTGTCCTCGCATTTATGTTTTGCCGCACTCTGAAGGACTAGCGAAATATCACTTTGCCAGGTTTTCTCTATACTTGAAACAAACGTATAACTTTCGATGCATTGTTATTCATGATCGTTTATTTGTGTTACTTATCATGATGCAAGGTGATTGCTATGCTTTATTATTAAAGTTTCATTATCATGCTTGTGTTGAAGTTCTATGATCTCAGCTTACATATGTTTTTACATTATTGATGATCAAGTTCCTGTTGGTAGCATGTCACCTTAGAAATTATGTGTTTTTATCGTTTACCTACTCGAGGACGAGTTGGAACTAAGCTTGGGGTTGTTGATACGTCATAAACGTATCCTTAATTTCTGATGTTCCATGTTGTTTTCATGTTATTTCCTACATGTTTGCTATACACTTAATGTCAGTTTTATCGATTTCTGGGACTAACCTATGGACAAGATGCCACAGAGCCAGTTCTCTGTTTTCTGTTGTTTTTAGTTTCAGAAAAGTTGTTCTGAAAATATTCTCGGAATTGGAAAATTCGAAGCCCAGAAGTCTTAGAATTCCCGATGGTTCCACGGAGTCCCAAAGAGACCCGGAGAGGGGCTACAGGGGGGCCACACCATAGGGCGGCGCCCCCTGGCCGCGCCTGGGGGTGGTCTGGCCCCCCGGGTGCCCTATGCCATCGCTCTTTCGCCTACATAATTACCCCGACATATTAAACCTCGAAATATACCAATTGTTTCCGAGAAACACTCGAGGCCTCCGTCATCGTCATCCCGAGGTCGGGAGGGTCCTGGAGCTCTCCCCGGCACCCTGCCGGGAGGGGAATTCATCACCGGAATGGGTCTACACCACCATGCCCTCCTCCGAGGTGATGCGTGAGTAGTTCATCCCTGGACTACGGGTCCATAGCAGTAGCTAGATGGTTGTCTCCTCCACTTTATGCCTCATGTTTAGATCTCGTGAGCTGCCTCACATGATCGAGATCATCTTTATGCAATGCTACATGTTGAGTTTGCTGGGATCCGATAAATGTTGAATGCTATGTCTTCTAATTATCAATCTATCATGTTATCTTCATGTATATGTTATTTATGATCTTGCATGCTCTCTGTTATTAGTAGATGCTCTGGCCAACTAGATGCTAGTAACTCCAAGAGGGAGTATTTATGCTCGATAGTGGGTTCATGCCTCCTTTGCGTCTGTGATCGAGTGATAGAAACGTGAGGAATGGAGGATGTGATGTTGCCATTAGGGAGAAAACAATAATGCTATGTCTAAGGATTATGTTATTGTTTACATTACACAATTTGCTTACTGCGATTATCTGTTGCTTGCAACTTAATACCCAATGTTTGTTCGGATGATGTTCGGAGGGTGGATTATTAGTCATAGATGCAGTTGGATGACGGTCTATGTATCTTGTTATAATGCCCGCATGAATCACATAGTAATGTTTATGTCTTGCATATGCACTACGGTGCAACCTTCATTTATGTCAATTGCCCAGCTGTAATTTGTGTTGGGAATATGCCCTAGAGGCAATCATGTATGATGTAATTCCCACTGTATTCATAAAGTTATTAAGTTGTCCTTGTTTTGAACATCTGATATATGTCATTGAATATGTGATTCGATTGTGGAACTATATATTCATGATTGTTCATACTAGATTGTCCTTGGTCATTTAGGTTGTGCTGGACACACACCCTAGACTAATGTGAGTGTTGGCTGATGACACGGTTCCACTTGTCATGGGCATGGTGATGCCATTCCAACGTTCACGGACTTGGCTAAAGAGTTTAGCAAGTCGGACTGACCCACATTGAGATGCAACGATCAAGTCGTCATTTGCATGTCTCAATCAATGTAATCCTTAGACCTGAGGTTGTTGCACAATCAGAGTTGTGGATCACCGACTTAGGTTCTGTCAAACGTTGTTCTGTGACAAGGCAACTATAAAGGCAGAGTTCGGGTCGAATGAGAAGCAAGCTGCGTGATGTGGATAATCAAGATGGGATTTTGCCCCTCCGAATGGAGAGATATTCTCTGGGCCCTCTCGAGTGATATGATTCAGGAAGCATGGCCATGCACAACTCAGTTAAGTGTTAACTGTGTCTATTGACTAAGAGTTAGTCAGGTCAATCACATATCACGGATCGAGAAGAGAGTTGAGCTATTTAAGGGATGACGATAAATCGCCTATAGCTCGACAAGGTATATCGTGAGGCAAAAAGGACTAAGATGAATATCACATTGAAAGGTATGTCGTCATGACTCAATGGTACTTGGGAGTCGGCACGTTCTGCTAGGAGCCGCTACCGATTGATCGATTGGGAGTTGGACTCAAATCGTGTCCAAGTCGCCATGAGCCTGCAGGGTCGCACACTTAAGAGCGGGAGCAAGTATTGGTTGGGTTGGACCCGAACCGGAAATGGACTGAGTTAGTGAGTCGGACTCACAGAGGGAATGGGCCACAAGTGTTGTGCAGCCCATTACCATACGCTATATAAAGAGGGGCGCAGGTTGCCCAGCGGGCACGTTAGTCCACTCTCCCATGCGTTGGGAACCCTAGCTCCACTCAGTCCAGCCGCCGCACTGGACCTAGCAGTCCGCCATCGGAGCTCCTCCTCGTACGTGTGGATACCGGCAGAGGTGCTGTACGTTCAGCACTTCGACGTTCGAGGGATTGGATCGGCCGGATCGGATCGTGGGACTGCACTGCCCCGACGCGCTTCATCGATAATCCGCAACCGCGCGTCTAGTGGTAATCATCGTGGCCTTCTACCTCGGCTAGATCTTGGGAGTACCGCGTAGGAAAAAGTTTTCGTTTATCTCTACGCGTCCCAACAATTTGTTCACCACACATGTTATTTATCTTTCACGGAGAGACACTACTAGTGAACTGTGGACCCCGGTCCATTTTCCTCATACTGATAATACACACATTGCTTCTACTGTTTTCACACTGATGCTACTGTTTTCATACTATTCTCATACTATTTTCCACACCATACGTTTAACCTCTTTGTTATCAGCAAAACTGGTGAGATTGACAACCTCACTTCTTCGTTGTGGCCAAGTGATTTGATTGTGTTGTGTAGGTTCCACGTTGCTGCTGAACTGGTAGTGCGCCCTGCCATCTCAGCTGCATCAACCTTCTAAAGTTACTCCTTCATCCTACTGGTCGATTAAACCTTGGTTTCTTTCTGAGGGAAAACTGTTGCTGTGCTCATCATATCTTCCTCTTGGGGTTTCCCAACGAGTGCAAGACCTGCACCATCACTCACCATCATGCATATAGAAGCCTTCGACCTCATTGCTCAAGGTATCATACCTATTCCTCTTCATGCTTTCATTCCCCACAAACATGACTACTATAACATCCCATGTTTCCTTGGTGGTGGAGTTTGTTGAAGATGGTGCATGTGGTTTGGACCCACGGCTTGTTGAATCATGGACAAGGCATTGTAGTTCAGTTGACAATCTACTGCTTCTCTTCTTGTAAAGTTCTTGGGGTCACGAGGCTTGTATCCATCTTGAGTGACCCTCCAAAGCTCAATACAAGAAGAGATCAAGTCAGTTTTAATATAATATTGCCATTGATCAAAAGTATGTGCATCAATTTTAGGAGGATAACCTCTAGGGATGATATGAAGATGTGGGACCGGAGGATCGGGAGAGTATCATCCTTCGACATTGTGGTAATCGTCCTTGTCATCCATTTCCTTAGAAGTGTGTTTCTTAGGGGAATCACTTTCAGCTTGCCCACCCTTATCCCCATATTTATCTCCCCCTCCCCCCCCGGTATTTCTACCGAAGGAGATGAACTGGAAGTCTCCGGTTCCTTTGATTTCATGAGTTGCAACAAGAGATCTCGCAACTCAGAAATTTGGACATCTATGGATGAGATCAAGGAATTTTGCAAATCCTTGAGATCATCCATAGTGACTTGTGCCACAGAATCGGTGAATACCAGATCATCGGCCACACTAAAACTCTTAGGCAGTTAAGCCCTAAATAAGAGCCGAAGCTCTGATACCAATTGAATGGATAGTATGGGCACCTAGAGGAGGGTGAATAGGTGCTACGACCAATTTTAATTTTTCTTCAAATTAAGGCTTGACACAAAGGTAAATTCTCTAAATATGAAATTAGGTGAATTTACTTATATGACAATAATAATAATAAACACAATACAAGCACAATGTAAAGGAGAAGGAATGAGGTAACCGATAATGGAAGCACACGTTGATACAAATGTAATCCCGAGTTCCTCCTTTTTAGGGGAGTATGCCTCGTTGCAGGGGTGTGAGTTTCGCCATGCATGCCTACTAAACGCCACAAAGGCCTCATCCTATTCTCCGATGAACAATGCCACAAAGGCCTACTCCACCTTCCACTATTGATCCCCTTTGAGGCGGGAATCGAATCCTTTACAACGAGCTTGAGGCACACACCCACAACCAAATTTGGGGCTCCCAAGAATCACCAACAACCAACAAGTGTAGTAATGGAGTCTAGGTTTTCTACAAAGAAAACCTAGACTCAAATCCCTCAAGTGAATGAGGGGGAAATGAAGAACGGCTTGGTGAAGATATGGATCGGGTCCTTCTCCTTCAATCCTCTAAAGATCATCGAGTCTGGATAGAGGGATTGCGAGAAATCTAGGATTTTGTGAGCTCAATAAATGCACATTAATGACTTGGACGAACTAGCTCACTTGGGGAAGAAGGAGGGGTATTTATACCCCCTCCATAAATGTGGCCGTTGGAGCAGGAATCTGGTACCCGATATTCCGGTTCCAACTTGAACCAAAAATTCTGGTTTGCTTTCTTATTTAGATCTGGATTTTGAAGGCAGTTGGCTTCTACTGGAAATTCCGGTTACTTCAAATAATCCGGTAGAAATTTCTGGTTCATCTCTATTCTGAACAAACTTCCCAACCGGAAATTTCGGTTGGTCTAGAAATTTCTGGTTGATCTCTGTGTTTCCAGCTTCTATTCCTTAGACGTTTTGCTCTCGAATATTCCAGTTGGTCTAGAAATTTTTGGCTAAATTCTGTGATAAAACTGGGTTTAAATTTTCCCAACCGGAAATTCCGGTTGCATATGAAATTTCCAGTTGATACAAGTACAAAAATCGGCAGATCTAACTTCACAATTTTTTGGTGTTCGATGCGGATGAACAAATAGACACCTGACCACTTAACACCTTGATAAATAATATCGTTAGTATTGTTAACTAACACTCAAAACAATAGGAATTAAGAAATTTGCTTTCAGTTGCTCAATGGAAGGTGTGGGAGAATCACGTACACCGTATAATACCACATGCGCAACTCAGACACGTCCCATCAACAATGATGAGACCTTTGTGACCAAAGCTCAGATTCTGAAGGAATCATACCGGAGACTCCAGGGTACTAGGCTGGAGACTCTAGTGCGGTAATCGATGAAGACTCCGTACCTAGGGCATCCAAACACTCCGACCGCAAGATTTCTGGAATGGGAGTGTAAGAGCTACAGAAGGAGTAACGCTCTGATGCCCCCTTTGCATATTTCTGGACTATGCCCGGAGACTTTGGAATGCTTCGGCATGGCCGGAAGGTTACGAAAAACATTTGGTTTCCGGTCTTCAGGCCGAAGACTCTGATGTAAGTTTTCCTGCAACGGCTAGAATTCTGGAGAGACTATATAAATCGTTTTCCTATCCTAAGAAGGGAATCACGACCAAAATTGAAACACCACCATTGTTGAAGACCCCCAAACTCACAATTCTCTCTCTGTATCCACTCAAACACTTTGCCCTTTGTGTATTTGAGAGAGAAGACCTAGATACACATTCGTACCCAAGCGATTTGATTTTCCCCTTTATTACATTTAGGAACTTGTTACTCTTTGGGTTTGTTGGACCCCTAGGAGGTTTTTGGTCCTTTGTGGCTTGGCTAGCCACAAAGACATTATCATGAGCAACCAATTGAGTTGTGGCGTGTGGCCCTACCTTTAAGCATCGAGTTTTGTTGGCTCGGTGGATTTGATGAGGATCCTCCAAGTTGTGGAATGTGCCTCATCCTTGTGAAGGTTCTAATTTTCAACCTCAACGACAACATAGTGATTCGTGCCTACCCACTTTGGTGGTCGGACACGAAGGAGATACATTGTGCCATCTGGAGGAGATTAACTTCCATTGGGAAGTGAATTTAAGGATAAATCTTTGCATCATTGTGTTGGTTATCTTTCAACCTACCTTTACTTGTTATTGCTAGTAGTGCCTAATAGGTAATATTATACTAGGTTGTATCTTGCTCATCATATAGGATTGTCCACATAGTTGAATAATCTAGACAATCTATATTTTTGCAAGCCTTGATTGAGAAACAAGTAAAATTTGTAGTTGCCTACTCACCCCCTCTACTCAACTCTTCGATCCTTTCAGTTGCACAATAGGATGTTGAGCAATAGGTGGTTGAGCAATAGGATATTGAGTAAAATTGTAGTTGCCTACTCACCCCTCTACCAAAAACCAACGTGAACCAAGGACGGGGATCCCCTTACGTTGCCTATCCTGCCTTTCAGTCACTAACATGTGGGACCCACCAGCCCATGGCCTACCTGCCAGGCCCAAAGTCAGGGCAAGGCAGGGATAGAAAACTTAGGGGATCCATGTCCATAAACCAAAACATTCATGTGTGTCGTAAGGTGTTCCGTGTGATCATCTAAGATGACGTAATGTGTTTAATGTGATCAGCTAAGATGAAGTGATTAATGTGTCACAGAACTCTGAACAGCTAGTTCCTGATAGTATCAAAGAGGAAGGGGCCATAGCCGTCTTCCTTAACAAGCCCTCGAGCCTCCTCTGCGCCAAAATGGTTTCCATGCTCCATTGGATGATTTTTCGATATCGCGGTATCAAGCTCGAGTAGGATCATTCAAAAGAAATAAAACAAATGGTTTCTCGGCATGGTTTCTTCAGCTGGATGCCTCCGTTCGGTCATTTAGCACAAACTTCACTACAGGTACATGAATACTTTCTATTTGGGTTATGAAGACAATGCACGCATGGATCTTTTTAGCCGAATGATAGACCTCTATAAGGATCAAGTGGCTTCAGGAGCTCTAGTAAATTCCCAACAAGTTATCCAAGGTAAAAGAATCATTAACATTGGCTGGGCCATCTTTCCAAGTTGTAAAACTTCGGTTATATGAGCTGAAAAAGGCTTATCGAGAACATATACTAAAATGTTGTATTCGCAACATGTAGTGCTTCGAAACTGTATTGGGCCTCCCCTTCTCCCTCAATATGGATACAAAGATGGACATATTAATAGCTTAATGTATCTCAACACTATGTTGTCTCATACTACCACCTCCAATAATCCCTTTGGTTGAAGGCATTGAACCCATCACGAACATGAGGAGCTAAATCATCAACAAACTCAAGTGGTCCAAGCTCCTTTGTTTGTTCCTCAATCTAACCTTTATCTTCCAACGTCTTCCAAAAATTGAAGGAGAACAACATATGGCATTGATGTTGGTAGTAACAGGACCATCTACTTCAATAGTGGAACCACATAAGGAATAAGTATAGAGAAATACCTTGATCCTGAGATGTTGCCATCTTATTCTTCTCCCTTGATGACCTAAAGATGTTGAGGTGTACTACCCCAATGCTCTAGTGCTCTAATTCATCAATTTTTTCTTGAAGTGTTGTGTGGACCTTTGATGATTCTCTTCTGGTCAGGTTTAGATCATCTCCTTATATAGACATCACCATGCACTAGGGTGACACCTATCCCTACTGTAGTTCGGTTGGTACAGTAGGGCGGTTGCTGTAGTAGGTCCACATATCGGGGCAAAACTATCCTCTACCTTGCTAGTGTTTGTCCCGTCGATCACTGCTCTAACAAGTGAAACAACACAAATTACTGCCACGACTGACAAAGAAACAATAACTATCACGGCACTATGTCGTGGCAGAGAAATCGTTCGAAAAATGTTGTCGCGCTGATGGAGTGTGGACACACGTTCGTTGGGAGACCCCAAGAGGAGGGTATGAAGAGCACAATAGCAAGTTTCCCTTAGAAAGAAACCAAGGTTGAATAGACCAGTAGGAGGAAGGAGTAACTTCAGAAGGTTGATGCAGCTGAGGTGTCAGGGCGCACTACTGCTTCAGCATCAACGTGGAACCTACACAACACAATCAAATCACTTTGCCCCAACGAAGCAGTGAGGTTGTCAATCTCACCGGTTTTGCTGAAAACAAAGAGGTTAAACATGTCGTGGGATAATCACGGCAGACGTTACCGGGGGTAACTTATCTTGGGGCAAGACGACTCTGGTGTTTGGGAGAGGGTTTAGCTCAAGGGAAAACATGATGATATGCGATCTGGTAGCCGGCAATCAAGTCGCCGAGTCTTCAATCTCGATCTATTAATTCAACTCTCGTATTACACTGGATACTTGATACCTAGCGATATTGCTCTAACTCTTGGGTCTCCCTCGTCTAACCCTAGGGGCCGGCTTATATAATATCCGGACCCCCTGGCTTACTCTCCAAGGCGCACTCTGAATCCTACCCGGACACCGCTTACAAACCCTAAGCTTCCTTACCGGAACCCACAATCCGGGTTACCAGGCCTACGATCTTGGGCCTTCTAGAAGCTCCTTTATCCTTAGCCGGGTCTCGCGCAGCGTCCTTTGGGCCGAGTTATACCTCGGCGTTGGCCTACCGGGTTATCATCCCTCCATCAGTAGTCCCCAGAATAGCTTGGGCTTCACGGGATTCTCCTTGAAGCGCACGCTATTCCCTGCAAAAATATCAACATTCAAGTTCATAGAGGCCGGGTTAGATTGCTTTGATAAACAGCTGGGCCCAACTCCATGGTGGCCATATGGTAACCCGGCTCTCTCCAAGTCTATCGCTTATTTCTCCGGGTCAGTGCCCTGATAATGATGCCAAGGATCCGGCTTACTTCACTTATCTAACTTTTTCCCTCGATACATACTCGCTTACAGGGTTGGAGGACGAAGAGGACAAGGACGAGGAGGACCCGGAGGCCACCGAGTCTGATCAAGAAATAACAGTCGGGACCAAACGAAAGGACAGAGGGGTGGTATCCAAGGTTCCTTTCTCCTATATGTCCTCCGAACCCTACTCCTTTGATAACATGCGCAAAATTAACCATCAATTATCAAACTCATCATACTTGAAGGACCCTTTTCCGGCAAAGCGTAGAGTGACCCGGAGTTCCCCGGGTGACGATCCCCTCAACCCGGGCATCTCCACCTCACCAGTCCACCGCACCGGTACTCCTCCGCCTCATTCTTCCAAGTCCCCTCAGCGTCACCCTTCCCCCAACCATCCACGGGCCGGGCAGTTCCGGGTTCCGCTATCGGTTGATGTAACAGCTTCATCTGCTTCCAGCAGCGAGCTCCCACCAGATTTCACCGTGAACGCCGGGTAAGTCTTCACTATATGATATCCTTATATACCTGATAATTTTCATCCACTGTCGCTAACTATCTCTTTTCTTTCTTCCTTAGTGCCCAAGCCACACTTAGTGACTTGGAGAACATGGGGACGGATAAGCCGAAGACGGATGAGCCGACTGATGATATGGACGCCGCGACTGGCGGGGATGTTGAAGGCAATCAAGAACAAGATCCCTTTGTTGACTCGGCTCACCAGGCAGCCGGGTCTCCAAAGTCGTCCGAAGAGGCAGTGGACGAGGAGATTGAGATCCTGGACACAAGGGTGAGTCCTCCAAACCCGGACACCCAGACAGTCCGGGTATCAACCCCAAAGTCGGGGAAAGTTCCCCCGCCACGCGATCAAGCAGCCGGCTCTTCCGGTGTCAGTCCTGAAGACATGACGTTCTCCCAGATGCTTGATGCCCTGCACACCTTGAGGGCCGATGAAGAGAATATCTTAGAAGCTTTGATAGCTAAACATGAGGTAAATCCGAGCAATATTGCATGTATCATTATCTAGTCCCCAAGTTCTGAGTGAATTTATTGATAATTTGCTTGGGACTTCGTGGTATAACCGATTGATAGCTTGCTTTTTATCCGGCTAATCCTTCCTTGTGCCCACGCAGGCCTTCGTTACCCAATCTGAGAAAGCATTGGCGAAGGCCACCAAGCTTGCTGAGAAGGAGGCGGCTCTACGCGAGTCGGCTGAAGCTGAAGCTAGGAGGAGCGGGAAGATCACAAGGAAGTATAGAAGGAGGGCTCATGCAGCAGAAGATAGGCTGACGACACTTTCTGTTCAAATCGCTGATACATATCGTGCTTTGACCGGTATAATTCTTAACTTGATAATCATGATCCGGGTTCTCATTCTGATAAATAGCCGGGTTTCCTTATTCGTTGAGTTTTCTTGCAGGTCTGGATGAAGTAATCCCGGACGAAGATGACATTGCCAAGTTGAAAACCATCAAGAGCACTCTCCGGCAGCTCTGTGCCGGAACCAAATGGATTCTTGAAGAACTGCGATGGCCGGGTGTTGGGCACGGCAACCTGAAGAAACTGCTGGACGCATGCTCCACTATTCCCGAGTGGATTTGGCATTGGAAGCGCTCGTCCTGCCGGGTTGGAGTGACCCGGGGGCTTGCGCTGGCTAAAGCTTATTTTCCTAAGCTCGAGCCGGCCAAGCTTATGGGCGGGTTTCCGGAATTTAATCACGATGGATCAAAGTTCTCCCCGAAGAATTTCAAGGCCATCCAGAGGGAAGTCCGTCACCCGGCCAGCATGATTGCCGATGGTTTGGACCTTAGTGTCATTATTCCAGCGTATGATTCTGACGACAAGGCTATCAAGTTGGATCTTCCCAAGCCATACGATATGCTAGCCCGATGGAAGGCGGAGGTGTAAGGACCCCAGACCGGCAGTCTGAAACCCTACGTATGCATACATTCACGATCCCAGAAAGATCAGTCGTGAACAACATACACAGTTGGCACACAGAAATACATCATCCATTACACGAATACATAAAGGTATTACACAAATGATCACATGATCAAGTTTAACTCAACTGCCATGAGGGCAGGGAACTTAACAAACACAGCGGAAGACAAATACAAACACAACGTAGATGAGCCCAAGTCACGCCTTAACCTACAGGCTGCTGACCCGGAGACGATCCTAGTTCGCAAAGCCGTCAGCTCCGTACTTCTCTTCGTAGATCTCCTTTGGAGACTCCTTCTCCAAATCTGATAAGTAGATACCAGGGGCGAAACCATAATGAGTACATTTGAATGTACTCAGCAAGACATCCATCATGTCACTTACCAACATGCAAATATGCTTATATGGTGGACTAGGTAGGCTATAAATAGGGTTCACTATCAATGGTGTTCATATAAGATGACACCACAGTTGCAGTCAGGTTAATCTGTATCTTCGTTGAAGAAGATACTTCAGAAGAAGAATAATATAGTTTTATTTCTCTTGTAGATATCGCATGTACAAGAGGTTTTGTAAAGCTTTGTTAAAGAATATTTTCTCTTTGCAAAACTTCTTGGAATCAGCTTCCAGAATTCTTGCTTAGAGTAGAAAAGGTTTTCTTTGCAAAACATTTTGTTTTGTATAACATTATCTGGCTTTTCATCATCGACGATACCTCCACGGTATAAGTTTCCATTCCTTTCCGAACTTCACAAGTTCAATACTTCCTTTCCAAAATTCCCTTTTTGAAAACATTGACACAATGCTAGCTACATGGCCATTCAACTGTCCATATCCGAGGACGCGGCTTCTTCGAAAAAGTTGTACTCTGCAGAGGTGTACACATCCACCAGATCCAGTACACCTCCCGTGAAACAACCACGGACTGTAACAACAGTATGTAAACATCAGGTATCTGATCATAACCATCCACTATGTTCAAGCTAGAATATGCCTATCTCTTCAGTTGAGTTTAATCTCCTCGGCACCATGTCGCACATCGCCATGACAGGAGACTCAACCGATGCAACCGGAGGGAAAATTAATCCCACACTTTTTATGTCTCAACATTGGGAGTTTTGACGACATTCGGTTCGAGGGTACGATGTCCCTTATAGCGATTGAGATAGCACACACTAATAAGAACAAACTTCAAGTTAAGCCCCGTGCCCATGTTGGGGTAGGGTGGCAGTACGGTAAAGGTTGTCCGGCGAAGACTAGGTTATGTGTCATTTTTGAAAAACACCACCTTCTCAAAAAGACCACTTCCACATTCCTCCGGAGAACAAGGATCCGCCTTTTCTCCGGGTTTTTCCGTAAAGCCTTTATTTTGTAGAATCACAATTTTAGGGTGTCCACTTAGGGACTAATATATTTGATGGTAATAAATACCATATGGTGGCCTATGGGCTTGGTATTACCAAGTTTAACTACTGGCATAATAATAACCTATAATATAGTATAGTAGTAATTTCCACCTCAAAAATAGTTTTGATAACCAAGTTTTTTGGTAAAACTTCAGAAGTAAAACATGCATGATATTTAATGGTAAGTATTGTATCAGCAAGCAATCAGGATGGCTTGCCTCAAGTCTCTTAATGTCCCTGGCCTTGAAGCAAATCGAACTTGACGCACAGCTCCACAACTGCTTCCTCTCCTTCTTCGCGTTCTAGCGTCGTAAAGCAAATAAAAGACACACTCTCAGGTCTAAAAGACAAACAACTTAGCTAAGAAACACATACAGCAACAAATGTTTATTCTCGAGTTCTCTCGGAACAATAACGCGAAAACTATCTCACATAACTCTCACGGCCCAAAACTGTCGTCATGCACTATGTATGGTTTAGAAAACCATATCCCACATCATACATACCATATATGGAGTGGTATACCACTCTCATAACAAGATATATGAGAAGCTAAAAATATAGCTTGTGGGTGCAGAAGGTTAGGTTGCTAAGGTAAAACAAAACAGACAGAGTAATACCCATGGCAGTGGGTATTTCTCTCCTCAAGCAACTATTACTTTAAGTGTTCATGATTTTTAGTTGGATGTTTTAGTTCCACAAGATACTCTTAAACACAAGAATAACATAAGTATAAACTCATGCTAAGGCAAAACATTCCAACAAAAATCCAAACAACAAGCAAACACACCACAATAGAATAGACTATTTATCCACTATGTTCTTGTTTACTAGAGGTTTTGGAATCCATCCATTATAAAAAAAAATTATCAAACAACCAGTACCTAAAAACAAGGATAACAAGTAATAAAAACAATCTAAAACACAATCATCACTCAAGGTAATATCCCTATCAAAAACATAGAAACAGCACTGCACTGATAACACACAAGTGTGGAAATTCTATACAAACATGCTATAAGGAATATTTGTATTCTACAACTATAGCACAAGAAACTAAATGATTCATGGAATCATAACAGAATTAATAACTTCATAAATATGCTATAATAAACTCATACACTCATAAGACAAAAGATGGCAACACTAGAGCAAAATTCACCATTTTCTAGTGGTGACACTAGTTCAACACTAGAGAAGCAAACAATGTTACTATGATGCTTAATTCTAAACAAGAAAGTCATGATCATAAAATGTACCTAATAACAGTACACAAAACTTACACAAGCTAGCAAGCACAAACATCAAAACAATCCCATGAAACAACCTTTAACATGCATAAATTAATTCTAGCAATTTATGTTTTTCTTAGACAATTTCTAGCAAGCAAGCAAGGTATAACTTACACAACCAGTAGCTATGCAAAAAAAGAAAAGTTATCTAAACCTTTTCAAAAATCCAAACACTCAATTTAAAATCATCCACAAACAATCTATCAATCAAAAGGAATTCAGTTTATTTGCAAACAATTTAATTTAGCACTCAATAGTGAATCATCTCTTAACAAGATACTCCTAAGGAATATTATGCTAACAAATGGATCACACCTAGCATACTAGTAGAATCCTTATAAGAACTAAACTTCTCACTTGCATAAGTGAAAACAAACCATTATATTTTCCATGGTGGAAAATATCCCTATCAACCACATAATGAAAACATGTTAATTTCTCACATGTGCATAGTTGGGAAATTTCATCCATAACCAAGATGCAATGGGACCAGTGGGTTATGGGACCATCTATATCAAGGTAAATGAGGTTCTAAGCCTCTGGTGACTCATGACAAAATTAGTATAGCGAAATAAATAAAACAATGCTATTTATTCTAGTGCATACAGGACTAGTGCATAAGAATAACAAAACCTACACATGCTTCACCTTAAAAACACATGCAAGCTATCAGAGACAAAAGCATCAAAATAACAGTACCAAAATGGTACTGGATCTATAGCAAACATAGCACAAAAATTATCAAGGTATTAACACAAGGATCTAGCTCTCACAATAATCCCAAAGAATTAAACACTAGAACAATAACAAATGCTACTCATGCTTTGCTATAAGATCACATGCAAGTTAATGAAGATAATAGCATATAAATCACAGTATCAAAATGGTACTGGACTCAACACAATAATAGCACAAAAATAGGTAACAAGCACACAAGGAGTTGGTTCACACAAAACATCAAATAAATAATCTAGTGAAACAACATATGCTACTTCTTTAGCCATAATATATTGCAAACATGCACACACTTTGTGTGGTAGATGTACTGCAAGGAAACAACCTAATAACCAGATTCAACACATCTCTTCATCCTAGGAACAAGGATTAAGTCAACCAAGCATTTCATTTTAACAAAAACAAATAAAGAAGTCCAAACAGAAAAGCTTCTGTTTCTAGATCTGTCCACCAAAAATAATCTAGAGCTCAAAAAATTAATCTAAGCTAGGATAAGGTAGATCCACTCAATACCAAACTCATCCAATTGGGTTTGCTCCAAAATTCATTTTTAAACTCCTTATAAAAATCAAAGAAAAGGCTACTGGTCCTTTAGTAATTTGGATGGCATTTTCATTATACAACTCTCCTTGATGTGAGTTTTGGCTTATTGGATTGATATTTTCAATACCTATCCAGATCAGTTGAGTTTGTTCCATTTGATTATATATTTTAAAAGTTATGGCCAAAACATTCTCAGAGATAGTCTGTGGCAAAACAGTCATTGTGTCCAAAATATTTGCCCAAATCCAGATCTGCAACTTTGTCATGGCTTGGATTTCATGTATGTATGTCCATGATTTTTCTCAGATTTTATTGTGCAGTCTTTATATTTTTAACAAGCCTAAAGTAAATGCCTCAGATCTGTCAAAAAAATAAAAGAATAAAGTCATCACAGCATGGGCTGGGTCCACTGCGGCTGCGGCCCAGCAACGCGCGAGCGCGGCCCAGCGCAGCGCAGCGCACGTACGCGGCGCGGGAAAACGGCCGTTCGAAGGGGAGCGTCGATCTCCGATCGAACGGCCCCTCACCTTCTTCTTCCTCTCCTCACTCTCTCTCTCTTCCCGACCGGAGAGAAACAAGCCGTGGCTCACCTTGGGGGGCTCGGGAAGGGAAGGCGCGGGCTCGGGGTGGCTGCTGTGTGGTAGGGGCACCGAGGGGTGGTCACCGCGGCGGCTGGCGCGGCTCCTAGCGGCGGCGCTCCAGGCGATGCCCGCGGCGGCGAGGTGGATGGCGGCAGCGCTCCTGTGCACCAGGGAACACGAGGGGATGTCAGGGAGACTCAGAGAGAGTTGGGGGACGCATCCAAGGCAGAGGGAAGGGAAGAAAAGGCTCGGGTTGAGTGGCACCGCGTCGAGGTCGTGGTGGTGACCGCCGGCGTGTACACGGCCCGGGAGCGCTCCAGGGGCTCGGGCTTGTGTCTATTTTGCTTTGGGGAGGCAGAGGGAGTTGTGAGGAGGTGCAGGGCGTGAGGATTTGCCCTCAGGGGCTGTGTAGGCTCGAGTCAAAGTGGGTGTGCTCGGTTTGGCAAAGGCATGGGCTTGCCTTGCCCCTTGGGGTTTCTCCACGGGTGGCCTAGCTTCTAACTGGTGTCCTGAGGTGAATATTGGTACAAGGGTGTGAGCAAGGCCACAGTAAGGGCCAAGGGATGGGCAAAAGTGAAAATGCAACTATTCCAACCACTACAAGTGACATCATCACTTAGTCAACAAGCCACCTCATTTTCTCCACCCCTAGCTGACCAAAAGAGGATCCAATGCCCCTTCCAGAAGCTCCATAACATGTTTTTTCGAGTTGGCAAAGTGGCAAGGCTTGGATCAGTACCCACAAGATAAAACATCAAGTCTAAAAGTGTTGATCACTGTTCTGTCAGAAAAATTCAGTCTTATGACTTAGAATTTTTCTAAGTGTTGAGAACAGACAGAAAATGCAAAAAGTTGGGTTTGTTTTCAGGGTTCAATTGCTTTCCAAAATTGGTTTTCAAAACATGGACTTGTTAACCATGTTATATACTTTCAGAAACAACTTTTGAAAACAATTTTGAAATAGTTTAAGGCCATGAAAACCATGTGGAAAAAGGTATACTTTCTGTTTTTATCTGTTTCTAAAAACTGCCTTTTTCTGCCTTAATTTTATACCACAAAAACAACAAGCAAAAGATAGTTTTTATTTCTCCCAAAATAAAAGTGAGCTTATGGATCTGTAGTACATATATCAAGGATTAAATAGAAGTCAAGAAATCATAAAATAACCATCTATAGCTTGGTGAAAACAATGGCAGAAAATAGGTACTTGGCTTTATTTTCAGGAATTGTTTTCTATACGAAAGTTAAAAGAAAACTTTCATAGATTATTTTGGAAACTTGTTTTCTTGGATCTAACAATGTTAAAAGTTTGTTTTAAGATGCAAACAAGAGTGGTCCAAGTCTTGGAAAGAAAATCCACTCAAGTATTAATAAGAAAACATTAGGGAAAAATATCAGGAATATTTTTCAGAAACATAAGGTGTTGGTTTTATAATGAAACAAAACTTATGTTGCAAATATGATTAGGATCATAACACAAGTTATTTAAAACAATCATGTTGTTGTAAACATTACTTTGTTGGCCCTAATAGTTGACTTCTTGAGCACAGATCAAGGGTCTAAAAACTGGGATGTGACAGACCTTCCCCCCTTACCAGAATCTCGTCCCGAGATTCGCAGGCAAGCGAAAATAGGGTATGGTCAAATAACAATGTTAGATGATTTGTTTACAAAACATGTGTTGGTGTTTTGTAACCTTATTTACAGGGGCTTCCCCCCTTTGATTTTTCTTACCAGAATTCCCTGGTAAATTTGTTTTCTTTACAAAGGTTTGGGTGCCATGGTCTAAACCTTGAACATATTGCTCCTTAAAACCATGATGTCCAACCAGTGGTTATTCTTTAGTCATAAGCTCTATTTGCGTACCACTCAATGATCAATCTAATGGATATCCATCTTCAATTAAAAAGTATGAGCTTTCCATTGCTCACCGTCCAAAATCCAGGAAAATCCACTACCTTCCTCTTAACCTAAAATAGTTAAAAACCCAAAACATTTGTTTTCCTCAAAGGTAGTTTATCTAGATCATAAAGCTATAACAACTCTGAGTACTATCATCTATATAAGGTTTCTTTCAGAAACTCCAAGTTCATATTGATTTTTTCCTAAAATCTATCATCATCAAAATATATCCGCCAATCTTTCTAAGCCTCAAATGAGTTCTACTATCTCATACTGTAGAATCTGGTTCCTCCAACACATATATACGGGAGATATTGTCTACTAGTAATGATCATAGTTTACCCATCTAATATTTTTTTCCAACCTTTCACTTTCTTCAAAATAGCTATAGAATCATTCTAAGGCACATTTCTCTTTGTTTTTGAGAAAAAAAAATGATTACATGTTTTCTTTTTAAACGGTGCTAACAAACTCTGTAACATATCAACTCTATAAGTTACTTTGTAAGGTATTTGGTTTTAGATACCACTTCTGTAGGGTATTTAAACGAAGGTGTGATGAGCCAACACTGTAAGGTTTTAAGCTTACGATTAGATGAGGTTATATTACCAATTGGTAAGGTCTCCAATTCTGTAAGGCCTCGAACTAGAATTAGCTGAAACCCTTTTAGATTTTTGTTAGTATCTTTAACTATTTAAGATTTTACTTAGTCTGACGAGACACTTCTAGTGTCCCATTTACGTCGGGTTTTCTCATGGTGCGACGATAATCAAAACAAGGGGGTTCACAGGTGTGGTTTGAAACGTACCATTGGCTATGGCAGGAGTCGAAGATGCTCCTGCAACATCATCTCTGTCTCGAGGCCCACTCATCAGATTCTTGCGTTTCTTCTGGGCTGGACCCTGGGTTTCTTGGGTTTCTTCAGGATGAGCTAGAATACGGTTCTTATTGGGACATTTGCGAGCATAGTGTCCTTCCTGTCTACAGGCAAAACAACCCTTGATTTTAGGCTTGACTTTCACCCGTCCCCTCGAAGATTTCTCAGACCAAGCTGGATCATACTCCCTCTGGGGACAATTACGAGCGACGTGCCCTTCCGTCCCACAGACAAAACACTCCCCAGTCACCCATAGACTAGTTTCTCCTGGCGTCACCATCTTCCTTTTGCGGCTCTCTCCAGCAAGCAGTTGCTGGTATTCTCTCATAAGGAACATAGTATTCTCAGCGTTGGTGGTGGCAAGCTGAATCAACTGTCCCAGGATAGCATGGGTGGCGATGTGCTCAGCATGAGCGGCTTCACGTTTTTCCTTCAACAGAGCAAACAGTTGAGCAACTGTCGGCTCAGGTGACGGAGGTGGATTGCTGGCCATGCTGAAGAAAAAGAACGGTGTAAGACGATAATAACTAAAGGTGATCTTGGTTTTAAAGGCTCGTGACATATACCGGCTCATAGCGGACATGAGAACGGTAGATAACACGACAACAAGCAACATCGACGAAACTAAAACCAAATCAAATCCAGATTAACACGTATGTAAAAAAAACGAGTCTTAACAAGCATAACTTATCTTAAGGGTTCACAAATAAGGCTTACAACACAACTAGCACACACAACGCTCTAACCGAGGAGCTCACACGACACGAACACAAACACAAACAAGCGTCTGAGGTGGAAAAACAACTTAAGTCCTAACAACTCCACAAGTTAGGAAGCAAGATTGAATAAAACACAAATTTATTTCAACCAGGAGCACACAAAGAAACAAAAGCAGGAAAACTGATGTTTCTTAGATCTATCACAACCATTCCATCGTTCACTTAATTTCTAAACCCCAATTTCATAGTACCTATAATGTCTACGAAGCTTTGATTTCCAAAGTAGATACACATGACATCCTATTGACTAGTAAACGAATAGGTCATCATCTGATTTCCCTCGTGACTTCTCCTTTCTACCAACTAGATTAAAAGGTGTCTTAAGTCACTTAATTTCTTGTTTTAGAAAGAGTTGTCAGTTGTTCACATGCTTTGGTTAGGTGTCAACCTAAGATTTGACCAAGCATGTTAGTCTTGTTAGCTTTCTATTAAATAATGATTGTCCGACAAGATACGACTAGCGTCATCGTACGTCGAATATTGAATTGTGCTCTTTGGATTGGCTTTTGAGGGGGTTGCGCATCATGGCATGTGAAGACTTCTTTTGCACCTTTCTCCAGAGGAGGGAGGTATATAACTTTTTAAAAGGGGATCTCTTTAGTTAGGTCTTTCAAAAAGGGACATAAAAAGGTGCAACATTTAGCCAACATGGTAAAAAGAGTCTTTTGCAAACAGGCAAAACATAGAGGTTTTGGTCAGTATAGGTTGGTTTTCTTCATGCCTTTTCTTCTATGAAGGTTGTCGTTGTTGGAGATTTATCTGTTGGAGTGCATCACTAGTAGCAACGCTATCAGTTCGTGTGGCTTGATGGTCCTCTACTATTAGGCACAACGGTGCTTTCATTGATGGTGGGGGAGATGGTGGGGGTTCACGACGGGTCGCATTATGAAGCGAAAACAAGTATAAATCTAAGCAACAAATTCTTGTTTTTGAATACTATACAAACATTTTTGCTTGCAAAAACTTAACACGAGGCGATTCAAAAACAAGAGCGGGGCAATCACAAATTCGCAAATTTTGAGCACCCCACAAACATATAGAAGCCTAGATGAACCAAATCCTACACCACACAACAGCACAAAGTCCTACGGACACACATAAGTAAGCAAAAACACTCAAGCAAGACTCCATTGGGGCTACGTCGGGGAAGGCTACTCATGGAGTCATCGCTAAATTACTCCAAACTAGACTGATCCAAAATCCTAGAAGTGGCTGAAGAACTATATCTACTTCTGACCATCATCACTGTAGCGCTAGGCAATTATTTTGGTCTTCTCGGGACAACGGCAAGTATACAAGTTTTTGGATGGAAACAAGATACTAGAAGTAAAGTTTTGATAAAACCTTTAACTGAGAGAGGTAAGCATATGCAACAATCTGTTTTTTGAAACCCCAACTAATTTTTGAACAGAAAACTTCAAAATCGAGAGATGTTTTCAAAAACAGAGCGGAGCAGTTGCAAATAACTAAGAAATAAACTCTTAACCGAGAGACATATGCCTTTTTAATCTTTTGACAAGATAATAAGGAGGGAAAATATACAAAAATTCCCTTAGACAAAAATAACTTAGATTGTAAATAGGTTTTTACTCAAAAATACTTTTCTTTCCTATCTGACGTCCATGCTAACTAAGGTCTCCTAAGGTCAACCTGGCTCTGATACCAACTCTGTAAGGACCCCAGACCGGCAGTCTGAAACCCTACGTATGCATACATTCACGATCCCAGAAAGATCAGTCGTGAACAACATACACAGTTGGCACACAGAAATACATCATCCATTACACGAATACATAAAGGTATTACACAAATGATCACATGATCAAGTTTAACTCAACTGCCATGAGGGCAGGGAACTTAACAAACACAGCGGAAGACAAATACAAACACAACGTAGATGAGCCCAAGTCACGCCTTAACCTACAGGCTGCTGACCCGGAGACGATCCTAGTTCGCAAAGCCGTCAGCTCCGTACTTCTCTTCGTAGATCTCCTTTGGAGACTCCTTCTCCAAATCTGATAAGTAGATACCAGGGGCGAAACCATAATGAGTACATTTGAATGTACTCAGCAAGACATCCATCATGTCACTTACCAACATGCAAATATGCTTATATGGTGGACTAGGTAGGCTATAAATAGGGTTCACTATCAATGGTGTTCATATAAGATGACACCACAGTTGCAGTCAGGTTAATCTGTATCTTCGTTGAAGAAGATACTTCAGAAGAAGAATAATATAGTTTTATTTCTCTTGTAGATATCGCATGTACAAGAGGTTTTGTAAAGCTTTTAAAGAATATTTTCTCTTTGCAAAACTTCTTGGAATCAGCTTCCAGAATTCTTGCTTAGAGTAGAAAAGGTTTTCTTTGCAAAACATTTTGTTTTGTATAACATTATCTGGCTTTTCATCATCGACGATACCTCCACGGTATAAGTTTCCATTCCTTTCCGAACTTCACAAGTTCAATACTTCCTTTCCAAAATTCCCTTTTTGAAAACATTGACACAATGCTAGCTACATGGCCATTCAACTGTCCATATCCGAGGACGCGGCTTCTTCGAAAAAGTTGTACTCTGCAGAGGTGTACACATCCACCAGATCCAGTACACCTCCCGTGAAACAACCACGGACTGTAACAACAGTATGTAAACATCAGGTATCTGATCATAACCATCCACTATGTTCAAGCTAGAATATGCCTATCTCTTCAGTTGAGTTTAATCTCCTCGGCACCATGTCGCACATCGCCATGACAGGAGACTCAACCGATGCAACCGGAGGGAAAATTAATCCCACACTTTTTATGTCTCAACATTGGGAGTTTTGACGACATTCGGTTCGAGGGTACGATGTCCCTTATAGCGATTGAGATAGCACACACTAATAAGAACAAACTTCAAGTTAAGCCCCGTGCCCATGTTGGGGTAGGGTGGCAGTACGGTAAAGGTTGTCCGGCGAAGACTAGGTTATGTGTCATTTTTGAAAAACACCACCTTCTCAAAAATGACCACTTCCACATTCCTCCGGAGAACAAGGATCCGCCTTTTCTCCGGGTTTTTCCGTAAAGCCTTTATTTTGTAGAATCACAATTTTAGGGTGTCCACTTAGGGACTAATATATTTGATGGTAATAAATACCATATGGTGGCCTATGGGCTTGGTATTACCAAGTTTAACTACTGGCATAATAATAACCTATAATATAGTATAGTAGTAATTTCCACCTCAAAAATAGTTTTGATAACCAAGTTTTTTGGTAAAACTTCAGAAGTAAAACATGCATGATATTTAATGGTAAGTATTGTATCAGCAAGCAATCAGGATGGCTTGCCTCAAGTCTCTTAATGTCCCTGGCCTTGAAGCAAATCGAACTTGACGCACAGCTCCACAACTGCTTCCTCTCCTTCTTCGCGTTCTAGCGTCGTAAAGCAAATAAAAGACACACTCTCAGGTCTAAAAGACAAACAACTTAGCTAAGAAACACATACAGCAACAAATGTTTATTCTCGAGTTCTCTCGAAACAATAACGCGAAAACTATCTCACATAACTCTCACGGCCCAAAACTGTCGTCATGCACTATGTATGGTTTAGAAAACCATATCCCACATCATACATACCATATATGGAGTGGTATACCACTCTCATAACAAGATATATGAGAAGCTAAAAATATAGCTTGTGGGTGCAGAAGGTTAGGTTGCTAAGGTAAAACAAAACAGACAGAGTAATACCCATGGCAGTGGGTATTTCTCTCCTCAAGCAACTATTACTTTAAGTGTTCATGATTTTTAGTTGGATGTTTTAGTTCCACAAGATACTCTTAAACACAAGAATAACATAAGTATAAACTCATGCTAAGGCAAAACATTCCAACAAAAATCCAAACAACAAGCAAACACACCACAATAGAATAGACTATTTATCCACTATGTTCTTGTTTACTAGAGGTTTTGGAATCCATCCATTATAAAAAAAAATTATCAAACAACCAGTACCTAAAAACAAGGATAACAAGTAATAAAAACAATCTAAAACACAATCATCACTCAAGGTA
The DNA here is from genome assembly GCA_028641055.1 of Alopecurus myosuroides. Taxonomy (NCBI): domain Eukaryota; kingdom Viridiplantae; phylum Streptophyta; class Magnoliopsida; order Poales; family Poaceae; genus Alopecurus; species Alopecurus myosuroides. The sequence goes on from CM054063.1 coordinate 277,523,293, forward strand.
ATATCCCTATCAAAAACATAGAAACAGGACTGCACTGATAACACACAAGTGTGGAAATTCTATACAAACATGCTATAAGGAATATTTGTATTCTACAACTATAGCACAAGAAACTAAATGATTCATGGCATCATAACAGAAGTAATAACTTCATAAATATGCTATAATAAACTCATACACTCATAAGACAAAAGATGGCAACACTAGAGCAAAATTCACCATTTTCTAGTGGTGACACTAGTTCAACACTAGAGAAGCAAACAATGTTACTATGATGCTTAATTCTAAACAAGCAAGTCATGATCATAAAATGTACCTAATAACAGTACACAAAACTTACACAAGCTAGCAAGCACAAACATCAAAACAATCCCATGAAACAACCTTTAACATGCATAAATTAATTCTAGCAATTTATGTTTTTCTTAGACAATTTCTAGCAAGAAAGCAAGGTATAACTTACACAACCAGTAGCTATGCAACAAAAGAAAAGTTATCTAAACCTTTTCAAAAATCCAAACACTCAATTTAAAATCATCCACAAACAATCTATCAATCAAAAGGAATTCAGTTTATTTGCAAACAATTTAATTTAGCACTCAATAGTGAATCATCTCTTAACAAGATACTCCTAAGGAATATTATGCTAACAAATGGATCACACCTAGCATACTAGTAGAATCCTTATAAGAACTAAACTTCTCACTTGCATAAGTGAAAACAAACCATTATATTTTCCATGGTGGAAAATATCCCTATCAACCACATAATGAAAACATGTTAATTTCTCACATGTGCATAGTTGGGAAATTTCATCCATAACCAAGATGCAATGGGACCAGTGGGTTATGGGCCCATCTATATCAAGGTAAATGAGGTTCTAAGCCTCTGGTGACTCATGACAAAATTAGTATAGCAAAATAAATAAAACAATGCTATTTATTCTAGTGCATACAGGACTAGTGCATAAGAATAACAAAACCTACACATGCTTCACCTTAAAAACACATGCAAGCTATCAGAGACAAAAGCATCAAAATAACAGTACCAAAATGGTACTGGATCTATAGCAAACATAGCACAAAAATTATCAAGGTATTAACACAAGGATCTAGCTCTCACAATAATCCCAAAGAATTAAACACTAGAACAATAACAAATGCTACTCATGCTTTGCTATAAGATCACATGCAAGTTAATGAAGATAATAGCATATAAATCACAGTATCAAAATGGTACTGGACTCAACACAATCATAGCACAAAAATAGGTAACAAGCACACAAGGAGTTGGTTCACACAAAACATCAAATAAATAATCTAGTGAAACAACATATGCTACTTCTTTAGCCATAATATATTGCAAACATGCACACACTTTGTGTGGTAGATGTACTGCAAGGAAACAACCTAATAACCAGATTCAACACATCTCTTCATCCTAGGAACAAGGATTAAGTCAACCAAGCATTTCATTTTAACAAAAACAAATAAAGAAGTCCAAACAGAAAAGCTTCTGTTTCTAGATCTGTCCACCAAAAATAATCTAGAGCTCAAAAAATTAATCTAAGCTAGGATAAGGTAGATCCACTCAATACCAAACTCATCCAATTGGGTTTGCTCCAAAATTCATTTTTAAACTCCTTATAAAAATCAAAGAAAAGGCTACTGGTCCTTTAGCAATTTGGATGGCATTTTCATTATCCAACTCTCCTTGATGTGAGGTTTGGCTTATTGGATGGATATTTTCAATACCTATCCAGATCAGTTGAGTTTTTTCCATTTGATTATATATTTTAAAAGTTATGGCCAAAACATTCTCAGAGATAGTCTGTGGCAAAACAGTCATTGTGTCCAAAATATTTGCCCAAATCCAGATCTGCAACTTTGTCATGGCTTGGATTTCATGTATGTATGTCCATGATTTTTCTCATATTTTATTGTGCAGTCTTTATATTTTTAACAAGCCTAAAGTAAATGCCTCAGATCTGTCAAAAAAATAAAAGAATAAAGTCATCACAGCATGGGCTGGGTCCACTGCGGTTGCGGCCCAGCAACGCGCGAGCGCGGCCCAGCGCAGCGCAGCGCACGTACGCGGCGCGGGAAAACGGCCGTTCGAAGGGGACCGTCGATCTCCGATCGAACGGCCCCTCACCTTCTTCTTCCTCTCCTCACTCTCTCTCTCTTCCCGACCGGAGAGAAACAAGCCGCGGCCGTGGCTCACCTTGGGGGGCTCGGGAAGGGAAGGCGCGGGCTCGGGGTGGCTGCTGGGTGGTAGGGGCACCGAGGGGTGGTCACCGCGGCGGCGCTCCAGGCGATGCCCGCGGCGGCGAGGTGGATGGCGGCAGCGCTCCTGTGCACCAGGGAACACGAGGGGATGTCAGGGAGACTCAGAGAAAGTTGGGGGACGCATCCAAGGCAGAGGGAAGGGAAGAAAAGGCTCGGGTTGAGCGGCACCGCGTCGAGGTCGTGGTGGTGACCGCCGGCGTGTACACGGCCCGGGAGCGCTCCAGGGGCTCGGGCTTGTGTCTATTTTGCTTTGGGGAGGCAGAGGGAGTTGTGAGGAGGTGCAGGGCGTGAGGATTTGCCCTCAGGGGCTGTGTAGGCTCGAGTCAAAGTGGGTGTGCTCGGTTTGGCAAAGGCATGGGCTTGCCTTGCCCCTTGGGGTTTCTCCACGGGTGGCCTAGCTTCTAACTGGTGTCCTGAGGTGAATATTGGTACAAGGGTGTGAGAAAGGCCACAGTAAGGGCCAAGGGATGGGCAAAAGTGAAAATGCAACTATTCCAACCACTACAAGTGACATCATCACTTAGTCAACAAGCCACCTCATTTTCTCCATCCCTAGCTGACCAAAAGAGGATCCAATGCCCCTTCCAGAAGCTCCATAACATTGTTTTTCGAGTTGGCAAAGTGGCAAGGCTTGGATCAGTACCCACAAGATAAAACATCAAGTCTAAAAGTGTTGATCACTGTTCTGTCAGAAAAATTCAGTCTTATGACTTAGAATTTTTCTAAGTGTTGAGAACAGACAGAAAATGCAAAAAGTTGGGTTTGTTTTCAGGGTTCAATTGCTTTCCAAAATTGGTTTTCAAAACATGGACTTGTTAACCATGTTATATACTTTCAGAAACAACTTTTGAAAACAATTTTGAAATAGTTTAAGGCCATGAAAACCATGTGGAAAAAGGTATACTTTCTGTTTTTATCTGTTTCTAAAAACTGCCTTTTTCTGCCTTAATTTTATACCACAAAAACAACAAGCAAAAGATAGTTTTTATTTCTCCCAAAATAAAAGTGAGCTTATGGATCTGTAGTACATATATCAAGGATTAAATAGAAGTCAAGAAATCATAAAATAACCATCTATAGCTTGGTGAAAACAATGGCAGAAAATAGGTACTTGGCTTTATTTTCAGGAATTGTTTTCTATAGGAAAGTTAAAAGAAAACTTTCATAGATTATTTTGGAAACTTGTTTTCTTGGATCTAACAATGTTAAAAGTTTGTTTTAAGATGCAAACAAGAGTGGTCCAAGTCTTGGAAAGAAAATCCACTCAAGTATTAATAAGAAAACATTAGGGAAAAATATCAGGAATATTTTTCAGAAACATAAGGTGTTGGTTTTATAATGAAACAAAACTTATGTTGCAAATATGATTAGGATCATAACACAAGTTATTTAAAACAATCATGTTGTTGTAAACATTACTTTGTTGGCCCTAATAGTTGACTTCTTGAGCACAGATCAAGGGTCTAAAAACTGGGATGTGACAGGAGGCTGCCCAGTTGAGAGAGGAGGCCGCGAAGAAGAAGGCTGAGGCCGATTCTGCGCCTGCTACCTCCACGCCGATTGTCCCTCCTCCTGCCCGGGCTGGCACTACTGCTGATCCAGGTGTTGCTGCTACCAAGGGTACTGAAGGGCAAGCTAAGGAACAAGACCCGGCTGGCAAAGGCAAGGGGAAGATGGATGCCTTAGACCCGGGTGCCGAGTGATACTTTCTATCCGCTGTTATTTCGTATGCGCCAGTCGGCCGATGGGCCCTTTGAACAATTATTTTTGACGGTGCGCCTGTGCACCTTTGATACTAGTATCGAGAGTTGTAATGCACTTCAACGCCGTAATATACTTCGTGGCCCTTCTGGCCTTTGGATGATTTTGATATTTATCTGCCTTTGAGCTTATTTGCTCTTGATACTCCGACTTTCTTTATGGTTCCTTTTGCGAGACTCAGTTTCTGGGTCTGGTGGGTTTTGACAGGTGGGCTTTTCTCTAAGTCCCCAAGTCCCCAAGACCCGGATTTGTGGGTTTTTGGTGCTTAATAGCTAGATAACTTGTCTTTTTTTTTCAAAATCCCCAGTCCCCAAGATCCGAATTTCCGAGTCTGGGGTGTGAGGTTTCTCAAAGAAAACAGGTTGTTTCCGCTAAGCCCAAAACCTAGAGCCGTTTCACATAGGTGTTGAAGTTATGCTTGATAAACTTTGAGTTTCCGGTTATTAACCCTGTACTCTGCATAACTTGTGGTTTAGATGACCCTTTTGACTCTCTTGTACTGTAAGCCGGCTTTCGCGTCGATACCATGTTGTTACATCTGTACGAGAACAGGGTCAGGCAAGTCCCATTGGGCATCATGGCTGATTGTAATCGTAAGCGAGCAAATCATGCCACTTTAGTGCGAGTCACATCGAGCTTAAGTAAGAAAAGTCAAGAAATTTGGCTCCTTTGTCTGGTTATAAGATTGCAGCCGTACTCGTTTGCGAGTAATCGTCCCTTATAACTCATAGGCATCATGGCCGGGTCTTTGAGTTTGTAACTATGTTATTCAAGCAATCAGCCCCCAAGACCTAAATATATGCAACATACTAAGGAAACTAATGCTCTAAGGAAACAATAAATGATACTTACCTGGAAGAAAGGTAAAAATCATAACAGAAAAATAGAACTTGATAAAACGTGTGAAGGAGATATATCGCTTAACCATCTCTTTGTTGATATGAGAAAGTTAGGTCAGCAAGCCGCCTCATTAAAAACCCTCCAGTCCCCTTAGGTACCCTGGATAGGAAAAGAGTGCGTCTGAAACCTGCTGCCTGTTACATCGTTTAATTATTCTTGGAGATCGTCGCCCGAGCTAGTGTAATCAATACACATTCTCCACTCGTTGGTCTTTTTCCTTATAAGTACCGGGTTTGCTAACCAACCCGGGGTGGGTACTTCCATGATACGGCCGGCTATAAGTGGTCGTGCAATTTCTTCTCCTGTGGCATATTGTTTGGAGGGATCACCCTCGATGCAAGCCACCATCTTTGTGTCCTGTGCTACCTTGAATTTTGCTCTCTCACCTTCAATATTTGGCCTTTTTAGCGCTGTTCTGTCATCCGGGTCTACTTGGGACCGGTAATACTTGAGTTCCTCTTTTCTGCAAGCTTGCTCCGCCATGGCTGCATCTCCTTCATCGCACTCAGCTGCTATATCCCGGCTTCCATGTATGGTGATGGTCTGCTTAAGACCCGGGATTTTTAGCTGTAGATACACATAACACGGCCTAGCCATGAACTTAGCATAAGCCGGCCTTCCGAATAGCGCGTGATAAGGACTGCGCAACTTAACCACCTCGAAAGTGAGCCATTCAACCCGGAAATTGTCCTTTGATTCTCCGAAAGCTACCTCCAATGCTATTTTTCCTTCGGGGCGCGCTGAGTGACCCGGCACTATCCCGTGAAAGAATGTTGAACTTTTCTGTAGCTGAGACTCCTTGAGGCCCATGCGTAGAAAGGTTTCCCAATACAAGATATTGATGCTACTTCCACCGTCCATTAGGACCTTCTTCAGCTCATAACCATTGACCTGTGGTGCAACCACCAATGCTAGGACTCCCGGATGTTCTATCCTTTCCGGGTGATCTCTTCTGCTCCATGTTACGTCCTGCTCTGACCATCTCAGGTATCTCGGGAGAGCCAAAGAAACCGAGTTTACTGCTTGTTTCAGTATCCTTTTGCCCTTGTTGGAAATTCCCGTGGTATGCACGTGATATTGTCCCAATTGCTTGGGGTTGGCTTGGAAACCTCCAGCTCCCCCTTGGTTGTTGCCCGGATTTCCGCCTACCGGGTTACCGGCTGGGGGTGGGCCGTTGCCCGGGTTTCCACCCGGACCCGGTCCTCCTCCCCGACCTGCACCTCGCATGGCCTTGTTTATCTCCTCATTCTTCCATCTCTGTAGGTCTGCGCACTGCTCCAATGAGTGGTTAGCCGGCCTACCGTTCCTGCTGTGCTTTGGGCACGCCATTCTGAAGATATCCCAATTGTTACCCAGCCTTGGCGGTCCTTGATAATTTCCTCCATTGTGGTTTCCAGTATTGAAATTTCCTTCTGCCCTGGGTCTCGAAGACCCGGCTTCCGTGCTAGCAACAAACTCGGAGCCTCCCTCAAACGGGCGCTTGTTCTGGTTGTTCCCATTGTTACCTCCATTGTTACCCGGCGTTGATCCATTGCCGGTTCTTCCATTTGTATTTGTTTTTGCTTTCTTGTCATCTACATCCTCTTCCGTAGTATCCGTTGCGGCGTGTTTGTTGCACGCATCCATTAGTTCTCCCATCGTAACCTCTGAAGCATTTCGACTAGATTTCATGCGAGTTAACTTCTGCACTAAAGGTATGTACTTGCACGTCTTTGCCATAGCTTGTAGCGCATCTTTGGGATGAATATCCGTAGATGAGTGAAGTATCTCCATAACCCGGCGCACCCAGCTGCGCGCCGATTCTCCCTTATTTTAGACACATCGCTCTAGGTCATCAATAGTAAATAGCTTTCTGCACGTTCCATGAAAATGTTTGATAAATGCAGTTTTTAGCTCTTCCCACGACTTGATAGATCCCTCCGGTAGATTATTGAACCATAATTTTGCTGCTCCTTCTGACATCATTAAGTACATGAACTTGGCTTGAAGATTTTCAGTTGCGTTGCGAATCGACATTGCCATCTCATAGCTTCTCAACCATGTTTCCGGATCCATAGTCGGCTCATAATTCACCACTTTACCCGGTTCCTTGAATTTATCCGGGTAAGGCTCAGCCCTGATGTTGTCCGACAGGCACTTAGGCCCAGCGAGATTAGTCGGAACTGGCCTCACTCGGGAAACATGTGATCCTGCGGGAAGTGCAGCTGGACGCGGTACGGCTGGTGGCCCATGCACCGTAGACCCGGCCGCGGCCCTCCTGGCTCTGGAACTGTCCACGATAGCTTGTGCTGCTGATGCTGCTGGTACTGCCTGAACGCGGGGAGGAGGCGGCATTTGCTGCTGCTCTTCCCTCCGCCGCGCTGAACTTGTCTGGATATTGCCGGTATTAGCTCGTTGTTGGCTGACATATGGTGTCCCATGCATCCCGCTTCTGTGATCCAAGTAATTAACTTGCTGCGCTACTGCCGTATGCAATAACTCGATCGCCCGTCGGGTCTGCTCCGCGTGGGGTGACTTTCTTACGGGGATCTGATTCAATGCTAACGTTGCAGCATACACATTATCCATGGGGTTGTTGTAATGACCTGCTGGCGTGCGAAATCGTGATGGTGGTGGTGGTGATAATGTATTGCCGGCGGTGACTCCAGTCTGTAATGTGGGTAACCCGGCTTGTGTGTTTGCCGGCTGTGCTCCTCCAGTAACAGGTTGCTGTACGGTTCCTTGGTCTGCTGCTGGAATCGGTTGATCCTGAGGTGTGATAAATAGGTTGGTCGGATTTATAACTCCACCCGTTGCTGGTAACATGGTTTGGTGCCTTTGACGCGCCCTGGTTGTCTCTTCCCGGAGCCGGGTTTCCAATGCATCCAGTTCGCGTTGGCGGGTGGCCATCCCCTGCCTTTCTGCTTCTACTTGCCTTCTCTGTTGCTCCAATGCACGGCGGGCTACGTCCAGATCTCTGACACGTTCCGCCGCGTTTTCCGGAGTAATAACTGTAGCTAAAACGGCTGGATCCAGAATCAAGTTGTTGTTGAATAGGGCCGGGTGTTGCGGGTTTGAAGGACCCGCCCCTGGCGTTCGGTTTGCCAGATATCCAAACATGTTTGCCTGCAACTCACTGTCCGCCGCGTGACTGGTAACTGATGCTGCTTCTCCGTCAACCCGGGTGGGAACCGGGTTTCCGTCAACCGGATCTTGCTGCTGGGCCGATGTTTGTGCTGCTCCGACTGTGGCCGCGGTCGCGTTCCCCTGATTGGTGGCAGGAGCCGTGTAAACCGCAACCTGGCGCACAATGCTTGGCGCGGACTCGTACACTTTCTCTTCGCTGCTATTTTCCTCGTACCGGTTCTCCAGCAGATGCAGGATGGATTCGGTATCGTCTTCTCTCATGACCCGGCCACGCGGGGTCCATGCCGGCTCCTCCGGCTGTTCCCTCTTCGTGGGGGGCTCTTCTGTCGGATCTACCGTCCCGACCGATTCTTCTCCATCTGATTGAGCGTGGGTGGCCTCCCCTGACACAGAATCAAATTCGAAATCGTCAGGGATTGAACCGGACGTACGTACCATGCCGACGAAGACGTTGATTTGGCCGATTGTTACGACAGATCCGGATTCGAGCAGATCCGACTCTGGCCCCCAGCCGGAATCGTCCACCATCTTCTCTCCTTCGCGGTCGGTGTAGATCTCGCCGATGACAAGGTTCTCCATGTTCTTCCGAGCTTCTCCCGTGATGTAAACACCCTTGGACGTAGGCCCCACGGTGGGCTCCAACTGTCGTGGGATAATCACGGCAGACGTTACCGGGGGTAACTTATCTTGGGGCAAGACGACTCTGGTGTTTGGGAGAGGGTTTAGCTCAAGGGAAAACATGATGATATGCTATCTGGTAGCCGGCAATCAAGTCGCCCAGTCTTCAATCTCGATCTATTAATTCAACTCTCGTATTACACTGGATACTTGATACCTAGCGATATTGCTCTAAATCTTGGGTCTCCCTCGTCTAACCCTAGGGGCCGGCTTATATAATATCCGGACCCCCTGGCTTACTCTCCAAGGCGCACTCTGAATCCTACCCGGACACCGCTTACAAACCCTAAGCTTCCTTACCGGAACCCACAATCCGGGTTACCAGGCCTACGATCTTGGGCCTTCTAGAAGCTCCTTTATCCTTAGCCGGGTCTCGCGCAGCGTCCTTTGGGCCGAGTTATACCTCGGCGTTGGCCTACCGGGTTATCATCCCTCCATCAAAACATATGGTGTGGAAAACAGTATGAAAACAATATGAAACAGTAGCAGTAGTGTGAAAACAATGGAAGAAGTGTGTGTATTATCAGTATGAGGAAAATGGACCGGGGTCCACAGTTCACTAGTGGTGTCTCTCCGTGAAAGATAAATAACATGTGTGGTGAACAAATTACAGCTGGGCAATTGACAGAAATGAAGGCTGCATGGTAGTGCATATGCATGACATAAACATTACTATGTGATTCATGCGGGCATTACAAAAAGATACATAGACCGTCATCCAACTGCATCTATGACTAGTAATCCACCCTCCGAATATCATCCGAACAAACGTTGGGTATTAAGTTGCAAGCAACAGATAATCGCAGTAAGCAAAGTGTGTAATGTAAACAATAGAATCATCCTTAGACAAAGCATTGTTGTTTTCTCCCAAATGGCAACAACACATCCTCCATCCATCACGTTTCTGTCACTCGAGCATAATGCAAAGGAGGCATGAACCCACTATCGAGCATAAATACTCCCTCTTGGAGTTACTAGCATCTACCTGGCTAGAGCATCTACTAATAACACATAGCATGCAAGATCATAAATAACATATGCATGAAGATAACATGATAGATTGATAATCAAAATACATAGCATTCAACATTCATCGGATCCCAGCAAACACAATATATAGCATTACATAAAGATGATCTCGATCATGTGAGGCAGCTCACGAGATCTAAACATGAGGCATAAAGTTGAGGAGACAACCATCTAGCTACTGCTATGGACGTGTAGTCTAGGGATGAACTACTCACGCATCACTTCGGAGGAGGGTATGGTGGTGTAGACCCTTCCGGTGATGAATTCCTCTCCCGGCAGGGTGCCGGGGAGAGCTCCAGAACCCTCCCGATCTCGAGATGACGATGACGGCGGCCTCAGGTGTTTCTCGGTAAAAAGTGGTATATATCTAGGGATGATATGTCATGGGGATTATATAGGCGAAAGGCGATGGCAGAGGGCACCTGGGGGCCCGGACAACCACCAGGCGCGGCCAGGGAGCACTGCCATATGGTGTGGCCCCCCTTGGCCCCTCTTCGGGTCTCTTCGGGACTCCGTGGAACCTTCGGGAATTCTAAGACTTCTGGGCTTCGAATTTTCCAATTCCGAGAATATTTCCAGAACAACTTTTTTGAAACTAAAAACAACAGAAAACAGGGAACTGGCTCTGTGGCATCTTGTTAATAGGTTAGTCCCGGAAATCGATAAAAATGACATAAAGTATATAGCAAACATGTGGGAAATAACATGAAAACAACATGGAACATCATAAATTAAGGATACGTTTATGACGTATCAACACCCCCAAGCTTAGTTCCTACCCGTCCTCGAGTAGGTAAACGATAAAAACACATAATTTCTTAGGTAACATGCTACCAACATGAACTTGATTATCAATAATGTAAAATCATATGTAAGCTAAGATCATAGAAATTTAACACAAGCATGATAAATAAAACTTTAATAGTAAAACATAGCTATCACCTTGCATCATGAGAAGTAACACAAATAAAAGATCATGAATAACAATGCATCGAAAGTTATACATTTGTTTCAAGTAAAGTGAAAGCATGGCAAAGTGATATTTCACTAGTCCTTAAGAGTGGGGAAAACATAAATGCCAGGACACCTTCAAAGTTTATGAAGAAGACTAGAACAAATAATTTGAGAGCAACAATAACACATCATGAATCAATTAATAATGTTTCTGGGACAAATGCACATTAAACTAAGAATGGCAACTATGCTCTCTCAACTGTGCATAAAGTTAGAAGATGGAGACTCAACATAAAACTAAAAGAAAGACTCATCGCAGAGGAAAGCATGGATCACTCAAGTGCTAGAGCTTTTATTTTAATAAAAAGAGGTATAAAATGTTTGACACTCCTCCCATCCATCTTACACAAACCATGGCTAACCGAATCCTCGGGTGCCTGCCAACAATCACATACCGTGGAGGAGTGTCTATTTTTAGGGAGGTGTATGCTAATGTCAACGAATGGTAAACAGAAAATACATTACGTCACAAGCGAACTAGACTTCACAAGAGCGGCTCCCATATGAAGGACGCAACTGGTGTAGAAGGTCATCCCTCTTTCTCTTTTGTTTACACAATTATGCTTTAACTGATAAATCAGGGGTAAAAATAGTGAAGAGAATTTGTTTGTATTAATTTGGGGCTGGGCACCCCGCTGTCAGATCTTCTATCAATTGGATAAGCGGACGATGCCACTAGTCCAGGGTGTGAAATCCAATCAACAAGTGAGATAAATATTCTTTATTTACGTTCTCATGAGCAAAAACCGAAACACAAAACATAAGTAATTTTGAAAGTTTTAAAGTTAGCACATGAGAAATTTACTTGGAGTGGTGGTTAATTACCACATGTAGGTAGGTATGGTGGACACATTTGGCATACTTTGATTTTTGGGAGTTGGATTGCACGAGTAGAGCTCATAATCATGCATAGCGACATAAACACCATTAATCCAAGCATAAGTGATTACACAAGTTCAAAAACTAAATGATCATGGAGGCTATTAGTGACTGGTTCGTAGTTATAAACATGGTGTGTGCATGCGCCAAGTCAACCAAATAAAACATTCAAAGGAAAACACCACAAATTTATGCTTCAATATGACAAGAACAACTCATGATTCTTTCAATGGCACATTAAACACTCTCAACTATTTGAGACAAATCATGCTACTCAATAACCACTAGGCTTTTAAATTACAATAACATCTAGCATGATATGAAAAGTCTAGCCACGGTCCATATAAGCTTCTATTTGCATCGTTTATAATTTTTACCAAATGTAGCAGTTTCTTTTCCCAATAAGCACCATACAAAATATTTTGTAACAAAAAATCTCTAAATGATAAAGCAATCAAACATGAGTACTCACATAAAACTACTAAAACTAACAGCTCCGAATAAGAGATGCAATCAAACAAGAGCTAAACAAGAATTTTCGCAACAGCTACTAAAACTAACAACTCTGAATAAGAGATGCAATGAAAACAAGAGCTAAACAAGAATCTTTGCAGCAACTAGAAGAAAAACTAAGAATACGAGCATAACGAGTATTCAAACGAAAAAGCGGAGCGTGTCTCTCTCCCACACAAGGATGCTAGGTTCCAATGATATTATTTCATCAAGGAAAACAAAAGAAAACAAAACAAAAATAACAAACGCTCCAAGTAGATTTCATATGATGTGACTGAATAAAAATATAGTTTCACTAGAAGTGACCTAATAAATGGTTGATGAAGAAGGGGATGCCTTGGGCATACCCAAGCTTAGATGCTTGAGTCTTCTTAATATTTTCTGTAATGAACCACGGGGGCATCCCCAAGCTTTGACCTTGCATTCTTCTTAATCACATATATCACCTCTTCTTTTGATCCTTGAAAACTTCCTTCACATCACACTCAAAGAGTAATTCGCATTAGAGGGTTAGTCCAACAATAAAAAAATACATGGTTTATGTATGGGAACAAGTGCTATTGATACTTTTAATCATTAGCTACAGCCACTGATGTTTCGTGAAGCAAATAATTCCACTTGACATCGTAAAAGAGCAAATGCAGGAAAAATGGGAGAATCTGCCAAAACCAGAACAATCTGTAAATACGAATTTTTCGGGGCAATTACACTGCTCAAATCAAAAAACTTGAAGAATGAAAAATTGCGTAATTAGGAGTGGAATAAGCACAAATATTTTCAGGTCATTCTGATCTTTCTAGATGTTTCGCGATTTTTTACGGTGGATAGTAGAAATATGTTTCCTGCGCAGAAATCCCAAAACCAACTCCAACTTTCGCTAGAAACTTTACTTGACACAACTAATACATGAAAATAAAGGTACAAAGTAGTTACTATAGAAGTATACACCCCCTTGACTCAAAGAAAAGAGAGAAAAACAAATAAAAGATAAAACCATGGGTTATCTCCCAAGAAGTGCTTTTCTTTAACGCCTTTTAGCTAGGCCCAGAAAAGTAGATTCATGTGTTTTCCAATGAATAAGCTTCCAAATCAAGATAAGGCAATTTCTCAATAATTCATTGTATTTTATCTAAATGTGTTTCAGATGTTCTTCTCTTAGAATTTTTAGGTTTTCTATTCTCATCAAAAAGATTCTCAAAATTCTTTTCTTAGGCTTCATGCAATGCTATCAATTTAAAGGGAATTGGTATTTTCTCCTCATTTTCATTTTTAGGTGTAGATTTTTCAAGATAACCAACAACATCTACACATGGGCCTAACATTGAAACGATAGAACACTTTTCTAGCTTCTATAACAACATCTCCAAATTCTTTAAGCATGGTTTCTAAAATAAAATTACTTTTTTCGATGTCTTCAATATTATTCAAGTTGAGGAACATATGCTGCAATATGGGATGAAAGTTAACAAACCTAGCTTCTAACATGTGAATTAGAGAAGTTGCAGCAGTTTCATAATTTGGAGCAAGTTCTACTATGGATTTTTCCTCTAAATTTTGATGCGTACTAACATGATTAAAGAATTCTTTAATGGTATTCTTTCCAAGTATAGAACCACTACCAACTGGAAGATCTTTCAGGGTAAACTTAGGAAGCAACATGATGAACAAAAACAACAACACAATAAAAATAACGACTAGAATAAGAACTATTTTGTGTGTATTTTCGATATGGAGAAGCAAACAAGATAAAATAAAATGAACTAAGCAAAACTAAAACAAAGTAAACAGATTGGAAGTGAGAGACCCCCCTTGCAGAAATTCTCTTCCTCCCCGGCAACGGCGCCAGAAAATGCTGGTGCCAGAGTTGACGAGGGAGTAGCTGCTTCTTGATTTTTCGATCCCCGAAAACGGCGCCAGAAAATGCTTGATGGAGTGTGGACACACGTTCGTTGGGAGACCCCGAGAGGAAGATAAATAACATGTTGATACGTTGAAAACGTATCTCCTTTTCCGAACAGTTTTCTTACCGTTTTCCTCTAAAATTGTGTGTTTTGAATGCAACTAACACGGACTAACGTCGTTTTCAGCAGAATTACCTTGGTGTCTTGTTTTTGTGCAGAAAAATCAAATTTCGGGAAATTGCCCAGAAAAGACCCCATTGGTCTTAAAACACCGGAAGACCCCAGGAGCCAGAAGGGGGCCAGGAGAGGGGCCAGAGGGGGGCCACACCACCCCCTGGCGCGCCCCCAGGCCGCGACACCTGGTGGTGTGGTCCACTGAGAGACCCCCTCGGGCTCCCCTTTTGACTACACAAGGCCTTCAACCCTAAAACCCGAGGGGGTTCGTCATATTCCACAGAAACACAACAGAGCGCCGCCGCCACCCCGAACTTCGATTCGGGGATCAGAAGTTCCTGTTCTGGCACCCTGTCGGGACGGGGAATTGGAGGAGATCATCACCATCATCATCACCAACACCTCTCCATCAACCATCCGTGTTTCCCCTTTCCATGTGTGAGTAATTCCCCCGCTGTAGGCTGAAGGGGATGGTAGGGATTAGATGAGATCGTTCATGTAATAATGTCGTGATTGTTAGGGCATAGTGCCTAGTATCCTCTATTAGTGCTATTGACATTGTTGCAACTTGTTATGCTTAATGCTTGTCACTTTGGGCCCGAGTGCCATGATCTCATATCTGAACATGTTATTGAATCACGATGATAATTATTGTTTCTTGATCATACCTGCAAGTTGTTTACACATATCGTTGTCCGGAACCCAAGGCCCCGAAGTGACATAAATTGGGACAACCGGAGGGGATGGCTGTGATGTGAGGATCACATGTGTTCATGGAGTCTTAATGCTTTGATCCGTTCTTCTATTAAAAGGAACACCTTAATTACCAGTAGTTCCCTTGAGGCCCCGCTGAAAACGGGCTGGTAGGACAAAAGATGTTGTGCAAGTTCTCATTGCGAGCACTGATGACCCACAAGTATAGGGGGTGTATCATAGTACTTTTGATAAATAAGTGTGTCGAACCCAACGAGGAGCAGAAGGTGTTGACAAGCAGTTTTGATAAAGGAATAACTGTAAATACTAAAAGATAAATCTGTAGGGCTTTTTGATATTGCAGATAAATAAAGTGCGAGTAAATAAAATGCAGTAACAACAATTGCAGCAAGTGGCCCAATTCTTTCTTCAGCAAAGGACAAGCCGGTGGTTTACTTATGATTAACAAACGTTCTCGAGGACACACGGGAGGTTTCTGTCAAGTGCTTTTGTTCCATGCCGCTGATTAATCTTAGGTGTTTTGATAAGTGTTGTGTGGATGAACCTATGCTAATGTACCGTCCCATCCAAGAATAATACATACTTGTGATTATACCCCTTGCAAGCATCTGCAACTACAAGAAAGTAATTAAGAAACAAATCTAACCACAACTTTAAACTCGGGGATCCTATGCTCCCTCGTGTAATGGTTTCCTAACGGGGGTTTAGGTTTCTGTCACTCCGGCAACCCCACAATTAGTAGCCAAATACACGATGCATTCCCCTAGGCCCATAAATGGTGAAGTATCATGTAGTCGATGTTCACGTGACACCACTAGAAGAATAACACCACAACTTAAATATCAAACATTAAATATTACTCAACATTACTTCACTACTAACAACTTGACTTCTCCCATGTCCTCAAGAAAAACACGAACTACTCACAAGAAATCATATGGATCATGATCAGAGGTGATATAATGGATGATAACAATATGGTCATAAAGTGCAAACACCGATAAATCTCACAAGCATCAAATACTAACAAGTAATCCACACCGGGAGAGAGATCTAATGTAAAACAACGATAGAGGCCCCTAATTGTTACAGCGGGATGACGGTGGATGATGAGGGTGCTGGTGCTGGTGGTGGTGATGATGATGATGACGATCTTGATGATGCCCGGAGTGATGACGGTGACGATGGCGGTGATTTCCCCTCTCCGGAGAGGAATTTCCCCCGCAGATTTCTCCCTGCCAGAGAGATTTTCTCTCTCGGGTGTTTTCTGCCCCGAGGCGGCGGAAGAATAATTCTTCGATGATGGTATGAGGCTTAGGGTTCCCTCGGGGCCAAGTACGCAAAAATATCCACCAGGGGTGGACCAGGGTGGCCACACCACCTGGTGGCGCGGCCGGGGGGGCGCCACCTCATGGTGTGGGCCCCTGGTGGCCCCTCTCTGGCTCCCCTTCTGGATGGACTCCTCCTCTGAACTTCTAAGACACCCGGGTGTCCCCCTTCTTCTTCTGATCTTCTGAAATATGGTATCTCGACGGTGCTTTTTCCATCAGATTTCTGGTCCCGGTGTTTATTCTCCAAAAATTATGAAACATGCAAAATAAGATAAATTAACATAAGGGATGCATCATAACATGAAATATATCGATGAATAATAGAAAATTATGATATAAAATAGTGATGCAAAATGGACGTATCAAGCACGTACGACTATTTACGAAACACATGCCTACCGTTACTTAGTGCTTGGATGCTTTATCTTATTTATCTGCAATGCCCATGTCTTGATTATTATATGAACTATCTTATTGATGCAACGCCCGTTCATCTATCCCTATGCCTACAATATTTAATCTTGTTGTTTACTTCAAACACTACTGCTGTTGTTTTCATTCCACTATTGCTATTATTTCACTACTGCTGCTGTTTTTTTTTATTCCACTGCTGTTATTATTTCACTACTGCTACTAATATAAACCTGTTACTACTGATAAACCACTGCGAACAAAAGTACTTTCAGGTGCAGGTGAATTGAAAACTCACTTGTTAAGGCTCACAAATATTGTTTGGCTCCCCTTGTGTCGAATCAATAAATTTGGGTTTTACTTCCCTCGAAGACTGTTGCGATCCCGTATACTTGTGGGCCATCAAGACTATTTTCTGGCGCCGTTGTCGGGGAGCATAGTTTTATTTGCGAGCTCACCGGAGAGTACTAATATCTACTGCCAATCATTCATCATGGGTAAGACTCGTGATGGAAAGTTTCCTATATTACCATCCACTACAAGAAAAGGTGCAACTCTGAACACCTCTGTTGCTCTTGATTCACCGTCTGTTCTGAGTAAGCTGCTTACACCACCACATGTTACACATGCTACTTCTGCTGAATCTGAAATACTACTGATACTTTTGATGATGCTTCTACTGTGCTTGATGAGAGTGGTTCTCTCGGTCCTTTCTTAGATGCTACTATTGCTAAAGCTAAAAATATTGCAAACACTGAAACTCCTGAAAAAAATCATGTTACTCCTGTTGTTTCACCTGATCTTAGAGACAATCCTAGTGATGATTTTGATGATTCCTATATTGAACTTAATGATGATCTTATTGATGAAATACATGCTATGAAGGATAAAGATGCTGCTATAAGTCTTATTGAAAGTCGTGATGTTAAATATAAATTATCTCCTGATGCTAAATTTGCCACTTCTCCCATTAATATTAGGGATAAGGATTATGATTTCTCTCTTGATTTATCTTATATATCTATTGTTGAGAAAAAACCTTTTTGTGGTATCGAAAATGAAAGTGCTATGAAACATATGAATGAGCTCTCCTCTTTGAGTAGTTTATTCTCTGATGATCTTAAGAAACATAGCAACTTTGTTGCTAAAATATCCCCTTTCTCATTGAAAGATGAAGCTAAAACTTGCTTTAATAATTTGTCTCCGGTATCTATTGATGATCCTATTGGTTTGGTTAATGTTTTCTTTCAGAAATATTTTCCTGCTAGTGCTCAGCATGCTGCTTTACAAAATATATTTAATTTCAAGCAATTGGAAGAAGAGAAATTGTCTGTATCTTGGGCAAGGTTCTGTTCTTTAGTTAGGGCTACACCTGGGCATAAGCTAGAAAATAATAAAATTCTTGATATGTTCTATAAGGGACTAACTGTTGAATCTAGGACATACCTGAATAGTTGTGCTGGTTGTGTTTTTAGGCAAAGAACTCCAGATGAAGCTGAGGAATTAATTGCTAAAATAAGCCAAAATCATGATGATTGGACTATGGTTGAGCTTGAGCCGACCCCTACTCCAGTATCAACACCAACACCAACACCCAAGAAGAGGGGAATGATTGAATTAAATGATGAAGTGATGAGAGAAGCCAAGAAATCTCTTAAAGAGAGGGGTATTAAATCTGAAGATGTGAAGAATCTTCTACCTATAGAAGAATTATGTAAGCCAATCCCTCACTCATCCACCATTGAGGTACACTCTCTCCAATATTTTGATAGTATAGATATTCCCTATAATAAACCTCCTGATCAATGTTTAGATGAATTTGATAATTTTATGTTTTTAAGCAAGATAATTTTAATATGAGAGTGCAAAATCAACTAATGAAAAAATCTAGAGCTATTGATAATTTGCATGGTATTATAGAAATAACCTCTAATCTTTACCTAATAATAAAGAGAGGACGGCTTCTTCCGGTCCAACTTGGGATTTACCGTTTTGCCCTTCCACCAAAATCTATATCTCTATCTTTACCTAATAATAAAAGCGTTAAGGCTTCCTTGGTTGGTTACTTGGTCGGTCGGTCGACTAAATTGCCCACGAAGTTGATAAATATTACCCTCCTATGCCACCGGTAAATTAAAAAACCGTTCCGTGGTTCGGTTCGTTCGTTTCCGTATGCGTTGAGTTCCTCGTTCCATGGTCGTTCTTTTCCAACACAGGTCGGCTGGGCCGTTCCGTATACTGGTGGGTAGGGTGAAAAGCGAAGCCCAAAGTTTCCAAGTGTGGTAGAGATGTAGTACTACTTGAGCTCATCGTGGAGTCTTATTCAAATTAAAGTTTCCAGGTTAGATATGACTCGGCCGCTCCTTGCCTTCCGTAACCCTTTAAATATGAGAGAGATACGTTGGACTGCAACAAATCGATTGAAGGTTACCATCTAAATCGAGGTTCCGCGCAACTGGTGTTCTACTACTCGCCGACGACGCACCGTCAAAGTGCTATTGGGAGAGCTGCCAGGCCGCACCGCCTTGTGCGCCGGCGAGACGCGCACTACCGCACTCCGTTTACCTGCAAGCTAGCTTGCAAGCTGCACATTACCGCACTCCATTTACCTGCAAGCTAGCTCGCAAGCTGCACACCAGGCCACTATCCCACATGCGTGCACCAGCAGCTAGCAGCACATGAGGTTCAACGGGCTCAACGCCGGCCGACGTGCCCCTACCGTGTACTTGCACATGCCGGCGCTGGGTCTAGCCTACCTGGCAGAGCGGGAAGACATACAACGCATCTGCGCATGTACATGCCGATGGCGATTTAACGTTGGCCATGAAGATGCTTGCTGGAGGGCATGAGCTTGCCGGTCGCGTGCTAATTTTGCGCAGCCGAGGAATTAAAGAGCGAGGAGCACTCAGCAGTCTTGATTATGCGGGCTAATCGCGGGATTTGTGGGACTGCCCACATATCTTGGCGACTAACCCGTGGGCACCCGCATAGGTTTTTAAGTGGGCTAAATTTGTGGGCGCCGTGGGTAGTCCGCTCCCACCTGCACCCTGAGGTGCTTCCCTCACATCAGCTCGATCCCAAAGATTGCGACGCAGCCCACTCAAGCCAGGATCAGCAGTCTAGATGATCAGCATAAGCTACGATTTGTTGTTGGAAAATTTATGACCTAGGAGCACAACACACCAGTGCCATCGCCATAAGCGAATTTAAACGAGCAACATCCCCCAGCACACCACGTACACAATGATGTGATTTGCTGGAGAAGCCGGGATGAGGGCCATGGCCGCCGGTAGAAGCGTCGTCCAGCAGCTATGAGCTCCATCGTGCAGGGACACCAAGGAAGCGGTGGAAGAAAGAAATCGCGCATTGGATACGGGAGGGCGGTTTTGTTGATGGCCGTCCGGAGGACCTCCTGACGTAGCTCCCCACGCCTTTGCGCTGGCGCCGGCGAGAGCGCTCCCGAGGGCCGGGACCCGGCACGGCTCCAAGTCACAGCGCTCCCGGCGTGAGCTACGCGTTGTGTTTGCCTCGCCTTGGCGTGAGCCGCGCCAGGCTGAGCGCCACTCCTCCCGCGCCCCGATGCGTAGTTCGCCTCCAAGTGCAGCATGTCACATGTGTGCTCCCTTTGAGGTCCAGTCATTCCATGAAAGGCAGGGGCTGATGGGGGCGATCTCGCTTGAACCTGCCCCGGGAGACTTGCAGTAGTTACGAAGGGAGAGAGGATAGATCAGTTACATGGTCGAGACACGAGAAGATTTGGAGGAAATTCCCTACAATATTTTTTATTGACAGTATGCATTTTTTTCAATTCGTTTTCATCGTGCTAATTCAGTGCATTTGGATGTATTGTTCCTTCCAGCTTTGCCACAT
Source organism: Alopecurus myosuroides (assembly GCA_028641055.1). Classification (NCBI taxonomy): domain Eukaryota; kingdom Viridiplantae; phylum Streptophyta; class Magnoliopsida; order Poales; family Poaceae; genus Alopecurus; species Alopecurus myosuroides. Next base: position 277,543,882 of record CM054063.1, read on the forward strand.
ACGTCGTACGTTATTATGTGAAGAAACTTAATTAGCTGCTTCACTTGGACCGGGTTAACATAGTAAGTCGATAAAAACATGAGCACATTTCCTTCTAACGTGCATGTCCGCATGAAGCATACATGTCTTATTAGCGGAAGCGCATGCACAACTAACACACTTGCAAAGTCGCTATGATAATTGTGAAAACCGATTCTGTTCTACTTCATGAACTACAACTTTTTTTTGGATGTAATCAATCATATTCCACACCATTAGAATGTGTACTGCATTAATCCAAAAATTATGTGCTATTTATTTTCTTATTCAATATTTTAGGAACCACACCAACAATACATATCCTTCACAATGCACTTTTTCATCGTGTCTAATGTCATCTAATTTGGCGACACCACCGTGTCAATGAGAACTTTGTGTGCCTCAATACCTGCATATTTCTCTCTCGTTGCAACACGCCGGCACGTTGCCTAGAACGCCTGACGGGGAGGACGGCGAGGACAGCGGCATCACGTGGCTGAAGGCCTTGGCGCACACTCTACCATCTATGTGGCCATGTGGGCTATTACCACCATCTTTTCAGGATGCAGCTACTGTGGCTGACCTAATCCCATGACATCCCAACGAACTCTAAGTAGAATCATCTCAAACGAGGAACCAGAAGAAGTTGGCGGAGGTGAGAGGTGACGCCGAGGCAAGCTTGAGCAGCTACTACTATATATATACCACGAGAGGGATACGTCGCATGTGCAAGTGCCGACCGGTGTCGTTGCCGGCATCGGCGTCAGAGTCACGCTGTTATGACTCAGTTTTGGAGTAGCAGGACCGCAAGGAGTCACTCCACCCAGTGTCATTGCTGAATCCAACATACGTGGACGAGCCTCGGCCCTCCCCTAACCCAGGTGGTTAAAGCCACCAATTTTTTTTTGAAATGGGATAATCAGCCTCTACATGTGCAGTGATGCACACAACTTTTCTTATTGAAAAAGCAAGTAGCAGAGCCGCCAGATATCGATATGAATATTTTTTCTTGTACTTTATTATGGAATTTTCCCTGTTTCACTTTTTTTTACTCTCATTAGCTTTGTGTTCTTTCAATCCAAAAACACTGGTGTGAACGGATACATTGCAAGCTCGTTTTGATTGTTGAGAAACTAATCACCATCCATGTGTCAAGAGTGACGTGAATGAATTTTTCGATAACGAGAATATATTAATATCGCGAAGATATCAATTACACCCAACCTCTGCAACAACACAATACCCTAATGGCATGGATTGTCGTTATTGATGTGTAAAAACGGATATAGGTATCGTTATAAGTCCAATGCATATTTCATACGGTCACATCATTGCATATATATAGTGGCACATAATTCAAAATTTCATGGTTTCATATTAGATGCTATTTTTTTAAGTAACCATCAAAACCATCCATGTCTAAACAATACTTTCGTTGCTGGAGACTGTTTAATACAACACAATATTGATATCACCATCCCAATTCAATTCTCCACTTGATATCTACACCCAGACCAAGGCTAAGATAAACTGGAGCTTTTCAACACCCTCAACATGATCTTCTTTCTGTTAGTGCGCAGGGCGAAAAGCCCACCGGAACGAATTTTCACTAAATCACGGACACTTTTACAAGATGCACGGAGGAGGGTATTCCATGCAAATGATCGAAAGTGATCAAATCGAGGAGTACAATATAGCCTAGGTGGGAAGCGCAGAACCTGCGACGTTATGCCATAGCACAGCGTGATCAAGCACGGCGCCATTGCCGTGCTCATAAGAACTTACTTTGTGCGTCTCTATTTTTTCCCGTTGCAACGCACGGGCACATTTCCTAGTTATCTAAAAAAGGCTTGAGGTGATATCTCCCACACACACGGTATAGGAATCGCTGGAAAAACCAATCCGTGGCACACAAGGATAGCTAATCCATACGGACTGGTTAAGGATCGCTAGGAAAACCGTCCGACTACCAAACAACTACCGATCGCTGCTATTATTGTCAAAATAAACTACAATCGATGTTACTTACGCTGTTTGCTGCGGCCGACCCAGCTTCATAATGGACTCAACTTTACACGTATGGAATCCAATCCAATATACGTCGCTTGCGCCTTTTATTTTGTTACGTCTCCTCATACAAGTGTATCGGTCAGGCCCAGCCAATGGAGTGTGCCCAGTGTACTCGGACCCTCTCACTCTGATTCTTTCCATTGTTGAGAGCGTAGACCATAATCATCTCAGAAGAAAAACATAGACCGTGTCCTATCCAAATAGTAGTTCCTAGGAATATCAATCTACCAAAGCTTAAAAAAAAGGAATATCAATCTACAGTCATGATTTGAAGGCAAAGTCGAAAGTGTACTAGAAATCTAGAATACCAAAAAAAGAAGTTGAAAGCGTACTTGGAGTCTAGGACTAGGAACCGCTGCACCTAGGAGAAAAGCTCCTTGCCGCCAAGATCCTCTTCCGGCTTACCATGTTCCCGACTTCAGGCTCTAGAGCAGCCGTTGTCTCGGCGCGAAACTCCCGTGCCTGCATATCGTGTGCTAGCCTGCTATCTCCTCTACCCATGATCTGGCTAGCTCGCCCTGTCGCCCACCGCCACTGGCGTTGAGACGGCGCTTCGCTAGGTTTGGAAAAGGCGAGCTAGCCTTACGAAACGCCTGTTTGCGTCGATCAAGATTGTGGCAGCCATGAGAACCAGCAGGAAGCGACCGGTGGCGCGCGCTTTCGACGTGGAACACGAGGTGATCTCCACCATTGCACTACCGTCAGGCGACCAAATCCTCTCATGAGTGACGGAGATACTGAGCCGCCTTTGAGTCCGCATGTGGGATGGCAGCAAGTCAAAACGTCCTGGTCTAGGCCCCCACGCCTGCCGGCGGAGGAACGAGCGATCGATCTAATAAGAAGCAGGTTACTGATGCAGAAAACAGAAAATGTAAGATGTACGTGCGGGTCTCTCCCGTTGATTATTTTTGTGTAGTCTCCGGCGCCGCATTTTGATCTACCTCCTTGATTGTACGGTGGGATAGGGGAGGTTGGAGCGAGCGATGGTGCGCATCCTATCTTGGTCAGGAACCTGTATTTGAAATGATATTACAGAAAGATTTGCTGTGAATTTAGATTTTGGTTAATTCGATCTGATAATTTTCAGATGTTGTTTTCGTTCTTATTCAGTGTAGTTCTCCCGTTCCAGCACGTAATATTGTACAAAAATCCAAGATGATGCATGCGTCCTGTAAGTGTTTGATTATCTAAAGAGCCTTTTCTGGTACTGTTGTACTCCTGCAGAAGCCTTTTCGACGGAATATTACTCCTTCTGTTTTAGAGAAATTGAAAGTACAATGCCGACTCCCCTTTGTTTATGGATATGGAATTTCCAAAATGTGCCTGAAAATGAAAATATTTTTTCATGACTGCTATTGTCAGATCAGCTCATACAGGATCTGAATTCCAAACTCCACCCACGTGTTCAGTATGCACTATGAGGATGTGTGGTTCCAAACTCTGAAACCAGAAGCACCTTAGTATTGGCAATGTGTTCAGCTTCCTTAGTTCTTCAGGGGATGAAGAAACTCTTGAGTACTCTCTTTTTTACTCGAGAGTTATCCATACTGCATGAGGATGAGGGGCAGGTGTGGTATTGATTTCTACCTGCGTCATATCTGAGATGTGCCAAAATGGAAGGCAGACAGAGCAATGGTTTTACCCGGATTCTCTGCTACAATGACAATTTCCAGCTCCCAAGATAAGACCGGAAGAAGAATTGATGTTGCACTGACTTATAGAACTGTAATAAAGTATGCAAATATTTTTATATAGAGAGAAAAATGGACGTGGGCACTCACTAATTATGTCCATTGAGCACTTTACACTTGATTTTCGTCCTTTTATATTATTTGCACCAAGTGACATACAATAAATTGATCAGAAATTGCACTGCAAATATTGCACTCCCCTTTGTCTCCGCCTCAAATTAATCGTCGTAAATTTGTCAAAATATGGATGTATCTAGACGTATTTCAGCGTACTGATACATATATATTTTGACGAATCCACGACGATTAATTCGAGATGGAGGGAGTTACAGAAAAATAGAAGTTGTATCTCAAATATTTCTTAATAGTTCAATTATAACACACGTGTTCTTTGCTTTGAGTAAATTCCGGATACTCTCTTATACATAATTAGCTTGTCCCGTGTCATTTTGTTTCAAATATTTCACCGTAATTTTTTTTTGTACAATACTAAGAGACCAATTTATTATCCTTATATTAGGTCCAAACTTGTTTGGCCGTAGCAAAGCACGGGCATTTTTTCTATGATGTTAAAATGCTTGTTAAACATTTTCAAATGGTTCAAACTCAAATTGATCAACTTGCTAAAGTGCAAAAAGATTTGCTAGTTAATGCTTCTAAAGAAAAACATGCTTATGAAATAAGAACTAGAAGTGGTATTGCTACACAAGATCCTTTATATCCTGAGGGACATCCTAAAAGAATTGAACAAGATTCTCAACAAACTAATAATAATGTTATTCATACTAAGAAGAAGAAACATAAAACTGCTGTCGAATCCTCTGAACTTGCTAAAGATCCTAATAGTATATCTATCTCTGATGCTAAAACTGAAAGTGGTAATGATAAAAGTGAAGCTTCTGATAAAGAAGAACCTGTAGCTGAACCTGAAAAGCAAACTAAAACTGCAAAGTATACTAAGGAGGATTTCATTGCTAATAAACATGGTAATGAGAGAGAATCTTGGGTACAAAAACCAATGCCTTTTCCTAATAAGAAACAAAAATCTAAGGAAGAAGAACATTATAACAAGTTTTGTGAATGGATGAAACCTTTGTTCTTGCAAATTCCTTTAACTGATGCTATTAAATTGCCTCCTTATGCAAAATATATGAAATGTATTGTCTCTAACAAAAGTAAGATTCCTAATGAGGAAATCTCCACTATGCTTGCTGATTACTCTTTTAATGGCAAGGTTCCTGAGAAGCTTGGAGATCCTGGTATACCAACTATTCCCTGTTCTATTAAAAATAATTATGTTAGAACTGCTTTGTGTGATTTGGGAGCTGGAGTTAGTGTCACGCCTTTTACTCTCTATAAAAGACTCCTCCTGGAAAAATTGATACCAACTAATATATCTTTGCAAATGGCTGATAAGTCCACTGCTATTCCTGTGGGTATATGTGAGGATGTTCCTGTTCAAATTCCTAATAATTGTCTGATATTAACTGACTTTGTTGTGTTGGAAATGCGTGAAGATGATAATATGTCTATTATTCTTGGAAGACCTTTTCTTAATACTGCAGGGGCTGTAATTGATTGCAATCAAGGAAAGTTACTTTTAATGTTAATGATAAAAAGCACACTGTTTATTTTCCCAAGAAGATTGATAGAAAATATGGTCTAAATTCAATTGAAAATATTGAGACCATCAAGATTGGAGAATTTTATTTTCCTATTCCAAAGCCACCCAAAGAATATGAAATTATTATGATTGGGACTATGTTTATCACGGTTGAGGTAACATAATCATTTAGTGATTAGCAAAGTTTTGCTTCATATGAAAATTGTTCTGGTAACAAGACTTGATCACCCTTGTTGACAAAATGATTTTAAATGAAGAGGACAATTTTTTCACTATGTTTTCACCTTCCCCATTATGTTTTATCATGTTTAGTTCTGTTATCACATTCCTACTTGAGTACAATCATGTTTTCCACCATCCTTATGCATGTTTTCCTGATGTTTTCACCCTGATTACTGAGGTTATGCATGTTTTCACCACCCATACTTTTGTTTTCACCACTACCACATTTGTTTTCTTTGGATATTCTCCCATTAGAGTGTCATAGAAACTTTGTTGTGCTGGTTTTGGTTTTATTTTCCACCTTTTCACTTTCGTTTTCCTGGTTTTTATTAATTATTAAAATTCTGGAAATACCTCACAAATAAATTTTCTCGAAAAATTCTAGAAAAATTATAAGAAATTTTTACGTAAAAAATAAGGCAGAGAGCCACCTGGGAGACCCTAGGGGGACCCACCAGTCAGACACACCATGGGGTGGCGTGGCCAGCCCCCTAGTGGGGCCAGCACATGGTGTGGGGCGCCTGGCCCTCCACTTACTCTCTCCACTGCCAAACTCTTCTCTCCCACCTCCCAAACTGAAAACATTTCCTGGAACCCGTGTTCTTGCTGTTCTTCCTTTAGATTTTCGATCTCCTTCTTCAGCCCATCATTTGTGCTGAGATTTGGTGTGTTTGATCTCCGGTATGTGACTCCTCCAATGATCCAAATAGAATTTTGTTTAGTGAAGTATTTCTTGAGTATTTTGGTACTGTAGGTGACAGCTTATGTGAGTTTGCATGCTTGATTTGAGTAGAAATAATTTAGTTTTGATGTATGTTTAGCTCTCATATAAGTCCCTATGGTAGTTTCCACCTTATAGTTGCTTGAAATTAATTTTTGTGATGATTGTTGAAAAAATTCAGAGATGGATAATTATAATTTTGGAGAGATATTTAGGAGTGATGCTCCTAGAAGGACAAGGCCCTCACGCTCATCGACTTCAGTGAGGCCATCGTACAATGAAGATGTTATTGCACCAAGTATTGACGATGCGGGAGGTGATGGTATCATTAACCCATCTAGCTTTCCTTCCAGTACATTTTTAAGAAGTGCAAGTTTATTAGATGACTTTCGTATGCTTATTGAAAGAGTTGGTCTAACCAACTTTATAAAGGATGAAAGCCCTCACTCTCACAAAAACTTTTGTTGAGAGCTTTAAATTTCAGAACACACCATTTGGTCCAACTGTTGCATTCAAGTTATATAGTAGTCCTATTTATTTGTCCTTGGTAGATTTTTGTGCTATTATAGGTATGAACGCCGCCGGGACAACGAGCAGGATTCAAGATAGACCAGCAGACCTCCAGGGGATCTACCGAGAAATCACCAACGATGACGGACGCTCATCCCAGCGTGGGAAGATAAGGAACATTCAACTTCCTGCTCTTAGATACTTTACTTATTTTCTTGCTACTAGTATCCTTGGTAGGGAGAACACTAGCAACATTTCTAGTTACCACCTTGCTTTCATTGATGTTGCGCTGAACCGTAGCACGAAGTATAACCTTGGTGCACTTGTTGCACGCCGCCTTGCTGCTTCTGGGCCTATTTTTTGGGGGCATTATCGCTACACGTATAGCATCTGCTTTAAATGTTTCCATTACCCCTAATGATGAAATAATTGCTCCATGTAGGCTTAACCTTGCTGCCATGAAGTCCCATCAGTTTGTCACTGCTAACTCTATTGATGAACGTTTAGTATATAGAGTTTTATATATAGATGGAGAAGAGCGAAAAGTTATTTTGCCGCAGCCTCTTTTGTTTAAGATTGACATGTCACCATGGTCGCTCTCTAAGGAGCAGGTAGACGAGTATATGGGCACCATGGAGTTTCATAGGCAGCATGAGAGGCAAGACGCGCCTCCTGAGAACCACAACACGTAGTACACCGGCGCATCCTCGAGCACATATCAGGAGGAGGGTTCCTCCTCAGCATACTACGGGGGCGCCACCTCATGGTCCTCTTGGTGATTGATCTCCACTTAGGACAAAATCCTAAGCTTGGGGGGAGATATACCGACATCACACTCATTTATATATCATGTTCGGTCGGTTCTTTGTATATCCATGTTTTCATATCTCCTCGTTTGTTTTCGTTTCTCTTCATTTTATTGTTCTATTTTTTGTTTTCCAAAACACAAAAAGACCAAAAATATTTCTACTGTTTCTCTTTGTTTGCTTCTTTAGTTTCATTATTTGGTTGCTTTCTTTTCTCGTTTCGGTTTAATATTCAAAAATCCAAAAATATTTTGCTTTGTTTGCTTGTTCTCTTTCTGTTCTTGTTTTAATTGAAAAACCCAAAAATATTTGTTGTTCTTCTTTGGTTTTGTAAAGTTTGTTGCAGAGTTCACCGGATTCCCGTGTCTCCATTGGAGTTTGGTTTTGATTATATATTATTCGAGCCACAAGTGAAGAGCAATAATGGCGATCTATGACAATTCAAGTTGTGGTGAGCGGCTAGTATGAACTCTATTTGCTTTCATTTTTGTACATATACCCATCCATGTGAGCATGCTTAGTTTGTTCGTATAAGATATATGTGATTTAATGGCTGCTTAATAGTTCGTGCTATCTCATGTTTAGTTCTAATTTATTAATAGTAAATGACCCGTCGTATAAATATTTGTTCGCATTTTTCTATTCGTAGAAGGGTATGACATTGTGGTATCCTCCTCTAACTGTTCAATTTGAATCGACCTGGCACATGCTCACGCATGCTAAGACTGGAAACAAAAAGTCAATAAGCCTCGATGATTTATTTTGCCTCAGAGTTCTAGTATCAATTTTATGCCTCAGTTAATTTTGTTTTGTCGCAAGCATGATTATGATAGTTGTTGCTCCCTTGACTATCGCTCTCTGTCTATTGCTAGCCTTCACCTGTACTGAGTATGAGCTCTACTCGTGCATCCAACTTCCAGAAACCAAAGTTTGCCAAATGTGTCCACCATACCTACCTATATGTGGTACTTAACCGCCACTCCAAGTAAATTGCTCATGTGCTACCTTTAAACCCTGCTAAAAATTATTCCTGTTTTGTGCCCCTGTTTTAGCTCGCGAGGACGTAAATAGAGAATCTTTATCTCACTTTTTGATTGGATTTCACACCATGTACTAGTGTCTTCATTCGCTTATCCAATTGATAGAAGAGCTGGCAGCAGGGTGCCTAGACCCAAATTAATACACACAAAATCTCTTCACTATTTTTGCCCCTAATTTATCAGTCAAAGCATAATTGTGTAAACAAAAGAGAAAGAGGGATGACCTTCTAACCAGATGCGTCCTTCATATGGGAGCCGCTCTTGTGATACCAGTTGGCTTTTGACGTACTGTATTTTTTGTTTACCATTCCTGGACATAAGCATATACCTCTCTTAAAAATGTTTTCAATACCTCTTTTTAATAAAATAAAAGCTCTATCACATGAGTGATCCATGCTTCCCTCTGCGAAGGGCCTTTCTTTTACTTGTATGTTGAGTCTTCACATTCTCACTTTATGCACCTTCTTGAGAGCAATGGCTGTTATTCTTAGTGCAATGTGCTTGTCCCAGAACTCGGTTAATTGTAGTATAACTTTGATACTTGTATCTTTTGATATCTTTACTTCTACTCTTCCCTTGAACTTCAGAGGTGTCCTGGCATTTATGTTTTGCCCCACACTTAAGGGCAAGAGAGATACCACTTTATCAGATCCTATTATGATATTTACAACCTTGCAAATGCTTACGCTTCATGTTGTTTATTATTATTATTATTATTATGTTGTTATATCTCCATGGCTTGCATAGCTATTAAGTGACAGTATCTTGCATGTATCTTATAATGAGCATAATTAAGTATTTGATCATATAGTGAGTATATTTACATCATATGAAACAATTGTGTTCGTAAAAGTCTTTTATCGCACTCAGTTGTCACTGAATTGCTTGAGGACAAGCAATAAGCTAAGCTTGGGGGGCGTTGATACGTCGAAAACGTATCTCCTTTTCCGAACACTTTTCTTATTGTTTTCCTCTAAATTTGTGTGTTTTGAATGCAACTAACACGGACTAAAGCTATTTTCAGCAGAATTACCTTGGTGTCTCGTTTTTGTGCAGAAAAATCAACTTTCGGGAAATTGCCCAGAAAAGATCCCATTGGTCTTAAAACACCGGAAGACCCCGGGAGCCAGAAGGGGGCCAGGAGAGGGGCCACACCACCCCCTGGCACCCCCAGGTCGCGCCACCTGGTGGTGTGGGCCACCCAGAGACCCCCTCGGGCTCCCCTTTCGACTACATAAGGCCTTCAACCCTAAAACCCGAGGGGTTTCGCCATATTCCACATAAACACAATAGAGCATCGCCGCCACCCCGAACTTCGATTCGGGGATCAGAAGTTTTTGTTCTGGCACCCTGCCGGGACGGGGAATTGGATGAGATCATTGCCATCGTCATCACCAACACCTCTCCATCAACCATCCATGTTTCCCCATCCATGTGTGAGTAATTCCCCGCTGTAGGCTGAAGGGGATGGTAGGGATTGGATGAGATCATTCATGTAATAATGCCATGATTGTTAGGGCATAGTGCCTAGTATCCTCTATTAGTGCTATTGACATTGTTGCAACTTGTTATGCTTAATGCTTGTCACTTTGGGCCCGAGTGCCATGATCTCAGATCTGAACATGTTATTGAATCACGATGATAATTATTGTTTCTTGATCATACCCGCAAGTTGTTTATACATATCGTTGTCCGGAACCCGAGGCCCCGAAGTGACAGAAATTGGGACAACCGGAGGGGATGGCTGTGATGTGAGGATCCCATGTGTTCACGGAGTGTTAATTCTTTGCTCCGGTGTTCTATTAAAAGGAACACCTTAATTACCAGTAGTTCCCTTGAGGCCCCACTGAAAACGGGCTGGTAGAACAAAAGATGTTGTGCAAGTTCTCATTGCTAGCACGTACGACTATTTACGGAACACGTGCCTATGGATACTTAGTGCTTGGATGCTTTATCTTATTTATATTCAATGCCCATGTCTTGATTATTATATGAACTATCTTATCCATGCAACACCCGCTCATCTATCCCTATGCCTACAGTATTTAATCTTGTTGTTTACTTCAAACACTACTGCTGTTTTCATTCCACTGCTGCTATTATTTCACTAATGTTGTTGTTTTCATTCTGCTGCTACTATTATTTCACTACTGCTGCTACTATAAAACTGTTACTACTGATAAATCACTGCGAACAAAAGTACTTTTAGGTGCAGGTGAATTGACAACTCACTTGTTAAGGCTCGCAAATATTCTTTGGCTCCCCTTGTGTCGAATCAATAAATTTGCGTTTTACTTCCCCTGAAGACTGTTGCGATCCCCTATACTTGTGGGTCATCACATGTGCGGTGAACAAATTACAGCTGGGCAATTTACAGAAGTGAAGGTTGCACCGTAGTGTATATGTATGGCATAAAGATTACTATGTGATTCATGCGGGCATTACAACAATATACATAGACCGTCATCCAACTACATCTATGACTAATAATCCACCCTACGAATATCATCCAAACAAACGTTGGGTATTAAGTTGCAAGCAACAGATAATCGCAGCAAGCAAAGTGTGTAATGTAAACAATAGAATCATCCTTAGACAAAGCATTGTTGTTTTCTCCCTAATGGCAACAACAACACATCCCCCATCCGTCACGTTTCTGTCACTCGAGCAGAGATGCAAAGGAGTCATGAACCCACTATCGAGCATAAATATTCCCTCTTGGAGTTACTAGCATCTACTTGGCCAGAGCATCTACTAATAACAGAGAGAATGCAAGATCATAAATAACATATACATGAAGATAACATGATATATTGATAATCAAAAGACATAGCATTCAACATTCATCGGATCCCAGCAAACACAACATGTAGCATTACATAAACATGATCTCCATCATGTGAGGCAGCTCACGAGATCTAAACATGAGGCATAAAGTGGAGGAGACAACCATCTAGCTACTGCTATGGACCTGTAGTCCAGGGACGAACGACTCACGCATCACTTCGGAGGAGGGCATGGTGGTGTAGACCCCTCCGGTGATGAATTCCCCTCCCGGCAGGGTGCCGGTGAGAGCTCTAGAACCCTCCCGGTCTCGGGATGACGATGACGGCGGCCTCGGGTGTTTCTCAGGATAAAGTGGTATATATCTAGGGTTGATATGTCGGGGGGGGGGGGTTATATAGGCGAAAGGGCGATGACAGAGGACACCTGGGGGGCCAGACCACCCCCAGACGCGGCCAGGGGGCGCGCCGCCCTATGGTGTGGCCCCTCTCCGGGTCTCGTCGGGACTCGTGGAACCTTCGGGAATTCTAAAACTTCCGGGCTTCGAATTTTCCAATTCCGAGAATATTTCTAGAACAACTTGTCTGAAACTAAAAACAGCAAAAAACAGTAAACTGGCTCTGTGGCATCTTGTTAATAGGTTAGTCCCGGAAATCGATAAAAATGACATAAAGTGTATAGCAAACATGTGGGAAATAACATGAAAACAACATGGAACATCATTAATTAAGGATATGTTTATGACGTATCACGCGCTAGAACGGACAACAGAGACTCGCGGCACCATGTTTTCTCCAACACCTATGATATCGTGGAGTGTGAAGAAGAAGACCTGTCCCTCGCGTCGCCCGCAGCGGGCAACTCGGGGAAACCCTAGCACGCCCCGCCGCCACCCCCCCCCCCCACACGCCTCTCCTCTGCCACTGCCGCTGGCCTCGCCACGGTGGCGGCGACTCCCGCCTCCAAAGCGTGGCTGGGAGGGATACCGTGGCGGGCGCGCGTGCTGGCCTGCGCCTCGCCTTCGTCGGCTCTGGCTGCGCGGCGGTGCTCTCTGCGGCCGGAGAGTGGAGGCGGCGATGGGAGGTGCAGCCTGTAGCGGCGGTGACTCTGGCGCGGCAGGTGACGGCGGTGGCATCCAGGGCCCAATCTAGGCCCATATGGCCTTGGCGGGCCGCGACCGTCTGCGGTGGTTTCTGCCGCGTTGTGCCCTGGTGCTGACCGGAGCTGTCGTGCGTGTAGGGTCTACAGCGCTGCCTTCCTTTGCTCGCGCCACACGCTAGTGCGGTGGAGGCCGGGACGGCGGTCCCGGGCGGGCGACTTTTGTCTTTTGCTACTACGGGCTATGGGGTGGCCCTGGTGCGTGGTGCGGTGGTGGAAGCTTGGTGTGGACAACCAGTCTAGTGTGCAGAACAGTGCAACCGCCGGCGAAAGCATGGCTTGACCTTGGTCAGCTGAAGATGGCGACGCCCGTGGGCTTCATCACCTTCTTGAAGGCGTTGTCGAGGGTGGTCTTGTGTTCTTCTCGCATGCTCCAGGAGAAACCCTCGACCCGTTCTACCGGATCCGGTGGTGGCAGCACTCTGTGTCGTGTTCCCACTTGAGGGCACCGCTTTGGAGCAGGATTCGGCTGGGGCATCTCTGGCTTTGGTGGTGGTGGTTCCTCTACTTGCTCTCCTCTCGGTGTCGTCTCCCCATGGCCACGATGCTCGAGCTTCTACGGAGGGGCCGAAGTCTCTCCTCTGATGCTGGTTAACGACCAAGCTAGTGCCGGTGAGGATTCCCGGGTGTTGACTCGGTTGCGTGATGCCCTTCGATTTCAGTGTTGGCTGTTGTGCAAAGCCTCGACGACACATGGCCCTTCGTCGGGGTGAGGACTCGGCAATGTGATGCCCTTCGGCTGCTCCAACACCATTGTGGCGGATCTCGGCAGATTGAAGCTTTTCGTCTACGGCGGGGAAGATTTTGGTGCACTGGCGTTCAACGGTAACCGGAGGATGATGACAGTTGAAAGCCTTTCCTGCAGGGGTGTTGTGCTCAGTGTCACGTTCTTCTTCCTTGTTGTAGCTCTTGCTTTTCTTTCTTGTTTATGTTTAACTCCCTGTAACCCAAACCGGCATTTGTCCCGGATTCTTCTTAATAGAACGAGGCAGCGCCGGCTGACTTCCATAAAAAAAAAGTGTGAAACAATGTGGCAGCTCATCCCGTGTACAATTGGGCAGAAGCTTGTTTGTTGTTTTCCAGCGTGTACCAGCTTTTGGTCGGTGCATTCTGTATTTGAAATGTTTGGCGCAATTGGTATGTGTTTTGTCCGTGGAGATCTTTGGACGAAGAAGTTTCATGCTCCTGTACACTGGCATGCATGGGACCACGTTGTTGGAGCAGTAATGCACGACATACCATCGGTCGATGGATATGCAGTATATCGTCATTTGTGATTGTAACTGTCGTCTGAATCTCTGCTATGACACATTGAAAAGTCTCCATGTTCTTTGGTCGTCTCACATACCCCGGGACCATGCTGCGACTTAGCCAGCAAGCTCATCTCCGCCACCGGCGAAGATTTCCGAAACGACCGAAAGAAATATTACCGGCGTCGTCCAAGCCGTCGCCAGCAGACCGATCGGCGAGGGCGACCCGTTACAACAGCGATTGGCGCCGGGCAGGATATCGACGGATTCACATGGACAGGATAAGCATAGGATGAAGCCCCCTATCCGATTAATTCGGCGCGCGGTCAATCCCCTGCATCCGTATGCGGTGCGGATAACACCCGGGAAAAACGGCTGGCCAGTCGCACAATTTCTTCATCCTCTTCCTCGATTCTTCTCGTATGGAAAGGAAACTTGAGTTAACTCGCAGTACTAGCAAACTGGAGTTACTGTCAGGTAGATCACCCGACCAGGCATCGCTGCGACAGCGACCGGCCGGCTAAAATCCATCCATGTCTGCATTATTCGTTTCGTGATGATTACTCTTTATCCCCTTCGATGCGTCCTGGTTAATTCGCTTCTTTTTCCGTGGCTCGACGCATTGTCAGGGTATATACGGATGGTGACCTGCCCGGCCGAGATACATACATACATACATACATACATGCCAATCTAGCTGGTATTCGTCCCCTTTTGCTTCCTATAGTTTTCAGGATCCATCGCATTTCGGGACGCTTTGTGTCACTGTGCAGCTGAGCTGAGCTATCGCGCCCACGGGGGATGCCATGATGAGTTGGAGAAGTTGAGACGGATAGATAGATAGCGTGATGAATGACCGATCGATGGGTAGCGATCGGATCGAAGCGAGGCCCAGCCATTCAATCTGTTTCCTTCTCCAGGGATTCAGATCCTCCTCGCGTACGTTGTCATCATTGATCAGTTCGCTACAGTCCCGTCATGGACCCTAATATGATAATATTTCTATGCCCGGTGGTCAGATGATACGCCACTATCAGTTGCTGCCAGCCCGGTCACCATCGCCGTCGTCGTTCTCGGTCCACCAGGGCTCGACGCCGACGCGCCGGTGATCCGTCCGCCGGGCACGTCGCGCGGTTTCGCATCCATGGAATGAGAGTAGTTGTAAGCTGTAGGGAGCGGAGGTGTGGCACGAACATGCGGCACGAGAGGAGGAGCGCGAGAGTAGGAGGAGGGAGGGACGAAAACGCGACGTGTACCACAGAATTTCGCCATGATGATTCATTGGGTAGCCCTCCAAGTTATCGGACAATTGAAGGCGACGGATATATACCAGCTGGTGCACCCCCAGGATCGGCAAGTTCGGCAGGCGATGCTGATCGCTGCCCGGCGCGTCCTGCCTAGTTCATGTGCTTGTCCTGTGACATTTTCATATGGCCATATGGAGGAGTAAATTAGTGCTCCGCATGTCGACGGAACAAGATTATCTACTTAGATGTTGATGGGCTTTTCTGAACTGATGGTCGAATCTTGAAATGTCTCACAGGGGCAGGCTGTAAAACAGTTGTGCTGTAACAATGAGGAGTAGCAGAAATATGAGATCCAGATAAGCAAATTTCCTGAAACTAGTATTAGTTTCAGAGGAGAAACACGTTTTCTTCAAGCAAAGTTTTCATCGCAACGACGTCGCTTATGCAAGTAGCACAGTACTAGTACACTGACAGAAGGTATCGTCCCTATTACAACCAGTGGCTCCCCATTCAGACACGCAAATTTCCGAAGCTGCTGCAAAGCTTCAGCTGGCCAAAGAAACCCCACGTTTTTAGGCAGATATTTCAGCGCGACGTGGCCTACGCAAGTACAGTACCTGCAGAGCACCAGTACACTGCAATGGCAGAGGGTATCTATCCAATCCATGTACAAAAACAGCATAGTAGCAGCCATTACAGCGGCGGCCCCTGCAGGTATTCCATTCTTGTACGAAAGGGCTTCCACCCGATGCAGTGCACATAACCAGCTTACTCACTCATGAGCTGTATGTCTGCAACAGCGAGCTTATGCAGAAAACGCAGCCGTCGGTATCTTCAGACAGCCTGTTGTTCAGAGACGACAAAGTCGCAACAGTCGGGCGATTCAATGGGGGTTTCTACTCCGGCCCAGGGAGGAGTAAGGGAGACGAAGCCGACGGCGACGTGGGACCTAACCGCAGGAACGGCTACGCCGGTCTTTTCTAGGGTTCGCTGTGGAGATTGGCCGCGAGATGTAGGGAGACAGCGCAGCGCCTCAAGAACCTGATGCTGACAGACACGGTGGTGGTAAAGAGGCCTTAATTTGGTGTAACGTAACCTCGGAGTGGTTGGTTACAGTTACTACAGCTCTGTATCTTTTCGCGGGAAACAGTTTGAATCCTGTGGAAAACGGTTAAATTCAAAGGGGGCCTCGGTGGAAATTTTACGGTGAATTTTTCGCTACAGCTGGGCAAGATTCTGACGGCGGCGGCGTGTTTTCAGTACTACTGTGAAATGAGATCCAGCAAAGAGCAGATAAAAGCGACGGCTAACCTACCCAAGCTGGGAGACAGCGACGCCCGTTCTGTTTCTACGTAGACCAGGACACGAATTTGTACCAAACGGGATGCTGAGACGATCTCCAGAAAGGAATGCTGCTAGCTGGGGCTAGCCATCCCTCCTCCAGTCCCATGGCGACGGTAAAATGAGGAATTCCTGATGTGGATTACAATGTTCGCAAGCAATAAACCACACATCGATCGAATTGATACGAAAGCATTGGCAACATATGCTGAGGATAAATCATCTTTCATAATACTGCCCATCTCCAGATAAAGTGCAAAATAGATAGTATCAGACCAGTATCTGCCAGCCAGCCAGCTCTTATACATAATTGGGCGGAAGAGAGATGGTGATTCTAAATATTTTTCACCATATCTTCTAGTACGTGATCTACTACTACTACTTTCTGAGAGAGATCATATCATATAGTATCATCAACACAGGATGGAAGAATCAAGTTTTGGATGGGGGTTCAGCCGAGGAATTCTTTCTAGCATCCCCCGATCCGGGCTGTCCTGGAGCATTCGGCCATCTGAATGGATCAACCGGTTCTCCGATGGGAGACCGTCTAAGGACTTGTTGTTGTTAGCTTCGGAGCTTCACTCGCCATACTTCTTCTGTACAAAAATATGGGCCGTGATTGTCTAGAACTCAACGTCCGTATGATCTGCTCCTTGTAACTGACCTGTGTCAAATTAACCATACAGGCCGTCAGTCATACAATGTAACGCACAAGGTGTAGTGAACCATCACCCCGAAAATACTCACCATCGAAATTCGGTACTGAGACCCCGTTCTCTTGGCATTGCTCGTTGCCGATATGCGGCGCATTCTGAAGATTCTCCTCCCAGAAACCCTGTTGCTGGAAACACGAGGTAAAGACTATTATGATAAGCTGCATATTTAACCTTTAACTGGTCAGGTATTTGCAAAATTTTCAGGCAGCAAATTACCTGCTTTTGAAAAGCGTACTGCGTGTTGGCTGCCTGGGGCAGAGCCATGTCTAACATACCCATGGAACCCATAGCACCAGTACTGAAGGACTGGAAAAGGTCCGCCTGGTCGCTAAATGGAAACACTCCACCGGAACTCTCCAACGGAAATGCCGAGCTCGCTGAAGGAGGGCCGATGGCTTGGTGCATCTGGATACACATACAGAGGAAACGGCATGTTAGAGGCAGATTGTTCCATATATAGAGAGCCAAAGCGCGATTGATGAGATAATTCGAGCTCACGTCTTTGTGTAGGAGTGTAGACAAGGTGCTGAAGTCAAGTTCTGGGTTCACGGTGGAAAGCTTCATGGACAAGAACTGAAAAGCATAAAACAGCAATTGGGTTAGAATTTCGGTTGAGAATTGCCAGACTTTGGTTTTGTGAAACAATTAGTAATAACTATGTGTCGCGTCTAACCTCGACTTGCTGCTGCAGCGATTGTACATAGTTGATGATCTCATCAAGCATGAGAGCTTTGCCAATCACCTAGATACAACAAGGAATTTCTTCAAATTAGACAAACTGGCACTCCTGGAAAATAAAATATATCCCATTCTGAAATGTTTGGGTACCTTGTTACATCCTGGCACCAGGTCCTGGAGGAATTTCATCTTGAGAGTAATCTTCTCTCTTCTAACCTATTTATTATTAACCCAGAATTGAGGACAGTGAGCAATTTTTTTCGCATTCAAGCACAAATTTGATATTCACACTACAATTGAAACAAAATGGTAAGTAAAAGGCAAGAGGAATTGGAGTGTATATTTACTTACCCTCTCCGCAAGGCTGTGGCTGTCAGTGGCCTGGCCTCTCCTGGCCCGGACATGGACGTAGTCCCTGGGCGGCTCATCATCCGCCGGCTTGGACTTGGAGCTCTTCCCCTTGGCCTGCTTGCGCGCTCTCTCCCCGCCGGCCGAGCCGTCGCTAGCCCCCGCCGTTTCGTTCTCCACCTTGGGCCTCAGCGCCATCTCCTCCTCAATTTTGCATTTCTTCGAGTCTGGCCCCGTCGCGTCCCCAGCCTGCAAACAAGAAACACTGGCGTCATCTTCAGCCGGAAGAAAGCAGCAAACCAGTAATGCAAAAGGCAGAGTTTTCCGAAATAAACAAAAATTCATATGGAAAGCGGAGGCTTGGTCCCCACCTTGGCGAAACAGGCCGCGGCCTCCTTGCCCTTCCCGCCGGCGGGCGCCTTCCTCTTCTTGGCATTCGCGCCGTAGGCCCACGCCGGGTCGGAGACCGAGGACCCCTCCCGGGAGGCGGCGCCGAGGTCCCCGCCGCCGCCGCCGCAGCTGCCTTCCGCCACCCCGAACGGACCGCCGCCGAAGCCGGAGCCGGGCATCCCTGCGGTGCGCTCCCCGAAGCCCGCGCCGCCGCAGAGGGTGTCGAAGAAGCCGCTGTCGAGGCCTGGCAGACCGAAGTCGAGCCCCGCGGAGCCCATGAGGAGCCTGGCGACGTAGTCCCCGTCCATGGCTGGGCCGGCCGACTGATCGATCGACGGATCCCCTACTGAGCGGCCGCGATGATTGCGCAGGAAGCAAAGGGGGGAAGCTGAGGTGAGGTGAAGCCGATGAGAGAAGTGGAGTTGGGGAAAGTGGTGGGTGATGCGAGGACGGACGGTAGGTGGGTGGGAGGGGATTCCGCGGATTGATTTATAGAAAGGGAAGCTCGGGTGGAGGGCAGCGCGGCGCCGAGGAGATGCTTGCGGCGGTGGGCTACCGCGGACGGGTGGATGGAGGTCAAAACACGAACGAGAAATGGGGGTAATGGTGTCCGGGTAACCTTGCCCGTAAGCAGCTGCCGGAATGGAGACACGGCTCCGGGATTTTCGCTGCGGAGACGAGATGTTTTTTACGGTTTTACCCCCCGCTCGGCGGTGCGCCAGTCTAGCGCCGCCGCCGCGCTAATATGGAGAAAAGAAAATTACGGGGTTTTACCTTTAGCGCGCGTGTGGCCTCGTGATTGGAGAGCATGAGAGCACGAACGGGGGTGCTCTCCTTGTATCACGGCAGTGCGTGCGCGACCACTTCTCGGTCCATAGAGTAAGAAAGTGCGGTCGAGTTGCGCATTATCCGGTCTCAATCAATTAACCAAAGTGTGACTATTTTTGGGAATTGCAGTTAGTGCAACTCTGCGTGTAACCATACTTTGGTGATAGTTTGGTTTTGTGAAAAAAAAAAGTGTAGCTTGCACTTTTCTTTTACGATGAAAGTTCAACTGATGAAAAGGTAGTGCATGTTGCCTTTTTTACTAAATCGACCGCACTTGTGCTTTTCTAAATCGACCCAAGAGTCAAGAAAATCTAAAATTATTGAAACAACAACCGAACTAAAAAAAGAAAAATACATACTAAGTATGTAACTTGCATAAAATGCGTGTGCTTTATCCAAGACTTTGTCTCCACATGTTTCTACGTGCTCTTAGCAATTTCTCAATGCTTCGTCGATAGCGCCCGACCTAAGTTCGTTTTGGCGGACTTCTACGTGGTTCTGAGTTGAACAAAGGCTAGATGTAAACATGTTGAAGGTTTAGAGGGGCGTCATCATTCGAATGTTGACAGCTCGTCACTCAAGCGGACTTCACATACTCGCTTATTTACGGTGTCCCATTTCAACTTAACCTATATCGGGTCAAGCTGTTTTCAAGACCTAACATAAAATTGTGCTTGTCGATGTAGAAAATAGGCACACGCTATAACTTTTTCGTCACAAGGTAGACCTATAAATCCACAAGATATGAGTGTCTATTTTAGCCCATCGATGTACAAAATTAATATGTGAGATATTCACTTCCAAAAACTGACCCTAAAGGGAGATAAATGGATATCATGGCTGCATTTGGTGTATTCCAATGAAAGTTCACTACATTTAAGAATTTCTTTGTCCAGTCAATGCAATTCATTTTAAACTTATAATACCTTTTAAAATCAAGATCTTATGCGGTATATATGTCGAGAAGGTCCATCGTGATAAAAGATAAACTACCTAAATGTAGTTTGGAAAACTCACAAAGATGTCGTCATTGAATTCAACATATTTTCTTTTGCGACCTCTTTTGTGTGTGTTATACGGCCTTATGTCCTATAATTTGCCGCATATCGTATCGGTCTCGTATGTTTAGGAGTTAGTTAAATGGTACGAAGAAACAATATAAAGTCTGATCCGAGTGGGTGTGCGTGCTTTGACTTGAGCTATGTGAAAAGGAGGCAATAAGATTGTTCCTATAACACGAAAAATGTTTCCAAATGCTTGCAGTTTATCACAGAAACTACACACATGATCCTAATGTGGTACTTACTGTGGTGCATGAAAACACGAGATTATGTGAACAATGTGTGTGACCTTTTGATGACGGTTGCCCGGCCATTATACAACCGGTTTGGCAGACGGCTTGAGAATATGATTGATGTTGATTGCAATATTGTAGCCGTATTACCCGTGGTTATTGTCGTAAGCATCCCATCTTTTTATTTTCATTTTCTCCAAACTCTTTTGTATTATAGAAAGAACTATACTTTTTTTGTACGGATAAAAACTTGAAATAGATATATTTTTTATAGTCGACAATGCGGAGTCCCTTTCTTGAAATATGCGTGAATCTCACAAAATAAAGATTGAATTTCACTTTTTACCTCATAGTTATATTCGTGACACCAATTATCTCATCTAGTCGAAATTCATATAAACTACCCCTTTTAGAAACTTAGAGCCCTCTTTTTCTGATACATGTATGTTGGGTAAGGTGTGAGGTGATGTTTGAGTTTAAAAAAAATAAGAGGACGATGAGGATGAATGGAGAAAATGAACAAGAGAATACAGGGTATGATCGTCGATGATACCCTCCAAGCTTTACATAATTCTCCTCGCCACATCGTACTAACATGTCAAACTTACCTAACAAAACATTCAAAATGCTACAATGGGGGTAAAAACCATGTTCAAATTTTTCTATATGGGGCGACTCCATAGAGTTTTTTTTTTTGCTAAATGAGTAAAATGTGTCATAGAGACACAACTATGATTTTAAAAAAAAAGTGGAATATTCACTCCAAAATAAAAGGTATAAATGTGTATTCATGCGTGTGTGTGTGTACATATGTGTATAAGCTTGAACAGCACAATATGAATCATGGTGGGTGAAATGTTGACCTCTCTAGCCTAGGTGATGGCTCTCGTGTACCATATTTGTGTTTGCACGTCCCATTTGAAGAGTCTGGATGCAGAGAATATATATATCGGGTAAGCAATCGGTTTGGTTGAAACGGAAATAAATGGGGTCCGGCTACCCACCAGCCAAATTGCTTCGCCCCAAGTGGAATTTGGATGCAAATTAAGCTACCGCATGCACGAGCAGGGCCTATATATGAAAATGAATGTATACTTGCCTCCTCGCAGGTAGAGCTGCCTAGAGTTGATATGGCTGCCCTGATTAGCATGCCGTCTCATAGGCAGTCTGCAATAGGCATGAGTTGCACGAGCCCGGGGCAAAGAAGCAGAGAGATCAAGCGCCACTTGATTTCCAAGGTGTTGTTGTTTTGTTTTTAATGGGTACAGCTTAGATGAGACTATACTCCCGAAACGTCTACCAAAGAGTTTTAGGATTGATAAAACCATCCTAGCTATTTGTCGGCCAAAATTTTCCATGTGCAACGGAAGCTTTTAAAATAGTAATACATTTCTCTGAAAGCGACCTTTTTCTGGCCTCTCTATTTGACTGATGCACACAAAAAAATTATGTGGAAATGTTTGAACAAATCTTGTGTGGACCCATAGACCGGAGACTCCCACATGCTAACATGAACACAATGCACAGAGGTAGCCATGTCGGATATATAACAACTAGGGGTATATGAGATGGTAGTCTAAAGCGCCGGATTACCAGGGTGACCTACATGGTAATGGGCTATGGTCCGTTAGGCGGCCCAGTAGGCTGATGCACAGAAGCCGGATTCTAGAAGAACCTGGATCACGGCCCACGTGATCTGGCTTGGAGTAGAAGGCGGATTCGTTGCTTTCCAAGTTAGAGAGTTACCGTAGTCTTCTAGGTTTCCTACTCTGTATGCCCTAATCCGGCTGTTATATAAAGCCGGACGGGAGATATGATATATATAGACAAGAAGCAAAAGGCTAACTGGCCGAGAGGTTGATCCTTGACGAGCAGCTAATAGAACCTCACGTTGTACTTTGTATTTCCAGGCTTTAGTCCTGAATAGTGAGATTGCAGGAGTAGAAACGCCGCATTACTGCGTCGTACCGAACCTGGGTAAAAACCCTGTGTCATTGTCCTTCGCACAACCACGTTCCCCCACGTCTCTATCAGTAGTCTCATGGCACCCCCGTCTATGAATTCTACTACGATGTCTCGACAGTTGGCGCCCACCGTGGGGCCAGCGACGTCAGGCGTTAAGTTTCGATCTGGGATACTCGGCGGGATCGGCAGTTCCATAACTGTCGGAAGCTTGGAGTTCGACAACGACGTTGGACGCTTCCTCGAGGACGGATTTTACATACCGGCGCAAAATCATTGTCGAGACATCGTAGTAGTTTTCATAGACGGGGGTGCCATGAGACTACGGGTAGAGACGTGGGGAAACGGGATCGCGTTGAGGACAAAGACACAGGATTTACCCAGGTTCGGTATGTCGTAATAATACGACGTTCCTACTCCTGCAATCTCACTAATCATGACTAAAGCCTGTGTATACAATTACAATGTGAGGTTCTGTTTAGCTATTCGCTGAGGATCAACTTCCCGGCGAGTTAGCCTGTAGCTTTGTGTCTCTAGTTATCTTATCTCCCGCCCGGCTTTATATAATAGCCGGGTTAGGGCATACAGAGTACGAAACCTAGAAGACTACGGTAGCCATTAACTTGGGAAGTAAGGAATCCGCCTTCTCCTTCAATCCAGATCACGTGGGCCGTGATCCGGGTCCTTCTAGAATCCGGCTTCTGTGCGTCAGCTTACTGGGCCGCCCAATGGACCATAGGCCACTACCAGTTGGGCCACCCTGGTAATCCGGCACTTTTGACTACCATCTGATATACCCCTATTCAGTATATATCCGACAGTAGCCCCCAAGAAGGATTAAAACTCTGATTCGCCGTCTTTCGCCAAATGCATATTGTCCGAGAAATATGGGCCAGCAGTCTTGATTCTTCTTTTTCTTCTTTGAAAAGAGATGGTAACGTAAAACTCGGAATTCCGAAAATCTGGCTTTTCTCACACGATCCTTCGCGGAGAAGGAATCTCCTACGTCAGCACTTTAATCCTGCTGACGTAAGGGACGTTTGGGTTCCAGGCGGGAAACCCAGAAACATATCTCTGACAGATTCTCGCGGGAAACGAGGAGATAACTATAATCATCATGTCGATCCATTTCGCGAATTTCTTGGCGAGTGACACGCGTTAATCATCCAACGGTCAAAAGAGCCGTTAGCACGCATCGTGACGGATTTCCGGCTATAAATAGCCTTCTTCGTCCTCCCGGAAAATCTTCCGCTCCCACTCGAACGCCATTACAGCGCCCAAGCTTCCAGCAGAGAGAGAGAGCACCGAACGCACACTGTGCCCAGAACGTCACGGGAAGCGAGCCAGCGCCGCTACCAAATGGCATCTCCGCCGTCTTCGCCCGCCCACAACGTAACGCAAGACATCGAGGACATCATCAACACGATGGACCCTCAGTTTGATTCCCCAACGCACGCCGGCGACGAGCCGGTGAAGACTACGGGCACCGCGGCGGATGAGGGAAATCCTTCCGCCGCCGCGGATCTTGCGGGCTCAAGCTCCACGCTTACCCCGCCGTTCGCTCCCGAGACGGCGGAGGAGAAGATAAAGCTCGTTGGCGACGAGCTTGCGGCCGCGGAGGCTGCCGCGTCCGCCGCCGCCGGAGCTGATGAAGAACTGGAGACTGCCGGCAACTGGGTTGCCTGCAGCATTCCCCCGTCCCTCCTTCCAAACATGCAAAAGGAGGGGCTAGTGCTGAAAGGGAAGTGGCGGCTTCCGGAGGACAAGAACGAACCCATGCCGAACGACGGCGAACGGGTTCTTCTCTCCTCCCACCTTCTACGAGGTATGGGATTGCCACCTTCTGCCTTTTTCCTCCAGGTCCTCTCCCACTACAATATCCAGCCCCATAACCTACCACCAAATTCTATTCTTTATTTGGCCGGGTTTCAGGCCCTCTTCGAGGGTTTCCTAGGCATAGAACCTAGGTTAGACTTCTGGTTATATTGTTTCGGGGTTAAGCGAAACTCTTCGGAGGGCGCACTCCCGACTTGCGGAACCATCTCCTTTACTCTTAGGAGATTTAGGGAAGATTGGTTCCCCAAGATCAAAACCTCGGAATCCGTCAAATTCTGGACGGGTTCCTTCTTTTATCATCCCGATGTTCCTTTCCCAAAAAAGGCCATCGGGGTTCCACCTTTCGCAAACACCGCTGCTGTTCCCCAAGACAATTGGGGAACAGAAGCCGTCCAAGTTCTGCCGCCTGATCTTCTAAGGATCAAGCGGCGCATCGCCAAGCTCACCTCCTCGGATCCGCCCCTAACCGGCATGGACACAGTCCTTTGCTGGTTGGATAGGCGGATCCAGCCGTTGGCCAACCATGGCGGCCGTCTCCTTTGCGAGTACACGGGCGCCAACGACAAAATGCGGACAACCAGCAAAGACTGGGCCGCGAAGGATCTGCGGCGGCGCGTAAACCAGTTGGTCGCATCACGCGACCAATATGAAGCGAGTCGGCCAATGTATACGGCCGACAATCCGGCTCCCAAGGTATTATTTCCGTCATTTGGGTTTAAACTGTTTCCATGTTTTCTCGGATTTTTCGCTTCTAACTCTGCTTTCCCTTTTCAACAGATTGCCGAGCTTCCTGATTCGGAGCTGGCCTCCGAAGCTGAACTGGAGGCGCTGCGCACCGCCTTTGCAGGTGGGCGAAAGCGCAAGAAGATTTCTTCCTCTGAGGAAATCATCGATCTTGACGGGATTCCCGTCGTCACCTCCAGGTTAGAACGTCCGGGTTATTTTCTTTTGTTGAAGTTTTCTTTCATCTTCGAAGTTTTAACTCTTTCCGGGTTTTTTTTTGTTTTTTGCCTTTAGCCTCCCTCCCTCTATCTTAAAGCCAAAGAAGCTGAAAAGGCATAAGGTTGTGACCAGCAGAGGCTCTCAACCTTCTCCCGTCATCGCACCGGACACACCGTCCACGATGGCGGAAGAGCATGCGACAGCCCCCACCACCGAGTCGTTGGAGCCCAGCCAGCCCATTGTGTCGGACACGGACACGAGGGAAAGGGCGGCTCCAGAGGTGGGAAATTATTCTCGGACAATCGATGAGGAGATTCCCACCTTCGACAAGGACTTCAAGAACCTCAACGATGGCCTAAGAGCGGCCGGAATTCTTTTTGCGGAATACGCAAAAGAGTTCAATGAAAACTTGGCGGGGTTGCAGCGAATGAGCCAGGTATTTAACTCTAGCCCCCAAGCATTAAGCAAAATGTATACTTTTCGCCTTGATGCTTTTTAGTTACTCTTTTCCTTGTCGTGTTCCAGCAAACCGCTGAAACCATTAACATGGAAGTTTTCAATAAACTTTCCATCAAGAACAAGGAAGTTAGAAATCTTCTTTCCATTCTTGATGTGAAAGATGCGGAGCTGGCATCGTCTCAGCTGAAGCTATCGGAAACAACAGGTAAACTTTTTTCCTCTGAAGTTTTTGATTCAGCTTTTTGTCTAAGTACTTTTCCGGGATTTTTCTGAACTCGGAATTTTCCTTGCTTTCCAGATGCTTTGGCTAAGGCCAAGCAAATAGCTGAAGATGCCGGCAATGCTGCCAGTCTCCGTGAGGAGAATCTGGACCTTCATAAGCAACTTATGAAGGCCCAAAAGGATCTGGAAGCCAGCAATCTGGCCCTTGGAATTGCTCATTCCAAGGCTTCCGAACAGGCGTAGAAGGATAAGTCTACTATCCAGGACCTGGAAAACGCCTTAAACCTTCGCCTGGAGGAAGGCTCTGAAATCGACAAGATTATCGGTAAGTTTTGCTTCAT
The DNA here is from genome assembly GCA_028641055.1 of Alopecurus myosuroides. Classification (NCBI taxonomy): domain Eukaryota; kingdom Viridiplantae; phylum Streptophyta; class Magnoliopsida; order Poales; family Poaceae; genus Alopecurus; species Alopecurus myosuroides. Next base: position 277,570,380 of record CM054063.1, read on the forward strand.
TTACCATTTTTCCATGTCTTGTTTTCTTTCTCTGCTTTTTCACTTAACCTTTTTGGTTGTTTTGTATGAAAAACAGGAGATAACCCAGATCTCGCTCGGATTGATAGAATCCGAGCCTTTGGGAAGACGTGGACTGCGATCAGAGCTGCTGGCATGCAGCTGGTCAACAAGTTCCTTCTCACAAGGACTGGGGAGTTCTCGGAAGTTGAGAAACTTCCGGGTGCCATCTTGGAGGTGGCGGAGTCCAGGGAGTCCATCCTACGCTCCGCTGCACGGGGTGGTGCATGCATGGCTCTCGGCCTTATGCGTATGCATTACCCTGGTGCCAAATCTTGGCGCGTGGCATCCGGTATCCCTCAAGGATACACGGAAAACCAGCGAACCACCATCTTTGATGAAATCAAAGGCCATGCCACCAAGATTGCCTCCATGGTAAACATCTCCATCACCTATCCGAAAGAGGAGATCCCCGAAGCCCCCGAGAATGACAGCAGCGACGAAGACTCGGATGCTTGAAGGGCTGTCCTGATCCTGGATGGTGGAACTAGACAATAGGAGCATTACTGCACTTTTACAATGTAATTTATATTGTAATGCTTCTATTCCTTTTGTATAAACAAGAACTCCGCCGTTTGCAGTTTTAATTATGAAATTCTTTGCAAGGTTACCGGGTTTTAATATTCCTTTGCCTTCTAAGTTCTCTGGCTTATGTGTTTTAACTGTCCTTAGTGTTTGAAATGGCTCAATAGTACTGTGAATCATCATGCCGAGTAACTGGGTATAACCAATCAGTTTAAACTCGGGAACATGGATCATATTAAAGGCATTTTTACTAACTAGCTCCAGTGACCCAACACGTAAACAATCAGATAATACTTAGAGAAAAGTAAGGAATTTTTTTGAAACTTGGGCATGCAGGCACAAACCGAGTTTCCTTTAGCCGTTAGCAGGCTGAAAATCATTCAGTTTTTAAACACCGAGCACGCAGGCACAATTCGGGTTAACATTGAGTATTTCGTAAGATCATTGGGAAATAGATAAGGTGGAATCATGCTTTGTACTATAATAAAATTGTAAAAACATGGATATAAGAATTCCGACAACTTTATTTCATGATCTCAAAGATGTTTACATAGAAATTGAACTAAGTATAGAAGGGACGTAACTGTTGGATGCTCCAAGGCCTCTTTGTCTCTCCTAGTTCATCATCTATCTTTCTCTTTCTTTTGCGATTCGGCTTCTCGGGATCGTCTTCCGTGTCCCGAATATCTACAAGATAATATGACCCATTTTTCGTAGCTTTGCTGATTACAAATGGTCCTTCCCATACTGGGGCCAATTTGTGCTTTCTTTGCTGCACCAATCTCAGCACTAAGTCACCTTCTTTAAAAGAACGATGTCTGATTTTCCGACTATGGTAACGTCGTAAACCTTGCTGGTAAATGGCGGATCTTTGAAGCACAAGTTCTCGTTCCTCTTCTAAGAGATCGACGGTATCCTGTCGTGCTTCTTCGGCATTCGAGTCATCGAAATCCCGCACTCTTGGGCTATCATGGATCATGTCCGTTGGAAGAATAGCTTCCGCACCGTAAACTAGGAAAAACGGGGTTTGCCCAGTTGACCTGTTTGGCGTCGTTCGAATACTCCAAAGCACGGAAGGTAGGTCCTCTACCCATGCTCCAGCTGCTCTATGAAGAGGAGATTCGAGTCTTGGGCGTATTCCTTGCAGGATTGAGCTATTCATTCTCTCAACCTGTCCATTGGATTGCGGGTGTGCCACAGATGCAAGATCTAGGCGAATTCCCGTTTGTCAGCAATATTTTGCCAACTCTCCAATGGAGAAATTTGTCCCGTTGTCGGTTATTATGCTGTGTGGAACGCCATATCTCATGACTATGTCAATGATGAAATTTCTGGCGGTTACACCGTCAAACTTTTTGATGGGTTTAGCCTCCACCCATTTGGTATATTTATCCACAGCTACAAGTAGATGTGTAAGTCCGCCTCGCGCAGTTTTGAACGGTCCCATCATATCTAGCCTCCAGACCGCAAACGGCCATGTAATTCGGATAGTTTTGAGTGCTTGGGCCGGCATATTAGTCTGCTTGGCGTAATATTGACACCCTGCACATGTGTTGACTATGTGCTCAGCATCTGTCTTGGCTGTTAGCCAGAAAAACCCGGCATGGAATGCTTTTTTAACTATGTTTTTTGATTGAGCATGATGTCCGCAATCTCCGGCATGGATTTCTTGCAGGATTTCTCGTCCTTCTTCTCGTGAAATACACCGTAGAAAAATTCCGGAAGTACTGCGTTTGTACAGGCAATTGTCAATTACCGTGTATCCTTTGCATCGGCGCTGAATTTGCCTCTGCAAGACTTCGTCTGCTCCTTCCGGGTACTTCTGGTTGACTAAGAAGTTTAAATATGGAATTGTCCAGTCTGGGTTAACGAGTGTCGGATATATACTGAATAGGGGTATAGAAGATGGTAGACAAAGAGCCGGACTACCAGGGTGGCCTACATGGTAATGGGCTTAGGTCCATTGGGCGGCCCAGTAGTCCGACGCGCAGAAGCCGGATTCTAGAAGAACCCGGATCACGGCCCACGTGATCTGGCTTGGAGGAGAAGACGGATTCCTTACTTTCCAAGTTACAAGTTAAACGTAGTCTTCTAGGTTTCTTGTTCTGTAAGCCCTAATCCGGCTATTATATAAAGCCGGACGGGAGATAGATTATATAAGTTCTTTTAGTTCCAAGGTTCTAGGTTCAAGCTCAAGCCTTACGCAACTCGCCGGGAAGTTCATCCTCGTCGAGTAGCTAGATCTATTCCCTCACATTGTAACCCTGTTATACGGGCTTTAGTCCCAATTAGTGAGAAGTGCAGGAGTAGGTACGCTGTACTGTCGCGATGTACCGAACCTGGGTAAAATCCCGTGTTCTGTGTTACTACGCTATCCCGTTACCCCACGTCTCTACCGTAGTCTCATGGCACCCCAGTCTATGAAAACTACTACGATGTCTCGACAGTTGGCGCCCACCGTGGGGCAAACGACGTCAGGCGTAAAATTCCGATCTGGGATACTAGGCGGAATTGGAAGATCGATCACTGTCGGAAGCTTGGAATTCGACGACGACGTCGGGCTCTTCCTCGACAATGGATCCTACATACCGGCGCAAAACCACCTGGTAAGTGCCTGCGTTTTACCGATTGGATCTGCTAACATCTTTATCGGATTAAGCGCGGAAGCAATGGGGTTTTGCGGTGAAAGCAAGTATTTCCCACCCGCCCTATACCCAGTCGAAGACGACTATGATGCCGGATTTTGCTCAGATCGCCGACAAAACAGTGATACGCACTTTATCGGCATGGTGCAATCCGAGATCGCTGAAAACACGGATGACGGAAATCCCGTGCAAGAGGCAGACAACAATACACCCGTCACAGAGACGGAAGAACCAACACCCGTCACAGAGACGGAAGATCCGACATCCGTCAACCAGACGATGAACTCGGAAACAGAGTCCGTGCTTGCCGCCATAGAGGCGAGATTGGAGTCGGAAACCGGATCGGATAACTTCGACTCCGAAGACGAAGACGATGACGCCTTCGTAAGAAAAGTTAAATCCTTTCAAGAGGGATTCCATGAAGTGCTAATGGCAAAACCAGCTGATACAACGGGTGCCGACAGCCAGGAAAGCCCTAAAACCCCTCCGCCAGTGGAAGCGAGAGAAGACGGAGAAACTTCTCCGATATTCCCTAATGTCAAGGAGATGACAGAGGATGAACCTTTCAAAAAACCTCCATCTTCCAAGAAAAAGCACCGTGCTTCTAAAAAACTCCAGTACAAACTCCGGAAGAAAAAGTCAGCTGATCTCGCTGATGAAAACCTGGAAGTTGGAGATATTAGTGGCACAAATCCCGCGGAAAAGAAATCTAAGGAAATCACTGCTCCGCCAATGACAAAACTGGAAGAGCAAGAACTATTACAAACTCCAGTGGGACCCAATGAACCCCCTGAGATGCTGGAAGCCAGGAGACAAGCTTTCCAACGGCAACAGCAACATCTGCTTAGATCTCGGCAACATCTCCAACAAACCCATAATGACATCAAAATCATGAAGGAAGAAATAGAGGAGTACGAGAGAAAGCATAGATCTGCCTTAAAACCTACAAGGTTACCCGGAATTGCAAAACCGGAAGAACTGCCGCCGAAAGAAAGGTTCTATAACCCATCTTGGCAAAAGCAGTTAAACGGCAAAGATGCCAAGGGCGAACCAATATACAAAACCGCAGCCGAAAACGCGGAAGCAGCGTTCGCCATCCTGAACAATGATCTGTACTCCAACGGGGAAAAACTCCAAGGGGTGTATGCTTTCCTAGGAAAAGCATTGCAGCAGCAACAGCGAGGCCAAGAGCGATCAGGGAGGCTGCATGATAATTCCGCCCTCTGCAAAACGGTTACTTGCGCTGCTGGAGCACCTGGACCGGAAGAACCCGGAGATTCGGATAAAAAAGAGGATCCGAGAAAAGACAAGAAAAACCCCGACAACCGGGACGCAGCGTCTAGAACCAGACCTCATCTCCCGAAAGATGGATATAAACCACACGATCGGGAAGACAAACACCGGAATGACGGCAAAATAATGCCACCTCCGAGAAACCCAGCTGAAAAAGCTGGAAGATACGATACACCTCACAGACGTGAAAGATCTCGGACACCGCCCAAAGACAAGGAAAGGTACAGGAGCAGGACTCCACCTAATCCCAGAGGGCGTGATAACGGAAGAGATAGAGATAACCTCGGAAAAACGCGTCCGCGCAACAATGGAAAAGAAAGGAGCAGATCCCCTTCTGTCCATTCAGCCGGGAGATATTCTGCACATATTGATAGAGCAGAAAAGGATGATCTATACTTTGGTCCTAAGTGTTTTACTGACAGGATCCGAAGGATATCCCTGCATTCTGGCTTCGCCAAAGTTGGTCCAACCTACCAAAAGTATACCGGCAGTACAAACCCGGATACCTGGCTTTCAGATTATTATACAGCCGTCCAAATCAACAACGGGACAGACCTGGAAGCTGTCAAGTTTCTTCCCCTAATGTTGCTAGACGGAGCCAGAGATTGGATTAATGGTTTACCATCAAGAACTGTAGACAGTTGGGATGATATGGCGAGAGTATTTACTCAGCATTTTCGGGGAACATACAAACGCCCAAATAGCATCAACCAGCTGAACCGTTGCACCCAATTTGAAGACGAACCATACGTGGATTTCATCTCCAGATGGACTGCAATGAAGAATAGTTGCTCTGGAGTAACTGACGTACAAGCAATGCATGCTTTCGTCAATGGCCTAAAACCCGGACTTGTACCGTTCATGGTTGGTTCTAAAAAGCACAAAGATCTCGGATCTATGCTTACAACCGCTAATGAGCATGCTGCAGCCGAAGACGATATCAGAGCAAGAGGAGGCAATATTGAGTCACTGATACTGGCCAAGAAAACACCTCGTTCTGATGAAAAAGGAACTCCGGAGTCAACAACAAAGCCCAAGGAGGTTAACATAGCCTTTGGAGGAGAAAAGGTGAACAAGTGGAAAGGCCGCAGTCCGGATCCAATCAATTACACTCCCGAAGAATGGGAGAGAATTAAGGCGGAACCCTGCGTCCACCACTCTCAGTTTGGGAAACCAACCCACACAAATGCGCAATGCCGGCTAAACAAGCATATGAAAGGCAATGCAGGATCCGGAAATAAAGGGAAGGGTTCCAAGAGGAAACCTGCCAAACAAAAGCCAGAAGCTGAAAAAGAAGACAGTGAATCGGACACTGATGACAAAATCCAGGAACAACAGCGAAAAGGCGAACCCAAATTTCCGAGAGTTGACGGAGAAGCAATGTTAACTTTCCTAGCAACCCCGTCAGCAAAGGTGGCCAAAAGGACACTTCGAGAAATAAACGCGGTTGTTCCTGCAACCCCAAAATTCTTGAAGTACTCCAACACACCGATAATCTGGGATCAGTCAGATCATCCCGGAAATATCCCTGAACCCGGCACACAAGCTCTTGTTGTAAGCCCTATTGTTCAAAACACTAGGCTAAGAAGAGTGCTGATGGACGGAGGATCCAGCATCAACATAATGTACCTGGATACACTCAAGCACTTGAAGATATTCGAGTCCCAGCTCAACTACAGCAATATACGCTTCCATGGTATTGTTCCTGGCAGGCAAGCACGATCCCTAGGAGAAATTTTCCTAGATGTCACCTTCGGAGATAAAGATCACTTCCGGCAGGAAAAAGTATCCTTCGAAGTTGTGCCGTTCGAGAGCGTGTATCACGCAATACTCGGACGTCCGGCTTTCGCCAAGTTTATGGCAAGATCTTGCTATATCTACAACAAGCTGAAGATGCCAGGACCCAAAGGAGGAGTAATCACCATTGCCGGTGATTTCAAGCTGGCAAACGAGTTGGAGAAGCAAAACGCCCTTTGCGCTCAAAGAGTTATAGCTCAGGAAGAACTGAAGGAGTTAGCCAAGGAGGTATCGCCGAAAGAAATGTCGGCAGGAAAAGAAACTCGGAAGCCAACAGATAGCTTCAAGGCGTCCGAGAATACAAGACAGGTAATCCTAGATCCCAAAGATCCGACAAAATTTGTCGTAGTAGGGACTAGGATGACCGACAAATAGGAAGGCGAGCTCATCAAGTTCCTCCGTGAGAACTGGGATATTTTTGCCTGGTGTCCAGCTGACATGCCAGGCGTACCCAGGGAACTTGCTGAGCACCAACTCAAGGTTATTCCCGGATCAAAACCCGTCAAACAAGGTCTCCGTCGATTTGACGGAAGAAGACGGAAGGCTATTGGCAAGGAAATTATCCGGCTTTTGGCAGCGGATTTTATCAAGGAAGTAATCCATACTGACTGGTCCGCAAATCCGGTATTAGTACCGAAGAAAGACACAACTGCCCTCAGAATGTGTATAGATTACACAGGATTGAACAAGTTATGTCCGAAAGATAGGTTTGCGTTACCGCGAATCGATCAAATAATAGATGCCACTGCAGGCTCCGAGCTTTTATGCTTTTTGGATGCATACTCCGGGTACCACCAAATACGCATGAAAAAGGAAGATCAAATCAAAACTTCTTTTATAACCCCGTACGGGACGTATTACTACGTAACCATGCCTTTTGGCCTGAAGAACGCAGGTGCAACCTACCAGCGTTGCATGCAACGTTGTTTGCATAGTCAGATTGGCAGAAACGTCCATGTTTACGTAGACGATATCGCTGTCGTAACCAAGGAAAAAGATACACTCCTTGAGGATTTGCGAGAAACCTTCGAAAACTTGCGCACTTACAAGATGAAGTTGAATCCATCTAAGTGCGTATTCGGGGTTCCCTCAGGAAAACTTCTGGGTTTCATCGTTTCTCACAGAGGAATAGAAGTTAACCCGGAAAAGATCAAGGCAATCTTGAACATCTCAAAGCCTACATGTGTAAAAGATGTCCAAAGATTGACGGGTTCCGCCACAGCCATAAAAAGATTTCTTAGTTGGCTGGGGGCTAAAACCTTACCATTTCACAAACTGCTGGAGAAGTTCGACAAGGTCAAGTGGATTGCGGAAGCCTGGGAACACCTAGCAAGTTATGTCCCCTTCTGTACTTAGTTCAATATCTATGTAAACATCTTTTGAGATCATGAAATAAAGTTGTCGGAATGCTGTCATCCATATTTCTTATAAGTGCAAAGTGTTTCCGCCTCATCTATTTCCCAATGATCTTACAAATTTCTCAACGTTAACCCGAATTGTGCTTGCGTACTCGGCGTTACATAACTGAATGATTTTTCAGCCTTTTAACGGCTAAAGGAAACTTGAATTGCCTGCGTGCCCAAGTTTCACTTAAAACTTTCCTTGTTTCTCTAAGTCTTATCTGATTGTGTGTGTGCCGGGTTACTGGAACTAGTTAGTAAAAATGCCTTTAGCATGATTCATGTTTTCGAGTTTCAAAACTGATTGGTTCGTCCCCAGTTACTCGGCATAACGATTCATAATGCTATTTGAGCCATTTCAAACACTAAGGACAGTTAAAGCATATACACCAGAGAACTTAGAAGATAAAGGAATGGTAAAATCCAAACAACTTGCAAAGTAATTTCATAGTTTAAACTGCAAAAGGCGGAATTCTCATTAATATAAAAGAAGCATTACATTTTGGATTACAAATGAAAGAACAGTAATGCTCCTATTGTCTACTTTTTCTATCCAGGTTCCAGGTAACCTTTCAAGAATCCGACTCCTCCTCGCTGCTTTCTTCGTCGGGGATTGGAGGAGCTTCTTCTTCTGGATAGTTGACGGCGACATTTACCATGGCAGCAATCTGGGTGGCGTGGCCCTTAACTTCACCAAAAATGGTGGATCGTTGCGCATCCGTGTATCCCTGAGGGACACCGGTGGCCACACGCCAGGATTTGGCACTAGGATAGTGCATGCGCATAAGGCCTAAGGCCATGCGCGCACCACCCCGTGCAGCGGAGCGGAGAAGAGACTCCTTGGACTCCGCCACCTCCATGATGATACCCGGAAGTTTTTCAACCTCCGAGCATTCCCCAGATTTATCGGGAAGAAACTTGTCTACTAGCTGCGTTGCAGCAGCCTTCATCAAATTCCATGTCTCCCCGAAAGCTCGGATGCCTGCAGCCCGAGTGCCATCTGGGGTGTCTCCTGTTTGATCCAATAAAACATACAAAAGAGTTAGGCAGACAAACAGAGAAAGCAAAAACATGGAAAGATGTCAAAAGGGTAAGAAATTTACCGATTAGCTTATCGATCTCGGAAACTTCCTCCAGGCGAAGGTTCAGAGCTTCGGTCAAATCCTGAATGGTGGATTTGTCTTTCTCCGCCTGTTCGGAAGCCTTGGAATTAGCCATTCCAAGAGCCGGGTTACTGGCTTCCAGGTCTTGTTGAGCTTTCACAAGATTCTTGTGAAGCTCAATGTTCTCATTGCGGAGAATTTCGGCGTTGCCAGAATCTTCCGCTGCTTGCTTAGCTTCAGCTAAGGCAGCTGAAAAGCAAGGGAAAATCCGAGTTGATCAATTTCCTCGGGAAAAAACTTAGACAAAGTCTTAAATCGGAAACCTCAAAACGAAAAAGCTTACCTTTCGTTTCCGTCAAAGCAAGCTGAGATGATTCCAGCTCCGCCTCCTTCTCCTCAAGAATAGAAAGAAGACTTCGAACTTCTTTATTCTTGATGGTGAGCTTCCTGAAAACTTCCAGGTTTATGGCCTCGGAGGTTTGCTGAAACACAGCAAGGAAAAGTATGGTTAACAAAAAACATCAAAGCAAAAAAGCATGCATTTTGTTTAATGCTTGGGGGCTAGAGTTACATACCTGGCTCATGCGCTGCAAACCTGCTAAGTTTTCTTGGAATTCTTTTGCGTATTCCGCGAAGTGATTTCCGGCTGCGTCCAAGCCGTCATTGATAGCCTTAAAATCCTTGTCAAAGGTGGGGATTTCCTCGTCGAAAGTCCGAGAAGATTTCCCCACCTCTGGAGCCGCCCTTTCCCTCGTATCCGACTCGGATACAACGGGCTGGCTGGGCTCTGGGGGCTTGGTGGTGGTGGCTGCAGTAGGATCTTCCGCCATTGTCTGCGGCGTGTCCGGGGCGACGGCGGGAGATGGTTGGCTGCCTCGGCTGGAAGGAACCCTGAGTTTCTTCAGCTTTCTCGGCTTCAGGTTGGAGGGGGGTAGGCTAAAAACCAAAAACCCGGAAAAGGTTAAAACACCGAAGATGGATGAAAAAGATCCCATAAAAGAAAAAACCCAGAAGAAAATAACCTGGAAGTGGCGACGGGGATTCCGTCAAGGTCGATAATCTCATCCGAAGAAATTATCTTCTTGCGCTTGCGCCCACCTGTAGCGGCGGTGCGCAGCGCATCCAGCTCGGCCTCGGAGGCTAACTCCGAGTCTGGAAGATCCACAAGCTGTCGGAAAAACAATCAGAGTCAAAAGGTAGATTATCCAGGAATTGAGATTATACCCAAATGACGGAAAATTTACCTTGGGAACTGGGTTGTCGGCCGTGTACATTGGCCGACTCTCCGTGTATTGGTCGCGCGATGCGACCAACTGATTGATGCGCCGCCTAAGTTCCTTCGCGGGCCAATCCTTGTCGGTTGTCCGCATTGGATCCTTGGCTCCCGTGTATTCGCACAGGAGGCGGCCTCCGTGGTTTGCTAATGGCTGAATCCGCCTATCCAGCCAGCAAAAGACCGTATCCATACCGGTCAAAGGAGGTTTGGAGGAGGTGAGCTTGGCGATGCGCCTCTTGATCCTAAGCAGATCTGGAGGCAGAACTTGGACGGCCTCTGTTACCCAGTTATCCTGGGGAACGGCGGCGGAGTTCACAAAAGGTGGAACCCCGACGGCCTTTTTAGGAAAAGGCACGTCGGGATGATAGAAAAAAGAACCCGTCCAAAATTTGACGGATTCTGAGGTTTTGATTTTGGGGAACCAATCCTCTCGGAATCTCCGAAGAGTAAAGGAAATGGTCCCGCAATTTGGGAGTGCGCCCTCCGAAGAGTTACGCTTCACCCCAAAGCAATACAGCCAAAAATCTAACCTAGGCTCTATTCCTAGGTAACCTTCGAACAAGGCCTGGAAGCCGGCCATGTACAGAATAGAATTGGGAGGAAGGTTATGAGGTTGGATGCTGTAGTGTGACAGGACCTGGAGGAAGAAAGAGGAAGGTGGGAGCCCCATACCTCGTAGAAGGTGGGAGGCGAGAAGCACCCTTTCGCCCTCTTGTGGCAAGGGTTCGGTCTCCTCTTCCGGGAGCCGCCATTTCTTTTTGAGCACCAAACCCTCCTTCTCCAAGTTTGGAAGGAGAGCCGGGGGAATACTGCAGGCACTCCAGTTGCCTGCAGTTTCCTCCTCCTCGTCCGCTCCGGCGGCGGCGGCGGCGGCGGCCTTCGCGGCGGCAAGTTTCTCGCCAAGGAGCTCGATTTTCTCCTCCGCCGTTTCAGGTGCGAACGGCGGGGTTGTCGTGGCGCTTGGGCCCGCGATGTCCGCGGCGGCGGAAGCGTTTTCTCCGCCCGCCGCGGATGCCGTGGCCTTTTCCGGCTTGCCGCCGGCGTGCTTGGGCGACCCTAGCTGTGGATCTAGGTCGCCCAAAAGCTCGTCGATGGAGGCGCGAGCCGGTGAGGACGACGGAGAGGCCATGTTTTTCGGTGGCGAGTGAGCGCTCCGGCGTGCAAAGGGTTCGTCGGGGCAAGGTCTCGTTCTCGCTCTCAAGCTTGCGTTTGCGTCAATGGCGTGGGCAGTGTGGAGTGAGGAAAGATTTCCGATGACGACGAGGACGACTATTTATAGCCTGAAAATCTCTAGGTACGTGCCAACGGCTCTTTTGACCGTTGGATGTTCGACGCGTGTCGCTCGCCGGAAAATCCGGGAAACGGAACGACAGAGGAATGATGGCTATCTCCTCGTTTCTCGTGAGAATCTGTCAGAGATACGTTGCAGGGTTTCCCGCGTGAAACCAAGCGGCGCTTGCGTCAGCATGATTAAGGCGCTGATGTCATAAGTTCCTTTTCCGCGAAGGATCGCGAGAAGAAAAGCCGGATTTTCATAGTTCCGAGTTTTATGTTACCATCTCCTTCAAAAGGAAAGAAGAAAGAATCAAGACTGCTGAATCAAGTTTTCCCGGACAAAATGTATTTGACGAAAGGCGGAGTTTCAGAGTTTTGATCCTTCCTGGGGGCTACTGTCGGATATATACTGAATAGGGGTATAGAAGATGGTAGACAAAGAGCCGGACTACCAGGGTGGCCTACATGGTAATGGGCTTAGGTCCATTGGGCGGCCCAGTAGTCCGACGCGCAGAAGCCGGATTCTAGAAGAACCCGGATCACGGCCCACGTGATCTGGCTTGGAGGAGAAGACGGATTCCTTACTTTCCAAGTTACAAGTTAAACGTAGTATTCTAGGTTTCTTGTTCTGTAAGCCCTAATCCGGCTATTATATAAAGCCGGACGGGAGATAGATTATATAAGTTCTTTTAGTTCCAAGGTTCTAGGTTCAAGCTCAAGCCTTACGCAACTCGCCGGGAAGTTCATCCTCGTCGAGTAGCTAGATCTATTCCCTCACATTGTAACCCTGTTATACGGGCTTTAGTCCCAATTAGTGAGAACTGCAGGAGTAGGTACGCCGTACTGTCGCGATGTACCGAACCTGGGTAAAATCCCGTGTTCTGTGTTACTACGCTATCCCGTTACCCCACGTCTCTACCGTAGTCTCATGGCACCCCAGTCTATGAAAACTACTACGATGTCTCGACAACGAGCATAACTTCAATTGACTCGGAAGCCAGAGGGTAATCGATATCTCCACCTTTTATGGATGGCTCGTACAAATGCTGGACGAATACACCTGGTGGTAGGATTTTTACCCTTTCTGATCACATGCGGGCTAACGCATCCGCGTCCCAATTTTCCTCCCTTTTAACGTGGAGTACTTCGAATCCGAAAAAACAGATGGCGAACTCGTCCACCGTTCTCCGATATTCGGCCATTATAGGGCTTTTTGCGTCCCAGGTTTGGTTGAGTTGTTGTTGTACCAAATCCGAGTCGCCGTAGCATAGGATGCGTTTGACCCCTATTTCTTTTGCAATGTGCAAGCCATGAAGCAGAGCTTCGTATTCTGCCACGTTATTGTTGGCGTTGAAGTGTATTTGTAATACATACTCCATTGTGTCTCCTTTAGGGAATTTTAAGACTACACCAGCTCCAGCGCCCTCCTTCATCTTGGATCCTTCAAAATGCATGATCCAGTACTCGGACTCCGGCATTGGTGTTTTCTCCATTGCTTCCGTCCAGTCGGCGACAAAATCTGCCAGAACCTGGGATTTATTGCCGTCCTTGGCTGATACTTAATGTCGAAGGCTGCTAGCTCGATGCCCCATTTGGCTACTCGGCCAGTTGCCTCCGCATTGTTTATTATATACCCTAGTGGTGCTTTACATACCACTATTATGGAATGTCCTTGGAAGTAATGGCGTAACTTTCTAGATGCGAAAAATATGCCATATGCCAGTTTTTGGTAGTGTGGGTACCTTTGCTTGGACTCGGAGAAAACTTCACTTATGTAATATACCGGATGCTGTTCTGGTATACTTTGTTCGTCTTTCTTCCGTTCCACAACAATTACTGCACTAATAACCCTGTTTGTAGCCGTTAGGTACAATAGCATAGGTTCTTCGTCTTTTGGAGATGCCAAAATCGGAGCTTTCATCAAAGTTTCTTTTAACTAGGTTAATGCTGCATCGGCATCTTCTGTCCACTCAAATTTGTCGGATTTTTTTAACAACTTGTAGAGTGGTAAACCTTTATCCCCCAGCCGACTAATAAATCTGCTGACGGCAGCGGCGGAACCCGTCAATCTTTGGACATCTTTCACACACGTGGGTTTGGAGATGTTCAAGATTGCTTTGATCTTTTCCGGGTTAACTTCTATTCCTCTCTGAGAAACGATGAAACCCAGAAGTTTTCCTGAGGGAACCCCGAATACGCACTTTGATGGATTTAGCTTCATCTTATAAGTGCGCAAGTTTTCGAAGGTTTCTCGCAAATCCTTAAGGAGTGTGTCTTTTTCCTTGGTTACGACAACAATATCGTCCACGTAAACGTGGACATTTTTGCCAATCTGACTATGCAAACAACGTTGCATGCAACGCTGGTAAGTTGCACCTGCGTTCTTCAGGCCAAATGGCATGGTTACGTAATAGTACGTCTCGTACGGGGTTATAAAAGAAGTCTTAATTTGATCTTCCTTTTTCATGCGTATTTGGTGATACCCGTAATAAGCATCCAAAAAGCATAAAAGCTCAGAGCATGCGGTGGCGTTTTTTATTTGATCGATTTGCGGTAACGCGAACCTATCTTTTGGACACAATTTGTTCAAGCCTGTGTAATTTATACACATTCTAAGAGCAGTGGTGTCTTTCTTCGGTACTAATACCGGATTTGCAGACCATTCAGTGTGGATTACTTCCTGGATGAAATCTGCTGCTAAAAGCCGGATAATTTCCTTGCCAATAGCCTTCCGTCTTCTTCCGTCAAATCGACGGAGATCTTGTTTGACGGGTTTGGAGCCTGGAATTACCTTGAGTTGATGCTCAGCAAGTTCCCTAGGTACGCCTGGCATGTCAGCTGGACACCAGGCGAAAATAGCGTATTCGGGGTTCCCTCAGGAAAACTTCTGGGTTTCATCGTTTCTCATAGAGGAATAGAAGTAAACCCGGAAAAGATCAAAGCAATCTTAAACATCTCCAAGCCTACGTGCGTAAAAGATGTGCAAAGATTGACGGGTTCCGCTGCAGCCGTCAGCAGGTTTATTAGCCGGCTGGGGGATAAAGCCTTGCCACTATACAAATTGTTGAAGAAATCAGACAAATTTGAATGGACAGAGGAGGCCGATGCAACTCTAACCCAGTTGAAGGAAACTTTGATGAAACCTCCGATTTTGGCATCCCCAAAAGACGAAGAACCTATGTTATTGTACCTTACGGCTACAAATCGGGTTATTGGTGCAGTAATTGTTGTGGAAAGGAAGAAAGACGAACAAAACATACCAGACCAGCATCCGGTATATTACATAAGTGAAGTTTTCTCCGAGTCCAAACAAAGGTATCCACATTATCAAAAACTGGCATATGGCGTATTTTTCGCATCTAGAAAACTTCGCCATTACTTCCAAGGACATTCCATAACAGTGGTATGCAAAGCGCCACTAGGGGATATAATAAACAATGCAGAGGCAACTGGCCGAGTAGCCAAATGGGGCATCGAGCTAGCAGCATTCGACATTAAGTACCAGCCTAGGACGGCAATAAAATCCCAGGTTCTGGCAGATTTTGTCGCCGACTGGACGGAAGCAATGGAAAAAACACCAATGCCGGAGTCCGAGTACTGGATCATGCACTTTGACGGATCCAAGATGAAGGAGGGCGCTGGAGCGGGTGTAGTTTTAAAATCCCCTAAAGAAGATACAATGGAGTATTACAAATACACTTCAACGCCAGTAATAACGTGGCAGAATATGAAGCTTTGCTTCACGGATTGCATATTGCAAAGGAACTAGGTGTCAAACGCATCCTATGCTATGGCGACTCAGATTTGGTACAGCACCAGCTCAACCAAACTTGGGACGCCAAAAGCCCTATAATGGCCGAATACCGGAGAACGGTGGACGAGTTTGCCATCTGTTTCTATGGATTCGAAGTACTCCATGTAAAAAGGGAGGAAAACCGGAACGCGGATGCATTAGCCCGCATGGGGTCAGAAAGGGTCAAAACCCTACCACCAGGGGTTTTCGTCCAACATTTGTACGAACCATCGATAAAAGGTGGAGATGTTGATTATCCTCTGGCTTCCGAGTCAACTGAAGTCATGCTCGTTAACCCGGATTGGACAATCCCATATTTAAACTTCTTAGTTGATCAGAATTACCCGGATGGAGCAGCCGAAGTCTTGCAAAGACAGATTCAGCGTCGATGCAAAGGATACACGGTAATTGATAATTGCCTGTATAAACGCAGCACTACCGGAATTTTTCTGCGATGTATTTCACCAGAAGAAGGACGAGAAATCCTGCAAGAAATCCACGTTGGAGATTGCGGACATCATGCTCAATCAAAAAGCATAGTCAAAAAAGCATTCCGAGCAGGGTTTTTCTGGCTAACAGCCAAGACAGACGCTGATCACATAGTAAACACATGTGCAGGGTGTCAATATTACGCCAAGCAGACAAATATGCCAGTCCAAGCACTCAAAACTATCCCCATTACATGGCCGTTTGCGGTCTCGGGGCTAGATATGATGGGACCATTCAAAACTGCCAGAGGCGGACTTACGCATCTACTCGTTGCAGTGGATAAATATACCAAGTGGGTGGAGGCCAAACCCATAAAAAAACTTAACGGTGTAACTGCCAGAAATTTCATCATTGACATAGTCATGAGATACGGCGTTCCACACAGCATAATAACTGACAACGGGACAAATTTCTCTATTGAAGAGTTGGCAAAATATTACCGACAAACGGGAATTCGCCTAGATCTCGCATCTGTGGCACACCCGCAATCCAATTGTCAGGTTGAAAGAATGAATAGCTCAATCTTACAAGGAATACGCCGAAGACTTGAATCTCCTCTTCATAGAGCAGCTGGAGCATGGGTAGAAGAGTTACCTTCCGTGCTTTGGAGCATCCGAACAACACCAAACAGATCAACTGGGCAAACCCCGTTTTTCCTAGTTTATGGTGTGAAAGCAATTCTCCCAACGGACATGATCCATGGAAGCCCAAGAGTGCAAGATTTCGATGAATTAGATGCCAAAAATGCACGACAGGATGCCGTCGATCTCTTAGAAGAAGAACGAGAACTTGTGCTTCAAAGAACCGCCATCTACCAGCAAGGTTTACGACGTTATCATAGTCGGAAAATCAGGCATTGTTCTCTTAAAGAAGGTGACCTAGTGCTAAGATTGGTGCAGCAAAGGAAGCACAAACTGGCCCCAGTATTGGAAGGACCATTTGTCATCAGTAAAGCCATGAAAAATGGATCATATTATCTTGTAGACATTCGCGATACGGAAGATGATCTCGAGAAGCCGAATCGCAAAAGAAAGAGAAAGATAGATGATGAACTAGGAGAGACAAAGAGGACTTGGAGTATCCAGCAGTTACGTCCCTTCTATGCTTAGTTCAATTTCTATGTAAACATCTTTGAGATCATGAAATAAATTTGTCGGAATTCTTACATCCATGTTTTACAAGTTTATTATAGTACAAAGCATGATTCTATCTTATCTATTTCCCAATGATCTTACAAAATACTCAATGTTAACCCGAATTGTGCCTGCGTGCTCGGCGTTTAAAAACTGAATGATTTTCAGCCTAATAAAGGTTAAAGGAAAATCGGATTGTGTCTGCGTGCCCGAGCTTCATCCAAAAAGTTCCTTACTTCTCTAAGCATTATCTGATTGTTTATGTGCTGGGTCACTGAAGCTAGTAAGTAAAAATGCCTTTAGTATGATCCATGTTTCCAAGTTTAAACTGATCGGTTTTACCCAGTAACTTGGCGTGAAGATTAAAGTACTACTCAGCCATTTCAAACGCTAAGGACAGTTAAAGCACACAAACCAGAGAACTTGGAAGACAAAGGAATATAAAAACCCGGAAAACTTGCAAAGGATTTCATAAAAGTTAACTGCAAAAGGTGGAGTACTTGTTTATACAAAAGAATAGAAGCATTACAATATAAATTACATTGTAAAGTGCAGTAATGCTCCTATTTCCTATTTCCACCATCCAGGGCAAGGAGAATTCTTCAAGCATCCGAGTCTTCTTCGCTGCTGTCATCCTCGGGGGCTTCTGGAATCGCTTCTTCCGGATAGGTGATGGAGATATTCACCATAGAGGCGATCTTGGTGGCGTGACCCTTGATCTCATCGAAGATGGTGGACCGCTGGGTCTCCGAATATCCAAGAGGGATACCAGACGCCACGCGCCAAGACTTGGCACTGGGATAATGCATACGCATAAGGCCTGAGGCCATGCGTGCACCACCCCGTGCTGCGGAACGCAAGGTGGATTCCTTGGATTCCGCCACCTCCAGGATAGCTTCCGTAAGTTTCTCAACTTCTGAGAATTCCCCAGTCCTTGCGCGAAGGTACTTGTTGACCAGCTGCATGCCTGCAGCTCGGATCGCAGTGAACACCTTCCCGAAAGCTCGGATTTTCTCAATCCGAGTAAGATCTGGGTTAACTCCTGTTTTTTCAAGACAAAACAACCAAAGGGTTAGCGGAAAAGCAGAGAAAGAAGTTAAGACATGGAAAATCCGGTAAAAGTTGATAACTTACCGAGGATCTTGTCCATCTCGGAGCCTTCCTCCAGGCGCAGGGTTAAGGCGTTCTCCAAATCTTGGATAGTAGCCTTGTCCTTGTCTGCTTGTTGGGAGGCCTTGGAATGCGCAATTCCAAGAGCCATATTGCTGGCCTCCAGATCTTTTTGAACCTTCATAAGTTCCTTACGAAGGTCCAAATTCTCCCGGCGGAGATTCTTGGCATTGCCGACATCTTCAGCTATTTGCTTGGCTTTCTCCAAGGCAGCTGAAAAGCATGGAAACAATTCCGGGTTAAGAAAACTCGGAAAAGTACTTAGCAAAAATTATGGACAAGGGACTATAGAGAACTAAAAGTATACCTGTTGTTTCTTTCAGCTTAAGCTGAGATGATGCCAGCTCTGGTTCCTTAACATCAATAATAGATAGGAGAGTTTTAACCTCCTTATTTTTTATGTTAAGCCTGTTAAAAACTTCCAAGTTTATTGTGTCAGCGGTTTGCTGAAACACGGAAATGAAAGCAAGACGCTTAAGTTAGAACAAGCGTAATAAGAAGCATTAAGTTGAAAGCATGCGTTCGACTTATTGCTTGGGGGCTAGAGATATTACCTGGCTCATTTGTCGCAAACCGGACAAGTTTTCGTTGAGTTCCCTTAAATATTCAGAAAAGAGAATTCCAGCATGATGCAGGCCGTCTTGCATGACCTGACGAGGTGAAAATACGAAGTTATTTCGGACAACTAGCCCGCCTTGTGGCCAAGGAGGGATCAAAGGAGCAGGAGCGAAGAACTTTTTAGCTTCCGGACGAATATATTCGAGATCATCAAACGGTTCTTCCTTTACCTGGAAGTTCCTGTCGAAAGTGGGAATAGGTTCATCCTCCCCAGTTCGAGGATGTCTACTCATTTCTGGTCCCGTCCTTTCCCTCGCATCCATGTTAGATGCAACAGGCTGGCTGGATTGCTGGAATTGTATGTCCGGGTTCGTGGTCTTCTCCTCCCTACCAAGTGTAGTAGGAACAGGAGAAGCTGCAGCGGAAAACGGCTCTCCTTTGCTAGTAGCAGCTTTATGTTTCTTCAATTTCTTTGATTTCAAAGGAATTGGAGCAAGGCTGAAAAGGAAAAATCCGAGAAGTAAATATCTCGAAGAACCGGAAGGGAATGATAAGCAAAAAGTTCCAGTAAAATACCCGGATGCGGCGATGGGGATTCCGTCAAGATTTATTACTTCCTCCGGAATCACTTGCCTCTTGCGTTTCCGACCGCCGTAAAAACTGGCGCGTAATTCGTCGAGTTCGGCGTTGGATGCAAGGTCAGCTTCCTTAAGTTCATCAAACTATGGAGAAGGCAATCCGAGAGAAACCGAAATCAAGGAAAATAAAAATACCTTAGGGACTGGGTTCTCCTCGTGTTACATTTCCAAGCTTTCTTCATATTGATCACGAGTAGCAACCAATTGGTTGACTCGTTTCTTGAAGTCCCTTTTGGAGAAGGCTTTGTCCGTCCCTCTCATTTCGTCTTCTGGCCCTTCGTATTCACAAAGGAGTCGGGAGCGGAAAGCAAGAGGTTGAATACGGCGGCCAAACCAGCACAGAACAGTATCAGTTCCGGTTAAGGGAGGCTTAGAAGAAGTAAGTTTGGCGATACGCCGCTTTATCTTCATCAGATTGTCCGGCAAGGTTTGCACCGCCTCCACTGCCCAACTCTCTTGCGGGATGGCGGCAGAGTTGGCAAATGGTAGAACCCCGTTTTCTTTCCCGGGAAACAGGACGTCAGGATGATAAAAGAAAGAACCCGTCCAAAATTTGACGGATTCTGGCGTTTTTATCTTTGGATACCAATCTTCCCTAAACCTCGTAAGAGTGAAAGAAATGGTCCCGCAGATAGGAAGAACACCCTCTGTGGGGCTATGCTTCACTCCGAAGCAGTATTGCCAGAAATCTAGTCTAGGAGCTATTCCTAAATACCCTTCGAAAAGGGCTTGGAAGCCGGCTAGATAAAGAATGGAGTTTGGGGGAAGATTATGAGGCTGGACACCGTAATGGTGAAGAACTTCCAAGAAAAAGGCGGAAGGCGGCAAACCCATACCTCTCGCGATATGAGAGGTGAGGAGGACACGTTCTCCGTCTTTCGGCGTGGGCTCGGTCTCGTCCTCCGGGAGCCGCCACTTCCCCTTAAGCACGAGCCCCTCCTTCTCCATTGTCGGAAGGAGGGATGGCGGAATACTGCTGGCACTCTAGTTGCCGGCAGTTTCCGCCTCTTCTTCGGCTCCGGCGGCGGCGGACGCTGCGGCCTCCGCGGCCGCGAGCTCGTCTCCGACGAGCGCGATTTTATCCTCCACCGTCTCGGGCGCGAACGGTGGGGGAGGCGCGGAAGAAGATCCCGCAAGATCCACGGAGGCGAGAGGGATTTCCTCGCCCTCCGCGCCGCCTGTGGCCTTCACCGGCTCATCGCCGGAGGCATGCGTTGGGGAATCCAGTTGCGGGTCCATCGTGTCGATTATCTCGTCTATGTCCTTTGCGACGGTGCGAGCTGGGGAAGATGACGGAGATGCCATCGAGGGGCGGCGCTTGGTCGCTCTAGTGAGGTCTTGGGTGCGTTCGTGCCCTCGGGAAGTGCTTTGCGAAGAACTTGGGCGCTGGAAGTGGCGTTGCGAAGTGAGTGCGGAAGATTTCCACGGAGGACGAAGACGGCTATTTATAGCCGGAATCCCGTCACGATGCGTGCTAACGGCTCTTTTGACCGTTGGATGATCAACGCGTGTCACTCGCCGGAAATTCCGGGAAATGAAACGACGGGTGATTATTGCTATCGCCTCGTTTCCCGCGAGAATCTGTCAGAGATATGTTTCTGGGTTTCCCACCTGTAACCCAAACGTCCCTTACGTCCGCAAGATTAAAACGCTGGCGTAGGAAGTTCCTTCTCCGCGAAGATTCGTGGAAGAAAAGCCGGATTTTCTGGATTCCGAGTTTTGCGTTATAACATCCTTTGAGAAGAAAAAGAAGAATCAAGACTACATGCCAGGACTTCTTGGAAAATATGCATTTGACGAAAGACGGCGAATTCGAGTCTTAATCCTTCTTGGGGGCTACTGTCGGATATATACCAACTAGGGGTATATCAGATGGTAGTCTAAAGTGCCGGATTACCAGGGTGGCCTAAATGGTAATGGGCTATGGTCCGTTAGGCGGCCCAGTAGGCTGATGCACAGAAGCCGGATTCTAGAAGAACCCGGATCACGGCCCACGTGATCTGGCTTAGAGTAGAAGGCGGATTCCTTGCTTTCCAAGTTAGAGAGTTACCGTAGTCTTCTAGGTTTCCTACTCTGTATGCCCTAATCCGGCTGTTATATAAAGCTGGATGGGAGATATGATATATAGACAAGAAGCAAAAGGCTAACTGGCCGAGAGGTTGATCCTTGACGAGCAGCTAATAGAACCTCACGTTGTACTCTGTATTTCGTGGCTTTAGTCCTGAATAGTGAGATTGCAGGAGTAGTAACGCCGCATTACTGCGTCGTACCGAACCTGGGTAAAAACCCTGTGTCATTGTCCTTCGCACAACCATGTTCCCCCACGTCTCTATCAGTAGTCTCATGGCACCCCCGTCTATGAATTCTACTACGATGTCTCGACAAGCCATATGTATAATCTATAAAAATGAATGGAGATTTTCTGCTCCCGAGCACCAATGATCCTGGTGGTTTAAAAAATTTTAAAAAAATGTATTTATAAGTTTTAAAAGAATCTGAAAAACACCCTGATTGTTTTAGTGATGTATCCAGTAAACGTGTAAAAATTTCCAAGAAGCAGAGAGAGTGCCACTTAATTTCCAAGGTGTTGTTGTCTTGTTTGATAGACATTAATGGGTATAGGTTAGATGAGATGTATACTCTCGAAACGTCTACCAAAGAGTTTTAGGATTGATAAAACCACTGTGGCTATTTGCCGGGTGATGTCAAAAAATTCTATGTGCAACAGAAGCTTTTAAGATAATAATACATTTCTCAGAACGAAAGTGTTGTGCATACGACGATTGCAGGTCCGATACTTGTACGATGGGTATCCAACGTAAGCACTTGATTTGTCATGTAGAATCAATGGCTCGCACACAACGTCATACAGTACTGCAAAAAAAACAACAACGTCGTACAGAAATTGTACAGGAATCGTCGTATGCATAGCAGCTCTCTTCTCAGAAAGCGACCTTTTCCGGCCCTCCATTTGATTGATGCGCGCAAAAATTTATGTTGAAATGTTTGAACATATCTTGTGTGGACCCATAAACCGGAGACTCCCACGTGCTAAAATGAACACCATGTAAGGATACCAAAGTTTAAAATAGCGGGCTATTACATATAGCCCCGGCAATTTCAGAAGCTATGGAAGGTTATAGCCGGGCAATAGCCAGGCTATAACCACATAGCCGTTTTGCTAAAATATTGAAAAAATAGTAAAATTTAGACAACATATAATCGTTTATATAGTATTATTCGCAAACGCATAACGTAACAACATAATCATATAAGATTAACGCACGATCATGAGTTTAAATCACAACTATTCATGACATAATTCAGTAGTTCTGAAACCAGGTCGCTATGGGTCGCACTCGCACCTCACAACAGCAATTAAACAACCGCCGGTGATTGATTTGGACTCCGAAATTGACGGAGGTGACAAATTTTGGTCCAAAATTTTTGGTCCCCTAGACGGAATATAGCCGGGCTAAGAGGCTATATCCGGGCTATATCCATACAGCCGGGCTATTAGCCGCTATTCTCCATATAGCCTCTGAAGGCTCTAGCCGTAGCCCCGAGCCTCTCAAGAGGCTATAGCCTGGTTATAGCCGGGCTATAGCCGGCTATTTAAAACTTTGAAGGATACATAACCTATAAAAAATGAGTGGAGATTTTATTAGTTTTAAAAAAAATTGAAAAACGTACCGACCGTTTTAAATGATGTATCCCATAAACGCGTAAAAAATGAATTTAAAAAACTACACACAAATTACAAATTTACAAGTCTTAGTATAAGGAAAATTCACATCTCAAAATGTATCGATTTTCCATCTAAAAATTACATGTTTGTGCGATACATCATCGAGAACAATCATGCTTTGTTTAGATTTCTTGAAACTTTTAAGTATTTTTTTTAAAAAAAATCAGGATCACTCGTGGCCAGGAGGCAAAATGACTTTCCCATAAAAAAGAACTTTTTTGTGTGTGTTTAATACAAGATCATTAGAGCAACTCCAATAGAGGCTGCATATTTAGGCGCGGTAAACTAATTTTAGATCGTGCGTTTTTGACTTGTTTACTATCCATCGGTTCTAGAACATATTAGAGATGATAGTTGGCGGAAGATGGTAAGTCATGGACAATGTTCAACGTACTGAGTATT
This sequence comes from Alopecurus myosuroides, assembly GCA_028641055.1. Classification (NCBI taxonomy): domain Eukaryota; kingdom Viridiplantae; phylum Streptophyta; class Magnoliopsida; order Poales; family Poaceae; genus Alopecurus; species Alopecurus myosuroides. Next base: position 277,593,682 of record CM054063.1, read on the forward strand.
CAGGGTGAAAACCCTTGGTCTTCCCTGCATTGGTTGTACCTCGCAATGGCGGACCGCCGCTTCCTTGTTAAAGGCACTGTTTGGATATTTCGGATTTTTTCTTCTACTTTTTTTGTTTTGTTTTGGTTGTGAGCGTCCTTAGTGTCTTGACATGTTCTTGACATCGTGTTGGTGCAGAGACTGAGTGTAATTTATATCTTCTGGGTATTAACATATTCCTGTTATAAAGAAAAATTGACAGTGCTCGCCAAAATAGTCGTGCAAGGGGGCAAGATAGGATATATTGTTTCCTCTTCATAGTAATAAGAACACTTACTGATTCTGTTTCCAATTAAACTTAGTTATGGTATCTTTCTCTAAGACCACCCCTTGACACAAATATCAAATCAAAATCTTGATGTTTAAGAGACTTTTCGGTTATTTGAATTTCCTGTGATTATCATTTGAAATTTGGATGCACCCGGTAAAGTAAAGATCTTCCTATGGTGGTTTGCACATGATGACCCACAAGTATAGGGGATCGCAACAGTCTTCGAGGGAAGTAAAACCCAAATTTATTGATTCGACACAAGAGGAGTCAAAAAATATTTATTAGCCTTAACATCTGAGTTGTCAATTCAACTGCACCTGAAAGTAGACTTGCTCGCAATAATTTATCAGTGGTAGCAGTTTTATAGCATCAATAGAAATAAAATAATAGCAGTAGTAAAATAGTAACAACAGTAGCAATCGCGTAAAACAGTAGGATGGGAGTACCGTAGGCATAGAGAGAATGGATGAACGGATGTTGCATGGATAATAAGGGTCATGTAATAATAATAACGTGGGCATTGCAGATAATAATAATAAAATATCAAACATTTAGGCAAACCATAGGCATGTGTTCCAATATAGTCATCAATATACAAAACGGATTAGGGGCAAGACACACTTTCAACAGCAACGTAAAAACTCGCATGAATATCCAAAGGAAATCGATTAATGGTATGGAAAATTCTAGGGCCCCTTTGATTCATAGGATTTGAAAAGGATTTTTGCATGATTAAAATTCCATGGAAAATTTGCTTCTCAGTCCGTTGAATTCATATGACTATATCTCATAAAAAACTTGTAATGTAAATTTAACTGGAAAATAACATTAGGCTAGATCTCGTTGAAAACTCCTTCGCAAAAACAAGGATAATTTCTCTTCCCGTAGAAATCAAGTAGACATGGAATCCCCATCGTAGGTTTCATATTCTTACATGTTTTCTATCGTATGAATTAAAGGACCCCTCTATGTGCAATGGAAGCTTTCAAAATAATATATTTCTCAAAAAGTGGACTTTTTCGTTCTCTCCATTTGGTTGATGCACGAAACTATATTTATTTTTTAATTATTAGTCCATAAAAATTAATGGAAATGTCGGGCAAAGAGACTAGAGCAGTTGCACACACAAAATTATATATTGCACATCAGGAACACGGATCCCTATTGCTAGACTGACATCAAAACAATTTGAACAAATCTTGTGTGGACCCATAGGCTAGGGGCTCATGTGCCTCCACATGCTAAAATGAGCACCATGTACAGGTATGGAGATAGCCATATGTATAACCTAAAGTAATAGAAACATATCTTTTCAGCGTGTTAAACGCAAGATCATATTGTAAACCACGAACTTGTTCGCCACAAGAGTCGCGCAAAAGGGAAAGATACGATGGATTTTTTCCTCTTCATGTAACACCTATACTTCTTGGTGTCATTCCAATGAACCTTAGCCATGTTTGCTTTGCTAATACGTTCCCTCGACACAAGTACCAAATGGAGATCATGATCGTTATGGGAACATTTAGTTTTGGTTGAGTTTTCTCTGAAAATGATGATTGTCGTTCACCAAGTCAATATACATGGATTTAACCGAGAAAGATCGCGAATTATTGAGCCTCCCTCACACATTTTGCTCATTTGACAGAGTTGAACCCAATGGAATCATGGTGTTCATCTATCTCCGGTTAGTGCCCACTAGAAGGTAAGATTTAGTGGCTCCCCGGTCATAACATCGTCCACTAAAACATGTGTCTATTGAACAATGTTATTCATTATTAAGTACTTGGCTCCGGTGACTATCTCCTAAACATGGGTCTTCCCAATACCGTGTACTAGTCATATTCCATCCACAAACTCGTCTCTTCTAAGAAACTCTTCCATTACCCGCATTAGACCTTTCCAGAAGGGAGTTTCGTTAGGTTTTATAGCTACTTGAAAGAGTGGTCAAGAGCGGAGATACCTAATGCATAGCAACTCTTGCGACATTGCATCCCCATTTAAAAACAAGCATTTACTTAATTGGCAAGCCTTTGTCTTGAATGGTAAGGTCTCCACCCTTAAGTCCCGCCCCTTGGTCTTTCTGCCAAGGAATATATTACTCTACTTAGTTAACAATATTTCCCGTTTGTGTTCATTAGTTTGCTAGAATTACACGGATCTATAATAATCCGTTCCTTCGGCACCTAGAAGAAGCAGAGCCTAAACATTGGCAAATGCGTGAGCACAATGTTAACTAAATCAAGTCTCCCTTGATAGGATATTGCCTTTCCAACTGCTAGGATTTTTTCTCGAAGCGGTACCAAGCAATTGTTTTTTTATTGATCTTGGACCTCCTTGGACTAACTAGAACACAACATTTCGTTTTTATGGAAGTCTAGTTCTAGAAATTTGCTCAAATCGCATGTAGGATGCATGCGCCGCATTTGGCATATAATGTGTTCCATGAAAATAATGACATCGTCGAGGCCGCCAACTTGACCGTCATCCTTGGCTGTAAACTCATGCTATGAGAAGCATATATAGCGTCAATTTTTTTTTTGCGGAGACGTGGTATTTGTCCCGCGCAAAATGTTTTATTTTCTCAACTCAGAAATAATGGCTAATGGTTATCAACTTATCATTGACCTTGATGCGTGCACTAGCACCGTGAACAAACAAACGTCTCGTTCCTGTCACGCCCATGCAACTAGATGCGGAAAAGACTGTTTGAGTTTATTATATGGCTTCTTGAAGTCTATCCTGAAAATGGTGGACTTCTAAAATAATACTAGTAACTGTAGAGATAATAGTTGATAGATCGTGGAATTGAATGCAAGAAGAAGATCGATGGAGAGCAAAGGCAGAAGGGGTTTCGACGGTCGACAAATGTATCCAGTGATGATTGATGATGCGTGGTACGTGTAGCTAGCTAGGTAGCCAGGAATTCATCACGAGATACGGCCGGAGAAAATGGATTCAGATCGTGCTTAAATCGTTCAAAGCAAAAAAAAAAAAGGTCGTGCTAGCTTATAAATATACTTGAAATAGTATAGACACGGCGATGAATCAACCTATCATATGCATTAGTACTAGCTAGCACAAGCTAGAAAGCAAAGCCGAAGTTGAGGTCTACTACTGTAGCTACACGAGCAAACAAAACAAACGTGGCCATCTAAACCAACCGACGGTATGCTCCCGTCCGTCGTAGATAGATATATCCAGCTCGCTGCTTATACAAAGGGGGAGTGAAAGATATGCAAAGATGATGGTGTACCACCATGCCAATGCCAATGCCATGCCATGAATGAATAATTGGTGAATCACCGAGCAAAGTACACGAGGACAGTAGCCGGATCCGTCGCAGTACACGTCGCTGTACTTGTATGCCATTCCAATTTCCCTTTGCGATATATTTTTAAACATGTTTATGCTTTTTAGTTTGAAGAGGAGATGAGTTGACAGTTTTTGGAGGTTAGTCGCCGAGGGGAGGAGACTTCGTGGCGCGGCGGTACGCTCTCGGTTAATTAGTCCGGTCAGCCTTGCTCGATGCTGCCGCGTCGTCACATGCACCGCTACTACTACGCTAGCTAATTTGTTAATTATAAGCGGGAGCCTGCGACGGGTTCACACTCACACGCTCTGTTCGCCAGCTGCAAATCGTGTGTCCGTCCGCGTTTGCAGCCCTCTTTCCCAATTTTGAGCATAGCTTTGACCACAGATTGGATTAAAAATGTCTTGATTTAAAGCCGGCAAAAGATTTTCCTATTTTATTGATATAGAAGAAGCAAGCATAGTTTGGCCTAAGCCATCAGAAAAAGAAAAAACACACGGATCTCTGCTAAGTGTTTGTCACTTGTAAACTTACCCCAGATACGCGTATGTATTCCGTAGCAATAGTATATTTTGTCAAACACAAAAACTAGAATCACAAAGGTTAGCACTACGAAATGACATGAAAGTGTGCATAAATTCGAATCGAACAACATTGTTATCGCGTAAGCACATAAATCAACGGCGAGTGCTGTGGTGTTCAGAAATGACACAAGCACCACTACTCTGCATTAACCATGGACTTTCAGAATACGTTTCCTTTTCTTATATAGTTTGTTAATTAACTAACTAACTAACTAACTAATCATGGGACTTGACCGCCTGACCGAGATGCTGCTATCCTGTCCTGCAAGGGGGAGAAGGAGAAGAAGGAGAAGAAGAAGAAGAACAGGTCGCCTAGGCCTAGGCAGAGCCGCTATATAAAACCCCAACTGCTTAGGAATATAGTACAGGGATGATTAGGCGCATCTGGGTTCGTCCAGTACACAATGAATGTCGAATCAAATCGTGTATAGTACTACTACTACATCGTCTTCTTCTTCTTCTTCCCGGCTAGCTACGAACTTGCGTGCGAAAGGACGGCGTCCCGGCCGATTGATTATGATTATTCACCACTCTCAATCATTTCGGTACGTGAAGGAGGAGGAATCATGGCCATGCCACACCGTAGCATAAACTAGAATTAAGCGGTGGCTTCCCTTCCGTCTCATGATTAGAAAAATGGGATTGTGCCTACCGACTTGCGATGGAGCAAGAGAACAACTTCTGTTCCTTGGACTTTTGTACCGGCAGCAGGGTATTTTTTTTTAAAGTAGTATGAGTGAACTGGCAGCTGGAGGGATACGAAATGTTTATGTGGGTATCTGCATGCATGATTGCTCATTTGGTATGGTAGCAGGTTTGGTAATATGCTCTCGCTTAACCCTGTCGCTACTGCTGGTTTAGTGGTGGTTGGATCTCAACTAACGCCCCAAGGGTGGGTTGCTGCCCTGCTGGATCGGGGGCATATGTTAACGCATCCGTATAGCAGGAACAAAAGTAACGCGGGTATACTTTCTTAATAAGCCAGAGTCAAATCACCGCCAAAGGTTACATCAAAATCATATTGTGTCAATTAAGATGGATCCTATAGTCTCATTCTTCCTGCTACTTATGCTTTTTTTTCGGTGGATTATAGAGTCCCTGCATTTTTTCCAACAAAATTGTTTCTTTTTCCCTTTTGTTACATACTCCTTTTTTTAATCAGGAAAATAAATAATTATACTGACATTCTTCCTCTACTGATAAGTAAACCAATCATTTCTTTCATGGACGGCTCATGCCACCTGCTCTCCGTCTTGGCACAAAGGTGCATGAATTGTTAGGCAGAAAAATCCTAACAGTAAGCTACTGCATTGGTTGCACGCTACTACTGCGTTGAAATAGTTGGAAAACCGAGACAAAAAGACTTGCAACGCACGGGGCTTGACATTGCTAAAATACAAGTACAACTCTGCAACGCATGAACCGAGGCAGGGGTACTGTACTCTGCGAACTACTCCACTCCATGACCTACCCTAACCTAGTTTACCATTCTCTATCAGAAATACTTCCCCATGACTCAAATCAAACGTCGCAGAGAGCTCGCCACCGTGCCAAGAGGCCAACCAAACACGGTTCCAAATTTCAGCAAGTTCAATCATGGGGTGCTGCAAAACGGAGCTCAAATTCCAAACAACCTGGTCTCAGTGTCTGTCCCGCAAGGTTCTTGCCTGACATTCCAAAGCAAAAGGCTAGAAAGCCCTTGTAACTACAGCTAGCAGTTGCAAAAGCAGGCAAAAAGTGGCGACCATAACCTTTCCCCAGATGATAAACAAAGTCACAAAGACACTCCACTATCATTAACATCAAAACAGCTGTCCTTATAGCACGAGAGCATAATCATTATCGATAGCGAGACGGACGATCAACACCGCCGAATCCCTGAGGCAGACACAAGGGAGATCACAGTTCCTGGTGCGGGATATTAAGTCTACTACAGGCGAAGCGGTCCAAAACTACTACTGTTGGAAACATACATTTCACTCGTCCTCCTGGCTGCGGAGCCTGGCGTTCCCGTTGGTGACCACGATGTCGAGCTGAGCAGCACGCTCCACGATCGTCTTGCGCTTCTGGGTGGACACGTTGTGGGCGATTTCAGCGCAGTAAGTCCTGTTGGCAGAAAGAGACGAGTATCAGCACACGCTACTAGAACGGGCACTAAGCATGGAAGATGATAACAACTGCAATTGTCATGAGCAACCCAGCACTGTGAGTTTTGAAACGCAGACCTGTTGTGCATCATAAGCAGCTCCAGCTCAGAGATGTTGTGCACGACAAACTTCTTGAACTTGTTGGGCAGGTAGTGCCTGGTCTTCTTGTCAGAACCATATCCAATGTTGGGCATCAAGGTAACTCCCTTGAACTTCCTCCTGACACGAGAGTCGATACCCTTTGGCCTGCGCCAGCTTGTCTACACGTAATAGCACAAGGTGAATTAGTTAACATGATGGATAGCAGCTTCAGCAACTATAGCAAGACAAGTACTAAAAGGAAAACAAACAAAAAACGTACACGCATTCAGCGTAGCACTACCAAAGGACGGAGCTATTCATGGCAAAACAGGAAGACAGTCATGCTGTGTAGATAATCAACTGTACTGAATCCTTCGTAACAAGAAGCTTTCATTACTTATGACAAAACAGGAAGACAGTCGTGGCGAAGTCGGCTATTACATAAGCATGCAAACATCGCAAAACAAGTACAGAAAGGAAAACATAAAAGAAACGTACACGCATTCAGCTTAGCACTACCAAAAGACGAAGCTATTTATGACAAAACAGGAAGACAGTCATGGTGTGTAGATAATCAACTGTACTGAATCCTTTGTAACAACAAGCTTTCATTATTTATCACAAAACAGGAAGACAGTCGTGGTGAAGTCAGCTATTACATAAGCACATAAGCACGCAAACATCGCAAACAAACAACTAAATAAGCCTTTGTAACAAAGCAGCTAGGATTAGCACAAACTGGTAGATGGCATATATAGTGCAGCATCCAGTTTCAGCTAACTGAATAATAGGGTATCTGACTTTATTATCCAGAAATGAACACCGGCACAAAATCTAAACAAGGACGACCGAGATGTTTGGAGCAAGCACTGAATCGCTGATCAACAAGCTTTCATTATGTCATATCATGCTAAATGCCAAAGGCAGAAGGCATGCACAACCCCATTTACAGGCTACGCACAGCATACACAACAAAGTCTCAAGAACAAACATAACACAACTTCAATGGAATTTCTAGTGTCACATTCATCGCACACCAGTTAGACCCTGAATGGCCACGATGCGTTATCAAAAGTGTGACCCAAAATGCCGCAGTTCCACACACAAACAACACCACTCAGATTAAACAGACTGGATTATTTGCTGCCATTTCAGGCCGCAAGCAAAAGCCTACAAACCCAGCACAAGCTAACGATCTGCTGTTAGGATCTCTTGGACTAAGACTCGGCAACAGATAGCGACAGCGACAACTCCACATATGACATCGAAGGATTCGTCCAAAGCTAAATCTAACATAGACCAACGAAGATGTAACCAGTGGATCGACTGAGAGCACCAACTAGGGGGTTCAGAGTAATGGGGGAGAAGAGAACGCGTTGAGCCTCACCTTGAGGCCGATGTAGCGGTCATGGTGCGCCCTCTTGAAATGCTTGACCCGCTTCTTCACGATCTTGCTCGTCAGCAGCGGCACCGCCATCTGCACGGCACGGCGGAGGCCAAAAGATGGAGGGGGGGGCGTCAGTTCTTCGGCCGATAAGAGAAGAGAGCGACGGATTCGACGAGATCCGTATATAAATCGCGCGGCGGCGGGTCGGAGGATGTACCTTGCAAGGCGAGCGACGGGGGCGGCACGCGGCAGCGGCAGGGGCGGCGGAGCTGGGGAGAGTGCGAGGGAGTCTAGGTGGTGGGCACCACGAGAAGAGATAAACCCTAGACGGTGGGCCGCTCGTTCCCGGTGTGGTGCACTGGTCGCGATCTCAGCAACAATGGGCCTCGCGAACATCCGATGACACCCAGAAGTAGGCCATTTACACTGTTACCGGGCGGACAAACTTTGAAAGCGTCGAATGGTGATTCCTATTTGACGCTTTACGCGTCAGTTAGGGCTTCCCCTATGCTTCGCTTAAAGCGAGCTGGACCGCTCGGCTCGCCCGCGACGGTCCACCTTTGGGCCGGCTTTGGTCAGCCCATTAACGGTAAGGTTTCTTTTTTTCTAATATGTTATTTATTTTTCTATTTTTTAGATTATGTCTTATTTTTTTTAAATTCAAACTATTTTTCTAAATGTGAACCATTATCTAAAATGAACAATTTTGAATCTGAATGATTTTAAAAAGCGAACAATTTTCAAATTTGAATAATTTTCAAAAATAAATAAAATTTTCAAATGTGAACGATTTTCAAATCTAAACAAAATTTTAAAATGAACAATTTTCAAATATGAATGATTTTTAAATCTGAATAATTTTCAATTTTTTTAAATGAATAAATTTCAAACTGGACATTTTTTCCATTTAAACAAATTTTAAATTTGAATATTTTTTTATCCGAACAATTTTCGAATTTAAACATTTTTTTAAATTAGAACAGATTTCAAAACGAATATTTTTTGAATAAAAATAAAATAAAACTAAAAATAAAAAATAAAAAATAAAACACAAAATAAAAAACATAAATAGAAAAGAAAATGGAAAAAACAAAACAATAAAAAGATAAAAAGGGCACCCTAGACACGAACGGTTATCTGGCCTGGTGGTTCCCTCCTTTGACCCCCCGAAGTGAGGTTGCAGTTTCGAATCCCACCTTCCCACCCCCTTCTTTTCTATTTACTCATTTACGTTAATGGGTCGGCTGAAAGTAATGTATGGGCACCTAGATGGGGGTGAATAGGTGCTACGACCAATTTTAATTTTTCTTCACAATTAGGCTTGACACAAAGGTAAATTATCTAGATAATGCAACTATGGTGAATTTACCTATATGACAAGAACAAGCACAATAACAATACAGGCACAAGTAAAGGAGGAAGGGAACGAGATAACCGATATAAAGCACACGGAGACACGATGTATTCCCGAGTTCCTCCTTGTTGAGGGAGTACGTCTCGTTGGAGGGGTGTGAGGTCGCCACGAAGGCCTACTCAATGCCACAAAGGCCTTACCCTATTATCCGATGAACCCCGCCACAAAGGCCTAGTCCACCTTCCACTATTGATCCCCTTTGATGCGGGAATCGAATCCTTTACAAACAAGTTTGGGGCACACACCCACAACCAAATTGGGGGCTCTCAACAATCACCAATCACCAAGAGTAGCAAGAAGTCTAGGTTCTCCACAAGAGGAAACCCTAGACAAGATCCCTCAAGCTAATGAGGGGGAGATGGAAAACTGGTTCGTGAAGATATAGATCCGGGGCTTCTCCTTCAATCCTCCAAGTTTCAACAAGTTTGGGTGGAGGAGATGGGAGATCTAGCTTGGTGGGTGAGCTCAATCAATGGAGCATTCAATTCTGGGCGAGCTACCCCTTGGGAAAGAAGGGGGTCTTCTATTTATAGGTCTACCAAAAAACTAGCCATTTTCGCGTAGTCGAAGTTCATTCCGGAACTTCCGGAATAATTCCGGGCTCCCGGAATAATCCGGAGCAATTCGGATCATAACAGAAGAATTTGCGTTCATGTCAGAATGAACCCGGATTGGTCCGGAATGATTCCAGATTGCAACAGAGGATTTCACGGTCATGTCGAAATCACTCCGGAATGATTTCGGATCCCGGTATAATTCCGGATTGCAACATTGGTTTTCACGGTCATTCCGGAATTATTTCGGATGAATCCGGAATCATTCCGGATGACAGTAAAAACCCCTTCTTCGAGCCAGAAAAACATTCGTCGAACTTTACCTTCTTCACCATTTCTTTGACACCGTTAAAACAAATAGCATACACGGTTAAAACTCGTTTATGTTGTTAACAAACACACAAAACATAGAGATATCGAAAATGCACTTTCAATCTCCCCCTTTTTGGTGTTTGATGACAACATAAAGATTCACGGGGATAAATAAGGTGAACATTGAGAAATGGTCTCCAAAATATAGACGAAGCTCCCCCTCGATATGTGTCCCGTGAGGCACACATTTCATAGGCTTTGCTCCCCCTATGTTTTAGACACCAAGCAATCTAAACAAGTTCACAATACATGCATATAGATATAACAATATGTAAGCAAGCATGATAATAGCATAACCATGGGTAAGAGTGACACAACCAAGTCACTAAGGTTCCACACATAAATATGGAAAAGTTTGCAATGACGAAAAACTAAAGAAACCGGAGCATAATCCTATAAGATCGAATTGAAAGGCAAAAGACTTGTGCCCTCACCCTTGCGAAACCCGTGATATCCTAATAGGGACTCCTTCTCCCCCTTTGGCATCAAGACACCAAAAAGGGAGAAGAAGCCCAACTAGAATCCCAAGAGATCACTCGACACTGTCATCTCCTCGCGGTTCTCCTCGTCATCTTCGTCCTCCTCATCCTCATGGTCTCCACGGTCACCAGCATCATCAAAATCATCCTCAGCAGATTCCTCTTCATCATCAACATCAGCCGGAGGAACCCCAAAGTAGAAATCATCATCATGAATCCCGGACATATCAACAGGAAGATAGGGAGCAGTAATGAGATGTGGAGGATCAGCAGGAACTTCGATCCCAGTAGCCCTACGGTCAGCGTTCTGAATACGGCGAGTCTCCTTGGCCAGCTCCCTAGCCTCATGGGAAATTTCCCTAGTGTCACTGCACATACTAAACATCGCCTTGAAGAACTTGGCAATGCCACTAGAGGGCTGACGCTGAGAACCACCACTCGAGGAAGCAGAAGGAGTGGAATGAGACATCTTTGACTTGGCCTTGGTGTACTCGGGTATCTCAGGACCACGAATGAGAGAAGACACCATCTTCTTTCCCTTGACCACTGGAAAGTAATCCATGATCTCAATTCCCAGCTTGGCATCGATGAGCCTCTGAATCAAGGGACCAAAGGCATGCTTCCTCTTCTCCATCACACAAATACATATCTCTCGGTAAAGGAAATCCATCACATAAATCTTCCGCTGATTCTGGGGCTTGGTGAGCATCATGAGGTTCACCATATAGGCCCTAATAGCTGAGTAATCTCCAGCCTTGATCACGATAGTGGAGCAAAAAATCTTGGACAGAAGATTGTAGTACGGGTACATGTTGGAGTTGAATGGCCGAGTCTTGCCCTGAGCATCAGGAGGATAGCAGAAATCCAAGATGGAGTTGTCATACTCTGAGTTGTCATGAACCTTGAAACCATGATGACCAAAAGTGGCCTCCCACTTGTAACCCAGAGCATCAGCAAATTCACACATCCAAGTCATAGTGCGCATGGCATCACCCGTGCAGTGCACCGTGCAGTAGAACTGAGCCACCAAGTCCGGACAGTCCCCACACTCAATCTCCAGGAATGGTGACACACTCATGAATATGACGGAGATCACCATTCTTGTGCCTATGATAAAACTCCATGTCCACCTGAACCTAATCGCATACAAGAGGATCCTGAGTGGAATAGAACTCATTCCATGCCTTGAGCTGAAGGTTGGTCCAAAACGAGGATATTCACAAGTGAGCTTGGCAAAGCAATATGGGTTCCTCCTCTTAATAGCTTTCCACTGAGCCACAGTGAAATATTTCAAGTTCCCTTCGGGCAGCCTCTCAACCTGATCATCCCCATGACCGCTCCCGGCACGGCTACCGGAAGTATGACCCCTCTGAGGGCGAGAACCTCTCCTAGCAGTGGACTTCCTCTTGGTACCAACACGAGAGCCCCCACCTTTGAATAGAGGAAATAGAGACAACATGAGATGAGTGCATATGCAAACGGGGATCAAAACTCCAGAAGTTTGATGGAGTGCAAATTTTCAGAATTTTTGGAGGGATCCGGATTCAATCCGAGATTTCCGGAATCATTCCGGGTGCCGAAATTATTCCGACATGGCCCGGAATTTTTCCAGGAACATCGATTTGACTCGAGATTTCCATAAAAATCCGACTATTTGACTCACAAACTGCATCGAACTTAAGGAATGGCATGAAATAGATCCTAGAAAAGGACTAATGTGCAGGAATACATGAGAGTGACATGGATATGAGAGACCTAGATCTAGATTGGTAGTTGTTTAGACTAGATCATTAGGGACATGGAAACTAGGGTATTAGGATTAGCCAAAGATGAACAAGTTGAAAGGAACTCTAAAACTAGATCAAACCCTGGGTGGAGATTGCATCTAGAACGAAATCCAACCAACAAAATCAAAAAGAATACGGGGCCAATCCAAATACCTTCCATGGAGGATGTCCTTGTCCAAGAGGGGATAAAAAAATCCTCCCTAGGGGCAACGGGGACGAGCGTTGCGAAGATTTGGTGGTTAGGGCACGAGAGGAGGGGAAAAGTGAGGAAAGAAACCCTTTCCCGTGCGTGCTTGGCCTTTTATAGGCGGAAAACTGTCGGTCCCGGAATAAATCTGTCTGGTTCGGAATTCGAGCACTTCCAAATTAATTCCGGCCTACTCGGAATGGTTCCGAGTTATTCCGGATTCGTTCCGGATGTGACCAGGAAAAGGCAGTGGAAACGACTAGGAACAAGGTGACTTAGTGTGGAGTAAGGCATATGCATATAGATGAACATAGGAGAAGAAAGAAGCAAGGTAACACAAGGGGTTAGAACTTCCTAGTCTTACTCCTTGGTAAAGATACAACTAAGAAGTAAATAGCAACAAGGAGTAGTATTCGGAGAAGTAAACAAGCTTGACAACTCAAATGCAATCAACTAAGAACCAACTCTTCAACCAAGAAGAGGTTGGTGGCTCCTAAGACACCATGTAAGAGATCATGGTATGCAACCGTGAAGATATATCTTGGGGGCATTGCCAATACTCAACATTGAAGCTCACAATTCAACACTAGAAAAAGAGAGATAACATTGAATTTTTTCTTTGGGCATTATGGGGGGAGGGAGAACCCAATGTGTTAGGATAACACTCCCCCTATGTCCATGCCTACACCTAAACCCAAACACGTCTCAACTATAGGGGTGTGTGCAAGATCCTCAAGTCAAACTCCTAGAATCAATTATGTTTAGTTCATTCCTTAAGAACATGAATCTTGCATCGTCGAGTGGCTTCGTGAATATATCCGCGAGATTGTCCTTGGTGGGAACATATGCAAGAGCAATATCACCTCTTTCCACATGGTCTCGGATGAAATGATGACGAATCTCAATATGCTTCATCCTTGTGTGTTGCCCGGGGTTGTAGGTGGTATTGATTGCACTTTCATTGTCACACATGAGAGGCACCTTATCCAAATGAACGTCATACTTCTTGAGAGTTTGCCTCATCCATAGCAATTGGGTGCAAGCACTTGCGGCGGCCACGTACTCGGCTTCGATGGTGGAGAGAGATATGCAATTTTGCTTCTTGGAAGACCAACTCACCAAGGACCTACCAAGGAATTGGCAAGCCCCGGAAGTGGACTTCCTATCATCTTGATCACCGGCCCAATCGGAATCGGTGTAGCCCTTGAGAGAGAATTGTGCCCCCTTTGGGTACCACAAACCAAACCTTGAGGTATGAATCTAATACCGAAAAATTCTATGGACCGCCACTAAGTGGCTTTCCTTAGGAGCCGCTTGATACCTTGCACACACACCTACACTCAAAACGATATCGGTACTAGTTTCACAAAGATAAAGCAAAGAACCAATCATAGATCGATACAACTTTTGGTCCACATCTTTACCATCCGGATTGCGCTTGAGGTGGCACTTGACTTGCATAGGAGATGGCTTATCTTTTGCACCTTGGAAATTAAATCTCTTGAGCATGTCTTGGGTATACTTGGCTTGAGAAATTAAAGTCCCACGAGCCAATTGCTTGATCTCAAAGCCAAGGAAATATTTAAGATCTCCCATCATGGACATCTCAAACCTGTCAGTCATAAGATTTGAGAACTCATTATTGAAAGCTTGGTTAGTTGAGCCAAAGATGATATCGTCCACATAGAGTTGGCATATGAAAAGCTCTCCCTTTAACCTCTTTGTGAAGAGAGTGGGGTCGATCTTCCCAACTTCAAAACCACGGTCATCCAACAACTCTCTAAGGTGCTCATACCACGCACGTGGTGCTTGTTTAAGTCTATAGAGCTCCTTATCGAGCTTGTAGACATGGTTAGGGAAGTTTAGGTTCTCGAACCCCGGAGGTTGCTTGACATATACCTCCTCTTTGAGTGGACCATTCAAGAAAGCACTTTTGACATCCATTTGTTGCAATTTGAAATTATGCATAGATGCATATGCAAGAAGGATACGGATGGACTCAAAGCGAGACACTGGAGCATAGGTTTCATCAAAGTCTACTTTTTATTTGGATACTCCTTGCTGTTATCTTTCCAATGCAATTGGATTTACCTCGTTCGGAGTTCATTTGCAAAAGTTATGAGGTTTCTAGTTCAGCCTTAATGATTCAGAAGCTAAACCGGATATTTCCAACCAGATTATTCCATATCAACCGGAATATTCGGTTCTGATGAGAAGCTCGTTTTTGGCTAAGGACTAGAGGTTTTCGGCACAGTTGCCTACCGTATATTTCCAACCAGATTATTCCATACCAATCGGAATATCTGGCTCTTGAGCCTGTTCGGGACAGAATCCAACCGGATTATTTCGACAGGATTTTTTCGGTCCAACCGGAATATCCGGTTCTGGAGTCTGTTCGGGACAGAAGCGAGCCGGAGATTTCAAACCAGATTATTCGCCTCAATCGGATATTCCGGTTTGGTCAACTCATTTGTGGTCTCAGATCTGAGGAAAAACAAGCAACGGGAATATCCGGTTCAAGTTTGAACCGGAATATCCGGTCCCATTTTCAGCCTCAAACGGCTAGTTTTTGAGGGACCTATTTAAGGGGGTCTTCTTCCCCATTGGTCCGTAAGTCTTCCAAGCACGATTTTTTCCCTCTCCCCACCATTGTTGACCTTGGATAGCTTTCCCCTCTCCCAATCCCTCCTATGATTCTTGCATATTTTTGAGGGAGAAGTTAGAGGAGATCTAGATCTACATTTCCGCCAATCCATCTTCCTTCTTAGTGAGGGAAACCTAGTAGATCTTAATCTTGGAGTTCTTGGTGTTTCTCCTCCATTGTTCTTCCTCTCTTATTCCCCCATAAGGATGTGTTGCTTTGTTGGAATTTGAGATTGAAGGATTTGAGCACTTGTGCTCTTGCCATTTGCATCGGTTGCATCGGTTTGCTCTCTCCACGAGGATTCGTGGAAGTTGAAAGTTTGTGAGCTTGTTAATCTTGGGTCTTGGACCCTAGACGACTTGTGGTGTTCTTTGGGAGCCTCCAATTGAGTTGTGGATGTGTGCCCCAAGATTGTGGTGACACCGAGAGCCTCCAATTAAGTTGTGGATGCATGCCTCGGGTTTGAAGGTTGCCAATAGTGGAAGGTGAACTAGGCCTTTGTGGTGGGGTTCATTGGAGAATAGGGTGAGGCCTTTGTTGCGTTGAGTAGGCCTCTTGTGGCGAGCTCACACCCCTCCAACGAGACGTACTCCCCTTGTGGGAGGAACTCAGGAATACATCATCGTCTCCGTGTGCCTTAGTTATTTCTATACCCGAGCTTTTTTACTTATGCAATTTACATTGTGATAACCTTCGAGATTGAAGTTATATATCTTGCTATAACCTTGTTGCTTTTTTTCTTAGCATAAGTTGTTGGTGCACCTAGTTGACCCTAGAATATTTAGATTGTGTGCTTGTTAATTTAAACACCTAGTTTATTTCCGCATTTAGCAAGCCTTAACGGAAAAGTTTTAATCGCCTATTCAGCCCCCCCTCTAGGCGACATCGTTGTCCGTTCAGAAACCTCATTTCAAGAAGAAACCTTTTAACAAGAATTCTCCCACAAAGTTTGTGCTAGTGACTCAAGAGGAGTATGATTCCGGGAGTGATGTAGAAGAAGAAACCACAAGTGAAGTGGCCGCTCTTGCTATTGCTTCTACTCCATCATCTTCATCTCTCTTTGAATCCCCCAATGAAAATCATCCTCACCCAAATGCCAAGTGCTTCATGGCTAAGGCCTCGGAGGTATCACCTTCTCCCAACTCTAAGACCCCAAGTGAACTAGAAAATCTTGCTAGTCTTAGAGTAGAAGATGAAATGCTCTCTTTGGAACGTTTTATGTCTAACATACAAGGGGAGACCAAGAAGTACTTTGATCATCTCATGAGCCAATTGGGAGAGGCCCATGAAGCTCTTGAGAAGAAAGGTGAGGTTGAAATAAGGGATGCGATGAAATAGCATCCCTCTCTATGACTCTTGAGGAAGAGCATGATGGTAGAGTTTCTCTTGAGGAGGAACTTGAATCTATTGAATAAACTCATAATGAACTTGTTTCTAATATCACTAAGGAACGTGACCTTGCAATTGCTAAATATAAAAAGGCTAAAAAGGATAAGGTTGAGTTTGGTGTTGGTCATGGTAAACTAACCGAGGAGTTTGAAAAGCTAACCAAGGCTCACAAAGCTTTGGAGAGCCAACACTCATCCCTCAAAGAGTTGCATGAACAACTTCAAACTCAACTTAATCAACTTAACAACCATGGCACCTCTACTTCTTCTTGTGATCATGCAAATGTTATTGAGGAAAATTCTAGGTTGAAGGATGAGCTAGCAAGGCTCAAGGGCAAAGGCCCTCAAGTTGAGAAGGTTGTGGTATCTATCCCACAAGTGGTTGCCCCTAGCTCTAATGTGGTTGTTGATAGACCACAATTGAGTGCTCCAAGGCAACAAGTGGGAAAGCAAGGTCTTGGCTATGTTGCCAAGAATAAGAACAAGAAGAAGGCCAACAATGGTGCTTCGAGTGGCATTGTCATTAGGGACAACACTACTCGTAGCACTCCCGCACAAGCAAGCAATGTTGCTTAGAGTAGTAGTGTCATGAGGGACAACACTACTCATGGCATCTCCGCGGGAACTAACAATCCACACCATTTCTTATATGTTTATTATTATGGTGTTGTGCAAGCTAAATATGTTGGTCCTATTGAGGGTTACATTGACTATACCATTTGGGTTCCTAAGACCCTTGTTGCTAACATGAAGGGACCCTCCTCGGGTCCTAACTCTAGTCAATGATCTCTTGCAGGACTATGCTTCCGGTGGGTCTAAATGGATAATTGATAGTGGATGCACTAGTCATATGACCGGAAGAAAAGAACTTGTGACAGAGTTTAATGCAACCGTCAGCTATGGAGACAAGTCCAAATCTAAGGTATCGTGGTTTGGCAAGGTTGTGATTGCTCCTGATATCACTATCGTGGACGTCATGCTTGTAGAATCCCTTGGTTACAATTTACTTTCAGTTCATTCCTTAGGGAATATGGGTTTCTCTGTCTTCTTTGATCCTGATATTGTGGTCCTTTTGAGGAGCAAGACTCTTGACGTCGCATACGTGGGACATGTTGAAAATGAGTTGTTCATGGTGGACTTTTCGAATCCTACCAACTCTCAAGCAATGTGTCTTTTCGTAAAGGCGGACGTGGGGTGGTTGTGGCATCGCCGCTTATCCAATGTCAACATGAGAACTTTGCAAAGTCTTCACAAAGGTGGCCTTATTGTCAGACTAAAAGAAAATGTTTTCTTTTCCAAAGATCGTGTTTGTAGGTCGTGTGTTGAAGGAAAGATGCATGATCTCTCGCACAAGGCCAAGACTATTATCTCATCAAAGAGGATCTTGGAGCTTCTCCATGTTGATCTCTTTGGTGCCGTGCCCGAGGCAAGTCTTGGAGGCAAGAAGTATTGCTTGGTGATTGTCGATGATTACTCAAGATACACTTGGGTTTATTTCTTCAAGTGCAAGAGTGAGACTCAACAAACCATCATCGACTTCTCCAACCAAGTGCAACGTCAACACAATGTGCTTATCATGGGTATTAGGAGTGATAATGGTTCGGAGTTCAAGAACTACACTTTGAATGAATTCCTTAGTGATGAGGGCATTCGTCATCAATACTCCGCTACCTACACTCCTCAACAAAATGGTGTTGCCGAAAGGAAGAATCGCACTCTCTTGGATATGGCAAGGACCATGTTGGCGGAGTATTATTCTCCCCAATATTTATGGGCCGAGGCTATATCCACCACATGCCACTCCTCCAACCGCCTCTGCATCCGCAAGGGCTTGGACAATACTCCATATGAGATCCTCACCGGAAACAAGCCCAACATCTCCTACTTCCGTGTATTCGGTTGTAAGTGCTTTTATTTGATCAAGGGTGTTAGGTTGTCTAAATTTCAATCCAAAACTATTGAGGGTATATTTGTTGGTTATGGTGCCGAATCCCACACTTATAGAGTCTTTGACAAAGCCTCACGGATTGTCATAGAATCTTGTAGTGTGGTTTTCGAGGAAAATGATGCCCCCCAAGTGGCGTAATTTCATGTTTCTAATGTAGATGTTGAAATGCCTCAAGAAGCCATAGGAAGGATGGGTGTGGGATTTTTCCTCCCCATTGAGGGACACCTTATGGCGACTCGAGAAGGACTATGCTCTACTCAAGTGGAGCCCTCCTCTACAATAGAAGAACAAGCCAAGGAGCCAAGTGATGCACCTAACCAAGAACATGTTTAAGACCCTCCTCTTATTGACCAAGTTACTACGCAAGATGCAACCACTCCTATCATTCATTCTAGTCAAGGTCAAGGGAAAGATCAACCATCCTCATCTTCCTCTCCTCAAGTTGAAGATAGTGTTGAAGAATTTGTTGATGATGATGATGATGATCAAGGCCAATTTGGTCAAGACGGGGACCCAAATGATCAAGATGATCAAGTGATCCCTCCTCGCAATAATGAGGAGATCGAAGCCCGTCGTGCTAGAAGAATAAGAAGAGCTTTGAAGCTAATTGATGCCCAAGACAACAAGGTCTTGGAAGATGTTCAAGCTAGAAAACCCACAAGAAGGCAATTGGCACATTTTAGTGAGCATGAAGCTCACATATCTATGGTGGAACCAAAGAAAGTGGTTCAAGCTCTTGAGGACTCCGATTGGGTTGAAGCTATGCATGACGAGCTCAATAAATTTGAGCGCAACAAGGTTTGGATATTAGTTGAGAAGCCCAAAGATTGCCGCAATGTTATTGGCACTAAGTGGATATTCAAGAACAAGCAAGATGAGCATGGCATTGTCATAAGGAACAAGGCAAGATTGGTAGCTCAAGGTTACGCTCAAGTTGAAGGCATTGACTTTGATGAAACCTATGCTCACGCCTTGAGTCCATCCGTATCCTTCTTGCATATGCATCTTCGCATAATTTTCAAATTGCAACAAATGGATATCAAAAGTGCTTTCTTGAATGGTCCACTCAAAGAGGAGGTATATGTTAAGCAACCTCCGGGGTTCGAGAATCTCAACTTCCCTAACCATGTCTACAATCTCTATAAGGCGCTCTATGGACTTAAACAAGCACCATGTGCGTGGTATGAGCACCTTAGAGAGTTGTTGGATGACTGTGGTTTTGAAGTTGGGAAGATCGATCCCACTCTCTTCACAAACAGGGTAAAGGGAGAGATTTTCATATGCCAATTATATGTTGACGATATTATCTTTGGCTCAACTAACCAAGCTTTCAATAATGAGTTCTCAAAGCTTATGACTGACAGGTTTGAGATGTCCATGATGGGAGAGCTTAAATTCTTACTTGGTTTTGAGATCAAGCAATTGGCTCGAGCGACTTCCATTTCTCAAGCCAAGTATACCCAAGACATGATCAAGAGGTTTAACTTCCAAAATGCAAAGATCAAGCCATCTCCTATGCAAGTCAAGTGCCACCTCTCGCGTAACCCGAAGGGTAAAGATGTGGACCAAAAGTCGTATCGTGCTATGATTGGTTCTTTGCTTTACCTTTGTGCATCTAGGCCCGATATATTTTTGAGTGTAGGTGTGTGTGCAAGGTATCAAGCGGCTCCTAAGGAAAGCCATTTAATGGCGGTACATAGGATCTTTCGGTATTTGGTTCATACCCCAAGATTTGGCTTGTGGTACCCAAAGGGGGCACAATTCTCTCTCAAAGGCTACACGGATTCCAATTGGGCCGGTGATCAAGATGATAGGAATTACACTTTAGGGGCTTGCTAATTTCTTGGTAGGTCTTTGGTGAGTTGGTCCTCCAAGAAGAAAAATTGCATATCTCTCTCCATCGCCGAAGCCGAGTATGTAGCCGCCACAAGTGCATGCACCCAATTGCTATGGATGAGGCAAACTCTCAAGGAATATGACGTTCATTTGGATAAGGTGTCTCTCATGTGTGACAATGAAAGTGCTATCAAGATCGCCTACAACCCCGTGCAACATACAAGAATGAAGCATATTGAGATTCCATCATTTCATCCAAGACCATGTGGCAAGAGGTGATATTGCACTATCCTATGTGCCCACCAAGGACAATCTCGCGGATATCTTCACGAAGCCACTCGGCGATGCAAGATTCATGTTCTTGAGGAATGAACTAAACATCATTGATTCTAGGAGTTTGACCTGAGGATCTTGCACATACACCCCTATAGATGAGACGTGTTTGGGTTTAGGTGTAGGCATGGACATAGGGGGAGTGTTATCCTAACACATTGGGTTCTCCCTCCCCCCATTATGCCCATAGCAAAAATTCATTGTTATCTCTCTTTTTCTAATGTTGAATTGTGAGCTTCAATGTCGAGAATTGGCAATGTACCCAAGATATATCTTCGCGGTGACATACCATGTTCTCTTACATGGTGTCTTAGGACACCAATCTCTTCCTTTGAAGAGTTGGTTCTTATTTGGGCTTTTTTGACTTATTTGAGAGTTATTTGCCATTTTGGATAACATACTCAAATTTGATGTTCAAATGATTTCTTGCATTCCTTGAGTATGAGATTCCCTCCCTGCTACAGTTTTTCACTTCCAAGCCCAAACTTTTCAAACAAACAAGTTTTATTTGCTACATACATGTCATGTCCTTCATTTTGATGTTTCTGGCGTGTGGTCCGGAGACTCCGGTCTACCACACCGGAATCTCCGGACAGTCCGGAGACTCCGGTGTTTAGACCGGAGACTCCGATGTGAGGTGCTGCACTATACAAAAAGGGGGCTCGGGGAAGTTAGGGTTTCCATCCCCACTCCCCCCCCCCGCCCCCAGAACTGCTGCTGCGCCGCCGACCGCCACCCAGGACGCCTCCGGCCGGTTCCCACCGCCGGATTCCCCCTCCCTCGCCTCCCGTGGGAGCCTCAATGGCAGGCTCGGGTGACAAGGATACCACTCTCCCTTCTCTTTTTCCTTGTTTTTCATCTAGATCTTGTTCTAGGTGGTTTTGTTTTGGAGAGTTGGTACCATCTACAGACTAGTTTCACCCTAGCATGTTTTCCCCCCTGTAGAAATCTTGTAGAAATGACTTAGAGCAAATTGTAGTAGATTCACATGCCAGTTCTGCGAGCAGTCCGGAGACTCCGGTCTGCCAGACCAGAGACTCCTATCTGCCAGACCGGAGTCTCCGGTGCGAATCTTCCAGAACTTGTTCTATCATTTCTGTTTGATTTCTCCATTCATCTTTGGACATGTATGCTCACTACCTGTGTTTTTCTCTCTGGTTTTTGTGTTTGGTTGCGTGTGTTTTCAGGGAATCGGACTAAGTCATCATCATCAAACCCCAACAAGCGGCAGTACCGTACCCACTCTCGCAACTATCATGTCACCGATGAGGCTACTGGCAGGACTGGACAGAGGAGGGCGTTTGAGGATGAGCAGCGTCAACAAGAGAGAGCACAAGATAGGTAGAGAAGTGAACTGGCTAAGAAGCTCAAGTATGACAGGATTACTTTTGTTGTGTCCTTAAGCAAGAAGGAGTATAGGATCATGCGGGCCAAACCATTCTTCACCATGGCCTGCACTGCTGAGAGTTCTCATTACTGGAGGAGGGAGTCTGAGTTGATTCAGAGGGAGATTTACTCCAAGTTCAGGCAGCCGGTGTGTCTTCATAAAGTCCTTGACTTGGATGCTCTTGGCAGGTCTGAGTACTTTCAGGATGCTGTGTGGATCACGAGGAAGCTAGGACTTGAGCATCTTGTTGGGATTCAGCAGAACTACAACATCTCGGCAGTGCAATAGTTCTTTGCCACTGTCACCTTTGGTGAGGACGATGATGTCTCTCTTACCTGGATGACCGGGTCGTTACAGTGTGAGTCCTCCATCCGTAGGCTGGCTGAGCTGCTTGGTTACCCTTGGGGTGACGATAGCGGCGCACGTATGCATATCCATGGTGTGGCCTATGACAAGAAGCGGATGGCTCCTATGTATGAGAAGATCTCAAGCACTGGCACCGCTAAGGACCTCAAGAGAGTGTACAACATCCTTCTCCGCCTCTTCCGCAACAACATTGCTCCCAAGGCTGGCAATGTGGATGCTATTCGTAGTGGTGTTGCCAACCTTCTCTTCCAGGCCTTCCAGTGTCACTTAGCCGGTCCAGATTGTGAGGGGTTTGAGATTGACGTCATGCACTTCATCAGGACGACATGTATTCTGCTGTGATTGAGATCAAGAAGGTTCCAGCTTGTGCTCCATATGTGATGAAGATCATTCTTATATTGTCCCGGGCTTGGAGTGTGAGACTGTGCACTCAGTTGGTACTCTTCAGGTTCTCACTTCTCGCCGTGCTGACACTGTCACCCCCATGGGTGAGGCTGAGGCTCCTCCTAGGTCCAGGAGGAAGAATGCTGATCCTCCCTCTCACCGCTCTAGCAGGGAAGAGACTCGGGATGAGATGAAGAAGCTGTCATGGTTTCACGCAACATTCTCTGCATGACTATTTCTCTTCACAAGGAGAACCATGTGGCCTATAAGGAGAGGCGTGAGCTGAAGAAGATGATCTCCAAGCTTCAGGACCATGCTGGTTGTGGGGCTACTCCTCCTATTGGTACTCCTCCCACTCCTTCCACCGCGTCCGTGACTGCATCCTATGAGAACTGGAATACCAACCACTTCCGGTGGGGTGACTTTGAGGACGCCACTTCAGCTCCTTCCTCTTCAACCAACCGTGGAAAGGCTCCTATGGCTGAGGAAGAGGAGATGATGATGAGGATCTTGGGTTCTTCAACAGTGGTGATGAAGAGGAAGAGGAAGAGGAAGATGAAGGTAAAGATGATGAGGAAGAAGAGACGGACCCATTCGATCATGAGGATGATGACTGATTCATTGGGTTCGTGTAGTGCTCTTTGCCCTTTTTGGTGTCTCGATGCCAAAGGGGGAGAAGTAGCTTGTCTTCTCTGGGATTTGCAAGGGTTTCTTTGATTTGATATGCTTTGGAACACAAGTCTTTGAACTTGATTTGCCTTTTATGGCTTGTGTTCCCGTTATCTTAGTTGCTTTGATTTCCTAGTGAACTATGGATGTTATGTGTGTGGTGAGACTACGTGGTGAAGCTATCTATCATATTGTGCTTAATATTGGTTTATCTATCTTATCCATGCATGTATGTATTGTGTTCACTAATATTTGATCTAGAGGGCTTTGTTTGTAAAACATAGGGGGAGCTCACAACTTGAGTGCTCTATCTTTTTCAAACATAGCCTAGCTGTGATTTTATTGCAAATATGTGTGTTGTCATCAAACACCAAAAAGGGGGAGATTGAAAGTGCAAACGTGCTTAAATCATCTTGTTTTGGTGTTTGTTAACAACACATGTATCCTTAAGTGTGTTGATGCTTTTCAAGGTCTAAACAACATATTTGACATGGTGGTAGTGAGTTACAAAAAGGTGCAAAGTATCAGGAATTGTCTCTGCTGGAATTTATTCCAGGCCGGAGTCTCCGGTCTACCAGACCGGAGTCTCCGGTGTGAAGCAATTCACAAGACATTATTCTCTGGTCATTCTGGTGTCGCCCGCTATACCTAGACCGGAGACTTACAGAGATACACCAAAGTCTCCGGTGTGGGCATTCCCTGTGAAGAATTTGGCTGGAGTTCTTCTGGTGTCGCCCGCTGTACCCAGTACGGAGACTTGCCGGACACTATCCAGAGTCTCCGGACTGGCCTCTCTCAAGACCCTAGCGATACTCTGGCGTCAGGCGTGAAGGCTAGATGGACTAGACCGGAGTCTCCGGTCCCTCTGACAGGATTCTCCGGACTGATGCTTTTTTGAAGAAACTGAAGGTGGAGCAAGTTGGTGTCGCCCGCTGCATCGTCACACGAGACTGTCCGGAGACTGTCCGGAGTCTCCAGACTGGGGCTCTGCGAAAACTTCAGACCGGAGTCTCCGGCCTTTACACCGGAGTCTCCGGTGTAAGTATGACAGAAATGCCCCCAACGGCTCCAAACTTTATGAGGGGTATAAATACCCCCTCCCCTCCACCTACCTCCAGCTAGCTCGTCCAGAATAGATCTCACCATTGCTAGAGCTCACCCACCTTGCTAGATCTCCCAATCCCTCCACCCAAAAGCCTTGATCTTTGGAGGATTGAAGGAGAAGGCCTCGATCTACGTCTTCACCAACCGGATTTCATTTCCCCTCTCATTTGCTTGAGGGATCTTTGCCTAGGGTTTCCTCTTGTGGAGAACCTAGGCTTCTTGCTACTCTTGGTGATTTGTGATTGTTAGGAGCCCCCAATTTGGTTGTGGGTGTGTGCCCCAAACTTGTTTGTAAAGGACTCGATTCCCGCCTCAAAGGGAATCAATAGTGGAAGGTGAACTAGGCCTTTGTGGCGGGGTTCGTCGGAGAATAGGGTGAGTCCTTTGTGGCGTTGAGTAGGCCTTCGTGTCGAGCTCACACCCCTCCAACGAGACGTACTCTCTTTACAAGGAGGAACTCGGGAATACATCGTGTGTCCGCGTGCTTCCTATCGGTTATCTCGTTCCCTTATCCTTTACTCACTTGTGTTGCATTTATTGTTGTACTTGTTGTATTAATTTCTATCTTTGTCATATAGGTAAATTCACCTTAGTTTCGCTATCTAGAGAATTTACCTTTGGTCGTAGCACATATTCACCCCCCTCTAGGTTCCCATACTATACTTTCACTATCTTTGTTGGTTATGCCACAAACGCTCACGCCTATAGAGTCTACAACAAGTCCACCGGACAAGTTGAAGAAGCTATAGACGTGGTGTTTGATGAGGATAATGGGTCCCAAGGGGGCCGTATAGATCATGGTGTTGTAGGAGATGCAATTCCTCCCATCGTCATAAGAAGAATGGGGATTGGTGAAATAATCCCCATTGAGGGTTACCGGATGACGGAGGGAGAAGGACTATGCTCTACTCAAGTGGAACCATTGACTAGACCCATTGATACACAAGCTACTGATGTCTACGCACGCTTCTATTCTTGTAGACAGTGTTGGGCCTCCAAGTGCAGAGGTTTGTAGAACAACAGCAAGTTTCCCTTAAGTGGATCACCCAATGTTTATCAAACTCAGGGAGGTAGAGGTCAAAGATATCCCTCTCAAGCAACACTGCAATCAAGATACAAGAAGTCTCTTGTGTCCCCAAGACACCCAATATACTTGTCAGGTATATAGGTGCACTAGTTCGGCGAAGAGAGAGTAAAATGCAAGTAATATGGATGATAATAACTGTTAATAACAATCTGAAATAAAAATGGCAGCAAGCAAACATGTAGCAGAACATGCGGAAAATGGTGTTTCAATGCTTGGAAATAAGGCCTAGGGCTCCTACTTTCACTAGAGGACACTCTCAACAATGATCACATAAATGAATAACTAGATATCTTCTTTCACTGTGCTACTCTTAACCATTCTCCGGTCGAATAACAACACCAATCCATGCGTAGGGCTTTAACAGCACTCCTCAGAGTAAGCACTTTCCCAACCAAGTAACCCCCATGATATCACCATGGGACCGAGATGGTTCCACGCAAACAACACAATTTCATAGGGTTATCCAACACAAAATATAAATATAATGCTAAACCACACGGTGCACACACTGGCACCTTTACACCGTGATCAAAGCGTTTACGGAGATCTCATAACAGATAATGAACACTAATCATTGTGTAGGGTTGAAAAAATCATTCCTTAAAGTCTATATTCCCTCTCTAGGGCATCCACGCTGTCACTATGAGCACCTAAATTAGTACTAAACAAACACCACAATTCATAGAGGAGACACATACGATGTGCACACTGTCACCTTCACACCGCGATACAAGGTGACTCCATAGTTCATATTAATAAAGCACTTGAGTAGAAAAAAGATGAAGAGTAACATCTACGAATTATAATAGATTACAAAGCTCACGATCACATATCGATCACACCATGGGAGAGAGAGATGAACCACATAGCTACCAGTAGAGCCCTCAGCCTCGGGGGAGAACTACTCCCTCCTCATCATAGGAGACAGCAACGGCGATGGAGATGGCGGTGGAGTCGATGGAGATGACTTCCGGGGGCACTTCCCCGTCCCCGCAGGGTGCCAGAACACAGATCTATCCCCCAAAACTTGTCGTCGGCAGCGGTGGCGGAGCAACGGATGTATTTTGTGGAAAAGGTCGATTCTTTTAGGGGTTTCCCTCAGGGGAGAATATATAGGCGAAAGGGCGATGTCGGGGGTGGCCAGGGAGCCTACACCCCTAGGTGGCGCGGCCAGGGGGCCTGCGCCACCCCATGGTGTGGCCACCCTATGGCCCCCCTCCGGGGCTCTTCGGGACTTCTGGAAGCTTCCGGGACTTCTAAGACTTCTGGCTTCCGAATTTTCCAATTCCGAGAATATTTCCAGAACAAATTTTCTGAAACTAAAAACAACAGAAAACAGGGAACTGGCTCTGTGGCATCTTGTCAATAGGTTAGTCCGGAAAATCGATAAAAATGACATAAATTGTAAGGAAAACATGTGGGAAACAACATGGAACATCAGAAATTAGGGATACGTTTATGACGTATCAAGCATCCCCAAGCTTAGTTCCTACTCGTCCTCGAGTAGATAAACGATAAAACAAAATAATTTCTGAGGTGACATGCTACTATCATAAACTTGATCATTATAATGTAAAAGCATATGTAGGCTGGGATCATAGAACTTCAAACACAAACATGGTAAATAGAACTTTAATAATAAAGCATAGAAATCACTTTGCATCTTGAAGAGTATCTTAAATAAAGGATTATGGATAATAATGCAAAGAAAGATAAGTGTTTGTTTCAGGTATAGAGAAAGCATGGTAAAGTGGTATTTCTCTAGTCGTTAAGAGTGGTACAAAACATAAATGCCAGGACACTTTCAAAGTTCATGAGGAAGACTAGAGCAAATAATTTAAGAACAAATAATATCACATCATGCAGTAATTATTGATGTTTATGGGACAAATGCACATAGAACTCAGAATGGCAAAAATGCTCTCTCAACTGTGCATAAAGTTAGAAGACGGAGACTCAACATAAAAGTAAAAGAAAGGCCCTTCACAGAGGGAAGCAGGGATTACTCAGGTGCTAGAGCTTTTACTTTATTAAACAGAGGTATTGAAAACATTCTTAACAGAGGTGTATGCTTATGTCAACAAATGGTAAACAGACAATACAGTACGTCACAAGCCAACTGGATTCACAAGAGCGGTTCCCATTGTGAAGGACGCAACTGGTGTAGAAGGTGATCCCTCTTTCTCTTTTGTTTACACAATTATGCTTTGACTGATAAATCAGGGGCAAAAATAGTGAAGAGAATTTGTTTGTATTAATTTGGGGCTGGGCAGCCCGCTGCCAGCTCTTCTATCATTTGGATAAGCGGATGAAGCCACTAGTCCAGGGTGTGAAATCCAATCAACACGTGAGATAAACATTCTCTATTTACGTCCTCATGAGCTAAAACAGGGGCACAAAACAGGAATAGTTTTTAGAAGGTTTTAAAGGTAGCACATGAGCAATTTACTTGGAGTGGCAGTTAAATACCACATGTAGGTAGGTATGGTGTACACAATGGGAAAACTTTGGTTTAAGGGATTTGTACGCACGAGTAGAATTCCATACTCAGTACAGGTGGAGGCTAGCAAGAGACTGGGAGCGAAAAATCAAGAGAGCATAAGAGCCATAATCATGCATAGCGACATAAACACCATTAATTAAAGCATGAGCGGTATCATTAATTTATGTTTTACTATGACAAGAAGAACTCATGAATCTTTCAATGGCATATTAAACACTCTCAGCTATTTGAGGCTATTAATGCTACTCAATAACCACAAGGATTTAAAAACAAAATAACATTTACCATGGCATGAAAAAGTTCTAGCCACAGTCTATACAAGCTTCTACTTGCACCGTTATAAATTCTACTTCAAGCAGCAGTTTCTTTTCCCAACAAGCACCATACAAAATATGTTTTAACAAAAAATTTCTACATGCTACAGAAAGAAAACATGAGAGTACTCATATAACTCTACTAAAACTAACAGCTCTGAATAAGATATGCATGAAAACAAAGGCTAAACGCAGTACTAGCAAAAAGTGAACACTCACAAAACAATAAGAATGAAAACTAGAGTGTTCTAAGCAATGAAAACGGAGCGTGTCTCTCTCCCACACAAGTATGATAGGATCCAACCATAAACTACATCAAATAAAACTAAACAAACTGAAAGCAAAAATAACTCACGCTCCAAGTAAAGCACATAAGATGTGACCGGATAAAAATATAGTTTCACTAGAAGTGACCTGATAATTTGTCGATGAAGAAGGGGATGCCTTGGGCATCACCAAGGTTAGATGCTTGAGTCTTCTTGGAATTTGCTGGGATGTACCATCGGGGCATCCGCAAGCTTAAGTTTTTTACTCTTCTTGATCACATCATATCATCCTCTTCTCTTGACCCTTGAAAACTTCCTTCACACCAAAATTCTCACAATCTTCATTAGCAACATTAGTGCAATCGAAATAATAAACTCACATGGTTCAGTTTGAACACAAGACTAGCACTAAAATACACATTAGCTACTGTCACAACTTATTTTAAAACTCTTTTTCTCAAAAGAACACCAAAAGAAAGAGATTAAGATGCAAATGCAAAAATTGGCAGAAATCTGTCAAAACAGAACAGCAGGTAAAGATAGAAATTTTCGAAAATCTTATGTTGCTCAAATAAAAATGTGGTAAACTAATAAAAGTTGCGAATTAGCTGAGGAATAAGCACAAAACATTTCAGATCATTCTGATCTTCCAGGATTTTATACGATGTTTTACGGTGGACAGCAGAAATCTGTTTTCTGCGCAGAAATCCGAAAACCAACTCCAACTTTCGTCAAAAACTTTAATTGGCGCTACTAAAACATGAAAAGAAAGATACAAAGGAGTTTCTACAGAAGTATAAAACCCTTTGAGTCAAAGAAAACAGAGAAAAACAATGCAAAAATAAAAACATGGGATTATCTCCAAGAAGTGCTTTTCTTTCAAGCCTTTCAGCTAGGCACAATGATTTTTAAAAGATGCTCACATGAGAAATATGAATTGAAGCAAAAGAGAGAATCAAGAAGAAAGTATAAAAAAAATTAAGTCTAACCCACTTCCTATGAAAAATAATCTTGTAGAAAAACAAGTCATGAAAACACAAAGCAACAAGCATAGGAAAACAAAACAAGTCCAACTTTAGAAATTTCAACATAAAGAGGGGAAACTTGATATTTTTAGATGCATAGGACTATGTTTCCCTCTCTCATAATAACTTTCAGTAGCATCATGAATGAAATTAACAATATAACTATCACAAGAAACATTCTTATGATGAGCCACATGCATAAAAGAATTAATACTCTCCACATAAGCATAGTCATTCTCATTAATAGTAGTGGGAGCAAATTCAACAAAATAGCTATCATTATTATTCTCATCACCATAATCATCAAATATAGGAGGAATAGTATTATCAAAATAAATTCTCTCCTCAATAGTAGGTGGACTGAAAATATCATATTCATCATTGTAATCATCATATATAGGAAGAATAATATCATCATAAGCAATAGAATAGTTATCCTTCAAAATGTGTTCATTTGTAAACATATCATCATTTTTACTAGGAGGAGATGTATCAAGCATATAATCATCAGTAGCAAAAGGATTTTCAAACACATCATCCACAAGTTTAGAGCTTCCTATATCATCATTTTCAACATCAAAAGTAGTGTGCTCTTCCCAATCATGATCACTACTATATGTAACAGGCATAGGCTCATCATCAAAGCAAATTTTCTCCTCCGTGCTTGGGGAACTAAAAATACAATTTTCATATAAACTAGCTTCCCCAAGCTTAGACTTTTCCATAGCATTAGAAATAATAGTGTTCAAAGCATTCATACTAATAACATTACTATTAGCATGCAAATAAAGTTCCATAGGTTTTTAATTTTCTCTTCAAACACTACATGTCCTAACTCAAGATAAAGATTATAAAGCTCTCTCATATTTTTGTTGTTTTCCATTAAGACTAACTAGTAAAAATAAAAACAAGCAACAAGTAAAAAAAAGCCTAACTAGTGAAAACAAGAAACAAAAAGATACAATTGCAGAATCTAAAGGAAATAACTTCGAGCACTCACACCCGAGGATGTGAGTACATTTTACCTTACCTCCCCGGCAACGGCGCCAAGAAAAGAGCTTGATGTCTACGCATGCTTCTATTCTTGTAGACAGTGTTGGACCTCCAAGTGCAGGGGTTTGTAGAACAGCAACAAGTTTCACTTAAGTGGATCACCTAAGGTTATCAAACTCAGGGAGGTAGAGGTCGAAGATATCCCTCTCAAGCAACCCTGCAATAAAGACACAAGAAGTCTCTTGTGTCCCCAACACACCCAATATACTTGTCAGGTATATAGGTGCACTAGTTCGGCGAAGAGAGAGTAAAATGCAAGTAATATGGATGATAATAAGTGATAATAGCAATCTGAAATAAAAATGGCAGCAACCAAACATGTAGCATAACAGGCGGAGAAATGGTGTTTCAATGCTTGAAAATAAGGCCTAGGGCTCCTACTTTCACTAGAGGACACTCTCAACAATGATCACATAAATGAATAACTAGATATCTTCTTTCACTATGCTACTCTTAACCATTCTCCGGTCGAATAACAACACCAATCCATGCGTAGGGCTTTAACAACACTCCTCAGAGTAAGCACTTTCCCAACCAAGTAACCCCCATGCTATCACCATGGGACCCAGAGGTTCCACGCAAACACCACAATTTCATAGGGTTATCCAACACAAAATATAAATATAATGCTAAACCACACGGTGAACACACTGTCACCTTTACACCGTGATCAAAGCGTTTACGGAGATCTCATAACAAATAATGAACACTAATCATTGTGTAGGGCTGCAAAAAGCATTCCTTAAAGTCTATATTCCCTCTCTAGGGCACCCCATGCTGTCACTATGAGCGCCCTAAATTAGTACTAAAGAAACACCACAATTCATAGAGGAGACACACACGATGTGCACACTGTCACCTTGACACCGTGATACAAGGTGACTCCATAGTTCATATTAATAAAGCACTTGAGTAGCAAAAGATGAAGAGTAACATCTACGAATTCAAATAGATTACAAAGCTCACGATCACATATCGATCACACCATGGGAGACAGAGATGAACCACATAGCTACCGGTAGAGCCCTCAGCCTCGGGGGAGAACTACTCCCTCCTCATCATAGGAGACAACAACGACGATGGAGATGGCGGTGGAGTCGAGGGAGATGACTTCCGGGGGCACTTCCCTGTCCCGGCAGGGTGCCAGAACAGAGATTTGTCCCTCGAAACTTGTCGTCGGCGGCGGAGCTACGGATGTATTTTGTGGAAAAGGTCGATTCTTTTAGGGGTTTCCCTCGGGGGAGAATATATAGGTGAAAGGGCGATGCCGGGGGGTGGCCAGGGGCCCACACCCCTAGGTGGCATGGCTAGGGGGGCCGCGTCAGCCCATGGTGTGGCCACCCTATGGCCCCCCTCTGGGGCTTTTCGGGACTTCTAGAAGCTTCCGGGACTTCTAAGACTTCTGGCTTCCGAATTTTCCAATTCTGAGAATATTTCCAGAACAACTTTTCTGAAACAAAAAACAGCAGAAAACAGAGAACTGGCTCTATGGCATCTTGTCAATAGGTTAGTCCGGAAAATCGATAAAAATGACATAAAGTGTAAGGAAAACATGTGGGAAACAACATGGAACATCAGAAATTAGGGATACGTTTATGACGTATCAAGCATCCCCAAGCTTAGTTCCTACTCGTCCTCGATTAGGTAAACGATAAAACAAAATAATTTCTGAGGTGACATGCTACTATCATAAACTTGATCATTATAATGTAAAAGCATATGTACGTTGAGATCATAGAACTTCAAACACAAACATGATAAATAGAACTTTAATAATAAAGCATAGCAATCAGTTCGCATCATGAAGAGTATCTTAAATAAAGGATCATGTATAATAATGCAAAGAAAGATAAGCGTTTGTTTCAGGTATAGAGAAAGCATGGTAAAGTGGTATTTCGCTAGTCCTTAAGAGTGGGACAAAAAATAAATGCCAGGACACATTCAAAGTTCATGAGGAAGACTAGAACAAATAATTTAAAAACAAATAATATCACATCATGCAGTAATTATTGATGTTTATGGGACAAATACACATAGAACCCAGAATGGAAAAAATGCTCTCTCAACTGTGCATAAAGTTAGAAGATGGAGACTCAACATAAAAGTAAAAGAAAGGCCCTTCGCAGAGGGAAGCATGGATTACTCATGTGCTAGAGCTTTTATTTTATTGAACAGAGGTATTGAAAACATTTTTAACAGAGGTGTATGCTTATGTCAACGAATGGTAAACAGACAATACAGTATGTCGCAAGCCAACTGGATTCACAAGAGCGGCTCCCATTGTGAAGGACGCAACTGGTGTAGAAGGAAAACATGTGGGAAACAACATGGAACATCAGAAATTAGGGATACGTTTATGACGTATCAGCTACCCATCAAGATGCACCAAGCCCTCAAGTTACCATTCAAGGCCAAGCTAATGATCAAGGCCAAGCAAATAATCAAGGCCAAGCTAATGATAAAGGCCAAGCTATCAATCAAGGCCAAGCTAACAATGAAGGACAAAGTCAAGGATCTCAAGTTGATGAAAGAACTCGACTCATTCGTGATCCATCTAACATCGATGAACATGAACAAGATGAAGATGGACATGACTCCAATGATGAAGGTGATGCTCAAGCCATATCCAAGGAGACTTTGGAGGAGATGCTAGCTCGTAGAGCAATGAGAAGGCTAGAAAATCTTGAGCGTGCCGGTCACACGGAGGACATGATTCTTGGACAAGTTCGAGGAAGGGTAGTCACAAGGAGGCAATTGGCAGATTTTAGCAAGGTGCATGCTTTCGTCTCTCATATTGAGCCCAATAAGGTCTACGAAGCTCTAGAAGATCAAGATTGGCTTGAAGCTATGCATGATGAACTCAACAACTTCGAGCGCAACAAAGTTTGGAAGTTAGTTCCAAGGCCTAAGGATTGCAAAAACGTCATTGGCACCAAATGGGTGTTCAAGAACAAGCAAGATAAAGATGGCACCGTCATTCGCAACAAGGCAAGATTGGTGGCTCAAGGCTTCTCTCAAGTCGAAGGTGTAGATTTCGGTGAAACATTCGCTCCCGTAGCTCGTCTTGAATCAATTCATATCTTGCTTTCTTATGCTTCTCATCATAACTTCAAACTACAATAAATGGATGTTAAAAGTGCTTTTCTTAATGGTCCCATTAACGAGTTAGTATATGACAAGCAACCTCCGGGTTTCGAGGATCCCAACCACCCCGATTACGTCTACAAACTCGATAAGGCGCTCTATGGACTTAAACAAGCTCCACGTGTGTGGTACGAGCACCTTAAAGAGTTTCTAGTAGATCATGGGTTCAATGTTGGTTTAATCGATCCCACCCTTTTCACAAAGAAGGTTGGAGGTTACTTGTTCATATGCCAACTCTATGCGGATGATATCATTTTTGGTTCTACTTACACCACATTCAATGATGAGTTTTGCAAGCTTATGACGGATAAATTCGAGATTTCTATGATGGGCGAGTTGGAGTATTTCCTTGGCTTTGAGATCAAGCAACATACCGAAGGCACTTTCATCAAGAAAGCCAAGTATACTCAAGATATGCTCAAACGATTCAACATGCATGACGCCAAGCCTATGAAAACCCCCATGTCCACAACTACTGACTTGAAACCCGACTCGAATGGTAAAGAGGTAGATCAAAAGGTATACCGCTCCATGATTGGATCTTTGCACCATCTTTGTGCATCTAGACCCGATATTATGTATACCGTAGGTAAATGTGTAAGGTTTCAAGCCTTTCCGAGGCAAAGTCATTTTGAAGCGATTAAGCACATCTTTCGCTATTTAGTTCATAGCCCAAACTTCGGTATTTGGTATCCCAAGGGTTCAAGCTTTCAGATCATCGGGTACTCAGATGCGGATTATGCGGGAGAGAATACGGATAGGAAGTCTACATCCGGGGGTTGTCAATTTCTTGGTCGCTCTTTGGTATGTTGGTCTTCCAAGAAGCAAAATTGCATCGCCCTCTTCACCACCGAGGCCGAGTACATATCTGCGGCAAGTTGTTGTGCCCAATTGCTATGGATGCGGCAAACTTTGCGATATTATGGTATTGACTTCGACAAGGTCCCCCTCTTGTGTGACAATGAGAGTGCCATCAAGATCGCCTACAACCCCGTTCTTCACTCCAAGACGAAGCACATTGAGATTCAACATCATTTCATTCGGGATCATGTTGAGAAGGGCGATATTTATCTCTCTTATGTGCCGACCAAGGATCAACTTGCGACATATTCACAAAGTCCCTTGATGAACCAAGATTTCGGGGTTTGACGAATGCACTGAATGTCATCGATGCATCTAACTTCACTTGAAACCTTGCATAGATACCTTCACTATTCATGCTATCTAGGTTTGGATATAGGCATGGACATAGGGGGAGCGTACTTCAATTCATGAACCAACACTCCTCCTATCATGCGCAAATCAATCAAAACTTCACACCTATCTAGTCATTTTGTGACTTATTGTGTTTCAACATGAGTCATGCTTTTGGGCCCAAGATATATCTTCGCGGCTCCTTGGCATATACTCAAACACGGTGGCTACGGCCACCAACATTTTTCTCTTGATTGTGTTGATTGTCTCTTTTTCTCTTGTCTTATGTTGTGTTTGTGTTTCCATTGTCATTGTTTTGTTTCGTTGGTGGCTCATGTCTTGTTCTTATTTGAAAAACTTTGTGTGTGGGAACCCCAGAAATTCCAGCCTAGGGCCCGGAAATTTCCGGCCACCTGATACTTGGCCTGAAAAATTTCCCCATTTCCTCCGTGCCCGCTCTCACGGGACACGGCCGGAAATTTGGGCGGAATTTTCCGGGCCAAAATATCTGGCAGCCGAATATTCCATGCCCTAGCCCCGAAAATTTCCGGTGTTCGAGATTTGCTCAGAAAATTCGACCCAGCTCCGTTGTGCCCCCTCTCTGGAGTCACACCGGATTTTTGGGGCGGAATTTCTGTCCAAATATCTGGCCCCCGAAAGTTTCTGGCCCTCCCACCAGAATATTCCGGGGTAAGCAGTTGGAGCCTATAAATAGGCGATGGGAGGGGCTCCCTCACTTCTTTTCCCCTCCCATCGCCTGCTCTCTTCTCCTCCAACTGCAGCCGCCGCCACAGAGCTCCCCAGGAGGCTCTGTCGCCTCCCTCTCTCGTCTTTCAGCTTCTTTTTGCGGATCAAGAGACCACACGCCCGTGCCCATCCATGGATCCCGGTATGTGCCACGTATTGTACGCAATCTAGTGTTTCCGGTTGATTTGATCTCTCAAGATTTTAGGGTTGGAACTCCCCAACCACTTTTGTTCCTCCCGTGCACCCCTATCTTGTTCTAGATTCATTGCGGGCCTGGATTCACGACCTTAGCACGATTTTTCCTGGGCCGGAAATTTCCGGCCTCTGCCCAGAATTTCCGCCCCCCCGGAAATTTCAGCCAGGTCTGAAATTTCGGCCTGCTCTGAATCTTTTACAGAGATCATTTTATTCCACTCCACAAGATATGAGCCCCATTGTTGATGTGTCTGTTTTTTTCTTTTCCGCTTGCTTTCGCTTTTCTCGCAGATGGTTCAAGCTCTAGGTCCAAGGCTACTAGCTCTCACAAGCGGTGGCGCCACTTTCAACTGAATGAAGATGGGATGTTTGTTGATGAGGTCGTGACTCGTCAGCGTCAGCGTGATGAACAACGGAGAGTATGAGCGTCAGCGCAATGCCGACAGGGCTGCTCGTCGTGCAAACAAGCAAAAGGGCAAGACCTCTCTCAACCTAGCCACCATGTCCGTAGCTGAGTTCAAGACCTGGCGCTCCAAGGCATGGTACACTGAGGGCCCTCAGGACCCCACTATCGATTCTTGTTTCTGGCATGTGGAGCAGGAGACACTGTACAAGCAGGTGTACACAGTTATGAGCAAGCCCGTCTGCCCTATGAAGTACATCAACTTCTCACACATGACTGCCAATCCTGCATATTTCGGAAACTCTGTTAATCTCGCTGAGCTCCTTGGTTTGCGCCCTCTGATGGAGACCCAATGCTCCTACAACACCACCTTCATTCAGCAGTTCTTTGCTACCCTGGTTTTCGATAATGCTGAGGAGATTGGGATGACATGGATGTCTGGACCTCCCTTGCTCACAGCCACGTTCCAGGATTTTGCCTCTGAGATCGGGTCTCCTTTTGCTGGCCTCAATGTTCCTCAGGGTGCTCGCATGCACGTCCATGGCGTGGAGTATGAAAAGAACAAGCTAATCGAGTTGTATGGTCCCCGAGGTACTGTGGGTTCCACCAAGGGTCTGTATGCCATCTATGACATTCTTCTGCGTATGTTCCGGGAGACCATTGCCCCTAGCGCCGGTAACAATGATGAGATCCATGGTGGGTTGGTGAATCTTATGCACCATGCCTTCCTGACTTTCACAGAGGGTGATCTTGAGGATACTGAGTGCCACAAGATTGATGTGACGGACTTTATCTTTCATGAGATCCACTTTGCTCTCTACCACCGCAAGGTTCCACCTTATGCACCGTACATCATGAAGCTCATCAAGTCCAGGTATCCTGCTGACCTGCGTGAAGATCTTGAGATGGATTGTGAGACTCACAAGTATGTGAAACTGTACAAGAAGAGCGCCCACACTCAACAAGCTGCACATGATGTTGGTGCCACCGGTCAGGGACACCGTGATCCTCGCATGAGACAGGCTCCGTCAGGCACCAAGAAGCGCTCCTGGGTTGTTCGTGCCATTGAGAAAGGGCTCTGCATGAACGTCTGCATCCACAAGGAGAACTATAATGCCTATGTCGAGCGTCGCACCATTCTCGAGAACCAGCGCTCAATCATGACATTCCTCAACATACCCAATGTTCCTGGTCCTCTTCGTGCTCAGATTCCTTACCGCAACCGGAACAACCGTGATGTGGACTGGGATCTCGATGTTCCTGATGATGATGACATCGCAACTGCTAGTGAGGAGGAAGACTCCGCGAAGAATGCCGAGGATGATGACGCCATGGACTAGAGCTTGTTCCTTGGGACGTAGTGCATTCTTCTCTCTTTTTGGTATCTTGATTCCAAAGGGGGAGAAGATCTAGAGATCGCAGGGATTTGCTAGGGTGGGCTGCTTTTTATCTCTCGTGTGTTTTTCGAACTTCGTTTTATTCGTGATCATTTATTCGTGGATTCCTATTTGTGAACTTATATTATTGGGAGGCATGTCTCCTAGCTATGCTTATCTGTATTGTTTAATTTCTATCGCATTAATTGGATTATCACTATGCGGATACCCGTGTTGTCATCACTCACCAAAAAGGGGGAGATTGAAAGCTCATGTCTCCTCTAATGATTTTGGTGATGATAACAACACAGATATGTCTACTAACCTGTTGGTTTAAGTGTTCACAGCTGGCCTCATTATATATATCTTGATCAATGATAATATCTTCGAGAAGATTCACAAAGGTTTTTCTGAGAGAAGCAAATAACTGCAGCCGGATTATTCAGGGATCTAGCCCGGAAATTCTGGCCTCAGCACCGGAATATTGCGGCCTACTCGAGGCTCTAGACTTTGAAGTCCTGGCATCCAACTGCCCGCTCTCAGATGCAGGGGCAGAAATTTGCCCAGAATATTCCGGGGCAAATTTCCGGCCTCTGATCCTTAGCAAAATTTGGATGCATCTCAGCTGCCCGCTCTCAGGTGCAGGGGCGGAAATTTGTCCGGAATATTCCGGAGAAAATTTCCGGCCTCTGGTCCTTAGCAAAAATTCGAGCGAGTCGCTGCTGCCAGCTCACAGATATGGGGGCGGGAATTTGGCCGAAAAATTCCGGCCACCGGATTATTCAATAATCCGTCCGACCCAGCTGCCCCGGAAATTTTCGGTACTAATGGCTGAATATTATGGCCCTAGGAGGCAGCAACGGCTAGATTTTGGAGGAGGCTATAAATAGTTGTCTTCTTCCTCTCGACAGCTAGTTCGTCCATTCCTCTCTGTCCTCCATTGTTTGAGAGCTCAAAACGCCTAGATCTCTCTCCTGCTCCAACCAAACTCAATGCCATTCAAAGATCTGATGGAGGAGGCCTATATCTACACTTCTACCAAGCCATAAATTGTTTTCCCATACCATACCTCTTGGGATCTTGTAAATCTCTTGGTTGCCTTGTCGTCCAAGAGAAACCCTAGTGGCTGTAGCTTCCACCTTGTAGCAAGAAGTTTCGGATTGTTGAGAGTCTCCATCTCACTTGTGGAGTAGCCTCAACCACTTGTAAAAGTTTGGTCAACGCCTTTAAGTCGACCTCATAGTGAAAACGAGAATCTCCCTCACCGGAGAAGCTCAAGGAGAACAAGGTGTGCACAACCGTGCTATTGAGGAGCGCCTAGGTGGCTCCCCACCTCTCCAACGTAGATGTACTTCTTTTAAGAAGGAACTACGGGAAACATATCCTTGTCTCCGTGTTTTCACTTGTGGTTATCTTGTGTCTTGCATTTTACTTCCGTTGCATACTCGTTACCTGTCACATAGGGCGTCTATCTAGTTGCACATCTATATAACCTAGTTGTTTACTTGCTAAAGCCCATCTAAAACTGAAAAAGGATTAAATTTTGTAGGTCACCTATTCACCCCCTCTAGTTGACCATAGTGTACTTTCACCAGGTGGCCAGGTTTGCACGACGCACATCGGTTTGTGTATTAGGTGGGACATGTGTGGCCCGCTATGCCTCAATTTGGCCCGCCAAAAAAGCTCCATGCCTCCATGGCCATGGCGATGCACTGATGCAGCAGGAGGCCGAACCGCCGGAGACCAGGGGGGACGGATCTGTAGGGGGCGGCCGTCAGCGGGTGGAGATCTGGACGGGAGAGGAGAGGAGGCGGGGACGAAGCTCGTCGGATCTCGGATCGGAGGCGGGGACGGAGTCACGGAGCCGACCGCCGGAGACCATCCATTCACGGCGTCACGGAGTCTGCAGGGGGGCTGGACGGGAGAGGAGAGTAGGCGGCCAGACGGGGGAGACTGGGAGAGGACGGGACGGGGGATAGGGAGAGGAGACGGGGTCGTCGACTCGTTGTTGACTCTAAGGCTGGTGCCAACGCAGGCGAGGAGGGAGGCGGTAAGGGGCCTTATCGCCCGGCCCGGGGCGATAGCGGGCGAGAGCAGAGGCGGGAGGCGTGGGCCGGGCGGCAGCAGGCTCGCCCGGCGAGAGCGGGCTACCGCCCGCGCAGGCCGGTCGACAGCGGGGGGCCGGGGCGAGAGGGGGGGGGCGAGAGGGCGAGAGGTGGGACGGCGCGTTGGGCCGGGCCGGGCGAGAGGGGGGGGGCGAGAGTGGCTAGCCGTTTGGGGCAACGGCTAGCTGACGTGGCGCCCCCCTATTGGTCCACGTCAGCTAGCCGTTGGGGGTTACCGTTGCTGTCCCTAAAAATTCGAAAAAAATTCCAAAAAATTGAAAATTTCATCTCATCCCTCCTATAAATACCCCCTCATATGCTGCACTCATTCCACACCAAATTCATCCTCTCTACTCTTCATTTCCACCCTCTCGACGCCATGTCTTCGTCAAGCAGCAGCGATTCGAGCGACGGAGTGGAGGGTGAGATGATCGCCGCAATGCAGGCCGAGTACGAGGCGGCGATCCAAGCGGTGCCAAGACCGCCGCGACGCCGTCGAGAGTTCATCAGGCGTGATCGTGTTGGCGCCCACGAGCAGCTCTACGACGACTACTTCGCCACCAACTGCGCTTATCCTCCGAGCTTCTTCCGGCGAAGGTATCGGATGAGGCGATCCCTTTTTCTACGCATTGTGGATAGATTGGGTGAATACTCTCCGGCTTTCACCCAAAGATATGATGCTCTGAACCGTGCTGGTTTTTCTCCGCTACAAAAGTGTACTGCGGCGTTGCGTCTGTTAGCTTATGGATCCGGTGCTGATACTCTACATGAGTGGCTTAAGTTAGCTAGACAAACTTCGTCAGACTGTCTAGATGAATTCTGTGAGGGCATCATCGACTGTTACGGGGAAGAGTTTTGCCGTCGACCTAACGTCGCGGATACTCAGCGTCTGTTAGCGAAAGCCGAGGAGCGCGGCTTTCCGGGCATGCTAGGGAGCATAGATTGCATGCATTGGCAGTGGAGGAACTGCCCAGTTGCGCATGCCGGTCAGTTCACAAGGGGAGACATCAAACACCCAACCATAATCTTAGAAGCCGTTGCGTCGTATGATCGTTGGATCTGGCATGCTTTTTTTTGGAGTCGCCGGGTCCAACAACGACATCAATGTGCTCAATCAGTCGCCATTGTTCACGGATGTGCTTAGAGGAGAAGCACCCATAGTGAACTTCACGGTGAATGGACACCAGTACAACAGGGGTTACTACCTTGCCGACGGCATCTACCCCTCCTGGCCGGTGTTCATGAAGGGTGTTACTCTTCCACAAAGTGAAAAGCAACGTGTCTTCACTGCTGCTCAATCGTGTTGGCGCAAAGATGTGGAGTGTGCATTTGGAGTGATGAAGTCTAGGTTCAACATTTTAGCAGTTCCTGGACGCTCCTACTCCAGGCGCACTCTTGGGTTGATCATGCGTGCATGTGTCATTCTGCACAACATGATCATCGACGATGAGCGTGGTACCAATTTGGAGAACATCTACGAGACAGTTGCGAGCACTGTCGGCCCTCCAATACATACCAATGCACCACCAAGCCTAGCAGCAAGGATTGAGATGGACAACGAAATGCAGGACTCGCCGATGTATACACAGCTCCAGCAGGATTTGATTGAGCATGTGTGGGCTCAAAACTAGATTATGTAATTTTTTTTCATTTTTTATGTAATTTTTATTTATTATTATGTAATCGGTACAATTTTAGTTGAATAAAATAATTTCTTCTATTATTTGCAATGTTTTTAATCTTCAAAATAAATGTTGACGTGGAGGAGAGAGAAAAGCTGATGTGGCAGAGAGAGAAGCTATAGCCCGGGCTATAGCCCGTGCACTGGCACCGTGCCGTGAAAGTGGCGTGAGAGTGGCGTGAGAGTAATGAAAAAAGGTGACGTGGCGGGGCTATAACCCGTGAGAGTGAGTGATGCATTGACACCAGCCTAAACGGGGCGCATGCTCGGCCTTGAGCCCCCCCACAGCACTAGACAGACCACGTGCCAGCACGGCCCGTTTATCCACGTGCCGGGCCAGGCCCCTCACGGGCTATGCTGGTGGGCTCCGTGCCGGCACGCGAAGCCCGGCCCAGATGGCCAGGTCTGCTCGGGAGCGAACCAGGCAGGAATCGAATTCGGTTCGGTGACTTTTTCTTTTTTGCGGGTATCGGTTCGGTGACCTGACGATTCCGTACAAAGAAGAAAAAGAATGCCAATGGAATCAGTATTTCTGCCCGACATTCAGTGGCAGGCAGCTTCTGTTGCCTAGCTAGTTTCTTTGGCACGGAAACTCTGTTCATGAGACCATGCCATATGCTGCTGGAAACTCAATCGGGGATGATGCTGCTGCTGTACAGTTTCGTAATGAACTTAGTGAGCTGAAGTATATATGTGCTCATATAGTCCTATCATCGGAAATAGGTTAGAATCTGATTGTATGCCGATTAAAAAACAAAACAATCTTGTCACTCTAGTTGCGAATCGTGATCCAGCACCTGGAGCTTTTGGCTGGCGAGTTGAGTTTGACGCCCGTCGTCGAGCCTGGAGATAAGTTCTACGATTAAAACTTCTTGCGTTATCAAGTCATTCCTGTCATTTTCTATTTCGAACGATGCCTGGCATATGGACCATTACAATTTTGCATAAAGCAGCTTCGCTGGAGTTGGAACAGAAGACTAGGACTTTTGCTTACTCTTCCGCCCCATTTACTAGGTTTAAAAAATTTTCCACGCGGCGGCGCTGCTTGTCACAAGTGGCAGCCGACAGGACTGGATTATTGCAGCAAGCATATGCAACCACATTCAACCATTGGAACTTCGCCATGACAATGAACTACTCATTGAAACACGATAAAACAAATGCAACATCAGAGCAAGTAAATTCTCCAGTCATTGAGATCATACACCAGAAGTTTCACAGAAAAAATATATAGGTAAAAGCTTACATTAGTGGTGGAAGACGACAGCTTATTACATACTTAGTACAGTTATTCCCTCTGTCCCAAATTAATTGACTCAAAGTTTGTCAAAAATAAATGTATCTAACACAAACATGTCTAGATACATCCACTTTTGTGCAACTTTGAGACAATTAATCTGAGACGGAGGGAGTATATAACAGTAACTTGGCGACATAAGTACATACACACATTAATACACGCTCATGTCATTTCACTGTCCTCTCCTGATACCGCGGTCAACTCGGAACTGAAACGGTGCAGATTTGCTTCTTCTGCAGTGGTATTCCCCTTTCCGGTAAAAGCTTACATCTGTCATCAAAGATGATGACAGATTATCACATACTTAGCATAATTACAGCAATAGCTTCAGCTTATGAGATCGCGAGCCGAGTGCATTACCTCATAATACATTTATACACAATCATATTATTTCACTAATTCTCCTCTTCCGATACTGTGGTCAGCTCGGAAGTGAAGTGGTAAGAGTCATCCACATGGATGTGCCCTTCATCGCAGAAAAACGGCATTGAAGGCATCTGCAGGCCGTCCACCCCGGCTTCCAGCATCTCCATGACCTCGCTCATCGTCGGCCGATCGCAAGACCTCATCTGGATACACCACAATCCGACAACGCACAGCTTCTTCTCCAACTCGTGCATGCCAGCAGCGACAGGAGCTATCTCACCCGCTTCTCCTCTCTGAGTCAACTGGTCATACACCCATGAGGGGTAGTACCCCTGGCTTGAGGTCGCCGCGTATGGATCGGCGTTCCTCCTTCCACCGGCCATCTCCAGCAGCAGCATCCCGAAGCTGTACACGTCCGACTTGCTCGATATCACACCGAAGCTCCGGGATATCATCTCGGGAGCTATGTAGCCGATGGTTCCCCGCATGGCGCTCAGTGGCACGAAACTGTCGCCCCTCGGGTACAGCTTGGCGAGTCCGAAATCAGCGACCTTGGGGACGAAATTGCTGTCAAGGAGGATGTTATGCGGCTTGATGTCAAAGTGTAGAATCTGCATGTCGCACCCCTGATGCAAGTAGTTGATCCCCCTGGCAATGCCCAGAGCGATCTCGTTGAGCTTGTCCCACGAGAACCTCTTCTCAGCAGAGAAGATGTACTTGTCCAGAGAACCGTGGGGCATGTACTCGTACACTAGGGCCCTTCTCATTTCCTCTGCATAGAACCCCACTAAACGCACCACGTTGACATGGTGGATCCTGCCGATGGTGGAGACCTCGCTGATGAAATCCTCTCCATTGCAGCTGGAGTTTCCCTCTAGCATCTTCACGGCGACATGGGCACCGCCTGGGAGTAGCACGCCCTTGTACACAAACCCGTAGCCTCCTTGGCCCAATTTATCTCTCAAATGGCTTGTGATTGCAAGAATGTCTGTGTAGGCGTACCTCTTCGGGCCAATCATTT
The DNA here is from genome assembly GCA_028641055.1 of Alopecurus myosuroides. Taxonomy (NCBI): domain Eukaryota; kingdom Viridiplantae; phylum Streptophyta; class Magnoliopsida; order Poales; family Poaceae; genus Alopecurus; species Alopecurus myosuroides. The sequence goes on from CM054063.1 coordinate 277,638,133, forward strand.
GTTGAATCCTGAGGAACTTCTCAACTGCATCAGTTGTGATCTTTGTTTGCCAGTACTTGTAGGCTAGAAATATCCATATAACCAGGGGTGCCAACAAGAACCTACACAGTACTGCCCAAGCCCGGCAAGTTGACAGATGTGGATGTAAGTTAGATGGGTGTGTAGGCATATGTGTATGTCCAATATTGTGGCCATGATGATTGAAAGCATGCAGATTCTTTTTTGAAAGTAAAAAAGATATAATACTCACGTACCGAAAAATAATTGGGGGATAGCAATAGCAGATACTACAGTTGCAACAACCCAAACAACCTTTCTTGTGTAGAGACCGTTAGAGGACTGAGTCACGCATTCCAGGAAGTGCACCTCACTCCAGAAAAAAGCATGAATCCATTTCAGGATGCTTGTACCAGATATTTGCCCCTTGAAGTAACTGCAAACCATAACATTGTATGTAAATGGATTTAGAAGAGAACACTGTTCCAAGGGTAAATTCCACTTGTACTACTATTTTTATCACATTTGCGCAAAACACCAAGGTTTGGTTTTCTCTGAACCATGGACCATGCAATTCGAGTGGACCTAGTGGCAGATGCCACACAAGAAGTTGATGTGGCTAGTCATGTGTGCCAGGGCACAGGTCTGTGCAGGTCATAAAAAAACTAGAGCAAAGTGCAATAAACAATCTCGAATGGCATGGTATTGTGCAAAGAAAATAGAACCCATGTTTTGTGCAAATGGGAATGTATTAGGTTGTAAAAAGTCCAATTTTCTATCTTGGATAATTATTGATCTCAGGTTGGCTTAACAGCCCCAAGTTAATTCTTCCAAAGAGTAGGATGGACAGAGAGACTAAACTCAGGAGGAACAGAACAGGGTGATCACCTGATTGAATCGTCGAGGCACATATTGATGATGATCTTAAAGAAAGAACCACTCTTTGCTTTGACATCCAGAGGAAATTGGACAGTAAACCCCTTAGTTATGAGTTGTGTGATATCTGCATAACTTGCATCCTGAAGCTGTAGCCAATCAAAAGAATACTCCTCACCAAATGGAATCATGGCCAAGTATCCACAATAAGGTTCAAGATCTTCAACCCTGCAGTACATATCATCTGACACCCAGACATAAACATGGGAATTGGCGGCACTCAGGCAAGAAACAGGCTTGTATGCGCTATTATTTGCCACTGCTCGCGAACAATTAGCAAAACATGCTGTGTAGTAGCTTTGAGTGTCCAAATCCCTGAAGCCATGTGAATCAAGTTTGCCGTATCCATGATATGGAACGTGATTCGATAGTGGAAGAGGGCAGCTGTTACGGGTATCGAAGTTGGCATCCACGACCCAGAAGTAGGAACCGGTGTAGTTGATCGCAGTCACATCGTATGTTCCTGCGTCGATGCAAATTGTAGCCTTACTACTGGTACAAACCAGCTCATATGCTTCAGCGCCGCACTCGAGAGGATCACCTCTCTGACGGAAAGGATATGATATGCCTTGGAGATGTCCACAGGAGAAAGGTGGGCACCCATCATCTCCACCATGGACATGATCTCCTGCAAAAACTGCAACGATGGAGAAGACAACCAAATCTTGTACGGTAATAGAACGATGAAATGCGCCAGGGTTCGCCATGAAAGCTTGACAGATGCACTAGGTGTTTGATTTACTAGCTAGTTCTGTTAAGAGTACTAAGGCGGGCAAGGGATCAGCATCGGCTAGTTTATCATGTCCACCCGAATATACCAATTAATAGTGTGATTGGAATACTAATTATTGACTTATGCACAAAAGAGGAAGATATTCTCTCAAGTTGTGTTGCTAGTAACAAAAGAAGAAGACTCTTCTCTCCCATGACATGGTAATTTATTTTTTTCCAGAGATGACATCAACAATATACTAGAATTTCCACACTGTGAAAGCTGTCAATAGAGTATATTTAATGCTCAAGTAACAGGGGACTGGACTGAGTCAAGTCTGCAATCACACTCAAACCACTAGAACATTTCCAAGTCTGCATTTGAAATGTACTCCTCAGGCATAACTATCAGTAGAGCATAACTCTGACCGTTTACTTATAGAAAAAAAGGAATAAGTTCTGCTTTCCTTTTGTATTTACCACATCTTCCTCTTCTTCTCGATCTCAGCTACAGTACTACAGAAAGATGAGTAAATTACTTGCCATAGCCATCCTGCTGCTGCCTCTTATCAACTATGGAATCGACTTGGCTACGGCATGGGATGATAAAGATTTCTTCAGATACTGTCCACCGTCCCGGTGCAGCCCACATGGGCCGGAGATCAGATTTCCTTTCTGTCTTCAATCTAGCAATACATCATCATCATGTGGATGTGGCGACAAATCAAACATGAGGTTAGCATGCTCTGGTCACTACACCATCCTAGTTCACCCAGTTCTTGGCCTATACAATGTCAGCGCCATAGATTACATACGTTCTTCCATGAAGATCATCCCGCTTCTAGAGCCTTGCCCACTGCTCCAGAAAAAGTTCACCGTCTCCATAAGTTCATCATCCCCACAAGTTAATGTTGCCAACGATAAGCTGCAGGCCAATTTCGACATTTTATGGAGTTTGTCTGCAACCCTAGTAGGCTGTTCAATGGAATTCACACCTGGTGCTGCCAATGGCATTGCAGGCCCAGTCTCCTGCCTCAGCAACGCAACTCACTTCTTGTATTTGATGGCTGGTTATGAAGATATGTCGCTTCTTCCATTGGACTGCAAGGTCATCCCAGTCTCAGATGGTGCCGGCGGCCGCCTGATACCTATGTATTGGAGTGAAGACCCAATACATGCCCTGCAGCACCAGTCCTTCAAGGAAAGTGCAGAAAGTATCCTCAGTTTTGCTGAGACCACGGTGTATTGGCATAACATTTATTGCAGACAATGTGAACTCAGTGGGCGACGCTGCGCATTCAGCTCACAAGAGCTAGCACCATTCTGCATGCCTGGCCCTCACGGTATGATCAATCTAACCTGTCTGGAACCATATATAACCATATCATCCTCTTTTTTTTTTGCAATAATGTTCTAAAGTCTATTAAAATATTACTTTACAATTTACTAGCTCATTCTACAATTCTATGTTTTTGAATCACCATAAGACTTTCCATTAATTATTTTTCTTTCAAATAGCGCCACAAATCATTTGAGTAGCCATCTTGGACAATCACATTGAACTAAGTACCCAAACTCCCATTAAATATCTGAGAAATAATTAGCCAGAACAAAAATATGTTTCATTCATCTATCAAACACTGGCCTTGTAAATTCAAAATTATTTCGTTGTTGTTTACTCTACATTTTGCTGTACAACACTCACCTAATCATTTAGAGTATCAGTCAATTTGTTTGCCTGGTTAATTAGCACCACCATCTTGTATTTCTCCCTTTAGTCTAATACTTCGGTAGACATGTAAAGGTACCACTTCACCACAAAAACAATCCTAAAGCATAATATTTCTAAATAACAAAAGGAAACAGAAACAAGTTTAGATTTTTTTTTTTGCAACATATAATAAACCTTGGTGCACTAGGTAATACCCATGATGCACACTGACTGCCCTCATAATCCCTAAGCAAAGTATGGCTGCAATGATAGACAACGCTGATGAAAATTTGTTGGTTCTAAACTTTTTTCAACAAGTAAGATTCATTTCTGTTTATTAAACCATCAACGGAGCCTCACTCTCTTTCTTCGCGTTTGCAGGTTCAAGTATCAAAGTCATAGCAGGTACTACTACAAACTCTGGCCGCTTGAACTTCAAATACGAAAAAATAGAAATAAAAATTCTATTAGTATGCCAATTTGTATGCCCATAGCAATATGCTGATGACATATTATCTGTTTAGTTTCAGCTACGGTGGCCGCATTTGCTGTTCTTTTAATGTGGACCATGGTCACCGCGCTTTATCTTTCACTCAGGACAAGATATAATGAGGAGATACATTTGAAGGTCGAAATGTTTCTCAAGGCATATGGAACTTCGAAACCCACGAGGTACACTTTCTCTGAAGTTAAGAAGATAACGAGACGGTTTAAGGAAAGAGTAGGGCAGGGAGGACTTGGAAGTGTATACAAAGGTGAGCTACTGAATGGAGTTCCCGTGGCAGTCAAAATGCTGGAGAACTCTACAAAAGAGGGAGAAGTATTCATAAATGAAGTTGCAACCATTGGACTAATCCACCATGCCAATATTGTCCGCCTCCTAGGATTTTGCTCCGAAGGAACGAGACGTGCTCTTATTTACGAATTCATGCCGAACGAGTCACTAGAGAAATTCATATTCTCTCATGACCCTAATATTTTTCAGCATCTTCTAGCACCCCGCAAACTGCTAGATATTGCTTTAGGCATCGCCCGAGGAATGGAGTACTTACATCAAGGGTGCAACCAGCGCATCCTCCACTTTGACATTAAACCTCACAATATCTTGCTGGACTACAACTTCAATCCAAAGATCTCAGACTTTGGACTTGCGAAGTTGTGTGCAAGGGACCAAAGCATCATCACCTTAACTGCAGCAAGAGGCACAATGGGCTACATCGCACCAGAGCTATATTCTCGGAACTTTGGGGGGATATCCTCCAAGTTAGATGTATACAGTTTCGGCATGCTGGTGTTAGAAATGGTTAGCGGAAAAAGGAATTCAGACCCAAGTACTGACGGCCAGAACGATGTTTACCTTCCAGAGTGGATCTACGAGAAAGTGATCAACGGGCAAGAGTTGGTGGTTACTTTACAAACGACTCAAGAAGAGAAAGAAAAGGCGAGGCAGCTCGCTATCGTGGCACTGTGGTGTATCCAGTGGAACCCAAGAAACCGTCCGTCGATGACAAAGGTCGTTAACATGCTTACAGGGCGGTTGCAGAATCTGCAGATGCCGCCGAAGCCTTTTGTCACATCTGTAAAATCATCCGACGCCTTAAACTAAGAGATTGTGCGGTTGAATTTTTCTATGCACGCCTTGCAAGTTTATATATAGCAAGCAGTATATTTCGGTATTATTACCAGTCCATTGCTTCTGGAGATGTACGAATAATCATTAGCCGCCACCATGTAATAGCATTAGTTGTTACCCGCAAAACTAATAGTACACAGTAGTTATTTGCTGGATACAATTGGACTTGGCTTGTATTTGAACATAGTTATGTGCAATACGATAATCTGATGATTACCTTATTCAGTAGTTTTATGTCCACTCCACCCACCATATATTCTCAGAAGGTATTGATGCTCGATCTCTATGCCTTTTCCTTCTTCAGGGATGAGAAGAGATCAGACTGAATCTCCTCTTCTTCTTAATTTCCTAACTTACAGGACCCAGACTGCGGCTGGTATTGAGGTGCTATCCGGCTAACTCGTCCCCATGCCGCTCTCTGGCTGACATGACCCTACATCCATGAACTCAGCGTCAAAGAAAGCAGCTCATGGAGTATCAGTGCGTCTCATATTGTAGCTCTTTTATCTCTTTGATGAATAATCTAGCTTATATATATACAGGCAATACAGCACACGTCCGGAGCCCACCTTTTCGGCCCAAAAAGCTATCCAGCAACACATCGAAGATCCGCACAAGATCAACTTATTTCCATTTAACTTGCAGTGACTGCTATACAACTTGGAAGTCCTCAGAATGCAGTGACTGCATTACAACTTGCAAGTCCTCATAATGAACCAAGAAAAACAAATCAGCAAGCTGTGGTAGTGGTACCTCTTAATCTCCACGAAATGGGAGCGACGGCCGCGGCTGCTTTCTTCTGCCGCTGGGTGTGGACGGGGCGGCGGACTGCTGGCCGCGAATCGTGCACCGGTGTGAGGGCGACTTCCGTTGCCCGGCGTCATCGTCGGCGGCGGTTGGCGGAGAGCCAGCGTCTGCTTCTACTGCTGCTGCTGCTGGGTTGGTGGTGAACCGCAAATGCTTGCTGCGTTGGGGTGGACGGAGCGGCGGACTGCTGACTGCAACCGAATCGGTCACCGGCGTTGTGGGCGGAGAGCCGGTCGAGGAGCGACTTTTTTTTTTCTTTGAGGGCAGGGCGAGGAGCGACTGGGACGGATGCGACCCGTAGGCTTTTGCGCAGCCCAAACGTTACATTTCCTCCAGCGTGAAGGCTACTACCAAAGCCTGGTAGCCAGAGCCCACCACGCTTCCTGACCCAAGGCCCAAAAGTTTTCCCTCCTCGCTTCAAACTCTCTCCCATGGGTGCCACTAGAGAAAAAAAAGAGGCCTCTCGGAAGATAACGGAAGGGCAAAAGGAGCGGACGTGAGAACGACACGTGGCAGACTCATGCGCGAGAAACCGGTCGGAGGGAGTACACGCGTTTATTTTTAGATCTGTTTTTTTTCAAAACGAAATATCTCCCGAACCGTTTTTTGGAATTACGAACCGTTTTCATATTTGAACTCCTCGTGTCGAGATATTCAAAACTAGATAGGTTTCGAGAAACTTTTTTTTTGAACTTTGTACACCCTGTTGTTTATACTTTATACTTTCAGTAGCACACACGCGCGTGTGTATACCATATACACCATCTAAAAAGTACACACGTGTTGTATCTGAAAAGTATAAAAAAGTAGCTACTAAAAATATACAAACGTTGTATGTGAAAGTATAAAAAAATTGCTACTGAAGGTATACAAACGTTGTTCTGAATGTATACATGTTATATGTAGAAGTATAAAAAAATGCTACTGAAAGTATACAAAAACTGTTCTGAAAAGTATACGCACGGTGTACCTGGTGTACATCCGGCAGGGTGTACACATCCGCCTGGGTGTACGCCGGCGCTTCACTGGGTGTACACCCGTCTGGGTGTACTCGGCCCTTCACTGAGTGTATAAGCGCCTGGGTGTACAACCGTCTGCAACTAGGTGTACAACCGTCTGAGCGTACACCCGTGGTGCACGTGGGCGTACGTCGGCACATGCACAGGGACGTACTTCGTTCACTGCACATGGGCGTACATGATGGGGGGATAGTAACCCGGTAGGCCAACTTCAAGGTGTGATCCGGCCCAAAGGATGTTGCGCTGGATCCGGCTAAGAATAAAGAGACTTCTGGAAGGCCCAAAGTTTGTAGGCCTCGTAACCCGGATTGTGGGTTGCGGTAAAGAAAGCTAGGGTTTGTAAGTAAAGTTCGAATATGACTCAAGATGTGCCTTGAAGGGCAAGTTAGGGGTGCACGGGTGCTTTATAAACCGGCCCCTAGGTTTGGTTTGCCAGAGATTCAAGTCATAGTTGTAACACCTGTCATCGAGTATCCAGAATAATTCATATTGAGATCCGGCGAGTTATTTTCCAGTTCTTAGATTGCTTTCCGCCATGTCTTCCTTCGAGCTAAACCCTCTCCCGAATACCTGTGTCGACTTGCCCCAAGATCAGTTACCCCCGGTAACATCTGCCGTGATTATCCCACGACAGTTGGCGCCCACCGTGGGGCCTGCGTCCAAAGGTGTTTGCATCACGGGAGAAGCTCGGAAAAGCATGGAGAACCTCGTCGTCGGTGAGATCTACGACGACCACGAAGGAAAGAAGATGGTGGACGATTCCGGCTGGGGGCCTGAGTCGGATCGCCTCGAATCTGGATCGGTCGTGACGATCGGCCGAATCAACGTCTTCATCGGCATGGTATGTACCTCTGGTTCGATTCCTGACAATTTTTCTGATCCTGTATCAGGGGAGGCTGCGTACGCCCAACCCGATAGAGAAGAGTCAGTCGGAACAACATACCAGGCAGAGGAGCCTATTACACGTTGGGAACAGCCGGAGGAGCTGGCATGGACTCCGCGCGACCCAAGCGATGGAAAGGATGACACTGCATCCATTAAGGATTTGCTGGAAGATCGATATGAGGAGGAAAACAGCGAGGAAGAACAATACGAATCTACACCGGGCATCATGCGCCGGGTTGCAGTTTATGCGGCTCCCGCGATCAATCTCAATCAAGAAAACGCAGCCGCGGCGCCAGTCGGGGCGGCTCAGGCAGTGGCCTAGCAGCAAGGAACAGTTGACCCGGTCTTGGTCCAGGTCGATGGAGAGTCGGCATCAGTCACCAGTCGCCCAGCAGACGAGGAGCGACACGCAAATATGTTTGGGTTCCAAGCAAACCGGACACCGGGGGCGGGCCCCTCGAATCCGCGCCACCCGGCTCTGTTTGATAATAATTTGATCTTGGACCCCACGGTCTTGGCCACAGTTATTACCCCAGAAAATGCGGCAGAGCGCGTAAGAGACCTGGACGTGGCTCGTCGTGCATTGGAGCAGCAAAGAAGGCAAGTAGAAGCAGAAAGGCAGGGGATGGCCGCGCGGCAGCGCGAATTGGATGACCGAGAGACCCGGCTCCGGGAGGAAACGACAAGGATGCACCAAAGGCACCGAACTATGCTGCCGGCAACAGGAGGGGTTATTAACCCGACTGCCCTGGTGTTCACGCCTCAAGATCAGCCGATTCCACCGGTGAACCAAGGGACCATACCGCGACCGTCAACAGGAGCACAGCCGGTAAACGCGCCAGCCGGGTTACCTTTGCCACAGACGGGGGTGACAGCCGGCAATACCATGCCGCCACCACCATCACGATTCCACACACCAGCAGGCCATTACAACAATCCCATGGACAACGTGTACGCAGCAACGCTCGCATTAAACCAGATTCCTGTAGGAGATTCGCCTCATGCAGAAGGAACCCGACGAGCGATCGATCTGCTGCACACCGCGGTAGCACAGCAAGCCAATTATCCGGATCATAGAAGCGGAATGCATGGGACGCCGTACGTCAGTCAGCAACAGGGCAATGTCCAAGCAAGTGCGGCACGACGAAGGGAAGAGCAACAGCAAATGCCGCCTCCACCGCGTATCCAGAAAGTACCAGTAGTATCAGCAGCGCAGGCGGTGGTGGACAGTTCCAGGGCCAGAAGAGCCGGGGCCGGGTCTGCAGGGCACGAGTTGCCGGTGGCGCCGCACCTCGTGGCACCCCCAGCCGGGTCACGTGTCTCCCGAGCAAGACCAGCCCCAACCACCCTGGCGGGACCCAAGTGCCTCTCGGACGATATCAGAGCAGAACCTTACCCGGAGAAGTTCAAAGAACCGGGGAAAGTAGTAAATTATGAGCCAACAATGGATCCAGAAACGTGGCTGAGCAGCTACGAGATGGCGATGTCAATTCGCAACGCATCCGAGAATCTCCAAGCCAAATTCATGTACTTAATGATGTCAGAGGGAGCAGCAAAATTATGGTTCACCAATTTACCGGAAAAGTCAATCAAATCGTGGGAGGAGCTAAAGACCGCATTTATCAAGCACTTTCATGGGACATGCAGAAAGTTGTTTACTATTGATGATTTAGAAAGATGCGTTCAGAAGAAAGGAGAGTCAGCACGCAGCTGGGTACGCCGGGTTATGGAGATACTCCACTCGTCTACAGATATCCAGCCTAAGGACGCGCTACAAGCTATGGCAAAAACATGTAAGTATGTTCCTTTAGTGCAAAAGCTAACTCGCATGAAATCTAGTAGGAATGCAGCGGAGGTTACGATGGGAGAGTTAATGGATGCATGCAACAAACACGCTGCAACGGATACCACAGAGGAGGAAGTTGATGACAAGAAAGCAAAAGCAAACACAAGTAACAGTGGGAAAACCGGCAATGGATCGGCGCCAAACAATAATGGAAATAGCCAAAACAAGCGCCCGTTTGAAGGGAATGCCGAGTTTGTAGCCAACACGGAGGCCGGGTCTTCAAGACCTAGATCCGAAGGAAATTTTAATACTGGAAATCACAATGGGGGGCACTACCAAGGACCTCCAAGACCAAGCAACAGTTGGGACATATTTAGGATGGCATGCCCGAAGCATAGCAGGAACGGCAAGCCGGCCAATCATTCATTGGAGCAATGTGCCGACTTACAAAGGTGGAAGAACGAGGAAGTGAACAGAGCCATGCGAGGCGCAGGCCGAGGAGGAGGCCCGGGCCTAGGTGGAAATTTGGGCAACGGACCGCCCCCAGCCGGCAACCCGCCAGCTGGAAATCAAGGTAACAATCAAGGGGGAGCGGGAGGTTTTCAAGCTAACCCCAAACAGCTGGGTCAATATCATGTGCGCACTACGGGAGGCTCTAACAAGGATAAGAAGATACTGAAACAAGCAGTTAATTCGGTCTCTTCCGCTGTTCCAAGATATTTGAGGTGGTCAGAACAAGAGGTAACATGGAGCAGGAAGGATCACCCGGACAGAGTTGACCACCCGGGAGTCTTAGCTTTGGTGGTGGCACCACAGGTCAACGGCTACGAACTGAAAAAAGTCTTGATGGATGGAGGAAGTAGTATCAATATCCTGTACTGGGAAACTTTTCTGCGTATGGGCTTAAAGGAATCGCAGCTGCAAAAGAGTACAACAGTTTTTCACGGGATAGTGCCGGGTCATTCGGCATGCCCCGAAGGAAAGGTGGCACTGGAAGTAGCTTTTGGAGAGTCAAAGGACAATTACCGAGTCGAGTGGCTTACCTTTGAGGTAGTAAATTTGCGCAGTCCTTATCATGCATTGTTTGGAAGGCCGGCTTATGCCAAGTTCATGGCAAGACCGTGTTATGTGTACCTACAGCTGAAAATCCCGGGTCCCAAGAAGACCATTACAATACACGGAAATCGAGATATAGCAGCTGAATGTGATGAGGGAGATGCGGCAATGGCCGAGCAAGCCTGCAGGAAGGAAGAGCTCAAACATTACCGTTCTCAGGTGGACCTAGAAGAGAGGACAACGTCAAAAAAGCCAACTCCTGAGGGGGACAAAGCAAAAGTTAGGGCAGAACAAAACCCTAAGATGGTAGGCTTCATCAGGAGCGATCCTTTCAAAACTCCTAGCAGGGAAGAAGAAGACGTACCGCCATCCGCAGCTGATCACGCTTCAAGGACGATATACCCGGATTGGCTAGCAAATCCGGTACTCATTATGAAAGGGCATAGCAAGTGGAGAATGTGCATCGGCCGTACCAACGCGAGGCCGACTCTCGAGAATAACTAAAGCAGTGTAATGGACGGCAGGTTTCATACGCACTCTTTTCCTACCCAGGGTACCTAAGGGGACTGGAAGGTTTTTAATGAGGCGGCCTGCTGATTCAAAAAAGAAATTTTTATCAATAAAAGAAGATGGTCTCGAGTCTTATCATGGCCTTTGCTTCAGTTACAAGTAAGTAATGCTTGTTATTATCAATACGTCAATATCATCGAAATACGTCACGTGCATATAGGTCTTCGGGGATTGGTGTGCTTAAATAAGTAATCACAAACCCGGAGACCCGGCCTCGATGCCTATGAGTTATGAGGGCTGATTACTCGAAAAAACGGGTACGGCTGCAATCTTATAACCGGACAAAGGAGCCAAATTTCTTGATTATTCTTACTTAAGCTCGATGTGACTCGCGCTAAAGTGGCATGATCTGTTCACTTACGATTACAATCAAACTATGCAGCCCAATGGGACTTGCTTGACCCTGTTTTTCGTATAGATGTGACAGCATGGTATCCACGCGAAAGCCGGCTTACAGTACAAGATAATCAAAAGGGTCATCTAAACCACAAGTCCATGCAGAGTATAAGGCTCAAATAGCCGGAAACTCAACAAGTATTAAGCATGACTTCAGTATTTATGTGAATAGCTATTGGTCTTCAGCTTGGTAAAGAGCAGTTTGTCATCTGAGAAAGGCCACGCCCCCTTAGCTCGTACTTTGGGTCATGGGGACTGGGGACTTCGAGACAGAAACAAACTGCTTAACTACTAAAGCTCGTAAACCTTAGTTTCCGAGTCTTGGGGACTTAAAGAAAGGTCCGTCTATCAAAACCTACGATACTCGGTTAGCCGAGTCTCAAAAGGGAATCAAAAGCAAGAGTTCAAAGTATCGAGAATAAGCTTACATGTAACACAAGGATCGAGATTATCAAAAGCCGGGAGAGGCAAAGAGTTATCATAAATTAACAAGCGCAAAGTCATAATATCAGTATCAATGTTGCACAGGCACACCGCTAAAAATCATATCAGTCTCGAGAAACGCAAAAGCACTAGGTATCATCCTACTTGGCATCCTGGGAGTGGTCCTCTGGGTCTTCGTCTTGGACTTGCTCCTTGGCTTTGCCAGCAGTTTTACCCGGACTCTTCACGTCAGGACGGACAGGAGGAGGAACGGCTGGTGTTGAGGTAGACGGCTTTACGCCTAGTTCGGTTTCTCTCTTCGCAGCCTCTTCTTTCCTCCTGGCCAGGTCAGTCGACCACTTTTCCAGCATATCAAAAGGAGGGGGTGCCTCCACCAGAATAACCTTGCCCTCAGAGTCATATGAGCTCATAATTGTGTTTAGATCCATTTTATCTGCCAAAGTTGTGGCCGAGTGACGTACCGAAGATTGTATAGCTTTGAAGTCCTGGGGTTTAAACTTAGACCCGTCAGCCTTGAATTCCGGGAACCCGGACACTACCTTGGCCGGGTCAAGCTTAGGAAAATAAGCCTTCGCCAGCGTCAAAGCCCGGGTCATCCCAATCCGGCAAGACGAACGCTTCAATATTTCAATCCATCCAGGCGCTGTGGATAAGGCCTGCATGAGATTTTCTTCGCCCGGGTATACCTCCGAAGGCCACTTTATAGCATCCAGCAAAAGTTTCGTGCCGGCAAAAAATGTCCGGAGCACAGTCTTCAGAGTTTTAGCCTGAGTAACGGTGTTCTCCTCCGGAGCAGCAAGGTTAGCACCTGCAATCGAAACACACAAAAGCATATCAGTAATCTTGATTATTACAACGGCAAGATAGGGATACGCAAGTTAATTGCAGATAACAAACTTACTTAGCAAGATACGGTAAGTGTCCGTAATTTGAGTCGACAGGTTGTTCAGCGAGGATTGGGCAGCGTTGTATTTGTTCTTGTATTTGGAGACATCTTTTTTCAAAGTCTTTATCTCCGCTTCAAGGGTTTCCCTACGTTTTGTTTCCGCAAGCAAGAGCTGCTCAGTTTTAAGTAATGTTTCATCCGACTGAGTTATCTCCGCCTGCAAAGAAAGAGTGCAACTGTAAGCCGAATATCACGAGAATATTTCCTTCTGAGAAAATAATTACAGAAAATTATTTATGCGAAGTACCGAGGCAAATTACAGAAAATTATGCTCGGAACTTGGGGACTGGATGTATAGTAAGAAGTATCAAGTAAGATTACCTGATGTGCTGCAGCCATACGCTCTAGGATATTTCCTTCTGAAGCTTTCATGGCGAGAAGAGCGCTCATCAGCTGGTTAAAATCAGCGTTATCCGAGTTAGATGACTCGGGTACCTGGAAAGTAGGAAAAGGAGCTTTTCTTGTAACAGGAGGTGGCACCCGGGTCATCCGAATGTCGGAGTCTGGTCCCCCTCCCGCGCTCGAAGCTGCTCCCTTCTCCTTCTCGCCTGCGTGCGAAGCGATTGGATACCCGGTGTCATGCCTAGCTAGCTCCGGTGGCGACGCTTGCTCGTCGCCAGTTGTGGTGAAGGCATCGTCAGCCGGCTCGTTCTCGACCCGGACCTTAGCCTCAGTGTCCTCCTGGTCGCTAATAACAACCGTGGCTCTGAAGAAGGTGCGAAGGCACAATTAATATTTGGTTATGAAAAAGGCGATAAAAGCTTGGTATAATGTCAGGAAAAGGCGTTTACCCGGTGTTCACCGGGAAGTCCGAAGGAAAGCCGCTGCTAGATCCGGAAGATACTGAAAAATGCCAAGCAAGGTTTGAGATTATGTTGCAAAGGAATGTCCGGAAAGAGTTTTTATTTACGATATAAATACCAGAGTGTCGAGCCGGGGGCGATGAAGTGCCCGGGTTAAGGGCCTCGTTGCCCGGATGGTTCCGGGTTACTCGGCGCCTAGTCGCGGGTGGCTCCTTCATTTATGATCAAAAGGAGTGAAGGTGGGGTTAGCCCCGAAATGACGTTATGGGAACAAAAATTAAAGTGCAAGGGAACGAAATAAAAACCTGGAGGGCGATCCTCTGGGATTTCCTCTTGGATCCAGCTTTGGTGGCCGGCTCCGGCTCGTCCTCCTCGCTGGCGGACTCTTCCCAGCCATCTGTCTCTTCTTCCTCGTCTTGGTCCTCTCGTTCTGAAAGGTATTAAAGTTATAGCATAAGGAAAAAGAGGAGACAGGATATAATGTGTGCAAGGGGGTTAAGTATGCACCTTCGTCCGAATTAACGGCATCATCTTCCTCCTCCGCGTCTCCAGAATTGGGAGGAGTGTCGATTGTCCAAAAGTCATTATCGGCCTGAGGTGAAAATGCCAGGGTAAGGGCCAATATTGAGTCAAGAGAAGCGGATAAAAGATGGCTTGTTAGAATCCAAAATCAAAGGGTAGAAAACTTACTGCGGGGGCCGGGTTCTCGAGGGTAAAAGGCTCTAATCCGGCTATGTTCCGGATTACCTCGAGCTTCTCTGTTAAGAAACCTTTAATCGTCTTGTTTGTATCGTTAGGAGCGAAGGTGCTGGTGGAGTATCGGATCGGGTCCGTGGTTTGGCCCGAATATTCACACATCAGTTTTTCACGAATAGAGTTGGGCTGGATGCGGAAGCTAACCCAGGTCTTCACCAAGTTTAGCCCGATGAGGCCTCGGGCTGATAAGATGGAGATCTTAGCCAACGAAGGCAAGATCGCCTCCCTGTCCGAGTCAGGGGCGAAGGCATTGAAAGTCTCGGAAATGTCAAGCTGACCTTCCGAGTAACCCGACAACTTCTTCTCGCCGGGTGGGGAGGTATCCTGGCAGTAGAAGTATGAGAGCTGCCAGTGCTTTACATGAGAGTTGAGAGTGAGGGGAGGCATCAAGGAATTCTTGCGGCGCTGGATAGAAACCCCGCCGCAAGTAAGAAGTGCGCCGTCACCGCTTTCGCGGCACGGCTTGCACTGAAAGAGTTCAACAAAGAGAGCCAGACTTGGCGGAGTGCACAAGTAAGACTCGGAAAGAACGATAAAATGGGTGATGTTCAGAACGGAGTTTGGGCCTATATCGAAAATACGGAGGTTGTAGTGATCTAGGACGTCACGAAAGAAAGGGTGACCCGGAGGCCTGAAGCCCCGGGTCACGTGTTCGACGAAACATATTACCTCATCCGTTGCTGGAGAAGGCCGGGTTTCGTTGCTTGGTACTCTCCAGCGGATAGATTCCTGGGGAGGAAGGATTCCCAGCTCGACCAACTCCTCCAGTTTAGCCTTGGTAACGGAGGATCTCCCCCAATTGGCTGAAATGGAGTTAGTGGATTTAGCTTTAGCCGACTGTTTCCCCTGCCTTTTGGGTGCCATGGGGTTGACCTGGTAAAACATCAAAGGAAAGGAGGTGAGAAGCGAAAACTCGGAAATTAATGAATAATCAGTTACCGGTAACTTAAACATGATCCGGGTATTGCCTTGCTGGATCAAGTACGATCTGTCCGGGTATCGCATGTCGTTACGGAAGCTGTGAAGTTTTTCCGTAAAACAAGTGTCTGGGGAAGGTAGAAGGATACCCTTATGTCTATTATCAGCAAGTGAGCCGGAGAAGTGAGATTTTCCGGATGATAAGAACAAGGGCGGAAATTTTTGGTGGTCCGAGCCCAGATGGGAAATTCAATTTCTGTATTTAAGGCCAAGCTAATGATACTTAGTGGTAGGGGAGTAAGATAAGCTGCGCATCCTATCTATGGGAGTGGTTATGGTAAACACTAGTGAGCCAATTCGGCAGGGCCCGAGAAATTGCAGGCGACTCGATTCAGATCTGATCTAAGGAAAAGCTAAGAGATTGCAAGGTTAGGCTGGAGGATATCAAGAACTTACCGGAGGAGGTTGAAGTAGGGATTTGCGGAGACAGATGGCGCAAGATTGATGCCCTTTCGCGATTTCTGGCCGGCGAATCAGGGGCTTAGTGGTGGATTTAGGAGCTGGAGTGGGTTGCACGGTGGCGGAGCGCAAGCGACGGCGGATGGGCTTCGGCGATGTGCGTAGGGCTTCCGTGGTGGCACCCCACGAACTCGAGCTTGAGGAAAAGGGGAGTGGGGGAAATGAGCCGTTAGGGTTGAGTTTGCTCCTTGGGTCTATTTATAATAGCCCGGGTGGAAAAGCCTAGCCTAACGGGCGAAACCCGGGAGGTGCGGAGTAATAGTTGACTATTTTGAAATTTGAAAGACGCGCCTTATGCATAGATCGGTATAATCCAGAGAAAAAGGAAGGGGAAATCTCTTTCCTGGTATTAGCGATAGTTATCGAGGAAGATGTGAAATTATCGAGTTTCCTATTAAGACTCAAGTCTGGAAGATTGAGGGAGAGCCTTTGGGGGAGAGCCGGGTTGCTACCTGATTCCCTTGGTGCTAATCCCAGCCATTCATCAACATATTGCATCTTGATCTTCATGTGTTTTTGTATCCAATATTTCTGCAGGGAATAGCCAGCACTTCGAAGAGTAAATCTTGGAAGCCCAGGCTATTCTGGGGACTACTGATGGGGGGATAGTAACCCGGTAGGCCAACTTCAAGGTGTGATCCGGCCCAAAGGATGTTGCGCTGGATCCGGCTAAGAATAAAGAGACTTCTGGAAGGCCCAAAGTTTGTAGGCCTCGTAACCCGGATTGTGGGTTGCGGTAAAGAAAGCTAGGGTTTGTAAGTAAAGTTCGAATAGGACTCAAGATGTGCCTTGAAGGGCAAGTTAGGGGTGCACGGGTGCTTTATAAACCGGCCCCTAGGTTTGGTTTGCCAGAGATTCAAGTCATAGTTGTAACACCTGTCATCGAGTATCCAGAATAATTCATATTGAGATCCGGCGAGTTATTTTCCAGTTCTTAGATTGCTTTCCGCCATGTCTTCCTTCGAGCTAAACCCTCTCCCGAATACCTGTGTCGACTTGCCCCAAGATCAGTTACCCCCGGTAACATCTGCCGTGATTATCCCACGACAGTACATCTGTGTGTAACTGGGCATACATCCGTGTTGATTCTGGGTGTACAAAAATAGTTTCTCAAAACCTATCAATATGGGATCTAGTTTTGAATATCTCGACGCGGGGATCTCAAATATAAAAACGGATTGTAATTTCGAAAAACGGTTCGCGAGATATTTCATTTTTAAAAAACGAATCTCGAAATAAATGCGTGCCAATCCATCCTCCAACCCCCCAAACTCTCTGGTGGTGACACTTGTCACGCATGCGGACACCATGTGGAGGCTAGGAGGAAGGAGAGCGCGACACTTGTCACGCATGCGGACACCATGTGGAGGCTAGGAGGAAGTAGAACGCGACACTTGTCATGCCCACAACGCGCACGGGATGACCTTACGGAAGGCCGACATTTTTCTAGTGATTTCACTCTCCCATCCTCAAAAAAAAAACTTCTCTTCTTTTTCTAAGAGTTCTAAAGAAAATGACGAACAAACGTATTTGAACGGTGATAAAGCTATGTTACCTCTTGATCCAGAAAGCTAGCTAAAACTAAGGGATGTTGACCGTCAATAAATTTATTAAATTAAATTTGTAAGTACATGTGACATTTAAAAATACTCGTTTTAGATACGTTCAAACCGTATTTAATTTTCCGAACACTTTTTATGTTGTTTTTTCTCTAAACTTGTGAGTTTTGAATACAACTAACACGGACTAACACTGTTTTTAGCAGTGTCTTGTTTTTTTTTTTTGCAGAAATTCAACTTTCAGGAAAATATCCGGAAAATATCGCAAAGTGCCTATTTTACCCGAAGACTCACAGAGCCAGAAGACGAGAGGGAGACGGGCCACGAGGGGCCCACACCACGTGGCAGCGCAGGCACCCCTAGGCCGCGTCGTGGCATGGTGTGGCCGCCTCGGCCACCCCCTCGTGCCCCCCTTTCGACTACTTAAGCCTCTTGACAGACAGTTTTTCACGAAAAGTTTCGTAGCTCCGCCATCACCGAAAATCCCAATTCGGGGATCAGAAACTCCGTTATGGCATCCTTCCGGGACGGGGAATTGGAGGAGATCATCGTCATCATTATCATCGACGCCTCTCCATCAACCATACATGATTCCCCTATCCATGTGTGAGTAATCCCTGCTATAGACTGAAGGAGATGGTAGGGATTGGATCAGATTATTCATGTAATAGACACCAAGATTTGCAACTTGTTATGCTTAATGCTTGACACTAGGGCCCGAGTGCCATAATTTCATATCTGAACATGTTATTGATTCACGAGGATACGTATTGTTTTTTACCTTACCTGCAAATTGTATACACAGATCGTTGTCCGAAACCCGAGGCCCCAAAGCGACAACAATTGAGATAACCGGAGGAGATGGCTGTGATGTGAGGGTCACGTGTGTTCACGGAGTGTTAATGCTTTGCTCCGGTGCTTTATTAAAAGGAGCACCTTAATTACCGGTAGTTTTCCTTGAGGCCCCGCTCCAAACGGGCTGGTAGGACAAAAGATATAGTGCAAATTTCTTATTACGAGCATGCACGATTAAATACGGAACACATGCCTATGGTTACTTTGTACTTGGATGCTTTATCATTATTTACATGCAATTGCCCATGTCTTGATTATTATATGAATTATCTTATCCATGCAACGCCCGTTCATCCATCCCTATGCCTACAATATTTTAATCTTGTTGTCTACTACAAATACTGTTGTTGTCTTTATTTCATTTCTGCTATTATTTCCCTACTACTACTGCTATAAAGATGTTGCTACTGATAAACTGTTGCGAGTAAGTCTATTTCCAGGTGCAGCTGAACTGACAATTCATATGTTAAGGCTTATAAATATTTTTTGGCTCCCCTTGTGTCAAATCAATAAATTTGGGTTTTACTTCTCTCGAAAACTGATGTGATCCCCTATACTTGTGGGTCATCGGTTGCATGTCAAACTCATCTAAGATGTCACACTTTTTTTTGAGAATAAGATGTCGCACTTTGTCGAGCTCAGGAGGATTGCACCTCAACAAGGGGTAGGAGGGCTGGTGTCCCCCTCCCTTACTAAAAGTACTAGAGGATGGGACGACCCTTGGGTCGCCTCCTGGCCGTACAGTGGCGGGCCAATCACGACTTCATTTCATTCTTCTCCTCCATCACTCCTCCGTCTCTCCCATGTTCGCACGATTTGTGAGCTTTCATCGTCATCCTCTTCTCCTCCTGACAGACCACGTCTGTGCGGCGTCTTCACATGAACAACCAGGCGCAATTGCGGACATGACTCCGGTAGCCTACACAACCCGTGTGACCAAGAGCCCTTCAGAAAAATGTAGGATGCTATGAGAAATTGATTATCATGTCACTAATTAAAACAATAACCAATCATCAACTCAGAAATTACAAACACAAATAGTTTGAAATAAAAAATGAACATTATCAAGTGTAATAGCTAGAACAGTCAAAAGTCTAGAGCTAGGATAAAGAACAGTTTAAACTGAAACTAAAACCTCAAAATGTGCTACACAAACCTGTCACATAGTAATCCAATTAGATGAAGTGGGCCAATCCCTTGTGGGGTAAATCAACCCCTCAAGCCATTCCATCCAAATATCATAACTTGGGATAGATGAAAATATAAATAATTTTCAACTGCATTTCAAAACTGCAAATGCATCACATGCGACCACAACAATCAAAATTTAAGAAAATTGTCGAATCCTATTATGAAACTTTTACCCAACACAAATGAGACACCACATAATTGATAAATTTGAAATTCATATTAGTAAGGCTCAATAGCTCATGCTCAGGCCACGAGTGGAGTAGCAGCTCGCTCGACGGGAAGAGTGATGCTATGCGGCAAGGTGAGACACCGCCTTCAACACGAAGAAAACAGAGCAACTCATTAACCTTAAGTATGTAAGCGAATGTGACATAAACTTGCATATGCATGAAACAACCCAATCGAATTCAGGCCACCATCGGAATTTCCTCTGCGAGTCTCGCAATCACAGATATAATGCAATCATTTATGAGCGAAACAAATAACAGTGTATTGATATGCAATTGTGGATGATGAAAGGGAGGACGGCCTTGCAAATATTGTCTCATGAAGATGACAAGTAGCAGATTATGGTCCCATGTTAGGATCTTCAGATTTTCTGCATCTCCAGTTGGTGATGGAAAACCTTAGGGACATCCACAATGAAATTGTCATGGCTGAAAACCGAGAAGAAAAGCAGCCCCATTGATCTCAAGAAATCAGGCATACATGATATGCATGTGATTGTGCAAAAAAACTCAACTGCATTACTTCATGGAAGAAGAAGTCCATAACTCAACAAGGTACATATCTACACTTTTTATAGATTAATTTCTACTATAACACAATATATTTAACCCTAGAAAAAGTAGACGCACTAATGATAAGTGAATGTTTGCCTTGATAAATATCATTTAAAGAAGACGACAAATGTTAAACAGTTTAAACACTGCTACAATTCGATGACTTGGCAAGCACATAGTATTTCACCACTGCTGGAATAAGCCTCCCAATTTGAGTTAGCATATTGGCGAAAAAATGCAGAAAAGAGAACTCTGAATAAATCTCCATTGTAGATGGAAGGAAAATTATTAGCTTAATAGAGTACAAGTAACATGTCCATGCTGAAACAACAAGCACCTCTAGAAATACTCCATAGATACTGATTACCAAAGCAGTTGTTTTGAAATTTTTCTTCCAGTAATAAATTTGGCTGAAATCTAAACTGAGGTTGTTTATTTCTAACATGTATCCAAACATTATTATTACTGCACTGACAGCCGGTAAGGATTCATGTATAGTCTAAATGGTTTTGCTCAGTAGGAAACCAATATAATTAAGATAATTAGTGTGTCTAATTAGATGGCTATGTTTCGGATCTCGTATTCACTGCATTTAATTATCTCTCCTTCGCGGCTATTGGTGTGAAGATAATGCACACAATGATAGCCTAATAATAAGTATTTAAAAGGTGGTCAAAATAAGAAGACATGCGGTATTTGTTACCTTACCAAATTAAAGAAATAATATTTCAGTATGGATACAACATTGCTCACAATTCATATCACTACACAATCTAAAACACAATAGCTACCTGAAGGTCAAAACTCCAAACTAAAGTACTTGAACAGAGAGGCACATTGTTGGGGGAATAGGTGAGGGGGAGCCTCACCTACCCCTCATATAAAGTGGAACCCACTTAATGGGGCTCAAGATCATTGGTCCGGTTTTAATAAGGAAATCCGGATCATGATGGTCACTCTGTAGAAAGAAGGCCCGGGTCAGATAGAGGACCGACCGAGTGTTCTAGTTGAGAGGCGTAAGGGCCCAAGGCCTGGAGGTCATACCAAGGCCGGACGGAGACGACCAGGTCACGGGGTGAACCGGCAAAGGATGACCTAGTACCGGATCAGACCAGGACTTCGTTAACGGGTATAACCCGGATCCTTTGTAACCCGGGGGACTTGGCCACTATATAAGGCGAGCCCCTGGGACGTAGAAAGATAAGCTCTAAGTCAATAGCAAGGTAACTCGAGACATCGAAAGCCGAAATCGCCCTTTGTAATCGAGACCTTGTTTCCTGATAGTAAGAAGGCAGGAGTAGGTTTTACCCTCAATCGAGGGACCGAACCTGGGTAAACTCGCGTATCTCGTTTCCGTCTTAACCCTTTCGAAGTTTCGCTCAGTAGCAATGGCCTTGCAATCTAGTTCTCGTATGAGCACACTTGCCGTGACAACACCACGACACACATAGTGATGAAAAAAAAACTCAAAGAGAGAATCTAATTCTTCTATATTTGAAAGTCAGATATAGCTTAATTATTTTGGCGTTGCAAGGATAGGTGGAGTCCAGAAGGTTGCCTAATAGTTGATTCTAGAATCAGGTGCATTATTAATCAAAACAAAAACAACAGTGTCGTCAAAGGATTTAGATATTCCTGGAAGAATATAACCCACCAATAGAAGAGAAAACTAATATGTAGCCAACGATATCCTCATTACGAACCAGATTTTAACAAGAATTGCCTAACCATCATTCAAATTTGAATAAAAGCACATGAAGAAACAAAGCACAAGACTTTATCTTTAATAATTAAAGTACAAAGCGATTCTATAAGATAATATTCAGATATAAATCAATCAAAAGTTTCCAGGTCTTTAGTCTATCGCGACTACATTCTAGTCTGGACAAACATGAGCATTCTGATCAGAAGGCAAGAAAACCATATTGACCAGCAGAACATCTACCGAAACTACCAAGATAATGCAAACGCACGCCACACAAACAACAATAATATTGTAATGTAGGTTGGACATGAAGAAAATGAACGAACAAAAATTTAAGGTAGGTTGCACATGAAGAAAACATTGATGCAAAAAACATTAAAAAATGGAATGGGAATACCCACAAGCTTAACATAATGATGCACATAATTTCCTTTAATATAGGATCTTAGGATACATATTTTATCAATGTATAGGCTAGTCATAGTGAAAAATTACATCCTTTGTGTATAACATCTCAGTCTAAATAGGGACTTTCACGGTTATACCTAGAGGATACGGATTTCTCAGATGAAGCAATGTGTTGTTCGATTTAAAAAAAAATCCAATGGAGTATAATGTATGTTGCACTACCCTGCACCACCAACTTCTTAAGGAGAAATCAGAATTAAGTTATATGGTGTTGTCATGTAGGGTATGAGATATAGAAGTGTTACCCGTCATATTTTTAGTCAGAATACTTCTAAGGCACGTGCTAAACTCAATTCCCATACATATCCCGAATGTGTTCTCTCCTGGAAAATAAGATCAAACTATCTGACTGAAAATATTGAACAACGCAACAGTACAAATAGCAGAACGCAATTACGCATCATGGAAAATCAAGTTTTGGCGGTCACCTTTTCATGATCCTTGGGTAGAGAACTTTTAGTACCAATATTTACATAAAGATTGTCAAGATTCATCCTTGGAACCAAGGTTCAAACAACATTATCCTGAAAAAGATATACCCGTTTAGGATTTAGATAACATAAATAATACGACTTGATATTCATAATTTACCATATGAAAAGAGTCGTAGAATTCATCATCGTCATTTTCCTTAGAAAATATATTATCTCTTGAGAAAGGAGATACCATTAAATGTCTCAACATGCATAGACACAATCAAACAAAATCAGTAACTAAATAGCCATTATCAACCACACATGACTGTCTCATGCTGTCTCTATAGCGGTGGCATGGAGGCATGATTTACCGTTGCAACCTAGAATACACAATTGCATGGTACAAATATCATGGCACACACATTTCACTTGGGCTTTCAACAAGTGTTGACATCATATTAAACGCTTGCATCCAGTGGGAAAATTTCACCTCCACTCTGAATCAACTAAACTGAAATTGAAGAGAGCATAACAATCAATTTTTTCACCTAAACCTTCTTCCTAAATATGTACTGCCATGTTTACATTACCTAAATCATAATATCAAAATGAATGAGTCCGATGTTCACAAGATAAAAGAATCAAAGAAATCACCTCCTTAATCACCAAACCCTCGCTCTAGATTCTTCATATTATCTGCTTTATGAGATCTGCACAAATCATGTTTAGAGAAGTATATACGAGAAAACAAAAATTAGAGAGTGAAATGATAATATTCACATATCATGTTTAGATAGAGCGGAAGGATACAACAGGTTAAGAGATGAAAATACTTTTGACACATATAATAAACTTAGTGACCTGAATCTACTCAATGAAAAGAGCAAATATGATGGCCTATTTGTACATTGCAAGAATGAAGGAAACACAAACGGTATACCCATTCATCTTGCTCAGGAATAGTGAACAGCTAATCGAAAGATACGTCACGCCTTTCAGTCTCAACAATGATACCCTTGAGGTCCAAACCCTGAATAAAATGGATAAACTAAGGGAAAAACTGAACTAACATGTAGGATTTAATCAAAATCTTGATAGCCTGTAGTAAATAAAACAACATGCAACAAAGGGTTTCATGATTATTCTTACATTAGAATCCCTTTCTTTGTGCTTATGGGTGGCCAGGTTATTTGGATCGATCGCCAGCGACACCTCAAAGATGATTTGGAAGTGCTAGGACCCCCCCCCCCCCCACACACACACAAAGTTGAATTTTTCCACTCTGGCTGGCGGATTAAGACAGATGTTGGACAACTGAGCGTCTTCGGTGGCATGGTATACAACATCACCAAAGTTGCCCCCTTTGTGACCAGGAGATGGAGACCATGCCACGCCCCGTCACAGTCTGCCTGATCTTGGTGTGGCTACGCATCCCCTGCCTTCCGCCTGACCGAGCCGCCTCCCTGCCCTCATGGTGGCTGAGGAAAAGATCCTCCACGCCCAAACCAATGCGCAAGAGACTGGCCTCTGCCACGTTGCTGATACACTGGCTCATCTAGAAGCAACACAACTGTTGCATCTTCGACGACACCAGACCTTTCATTGATGACTTGGCAGCTAAGATCAAGGCTGAAGCCGCCCTATGGGCCAGAGCTGGTACCACCAGGTTGCGTGATATCATCCCAAAGACTTGGGACATTCATAAAATGCATATTTGGTTTCTTTGATTGCTCTCCTAGGAGGCCTCAACTGTTGTAACCCATCTACCTATTCAATGAAATGAAACTTAATTGGGTTTTCTCTAGAACAAAAGGCGGCCAGAGTAAGCACACTAGAGGACGTTTGCAAGCAGATGCATGTAAAATATATGATAAGTTCACACCAATGCCAACATATATCGCCCATAAATCAAAATAGAACATGGAAGCAGAAAATTAATTAAATTTGAGGATAGCATGAGGCTGATGGATATTTACATACATATGTGAACGGATTGTATAGACACCTAGAGGGGGGGGGTGAATAGGTGCTGCCTCAAAATTTTAATACTTTTTCGATTTAGTCTTGACATAAAGCTAAATTCTCTATATATGCAACTATGATGGATTTACCTATATGGCAAGAGCTACACTAAGTAAGATACAAACTCAAAGTAAAGCTAAAGGATAGAAGGAATCGATGGTGGAAGCACGCGTAGACAAGAATGTATTCCCAAGTTCTTTATTTTGAGGGGAGTACATCTCGTTGGAGGGGTGTGAATTTTTCCATGAAGGCCTACTCAACGCCACAAAGACATCACCCTATTCTCCGATGAACCTCGCCACAAATGCCTAGTCGACCTTCCATTGTTGGAGTCATTCAGGCGGAATCAGGAGCCTTTACAATGAGCTTGAGGCACACACTCACAACTGAATTGGGGTATCTCAAGAACACCAATAATATGTTACAAGCAGCAAGTGAGTAACACAATATCTAGGTTTTCCACAAGGAAGCCCTAGTGATACGTCATAAACGTATCTATAATTTCTGATGTTCCATGTTGTTTTCATGCCTTATGCTACATGTTTTCCTTACACTTTATGTCATTTTTATCGATTTCCCATGACTAAGCTATTGACAAGATGCCACAGAGCCAGTTCCTGTTTCTGCTTTTTTTAGTTTCAGAAAAGTTGTTCTGGAAATATTCTCGGAATTGGAAAATTGGAAGCCCGGAAGTCTTAGAATTCTCGAAGGTTTCACGGAGTCCCGAAGAGGCCCGAAGGGGGGCCACATCATAGGGTGGCGCCCCCCTGGCCGCGCCTAGGGTTGTGTGGACCCCTCGGGCATCCACCGACATTTCCCTTTCGCCTATTTATCCCCCCCGATACGTCAACCCTAAAGATATGCCACTTTTTCCCGAGAAACGACCGAGGCCGCCATCATTGTTAACCCGAGATCGGGAGGGTTCTGGAGCTCTTCCCGGCACCCTGCCGGGAGGGGAATTCATCACCGGAGGGGTCTACACCACCATGCCCGCCTCCAGAGTGATGCGTGAGTAGTTCATCACTGGACTACGGGTCCATAGCAGTAGTGATGACCCACAAGTATAGGGATCGCAATAGTCTTCGAGGGAAGTAAAACCCAAATTTATTGATTCGACACAAGGGGCGCCAAAGAATATTTATATGCCCTAACAACCGAGTTGTCAATTCAGCTGCACCTGAAAGTAGACTTGCTCGCAATAATTTGTCAGTGGTAACAGTTTTATAGCAGCAATAGTAGTAAAATAACAGCAGTAGTAAAATAGTAACAGCAGTAGCAATCTCGGGAAACAGCAAGATGGGAGTACCGTAGGCATAGAGGGAATGGATGAACGGGCGTTGCATGGATAACATAGGTCATCTAATAATAACAACGTGGGCATTGCAGGTAATAATAATAAAGCATCCAAGTTTCAGGCAAACCATAGGCATGTGTTCCAATATAGTCGTACGTGCTCACATTGAGAAACTTGCACAACATCTTTTATCCTACCAGCCCGTGGCAGCGGGGCCTCTAGGGAAACTACTGGTAATTAAGGTTCTCCTTTTAATAAAGCACCGGAGCAAAGCATTAACACTCCATGAACGCACGTGATCCTCACATCACAACCATCCCCTCCGGATGTCCCAATTTCTGTCACTTTAGGGCCTCGGGTTCCAGACAATGACATGTGTAAACAATTTGCAGATATGATCAAGAAACATAATTATACTCATGAAACAATAACATGTTCAGATCTGAGATCATGGCAATCGGGGTCCCTAGTGACAAGCATTAAGCATAACAAGTTGCAACAACAGTAGAAAACACTAACAATAGATACTCGGCACTATGCCCTAACAATCTGGCATTATTACATGATCGATCTCATCCAATCCCTTCCATCCCTCTCAGCTTACAGTAGTGTTTACTCACACATGGACGGGAAAACA
This sequence comes from Alopecurus myosuroides, assembly GCA_028641055.1. Taxonomy (NCBI): domain Eukaryota; kingdom Viridiplantae; phylum Streptophyta; class Magnoliopsida; order Poales; family Poaceae; genus Alopecurus; species Alopecurus myosuroides. The sequence continues at coordinate 277,664,955 of CM054063.1, forward strand.
TGGATGGTCGATGGAGAAGAGGTGGCAGTGTCGATGGCGATGACCTCCTTCGAATCCCCGTCCCGGCAGGGCGCCAGAGCAGGAAATCTGATCCCCGAACTGAGTTTCGAGGTTGCGGCGGCTGATACATATCCAAAACGTATCTCCTTTTCCGAACACTTTTCTTATTGGTTTCCTCTAAACTTGTGAGTTTTGGATACCACTGACATGGACTAACGCTGTTTTCAGCAGAATTATCTTGGTGTCTCGTTTTTTTGCTGAAAAACCAACTTTCGGGAAATTGCCAGAGAAGACCCCATTGAGGTTATATCACCAGAAGACCCCGGGAGCCAGAAGGACGCCTGGAGGGGGGCAGGAGGGGCCCAGATAACCCCTGGGCGTGCCTCCCCCCTAGGCCGCGCCGCCAGGTGGTGTGGGGGGCACCTCCACCCCCTCGGGCTCCCCTTTCGACTACATATGCCCCGTAAACTAAAACGCGAGGGGGTTCGCCATATTCCACAAAACACAACAGAGCGCTGCCGCCACCTCGAAACTCAATTCGGGGATCAAAAGTTCCTGTTATGGCGCCCTGCCATGATGGACATTCAGAGGAGATCATCGCCATCGACACCGCCACCTCTTATCCATCAACCATCCATGTTTCCCCCGTCCATGTGTGAGTAAACACCACTGTAGGCTGAGAGGGATGAAAGGGATGGGATGAGATCGATCATGTAATAATGCCAGATTGTTAGGGCATAGTGCCTAGTATTCATTGTTAGTATTTTCTACCGTTGTTGCAACTTGTTATGCTTAATGCTTGTCACTAAGGCCCGAGTGTCATGATCTTAGATCTGAACATGCTATTTTTTCATGAGTATAGTTATGTTTCTTGATCATATCTGCAAGTTGTTTACACATGTCATTGTCCGGAACCCGATGCCCCAAAGTGACGGAAATTGGGACAACCGGAGGGGATGGCTGTGATGTGAGGATCACATGTGTTCGCGGGGTGGTAATGCTTCGCTCCGGTGCTTTATTTAAAGGAGCACCTTAATTACCAGTAGTTTCCCTTGAGGAACCGCTACCACAGGCTGGTAGGACAAAAAATGTTGTGCAAGTTTCTCATTGCGAGCACGTATGACTATATTGGAACACATGCCTATGGTTTGCCTAGAAGTTGGATGCTTTATTATTATTATCTGCAATGTCCATTTTTAGATTATTACATGACCAACGTTATCCATGCAACACCCATTCATCCATTCCCTCAATTCTTATGGTACTCCCATACCTTTGTTTTCCGCGATTGCTACTGCTCTTACTATTTTACTACTGTTGTTATTTTATTACTGCTACTACTATAAAACTGTTACCACTGATAAATTGTTGCGAGAAAGTCTACTTTCAGGTGCAGGTGAATTGACAACTCAGTTTTTAAGGCTTATAAATATTCTTCGGCTCCCCTTGTATCGAATTAGTAAATTTGGGTTTTACTTCCCTTAAAGTCTGTTGCGGTCCCCTACACTTGTGGGTCATCAAGACTATTTTCTGGCGTCGTTGCCGGGGAGCATAGCTTTATTTATTTGCTCACTTGATCGTGATATTGTTTGCTGCAAGCCTTTCATCATGGGCAAGACTCATGATGGAAAAGTCACTATATTACCATCCACTACAAGGAGAGGTACAACTCCGAACACCTATGTTGCTCTTGATTCACCATCTGTTATGAGTAAGCTTCTTACTCCACCACATGCTACACGTACTGTTACTTCTGCTGAGTCTGAAAATGCTTCCGATACTTTTGATGATATTGGTTCTCTAGGTCCTTTCCTAGATGCTACTATTGCTAAATCCAAATAAATTGAAAATGCTGAAATTTCTGTTGAAAATTCTAGTACACCTGTTAATTCACCTGAGTTTATTGATGATCTTGATGAAACCTATATTGAACTTAATGATGACTTCATTGAAGAAGCTCGGGCTACTACTGGTGCAAGTCCTCTTAAGAGTCTTCTTGCAAGACATGCTGTGAAATATAAATCTTCTCTTGATGCTAAGTTTGCCACATCTCCCATACACATTGGAGACAAGGATTATGATTTCTATCTAGATTTATCTTACATATCCATTTTTGAGAAGGAACCTTTTTGTGGAACTGAAAGTAAAGTGCTATGGAGCACATGAATGAGCTTTCATCTTTGAGTAGTTTATTTTCTGATGATACTATGTTGCGTCCTTATTTTGTTACCAAGATCTTCCCTTACTCTTTGAAATATGAAGCTAAAACTTTGTTTAACAATCTGTCACTGGATCTATTACTAATCTTATGGATATGGTTAATGCTTTCTTTCAAAAATATTTTCATGCTAGTGCCCAACATGCTGCTGTGCAGGATATCTTTAACTTTGAGCAAGTTGAAGGAAATAAATTGCCTGAATCTTGGACAAAGTTTTGTTCTTTAATAAGAGCTAGCCCTGGATATCCATTACCTAAAAATGAGCTCCTAGATATATTTTATAATGGACTAACTGTTGAATCTAGGACATACCTAGATAGTTGTGCTTTTTGTGTTTTCAGGAAAAGAACTCCAGAAGAGGGTGAGGAACTAATGGCTAAAATAGCCAAAAATAATGATGATTGGAAATTTGGAATATACCTGAGCCTACAACTACACCAGATCCAACACCAATACCAACACCCAAGAAGAGAGGATGATTGAATTAAATGATGAAGTGATGAAGGAAGCCAAGAAATCTCTTAAAGAGAGGGGTATTAAATATGAAGATGTGAAGAATTTACCTCCTATAGAAGAATTATGTAAGCCTATTCCTCATCCATCAACAGTTGAGGTACACTCTCTCCAATACTTTGATAATAGAGATATTCCCTATTCTAAACCACCTGATCAATGCTTAGATGAATTTGATAATTATGTTGTTAAGCAAGACAACTTTAATATGAGAGTGCAAAACCACTTTATGGAAAACTCTAGAGTTATTGATAATTTTCATGGTATTATTGAAAGAAGCTCTAATGATGTTAAAATGCTTGTTAAACATTTTCATATGGTTCAAACTCAAATTGATCAACTTACTAAAGTGCAAAAAGATATGCTAGATAATGCTTCTAGAGAAAAACATGTTTGTGAAATAATTACTAGAAGTGGTGTTTCTACTCAGGACCACTTGTATATGGAAGGACATCCTAAAAGAATTGAACAAGATTATCAGCAACCTAAAAACAATAGTTCTCCTTCTAAGAGAAAGAAGAAGAGACATAAAAGTGTTGTAGAATCTCCTGAATCTGCTAAAGATCCTAATAGTATATCTATTTCTGATGTTGAAACTGGAAGTGGTAATGATAAAAGTGATGCTTCTGGTAAAGAAGAAACTGAAGCCAAACCTGAAAAGCAACCTAAAAATGTGAATTATACTAAGGAGGATTTCATTGCTAATAAACATGATAATGAAAGTGAGCCTTGGGTATAAAAAGCAATGCCTTTTCCTAATAAGAAACACAAATCAAAGGAAGAAGAACATTATAACAAGTTTTGTGAGTGGATGAAACCTGTGTTTTGCAAATCCCTTTGACTGATGTGATTAAACTGCCTCCTTATTCTAACTAGTTGAATGCCCGTGCGTTGCTACAGAATTAATTATTTCTCGTAAAATTTGTCAATATAATACAAGCAAATATTAATGTATAAGAAAAATAATACATGAAAGATTTATAAGAAGACATCCATAAGATTTTTTATGAAACCATAAGATCCATAAGAAAAATAATACATGATGGTGTTATTTATTTTGATCTGGTCCATGATCTAAAGAATTGGTTGTAGAACATATATATATTATTCTACAAAATACAGTATGAACACTTTTAATTATGTAGAACTCACCACTTTTTATTGTGTAGAACTTGTTGAGTTTTGAGTCTCTTCCACCATCATTGATTTGGAATCTACGTTGGTAGATTCTTTCAGATCATCGGCGGTATCTTTTTCTGTCACCTCAACAATCTATAAAAGCGAAAAACCATAAAAAATGACATCATATAATTCCTTATATAAAGAGCACACACGTATAAATCTTTATTGCACCTCTTTCGATTGTGTAGGACTTGGTAAGGTTTTGTTCCCGTCTAGTGCCATCGGGTCGGTGCCAATTGTCTCCATAACCGCATATAATTAAAAACCACATATATTATTGCAAATAAATAAATAACGGGATCATTTGTAAGCACGGAAAAATATAACAGACGCCAATATGTCTAAATTAGGCTATTTTTGTGAGGGGTGTCTAAATTAGCTAATCTGATTTAGCCAGTCACTTGAGCCGAAGAGTGCTCGGTTATGGGCATGTGCAGCTCCAAAAAAGAAAAGAAAAATGTTTGCATGGTATCTACGAAAGTTTATGCTGATGCTAATATGATAGGAGTATATGAGGATTTTATGCAAAGCAAGTAACAAAGACACGTCGCTTTAGCTTTATAACAAAAAAAATCACTCTTGTCTCTCCGTTGACCTCGGTAGCCCCCATCCCCACTTCCTCACAATCACTCAGTTCTCATCTTCTTCCACGGGTGCTAGTCGATCTGGAAAAGCCGCACCAGCAATCCCCAACCACCGATCCCGTCCTCCCCTCCGCCCCTATCGGAGCTCGACCGGCCGCCTATAATGGCCTCGCCAGTGCCACCAGCCACCCATCCCCGTCCCCATCTCCATCACCGTCGTTGCTCGACCGGCCGTCCGCCATGGACTCGCGGACGAGAACCTCACCCTGCGCGGCCCATCGGCGCTCGCACTCGCCTGCGCCTCCTTCTCCCGTGTCACCATGGAGCGCGCCTCTCTCGCTGCGTAGCACGGGTTTCCTCCTCCTGCATGGCCCAGCGGCGCTCACACTCGTGAGGTCGGCGATGGCGCACTTCGAGACAGGTTGCCGCACGCTCCCGGCCCCGCCGATGCAATCACCCCTATGCCTGGATCGATGGTGGCAGAGACATTGGTGAAGGACCAAACCTATCTCCAATTCGTCCTGGTGCCAGATTGATGCCGCTCGTGAGGATTGATTAGCGAGGAAACACAACGGGTAATCTCTATTTATATTGGTACATGCTGTTTAGGAACATATGATTTCATATTTGGTAGGTGTCGGATCACACATTATCTCTTGTTGCCTTCTTTATTTGATCCGGCTCCTGCTATCTAGGATAATTTCAATATAATTGATGATTATTAGGTATAAGAAATAATCAGGAATAGAAAATGTTTGGCGACATTCCTTTTTCTGGTAAATGGTAATATAACGGGCTCTCAATTATACTCAATGATGAGTTTTCAAAAATCATGATGGAGACACTGCATCAGCTATCTGTAGATAGAAATCATCAATTGAATTAATAAGCACGCATTTTAAGTAATGCTATCTGAACATATTAGTTCACTGGTTCTTTGAAGGATGGTACTGTAGAACAGATGGTGACTATGCTTTCTTGCTTTGTTGAGCAGGAAAAGCATCGGGGTGACGTAAAAACAAGGACAGAGCAAGTGTTGTTTGGTATAATTGAGCTAAAGCCAAGGAAAAGCATCGGGATGCCGTTGAAGACATGGTATAAAGATCGTTTCAATAGTTTGGTTCTATCAGAGATCATATATATGTGAAAAAATTCTTATTCAAAATGCTTTGGTTGCTCACTTCAGAAATTCTATCGTTCTCTGCTGAGAACCCTGGTGTTTGGTGATTATGCTTCGGGCACTCAATTGGAGGAGGCAATGATCTGCGAGGTAAACATATTTACGATATACAAGGTCCATGTAGGTAAGAGGCAATCATATATTGTACCTGAATTGCTGTCGTTGGTACGGTCTTGGAATGGAATCCGTAGCCCAGTATGATTAGATGAATCCATATGAAACACGACTATTATCCTAAGAGGATCACAATGAATGAGGATCTGAAGTAGATCAAGTACATATGAACAATGAAAGGGCTACCGTCTCTTCTCAAGATTTAGAATTTCATTTAATCTATCCAGTAGAACTTCATTTATTTGTTCTTGGGACTGCACAGATTCTGAAAATATAAGTATGAAGGGCTACAGTGACTTTTCAAAAAAGTTCGCACTCCTATTATTTGTTCTTTGGACATGCACATATTTTGATTGTTTTTTAAACAAAGGGTGAGAACATGACACTTGGGAAAAATGTATGCCATTCACCCGGGCCTTCATTCTGCTTGATGTCAGCCCCTTGAAATGATTCCAGGTGTGTGTACTTAATTTGATTGCTCTGGCATGAGCCTATGGTGGGCACTATACTTTTGCCTTAAAGCATGCAGTTTATATAGCTATCATAGATGACCTTAACCATGGATATGAATATGATTCATGTGACAGGGACAATGATTTCCTCACCGTGGCTATGTGTCTTAGAAACGGCGCGATAGTGGCTATATGTCCTGGACACGGCGAGATGGTGACCCGTGTCTTGGGAACCAGGTTGAGAATGGCGTCGGCAGTGAAGCTAGGGCACTTCGCCGTAATGGGCGAGGATCATGGTCGAGAGCGCATGGCGGTAGGCTAACATGATTATTTGGCAGATTTGCATCCGTGATTATGTTCCATAATTGTTTGATTCTGAACCTGCCTTTTGATGTGAGCGTCCAACTCCCACTTGGAAGATTTGCATCCGTGATTAGCGTGCCATAATTGTTTGATTGTGAACCCGTCTTTTGAGGTTGAACGGGATTGGTTTGGCGAGCTCTTTTTCTGTGATTATGGTCTTATTTGTCGGTTGGGCCTTTGTTTTCTGGACATGCCTTTTTGGTAGTACCGTACAACTAGCGAGGGATCGATGGCCGGGGAGCGGACGAAGGGAGTTGGACGTACCAACGTACGTCCAACTCCCATTTAATAGTAAAGATTATATGAAAGATATTGTCTCTAACAAAAGGAAGATTCCTAATGAGGAAATGTCCACTATCCTTGCTAATTACTCTTTCAATGTCAAGGTTCCAAAGAAGGTTGGAGATCTTGATATTCCTACTATCCCTTGTTCTATTAAAAATAATTATGTTAGAACTGCTTTATGTGACTTGGGAGCTGGAGCTAGTGTTATGCCTTTCTCTCTTTATAAGAGACTCTCTCTTGAAAATTGATACACACTGATATATCTTTGCAAATGGCTGATAAATCTACCGCTATTCCTCTTGGTATATGTGAGAATGTTCATGTTCAAGTTGCTACTAATTGTTTGATATTAACTGACTTTTTTGTGTTGGAAATGGCTGAACACGATAATATGTCTATTATTGTTGGGAGACCTTTTCTTAACACTGCAGGGGCTGTTATTGATTGCAATCAAGGAAAAGTAACTTTTAATGTTAATTATAAAGAGCATATTATTTATTTTTCCAACAAGATTGATAGAAGATATGGTTTAAATTCAATTGAAAATATTGAGACTATCAAGATTGGAGAATTTTATTGTCACATTACAATCCCACCAAAAGAATATGAAATTATTATGATTGGGACTATGTTTATCAAGGTTGAGGTAACATAATTATTTAGTTATTAGCAAAGTTTTGCTTCATATGAAAAATGTTCTCGTAACAAGACTTGATCACCCCCGTTAACAAAATGATTTTTAATGAACAGAACAATGTTTTCACCTTCCCCATTATGTTTTCACCATGTTTACTTCTGTTATCACCTTGCTACTTTAGCATAACCATATTTTCCATCATCCATAGTCATGTTTTCCTCATGTTTTCACCCTGATTACTAATGTGGTTATGCATGTTTTCACCACGCATATTTTTGTTTTGACCACTTCCACCTTTGTTTTCTCTGTTTTCTTTGAGTCAAGGGGTTGTATACTTATGTAGCAACTCCTTTGTATCTTTATTTTCATGTTTTAGTTGTGCCAAGTAAAGTTTCTAGCGAAAGTTCGAGTTGGTTTTGGATTCCACCTAAAAAATCGTATAATTCACAGAAAGATCAAAATGACCTGAAACTTTTTGTGCTTATTCCTCAGCTAATTGCGAACTTTTTCGTTCTTTATGTTTTTCGATCTGAGCTACTTAAGTGCCCCGAAAAAATATGTCATTACAGATTGTTCTATTTTTGGCAGATTCTGCCATTTTTCTTGCATTTGCTCTTTTACTATGTTGAGTGGATTTATTTGCTTCTCAAAACATCAGTGGCTGCAGATAATGTTTAAAAGTACCAATAGCCCTTGTGACCTTTAAGAACCCAAGAATTTTTTATTGTGCACTAACCCTCTAATGCGAATTGCTTTGAGTGTGGTGTGAAGGAAGTTTTCAAGGGTCAAAAGAAGAGGGTGATATAATGTGATCAAGAAGAGTCTAAAAGCCTAAGCTTTGGGGGGAGGTATAACGACATCACAATCATCTCTATATCTTGTTTCCGTTGGTTCTTTGTATATCCATGTTTTCATTTTCTTTCGTTTGTTTTCGCTTTCTTTCGCTTCTTTCGTTTCTCTTTGTTTTTTATCGTTTTGTTCTTACTTTTCAAAACACGAAAATGACAAAAATATTTCTGTTATTTCTCTTTATTTGTTTCTTTAGTTTCTTTTGTTGGTTTGCTTTCTTTCCTCATTTCGGTTTAATATTCGAAAATCCAAAAATATTTTGCTTGTATCCTTTTGTTCTTGTTTTAATTCGAAAATCCAAAAATATTTGTTGTTCTTCTTTGGTTTTGTAAAGTTCGTTGCAGAGTTCACCGGACTTCCATGTCTCCATTGGAGCTTGGTTATTATTCTATATTATTCAATGCACAAGTGAAGACCAATAAGGACGAATTACGACGATTCAAGTTGTGGTGAGAGGTTGTATTAACTCTATTTGTTTTATTTTTGTACATATACTCGTCCAAGTGAACATGCTTAGTTCGTTCGTGTAAGGTATATGCTATTTAATTAATGCTTAGTAGTTCGTTCTCTCACATGTTTAGTTCCAACTTATTAATATAAGATAGCATGTTGTATGAATGTTTGCTTGCATTGTTTTATTCATAGAAGGGTATGACATTGTGGTATCTCCATCTGATTGTTTCGCTTGAATCGACTTGGCACATCCTCATGCATGCTATGACTGAAAACAAAAAGTCAATTAAGCCTCGATGATTTATTTTGCCTCAGAGTATTTGTATCATTTTTATGCCCTTGTTAATTTTGTTTTGTCGCCAGCATGATTATGACAGTTGTTGCTCTCTTGATCGTCGCTCCCCGTCTATTGCTAGCCTTCACCTGTACCGAGTATGAGCTCTAGTCGTGCATCCAACTCCCAAAAACCAAAGTTTGCCAAATGTGTCCACCATACCTGTATATATATGTGGTATTTAACCTCCACGCCAAGTAAATTTCTCGTGTATTACCCTTAAAACCTTCGAGAAATTATTCCTGTTTTGTGCCCCTGTTTTAGCTCATGAGGACGCAAATAGAGAATCTTTATCCCACTTGTTGATTGGATTTCACACCCTGGACTAGTGGCTTTATCCGCTTATCCAAATGATAGAAGAGCCGACAGCGGGGTGCCCAGCCCCAAAGTAACACAACAAATTCTCTTCACTATTTCCCCCCCTAATTTATCGGTCAAAGCATAATTGTGTAAACAAAAGAGAAAGAGGGATGACCTTCTACCCAGATGCGTTCTTCTATGGGAGCCGCTCTTGTGAAATCTAGTTGACTTGTGACGTACTGTATTTTCTGTTTACCATTCGTTGACATAAACATACACCTCTTTAAGAAATGTTTTCAATACCTCTGTTTAATAAAATAAAAAGATCTATCACATGACTTAATCCATGCTTCCCTCTGCGAAGGGCCTTTCTTTTATTTTTATGTTGAGTCTTCACCTTCTCACTTTATGCACCTTCTTGAGAGCATGAATGTCATTCTTAGTGTAATATGCTTGTCCAAAAACACGGTTGATTGTGGTATAACCTTGGTGCTTATATCTTTGATATCTTTATTTCTAGTCTTCATTTGAACTTTAGAGGTTCACTAGAATATATGTTTTGCTCCATTATTAAGGGAAAACGAGTACCGTCGATGTTATAAATCAACGGTATCATCCGACGATGATTAAGTAGGGCTGGTGTATGCGTGGAGATCGCGAGGTAGGTTAGCACACAGAAAGACATGATTTATATAGCTTCAGGCCCCGGGAAACACCATCCGGTAAAAGCTCTGCATGGTGTTTGTGGCTAGGTCTTATTCCGCATGCTCATGAGGGAGCCGCCGGTGTGCCGTCTCTCCTCTAGTTGTTGTCTAGATCATAGAGGTTCTATTTGAGTCTTTGTATGTCTATCTCAGTCTGTCTGAGATCTGCCCTCTTGGGACGCCTTGCCCCTCCTTATATAGGTGAAAGGGGCCGGCTTACATCTAGAGTCCTGGTAGGATACAAACTAGTACGGGTTCTACTCTAAGTCAAATAAGAGTTCGGGTGCTATTCAGACTCCTTGTGTTGGCCTACTAGGCCGGTTCTCATGATGGGCCACGACAAGTACACTTTATCATACCCTAGTATGAGCATTGCAATCTTGCGGATTGATATACTTCATGTTGTTTATTATTAGTTTGTTGGCATCTCTTTATGGTTTGCATAACTACTAGTTAGTTTTATCTTTCATACATCTCATTATGAGTTGCCTCAACTTGATCATATAGTGAGTATATTTACATCATATGAAACAAATGTGTTCGTAAAAGTCTTTTATCGCACTCAGTTGTCACTGAATTGCTTGAGGACAAGCAATAAGCTAAGCTTGGGGGAGTTGATACGTCCAAAACGTATCTCCTTTTTCGAACATTTTTCTTATTGTTTTCCTCTAAACTTGTGAGTTTTGGATACCACTAACACGGATACCGCTGTTTTCAGCAGAATTACCTTGGTGTCTCGTTTTTGTGCAGAAAAATCAACTTTCGGGAAATTGCCCAGAAAAGACCCCATTGAGCTTATATCAACAGAGGACCCCGGGAGGTAGAAGGACACTTGGAGGGGGGCCAGGAGGGGCCTAGACCACCCCTGGGCGCGCCTCCCCCCTAGGCCGCGCCGCTAGGTGGTGTGGGGGGCACCTCCACCCCCTCGGGCTCCCCTTTCGACTACATATGTCCCGTAAACCTAAAACGCGAGGGGGTTCGTCATATTCCACAAAAACACAACATAGCGCCGCCGCCACCTCGAAACTCAATTCGGGGATCAGAAGTTCCTGTTCTGGCGCCCTGCCGGGACGGGGATTCGGAAGAGATCGTCGCCATCGACACCGCCACCTCTTCTCCATCAACCATCCATGTTTCCCCCGTCCATGTGTGAGTAAACACCGATGTAAGCTGAGAGGGATGGAAGGGATTGGATGAGATCAATCATGTAATAATGCCAGATTGTTAGGGCATAGTGCCTAGTATCCATTGTTAGTGTTTTCTACCATTGTTGCAACTTGTTATGCTTAATGCTTGTCACTAGGGCCCGAGTGCCATGATCTCAGATCTGAACATGTTATTGTTTCATAAGTTTAATTATGTTTCTTGATCATATCTGCAAGTTGTTTACACATGTCATTGTCCGGAACTCGATGCCCCAAAGTGACAGAAATTGGGACAACCGGAGGGGATGGCTGTGATGTGAGGATCACATGTGTTCACGGAGTGCTAATGCTTTGCTCTGGTGCTTTATTAAAAGGAGCACCTTAATTACCAGTAGTTTCCCTGGATGCCCCGCTGCCACGGGATGGTAGGACAAAAGATGTTGTGCAAGTTTCTCATTGCGAGCACGTATGACTATACTAGAACACATGCCTATGGTTTGCCTATAAGTTGGATGCTTTATTATTATTATCTGCAATGCCCATGTTTAGATTATTACATGACCTATGTTATCCATGCAACGCCCGTTCATCCATTCCCTCTATGCCTACGGTACTCCCATCCTGTTGTTTTCCGCGATTGCTACTGTTGTTACTATTTTACTACTCTGTTATTTTATTACTACTGCTGCTATAAAACTGTTACTAGTGATAAATTGTTTCGAGCAAGTCTACTTTCAGGTACAGCTGAATTGACAACTCAGTTGTTAAGGCTTATAAATATTCTTTGGCTCCCCTTGTGTTGAATCAATAAATTTGGGTTTTACTTCCCTCGAAGACTGTTACGATTCCCTATACTTGTGGGTCATCAGCGGCGCTTTGTTGTGTTTCTGTGGAATATGACGAACCCCCTCGCGTTTTAGGTTTACGGGCATATGTAGTCTAAAGGGGGCCCGAGGGGGTGGATGTGGCCCCCACACCACCTAGCGGCGCGGCCTAGGGGGGCGCGCCCAGGGGTGGTCTGGGCCCCTCCTGGCCCCTTCCAGGTGTCCTTCTAGCTCCCGGGGTCCTCTGGTGATATAAGTTCAATGGGGTCTTTTCTGGGCAATTTCTCGAAAGTTGATTTTTCTACACAAAAACGAGACACCAAGGTAATTGTGCTGAAAATATCGTTAGTCCGTGTTAGTGGTATCCAAAACTCACAATTTTAGAGGAAAACAATAATAAAAGTGTTCGGAAAAGGAGATACGTTTTGGACCTATCAACTCCCCCCAAGCTTAGCTTATTGCTTGTCCTCAAGCAATTCAGTGGCAACTGAGTGTGATAAAAGAATTTTACGAACACATTTGTTTCATATGATGTAAATATACTCACTATATGATCAAGTGCTAAGCAATTCATAATAAGATGTATGCAAGATAAAAGTCACATGGCAGTTATGCAAACCATGAAGAGATGCCAACAAACGAATATTAAATAACATGAAGTATATCAATCTGCAGGATTGCAATTCTAATAATAGGGTATAATAAAGTGTACTAGCTTGCCCTTAATAATGGAGCAAAATATAAATCTAGGGCACCTCTAAAGTTCAAATGAAGACTAGAAATAAAGATATCAAAGATACAAGCATCAAAGTTATTCCAGAATCAACTGTGTTTTGGGACAAGCACATTACACTAAGAATGACATCCATGCTCTCAAGAAGGTGCATAAAGTGAGAAGGTGAAGACTCAACATGAAAATAAAAGAAAGGCTCTTCGCAGAGGGGAGTAGGGATTAACTCATGTGCTAGTGCTTTTTATTTTATTAAACAGAGGTTTTGAAAACATTTTTTTAGAGAGGTGTATGCTTATGTCAACGAATGGTAAACAGACAATACAGTACGTCACAAAGCCAACTAGACTTCACAAGAGCAGCTCCCATAGAAGGACGCATCTGGGTAGAAGGTCATCCCTCTTTCTCTTTTGTTTACACAATTATGCTTTGACTGATAAATCAGGGGAAAAAAATAGTGAAGAGAATTTGTTGTATTAATTTGGGGTTGGGCACCCCGCTGCCGGCTCTTCTATCATTTGGATAAGAGGATGAAGCCACTAGTCTAGGGTGTGAAATCCAATCAACAAGTGAGATAAATATTCTCTATTTACGTCCTCATGAGCTAAAACAAGGGCACAAAACAGGAATAATTTTTCGAAGGTTTTAAAGGTAGCACACGAGAAATTTACTTGGAGTGGCGGTTAAATACCACATATATAGGTAGGTATGGTGGACACATTTGACAAAATTTGGTTTTTGGGAGTTGGATGCACGAGTAGAGCTCATACTCAGTACAGGTGAAGGCTAGCAATAGATGGGAGCGAAAATAAGAGAGCAATAACTGTCATAATCATGCTTGCGACAAAACGAAATTAACATGGGCATAAAAATGATACAAATACTCTGAGGAAAAATAAATCATCGAGGCTTAATTGACTTTTTGTTTTCAGTCATAACATGCATGAGCATGTGCCAAGTCGATTCAAGCGAAACAATCAGAGGGAGATACCACAATTTCATACCCTTCTATGAATAAAACAATGCAAGCAAACATTCATACGACATGTTATCTTATATTAATAAGTTGGAACTAAACACGTGAGAGCATGAACTACTAAGCATTAATTACATAACATAAACCTTACACGAACGAACTAAGCATGTTCACATGGATGAGTATATGTACAAAAATAAAACAAATAGAGTTCATACCAGCCTCTCACCACAACTTGAATTGCCGTAAACCGTCATTATTGCTCTTCACTTGTGGACTGAATAATATAGAATGGTAACCAAGCTCCAATGGAGACACAGAAGTCCGGTGTACTCTGCAACAAACTTTACAAAATCAAAGAAGAACAACAAATATTTTTGGGTTTTCGAATTAAAAGAAGAACAGAAAGAAACAAGAGAGCAAAGCAAAATATTTTTGGATTTTTGAATATTAAACCGGAACGCGAAGGTAAAGCAAACCAACAAAAGAAACTAAATAAGAAAATAAAGAGAAACAACAGTAATGTTTTTTGGTATTTTGTGTTTTGGAAAGCAAGAACAAAACAATAAAAACAAAGAGAAACGAAAGAAGCGAAAGAAAACGAAAACAAATGAAAGAAACGAAAACATGGATATACAAAGAACCGACTGAACATGATATATAAATGAGTGTGATGTCGGTATACCTCCCCCCAAGCTTAGGCTTTTGGCCTAAGTGGAGATCAATCACGGCGCGGGAAGTATCCCCACTGCGGTGGGTCGTCCCTCGCATGGTCGTACTCGGGCGCCCAAGAAGAAGATGAAGCAGCAGTCACATAGTCATATCCAGAGTGCTGGTACGGGATCCCCGCAGTGTCGGAGGGCTAGAAGAAATCACTATCGTCCCCCTCTCCGGCATCCTCCCCATGATGGGGGTGGTGCTCAATGTATGTGTCCAGCTCACTCTCAGAAAGCATCCATCCTTGCCTATCATTAAGATTAAACAAACGAGGTGCAGACAAAAGTACTACTCTATCAGTTTTAGTCACTCTCCACCCGGATTGTTTGGAGAAAGTTATTCCATAAGATAAATTATTCAGGTGAGCATGGGTAGAAAGAAACTTATGTTGAATCATGAAAACAAGGTCCAGCCTCTCTAAAGGAAACTGCAGGTCTAGAGGGTGTGGCTCCACATCATGCAAAGCTAGCAAGCGTGAGGCAATAAGAGCTCCACAAATTCCGCCCTTCTCACGGTTAAGTGAGAGACAGTAAGAAATTAAAGCACCAAAGTTATAAGACCTATCATGCCTTAAGGCGGGTGAGATAAAAGCCAGATCATAAACAGATAGCTTGTTGGCAGTTTTTCTAGCTAACACACATTTAGAAATAAAATAAGCAAAGTATCGAATGCTAGGGAGTTGAATTTCTCGTATTTTACCACTCTCCCCCATGAATCTTCTGCCTTGGAAAATATCCTCATATAAATCCAGCAGTGGTTTAGGCTGCCCTCTTATTTTCTCACATGAACCCCACTCTGGTACCTTGATAGCTGCACAAAAATCACCGAAAGGCAAGTCTACAGCTTTGTTATAAATTTTGTAATGGACCATAGGGTTAGTTGAAGACCATCTAAAGCGAAATTCCTGCACCACATACATAGTTAGTTTAACATGTTGGATAGTTTCTTCCTCAATGAAGCGGTCCAATCTTGCATTATGCACAAGAGTATAGAAATCCTGCAGAATTCCCGTAATCCGCATGAATTCCTGGCATGGATAGATCGATGGAAACACTATTTCGTCACGGTTCACATTCATGACCCCATGCAACTCCAACTCATGCTGGTTTAGTTGATGTACATTGTGCTCCATCTCTGAATTTTTTTTAACAGTCATCACAAAAATTGATTTCAAGCAACTATAAGGTGGAAAGTACCATAAAGACTTATAGGAGAGCTAAACATGCATCAAAACTATATTATTTCCACTTAAATCAAGCATGTAAACTCACATAAGATGTCACCTACAGTACCAAAATACTCAAGAAATACTCCACCAAACAAAATTCTACTTGGATAAACGGAGGAGTCACATACCGGAGAGCAAATGCACCAAATTTCAGCAAAAATGGTGGGCTCAGCAAAGATATCGAAAAATCTCGAGGAAGAACAACAAGAACTCGGGTTCCTGGAAATGTTTTGAGTTTGTGGGGTGAGAGAGAAATCTTTGGCAGGGGAGAGAGTTAGTGGAGGGCCAGGAGGGCCCCACACCATGTGTTGGCGCCACCAGGGGCAGGTTGCGCCCCCTATGGTGTGCCTGATTGGTGGGTCCCCGTGGGGTCTCCCAGGTGGCTCTCTGCCTCATTTTTTACGTAATAATTTATTATAATTTTTCTGGAATTTTTCGAGAAACTTTATTTTTGAGGTATTTCCAGAATTTAATAATTAATAAAAACCCAGAAAAAATGTGGAAAGGTGGAAAACAAAACCAAAACTAGAACTACAGAGGTTCTATGAAATCCAAAAGGAAAATAACCAAAGAAAACAAAGGTGGAAGTGGTGAAACCAAAAATATGGGTGGTGAAAACATGCATAACCACAGTAATCAGGGTGAAAACATGAGGAAAACGTGACTATGGATGATGGAAAACATGATTATGCTAAAGTAGCAAGGTGATAACAGAACTAAACATGGTGAAAACATAATGGGGAAGGTGAAAACATTGATCTCTTCATTAAAAGTCATTTTGTTAACAAGGGTGATCAAGTCTTGTTACTAGAACAATTTTCATATGAAGCAAAACTTTGCTAATCACTAAATAATTATGTTGCCTCAACCTTGATGGACATAGTCCCAATCATAATAATTTCATATTCTTTTGGTGCGATTGGAATGGGACAATAAAATTCTCCAATCTTGATGGTCTGAATATTTTCAATTGAATTTAAACCATGTCTTCTATCAATCTTCTTGAGAAAATAAACAGTATGCTCTTTATCATTAATATTAAAAGTTAATTTTCCTTGATCGCAATCAATAACAGCCCCTGCAGTGTTAAGAAAAGGTCTCCCAACAATAATAGACATATTATCATCTTCAGGCATTTCCAACACAACAAAGTCAGTTAATATCAAACAATTAGTAGCAAGTTGAACAGGAACATTCTCACATATACCAACAGGAATAGCAGTAGATTTATCAGCCATTTGCAAAGATATATCAGTGTGTATCAATTTTTCAGGATAGAGTCTCTTATAAAGAGAGAAAGGCATAACACTAACTCTAGCTCCCAAGTCACATAAAGCAGTTCTAACATAATTATTTTTAATAGAACAAGAGATAGTAGGAATACCAGGATCTCCAAGCTTCTTTGGAACCTTGCCATTGAAAGAGTAATTATCAAGCATAGTGGAAATTTCGTCATTACGAATCTTCCTTTTGTTAGAGACAATATCTTTCATATATTTAGAATAAGGAGGCAGTTTAATAGCATCAGTCAAATGGTTTTGCAAAAAACAGAGGTTTTATCCACTCACAAAACTTGTTATAATGTTCTTCTTCCTTTGATTTGTGTTTCTTATTAGGAAAAGGCATTGCTTTTTGTACCCAAGGCTCTCTTTCATTACCATGTTTATTAGCAATGAAATCCTCCTTAGTATACTTCACAGTTTTAGGTTTCTTTTCAGGTTCAGCTACAGTTTCTTCTTTATCAGAAGCATCACTTTTATCATTACCACTTTCAGATTCAGCATCAGAAATAGATATACTATTAGGATCTTTAGCGGATTCATGAGATTCTACAATACTTTTATGTCTCTTATTTTTTCTCTTAGAAGGATAACTATTGTTTTTAGGTTGCTGAGAATCTTGTTCAATTCTTTTAGGATGTCCTTCAGGATACAAGGGGTCCTGAGTAGAAACATCACTTCTATTAATTATTTCACAAGCATGTTTTTCTCTAGAAGCATTAGCTAGCATATCTTTTTGCACTTTAGTAAGTTGATCAATTTGAGTTTGAACCATATGAAAATGTTTAACAAGCATTTTAACATCATTAGAGGTTCTCTCAATAATACCATGTAAATTATCAATAGCTTTAGAGTTTTCCATAAGGTGGTTTTGCACTCTAATATTAAAGTTGTCTTGCTCAACAGCATAATTATCAAATTCATCTAAGCATTGATCGGGTGGTTTAGAATAGGGAATATCTCTATTATCAAAGTATTGGAGAGAGTGTACCTCAACTGTTGATGGATGAGGAATAGGCTTACATAATTCTTCTATAGGAAGTAAATTCTTCACATCTTCAGATTTAATACCCCTCTCTTTAAGAGATTTCTTGGCTTCCTTCATCACTTCATCATTTAATTTAATCATCCCTCTCTTCTTGGGTGTTGGTATTGTTGTTAGCTCTGGTGTAGGTGTAGGTGTAGGCTCAGGTATATTCCAATCATCATTATTTTTGGCTATTTTAGCCATTAATTTCTCAGCTTCTTCTGGAGTTCTTTTCCTGAAAATACAACCAGCACAACTATCCAGGTATGTCCTAGATTCAACAGTTAGTACATTATAAAATATATCTAGGAGCTCATGTTTTGGTAATGGATATCTAGAGCCAGCTCTTATTAAAGAACAAAACCTTGTCCAAGATTAAGGCAATTTCTCTCCTTCAACTTGCTCAAAGTTAAAGATATCCTGCACAGCAGCCTGTTGGGCACTAGTAGGAAAATATTTTTGAAAGAAAGCATTAACCAAATCCATAGGATTAGTAATAGATCCAGGTGACATATTGGTAAACCAAGTTTTAGCTTCATCTTTCAATGAGAAAGGGAAGATCTTGGTAACAAAATAAGTACGCAGCTTGGTATCATCAGAAAATAAAATACTCAAAGATGAAAGCTCATTCATGTGTTCCATAGAACTTTTACTTTCAGTTCCACAAAAAGGTTCCTTCTCAACAATGGATATGTAAGATAAATCTAGACGGAAATCATAATCCGTATCTCTAATGTGTATGGTAGATGTGGCAAACTTAGCATCAAGAGAAGATTTATATTTCATAGCATGTCTTGCAAGAAGAATCTTAAGAGCACTTTCACCAGTAGTAGCCCGATCTTCTTCAATAAAGTCATCATTAAGTTCAATATAGGTTTCATCAAGATCATCAATAAACTCAGGTGAATTAACAGGTGTACTAGCATTTTCAACAGAAATTTCAGCATCTTCAATTTGTTTGGATTTAGCAATAGTAGCATCTAGGAAAGGACCTAGAGAACCAGTATCATCAAGCACAGTAGAAGCATCATCAAAAGTACCAGAAGCATTTTCACACTCAGCAGAAGTAACAATACGTGTAGCATGTGGTGAATCAAGAGCAACAGAGGTGTTCAGAGTTGTACCTCTCCTTGTAGTGGATGGTAATATACAGACTTTTCCATCACGTGTCTTTCCCATGATGAAAAGCTTGCAGCAAACAATATCACGATCAAGTGAGAAAACAAATAAAGCTATGCTCCCCGGAAACGGCGCCACAAAATAGTCTTGATGACACACAAGTATAGGGGATCGCAACAGTCTTCGAGGGAAGTAAAACCAAAATTTATTGATTTGACACAAGGGGAGCCAAAGAATATTTATAAGTCTTAACAACTGAGTTTTCAATTCAGCTGCACCTGAAAGTATACCTGCTCGCAACAATTTATCAGTGGTAACAGTTTTATAGCAGCAGTAGTAATAAAATAACAATAGTAGTAAAATAGTAAGGGCAGTAGCAATCGCGGAAAACAACAGGATGAGAGTACCATAGGTATAGAGGGAATGGATGAACGGGCATTGCATGGATAACATAGGTCATGTAATAATCTAAACATGGGCATTCCAGATAATAATAATAAAGCATCCAACTTGTATGCAAACCATAGGCATGTGTTCCAATATAGTCATACGTGCTCGCAGTGAGAAACTTGCACAACATCTTTTATCCTACCAGCCCGTGGCAGCAGGGCCTCAAGGGAAACTACTGGTAATTAAGGTGCTCCTTTTAATAAAGCACCAGATAAAAGCATTAACACTCTGTGAACACATGTGATCCTCAAATCACAACCACCCCCTCCGGTTGTCCCAATTTCTGTCACTTTGGGGCCTCTGGTTCCGGAAAATGACACGTGTAAACAACTTGCAGATATGATCAAGAAACATAATTATACTCATGAAACAATAACATGTTCAGGTCTGAGATCATGGCACTCGGGCCCTAGTGACAAGCATTAAGCATAACAAGTTGCAATGATGGTAGAAAACACTAACAATGGATGCTAGGCACTATGCCCTAACAATCTGGCATTATTACATGATCGATCTCATCCAATCCCTTCCATCCTTCTTAGCCTACACCGGACTTTACTCACACATGGATGGGGGAAACATGGATGGTTGATGGAGAAGAGGTGGCGGTGTCGATGGCGATGATCTCCTCCGAATCCCCGTCCCGGCAGGGCGCCAGAACAGGAACTTCTGATCCCTGAATTGAGTTTCGAGGTGGCGGCGGTGCCCTGTTGTGTTTTTGTAGAATATGACGAACCCCCTCGCGTTTTAGGTTTACGGGGCATATGTAGTCGAAAGGGGGGCCCAAGGGGGTGGAGGTGCCCCCCACACCACCTGGTGGCGTGGCCTAGGGGGGCGCGCCCAAGGGTGGTCTGGGCCCCTCCTGGCCCCCCTCCAGGTGTCCTTCTGGCTCCCGGGGTCCTCTGGTGATATAAGCTTAATGGGGTCTTTTCTGGGTAATTTCCCGAAAGTTGATTTTTGTGCACAAAAACGAGACACCAAGGTAATTCTACTGAAAACAGCAGTACACTACACCAAAATCAGTCTATTGCAACGAACATAGTCGTTGTAACAAGTGCCCTATCGTCGCAATACGTATGTGTTGCATCGAAATCAGTTTCGTTGGGAAGCGTTGTGAAAAATCGCGTGGTAGTAACCTCTCTCCGCGCAATTAGTTACGTGGCTATAAAATTAACCTGTTACAACCATTTACTGGGCCAATTGCCACGCGTTTTTCCGTTGCGTCTCGCACCTAACGCAACGTACGTTTTTCGTTGGTACACCTCTAGTGCAACAAATACCGAAACGTGGCGAGTGACCAATGTGGCAACGACGAGTGTTCCGTTGTTCCTGCTCTTTCGTTGCAAAAGTCGAGTTTATTTGCCACGTCCAATTGTGTGGCAACAAACTATGGCAAAAAACATTATACGCGTGGGAACAATGATTTGCCACACATAATCAATCGTGGTAAGATGATTTTGAAATAGTAATCGCAACAGCCTTAATATTAGTAGCCAGAAACAAGTGCGACAATTTCAACTATTCGTGGCGCCATTCAATTTCAACAAATTTTAGTTTCGTGGCGAGATGTAGTATTCGCAACATCCACATTTTTAGTAGCTAGAAACAACTGCGACAATTTCAACTATTCGTGGCGCCATTGTATTTCGACAAATTTTATTTTCGTGGCGAGATGTAGTTTTCGCAACGTCCAAATTTTAGTAGCTAGAAACAACTGCGACAATTTCAACTATCCGTTGCGCCATTCTATTTCTACAAATTTTAGTTTCGTGGTGAGAAGTATGGGCATTCTCTATTGCACAAAGTTAGTTTGGTGGCGCGAATTAGCTATCGCAACGGCCAAATTCTTAGTGGAGAAAAAATATTGCGACGATGTCTCCCTCAAGGTGGTGAGAGTCTATTTCAACAAAACACTTTGTTTTGGCGACTAAGGCTTCACGCAACACTACATTTATCGTGGTAAATTACCTATTTCCACGTTAAATAAAAACAAAATAGGGAAACAAAAATACGGGCATTGAATTAAAATGTTCTACGTAAAATATGTTTATTTACACAAAATCATAGTTCTCATAGCTATTTATAATATATACTAATGAAATTCTCGTACAATATGGATCAAGTGAAGATCAAATCAAACTGAAATGTATTGTAGGAACGTGATGTAGCAGTGCAGCTATTTTTTTCCATCAGAAGTTTGATTGCCGTCCTGCAATCAATAGTAAAAAAAGAAAGTTAAGTTCATGTCCCTAGATAGAACATATCTGTTGTTTGATTAAGTTGTGAGTCTAGTCAGCAACAACACATGCTGAAACATAAGAAGCAGCAGACTATAGTGTGTGGATGAAGCAAAAACAGTTGTTGTAACTCAACAAAGCCACAACCCATAGTGAAACATAAACTACAGCAAGTATATAGGGTGGGTGCAGCAACTCTATAGTGTGGGTGAAGCAAAAATAGAATGTACTAGTACCGAATTATACAAGTTTGTGACTTACAAATGCTTTAAACATTCGAGTAGACTGTAACGTGCTGTGCGGAGGAATTATTTTCTTAGCAGAGCTGTTTGCAAGTGATGTTTGCTGGTTTGGCTTCTTAAACGTCTGCAAAAACAAAGTGCACTATTAGCAACACAAGTAAACAACTAAATCTTACGAGTTTGCAAGCGTATGACTATCATCACCTGAAGTGTAGTCGTCTTCTGTTTTTCCATCTGTGCGGAGAACTCTTCAAACTTTTCCTGCAACTGTGAGTTAAATTGTGCAAGCAAGTTTTTTCAAATTCTTGTCTTGAGTTTCTCTCCAACTCCATGATTTTTTCCCTTTGAGCAAGCTCTTCCATTAACCTC
The DNA here is from genome assembly GCA_028641055.1 of Alopecurus myosuroides. NCBI lineage: Eukaryota > Viridiplantae > Streptophyta > Magnoliopsida > Poales > Poaceae > Alopecurus > Alopecurus myosuroides. The sequence goes on from CM054063.1 coordinate 277,687,467, forward strand.
GCCTCAAGATTTTCTCTCTCAGTCCGCTCTAAATTAATCTTCTCTTCCATGCTTGCACGTTCATCTAGTAACTTCTGTTCTAAACTAGTGACCTGCTGGGTGAGCTGGGAGTTTACTTTTTGGGTCTCTGCCGTAGCACGAGCTTGCTCCTCAACCTGCAACTTAAATCTCTGAGAACTACTTTGCACCTTGGCCATGTATCTGAACCCACGAGGCTGCGATGACTTGCAATCAACGATTTCTTTATATGCTTTCTAGAAAATATTGATTCTTTGTTCAGCTGAAACTGGAACATCAATTTCCTTTGATCTGTTTTCAATCTCTTTACATGATGTGTCCTGATTATGAAAAAACTCTCAAATCAGATGAAGAAACATTCAAGATGGAGAACAGTAAATATGTTTAGAGTAGCTTCTAAGTCAGTTTACTCACGTAAACATCCTTGGACTCTGTGGTAGTCCATGTTTCATTCTTTGTGTGGGTCAGTTTCCAGAGAGCAACACAATCTGGCTCTTCTCCAGTTTCCGAATTCATCTGCAAGTAGTGCAACAATTAGATGCTATAAACATTAAAGCACAGTGAACACCGACGCATGCATAGTGAGTAGGCCCATACATTCTCAAAACTGAGTTGAGAGTAGGATTTTGATCCTACTCTGTGTTTTGTCTTCAGCTGCATACGGTTTTCCGTGTTCTTTTGGCTGAGTTCCTGCTCATTCAGTTATAAAAGAAAACTTGTCAGACAATCCATTTCATGATAGTACTAAATTCGCAAACAGGGAGTATAGAAATAACCCGGAATTTCGGATCAGTGCCAAAGTACTCGATCAGCCATTCCCACTCTTCTTGTTGTAAATCTTCTGGTTTAACTGCCCTTCTGGCATCATCTGTTTTGTATGCCTTGTAAGTGCTTCTTAGGTTTCCTCGCCAGCCTCTATATCGCTCTTTTGCAAGTTTAAGAATTTTTTCGGCTGTTTCTGCTGTATCTTCCATTTCATATATGTCCTGTAATGCGTAGAACAAACAAATAGACTTAGTTTAGTAATAGTTCATTAATTATGGACGAAAAAACAGACAACACATGTGAGAAAGGTTGTACTCACCAACATATCTGTGACGATGAGTCGATGGATGTCAGGGTGAATGTCTGACCACCTCCTCACTCCAATAATTGGTAACCTTCTTTTCATTATGATTACCATGTCATCCTTGAATGAACAGTTGTTCATTCCTACTGGACCGTCCAATGTATCAGAGAAATCAACACCTAGCTTTGCAGATCCATTGGCATGACGCTTCTTATTGGCTTTGAAACCTTTTACTACACCTCACCCTTTCTTCTTGTGTATGTCATCGCCTACATCCCAAAACACATACAAAGAAAAAATTTATTTTGTAGTTGATTGTAAAAAATTAGGACATAGATGTAAAAAAATAGCTAGTACCGTCTTGTAGCACCGGGCGATAGCGGCGAGCATGGGAAGGCCATTCAGTAAGGGCACACATGTCAGTTTCAGACACAACAGTGTTAGATTGTTCAGTTCCTGTTTCAGGGTTAACATTTGTACTGAATCAGCAATCGTGGTTTTTATGCATTATAACAAATCTTAGACAAAGCTTAAATTTCAAAAATAAATTACCACATCTACGTTTTCCCTGAGTTCTTTTATATTCTTGTAAACTTTCAACCCTTGTCATGTTGACAGATCCTTTCTTTATTACTGAACATGTTAATAATAAATGGACAAAGCATTAGCATTGTGCACAATTCAGAAACCTGATTAAGAATTAATGAACTTGTGTACCATTGCTAAAGGAGAAATCGGTATCTTCTGTTTCGTTTGAAGCTTGTTCCTCATCGGTTGCATCCCTAACTGCATGTTTATCAAAATTGTGGATTAGGTAAGGAATGCATAAAAATGTTACCGGAAAAATATTTATTAAAGTCTGTATTGAAGGAGTTGCGCGTTGGAGATTTGGGATGAAAGTATAACCTGTGAGAGTGATCGGCCGCTTCTTTCTGGTGGATCCAATTCCATCATCAAGCAGAGACTCTTTTGTTGCAATATCGACGGTGGCCTTCTCCCTAAACACACACAGGTTGATCTTCTTATCATTATAGTGCCTGCGTACCAATGGATCCAAATCACTAACATGGTCGATGGGAACAAGTTTTCCTTTCCCATGGCCATTATTTAGCCTGCAGTATAGGTAGTGATGCGCGCCATTGAAGCCAACTTTTTCAATCAAATTGATAAATTCCATATAGCAGATGTCGTTCGGTTCCATGTCTGCTTCCAGAACTTTCTTGTTTTTATCATCATCTTCGTAGAAAAGGCCAACTTTCCAAATAGGCTCGGTCGTCTACAGTTAGATAGAAGGAAAAAAAATGAGAACCCAAATAATCAGTGAGTTAGCATATCTGAAATAAAAGAATAGTTACATGGTATTATTCACAAAGATAACGAGCCTCCCATCGTCAATACGATTAACCACAGCACGGCAAACTAAAATCACACATGAAATTCAGATACACATATGATCGACTAGGTGTTCATACACGGATTTACGCTTCGAGCAGAGGAAGAACAGAGAATAACACAGAGAAGAACAGAGAATAACAACCAATATCGAGACCATAGAAGAAACGGCGAGATCACGGAGACGGACGAGAAGCAGATTAGAAAGGAATAACCTGAGAGGTTTCGTTTTCCATGGACTCCGATGGCGACGTCGACATGTCGAGCGTTGTGAACATGATGAGGGCAATCAGATCTAATCGAAACAGGCGGCCCGTAGAATATGCAATCGCGAAACAGGACGGGCCTCGTGCACTTATGAATAGACTATAGCGGGAAATTTAAAGTGACTGCTTTTCTTTTTTGGTGGGAACACAAAATTTCGCAGAGACTAGGCGTTTTAGCGGGAGCTTTTAAATTTTTTTGGTGGGACATCGCATTAGAGCAACCACAACGCCTTGGCGCTAATTGAGCAGTTAAACAATGCATGCAAGCGCCGGCTGCCTAGAAGGCATATTTTGCATTGAGTTTCTAGGCGTCAGGCTCTTAACTAGGTGACAATGACATAAAAACGATCGGGATTGAGGGAAAACTGATGGGATTTATTCCCTAGAGCTTACAAAGTAGGATTGAAAACATGTGGAAGTCTCACATGAGTCATGTAATGTCACTGAACAATTATTTCATGCATCTAATTAGCTGCCGCCGCCTTGTTTATTTCTGCAAACTTCAAATTACCACTGAAAATATAACGAAGACAAGTAATCTTCATTGCAGATGCAGACTTCAGAGGGTTTTGTTGATCAATGTACTCAAGCACATCGCTGTTGGCACTACGATAATTACAGACATTCATATGTTCATGATCCGATGAGAATGTCCAGGTTGGCAGACTACGTACTACAACCAGGGCGACACCACCCGCATCACAATCTTCACGTCCAAGTGGCGGTTACGGGTGCTCCTAAGTGTAATAAGAAGAGCTTGCTTTTCATATAAATGCTTGCCTTCAAGGAACTCCCGCCATGCATTCCTGCCAAACATAATGCGGTCGTCCTTGTCCGTGTTGTATGGAACGGTGGTGAACGCCTCTGATGATCCGAGGCATAGCCCAGCATTGCCTGAAGACGGAATGCCAGCACTGTCCGCTATGGACTGAGGTAGTTTCTGGATTTTGAACGTGTGGATGAAAGACAAAAAGAAGTAGGTCATTGTAAGTCACACGTTGTAAGCATAAATTGTGTTGAAAAACAAAAATAGCATTGGCACCATACGTACCATCTCATATCTGGCCACATTTGTCCACGTAAAACAAGTCACGTATGGCACTCCAATGTACTCATATTTTGGGGGTAGAATCTCATGGACGTGGTCCTTCTCATCGTCATCAAGATCAGCTCTCTAGGAGAAGATGTTGGAAGAGTTGAATGGGTCATCCTTATCCATGGACTGCTGACCCGTGGACTCCTCATCCGTGGACTCCTCATCAGTCCTGGAATCTGGGTCAGTTTCATTGCCTGTACTAGCGACATGGTCGTACAAGTAGTGCCTGCGTCACATGTCCAGCTTGAACACCTCGACAGTGAGCAAGGCGTCGCCGTCGTAACTAAAGAGGAGGAAACTGCCGCGCTGCAGGAAGTAATATTGGGCGAACTGGTCCCATCCGCGCCCGAGGAAAATGCGGTCAGCTGCATCGAACATCACATCCATGTCTCAGTTCTTGCTACTCGGATTGTCCGCCTCACGCAGCTTCAGTTCACGTGGTTCACGGCCCTTCAGCAACTCCACAAACTTTTTAGGCAGCATCTGCAGCAATACGAAAGTTAAATAGATGGAAAAGAGTGCTTACAACAAATAAGATTACTGTTTGATGATGGATGAGTACTATAAAAAATGTAAACAAGTAGTACCGAGTAATCAGTTGTACTAAATCTTAGTTGAGCAATCAGGGTGTTTGCCACATTATTTCAAAAATATGAACTCTCAGTGGGAGCTGAAATTTACCATATCGAGTGAACATATTCATGAAGAGCACTTGAGCTACTAAAACTCATCTACTAGACCTTAATTTGATTCACAAATTTAACTAGCTACAGGCTCATAGCTCAGACACTCTGTCGGACTAAATAACTGAAGTGGTGGTGTGCGTCGATGAAGCGTACCAGTTTGTCCGATGTAGCGTCTTGCACGACGGAGTAGAACTCAAAGTCTGCCAACTCCATCTTAACAGATCCCTCTGTTCATCATATAAACGAAATGCAACTCAATTTCCGGCTACATATAGAATCGAAAATTGACATTTTGGTGATAGAGTGCACATACTGAATGCCGCGTTGTATTGCATGCGGCAACTGCTCAGGTCGAACATCTTTACTGTGATGACATTGCGGTCGTCGTAACTACAGATCAGAATAAAGCCTCTCTGCAGTTTGTAGGTCCGGGCGAAACACTCCAGCCACGCTTGAGGAACATGCGGCCAGTGCTGTCCAATCACACATCAACGTCCCACGTGGTGCTACGCCGATGGCCGACCTCAAGCAGCTTCAATGCACGGGGTTTACGGTCCCCCAGCAAGTCTGCGAACTTCTTAGGCAGTGACTGCAGCAGAGGATAGAGCAATCCATGGACATCATTACACCTATCTGACTAAAATGACACCTAAACTGAGTACAATACCTGTTTGTCCGATGAAGCATCATCTACATAAGCGAGGAACTCGCAGTCCATCGTATACAAACCCGCATGTTGATCATACAAAAAAGTCTGACTTCAGTTACATTTAGCAGACGTGCCAAAACATCAGAGGTTAAGAAACATGAAGGTTCACTAGAAATTTAGGACTAAATGCAGTCTAGCAGCATCAAGGTTCAGAGACATTCATACAGGTGCAATTTAAATTTGACATGCATTCAAGAATTTCATGGAAGTACGGAACTTTAGTTAATAATGGAGAAAATCAATTGATCAAGGTTGAGAGCGAACTAAATTAGTCATTCTAGTGCCATTTGTATCGATACATAGCACAATCGTACCGTCGTTCACACCATATACTACCTAAGGAAGCAAGCACTGGTGTCGCAGGGGATGATGTGAAGAACAGCCTAATTCAGAAAAGAAAATCTACTAGTATGACAAGGAAATGGTCTGCCGACAATCAATTGTACTACTTTAGCAAATTAATTGAAATAGTTTCTGGTCCAAAAAATGGCTCACATCAATTGTCCTGCTGAAGAGTAAAAATGAAAATTACTAAAAATAGCTACTGAACCTAAAAAGGGGTCAAGTCAAATGTACTGCTGAAGAGTAAAAAGGGAAATTACTAAAAATAGGTACTGGTCCTAGATAGGCCAGTGTGAGTACCAGAGGTCTTACTTTCAACATCACTAATTACCTACCTAGAAAAAGGCACACACAACAACAGCTACCAACACCAATTGGGCACCTGGAACTATCAAAATTACATGAAGGTAGAGTGCAACATCTCAATCAGATGCATGTAAGTACCATCTACTTGAGTAATAAACGTGTAACAGACAAATCAATCATGAATGACATCAAACATAAATACGTGCTACCATCTATATCTAGCACAAGATTTCACGTTTCTTTCCTGTCTAGACAAGTAGGACACTGGTAAACTTAAAGAAAATTAGTGTTTGAACTGAAATCGTTCTGCAATGCATCCAGAAGAGAAGAAGTTCTAACCTGAATGCCACCCGCGATGGATCAGTGGTGAATCGACGCGCCGTGGGTCAATCTACATCGCGATGACGAGACGGGCGACGACGGCAGTCGAGTGAATGCGGCGGCCCAGAGAGGGATACTGATCGAGGGTCAGAGAGGTCGAGAGATGGATGGCGGCGGCGGTGTCGGTGAACTGCGGAAAAAGGGTTTTCTTGAAGCAAATATCTGTAGGTACACAAAGAGGAGGAGTGCGAACTTGACGTGACAATACGAGAGAAAGATGACATCTATAGTACTTGGGCCCACCTGTAAGTCTTTTACCACAAAAGGTGGGTACATTTCCGCGGGGCAGTTGCCATTTTTATGGTTCCTATCTGAACTGCCACCGAGTCGTCTCCCCTCCCCTGCTTTCTCCTATGTTTCTCCACTGCCCTCTTGATCTTCGTCCTGCGCCACGCCATGGAGCAGCCAGACAAGCTTTCCACTACTTTTTGTAATTAATGGCTATCAGACCAATGGTGTTTTCACTTTTAGAAATGTTGGTACAAAAGTATTCCATGCCCAATTATTTTGGTAAACAACCGTATTGACCGCTTGTAATAACCGCGCCCAATCTTATGTCGTAGCCGTTTTCGGGCATTTTCGGTCGAGAATATAGTTTCCTGCCACCTAGGATGCCTGGAAAACTGTAGAGATGAGAATGTAAGTCACACTTGGCCATGTGGGCCCACACAAAATGTTTGAATCCTTGCAGGACTTGTATGGTGCCGTCGTTGTGTTGGGTGGCATCGAACCACCGGACTTTAACCGGGACGATTCTCGCCGCTTCTCGCTTGCATGCCAGCCTCGACACATGGCATCCTTCCAACCCACTCCCTCAGACTCACTCCACACGCAACATTGCACCTTGTTACCCCTGGCCATGAGTGGGAGATGCGTGATCTGATTTATTGCCTTCGAACGCGTAAGAAACGGCCGAAAACGTGGATTTCCTTGGCCAACTTGTTGTTTCCCATGCCCAAATTTGAAAACATGGTGCATTCCAAGAACCTCACTTCATTTCCACAACATTGCATGTTTGGGATCTCAAAAAGCCGCTTCCATTCTCAAGTTGCTTACCAATCTTATGTCGTAGCCGTTTTCGGGCATTTTCGGTCGAGAATATAGTTTCCTGCCACCTAGGATGCCTGGAAAACTATAGACATGAGAATGTAAGTCACACTTGTCCATGTGGGCCCACACAAAATGTTTGAACCCCATTGCAGGACTTGTATGGTACCGCCATTGCGTTCGGTGGCGTCGAACCATCGGAAGTTAACCGGGATGATTCTCGCCGCTTCTCGCTTGCATGACAGCCACGACACATGGCATCCTTCCAACCCACTCCCTCAGGCTCACTCCACATGCAACATTGTACCTTGTTACCCCTGGCCATGAGTGGGAGATGCGTGATCTGGTTTATTGCCTTCGAACGCGAAAGAAACGGCCAAAAACGTGGATTTCGTTGGCCAACTTGTTGTTTCCCATGCCCAAAGTTGAAAACATGGTGCATTCCAAGAACCTCACTTCATTTCCACAACATTGCATGTTTGGGATCTCAAAAAGCCGCTTCCATTCTCAAGTTGCTTACCATTCTTATGTCGTAGCCGTTTTCGGGCACTTTCGGTCGAGAATATAGTTTCCTTCCACCTAGGATGCCTGGAAAACTGTAGAGATGAGAATGTAAGTCACACTTGGCCATGTGGGCCCACACAAAATGTTTGAACCCCATTGCAGGACTTGTATGGTGCCGTCGTTGCGTTGGGTGGCGTCGAACCAGCGGACGTTAACCGGGACGATTCTCGCCGCTTCTCGCTTGCATGCCAGCCTCGACACAATGGCTTCCTTCCAACCCACTCCCTCAGACTCACTCCACATGCAACATTTCACCTTGTTACCCCTGGCCATGAGTGGGAGATGCGTGATCTGGTTTATTGCCTTCGAACACGAAAGAAACGGCCGAAAACATGGATTTCCTTGGCCAACTTGTTGTTTCCCATGCCCAAAGTTGAAAACATGTTGCATTCTAAGAACCTCACTTCATTTCAACAACATTGCATGTTTGGGATCTCAAAAAGCCGCTTCCATTCTCAAGTTGCTTACCAATCTTATGTCGTAGCCGTTTTCGGGCACTTTCGGTCGAGAATATAGTTTCCTTCCACCTAGGATGCCTGGAAAACTGTAGAGATGAGAATGTAAGTCACACTTGGCCATGTGGGCCCACACAAAATGTTTCAACCCCATTGCAGGACTTGTATGGTGCCGCCGTTGCGTTGGGTGGCGTCGAACCACCGGACGTTAACATGGACGATTCTCGCCGCTTCTCGCTTGCATACCAGCCTCAACACAATGGCATACTTCCAACCCACTCCCTCAGACTCACTCCACATGCAACATTGCACCTTGTTACCCCTGGCCATGAGTGGGAAATGCGTGATCTGGTTTATTGCCTTCGAACGCAAAAGAAACAGCCGAAAACGTGGGTTTCCTTGGCCAACTTCTTGTTTCCCATGCCCAAAGTTGAAAACATGCTGCATTCCAAGAACCTCACTTCATTTCAACAACATTGCACATTTGTGATCTCAAAAAGCCGCTTCCATTCTCAAGTTGCTTACCAATCTTATGTCGTAGCCGTTTTCGGGCACTTTCGGTCGAGAATATAGTTTCCTTCCACCTAGGATGCCTGGAAAACTGTAGAGATGATAATGTAAGTCACACTTGGCCATGTGGGCCCACACAAAATGTTTGAACCCCATTGCAGGACTTGTATGGTGCCGCCGTTGCGTTGGGTGGCGTCGAACCACCGGACGTTAACCGGGACGATTCTCGCCGCTTCTCGCTTGCATGACAGCCTCGAGACAATGGCATCCTTCTAACCCACTCCCTCAAACTCACTCCACATGCAACATTGCACCTTGTTACCCCTGGCCATGAGTGGGAGATGCGTGATCTGGTTTATTGCCTTCGAACGCGAAAGAAACGGCCGAAAACGTGGATTTCCTTGGCCAACTTGTTGTTTCCCATGCCCAAAGTTGAAAACATGGTGCATTCCAAGAACCTCACTTCATTTCAACAACATTGGACGTTTGGGATCTCAAAAATCCGCTTCCATTCTCAAGTTGCTTACCAATCTTATGTCGTAGCCGTTTTCGGGCACTTTCGGTCGAGAATATAGTTTGCTTCCACCTAGGATGCCTAGAAAACTGTAGAGATGAGAATGTAAGTCACACTTGGCCATGTGGGCCCACACGAAATGTTTGGACCGCATTGCAGGACTTGTATGGTGTTGCCGTTGCGTTGGGTGGCGTCGTACCGCCGGACGTTAACCGGGACGATTGTCGCCGCTTCTGGCTTGCATGGCAGCCTCGACACATGGCATCCTTCCAACCCACTCCCCTCAGACTCACTCCACATGCAACATTGCACCTTGTTACCCCTGGCCATGAGTGGGAGATGCGTGATCTGATTTATTGCCTTCGAACGCGAAAGAAACAGCCGAAAACGTGGATTTCCTTGGCTAACTTGGTGTTTCCCATGCCCAAAGTTGAAAACATGCTGCATTCCAAGAACCTCACTTCATTTCAACAACATTGCACGTTTGGGATCTCAAAAATCCGGTTCCATTCTCAAGTTGCTTACCAATCTTATGTCGTAGCCGTTTTCGGGCACTTTTGTCGAGAATATAGTTTCCTTCAACCTCACTTCATTTGGTGTTCAATTTCCGCCATTTATCTGCAAAAAATATGTAAAAACAACTATACAAAAAGAAACCCTAGATTCACACGTGCACCTTGCGTCATAGGGAGAGCAAAAGGGGAACTCCTTAAATAGACGGTTTGACGCATATCCACTTCCTTCCTTCCTCTGTCTCTGCAACAACTTTTCCCCAAAAAACGCATCCTCCCCTCCACTTCCACAGCAAACCCCTCGACGGTTCCCCTGCCCTTCCCATCCGCCATGAAGAGATCACGGGAATTCTTCGACACCGAGGAAGATCAGGAGGTGGCGTCCGTCGTCGGCGAGCCGTCTTCTGCTGTCAGCCCAGTCGCGGCCAGCTCTGGCACTGGGACTGCTGCTTCCGGTGAGGCCACGCCTGTGGATGCGGCGGTCCGTGATGTCTCTTCAGAGATAGATCGGAACAAGACGCTGAGCAGGGACGTAGAAGATGGACCATCCCACGCTGCCGTGCCATATGACCTCGAGGCGGCGTACAAGGAGATAGAGGACAGGTACGACGAAGCAGCTGAATACGCCATGTGGGGGCACGTCTCCGCTAAGCCGACCACCGCTCCGACTGCCGCGCCGACCGCTGCGCCGACTGCCGCGCCGACGGAGGTACATCCCTTTTACAAAACTAGATCTAGTTTTAGTGAACTTGCTATGGTTAGTATGTGATATCCAGGGTTCCCAGCGGTAGTACAAGCTCGAATCAACCATTGTTTTTATGTTCAACTGCCCTTGAGTTCTCGTGATTTGGGTATGAACTGAACTGAAGCATTCCTTCAATTGCACATGAATCTACTGTTCTTTCTATCTTAAACTGCCGATGAGTTTTAGTACCCAAATTGTTTAGTAATATCCGGGCTTTGGTAATTTGGGTATGAACAGAACCATCCCTTGAACTAAATGAGTAGCAGATAAACAAGTCTTCGTACATATAAACAATTGCATATCAATTCATAGACGGCTACAATTGCATATCAATTTTTATTTCGAAGATATAGTGGCCTTGTATAGATAGAAATTGTATTTTTGATAGTGCCCTTGTATTCACAGACAGTGGGAGTAGATCGATTTTGCTTTCTAAATTTATTATTTTATTCCTCAAGTGTTCTTTACATTTTTTTCAAATGCCATTTTATAGCTCTAGATGTAATAATTTTAACTGCAACTTAATATGTCATGTTGTAATAATTGTATCCCAATTTATGGTGTTACAATCTTTTTTGGGTTGCAATGATCTTCACATTATTTCAACTGCAATTTCATATCTCATTTTGTAATAATTGTACACTATGTACTTTATTTTAATAAAATTCAATGAATATAGCTTGGGTAATTAGATCCGCAAGATTTTAATTATCTGATTTTGTTATGAAATACTGGGCTAAGTATAGATTGTACATTTCATATCCATTCAACTGTTGGAGTAGCAGATAAACAGGTCTTCGTACATGCCTTCAATTGCATATCAATTCATAGACAGCTTCAATTGCATATGAATGTACATATCATGTATCTTTGATGGAACACAACCCAACTATTGCGCAATTCTCCCCAAAAAAAATTTGTACTAATGATTATCGGAGATGATCAAACTAGGTGTTTCAGAATTTAGTGATGTAGGTAATTCATGGAGTACTAGCCGATAGAGATACTCAAAAGAATATGTAACATGCATTTTTCCAGAATTCTTTTATTGCTACAAACAACATATACTACGTACCTTCGTTATTTTATACAACTATACAAGGCCACTAACTTAATTCCTAAATACCATGAAAAGAAAGCCAACTTTTAAATAGCAGAAACAATTATGTGAATAAACTCTTGTGTTCTATGCTAATTAAATATTTTGTATGTGGGCATCTTACTCTATGGTTGCATGGCACATTCACATCAATGAGCACCATTCTATGTGGTAGAATCCAAATCAATTTCTCTTTGGAAGAGATAGCGGCCTTGTATACATAGAAATTGTATTTTTGATAGTGGCCTTGTATTCAAAGAAAGAGGGAGTAGATCGATTTTGCTTTCTAATTTTATTCTTTTATTCCTCAAGTGTTCTTTACATTTTTTCAAATGCCATTTTATATCTCATCATGTAATAATTAGAACTGCAACTTCATATGTAATGTTGAAATAATTGTATAGTGTGTTATCATCCTAGATTCTCCTATTTATGGTGTTACAGCCTTTTTTGGGTTGCAATAATCTTCACATTATTTCAACTGCAATTTCATATCTCATTTTGTAATAATTGTACACAGTAGCTTTTAGGTTAATTAAACGTGCATGCCCACATGGATTCTAATTATATGATTTGGTTATGATATACTGGGTTTAGTATAGGTTTTACATTTCATATCCATTTGAATTCTTCGGCAATAAATGATATCAAAGTTAAAAACGAATGAGGAACTTCAGTTTTCATTTAACATATTGGCTTATTGCATTTTAGGAGCCGAGAGTTGAAGAAGAGTCATTTGATGGGGGACTGGCTATGTCAGATGGTTATGGTTCTCTGGATGGAGGCTCTGGAGAAGACTCTGGAGAAGATGATAAAGATGTTGAAGAAGAGTCTCCAAGATCACCAAATGTTGATGAAAAATCAGCATGCTCAGTCCATGTCTCCAATCTGGTGATACTTCAGCTTAACGAGAAAAAGGGGTTGCACACCGACAAGGTTCTTCAAGCTGTGGTAACGCCGAACCAGCGACCATCGTCTTTCATGGTTTCACGTGTACTCCTTAGCAAGTTGGGTAATACTAACTGGCGCATTGTCCAGTCTCACCAAGAGGGAGACACCGCGCATCTTTACATCAAGATGCGTAAAAAGGACGTGCTAAGGTGTCACGGGAAGAGGTACGAGTGGATGGGAGAACAAGTCACCTTCCGTAAGGTGAATTCCCTCATTCCACTCAGACCTGATCCCATGGAAGCTGGCCCAGTTGACAAGATCTTCTAAGTTGTGCCTATGAAGACAATGTTTCTTTTGTTTAAACTATGTGTTGCTTCCCGTAATACTGCATGATGAACTATGTGAAACATTATGTCCTTTTTATGTTATCGTTTTACAGAACTTATTAATATTGTTAAAGAGTTGTTTCTTTTTTCGTGGGTACGCAATTGGGAACCTGATTTTTATAGGAGATAGTGGTTTGAGTACATGAACTTGACAGTTCGTTGCGAGCAACACTATCACTTACACCACTCCACACCGGCTAGTCCGAGAACTGCCCCACAGACGCAAAAACCAAACACAAGAGAAGGCCTTTGCTAAACAGAGATCAGAGCCGCGTCGCCACCAATGCTGGTGCCTCTTAGGAATAACAAACTCCATCTTGACATCCCTAGTCGACGCACCACCCAAAGGAGAAGGGTGGCATGACTAGTTCTGCCTCGAGGAGGGACCGACTCGAACACCGCCAGCGAGGGAGAGTTGTCATTGAGTTCAAACCAGAGTTCACGTAACATAATTTGCATTAGTAATTAGATATAGAACTTACAATATGAACAAAAGTACCAAGATTGCATAGCTCAAAGCGTGCCGCAAGAGCGACATACTACATACTACTCGAATAATTTTCATCGACACTGAAACATAAACTCTAATTACAAGGACCAAAATTAGCATACTACGCCGCAACAAGTGATCTAGTACCAAGTGCGGTTCGCCCTCGCCCTCCATGATCTGCCTCCCTCTCCGGTCTTCTTGGCGTCACTCATGGGCTTGAGCACACAGTACAACTCTAGGGAGAGGAACCCATCAATTGCATCATAGGTGATGTGTTCCATGTCTAGTTTCTTGTTGTCCCAGTAGTTGTGCCACCGATAATCCTTCTTCTTCATGTCTTTGTAGCACGGATCAATAAGTTTTACTGCCATGGTAGCCATTCCAACTTTCTCTTCGTTGAACACATCAAAGTATAGATCTTGGATATCCTCGTAATTTTCATATGGAATAGAAAAATTCCAGGTTATCGCAAGCACTTTCTTGTCATTGGTGGTGTCAACACTTGCTAATTTGACGCCGCCAAAACGAAAAAGATCAGCGAGCGTTGCAGATTGCCACCAGTCACCACTGAAGTACACAAGTAACAAGAGTTTAGAAAAGTACTAGTAGCACCAATCACAACAACCAGGAATAACAAAATAGCAATCACAAGAACATCTAGATGAGTACTAGTTGCAGAAAACAAGAGGAAAAATATCTTTTACCTGGAGTGATGGTACACCAGCACATGGCGGCGGAAGGCAAGCTGAAGAACGGCGATCTTTTTCTCTATCTCCGACTTGTGGGATGTGTACTCGAAATCCAGGCCCATGAAACTTTCTTCTCCACTATCAATCCACTGCTGGTACATGTCTATGATTCGCTGCACCTCGGCGGGGTCGTTGGTGTAGGTGACGTCGATGGTTTCCTCGCCGTGGATGGGGACCTTCAACATGCGGCAGAAATACTTCTCTTCATCCATGCTTGGAAGAAGAAGAGAGGGGAGCGGTTGGAAGAAGAAGAGAGTGGAGTGGAGCGGTTGGAAGAAGAAGAGAGTGGAGAATACGAGTGGAAAACAGAGAAGAACAGGGGAGTATTAATATTAATTGTGGAAAGAGCAGAGTCGAACTGGTTTCCGTGTGAAATCGATAGAAAAAAAATGGGAAACACCTATGCCGTGTGGGTACATAGACGCAAGGTTGTACAAAGCAGTCACTTGTTTGTGGGCCTAAACTAATAAACCTCATTTTAATTTACAAAACTTACACTATAGCCATCGCGGCCCACGAATTGTCCCATCAAACCCAGCTACCTAGTCTACGCCACGGCCTGACCTAAGGCAGCGAGTTATTATTCTCCCTTGGCAGTAAACCTCCTCGCTGACACGCCTCCCTCGCCACGTGTTCGCCGCCGCCAGCCCTGCCGCACAACTTTGACCAAGAAGTAGTCTACCGGCGCACGCTCCACTTCGACCATGGCGCCAAGCAAAGACGTGCCAACTCGATCTTACGCACTTGATCGTGATTATCACATCAGATCTGATGGTTTTCATTCTTTTTTCTCGCAGTGTCCAGTTTGTTTTGACAAACTCGGGATGTGTGGCAGTGAGACCATGACTACTGATTATTTCGTCATAACCCTTGTAGAGGGATTTGAGGAGAATACGGTAAGGATTCTAATCTACTCATGTACAAATGGGATTTAATTTTTTGTGTGGTTATTCACATGTAATATACGTAGCATATCTACCGGTCCTAATACTCATTGTGTCGTGTGTTAATCATTCATGTAATATACGTAGCTGATCTAGCTAGCAAAAATTTTGTGAGTGTGATCTCTATTATTTATGGACGTGTGTTTCTTTTATCAAGTACCTACATGCAATTTTGATACTTGAAGGGTACCATTCTGAAACTATGAGTGCATGTTCAGTTATTTGCAGTACAATACTATTGCTTCAATGTCCAATTATAGGAAAAAGTACAAATAGCTAATCTTGTAGGATATATATCTACTTATAGTAAATCCAATTTACTACTGGTCCATAATGTAGTAAAATACATGCTCTTATTTAGGTGATCCCCTGCTACATTAGAACTTATTTCCTAAACATGCATGCTGTTCTCCCATTGGAGAACACAAGTTGTCAAGCAACACTGAAAACCAATGAAGGTTTCTCATTCATTGTTGAGCTTACCAACATTGATGGGATAATCTTTTTGAATGGAGAATATTGGAAATAATTTAGCAGAGTTTACAAATTAAAGGTTGGTACGGAGATAATATTCAAAACTGACACACGTTGAGGCCAAACTGAGGTCATAACTGGAAATGACCCAATCATCCATCCATGTAAGTTCTTACTTAATTCAAAAAATTATGTTGTGCACATAAACATGACTATATTACTTGGTTGCGGCATGTGTACTCCACTTATATCAGGCGTATTAAATTTTTACAGCATACTACCAGATGTCCCCTGAGAGGCGTCACATTGTTGACTCACTCTCTAGCACTGATGGGACCATGATTAACTGGAGGATGATGGAGACGGTGATCGACGCTGTTGAAAACTTGGATTACACTATTCTGTTCCACAGAGCTGGAGAGTATGAGGAAGCAGAACTGGTTGTCGGAGTGCTGCATACTCTGAATTGGACAAACAGCGAGAACTTCAATAAACACGTGGTAAATCTTTAAGAACACATCTTCTCTTATGCGCAAAGTAATACGTGTACACTTGTTCTATTTTCCTTTCTTTTAACATGATTATTTTCCGCTAGCTTTTCTCTTGACTTTAAGTCTTTGCATGCAACAGAAAATCCCAAGCCGTCTGATTCCTGCACATATGGAAAGAAATGGTACCATCACTATTGTTTGCTACCCGAAAACTGAGGTGACATCGACATATTCAATTTCTGAGCTTGATGGTCGTTTGTGCGTCAGCGGGTGGAAAGAGTTCATGGCGAAGGAAAGTCATCTCAAGCAGGGTGACAAGATGCTGTTCTTGCTATACCAGGGCACTGAAAGGCTTTACTTGTTTGCTACCCATGTCCCTGAAATTGGTCTGTAATAGGAATGCAGTGATGATGGTTTCTGTGTGCAACTATATGCATGCAGCCCCGTTGCTACAATAAAAAACTGTGTTAAGACTCTATATTAGATTGCCGAATTCTCACACAATTTAAAAGTTATGTTTTTTTAGTTCTACTACTTGCATGATGTGATTTTGTTTTTTATGCTGAGGTTTACCATTTTTTTCTTTACTTTATTGAATTTTATGACTCATATAAATGTAAACAAGGGTGCAAACCACGCATGCCCAATGGGAAAAATATCCAGTGATACTAGCCCCTTGTTCTCCCATGGTACCATTTAAAAAAATCAACTATAGATGTTTCATAAAATTCCAGAAAAAAATATTAATGTTCCCAAAGAATCTGTCTACATCATGTTAAAAAAAAATCAGGTCCAAATTCGACCTACACATTGAGAAACAAAAAGTACAAATCAGCAAAAATGCACTATATATTCACATTTGGATTTGTCTTTTTTGTTAGTCAATATTACTTTCATATCTGGACACAAAATTATTACACATTGTAGAAACTTTTCATGTGAACACTCATGATTCTTTCTAGATTTTTTTGAATCACCCAAACTTCATTTATTCGAAACGGTACCATGGGAGCAAGCAAAAGGGCTAGTATCACAGGATATTCTCCCCATGCTCTAGCGAAGTAGGCCGAATCGCCGCTATATTAATATAGCAATCACCCGGTAAAACAGTTTTGATACAACGCCGGCTGAGGAGACAACCAATAAACGCCAAAGAAGAAAAGAAAAGGAGACATAAGCGGATCGACGAAACGATAAGGACCCGCAACCGCTGCGCCCACCTACAAACTACCACCACACTTCTAACACCGGGACGTCAAGTACCAATCAACACCTTCAACAAGGATAGTCGCGCTTCTAGGGTTTCCCCCGGCACATCGGGGCGGCGGATGCAGGGTAGACACGATGCCCTTCATGAAGGGAGGATGCCACCCGATGGCGACACCGCTCTAATGTCGGTACTCCGACAGGGATTTATCCCAAACACACCCTCACCACCATCCCTGACGATCCATCGCCTAGGTGCCCCGCAAAGGCGAGCCTCGCAACCACCGGACGAACCGACCACAAGCATGCGCCACCACGGTGCAACAACATTTAACCAGGATGAGGGAATCAAATGTGGTGGGCACGATTTATCATTGGCTTGATCATTAAGGACCAATTTATGAAATATCAAATGTGGAGGCACGGTTCACATAATTAAATTTTGAGGAAAACCATTTATACTCTAATTTAATCGATTGCTACACGCACACCAACTGCTACACACACGAACTCGAGTCCTCTCTCTCTCCACCCCCCGATCCCCCACCGCCGCCACAGCTAGCCTTCTCCGCCCCCCGATCTCCCACCGCGGCCATGCCTAGCCCTCTCCACGGCACCGACAGACGACCGCGACCACGGGGCCGCCTACACCGACACCGACGGAACGACGCCACGACAAACGCCGCCGCAACCGCCACCGTCGTCCTCGCACCGTCGAGCCGTCGCGCCGCAGGTAAGTTTCCCCGGCCGTCGTACCTTTCATCGTTAGGTTTATATGTAGATTGAGTTATATGTTAGATGATTATTGTTATTTTAGATGTAGATTGACTTAGAAATTAGATTTTCATTGTTAGATTTAAGTTTATTGAGCCACCAAAATTAGATGTACATCGTTAGATTTAAGTTGATTTTTGATTGGCAAATGGTTAGATGTGTATCTGAATTCAGTGTATGCAACGAACCACCGCAGGCAATGGATGTATGTGAACAATGTGGCTACAAGGAGTGCATGAATAAGAAATTTACCATTGTTCTACCCGAGGGGTTTGAAAACAGATTGGTATACTTTTGGTCAATCTACTTTCTGAAAACTGACAAAAAATTGTACTAAAAATGTGTACTTCTTGTTTTTTACAGATCATACCTTGCAGATACAGGCGTGAATTTTTGGAGCATATTCACGTTGCAATTTGGGACCACCCTAGAACTCTCGAGGCGAACTTGGTGAGCTTGAGAGTGCCAGACCACCAGCACACAGTTCTTGTCACAAATGAGGATGGAAAAGCATACTTCAGTGGTCAGCAATGGGGCCAGCTTGTGGAACGCTACGAGATGGATCCAAAAGGGAGATTGACATTCTATCTCGATGAAGGTGATGTGTCCACTTACTTCCTTTACGATCGACCTGACGATGCTGAAGACACCGAACATGATGTTCCCATAGCTCCCTACTGAGGATACACATGTTGTCATTATCCAGTCAGATGATGAGTAGGTATCGTGGTTATAGCTGAGAGTTCTATCTTTATGCGAACTTTTAGATTATATGTTAATGCTGAGTACTATCTGGTTGAATCTATGAATGTTTATGCGAACTTTTTAATGGTTGTTATGTTATCTCATAATTGAATACCATTTGTGTGCTTCTAGTCAATATTACATACCCTTTTTATTTACCAATTTCTATAGGATAGTGATGTGGCCTATGACATCAACGCCAATGATCAGGTAGTAACCTGTGGCGAGTCCAGAAACACGCCAGTGGACACCTAGATATTACTGGTGTGTTTTTCGACGTCACTACTTCCATTTATCACCTAGATAGTAGTGGCGTATGAGTTTCACGCCAGAATTGAAGAAAATCCACACCACTAACAGGGATTTTCCTACTAGTGTTGAATATTAACACAACAATGCATTTAAAAATAAAGAAATGAATAAATTTAATCATAAAATTAAACTAGTAAAATTTAATATAGCATTTATAATACTTGAACGTTATTGCCAAGGGGAAAACATATTGTTCACAAGCCAAATGGGCTGTGAAGACAAATTGTACAATTTTTAGGCCCATACTCCGGTTGGGCCATTGGGCGAGCGAAAGGGCTACGTATGTCCGCCAGGTCTCCTCTAAACTGCCCTGCCCCCACACGACAACGCCACCCTATCCCCCCTCAGGCGACTTCGCCGCCGTATAGGCCCTGCGCGACCGACCAATCCGCCACTATTACCTCGCTGACATCCGAATTTGATTAGCGTAAACTATTGAACTGCCGCCAACACTCCTCCGCCGACTTGTACTCAACCGTTGCTTCCGCCGCTCGTCAGACATAATTACAAGGTTTGTACCAATATTGATGAAATCCTTGGTTTCCATCCTGCCGGTTCGATGAAGTTAATGGCGATTGCAATTGCTGTCAGATAGACTAGCTGCTAGTGTTCACATATGCGTGTCTGTTTTATTAGTTTCAGGTGTAAGTGTTAGTTTAATATTCATAGCAATGTCAGGATTTCAGGTACAAACTAGGTTTTATATTTTCATAGCCATGTCAGTTTAAGGTGTAAGTGTTAGTTTAAATCGAACGCTGTGTTGTGAAGTAATGTATAATGTAATCTCTTGCAATTCTTACTGACTTGAAAGACCATTATGTTTGTCTCTCTGATGTATGTGTTGTTTTGAAATACTTACGTGTGAACTAATGCTGCTCCTTTTTTTTACAAGACCGGCTATACGGAGATAACGCAAAATGTCACAAGTCAAGAGCTGGATGGAGAAGGATAGAGATTCTGTGGAGTGGCATAGAGAGTTTCTTGGAATTTAGTTTTGATGGTGCTCACCAAGACGCAAGAATCTTTTGCCCGTGTACGAAATGTCTGAATAATGCTCATAAAACTAAAAAGGATGTCCATATGCACTTGCTCAAGAATGGGATGGATCTGTCCTACAAAAATTGGGTATACCATGGTGAACCCGAGGAGGACAACATGGCTGAAGATTCTGATGATGAAGATGCTGCAGATGGTGGTGAAGGGGTATGTGACATGCTCCAAACTCTCATAAGGGCCACAAAAGTGGGAAGTAATGCAGGAGACACGAGCGGCAATGGAATGAAACAGGAGCCAAATGCATTTGCAAAGGCGTTCTACAAACTATTGGAAGAGGGAAAAACATCGTTCTACCCAGGTTGTGAGGAGGTCACAAAGATATATTTCATTGTGAAGCTTTACCAAATCAAGTGCGTGTCTGGGATGACCAACAAAGCATGTGACTTAATGCTGCGGATGTTCACGGAGGTGCTGCCAAAGGGTCACTGCATTCCTACTAATCTCGCACAAGTAAGGAAGGTCATTCGAGAGTTTGGACTGGATTACAAGAAGATACACGCGTGCTATAATGATTGTGTGCTATTCCGTAATGAGTATGCTGATGCCCAAGAATGCCCTGTCTGTCATACGTCTCGATGGAAATCTAGTCCAACCGTAGACAAAGCTTATTCATCGATCCGTAAATCAAAGAAGCAAGTGCCACGGAAAGTTCTATGGTATTTCCCACTCATTCCAAGACTGCAAAGGCTGTACATGACAGAAGATATGTCAACTGATATGAAATGGCATAAGAAGAAACGTACAGATGTTGACATAATGAGGCATCCTGCAGATTCGAAGGCCTGGAAACACCTTGATGATAAATATAGTAAGAAAGAATTCGCAAAAGATGCTCGCAGTGTTCGGCTTGGCCTTGCTTCGGATGGATTCAACCCCTTTGGGCTCATGAGTATATCACACACTACATGGCCTGTCATTCTGATCCCATATAACTTGCCACCATGGATGTGTATGAAACAAGAGAATTGGATATTGTCAATGATTATTCCAGGACCAAAGTCAGCAGGAAATAACATTGATGTGTACTTGCAGCCTTTGATTGATGAACTGTTAGTTCTATGGGAGGATGGTGTTGAAGCATATGATGCTGCAACTAAAGAAAATTTCATGTTGTATGCATGCTTGTTGTGGACCATCAATGACTACCCAGCTTACGCAATGCTGAGTGGTTGGAGCACAAAAGGCAAGCTAGCATGCCCTTACTGCCACAAGCATACAGAGTTTTTATGGCTCCAGTTTGGTAGAAAGCATTGCTACATGGACACCGACGTTTTCTGCGGAAAAACCACAAATGGCGTCAAAACAAGGTTATGTTCAACAACAAGACAGAAAATAGAGAAGCCCCGGTGCCACTTACAGGCAGTGAAGTTCTAAAGGATATTGATAGCATTCAGCATGAACCATTTGGGAGGACAAATAAGAGAAAGCGACCGGAAACTAATCCCTGGCACAATTGGCGGAAGAAAAGTGTGTTCTTCCAGCTCCCGTATTGGAAGCACTTGCTCGTGAGGCACAATTTGGATGTTATGCACATCGAGAAGAACATTTGTTACATCATTCTGGGTACTTTGCTTGAGATGGATGGGAAAACAAAGGATGGTACGAAGGCTCGCATTGATTTGGAGTTCTTGAAAATTAGGGAGGATCAGCATGCAAAGCCCGTCGGTAAGGATAAGTACACAATGAAGAAAGGCGTGTATGCTTTAAAAAAGGAAGAGAAGATAATGCTCCTCGGGTTTCTGCAGTGCATACGGATACCTGCTGGCTAGGCTTCACACATTAAGCGATGTGTGGTCCTCGAGCAGTGCAAATTTAGTGGACTCAAAACTCATGACTTCCATGTTATATTACAGAAACTTCTTCCTATTGCGTTGCGCAAGCTTCTGCCAGAGAATGTCCTTACCCTATTGCTTTAACTGAGTAAATTATTTTATGATTTATGCTCCAAGGAGTTAAGGGATGACGATCTGCTGAATTTGGCCAACCAAATTCCAGAAATTCTATGTCAGCTAGAGATGATCTATGCACCATCTTTCTTTGATATTATGATGCATCTCCCAATTCATCTAGCTCAAGAAGCATGGTTGGCAGGGCTTGTATAGTACAGATGGATGTATCCGGTTGAGAGATACATGCGTACGTTGAAGGGATATGTACGTAACAAGGCTCATCCAGAAGGTTCAATTGCATAGGGGTACATACTTGAAGAGTGCATGACGTTCTGCAGTCGATTCGTTCAAGGCTCACCTACAAAAATAAGTCAGTCCGAACGCCATGCAAATGGAGCTACAGATGAAGCACCAACATGGATTAGCATAATGAGTGCAGTTGATTACTCCAAGAAAGGTTTTGCCCATGATTACTGTCTTTGGAAGCTCTTAATCAAATGAGGCACTACATAATAACAAACTGCGAGGAAACCGAGCCATGGATTCAGTAAGGATACTTATGTATTTGTTTCATATCATGATATGCATTAATACTTTGGTGATGAAGTAACCATATATCATTTCTTTTTGAAGGGAACATATTAACGAGCTCAAAAAGAACAATTGTCCTAATCCTAAAAAGAAACACAAGGAAGATTTTGTTGGCTGGTTCGAAATATGGGTAAGTTACTTTAGCATTTTCAGAAATGTTTCTCGTAATAAAAAAACAATGGTGTACAGTACACTCACACATATTCTATTCCATGAAACAGATCACACAACTCCACAAAGGTGGGAAGGTCAGCAGTCTGTTGTATACACTAGCTAAAGGGCCTGATCAAATTGCTCGTGTGTTCAACCGTACAGTACTGAATGGATATTACTTTCGTAATACCTATATAGAGCATGACTTGAGTACCCAAAATAGTGGCGTCGTAGTCAATGCGCAAGAAAGCACCGGCAGTACTAATTATTATGGGGTGATAAAGAAAATCATATTTATTGACTTTCCTTCTGATAAGGAGGTTGTTCTATTGCAGTGCGACTGGTTCGACGTGCCTCTTGCCAATAGAAATCAGAGTAAGGGGTATAAGAGGGACAAATATGGAATTATTGATCTTGACACTAGTGTACACCGATTCACTGAAGGCCCTTACATTCTAGGAATCCAAGTTGCACAGGTTTTCTACGTGAGAGATGTGAAGAGCCCTAATTGGGCAAGTGCTACAAAAATGAATCCACGCAATTTGTTTGCTCCTTCGGTTTTAAATGGTGCAGACCTTGATGATCTTGCAGAAGGAGATGAACGTGGTGATGCAGATGTACAGGATGTCGTCGATGCAGGAATTACAGTTCCAGAATTTACTGTACCTGACGAGATGACTAGTTGGTGCAGAAATGATGATGAAGGAACCAGCGTTGATGTTTCAGTCATAAATAATTTAAGACCTGCTGAGTTTGACGAAGACCAAGTCGAATATGATGCTGATACAGATGATGATGAGGCTTACATAAATGATGGTCATGTTTCTCGTTTGGTACAAGATGAATTGGATGATGACCATGGATTCTTTGTGTAGGCTGTCTCTGCACTGTTTGGCTTAAATGTTTTGCCATGAACATGGACAAAAGATCGTGTAATAATATAATTTTAGTTTAAATTCTCCAAAGTTTCAGTGTTTAGAAATTTTGAATTTCCATGCTAAATGTACTAGTGAAATTGCGTCTTATATGAGTTCTTGATTGATTATTAAGTACTTTCACCTGTTGCAACATTAGTAAAATGCTAAGTCCTCCAAAAATTCAGTTGTTTGGACCTACAGAGGTTCCGCTTGTTGATATACTTACTAAATAACTCTAACAGTATTTCATTAATATGTCTGTGATCTACTGGCTATGTTGCCTTGCCTAAAACTGTGAGATCATGTGTTCGATCACCTTTTAACAAAAAAAATTATCATCGTATTTATTTGTTTCTCCAGCTGACTGGTGCTACCATCATAATTTGTCCAAAAGAAAAATTACGGTGACAGAAGTGAAGATACTGGACCATATATGAACATATCTCCCGAATAATTTCAGCTATACTCGGGTTTATCGTTGCAAACAATATTTAAAAAAATAATGTGCTCACCAAACTGAGATATGGACCAAAAATGAATTGTAGTCCTAAGAAAATTGCAATAGTGATCAAGGGCACGACCCATGAGGCCCGTTAAGCTAGTCTATGAATGGCTCGTTGCAAAATAACTTGTTCATTTTTGCAACAGCAGGGTGATTGTTGCTTTACGTTTAACCTATTACCATACGACCCAAATTGTCGCAGTAAACAATAGGTATTGCCGCAGGATAAAATTAAGGCGAAAACATATGATATTGCCACACGAAAAATTTGGTTGCAATAGTTAGCTATTTTTTGCAACAATATTTGTAACTACCGCAACACAATACAGATGTTGCAATATATGACTGAATATCACCATGAATGCTTATTTTGTTGGAATACCATGTCTCTAAGGCAACAAAATGAGTGTCTCGCGCAACGAAAATACTCTGTCGCAAAAACGCGACTGTATTCCAACAGCAGTACAAATCATGGCAATAGGATTCCTCTACCGCAACAAAACGATAATTTATCGCGACCAAAAAGATTCGTGGAAATATGAGTGCCCTATCACCACAACCTGAGAGTTCGTCGTAATTTGTGATTATATCGCAATGAAAAAAACCCGTAGCTATAGATTTCGTTGCAAGAGACTGGTTTTCTTGTAGTGTTAGTCCGTGTTAGTGGTATCCAAAACTCAGAAGTTTAGAGGAAAACAATAAGAAAAGTGTTCGAAAAAGGAGATACGTTTTGGATGTATCGGTAGCTAGATGGTTGTACTTTCCACTTTATGCCTCATGTTTAGATCTCGTGAGCTGCCTCCCATGATCGAGATCATCTATTTGTAATGCTATATGATGTGTTTGTTGGGATCCGATGATTATTGAATGCTATGTGTGTTGATTATCAATCTATCATGTTATCTTCATGTGTATGTTATTTATGATCTTGCATGTTAGATGCTAGCGACTCGAAGAGGGAGTATTTATGCTCGATAGTGGGTTCATGCCTCCTTTGCATCTGTGCTTGAGTGACAGAAACGTGACAGATGGAGGATGTGATGTTGTCATTAGGGAGAAAACAACGATGTTTACTTTGTTTACATTGTTTACATTACATACCTTGCTTACTGCGATTATCCGTTGCTTGCAACTTAAAACCCAAAGTTTGTTCGGATGATATTCGAAAGGTGGATTATTTGTCATAGATGCAGTTGGATGACGATCTATGTATTTTGTTGTAATGCCCGCATGAATCTCATAGTAATCTTTATGTCATGCATGTTTTTTATCTGTCAATTGCCCAGCTGTAATTTGTTCACCACACATGTTAGCTATCTTTTATGAAGAGACACCTCTAGTGAACTGTGGACCCCGGTCTATTTTCTCATTCTGATCACACTGCTTCCACTGTTTTCACACTGCTGCTACTATTTTCATAATGTTCTCATACTGTTTTCCACACCATATGTTTAACCTCTTTGTGTTCTGCAAAACCGGTGAGATTGACAACCTCACTGCTTCATTTGGGAAAAGTGAATTTTTTGTGTTGTTTAGGTTCCACGTTGCTGCTGAACCGGTAGTGCACCCTGCCATCTCAGCTGCATCAATCTTCTGAAGTTACTCCTTCCTCCTACAGGTCGATTCAACCTTGGTTTCTTTCTGAGGGAAACTTTCTGCTGCGCTCTTCGTACCTTCCTCTTGGGGTCTCCCAACGAACGTGTGTTCACACGCATCAAGCACTTTTCTGGGGCCGTTGCCGGGGAGGAAGAGAATTTCTGCAAGGGGAGTCTCTCACTTCCAATCTCTTCACTTTGTTTTTGTTTTTCTTAGTTTATTTTATTTTGTCTTGTTTGCTTCTCTTTATCAAAAACACAAAAAAATAGTTCATATTCTAGTTGTAGTTTTTATCCTGTTTTTAGTCTTGCTAAAATGACTACTCCTGAGAACACTAACTTGTGTGAATTTACTAGCACCAACAACAATGATTTCATTAGCACACCTATTGCTCCACCTGCTCCTACTGCTGATTTTTATAAGATAAAGCTTGCGCTGTTAAACCATGTTATTAGAGAGCAATTTTCTGGTGTTAGTACTCATGATGATGCTGCCCATCTTAATAATTTTGTTGAACTGTGTGAGATGCAAAAATATAAAGATGTAGATGGAGATATTATTAAACTGAAATTCTTTCCTTTCTCTTTAAGAGGAAGAGCTAAAGAATGGTTGCTATCTTTGCCTAGAAATAGTATTTATTCTTGGACTAAGTGTATAGATGCTTTCATTGGAAAATATTATCCTCCTGCTAAGATTACATCTTTAAGAAGTAGCATTATGAATTTTAAGCAACTTTATAATGAGCATGTTGGTAAAGCTTGGGAAAGAATGAAATCTTTAGTAAAGAATTGCCCCACTCATGGTCTGACTACTTGGATGATCATCCAAACCTTTTATGTGGGTCTGAATTTTTCTTCAAGAAACCTTTTGGATTCAGCTGCTGGAGGAACATTTATGTCCATTACTTTGGGGTCAGCAACAAAGCTTCTTGATGATATGATGGTAAATTATTCCGAATGGCACACTAAGAGAGCTACAACTGGTAAGAAGGTAATTCCGTTGAAGAAACCCCCTCTTTGAGTGATAGACTTGATGCTATTATGTTCCTACTGATCCAAACAATGTTCATTTAGCCTCTTTGGTTGCTTAAGAAGAGCATGTTGATGTGAACTTCATTAAAAATAATAATTTCAACACCAATGCTTATAGGAATAATTTTGGTAGCAACAATTTTAGGCCATATCCTCCCAATAATTGTAATGCTTATGGTAATTCTTATGGCAATTCCTACAACAACAATAAAAGTGTACCCTCTTATCTTGAAAACATGCTCAAGAATTTTATTATTGCACCAACTGATTTTAGTAAATCTGTTGAGGAAAAGTTTGGCAAAATTGATGTTCTTGCTTCTAAAGTTGATAGCCTTGCTCTTGATTTTGATTTTCTAAAACTAAAGGTTATGCCTCATGATGTTAAAGAAGGAAAAACTTTGAATGCCAACCAAATTCGAATTGATGATAATGTTAGGATGTTAGCTGAATTGCATGCTAGATGGGAAAGAGAAGATGAAATAGCTAGAAAGAATAATATAGCTAATGTTTGCACCATTACCACCACTAGTAAAACTCAACCTTCTCATGCTAGTAAACCTTATACTATCAATGTTAAAGTAATTGATGTTGGCAACATTCCCACTTCTACTATTAAAAATGCAAAACTGCCTGAAACTGCTAAAAATGTTCCTGGTAAAAGTGTGAAATTTTTAGAAACATGGGAGACAATGGTCCCATTACCTTTGATAAAAATGATCTTGACTTTGATGATTGAAACATAACTGAAGTGAATAAGTTCCTACAAAATTTTGCTAGTTGTCCTAATGCTAGTACTATGAGTATGGCTTTCACAAAACATATTACAAATGCCCTCATACAAATTAGAGAGGATGAATTAAAATGTGAAACCTCTATACCTAGGAAGCTAGATGATGGTTCGGAACCCATTATTAAAATGAAATTTAATGATTTTGATTGCAATGATCTATGTGATCTTGGTGCTAGTATCTCTTTTATGCCTAAGAAACTTTATGATATTCTTGATTTGCCACCTTTGGAGCACTCTTATTTCGATATTCGTATTATTGATAATGTTAGAAAGAAACCTTTAGGGATAATTGATGATGTTCTTATCATGGTTAATAATAATATTTTCCCCGTTGATTTTTTTGTTATGAATATTGAATGCAGTGTTTCTTGTCCAATTGTTTTGGGAAGACCTTTTCTTAGAACTGTTGGTGTTGTTATTGATATGAAAGAGGGGAATATTAAATTTCAATTCCCACTCAAAAATGTATAGAACACTTTCCTAGAATGAGAATAAAGTTTCCTTTTGATTCTATTATTTGAATAAATTACAATTTGGATGCTTCTTCACTTGAAAACACGTGAATCCACTTTTCTGGGCCTAGCTAAAAGGCGTTACAGAAAAACACTTGGGAGATAACCCATGGTTTTATTTTTTTGCTTTGTTTTTCTCTGTTTTCTTGAGTCAAGGGGTTGTATAATTATGTAGCAACTCCTTTTTATCTCTATTTTCATGTTTTAGTTGTGCAAAGTAAAGTTTCTAATGAAAGTTGGAGTTGGTTTTGGATTTATGCGCAGGAATCTATATTTCTGCTGTCCACCGTAAAAAATCGTATAAAAATCCATAAAGATCAGAATGATCTGAAATTTTTTGCGATTATTCCTCAGCTAATTTTGAAACTTTTTTATTCTTGAAGTTTTTCGATCTGAGCAACGTAAGTGCCACAAAAAATTCGTATTTATAGACTCTTCTGGTTTTGGCAGATTCTGCCATTTTTCTTGCATTTGCTCTTTTACGATGTTAAGTGGATTTCTTTGCTTCACGAAATATCAGTGGCTCTGGCTAATGTTTAAAATTATCAATAGCACTTGTGCCCATGCAGAACCCATGAATTTTTTGTGTTGAATTAACCCTCTAATGCGAATTACTCTTTGAGTGTGGTGTGCAGCAAGTTTTCAAAGGTCAAGAGAAGAGGGTGATATAATGTGATCAAGAAGAGTGCAAGTTCAAAGCTTGGGGATGCCCCCATGGTTCATCCCATAAAATCCTAAGGAGACTCAAGCATCTAATCTTTGGGATGCCCAAGGAATCCCCTTCTTCATCAACTCTTTATCAGGTCACTTCTAGTGAAACTATATTTTTATTCGGTCACATCATATGAAGTTTACTTGGAGCGTATGTTTGTTTTCCTTTTTTTCCCTTTGTTTTGTTTTGTTTTCCTTGCTGCAATAATATAGTTGGACCCTAGAATTCTTTGTGTGGGAGATAGACACGCTCCGCTTTGTCATTTGAATACATGTTATTCTCGTATTCCTAGTTTTTTCTTCTAGTTGCTGCAAAATTCCTGTTTAGCTCCTGTTTTTCTTGCATCTCTTATTCAGATCTATTATTTTTAGTAGATTTGTGTTAGTACTCTCTTGGAGAGTTTGTGTTGTTTGGAAGAAAATGCTACGTGTGGTAGATGGTAACGAAAAAGCTTGCATATTCTTATAGATCATTAAACTGTTTCACTTGATTATTTGATGTTGTTTTGAGATGTTAATTTGCTTAATGGTAAACTTGCTAGTCTATTAGAGTAAAAACAATTAATGGTTGGTCTAAAAGCTTAAAATTGTGCCACACTCAAATAACCAATTGATAGGATAATGGTATATGACTTCCTTTGCTGATAGCAATCGTAATGGCTTTTTGTTACGCGCTACGGTCGGGGTAGCTAACAGTGAATTGTCACTGCCACAGACCCTCTTGGAGTGATTTTCATTATTCCTTGTGATATCATGATTTTATTTGGAATGTTTTAACTTGTGATTTCTATGTTGTAGTTTTATGGTACTTCCACCATCCATATTTGCTAGCCTCTTCGGTACTGTGCATTGCTCATTCTCACATTGAGAGTTGGTGCAAACTTCGCCAGTCCATCCAAACCCCGTGGGAGAACTTTGTTCTTCTACACATAAGCCAAAATTTATCTTCCTCAAAACAGACACCATACCTACCTACCATGGTATTTACATAGCCATTCCGAGATATATTGCCATACAACATCCATCATCATTATGTTACTTGTCATGCTTTATTGTTATTTTGCATACTGCTACACTGGCAGGAGCATTTAGTTTTATTCATCAGAGATATTTTAAGTTTGATTTATGAGTACTAAAAGTATGTTGATTCATTGTAAAATAGAGTGTTGTCCCTACCAGTGAGGTTATATACCAAAAAAAAGAGAAAAGGCCCAAAAGAGAAGAAAAACAGAGAGGCAAAAGAGAGAAAATAGAGAGAGGGGACAACACTACTATCATTTATTCCACACTTGTTCTTTGTTTAGCATCACTACTTCAGTTTGGAGAAAGTTTTCATATTATGACTTGCATAACTATGTGGGGAATTAGCATTATAGAACTTGGCTTGTATATTCCAATGATAAGCCTCCTCAAAAAGAGCTCTAGGTCTTTGTGAGCAAGCAGGTTGAATGCACCCCCACTAGTTCCATTGGAGAGATTTCATACACTTATAGTTCTATGTGAATCTGTTGTGTGGAAATCACTACTCCTTGCATAACTTCGATTATAAGACTTCCTCTTGTCTAATAATCATTTTCAGTTGTGTGAGACTTTCTTCCATTGAGCATCCAAAACCCCCATAATGTTCTCTTAGCCACAATATCCTGGTTCCAAAAACCAATACAGAACGCTTGCTTGTTTTGAGTGCACAATTATTTGAATGATTTTTCTATGTGCATATTGTTGTCACTTGACTTGGTCCTAACAGGAGTTGTTGTGAGAGTTTGATGCCTTCGATGATTATATTGTTGTTCTTGAAGCTTAAATCATCTCTAATATACTTTGCACAGTGGATTGTCTTTTAGTATTGATTCATTGAAAGGTTTTACTTTGTTTTCCCTAATGGTTTATACATTACTCTTTAATATCAACTATAAACCACAACTTCATTTGATCCTAGTTTACATGCTTTACATTACTATGATGATCAAGTTTATGTTGGTAGCATGTCACCTCAGAAACTATTTGTTTTGTCGTTGATACGTCTCCAACGTACCTATAATTTCTGATGCTCCATGATCATATTTTGCCAATTGCTACTTGTTTTATCCCTTATTTATAGCATTTTTATACGTTTTCCGAGACTAACCTATTAACAAGATGCCAAGTGCCAGTTATTTTCTGCTGTTTTTGGTTTTAGAAAAGTTGTTCTGCAAACATTCTCGGAATTGGACCCCACAAAGCACGAAGTTCCTATTTTCCCCGGAAGCATCCAGAACACCGAAGAGGAGTCGAAGACAGGCAACAGGGGGGCCACACCATAGGGTGGTGCGGGTCCCCTGGCCGCGCCACCTATAGGTGTGGGGCCCCTGGAGCTCCACCGCCTTTGCCGTTTCGCCTATTTAAGTCCCCGGATGGAAAACTGTAACACCCGGGGTTTTTCCCCCAAATACAATTGTGTGTTGTTTTTCTTTTTCATGGCATGGCATCATGCATCCTCATGCATTTAAAATTTGCAAACTATTTGAAACCCATCAAATCTCATTTGCTAAAGCTTTCTAGGTTTTATTTGATTGCATAAATCAATTCTTAATAATGCCAAACACAATCTCTGGAACTAATAAAACAAATCCAAAGAAAAAAATGTTTAAGGGAGAGAGAGAGCAGCCCAGCCCATCTCCTCTCCACCCGGCCCACCTCCACTCCTTCTTCTCCGTACGGACACGCACGCAGGAGGTGCCTCCTGTCGTTTTCCATCGCACCAGTGCACAACCACCTCCATGGTCCCCCCTCTCCCTCCTTATCTACTCCCCTCTTCCTCTCCGAACCCTAACCCTAGCCTCCTCCCTTTTCCCTCTCCACCGCCGCCACCCCTCTCCCTCCTCTGCTCTCTGTTCATCTCTGAACTTCCTGAACCGAAAGAGAGAGCACCGGGAGACCTCGCCTTCGGCCCGCCACCATGGAGCGTCGCGACCCTGTCCGAGTACGGGAATGGAACCGCCATGGTGTCCTCCATCTCCGTGATGAAGATCGGGACCTGGAGCCACCTGGGTCGACGCCATCCATGCCATCTTCCTCCGCTGTCCATGAGCAGTCCATGAGCAGGATGGCTTCAAGATCGTCACCGCCTCGACGTCCTCGTCCCCGAGCCACCATGAAGAAGCCTCCAGACCCTTGGGTGATCCTCCGGTCCGCCTGGAACCTTCTTCCCTTTCCCCCTCGTGCTCTGGGTGCTCCGCCATCGAGCGACACCATCGGCCTCGGCTGCTCAGTCACCGTCCCGTGCAGTACAAAGATCTGTTGTTCAGTTTCGTCAGTAAACATGCGTCCGTTTTACCTCTTAAAAGTTCAGATGTGTATATGTTCAGTAACCGCAGCTCACCCCAGTGGTTAGGTTCCATCCGCACCGCGCGCACGACCCGAGTTCGATCCCCCGCAGAGGCAATATGCCAACATTTTTTTTGGGATTTATTTCCCGCAGCCCAGCCCCAAAGCAGATCAAAATCTTAACTTGTAAATTCCACCAAATATTCATAAATGCTCCAATTTTGGTGATTCAAATTTCTGTAGATTCATAACTGTGAGCACTTTCGAAATATGTAAAAATGTCAACATGTTTCTGTAAAAAATTTTGCACTAAATAATTAAATACATAAATGGCTATTAAAATTTGAAACTTTGGAAATTCATAACTTGAGTTCTGTTCACCCAAATTGAGCAAACTTGGGCTCTAAAATTTTGCCTTAACAAACTCTACACAGTGGTATTTTATTTGGTCACAATTGAATTAAATTTGAACATGTTTCCTTCTGTTTACTAAAAGGGGCAGAATAAAAATGCTTATGGAAAAATGCATAATAAATTGAATAATGATCAAAAAATTATGTTTAATAGATCAAAATGTTCAGTGAAACATTTTATACATGTTTTCAACCTTTTCAATATAATTTGTGCCCCATTCCATTTAAATTTGGTTAGCTCACCTACTAATTGTTATCCATGCTAATCAACATTTAAATTGATGGTTAGATAAATAACTTAAACCTTCCTAATTAAATGTTGGGCTTTTGTCTCAACTTAAATTGGTTAAGTTGCATCCCCGCATGTCATGCATCCATATCTTGATCATGCTGGATCTTTTGCCGTAGAAGTAATTGTTGCATCCGGTGTTTGTTCTAGTTCGTTGCTTCTTCGCGGATAGGACGTTGAGATGATGTGAGCACCGACAAGTTCTTCGGATGTACCTGTACTTGCTGGATTCCAGGCAAGTATACTCACTTGCTACCTATGGCTGCCTTTCATCACTTGTTACCGATTCTTCCCGTTGCATTTATTCTAGCCTTATGATTCGATGCTTGTGTCTCGATCCTATCATATGTTTACCTTGCAACCATGATATAGCCTTCCTTCCACTTCCTATTACCTGTTGTTTGTTTACCTTGTTGGCCCTCGTGTCGTAGTTGCATGCTTAGTGTTGTTTGCGCTCAAGTCTTGTTGTCCGTCTTATCACCTGTTTAGTTTGATAGTTGGGTTTCAACTTAATCAACAACATGTTAATGCTTGGGGTAATAATAATTTGATGATAAGGCACCGGCAGGAGGCCCGGCGTGGTTTTGAGGCCTGCTAGTGTCGACCTTAATTAGGAAAAGGGTCTTGTCCTCCGATCCATGATGAGCACGCAAACCGCATGTGGGAAGCGAGTATGGGCGCCCCCCGCAACTTTGATTCGATTCGCATCTCGTCCAAATCATCTCATTTAGTTCGGGTTTTCCATTTGCCGCATGCATATGCAGGTGCGAACCCTTGGCGCCAGGGTGGAACTTTTGTAGTCGGCATTTAGGGAGACACGTTCTTAGAGTGCTATGAGGGTCCCCTTTTCTTCGTGGGGCTTGATTAGTCGTGCGCTCAATTGCACGGGGTTCTTTGGGTTTGATGCGAAGAAGAGTTGGGTTGTGTTGAGTGCCTCGCTTGGTGGAAGGGCCTTTCCATCTAGCGGGTCATTCTTACGTGTACGGCCAAATTGGTGCATCCCTGCAGGGTTAATCTTCTCGAGAAGCCGTGTTGTCCGCGGTTATGGATGACTTGGTGAAAGTGCTGGCTAACAAGTACTCAGACAACTTACACTTAACAATGATAACTTGACTAGTAATATAGATTACCTCCACCATAAAAATGGATGTCACCTTAATCAACAGTGTGAGTTTCCTTGGGTTGCTTCCTTAGTAGGGGGTAACACTGGATGGGTATTGTTTGGTGAGTAGTTGTAGTTGGTTCTGATACGCTCTCTTATCCCTTTCTATTAGCCGGAAGTTGTAGCGCGTCTCTTTAGTTGTTAGTGCTGCCCGCTGCCGCTTCTTTGCAATAATCCCTTCCTTCCGTTGTACCCAAAGTATTTGTATCTTGTGATGATTGGTTACGCTGGTATCTTGTGAGTATGGTTTATCCACTTGCCAGTACTTAATAGTACTGACCCACGAATCCATTTCGTGGCTGCATATTCCACATTGCAGTCAACAGGTTTGAAGTTTGACGACGTTAGCTTGGGAATCCCTCCGGCTTGGCCTGGGCAGGGATTGGACGCCATCGGTTATCTGCAGGACTCTTAGTCCAATTTGTATCTTGTCCGTAGTCGGACACTATGTTGTTTCTTCCGCTGTTATTTGGATCTTTGTATTGTATCAGTTGTATCCTTGACTCGTTTGAGTCGTCTTGTATATACCTCCTCTGTTGTTGTTGTGGATTATTCGTGAACTGTTGTAATGTTATCACAAGTGGCAACCTGAAATTGGTTATTATGTGGATTTTGGCGGAAATGCTGAAATCTGCATAGTGCCCGATCTCGGGGCGTCACAAAAACCCTAAGCACCTGATAAAAAATCCTCGAAAAGTTCCGCAGCTGCCATCACCGTCAACCCTAGATCAGGGGGGTTCTGAAGCTGTTTCCGGCACCCTGTCGGAGAGGAGATAATCACCGGAGGCTTCTACATCACCATGCCTGCCTCCAGAGTGATGCGTGAGTAGTTCATCCTTGGACTACGGGTTCATAGCTGTAGCTAGATGCTTGTCTTCTCCTCATATGCCTCCATGTTTAGATCTCGTGAGCTACCTACCATGATAGAGATTGATCTTATGTAATTCTATATGTTGTGTTTGCTGGGATTCAATGAATATTGAACTTATGCCAAGTTGATTATAGTCTTTATTTTCATATTCTATTTGTGATCTTGCATGCTTTCGTTGCTAGTGGTTACTCTGGCCAAGTAGTTGCTAGTGACTCCAAGAGGGAGTATTTATGCTCGATAGTGTGTTCATGCCTCGTTTTCTCCTTGCTCGAGTGACAGAAACGTGAAGAGGGAGGATGTGTTGCTGCCATTAGGGAGAAAACATCGGTGAGAGTGCCCGCGTGCATAATCATTGCTTACATAACACACTTTGTTTAATACAATTATCTGTTGCTTGCAACTTAATACCTAAGGGGGTTCGGATGATAACCTGAGGGTGGATTATTAGTCATAAATGCAGATGGATGTCAGTCTATGTATATTATTGTAATGTCCGCACTAAATATCAATCTTCATGTCATATTGTGCACTACAGTGCAACCTCTATTTGTCAATTGCACAGCTGTAATTTGTTCACCCAGCGTACTATCTTTTATGGAGAGACACCACTAGTGAAACTATGAACCCCGGTCCATTTTTCCACACTGTTAAGCAAACCACAACAATTTCCTGCTTTCTTTACTTACTGCAAGCATACACTGTTTTCCACACTATACGTCTAATCTTTGTTTTCAGCAAGACCGGTGAGATTGACAACCTCACTGTACCGTTGGGGCAAAGTATTTTGGTTGTGTTGTGTCCAGGTTCCACGTTGTTGCTGACACCGGTGAAGCGCCAGCACCACCATCAGTGGCATCAACCTTCCGAAGGTCCTCTTTCTCCTACTGGATTGATAACCCTGGTTCTTAACTAAGGGGAAAACTCCTACCGCTGTGCTCATCATACCCTCCTCTTGGGGTTCCCAACAAAGTTCATCAAGGATTTTTCTGGCGCCGTTGCCGGGGAGAAGGAAGTCTTCTGGCAAGGGGAGTCTCTCACTCTCAACCTCTTTATTTTGTTTATTGTCTTATTTTTATTTTTGTCTTGTTTTTCTTCTCTATATCAAAAACACACACAAAATTAGTTTACTTCATAGTTGTTATTTTTGTCTCTATGTTGTTATTTCTCATCATGTTGATCCCTAAGTTTACCTTGAAAGACTTGTCGGTAGGAAGTGGTTCTATACTTGCAAAGGACACTGTTAAAGAATTCTTTGATCATGTTAGTAAGCATGATAACTTTGAGGAAAAATCCATAGTAGAACTTGCTCCCAATTACGAGACTGCTGCAAATTCCTTAGTTTACATGCTAGAAGGTAGGTTTGTTAACCTCCATCCCATAATGCAACATATGTTCTTCAACTTGAATAACATTGAAGATGTTGAGAAAAGAAACTTCATCTTAAAAACTATGCTTAATTTTTTTGGGGATGTTGCTATAGAAGCTAGAAAAGTCTTTGATCATTTTAATATGCTTGGCTCATGTGTATACATTGTTGGTCCTCTAGAAAAAACTGAATCTAATAATGAAAACTATGATAAAATACCAATCCCCTTTAAGTTAGTAGCACTGCACGAAGCCCAAGAAAAGAATTTTGATTGGATTGTTCCTGAGAATTTATTTGATGAAGATAGTAAGCCTAAAAGTACTAAGAGAGGAGCCTCTGAAACCCACTTATATAAAATAAAATGCATTATTAAAGAATTGCCAAATCTTGATTTGAATGCTTCACTTGAAAATACTTGAGTTTCCCTTTTATGCCTAGCTGAAAGGCATTAAAGAAAAGCACTACCGGGAGACAACCCGTTTTATTTTGCTGTTTTCAACCCGTTTTCTTTTGTTTTCTTTGGTGTGCTTTGCACCTGAGTGTTTTCTATTTCCTTAGCAACCCCTCTATATCTTTCCTTTTTAGTTTTTGTTGAGCCAAGTAAAGCCTATAGTGGAAGGTTGAGACTATATTTCGGATTTCTGCGCAGGAAACAGATTTCTTCTGTCCACTGTTAATTTCGTTAAAAATCACATAAAACTCAAAATGACCTGACCTTTTTTGTGCTTAATCCTGAGTTATATACGCAACTTTTCTTAGAAGACCACTTAATTTGAGCAACAGAGTATTTTTGAAAACATCGATCTTTACCTGTTGTTCTGTTTTGACAGATTTCTGCCATTTATCGCATTTGCATCTTAATCTCTTTCTTTTGGTGTTCTTTTGAGAAAAAGAGTTTTGAAATAAGTTGTGACAGTAGCTAATGTGTTTTTGAGTGTTATACTTGTGTTGAATCTGAACCATGTGAATTTAATATTGCAATTGCACTAACGTTGCTAATGAAGATTGTGAGAATTTTGATGTGAAGGAAGTTTTCAAGGGTCAAGAGAAGAGGATGATATGATGTGATCAAGAAGAGTGAAAACCCTAAGCTTGTGGATGCCTTGGTGGTACATCCAAGCAAATTCCAAGAATACTCAAGCGTCTAAGCTTGGGGATGCCCAAGGCATCCCCGTCTTCATCAACAAATTATCAGGTCACTTCTAGTGAAACTATATTTTTATTCGGTCGTATCTTATGTGCTTTACTTGGAGCGTCTTTTATTTTTGTTTTTTGTTTTAAGTTTGTTTTTACCTTTTCAATAATATTGGTTGGACCCCAGCATTCTTTTATTGGAGAGTGACACGCTCCGCTTTTTCATGAGAATACGTTGTATTCTTAATCTCTGTCTAGCTGCTGCATTTATTTAGCTCCTGTTTTGCATGCATCTCTTGTTAGAGCTGTTATTTTTAGTAGTGTTATGTGAGTACTCTCATGTTTGCTTGTTGTATCATAAATAGTATTTTTGTTAAAGCATGTTTTGTATGGTGCTTGTTGGGAGAAAGAAAACTGCTGCTTGAAGTAGAATTTATAACAGTACTAGTAGAAGCTTGTATAGACTCTGGCTAGAACTTTTTTATGCCATGCTAAATGTTATTTTAGTTTTAAAGCCTTGTGGTTATTGAGTAGCATGATTAGCCTCAAATAGTGGAGAGTGTTAAATATGTATTGAAAGATTCATGAGTTGTTCTTGTCATAGTAAAGCATCAATATATGGTATTCTCTTTCGAATGTTTTATTTGGTTGACTTGGCGCATGCTCACACCATGTTTATGACTACAAACCAGTCACGAATAGCCTCCATGACCATTTAGTTTTTGAACTTGTGATACTGCTTATGTTTTAATTAATGATTCTTATGTCGCTATGCATGATTATGGCTCTTATGCTCTCTTGATTTGCCGCTCCCAGTCTTTTGCTAGCCTCCACCTGTACTGAGTATGAGCTCTACTCGTGCATCCAAACTTCTATAAACCAAAGTTTTTTCCATTGTGTCCACCATACCTACCTACATGTGGTATTTAACTGTCGTTCCAAAGTAAATTGCTCATGTGTTATCTTTAAAACCTTCAAAATTACTCCTGCTTTATGTTCCTGTTTTTTGCTCATGAGGACGTAAATAGAGAATCTTTATCTCACTTGTTGATTGGATTTCACACCCTGGACTAGTGGCTTCATCCGCTTATCCAAATCATAGAAGAGCTGGCAGCGGGGTGCCTAGCCCCAAATTAATGCAAACAAATTCTCTTCACTATTTTTGCCCCGGATTTATCAGTCAAAGCATAATTGTGTAAACAAAAGAGAAAGAGGGATGACCTTCTACACCAGTTGCGTTCTTTACCATCGGAGCAGCTCTTGTGAATCCAGTTGGCTTGTGACGTACTGTATTTTCGGTTTACCATTCATTGACATTAGCATACATCTCCCAAAATATAAAAACTCCTCCACGGTATGCGATTGTTGGCAGGCACCCGAGGATTCGTTATCCATGGTTTGTGAAAGATGGATGGGAGGAGTTTCAAACTTTTAATACCTCTATTTAATAAAATAAAATCTCTAGCACATGAGTGATCCCCGCTTCCCTCTGCAAAGGGCATTTCTTTTACTTTTATGTTGAGTCTCCATCTTCTAACTTTATGCACAGTTGAGAGAGCATTTTTGCCATTTTGAGTTTTATGTGCATTTGTCCCATAAGCATCAAATATTATTTCATGATGTGATATTATTTGTTTTTAAATTATTTGTTCTAGTCTTCCTCATGAACTTTGAAGGTGTCCTGGCATTTATGTTTTGCACCACTCTTAAGGACTATCGAAATATCACTTTGCCATGCTTTCTCTATACCTGAAACAAACGTCTACCTTTCTTTGCATTATTATTCATGATCCTTTATTTGAGTTACTCTTCGTGATGCAAAGTAATTGCTATGCTTTATTATTAAAGTTTTATTTATCATGCCTGTGTTTAAAGTTTTATGATCTCAGCGTGCATATGCTTTTACATTAGATTGATCAAGTTTATGTTAGTAGCATGTCACCTTAGAAATTATTGTATTATCGTTTACCTACTCGAGGACGAGTAGGAACTAAGATTGGGGATGCTTGATACGTCTCCAACGTATCTATAATTTCGGATGCCCCATGATCATATTTTGCCAATTGCTACTTGTTTTCTCTCTTATTTATAGCATTTTTATACGTTTTCCGGGACTAATCTATTAACAAGATGCCAAGTGCCAGTTCCCTGTTTTCTGCTATTTTTGGTTTCAGAAAAGTTGTTCTGCAAACATTCTCAGAATTGGACCCCACAAAGCCCGAAGTTCCTATTTTCCCCGGAAGCATCCAGAACACCGAAGAGGAGTCGAAGATGGGCAATAGGGGAGCCACACCATAGGGTGGCGCGGGTCCCCCTGGCCGCGCCACCTATAGGTGTGGGGCCCCTAGAGCTCCACCGCCTTTGCCCTTTCGCCTATTTAAGCCCCCCGGATGGAAAACCCTAAGCACCTGATAAAAAATCCTCGAAAAGTTCCACAGCCGCCATCACCGTCAAGCTTAGATCAGGGGGGTTCTGAAGCTGTTTCCGGCACCCTCCATTGTGCACTACGGTGCAACCTCTGTTTGTCAATTGCCTAGCTGTAATTTGTTCACCCAGCGTGCTATCTTTTATGGAGAGACACCACTAGTGAAACTATGAACTCTAGTCTGTTTTTCCACACTGTTAAACAAACCACAACAATTTCCTGCTTCCCTTACTTACTGCAAACATACACTGTTTTCCACACTATACGTCTAATCTTTGTTTTCAGCAAGACCGGTGAGATTGACAACCTCACTGTACCGTTGGGGCAAAGTATTTTGGTTGTGTTGTGTGCAGGTTCCACATTGTTGCTGACACCGGTGAAGCGCCAGCACCACCGTCAGTGGCATCAACCTTCCGAAGGTCCTCTTTCTCCTACTGGATTGATAACCCTGGTTCTTAACTAAGGGGAAAACCCCTACCGCTGTGCTCATCATACCCTCCTCTTGGGGTTCCCAAGAAAGTGCATCAGTCGTTTACCTACTCGATGACGGGTAGGAACTAAGCTTGGGAATGTTGATGCGTCATAAACGTATCTATAATTTCTGATGTTCCATGTTGTTTTCATGCCTTATGCTACATGTTTTCCTTACACTTTATGTCATTTTTATCGATATCCCGGGACTAACCTATTGACAAGATGACACAGAGCCAGTTCCCTGTTTTCTGCTGTTTTTAGTTTCAGAAAAGCTGTTCTAGAAATATTCTCGAAA
Source organism: Alopecurus myosuroides (assembly GCA_028641055.1). Classification (NCBI taxonomy): domain Eukaryota; kingdom Viridiplantae; phylum Streptophyta; class Magnoliopsida; order Poales; family Poaceae; genus Alopecurus; species Alopecurus myosuroides. The sequence goes on from CM054063.1 coordinate 277,728,122, forward strand.
TTGGAAAATTCGAAGCCCGTAAGTCTTAGAATTATCGAAGGTTCCACGGAGTCCCGAAGAGGCCCGGAGGGGGGCCACACCATAGGGCGGCGCGCCCCTGGCCGCGCCTGGGGGTGGTGTGGGCCCCTTGGGCATCCACCACCATCGCCATTTCGCCTATTTATTCCCCCCGATGCGTCAAACCTAAAGATATACCACTTTTTCGCGAGAAACACCCGAGGTCGCCGTCATCATCAACCCGAGCTCGGGAGGGTTCTGAAGCTGTCCCCGGCACCCTGTCGGGAGTGGAATGCATCACTGGAGGGGTCTATACCACCATGCCCGCCTCCAGAGTGATGCGTGAGTAGTTCATCCCTAGACTACGGGTCCATAGCAGTAGCTAGATGGTTGTACTCTCCACTTTATGCCTCATGTTTAGATCTCGTGAGCTGCCTCACATGAATGAGATCATCTATTTGTAATGCTACATGTTGAGTTTGCTGGGATCCGATGATTATTGAATGCTATGTCTGTTGATTATCAATCTAGCATGTTATCTTCATGTGTATGTTATTTATGATTTTGCATGGTCTCCATTGTTAGTAGATGCTCTGGCCAAGTAGATGCTAGTGACTCCAAGAGGGAGTATTTATGCTCGATAGTGGGTTCATGCCTCCTTTGCATCTGTGCTCGAGTGACAGAAACATGACGGATGGAGGATGTGTTGTTTCCATTAGGGAGAAAACAACGATGTTTACTTCGTTTACATTGTTTACATTACACACCTTTCTTACTACGATTATCCGTTGCTTGCAACTTAATACCCAATGTTTGTTCGGATGATATTCGAAGGGTGGATTATTAGTCATAGATGTAGTTGGATGATGATCTATGTAGTTTGTTGTAATGCCCGCATGAATCTCATAGTAATCTTTATGTCATGCATGTTCCTTATCTGTCAATTGCCCAGCTGTAATTTGTTCATCGTGCATGTTAGCTATCTTTTATGGAGAGACACCTCTAGTGAACTGTGGACCCCGGTCTATTTTCTTGTTCTGAGAATACACACATTGCTTCCATGGTTTTCACACTGCTTCCACTGTTTTCACACTGCTGCTACTGTTTTCATATTGTTCTCATACTATTTTCGACACCATACGTTTAACCTCTTTGTGTTCAGCAAAACCGGTGAGATTGATAACCTCACTGCTTCGTTGGGGCAAAGTGAATTGTTTGATGTGTAGGTTCCACGTTGCTGAACCGGTAGTGCGCCCTTCCATCTCAGCCGCAGCAACTTCTGAAGTTACTCCTTCCTCTTACTGGTCAATTCAACCTTGATTTCTTTCTGAGGGAAACTTGCTGCTGCACTCTTCATGCCTTCCTCTTGGGGTCTCCCAACGAACGTGTGTTCACACACATCACCTAGACACAAATCCCTCAAGTAAATGAGGGGGAAAGGAACCCCTAGACACAAATCTCTTCATTGCCAACTCTTTTGAGGTAACCATATCATCTATCTTGTCTCTCAAACTTGATGCCTCCGAGTCCATCTTCATATTATCCTTGGCTTTCTTGTAGCCCCCCGTCTTGTCCTTGTTTCTTCCTCCAGCATCATCATCTTCGTCATTGTCCAAATTGGTGAAGACACCTCTCTTCGGTGGTGCGTCTTTGTCCCTCACCTTCCATTTATCGCTATTTTTAAGCAATAGCCAACAATGCCAAAATGCAAAAGGCTTTCCCTTGGAGGCCGACATGTCCTTGTACCTTGTTGCTGCAATTTTTTCCTACAAGCAAAGCACCCATGTCAAACACTTCCATTTGCAACATCGGCAACAACAAGATTTGGGAAGAAAAATCACTCAATCGGCTTCATTGGTACCACTTGGAGGTGCATTGTAAAATTTCTCCATACATCCACTCCACTGGCTAACCGCGGCTTGATCACATCCAACGACCTTGGAGTGATCTATAGGTGTGTGGTGTCTTCTCAACATTCTTTGGCATCATCCGAAAGAAATTGTCTTCTATCATTTGCCAATACCTCTTCCCGGTTTGGTCGGTGTCATGGACGACATCGAGGGACACACACTCCCAAGCCCAGATAAACACCTCATCCTCCAATTGGGTGTAGCTCCTCGACCTCTTGCTACACTTTGCCAATTGGCATGCCTCGAACACCTCCCCTTTGATCTCCTCCAACTCATCCTCTTCTTCACTGCCACCATGTACCCTGCTGTCCATGTCATTGTATCCATAGAAGCCGAGCAGTGCATCCTAAATGTTCACCGCGTTCTCGTCAAGGAGCGTCGCATATTAAGTTTGCACGACATGAGATTCGGAGCTACAAACAGAGCCACCGAATTCTTAAACTGACCCCAATGTCGGAAATAGGAAAAACGACCAAAGAAGATCGGACGTACCTCCCGGGCATTTCGTCGAACACCGGTTGGGTGCCGAGTGTGGTAGGCTGAAAAATCGTAGCGGCCTTGTTGGATGGAGGCGGCCGCTTGCGTTTGACCGCCACCACCTTCTTCTTCTTCCCCAACGGCAACGGTTTCGTATCACCAAGGTTGATGTCGTCGGCGGCGGTAGTGCGACCGCCCCTTTGCCGGAGACTCCGGACATGGCGCCATGAGCAGGTATGCCTCCCTGAATGGTGATGTTGTCGATCCGCTTGCAAGGAACGACGCTAGAGGATGCATCCGGCGCGGACGCGACATGGCCGGAGCGAAAATCCACCGCGGTGCCGACGCCGGTCGGTTTGGCTAACCCAAACGCCACGGTGAAGAGCGCGGGGTCAGAGGTGTCCATGGCGCTGCCACAGGGCGTCAGTGAGGTCCGCCAGAGCGGAGGGTGAAGATCAACGGCGGCGGTGGGGGGGAGGGGTGAGGAAGCTGGAACTGCCGGGCTGAAAACTCTCTCCCGCCAAATCGATCTAGGGATAGAGGGCGCCGCTGGTCGGCTGCGCAGACCTTGTTTTCACATTTCGGGGGGAGGGGGTATCTGCCGCGCCCCTCAAATTTATTTGCGGGCCGGACTTTTAAGGGGGTCTGGTCGGGTCACGGTTTCGACAGAAAATCGCAAAATGAGGGTTGTTTTACAGTTCGGTGGAAAATACGGTGTCTCTTAGGAAGTGAGACAATGCCTACGACCACCACCATCGTCTCCGTTTCGTGATACATTTTACCAACACTTGATTTCGATCTAGTCTCAATTTGTGCTATCACATCACATGTTGCTGCAATCCTCATCAGCAAAGCCTAGCCTTGACCCCACCGTGTCATACACCACCCTCTTGTTCTTCTGCTGGTAATTCCCTATGATAGGCGTCTGGTCTTCGTACGGGAGGCTCGCCATGGCCAGGCACACCTGCGACCCGTCCTTCCTCACCATGAACAGCGTCCCGGCGGCGTCCACGGTCACCTCCGCGTCGCCTTCCAGCTGCAAAGTCAGCAGCGGCACCTTCACCTCGTCGTGCCCCGTTAGGTTGTAGCACGTGTCCAGGATCGAGAACCCCGGCGCCGCGGGGTAGGCGCCGAACTGGAGCGCGAACTCGGCGCGCACGGCGCGGTACACGGAAGGCGCCAGGCGCGAGATCACCGTGCCCGAGTCGATGAGCACGTTCCTGGCGCCGAGACCCGACGCGGTCACCGTGGCGCCGCCGACGGCCGCGCCGGTGACGTTCATGAAGTAGAACGGCGGCTGCGCGGGGTCGGCGATCATGCGGGTGTATGCTACGGGGGTGCTGTTACGGTAGGCCGATGAGTAGTCGCCACCTCCGAGGGAGAGGGACCCTGTGGAGTCCCCGGACGTGGTGGCCGGCAGGCAGTAGGAGAACACGCCGCCGAACCGGGACGCCGTCTGGGAGACGAGCGAGAGCTCTGTCCGGCCGAGGCCCATGAGGCCCGCCGTGCCACCGAACAGTCCGCGGTTGCTGAGCCCGCAGCCAAACACGAAGCCCTCGAGGCTTGCGCCGCCGAGGCCGACCGTGTCCGTGGCAAGCACGCCGCGGCTGAAGGACCCGTCTCCGTAGCCCAGCGCGTAGTAGCACCTCTCACTACCGCCACCGCTTCTGGCGCAGGTTCCGGGCGCGCCGGTGGCCTCCTTGAGGGAGGCCGCGCAGGCGGGGGCGTCGCACGGGACGGCGGCGTAGGTGGCGGAGCCGGCGGGGTCGAAGAGCGGGTCACGCTGCGAGTAGCAGGCGCGGCAGGGCTTGCACTGCACCCAGGTGAGGTCGCTGCCGGTGTCCACGATGACGGTGAAGTTGGAGGCGGCGGCGCCACCGAGCGCGATGGTGGTGACGTAGTTAAGCGTCTGGAAGCGGATGCCGGAGGTCAGTGGGACCTCGGCCGCCGCATGGCCGGATTGCGTGGCGGCTGCTGCTGCCCTGGGGAGCTGCAACGATGCAACACGCGCCGCGTCGGCAGAGAGGAGGCGGGCGAGGAAACGTTCGCTGCCGGCGGGCTGATTGTGATTGAGGATGGTGGTGGGGAAGCGGTGCTTCAGCTCTAACACGGCGGTTGCTGTTCTGGCTAGCTCTGCTTTCTTGTTCTGCTCTCCTGGCGTAAGATGAGATGGACAAGTGTAAGCTCTTATATATCAGACATTATTCTGACCTGTAAATTCTGAGAGTGATGAAGAAGTATATATGGTGCATGAAAATTTATTTTCCTTGACAGATTTCGGAACTAGATCATGAGTAGATTCAATTCTAGATGTACAACTGGGAAGCTCACTACCAGAAAGATCAATGAAAATTACAAAATGTATGTAAACAGTATTGCATGTTTTAACACGCATGCAGTTCACAAAGGCAAAGTTGTCTTATCAACCACTATATTTATTTGAGGGTACCGAAGTCGTCATGCCTAATGGATAAATCTCCTTCAGCAACAGAGCATTCTAGGCTATCTATAACTAATGGATAACATCACGTTTCGAAAAAGAAAAAAATGGGATTCACAAAAACGCACAATTCGGACAATTTCCGAAACTCATGCACATTTCGGCCAACCACACCAGGTCGAAACTCTGAAGGGGATAAGCACCATACATTACACAGTAGGTATTCAGTTTGTAAGTGTAACTAGAGTACTAACCATGGATCTGAGCTTGCATTGGTTGCACGTTGCGCCGTGGGATCTTGCTGGCGGCGGCAACCCACTTCAACTCACGAAGCGAGAGCACCGCAGTCTTCTTCCCGACGGCGGCGAGGACGCTCTGACGGCCATGGGCGCTGCTGCCGGCGGCGGTGACATTACGAGCGATGGCGAGAAGCGCAAGGACGCTAAGAAGAAGATGGCGCGCGCGAGCACAGCTGGAAGAAGTGGCGGCCATTGCAATGAGACCGTAGTGGACTGTGGACCTTCGCGGCTAGCTAATTAAGCAGGAAACAGTGAGGAGTGCACAAGGGACAAGAGAATGTGAATGTCGGATATGCATGCATACAGCTAGCTACCCAATGTCACGGAGATGGATTGGATCGATAAGCATATGCATGTAGTTTTGAAGTAGAGAATATCGGTGGCGTCCACAAGAGAACAGAGAGCTAGAGCTAGAGAGAGAGAGAGCACGCTGTCACTTTTGTTGGATGTATATGCGTGGGAGGGGGAGCGAGTAGGCTTTCACTACCTTGGATGTATGTGTGGGAGAGTGAGAGCAGAGAATGCGTAACGCTGGACGGGTTTGAGGTGAGCACAAGAGTACTGTAACGTTGTTGCTTTGCGAAATACATCTGGGCACTCACGGGAGAGAGAAGCGCTTACTGTTTGCTTGCGGGGAGGATGGTAGCAAGGCATGCACGATGCCGCGGTCGGCCGGCTGGAAGCACAGCATGCATGCGCAGTTTTTTTTTTTTTTTTGAATTTTCCGTATCTTAATCTTTACGCTTCTTCCGGTCCAACCTATCGTTTTACCGTTTTACCCTTCCACTAAAGAAAACTCACTCTTATGTTCTTGCCGGGACGAATCGGATACGTCTCCTTCACCGGTTGAATCCCTTCCTGTCTCTTCAAGCTGGAATCGGATGTCAAATATAGCAATAGGACTTGGAACCGAACTTGCACATTACCTACATATGCTGATCACCTATATATTAAACACCAGGGGGTGCCGAGAGAGCTGGGGACGACACCAAAATTTCTCCTCTTCTTATCTCGAGAGCACCACTGCATCGCCAATGCCATGGACTACCGTCTCCAGGTCCAAGGTTGAAAACTGTCTGACGTGGATCCCGCCACACCTCGTCACTAGACGCCGGCAGTCTGGTTCGATCTGGCGGCCTTGTCGCCCAGGATGCATCACGACGAGTTCTTTTTTTTTCTGCATCTCGACGAGTTCGTGCAACAGCGTTGTCTGCCCAGTGCCTTCTGCAGCGCTAGCTCTAGCCCACCTCACCAAACGCGGCCACGTCACAACTTGCGCAGGACAGATCGGAGGATTAACTCAGGTCACACGATCACTCTGTTTGTCGTTGTGCCGCCAGACCGAGCATGTCGTCTCTCTGTTCTTCTCCGCACCTCCGAACACACAGTGAAGGTTGTGGCTGGCTACCGCTTGCGAGCGTGAGCAGGGGAACATGAAGTAGTCCGTGTTGTGGTTAGTGGTGATGTCCTATAGCTCAAAGAAATATTTAAGGTTATCAGCCAAGAAATTGGACGAGGATACATCAGACATGGGCCAATGGTGCTGTTCGAAGGGTGGCACGACGATGATCTGAAGAAAAAGGATTGACGCGCTCGGAATACTTGATCACGTCTACAATCTGGCCCGTTTGCCAGCAATCCCTGTCTCGAAGATTTCTGATTATACCCGACTTCGGCTCGGCATTACTGCGTCTCAAGAACGGCAGCGTTTCAGACCGTGGCTGACGTTAGGATGCTGCAAGTTCCTGTCGTGTTTCTACACATGCAATTCATGGGTTTCTCCAAACAATCTGGATTTGGAACCAGAAATCCAATGATCCGGAAGGAATTGAGAAAGCTTACTCGGGAATTAAAACACATGAGCGCCGATTGTTTTGTCACAAGGATTTGAATGCTCATTGCTGTCCCGGCCAAAGGGGCTATACGTGGTGTGAGGTAATTAAAAGGGAGGGATTGTGGGTCTCTTCGTGCAAGGTGATTATAAGGAGGACGAAAGAGAATATACGATTCAATGAACTAGCTCTCTCCTACTTAAACGGCTGTGGGAGGGCTGGGTTTGGAAAGTTAAAGTAAAATGACGATACACGCATCTATGTGCCTATGAAAGTCACACACAAAACATGACGGGTTTTTGGTAAAAAAAAAAATTAAGTTGGACTCGTAGTCCATATGCATGCATTAGCCAAAATTTGGCCCTTAAGTTAGTCAAGTGAAAAATTTATGGGGATTTGATAAGATAATATTTCCTCCGATATATTATTATTTGTCGCTGAATCGATGTACTAATGCCAAACATGGGCGCTGAATATGTCTTGTTTGCGGCTACGAGAACTTACTTAGTGTCGACGTAGCACATGATATTTCTCTCCCGTTGCAACGCACGGGCAAGTGTGACCTTCCGGTCCACTTAGCTATCGTGTTAAGGCAAATAGTGCGGGCTTGCTGTTAATAATCAAGTGTTTACAAATAATGTTACATCCTAGGATGTTCCTGATGAAATCCGGAGGATCCTCATGCCAAATTTGCAACCCCTTCTGACCTACATTAGGTGCAAGAGTGTGGGCAGCTCTATTACTCTCCCCGGGGAAAATTCAAAAAGGATTTTACAAAAACCCTTGGTCAGCAGGGCGCATTCCTTCTAGATCACCGCCGCGGGCCCGATGGAGTTCCCTTCGTCATTCATCGTATCGATCACCTCCCGACAGTCGTTGTTAACAATGATCTTCGCGCATCCCACTTGTCCGGCTAAGATGAGGCCATCTTTCAGCGCTCTTGCTTCGGCCATTGCGCAGTTAGCAACCGCATGCTCTCGTGGGCTCAAAGCATCTTCAACTGCCATTGTGGCGGATCTACAGGGTGCGCCCGTTAGGCCCCGGCCGTGCAGCGATTAGGCATTTTTTTTTTGACAACTCAAATCACTTCATTTATTCATATATCTGGAGCTTCTCTACATGCACAAGCGCACGTAGATGACCAGGGATTACATCAAAATTCAAACTAGAAATTGAAGTAAGGGCTTCTTTGGCCATACAGTGAGCTAATTTATTTGCATTACGGCTAACCGAAAGAAGTCTGAATCCCTGAAAGTTGCTGACTAACATCCTCATATCGCCAAAAATATGCACATTAGTTGTGCGTTCACCCTCCTTTGACCCCCATAACCTCTGGATGTTGGAGCAATCCGTTTCCACCACTAGGTTATGTACTCCTCTATCCACGTCAACCTGCATCGCATCTCGACAAGCGATCAGTTCCATCGTCTCCGGGTCCGTGATGCCCTCATAACACCGACCCCTAGCAAACAAGAAATAACCATTGTGATCACGTGCTACCACTCCGATGATCCCCCTCCTGTTGCATACATCCATAGCAGCATCCGAGTTCAGTTTTGTCCACCCCTCTTCCGGTGGCTTCCATTTCACCTCTGCATGTACCACTCGGGTCTCCTTCGTTCTAGGTCTCTCTAGCGACCTAACAATGTCATCAATAATCTGCATCGATTTCTGAGGCTGAAACTTCTCCTCTCCATGGGTGAATTTGTTGCGGTTGTGCCATATAGCCCACATAACAGTTGTACCAATTTCAGCATCCATCCGAGGCACCACCTCCGGGACTAACATGTCCTCCATCCACGTGATAGGGTGTAACCTCGGCAGTTTAACGGAGAAAGAGCACTCCGCCGCTCTCCAAAAGCATCTAGCATGATCACACACCAACAAACTATGGTATAGATCTTCTTCTCCATTACCACACATCGGACAATTCGAATCTTTCCGAATATGTCTCCTCTGTAGCTCTGAGTAGCATGGTAACATGTTTTTCATCGCACGCCACCAGAAAACTCGTATCTTCGGTAGAATATTCAGCTTCCACGGAATTTTCCACTTGTGATCCGAGTTGGACGAGTTGGCGCCTACCTGCAACTCCACAAAGCTAGCATGAGCCAACGCTCTGTAAACCGACCTGACCGAATACAGGCCTGATCCCTCCCATGCCCAGGCCCAAATATCATCATAGCTTCTATTCGTCCTAGGCATGCTTAGTATCGCTGCTGCGTCCGTACGTAGAAAAACCTTCCGAACCAGCTCCTCCTTCCAATGACCACTGTCTGAATCAATTAAATCCGCTACCAGTTGAACTGGGTCCTCCGAAAGCCTTCCTGTAACTTTCATAGTCATTGTGTCATTGATCCAATTATCGTGCCAAATCTCGGTTGTCTTTCCATCACCCACCCGGCGGATTAGACCCATCTTGAGCACTTCTCTCCCTTTCATCACCTCTCTCCAGATGGGTGATGCATTAGAAGGGCAACCTGCGGAAAGAACATCACAATCATGATAATACCTCCCTTTGAGTACCCTGGCGCATAAGCTATCCGGTTTAATCAATAGCCTCCACGCTTGTTTGGCCAGCATCGCATCATTAAAGGTCTCAAGGTCTCGGAAACCTAGTCCTCCATGATTCTTTGATATTGCCATTTTATCCCAACTCTGCCAGTGCATTCCTTTCCGATCTAGAGATCCAGCCCACCAGTACTGTGACATCACTGCCGTTATCTTTTTACATAGAAATTTTGTGAGTTTAAAACAACTCATAGTATAGGTTGGTAACGCTTGGACCACCGATTTCAGAAGGACTCCCCTTGCTTCACATGACAATTTCTTCTCACACCACCCCTGTACTTTGGACCTAGCTCTTTCATAAATATGTATAAGTTGTCCTTCAGTCACTCTCCCATTAGCAGTAGGTAAGCCTAAATACTTCTCTGATAGGGCCTCCCGGAAAATCTGAGTGGTATTCCTGACCCCCCCTCCTCACCGAGGTTCCACAATTTGGGCTAAAGAAAATAGAACTCTTTTGCTTGTTCTCACACTGTTCGGAGCCAATACTGTAATCATACAGAATATTATTCAGCCGTGCCGCACTCCTCGAGTCTGCTTTCGTAAAGATCAAACAATCATCTGCAAACAGTAAATGGGAGACCCATGGTGCTCGAGTGCTCACTCTGATACCCCTGTCGATCCAACCTCCGTCATAATTCTTTAACATCGAAGAGAACCCTCCTCCGCACAATAAGAAGAGATACGGGGATATAGGGTCTCCCTGTCTAATCCCTCTAGAGGGTAGAAAACTTGGAAGCAACTCTCCATTCACCTTGATTTGAAAACTAACCGTGGAAACACATCTCATGACAAGAGGAATCCACCCTTCCTCAAAACCAAGTTGTTGCATAATTCCTTGAAGATAAGCCCACTCCACGCGATCATATGGTTTCATCATGTCTATTTTCACCGCGCACCAGCCTTGTTTACCTCTTTTCCTCCTCATTGAGTGGATGCACTCGTAAGCCGTGATCACATTATCCGTGATCAATCTGCCCGGAACAAAGGCACTCTGCTCTTCTGCAATTATCTCATCTAGCATCTCCCTCATCCTATTGGCAAGGATCTTCGAGCAAATTTTATAGATAACATTACAAAGAGAGATGGGTCTGTACTGTGTGATATTCTGAGGATTTTTTACCTTGGGTATAAGAACAATTACAGTTTTGTTGATCGCACTAGGCAGCAGCCCTCCATTTAAAAACCCCAGAACCGCCGTGGTAACATCCCTTCCGATAATACTCCAGTGCCGCTGGTAAAACCTGGCGTTAAAGCCATCCGCTCCCGGAGCCTTGGATGGGCTCATCGAAAATAGAGCTGAATGCACCTCCTCCTCCTTAAACTGCCGCATAAGCTGATCGTTCATCGCCGCTGTCACCTTACTCGGTACATGGTGGAGGACGGCGTGAACATCCGTGAACTCCTGGGCTGTATATAAGTTAGAATAGAACTGCTGCACCTCGGCATGTACCTCCTCTTTGCTTGAGCATAAGGTACCATCCTCCGATTACAAAACTGAGATTCGGTTTTGGCTTTTTCGCGCAGACGCACGGGCATGAAAAAACTTAGTGTTGCGATCTCCAGCCTTTAACCAATCAACTCGAGACCTCTGTCTCGCCATGATCTCCTCCTTGTTAAGAAGATCCGCTAATTGTCTAGCTATCTCCCTCTCCCGTCTAGACGGGCCACGGAACAACGAGTTCGATTTCTCCCGCTCGTACTCCACACGTAACTTCTTAATCTTCCTTCTCACGTCACCAAATTTCTTCCTTTTCCAGTCCGACAGCTCGGATTGCATGCGCATTAGGGCATCATTAATCCCCAATAAACCTTGAACACCCGATCCTTCTGTCCAAGCATCGATGACTGCCTGCTTGTGTGACTCCTCTTCATTCCATGCATCTTCGTACATGAATGGTTTGGTAGAATTTCCACCCGTCGCATCCTCTAGTCTTCTCAATTTTGCAACCAAGAAACAATGATCGGACCGTGGCGTTGGACTGTGCTTCACAAAACTCCCATTGTACATCTCTATAAAACCCGGATCGGCAAGGAATCTGTCAAGTCTCACCTTGACATTCGAGTCACCATCCTGCATATTATCCCATGTATAGGGTATACCTTGGAAACCCAGATCGGCGAGTCCACAGAGGTCTACTGCCTCCCGAAAACCTTCCATTTTCCATTCATGACGATCATTCATACCAAAATACTCCGATCCGTGCAAGACTTCATTAAAATCGCCTCCACATAGCCAAGGCATATCACTCTGCGATCGTAGCCATTTCAATAACGTCCAGCTTTCAGACCGAGCACTCCTCCTTGCCTTGCCATAAAAACCTGTGAAACTCCATTCCACATTATCACTCCCCACATTTTTGACCATGACGTCAATGTGCTGATCCGAGAAAGTGTTGAGTGTAACCTCCACCTCCCTCAACCAAAACAGGGCCAAGCCCCCACTCAATCCATTACTGTTAACAGTAAGGCACCCCTCAAAGCCAAGCTTCGATTTTAGGGCCCTCACTCTGTCCCCATGTATTTTAGTCTCACACAGGAACACAATCGCGGGCGCTTCCAACCTAACAAGGTCGTGTAATTCTTGAACTGTCGCAGGGTTCCAAAGCCCTCGACAGTTCCAACATATGCAACTCATTGCTCCGGGCGGGGCTGCTCCGCAGCCACCGCCAAATCACCACCTGTATCCGTGGATTTTGGTTTCTTGGAGCCCCTTCTCCCATCGTTTGACCCCACTGACGATGTCTCTTCATTCAGCCTTTTTTTGTTCAACGTCTCTTGGTCAAGTAACATCAGTACCTCCTTATCTCGCCCCTTTCTCATGTCTCCCCGAGCACCTCCATCGATATCAACCCGCCGGTAGACAGCATTGTCATTACCCCTATTAACATTGTTTTTCCTTCCTCCAAAACCCCCACCACGAGCCTTGAATTCATAGGTGGGTTCCTTGAATTTATGCTGCTTTTTCGCCGGAGAGGTGACCTCCGCACCCCTCTCTACGTCATCATCTTCTCCAGCATAATTCTTGCTCCTGAACTCCATCGCACCATCTCCCCCGCTCCAATTACTAACCTTCTGTTGTGTAAACCTAAGAGTTTCGGGGTAAGGGGGCCGACCAAACTCATCTCTTCCGGCAGGAATTGGACACATAAGTTCAGCGTGTCCCAATCGCCCGCAAGAAAAGCAGAAATACGGGAGACTCTCATACTGCACATCAAAGAACTCCTTCACCTTAGTTTTTGCTGATTCCAGTTGAACCCACCTTAGAAGTGGTTCATGCACCTTGATCCACACTCGGACGCGCAAACAGTCCCCCCAGGCATATCCTTTCGCATCAGCATCTTGTTGGATCACCTCCCCAACCTTACTAGCAATTCGATCCGGCCATGGCGGGCATAACAGGTTAAACGGGAGGTTCAACACTCTTGCCCAAACCCTCAACCGATCAAACTTCAATTCCGACGGCCGCGAGCGAATATTAAAGATCTCCAACACCACACAGTGCTTGCCCACCGACCACGGACCTCCCTCCCAGATTCGATCCCGATCACGTTTGTGTTCAAAGCTTGCCACAAACATGTTGACCCCTGCCGGCCTGAACATCAACCCCCTCGGGTTGCCCCACGCCGGGCGCAGCGCCTCCGATATGGTGTTAACATGAAACGGTCTTCGGTACAGCACCTTTCTGATCAGGGCACACAGTCCTTCTTCCTCCGCGACGATCTCATCGTCCACCACCAGCGGTTCCTTCTCCTTCTCCGTTAGGTCTAGCTTCCCCATCATCTCTTCCATGGTTTCCCTTCTCCTCTCGCTCCCCGAGTTCCGTGAGCTTGATCCCGCCATGGCGCTTGCAGCCCTCCCCTCCCGTCTCCCCAGATGCGCCAAGGGTGGGTAAGGACGCAAAGGTCCCCCCGTAGTCCCCCCGAGCACAGCTTGGCGAAGAACCGCAAAGTGGAGAGGCCTCGATGATCCACAGCTATCAACCCTAAGCAAAGTGCCGAGGAAGATGGGAATCTCCCTCGCGCCGCCTTGCTACTCGAACCCTAGAGAAAAACGGTTCGGAGCAGTCGGTCCGGCCATTGTTCCGATTAGGAATTCAGCCATTAAGCGATTGCTAAAAAAAAGGCGACAGCTAATCACGCCATAGAGGAACCTTTAATTAAGGCAAGTCAATTTAGAAAATCCAATCCAACAACACGTAGTCATAAAAAGAGAAAAGCGCGAGAAAAAGATTCATCAAATTTCTCTTCCTCTCATGTTTACGGTAGTGAGTAATAGTCTTCGCGACTTGTGAGGTGGGTCTTGTTCTCTTTGAGCCCCTGTTTTGTCCGTCCGTACGTGACGGTTAGCGTAATTTTTGGATCGGCGATCTCGTTGGCGATCGGGGCGAGTCTTCTGCTTCGTTGCCATCGGGTGGATCTGACTGGTTTTCTTCGTTGATTCCTGTTGATCCCTGTGTTTCCCCGGGATTTCAACCTTGTTTCGACATCCTACATCCCTAAACCCCAACTTCCAGCCTTTCGCACGGTTTTCTAGGACGTGCGATCGTAAAACACCTGTTCCTAGATCGGATCGGCCTCAACCATCCAGGAGGCGTGGGTGCTGTGAATCATGGAGAAGGTGGAGGGGCTACTACGTGGCATCAAGCTGTCGGAAACGGAGAACAAGAGCCTAAGGATTGGATGGAGTGATGGGGTGAAGATTGGGTCGGTGGAGGTGCAAGCTGTGGGAAAGCTGATCTCTGAAAAACCGCCGTTTCTAGAAGGTATGGCTACGGTGCTGGGAAGGCTGTGGTGTCCGCTGAAGGGCATCAAGATCAAGGAGTTGGGCAATAACATTTTTCTGTTCACCTTTCTGCAACCGTCGGGGAAAAGTAAGGCGTTGGATGAGGGACCATGGATGTTCAACAAAGATCTCATAGTGTTGCAGGATTTTTACCCGGCGAAGGCGGTGGAAGAATACATGTTCAACCAGATCCCGATATGGATCCAGGTGCTGAAATTACCTATAGGTATGATGAAGAGGAGAACGGGTGAGCTAATTGGAGATCAGGTTGGGGAGTTCATTGAGGTTGACGTGGATGATGATGATATGGCGCTTGGGGAACACCTGCGGATCCGTGTGCGGATAGACATTAGGAGGCCCCTAATGAGGGGAATTCCTTTGCAATTTGAGGAAAGCATGCTACCAAAGTGGTTTGAATTCAAGTATGAATTTCTGCCGGATTTCTGTTACACATGTGGTATCATTGGTCATGGGGATAGACAGTGCTCCACAAAGTTGGCGAGAGGGGAGAAGCAGCAGTACGGGAGCTGGCTGAGGGCACCAATTCCCTCTAAGGGTGGGGATTTCATTGGTAGGAGATGGAGCAGAGAGAAGTTTGGTAGTGGTGGCAGGGGCCTGAGTTTTGGATACGGATCGGGTGGAAGGGGGTCGAGGAGTGACAGTGATAGCTGGAGAAAGGACTCGCATACTAGGGAGGAAAGGAACTCACTTGTTGGATCCAAATCGGGCAAGGGTAGCTTGGATGATGAGGTCTCTAGCCCGCTTAAGTTGCCACCAGCCAAGTCTACAGAGGGAACACCGAGACAGCTCGTTTTCAGTTCGGAAGAGGATGAGAACACCAAGATGAGGGAGAAGGAGTTGGATGGGCCTGTGAATCAGCAGCGTGCGGTCCCGGGGTGTGGGAAGGTGGAGACGGGGGCCCAACATGGGGGGACAGCGAGGCCCGTCATGCATGGGAAGGATTTGAGGAGCACGTCGATCGAGACAGTAGGGAGCCCGAGTGGAGATGATCCTGTCGGCTTGATCGGAGAGGGAGTAGGGGGGAAGCCGGGCAAGGGAGGCAAGTACAAAAAATTGAAGGATCGGTCGATGGAGAAGGTAGATGCTAATGGGGTTTTGATTGCCAAGAAGGATGGGAGGCATGTAGCAAAAAGGAGTATTGGGGATGTGATGTTATCGGAAGGGGAGGAGGTACAAAAGGAGTCGAAGAAAGGGAGAATGGACCAGCAGAGAGACGGTGGGAGCACCGTTGCCCTTACACCAATTGAAGCGGGACTGTCGGTATAGTCCTGCAAGGATCAATGAAGTGTGTGGCATGGAATGACCGGGGGCTTGGGAACCAGCCGACCATTCGGAGTCTTCACGATTTAGTGAAGGTGGAAGAGCCCGACATTCTTTTTCTGTCTGAGACAAAGTTGACATAGAAGGAAATGGAACGTTTCAAGCGAAGTTTGGACATGCCAAACATGCTCGTGGTTGATTGTGTTGGAAGGAGCGGTGGGCTAGCTCTTTTCTGGCGCAAAGAGGTGAATGTTGCGTTAAGGTGGAAGGGGAGGTATCACATTGATGTCAATGTGACGCAGGAGAATGGCACACGATGGCGGTTCACTGGGATCTATGGTGAATCAAAGGCAGGACGAAAGGAACAAACTTGGAAATTGCTAAGAACTTTGCAAGCTCAAAATGATCTCCCCTGGTTGTGTATGGGGGATTTCAACGAGATCTTGTTCTCTCATGAGAAGGAAGGAGGGCCGGCTCGGGCCCCGGGTTGCATGGATGCGTTTAGGAGGGCATTGGAGGATGCACAATTGCAAGATTTGGGCTTCGTGGGGGATCCCTTTACGTGGAGAAATAATTGGCATTTGGCCACGGGTTACGTGAGGGAGAGACTAGACAGGGCAGTGGCTAACGTGGCTTGGAGATGTTTGTTCCCCTTGTACAAAATAATAAACGGGGATCCGCGTCATTCAGATCACAGGCCAGTCGTGGCGGTGTTAAATGAGCAAGCGGACAGCCAATCTGATGGCCGTGGGGGAAGAGCTTCCGCTTCGAAGCTGCATGGCTGCAGGAGGAGGACTGTATTGAGGTAGTACAAGAAGCGTGGAATACGGTTTTCGCTGATGGAGCTGTGGGTGCAATGGAGGCAGTAAAACACGTGGGAAGGAAGTTATGGCAATGGGATAGAGAGGTTTTGGGTGAACTGAAGACCCGCATCAAAAAAGCAAAAAGGAATTTGGAGAAATGTAGGAGGGAAGCTATTAGTCAGGATGGGGTCTCGAGGGAGCATCTCTTGCGGCATAAATTGGCAAGACTGGAGGATCAACACAGCTTATTTTGGCAACAACGTGCACATGCCAACTGGCTTAAGTACGGTGATCGAAACACCAGTTACTTCCACGCTTTCGCATCGGAGAGGAAGAAGATGAATCATATAAAAAGATTGGAGAGGGAAGGAGGAGGAGTAGTGGAGGAGGAGGAAGAAATAGGGCTTTTTATCACTAACCATTACAAAAGTTTGTTCATGTCTTCTGCAGGTCCACAAGATGATGAGTTGCTACAACATGTTAAACGTGTGGTGACAGAGGACATGAACCTTTCACTCACGCGGGTGTTCGAGAACAAGGAGATCAAGGAGGCCCTTGATTCTATTGGTGATCTCAAGGCACCGGGCCCGGACGGAATGCCAGCTATTTTCTATAAGAAATTCTGGTCTATGCTAGGCCCAAAGATACAGGAGGAGGTTTTACAAGTTTTGAATGGAGGACAAGTGCCACAAGAGTGGAATGAAACGACGATCGTTCTTATACCCAAAGTGAAGACCCCGGAACGGATTACGGAGTTCAGACCGATAAGTCTTTGTAATGTGCTATACAAACTTATTTCCAAGGTCCTCGCAAATCGGCTTAAGATCATTCTCCCTCATATTATCTCTCCCACTCAGTCCGCTTTCGTCCCTGGGAGAATGATTACTGACAATGTGTTGCTGGCATACGAGATCACCCATGCAATGAGGAAGAAGAAGGGAGGACAGGATGGGCTAGTGGCTGTCAAATTAGATATGAGCAAGGCCTACGATCGGCTCGATTGGTCTTTTCTCCAAAATATTATGACAAAGATGGGTTTTGCAGATGCTTGGATCAAGGTGATCATGGGCTGTGTGTCCTCTGTTTCCTATCGGGTCAAGGTAAACGGGAAGCTTCTGGATCCTTTCCAACCGGAGAGAGGATTACGGCAGGGGGACCCCCTATCCCCGTACCTGTTTATTCTGTGTGCTGAGGGCCTATCTGCCATGTTAAATCAAGCGGAGGAGGAGGGATCTCTCCAGGGTATTAAACTCTGTCGGGATGCCCCGAAAATCAATCATCTTTTCTTTGCGGATGATTCTTTCATTGTGATGAAAGCTAACGCCGGGAATGCTGCAAAGCTACAACAGATATTGGCTATCTATGAATCACAGTCGGGTCAGATGATCAATAAAAATAAATCCTCAGCTATGTTCAGTAAAGGCACAAGTACGAGATCGAAACAAGCTGTTCTTGGAGTTCTAGGCATCCCGAGGGAATCCATGAACGATAGGTACCTAGGACTGCCGGTACACCTTGGGAGTTCGAAGAGCAAAGAATTCGAGTACCTGAAAGAAAGAATTTGGCAGCGGATTCAAGGTTGGAAGGAAAGACTTCTCTCAAAAGCGGGTAAGGAAATTATGATAAAGGCAGTAGCCCAGGCGATCCCGACCTATGCGATGTCATGTTTTGATCTTACAAAGAGTTTATGCGAGAAGATTAGCCAAATGATTTGCAGATATTGGTGGAGCCAACAAGATCAGAAAAGCAGATGTCACTGGATCAGTTGGGAGAAAATGACACGGTCTAAGTATAATGGGGGTATGGGGTTCCGTGAGCTCCACATCTTAAATATAGCAATGTTCGCAAGACAGGGATGGCGGTTGCTGCAAAACCCGGATTCCCTCTGCTGTGTGGTCTTGAAGGCTCTGTATTACCCGGATACATCCATCCTTGAGGCAAAACCAAAGCCGGGCATATCTTATACATGGCGCAGTGTCTTACGGGGCATGGAGCTTCTGAAGGAGGGGATTATATGGCGTGTGGGAACAGGAGAGAACATTGAAGTCTGGAATGACCCGTGGATTCCGAGGGGAAGTACACGAAGAGTGGCAACGCCGAATGAGTTGGATGAATCACTACTGGTCTCTGACCTTGTGGATTCGACAACAATGCAGTGGGATCTGGATGTGTTGAATGCTGTGTTTACACCGGATGATGTTAGGAATATCAGCTCTATTCCGCTTAGACATGGGATGGAAGATGGCGTTGCCTGGCATTTTGATAAAAAGGGAGTTTTTTCTGTGAAGTCAGCGTATCGGTTGGGGATTGATCTTAGGGACAAAAGAGCAGGACGTGATGCAGGTACCTCGGATAATCACACAAGCGTGGTACCTGTTTGGAGCAATATTTGGCACCTTAAGTTACCTGGGAAGGTGCGGATTTTTCTCTGGAGGCTGACGCACAACAGCCTTCCTCTGCGTATGAATATCCAGAGAAAGAAAATTGAGCTCGATACGAGGTGCCCTATGTGTCAACGGGCAGATGAGGATGGGGGCCATCTATTCTTAAAATGTAAGAAGGTCAGACAGGTCTGGCGACAGTTACTATTGGAAGATGTCTGTATTAAGCTGATCGATGCATCTAATCCAATAGCCATGATGGATGAGATTGGTATGCTGATGTAACATCCCAAGTATGAAAAATAGTCATTAGAATGTTTTGCTCTCTGTTATTTTATGTTTTGCATCATGACATCATGCTCATTGCATTTGTTTTGCTTGTTTTCCTCTGTTTTTCTTTGTTTTCCAACTCTTTCCTTTGTTTTCCTTTGTTTTCTATTTGAATTTCAAATCAAATTTTAAACCTTTTGTTTCATACTTGTGATGTTACAATTTCCAAAATGATATTTCAAATCAAAACAATCAATTGTTTCCATAAAAGTTGTGATTCCAAACTGTTGTTTTGTTTCTATCAAAATTCATTTAATACCAAACCCTTTTCAAATTCAATTAATTTCCAAAACAACAACCCTTTTTGAAAGTAATGAAAATTGCAAAACAAATCAATCATTTGTTTCCATTAAACTAAGGATCAAACTAATTGAATTATTGCTTTCAATAATTCACTTAATATTCCAAATTCATTCAAATTGCATTCAAATTCAAGTACATTTTCCAAAACAGCAACCCTTTTGTAATTTATGAAAATTACAAAACAACTAAATCCTTTGTTTCAAATAAACTTGAATTGAAAATCTTTTAAATTGCTTAATGTCACCCTTTTTCACTTAATGTCAAAATCATCTAATTTCAATTAAATTTACACACCACAAAATAATTGAACTTTTTGAAAACCAAAACATGCACATGTTGCTGTTACCAAAAATCCAATTATACAAAAAATTTCCTAATTATTCTAAACCATAAAAACACTTCCTTTCTCTCTTTTCCTATTCAAAAAAAAAATATAATTGGAACAAAAAAGAATAAACAGAGCAAAGGGAGAGAGAGAGCACCTAGGCCCAGCCCAATTTTTTCTCCCAGGCCCATACCCCTTTCTTCAACCTCGGTACGGACTTCATCCCTTCTATCCACGTATACAGAGGGAAGCACGAACGGCTGAGCTCCACCTCCCCCTCCTCCTATATCTAGCCCTAGGGCTCCTGCCAACCCTAGCCGCACCCCTATTCTTCTCCCTCCTCTCTTCTCCCCGCCTCCATCTTCCCTCTGCTATCATCTCTCTGTAACAGAAGCTCTGAACCTCCTCACCGCAACCTCCTCTCCCTCCGGCGATCATCGGAGTTAGGGACCCCCTCCGGGCGAACGGTGGGCGGGAATGGAAAGCCCCCACCGCGGGCTCCCTCCTCTGAAGGGAATATGCCCGAGAGGCAATAATAAAATGGTTATTATCTTATTCCTTGTTTATGATGAATGTTTATTTCTCATGCTAGAATTGTATTAACCGGAAACGTTGATACATGTGTGCTTAATAAACAAACAATGGTTCCTAGTAAAGCCTCTCTTTTAACTAGCTCGTTGATTAATAGATGATCAAGGTTTCCTGATCATGAACATTGGATGTTATTAATAACGGGGTCATGTCATTAGAAGAATGATGTGATGAACATATACCCAAAGAGAATATAGCAATGCGATCAAGTCATTTAGTTTACATTGTTATATCAAACATACGAAGTAACTTATTCCTTAGACCTTGAGATCATGTCAATCACTGATACCGGAAGAGTGCTTTGATGGCATCAAACGTCACACCGTAACAGGGTGACTATAAAGGTGTCGTTAAGTATTCGGAAAGTATTAGTTGAGGATCATGGATCAAGAGTGGGATTTGTCCATCCAAATGACGGAGAGATATACTCTGGGCCCTCTCGGTGATATCACATCGAAACCGCTTGCAAGCACGTGATATGATCACAAGGATGTTATATCACGGGAACGAGAAAAGAGTACTTGTCGGTAACGAGATTGAACAAGGTATGGTTGATACCAATGATCGAATCTCGGACAAGTAAAATATCGCGAGACAAAGGGAATAGTTCACGGCGTTGTTGGTTCACACGATCACGAGAGTCATCGTTGAATATATAGGAGTCATCACGGATCTCCAGATCCCGCTGTTGATTATTGATCGGAGAGGAGTCTCGATCATGTCTATCTTATTCGCGAACCGTAGGGTGACACACTTAAGGTTCGATGACGCGTTTGAGAGGATACGGAATATCGAAGAATATTTTGGACAGCACCGAAATTGTTTCGGGGAAAATTGAAATAGTTCAAGGGGTTTTTCTTCGAATGGTTGTTAATAGAATTAACAAATGATTCGAGGTGCTTTATGCAAATGTTTGTTAATAGAATTAACAAATGCTGAAATAAAGAAATAAAAATGTTTTATTGATTTATTAAAGAAAAACTCTTGGATTTTCTAAGTGGGGTTTAAAGGAAAATGAGTGGGTGTGAGTGGAGTGTCCACTCACATCACGAGGGAAGAGGTGGGGGCACACCATGGGGCTGGCCGCACCCCCCTTGGGCTGCCTCCCCCCTCTCCTATAAAAGGAGGGTGAGAGCTCTCCCTCCTCCACACACTTGGCCACTTCCATTTCCCTCCACCCGTTGCTCCATTTCATGGTCTCCGGCTTTGCGAAGCCCTGACCGTGGGATTCTTCACCACCACCACGTCGTCGTGCTGCTGGAGTTCCGAGGGATCCTCTACTTCCGCGCCCCGCTGGAACGAGGGAACGGAGGTCGTCATAAACCGTACGTGTGACCGATCACGGATGCACCGCCGGATTGCGGTGCCATCTTCTCGCTATCGGGATCGGTGTGAGTACGACTACGCCAACAACGAGATTTGATCTCGTACCACTTTGAGTCTTCGAGGGTATGTGTTCTCCTTAACCCTCTTGTTGCCCGTTGCACTTCGTCTCATAGATTAGATCTTGGCCTTTCGGGTATCTCTCGCGTAGGAAATTTTTTGTTTTCTATGCTACGTTCCCCTTCAGTGGTATCAGAGCCGGATCTATGCGTAGATGTTTTGTACGGGTAGAACACATAGGTGTATGTGGGCGTTGATGATCATGTTATTACCTCCTTGACTATTTTATTATCTTAGTGGCATAGTGGGATGAAGCGGCCCGGACTAACCTTACATGTCCACGTACATGAGACTTGTTCCACAACTGACATGCAACTTGTATTGCATAAGTGGCTTGCGGGTGTTTGTTTCTCCTACTATAGTTAAGATCTAATCTATGAAGGGTTGCTAAAAATATGTTTATCAACGTTGTGGTTGATGTTCGTAGGTATGAACGGTTCTATCCTCGAAAGCCCTAAGCCACGTAAAATATGCAAAAATAAATTAGAAGCGTCTAACTAGTTTTTGCTGGGCATGTGATGTGATATGGTCAATATTACAAATTTGATTATGAGATGATCTATTTTGTAAATTATTGATATACCAGAAGGTATCCATATGGTTGTATTCTTATTGATGGACAGTCAAGTTTGGGGTACCGTGGTACTTGGTACCACGCCGGTGGAATGATTGAGATCATACCATAATGCACATGATGGAGATCAAGTGCAAGAAGGACCATATCATATCACGTTATCCTTTCATGTGATGTCTGTGATGTTAATCCTTTTTATGCATCTTGTTTTGCTTAGATAACGATGGTAGCATTATAAGATGATCCCTCTCACTTAATATCAAGATAATAATGTGTTCTTCCTTAAAGTATGCACCGTTAAGAAAGTTCGTCGTTTCGAGACACCACGTGATGATCGGGTGTGACAGACTCAACGTTCGCATACAACGGGTGTTTTCAAGCCTAGCATGTACAGACATGGCCTTGAAACACACGCAATACTACGGTTCTACTTGGCGAGCCTAGCATGTACAGACATGGCCTCGGAACACGTAACCGAAAGGTAAAGCATGAGTCATATGGCTGATATGATGAACATGTCGATGTTCGCCTTTGAAGCTACATCATCTCACGTGATGATCGGTTTTGATGTAGTGAATTTGGTTCGTGTAATCACTAAAGACGACTAAGAGGGATGTTGTTTTTGAGTGGGAGTTCATGGTTTAATTTTTGAATTAACTTGAACTTATTTATCATGAACAACAAATCAAAGTGAATTTGCACAAATTGTAGTATTCATTGGCATCCACATAACTACCTTACACTTAGATTGTTAATTGAGATATAACTGTTATGATCTGGTAAATACCTTTTAAGATTGGTACCGTATTAGTGAAATTTAAAATTGAGTCCTATTGTAGATTTTTGGTATTTCCTACCTAGCTCCATGTGGTTAATGATTGATTAATCTAGAGAGCAAATAATTCCTACTTAGAATCCAGAGTCATGGTTGCTTCCGTATTACTTTATCTTCAAAAGAATGTTTTGTTGATCAAGGTGATTTAGGAACTGAAAAGAGTTGTTTTCAGAAACAATCAAGTGAAAGATATATTGATATCTAGAAACTTATTTGTGGCAACATGACTGAGTATAATTTAGCGTGACAATGTTTGCTTATATTATCTGAATATATGCAAATTTAGCGTGACAATGTTTGCCTATATTATCTGAATATATGCAATGATTGAAGACGCTAGGCGTTTGAATATTCCAAGAAGTTGGGCGCTCAAAATTATCCTCTAAATCCCTTCCTTCGAGCTATAGTAACTTAATCATAAAATTGTTATGATGGGATGGATTAGAAGTATGGGTAAAGTATTTTACCTTACTTAGAAATTGTTAAGAGTGGAATCTAGAAGAATGCTATTAATATGGTGATATTAGTAGAACAATCAAACTCAAAGTATGACTCAATGGGTGATAGTATATGACTAACACGCCAAAGAAAATGAGCTAGTAAGACTAGCATTGTTTGATGTTGAATGATTCTTCTATAAAGGAAAGGGAATATTGAAAATAGAATTACAAAAAGATATATGGCAGAAAAAGAAGATAAATGGAAAGTCCAGCTCAGGAGTATATGCTTGATATACAAGTTATAGATGTATTACTAGTTAACAAAGTATTTTTGGGTATTTTGATACCACATTGGTTGGTATGAGTTGTCATACAAAGCAACGCAATGAAAGAAATACAAGGGCCTAAAAGGAACTAGTAATAGATGTGGAATCGATTATGACAAGAACATAAATAAAGTGTTATTGTGTTCATTGTCGTATCGAACCAACCAGTCAAGATTTATTTGAAGAACTTAATAATTTGTTATTTTGTTCTAGTCTTTTGTGAGAACAAATGAGATTGTTCAAACTATGATCATATTCCATAATTGATGGATATGTTAATATAAATCATGTTGGTAAAGTAAACATCTATAAGTCTAAATGCTAAACGTTGCAAGACGTTGAAGAGTTTCACTTAAATTGTGACACCACCATTTTAGTTCATATCGGAAAGGAAAACATGAAGGAACTCCATATTGATGGACTTCCGGAGTCATTTTATTGACGCTTGTGAGACCTCTTCCAAAAGATGACTAGAATTCCGTTCTTAGGCCAAAGTAGAATGGACGACTAATTTAGTGGAGATTATACATATTGATGTATATAGTCCATTATGTGTAGTCATGTATGGTGGATTAATTTTTCCTTCATAAAATTATGTCGATGATTTAAGTAGATATGTGAGTATATCTATTTAAAGGGAACAGAGTTTGACATTTTGAATTGGTTCAAAAGGTTGTTAATATGAAGTTAAAATCAATGTAACAAGATAATCAAGTATTTATGATTGGATCATAAAGGATAAAGTTTGAGTTACAAGTTTAGCAAAACATCTGAGAAGTTGCAGAATTGTTCTACAACTTATACTTCTCGAATACCCCACATTAGATTGGAGTATTCAAAAGACAAAATCAAACCCTGTTTGACATGGTAAGATTAATAAAATTGCCATTATAATTTTGTAGTTTATACATTAGTGACAACCGTTTTTCCACTGAAAAGAGCACCATCATGATCCGCTGAAATTGACAACATATAAGATATGGTTTGGGTAGTGACCCGAATTGTCACTTTCTTAAGTTTTGGTATGCATAGCATGTGTAAAATGTTTACAACCAAAATAGGATAAATATATGTTTATAAGGTTATCCCAAATAAAATATTGGGTATTTCTCCTATCACCGAACCAAAAGACAAATGTTGTTTGTCAGAAAGGGTTGATTTCTCGAGAAAGTAGTTCTTGCGAAACAAGTGAGTGGGAGCACAGTACAAACTCAACAAGGTTAGAGAATCTTTGTTATCATGTCAAGAGTAGCGCAGCACTGGAAGTTGTTCCGGGGTTTACTATTTTGACTAAGTAGAAGACACTACAAATGTTGTAGATACTTCAAATGAGTTTGCGAACTGTACCAGAAAAGTCCAAAAACTTTGTACTTAGAACAACTTGTGGTTTAAGTGTAAAGTGTTGTTTTGACAACAAAAGGACCTGGACCTTATAAAGGAAGCAAATGATGGGCCCTGACTTCGTAAAATTGACTATGAGTCATTATATCCGCCATAGTATCCTTGTATGAATATCAAGTATGTGACTTGGTAGTCCTTTCGATAGGCATGATGCCTAGCGATAGCAAAAAGGTCTATATAGCGACAAAGACATGGATTTTACATCTTATTAAAATTGTACTTATCGAAAAGTTGTTTTCGACGAAGTTCAAAGAGTTACCTACTACAAGATTTTGATCTTCCGTAGTGATGCTTTAGTCTTTGCGGATAGTTCTAGCAAAAGGTTACATATTATAATATGGCAGTTGAATAACAAAACCAACTCTCCTCTCAAGGAAGTTTTATCAAGGATGTGTACTTGACACAGTCTGAGAGTTTTGTAAAATTCAAAAAGGTTGCTAGAAAGGTATGCACACTTCAATGGTTGAAGTGAGCATAACGAAGTTGAAATCTTTACCTTAATGAAGTTGTCAAAAGAGTTTGATTCCATCATGAACGATAAAGATGCTTGTAAAGTTACAAGAAATTAAGTGGGAGCGCTATGACATATTTCCAATACTTTATGTAGATGACATATGGTTGATTGGAAAATATGTATTTTAAATTAACACGGTTAAGATTTTCATATTGATGAAAGGCTTGGAAGATATTGGGCATCGATGTCTATAAAAGATGGATTCAAGCGCCTGATATGATTGAAGCCAAATTACATAGATGAAATATTGAAGTAAGTCAATATAAAATTGATAAGAAGGAGTTCTTGTCACATGGAAAATAATTGAGCAAGATTCATGTGTTTTGACACATGATGAGCATCATTGAAATTGGGATTTCTAAGTCATGTTTCCATGCTATGTACACAACCAGATGAGTCCTATGCTATAAAATGTTATAGTAGGATAATTCATATGATGATTAGACGACAGTGGGAGAGATCCTTGTGTCATTTTAGAAATGCTAAGGATATGTTTTCCTATATAGTAATGACAAAATATTAGTTGTAATATGTTACACTAATAGTCTTGTCATTTATTCAAGTAATTTTATCTCAAATAAAATATGTGATGAAGGGTAGCACAATAGGATGGAAGAAAGTTCCATGCTGGATTTGAAAGAGTTTCAAAATTAAAATATTGTGACAGATACTACAACAAAGGCTAAAGTATATCGTTGTGTTAACAACTGATTATAAGCGTATTTTGTGTCAAGGAGTTCTTTATTGAACTTGGTGAATTTCCAAGAATGCTGAAACTATGAAGCTACATTTTCACAATGTTAGTAACATCAGTTTAAGCTGAGGAATTAAGGTATCACCGGAACTTGGTGAGTTTCCAAGAATGCTAACACTATGAAGCTACATTTTCACAATGTTAGTGACATCAGTTTAAGCTGAGGAATTAAGTTTTCATCAATTGACCATATATATATACAAGCCATCTCATTAGAGAATGAGTGATGCGTGTAGACGCAAAGAACATGCAAATACAATAGGACCTGAACAGTTCAGATCTTTTTGATGATGTTTACCGCATGCGAAGCATGGTAATAACACTGGTACGCCATATGTGTTAAAGTGCTTACAGACTAGATTATTGACTCTAGTGCAAGTGGGAGACTGAAGGGAATATGCCCGAGAGGCAATAATAAAATGGTTATTATCTTATTCCTTGTTTATGATGAATGTTTATTTCTCATGCTAGAATTGTATTAACCGGAAACGTTGATACATGTGTGCTTAATAAACAAACAATGGTTCCTAGTAAAGCCTCTCTTTTAACTAGCTCGTTGATTAATAGATGATCAAGGTTTCCTGATCATGAACATTGGATGTTATTAATAACGGGGTCATGTCATTAGAAGAATGATGTGATGAACATATACCCAAAGAGAATATAGCAATGCGATCAAGTCATTTAGTTTACATTGTTATATCAAACATACGAAGTAACTTATTCCTTAGACCTTGAGATCATGTCAATCACTGATACCGGAAGAGTGCTTTGATGGCATCAAACGTCACACCGTAACAGGGTGACTATAAAGGTGTCGTTAAGTATTCGGAAAGTATTAGTTGAGGATCATGGATCAAGAGTGGGATTTGTCCATCCAAATGACGGAGAGATATACTCTGGGCCCTCTCGGTGATATCACATCGAAACCGCTTGCAAGCACGTGATATGATCACAAGGATGTTATATCACGGGAACGAGAAAAGAGTACTTGTCGGTAACGAGATTGAACAAGGTATGGTTGATACCAATGATCGAATCTCGGACAAGTAAAATATCGCGAGACAAAGGGAATAGTTCACGGCGTTGTTGGTTCACACGATCACGAGAGTCATCGTTGAATATATAGGAGTCATCACGGATCTCCAGATCCCGCTGTTGATTATTGATCGGAGAGGAGTCTCGATCATGTCTATCTTATTCGCGAACCGTAGGGTGACACACTTAAGGTTCGATGACGCGTTTGAGAGGATACGGAATATCGAAGAATATTTTGGACAGCACCGAAATTGTTTCGGGGAAAATTGAAATAGTTCAAGGGGTTTTTCTTCGAATGGTTGTTAATAGAATTAACAAATGATTCAAGGTGCTTTATGCAAATGTTTGTGAATAGAATTAACAAATGCTGAAATAAAGAAATAAAAATGTTTTATTGATTTATTAAAGAAAAACTCTTGGATTTTCTAAGTGGGGTTTAAAGGAAAATGAGTGGGTGTGAGTGGAGTGTCCACTCACATCACGAGGGAAGAGGTGGGGGCACACCATGGGGCTGGCCGCACCCCCCTTGGGCTGCCTCCCCCCTCTCCTATAAAAGGAGGGTGAGAGCTCTCCCTCCTCCACACACTTGGCCACTTCCATTTCCCTCCACCCGTTGCTCCATTTCATGGTCTCCGGCTTTGCGAAGCCCTGACCGTGGGATTCTTCACCACCACCACGTCGTCGTGCTGCTGGAGTTCCGAGGGATCCTCTACTTCCGCGCCCCGCTGGAACGAGGGAACGGAGGTCGTCATCAACCGTACGTGTGACCGATCACGGATGCACCGCCGGATTGCGGTGCCATCTTCTCGCTATCGGGATCGGTGTGAGTACGACTACGCCAACAACGAGATTTGATCTCGTACCACTTTGAGTCTTCGAGGGTATGTGTTCTCCTTAACCCTCTTGTTGCCTGTTGCACTTCGTCTCATAGATTAGATCTTGGCCTTTCGGGTATCTCTCGCGTAGGAAATTTTTTGTTTTCTATGCTACGTTCCCCTTCATCCTCCACCCCTCGGTGGGCGCCGGGAGGGCTCGAGCCGCCGCCGCCGTCCGCTCCAAGTCGCCGGCCGCTGCACCTGTTCTGCCCCGACCTGCACGACCTGCTCCGCCTCCCGCTCGATGGTGAGCGCCATCCCCTTTATCTCCTTCCTCCTCCTCTCCCTTACGTCCTCGAGCGCCACTAGCACCCCACGCCCCGCAGCCCACAGCGCCCGCACGGCGCCTCCGGCGAGCGCAGCACCGATCGCTGCCGCCGGCAGTTCCTTTCCGTCGAGGTTCAGTACGTGTACGTGCAGAAATTCAGTTAACACCGCAACCTACACCTTAACCCCCCCGAGCTTCCCCTTCTGTCAACCAACCGCACCGCACCCCACTGGTCAACACCCCTTGCAGACATCCTCAGGTCCAGGGTTCGAACCCCCCAAAGCCACACCCTTTTTCTTTCTTTTTTTCTTTTTCTGCCCGAAGTTCAGAAAGTCAGATCTAGCAATTACTTCAAAAATCCATATAAAATTGAATATCACTCCAGTTTGAATGATTCAAAATCCTGTGGATTCATAATTTTGTGATCCTTCTATTAATGTCAAGTTTGCAACATGTTTCTGTAACAATTTTTGCACTAAATAATTAATTACTGAAAATGCAATAAAAATTGGAAACTTTGGAATTTCATAACTTGAGTTTGGTTCATCCAATTTAAGAAAACTTGGGCTCTAAAAATTTGTCTTAACAAACTCTACACATTGGTATTTTATTTGGTCACAATTGAATTAATTTTGAGCATGTTTCCCTCTGTTTACTAAAAATGGCAGAATAAGAATGATTATAAAAACTTGCATAATAAATTCATTAATAACCCAAAAATTATGTTTGATAGCTCAAAATGTTCAGTAAAACATTTTCTACATGTTTTCAACCTTTTCAATGCAATTTGTTTACTGTTTTGAATATTTTAAATTGGTGCAATATTTAAATTCTTGTTTAATTCACTTAAACTTGCAAAAATCATAACTTGGGCATAAAAATTCCAAATTCAACAAACTAAATATGTTTTCCATTCAATTTTTCATGTACTTTCCAAATATCAATTTTGTTTGCTGTTTTGAATAATTTAAATTGCTGAAAACAACTGTTTCTTAATTATTGCATTTAAAATTGCCAAAATAATAACTTGCTCATTTTAAATCCATTTTCCACAAATGAAATATGTTTTCCATGCAAAATTAAACCACCTTTTCAAATATAAATTTTGTTTCATGTTTTGAATAATTAAAATTGGTTAAATAATTTAAACCTTGCTTAAATCATTTAAACTTGTTAAATTCATAAATAATTTATTTGAAATCCATTTTCAACAAGTGAAACATGTAATCCACCCAAAAATTGTGTGTTCTATTCAAATATGAACTTTGTTATCTGTTTTGAACAATTTAACTTGATGAAAACAACAAGTGCTTGTGTGACACCCTTAAGGAACCAAAATTTCTTAACTTAATCAATAAATTGCTAAACTTGGTAAACCCTATTTTTAAATTGGTTCTATTGTTGTTATTTTTCTGTTTTCCTCATCCATGCATCATCCTAAACCACTTTCACCTGTTGGTTAGTTGTAAAACAATTAATTCAACCATAATTCATGGGCTTTCCATATGCAATCCCAATTGCATGTGGGTCCATTTAATCATGTTGCTATCCTGTCAACTAGTTTATTTCTGATGCATCAATTAAATGGTCATGCATCATCCCATGTTTGTGCACTATGCCATGTTATTGATTGTTTATCTCTCTGCGTTGTTTGTTTGCTTCTTCTCGGATACACGACGACGTTGAGACCGACGATACTTACGACACCCCTTTATGAGGATCTAGCTCAGTACCAGGCTGCTGAGTTTGCAGGCAAGTTATCACTCACATGAACCACTGTGTTCCTTTCAACATTGGTTACCGATACTTTCCGTTGTCTATGAAGGGGAACGTAGCATAGAAAACAAAAATTTTCCTACGCGAGAGATACCCGAAAGGCCAAGATCTAATCTAGGAGACGAAGTGCAACGGGCAACAAGAGGGTTAAGGATAACACATACCCTCGAAGACTCAAAGTGGTACGAGATCAAATCTCGTTGTTGGCGTAGTCGTACTCACACCGATCCCGATAGCGAGAAGATGGCACCGCAATCCGGCGGTGCATCCGTGATCGGTCACACGTACGGTTGATGACGACCTCCGTTCCCTCGTTCCAGCGGGGCGCGGAAGTAGAGGATCCCTCGGAACTCCAGCAGCACGACGGCGTGGTGTGGTGGAGAAAAACATTGCTCAGGGCTTCGCCAAGCGCACGAACAAGTGGTGGAGCAGCGGCAGGAGGGAGGAAGAGATGACACAAGTGTGTGTAGTGGGAGAGGGAGCTCTCACCCCTCCTTTTATAGGAGGGGATGGCAGCCACGAATTTTTGGCTGCCTCCACCTCTCCCTCATCATGTGAGTGGAGTCTCCACTCAACCCACTCATTCTTCCATGAATTCCCACTCAAAATCCCAAGGGTTTTCTTTAATAAATAAATAAAACAATTTTATTTCTTTATTTTAATATTTGTTAATTCCATTAACAAACATTAACATATAACCCCTTGAGTTAGTTGTTAAATCTATTAACAACTATTTGATAAGAATCCCCTTGAACTATTTCAAAATTACTCGAAACAATTTCGGTGACTATTTCAATATTCCCCGAAACAATTTCGGTGCTGTCCAAACTTTTCTCCGATATTTCGTATCCTCTCAAATGCGTCATCGAACCTTAAGTGTGTCACCCTACGGTTCGCGAATAAGATAGACATGATCGAGACTCCTCTCCGATCAATAATCAACAGCGGGATCTGGAGATCCGTGATGACTCCTATATATTCAACGATGACTCTCGTGATCGTGTGAACCAACAACGCCGTGAACTATTCCCTTTGTCTCGCGATATTTTACTTGTCCGAGATTCGATCATTGGTATCAACCATACCTTGTTCAATCTCGTTACCGACAAGTACTCTTTTCTCGTTCCCGTGATATAACATCCTTTGTGATCATATCACGTGCTTGCAAGCGGTTTCGATGTGATATCACCGAGAGGGCCCAGAGTATATCTCTCCGTCATTTGGATGGACAAATCCCACTCTTGATCCATGATCCTCAACTAATACTTTACGAATACTTAACGACACCTTTATAGTCACCCTGTTACGGTGTGACGTTTGATGCCATCAAAGCACTCTTCCGGTATCAGTGATTGACATGATCTCATGGTCTAAGGAATAAGTTACTTCGTATGTTTGATATAACAATGTAAACTAAATGACTTGATCGCATTGCTATATTATCTTTGGGTATATGTTCATCACATCATTCTTCTAATGACATGACCCCGTTATTAATAACATCCAATGTTCATGATCAGGAAACCTTGATCATCTATTAATCAACGAGCTAGTTAAAAGAGAGGCTTTACTAGGAACCATTGTTTGTTTATTAAGCACACATGTATCAACGTTTCCGGTTAATACAATTCTAGCATGAGAAATAAACATTCATCATAATAAAAAGGAATAAGATAATAACCATTTTATTATTGCCTCTCGGGCATATTCCCTTCAGTCTCCCACTTGCACTAGAGTCAATAATCTAGTCTGTAAGCACTTTAACACATATGGCGTACCAGTGTTATTACCATGCTTCGCATGCGGTAAACATCATCAAAAAGATCTGAACTGTTCAGGTCCTATTGTTTTTGCATGTTCTTTGCGTCTACACGCATCACTCATTCTCTAATGAGATGGCTTTGTATATATATAGTCAATTCGTGAAAACTTAATTCCTCAGCTTAAACTGATGTCACTAACATTGTGAAAATGTAGCTTCATAGTGTTAGCATTCTTGGAAACTCACCAAGTTCCGGTGATACCTTAATTCCTCAGCTTAAACTGATGTTACTAACATTGTGAAAATGTAGCTTCATAGTTTCAGCATTCTTGGAAATTCACCAAGTTCAATAAAGAACTCCTTGACACAAAATACGCTTATAATCAGTTGTTAACACAACGATATACTTTAGCCTTTGTTGTAGTATCTGTCACAATATTTTAATTTTGAAACTCTTTCAAATCCAGCATGGAACTTTCTTCCATCCTATTGTGCTACCCTTCATCACATATTTTATTTGAGATAAAATTACTTG
The DNA here is from genome assembly GCA_028641055.1 of Alopecurus myosuroides. Lineage (NCBI taxonomy): Eukaryota > Viridiplantae > Streptophyta > Magnoliopsida > Poales > Poaceae > Alopecurus > Alopecurus myosuroides. Next base: position 277,760,985 of record CM054063.1, read on the forward strand.
AATAAATGACAAGACTATTAGTGTAACATATTACAACTAATATTTTGTCATTACTATATAGGAAAACATATCCTTAGCATTTCTAAAATGACACAAGGATCTCTCCCACTGTCGTCTAATCATCATATGAATTATCCTACTATAACATTTTATAGCATAGGACTCATCTGGTTGTGTACATAGCATGGAAACATGACTTAGAAATCTCAATTTCAATGATGCTCATCATGTGCAAAAAAAAAACATGAATCTTGCTCAATTATTTTCCATGTGACAAGAACTCCTTCTTATCAATTTTATATTGACTTACTTCAATATTTCATCTATGTAATTTGGCTTCAATCATATCAGGCGCTTGAATCCATCTTTTATAGACATCGATGCCCAATATCTTCCAAGCCTTTCATCAATATGAAAATCTTAACCGTGTTAATTTAAAATACATATTTTCCAATCAACCATATGTCATCTACATAAAGTATTGGAAATATGTCATAGCGCTCCCACTTAATTTCTTGTAACTTTACAAGCATCTTTATCGTTCATGATGGAATCAAACTCTTTTGATAACTTCATTAAGGTAAAGATTTCAACTTCGTTATGCTCACTTCAACCATTGAAGTGTGCATACCTTTCTAGCAACCTTTTTGAATTTTACAAAACTCTCAGACTGTGTCAAGTACACATCCTTGATAAAACTTCCTTGAGAGGAGAGTTGGTTTTGTTATTCAACTGCCATATCATAATATGTAACCTTTTGCTAGAACTATCCGCAAAGACTAAAGCATCACTACGGAAGATCAAAATCTTGTAGTAGTTAACTCTTTGACCTTCGTCGAAAACAACTTTTCGATAAGTACAATTTTAATAAGATGTAAAATCCATGTCTTTGTCGCTATATAGACCCTTTTGCTATCGCTAGGCATCATGCCTATCGAAAGGACTACCAAGTCACATACTTGATATTCATACAAGGATACTATGGCGGATATAATGACTCATAGTCAATTTTACGAAGTCAGTGCCCATCATTTGCTTCCTTTATAAGGTCCAGGTCCTTTGTTGTCAAAACAACACTTTATACTTAAACCACAAGTTGTTCAAAGTACAAAGTTTTTGGACTTTTCTGCTACAGTTCGCAAACTCATTTGAAGTGTCTACAACATTTGTAGTGTCTTCTACTTAGTCAAAATAGTAAACCCCGGAACAACTTCCAGTGCTGCGCTACTCTTGACATGATAACGGAGATTCTGTAATCTTGTTGAGTTTGTACCGTGCTCCCACTCACTTGTTTCGCAAGAACTACTTTCTCGAGAAATCAACCCTTTCTGACAAACAACATTTGTCTTTTGGTTCGGTGATAGGATAAATACCCAATGTTTTATTTGGGATAACCTTATAAACGTATATTTATCCTATTTTGGTTGTAAACATTTTACACATGCTATGCATACCAAAACTTAAGAAAAATGACAATTCAGGTCATTACCCAAACCATATCTTATATGTTTTCAATTTCAACGGATCATGATGGTGCTCTTTTCAGTGTAAAAGCGGTTGTCCTTAATGTATAAACTACAAAAATATAATGGCAATTTTATTAATCTTACCATGTCAAACAGGGTTTGATTTTTTCTTTTGAATACTCCAATCTAATGTGGGGTATTCGAGAAGTATAAGTTGTAGAACAATTTTGCAACTTCTCAGATGTTTTGCTAAACTTGTAACTCAAACTTTATCCTTTATGATCCAATCATAAATACTTGATTATCTTGTTACATTGATTTTAACTTCATATTAACAACCTTTTGAACCAATTCAAAATGTCAAACTCTGTTCCCTTTAAATAGATGTACTCACATATCTACTTAAATCATCGACAGAATTTTATGAAGGAAAAATTAATCCACCATACATGACTACACATAATGGACTATATACATCAATATGTATAATCTCCACTAAATTAGTCGTCCATTCTACTTTGGCCTAAGAACGGAATTCTAGTCATCTTTTGGAAGAGGTCTCACAAGCGTCAATAAAATGACTCCGGAAGTCCATCAATATGGAGTTCCTTCATGTTTTCCTTTCCGATATGAACTAAAATGGTGGTGTCACAATTTAAGTGAAACTCTTCAACGTCTTGCAACGTTTAGCATTTAGTCTTATAGATGTTTACTTTACCAACATGATTTATATTAACATATCCATCAATTATGGAATATGATCATAGTTTGAACAATCTCATTTGTTCTCACAAAAGACTAGAACAAAATAACAAATTATTAAGTTCTTCAAATAAATCTTGACTGGTTGGTTCGATACGACAATGAACACAATAACACTTTATTTATGTTCTTGTCATAATCGATTCCACATCTATTACTAGTTCCTTTTAGGCCCTTGTATTTCTTTCATTGCGTTGCTTTGTATGACAACTCATACCAACCAATGTGGTATCAAAATACCAAAAATACTTTGTTAACTAGTCATACATCTATATCTTGTATATCAAGTATATACTCCTGAGCTGGACTTTTCCAGTTATCTTCTTTTCTGCCATATATCTATTTGTAATTCTATTTTCAATATTCCCTTTCCTTTATAGAAGAATCATTCAACATCAAACAATGCTAGTCTTACTAGCTCATTTTCTTTGGCGTGTTAGTCATATACTATCACCCATTGAGTCATACTTTGAGTTTGATTGTTCTACTAATATCACCATATTAATAGCATTCTTCTAGATTCCACTCTTAGCAATTTCCAAGTAAGGTAAACTACTTTACCCATACTTCTAATCCATCCCATCATAACAATTTTATGATTAAGCTATTATAGCTCGAAGGAAGGAATTTAGAGGATAATTTTTAGCATCCAATTTCTTGGAATATTCAAACGCCTAGCGTCTTCAATCATTGCATATATTCAGATAATATAAGCAAACATTGTCACGCTAAATTATACTCAGTCATGTTGCCACAAATAAGTTTCTAGATATCAATATATCTTTCACTTGATTGTTTCTGAAAACAACTCTTTTTAGTCCCTAAATCACCTTGATCAACAAAACATTCTTTTGAAGATAAAGTAATACGGAAGCAACCATGACTCTGGATTCTAAGTAGGAATTATTTGCTCTCTAGATCAATCAATCATTAACCACATGGAGCTAGGTAGGAAATACCAAAAATCTACAATAGGACTCAATTTTAAATTTCACTAATACGGTACCAATCTTAAATGGTATTTACCAGATCATAACAGTTATATCTCAATTAACAATCTAAGTGTAAGGTAGTTATGAGGATGCCAATGACTACTACAAGTTGTGCAAATTCACTTTGATTTGTTGTTCATGATAAATAAGTTCAAGTTAATTCAAATTAAGCCATGAACTCCCACTCAAAAACAACATCCCTCTTAGTCGTCTTTAGTGATTACACGAACCAAATTCACTACACCAAAACCGATCATCACGTGAGATGATGTAGCTTCAAAGGCGAACATCGACATGTTCATCATATCATCCATATGACTCATGCTTTACCTTTCGGTTACGTGTTCCGAGGCCATGTCTGTACATGCTAGGCTCGCCAAGTAGAACCGTAGTATTGCGTGTGTTTCAAGGCCATGTCTGTACATGCTAGGCTTGAAAACACCCGTTGTATGCGAACGTTGAGTCTATCACACCCGATCATCACGTGGTGTCTCGAAACGACGAACTTTCTTAACGGTGCATACTTAAGGAAGAACACATTATTATCTTGATATTAAGTGAGAGGGATCATCTTATAATGCTACCATCGTTATCTAAGCAACACAAGATGCATAAAAAGGATTAACATCACAAAAATCACATGAAAGGATAACGTGATATGATATGGTCCTTCTTGCACTTGATCTCCATCATGTGCATTATGGTATGATCTCAATCATTCCACCGGCGTGGTACCAAGTACCACGGTACCCCAAACTTGATTGTCCATCAATAAGAAGACAACCATATGGATACCTTCCGGTATATCAATAATTTACAAAATAGATCATCTCATAATCAAATTTGTAATATTGACCATATCAATTCACATGCCCAGCAAAAACTAGTTAGACGCTTCTAATTTATTTTTGCATATTTTACGTGGCTTAGGGCTTTCGAGGATAGAACCGTTCATACCTACGAACATCAACCACAACGTTGATAAACACATTTTTAACAACCCTTCATAGATTAGATCTTAACTATAGTAGGAGAAACAGACACCCGCAAGCCACTTATGCAATACAAGTTGCATGTCAGTTGTGGAACAAGTCTCATGTACGTGGACATGTAAGGTTAGTCCGGGCCGCTTCATCCCACTATGCCACTAAGATCATAAAATAGTCAAGGAGGTAATAACATGATCATCAACGCCCACATACACCTATGTGTTCTACCCGTACAAAACATCTACGCATAGATCCGGCTCTGATACCACTGAAGGGGAACGTAGCATAGAAAACAAAAATTTTCCTACGCGAGAGATACCCGAAAGGCCAAGATCTAATCTAGGAGACGAAGTGCAACGGGCAACAAGAGGGTTAAGGATAACACATACCCTCGAAGACTCAAAGTGGTACGAGATCAAATCTCGTTGTTGGCGTAGTCGTACTCACACCGATCCCGATAGCGAGAAGATGGCACCGCAATCCGGCGGTGCATCCGTGATCGGTCACACGTACGGTTGATGACGACCTCCGTTCCCTCGTTCCAGCGGGGCGCGGAAGTAGAGGATCCCTCGGAACTCCAGCAGCACGACGGCGTGGTGTGGTGGAGAAAAACATTGCTCAGGGCTTCGCCAAGCGCACGAACAAGTGGTGGAGCAGCGGCAGGAGGGAGGAAGAGATGACACAAGTGTGTGTAGTGGGAGAGGGAGCTCTCACCCCTCCTTTTATAGGAGGGGATGGCAGCCACGAATTTTTGGCTGCCTCCACCTCTCCCTCATCATGTGAGTGGAGTCTCCACTCAACCCACTCATTCTTCCATGAATTCCCACTCAAAATCCCAAGGGTTTTCTTTAATAAATAAATAAAACAATTTTATTTCTTTATTTTAATATTTGTTAATTCCATTAACAAACATTAACATATAACCCCTTGAGTTAGTTGTTAAATCTATTAACAACTATTTGATAAGAATCCCCTTGAACTATTTCAAAATTACTCGAAACAATTTCGGTGACTATTTCAATATTCCCCGAAACAATTTCGGTGCTGTCCAAACTTTTCTCCGATATTTCGTATCCTCTCAAATGCGTCATCGAACCTTAAGTGTGTCACCCTACGGTTCGCGAATAAGATAGACATGATCGAGACTCCTCTCCGATCAATAATCAACAGCGGGATCTGGAGATCCGTGATGACTCCTATATATTCAACGATGACTCTCGTGATCGTGTGAACCAACAACGCCGTGAACTATTCCCTTTGTCTCGCGATATTTTACTTGTCCGAGATTCGATCATTGGTATCAACCATACCTTGTTCAATCTCGTTACCGACAAGTACTCTTTTCTCGTTCCCGTGATATAACATCCTTTGTGATCATATCACGTGCTTGCAAGCGGTTTCGATGTGATATCACCGAGAGGGCCCAGAGTATATCTCTCCGTCATTTGGATGGACAAATCCCACTCTTGATCCATGATCCTCAACTAATACTTTACGAATACTTAACGACACCTTTATAGTCACCCTGTTACGGTGTGACGTTTGATGCCATCAAAGCACTCTTCCGGTATCAGTGATTGACATGATCTCATGGTCTAAGGAATAAGTTACTTCGTATGTTTGATATAACAATGTAAACTAAATGACTTGATCGCATTGCTATATTATCTTTGGGTATATGTTCATCACATCATTCTTCTAATGACATGACCCCGTTATTAATAACATCCAATGTTCATGATCAGGAAACCTTGATCATCTATTAATCAACGAGCTAGTTAAAAGAGAGGCTTTACTAGGAACCATTGTTTGTTTATTAAGCACACATGTATCAACGTTTCCGGTTAATACAATTCTAGCATGAGAAATAAACATTCATCATAATAAAAAGGAATAAGATAATAACCATTTTATTATTGCCTCTCGGGCATATTCCCTTCAGTCTATTTATGCTAGCCATATGTATCGTTGCTTCTGTTACGAACCTATCACATGTATCCTTTAACACTGATATTGCCTCACCTCCACTCCCATAACCCCGTTGTTTGAGCCCGTGTCTTACTAGCATGCTTAGGGTTGTTTTTGCTCGAGTCTGTTACCCGTTACTTTCTGTTACTATCTCTATTATTGTTCTGGGGCTCGATGTTAAACAACAACCTGTTAATTTTGTGGTAATAATAATTTGATGATAAGGCACCGGCAGGAGGCCCGGCGTGGTTTTGAGGCCTGCTAGTGTCGACCCTAATTAGGAAAAGGGTCTTGTCTACTGATCCATGATGAGCGCACTAACCGCATGTGGGAAGCGAGTATGGGCGCCCCCCTCAATTTGATTCGATTCGCATCTCGTCCAAATCGCCTCATTTAGTTCGGGTTTTCCATTTGCCGCATGCATATTGCAGGTGCGAACCCTTGGCGCCAGGGTGGAACTTTTGTAGTCGGCATTTAGGGAGACACGTTCTTAGAGTGCTATGAGGGTCCCCTTTTCTTCGTGGGGCTTGATTAGCCGTGCGCTCACTGCACGGGGTTCTTTGGGCTTGATGCGAAGAAGAGTTGAGTTGTGTTGAGTGCCTCGCTTGGTGGGTTAGCTCCCCGCCTGGCGGGTCATTCTTACGTGTACGGCCAAATTGGTGCATCCCTGCAGGGCTAAATCTTCTCGAGAAGCCGTGTTTTCCGCGGTTATGGATTACTTGGTGAAAGTACTGGCTAACAAGTACTCAGAACAACTTACACCTAACTTATGATAACTTGACAAGTAATAGTCTTATTGACACCATAACTTGAACCATCATTAATCCAACTGTGTGAGTTATCCTCGGATTGCTTCTTGGGATAAGGGGCGAGATCCAGGATGGGTTTGTTTGGTGGTTAGTTATAGTTGGTTACGATACGCTATCTTATCTTCTTTCTGTTAGCCGGAAGTGGTAGTACCTCTGTAGTTGGTTAGAGCAGCCAGTTGCAGCATCTTTTATATCCCCTTTCTTCCGTTGAACCCAAGGCATCTGTGCTTGGTGTTGACGGGCTACACTTTGGTGAACTGTGAGTCTTGCTTGCCAGTACGTTTATGTACTGACCCCTTTGGGGCTGTGGTTTCCGCAGACTACGTTTCCGAGGATCCCCATGGTGGCTACTACGTGGAGTATGACGAGACTGCTGACGAGTAGATAGCGGACCCGGGCAGGATCCGAGACTTCGTGGATGGGCTCCGTCTTTTTCGTTTCCGGCCTCTTAGGCCTATTTGGATCTTGTCTGTACTCAGACATGTTGAATGCTTCCGCTGTGATGTAATGATGATATGTTGGGACATGTGTCCTCTGGATGATTGTATTTGCTATCTCTGCTCTAGTGAGAGCTATTTGCAACTTATTTCCATCTTTTGTGTCGTAGAGATCTGTTGTGATATCAATTGTTCAAATGCCGTTGACGTACCATGTGTGTATGTTTTGAAGTACGTCAACGAAAGTATCTGGATTTCTACGGGATGGTTTGCGCAGACGATGAATAGTAAGAGAATGGTTGTCACACGTTTACGTGTTGGCCTGCTCATATTGAGATGCGGGTGCCGGTATGCCCCGTAAGCCACTTATCTACTGTTTAACGGACTGTGAGTATCCCCTAGAAGTCCGGGTGCGACAGCTGACAAAAGAGAAGCGTGAGCTGGTCTATGTTCTTCTCTGGGATTGGTGGACTACTAGGAATAAAGTGAATGCAGGTGAAAAGGAAAGATCCACGGATGAGGTCTGTTCCATCATCCAGAAGCATGTGTTGGACTTCACTAGGCATAGCCGCCCGGGACCTCCCTCTCAGTCTGATGGCCCTGTAGCACATCCGACAACGGCCAGATGGCAACGGCCAAGGGATTCTTGGGTTAAAGTCAATTTTGATGCGGCTTTCAACGAGCGCACGAACAATTGAGCATGGGGTTTTGTGGCAAGAACAGATACGGGGGAGTTTATTGCAGCTGCGGCAGGAAGCGGAAACTGAGGCATGTGTGGCGGCTACTGAAGGCGCAGCCGCTCTGGGTCTGAATAGAGTGATCTTCGAATCAGACTGTCAGACATTGGTTCATGCGCTCAATTCCAGTAGCCACGAACTTTCTTCGATTGGAGTGCTTCTGAGGGAAGCGAGGAGTATATGCATTGGGTCTATGGATGGGTATGAATTTTCTTTCTGCCCGCGTATTTGTAACTCAGTAGCTCATTCCCTAGCTAAATTCGGTTCAGCACTTGAAAACGATTGTGTAGGTTGGGCGGATAGTGCCCCTCCTTTTGTATCAGACTTAGTTGCCAGTGATATTGCTGTGCAACATGGTTAATGGATTCCTATTTACTCGTCAAAAAAAAAACAATGGGATATCGTCTTGTGTGCATCATTGCATGAAACATAGTAAAAAAAATGATCCTAGTGCAATATGTCGTTCTGAGGGTGCAATTGACTTGATGGATTTGTTCCACACACCATTTCCCTCCAGCTTTGAGTTAGTGGACTATAATGGCCCCTGTGCTTTCATGTTGTAGTATCGATCGGTGATTTCATTTTCACCGCTTCTTAACCCAGCTGGGGAATGGGAGCCAGACAGGAAATAGGTCACCCGTGGAATTCACCCACGCCCACGGCTAACTGCAAGTTAATTCATCTCTCTCGGATAGAAAATACTACACTAGTGCTCAGTACTCTAGCACTACAACATCTCTAGTTCGCTACATCTGTTGTGCATCGGTGTCCAGGAGAAATCGACATGGCTCAGCTTAATTTAGATTTGTTCCAGTATTATTCCACAAACAAAAGAAACAAAACAGAGCGGAGAAAATGGTTCAGCGTGGCGATGAGTTACATAGGAAACAAGAAGCCATCGATCTATTCCATTCTGACCACTAGACTCTGTTTGGTCATGGTATAAGAGAAACGTCGCTAGCTGCCTCTACCTAGTTCATCGCGTTTGGCCTACTCGAGTAAGAATCCCATTACATTGATCTACTATTTGATTTGAAAACTAGGCTTTGCTTGTTCCGGAGGATGATGGTGGCTGAGCCCGGTGGTCTACAGCTCACTGCCAGCATCGTCGGCCTCGTCCGATTCGCTGGATGGCTCGCCATTGACGGAAACAAGCTCTGTGTCGAATATGAGAGTTGCTCCACCTGCAGGCAGAAAAGAAAGGATCAGATCACAAATCTGCAAGACAAAGAACAAAGGTCCAGACTGGTGGAGAGAGCATAAAGGTAATGCATTTGGATAATCCTGTCGAAAATGTAATTGCAGTAATAATCTGATACCGTAGTTACTATTTAACATTTATCATGAAAAGAGTCCAGTCCAACTTCATCAATACAAAAGCAAGCAAACTCTAAAGAAAAGAAGTGTACCCGGAATGGTAGGTGGTGATCCTGAATCCCCATAGCCGAGCTTCGAAGGGATCTTCAGCTTACGCTTCTCACCAACACACATGCCCAAAATTCCCTGATCCCATCCTACAGGGTGAAGTATGGAGATTCAAACATAGAACGAAATCATAAACAAAGAATCTAGTTGCCAACGGGCCCTTTACAAAGTTACCTTTGATCACTTGACCAGTGCCCAGCTCAAATTCAATTGGGTCACCCCTCTCATAGCTAGAATCAAAAACTGTTCCATCAGTAAGCTTTCCCTGGTGATTCAGAAGAAAACTGATATCAGCAATGAATTCCTATATATCATCTAAGAAATATCATTAAAACTTCTTTAAGAAGATGTGAGATGCGTAACAAGTTCTAGCATAGGTTCTTGCTATCTTTACCATGGATCAAATAATGTTTGTAGCTTCCAAAAAGAAAATTCACATTATCCCCACTCAAACAAACAAACTGTAATTTGCATACTGCAATTGGAAAAAATCTACTGAAGGAATAAGTTTGTTTTCAACAGAATGAAGGACTAAGTTAAGGCATGCAAGTTATTGTCGAATGAAGTGGAGAGAAAGAGAACACTAAAGTTATTCAATTCAACAAATAAAAAAGAATCTCAAGTTAGCACTATCCAGGATTAATTTCCATGTCTTATCCATTGCAAAATAAAACAACAGAGACAGGTAGCGCAGCAGAATATTCAACTTACACGGTAGTGAACTTTAACTTTGTCACCTTTGTGAGCTGAAATGCTGCAGGACTCTGGCTTGAACTGAAAATTGGACCACAGAAATAATATCAATGGAAATTATACAAGAGGGGCAAGAGGCTGATCAATAACTGAATTGGGGATCTGAAGCTAGCATATGCTGTTATCTATGCTCAAATGAAGTTCAGCTTGGAAACCAATATTAATGTAACAACTTCTGTTTCGTTAACAGCAATGTACTCTTCAAATTATCAGGAATTCAGAACAATGCATCTTTAAGATCAGCACTGCACCGAATTCTGGATAATGTTTTCACAACAAGGCTTTGTTTATACTTTCAGGCAATTGAATTCAGTTTGTTATGCTGGCATATACAGTTTTCGAGAGAAAGACGGGAGTATTTGCTCATTATGCTAATTGTTTTAGGTGTGTGAAAACTTGATTTGTTTACTGGCTATACTAGACAAAAAATGATGGTTTATTACACTCCAAACCACGCTATAAACCTCTTTTCTTCAAGATTCGATACAAACAGCTCTGCAACCATACGAATTACGAGATGCCCTTTGATGTGATGTAAGTCACATCAGGTTAGGAATATAACAAACTGAAAATGCTCAGCTCCCTTAAGAGCCCTCTGCAAATCACAATCACTATGTGTCCTCAGTCCTCACATAAAAAACAACCTTAACCCTGAAAACCGAAACCCTGTTGCCCAGTTACCCAATAAATTTCACCATAATGCCTCGATTCTACTGCACAACTTTCTTCCTCAAATTCCCTCAAAAAAAAAACTTTCTTCCTCAAATATGAGTACAGTTGGGCAGGCAGAGCCTACAGCCTAGCATGTCCCAGGACATCACTCTGGATTAAACTTGTTCATTTCTAAAATTCGATCCAATCCAGAACGATATCCAAATGATCTAGCGTATCAATGGCGTCAACTACACCTCGGATCTAACGGAAACCATAACCGTGTACCGCCTCATCTGGGATCGGTCGAGGTTAAATCGACCCAGCCCGACGAGACGGGCAGAAATCATACAATTCTGAACGCACAGAGGCAAATTCATTCCTGGTACAGGATCCAAGGGACCAGGGACACGTACCTTCACGCCGATCTGGAGCGCCGACACGTCGGCGGCCTTCTTGGCGGAGGCTGCAAGGAAACGAGCCAGATCGGATCAGAGAGCTGCGTGCGGGTGGGCGTCGCCTGGATCGAGGCTAGGGGAGGGTGTACTTACCGACGAGTAGCAGCGCGGCGGCGACGAAGAGGACGCAGAGTAGAAGCTGCGGCTTCGCCATGGATGCAGCTGGGGTTTGTTCAGGGGAGAGGATTTTGGCCGAACTTGTGAGGGGCTGTGCGCGTGTTTATTGAGCAGCGGAGTGCGGCAGTGGTGGACTCTCTCTCTTTTTTTTCCTTTTTTTTTTTTTTGAGGGGTGGCAGTGGTGGACTCGTGGACTCGTGGTGGTGCCTATTTGGAATGGGCTGGGTTTTCCAGAGTTTGGGTTGGGCTAAACTTACCCATAAGGCTGGAACCAGTCACAGTCTCACAGAGCCCTAAGTGTTCAAACAAAATTCCCTCAAAAAAGAAGAAGTGTTCAAACGTTCCTTGAAAAAATGTTAAAACAAAAATTCCTTGAAAAGAGTTTGCGAACAAAATATATGTACTGTATACACAAATGACTGAAACTATTTACTCGTTTTTTTGGCGTAGGAAAAACGTACTCAATCCATATTACAAATATAAGTCGTTTTGGATATGTATTAGATCAAATTTATAGAATTCTGACTCTAAATATTGTTTCGAATATTTATATTGAGAACATGTAAAACATATGGTTATACTTGTTTCGAGAATCATATTCATAGTATCATATATTTTCCTTCTTTTGTTCATATCTAATAGTAAACAAAATAGTGGTAAGTGTTAATGTTCAAGTCTGTGTCAACGTCCAAAACTACTCCCTCCGTCTCATATTAATTGTTTCAAAGTTGGACAAAAATTAATGTATCTAGACATATTTTAGTGCTAGATACATCTACTTCTGTCCAAGTTTAAGACAATTAATATGAGACGGGGGAGTACAACTTTTTGCGATATGGAGAGGGCGTAGTTTAGCGAATATAGTTGGGAATGCTTAGGGCTCACTCGAGTGAGAAGTAAGTTAAGTCTCACTCAGATGGCATCAGCCACTTGCATGTGCAACTCATAAAATCTGAGTTGCAACTAAGTGACATCCATGTGCAACTGAAGAAAATATGAGTTGCAAGTCATGTATAACGAGAATTTTTGGCTAGGAGACCACCTTAAAAAACGTAGTGTCAAAAAGGACCACCTGTGAATGCAATTGACAAATGTACCATGGCGGCAGGCCGGGCAGCCGACACCTGGCACATGTCGCCACTGTCAGAGGCGGCAAGCCCTGCCGCCACGGCACAAGGCGGCATGCTGTACTGCTCACGCTCTGCACGTACTTGCGAAAATAGGTCTGTACCTGCCGCCTCAGCTGAAGGCGGCATGCCTGTGTGCAGTTTACCTCCGGCTTTTTCCGTGACAAGAGTGAGGCCAACGTATCCAGCTTGCCTCGTAGTTATAACTGTGCACGGTTAACCGAAAACCGAGAAACCGAACCGAAAAAACCGAAACCGAACCGAAATTATGGTTATTTTGGTTTCCGGTTAAGGTTACGGTTAGTAAAATAGCTAACCATATGCATGTGGTTAATACGGTTAATAACCGAAAACCGATGGTTAACCATTAAAAAACCGAATGCTATTAACATGTACTTATTTGCTACTTTTATTAACTTTATAGGTTACTTGTAGCATGTGATTTGCTACTTGTATATACTTTCATGAACTTTTATGGGTTATTTGGTTACTTTGGACCATATGCGTATTAATTTTATAGCCTATTCCATTATTTTGTAATATATGGGCACCAAAAGAAATTATCATTTTAAAATTCGCGTCAAGTTTGGTTAATTTGGTTATTACCGAAACCGAACCGAAATTAAATGGTTATTACCGAAACCGAACCGTATTCTCGTACAAAACCGTATTTACCGAAGTATTGAAACAGTACAAACCGAAAAACTGTATAAACCGAACCGAAATTAACCATATTAACCGAACGCCCAGTTATACTCGTAGTAGTACTAAGGGTGTCTCCAATGTGAAAATAAGAGGAGGCCTTAAGCAATAAAGTGGCCTTAAGGCCTGCCCTTATACATTGTGGCATGAGACCTTAAGGGTAAAATCTTAAGACCCACCCATACCACTATGGTCTTGCCATAAGAAATTTAATATAATAAAGCAATGCTTCTCTCACTTACTTTATGTTGTTTGCATGTGGTCATTGGTTAAGGAATTATGTTTTGTGGGCTCCACCTTAAGGTCCAACTAGACCTTAAACATTGTGAACATTTTAGACTGCTATAATATATGCTGTGGGACCCATCTTATGGCCTGAGTTGAAAATAAACATTGGAGATGCCCTAATGAGTAAGTTGGCAAGAGCTCTGACAGCCAAGTTGCTTAGACAGACCCGCAGCTGCTCTGATCCTTGGACAACGTGTCTGACAAGATGACAAATAGCGTACGTAAGTTGCACCTGCAGCTGCTCCAATCCTGGGGCCAAACATGCTGCCTTGGGCCGTGGCGGCAGGTGGCGGCGTGTGCCACGTGTCGGCTGACTGGCCTGCCACCACAGTATATTTGGCAATTGCATTCAGAGTTGGTCCTTTTTATATTACGTTTTCTGAGGTGGTCTCTTATGCCAAAAATTTGTATAACTAACAACCCACACGAATCACGATGTAAATCTAATGGATTCGACTCGAGTGAGTTCTAGCTTAACTCTCACTCGAGTGAGAAATAGCAAAACCGAATATAGTTTGGTGCCGAATATTTTTGTGGCACGGGGTCGGCGCCAAGCTGTGTGGCGCCGAAGAAGAGTCAGTTATGTGTCCTCTGTCCAGGCATTTGATATCGAATGGGCGCCCCGTACCTAAGGCCATCTCCAGCGGGGCTGCTCATTTGGCCCGGACAGGCCGGATTTGAACACACCCGGACAAAAGCAGGCCCCAGCGGGGCTGCTCAACCCACGGCTGGGTCCGTTTTGGGTCCGCGGATACTCAAACCCAGACCAAATTTGGGTCAGATTTCAGCAGCCCGCGGCCGCGCCACTTTTCGGTCAAAGGGGATGGCCCGCCGGTCAGTGACCGTGGCGACGGCTCGCCTCCCCCACCGGTCCTATTTAAATGGGACCCGCGGCCACGCGTCCATCCCACGCGCACCGCCTCCTCAGTCCCCAAGCCGCCCTCGCAGTCACTGCCACTCACCCCTCGGCTCCCTCGCCGCCGGCCGCGAACCCTAGCCGCCGCGCCATGGGCCGGAAGTGGCTGATCTGGGGCAAAGGAGCGAAGAACGACCACGGGGCCGGCAGCTCCCGCCGCCCCGCGCCCTCGCCGAGCCCTCCTCTTCCACCACCACCTCCTCTGACCCGCGCCGCCCGCGCCCAAGCGGAGCAGGTGCCGCAGCCCCCTCCCTCTCCTTCTTCTTCCCAAGGGCCGGCCGTCCCCTTCCGGCTAGTGCCCGCGCGCGTCCGCGACCGGCCCTACCTCAACAAGAGGAGGTGCCAATGGTACTGGGATCGCGCGATCCCGGTGCCATGGCCGGATGTCCACCTGCCTGATGGGTGGCATCTGAACCGGGATCGCATCCCGGTGCCGCCGGTCCCGCGCTGCGGACTCGAGCGGGAGGTGAAGATCCACCGCCGCCGCGACGAGCTCCTGCCTGACCTGCGCGGGCACCCCGCGTTCGCCGTGGACAGTCCCCATTGGGACACCTGGTTCACGGACGAACACGACATGCGCCGCAGGTCGTATTTCGGGGCGCGCCAGGCGCGCGGCGTGGCCCAGTACCTGCCGTCGTCTCCTCCACGCCCGGCGAGGCGTGGTCCCACGGCGCCACCGCCACCCCTCCGCCCCCTCCGCATCGGCGACCGCGCGCCGGACGTCAAGGAGGAACCACTGGAGGTAGACGACGACGGGCGGGACGAGAACGCGCCGGTCCCGGCGTGGTTCGAGCCCATGGTGGGCATGCAGTGGGAGTGGACGGCGCCCCCGCCGGAGCTGCCGGCGCCCCAGCCCGCAACCCAGCCGCCCACTCCTCAGAGGGCCGCCGCGCTCCCCGCCCACCTCGCGCCAGACAGCCCGGAGTACATTATCCTCGAGTAGGGGATGCTCCGGGCCAACTCCGGCCGCCGCGAGGCCACTGTCCAGTGGCCGTCTAGCTAGGGCTAGACCTTTTTTTAGTTCTTTTTTCATTTTTTCAGTTGTAAATCTATGGGCCCCTATGGGCCCTACTAAATCTATAAACTGTCCTCTTTTGGTATGAGCAGCCCCGCTGGGGGCACCTGGTCCGGGCCGTGTCCGTGGACCGCGGACGGCTGCTCAAACAGACAAATTGCGGACCAATTTGGTTCGCAAATGAGCAGCCCCGCTGGAGATGTCCTAATGCATGCATGCGCATCCTTGATTATGGTCATGTTTTGATTAGCTTCTCTCGTTTGTTTATTCATACTAGCGAGTCTATGATGCAGCCACGATGTCACACATCACCCCCAAATTCTTCTCCTGTTTCAGGCCGGCGAAGCCATGGCCGCCGACCGAATCAGGCCGCAAGCGGCGGCCGCCATCTACAGCAAGGGGACGCGACGGTGTGCATGCAGCTTCCGTGGCTAGATTCAGGTAAGAGCGGGTGCTTTTGGCGATTCATGCGCAAGTTCGCCAGCGGCGGCGCGGGAGATCGCACCATGGGGGACTGGTTACAGAAGAATCCCCATGTTCATGTAAGTTGCTACGGTTGGGCGTTCTCCGCCCGTTGGGCGTTCTGCCGGCGATTTTTTCCGACTCCTAGGGCGTTGCTCTGGTTATGCGGAGACAGCATCATCATCTGGAGCATCAACGACAGACGACTAAACAGGATGACTCGACTGCAACCATGGAGACTTATCTATTCTATTTATCTATATTAGTACCATTTCTATCGAGTAAACAAATTTATGTTATGTAATGTGTTGTAATGTTTTGCCAGACCTCATTCTCCGGGCTAAGAAAACAATCCATCATATTATGCTGCAAAAGTAATGGCATAGCCATATTTCAGCCACTTGTATCATTTTGAAGTACTATGTAACTCTTCGAGAGCTCCGAATTTATGTCGGGCTGTCCTTAAGAAAATTATTGGAAGAACTCGTGTCCATTTTTGACGGCGTATACGCCTTGAATCACACCTCCGATTGTATTCTTTGGATCCATGGAGTTCAAGTTATTTTTGGCAAATGCCTAATGAAAAGCCAGACCAAACGCGAAGACCATATTTCCAGTGGTATCTATTTTTAGATATAGTTGTAATGAGATTCAATGATGCAGTACAAAGATGTCAGGAGATGCAGTGATACGTCAACCAGTTCCCAAAAAATTTCATGAAGTGTACCCTGGACAGTTTGCATCATTATGTATCAGCAAGGAAATACAGGCAGGTGTAAAATGTCGGTAGTACACTATGCGCAACGGAAAGTGATGTGGGCAATTTTTCCGTTTACAATGGGAGCCGAAGTGTAGTGTGCACGGCTTGCAATAATCATGGTTCAAACATCAGCAACTAAAAACATCATATTACAACTCCCTTAGCTTGGTTGGCAAATACTTCCAGTTTTAAAACACTTATGCAATACATGGGAAATGAGGTGTACCCTGGACGGTTTGATCCTTTGTGTACCAGAAAAGGCAATACAGGCAGGTGTGAAATGTAGCTAGTACACGCTGTGCAACGGAAAGTGGTATGGGCAATGTTTCCGTACACAATGGGAGCCGAAGTGTAGTGCGAGCGGCTTGGAATAATCATGGTTCAAAAACCAGGATCTAAAAACATCATATTACAAACACTAGCTTAGTTGGCAAATTCTCCCAGTTTTACAACACTGATGCATCACAACAATTAGATGGCAATTTCTCCCGGTTTATCAAAAGGGATGAGACACTAAATTCCCGTAGAGATTAATCTTCCGCTGGCTTTATGAAGTTCTCGGGCAATTTTGCTTCATTTCCTTTGATAGAAAGAACTTCATAAAGAAGAAGGTCTGCGAAACTGGTTACCACATGCTGTGAGTGAGGAAACAATGTCAGCACCACACCGTGTTGGTAAAGAAAATATAGTAAAATAAGTTGTTAAGAATATCACCTTGTTTTGTTCGTTACAGAAAATGACACCATTGAAATCTCTCAGGGCAATGAGTGTTAATAGGCCGGATAGGCTCCTGCAGAAGAATCGGGGCACATAAGGAATTTGGATTTGTTAAAATTCTCCACCCCTGTTTAGCTAACATAGCTTGATTGAAGAATTCCCATTCCTCCCTCACATTTTGGAATTGCCAAATCACTCCATTTTTGCCAATGCATCTTGCGCTTCATCTCATCATCTCCCCACCAAAAGCGAGCAATAATGCCAGTAATCTTCTTTAACAGTTTCTTTGAAAGTTTGAAGCAGCTCATCGAATAAGTCGGAATGGCCTGACAAATAGATTTAATTAGCACCTCTCTACCTGCACTATTAAGATGTTGTGGTACCCAACCATTGACAAGTCTTTTAATTTTTGAAAGAATTCCCTCGAACTGTTCATCCGAAGACCGCCCCACATTTGTTGGTAGGCCCAAATACTTCTCCACCAGAGCTTCATTAGTGATATTAGCCCCTGTATGAACTTGTAGTTTCATATCATCAGTGCAATTGGTGCTAAAAAATATCGCCGACTTCTCTTGTTGACCAACTGACCAGACCCCACATGATACCGCTGTAGAATCTCATTAATACGTTGAGCACCTTCCGAACTAGCTTGTGTAAAAATTATACAATCGTCTGCGAATAATAAATGGGAGATCCATGGTGCATGAATTCCAACTCGCACACTACGGCTAAGATGCCCTACACCAACATACTTCAATAAACATGTTAGACCTTCCGAGCAAAGTAAAAATAAATACGGGCTTATTGGATCCCCTTGACGAATACCCCTCGACGGAAAGAAATTATCAGATAGGACCCCATTTACTCGGACAGAAAAGGATGCAGTCTCAACACAAGTCATTACTCTCTTGATCCAGTAATCCGTGAATCCCAATTTTTCCATGATTCTCTTCAAATAAGACCACTCAACTCTATCATAGGCCTTTGCCATATCAAGTTTAATAGCACAAGCCCCTAATTTTTCTTTCTTATGTTTTAGATAATGGACGCACTCAAAAGCTGTGAGAACATTATCAGTAATCAATCTCCCCGGAACAAACGCACTCTGCTCTTCCGATATAATATCATCAAGGATTGGCCTCAATCTCAATGCAAGCACTTTAGAAGAAATCGTATATAACACATTGCAGAGAGAAATTGTCCTATATTGTGTAAGGGAAATAGGATTTTTAATCTTTGGAATCAGACATAAAATAGTGGTGTTTACCTCTCTTGGCATGATTCCCTCATCAAAGAAAACCTTCATAGCTGAGCACACAGGCTGTTTTAATACATTCAAATGATGAACATAGAACCCCGCCGTAAAACCATCAGGGCCAGGGGACTTGTTGGGGTGCATCATGAATAAAGCCTTCTCTATTTCCATGTCAGATAACGGTTTACAAAGCATAGTATTCATCTGATCCGTGACCTTCCTCTTGACAACATCAGTAACCACCTCGGGATTAGTCATCCCATCCGAATCAAATAAGTTCTGATAAAACAATATAGCTGCATTTTCGAGGGCCACCTGGTTAGAAGCTACTGTCCCATCATCAAGGCGCAGTGACTTAATTTTATTAGTCCTCCCTCTCTCTTTAGCTTTAGCGTGGAAAAACGCCGTATTGCGATCGCCCTCTTTTAACCACTGAACTCTTGACCTTTGTTTAGCCATCACTTCCTCTCTAGCAAGAATTTCGGAAATCCTATTCATGATATTTCTCTCTAAGATGGACGGTCTAGTCCGAAGTGTTCTAGCCCGAACAGAAGCCAACCTTCCCCTCAAATGTTTTAACTGCTTCTTAACACACTACCAAATCCATTGTTGTTACATTCTTGTAGTCTCCTGCTAACACCAGAGAGAGCGCCCGATACAGCTGCTAGGTCCCCATGCACTGGAACCCAGGCCTTCTCCACCGTGGTAGTATAGTTGATGTGCCTCGTCCACGCGTTCTCGAAACGGAAGGGCTTCTGACCCGAGCCAGATAGCTCACCGCCCCCCCCCCCCTGATATTTATAAGTAAAGCACAATGGTCCGAATGCACCGTCTGAATATGATGAATGATCGTGTCACCAAACGCATCAAGAAACCGATCATCTCCCAACCCACGATCAAGTCTAACCTTGATATTCCGCCGATTATTTTGTCGATTGTCCCATGTATAAGGGAGGCCAACATAACCAATATCTGTGAATCCGCAGAAGTCCACTACATCTCTAAAACCTTCCATCATCGAATCTTGTCTTGAATTACCGCCGATTTGTTCATTAGCGTGAAGGATTTCATTAAAATCACCCGCACACAGCCACGGGTTATCGTACTGCCTCCGTAAAAATTCCAAGAATTCCCAACTTTTCCTTCTTCTACCTCGCACGGGATCACCGTAAAATCCCGTGAACCTCCACTCCAAGGATCTCAAGCTCTCATTTTGGATCAACACATCGATATGAGTCTTACTAAAGGATTTCAGACTAACCTCCGAGTCATTGTTCCAAAAAAGCGCAAGACCACCACTCATCCCTTCACACTTGACTGCAAAGGAGTTTTGAAAACCAAACTTGAATCTCAAATCACGTGCTCTCGTTTCCGACCGTCTGGTCTCTGAGAGAAAAACCAAACTGGGGCGGTGCAACTTAATCAAGTTGCCAATCTCCTGAACCGTCTCGGGCCGCCCGCAGCCCCGACAGTTCAAACTTAGAATATTCATTGTGCCCGGTGGTCTCCTTCGAGAGGAGCCGCCGATGTGCTATCATTGGAAAGTGAAATACTGCCATCCCCAATCTTCTTAGATCTTTTCTTCTCTCTCGGTGGAACGTAGCTCTGAGGTGGAGGAGGCACAATATTACTATCCCCACCCGAGACTTTCCCTGTGTCGCCACCTTTGGATATGCCACGTTCTTCCTCATTGTTGAAATCCAGTTTTTTGGAGACAATCTGTTTCTCTGTCCTCCCTTCTAGATCACCCTCATCTGCCATCAAATCACCAGCCTTCTTCAGAGGACTAGAAGCAGTATCGCTATATTCATCGACGTCCTCATCCATGTCAGCCGAGGATCGCTTTCGAGCATAGCCATCAAAACCGCGGCCTCTTCCCCTACCCATAAATCTTCCCGCGCCTCCACCTCTGAAGGAAAATTGGTTAGTCTGCACCCTGCGTTTGGCCAACATCCACTTGCCGTTTTGGAGAACAGATTGGTCATGAACTCCATCCCCGCATTCCTCCAGGTCGTGTCCCATCACACCACAAACATCACAAAAATAGCCGATCTTCTCATACTTGACATGCAATAATACTCTCTTCCCATTCACATTTAGCGGGACAAAGCGAATTAGAGGTGAACCAACATCAATACTAGCCCGAACTCTAACATAGTCACCCTCAAAATAGCGGATCGGTTTCATCTCCATGCTCGGAACCTTCCCGATTCTCCTGACGAGTTCGCCCACAACCCTCGTAACCCTGTATAATTCAGGAATAGCATGGATCTGCGCCCAAACATTAGTGCGTGCTAACTGGAACTCTTTCTGATTTCCCAGACCATCATATTCTGCAATAACCACTACTAGTTTTTTGAACAACCACGGGCCTTGCTGCATTACCTTGTTCCAATCGCCTAAGCAAAAAAACTTGAAGGTAAACAGATTGTCATCTACTTCCCGGAGTTCAGGTTCATGAGCTAGCCCCCATACCCCCTTCAATGTCTCGAAAACAGCAGATGCGGCTACTGGTTTTCGGGTGTGAACTCTGGCCACAGCAAGCCACCTCGCCTGTTTCTTCAAATCCTGCAGATCATCCGCTCCGATGTACACATCGTCCAACTCCCCTTCTCTTAATTCTAGGTTAAGCATTGCCCTTGCTAGGGCATCATCCTCTCCTCCTGTTTTCGTTGCACTTCCCGAGCCATCAATCGATTTCGCCATTGGGGGATTGCGAAGTCAGCCTTGACACCAAGATCGTTCAGGGAACAAACTCAACCAAGCCTTCTGAACCGCGAGAGAGCCTCCGCGTCTTGTACGAAGCTTAAAAGGTTACTCCTAACAGGGGAGAATCAAAATCGGGGTCAAATTCCACACGGAAACCGCAAAAAATCCGCAAGATCTCACTCCGAGGCGGATCGCCGCTGGAGGAGCCAGAAACCCTAGAGAACTAGGTCTTTGCTTTCGGTTCGCTGTGGCTATGATTGCCACCTACCATTTATATTTTAAAGACGTGCGATTGCATGTACACAGCTACTAAGACGTGCCTGCATGTGCAGGGCTAGTAGTACATTAAAAAAAAGTTGCATATACTACGGGGAGGGGAGCAATACTGACGTGGCTCTACTAGTCTGTGACTTGGTAGGTCCACCACCTGGGCTGCGTGCATGGGTCTACTAGGCCCACCAACTCTCTTCTTCCTCTTTACACAGGAGTAATGCCAGTGCCCGCCATGACTATGCAACCCAACCCGCACGACTTGAGAGAGGATAACGACCACACCCGGGAGATTCCAGCGACGAGCCGTGTTACGGGGCTTCTTCGACCGCCCTTAGCCACGAGGATTGAATGCCAATGGTATCACATTATGAACCCCTCCGAGTCTTGCCTATTTTATGGTACGAAGGCAGAGGTAGTATCTTTTGAAGTAGCTTCGGTCGCAAGATCTTCACTGCGGCCGCGCTTGCGAGGTGACTCTCAAGGATTTGGAGCCGCTTCTATGTCATTGTCTTCATCTTCCGAGTGTTGCCAATGATGGATCCACTCCAGTCTGAGTAAACTTCTGACTCTATGTTGTTCGTCACCTGCTCATGTCCAGGCAGGGGCGGGTATCTACAAATATAAAAAGAATTGACGAAGTGTCAAGTGCACATAACGGAATCCAGAGGCGAGAGAAATGTTACGGTAATTACGCCATGCAAGATCATAGACGACACGGAGGCACGATATTTGTTAACGCAGTTCAGCGCTTAACGCCTACATCTGTGGGACATGCCTACGGGCGCTCCTCCCCAAAGATACCGCAACGGCCGTCCTAGGCGCCGGCACAAGCCGTCGGCTCCCCCTGCGTGCCTATTGCTATCAAGTAGTCGTGGTTACATTGTGTGGCATCCCCCGCATTATATGAGAGGCCAACGGGTATAAGAGTTCGACTCCAATGCTCGTACCTAGCCACACCTAATACAACTCCAAGTCCTAACATAACCCCTTCGTACAAATATTCGACACAAATACAACAAACTCCACCTTGGCGAATATTCTCCACCACCTTGAGTTCGTCCAAGCGTCAAACTTCTATGTACTCCGGACTTGGGTTGTCTGCTTCGTAGCTTACTAACATCTACCCGACGAGTTTGCCGCAGATCCGCCACCTCCGTGGAACACAACTGCTACTCCCGCAACTTCAGTCTCCATGACTCCACATGCAATAGTGCTTCCTCGCAACTTGTAAAGATGTGAATATGTCCTCTCTCCCATCATCAAGGTTACCTTATTTTTCATGATTCGCATGGTCGTCTTATTCCGATCACAACAGAATATCATACCACCATCATGAAGAACTCCAAGCGAAATTAGATTCCCCTTCAGCCCCTGGCACATGCCTGACTCCCCGAAGCACCCGCTCTACTCCGTCAAACATTTTGATTTTGATGTCACCTACTCCAGCAACACGGTGGCCCATGACATCACCCATGTAGGCTGTATCAAGCTCACCAGACTTGTACGGAGAGAACCACTCCCTATTGGGCGTCGCATGAAAAGAGCTAGCTGAATCCAACATCAACGCTTCACCTTTAGTTGACCGTCTATCTGACACTAAGAGAACGTCGCCATCCGAGTCATCACTTTGAGTTACTACATTAGCACTTGATCCACCACTGAGATCTGGACAGTCCTTCTTGATATGTACCCACTGCTTGCACTTGTAACATTGCATCTTCTTCTTTTTCCTGTTCTTCCCCGCCTCATGTCCTTTCCTGCCTGACTCACCCTTAACCAGCAAACCAACACCGTGAGAGACTTCCTCCGCGTTGTTCTTCTTCCTCATATCATAGGATAATAAAGCCGCAGTGATATCCTCAAGCTGAACGGTCTCTTTACCGTACGTCAACGTAGTGATCAAATGCTCATAGGACGGTGGCAACGAACAAAGAAGAAGAATCGCTCTATCCTCGTCGTCAATCTTCACACTCAGACGTGCTAGATCCGTGACAACCTGATTAAAGGCATTCATGTGCTCCACAAGATCTGACCCTTCCTGTATTTTCAGCCTATAGAATTTCTGCTTCAAATACCCCTTGGTCGTTGCAGTCTTGGACATAAACTGACTCTCCATCTTCTCCCAAATCTTCTTCGACAAATTCTCATTCATCACATGATATATGACCTGGTCCGACAGACACAACCCTATGGTCCCGGCTGCTTGCATCTGCAGCTCCTCCCAGTCATCATTGTCCATCTTAGCTGGCTTGACATCCCGCAACACCTTCAAGCATCCCTGTTGTGCCAACATATCCTTCACCCTCGTCTGCCATAGCGTGAAGTTTCCAGTCCCATCGAACTTTTGCACTTCAAACTTGGTACCCGTTGGTGCCATGATCTACAGCTGACCGGCGAAAAATAATTTTGCTCAACCTCTGATGGTTTGCTTTGCCTTGATCGTCAATGCCTTCCTGATGAACTGACTGTATTGTTGATCCTGATTATGCCGATAGATTTGCCACGATCTATCAAGAAATCTCACGCATGCACTTCTGCCCCGTGGAACTTTGTCGTAACGTGTTGATCCTGCTCCACCTTTTTCTAAACTTGCGAAACGAGTCTGTGCGTTGCTAGTCTCCGTCGTCTCGCCTTTTATCTTGGCTCATGTACGCCCAGCCTTCTTTTTCCTATCTCTCACGGAAACCGAGTACGCCTCGTACGTAGCTGTCACAAGTTGCATGAGCGTCCGAACTCAAATCCAATAAAGCAAAAAAATAATTGACCTGACCTGGACCCCAACATGCACGCACGTAGGATATCCTATACGTACACGACAAGTTCTTTTTTCTTTCCTTGTGTGCTACACCCTGCCTGTAGAGACCTTTAGCCGTACGCGACCACTATCCGGGATGCAAATATTTGGGTCAAAACTTCGTCCTTCTATGACATATCTCTTCAGGTGTGACCTTGTTTTTTTCGGGATCTCCTTCGGGTGACGACGGTGTTAGGCTCAAATAGTGGCCTTCCACCGACTCATGGAGTGTCCTTGACATAGAACCACTTCTTTTGCCAATATTGGACGGAGTTAGCGAACTTCATCTCAAATTAATTGATCTCCGGTTTCACCTGGATGTTACAGCCCCCAATTTTGTGGGGCTATGCGCCAACGTGTTTCTGCGTATTCGCCAGGAAGATACGCTTTCACAAACCCCACCGCGGGTGGATGCCCAGGAAGCATTATCATAGCGTGATAGAGCACGCGATGTGATGAATGCTGTTGGGCAGGAGATCATGGAGTTGCACGCTTTAGAAGTGTGGCAGCCCGTTGACAATGCGTGAAGCGGGATGGAGAGCCCCTGGTTCACGTGGTCGACAAAGGCGACACACTCATCAGGCTACAGGCACGGAACTAGCTCTTCTCTTGGGCGCCGCACCATCCCGATCTCCTATTTTGGGATTTGCCCCTATTTCATCAAGGTTTGGATGGCCTTTCTGGTGATGGTAGATCTCTACCACACCCTCTTCTTCTTGTTCTTCTTCAGCGCAACAATACCGAAGGCGGAGGTGTGGCGGAGGAGATTTCCCTTTCATCATGATCATGAAGGGTGACCACCTGGAAGATCGTTGTGGTGCGAAAATGGAGGGGAGAAGTTCCCCTGCAATCCCGCATTCCTCGTTTATACGACAACTCGGTTAGTTTGGGCACGTGGCAGGCATCGGTGCGAACATGTGGTGTGATACGTCCAAAACGTATCTCCTTCTCCAAATAATTTTGCTATTGTTTCCCGCTAAACTCGTGATTTTTGGATGCAACTAACAAGGACTAACGCTGTTTTCGGCAGAATTACCCTGGTGTCTTGTTTTTGTGCAGAAAAATCAATTTTCGGAAAATTGCGCAAAAATGATCCCAATGACCTTATTTCAGCTGAAAACCCCGGAGCCAGAAGGAGAACCGAAGGGGGATAGGAGGGGGCCACACCACCCCTGGGCGCCCCTAGGCCGCGCCGCCAGGTGGTGTGGTGGCCCTAGGCACCCCCTCGGGCTCCCCTTTCGAGCACTTATGCCCCATAACCCTAAAACATCAGGGGGTTTGTCATATTCTAGAGAAACAGACCCGAGCGCCACCGCCACCTCAAAACCCAATTCGGGGATCATAAGTTCCTGTTCTGGCACCCCGCTGGGACGGGGGTTCGAAGGAGATCATCGCCATCGTCACCGCCACCACTTCTCCATCAACAATCCATGATTCCCCCGTCCATGTGTGCGTAATCCCGGCTGTAGGCTGAGAGGGATGGAAGTGATTGGATGATATCGTTCATGTAATAATGCCAGATTGTTAGGGCGTGCCTAGTATCCGTTGTTAGTCCTTTATACCGTTGTTGCAACTTGTTATTCTTAATGCTTGTCACTAGGCCCTGAGTGCCATGATCTCAGATCTGAACATGTTATTATTTCATGAGTATAATTATGTTTCTTTATCATATCTGCGAGTTGTTTACACATGTCGTTGTCCGGAACCCGAGGCCCCAAAGTGACAGCAATTGGGACAACCGGAGGGGGTGGCTGCGATATAAAGATAACATGTGTTCACAGAGTGTTAATGCTTTGCTCTAGTGCTTTATTAAAAGAGTACCTTAATTACTAGTTGAAGGGAATATGCCCGAGAGGCAATAATAAAATGGTTATTATCTTATTCCTTGTTTATGATGAATGTTTATTTCTCATGCTAGAATTGTATTAACCGGAAACGTTGATACATGTGTGCTTAATAAACAAACAATGGTTCCTAGTAAAGCCTCTCTTTTAACTAGCTCGTTGATTAATAGATGATCAAGGTTTCCTGATCATGAACATTGGATGTTATTAATAACGGGGTCATGTCATTAGAAGAATGATGTGATGAACATATACCCAAAGAGAATATAGCAATGCGATCAAGTCATTTAGTTTACATTGTTATATCAAACACACGAAGTAACTTATTCCTTAGACCATGAGATCATGTCAATCACTGATACCGGAAGAGTGCTTTGATGGCATCAAACGTCACACCGTAACAGGGTGACTATAAAGGTGTCGTTAAGTATTCGGAAAGTATTAGTTGAGGATCATGGATCAAGAGTGGGATTTGTCCATCCAAATGACGGAGAGATATACTCTGGGCCCTCTCGGTGATATCACATCGAAACCGCTTGCAAGCACGTGATATGATCACAAGGATGTTATATCACGGGAACGAGAAAAGAGTACTTGTCGGTAACGAGATTGAACAAGGTATGGTTGATACCAATGATCGAATCTCGGACAAGTAAAATATCGCGAGACAAAGGGAATAGTTCACGGCGTTGTTGGTTCACACGATCACGAGAGTCATCGTTGAATATATAGGAGTCATCACGGATCTCCAGATCCCGCTGTTGATTATTGATCGGAGAGGAGTCTCGATCATGTCTATCTTATTCGCGAACCGTAGGGTGACACACTTAAGGTTCGATGACGCATTTGAGAGGATACGGAATATCGAAGAATATTTTGGACAGCACCGAAATTGTTTCGGGGAAAATTGAAATAGTTCAAGGGGTTTTTCGTCGAATGGTTGTTAATAGAATTAACAAATGATTCGAGGTGCTTTATGCAAATGTTTGTTAATAGAATTAACAAATGCTGAAATAAAGAAATAAAAATGTTTTATTGATTTATTAAAGAAAAACTCTTGGATTTTCTAAGTGGGGTTTAAAGGAAAATGAGTGGGTGTGAGTGGAGTGTCCACTCACATCATGAGGGAAGAGGTGGGGGCACACCATGGGGCTGGCCGCACCCCCCTTGGGCTGCCTCCCCCCTCTCCTATAAAAGGAGGGTGAGAGCTCTCCCTCCTCCACACACTTGTCCACTTCCCTTTCCCTCCACCCGCTGCTCCATTTCATGGTCTCCGGCTTGGCGAAGCCCTGACCGTGGGATTCTTCACCACCACCACGTCGTCGTGCTGCTGGAGTTCCGAGGGATCCTCTACTTCCGCGCCCCGCTGGAACGAGGGAACGGAGGTCGTCATCAACCGTACGTGTGACCGATCACGGATGCACCGCCGGATTGCGGTGCCATCTTCTCGCTATCGGGATCGGTGTGAGTACGACTACGCCAACAACGAGATTTGATCTCGTACCACTTTGAGTCTTCGAGGGTATGTGTTCTCCTTAACCCTCTTGTTGCCCGTTGCACTTCGTCTCATAGATTAGATCTTGGCCTTTCGGGTATCTCTCGCGTAGGAAAATTTTTGTTTTCTATGCTACGTTCCCCTTCAGTGGTATCAGAGCCGGATCTATGCGTAGATGTTTTGTACGGGTAGAACACATAGGTGTATGTGGGCGTTGATGATCATGTTATTACCTCCTTGATTATTTTATGATCTTAGTGGCATAGTGGGATGAAGCGGCCCGGACTAACCTTACATGTCCACGTACATGAGACTTGTTCCACAACTGACATGCAACTTGTATTGCATAAGTGGCTTGCGGGTGTCTGTTTCTCCTACTATAGTTAAGATCCAATCTATGAAGGGTTGTTAAAAATGTGTTTATCAACGTTGTGGTTGATGTTCGTAGGTATGAACGGTTCTATCATCGAAAGCCCTAAGCCACGTAAAATATGCAAAAATAATTAGAGGCGTCTAACTAGTTTTTGCTGGGCATGTGATGTGATATGGTCAATATTACAAATTTGATTATGAGATGATCTATTTTGTAAATTATTGATATACCGGAAGGTATCCATATGATTGTCTTCTTATTGATGGACAATCAAGATTGGGGTGCCATGGTACTTGGTACCACGCCGGTGGAATGATTGAGATCATACCATAATGCACATGATGGAGATCAAGTGCAAGAAGGACCATATCAAATCACGTTATCCTTTCATGTGATGTCTGTGATGTTAATCCTTTTTATGCATCTTGTGTTGCTTAGATAACGATGGTAGCATTATAAGATGATCCCTCTCACTTAATATCAAGATAATAATGTGTTCTTCCTTAAGTATGCACCGTTAAGAAAGTTCGTCGTTTCGAGACACCACGTGATGATCGGGTGTGATAGGCTCAACGTTCGCATACAACGGGTGTTTTCAAGCCTAGCATGTACAGACATGGCCTTGAAACACACGCAATACTACGGTTCTACTTGGCGAGCCTAGCATGTACAGACATGGCCTCGGAACACGTAACCGAAAGGTAAAGCATGAGTCATATGGATGATATGATGAACATGTCGATGTTCGCCTTTGAAACTACATCATCTCACGTGATGATCGGTTTTGGTGTAGTGAATTTGGTTCGTGTAATCACTAAAGACGACTAAGAGGGATGTTGTTTTTGAGTGGGAGTTCATGGTTTAATTTTTGAATTAACTTGAACTTATTTATCATGAACAACAAATCAAAGTGAATTTGCACAAATTGTAGTATTCATTGGCATCCACATAACTACCTTACACTTAGATTGTTAATTGAGATATAACTGTTATGATCTGGTAAATACCATTTAAGATTGGTACCGTATTAGTGAAATTTAAAATTGAGTCCTATTGTAGATTTTTGGTATTTCCTACCTAGCTCCATGTGGTTAATGATTGATTAATCCAGAGAGCAAATAATTCCTACTTAGAATCCAGAGTCATGGTTGCTTCCATATTACTTTATCTTCAAAAGAATGTTTTGTTGATCAAGGTGATTTAGGAACTGAAAAGAGTTGTTTTCAGAAACAATCAAGTGAAAGATATATTGATATCTAGAAACTTATTTGTGGCAACATGACTGAGTATAATTTAGCGTGACAATGTTTGCTTATATTATCTGAATATATGCAAATTTAGCGTGACAATGTTTGCTTATATTATCTGAATATATGCAATGATTCAAGACGCTAGGCGTTTGAATATTCCAAGAAGTTGGGCGCTTAAAAATTATCCTCTAAATTCCTTCCTTCGAGCTATAGTAGCTTAATCATAAAATTGTTATGATGGGATGGATTAGAAGTATGGGTAAAGTAGTTTACCTTACTTGGAAATTGCTAAGAGTGGAATCTAGAAGAATGCTATTAATATGGTGATATTAGTAGAACAATCAAATTCAAAGTATGACTCAATGGGTGATAGTATATGACTAACACGCCAAAGAAAATGAGCTAGTAAGACTAGCATTGTTTGATGTTGAATGATTCTTCTATAAAGGAAAGGGAATATTGAAAATAGAATTACAAATAAATATATGGCAGAAAAGAAGATAACTGGAAAAGTCCAGCTCAGGAGTATATACTTGATATACAAGATATAGATGTATTACTAGTTAACAAAGTATTTTTGGTATTTTGATACCACATTGGTTGGTATGAGTTGTCATACAAAGCAACACAATGAAAGAAATACAAGGGCCTAAAAGGAACTAGTAATAGATGTGGAATCGATTATGACAAGAACATAAATAAAGTGTTATTGTGTTCATTGTCGTATCGAACCAACCAGTCGAGATTTATTTGAAGAACTTAATAATTTGTTATTTTGTTCTAGTCTTTTGTGAGAACAAATGAGATTGTTCAAACTATGATCATATTCCATAATTGATGGATATGTTAATATAAATCATGTTGGTAAAGTAAACATCTATAAGACTAAATGCTAAACGTTGCAAGACGTTGAAGAGTTTCACTTAAATTGTGACACCACCATTTTAGTTCATATCGGAAAGGAAAACATGAAGGAACTCCATATTGATGGACTTCCGGAGTCATTTTATTGACGCTTGTGAGACCTCTTCCAAAAGATGACTAGAATTCCGTTCTTAGGCCAAAGTAGAATGGACGACTAATTTAGTGGAGATTATACATATTGATGTATATAGTCCATTATGTGTAGTCATGTATGGTGGATTAATTTTTCCTTCATAAAATTCTGTCGATGATTTAAGTAGATATGTGAGTATATCTATTTAAAGGGAACAAAGTTTGACATTTTGAATTGGTTCAAAAGGTTGTTAATATGAAGTTAAAATCAATGTAACAAGATAATCAAGTATTTATGATCGGATCATAAAGGATAAAGTTTGAGTTACAAGTTTAGCAAAACATCTGAGAAGTTGCAGAATTGTTCTACAACTTATACTTCTCGAATACCCCACATTAGATTGGAGTATTCAAAAGACAAAATCAAACCCTGTTTGACATGGTAAGATTAATAAAATTGCCATTATAATTTTGTAGTTTATACATTAAGGACAACCGCTTTTACACTGAAAAGAACACCATCAAGATCCGTTGAAATTGACAACATATAAGATATGGTTTGGGTAATGACCCGAATTGTCATTTTTCTTAAGTTTTGGTATGCATAGCATGTGTAAAATGTTTACAACCAAAATAGGATAAATATATGTTTATAAGGTTATCCCAAATAAAACATTGGGTATTTCTCCTATCACCGAACCAAAAGACAAATGTTGTTTGTCAGAAAGGGTTGATTTCTCGAGAAAGTAGTTCTTGCGAAACAAGTGAGTGGGAGCACAGTACAAACTCCACGAGGTTAGAGAATCTTCGTTATCATGTCAAGAGTAGCGCAGCACTGGAAGTTGTTCCGGGGTTTACTATTTTGACTAAGTAGAAGACACTACAAATATTGTAGATACTTCAAATGAGTTTGCGAACTGTACCAGAAAAGTCCAAAAACTTTGTACTTAGAACAACTTGTGGTTTAAGTGTAAAGTGTTGTTTTGACAACAAAAGGACATGAACCTTATAAAGGAAGCAAATGATGGGCCCTGACTTCGTAAAATTGACTATGAGTCATTATATCCGCCATAGTATCCTTGTATGAATATCAAGTATGTGACTTGGTAGTCCTTTCGATAGGCATGATGCCTAGCGATAGCAAAAGGGTCTATATAGCGACAAAGACATGGATTTTACATCTTATTAAAATTGTAATTATCGAAAAGTTGTTTTCGACAAAGTTCAAAGAGTTAACTACTACAAGATTTTGATCTTCCGTAGTGATGCTTTAGTCTTTGCGGATAGTTCTAGCAAAAGGTTACATATTATGATATGGCAGTTGAATAACAAAACCAACTCTCCTCTCAAGGAAGTTTTATCAAGGATGTGTACTTGACACAGTCTGAGAGTTTTGTAAAATTCAAAAAGGTTGCTAGAAAGGTATGCACACTTCAATGGTTGAAGTGAGCATAGCGAAGTTGAAATCTTTAGCTTAATGAAGTTATCAAAAGAGTTTGATTCCATCATGAATGATAAAGATGCTTGTAGAGTTACAAGAAATTAAGTGGGAGCGCTATGACATATTTCCAATACTTTATGTAGATGACATATGGTTGATTGGAAAATATGTGTTTTAAATTAACACGGTTAAGATTTTCATATTGATGAAAGGCTTGGAAGATATTGGGCATCGATGTCTATAAAAGATGGATTCAAGCGCCTGATATGATTGAAGCCAAATTACATAGATGAAATATTGAAGTAAGTCAATATAAAATTGATAAGAAGGAGTTCTTGTCACATGGAAAATAATTGAGCAAGATTCATGTGTTTTGACACATGATGAGCATCATTGAAATTGAGATTTCTAAGTCATGTTTCCATGCTATGTACACAACCAGATGAGTCCTATGCTATAAAATGTTATAGTAGGATAATTCATACGATGATTAGACAACAGTGGGAGAGATCCTTGTGTCATTTTAGAAATGCTAAGGATATGTTTTCCTATATAGTAATGACAAAATAATAGTTGTAATATGTTACACTAATAGTCTTGTCATTTATTCAAGTAATTTTATCTCAATTAAAATATGTGATGAATGGTAGCACAATAGGATGGAAGAAAGTTCCATGCTGGATTTGAAAGAGTTTCAAAATTAAAATATTGTGACAGATTCTACAACAAAGGCTAAAGTATATCGTTGTGTTGACAACTGACAATAAGCGTATTTTGTGTCAAGGAGTTCTTTATTGAACTTGGTGAATTTCCAAGAATGCTGAAACTTTGAAGCTACATTTTCACAATGTTAGTAACAACAGTTTAAGCTGAGGAATTAAGGTATCACCGGAACTTGGTGAATTTCCAAGAATGCTAACACTATGAAGCTACATTTTCACAATGTTAGTGACATCAGTTTAAGCTGAGGAATTAAGTTTTCACCGATTGACCATATATATACAAAGCCATCTCATTAGAGAATGAGTGATGCGTGTAGACGCAAAGAACATGCAAATACAATAGGACCTGAACAGTTCAGATCTTTTTGATGATGTTTACCGCATGCGAAGCATGGTAATAACACTGGTACGCCATATGTGTTAAAGTGCTTACAGACTAGATTATTGACTCTAGTGCAAGTGGGAGACTGAAGGGAATATGCCCGAGAGGCAATAATAAAATGGTTATTATCTTATTCCTTGTTTATGATGAATGTTTATTTCTCATGCTAGAATTGTATTAACCGGAAACGTTGATACATGTGTGCTTAATAAACAAACAATGGTTCCTAGTAAAGCCTCTCTTTTAACTAGCTCGTTGATTAATAGATGATCAAGGTTTCCTGATCATGAACATTGGATGTTATTAATAACGGGGTCATGTCATTAGAAGAATGATGTGATGAACATATACCCAAAGAGAATATAGCAATGCGATCAAGTCATTTAGTTTACATTGTTATATCAAACACACGAAGTAACTTATTCCTTAGACCATGAGATCATGTCAATCACTGATACCGGAAGAGTGCTTTGATGGCATCAAACGTCACACCGTAACAGGGTGACTATAAAGGTGTCGTTAAGTATTCGGAAAGTATTAGTTGAGGATCATGGATCAAGAGTGGGATTTGTCCATCCAAATGACGGAGAGATATACTCTGGGCCCTCTCGGTGATATCACATCGAAACCGCTTGCAAGCACGTGATATGATCACAAGGATGTTATATCACGGGAACGAGAAAAGAGTACTTGTCGGTAACGAGATTGAACAAGGTATGGTTGATACCAATGATCGAATCTCGGACAAGTAAAATATCGCGAGACAAAGGGAATAGTTCACGGCGTTGTTGGTTCACACGATCACGAGAGTCATCGTTGAATATATAGGAGTCATCACGGATCTCCAGATCCCGTTGTTGATTATTGATCGGAGAGGAGTCTCGATCATGTCTATCTTATTCGCGAACCGTAGGGTGACACACTTAAGGTTCGATGACGCATTTGAGAGGATACGGAATATCGAAGAATATTTTGGACAGCACCGAAATTGTTTCGGGGAAAATTGAAATAGTTCAAGGGGTTTTTCGTCGAATGGTTGTTAATAGAATTAACAAATGATTCGAGGTGCTTTATGCAAATGTTTGTTAATAGAATTAACAAATGCTGAAATAAAGAAATAAAAATGTTTTATTGATTTATTAAAGAAAAACTCTTGGATTTTCTAAGTGGGGTTTAAAGGAAAATGAGTGGGTGTGAGTGGAGTGTCCACTCACATCATGAGGGAAGAGGTGGGGGCACACCATGGGGCTGGCCGCACCCCCCTTGGGCTGCCTCCCCCCTCTCCTATAAAAGGAGGGTGAGAGCTCTCCCTCCTCCACACACTTGTCCACTTCCCTTTCCCTCCACCCGCTGCTCCATTTCATGGTCTCCGGCTTGGCGAAGCCCTGACCGTGGGATTCTTCACCACCACCACGTCGTCGTGCTGCTGGAGTTCCGAGGGATCCTCTACTTCCGCGCCCCGCTGGAACGAGGGAACGGAGGTCGTCATCAACCGTACGTGTGACCGATCACGGATGCACCGCCGGATTGCGGTGCCATCTTCTCGCTATCGGGATCGGTGTGAGTACGACTACGCCAACAACGAGATTTGATCTCGTACCACTTTGAGTCTTCGAGGGTATGTGTTCTCCTTAACCCTCTTGTTGCCCGTTGCACTTCGTCTCATAGATTAGATCTTGGCCTTTCGGGTATCTCTCGCGTAGGAAAATTTTTGTTTTCTATGCTACGTTCCCCTTCACTAGTAGTTTCCCTTGAGGCCCCGCTGCAAACGGGCTGGTAGGACAAAAGATGGTGTGCAAGTTTCTCATTGCGAGCACGCATGACTATATTGGAACACATGCTTGCCTAGAACTTGGATTCTTTATTATTATCTATCTGCAATGCCCATGTTATTATTATATGAACTATCTTATCCATGTAACGCCCGTTCATCCATCCCTATGACTACAGTACGTTAATCATGTTGTTTTCCGCAATTGCTACTACTGGTACTATTTTACTCATGTTGTTATTTTACTACTACTGCTTCTATAAAAATGTTACCACTGATAAACTGTTGCGGGCAAGTCTACTTTCAGGTGTAGCTGAATTGACAACTCATCAGTTATGGCTTATAAATATTCTTTGGCCCCCCTTGTGTCGAATCAATAAATTTGGGTTTTACTTCCCTCAAAGACGGTTGCGATCGCCTATACTTGTGGGTCATCAAGACTATTTTCTGGCACCGTTGTCGGGGAGCATAGCTTCATTTATTTTCTCACTTGAACGTGATATTGTTCAGTGCAAGCTTTTTATCATGGGAAAAAATCGTGATGGGAAGGTTCCTATGTTACCATCCACTACAAGGAGACGTACAACTCTGAACACCTCTGTTGCTCTTGATTCACCATCTGTTATGAGTAAGCTTCTTACACCACCAGATGCTACACACTATTACTTCTGCTGAGTCTGAAAATGCTTCTAATACTTTTGATGATACTTCTACTGTGCTTGATGATACTGGTTCACTAGTTCCTTTCCTAGATGCTACAATTGCTAAATCTAAACAAATTGAAAATGCTGAAATTCCTCTTGAAAATGCTAGTACACCTATTAATTCACCCGAGTCTATTGATGATCTTGATGAAACCTACATTGAACTTAATGATGACTTTATTAAAGAAGTTCAAGCTACTACTAGTGCAAGTGCTCTTAAGAGTATTCTTGCACGACGTGTTGTTAAGTATAAATCTCCCCCTGATGCTAGATTTGCTAAATCTCCCATATACATTAAAGATAAGGATTATGATTTCTCTCTTGATTTATCTTACATATCTATTGTTAAGAAAGAACCTTTTTGTGGGACTGAAAGTAAAAGTGCTATGGAACATATGAATGAGCTTTCATCTTTGAGTAGTTTATTTTCTGATGATACTAGGAAACGCGCTTACTTTGTTACTAAGATCTTCCCTTTCTCATTAAAAATGAAGCTAAAACTTGGTTTAACAATTTGTCACCTAGATCTATTGATAGTCCTATGGGTTTGGTTAATGCTTTCTTTCAAAAATATTTTCCTGCTAGTGCTCAACATGATGCTTTGCATAATACTTTTAACTTTAAGCAAATTGAAGGAGAGAAACTACCTGAATCTTGGTCAAAGTTTTGTTCTTTAATAAGAGCTAGCCGTGGAGATCCATTACCTAAAAATGAGCTCCTAGATATATTTAATAATGGACTAACTGTTGAATCTAGGACATACCTGGATAGTTGTGCTAGTTGTGTTTTCAGAAAAAGAACTCCAGAATAAGCTGAGGAATTATTGGCTAAAATAGCCAAAAATAATGATCATTGGACTATACCTGAGGCTACACCTACACCAGAACCAACACCTACACCAACACCCAAGAAGAGGGGAATGATTGAATTAAATGATGAAGTAATGAGGGAAGCTAAGAAATCTCTTAAAGAGAGGGGTATTAAATCTGAAGATGTGAAGAATCTACCGCCTATAGAAGAATTATGTAAGCCAATCCTCATCCATCAACAGTTGAGGTACACTCTCTCCAATATTTTGATAATAGACATATTCCCTATTCTAAACCACCTGATCAATGCTTAGGTCAATATGATAATCATGCTGTTAAGCAAGATAATTTTAATATGAGAATGCAGAATCATCTAATGGAAAACTCTAGAGATATTGATAATTTGTATGGTATTTTTGAGAGAACCTCTAATGATGTTAAAATGCTTGTTAAACAGTTTCATATGGTTCAAACTCAAATTGATCAACTTACTAAAGTGCAAAAATATTTACTAGCTAATGCTTCAATAGAAAAACATGTTTATGAAATAATTACTAAAAGTGGTATTTCTACTCAGTACACCTTGTATCCTGAAGGACATCCTAAAAGAATCGAACAAGATTCTCAACAACCTAAAAATAATAGTTCTCCTCTTAAGAAAAAGAAGAAGAAACATAAAACTGTTGTAGAAACTCCTGAACCCGCTAGAGATCCTAATAGTATATCTATTTATGATGCTGAAACTAAAAGTGGTAATGATAAAATTGATGCTTCTGATAAAGAAGAACTTGAAATTGAACCTGATAAGCAAACTAAAACTTCAAAATACACTAAGGAGGATTTCATTGCTAATAAACATGTTAAAGAAAGAGAACCTTGGGTACAAAAATCAATGCATTTTCCTAATAAGAAAATTAAATCAAAGGAAGAAGAACATTATAATAAATTTTGTGAGGTGATGAAACCTTGATTTTTGCAAATTCATTTGACTGATGCTATTAAATTGCCTCCTTATTCGAAATATATGAAAGATATTGTCTCTAATAAAAGGAAGATTCCTGATGAGGAAATTTCCACTATGCTTGCTAATTACTCCTTTAATGGTAAGGTTCCAAAAAAGCTTGGAGATGGTATACCCACTATTCCTTGTTCCACAAAAAGTAATTATGTTAAAACTGCTCTATGTGACTTGGGAGCAGGAGTTAGTGTTATGTATTTTTCTCTTTATAAGAGACTCTCTTTGGAAAAATTGATACACATTGATATATCTTCGCAAATGGCTTATAAATCTACTGCTATTCCTGTTGGCATATGTGAGAATGTTCCTATTCACGTGGCTACTAATTGTTTGATATTAACTGACTTTGTTGTGTAGGAAATGCCCGAAGATGATAATATGTCTATTATTCTTGGGAGACCTTTTCTTAACACTGCAGGGGCTGTTATTGATTGCAACCAAGGAAAAGTAACTTTTAATGTTAATGATAAAGAGCATATTATTTATTTTCGCAAGAAGATCGATAGAAGATATGGTCTAAATTCAATTGAAAATGTTGAGAACATCAAGATTGGAGA
This sequence comes from Alopecurus myosuroides, assembly GCA_028641055.1. NCBI lineage: Eukaryota > Viridiplantae > Streptophyta > Magnoliopsida > Poales > Poaceae > Alopecurus > Alopecurus myosuroides. The sequence continues at coordinate 277,798,929 of CM054063.1, forward strand.
ATTCTATTGTCCTATTCCAATGCCACCAAAAGAATGTAAAATCATTAAAATTGGTACCAAAGTTGAGGTAACATAATCATTTAGTGATATACGGAGTTTTGCTTCATAAAAACTGTTTTGGTAACAAGACTTGATCAAACTTGTTAAAAAAATGATTTTAAATGAAGGAAACAATGTTTTAACTTTGTTTTCACCTTACCCACCTTTGTTTTCACCATACCCATCTTTGTTTTCACCATCCATACTTTTGTTTTCGCGCTGATTACTGTTGTTTTCACCATGATATGTTTGTTTTCACCACCCATAACTTTGTTTTCATCACTCCTACCTTTGTTTTCACTGGGTATTTACACATTAGAATGTCTTAGAACCTCTATCAAATTGGTTTTGGTTCTATTTTTCAAAATTCCATAATTGTTTTCCATGTTTACAATTAATTATTAAATTCTGAAAATACGTCCAAAATAAAGTTTCTCGAAAAATTCCAAAAGATTTATAATAAATTTTTATGTCAAAAATGAGGCAGAGAGGCACCTGGGACAACCCAGGGGGGTCTACCATGCAGGCACACCACAGGGTGGCACGGCAGCCCCCTTGTGGCGCCAGCACATGGTGTGGGCCCGCTGGCCCTCCACTAGTTCTCTCCCCGCCAAAGATTCCTTTCTCTCACCCCAAACTCAAAACATTTCCTGAAACCCAAGTTTTTGCTATTCTTCCTCGGGATTTTTCGATCTCTTTGCTCAACCCACCTTTGTTGCTGAAATTTGGTGCATTTGCTTTCCGGTATGTGACTCCTCCGATTATCCAAATAGAATTTTGTTTAATGGAGTATTTCTTGAGTATTTTGGTACAGCCTATGTGAGTTTACATGATTTATTTAAGTTGAAATAATATCGTTTTGATGCATGTTTAGCTCTCCTACAAGTCTCTATAGTAGTTTCCACCATATAGTTGCTTGAAATCGAATTTTGTGATGATTGTTAAAAATTTCAGAAATGGACAACTTCAACTTTGGAGAAATTTTCAAGAGTGATGCACCTAGGAGGACAAGGCCCTCACGCTCGTCTACTCTATTGAGACCATCCTACAATTTGGACCTCACCAAGTATCGATAATGCGCGAGACGATGGAATTGCTAGTCCATCTAGTTTCCCTTGCTATACATTTTGGAATGGTGCAGGTATACTTGCTGAATTCTTGATGCTGATTGATAGGGTTGGATTAACCAACTACATGAATGATGAAGATCCTTAATATGCTATTCTGACAAAACCTTTTGTTGAGAGTATTAAATTCCATAACTCACAATATGACCCAACTGCTGCATTTAATATCTATGGTAGCCCTTTTTCCATGTCTTTGGAGAATTTTTGCAGCATTATAGGTATCAACGCCTTTGGGACATCAAGGAGGATTCAGGAGAGACCCGCTGATTTGATGGAGCTCTATCAAGGAGTTACCAATGATAATGACCGCACAGCTCAGCGCGACAAGATAAGGAATATTCAACTTCCTGCTATCAGATATTTCACTTACATCTAGCTACTAGTGTCCTTGGTAGGGACAACACTAGCAATATTTCAAACTATCAACTTACTTTTCTTGCTGCTACACTTAACTGTAGCGATAATTATAACCTTTATTCTCTCATTGCTCGCCGCCTAGCTGCTAAAGGACCCATTTATGGGGGCATTATTGCTACGCGTATATTAACTTATATATGCCTTTCTATGGCTCCCATTGATGAACTGATAGCTCCTTATAGACTTGATCTCGTTTCCATGAAGGCTTATCATTTTATTACTACCAACTCTACTGCTTAACATCTAGTATATAGAGTTTTCTTTACTGACAGAGATGAAAGGGAGGTTACTTTATCGCAGCCTGTTTTGTTCAAAGTTGATAGGATGCCATGGTCGCACTCGAAGGTGGAGCTGGAAGAGCCGCTACGCTTGATTGAGTTCCATAAGCAGCAAATGAGGCAGAATAAGCCTTCCGAGGACTACACTGCACAGTACAACGGGGTGTCCTCGAGCTCATATCCTCATCTCACTATGGGGGCGCCACTTCATGGCCCGCTTGGTATTGATCTCCACTTAGGCCAAAAGGCTAAGCCTGGGTGGAGGTACGCCAACATCACACTCATCTACATATCATGTTTCTGTCAGTTCTTTGTATATCCATGTTTTTGTTTCTTTCGTTTTCGCTTTTTTATTTCTTTTTGTTGTTATTGTTTTGTTCTTACTTTCCAAACACAAAAATACCAAAAATATTTCTGTTGTTTCTCTTTATTTGTTTCTTTAGTTTCTTTCATTGGTTTTCTTTTCTTTCTATTTCGGTTTAATATTCAAAAATTCAACAAGATTTTGCTTTGTTTGCATGTCTTCCTTCTATTCTTGTTTTAAATTCGAAAACCAAAAAATAGTTGTTGTTCTTCTTTAACTTTGTAAAGTTTGTTGCAGAATTCATCGGTCTTCCGTGTCTCCATTGGAGTTTGGTTATCAATTTATATCATTTGATCCACACAAGTGAAGAGTAATAATGATGATTTACGATAATTCAAGTTGTGGTAAGAGGCTGGTATGAACTCTATTTGTTTTTATTTTTGTACATATACTCGTCCATGTGGACATGCTTAGTTTGTTCGTGTAAGGTGTATGTTTTTAATGGATGCTTAGTAGTTTGTGCTCTCTCATGTTTATTTCCAACTTACTAATGTTAGATAGCATGTCGTATAAATGTTTCCTTACTGAGAAGATGCGCACCAACAATTTCACATTTTCTTCTATGCATGGTGACATGCCTCAGAAGGAAAGGGATGCCATTATGGCCGATTTTAGGTGCGGTACAATCCGTGTTCTAATCACCACAGACATGCAGGCCCGAGGGATAGATGTCCAGCAGGTCTCTCTTGTCATAAATTACGATCTTCCAAATATCCGTGAGCTATACATCCATCGTATTGGATGGTCCGGACGTTTTGAGAGCAAGGTAAAGCTAAAAGCCTATTCTCTACTTATAAAGCATTGTTGACGGCACACGTCGTTATATATATTTTCTACAATAAAAATTATAGTGTATTTAATGTGATTCTAATGTTATGAAAAATCTTTTTATGTGCAAGTGTGGTGATCAATTTTTTTCACAAAGAGGACATCTGCGTGCTAAGAGATATTGAGCAATTCTATAGCACGCAAATCGATGAAATGCCCCTGAATGTCTTGGATCTAATCTGAGCATGGGAGAGGAGACTGGTTATCATCTTCTTTGGCTGGAATGTTTCAAGTGGGCATTTAGTTTTGTGTTGTGAGTGAAATAGTTTGATTCTTGTACCATGAAGAATGTATCATGTTGGAACTTTAATGATATATTAGTATTATGTTTTTTTCTCCGGGATACGAGACTTGTGTTTTTAATATCGTGCCAAATGATTCAATTTGTCTCTTGGAGAGTTATGGTTAAATTCCTTTTGAAATATCACAAAAAATTAAAATATAAATTACACGGATACACCTTTACATGCTATAAATATTTGTCGTGGAAAATCGATATCTGTGTGGCCAATACCCTTTTCCTATTCTAGGGGTGAGCGCTAGTGACATGGCTCTACTAGTCCCTGGTTGACCAGGTCCACCATATGGTCTGTTGACGTGGCTATAAATGGAATGGCCCCACCAGTTCTCTTCTTCCTCCCTCCTTGCTCGAACAGATAGGAGGCCTCAGAATAGACGAGTATGCCGGTGACCCAACCCGCGCGACTTGAGAGAGGAAAAAAGCAATGGACGAATACATCTCATAATTCATTGTGGAAATTACTTGGACACCAAAAGAGAGGAACATAAAAGCGCCTCATGCTGTGCATCTCTCGCGGCGGCGGCACCCAAAACACAAGCGACGGGACAACGATATAAACGACTGCCTGCAGTCGATTCCGATCACCCTCCTCCAGTTCCTCAATCCATTCCCCTCTCCTATCGCCACGGACAATCTGTCGCACCATGGCGGCGGAAACCTTTGCCACGCCATATCTCTGCCTAGACGTCGTACTGGAGGTGCTTCTGCGCGTGTCGGCGTCCCAAATCACTCCCCTGCGCCAAGTCTCCCTGCTCTGGCGCTACCCCCATCGACTCCTCTTCTTCCGCCGCGAGCATCGGCGGTGGTGTAGGCCAAGGTTGCTGCTCTTCCGCAGGGACGAATACCACAGCCCCGACCTCCTCGACCTCTCCAGGGTCAACCTCCTCTACTTTGACTCCAACAAGCGCCAACCCAGATGCCTCTTCCGCTTCGACATTGTGCCCTCAACCAGTGGAGGATCCAGGGCGAGCGGGGGCCAGGGCCCCCTATGGTTCGTCCCCCTAATCATATGAAGTACGGTGTAGTGTGTTAGTTGGTAATCACTAAAAAAGAAAGCCTTCCGGAAGGTCACTTCGCGCGGGCTGTGAGTGCGACAAGTGTCATCTTCTCCTTCGTCCCAGCCTTCCACGGGTGTTCGCATGCGCGCCAAGTGTCACCACTTTTGGTGGATTTTCACTTTCCCACGCGCGGACGGGGGGGGGGTGTGGATGGGCACACATTTATTTCGTGATTTGTTTCTTCAAAATGAAATATCTCGCGAACCGTTTTTCGAAATTACGAACCGTTTTCATATTTGATATCCTCGCTTTGAGATCTTCAAAACTAGATCCCATGTTGATAGGTTTCGAGAAACTTTTTTTTGTACACTCAAAATCAACACGGATATACACCCAGTTACACACAGATGTACGCACAGGTGCAGTGAACGAAGTACATCCCAAGTAAAGTGTTGACGTACACGCACGTGTAACACGGATGTACGTCCATACGGTTGTACTCCCAGATGCATGCAGATGTACACCCAGGCGCTTGTACAGCCAGTGAAGGGCCGACATATGATGTCTACGCACGCTTCTATTCTTGTAGACAGTGTTGGGCCTCCAAGTCTAGAGGTTTGTAGAACATCAGCAAGTTTCCCTTAAGTGGATCACACATGTTTTATCGAACTCAGGGAGGTAGAGGTCAAAGATATCCCTCTCAAGCAACCCTGCAATTAAGATACAAGAAGTCTGTTGTGTCCCCAACACATCCAATATACTTGTCAGGTATATAGGTGCACTAGTTCGGGGAAGAGATAGTGAAATGCGAGTAATATGGATGGTTATAAGTAATAATGGCAATCTGAAATAAATATGGCAGCAAGCAAACATGTAATAGAACAGGCGGAAAACAGTGTTTCAATGCTTGGAAACAAGGCCTAGGGATCCTACTTTCACTCGTGGACACTCTCAACAATGAAAACATAATTGAATTAACAAATACCATCTCTTCACTATGCTACTCCAAACCACTCTCCGGTCGAATAACAACACCAATCCATGCATAGGGCTTTAACAGCACTCCTCAAAGTAAGCACTTTCCCAACTAAGTAACCCCCACACTATCACCATGGAACCCAGATGGTTCCACGCAAACACCACAATTTCATAGGGTTATCCAACACAAAATATAAATATAATGCTAAACCACATGATGCACACACTGTCACCTTTACACCTTGATCAAAGTGTTTACGGAGATCTCATAACAAAAACCACTTGAGTAGCATAATAGATGAAGAATAATATCTAAGAATTCAACTAGATTACAAAGCTCACGATCACATATAGATCACACCATCGGAGAGAGAGATGAAATACATAGCTACCGGTAGAGCCCTCAGCCCAGGGGGAGAACTACTCCCTCCTCATCATATGAGACAGCAACGGCGATGGAAATGGCGGTGGAGTCGATGGAGATGGCTTCCAGGGGCACTTCCCCGTCCCGGCAGGGTGCCAGAACAGAGATCTGTCCCCCGAAACTTATCGGCGGCGGCGGAGGTACGGATGTATTTTGTGGAAAAGGTCGATTGTGTTAGGGTTTTCCCTCGGAGGAGTATAAATAGGCAAAAGGGAGGCGTCAGGGGGCCACCAGGATGGCCTCACCACCACTAGGCGCGGCCAAGGGGGTCCCACGTCTGGCTATGGTGAGGGCCCCCTGGTGCCCGTCTTCGATTCCTCTTCGGACTTCTGGATGCTTCCGGGGAAAATAGGAACTTCGGGATTCATGGGTTCCAATTCCGAGAATATTTCCATAACAAGTTTTCTGAAATAAAAAATAGCAGAAAACAGGGAACTGCCACTTGGCATCTTGTTAATAGGTTAGTCCCAGAAAACGTAAGAAAACGTAGAAAAACATACGGAAAACATGTAGCAATTGGCATAATATCAACATAGAACATTAGAAATTATAGATACGTCGGAGACGTATCAAGCATCCCCAATCTTAGTTCCTACTCGTCATCGAGTAGGTAAACGATGAAAACAAATAATTTCTGAGGTGACATGCTACTAACATAAACTTGATCATCATAATGTAAAAGCATATGTAAGCTGAGATCATAGAACTTTAAACACAAACATGATAAATAGAACTTTATTAATAAAGCATAGCAATAACTTTGCATCATGAGAAGTAAATCAAATAAAAGATCATGAATAACAATGCAAAGAAAGATATACGTTTGTTTCAAGTATAAAGAAAGCATGGCAAAGTGGTATATCGCAAGTCCTTAAGAGTGGGACACAACATAAATGCTAGGACACCTTCAAAGTTCATGAGGAAGACTAGAACAAGTAGTTGGAGAACAATCAATAACACATCATGAATCAACAAATAATGTTTCTGGGACAAATGCACATAAAACTCATAATGGCAAAAATTCTCTCTCAACCGTGCATAAATTAGAAGATGGAGACTCAACATGAAAGTAAAAAAAAAGGCCCTTCACGGAGAGAAGCATGGATCACTCATGTGCTAGAGATTTTATTTTATTAAACATAAGTATTAAAAGTTTGACACTCCTCCCATCCATCTTACACAAACCATGGCTAACCGAATCCTCGGGTGCCTGCCAACAATCACATACCATGGAGGAGTGTCTATATTTTGGGAGATGTATGCTAATGTCAACGAATGGTAAACAGAAAATACGGTACGTCACAAGCCAACTAGATTTCACAAGAGCGTCTCCCACATGAAGGAAGCAACTGGTGTAGAAGGCCATCCCTCTTTATCTTTTGTTTACACAATTTTTCTTTGACAGATAAATCAGGGGCAAAAATAGTGAAGATATTTTGTGTGTATTAATTTGGGGCTGGGCACCCTGCTGCCAGCTCTTCAATCAATTGGATAAGCGGATGAAGCCACTAGTCCAAGGTGTGAAATCCAATCAACAAGTGAGATAAAGATTCTCTATTTACGTTCTCATGAGCAAAAACAGGAACACAAAGCAGGAGTAATTTTGAAGGTTTTAAAGGTAACACATGAGCAATTTACTTGGAGTGGAAGTTAAATACCACATGTAGGTAGGTACGGTGGACACAATGGGAAAACTTTGGTTTTAGGGAGTTGGATGCACGAGTAGAATTCCATACTCAGTACGGGTGGAGGCTAGCAAAAGACTGGGAGCGACAAATCAAGAGAGCATAAGAGCCATAATCATGCATAGCGACATTAACATCATTAATCAAAGTATAAGTGGTACCACAAGTTCTAAAACTAAAGGATCATAGAGGATATTAGTGATTGTTTTATAATCATAAACATGGTGTGAGCATGTGCCAAGTCAACCAAATAAAACATTCAAAGGAGAATACCACAAATTTATGCTTCGATATGACAAGAACAACTCATGATTCTTTCAATGGCACATTAAACACTCTCAGATATTTTAGGCTAATCATTATACTCAATAACCACTAGGATTTAGAACTAAAATAACATCTAGCATGATATGAAGAAGTCTAGCCACAGTCTATACAAGCTTCTACTTGCACGGTTAAATTTTTTACCTCAAGCAACAGTTTCTTTTCCCAACAAGCACCATACAATACATGCTTTAACAAAAATTCTCTACAATCTACAGCAAGAAAACATGAGAGTACTCACATAACACTACTAAAACTAACAGCTCTAAATTAGAGATGCATGAAAACAAAGGCTAAACGCAGTACTAGCAAAAAGTGAACACTCACAGAACAATAAGAATGAAAACTAGAGTGTTCTAAGCAATGAAAATGGAGCGTGTTTCTCTCCCACACAAGTATGATAAGATACAACCATAAACTACAGCAAAGAAAACTAAAAAAACTGAAAGCAAAAATAAAAGACGCTCCAAGTAAAGCACATAAGATGTGACCGAATAAAAATATAGTTTCACTAGAAGTGACCTGATAATTTGTCGATGAAGAAGGGGATGCCTTGGGCATCCCCAAGCTTAGATGCTTGAGTTTTCTTGGAATTTTATGGGATATACCTCCGGGGCATCCTCAAGCTTAGGCTCTTCACTCTTCTTGATCACGTCATATCATTCTCTTCTCTTGACCCTTGAAAACTTCCTTCACACCAAACTCCTCACAATCTTTATTAGCAACGTTAGTGCAATCGAAATAATAAATTCACATGGTTCAGTTTCAACACAATACTAACACTCATAAACACATTAGCTACTGTCATAATTTCTTTTAAAACTCGTTTTCTCAAAAGAACACCAAAAGAAAGAGATTAAGATGCAAATGCAATTATTGGCAGAAATCTGTCAAAACAGGACAGCAGGTAAAGATGATTTTTTTTCGAAAATCTTATGTTGCTCAAATAAAAAAAGTGTTCAACTAAGAAAACTTGCATATATAGCCCAGGATTATTCACACAAAAACTCAGGAAATTTTCAATTTTCTGTAATTTTATACGAATTTAACAGTGGACAGCAGAAATCTGGTTTCTCAAGAAGAGCATGTTGATGTAAACTTTATTAGAAATAATAATTTTAACAACAATGCTTATAGAAATAATTTTGGTGGAAACAATTATAAGACCTATCCTCCTAATAATGGTTATGGTAATTCTTATGGAAACTCCTACAATAATAATAAAAGTTCTACCTCTTATCTTGAAACATGCTTAGAGAATTTATTAGCACACAAACTTCTTTTAATAAATCTGTTGAGGAAAAGGTTGGTAAAATAGATGTTCTTGCCTCTAAAGTAGATAGCATAGCTATTGATGTTGATTTTCTAAAACTAAAGGTTTTTCCACAAGATGTTAAACAAAGTAAAACTTTGAATGCCATCCAAGTTCAAATTGATAATAATGTTAGGTTGATGTTGAATTACGTGATAGGTGGGAAAGAGAAGATGAATTGGCTAGAAAGAATAATATTGCTAGAGTTTGCACTATCACAACCACTAGTAAAACTAAAGCTCCAAGTGCTAGTAAACCTCCTACTATCAATGGTAAATAAGTTGGTGTTAATAAAGTCCCTACTCCTTCGGGGAAACGTGCTAAATTGCCTCAAATTGTTGAAACTGCTTCTAATAAAATTGCTGAAATTTTTAGAGATGTAGGAGATAATGGTCCCATTACTTTTGATGATAATAATTTTGATTTTCATGATTGCAATATCTCTGAAGTTATTATGTTTCTACAAAAGCTTGCTAGAAGTCCCAATGCTAGTGCCATGAATATGGCCTTTACTAAACATATTACCAATGCTCTCATGAAAGTTAGGGAAGAAAAGTTGAAACTTGAAACATCTATCCCTAGGAAATTAGATGATGGTTGGGAGTCTATCATTAAGATAAAAGTAAATGATTTTGATTGCAATGCTTTGTGTGATCTTAGTGCTAGTATCTCTGTTATGCCTCAAAAGCTTTATGATATGCTTGATCTACCACCGTTGGAACACTGTTATTTGGATGTTCACCTTGCTGATAATGCTAGGAAGAAACCTCTTGGTAGAATTGATGATGTTCTTATTATGGTTAACAATAACCTTGTCCATGTTGATTTCGTTGTTATGAACATTGAATGCAATGCTTCTTGTCCTATTGTTTTGGGAAGACCTTTTCTTAGAACTGTTGGTGCTATCTATACTTCTTATAAAGCAAAACCCCACTAACATGCATTAATGATTTTTCTATCTCAACATGCAAGCTATCCACATCATTCATCCTCCTAGCCAATCAATTGTCCATGTCATCTCCACTAATATTTATGAATTACTACATGCAAACTACACATCATCTATTTCTTAAACCATCCAATTATTCATATTAATAATTTTAAAAATATATACTATGATCAATTGTATCACATCTCTTATAAACTTTACAATGTACTGTAGTTCCTAAAACGATCCCCACAGCAACGCGCGGGGTATTCTTCTAGTTATTTATATGAAAGAGTGGAGTATTAAATATCAATTCCCCCTCAAGAAAGGTATGGAACACTTTCCTAGAAAGAGTATGAAGCTACCATTTGACTCTATTATTAGAGCAAGTTATGGTGTTGATGCTTCTTCACATAAAAATACTTGAGTTGATCTTTTATTCCTAGCTGAAAGGCGTTAAAGAAAAGAGCTACCGGGAGACAACCCGTTTTATTTATCTGTTTTCGTTCAGTTTTCCTTTGTTTTCTTTTGTGTGCTTTGCACCTGGGTGTTTTCTATTTCCTCAGCAACCCTCATGTATCTTTTCTTTTGTGTTTTTGTTGAGCCAAGCAAATCCTCTAGTGGAAAGTTGAGACTATATTTCGGATTTCTGCGCAGGAAACAGATTTCTGCTGTCCACTGTTAAATACGTATAAAATCACAGAAAATTCAAAATTACCTGAGCTTTTTTGTGATTAATCTTGGGCTATATACGCAACTTTTCTTAGTTGACAACTTTTTTATTTTAGCAACAGAATATTTTAAAAATCGATCTATGCCTGCTGTTCTGTTTTGACAGATTTCTGCCAATAATTGCATTTGCATCTTAATCTCTTTCTTTCGGTGTTCTTTTGAGAAAAAGATTTTTAAAAGAAGTTGTGACAGTAGCTCATGTATTTTTTATTGCTAGTCTTGTGTTGAAACTTAACCATGTGAATTTATTATTTCGATTGCACTAACGTTGCTAATGAAGATTGTGAGAATTTTGGTGTGAAGGAAGTTTTCAAGGGTCAATAGAAAAGGATGATATGATGTGATAAAGAAGAGTGAAAAGCCTATGTTTGGGGATGCCCCTATGGTACATACCATAAAATTCCAAGAGGACTCAAGCGTCTAAGCTTGGGGATGCCCAAGGCATCCCCTTCTTCATCAACAAATTATTAGGTCGCTTCTAGTGAAACTATATTTTTTTTCGGTCACACCTTATGTGCTCTACCTGAAGCGTCTTTTATTTTTGCTTTAATTTTGTTTTTATTTTCATAATAATCTTGGTTGGACCGCAGCATTCTTTTATTGGAGAGTGGCACGCTCCGCTTTTTCACGAGAATACGTTGTATTCTTAGTCTTTGTCTGGCTGCTGCATTTAATTAGCTTCTGTTTTGCATGCATCTCTTATCAGAGCTGTTGGTTTTAGTAGTATTATTTGAGTACTCTCATGTTTGCTTGCTGTATCATAAAGAGTATTTTTGTTAAAACATATCTTGTATGGTGCTCGTTGGGAAAAGAAAACTGCTGCTTGATGTAGAACTTATAACAGTACTAGTAGAAGCTTGTATAGACTGTGGCTAGAACTTTTTCATGCCATGCTAAATGTTGTTTTAGTTTTAAAGCCTTGTGTTTATTGAGTAGCATGAATAGCCTTAAATAGATGAGAGGGTTTATATGTCTTGAAAGATTCATGAGTTGTTCTTGTCATAGTAAAGCATCAATATATGGTATTCTCTTTCGAATGTTTTATTTGGTTGACTTGGCGCATGCTCACACCATGTTTATGACTAAAAACCAGTCATGAATAGCCTCCATGACCACTTAGTTTTTGAACTTGTGATACCGATTATGCTTTAATTAATGATGCTTATGTCGATGTGCATGATTATGGCTCTTATGCTCTCTTGATTTGTCGCTCCCAGTCTTTTGCTAGCCTCCACCTATACTGAGTATGGAATTCTACTCGTGCATCCAAACTACTTAAACCAAAGTTTTCCCATTGTGTACACCATACCTACCTACATGTGGTATTTAACTGCCACTCCAAGTAAACTGCTCATGTGTTACCTTTAAAACCTTCAAAATTATTCATGTTTTGTGTTCTTGTTTTTGCTCATGAGGACGTCAATAGAGAATCTTTATCTCACTTGTTGATTGGATTTCACACCCTGGACTAGTGGCTTCATCCGCTTATCCAAATGATAGAAGAGCTTGCGGCGGGGTGCCCGGCCCCAAATTAATAGAAACAAATTCTCTTCACTATTTTTGCCACTGATTTATCAGTCAAAGCATAATTGTGTAAACAAAAGAGAAAGAGGGATGACCTTCTACACCAGTTATGTCCTTCACCATGGGAGCCGCTCTTGTGAATCCAGTTGGCTTGTGACGTACTGTATTGTCTGTTTACCATTCGTTGACATAAGCATACACCTCTTCTAAAAAATAGACACTCCTCCACGGTGTCAAACTTTTAATACCCGTGTTTAATAAAATAAAAAGCTCTAGCACATGAGTGATCCCTGCTTCCCTCTGTGAAGGGCCTTTCTTTTACTTTAATGTTGAGTCTCCATCTTCTAACTTTATGCACAGTTGAGAGAGCATTTTTGCTATTCTGGGTTCTATGTGCATTTGTCTCATAAACATCAATAATTACTTCATGATCTGATATTATTTGTTCTTAAATTATTTGTTCTAGTCTTCCTCATTAACTTTGAAAGTGTCCTAGCATTTATGTTTTGTCCCACTCTTAAGGACTAGCGAAATACCACTTTGCCATGCTTTCTCTATACCTGAAACAAACATTTATCTTTCTTTGCATTATTATCCATGATCCTTTATTTAAGATACTCTTCATGGTGCAAAGTGATTTCTATGCTTTATTATTAAAGTTCTATTTATCATGTTTGTGTATGAAGTTTTATGATCTCAGCGTACATATGCTTTTACATTATAATGATCAAGTTTATGATAGTAGCATGTCACCTCAGAAATTATTGTGTTTTTATCGTTTACCTACTCGAGGACGAGTAGGAACTAAGCTTGGGGATGCTTGATACGTCTCCAACGTATCTATAATTTCTGATGCTCCATGGTCATATTATGACAATTTCTACATGTTTTCTCCCTTATTTATAGCATTTTTTACGTTTTGCGGGACTAACCTATTAACAAGATGCCAACTGGCAGTTCTCAGTTTTCTGTTGTTTTTTGTTTTAGAAAAGTTGTTCTGGAAACATTCTCAGAATTGGACCCCACAAAGCCCGAAGTGCCTATTTTCCCCGAAAACATCTAGAAAACCAAAAAAGAGTCCAAGACGGGCATCAGGAGGTTCACACCATAGGGTGGTGCGGTCCCCCCGGTCGCGCCAACTATGGGTGTGGGGGCCCCTGACCTCCACCGCCTCTTCCCTTTCACCTATTTATTCCCCCCGGATGGACCTAGTCACCTGATCAATAATCCCCGAAAAGTTTCGCAGTCGCCGTCATCGTCAACCCTAGATCAAGAGGGTTATGGAGCTGTCTCCTGGCACCCTGGCGGAGAGGAAATCATCACCGGAGGCTTCTACATCACCATGCTACCTCCGGAGTGATGTGTGAGTAGTTCATCCCTGGACTATGGGTCCATAGCAGTAGCTAGATGGTTGTCTCCTCCTCATATGCCTCCATGTTTAGATCTCGTGAGCTGCCTATCATGATCGAGATTGATCTTATGTAATTCTATATGATGTGTTTGCTGGGATCCGATGAATATTAAACTTATGTCAAGCTGATTATAGTTTTTATTCCATATGTTATTTGTGATCTTGCATGCTTTCCGTTGCTAGTGGTTGCTCTGGCCAAGTAGCTGCTAGTGACTCCAAGAGGGAGTATTTATGCTAGATAGTGGGTTCATGCCTCCTTTTCGCCTGTGCTAGAGTGACAGAAACGTGACAGGGGAGGATGTGTTGTTGCCACTAGGGAGAAAACAGCGGTGTGAGTGCCCGCGTGCACAAACATTGCTCACATTACACACATTGTTTAATGCAGTTATCTGTTGCTTGCAACTTAATACCTAAGGGGTTTGGATGATAACCTGAGGGTGGATTATTAGTCATAGATGCAGATGGATTTCGGTCTATGTATTTTGTTGTAATGCCCGCACTAAATATCATAGTAGTCATCATGTTATAATGTGCACTACGGTGCAACCTCTATTTGTCAATTTCCCAGTTGTAATTTGTTCACCCAGCATGTTATCTTTATGGAGAGACACCACTAGTGAACCTATGAACCCCGGTCCATTTTCCACACTGCTAAACAAACCACAACAATTTCCTGCTCTCTTTACTTACTCCAAGTATACACTGTTTCCACACTATACGTCTAATCTTTGTTTTCAGCGAGACCGGTGAGATTGACAACCTCGATGTACCGTTGGGGCAAAGTATTTTGGTTGTGTTGTGTGCAGGTTCCACGTTGTTGCTGACACCGGTGAAGTGCCGGCACCGCAGTCAGTGGCATCAACCTTCCGAAGGTTCTCTTTCTCCTACTGGATTGATAACCCTGGTTCGTAACTAAGGGGGAAAATCCTACCGTTGTACTCATCACACCCTCCTCTTGGGGTTCCCAACACCAACACAGGCATCAATGCTTCTTCACTTGAAAACACTTCATTCCATATTTCTGGGCCTAGCTAAAATGCGTTAAAGAAAAGCACTTCCTCGGAGATAAGCCATGGTTTTATTTTTGCTTTGTTTTTCTCTGTTTTCTTTGAGCCAGGGGGTTGTATACTACTGTAGCAACTCATTTTTATCTTTATTTTCATATATTAGTTGTGCCAAGTATAGTTACTAGCGAGAGTTGGAGTTAGTTTTGGATTTCTGCGAATGAAACAGATTACTGTTGTCCACCATAAACAATCGTATAAAATACAGAAATATCAAAATGACTTGAATTTTTTTTTGTATTTATTGCTCAGCTAATTCTGAAACGTTTTCGCTTTTTATGTTTTTTTATCCGAGAAACTTAAGTGCCCCGAAAAAATTCGTCATTACAGACTGTTCTGGTTTTGGCAGATTCTGCCATTTTTTTTCATTTGCTCTTTTACTATGTCGAGTGGATTTCTTTGCTTCACGAAACATCAGTGGCTGTAGGTAATGTTTAAAAGTATCAATAGCACTTGTGCCCGTGAAGAACCTATGGATTTTTTTATTGTTGCACTAACCCTCTAATGTGAATTACTTTGAGAATGATGTGAAGGAAGTTTTTAAGAGTCAAGAGAAGAGGGTGATATAATGTGATCAAGAAGAGTACAAAGTCAAAGCTTGGGGATGCCCATCGTGGTTCATCCCAGCAAATTCTAAGAAGACTCAAGCGTCTAATCTTGGGGATGCCCAAGGCATCCCCTTCTTCATTTACACTCACTTTTAGTTGAACTATATTTTTATTCGGCCGCATCATATAGATTTTTACTTGGAGCGTCTTTTATTTTTCGTTTTGTTTTTATTTGTTTTCCTTGCTGAAATAATATTGTTGTAACCAAGCATTCTTTGTGTGGGAGAGAGACACGCTCCGCTTTTTCATTTGAATACTCGTTATGCTCGTATTCTTAGTTTTTTTTTAGCTCGTGTTTTTCATGAATCTCTTATTCAGAGTTGTTAATTTTAGTAGAGTTATGTTAGAACTCTATTGTTTCATTTTTGTATATCTTGTTGAGTTTTTGTTTAGTATAAAATGCTTGGTGTTGGAAAGCAGTAGTACAGTTTTCGTGATTATAACGGTGCAAATAGAAGGTTGTATAGACTATGGCTAGACTTTTTTATATCATGCTAGATGTTATTTTAATTCTTAAGACTAGTGGTTATTTTTGTAGCATGACTTGTCTCAAATAGTTGAGAGTGTTTAATGTGCCATTGAAAAAATCATGAGTTGTTGTTGTCATATTGAAGCATAAATTTAGGGTGTTCTCCTTTGAATGTTTTATTTGGTTGACTTGGCGCATAATTACACCATGTTTATGACTACAAACCAGTCACTTATAGCCTCTATGATCATTTATTTTTTGAACTTGTAGTACCAATTATGCTTTGATTAATGATGTTTTTGTCGCTATGCATGATTATGGCCATTATTACTCTCTTGATTTGTCGCTCACGGTCTTTTGTTAGCCTCACTTGTACTGAGTATGAGCTCTACTCGTGCATCCAACTCTCAAAACCCAAAGTTTTCAAAATGTGTCCACCATACCTACCTACATGTGGTATTTAACTGCCACTCCAAAGTAAATTTCTCATGTGTTACCTTTAAAACTTTCAAAATTGCTCCTGTTTTGTGCGCTCGTTTTAGCTTATGAGGACGTAAATAGAGAATCCTTATCTCACTTGTTGATTGGAATTTCACACTCTGGACTAGTGCCTTCATCCACTTATAAAATTGATAGAAGAGCTGGCGGCGGGATGCCCAGCCCCAAACTTAATACAACAAATTATCTTCACTATTTTTGCTCCTGATTTATCAGTCAAAACATAATTGTGTAAACAAAAGAGAAAGAGGGATGGACTTCTACCCATATGTGTACTTCTACGGGAGCCGCTCTTGTGAATTCTAGTTGGATTGTGACGTACTGTATTTTCTGTTTACCATTCGTTGACATAAACATACATCTCTCTAAAAAATGTGTTCAATGCCTCTGTTTAATAAAATAAAAAAAATTCTAGCACATGAGTGATCCCAGCGACCCTCTGGGAAGGGCCTTTCTTTTACTTTTATATTGAGTCACTATCTTCTAACTTTATGCACAGTTGAGAGAGCATAGTTTCCATTCTGATTTTAATGTGCATTTGTCCCAGAAACATTATTAATTAATTAATCATGTGTTATTATTGGTTCTCAAATTATTTGTTCTAGTCTTCCTCTTAAACTTTGAAGGTGGCGTGGAATTTATGTTTTGCCCCACTCTTAAGGACAAGCGAAATATCACTTTGATATGTTTTCTCTATACTTGAAACAAACGTATAAATTTCAAGTGCGTTATTATTCATGATCTTTTATTTGTGTTACTTTTCATGATGCAAAGTGATTGATATGTTTCATTGTTAAAATTATATTTGTCATACTTGTGTTTAAAGTACTATTATCTCAGCTTACTTATGCTTTTACAATTTAGATGATCAAGTTTATATTGGTAGCATGCCACCTCAGAAATTATATGTTTTTATTGTTTACCTACTCGAGGACGAGTAGGAACTAAGCTTGAGGATGTTGATATGTCATAAACGTATCCTTAACTTCTGATGTTCCATGTTGATTTCATGTTATTTGCTACATGTTTGCTATGCACTTTATATCATTTTTATCGATTTTCTTGGACTAACCTATTGGCAAGATTCCAGAGAGGCTACTTTTAGTTTCAGAAAAGTTGTTCTGGAAATATTCTCGGAATTGGAAAATTCGAAACCCAGAAATCTTAGAATTCCCGAATGTTCCATGGTTTCCCGAAGAGACCCGGAGAGGGGCCACAGGGGGTCCACACCAGAGGGCGGCGCGCCCCTGGCCGCGCTACACGGCGGTGTGGGCCCCTCAGGCGCCCACCAACGTTGCCATTTTGCCTATATAATCCCCTCGGCAACCTGCCGGGAGGGGAAATCATCACCGGAGGGCTCTACACCACCACCCGCCTCTAGAGTGATGTGTGAGTAGTTCATCCTTTGACTACGGGTCCATAGCAGTAGCTAGATGGTTGTTCTCTCCTCTTTATGCCACATGTTTAGATCTCATGAGCTACCCCACACGATTGAGATCATCTTATTGTAATGCTAGATGTTGTGTTTGCTGGGATACGATGATTATTGAATGATATGTCTCTTGATTATCGATATATCATGTTGTATTCATGTGTATGTTATTTATGATCTTGCATGATCTCCGTTGTAGATGCTCTGGCCAAGTAGATGCTAGTGACTCCAAGAGGGAGTATTTATGCTCGATGGTGGGTTCATGCCTCCTTTGCATCTGTGCTCGAGTGACAGAAATGTGACGGATGAAGGATGTGATGTTATCATTAGGGAGAAAACAATGATGTTTACATTGTTTACATTACACACTTTGGTTACTGCGATTATTTGTTTCTTGTAACTTAATACCCAAGGTTTGTTCGGATGATATTTTGAGGGTGGATTATTAGTCATAGATGCGGTGAGTCTTGTTGTAATGCCAGCATGAATCACATAGTAATCATCATGTCATGCATGTTTCATTATCTATCAATTGTTCAGCTGTAATTTGTTCACCACACTTGTTAGCTATCTTTTATGGAGAGACACCTCTAGTGAACTGTGGAACCCGATCCATTTTCTCATACTCATAATAGAATCACTACAATCACTGTTTTCACACCGCTACTGCCGTTTTCACATTGTTCTCATACTATTTTTTATGCCATATATTTAACCTCTTTGTTATTAGCAAAACCGGTGAGATTGACAACCTCACTGCTTCGTTGGGCAAAGTGAATTAATTGTGTTGTGTAGGTTCAACGTTGCTGCTGAACCGGTAGTGCGTCCTGCCACCTCAGCTGCATCAACCTTCGGAAGTTGCTTCTTTATCCTACTGGTCGATTCAACCTTGGTTTTTTTCCGAGGGAAACTTGCTGCTGTGCTCACCACACCTTCCTCTTGGGGTCTTCCAACGAGTGCGAGACCTGCACCATTAGCCACCCCCGCCCACGCGGTGGTGAAGCCGAAAAAAGAGCTCACCCTAGAGTAGAGAGCTTCAGAGTCGAAGAAGTGGGGCGACTGGAGGAAGTCACTCAACGGAACGAAGCAGGCATAGGACGACAAAGCGGCCGATGTAGCTGCAAACGCCGCCACCATGATGGCCATGGAGGGGTGCTTGTTATGGTGGGAATGATTTCTTGGAAGACATGCTAGCCGAAGATGCCGAGGAAGTTAGGTATGGCGAAGAGACCCACGAGGTCGTCCAATAGGAGGCCGATGAGACCAAAGAGTTGATCGCCATCGAAGCTGAGGCATTATTCCCCGACGAGCTTGGCACCGGAGAAACTGGAACAAGGCTGAGGAGAAAAGAAGCTTCACGACGATGCCCTCAAAAGAGGAACGACACATAGCGCCGCCGTGAATATGTAAGTTATTATGATAAAATATCAAATATTCCAAAAAAAATGTATTACGAAAAGATCATAAAATATTTTTCATATTAAATCTAATGGAAATTTTACATAATAAATTATAATTTTGGAAATTATCTCGCTGTATATAGAAAGTTCAATTGCATGTTTTGTAAGACGTAAATTGCTGAATAGGGTAATTAATAGTTTCATAGAACGCTAAAATGATGCTAACTTCTAAAATTTCTTTTTTTGTAAGATATACTCTCTGTCTCATATTAATTGTCTCAAAGTTGGACAAAAGTGCATATATCTAAAACTAAAATATATCTAGATACATCCAATTTTGTTCAACTTTGAGACAATTTATATGAGACGGAGGGAGTACTTTTTTTGAGGTTTGCTAGCTTTAAAGGAAATCAAGGTATTACACTTACTTTTCAAATTAAGTCATGTTATATATATGGGGTCCAATTTTCATTTTTGCACCAAGCTTCCAAACTGAATTACGTACTGTACCTCCTTGGCATTGGTTCGTTGGTCTAAATGAAAAGAACGAAGCGGGCTGCTACTAGCGAAGGTAGAACGAGGTAGCTTCACCACGGTCAATCGAGTACCTACAAGTACCAGTAGGCAGTAGCTAGGCATGCAGGTATGATTGAAAACCTGGTAAAATGTTAGACTGGCCAGGTGGCGGACATGAGAGTGGCAAACGCATACCCGTAGACCCGCTCTAAGACCTAATCCTATCTTAAATAATTCTATACCTAACCACACGTCCGCTATGGACCACACAACCCACAAATCACATGTACACGTTGGAATCTGAAACCCCGACGACAACATACAGTGTCTATTCCCACCAACTTCATCCCGATATTTTATCGTTTTATTCCCCATGTACGTCGGCGTCTCTCATGAAATGGGTACCCGTCGGGTCCAAAACCCGACCGGGTAACGGGTCAGGTGGCTTCACGAGCAAGTGAGACTGAACAAGATACAAAGTCAGAAAATTGCACTGATGGAAATGAAGCTATCTGAACAGCAATGCAGTTCTGCAGTATCAGGTGACGCCACGCCATCTCAATTTCATGGACTATCTACACGAGAATGACAGCACTAGTTCAGGCGGCATATGTTGACCGATGCGATACAAAAGCTGATGGAGTTCACAAGGAAAAAAGAAAACTAAAGAGTTGCCACGGATTCAACGAGATGCACATGGCGTGTAGAGAAAGCTTGGAGCTAGAAGAAGGCAGCGACATCAGTGCACCGAGTGGCAGCAGATGAATGGCATCCACGGCTGCTTCCGCACTTTGGACCTCTTGTCGACATTGTTGCCATGGGGCAGCTTCGCAGGGGAGTTCCAGTATAGGTCGTCTGAACCCGCTGGCCCTGGCTTCGCTGATGAGGTGTCCTCCTTCGATGACGGTCGCCGCCTGAAGGACAGGACCCGCTCCTTGGTGCTCGGCTTCTTTTCTTTGCTCTCCAGGCTCGCCTCCGCGAGGAGGACCTTCAAGGGGACGGAGATCCTCGCTGAATTCAGCCTTGAGCCCATGGAAGCGATCTCTTGGTTCTGCTTGTTTCCCTCCAGGCCAACTGTGCCTTCAGTTTGTTTCTGATCTTCAGCATCATTCGTGCTTTGTGTGGTCTCCTTTGCACTAGTTTCTTGAGCATGCTTCTTTTCTTCAGTGTTTTCTTCGTGTTGCACTTCATACATGTCCTCATCTTTGCCGGTGCCATCAGTTTGAGTGTTGTCAGGGTTATCTGTATTAAATTCTGTGTCCATCTTCTTTGCACTGCTGTCTTCAGTTTGATCCTCTTCATGGACATTTTCTGTGCTCTGCACTGCCCTCACTTCCCTTGAACCAGTGGCTTCCCCCTGATTAGTTTCCTCAACCCCTTCCTTCGCACCACTGTCTTCAGCCAGCTTCTCTTCTTCAACATTATCTGTGTGCACTACTGCATTCAGCTCATGGGCACTAGCATCTTCAGGCTCTTTCTTTTCTTCAAAGTTATCTGTAGCCTCTACGGCAGTCATGTCTTTTGCATCGGCTTCTTCAGTCCCAATCTTTTGTTCAGGATATGCGCTGACTGCATTGATATCCTGAGAAACGGCAAATGTGCCAAACTCTGTTGGAATTACTTCAGACGGCGCACAGACGATACCATTTGTATGTGATTCAGCTTCCTGCTTGTTAGGGTTCACTGAGGCATCATGCAAGGATATGTTCTTCGAAGGATCCGCACTGCTACTGACCAACACATCTTCTGCGCCAACTGCATGTCCCTTTTCATTCGACACAGCTAGCACGCGATCACCTGCCAAAAATGTTAATACATCTCAGTGCACAAAATCATGTAGTGCAAACTTCTAACATCTGACACAGGGACACAACATTATACGATAAGGCCGCAACAATAAGACTCAAGTAATTTCAAAATATGAAAATAATGTTTCTAGTCCTGTTTATATTTACACAACATACACATTACCAATCAACCACTATTCATCCTAGAAGAGGGAAGTGAGTGACACATGGCACATCGAAGGGGGGATAGTGTGGCTCGTTTGCACATTCATGTATATAAGAACATTATTGCAGAAAATAGAGCGTTAGAACTGCTGATATTTATCAACTTTTAAGCTTCGTAAGATGGTGTATCACTTGCAAGGAAAACATTTAGGACCCATATGCAGTGTTCAAATATTTAAATCAGCCAAAACTAGACTTACTAGTAGTACAACAGAAATAATAAATACCATTTTTTCCTCAAAACAAAATAAACACTATTTTCTACCGAGAATGCACAACTAGAGTGAAAATTCAGAATTATCACCTGAGATAGGACAGTGTTGCCCGTCAGAAACACTAGTTTGGTTGGAAACTGTCAGAGTTCTAGAGTCATTTTGCTGCTTTGATTCAACAACATTTGGTTCCTCAAAATGGTAACTTCCAGAAGAAAGCTCAAACAAGTCCTCACTCCTGGTGTCATCTAGATTGAATGGATTCTTGATAGAAGACACTTGGTCCATTAGTAAAGTGACATGCTCCTGACTTGAAGAAACGTGGTATTTTGTAGGAACCTCAGCATCACTCTCCAGGTCGCTGACTTCCTCTGTACAGAATCCATTATGTTTTTGTAAGGAAGTATCACCTTCTGCTACAGTAACAATTTGCTCAACATCTTGTTGAGACCTCTCCTCGCAGGAGGAATCCAACTCACTGCCCTTTACCGAAATGTCTTTACTGTTGTTGTCTTCAGTAATGGACTTGAGCATGCCGTCAACATTGGTAACAGCAAGATCATTCTGATAACCAGGTACAGAGCAAGCTGAATTTACCAGGATATTATTGCCAACTGATACCTGAATGTCTGACGTACCTTGAACAGACAAGTTTTGTGAAGAGCGCTCTTTGGAGCAATCAGCAGAAGTATTTTCAGTGTGAATGACCTTCAACTCATCTCCAGTCAGCACAGAGTTAGTTTCAGGATTAGACATTGTTTTAGATTCAATATTATCTAATCCTGCTATTTCTGCTCTTGGTGATACTTCAGACTTGCTATCCAGAACGTCCCTACCATCTATCAAGAAGCTTTCCACCTCCCTGGGACATGCAGATTGTGATTCCAGGTCGGACACAAGCGGAGTGCAGTTCTGAAGAGATGAGGAATTCAAATCACCAATGAACTCACAATAGTCAGATGTCTTATCAGATTTTCTGTCAACCACAACATCCGTATCATTGCTCCCAATGTCTGCTGAGCATTCATCTGAACTCAGGAGGTTTAGGCTGTCTTCACGCCCAACCAATCCAGAAGTTAAATTCCCCAAGTAACATTCAGCTTTTGTTTCGACTCTGGAACCAGCAGGAAAATCAGGCATGCTTGGCTCACTTGAAAACAGATTTTTGCACGATCCATATCTTTCCACTGAGATTGCATCTGCAGCTACACTTGTACCCACTAAACCTTTATCCAGATTTTTGAGTTCCATAGGAATATCTGGCTCGCGTGCTACTGCCGCACCATCTTCAGAGTCTGATTGGTGAAGAAAAGAAGATGCATCCTGATAATCATCAAAACTATCTTCTCGTTCAGCTGGGTGTGCAACTGCGACTGGTGCAATTTCAGTGAAACTTTTAGGCACTTTATGTTGAATTTGGTTGGTGCAAGGCCTTGCAAAATTGGCTCCATAGCCATCATCTGCAGTTTCAAAAGAATTAAGAGCGATTAATCAGGCCAGTTTCAGTGCAGCCTCTTGTGGTGACATGAATTCAAGCTGCATTAGGAGAAACGTGTTCTACTAAAAACAGTAAGGGCACGCTTGGTTCCCCATTTATCGAGCTCCTGCAGAAATTCCAGCGCCGGCCAGTAAATGATTACGGTTCAGTAAACTTAACCAGCAATCCAAGCAGGGCCTAAATGAACATGTCAATGCACACTCGCTTATATTTGAATAAACCAGTAAAATAATTCAATACAATTGGCACATGTGAATGGGCATAAACAACGGAAAAGACAGCATAACAACATTTCTACAAGGAGCCTGAATATAATTTTGAACACAATGCAACGAATGAGTACAAAATAATTAACAGGTCTAACTAGGAGATAATATAGACAACTGCCTTTTGCAAACTTGGGCAGTCACTCAGGGTAGCATAACTAACTAGCAGTATAGGTAAAGAAACTTTGACAACTTTGTGATTGAATAACCCTGTCTGGGTTTGCAAGTCGTCCTTGATTCCGAGCCAAAACTTTGACCAAGATTTGATTAACAAAATATGAGTATTAAAATACATATATCTGAGTTAGAAGTTAAAATACAAAAGGAAAATCATCACAAAATAATGTATATTAGAAGCACATCTCTTGTGATTAAGTCTATAGAGCTGTCAGAAGCAACTACTGCAAAAGTTTGCCTGAAATGCGACATTGCCAATATAGGGGACTAAACTAAAATCAACTAACAGTAACTGTCCATTGCAGCACAGCGATGGTTAAGAAACTTAACAGCACGGTGACTTCAAAACTGTCAGATGCCAGAACATTAAAACATGGCCACAGGCAACAACTAGGTACTAATAAAATGGCAACATGGCAACTCATGTCAACGCCAAGAAATATGAGATCTTCCCAGGTAGATAAATTAACAGCGTATATATATATATCCAAATTTTGAGAGATCAGATAGGCACAAAGCTAATGAGACTAAAATATTCTGCGCAACCAACACAAACAAAACGCACATGTGACTAGGACAACATGTGGTGGGAGACCACTAAGAGCGAGCTTAACCAAAGAGAAACCAATGTAGAAACGACAGGTTCCAAGATATCCTACCCAACAGCACGACTAACGACAGATATGTTGGATTTCCATGACAATATCTGGATAAACAAGAAAACCAACAAATCATTTCGCCCATTCATGACTGTCAGACCGGGGAAAGAATCCAATGCAATCCACAAAGACTATTCTTATTGCTGACAACCAACATCAGGCTACCAAGTTGGCGTGAGACACGGCGAGATAATCTAGGAAGAGAAGGTGGAACCGCGTACTTGTGCCTCAGCGATTACCGCCGGAACTGACTAATTTATTCGACACCGAAAACAAGTGTTTAAACCAAGCAAAGTTCAGATCTACAGTTCGGGCGTTTGAAAAGAAGAAGAAAACTAGCCACTCAAAGTGTTCCACATCGTTATCACCAAAATATTGCCCAGAGGAACAACAAAGTGCCTGCGCTTTCAGCTTTAACGCTAAAACCATGAATCAATCAGACTATTATTGCTCGAGGTCCCCCGCAACAGTACTACGATTTTTCAGTATGCCATGTGAGCTTTGTGCTCAACTCGGCAGACGAGGACGATGGGGAAAATTGGAAAAAGGCGACCAATCCTTTTGCCTTTTCTACCTCTCGCAAAGGAGAAGCAAAACAACAAAAAGCACAACATCGACGACGACATGGCGCACGATGCAAGCAAGCTGCGCAAATGCAAACTCGTCTAATTTTTCGGCAGTGAACAGAAATGGTAGGGTAAAAAAAATTACAGGGGATGAATGAGAGAGCACACCTGCGTTCTCCTTGTCCTCCGCCGAATCGCCGCCTCCTTCCGCAGATCCGGGCGACGCGGAGCCTCCTTTCGCCGCGCCATTGCCAGGCCCCTCCCCGCCTCCGAGCCCTTCCCCACCACCTACGGCGCAAACGCAGGCCGTACACCCGTCAAAAACCACGAACCCGAAGCAAACAGAGGAACAAAACAAAACCGAATCGAAGCACCGCACGCACGCACGCGCGCGCGTACGAGCCCGTACCTCCGTACGTACCTAGCACGCGGCGCTCCTCGGCCACATTGCGGTCCGCGGCGGCGTCCCCCGGCTCCGGCGTGGGCTTGCGGCAGTTCCTGCGGTGGGAGCGTCGGAGCTTGGCGCTGGGGTTGGGGTTTGGGTACTGGTGCCCGCAGACGTGGCAGAGGTGGCCCCCGCTGAGGCTTAGCGCGTCCTTCCCCCGCCGCGCCTCGTCGCCCTGCGCCATGGCGACCACCACCACAGGCACCCCCGTCTACCGGCTGCTGCTCGGTCGGCGGCAATGGCGACGGCGGTGAACGCGGAGACGGGTAGTAGTATAGATGGGAACGGAGTGCTACTCCTGCTCTTGACGAGACGAGAGAGACAAACGGCCGGGGGTTTGGAGTTAAAAGACCCGTGCTGCGGTGCAGGGGCTTAACTGGGCCAGACACTGACGTGTGGGGTCCGGTGGAGTGGGGCCGCGGCGTCGGCGAGCGGCAGGGCCCGTGCGGTGGCGCCATCAATGCGGGCCATGTGCGTCGTGGACTCGTGGGGGTTGCGCGCGCGGCGGGGAGGGCACCTGTGGAGGGAAAAGGGTGGGCGGGGACCCACATGTCATTCGGATGGTCAGGTAGAGCGACGCCTACCGTTGGGTGGGTGATGGACGGTTGAGAGTGAGGGTGAACAGAGAATGGAGGAGGAGCCCGTGTACCGTGTAGGAAAATGCTAGACTTACGGAACCAAATCTTACGGAGACAACCTACAGGATTACGTGTCCACACCTAACAGGTTCTCATCCTTCCTAACCCAACTGAATTTCTCTGGATGGCCCACCCTCTGAAATTCTCTCCCTGATTCCGTAAGATTGCTCTGTAATTTTGTTCCGTAGGTGTAGCATCGCTGGTACCGTGTAGGTGTAGTAGGGTTGCTGCTGAGCCCCTGGGGAAGTGGTGCGTGGTGGGCGCAAAGCGATGATGCTCCTCCTGTTCTTTTTGTTCGACGGGTAAAGGCTTGTCGCAGTTGTGCTTTACACGGTTCTCTATGAAGTTTTGGATTAGTTTGATTAAGAGGCTAGTTAGTGTGTAGAGCTAGCTAGTCATAGACTCATGAGAGACATATGCTCCGCTAGAGCCTTGCTATACGTACGACGATTGCTGTCCGACGACTGTACGACGGCCAGCCACATATGCATCGGTACCCTTGGTTAATCTAACAGAAGAGGATTTAAAAGAAGCTGATTTTGCCACGTCAAGTCGGACGCCCATCGTACCTCAAAGTATCGTACGTGAGGTAGTTCCGGCTCCGCTACCCAAAAACAACATTTTAAAATGTCAAAAAAGTCGAAACAAAAAAAATTAATATGTACATCCGAACATTCCATGTATCCATGCCAAAATTCGAGAAAAGACGACATTTTTTATGATATGTGTAAAAAGATTAAAAGAAGTCTCGGAAAAAGCTTTTTACCATCGATTTTTGTCTTTTCTACGCGTGGCTCAAAAATACCGGTTTTTCGAGAAACAACTTCGTGAGCACATAGAAAATGGACATGTACACGCAGAATGTTTTTTCCGAATTTTTTGGAATTTTAAAAACCGAAAGCATATGTTCCCGGGTACCAAAACGCTACTCGCGCTACAGTAGCACTTATTTGTCAATTTCGAAAATTAGAGTGCATCTACTAAACCATTATTAGTTTTCAATGGATGTTTTTCTGTATTTTTTAAAATTATACTGCACCGTTATTAGTTTTTTATGGATGTTTTTCTTTATTTTTGAAAAGTAAACTACTCTTGTGGAAACGGGCATGGAGACATGTGTTTCTATTTTTTTAAAAGGTAACTACTCTTGTGGAAACGGGCATAGAGATATGTGTTTCTGTATTTTAGAAAAGTACAGGATTTCGATGCTCCCTTCCCCTTAGGAGGTTGATCACTCTTTGTTACCTTGGTATACTAAATCTTAGATCCTCAAATTGAATCTTTTGGATTTGAGTTATTTTTTCATGAAATATGCAATTTAGTCCTAGAACACTTCTAACCGAAAGCTATGTACCTTTAAAAGGTTAAAAGGAAATCTACGGATTTGGAAGTTTACGAAGAAGTGATAGTGATCTTGATTGGGTTGTCAGAGTGGGACGTACATCTATTCTAAAATAGATTCAACCATGTTTTGGCATGCTTCCTCTTTTGGTGATTATATTCATTCTTGCGACTAAAGACGATGGCAAATGTACACTAGCAAACTAAAAATTATTGTTTATTGTGAACAATGGTGACGAAGGAATATCGAAAATAACTTTTTATATAATGGAATAGAATACTCCTCTGATCTCCGCATACAAAGATTGACACATGAAAAGTTATTAGTCCCTCTGTTCACAATTATCTTGCATTATGGGTTTAGTCAAAGTCAAAATTTGACCAAATATAGAGAAAAAATCTAACATCCACAATAAAAATTAACATTATTAGAATCATCATAAAATATATACATATTATAATATTTAATATTATATAAGTTGATATTTCTTATATACCTTGGACAAACTTATAAAAGTTTTAATTTGAAAAAACATAGAACGTGAAATAAATAAAAACAGAGAGAGCACATTGCCGTTACAAAGTTTACACCCCTGAAATGACAAGCCACATTACCAAGAGAAAATAGAGAAATGTGCACTAATTTGTTATCAAATGACATGTTGACCTGGATATCCTCGTGGCAAACATCAATCTCGCGGGTCGTCGCGTCAATATTCTCGAATGCTTACTCTACCGTAAACAACAACAGTCACAAAGCTAATCCATGTGGAACAAACTTGGCATACAAGGGGATATTAGGCTGTTTGGTATTGCGATAAGAACGTTATAGGACTCTAGTTCAGTTACTTGGTATGGTTTTTTATAGGTTTGAAAAATATGTAGAAGAATTGTGGTGCAGTTTGCTTTCCGTTTTACCGAATAAATTGCACCTAGTGTAACGTTATGGATTTTTATTTAAATTACAGTGACAATTAATTTATGGCATTGTTCCCTTCGTTTCGAATTATAGATTGCTTCCGATATTTCAATGTGCATTTCTTATGGATTAAATGAGTGAATATACACAGTGAAACGTGTCTAGATACATTCGATGCAGAACAATGTTAGGCGTCTTATAATCCGGAACGGATGGAGTATCTGATATTTCACCAAAAGAAATCGTGCATTGTTTATATCGGAGCAAGCGAACAACGTCTATTAAACAAGTTCAAGTGCTTTTTATATATTCATGTCTTTTTGTTGACTTGAAGTACTAGTAGTTATGCACGCGCACGCGCGTCTCATATATACTTCAACAAACACATGTGTGTGCTTAATTTATTTTTGGGGGAATTAAAAAGTTAATGTGTTTCATAAAAAAAACCTAGCATTCACTGGCGGAGCTTGGCAGAACTCCCTGGGGGCAAAATGCAATATATGTTTTCTTGGGGGAGCAAACACACACAAAAATCCTTCACAAATGTATAGATCTTGGGGGAGGGCGCGGGGTAGCGTTCCTAGCAGTAATGAAGAGAGTGGTATTTATCTTACGAGAGAATAAATTACCCTCGTCGCTAAAGTTGCGGAAATTGTATTGTACATTCTTTGTCTACCATAATTGGTGTAGGAGCGGATTTTGATTCCAAAATGACAACATGAAACAAACATCTTCTGATCTAAAAATCGCGGCCAATCTGAAAATTATAATCCCTTCATAGAGAGGAATAAGAAATTGTTTCACAACTAATGTTGATTGGATCCCCTAGGAAAAATAATCTTATACGACCCGGCCACGAACGACCCAGCCGACACCGTAGGATTTTCAGAACCCACGCCCTAAGCATGTTCCCACGCCATATTTTGATTATCAGAATAGGTTTCTTGCCACGTGGTTCATGTTGGATAGGGTCCACGCACGGGTCGTAGCAGATTAGGTCGTATAGGATTATTTTCCACCCCTAGGGGCCACAATCAATTGTGCACAAATTTTAGAGCACGATATCCTATATATAATATTTTGATTTAGAATATATAGACCCATGAAAATGTTGCTTAATCTGCGTACGGAGATACGGTCAATGATAGGTCGATGACGCCATAGCGAATACAGAGGCATGGTCGTTTTTGATGTAGTACTCGTTTCCATGTGTGTACCGATTGGTAACTGGAGTATTTTTTTTTCTTGTGTTTTGCGCACCATCACAAGGGCTCCGATCAGGACTATTTTGCGCATGTTTATCCGATTGACATCGTTATTCTTTTCCTGTGTTCTGGTCTACCATGTACGCACTAATGAGGAGGACTCTTATATTTTACCATGTAGTATGCACTAATGAGGAGGACTCATGTATTTTACCATGTAGGTACCAAGTAGAAGGACTCCCGTAATTTTTATGTGTTTGGTGCTCAACATTGAAATGATCTAGACCGTTACTTGCGGGCTATTGAACGCTTGTGATTTAATGTATCTACGAAGTTTGCTCTTTTATAAGTAGCGTAGATATGGAACCAAAAAGGGCCTAAACCGGTGGAAATTAATTATAGCGGTGACCATGGACTGTTTAAACCGGTCGTTTAACAAACCACAAAGGACACTTGGGCCCTTTGGTCGACCCACACCGCACATACTGCTGGGACCGGCGGACCATCTCTTTCCCATGATCTCGCTGCGCTGCCACGGCCAACGGACCATCATGAAGCAGTTCATGCATGGCATTCTCGCTTTTCAGCAGTATCTTTTTCAGATGAAAATGAATTTGATATGTGTCCGTACTTTCCATCAGGGGCGGGCGTGCTAGGCTGCTAGCGAACTACACGTATGCACCTGTGTGCCCGTGCTGCCTGCAGCTGCACGGCTGTTCATGCTGGGAAAGCACTCGTTACGGCCTGATTTCATCATCGTTCCGATCGGATCAGGGTACGATGCAAGGGGTTCGAGTTTAATTTGGGAGGATCGACCGATCATGTCGGCCATCATTAGTACTCTGTAGGCGTGATGTGACAATAACTAAAGGTCCTACACCGTGATTAAGAACCAGGGAAAAGGTTTCCGAAAATAGCTTGACAACCTGGTTTTAAATTTCAACGAAATTTCAAAATTTTGGTGGGTTCTGAAATACTCCTATGTCCGTACGTACATGCAGGGGCGTGCTAGCTAGGTACACGTACGCGCCCTGTGTGTTGGATCGTGCTGCACTGTTTGTGCTGGAAAAGCAAGCACACACATTTCGACCTGATTTCAATCATCGTTCCGACCAGATCGGATCGGATCGGATCGGGGTAGCCGAATCGGTGGGAGCTTTCGGGAGGATCGACGATGAGTGCCGTGCCGTCATGTCCGCCATATATCATCAAATGGGCCGTGATGTGACAAGGAATTATTTAAAAGTCCCAACGTGAAGATGGAGAGAAAAGATTTCAGAAAATGGCCGGACAACAAATTTCCCGTTGGATAATTTATCGTGTAGTCGCCCAACAGGAGTTAAATTTCGCGTACCACATCAGAGCGTTTTTAGCAAATTGTTATGGAACGAGCTCATGCATGCGCATGAGGGGTCAAAAAAAAAAGTACGTCAGACATTTCGAGACAAGTAAAACCAGTTTATTGGCACACGCGGGGGCCGAATGCTGGCAGCAGATGAGGGATAATGGCCGTGTCGCGCGAGAAGGAGCGACGTGCGACCTGATAGCACACTACACCAGCAGGAATGTTGTTGGCATCTTACTATTCTACTGACCTTAATTTACTTGTAAGTAACCGTCCGTGGGTACCGTTACGTGTAGGATATACAAGAGCGAGACATGTGGTTAAAGCCAAGTTAGCATGGATGCAGTTGAAGTGCGCGTGGTACGGTGGTAGTCCAGCACGACTGACCTCCACTCCACTCTCCAAACTCCCCTACGCTCTAGACAGCTGCCTAGCTAATGGAGACTTAATTTGCACATGAATCACTCATCATTTTTCTTTATCATATCACCGATCACCCTACGTCTGTCTCTCGAGCCGTTTGTGACATGTCGCTTTCTCTTTCTGAAGGCGATTCTTACGGCAACACTAGCTAGTAGCTAGCTTAGCTAGTTCGGTCGTGGTGAAGCTAATTAATGGAGCGCTATGAACCAACTAAATTTGGTCGAACTACAGTGGAAGCGTCCAACGTGAACTTTGTACAATCATAGCACTGTTTCTTCTTTTTCTTTGAGGATTTTGATGTGACGTATTGTCTCACGAGTTTTTTTTTTCGATTCATTTCCAAATCATAACACATAAACTTTGTCCAGTCACAATACTGTCTACTTTTGGAAAGGGCATAGTAATTCACATCCAATTTCCTTTTGGAAACTTCACAAATTTCTTTTTGGGTGATGGATAATCAAGTCCCACGAGAAAGCTACTCCCTCCGTATCGAAATATAAGATGTTTTAGCATTTCCTACACAATATGTATCTAGACATGTTTTAGTGTAAGATGGATATGAATCCACACACTAAAACATGTCTAGATATATTATATCTATAAAATGCTAAAACATCTTATATTTTGATACGGAGGGAGTACTACATTACTACGGTAGAACCGAACCGCGGCCTGCATGCCAGTGAAGAGTTTCCCGGTCGGATCGGAGGATCGATGAGCTCTTCTTGCCTTTGCTCATTATATCGGCCACGCTTGGCGGAGGAATCTTGGTACTTAACATGCACGTCAAGCAAAGCCTTTTGTGTTGTTTTCCCCTAAGCTCCTGTCATACTAATGTCATCATCTGTTTAGCACTACTTCCCGGTCATCCGTCGTACGTGCATGCAACGACGAAACAACACTATCGTGATGAACGTACAGTACTACTAGAGGCCCAAGCAACAAGTACAGTACTAGTCGACACCTGGACATGCACAGAGATCAGATGCACGATGGTCAATAGGCACAGCACAGGTAGCAAATCGTTGACGATGGAAAGGT
The DNA here is from genome assembly GCA_028641055.1 of Alopecurus myosuroides. Lineage (NCBI taxonomy): Eukaryota > Viridiplantae > Streptophyta > Magnoliopsida > Poales > Poaceae > Alopecurus > Alopecurus myosuroides. The sequence continues at coordinate 277,831,336 of CM054063.1, forward strand.
TGATCAGAAGAACTGAAGCATTTTTTTTTAACGGGAATGGCCCGGAAGGGCCTAGAGCTGTTTAATCAGGCGACAAAATTACAAAGGCGACCTCACAGGAAATAACAACTAGATCCACGGAACACTAAAGAAAAGAAGAAAAGCAATCGGATCGCTGCACCATGACCTCCAGACGGCGGCACAAACCGTGCCGCCGGGGACGAAACAACTTGGACCGCTGCCTCTGATGTCTCCCACACCGAGGTCGATGAAGATCTTCCATCCAAGGAAGAAGAAGCTTGGTGGCTCGAAGAAACCGAGTGCGGAGTGGCCTCTCTGGCCAGGAATAACTCCGGCGTAACGCCACATGAGTTTGGGCTCTCTGCATCCATCAACAACTCGCGAGGGCAGCACTACCGCGTCATCCCCACCTTCCCACGACAGCAAGACACCCTCAGTCCCTCACCTTCCCAACGAGCTTATTTAGGGAGAAAGTGGAATGAAAAGAGACCTCGCCGCCGACTCCATCCACTAGAGCATCGCCGGTAGCTTCATATCTCCCGCCACAAAACACCGCTCGCTGCCATCCACGACATCTCCATCAACATAAAGCCACTGCCTTAAAAGCAAACACATACCTAAAACTCGACCTATACCTATGGCTACTTTTGTACATAGGGGGCCTACCTCTTACTCCATCTCCTTGTCGGTCGGCGTAGCCTCCGGTGAGAAGGGAGGAAAGGGGCGGCGATGGTGAACCCCAAACGACTCTCAAGGAGGCAATGAAAGGAGAGCTTGGGAAAAGGACAAATAGTCAGACTTTACTTTTCGCTGAGTAGGAGACCGAGCCATAAGTGAAGGATTTCAGTCATTCACAAGAGACGCAAGTAGGCAAGAGTGGAAAAATTGCATTACAACTGGGCGTACTGTTATGTGCTCCTAGACATGGAACCACAAGGGTTTCAGGGTTACCAGCCCCGGCCGCAACAAACAACGGCAGGCAGACCGGATTCATCGGCACGCAGGCCGGATCACCACGGTACTACTACTCCTTATGTCCATGCTAGTCATAACCAGCTATGCATACCCAAGCATCCACGAGTCGAATGAAACTGAAGGAAACGAGACCAAAGCTATACAGAGCTGCTATGTGCCCAGAAAGTGCAACAACAATCGAGGGTTACTGGGGTTACCTAGCCCAGGCCGAATCACATCGGCAGGCGGGCTCGGACATGGATCATCGGCTCCACAACCCCTCGACTGCGACAACTATGCAGGCATAGCCAAAACTGTATAACAATGAGCTCGAAACCAACAACCGATCAAAGCAGTACTCTAAACATGAAATTTTATTAAACAAGTGTTACTAGAGTAGCTGTAAAAACAGATGTCACACGACCCAACATTACATCAGACAACGGAAGGAAAATTATGTTGCTAATCAACAAGAACCAAAAAGGCCTAAGAGGCCGCAACATAAGGCGACGTCCCAGCCCATAGATTCCAGTCTGCTACCTGGGAACCCCGAACTACTCAATGATGTCCATGTTGAATCACCACCGACGTGAGATCTTCACCTGAACCAAAATTAAGCAAACCTGAGTACGGGAGGTACTCAACAAGACTTAATTAACTTATTATATATCTGCTATCTTCATAAAGGGTTTTATGAAGCCTGATTTGCGTAAAGCAATCTTTGTTTTCCAAATCGAGGAGGAAAAGCACGTCTCATAGAATGTTTCCAAACCAGATGAGAAACTCACTACTGTAATCATCATCTTTTGAATCCACCAACATCATTTCCCATCATCTCACATGCTACAAGGATCACCCCTCTCGGCATCTCCGGGGAGGCACTCTTCATCTATTGCCTCCATGCTTTGTCAACATTTTTTACGCCATGTTCAAGTTATCTATGGCCAAAATGCTTCCACCAAGTCGTCCTTAACCGCGGACATGGCTTCTCGAAAAGATTTATCCCTGCAGGTGGTACACTTTACCCACACGTACCAACCAACTCTTAATGCCAAGCTATTGGCATAATTTCGACGATGTGCCGGCAGAGTGTGGTCGGCCACGACCTTTACCTTACACTACCTTCCAAATTTGAAAATGTTTTTCATACAAATTTTTGGGTGGCCACTTTAAATGGTTTTTTGGTCAACTTCTTATTTAAATTCAAATTCAAAGTTGGATGAAATTTTCCATGCATGCTATGACATGAACACAACACCACAAAGCCTATTTTAGCAAAACAGAGATGTTACACGCAGAGGGACAAAAAAAGATAAAACGACAATCCATGCCAAATGGCAAGGTTAGCTAGAGAACATGTGACTTGCTGACCCAACGATCGATCAAACAACATCTAGATCATACCTAGAGAGGACCGATGCCGCCGCGTTCAACCGATCTCCCATCTCTGGCCACCTTCGGCCAAGCCAAGCACACATCCGGAAAGCTCCTGACGTTTTCTCTCCATCCATCCCAAAAAGATTGACTCCAGTGTAGCCCCGCACGAGGGCGGCTCTAGAGGACCCCCGATCTAATTAGAAGGCCGGCGCCCGATCTTCCCTTACCGGCCGCTGGCGTCGCCGGGACCGATGGTGGCGGCCATGCCATGGCTTTTGAAAACGGCGGGCGGGGGATAGCGTAGCCTGTCGGATTCATGCAGGGGATTCGGTTCCTTGGCGGCGCGGGTGGAGGTTTGGCAACGGGGAGGCAGCGCTTGCCGACGCACTGCATGGAGGCATGGATGGGGCTAAGAGGGGTGGACATGCGGTGATGGACGGAGCGACGGCGCGGAACCTACGGCGATGGCGCTCCTGCGAGTGCACAACCTTCCTCCTATCACTGTGACGTGCGCCTGATCCACTCGATATGTTTGCCGAAAGCTGGCCAGCGGCGTGGGGGCCTGCTGGCGTGCTCAAATAAAGTCGAGGGTCCTAAGGTTCCTCTTGCGCCAAGAGATTGATATGTCGGATGCCTGATCTTTCTGATCTGGACGGAGTGGCGGGTTCCGGAAGGGTGCGCCGGCAAACTCTCATAGGCGTGTTATGTGTGGAGATTGTTGTATCAGGTGGAATTCGGCCGTGCCCATTGGTTCTCATTTAAGAAGGGACCAACACGAAACTCTATTATCTATTGCCATGAGGAGATATTTTATTCCATGGTGAAGTCAGAGGCGGAGAATGTCATGGAATCCGAGATTGGAGGATTAGTAATGGTGATTGGAGCATACGGCGTTGAGGAATTTCCTTGGAGTTTCGGCTTTTATAGCGGCGGTATGTAAGTGGGGGTGACAACACATGTGAAGTTCGAAGTCTTACCTTTGAGGGTGAAAATCCAAAGTCCGGCCCTTTTTTTTAGGGAAAAGGCAGTCGCTCTGCCATTCGATTAGACCAACCGGGACTATGGATTCAGGGCTAAAGGCATTGATCCTTTAGTCCCGGTTGCCACAACCGGGAGTAAAGGTCTTCCGGGCTAGAAAAAATAATGCCTCCCACCAATGCAACTCGTGAGATTCGAACTCAAGACCTCATATGTATTGTCTCGCGCACAGCTTACCACCCACCAAAGAAACACAAGGAAGATTTTGTTGGCTGGTTCGAAAGACGGGTAAGTTACTTTAGCATTTTCATAAATGTTTCTCGTAATAAAAAAACAATGGTGTATAGTACACTCACACATATTCTATTCCATGAAACAGATCACACAAGTCCATAAAGATGGGAAGGTCAACAGTCTGTTGTATACACTAGCTAAAGGGCCTGATCAAATTGCTCGTGTGTTCAACCGTACAGTACTGAATGGATATTACTTTCGTAATACCGAAATAGAGCTTGACTTGAGTACCCAAAATAGTGGCGTCGTAGTCAACGCGCAAGGAAGCACCAGCAGTACTGATTATTATGGGGTGATAAAGAAAATCATATTTCTTGACTTTCCTCCTGATAAGGAGGTTGTTCTATTGCAGTGCGACTGGTTCGACGTGCCTCCTTCCAATAGAAATCATAGTAAGGGGTATAGGAGGGACAAATATGGAATTATTGACCTCGACACTAGTGTACACCGATTCACGGAAGACCCTTACATTCTAGGCATCCAAGCTGCACAGGTTTTCTATGTGAGAGATGTGAAGAGCCCTAATTGGGCAAGTGCTATAAAAATGAATCCACGCAATTTGTTTGCTCCTTCGGTTTTAAATGGTGCAGACCTAGATGATCTTGCAGAAGGAGATGAACGTGGTGATGCAGATGTACAGGATGTCGTCGATGCAGGAATTACAGTTCCAGAATTTACTTTACCTGACGATATTACTAGTTGGTGCAGAAATGATGATGAAGGAACCAGCGTTGATGTTTCAGTCATAAATAATTTAAGACCTGCTGATTTTGACGAAGACCAAGTCGAATATGATGCTGATACTGATGATGATGAGGCTTACATAAATGATGGTCATGTTGCTCCTTTGGTAGAAGATGAATTGGATGATGACCATGGATTCTTTGTGTAGGCTGTCTCTGCACTGTTTGCCTTAAAGGTTTTGCCATGAACATGCATGGATGAAAGATCGTGTAATAACATAATTTTTGTTTAAAGATTCCAAAGTTCCAGTGTTTAGAAATTTTGAATTTCCATGATAAATGTACTAGTGAAATTGCGTATTATATGAGTTCTTGATTGATTATTAAGTACTGTCACTAGTTGCAACATTAGTAAAATGCTAAGTGCTGCAGAAATTCAGTTGCAAACAATATTAAAAAAAATAATGTGCTCACCAAACTGAGATACTGGACCAAAAATGAAGTGTAGTCCTAAGAAAATTGCAACAGTGATCAAGGGCACGGCCCATGAGGCCCGTTAAGCTAGTCTATGAATGGTCGTTGCAAAATAACTTGTTCATTTTCGCAACAGTACGGTGATTGTTGCTTTACCGTTAACCTATTACCATACGACCCAAATTGTCGCAGTAAACAATAGGTATTGCCGCAGGGTAAATTTGAGGCGAAAAACATATGGTATTGCCACACGAAAAATTTGGTTGCAATAGTTAGCTTTTTTTTTTGCAACAATATTTGTAACTACCGCAACACAAATAAAGATGTTGCAATAAATGACTAAATATCACCACGAATGCTTATTTCGTTGGAATACCATGTCTCTAAGGCAACAAAAGGAGTGCCTCGCGCAACGAAAATACTCTGTCGCAAAAACGCGGCTGTATTCCAACAGCAGTACAAATCGTGGCAATAGGAGGCCTCTACCGCAACAAAACGACAATTTATCGCCACCAAAATGAGTCGTGGAAATACGAGTGCCCTATCACCACAACCTGAGAGGTCGTGGTAATTTGTGATTATATCGCAACGAAAAAAAAACGTAGCTATAGATTTCGTTGCAAGAGACCGATTCTCTTGTAGTGATCGGCGGCGCTAGGTGTATTCAGGTGTATTCACTTGAATACCCATGAATGTGAGAAAAAAATTAATACCTGTCTCAGGTCAGATTCGCATCCCGCACACCCGGCCCAGCACGCACACGCTCGCATCGACTGACTGAACCCTCGCATCCCCGCGCCCATCGCTCGCTCGCAAGTCGCATCGCCCCCAATCCCCGACCTAGCTTCTCCTGGCTGCGTCGCACACCTCCAACCTCTGCCCCCTCACAGCGCGCACATCACGCGTGATGACCCTGCCACCGCTGGCGGTCGTCCCGCACCCCTCTTCACCCTGGCTGCGGAGCCCACCTTCGCTAGTTCGCCCCCGCCGGCCCGCCACCCGGAGCAGGACGCCAGTCGCCATTACGACGCGCGACCCACCCCGACTGCGGAGCTGCACTTCGCGCATCCGCCGGAGTTCGCCCCCACCCAGCATCGACTGCCGCCGACGCCCAGACCGCAGTAGCAAGGTATGACACCGCCGCACCGTCCGCTTTTGTTATTTTAGCCAAATATTTTGGTTCTATTTAACGGATGTGGTTGGATATGTGTTGATTTGATCCTTCCTATATAACATGTACTTGTAGAGATAGATCTCATTGTGTAGATACAGATTTATAATTTCCTGAATTTTCATTGTAGATGAAGAAGAAAAGTGGGGCCGGCAGTATCATTTTTTCTTTGTGGGAAATGGTTCAAAAGCAAAAAAGACAGATGAAACATCCACACCGGATCAGACAACAACTGCATGGACAACGTGTACTTATCTTGTTCAGCTGGAGAGCAATTTTCAATTAGCATTGGTGCAAGCACCGGATGATGAACATGAAGCAGCTCCATTAATTGTAGAAGATGATGAAGCAATTGAGGAACATGACGAACAAATGCAACCAGATTTGGAAGCACTCAAACAAGATCTTGGGAAGCGGATTCCCATGTCAATGTATGATGTCAATGATCAAGATAGAGTAAGAAGGAGATATATTGAGATGAGGTCATGTCAACCAAAGAATCATAAGTTTGAGTTTACAAATAGAAGTGGAGCTGAGCGTTGTTTTTGTCATGTTTGGTTTAAAGAATTTCCATGGATTGAGTATAGTGTGGAAAAATATGATGCTTTCCATTTTGTTTGATATTTGTTCAAACATAAGACAAAAAGTCCCAGTGGAGATGAATTTGTGAAGAATGAGTTTAGGAATTGGAACATGAAGCCGAGATTGAAGAAACATGAGGGCCATGTTAGTAGTGCTCATGCTGAAGCTCAAGAGAAGTATGATATGTTAACTACACCACAAGCATCAATCCATTGCTTCAAACACCTCACAATACAAGACATTAGATAATCAACGTTTGACCTGGACACTCAAATGTTTGAGGTTTTTATTGCGTCAAGGCTTGGTATTTAGAGGACATGATGAAAGTGAAAACTCAGTAAATAAAGGAAATTTCCTTCAGCTCTTAAATTGGCTAGCAGGAAATTTTTAAGAGGTTGAAAGGGTTGTTCTTAAGAACGCTCCAATGAACTGCAGGATGTCTCACCATGATATACAACATAAGATGATAAAATGTTGCGCACAAGATATTACTAAACTAGTCATTGAAGAACTTGATAGTGGTCATTTTGCAATACTTGCAGACGAGTCTAGTGATGTGTATCAGAATGAACAGTTGGTTGTTTGTTTGCGTTATGTTGATAAGAAAGGAAGAGCGTTTGTAAGATTTCTTGGTCTTGCTCATGTTTAAGACACCACCACTTTGACACATAAAGATGCAATTAGGAAAATTCTTATGAGGAACAATTTGTCCTTTGCAATGTTTCGTGGGCAAGGATATGATGGAACTAGTAACATGAAAGGTAATGCTAATGGACTGAAAAAACTAATCATGGATGAGTCTCCTTCTGCCTACTATGTTCATTGTTTTTCCCATCAACTAGAGTTAACTCTTGTTGTTGTTGCTAAGGAGAGTGATGATTATACTTGGTTCTTTTAGCATCTTTCATATTTGCTAAATGTTCTTGGCATGTGTTGTAAAAAGATGAGAATGATTCCGATAGATCAGGTTGAGGAGCTCATAGATGCACTCAAATTGGAAGAAGTAGAAATGAGGAGTGGGTTGAATCAAGAAATGGGCTTGGGAAGGCCATGTGATACATGTTGGGGCTCTCACTTCAAAACTGTGAACCATGTCATCTCTATGTATGGTGCGATACGATGAGTCCTCGTCAAGATTGGAAAAGAGTACCATGGCATGGAGCCTCAAGCGGTTCAAACCATGTTAACTTCATTTTGATCATTTGAGTTTGTTTTCATGGTACATTTGATGCAAGAAATATTTGGATATACAGATGACTTGAGTAGAGCTTTGCAAATGTAAGACGGATATATTGTTCATGCTATTGAGGTTCTTGATAACACGAAGTATCTCTTGACGTGTTTGAGGACTGATCATGGATGGGATGATTTTCTTCATAAGGCCACATCTTTTTGCACAAAGCATCAAATCATAGTTGTTGATATGGAGGGTCCTTACTGTCGTGTTGGTCGACCTAGAAGGGGTTTCTATAATGGTACAAATAATTTCCATCATTTCAAACTTGATATGTATGTGAGTGTCATTGATAGGCAACTTAGTGAGCCAAATGGCAGATTTGATGAGGTAAACATAGAGCTACTTTCTTGCATGACATCATTTAGTTCACTTCATCTATTTGGTGCTTATGATAAAGAGAAGTTGGTTACACTTGCTACAAATTTTTATGCTAATGATTTCACAAGTGATGAACTGACAATACTTCCATGGAACCTAGACATGTATGTTAGCCATATGCGTAGAGATGAAAGGTTTAAAAACTTGAAGAATATGTGTGAGATTTCAGTTAAGCTTGTCGAGACAAACAAGCATGCACATTATTCTATTGTTTACAAGCTTATGAAGTTGGTATTGATTCTGCCAGTAGCTACTGCTACTGTTGAAAGGGTGTTCTCTTCAGTGAACCATGTGAAGAATAAACTAAGGAACAAAATGGGCGATGAAGGCTTGACCAACTGTTTGGTTACATTTGTTAAGAGAGAATTCTTCAATCAAGTAAAGGACGAGGATGTCATCAATAGGAGACCGTAGAGTTTTATTGTAAGATGGGGATATCATCAATTTATCAGTCAAAGGGTACTGAACTATTGATATATTCTTACTTGATTAAAAAATTATTTCTTATGGTCAGATATATTGAATAATTGCTACCGTTCATTCTGTTTCGTTCATATATTTCATTTTGAGCATTTTTTTTATAATGAATACCCAGCCACCAAATCCTGGAGCCGCCACTGGAGTAAAGGACCCTTTAGTCCCGGTTGGTAACACCAACCCGGACCCCCCGACTAAAGTAGGATTTTTAGTCCGGATTGGTGTTATCAACCGAGACTAAAGGGTTCTCTGACGCCATGAAACTTAGAACCGGGACTAATGCTCATATTAGTCTCGATTTCAAGTCTACCCGAGACTAATGTGCTGAACCAAAGGTTCTTTTTCTACTAGTGTTAATTGGTTGTGCCTGAAAATGGACTTGTTAAAGACATTATTTTGAAAGCGGAGATTATCTTCAGGATGAAAACCCACGACGGTGATGATATCAGGTGTTGACTTCTTGGAAAGACGTTAATACTTTATCTGAAAAGTATACAAAGCCCACTGTTTACTTCTTGGAGACGCGGCTTTTGAAGCATTTAGATATCAGGTGTTGTCTTGATGGTGGTTGTGTTGATGCTAAAAGAACCGAAACTCTGCGATGGTACTTGGGCCTCAGCTGTTGTCTTTTTAAGTTTTTCTTTTTCCTGTGTCGGGTATTGCGTCGTTGCATATATATTCTGGGTGTAATTAGTAATGTTCGCGACTTATCATTTTATCTCTGTCATATTAGATGAGGTACGTGGATGTTTTAGAAATAACCACACGACACCAGCCGAACCACAACAGAACGGTTAAAAACAGGCAGTAAGCTAAAATCATTGTTGTTTACATGTGGAAGCTCCAGAACATAATCATGCATGCATGCATGCAAGTCACGCTGATTACTCATTCTAGTTTAGGCAAAACCAAATTGATCGACAGGATCACACGGAATCCCCTTCCCTGTTGTCCTCCGCTTGCCATCAATCATCACAATCAACTTTGTAACTTGCAGATGCCAAAGTTAACCGGTTAACAGCTGAAGGCTAAAAGCAAATTGCATGTCAATATAAGAGGAAAATAGCCAGTCAGTTGCTTGAGCTAGCAGAAACTGGTAATCGTGTAACATAGTAAGTGGTTTCAAGCTCTCATATCTCGCTTGAGTAACATTGGCAAGGCTTTGTATACTTTTCAGATAAAGTATTAACGTCTTTTACCCGATTAAGCTAAAAGCGAGAAGCTATACGAACTGAAGGGACAGTTGCACAAGCAGGCGTGCGTGGATGAGCTTGATCTCTAAGGGAAACTACATGCAGAATTGCAGAGGCTTCACCTGTAAGCTATGTTCTCTGCTTATGCAGAACATGGTAATGCACTCAAAGCAAGAGTTACAGGAACCAAAGCAGACCAGCAATTGAAAATTAGACATGTACGTGTAATATGTTCTACATAGCAAACCCGAAAGTTTGTAAATACCGTGCCAACACCTAACCTAAGACAGTAAATACCCAGACATTATGTTTCTGTATTCACCCAACTGGCAGATGTCCAAATGAATCGACCACTACCTATTCAGACAACAACACCCCTGCAAACGCCTGCATGCTCGTATCGTATCCTGATAGCAGATGGCTATGCAGGGGATCCAAGGATATGCGAAAACGTGCAGTTGGACTTTGACTGCCTCCGAGGCCACATTGCAGACGCAGTATAAAACATGGGAAGCAACAGTTCGTCAGGAGTGTGCAACCGCAGCCTGATCTGTATGGCTCCGAGGCCACAGTGCATTGCTCTCTGTATGCCTCTTTCAGAGCAAGTGTGCAACCGCTGCCTGATCAATCCTGAACATCCAGGCACACCATGGCAGGATTCATTGTGCCATATACTCCCTCCATTCAACAATAGATGACTTCCACTTTTCTAGATATGGATGTATCTAGACATGTTTTAGTGTCTAGATGCATCCATATATAGACAAATGCAAGTCATCTATTGTTGAACGGAGGGAGTACTTGGAAAGATGGTTTCCTCTGCATAGCACCATGCTAATGTGGAGTTGGAGATAGTAGCTTCAACAAGTATATGCAACTGTTCAACCAAGAACTTGGTACACCGTACGCTTAAGGAAATCATGCTACACAGTGAAAATAAATCATCTAAACGGTCTTAAGGGTCTCATTGGATCACAGGGTTAAAAAAAAATACAGGATTGAAGAAAATACAGAAATTCCGCAGTTTTGTCTATGCAGCAGAGAAAAACGTTATAGTCGTTTGGGAAACACATGAAACTTGCCTCGATCTCCTACGCACTCGAGTCTAAATAGATGTTCAAATTCCTATGGAATCAGCGCATATGAATCCAATCCATAGAAACTTAGATAGATCATTACTTTGATCCAGAGCAATCCATAGAAATAATTCCGAAGGAATGGATCTATGAAATTTCTGCAATCCAAAGAGGCCGTAAATGCGTAAGGCAAAGATAAGACTATCCATGCCAAATGGCAAGATTAGCTAGAGCCAATAAAATCAGTGACTGTCATCTTCATCTCCGTCACTAGATGACGTACGTGAATGTTTTATAGCATAGAAACAACAAAAGTGACAGCACCCTCTAACCACAACAAAACGGTCAGACAGACAGAGTAAGCTATCACTGTTACATCAGAATGTTTCAGTAAGCTATCCATGCTGCGTAATCCACTCAGATTTAGTCAAAAACCAAGCTGATCGGCAGGATCGCACGTCCCGTTCCCTTGTCACCAATCATCCCAGTGAACTTTGGAACTTGCAGGATCCGTAGCCTGCAGATGCCATAATTATAACCGGTTAATTAAGAACTAAAGGTGAAAAGCAGTTGCGTGTCAAGATCAGAGGAAAGATCAACTAGTGATTGCTTGAGCTAGCAGAAACTGCTATTCAGCTGATTGATTGCACTTCACAAAAATGGTAGTGTAATAATGAAGTCCTCAAGAATAACTGGTATATATAGGCAGTATGTGCTTTGCAGCTGGAGATTCTGATATATCATTCTCAAGTAATAATGGAAAGACCTAGTATACTTTTCGCACTAAAGCAATGCTAACATCCAGCTAAAGCGAGAAGCTAAAAAGAGCTAGAGGAAAGATGCACAGGTGGGAGTTTCACCTACAACTTTCAAAAGCCATCCTCTTCTCCTCACGCAGAACATGCTAATAATTCCCTCAATCGAAATCGAGTATTTTCAAGAACCAAATCTCCGCAACAAATGACAAATAAACATAAACCTCTAAGATATTTTACATGCTAAACCCTAGAGTTTGTATTTATGTGATAAGACCTAAGACAGTAGTTGCGCAGAAACTGTGTTGCTGTATTCACCCCCTACTGGCAAATGCCCAAATGAATCGAGGAGGACAACAACCATGCCCTTGCAAATGCCTGCAAGTTCATGCGGACGGGAGATGGCAATGCAGGGGATCCAAGGCTATGCGTAATGTGCAGCTGGACTTTGACTGACTCAGAAAGCACAGTGCACATGCAGGCTTCTGTTCGCATGGAGTAACTACAATCAACAGTACTGCGTGCTATCTGAATGGCTCTTTCAGAACAAGTGTGCAGCTGCAAACTCATGAATTCAGAACATCTTTTGTCAGCGAGCCAGCTAATGACACGGCGGCATGCAAGCTCTTGTGCATTTAGGAACATTTAGATGATTTCATTCAAGCCCAAAAAAAAAGGGAGTTCATACTCTAAAGAGAACACTAGTATCATGTGTTCGTCCCATTCCGTAAGATGCAACTGTCAGAAAACAACCAATTTTACTCGTTCTAAAATTTATGTAAAGGCAATTTGAGATCCCAATGTATTGGGTCAACACGATGCTGGTGATTATATTTTGGCAACAACAGATCTCATTCACATCTTGTGAAGATCAATATGTGGATCTCCAAACCAGCGGTCAACTCTCTTGACAGAGATCTCTTATAGGCCGCACATATCCATTATAGATATATAATCCTCATGTACAACTACCAGAATAAATTATTGGAGGAATCGATCAGCGGCAATACACACCTAAAGCCTACAGGCTAGCAACTACTTAGAAGTGGTGAGCATTTTCAGATATCTAGATTCTAATTTCTTTAGTGAGCTACCTAAGTTATATGTAGTACACCGGATGGATCACAACAGAGACACCCAGTATAATATTGGCAGTGAGACGTTAAGACCATTTGATTTCATCATCGCCCTAATTTGGAATGAGTCAACCCTCCCCAGATTTGGTCATTTAAATAACCTGATATAATCTCGGGTGACAGGGTAAGACAATTTAGTTTCATCACCCCCAAATTATTGGAGATGACTTGGGCCTGTACTGTTTTCCTAAACTGTAGCCTTATACTAGTTTCAGAAAGTTCATCACCACAGCCAGCTAAGGAAACTAAAGACACAGACACACCCTTTTTGCCAGGGATAGAGTTTGCATGCCCAAGGCGCTGGGAGGTCTGGGTATCCCAAATCTCAGATTAATGAACCTGGCGCTAAGAGCCCGCTGGGTCTGGCTGGAAAGGACTGAGACGGATAAGCCGTGGAGGGAATTCAACATTCAAGTTCCCTTCGAAGTCCGGCAACTCTTCGAGGCTGCCACCACTTCAGTTTTGGGAGATGGGAGGGATACCTTCTTTTGGTCCGACAGATGGCTCCCAGAGGGGAGGATAAAAGACATGGCCCCAAATCTCTTCTCCAAAGTCTCCAAGCGGGCAAAGAAAACCTTGAGGGTGCGGGAGGGCATTATGGGTGGATGGCTTCGAGGCATCTCTCACGACCTTGGGGCGGTGGCGCTCGGCGAGCTCTTGGCGCTGGCTGAGCGCATTGCGGCAGTTGAGCTCGTGGAAGGATCGGTGGACTCATTCAGGTGGAACTGGGAGAGCGATCACGCCTATTCCGCGCGCTCGGCGTACCTGGCACTTTTTGCCGGCACCACGGATTTCGGAGGCGCCCAGCAGATCTGGAGGTCCCGAGCACCTGCGAAGTGCAAGTTCTTTATCTGGCTTGCCCTACATAACCGATGTTGGACGGCGGACCGCCTGGAAAGGCGTGGATTACCGAGACCTTCAGCTTGCCCCTTCTGCGACCAACACGCAGAAGACATTGATCACCTCCTCCTGGGTTGCGTGTTGGCGCGGGTAGTGTGGACGACTTTCCTACGACATTGGGGCCTGGAAGGTTGGATCCCCAACCTGGGGGATCACCTGGTGGAGTGGCTGCCTGCTAGATCGGGGCAGGGTTCAGGGCGTGATAGCTGGACAGCACTAGGGCTCATCCTCTGGTGCATTTGGAAGCATAGGAACAGTATCGTGTTTGATGGTCAGCGGCCAGATGCGGCGGTAGCCATCCGGAGCATAGTGGTAGAGGCCGACCGGTGGAGGGCGGCCAAGCTTTTTAGGAAAGACCTAGCGCAGGTGGAGCGGTGGAGGGTTGGCGAGTAGTAGTCTTTTGTCAGCTGGTGGGTGTGCGTTCTCGGCGTCTGTGCCGACCGCGTTGTAAATTTTGGCCTCTTGGCCCTCCTTCTTGAAAACGATACGTCTTTCCATGACGTATCCTTGAAAACTATCTGCTCTGTTCACCTGGTACTAAACAACGATAATTGCAATGTTCAAAGAATGCACACAATTTCATTGCACAAGTCAAAGAATTTAGTTGCAGTGCTCAAGTGTTACTGATGCTTTCAGAATGTACTATGAAGCAGTGATGAGTTTGATGAGCAGGCTTACTTGGGTCCTTGATGGTCTGCTCGGCGAGATTATTGAAGTAGCACGTAGCTCCGGTCTTCCTGAACTGCTGCCAGTAGGAGTTGAATGCGTAGCTGGCGTGCGCCGCCCCGGTGTTGGGCTGGAAGCACTGGCCGCCGGGCTGAATGGCGTCGCAGGTCCCGTTCCCCTGCCCGCACGCGTACGTGAGCGCGTCCCCCACCGCCGTCTCGTTAAGCTTCTTGGCGGCGTGGGCGGCCAGCACGCACCATACCGGGCCCTTGTACGGCGTGTCGTTCCCCGGCGCCGGCAGCGGCGGGTACGTCGAGAGCGGGCGGCGCCCGGCGAGGTCGACCTGGTAGACGGCCGTGCCGTTGGGGTAGTAGAGGCCCCAGTGCCGCTCGGTGCCCGGGCCGGGCTTGAGGTCCTCGTTGTAGAGGGAGAAGACGAAGACGGGCATCCTGGCGCCTGGCCGCGCGGGCGTGCCGGGGTTCCTGGCCATCCGCGCCGCGAGGTTCCTGTTGTAGACGGCGGCGTTGCGGGCGTTGGCGCCGATCTGGTCGTAGTCGCCGGCGTTGGGCCAGCCGGTCTCGGCGATGGCGAGCCTGACCTCCCCGTGGCCCAGCTTGGACATGGCCGTGCCGACGGCGTCGAGCATTTCGTCGAGCAGGTTGGTGTACTTGAGCCCCGTGCCGGGGTCGACGTAGCTGCTTCGGCCGCCGAAGAGCGCGTAGTCGAGCGGGACGGTGCCGTTGCTGCCGGCCCAGACGAAGTAGGGGTAGGCGTCGACGAAGTAGTAGGAGTTGGTCCCGTTGAGGAACCGCAGCAGCGGGCGGATCACGGGCTCGGCGATGTCGGCGCGGAACGCGGCGGCGGAGGGCGGGCGCGGGAAGCCGCCCGTGACGAGCGCGTCCATGGCGAGCGTGGTGCTGATCTTGACGCGGCTGACCTTGTGGGCGCGGAGGCTGCGGTGGAGGTTCTCCATGGCCGGCACGATGCGGGGCCAGACGGTGGCGGCGGCGGAGGTGTCGGAGAGCACCTCGTTGCCGACGAGCAGGTACTTGATCCTGGTGCCTGGGAGGTGGGGCAGCAGGTTGTTGGAGATCCAGGTGTCGGCGGCGGCGTAGGAGGCGGCCAGGTCGACGATGATCTCGTTGGGCACCATGATGGAGACGGTGAGGCGGGTTCCGGAGAGCGCGCGGAGGACCGGCGCGTAGGCGTCGTAGATCTTGACGGAGCCGGCTCTTGCGGCCTGGAGGAGCTGGACGGAGCGGCGGGGCGTCGGGATGTCGTCGGCCACCCTGCCGTAGTTGACGCCCAGGCCGCGCGCGTGGCCGTGGCCGTAGGCGGTCCTGCTCCCATCGGCTGCTGCAAAGACACACAGACAGCGACGCGTCAGCTACTAGCTCGGCTCTGTTCGGCTCAACTCGCGTTTGACTCGTTGAACGCACGGAAGAACTAACGGCTTACCATGGCAGGCGAAGGCGGCGAGGATGAGGAAGAGGAGCGGCCGGAGAGGAGAGACGGCCATGGGAGGCGCCACCATGGCTGCTGGCTCGGCTCTGTTTCGCGTGGAGTGGTGGCAGGGGCGACCGAGCGTTGACGTGTACTACTAGGACCCGAGGAGGTTTAAGTAGGGGTTTAAAAACGGGGAGCTTTGACGACGGCAACGGCACAGTCCGATTATCATCATCATGCGCTAATCGGGAACGGAGACACGACGCGGCTTTGGAGTGGCCGATGGGCGATATCATTAGAGACAGGTGGCGAGTTGCCACGGCACGTTGGCTCTGAACAAATCTTTTTTCCTTAGAAACTACTCTGATCTAGTACAAGTGTGGAGTTGCGACGCCACGCTCGTTGCTCTGATACACAAGATCTTATTTTAGCAATCTAAAAAAAGATCTTATTTTAGCAATTAATTTGATGTTGCTGGGACTCTGATCTGATCTGATGCGGAGGAGGGAACAAAGCCAGCGGAGGGAGGGAAAGAGGGAAGGAAATTGTGCCGTTGCGCCTCTCCTCCCGTCCTGAGCTTTGCTTTTGTTTTTGCACATCGGATCCTGCATTTCATTTCTGCTGTCGGTCGGTACGAAAGCTTCGAGGGGAAGCGGTGAAGTGAAGTGAAGCTGCCTTTCGTTTCGGCGCGTCTCGTCTCGGAATTGGGATTTCGGTTTACTCGACGTGACATGTGATGTGAGGAGACAGAGGTGAGCCGCTACAGTGTTGCGAGGAGATATTCTGCACGAAGTTTGGCTACTGCCAGTGCCACGGTCGCGAGTGTCGTCTCTAGAGTCTAGACGACGACCGGGAGGAGATATTCTGTGCACGAAGTTTCCTTCACAACTTTCTCGAGTTTATTCCCTGTCTTTTTCACGTGAGGAAGCCGCGTGAGCCAGAGCTGACCAGTTTGATCCCGTCGGTGGTCCACTTCGCACCAGCTCGCGCGTCTCCGCTCTTCCCGTCCCATGGTGGTGCGCGCCCAGACGCAGCTCAGAAATAACGTGCCACCTGCTGCTAGCTCAGGTCCGGCCCTCACCTCACCTCCGGCCGCCAAAATGCTGCGGCACTCGACAGCGAGAAAATTGCAAAGGAAAAGCCTGCAAGGGATTCGCTGGCCTGCTTTTATGCATTGGAATAGAGCTGGCTTTGCAACAGTCAAACGGTAGTGTTTCATTCCTCCTTTTTCCGCTTTCACCGCTCCTCGTTTCACAATCGTCTCCAAGAGGAAATTGCAGATTTTCAACATGCTCAACCTATTTTGTTGCGCAAACCAACACCTCTACATTTTTGGCTTTCATTTTTGGTCGGTTCTACGTCTAATTCGTTGCAACTCGATTTAAATACTCTATTGACAGCAAAGTCTACTCGAACCACCCAGCAACAAGAGGACATGTGCCACGACATAACTTCTGGACATGCCAAATTTTGATGATCGAAACGACGACCAAAATATGTCAAGTTGCAGCTATCTGGTATCCACCAGTTTTCAAAATCCAATGTTATGCATATAGCAAGGACAGCGCTGGGCGTCCACCGGGCGCTCCAAATTTTCCACACCCTGAATTCCCCTGTCGACGTGTCCTTTTTTTTTTTTTTTTTTGCTAAAAACCCCGTTTTTACTCCGGTAGCAAAAAAAAGACCGATTTTGCTTCTATGTAGCAAAAAAAAAAACTTTTGTCTCAGAAAACAAACAAAAAATGATAAACCTTGCCGGAGATTTTGCCGGCGACTCGTAGCAATTTTTTTTGCTAAAGTAGCAAACTCGATTTTCGCCGTAGAGAGATTTCAGATGGGGAGCAGCAGGCCGTGTCCCACAACGGGCAAGAGGACAAGCTCGGCCGTCGGTCATGACGACGACGTAGAGATCAGAGACGGGCTCGGGCCTGCGGCGACGCCTAGTCCCATAACACGCCGACCACGCAACTGCCCGCGGTAAACGTGTCGCTTTCCTTGTGCAGGTGCCACGACGCGGGAGGGCGATGGTGTAATATCTCATTGTTTGGGAGGTTATAAGGATCAAAATATAATATGTGCATTTACAAAGCATTTATCTAAAAATACGGGAAACGAAGCAAAGTGACCAATGTTTCACTTGACGTGATGAAATAGGTCTAGGTCATCTAGTCAAGAGTATATTTGGAGTGATCTTTATAACAAAGTATCTCTACAAACCAAATTATTTGATAAGACAAACCATAATTGGTTGTGACCAACATTAACTCTCAACAAGTCTAACCTCAAGTCTATAAAGGTGTGTTTGGTAGCCAGAGTCTTCCCAACATAGCTATCTCAACTGGGTCAAACTGAGCATATACATGTTGGGTTGAGATTTCTCTATGTGTTTGGTAGGTTGCATACATTGCACCAGGTTGAGCTCAGAGGTTGTTTGGTAGGTTGTATATGTTAAGCCATGCTGTAACTAGAGTACATAAATTATTATTACAAACAGATCCAAAAATTTACACAAAAGTCCTCGAGCAGAAATTATAAAAAGCAATCAGGTCCTCCAGTCACCCAACTGGCCGGCCCGTGCGGGGAGCAGCTCGCCGGCGGCGGCGCTCGTGGACATCGAGGCCAGGCGAGGAGGAGGCGCTGGGCGGCGGCGGGACTGGGAGGTGGACAACTGCGGTGGCGCCGACGCGGGCCCTGGTTGCGGCTCCGGCGGTCTCTGTTGGGCGTCCACGGCCCTGCTTGCGAGACGGAGGGTTACGCTGCGTGCAGGGCGGCGAACGATGGTTCGGGGCGGTGCGAGACCGGTGGGCCGGGCAGTGGTGCGGGACCGACTGTGAGGTGCGGGAACAGTGGGACGGGCTGGACACGCGGGATGACGGCGGAGATTGCTCGATGGAAAGAGAAGGAGAAGGGGGCAAACGAGGACGTGATTTGCCCGAGGTTGTGCGGCCTAGCGTTCGGTGGGGCCCATGCGTGGGAATTTTTCTGTATGAGGTCGGCCTGGCCGAGTTGTGAAGCTCGATTCCCACTTCACATGCAGGCATGGCTCACGAGGTTTTTTTTGCATGAGATGGGCATGGCCCAGTAGGCTCACAGATGCTACCAAACAAACGGAAGTTGCGTGAGCTGAGATTTTCTGGGTTGGGGCAGGCTACCAAACACACCCTAAGTGACTTGGGAGAATTCAACTTGGTGCATATAGTCCAAAGAGGGGTAAGTATCTAAAGCACACAGTTGATGATCTTACTTCTGCAACTTAGTCATGCATAACTGAATGATCTCATTAGTCCTAAAAGAAGTATCTAAACGAGGAAATAGATCTTCTTAAACCGATACTAAACCCTGATCACTACTTGTGATCTCCCCAAAACCCTATGTGTGCATTCCTGCATGACCAAGGCTACAAAAGAAGCAGCACGGAAGGAAACAAAGACAAGAAGAAATCAAGTGATGTGGGGAAATCCTAGTGTTTGGTGTTATACAAGAATAATTTGATTACAGTTTCTGATCAATCTTCTAAGAAGATTATTTCTGAGGGCATTAAACACTTAAGTTTCATTAGGTAAAATTATACGAGAACCAATTGGTAATTGACTCAAAGGCAATATCACACAAGAAGGGGCAATTAGAGATGTTTTTGCGAATCCCTAAACTCTAGATTAATTAGAGATTCATCGACTATCAGACTTGGGGTTTAGAGTCGAAGAGGGAAGGAGAGTTGAAGGAATATCGACATAACCTTTCAGTGATTTTTTATTCAAGAATTCAATTCAAATTTTGAAACAAAATATGATTAGTATTTGAAATTTGAATTCAAATTGATTATCAAGTTAAATTGAATAACTAGTTATTAATTAAGTTTGAAATATTTACTAAATTAAATATTTATTCAATTAAAATTTATTAAGAAGAATTACTAAAGAAAAAAACAATAAGCTTTATTGATAATTAATAATATTACAAAGTCATTACATAGTCCAATAAATAGAAATTACAAGTTAACATTTACAAAAGTGAAAGTCCTAATCTAATTCTTGCAAATCTTCAAGTCTCCAATTGATCTTCTGATCGTGCAAAATAAACAAGAAAAACAAAGAAAAGTAAAAGGAAGATTAGTGGGGAATTAGTACTCTCGGCTAGGCAGTGAGATAAGTGTTCATATCATCGAGATTAGGCTAAGTCAAGTAAATATGTGTTCATATCAGAGAAATAACCTTGGTACAACCTCATTGGCGAGTCATCAGGAAATACAAGTGTCAGTAAAAAATAAAGAGAGCACCAGGATAAGACCAAGTGCAAACCGAGCACATCTCTCGGGAAATATCCCAGGCCAACGTAGGCAAGCACACAACACACACAGAGGTGTAAACCTCTATGCTGTCACAGTTATAGGAGGGGGTATATAAAGGAAACAGTCGTAGAAGGCAGGAGACCAAGCCCTTTTCTCCTCTTATTCACAGCTCGAGCTGCACAGCTCCAACAACACATTAAGAACACCACCACAAAGAAAATAACCACAAATAAATCAACCACCAGGGATATGTGAAATCACAGATCTAGAAGAATGACAACAAGGCCAAGCTAGGAGACTGGAGGAGCAAGCCTGAAATCAAGCAGAACAAGCAAGCCTGAAGCAAAACAATCAAGCAAGTCCTCAAGCACACGACCAACACATCATCAACTTTCATGTTGAGCTCTACACACCACTTAGCAAGAAATTGCTAAGTTATGCACAAAGTATTGGGCTGGGATTTTTCCCTCAGTCTGGGATAGGGTTGCTATGCTAAACACATCACATGGAATTAAATAGTAGCGTAATATTTGTTCCTATCTAAAAAAAAGTGCCTCAGAACAACATCACTGGCCTTGGGTCAATTAAACAAGCATAGATATGTTCTTATCAGTTATAATAGGCAATCAATTCATAGTGAAGTTGTTGGGCACCAAAACCATAGGATTTGACACCTCAAACACAACTCATCCCATGTTTTTCATATCAAGAACTTGGATATTCACAGAAACACAAGAGGGGGGCATGGTGGCACATCCTCTGAACCATAAGGTTCAGAGTAGCACCCACCATAGAGCATACATAGATGCCGATTAACTGACTCCAACATCTCAGATTTGGCATCTAGTTCAAGCATAGTATATGTCCTTATATAAATTAGGGCCTTAGACTTTGCATCACAGGCCAGGGGCTTAACCAAGATGGAAGCAACTGTTCCTATCAGATAATAAATTCCAGGGGAAACAAGATTAAGCAAGTATCATGTACTTATCAGTTCAGGAGATACTAGGGGCATAATCATCCGCAATTACCACTGGAAAATTTTCTAGCTCACAAGCACTACACATTTTGTTGTTGGGCACTAATCCAGTGGATTAATACCTCAACACAACATTTATACATATAATTGCATCAGAAACTAGTAAGGATATAGAAGGGAAAACTAGGGCATGATCCTGTTAAACAGAAACACCCAAGAGGGGATGTGGCACATTCTCTGAACTAAGTTCAGAGCAGCACCCACCAAGTTTGTGATGCCCCGAGATCGGGCACTATGCAGATTTCAGCATTCCCGCCAAAATCCACATAATAACCGATTCCAGGTTGCCACTTGTGATAACATTACAACAGTTCACGAATAATCCACAACAACAACAGAAAAGATATGTACAAGATGACTCAAACGAGCCAGGGATACAACTGATACAATACAAAGATCCAAATAACAGCGGAAGAAACAACATAGCGTCCGGCTACGGACAAGATACAAATTGGACTAAGAGTCCTGAAGATAACCGAGAGCGTCCAATCCCTGCCCAGGCCAAGCCGGAGGGATTCCCAAGCTAACGTCGTCAGACTTCAAACCCGTTGACTGCAATATTGAATATGCAGCCACGAAAAATATTCGTGGGTCAGTACGGTTAAGTACTGGCAAGTGGATAAACCATACTCACAAGATACCGGCGTAGCCAGTCATCACAAGATACAAATACTTTGGGATCAACGGAAAGGAAGGGATTATTGCAAATAAGCGGCAGCGGGCTGCACCAACCAACTACAGAGACTCGCTACAACATCCGGCTAAAAGAGGGGGGATAAGATAGCGTATCGTAACCAACTACAACTACTCACCAAACAATACCCATCCAATGTCGCCCCCTACTAAGGAAGCAACCCAAGGATAACTCACACTGTTGGATTAAGGATGGATCAAGTTATTGTGTCAATAGGACTACTTACTAGTCAAGTTATCATTAGTTAGGTGTAAGTTGTTCTGAGTACTTGTTAGCCAGTACTTTCACCAAGTTAACCATAACCGCGGAAAACATGGCTTCTCGAGAAGATTTAACCCTGCAGGGGTGCACCAATTTGGCCGTACACGTAAGAATAACCCGCCAGACGGGGGATCAACCCACCAAGTGAGGTACTCAACACAACCCAACTCTTCTTCGCATCAAGCCCAAAGAACCACATGCTGTGCGTGCGCGGCTAATCGAGCCCCACGAAGAAAAGGGGACCCTCATAGCACTCTAAGACCACGCCGCCCTAAATGCCGACTACAAAAGTTCCACCCTGGCGCCAAGGGTTCGCACCTGCACATGCATGCATCAAATGGAAAGCCCGAACTAAGTGTGGCGATTTGGACGAGATGCGAACCGAATCAAGTTGAGGGGGGCGCCCATACTCGCTTCCCACATGCGGTTAGTGCGCTCATCATGGATCAGTAGACAAGACCCTTTTCCTAATTAGGGTCGTCACTAGCAGGCTTCAAAACCACGCCGGGCCTCCTGCCGGTGCCTTATCATCAAATTATTATTACCCAAAACATTAACATGTTGTTGGTTGAATTGAAACCCAACTATCAAACTAAACAGGTGATAAGACGGACAACAAGACTTGAGCGCAAACAACACTAAGCATGCCACTACGACACGAGGGCCAACAAGGTAAACAAACAACAGTTAATAGGAAGTGGAAGGAAAGGCTATATCATGGCTGCAAGGTAAACATATAATAGGATCGAGACACAAGCATCGAATCAACAGGCTAGAATAAGAACAACGGAAAGAATCGGTAACAAGTGATGAAAGGCAGCCATTTGGCAACAAGTGAGTATACTTGCCTGGAATCCAGCAAGTAGAGGTACATCCACAGAACTTGTCGTTGCTCACATCATCTCAACGTCCTATCCGGGAAGAAGCAACGAACCTCGAACAAACACCGGATGCAACAATTACTACTACGGCAAAAGATCCAGCATGATCAAGATATGGATGCATGACAATTTAATGGATGCATAGAAATAAACTAGTTGACATGATAACATGTTTAACTGGACCCATATGCAATTTGAGTTGTATATGAAAAGCCCATGAATTAAGGTTGAAACAATAGTTTTACAACTAACCAACAAGTGAAAGTGGTTTAGTATGATGCATGGATGAGGAAAACAACAAAATAACAACAATAGAATCAATTGGAAATAAGGTTTACCCATTTTGAAATTCACTTATCAAGTTTTGGAATTTTGGTTACTTAAAGGTGTCACAGAAGCATTTGTTGTTTTCATCAAGTTTAATTGTTCAAAACAGATAACAAAGTTCATATTTGATTAGAACACAAAATTTTAGGTGGATTACATGTTTTAATTATTGAAAAAGGAATTACAATAATTTAATTATGAATTAAACAAGTTTAAACAAGATTTAATTGAATTTAATTCAAGTGTGAATATTATTTGAATTTTATTTGTTCAACACATAAATTCAAATTCATATTTGAAAAGGTTATGTTTTTCTGGTTTGAAAACATATTTAATTAGTTCAAAAATAATTTAATTTGAGCAAGTTATTAATTTAGCAATTTTAAATGAATTAAACAAGGTTTAAATTATTTAACCACTTTTAATTATTCAAAACAGGAAACAAAGTTTATATTTGGAAAGGTGGTTCAATTTGGCATGGAAAACATATTTTATTTGTTGGAAAACAATTTCAAATGATTTAGTTAAGCATATTACCAATTTTAAATGCATTAATTAAGAGATGAAACAATTATTCAATTGAAAGGTTGCAAACCAGAAAAAAAAAGTTGATATTCAAGTGTGGCATGTGATTTTGGATGAAATTCATGTTTTGAGTATTTAATTTGGAGCAACCATTTGCAAGTTATTAATTATGCCATTTAATTTGTCATTTTTAAGAATTATTAAATAACATTAATTTTAATTGCCCAAAATGCAAAACAAAGTTGATAAACAGAAAGTACAATGAATTTGGACTGAAAAACATATTTTATTTGTGTTATTTTAATTAAGTATGAATTACTTATGGATTTAACCAAATTTGAAATGAATTGTTTGAATTTGAAATTTGAAACAATTTGAAATGTGCAAAACAGAAAACAAATGATGTAATTAGATAGAGTATTAAATTTGGGGCAGAAAACATATTTCATTTACATTATTTGAATTTGGGAAATAAAAGTTATGTGCATTTCAATTTTGGGGACTAAACTGTAATGACAGGGACCGAAAAGATAGAAAAAGAAATTGCAGAGGGGCCCCTGGGGAGTTTTTCACCCAGGGCAACCCAGCCTGGGCCTCTGCGGCGCGGGCCCGTGCCCAAGTGGCGGCCACGTGGGCGTGGGTGGAAGCCACGCAGGCACCACGGTCAATGACCAGCGGGGCCCGCCCTTCCGCGGAGAAAAGGGTGAAAAAAAGTGGGCTTTTGCGCCCGCGGGGGTTCGACCCCGGGTCGCTCGCTGCGCGGAAGGGAACGACACCAATGCGCTGCTGCTGTTTTTGTGACAGAAAGGGGTTGCGAGCAAGCTTAAACTTACTGCTGCGCGTTAACTGAACAAAAGAACAGCAACGTTCTCTGACGACGAACAGCAACGAGACGGCAGGGGACTTGCAGCGAACGAAGGGGCTGTGGCTAGCTCGCGATGTGTGCGTCGTGCGTGCAGTGCGTGGGTGGACAGGAGAGGGGAAGGAGGGATACGGGGTGGCGCTCACCTCGGTGGTCGACGACGGACAGAAGGGAGGGGTGGCCGTTCCCGCTCGCATCGGTTTAGAAGGCCGCCGCGCCAGGGAGGGGGACGTCCACGACGGCGGGGCTACGACGCCTCCCCGGCCTGGCCGAGGGCACGGAGGCGCGGAGGACATCCCCCCGGTTCCATTCCCGGGCACGGATGGCTCCGGAGGTGGCTAGGGAGGCGGCGGCATGACTGCCCTCCCAAGGTTCTGCTGCTGATCGAGGAGGTTCAGAGCAGAAAAGAAAAACAGAGGGGAGGTGGAAGAGAGAAGAGATGGCGGCGCTAGGGCGAGGGGACTAGGGTTAGGCTAGGCAGAGGGGGAAGGTGGGTTTTAAGGTGGCCTCGAGCTCGGTACGGCAGCGATCGGAGAGGGGAGGCGATGATCTTACGGTGGAGGTGCAGTCGTACTGCTGACGACAGCATCGAGGGGGAAGACGACAATCGAAGGGGTATGTGCCAGATAGGTGGGCTTGGGGAAAGGAACTAGCCTGTTTAGCTCACCCCTCTCTTTTCATTTTTATTTTTATTTTTTCCTTATCTCTTTTTTTTGTAAAGGATGAAAGGGAGAGAGAGATGGAAAAAGGATTTGGGGGGGGGGGGGGGGTTTAGGGTTTTCTTTTATGAAATTTGTATTAATTTTCAAAACAGAAATTAAAGCAAATGTTAACATTATTTCACAAGTTTGAAATTTTAATTTGATTTAAAGTTGTTAGTTGAATTTTTTTCCAATAGAGTTTGGGGTTTTTATTTGATAATTAAATTTTATTAATTTGCAAAACAATGAGTAAAAGCAATTGTGCACATTAAGTCCAAAAATTTGAATTATTAATTGGAGTTTTAAGTTGGTATTTGAAATTTCATTATTTTTCCATAAAGATTGATTTTTAAAACAATTTATTCAATAACCCCAAGCAATTTATGAGACCTTATTGAATTAATTGTTTGCAATAATTTGATTTTCTTAAACCCACAATTTGATCTTGCCCATTATGATTGAAATTGAAGTGAATTTGAAATTATCATTTGGGGTGTTAACAAAAGGGAATTTCATTAACAAGCAATTTTAAATAGATCAACTTCCAACTATTTGAAAACAATTGAGTTGTTGTAGTTTGCAATTTTTAAATTGGAAATTTTGAACAAGGTGTGAAAGTTTAATTTTGTTTGAGTTTTCCAGTTGTTTTGAAAACATGATGCTATGCATATGATGCATGCAAAGCAAAAAGAAAACAAACACTTTCTACTTAGGGTAACACCCCAGGTGTTACAGACGACACCACTAACAAGGGATTGCACCCTCGCAATCCACCTGCTAACCCGGGAGGGGAAAGAAGTTCAACTATCGATTCTTCATGCTTCCAGCTGATCTCCTCGACACCACTAACAAGGGATTCTTGCTCGGAGTGACGACGATGTTTTTCCACCAGGAATCTTCCGATGATCGAACCTATTGGGTTAAAAGCTCAGAAAACGTCCACCCACGTAGGATCCTAACACTTGAAAGATAGACAAGAGGGGAGACTCCAAAACAAATAAGATGGGAGGGGAAAATAGAATAGGGATAAGGAGAAAACAAGAATCCTATTGAGATGTTTTTTCCAAAATAGTTTAGCAGAAATAGTTTTTGACACTCTAGAAACAACGACCGTTAGCGAGGTTATCCTACAGGCTTTGCGGACCCGTTGCTTCGATAACCATTCGTATCGAAACAATATCGGGAATCGGAACCAAGGCTCTGATACCATTTGTGACGCCCCGAGATCGGGCACTATGCAGATTTCAGCATTCCCGCCAAAATCCACATAATAACCGATTCCAGGTTGCCACTTGTGATAACATTACAACAGTTCACGAATAATCCACAACAACAACAGAAAAGATATGTACAAGATGACTCAAACGAGCCAGGGATACAACTGATACAATACAAAGATCCAAATAACAGCGGAAGAAACAACATAGCGTCCGGCTACGGACAAGATACAAATTGGACTAAGAGTCCTGAAGATAACCGAGAGCGTCCAATCCCTGCCCAGGCCAAGCCGGAGGGATTCCCAAGCTAACGTCGTCAGACTTCAAACCTGTTGACTGCAATATTGAATATGCAGCCACGAAAAAGATTCGTGGGTCAGTACAGTTAAGTACTGGCAAGTGGATAAACCATACTCACAAGATACCGGCGTAGCCAGTCATCACAAGATACAAATACTTTGGGATCAACGGAAAGGAAGGGATTATTGCAAATAAGCGGCAGCGGGCTGCACCAACCAACTACAGAGACTCGCTACAACATCCGGCTAAAAGAGGGGGGATAAGATAGCGTATCGTAACCAACTACAACTACTCACCAAACAATACCCATCCAATGTCGCCCCCTACTAAGGAAGCAACCCAAGGATAACTCACACTGTTGGATTAAGGATGGATCAAGTTATTGTGACAATAGGACTACTTACTAGTCAAGTTATCATTAGTTAGGTGTAAGTTGTTCTGAGTACTTGTTAGCCAGTACTTTCACCAAGTTAACCATAACCGCGGAAAACACGGCTTCTCGAGAAGATTTAACCCTGCAGGGGTGCACCAATTTGGCCGTACACGTAAGAATAACCCGCCAGACGGGGGATCAACCCACCAAGCGAGGTACTCAACACAACCCAACTCTTCTTCGCATCAAGCCCAAAGAACCACACGCTGTGCGTGCGCGGCTAATCGAGCCCCACGAAGAAAAGGGGACCCTCATAGCACTCTAAGACCACGCCGCCCTAAATGCCGACTACAAAAGTTCCACCCTGGCGCCAAGGGTTCGCACCTGCACATGCATGCATCAAATGGAAAGCCCGAACTAAGTGTGGCGATTTGGACGAGATGCGAATCGAATCAAGTTGAGGGGGGCGCCCATACTCGCTTCCCACATGCGGTTAGTGCGCTCATCATGGATCAGTAGACAAGACCCTTTTCCTAATTAGGGTCGACACTAGCAGGCTTCAAAACCACGCCGGGCCTCCTGCCGGTGCCTTATCATCAAATTATTATTACCCAAAACATTAACATGTTGTTGGTTGAATTGAAACCCAACTATCAAACTAAACAGGTGATAAGACGGACAACAAGACTTGAGCGCAAACAACACTAAGCATGCCACTACGACACGAGGGCCAACAAGGTAAACAAACAACAGTTAATAGGAAGTGGAAGGAAAGGCTATATCATGGCTGCAAGGTAAACATATAATAGGATCGAGACACAAGCATCGAATCAACAGGCTAGAATAAGAACAACGGAAAGAATCGGTAACAAGTGATGAAAGGCAGCCATTTGGCAGCAAGTGAGTATACTTGCCGGGAATCCAGCAAGTAGAGGTACATCCACAGAACTTGTCGTTGCTCACATCATCTCAACGTCCTATCCGGGAAGAAGCAACGAACCTCGAACAAACACCGGATGCAACAATTACTACTACGGCAAAAGATCCAGCATGATCAAGATATGGATGCATGACAATTTAATGGATGCATAGAAATAAACTAGTTGACATGATAACATGTTTAACTGGACCCATATGCAATTTGAGTTGTATATGAAAAGCCCATGAATTAAGGTTGAAACAATTGTTTTACAACTAACCAACAGGTGAAAGTGGTTTAGTATGATGCATGGATGAGGAAAACAACAAAATAACAACAATAGAATCAATTGGAAATAAGGTTTACCCATTTTGAAATTCACTTATCAAGTTTTGGAATTTTGGTTACTTAAAGGTGTCACAGAAGCATTTGTTGTTTTCATCAAGTTTAATTGTTCAAAACAGATAACAAAGTTCATATTTGATTAGAACACAAAATTTTAGGTGGATTACATGTTTCAATTATTGAAAAAGGAATTACAATAATTTAATTATGAATTAAACAAGTTTAAACAAGATTTAATTGAATTTAATTCAAGTGTGAATATTATTTGAATTTTATTTGTTCAACACATAAATTCAAATTCATATTTGAAAAGGTTATGTTTTTCTGGTTTGAAAACATATTTAATTAGTTCAAAAATAATTTAATTTGAGCAAGTTATTAATTTAGCAATTTTAAATGAATTAAACAAGGTTTAAATTATTTAACCACTTTTAATTATTCAAAACAGGAAACAAAGTTTATATTTGGAAAGGTGGTTCAATTTGGCATGGAAAACATATTTTATTTGTTGGAAAACAATTTCAAATAATTTAGTTAAGCATATTACCAATTTTAAATGCATTAATTAAGAGATGAAACAATTATTCAATTGAAAGGTTGCAAACCAGAAAACAAAGTTTATATTCAAGTGTGGCATGTGATTTTGGATGAAATTCATGTTTTGAGTATTTAATTTGGAGCAACCATTTGCAAGTTATTAATTATGCCATTTAATTTGTCATTTTTAAGAATTATTAAATAACATTAATTTTAATTGCCCAAAATGCAAAACAAAGTTGATAAACAGACAGTACAATGAATTTGGACTGAAAAACATATTTTATTTGTGTTATTTTAATTAAGTATGAATTACTTATGGATTTAACCAAATTTGAAATGATTTGTTTGAATTTGAAACAATTTGAAATGTGCAAAACAGAAAACAAATGATGTAATTAGATAGAGTATTAAATTTGGGGCAGAAAACATATTTCATTTACATTATTTGAATTTGGGAAATAAAAGTTATGTGCATTTCAATTTGGGGACTAAACTGTAATGACAAGGACCGAAAAGATAGAAAAAGAAATTGCAGAGGGGCCCCTGGGGCGTTTTTCACCCAGGGCAACCCAGCCTGGGCCTCTGCGGCGCGGGCCCGTGCCCAAGTGGCGGCCACGTGGGCGTGGGTGGAAGCCACGCAGGCACCACGGTCAATGACCAGCGGGGCCCGCTCTTCCGCGGAGAAAAGGGTGAAAAAAAGTGGGCTTTTGCGCCCGCGGGGGTTCGACCCCGGGTCGCTCGCTGCGCGGAAGGGAACGACACCAATGCGCTGCTGCTGTTTTTGTGACAGAAAGGGGTTGCGAGCAAGGTTAAACTTACTGCTGCGCGTTAACTGAACAAAAGAACAGCAACGTTCTCTGACGACGAACAGCAACGAGACGGCAGGGGACTTGAAGCGAACGACGGGGCTGTGGCTAGCTCGCGATGTGTGCGTCGTGCGTGCAGTGCGTGGGTGGACAGGAGAGGGGAAGGAGGGATACGGGGTGGCGCTCACCTCGGTGGTCGACGACGGACAGAAGGGAGGGGTGGCCGTTCCCGCTCGCATCGGTTTAGAAGGCCGCCGCGCCAGGGAGGGGGACGTCCACGGCGGCGGGGCTACGACGCCTCCCCGGCCTGGCCGAGGGCACGGAGGCGCGGAGGACATCCCCCCGGTTCCATTCCCGGGCACGGATGGCTCCGGAGGTGGCTAGGGAGGCGGCGGCATGACTGCCCTCCCAAGGTTCTGCTGCTGATCGAGGAGGTTCAGAGCAGAAAAGAAAAACAGAGGGGAGGTGGAAGAGAGAAGAGATGGCGGCGCTAGGGCGAGGGGACTAGGGTTAGGCTAGGCAGAGGGGGAAGGTGGGTTTTAAGGTGGCCTCGAGCTCGGTACGGCAGCGATCGGAGAGGGGAGGCGATGATCTTACGGTGGAGGTGCAGTCGTACTGCTGACGACAGCATCGAGGGGGAAGACGACAATCGAAGGGGTATGGGCCAGATAGGTGGGCTTGGGGAAAGGAACTGGCCTGTTTAGCTCACCCCTCTCTTTTCATTTTTATTTTTATTTTTTCCTTATCTCTTTTTTTTTGTAAAGGATGAAAGGGAGAAAGAGATGGAAAAAGGATTTGGGGGGGGGGGGGGGGGTTTAGGGTTTTCTTTTATGAAATTTGTATTAATTTTCAAAACAGAAATTAAAGCAAATGTTAACATTATTTCACAAGTTTGAAATTTTAATTTGATTTAAAGTTGTTAGTTGAATTTTTTTCCAATAGAGTTTGGGGTTTTTATTTGATAATTAAATTTTATTAATTTGCAAAACAATGAGTAAAAGCAATTGTGCACATTAAGTCCAAAATTTTGAATTATTAATTGGAGTTTTAAGTTGGTATTTGAAATTTCATTATTTTTCCATAAAGATTGATTTTTAAAACAATTTATTCAATAACCCCAAGCAATTTATGAGACCTTATTGAATTAATTGTTTGCAATAATTTGATTTTCTTAAACCCACAATTTGATCTTGCCCATTATGATTGAAATTGAAGTGAATTTGAAATTATCATTTGGGGTGTTAACAAAAGGGAATTTCATTAACAAGCAATTTTAAATAGATCAACTTCCAACTATTTGAAAACAATTGAGTTGTTGTAGTTTGCAATTTTTAAATTGGAAATTTTGAACAAGGTGTGAAAGTTTAATTTGGTTTGAGTTTTCCAGTTGTTTTGAAAACATGATGCTATGCATATGATGCATGCAAAGCAAAAAGAAAACAAACACTTTCTACTTAGGGTAACACCCCAGGTGTTACAAAGTTGTGCTCTGTTTAGAACACAACACTAGGAAATAAAAAATCACAGGATAAACTACATCCTATAACCAGTGGCCAGCTAAATCAACCGCCAATGATAGGCTCACATCTTCCTCAACCAAATCAAGGTATAAGTCTTAAATAAATATACAGCATCAAGGAGACACTACAGTTATTGCCAGGCTAGATAAAATCCACAGAAATCCACACACTGGGAAAGATTTTAGTTTCTAGCAAGGCATAGCTTCAACCATTCTATTGGTACAGAGGGGGCACAACAGAAATTCATCATGGCATGAACTCAGGCTCGATGGCCTGGTTCCAGAGCAAGGAGAGGAGGGAGAGAGTGGAGACAGAGAGGAGGGATTTTTTAGTGCCTATTTTTTATAAAATTTATTAATTCTTTGTTCTCTGAGTTATCAAAGAAAACTAAGTTAATTAAATTAAATATAATTAATAAGAGAATGGAAAATAATTTATTCTTTAAGTCTTTAAATCTAAAACCCCACTCGGATCATTTTAGAACTGAATATTTAAATCTTAAAATAAAGTGTCCATATTCTAAAAATTTAGCATATCTTTAAGTATCCTTTTTTATGATAAATACATTGTTTTAGAGTAATGAATATAACTCTTACTCTACTTTTTTCATGATTTTAAATCAATGTTTCCAAAAATAATTCAAGCCATAAATTAAATTCTTACCTAATGAAATATGATTACTTGTCATCTTAAAACTTTATAATGTGATTTAAATGGGTATTTTGAGAGTTCCATTTTATCTAAGTTGTTACTTCTGAATGAACAATTTTGAAAAATCATAACAAACTTTGTTTGTTTTCCTTAAAGAATTCTCCTTATTAAGATATCATTTTAATACCTGCATAAAAGTGAATAATAATAAATTCGTTAATGCATAACATTTTTAAATGTTTATTAACCAAGCATATGAATCAAAACCCTAATTAACTAATGAACCAATTAACAAACTTATGATCAAAACCTTAAGTGATGCAAGTCATCACTATAAGAACAAATATAACCACTCAAAGCGAAGTGAACTTAATAAAACCTAAGTATTGTAAGACATAGCTTAATCATTCAAGCTTGGGGTGTTTTTGGGATAAATCATGATGCATCTCATTACTATGCATAATAGCATCTTGCTATTTTTCGAGTAGCCCTTATCGAGACTACTTTGCTATTTTCATATCTCGGGAATTCCACGCAACCTTGAACCCCGAAGACAGGGATCATTGTGATTATCTTTATCTCGGGCAAGTTCATCACTTGCTCATATCCTTTGAAGTATTTCATAATGAACTATTTGCAAAAACCCTATCGTATTACCACCTATTCCCAAAAAGAATGTTGATGCGTGTGATCACACGTTCGTTGGGAGACCCCAAGAGGAAGGTATGAAGAGTGCAGCGACAAGTTTGCCTCAGAAAGAAACCAAGGTTGAATCGACCAGTAGGAGGAAGGAGTAACTTCAGAAGGTTGAAGCAGCTGAGATGGCAGGGCGCACTACCGGTTCAGAAGCAATGCCGAACCTACACAACACAATCAAATCACTTTGCCCCAAAGAAGCAGTGAGGTTATCAATCTCACCGGTTTCGCTAAACACAAAGAGGTTAAATGTATGGTGTGGAAAACAGTAGGAGAACAATATGAAAGCAGTAGTAACAGTATGAAAGCAGTATGTGTTTTATCAGTATGAGGAAAAAGGACAGGGGTCCACAGTTCACTAGTGGTGTCTGTCCGTGAAAGATAAATAACATGTGTGGTGAACAAATTACAACCGGACAATTGAAAGAAATGAAGGCTGCACCGTAGTGCATGTGCAATACATAAAGATTATTATGTGATTCATGCGGGCATTACAACAAAATACATAGACCGTTATCCAACTGCATCTATAAAACATAAAGGTATTAAGTTGCAAGCAACAGATAATTGCAGTAAGCAAAGTGTGTAATGTAAACAATAACATCATCCTTAGACAAAGCATTATTGATTTCTCCCTAATGGCAATGGCACATCCTCCATCCATCACGTTTCTGTCACTCTAGCACAGATGCAAATGATGCATGAACCCACTATCGAGCATATATACTCCCTCTTGGAGTTACTATTCTCTACTTGGCCAGAGAATCTACTAATAACGGAGATCATGCAAGATCATAAATAACATATGCATGAAAATAACATGATAGATTAATAATCAAAAGACATAGCATTCAACATTCATCAGATCCCAGCAAACACAACATGTAGCATTACATAAAGATGATCGTGATCATGTTAGACATCTCAAAAGATCTAAACACGAGGTACAAAGTGGAGAGAACAACCGTCTAGCTACTGCTGTGGACCCGTAGTTCAGGGATGAACTACTCACGCATCACTTTGGAGGAGGGCATGGTGGTGTAGACCCCTCCGGTGATGAATTTCCCTCCCGGCAGGGTGCCGGGGAGAGCTCCAGAACCCTCCCAAACTCGAGATGACGATGACGGCGGCCACCAGGGGCCGCGCTGCCCTATGGTGTGGGCCCCCTGAGGCCCCTCTTCGGGTATCTCCGGGACTCCGTGGAACCTTCGGGAATTCTAAGAATTCCGGGCTTCGAATTTTCCAATTCCGAGAATATTTCCAGAACAACTTTTTTGAAACTCAGAAAACAGGGAACTGGCACTGTGGCATCTTGTCAATAGGTTAGTCCGGAAAATCGATAAAATTGACATAAAGTGTATAGTAAACATGTGGCAAACAATAACAAAACAACATGGAACATCATAAATTAAGGATACGTTTATGACATATCAAATGCATGATCCTATTTTTATAATAATATGACTAATTGAATGACTACCCGAGTGGTAGTGTTCTGTTTGGTGGGCGGATGGAATCATGGTAAGATGAATAGGTCAAAGGAAGGTTCCATCTGCATGGGAAAGTATTACCTAGGAATTAACAACAAATACCGTCAAGATTCTTGCGCCGTAAATACCACGTTAACCATGGGTCTTGTGTGGGGCGAGTAAGCCAGCTATGATCTTTTCTCGTTCACATGTCAACGGGCTGCCAGAGACGTACGTTGTAGGTATTGCAAGACTACATTCACATGGATGGGATCCCATAATTCCCACGGACTCTGGGGTCTATGATGTTCTTCCCGGGGCTCCTAGGTATCCATCGTGAGGGGTGGAATCACGGGTTAAACCTGCGTGGCAGAGATGGTGGGCATATGTTGTGCGGATAAGCATGGTTTGACTTGGATCAACAACCGGGCCCCACACCTAAGTGGGTGTGGATAGGAACGTACACCTGGTTGTGCAACATGGTCTTTATCGCCTATGGGTAAAGTAACGCACCTCTACAGAGTGTAAAAGGATGTGGCATGTTACCCCTTGTTCCAGGAAGGAACTGCGAACGCCGCAGGAAAGGCAACTCCATGAAGTTCTAGCCCTGTGAAGACTTGGCGGGCATAGTTTTTAGTACTAAAAGCAACATCTTGAAGAAATATTTACAAAACCTTGCATTAGGTTATGACTCTTCCGAGTCTAAAACTGTAGTTAGTATATCAAACTACCCACTGTATATCATGAACTTGTTGAGTAACGCTCGTTACTCATCCGTTCCCGTTTGACCCCTGCTTACAGTTGAAGCTCTTACGGAAGTCGTCGTCGTGAAGCCATCGCTACCTCATGAAGCTAGGTGGAGTCATCTCTTACTTAACCGGTGAAGCATCATCATAAACAACGTTGGTGGATGAGAAGCTATTAAGGTGTAGCTGGAGTCCATTCTTGGACTTAGATTCTCGCAAGCCATAGATTAGGGGTGACATGAGCCGTAGTGGTTTAGGTTCTAAGCTAGAGTTATTCTCCAGCTTGGAGCTTCGAATTGCTTCTTCTGATGTTTCATTTGCATGGGATCTTCTTGATTCATCAAACGGATTCTCTAGATTTTGTAATGAAAGTTTGTATCCTATAACTTTGCTTGGACCAGCTATGTTTCTGGTGTACCACTCCGAGGGATGTAATATTCACGGATAAGTCCTTCTGTAAGTATTATGTCAACGAATTGCGCACTACACATGCAGTGGTGTGTTGGGTCACCGCAGGTGGCCCCGCCGTCATGGTGCCTTGAGGCGCCGGGTTCGTGGACGACGGCGGAGAGAGCGTGCTCGCGGCTACCTTCTTTCGGCTCCATGGACGGGGATGGGAAAAAATAAAGAGAAGGACGGGGATGACGACGAGGTGATATTATGTGGCTGTAAAGAGATAAGGTTGGGGCGGGCCCGTAACAGGACGCGTGTCACGCGTAGGAGGCGGAGGCCCTGAGTCCCGCGAGCCCCCGACTATTCTGTAGTATTTCCCATATAGTAATTGTAGTGATAAATGGGGTATTTAGACACGGCCATCGTCAGTTTGGGTGTCAACGGGATGAATTGAGTATTTAGACTAGGTTGCAATGTATTTGTGAAGAGTACAAAAAATCTGTGGAGGTGGTCATTTCTGTAACAAAATAAGGTGAGCATAGTTGAAACTGAAATTTCCTTCATCTATCTCCAACCAGTAGCATACCTATCTTTGGGATTACTACACAAAAACCATCATATGGCAACACTGGTTCAATCAAGCGCCCCGACTATAGCTGCCCATGAGAAACCCGACCCAAAAATCCCAGGCCTAGACCTGACGGGCCTGTTTGTGGGATGGGCCCGAGCCTTAGTTTTGAGCCCGAAAGCATGGCCGGGCATGGACTTGGTATTTGAACGTTTTAAGGAAGAGACCGACCCGAGGAGGCCCGATGGGCTTTCCCATCCATGGGCGAGGCTTGGGCCTAAAAACTAGGCCTGATGAATGGGCCGGGCCGAGCCTGGGCCTAGGTTTTCTTCCGCAGGCTTTTTTAGGCCCGGCCCGAGTTATGGCCAGGTATAGCCCCAACAGCTTGTATACTCGTATTCTTTGGGCCATGACCAATTTCCTTTTTCATGTACCAAAATCAAGTAGAGGCTAACGACCGGGCATGGAACTTTTCTGCCGAGTTGCCATCGAAGCTGGCATGGAAGGTGATCGCAGCTCCCCTACCGTCACAACATCTCGCCATTGGGCCCAAGCCGAATGTGCAGTGACACCTAGGTTTGGCCCACCCACATTGTGTCCCCGCGACTCCGACTCAAGTGGCCATGTATGTTGTTATTTTCGGACACTACCGGTCGTAAGGTAGTTGCCGTGCTTGGGTAGTCGAGAAAGCGTCCTCCACACAATCCAGCCGCAGCGGAGACACGCAAGGCGAAGAAGGCCGCTGCGGCTGCGACCGTGAGGGCCGCACCAACGACAACGAGAGAAAATTATACCGTTTCGCATTCCCTCCTTTGGTTTTATAATCTCTCCATTCCATTCCAATATTAGGCGTCTTGATTTTCGCTAGGTCGACAAATTTGAACTTTGACTATGATTTGTAATATCAGTATGTACACAAATTTGAACTTTGACTATGATTCCTTTTTTTTCACTTCACCGCTGCTTGTTTCAGAACGAGTTTGTTCTTTACCGTTAGATCATCCTCAAGAGGAAATTGCAGATTTTGAACATGCTCCACCTATTTAGTTGCCCAAACCAACACCTCTACAATTTTGTTTTTGCACTTTTCGTTGGTTCTACGTCTAATTCGTTGGAACTCCATCTAAATACTCTATTGACAACAAAATCAAAAAACGTTGACCAAAGGGGAACGGATCCCTCCCTTGGCTATCCGTTGTTAGGTAGAAAATGAGACTCTCCGGCAGCGATTTTCTGCGCCAGATAATATCCCGTTTTAATTCGGTCCTCACTGGGACTCGAACCCGGGTGGGCTGGGCGTGCACTCACTGCCTCTGCCACTGAGCTAGCACTCAGTTCTCTATTGACAACAAAATCTGGCTCTAACCATACAGCAACAAGAGGACATGTGCTACAACTACAACACATCTTCTGGACATGCCAAGTTTTGGTGATCGAAATCAAAACGATGACCAACTTTTGCGCCCGGTTGCCATCGAAGCCGCCATGAAAGGCGATTGCAGCCTTTCCTACCGTGTCCACATCCTGCGTTTGGGCCCAAGACGAAGGTGCGGTGACACCCAGGTTTGGCCCACCCACATGGCGTCCCCGCGACTCTGATTCAAGTGGCCATGGAGGATGTTGTTCTCGGAAACCGTCGGCCATAAGGTAGATGTTGTGATCGGGAAATTCGAGAAAGTGTCCTCTGCATGATCCCGCCTAGCGTGGGGAAGAAGGCCGCCACGGCAGCAACCGTGAGGGCCGCACCAACGGCTACGAGGGAGAAAATTATACAGTTGCGCGTCCCTTTAATTTATTTGTGCAGTTTGGATGATGAGATATGGGACATATGGTTTAATTTCCCTGGCCAAGACAATGTAGAGAGGTTTCTCTGCACTAGTGACATTACTGTGAAGAACTTGTTGGCAATGGTTGAAGAGCATGGTTATGGGAATTGCAATGCAATATATTATGTTAGGGAGAAAGGAAAAGGTTTTGAAGGGTTGAAAGTTGTTAACAGCATGGTGAAGGTGCAACAGATGCTAGAGTTATTTGACAGTGACTTAATTGTACTGAAAGATAGAGAACCAGTTCCATTTGGACTGAATTTGTCTGAATCAAGTGGCCATGGAGGATGTTGTTCTCGGACACCGTCGGTCATAAGGTAGATGTTGTGATCGGGAAATTCGAGAAAGTGTCCTCTGCACGATCCCGCCGCAGCGTGGTGAAGAAGGCCGCCACGACAGCAACCGTGAGGGCCACACCAACGGCTACGAGGGAGAAAATTATACAGTTGCGCGTCCCTTTCCTTCGGTTTTATACTCCCTCCATCCCGTTTCAAAATATAAGGCACCTTGATTTTCGCTAGGTCAATAAGTTTAAACTCTTAATACGATTTGTAATGTCAAAATATGTACTCCGTACATAAAATGAGTTTGAAGATACATGACGTTGCAAGATGAATGCAATGATGCGTTGGCGTCTTATATTTTGGGACGCGGTCGAGACGTTGAGTACATCGATGCTGCATGAGACAATGTGACCTGTTGTGAGGTGGGCCAAGCCAGAGAGCTTCGGAGCAGTACCGGGATAGTACTGGCAAGCACTACCGTGCAAAGGGGCGAGTTCGGACTCGTTCCCCGTCGTCACGGTGTCCACCTGTACAGACAACGATGACTGATATATTCTTTGCATGCACGAAGTTTCCTCGACGCCTTTTTCGAGCTCACTTTTCTTCCTCATCTTTCCCGGCGAAGAAAGCGCGTGACCGACGCTGACCATTTCCAGCCACCGTGCTCATCGCACCAGCGCTCCTCGGCAGTCGGCACCCTCCCATCCCACGGTGGTGCGCGTGCAGGCGCATCGCACCCTGCCGATTGATCGGCGGCCGCGCCTCCCGTGCACCGCCACGAAACAGCTCACCTCGGTGGTTAACAGTGTGCTATCTGCTTGCTAATGCTAGCTCACCACGCACCGCACACAAGTCTGACGACTGTATATCGGCCAGTGCCGGTGCTGCCTGCTGCCGCATTTCGCGACGGAGAAGTTGGGGATGCCTGGAAAGTTTGGGGTCGTTTTTCCTCGACTCGCTCGCTTGCTTTTCTGCATTGGATTCGGCCGTTTGGCCATAATCTCTTACTCCGTGAAGTTGGCTTTGCGATGATGAGCATCAAAGGACCTTTCACCCAACCATTTTCCATTGGCCGTGGCTTGCTTTCTGTTAGGGCGTGGCTTGCTTACCGTTGGCGTCTTTTTTTCTTTTTCCTGACCTAAAGCCGCTTTCTTCTTTTGGAAAAAAAAAGGTTGACGAAATTACCAGCAACTTGTATACACTCGTACGTAATACACCTAGGCCATACCACCGACCAAACAGTGCAAAAGTGCACGTCGTTGCAATGCCAAATGCCAGAGTAACTAAATACTGTAAACTCAGACCGAACGTTCAAGCCTAGCCAATACGATTGGCCAACAATCCTCGTTCGAGAGATATAATTGCAAGGAAAGCCTGCAAAGGTTGGGGTTCATTTCAACTCGGCCCCTTGCTTTGGATTCGTTGTCTTTGGCGACAGAACGTTTGGCTTTCCGACTGTTTCTTGTTCTAAAAAATGGCTGTCATGTAGCCCGTCCGACTAAACTCTCCGCTCAATGCATGCCAAATAAACGGAAACCCAACAAGGCTTCCAAGTTAAGACCCCTGCTCACTCTCGGGCCTTGAATCAGTGTTTGAGAACCGAAAACAAAACGCACCCTGACAAAACCACTGCTTAAAGATCTTTTGTTTGGGTTTTCGGTGTCTTTCCACCAAAATAAGCAGTGCAAAAAGAAAAAAAAAAGGTGTAGCTACACGTTAGAATTTTCGCGAAGCACCTCGCTCCCCTACAGACTTGAAAAAGCACCTCGCTCCCCCTACAGACTCGAAAAGCACTCCGCCAACATACACTGTTTCGCATGGAAGGACATAATAAAAAAAATAATACCAACTACCCGCACCGCCGCACGAGGTAGACACGCACCCCCAACCTCCCCCTCGACCATGGCCTTCTAGGGTTCCACCGCCTCATCGCCTACCGCCGCCGCCCAACCTCGACCCTAAGTGCGCTCGCTCGTGCACGTTCCCCGCCCGAATCGGCGCCGACATGAGTTCCCCACCGGAGTTCGACCTACACCCTTCCCGAGATCGTGCCACCGCCAAACCTCGCCCCTAAGTGCCCTCGCTCGTGCTCGTTCCCCGCCCAAATCGGCACCGACAGGAGTTCCCGACCGTAGTTCGACCTACCCCCTTCCCGAGCTCGTGTCGCCGCCCAACCTTGCCCCTAAGTGCCCTCGCTCATGGTCGTTCCATGCCCGAAGCGGCACCGATAGGAGTTCCCAACTTGAGTTCGACCTACCCCCTTCCCGAGCTCATGCCACCCGCCCGACCTATCCCCGAGTCGTTGTCCCCGTCCGGTGAGCACACATCCCTCTTTCTCCGATTTGGCATGTTCTGATTTGATATTTGTAGAATGGATGGTAGTTGTGACAATGGAGGTTATGAAGACAATATTCGGCATTTTCTCGGGTGGCACATGACATGACTGTGTTGGGCTATATTGGTAATCTTTATTCTGAGAAGTATTTGAATATGAAATCTTAGGAGGATTCCACAAAAAATGGAAATGAATGGGTGCATGAACAACTTTATGATAGAAAAAGATGCTACAAAATGTTTAGAATGTACCCGGATGTGTTTCACAAATTGTATAGAACTGTCCGCAACTGTATAGAAGTTTCTTGAAAAGGAAATAAATCAAAACAACTCTTAGTACCATTAAAGCAATTTGGCGTGTGAAACAGAAGTAATTGAATGTGTGATTTGTGATGCAAGGTTTACAACCTATGATGCATGACTTCGGCAGACATGATTACAAGAAAGGCGTAACATGAGCATAGGAAAGCTAAATCGATCTGTTTCCCAACTACCTCAAGACTGCATATATATTCTCAATGGTTTGTCGTTTTGAAGACCATAACTTACTAAAGACTGCTAAAATTTTGACTTCGGTCATGCTGATCCAACACCCTGCAAGCTTTTCCTGACATCTAAGAAAAAAAATGTTTACATGAACCAACTGGGCATCTCAGAGGAACTCGTAAACACAATTTAGAGCAGAAGCTCCCGTTGTACCAGGTTCATACTACTTTTAACAGAAATAATTCAACAACAGTGGATAAGTCTGTAGCACCGCCATAAATATTCAGCAAAACATGTAGCCTATACTAAGGGAGACAGGAGAGTAGCCCAAATTTAAACAAAATGGAGACAGGCGATGCCATCTCTTATTACAACTAGAATTATATGATAGTCATACGATAAATAACCTGCTTAAAACATCCCAGAGCCGCGATAAACAGAGCATTTCACAGATGGATTTGCCTCGAAGATGTTGAGCATTTCTTTGTATCCTCTATTACTTCGAGAAAGCTTACGGGATAACTTCACGGTCATTCTTTTCATCAGAGTTGCGCATCTGAACATTAATTTCAAAAAATCAACTTCATGGTCAGTGCCCTCAAAACCATCTATTTTTATTTCTTCAAGAGACGTCAGCGGGATAGTTTGACTTCTCCAGTTTGAGGATTCACCACAAAGACAATCCGGCGGGCATGCTTTTGTTCTCTGAAACAAATGTAAGTATTGTTGATCGTTCCCGAAAACATACTCATAAGGGAGTATCAACTTATACAGCCATCTGAAGAATATATAAAAACATGACTCTAAAATAAAAACCAAGATTGAAGAATTACCCCTGGGTACTGCATGATCACCTCAAGCCTAAGTATAGTGGTAAAAATTCCAAGTAGATTCAACATCATTCCTCCAAAAACATGTCCATCTGATACCAAATATATCACCAGAACAGAAAATTCAGGAAGCGGCGCTATCCGTTGGAACAAGTCACTGTCCGCAGCAACAATGTACTCATCTGATACCTAAGTATAGAAGTTCCATGAAAAGGAAATAATTCAAAACAACTCATACTACCATTAAAGCAACATGGCAATGTGAAACAGAAGTAATTGAATGTGTGATTTGTGATGCAAGGTTAACGACCTATGATGCATTACTTCGGCAGACATGACTAGAAGAAAGGCCTAACATGAGCATAGGGAAGCTACATCGATCTGTTCCCCCACTACCTCAAGACTGCATATTCTCAATGGGTTGTCGTTTTGAAGACCATGACTTACCAAAGACTGCTAAAATTTTGACTTCGTTCATGCTGATCCATCACCCTGAAAGATTTTCCTGACATCAGCGATATTGTTATTTTTTTCAGATAGGAGTACTGCCGTTCAAACATGGTCAAACTGGTTGGCCAAATTAGAATGTCTCTAAACTCTTTTGCACAATTTGAAAACAAATGCCACTATTGTTCAGCCCTTATGACCATCATTGAGTCAAAACACCTGATATGTGATGCAACAACAATTACTATGTTGTGTGGTGGGGAATCTGGGATAGATCAGGTGACACCCCATAGGTGAGCAGGTAGAATTATGAGCCTGACAGACTCGCAGATGGTAAGGTGGTCTGGGGCTTCTAGTTGGTAGTGATCTTGGTATGGAAAGAACACCAGGGTAGGAAATAAAATTCATGATGGTAGAGTGGCTCGATATCTTATATCTAAAGCCAGGAACTAAGGAATTTTGCTTATAAATATACTTCTCAGACCTGGCTTTACACTACGAAATTCCTTAGTTCCTGTTTAATTCTCTTGCCGTCTCCGGCTCCATTGATAGACACTCCAAATTTGTAATCAAACCTTGTTTTCTCTTTTCTCATCTAATATTGCGAACTCACTCAATCCACTGTCGTCTGTTGCTCTTCTGAACTTGTGTACTGCACAATTCTTCTGCTTGTTCGCACTCGATCCACTGTCATCTGTTGCTCTTCTAAACTTGTGTACTGCACAATTCTTCTGCTTCACACCTACTCTAGATGACTCCTCTACCATACCATTGAAAAAGCATGTTGGCATGGTTGCGTATTCAGAACACTTAATAAGTTAATATCGAGCTTGTGGGCATATAAGTAATATCGGCCGGGGGTTTGGTAAAGATGGTCCAAACTAGGGAAACTTTTGAAAATGACTCCCCAGAAGTTGTTTGATCACATTTAAGGGGGAACGATTTATCCGTTGTGCTTCTAGTGATTTTTTAGCTACATTAACTTTTGTCATTACTTTTCATTGTTTGGTTATTTCTTTTTCAAATACATAGTTTAATGTATGATGCAGATAAATACAATAATATGTTCCTTTTAGTGTGCTTCCCAGACAAAAGATCTTTTATACTTAGACACAGAGTTGCAATGCTCATCTCGTAGTGGATCTTACTTGGACGATATAACCGGACTCCACCTTAATTTGCAACTAGTACCATAGATTATTATTTTTCATTGGTTTATAACAACCTACTTTGCAGCAATAATAAATATCTCTGACCCAAAATGTAAGTCCAAGTATTTCATGTATTAAGACGATCTATCACGAAGGCCAAACCACAAGGTAAATTGAGCAGTAGGGAAGACGCACTGGACAACAACACTAAACTTCTTCACCACTTCCCATTGTTTGGTTCTTTCTTAGTTCAATATAGAGTAGCTTAGCTGTAGACTTAAAAAACTACAATACTACTTTCTATCACGCTTTACTAAACGAATTTTATATACTTATTAGATACGAAGTTGCAATACTCTCCTCCATTAGGCTTGAGGTCCACGTTAGCATACCATCTATTCAGAAATGATAGTCATGTGATATTAACTAAGACAATCTAGCAAGAACAAAGACTATAAGGTAAGGGTAAATTGAGCAGGAAAGAAGACACACCGGAAAATCCATCTCCAACGATAGGACGTAGGAACTCTCCTCCGTCCGTACATCCATGCCGCGCACACACCATATGTTAGCAAACCACATAGTATACCGTTCAAACTTGCACTCCCAGGAGAGGTCTTCCACCATCGGCGTTGAGAAGAACAAATTGAAGTCACTGCTCATGTAGCCTCGCAACGTGAACTGCTTAAGCTTGGGAGCCACGATATCAATGTTTGTGAGCCACCCATCCACGACAAGCTCTTCCATCGTCGGCGAGTGGACTGTGATCATGTTGAGACCCCTGCAGCCACGTGCCTCTAGCACCCGCAGGCGCGGGCACCGGCTGATAAGCTCAACCA
Source organism: Alopecurus myosuroides (assembly GCA_028641055.1). NCBI lineage: Eukaryota > Viridiplantae > Streptophyta > Magnoliopsida > Poales > Poaceae > Alopecurus > Alopecurus myosuroides. Next base: position 277,875,431 of record CM054063.1, read on the forward strand.
TGTTCATGTTGTCAAAGAAGCCGCAAGCGAGATCCACCTTCTCGAGCACAGGGAACTCAACGCGCCCCGCCGGTAGTGTCAGATAAAGATTGGCTACGTGTAGCTTGATCGAGGTGGCGCGTTCGAAGCACGGAATTTCGATGGGAAATTCGTAATCTAAGTCCCCCCAAACATCGATGACGAGGTCCGCAGGGGCGAGCTGCGCCGCGGCATGGAGCAGAGCGGTGACGCGAGCAGGGTCCGTAATCCTGTGTCTATTTGGGATCTTTATTTCGAGGCGTGACGGAGTGGGGCAGACGACCTGTTGGAGGGCGGCGTCGGCTGGGAAAGTCTTGAGCCGATCCTGTGCCAACTGCTTGGGTCAACTCAAGAACGTACCTGTGCTATCCTACAAGGCACGTAGCGGACGCAGGCGCTCTTCTGCTCCAGATGTTTCCCCTTTCCTGGCGTGGGCCCGTACGTGCGGTGTTGAGGCCGCGGAAAGACGTACGCAGGCCCTCTTCCGCTCCAGATGCGTGGGACCGTACGTACGTATACATACGTGCGGTGTTGAGCCCGCTGAAAGACACGCAGAGGCCTTCCTTTGCGGAAACCAACACTCAGACGTACGCCGGCCATTGCGCTCCTGCCAACAGAAAAGAAAAGGCATCGCTGGCATCCAGGCGCCCGCCCGTACGTACACGGTGAAGGAGCGGAGCGATAGGGAACCATTGGCGTTCCGTTTATCCATCACTTGAAGAACCATTTTTTTTTTTAACTCTTGGCTTGGCTAGGTACCGATCGACTCCCAGCTGCAAACCAAAACCACAAAAACAAATACTCGCAGTCCAGCTTGCTTCAAAACTTTTCCTTTCAGGGCTACATTACCCGATCTTCCTAGTCCTATCCCCGCCCAAATTAACACGGTGAACAAACTACGTATTTCAGTCCTCAACTTAAGCTAATCGTACGGATCTAACGCCGGATCGACGCGGCTTTAATTCAGTTAACCGCCGGCGGATTGATCATGGAACCAAATAAAAAGATATGCGCGCGCTCGTACATGTACATGCATGAGAAATATACACGGAGTAAAATTACCCGCTGCGCCCAAGAGGAAGATGAGCTCGCCGCCGCCACCACCCTCCAAACGACGAAACTGACGGCTGCCTTCTCGCTCCACCCTCCATGGGAAGAGCTTGATGTCACCGGCGATCGGATCCACGACGACGCGACCGTGTCTTCTCGCTCACCATCCCCATCCCCATCGCCTCGCCAAGCCCAAGTCACAAGTCACGCGATACCGCACGCGGCTCTTGTGACGACGGTCTTGGATTTATAGACATGCCAAGCAAGCTGGACGCAACAAGTCGCATGGGAAAACGCTGCTGCCATTCCGATATCTTCTCTTCTCTAGAGTGGATGGAGGCACAGGATGGTGAGTCACTCGGATCGATGACGTGGCCAAACACCCATGTTTAATTAGGCTACCACCGATATACTCAATGAGAGTAATTAATTGCCCGCATGTTCATTTGAGCGCCGTGGGAGGTGAAATGTTGCCTATAATAAAAATGCAAGTGAGAGAAAGAAAGAAAAATGGAAGGCAATTGACTAGCTAGCGGCCCATGCTTGGTCCCGAGACAATGCACGCACCGGTTGTTTTGGTCGGTCCCACGAGACAATGCATGCATCCGATCACTCAGTTTAATGTTGAGAGAGAGAAGATAAGGAGGCCCGTAGAATTAGCTGTAATTATTCTATTGGGAAAAATGGGGGGATCCATGTGCTAAAAATTACGCATGCTCCTTGTGCTGTTTGGCCTATTTACTCCAAGTTTCCTCCCAGCGGCTACCGGCTACGGCGAATGGTTCTCCCTTTGGCGTCCATTTTTCAAACAAAAAAAAACTTGCCGAAACTTTGTTTATAATCTTAGGGGGCGAGCGGGGACAAGACGGGGTATAGCCTTGGATGAGAGTTCCATGGAGGCCAGACCACCATCAACCTAGTTTACAAGAGCTGCTCGAGGCACTCGACAAACAGAGACCACGCGCGCTCAACAACGGCCCTAGTCTCGCTCATTTTGCTTCATAACAACCAAACTTTAGGCCAGAAATGTATTACGCCTTTTACAAACCAAACTTTGTCTCACGCACGCTCCGACATTGGGAGGAAAAATCACAGGCCATTGGGCACATCGTTAATCCAAGCAAGAAAATAATCTGAAAACTCATTCAAACTTTTGTTCCAAATACAAATCCATCCCATGCATCAAAGCAACTTAAACACCAACCGGAACTAATAATCTAGTCCAGGACATCAATTTGTATCTAGCCTGAGTTTACCTCAAAGATCACACAACAAATCAATATAAACAGTTTTCAGTCTCGACATATTACAAACCGTTCAGCAACATATTGATCTAGCAGTACAAAAATCAGTTGAAGATGACAAAGACGACCCACCTGCAGCATATGACATATACAAAAAAGCATGTCCACCTCACGGGCAATCTGCAGCTAAGCGTCCCCTCCAATTTCACGAGCGTATGGAAAAGCATGTCCACCTCACGAGCACCATAGGCCAAGCAGAAATAGTATTGTTAAGCAATACATGGACGCCACTTTCTAAAGGAGGAGACAATTTCCTCAAGAAAAAACCGCTGTCAATCTACTCAGGGCAAAGAAGCATATGAACCTGCGCAAACGAAACCATACCAAAATCAAATGGAACTCATGCAGCTTACGTGTATATCGTAAGTCGTTGGCATTTGTTCAAAATACGGGAGAAAATTCTACATGAAAATACCACATATGGGCTAACTAAATTGCAAGAAATCCATATACCGTAGAATATAAGGCGTCCCATAAGGTCGCTCCTCAGCAAACTGTGACTGACTCACATTAGGCGTTTTCACTAGGGAGTACCCATTTGTACCAAAAGATAACCAAAATGCTCACTTCGAGAAACATAGAAAGACACGACCATCTAACTGTGCAAGGACAGTTGACAAAGCATAGTACAACAGGAGGAGCATTCTCCAGCTAGTAGACAGTGAAATCAGCAGGTGCAATACTACTACTTCAGGTGTTGAATCAAGAAGATCAACACCCAGGTTGCATCAACTACTCCAAACAAAATATGGTGAATCAATGTGTGTGGCTGTTGTAGCACTTCATAAGGTGGATTGCCAAAATAAGACTTTGAACGCATTAAAAAACTCACTTGACATGAGGGATTTATACCTCACAATGGCAGAACCAGCTCCATGAAGACTTTTGGTCATTGGCTAGGCCGGTCGTGGTGCAGCATCACCACCACTCATGCAGCATCAGCTCAAGAAATAACCGTCCTCGGCCGACCAAGCTCCACACCCTCGTCTTGAGGTTCTGCACGAGTAATAAACAAATCAAGGTTCAACTAATGCAAATAATTAAAAAAGGAACGATAGTCCAAAGCTGCAAATAATTCTCGGCTTTCCATGAGAGACTCGGATGATAAAAAAGTTTCTGACTTATAATATATCACGCCATCCAAAAGTAAAATACTTTTTTACATGTGAGGCCAACCGATTATCTATATCATCGGAAAGAACAATAGGACACTACATGTATCCACACCAATCTGTTGACTATTAACTTCAAGGTAGCATCTGTAACTTAGGTGAAGTTACAAAGACCATCAGGATCTGCTGGACAGTAATAAGATCACATGTACACCACATTAAGCACCATCACATAGCTATGGCAGTGCAACCACCAGCAACCGATATTTGTCCCCGAACCAAAAACATTGATTAATTACTTCATTGTCAAATGATGATCTAGGAGTACATCGATCAAAGAGCTAATAATACTAATCCTGATTTGGGTGGATAGCATGTGCAAAACCTAGCCTGTCAACTATGAAAATCATGTTCAAGGTGGGAGTCAACCTAGGCAACTATTTCCTAGTCCCCGGTCACCTGAGAATTGCGGTAAATTAGCAGCAGATCATTGGCTCGATGGCCATGGTATCACAGAGAAAGTAGAGGAGAGGACGGGATGAACTAGAAACTCACCAAAGTTGCAATGCAAGGTGATCATATTGCAAAAGGAACTATGGCATGCAGGGACTTGATCCTCCAACTGGGACGTAGTCCGCTCATTCCTAGGTTGGTTGCGAAGCCTATGTCCGGAGGGGAAAAAACATCAAAAGAAAAAACTGATAAGGAAACAACAATATTACAAGCAATAGGATGCAAAATTAACAAGATAGCTCTAGCAAAACAGTAGATTTCACAACCAAGGGTAGTCCTTGCTATGAGATATTATTTCTAGACAGCAAATAGACATATGACAACTAAATACATGAAACAAGGGTAGTATATACACAAGTATTCCATGGTCCACAGATTCCCAACGTAACCATGGGTCTACTTTTAAAAGGTACAATTTTTATGAAGATTACAATGCTAGCTTGAATATGTACATCAGAAAATTTAAAGCATCAAGTTCAAAAGAGATATGCTGAAGACAGTGATACCATGTTATCAAAAGATAGTGCACTCCATTAACCGAGGCCAGTAACAAAACAATAAGACCGCTACATTACATACATATAATTCAAAGTGTTGTCCTAAACTAGGTTAAACATATATGGACATATATCAAGCCAGGTACAATTGTTTCAGTGCGTATTTGAGCCCAACAAAAATAGCAGGATTATCTACTAGAAGAAAATAGCAGATATTAATCGTTTTGATAGAAGCAAGCATAATCCAGAAACTTTCCCATGAGTGGCTAGTTGCAACTATTCAATCATCCAACATATAGCATCAATTTGACAACAGCCAAAAATATATGCAGTGGGATATTTCACACGGATGCAACTTGGTACGACAAATAGCAAGGATTTGAGACTGATTTTCCCCGGCCTATACAGGAAAGACAAAAAGGTAGAGGGAAAAAATATTCATATGCGGAATGAGGTGTCACATGGATGCGAGTTGGTACCAGGAATGCCATTAAGCAACACAATCAGAGATGGAAATTAATTTTGTACAGTGAACAAGAGTATTCATGCACAATTAACAACGATAGGATCATTGGTTTCAGAAAAGCAAGCATGATAGCCGTCACAAGACTTTTCATGTTTAATGCGCAATTAACAACCATAGTATCATCAGTATTATAGCAAGGGACGCGTAATTTCAAATATAATATAGCCACCTCACATAAATAGATTGTTCCTTTATTCATGACTAGAACATTTTTCAGTACAAAATTTGACCAGAATATGTAGTGTACCGTAGCTATCTATTACTTCATAAGGCACAAGGGCATGGAAAATTTTCATCACGATCAAGAACACGGCCATGACACGAAGGTTATGACACAGAGTACATAGAGGAGATTGGAGGGATAAATCGGAGCTCACCTGAGGGGAATTGTACCCAAGTCCGAGGCACTACCGCCACCGCAGTTGCGGTGGGGCGAACTCCGTGCCGTCGCACGGCTGCAGTGGCCGAGAAGGTAGTCAATGCAGGGGCTACCACCGCGCAAGAGGTGCGTGAGGCAATAGCCAACATGCACTATTGACACCATTAGGCTTTGAACCTGAAAGTATAAATGTTTCGGCATCGCCTATAAGCAGCAAAACAAACTAAAAATGATTCCTACACGTCTACTTCCTATGCACACAGCACAGTTTCATTACGTGAAATAGATTTTCATCTTCCATAGATGCATGGTTTCTCCACTCCTTACACATTAAGGAGGAAGGTAAAAACGAAATTCAGCAAAAACAGACAGAGGAGCACTTGCTACGAAATTGCTCTCAAACATGCAGGTTCCAACAATTGCCATGCATAAGAAACAAACTAGTCAAGCATATCCATTTCCTACGTGTCTACTGCCTATGAACAAAATATATTTGCATCCATCTCATTTCTTACACATTCGACAAGAAAAATGGGGAAAAAATTGCATGAAGGAGGACAAGAGAGACCACATCTCATCAGGGTTGTGGAGGTTGCCGACAGCAGCAGGTCGGAGTAATGGACGGCGACAGGATCTCCCGTGACTGGGAACAGAAAGCAGGGGAACAAACAATTATCTGCAAACAACAATATACATGTGAGCATTATTACTGTCCAACAACGAGGGTGAGCAAAGTGCAACGCAAAATAAGTCGCCTAACAACATACAAAGAGTATCACATACAGATTAGCATGCCGCACCGTCATCTAGTAGTTTAGCTATCACTACAAACTGTTACCATGAACTAATAGATCATCACGTATCTCCAAGGTCGCACTCCAACAGGTTACACAAACTCTAAGTCGTCCTGCGCTGGTCGATTGATCTTCCCTCAAATATATGTATGTACATGTCTCCTAGATAGAGCCGGAGCAAGGCACGGTAGCAGCAGCAACTAGCAACAAATTAGGAACCGATTCATGCTTCTATAGGAGAAATAAATGAACACGACCCGCTGCAGCTACCAAAAATAGATAAAAAGACCGCAAGTAGTGAACCCCCATGCATGCATCTAATGATCGAAAAATAAAATCAACTGATTCCATATCGTATTTGCATTAGTACGCCGAACCGTCGTTGGGTAGTTTAGATATCACTACAGATTTTTTTCCACGAACCAATAAATCGTTGATGTATCTTCAAACTAAATGAATTTTTTTTTCGATGAAAGGTAACCAGTGTTGCTTTCAAAGATAATAAGACTGAGAACAGTAGCATTACAAGCTCAAAAGAATGAACCAGGTCACAAGAAGGAAAAGAGAAAGACAAACTGAAGGGGTTAGCTAAATACAGTGGGTGAAGAACTCCCAGAGCAGCACTGCCCTGCCGTAGCTAGTTTCAGATACATGCCGGCCGAGAGAGCACACCAATTGCATCAGCCAGGCTTGCGGGGTATGTGTGCCAAGCTTCGCAGCATCGACCTCCCAGCAAGAAACTAAATGGTTATGATATGCAGCAAATTAAGTGTAACCTCAAGTACCGCTACAGCAGGGAATCGCTAGGGGACATGCTTACATATCAATTGGATATTCAGTTGAAAAAATAATGAAGCAAATTAAAAATATGGTTTTGCTTGTGTTGGGTCATCAAACTATGTGCGCGTTGCTGGAATGGAAACCAGGGGCATGTGTGAGTGGACGTACATCCGCGTCTTCGTCGAGGTACGTGCAGACGATGCCGCCCCTGCCTGAAGACGTCCTTGCAGAAGGCCCTGGCTTGGTGGGTGGCGCCGAAGAAGGAGCTCTACAGATAAGAGAGGTAGAGATGAACATCTGCCGCAAGAAGCAAGCAGGCAAACGTACCAAAAGGATTAAGGCTGTAGACTAGGGGGGGCGTAGAAGATTCAAGGAGCTGCGCGTAGCATGGGCGACAGCCCGTCGCCCGCAGGCGACTCCTCGTCGCCGCCGCCGCTCCATCGCCTCAGCCTTGGCGCCGTCCCCTTGCCCCTCCTGGAGATCTCCCCACCCCTTCGAGCTCCCTTTCCACCTCCCCCCCCTGCGCCCCGCCCCGCCTCGTCGCCGGGACCCCTCTCCTCCTCCGCTCCCCCAGCTTCTGTCGCTAATGTGCTCGATTGTTCTGCAGGGGACGGTGGGTCCGTCGATGTGAGATCCTCGCTTGCCGCCGCTGCGGATCCGCCCACAACCAGTGCCCTGACCCCTCGCCTGGACAGCTCCGTTGCCATGCAGGTCTCCGCCCCACGGCTGCGGCCATTGGGGGCGCCTCGTTCTTCTCAAGGTACGGCGTTCCTCCTCTTGGTCCTCCGCCGATTTCACACCACCGTGGCTGCTTCAAAAGTTTTTCGCAAACTCTTTGCACCTGGGAGATTCTGGATCACACCGGAGTCCCTTGGGGGAAAAATTCCGAACGGATTCGTTGTTAAAAATGCGCTGAATTTTTGTTTCACGGTCTCCCCCGATTCGTTCTCCGTCTGCCAGCTTTCGCCTCTGGTTTTCACTTCGGCGGCGGCCTCCATGGCAGTTGCGAAGCTGATCCTCAAGAAGCAATCGTTTGGCATCGGACATTTTCGCTTCCGCCTCCATGCCTCTCGCGCTGACGCGTTTCTTGCTGCCAAGGAACTGGATAGTTCCCTTGTCCTCTCCGCCCAGCTCGCTGGGGCCCGCTGCCACCAAGCATCCCCCGTGACCGGCACGGTTGACACCGCTTTGACCGGTACCTCCTGCGTGCTGCCGATAGCGAGACCAACTCCCAATGTTCCGTGCCCCACCTCCCCTCCCTGCGGACCCGTGATTGAACGTGACCTCACCGCTGACCACGCGCCTGCCCCCAACTTCAACGCCTTCGCGAGATCCCTCGCCTCCGCATCTGAAGCTGACCCTGGCTCGCCCGACAGGGCCTCGGGCACTGCTTCGCGGTTGCTGAGCTCGCGCGTCAACACACCCTTGTCCGCTGCACTTCTTCCTCCCCCACCTTTTTCCCCTTCGCCATGCCCTGACACCTTTTCTGCTCCCGCCGCGCATGGTCTAGACCCCTCGCGGCGCGCCGAGCTACTCCATCCTCCTGTCCCATCGCCGCGCCGGGCAGAGGGCTCCATGCCCATGCGGCCGCTATCCTACTTAGAGACGGCTCGCCTCCACCCTCCTCCACACCAACTTCGGAAACACAGCTTCGTCTTCCACCCGGGCTCTCGGAAAAAACGGTGCTTCCGCTGCCTTGGAGCTAGTCATCCGGTGAAGGACTGCCGCGACCCGATTCGCTGCTTCTGCGGGCGATTCGGCCACCGGAGCCCGGGATGTAAGCTTCCTCCCCTCTGTTTTCTTCCGTCTCGGTCGGCTGCTTTGCTTCCTCAGTATAACGAGCCTCCGCCTCATACTGTCTCTGCTCCTTCCTCGCCCAGGCTGTCGGACGCTCTCCGCCGTCGTGGGGCGCGCTCACGTTCTCCTTCCCCGGATGTGCCTCGCACTCCTAGGGAGGAGTGGCTCGCTAGGTGGAGGAGCGGGATACCCCGGGGGAGCGGCCCCCCGTTGTTCTTCAGGCCTCCTACCCCATACCCTCGCGGCCCCGTGCAGGTGTCCAGCGCGTCCCCGGCTTCCGCGCCTTCGGCTGTGCTGGGAGGTGCCTCCGGGCTTGGGGGCGGGCAGGCGTTTGCTTCCACGACCTCGCGCCCTTTGCTGGCGGAGTGCTACATGCCCATGCTCGGGGACGTGTCCCTGAGCAGGCGGTTCGCCTTCGCCCTACTCGACCCACCTTCCGCGTCCCCGGGGTTCCTTCTGCGTCGCGCCTTCGAAGCCCACGGTGGAAATCCGCCTATCGGACTTGCGGCATCTCACTACGGGGCGATGATGGTGGTGTTCCCCTCTGAGGCGGTCCGGGAGGAGGTGATGCGCCTGTTTCCGCTGTCGTTCATGGGCCATGACATCACCCTCGAGCGGCCCGAGAACGCGGAGAACAGGGTGCGGTGGTCCTCTGCCTGCTTCGCCCAAATCTCCGCCTTCGGCTTCCCTCTTGAGCACTGGACGGAGAGCGGGATCCGTACCGCGTTCCGCCCCTTGGGCAGTGTTTGCTGCATAGACCCTTTATGCCTCAACGACCTCGACTTCTCCGCTGTGCGCCTGGTGCTCCACCTCGACGCCGAGCGCGAGCTCCCCTCGTCGATCCTTCTGCGCGACTTCGAGGGTGAAACTTCTTCGCTCGTCTCCATCGAGGTGGTCCGCTCCTGGTCCGCGGCCGGCCCCTTCTCCCACACCGGCCACTACAACGGGGGTGGAGGTGATACTCCACGTCGCGGTGTAGGGCGCCGCCCCGAGCAGCCGTTCCAGAGCGGCCTCGACGACATCGACTCGTCCTCGCCCGGCGGGGACCGCTCGGACTCCTTCTCTTCCCCGGCGGACTCGGTTGGCGAGGTTGCCCCCGTCCCGGACTCATCTCCGCTGGCGCTCTGGTCCCGGGTGGTCGCGCGCCGCTCGGCCACTTTAGCCACGGAGATGGGCTCCTCCGATGGGCCCATTGCCGCTGCATCTGCGACTGATGCCTGGGACCATGTCCTGGCGCGCAGGCTTGCTGCTGAATTTCCCGAGGAGGGGCTTGGTGAAGATGAGGTAACGCCGATCGCCTGCTCCGGCTCGTGTTCTGTCTCGTCCCACTCCTCCGTCTGCCTGCCCGCTAATGATCCTCCAACTCTTTTGATTCAGTGGTATGACTCCTTGGCTGCTCCTGTCGCCAACCCTACCTCCCTCGTTCACGCCACGGATGGCGCTGCTCCTGAGGCTTCTCCCGCCCGTGCGGAGTTCTCGGTCCAGGATGACATCCATGAGAACGCGGCCCGCAAGCTGAAGGTCCACGACAAACGCGCTGCCGACTCCGCGTTCAAGGCTCGCCGGAGCGCGCGCCTGGCCTCGAAGGAGCCTCCCATGTTCTGCGACATGCTCTCCCGCGCTCAGGCCGTCAAGGCGGCCCGCTTCAACACCTCCAGGGGGTCGCCCCGTCTTCGGGCCGCCATGGCGCGTCTTTGCCTTGAGGATGGTGTCCCGGCTGCCATCCCGCTCGCTGACCTGCAGGCTCTTGGCGATCCTTGCGGTGTCGACGCCGCTGCCCTCGCCTCGGAGGGGCCGGTGCCTGCATCTGAGCCATGATCCACCTCAGTTCCCGGGAGGTTCCCGTCCGTGCGCCGCCACTCACCGTGGCGGTTGTCGGAACCGGCCCGTCTGACCGCGCGAGGGGAACTCGTCTGTTTGAGTTCCGCTTTTTTTGTTTTCTATTTTGTTGCTTTCCGCGAGATGGCGCTAGGCCTACTCCCAGCTTCCCTTCGTTTCGTGGTGCTGTAAACGCTGATCATGCAAACACGAACACTTCTATTTGAGTCATGGAACCTCCGGGGTCTCGGTGACAACGATAAGTGCAATGTGGTGCTTGCTGATCTATCTTCTGTCTGCCCCCATATCATGGCGATCCAGGAAACGAAACTCGAGACTACCTCTGTAGCCAAAGCGGCATCCTTCCTCCCTCCCCCCCTCCGTACCTTCCTGTCGGTTGACGCTGCTGGCTCGGCAGGTGGTATCCTTTCTGCCTCGGACGCCCGCCTCTTTTCCTGCGAATCCTCCTTCGCTAACAGACATGCCCTCTCCGTCGATCTTTCCATCTCCTATAACGCCGCTAGTTTTAGGTTTACAAATGTCTACGCTCCTTGCGCCCACTCGGACAAAATGGAGTTCCTCCTTTCTCTCCGCAACCACGAACCGGACGATGCTGTCCCGTGGCTGGTTTGTGGTGATTTCAACCTCTGTCGCTCCCCCGACGACCGTAGCAACGATAACCTGAACCTTGTCGAGGCGACTGCCTTTAACGAATTTATCAACGACATGGCTCTGATCGATCTCCCCCTTCGAGACCGCCGTTACACTTGGTCCAACTGCCGCGCAGTTCCGACAATGATTCGTCTAGACCGGGTGCTGATAAACAACGCTTGGAATACTATGTTTCCCTCAACCTCCCTATCCTCCCTAACTCGGGACACCTCCGACCATGTTCCCATTCTTGCCTCCGTCTCGTCCTCTATCCCACGCTCCCCCATCTTTCGCTACGATAAATCTTGGGGGTTACACACGGCTTTCCGGGCTTCGATTGCTAACACTTGGCCTACCACCTTTCGTGTAGACGCTACTGCTCGCTTGGTGGCTCGTCTCCGCAGATGCCGGGGCTGCTGCAAGTCCTGGACTAGGAGATGTACACCTTTCTCCCAACGGGAAACAGACTCTCGGGTTGTCATCGATCTTCTCGACTTCATCGAAGAACATAGGCCCCTGTCAAGACTTGAGTCCCGCCTCCGTGCGCTTACTACTGTCACCCTACACCTCTCCATCAAAGAGCGGGCTGTCTACTGGCGTGCCCGGGCGAAAACCCGCTTCGCGCTTGAGGGGGATGAAAACACTTCCTACTTCCATGCTTTGGCAACATGTCGGAAACGGCGCAACTCTATTCCGGTCCTCGACTATGATGGTCAGACCTTTTTTGACCACGAAAATAAAGCTACTGCTCTTAACGACTTCTTCCGATCCCTTCTCGGATCCCAGTCTCGTTGTTCCTGGAATTTTGATTTGCATGAGCTCTACCCCCACCATGCCAACCTCTCTGCTTCCCTCACGGCGCCCTTCTCCACGAGCGAATTAACTCAAGCCCTAGCTAAGATGAACCAGGACTCAAGCCCAGGTCCTGATGGGTTCGGGCCAGGATTTTACTCGACATTCTGGGCTACACTTCGCCCTGATGTCGAAGAGGTCCTTGCCAGCTTTCACTCGCGCTCTGCTGATCTATCTCGAATCAACAGGGCCTTCCTTGTCCTCCTCCCAAAGCATGAGGCTGCTCGTTCCCCCTCTGACTTTAGACCTATCTCTCTTCAGAACTGTATGGTTAAGATTATCACTAAGGCTCTCACCACACGACTCCAGTCCTCCATTCATGCTCTTGTGGACCCCGACCAAACCGGCTTCCTCTCTGGTCGCCGTATCTCGGAAAATATTGTTTACGCAGCCGACCTTATCCGTACTTGCCACCTTAGAAAAAAATCTACCACTGTTTTTAAAATTGACTTTCGCAAGGCTTTTGACTCTGTTAACTGGTTAAGCCTGCTTTCCATCCTCCGTGCTCGCGGCTTTCCCAATTTGTGGTGTGACTGGATGATGGACCTCCTCTCCTCTGGACACACTGCCGTCGTTCTTAATGGTATCCCGGGTTCCTGGATTAGATGTAAACAAGGTCTACGCCAAGGTGACCCCCTCTCTCCGTACCTCTTTATCATCGTTGCTGACGTCCTGCAGCGACTCGTCCGACACGCCCACTCGGCTGGATCTATCTCCCACCCCATAGATGTAGCTTCCCCTCCTGCTATTCTGCAATATGCCGATGACACGCTCATTGTGTGCAAAGGTGATGTGGGATCTGCCCGGTCTCTTCGTAAAATCCTTGACGACTTTGCCGCCGCCACGGGTCTTGGCATCAACTTTCACAAATCTTGTTTCGTTCCCATGCACATCGACGACTCTGGGACCGCCTTGATTGCGTCCGTGCTGGGGTGCCCCATCTCGAGCTTCCCTCAACCGTACCTTGGCCTTCCTCTCTCTCCAACAAAACTCCCCATCTCGGCCTACACCTCGCTCATCTCTTCGTTTGATCGTCGTCTTTCTGGGTGGAGCGCTATGCTCCTCTCTTCCGGTGGGAGACTTGTGCTTTGTAACGCTATTTTAAATAATCTTGCAACTTATTTCATGTGTTCCTTTATTTTGCCGCGTGGTGTGATTGAGGCGATTGACAAGAGGCGCCGTTCCTTTTTTTGGACAGGCAAAGACTCCTGTTCTGGGGCTCGGTGTTTAATGGCTTGGGATAAAGTGTGCAGGTCTAAGCAGGTTGGCGGCTTCGGCTTGCGGGATCTCCATCGGCAAAACATCGTTCTCCTGATGAACTTCGTCCATAAGCTTCATCAGCAGGAGGAGCTCCCGTGGAAGACATGGTTCCGGCGTTCGTATAACCGGGACTTGGGCGATACCTCTACCACACCCTCCTTCATCGAATCCATCCTACACCTCTGCCTCCCAGTCTATAGGAACATTACTCGTGTCACCGTCCACAGTGGTGAGTTCACCTCCTTCTGGTTCGATCACTGGCACGTGGAGGGGAGACTCGCGTTCCACTACCCTGCCATTTTCTCCCATTGCCTACGCCCTAACATTACGGTGGCGACGACAGTTACCGGGGGGCTCACCTTCCGCCCTCGCCTCTCCTCGGCTGCGGCGGCTGAGCTCACCACTCTCCTGAGTATCATCCAGGCTACTTCCCTCGACGGTGGGGAGGACGCGCGCCATCTTGCGTCCACTCAGGCGAGGGACAGATGATAAGAAACCAGCGGATGGAGTGGAGGCCCCCTTGCTCCTCGACCAATTTACCTTCCTCTTGCAAAGTGAAAAAAAAAATCGATTTTGAAATCAGATTGAGAGGATGTGGAGAAGAGGATTCAGATGTGGGAAAACAACAAAATACCTTGAGCGTTCCCCTGAAGACGGGCTTCCGAGTGTGGGCGAGGGGCCGCAACGGCGGCGCCTTGCTATCTGGCCCTTGCAGGTCCGGCGGGATCGCGAAAGCCGCCGTCCTCGGCTCTGCATCCTGGTTGGTCCGCGGCTGGATCAAAGGGGCGGAGTAGAGATGAGGAAGGCGGGGGGGGGGGGGGGGGGGGGCGGTGGATCCGGTGAGCGGCGGCGAGAAGGGGAAAGGGGATCGAGCTGCGGCGAGACAGAAAAAGGGGATGGAGCTACGGCGGCGCAGCGAGAGGGAATCGAGAAGTGAGGCTGGAGGGAGAATGAATGGGGAACGAGCCGTGATGTTTGACCTGCAAACGAGCGGTGGGGTTGGAGAGAGAAAGAATGGGGACGGAGGAGATACGTCGCGCGTCGGGAGCTTCGTTTCGGGGCGTTGGATCGGTTTTGTTTCTTCGTTTCGGGGCGTTGGATGGGCTGTGATCCGCGTGGAGGCTGGTTCTGTCGTCTCATTGGCGATCGATCCGATTTATCCCCTCGTTTCCCACCACGTAATAAAAGAAGAATAAATGATCCCACTTTAATTCGATTGACATGCATGCACAGGTTTACAAGGAAACAAGTTTGACATTAACGTGGCAGCTAGTCTACACGGCGTGAACGAGTACACGGCCGGCGGCAAGCGCACCTGAAGGGGAAGCATCCGACGGAGTAGTCTCGGTGTCGCAACATAAGTTATCGTCGGTACCATCGGCCGGAATCAACACAATCACCTTCACCAACGCCTACCTTTCGGTCGTTGCACATCACAACTCGACACCACGCTCCCCGTCGAGAGACACAAAGGACGGTTCTGCGAGAACTTAGTTTCTGCCTTCCCACTACAACATGGTTGATCTCTGACACCAAAATTAACAAACAATTGAGACGGTCTCGGCGTCGGGGGAGGGAAAGAAACCCCTACCTAAGTTGTGTTGATGGTAGAGTGAAGTCCAAGCCGGCAAATGCCAATTACAAGCAAGCCCTAATTATGAGCCGGTTGTCCCAGACGATGAAACGGCGCACGGGGATGCAGGCATGCATAGATGCTCTTCCATCAGCTCATCGGCACACGACCAATGCCACTCATGCTCTAGCTAGTGTTGGAACCTTTAATTCCCCTAAAGATCAGCGCATCTCTTTCATTTAATTTCCTCCTTCCTAACCGCATATCAATTAATTCTCTCTTTGCTAACCGGATGTGCATGCATACCATTTCTTCCTTGTGGTTGGTTAGAAATTAATCCCATTAACAACTTAATTGCTCTATGCCGAGAGAGAGTTTTAAATGTCACCGTTGTAAATGTGACATAACTATTAATTTATGCCATGCTCTTTCGATTTTTACTTTCCTACTATTAAACATGTGGTGCTCTTTCGATTTTTATTTTCCTATTGTTAAACATGTGGTATGGATCTTTCGGAGTATTAAAAAAAGAATAGGGAAATCCCCCCCCCCCACGTAGCCTCCTCTCTGGACCTCGCCGCCACCCACCTCCGTCCTCGCCGTCCCCGGAGGCAGCCACCAGTTCGTGCGATGCCGATGACAAGGGCGGCGCGGATCTGCCGCTCGCGATTCCCTGTTGCAGCTCAGAGGAGGCGGATGTCCCTGGGACTTACGCCTCTCCCTCGTCGTTTTCGACCTCTTCTCATCGCGTTCCCACCCCCCGGATGCCCTCGCCGTCCAGTGCCTCGACGACCTGCATAATTTCTTGCATCCCTCGGTCTCCGCGCAACAGCGGCGTGCTAGCGCCGGCCAGCACGGTTCCTCGCATCCCTGTTGCTTCGGTGGTTGCCCCGTTCTCTCCACTGGACGGAAGGCACGATGGCATGGCTGAGTGATTGTGTTGCTCCTCTACCGGCGGCGGCGTGATGCCCTGGGCCGTTCTGGGTCTCGGATTGGCCCGGCGGGCCACATCTTCCATGCTGATGGGCTGGTGCTCCCTCCCATGCGCTCCTCCCACGTGGTGTTGGTCGATTTGGTACTCTGCGTCGCGGCGGTCCAGCCGTCGATCCCGGCCTGGAGCATCGTCGATTGTTCAATGGTGATCACCGAGTGTGGCAACGGCTGGGACTACCTCCCTTCCTCCCTATGGGCCCTCTGCTCCACTCCCATTGTGTTGCAGGGGCGACGTCCCGATGCGACACGACAAGCACTGTTGGGCAAGCCTTCGGACATCGGCATATGCGTGGTGTCGTGCTCCTCCCTGGAACGGTCCTCTCAACGGGATGTTCTTCCGTCGGTGCTCCGGGAGAAATCATTGATCCATCCCTTCTCAGATCAAGCGGTGTCGACGCCTCAGTGTTGTTTTTTCTCCTTTGTGGCATTGCCTTGGAGCAAGTCCTACATCAGACGGCTCTACCCCTCGTCTCCCCACTAGACCTTTGGCTTGTATCCGTCTGAGATAGGGCAGTGGTCATGGTGGCCTAGCCCGAGCTTCATGGATGTCCTGGGGCAGCCTCGGCATGTGTTTCTCTTCGACCACAGAGTCGGCACGCCGGTTTGTTGCCCTAGTATTGGCTATCTAACGACCTTTGATTGCGGTTGGTATCGACGGTGCACCACACTTTGGCTATTTGACGCCATGTCTCGGCTATCCGATGCCCTTCGACACCGGTGTCGTCGCACAGACTCATCTACCCGTGCCCTTCGACCGTGCCAGAGATGTCTCTCGGTGTGCTCTTATTTTGGTTTTCACGTATTCTACTTCCTAACCTCTCTGGTGGTTGGCTTGGTGTTGGCCTCTTGAGGGTTTCGGCTGGCTACTTTGCCACATATTTCTCTTTTTCTTTAGCCGGTATTGAATTTTAAATATTTTATACGACGAGAAGTCACTTATCAAAAGTTATTTAAGTTTAATGTCGCCCACAACAACGAGAATACATGCCAATATTAGTAAAAATCCTATTTGAGTATTCAAATAATATTTTGGCATGAGTCCTATTTGATTATTTATTCTTTTTATTCTATCTAGCGGCCTATGCATGCAATTAGGTTAGAGCGACATAACACACTATATAGGGTTTCTACCGGATACCATTGGACACATGGAGCACGTGCATGGAAAATAGGTTCTTAGTATAGTTGCTAGAAAAATTCTGCACGTGCATGTATCGTAAAACGGCCAGGTCCGGAAAATTCAACCTAAATGTCATGTTTTTGCTGGAGATTTCATACCCCTCCAGAATTGCCTAGATATAAACTCGTATGTGAAATTTAGGCTCACAAAATAGAAATTTATCATGAAATCTTCATACACCTAGGTATCATAGTATGTTGCTATGATTACGTGAAGGCGCATACGATGATGATAGATAGATAGTAAGTATTATTTCGTGCATAAAATAGTAAACGCAACAACGAGATGACACATGAAATCAAAGTCGTCAATATCTAACGACTAGGATAAAAACAAGGAATTGCAACTACGAAAAAACACATGAAATATCTCCTATATCATCAAATAATTAAGGTCATGAGAAATTATCCACATCGTCCAAGTATAGATGAATGTCCCTGGCGGCGGGGTTAGTACGGTGCTGGTAGATAGGGAGTGAGGTGGCGCAGCGAAGGCTATAGGCCATTGACCTATGAAATCTACATTGCTTAGAGCATCTCCAATGGCTCCTCTAAATTTGGTCCTCTATATCTTCATATAGAGCATCATCTAAAAAAAAAATCCTTTTTAGAGGTTCCTGGTTTTTTAGTGGAATGTCTATATTCAGGATGTTTATACTCTCATATTTATTAATAATATCTTATAAATACCGTTCAACAATTTTTTTGGCTCTAAAAAATATTTTGTTGGATTTGAAAATGGAATACACGTAAAAAGCTAGCTACAAAGTACCAAAGACCAATCGAGCTAATTGTTGGATTTCCTAACTATTCACCGCACGTCGGTCTGAATACATGTAAAGAAAAGCTAGCTACAAGGTACCACACCAATCGATCAGATCGGGGCTCCCTCAGGGAAAAAAGAGAGAGAGACAGAACCTCAACTACCGCGGGGCGGACGGCCACGACGGCTTCAGCCACTCGCCCAACTACCTCACCACGCTGCCAAGCACCATCAGTTGGGATAGAGAATCCTCGATTCGTCTTCCAGCCCTAGAGGACGCGTACTGGATGGAGAGGTCCTCTAAATTTTGGACACTCCTTTGGACGAGCCACTGGAAGCGTTTTTTTCGGCGCAGGGTCCTCTATTTGGATGTAGACGTACATTTAGAGAAGCCACTGGAGATGCTCTTAGCTTTATTATTTATGGTAGGATATAGCTTCCTATCATTTCATGTGTTCTTGCATTATCAAATGGTATTATTTTATAATCTCAAAAAAATGGTATTATTTTATGGTAGCAGACGATTATTGTCTGTCATTTATGTATCATTTCGTTATCACATGTCATTATTTTATGCTAAGCGATACCTATTGTCCATCATTCTACTGACGCTCGAAAGCTCTGACAGTTTTGTTAATAAGAGTCATTTTATAGGATGAACATCCAAGATAATAACTTGTTTCCACCACTAGTGATATGAAGGTGTGCTATTCCAAAGCACCATAAGAAGTGGATAGACATTTTCTAATGTCTTTTTTAAACCCAACCAAGAAGAAGTCCACGTAGGACCGAGGACTTGTCGTGGTTGTATAGCAAATAAAATTCACTTTTGTGCTAATTGAGTTGGGCCAGTCGAGCGGGGCGACGCTGACGGGGAAGAGCATGCTAGGAAGCCGACCTTGAAGCATTGTGTAACGGTCGACATGTCCTCGTCGTCGTGTGGAGGAGTTGCACTTTTCTGGTGCAATCATTGGATTTTTCTTGGCACCGCCGTGATGCCATATCCGAGAGTTTTGGTGATGTGCTATTATGCGCAAGCGGACAGGAATTTGCAGTGGGCCTTTGGATAAGGGTCTGTCTAGCCCCGATGGCATTGACCGTATGAGAGGATCGAGGCGACGATAGCCGGTGGCTAAGACTACTCATAGTGGGGAGTATCATATATTAGTATCATGCATATGATACTAGTATATGATACTACCCCTCTAATGCATAGTATCATGTAGCAGTATCATAGCAACATAATATTTATTGCTTTGTAGAATCCCAATATAAATATGTGTACAAGATTTAGTTGTTAATAAAATATCTAATTTTATGTGCTATGATACCGTAACATAGGTAGATACCACTATCATCACTTTCTTCATTAATTGTTGTGTCACATCAGATTTTTGCCAACATGTCATGCATGATACTAGTTATGATACCTCCACTATGGCTAGTCTAAGTTGCATAGCTCTGGTGCCCGTGAGTGGATGTTGCTCATGACGGAAGGGAGAGGTCTCTGTGGCGTGCAGTTGTACTAGCTAAATACCCATTCTTTGTTACAGATTACAGAGATAAATTGATTTTGAATCATACATTCATTGGGAACAAATTGTTTAGTGGACACATCAATCTATTTTGTCATGACACATAGTTTTTGTTTGAATTAAGGTAAAATCTTTACCACTCAATATCCCTATAACATCCAACGGACGATGAAAGTTTATTTCCCTTGCATTGTCACGGAACAAAATAGGCACATTGACCAAACAATAGTTCAAGTTAAAAAAAATGTGTCAAATGGACATAATTTGCATGTATATGGCAGCAACTACCAACTCTCTCATTTATTTCCTCGCTAGTCGTAATGTCTCCGTGGAGACCCTCTTACAATAAGATAAGTACGCCGATCTTGTCTCTTCATCACGTTGCTTCAAAATAGTCATCTTACCTTGCCATCGCTTGCGCAACATTCGAACTCTATGAAACAAACATATATGAAATGCTCCCTATATAATGGGAGGGGGGGGGGGGAGATCGAGTTACAATATACATATGTTATACAAATAAAATAATACACACCTACAACGAGAGATACCCTGTGGAGACTCCCCCACTAACAATACCTTGCCCGAGTTTATCCCGCCTACCGCCTCGTCATTTCGAGGTTTTCCTTTGTCCTTCACCTGCAACATAGATACTTTAATATATATCGTTGTTTTACGATAGGAGACACTGGATTCTTTTCAATAAAATAAGGAGTATATATTTTTGTGTAAATCCCATAATATTCGTTAGTAGTCATGAGTAAATCTTGACATAATATAGCATTAGTACTACCTCCGTTCGTGAAAACAAGACACCTAAATTTTCTTTGAAGTAAAACGGTGCAAAGGTTGACCAATTATTTAGAAAAAACTATCAAAAATTATAATATCCTGTAGATGTACTATGAAAATATATTTCATTATGTATCTAATAAGACTAGTTTGACATTTGTAGAGGTTGATAGTGTTCCCTAAATGTTTGGTCAAACATCACATAGTTTGACTTTAACCAAATTTATATGTCTTATTTTAAGGAACGGAGGTAGTAAGTGGTTAGCTAGTAGAGGTCCCGAGGGCGACTCGGGAGATGCTTAACCTAGTCATTGATAACCCCTCCTCCTTTGTACCCCGCTGTCACAAGAGCGAGATTAGGTGGGCAAGCCGTTGAGGCCCTTCTGGACAAAAGCCAAAGGGCTCTCTTATGGAAAAACGCATGGAAGATTCAGAGGGGATGACATTGTGGTAGAGCAAGTGACCCATCACTATGTCTAGCATGACCAGCCCCCTTGCTACAGACGGTTGTCGGTCGTAGCCTTAGAAGTATGATGATCTATCTAAGACGTTTCTAGTGCGCGCCGATTACTCTTTTGTGAAAAGGCAGATGATGGTGGCGATGTATGGGAGCGCGGGTAGGTTCCCGGTGATTGGTTTGATGAGGTACATCCGGACGTGGTCGTCGGTCATGATGACGGAGGAGGAGATCTGTAGCTAATACTTACTCCCTTCGTCCTGGTGTATAGGGCACAAAACGAAAATCTCTGGGACCAAGGTAATTCTCAATTGGGCCACATTTCTCTCCCAGCGCGTTAATGAGCCTTGAGTAGACGGATTGATTTGTACCTAATTTAGTCAGACTGTTATGTTAACAAACCGCCGCATCCAATTAACAGATCCGAAAATTAATGCATGCATCCTGTCATAACCACGCATGAGAAGGAGCCATGCATGCGGCATTGACCCACCGAAAATGGTTCTGTTTCACATGCATGCAACGGGGTGATAAGGTGTGGAGGAGAGAAAAGTTCGAAAGGGAAGGGAGGGAAAACGCTTGGAGAGAGAGAGAGATTAACCCGGCCTAATTAATACCATTTATAACTAATTGTGCCTAGGGAGAGAGAGTACCGGGACAACCTGGTTTTCGTTTTGTTCCCTATACACCAAGACGGAGTGAGTATTCGTTGTTGATACGACGTCATCTACCTAGATAGCACCCAAGATGCATGGCAATTAATATAGTCCAAGTTTGTTAATTAAGATCCATGCACGAGTGCGTTTGCATTTGTACCTAGCTAGATGTTGCTGGCTACATCAGCACAATTCAAATCATTCATACCCCCTATGATCCTTAAGGCCGCGATAATTAAATCAGATCGGAGGGAGTACTATTATTTCATATGCACTTTAATTATTTTGTTTTATTTTCTTACCTTTTGTGATTCTATACTACTCCCTCCGTATCGAAATGTAAGATGTTTTAGCATTTCTTAGACAAAACGAATTTAGACATGTTTTAGTGTAAGATACATATGAATCTATACACTAAAGCATGTCTAGATACGTTTTGTCTAGAAAATGCTAAAACATCTTATATTGTGGTACGGAGGGAGTACTATTTTCTTACTATTCATACCCCCTATGATCCTTAAGGCCGCTAATAGCTCTGTTCCGTGACAAGGCAACTAATGCGTGACAAACCCTTTCCTACCATCTCCTCCATCGCATTAATGAGCCTTGAGTAGACCGATTGATTTGTACCTAATTTAGTCAGACTGTTGTTTAACAAACCGCCGCATCCAATTAACAGATCCGAAAATTAATGCATGCATCCTCCCATAACCACGCATGAGAAGGAGCCATGCATGCGGGATTGACCCACCGAAAATGGTTCTGTTTCACATGCATGCAACGGGTTGATAAGGTGTGGAGGAGAGCAAAGTTCGAAAGGGAAGGGAGAGAAAACGCTTGAAGAAAGAGAGATTAACCCGGCCTAATTAATACCATTTAAAACTAATTGTGCCTAGGGAGAGAGGGTACCAGGACAACCTGGAGGAGACCATTATTGTTGTTGTTGATACGACGTCATCTACCTAGATAGCACCCAAGATGCATGGCAAATAATATAGTCCAAGTTTGTTAATTAAGATCCATGCACGAGTGCGTTTGCATTTTTACCTAGCTAGATGCTGTTGGCTACATCAGCACAATTCAAATCATTCATACCCCCTATGCTCCTTAAGGTCGCGATAATTAAATCACATCGGAGGGAGTACTATTATTTCATATGCACTTTAATTATTTTGTTTTTTTTTCTTACCGTTTGTGATTCTATACTACTATTAAAAGAGCAAACATTTTATTTCTTAAAGTCACCCCATCATGTGTATCCAGCCTAATATGTACGACCATATCTTTCCACCTCAGCGGATCTAACGGCTTACATTAATCTAAAATAGGAGGGACGCGTGCACTTAGCAATTACCATCGGCAAACGATACTCTGCCTTGGCGGACGAAAGTTTCCACCGCAGGCGCAGTCCGTCCGGATGGAAAGTATTGTACCCGGATTAAATCCCACCTGAATTGCGTTGACGAGTTGTAAATGCCGCTAATAACTCATGTATACTTGCATGGAACCCTTTCCTACCACCCCCTCCGGCCCCGCCGTACTTCTAGAGCCGCAATAAGGAACCAATGAAGAGATGCGTGAGCTGGCCGCCGCATATCAAGGCATGAGCGACGTGCAAAAAAGGCGGCGATGGCGCCATTCGTGCCTCTCGCTACCGCAATTAGCACCCAATGTATCCGCGAGCCGCCGCCCATTGATTGGCGTCACGAAGACCACCACTAGCGGATGCAGAACCGAGAACCGCGAGTTGGAGGATCGTCTCCAACTTGTTCCGCTGATGCGCCCCTCCAATCCCCACTTTCAGTTTTTTGGGAATATGACCTAGAGACAATCATGTATGATGTAATTCTCAATGCATTCATAAAGTTATTAAGTTGTCCTTGTTTTGAACATGTGATATATATCATTGAATATGTGATTCAATTGTAGAACTATGTATTCATGTTGTTCTTACTAAATTGTCGTTGGTCATTAAGATTGTGCTGAACACACAACCTAGATTAATGTGAGTGTTGGCTGATGACTCAATTTCACTTGTCATGGGCATGGCGATGCCATTCCAACATTCACAGAGTCGGCTAAAGATTTTAGCAAGTCGGACTGACCCATATTGAGATGCAACGAGTAATTCGTTATTTGCATGTCTTAATCAATGTAATCCTTAGACCTGAGATATTCGCACAATCCGAGTTATGGATCACCGACTTAGGTTCTGTCAAACTCTGTTCCGTGACAAGGCAATTATATAGGCAGAGTTCGGGTCAAATGAGAAGCAAGCTGTGTGATATGGCTAATCAAGATGGAATTTCCCCTCCAACTGGAGAGATATTCTCTGGGGCATCTCGAGTGATATGATTCCGGAATCATGTCCATGCGCGATTCGACTAAGTGTTAACCAATTCGACTGACTAAGAGTTAGTCAGATGATCATATACCATAGACCGAGAAGAGTGTTGAGCCATTTAAGGGATGACGATAATTCGCCTATAGTTCGACAAGGTATATCGTGAGGAAAAATGGACTCAGATAAAAGTCACATTGAAAGGGATGACGATAATTCGCCTATATTCTCAATGGTTTGTCGTTTTGAAGACCATAACTTACTAAAAGACTGCTAAAATCTTGACTTCTGTCATGCTGATCCATCACCCTGCAAGCTTTTCCTGACATCTAAGAAAAAAAATGTTTACATGAACCAACTGGGCATCTCACAGGAACTCGTAAACAGTTTAGAGCAGAAGCTCCCATTGTACCAGGTTCATACTACTTTTAACAGAAATAATTCAACAAAAGTGGATAAGTCCGTAGCACCGCCATAAATATTCAGCAAAACATGTAGCCTATACTAAGGGAGACGGGAGAGTAGCCCAAATTTAAACAAAATGGAGACAGGCGATGCCATCTCTTATTACAACTAGAATTATATGATAGTCATACGATAAATAACCCGCTTAAAACATCCCAGAGCCGCGATAAACAGAGCATTTCACAGATGGATTTGCCTCGAAGATGCTGAGCATTTCCTTGTATCCTCTATTACTTCGAGAAAGCTTACGGGATAACTTCACGGTCATTCTTTTCATCAGAGTTGCGCATCTGAACATTAATTTCAAAAAATCAACTTCATGTTCAGTGCCCTCAAAACCACCTATTTTTATTTCTTCAAGAGACGTCAGCGGGATAGTTTGACTTCTCCAGTTTGAGGATTCACCACAAAGACAATCCGGCGGGCATGCTTGTGTTCTCTGAAACAAATGTAAGTGTTGTTGAGTATGAGTTCCCGAAAACCTACTCATAAGGGAGTATCAACTTATACAGCCATCTGAAGAATATATAAAAACATGACTCTAAAATAAAAACCAAGATTGAAGAATTACCCCTGGGCACTGCATGATCACCTCAAGCCTAAGTATAGTGGTAAAAATCCCAAGTAGACTCAACATCATTGCTCCAAAAACATGTCCATCTGATACCAAATATATCTCCAGAACAGAAAATTCAGGAAGCGGTGCTATCCGTTGGAACAAGTCACTGTCCGCAACAATGTACTCATCTGATACCTAAGTATAGAAGTTCCATGAAAAGGAAATAATTCAAAACAACTCATACTACCATTAAAGAAATTTGGCAATTTGAAACAGAAGTAATTGAATGTGTGGTTTGTGATGCAAGGTTAACGACCTATGATGCATTACTTCGGCAGACATGACTGGAAGAAAGGCCTAACATGAGCATAGGGAAGCTACATCGATCTGTTCCCCCCACTACCTCAAGACTGCATATTCTCAATGGGTTGTCGTTTTGAAGACCATGACTTACCAAAGACTGCTAAAATTTTGACTTTGTTCATGCTGATCCATCACCCTGCAAGATTTTCCTGACATCAGCGGTATTGTTATTTTTTTCAGATAGGAGTACTGCCGTTCAAACATGGTCAAACTGGTTGGCCAAATTAGAATGCCTCTAAACTCTTTTGCACAATTTGAAAACAAATGCCACTATTGTTCAGCCCTTATGACCATTGAGTCAAAACACCTGAAATGTGATGCAACAACAATTACTATGATGTGTGGTGGGGAATCTGGGATAGATCAGGTGACACCCCATAGGTGAGCAGGTAGAATTATGAACCTGACCCAAAATGTAAGTCCAAGTATTTCATGTATTAAGACAATCTATCATGAAGGCCAAACCACAAGGTAAATTGAGCAGTAGGGAAGACGCACTGGACAACAACACTAAACTTCTTCACCACTTCCCATTGTTTGGTTCTTTCTTAGTTGTATATAGAGTAGCTTAGCCGTAGACTTAAAAAAACTACAATACTACTTTCTATCACGCTTTACTAAACGAATTTTATATACTTATTAGATACGAAGTTGCAATACTCGCCTCCGTTAGGCACTTGAGGTCCACGTTAGCATACCATCTATTCAGAAATGATAGTCATGTGATATTAACTAAGACAATCTAGCAAGAACAAAGACTATAAGGTAAGGGTAAATTGAGCAGGAAAGAAGACACACCGGAAAATCCATCTCCAACGATAGGACGTAGGAACTCTCCTCCGTCCGTACATCCATGCCGCGCACACACCATATCTCAGCAAACCACATTGTATACCGTCCAAACTTGCACTCCCACGAGAGGTCTTCCACCATGGGCGTTGAGAAGAACAAATTGAAGTCACTGCTCATGTAGCCTCGCAACGTGAACTGCTTAAGCTTGGGAGCCACGATATCAATGTTGGTCAGCCACCCATCCACGACAAGCTCTTCCATCGTCGGCGAGTGGACTGTGATCATGTTGAGACCCCTGCAGCCACGTGCCTCTAGCACGCGCAGGCGCGGGCACCGGCTGATAAGCTCAACCATGTTCATGTTGTCAAAGAAGCCGCAAGCGAGATCCACCTTCTCGAGCAGAGGGAACTCAGCGCGCCCCGCCGGTAGTGTTAGATAAAGATTGGCTACGTGTAGCTTGATCGAGGTGGCACGTTCGAAGCACGGAATTTCGATGGGAAATTCATAATCTAAGTCCCCCCAAACATCGATGACGAGATCCGCAAGGGCGAGCTGCGCCGCGGCATGGAGCAGAGCGGTGACGCGGGCAGGGTCTGTAATCCTGTGTCTCTTTGGGATCTTTATTTCGAGGCGTGACAGAGTGGGGCAGACGACCTGTTGGCTGGGGAAGTCTTGAGCGGATCCTGTGCCAAATGCTTCGGGTCAACTCAAGAACGTACCTGTGCTATCAGCAGCGCCAGAGCGCATGATCCTACAAGGCACGCAGCGGACGCAGGCGCTCTTCTGGCGTGGGCCCGTACCTGCGGTGTTGAGGCCGCGGAAAGACACGCATAGGTCAGGAACTGGAATTAGTCAGCAGAGATAGGGAAGGAATAATCACTCGCCCTTCATTGCGCTCCTGCCTGGCCGTCCCATTCTAGGCGCCCAGACACGGTGAAGAAGCGGAGCGATAGCGAAGAAATAAACACTCGTCTTTCTCGCTCGCATTCAGGCGCCCAGACGCACTACGCAGCGAGATGAGCTGGCCACTGGCGTTCCGTTTATCCATCATTTCAAGAACCGTTTTTTTTTTAAAAAACTCTTGGCTTGGATAGGTAGTAGGTACCGATCGACTCCCAGCTGCCAAACCAAAACCACGAAAACAAATACTCGCAGTCCAGCTTGCTTCAAAACTTTTCCTTTCAAGCCTTCCAGGGCTAGATTAATTACCCGATCTTCCCCAAAAAATATCTCCGCCCAAATTAACGCTGGAACAAACTACGTATTTCAGTCCTCAACTTAAGCTAACGTACGGATCTAACGGGCCCTAGCACGGAACCAAGTACAGAAAAACAAGAAAAGAGAGACGACTACAGATCATCAATCCACGGAACCAATTACACAAAACAAAATTTGTCAAAACAAGAAAAAAAAATAAACACAAAACAAAAGGAGAGCAAGGATGCGTCATGCATTACAACAAGACATGCATCGACTCAACTGGACCATTGATTACCCGCTGGGCTCCGGCCGGGAAGAGCTCGCTGTCGCCGGCGATCGGATCCACGACGGCGCGACCGTGTCTTCTCGCTCACCATCCCCATCCCCATCGCCTCGCCTCGCCAAGCCCAAGTCACAAGTCACGCGATACCACACGCGGCTCTTGTGACGAGGGTCTTGGATTTATAGACAGGCCAAGCAAGCTAGACGCAACCATTCCGATATCTTCTTTTCTCTAGAGTGGATGGACGCACAGGATGGTGACCGACTCGGATCGATGACGTGGCCAAACACCCATGTTTAATTAGGCTACCACCGATATACTCAATGCGAGTAATTAATTGCCCGCATGTTCATTCGAGCGCCGTGGGAGGTGAAATGTGGCCTATAATAAAAATGCAAGTGAGAGAAACAAAGAGAAATGGAAGGCAATTGACTAGCTAGCGGCCCATGCTTGGTCCCGAGACAATGCATGCACCGGTTGTATTGGTCGGTCCCACGAGACAATGCATGCATCCGATCGCTCCGTTTTTTTTTTTTTTTTTTTTTTTTTGAAATAATCCGATCGCTCCGTTTAATGTTGAGAGAGAGAAGATAAGGAGGCCCGTAGAATTAGCTGCAATTATTCTATTGGGAAAAATGGGGGGATCCATGTGCTAAAAATTACGTATACTCCTTGTGTTGTTTGGCCTATTACTCCAAGTTTCCTCCTAGCGGCTACCGGCTACGGCAAATGGTTCTCCCTTTGGCGTCTATTTTTCAAAAAAAAAAAACTTGCCGAAACTTTGTTTATAATCTACAGGGGCAAGCAGGGACAAGACTGGGTGTAGCCTTGGACGAGAGTTCCATGGAAGCCAGACCACCATCAACCTAGTTTACAAGAGCTGCTCGAGGCCCTCGACAAACAAAGACCACGCGCTCTCAACAACGGCCACATCCGATGGGTACGGTGCGTTCGACCCTAGTCTCGGTCATTTTGCTTCATAACAACCAAACTTTAGGCCAGAAATGTATACCTTCTAACCAAACTTTGTCTCACGCACGCTCCGACATCAAGGAGGAAAAATCACAGGCCATTGGGCACATCGTTAATCCAAGCAAGAAAATAATCTGAAAACTCATTCAAACTTCTGTTCCAAATACAAATCCATCCCATGCATCAAAGCAACTTAAACACCAACCGGAACTAATAATCTATATAGCCTGAGTTTACCTCAAAGATCACACAACAAATCAATATAAACAGTTTTCAGTCTCGACATATTACAAACCGTTCAGCAACATATTGATCTAGCAGTACAAAAATCAGTTGAAGATGACAACGACGGCCCACCTGCAGCATATGACATATACAAAAAAGCATGTCCACCTCACGGGCAATCTGCAGCTAAGCGTCCCCTCCAATTTCACGAGCGTATGGAAAAGCATGTCCACCTATCACGAGCACCATAGGCCAAGCAGAAATAGTATTGTTAAGCAATACATGGACGCCACTTTCTAAAGGAGACAATTTCCTCAAGAAAAAACCGCTGTCGATCCTACTCAGGGCAAAGAAGCATATGAACCTGCGCAAACGAAACCATACCAAAATCAAATGGAACTCATGCAGCTTACGTGTATAACGTAAGTCGTTGGCATTTGTTCAATATACGGGAGAAAATTCTACATGAAAATACCACATATGGGCTAACTAAATTGCAAGAAATCCATATACCGTAGAATACAAGGCGTCCCATAAGGTCGCTCCTCAGAGCCTGTGACTGACTCACATTAGGCGTTTTCACTAGGGAGTACCCATTTGTACCAAAAGATAACCAAAATGCTCACTTCGAGAAACATAGACAGACACGACCATCTAACTGTGCAAGGACAGTTGACAAAGCATATTACAACAGGAGGCACAGGATGGTGAGTCACTCGGATCGATGACGTGGCCAAACACCCATGTTTAATTAGGCTACCACCGATATACTCAATGAGAGTAATTAATTGCCCGCATGTTCATTTGAGCGCCGTGGGAGGTGAAATGTTGCCTATAATAAAAATGCAAGTGAGAGAAAGAAAGAAAAATGGAAGGCAATTGACTAGCTAGCGGCCCATGCTTGGTCCCGAGACAATGCACGCACCGGTTGTTTTGGTCGGTCCCACGAGACAATGCATGCATCCGATCACTCAGTTTAATGTTGAGAGAGAGAAGATAAGGAGGCCCGTAGAATTAGCTGTAATTATTCTATTGGGAAAAATGGGGGGATCCATGTGCTAAAAATTACGCATGCTCCTTGTGCTGTTTGGCCTATTTACTCCAAGTTTCCTCCCAGCGGCTACCGGCTACGGCGAATGGTTCTCCCTTTGGCGTCCATTTTTCAAACAAAAAAAAACTTGCCGAAACTTTGTTTATAATCTTAGGGGGCGAGCGGGGACAAGACGGGGTATAGCCTTGGATGAGAGTTCCATGGAGGCCAGACCACCATCAACCTAGTTTACAAGAGCTGCTCGAGGCACTCGACAAACAGAGACCACGCGCGCTCAACAACGGCCCTAGTCTCGCTCATTTTGCTTCATAACAACCAAACTTTAGGCCAGAAATGTATTACGCCTTTTACAAACCAAACTTTGTCTCACGCACGCTCCGACATTGGGAGGAAAAATCACAGGCCATTGGGCACATCGTTAATCCAAGCAAGAAAATAATCTGAAAACTCATTCAAACTTTTGTTCCAAATACAAATCCATCCCATGCATCAAAGCAACTTAAACACCAACCGGAACTAATAATCTAGTCCAGGACATCAATTTGTATCTAGCCTGAGTTTACCTCAAAGATCACACAACAAATCAATATAAACAGTTTTCAGTCTCGACATATTACAAACCGTTCAGCAACATATTGATCTAGCAGTACAAAAATCAGTTGAAGATGACAAAGACGACCCACCTGCAGCATATGACATATACAAAAAAGCATGTCCACCTCACGGGCAATCTGCAGCTAAGCGTCCCCTCCAATTTCACGAGCGTATGGAAAAGCATGTCCACCTCACGAGCACCATAGGCCAAGCAGAAATAGTATTGTTAAGCAATACATGGACGCCACTTTCTAAAGGAGGAGACAATTTCCTCAAGAAAAAACCGCTGTCAATCTACTCAGGGCAAAGAAGCATATGAACCTGCGCAAACGAAACCATACCAAAATCAAATGGAACTCATGCAGCTTACGTGTATATCGTAAGTCGTTGGCATTTGTTCAAAATACGGGAGAAAATTCTACATGAAAATACCACATATGGGCTAACTAAATTGCAAGAAATCCATATACCGTAGAATATAAGGCGTCCCATAAGGTCGCTCCTCAGCAAACTGTGACTGACTCACATTAGGCGTTTTCACTAGGGAGTACCCATTTGTACCAAAAGATAACCAAAATGCTCACTTCGAGAAACATAGAAAGACACGACCATCTAACTGTGCAAGGACAGTTGACAAAGCATAGTACAACAGGAGGAGCATTCTCCAGCTAGTAGACAGTGAAATCAGCAGGTGCAATACTACTACTTCAGGTGTTGAATCAAGAAGATCAACACCCAGGTTGCATCAACTACTCCAAACAAAATATGGTGAATCAATGTGTGTGGCTGTTGTAGCACTTCATAAGGTGGATTGCCAAAATAAGACTTTGAACGCATTAAAAAACTCACTTGACATGAGGGATTTATACCTCACAATGGCAGAACCAGCTCCATGAAGACTTTTGGTCATTGGCTAGGCCGGTCGTGGTGCAGCATCACCACCACTCATGCAGCATCAGCTCAAGAAATAACCGTCCTCGGCCGACCAAGCTCCACACCCTCGTCTTGAGGTTCTGCACGAGTAATAAACAAATCAAGGTTCAACTAATGCAAATAATTAAAAAAGGAACGATAGTCCAAAGCTGCAAATAATTCTCGGCTTTCCATGAGAGACTCGGATGATAAAAAAGTTTCTGACTTATAATATATCACGCCATCCAAAAGTAAAATACTTTTTTACATGTGAGGCCAACCGATTATCTATATCATCGGAAAGAACAATAGGACACTACATGTATCCACACCAATCTGTTGACTATTAACTTCAAGGTAGCATCTGTAACTTAGGTGAAGTTACAAAGACCATCAGGATCTGCTGGACAGTAATAAGATCACATGTACACCACATTAAGCACCATCACATAGCTATGGCAGTGCAACCACCAGCAACCGATATTTGTCCCCGAACCAAAAACATTGATTAATTACTTCATTGTCAAATGATGATCTAGGAGTACATCGATCAAAGAGCTAATAATACTAATCCTGATTTGGGTGGATAGCATGTGCAAAACCTAGCCTGTCAACTATGAAAATCATGTTCAAGGTGGGAGTCAACCTAGGCAACTATTTCCTAGTCCCCGGTCACCTGAGAATTGCGGTAAATTAGCAGCAGATCATTGGCTCGATGGCCATGGTATCACAGAGAAAGTAGAGGAGAGGACGGGATGAACTAGAAACTCACCAAAGTTGCAATGCAAGGTGATCATATTGCAAAAGGAACTATGGCATGCAGGGACTTGATCCTCCAACTGGGACGTAGTCCGCTCATTCCTAGGTTGGTTGCGAAGCCTATGTCCGGAGGGGAAAAAACATCAAAAGAAAAAACTGATAAGGAAACAACAATATTACAAGCAATAGGATGCAAAATTAACAAGATAGCTCTAGCAAAACAGTAGATTTCACAACCAAGGGTAGTCCTTGCTATGAGATATTATTTCTAGACAGCAAATAGACATATGACAACTAAATACATGAAACAAGGGTAGTATATACACAAGTATTCCATGGTCCACAGATTCCCAACGTAACCATGGGTCTACTTTTAAAAGGTACAATTTTTATGAAGATTACAATGCTAGCTTGAATATGTACATCAGAAAATTTAAAGCATCAAGTTCAAAAGAGATATGCTGAAGACAGTGATACCATGTTATCAAAAGATAGTGCACTCCATTAACCGAGGCCAGTAACAAAACAATAAGACCGCTACATTACATACATATAATTCAAAGTGTTGTCCTAAACTAGGTTAAACATATATGGACATATATCAAGCCAGGTACAATTGTTTCAGTGCGTATTTGAGCCCAACAAAAATAGCAGGATTATCTACTAGAAGAAAATAGCAGATATTAATCGTTTTGATAGAAGCAAGCATAATCCAGAAACTTTCCCATGAGTGGCTAGTTGCAACTATTCAATCATCCAACATATAGCATCAATTTGACAACAGCCAAAAATATATGCAGTGGGATATTTCACACGGATGCAACTTGGTACGACAAATAGCAAGGATTTGAGACTGATTTTCCCCGGCCTATACAGGAAAGACAAAAAGGTAGAGGGAAAAAATATTCATATGCGGAATGAGGTGTCACATGGATGCGAGTTGGTACCAGGAATGCCATTAAGCAACACAATCAGAGATGGAAATTAATTTTGTACAGTGAACAAGAGTATTCATGCACAATTAACAACGATAGGATCATTGGTTTCAGAAAAGCAAGCATGATAGCCGTCACAAGACTTTTCATGTTTAATGCGCAATTAACAACCATAGTATCATCAGTATTATAGCAAGGGACGCGTAATTTCAAATATAATATAGCCACCTCACATAAATAGATTGTTCCTTTATTCATGACTAGAACATTTTTCAGTACAAAATTTGACCAGAATATGTAGTGTACCGTAGCTATCTATTACTTCATAAGGCACAAGGGCATGGAAAATTTTCATCACGATCAAGAACACGGCCATGACACGAAGGTTATGACACAGAGTACATAGAGGAGATTGGAGGGATAAATCGGAGCTCACCTGAGGGGAATTGTACCCAAGTCCGAGGCACTACCGCCACCGCAGTTGCGGTGGGGCGAACTCCGTGCCGTCGCACGGCTGCAGTGGCCGAGAAGGTAGTCAATGCAGGGGCTACCACCGCGCAAGAGGTGCGTGAGGCAATAGCCAACATGCACTATTGACACCATTAGGCTTTGAACCTGAAAGTATAAATGTTTCGGCATCGCCTATAAGCAGCAAAACAAACTAAAAATGATTCCTACACGTCTACTTCCTATGCACACAGCACAGTTTCATTACGTGAAATAGATTTTCATCTTCCATAGATGCATGGTTTCTCCACTCCTTACACATTAAGGAGGAAGGTAAAAACGAAATTCAGCAAAAACAGACAGAGGAGCACTTGCTACGAAATTGCTCTCAAACATGCAGGTTCCAACAATTGCCATGCATAAGAAACAAACTAGTCAAGCATATCCATTTCCTACGTGTCTACTGCCTATGAACAAAATATATTTGCATCCATCTCATTTCTTACACATTCGACAAGAAAAATGGGGAAAAAATTGCATGAAGGAGGACAAGAGAGACCACATCTCATCAGGGTTGTGGAGGTTGCCGACAGCAGCAGGTCGGAGTAATGGACGGCGACAGGATCTCCCGTGACTGGGAACAGAAAGCAGGGGAACAAACAATTATCTGCAAACAACAATATACATGTGAGCATTATTACTGTCCAACAACGAGGGTGAGCAAAGTGCAACGCAAAATAAGTCGCCTAACAACATACAAAGAGTATCACATACAGATTAGCATGCCGCACCGTCATCTAGTAGTTTAGCTATCACTACAAACTGTTACCATGAACTAATAGATCATCACGTATCTCCAAGGTCGCACTCCAACAGGTTACACAAACTCTAAGTCGTCCTGCGCTGGTCGATTGATCTTCCCTCAAATATATGTATGTACATGTCTCCTAGATAGAGCCGGAGCAAGGCACGGTAGCAGCAGCAACTAGCAACAAATTAGGAACCGATTCATGCTTCTATAGGAGAAATAAATGAACACGACCCGCTGCAGCTACCAAAAATAGATAAAAAGACCGCAAGTAGTGAACCCCCATGCATGCATCTAATGATCGAAAAATAAAATCAACTGATTCCATATCGTATTTGCATTAGTACGCCGAACCGTCGTTGGGTAGTTTAGATATCACTACAGATTTTTTTCCACGAACCAATAAATCGTTGATGTATCTTCAAACTAAATGAATTTTTTTTTCGATGAAAGGTAACCAGTGTTGCTTTCAAAGATAATAAGACTGAGAACAGTAGCATTACAAGCTCAAAAGAATGAACCAGGTCACAAGAAGGAAAAGAGAAAGACAAACTGAAGGGGTTAGCTAAATACAGTGGGTGAAGAACTCCCAGAGCAGCACTGCCCTGCCGTAGCTAGTTTCAGATACATGCCGGCCGAGAGAGCACACCAATTGCATCAGCCAGGCTTGCGGGGTATGTGTGCCAAGCTTCGCAGCATCGACCTCCCAGCAAGAAACTAAATGGTTATGATATGCAGCAAATTAAGTGTAACCTCAAGTACCGCTACAGCAGGGAATCGCTAGGGGACATGCTTACATATCAATTGGATATTCAGTTGAAAAAATAATGAAGCAAATTAAAAATATGGTTTTGCTTGTGTTGGGTCATCAAACTATGTGCGCGTTGCTGGAATGGAAACCAGGGGCATGTGTGAGTGGACGTACATCCGCGTCTTCGTCGAGGTACGTGCAGACGATGCCGCCCCTGCCTGAAGACGTCCTTGCAGAAGGCCCTGGCTTGGTGGGTGGCGCCGAAGAAGGAGCTCTACAGATAAGAGAGGTAGAGATGAACATCTGCCGCAAGAAGCAAGCAGGCAAACGTACCAAAAGGATTAAGGCTGTAGACTAGGGGGGGCGTAGAAGATTCAAGGAGCTGCGCGTAGCATGGGCGACAGCCCGTCGCCCGCAGGCGACTCCTCGTCGCCGCCGCCGCTCCATCGCCTCAGCCTTGGCGCCGTCCCCTTGCCCCTCCTGGAGATCTCCCCACCCCTTCGAGCTCCCTTTCCACCTCCCCCCCCTGCGCCCCGCCCCGCCTCGTCGCCGGGACCCCTCTCCTCCTCCGCTCCCCCAGCTTCTGTCGCTAATGTGCTCGATTGTTCTGCAGGGGACGGTGGGTCCGTCGATGTGAGATCCTCGCTTGCCGCCGCTGCGGATCCGCCCACAACCAGTGCCCTGACCCCTCGCCTGGACAGCTCCGTTGCCATGCAGGTCTCCGCCCCACGGCTGCGGCCATTGGGGGCGCCTCGTTCTTCTCAAGGTACGGCGTTCCTCCTCTTGGTCCTCCGCCGATTTCACACCACCGTGGCTGCTTCAAAAGTTTTTCGCAAACTCTTTGCACCTGGGAGATTCTGGATCACACCGGAGTCCCTTGGGGGAAAAATTCCGAACGGATTCGTTGTTAAAAATGCGCTGAATTTTTGTTTCACGGTCTCCCCCGATTCGTTCTCCGTCTGCCAGCTTTCGCCTCTGGTTTTCACTTCGGCGGCGGCCTCCATGGCAGTTGCGAAGCTGATCCTCAAGAAGCAATCGTTTGGCATCGGACATTTTCGCTTCCGCCTCCATGCCTCTCGCGCTGACGCGTTTCTTGCTGCCAAGGAACTGGATAGTTCCCTTGTCCTCTCCGCCCAGCTCGCTGGGGCCCGCTGCCACCAAGCATCCCCCGTGACCGGCACGGTTGACACCGCTTTGACCGGTACCTCCTGCGTGCTGCCGATAGCGAGACCAACTCCCAATGTTCCGTGCCCCACCTCCCCTCCCTGCGGACCCGTGATTGAACGTGACCTCACCGCTGACCACGCGCCTGCCCCCAACTTCAACGCCTTCGCGAGATCCCTCGCCTCCGCATCTGAAGCTGACCCTGGCTCGCCCGACAGGGCCTCGGGCACTGCTTCGCGGTTGCTGAGCTCGCGCGTCAACACACCCTTGTCCGCTGCACTTCTTCCTCCCCCACCTTTTTCCCCTTCGCCATGCCCTGACACCTTTTCTGCTCCCGCCGCGCATGGTCTAGACCCCTCGCGGCGCGCCGAGCTACTCCATCCTCCTGTCCCATCGCCGCGCCGGGCAGAGGGCTCCATGCCCATGCGGCCGCTATCCTACTTAGAGACGGCTCGCCTCCACCCTCCTCCACACCAACTTCGGAAACACAGCTTCGTCTTCCACCCGGGCTCTCGGAAAAAACGGTGCTTCCGCTGCCTTGGAGCTAGTCATCCGGTGAAGGACTGCCGCG
Organism: Alopecurus myosuroides; assembly: GCA_028641055.1. Taxonomy (NCBI): domain Eukaryota; kingdom Viridiplantae; phylum Streptophyta; class Magnoliopsida; order Poales; family Poaceae; genus Alopecurus; species Alopecurus myosuroides. The sequence goes on from CM054063.1 coordinate 277,911,922, forward strand.
ACCCGATTCGCTGCTTCTGCGGGCGATTCGGCCACCGGAGCCCGGGATGTAAGCTTCCTCCCCTCTGTTTTCTTCCGTCTCGGTCGGCTGCTTTGCTTCCTCAGTATAACGAGCCTCCGCCTCATACTGTCTCTGCTCCTTCCTCGCCCAGGCTGTCGGACGCTCTCCGCCGTCGTGGGGCGCGCTCACGTTCTCCTTCCCCGGATGTGCCTCGCACTCCTAGGGAGGAGTGGCTCGCTAGGTGGAGGAGCGGGATACCCCGGGGGAGCGGCCCCCCGTTGTTCTTCAGGCCTCCTACCCCATACCCTCGCGGCCCCGTGCAGGTGTCCAGCGCGTCCCCGGCTTCCGCGCCTTCGGCTGTGCTGGGAGGTGCCTCCGGGCTTGGGGGCGGGCAGGCGTTTGCTTCCACGACCTCGCGCCCTTTGCTGGCGGAGTGCTACATGCCCATGCTCGGGGACGTGTCCCTGAGCAGGCGGTTCGCCTTCGCCCTACTCGACCCACCTTCCGCGTCCCCGGGGTTCCTTCTGCGTCGCGCCTTCGAAGCCCACGGTGGAAATCCGCCTATCGGACTTGCGGCATCTCACTACGGGGCGATGATGGTGGTGTTCCCCTCTGAGGCGGTCCGGGAGGAGGTGATGCGCCTGTTTCCGCTGTCGTTCATGGGCCATGACATCACCCTCGAGCGGCCCGAGAACGCGGAGAACAGGGTGCGGTGGTCCTCTGCCTGCTTCGCCCAAATCTCCGCCTTCGGCTTCCCCCTTGAGCACTGGACGGAGAGCGGGATCCGTACCGCGTTCCGCCCCTTGGGCAGTGTTTGCTGCATAGACCCTTTATGCCTCAACGACCTCGACTTCTCCGCTGTGCGCCTGGTGCTCCACCTCGACGCCGAGCGCGAGCTCCCCTCGTCGATCCTTCTGCGCGACTTCGAGGGTGAAACTTCTTCGCTCGTCTCCATCGAGGTGGTCCGCTCCTGGTCCGCGGCCGGCCCCTTCTCCCACACCGGCCACTACAACGGGGGTGGAGGTGATACTCCACGTCGCGGTGTAGGGCGCCGCCCCGAGCAGCCGTTCCAGAGCGGCCTCGACGACATCGACTCGTCCTCGCCCGGCGGGGACCGCTCGGACTCCTTCTCTTCCCCGGCGGACTCGGTTGGCGAGGTTGCCCCCGTCCCGGACTCATCTCCGCTGGCGCTCTGGTCCCGGGTGGTCGCGCGCCGCTCGGCCACTTTAGCCACGGAGATGGGCTCCTCCGATGGGCCCATTGCCGCTGCATCTGCGACTGATGCCTGGGACCATGTCCTGGCGCGCAGGCTTGCTGCTGAATTTCCCGAGGAGGGGCTTGGTGAAGATGAGGTAACGCCGATCGCCTGCTCCGGCTCGTGTTCTGTCTCGTCCCACTCCTCCGTCTGCCTGCCCGCTAATGATCCTCCAACTCTTTTGATTCAGTGGTATGACTCCTTGGCTGCTCCTGTCGCCAACCCTACCTCCCTCGTTCACGCCACGGATGGCGCTGCTCCTGAGGCTTCTCCCGCCCGTGCGGAGTTCTCGGTCCAGGATGACATCCATGAGAACGCGGCCCGCAAGCTGAAGGTCCACGACAAACGCGCTGCCGACTCCGCGTTCAAGGCTCGCCGGAGCGCGCGCCTGGCCTCGAAGGAGCCTCCCATGTTCTGCGACATGCTCTCCCGCGCTCAGGCCGTCAAGGCGGCCCGCTTCAACACCTCCAGGGGGTCGCCCCGTCTTCGGGCCGCCATGGCGCGTCTTTGCCTTGAGGATGGTGTCCCGGCTGCCATCCCGCTCGCTGACCTGCAGGCTCTTGGCGATCCTTGCGGTGTCGACGCCGCTGCCCTCGCCTCGGAGGGGCCGGTGCCTGCATCTGAGCCATGATCCACCTCAGTTCCCGGGAGGTTCCCGTCCGTGCGCCGCCACTCACCGTGGCGGTTGTCGGAACCGGCCCGTCTGACCGCGCGAGGGGAACTCGTCTGTTTGAGTTCCGCTTTTTTTGTTTTCTATTTTGTTGCTTTCCGCGAGATGGCGCTAGGCCTACTCCCAGCTTCCCTTCGTTTCGTGGTGCTGTAAACGCTGATCATGCAAACACGAACACTTCTATTTGAGTCATGGAACCTCCGGGGTCTCGGTGACAACGATAAGTGCAATGTGGTGCTTGCTGATCTATCTTCTGTCTGCCCCCATATCATGGCGATCCAGGAAACGAAACTCGAGACTACCTCTGTAGCCAAAGCGGCATCCTTCCTCCCTCCCCCCCTCCGTACCTTCCTGTCGGTTGACGCTGCTGGCTCGGCAGGTGGTATCCTTTCTGCCTCGGACGCCCGCCTCTTTTCCTGCGAATCCTCCTTCGCTAACAGACATGCCCTCTCCGTCGATCTTTCCATCTCCTATAACGCCGCTAGTTTTAGGTTTACAAATGTCTACGCTCCTTGCGCCCACTCGGACAAAATGGAGTTCCTCCTTTCTCTCCGCAACCACGAACCGGACGATGCTGTCCCGTGGCTGGTTTGTGGTGATTTCAACCTCTGTCGCTCCCCCGACGACCGTAGCAACGATAACCTGAACCTTGTCGAGGCGACTGCCTTTAACGAATTTATCAACGACATGGCTCTGATCGATCTCCCCCTTCGAGACCGCCGTTACACTTGGTCCAACTGCCGCGCAGTTCCGACAATGATTCGTCTAGACCGGGTGCTGATAAACAACGCTTGGAATACTATGTTTCCCTCAACCTCCCTATCCTCCCTAACTCGGGACACCTCCGACCATGTTCCCATTCTTGCCTCCGTCTCGTCCTCTATCCCACGCTCCCCCATCTTTCGCTACGATAAATCTTGGGGGTTACACACGGCTTTCCGGGCTTCGATTGCTAACACTTGGCCTACCACCTTTCGTGTAGACGCTACTGCTCGCTTGGTGGCTCGTCTCCGCAGATGCCGGGGCTGCTGCAAGTCCTGGACTAGGAGATGTACACCTTTCTCCCAACGGGAAACAGACTCTCGGGTTGTCATCGATCTTCTCGACTTCATCGAAGAACATAGGCCCCTGTCAAGACTTGAGTCCCGCCTCCGTGCGCTTACTACTGTCACCCTACACCTCTCCATCAAAGAGCGGGCTGTCTACTGGCGTGCCCGGGCGAAAACCCGCTTCGCGCTTGAGGGGGATGAAAACACTTCCTACTTCCATGCTTTGGCAACATGTCGGAAACGGCGCAACTCTATTCCGGTCCTCGACTATGATGGTCAGACCTTTTTTGACCACGAAAATAAAGCTACTGCTCTTAACGACTTCTTCCGATCCCTTCTCGGATCCCAGTCTCGTTGTTCCTGGAATTTTGATTTGCATGAGCTCTACCCCCACCATGCCAACCTCTCTGCTTCCCTCACGGCGCCCTTCTCCACGAGCGAATTAACTCAAGCCCTAGCTAAGATGAACCAGGACTCAAGCCCAGGTCCTGATGGGTTCGGGCCAGGATTTTACTCGACATTCTGGGCTACACTTCGCCCTGATGTCGAAGAGGTCCTTGCCAGCTTTCACTCGCGCTCTGCTGATCTATCTCGAATCAACAGGGCCTTCCTTGTCCTCCTCCCAAAGCATGAGGCTGCTCGTTCCCCCTCTGACTTTAGACCTATCTCTCTTCAGAACTGTATGGTTAAGATTATCACTAAGGCTCTCACCACACGACTCCAGTCCTCCATTCATGCTCTTGTGGACCCCGACCAAACCGGCTTCCTCTCTGGTCGCCGTATCTCGGAAAATATTGTTTACGCAGCCGACCTTATCCGTACTTGCCACCTTAGAAAAAAATCTACCACTGTTTTTAAAATTGACTTTCGCAAGGCTTTTGACTCTGTTAACTGGTTAAGCCTGCTTTCCATCCTCCGTGCTCGCGGCTTTCCCAATTTGTGGTGTGACTGGATGATGGACCTCCTCTCCTCTGGACACACTGCCGTCGTTCTTAATGGTATCCCGGGTTCCTGGATTAGATGTAAACAAGGTCTACGCCAAGGTGACCCCCTCTCTCCGTACCTCTTTATCATCGTTGCTGACGTCCTGCAGCGACTCGTCCGACACGCCCACTCGGCTGGATCTATCTCCCACCCCATAGATGTAGCTTCCCCTCCTGCTATTCTGCAATATGCCGATGACACGCTCATTGTGTGCAAAGGTGATGTGGGATCTGCCCGGTCTCTTCGTAAAATCCTTGACGACTTTGCCGCCGCCACGGGTCTTGGCATCAACTTTCACAAATCTTGTTTCGTTCCCATGCACATCGACGACTCTGGGACCGCCTTGATTGCGTCCGTGCTGGGGTGCCCCATCTCGAGCTTCCCTCAACCGTACCTTGGCCTTCCTCTCTCTCCAACAAAACTCCCCATCTCGGCCTACACCTCGCTCATCTCTTCGTTTGATCGTCGTCTTTCTGGGTGGAGCGCTATGCTCCTCTCTTCCGGTGGGAGACTTGTGCTTTGTAACGCTATTTTAAATAATCTTGCAACTTATTTCATGTGTTCCTTTATTTTGCCGCGTGGTGTGATTGAGGCGATTGACAAGAGGCGCCGTTCCTTTTTTTGGACAGGCAAAGACTCCTGTTCTGGGGCTCGGTGTTTAATGGCTTGGGATAAAGTGTGCAGGTCTAAGCAGGTTGGCGGCTTCGGCTTGCGGGATCTCCATCGGCAAAACATCGTTCTCCTGATGAACTTCGTCCATAAGCTTCATCAGCAGGAGGAGCTCCCGTGGAAGACATGGTTCCGGCGTTCGTATAACCGGGACTTGGGCGATACCTCTACCACACCCTCCTTCATCGAATCCATCCTACACCTCTGCCTCCCAGTCTATAGGAACATTACTCGTGTCACCGTCCACAGTGGTGAGTTCACCTCCTTCTGGTTCGATCACTGGCACGTGGAGGGGAGACTCGCGTTCCACTACCCTGCCATTTTCTCCCATTGCCTACGCCCTAACATTACGGTGGCGACGACAGTTACCGGGGGGCTCACCTTCCGCCCTCGCCTCTCCTCGGCTGCGGCGGCTGAGCTCACCACTCTCCTGAGTATCATCCAGGCTACTTCCCTCGACGGTGGGGAGGACGCGCGCCATCTTGCGTCCACTCAGGCGAGGGACAGATGATAAGAAACCAGCGGATGGAGTGGAGGCCCCCTTGCTCCTCGACCAATTTACCTTCCTCTTGCAAAGTGAAAAAAAAAATCGATTTTGAAATCAGATTGAGAGGATGTGGAGAAGAGGATTCAGATGTGGGAAAACAACAAAATACCTTGAGCGTTCCCCTGAAGACGGGCTTCCGAGTGTGGGCGAGGGGCCGCAACGGCGGCGCCTTGCTATCTGGCCCTTGCAGGTCCGGCGGGATCGCGAAAGCCGCCGTCCTCGGCTCTGCATCCTGGTTGGTCCGCGGCTGGATCAAAGGGGCGGAGTAGAGATGAGGAAGGCGGGGGGGGGGGGGGGGCGGTGGATCCGGTGAGCGGCGGCGAGAAGGGGAAAGGGGATCGAGCTGCGGCGAGACAGAAAAAGGGGATGGAGCTACGGCGGCGCAGCGAGAGGGAATCGAGAAGTGAGGCTGGAGGGAGAATGAATGGGGAACGAGCCGTGATGTTTGACCTGCAAACGAGCGGTGGGGTTGGAGAGAGAAAGAATGGGGACGGAGGAGATACGTCGCGCGTCGGGAGCTTCGTTTCGGGGCGTTGGATCGGTTTTGTTTCTTCGTTTCGGGGCGTTGGATGGGCTGTGATCCGCGTGGAGGCTGGTTCTGTCGTCTCATTGGCGATCGATCCGATTTATCCCCTCGTTTCCCACCACGTAATAAAAGAAGAATAAATGATCCCACTTTAATTCGATTGACATGCATGCACAGGTTTACAAGGAAACAAGTTTGACATTAACGTGGCAGCTAGTCTACACGGCGTGAACGAGTACACGGCCGGCGGCAAGCGCACCTGAAGGGGAAGCATCCGACGGAGTAGTCTCGGTGTCGCAACATAAGTTATCGTCGGTACCATCGGCCGGAATCAACACAATCACCTTCACCAACGCCTACCTTTCGGTCGTTGCACATCACAACTCGACACCACGCTCCCCGTCGAGAGACACAAAGGACGGTTCTGCGAGAACTTAGTTTCTGCCTTCCCACTACAACATGGTTGATCTCTGACACCAAAATTAACAAACAATTGAGACGGTCTCGGCGTCGGGGGAGGGAAAGAAACCCCTACCTAAGTTGTGTTGATGGTAGAGTGAAGTCCAAGCCGGCAAATGCCAATTACAAGCAAGCCCTAATTATGAGCCGGTTGTCCCAGACGATGAAACGGCGCACGGGGATGCAGGCATGCATAGATGCTCTTCCATCAGCTCATCGGCACACGACCAATGCCACTCATGCTCTAGCTAGTGTTGGAACCTTTAATTCCCCTAAAGATCAGCGCATCTCTTTCATTTAATTTCCTCCTTCCTAACCGCATATCAATTAATTCTCTCTTTGCTAACCGGATGTGCATGCATACCATTTCTTCCTTGTGGTTGGTTAGAAATTAATCCCATTAACAACTTAATTGCTCTATGCCGAGAGAGAGTTTTAAATGTCACCGTTGTAAATGTGACATAACTATTAATTTATGCCATGCTCTTTCGATTTTTACTTTCCTACTATTAAACATGTGGTGCTCTTTCGATTTTTATTTTCCTATTGTTAAACATGTGGTATGGATCTTTCGGAGTATTAAAAAAAGAATAGGGAAATCCCCCCCCCCCCCACGTAGCCTCCTCTCTGGACCTCGCCGCCACCCACCTCCGTCCTCGCCGTCCCCGGAGGCAGCCACCAGTTCGTGCGATGCCGATGACAAGGGCGGCGCGGATCTGCCGCTCGCGATTCCCTGTTGCAGCTCAGAGGAGGCGGATGTCCCTGGGACTTACGCCTCTCCCTCGTCGTTTTCGACCTCTTCTCATCGCGTTCCCACCCCCCGGATGCCCTCGCCGTCGAGTGCCTCGACGACCTGCATAATTTCTTGCATCCCTCGGTCTCCGCGCAACAGCGGCGTGCTAGCGCCGGCCAGCACGGTTCCTCGCATCCCTGTTGCTTCGGTGGTTGCCCCGTTCTCTCCACTGGACGGAAGGCACGATGGCATGGCTGAGTGATTGTGTTGCTCCTCTACCGGCGGCGGCGTGATGCCCTGGGCCGTTCTGGGTCTCGGATTGGCCCGGCGGGCCACATCTTCCATGCTGATGGGCTGGTGCTCCCTCCCATGCGCTCCTCCCACGTGGTGTTGGTCGATTTGGTACTCTGCGTCGCGGCGGTCCAGCCGTCGATCCCGGCCTGGAGCATCGTCGATTGTTCAATGGTGATCACCGAGTGTGGCAACGGCTGGGACTACCTCCCTTCCTCCCTATGGGCCCTCTGCTCCACTCCCATTGTGTTGCAGGGGCGACGTCCCGATGCGACACGACAAGCACTGTTGGGCAAGCCTTCGGACATCGGCATATGCGTGGTGTCGTGCTCCTCCCTGGAACGGTCCTCTCAACGGGATGTTCTTCCGTCGGTGCTCCGGGAGAAATCATTGATCCATCCCTTCTCAGATCAAGCGGTGTCGACGCCTCAGTGTTGTTTTTTCTCCTTTGTGGCATTGCCTTGGAGCAAGTCCTACATCAGACGGCTCTACCCCTCGTCTCCCCACTAGACCTTTGGCTTGTATCCGTCTGAGATAGGGCAGTGGTCATGGTGGCCTAGCCCGAGCTTCATGGATGTCCTGGGGCAGCCTCGGCATGTGTTTCTCTTCGACCACAGAGTCGGCACGCCGGTTTGTTGCCCTAGTATTGGCTATCTAACGACCTTTGATTGCGGTTGGTATCGACGGTGCACCACACTTTGGCTATTTGACGCCATGTCTCGGCTATCCGATGCCCTTCGACACCGGTGTCGTCGCACAGACTCATCTACCCGTGCCCTTCGACCGTGCCAGAGATGTCTCTCGGTGTGCTCTTATTTTGGTTTTCACGTATTCTACTTCCTAACCTCTCTGGTGGTTGGCTTGGTGTTGGCCTCTTGAGGGTTTCGGCTGGCTACTTTGCCACATATTTCTCTTTTTCTTTAGCCGGTATTGAATTTTAAATATTTTATACGACGAGAAGTCACTTATCAAAAGTTATTTAAGTTTAATGTCGCCCACAACAACGAGAATACATGCCAATATTAGTAAAAATCCTATTTGAGTATTCAAATAATATTTTGGCATGAGTCCTATTTGATTATTTATTCTTTTTATTCTATCTAGCGGCCTATGCATGCAATTAGGTTAGAGCGACATAACACACTATATAGGGTTTCTACCGGATACCATTGGACACATGGAGCACGTGCATGGAAAATAGGTTCTTAGTATAGTTGCTAGAAAAATTCTGCACGTGCATGTATCGTAAAACGGCCAGGTCCGGAAAATTCAACCTAAATGTCATGTTTTTGCTGGAGATTTCATACCCCTCCAGAATTGCCTAGATATAAACTCGTATGTGAAATTTAGGCTCACAAAATAGAAATTTATCATGAAATCTTCATACACCTAGGTATCATAGTATGTTGCTATGATTACGTGAAGGCGCATACGATGATGATAGATAGATAGTAAGTATTATTTCGTGCATAAAATAGTAAACGCAACAACGAGATGACACATGAAATCAAAGTCGTCAATATCTAACGACTAGGATAAAAACAAGGAATTGCAACTACGAAAAAACACATGAAATATCTCCTATATCATCAAATAATTAAGGTCATGAGAAATTATCCACATCGTCCAAGTATAGATGAATGTCCCTGGCGGCGGGGTTAGTACGGTGCTGGTAGATAGGGAGTGAGGTGGCGCAGCGAAGGCTATAGGCCATTGACCTATGAAATCTACATTGCTTAGAGCATCTCCAATGGCTCCTCTAAATTTGGTCCTCTATATCTTCATATAGAGCATCATCTAAAAAAAAAAATCCTTTTTAGAGGTTCCTGGTTTTTTAGTGGAATGTCTATATTCAGGATGTTTATACTCTCATATTTATTAATAATATCTTATAAATACCGTTCAACAATTTTTTTGGCTCTAAAAAATATTTTGTTGGATTTGAAAATGGAATACACGTAAAAAGCTAGCTACAAAGTACCAAAGACCAATCGAGCTAATTGTTGGATTTCCTAACTATTCACCGCACGTCGGTCTGAATACATGTAAAGAAAAGCTAGCTACAAGGTACCACACCAATCGATCAGATCGGGGCTCCCTCAGGGAAAAAAGAGAGAGAGACAGAACCTCAACTACCGCGGGGCGGACGGCCACGACGGCTTCAGCCACTCGCCCAACTACCTCACCACGCTGCCAAGCACCATCAGTTGGGATAGAGAATCCTCGATTCGTCTTCCAGCCCTAGAGGACGCGTACTGGATGGAGAGGTCCTCTAAATTTTGGACACTCCTTTGGACGAGCCACTGGAAGCGTTTTTTCGGCGCAGGGTCCTCTATTTGGATGTAGACGTACATTTAGAGAAGCCACTGGAGATGCTCTTAGCTTTATTATTTATGGTAGGATATAGCTTCCTATCATTTCATGTGTTCTTGCATTATCAAATGGTATTATTTTATAATCTCAAAAAAATGGTATTATTTTATGGTAGCAGACGATTATTGTCTGTCATTTATGTATCATTTCGTTATCACATGTCATTATTTTATGCTAAGCGATACCTATTGTCCATCATTCTACTGACGCTCGAAAGCTCTGACAGTTTTGTTAATAAGAGTCATTTTATAGGATGAACATCCAAGATAATAACTTGTTTCCACCACTAGTGATATGAAGGTGTGCTATTCCAAAGCACCATAAGAAGTGGATAGACATTTTCTAATGTCTTTTTTAAACCCAACCAAGAAGAAGTCCACGTAGGACCGAGGACTTGTCGTGGTTGTATAGCAAATAAAATTCACTTTTGTGCTAATTGAGTTGGGCCAGTCGAGCGGGGCGACGCTGACGGGGAAGAGCATGCTAGGAAGCCGACCTTGAAGCATTGTGTAACGGTCGACATGTCCTCGTCGTCGTGTGGAGGAGTTGCACTTTTCTGGTGCAATCATTGGATTTTTCTTGGCACCGCCGTGATGCCATATCCGAGAGTTTTGGTGATGTGCTATTATGCGCAAGCGGACAGGAATTTGCAGTGGGCCTTTGGATAAGGGTCTGTCTAGCCCCGATGGCATTGACCGTATGAGAGGATCGAGGCGACGATAGCCGGTGGCTAAGACTACTCATAGTGGGGAGTATCATATATTAGTATCATGCATATGATACTAGTATATGATACTACCCCTCTAATGCATAGTATCATGTAGCAGTATCATAGCAACATAATATTTATTGCTTTGTAGAATCCCAATATAAATATGTGTACAAGATTTAGTTGTTAATAAAATATCTAATTTTATGTGCTATGATACCGTAACATAGGTAGATACCACTATCATCACTTTCTTCATTAATTGTTGTGTCACATCAGATTTTTGCCAACATGTCATGCATGATACTAGTTATGATACCTCCACTATGGCTAGTCTAAGTTGCATAGCTCTGGTGCCCGTGAGTGGATGTTGCTCATGACGGAAGGGAGAGGTCTCTGTGGCGTGCAGTTGTACTAGCTAAATACCCATTCTTTGTTACAGATTACAGAGATAAATTGATTTTGAATCATACATTCATTGGGAACAAATTGTTTAGTGGACACATCAATCTATTTTGTCATGACACATAGTTTTTGTTTGAATTAAGGTAAAATCTTTACCACTCAATATCCCTATAACATCCAACGGACGATGAAAGTTTATTTCCCTTGCATTGTCACGGAACAAAATAGGCACATTGACCAAACAATAGTTCAAGTTAAAAAAAATGTGTCAAATGGACATAATTTGCATGTATATGGCAGCAACTACCAACTCTCTCATTTATTTCCTCGCTAGTCGTAATGTCTCCGTGGAGACCCTCTTACAATAAGATAAGTACGCCGATCTTGTCTCTTCATCACGTTGCTTCAAAATAGTCATCTTACCTTGCCATCGCTTGCGCAACATTCGAACTCTATGAAACAAACATATATGAAATGCTCCCTATATAATGGGAGGGGGGGGGGGGGGAGATCGAGTTACAATATACATATGTTATACAAATAAAATAATACACACCTACAACGAGAGATACCCTGTGGAGACTCCCCCACTAACAATACCTTGCCCGAGTTTATCCCGCCTACCGCCTCGTCATTTCGAGGTTTTCCTTTGTCCTTCACCTGCAACATAGATACTTTAATATATATCGTTGTTTTACGATAGGAGACACTGGATTCTTTTCAATAAAATAAGGAGTATATATTTTTGTGTAAATCCCATAATATTCGTTAGTAGTCATGAGTAAATCTTGACATAATATAGCATTAGTACTACCTCCGTTCGTGAAAACAAGACACCTAAATTTTCTTTGAAGTAAAACGGTGCAAAGGTTGACCAATTATTTAGAAAAAACTATCAAAAATTATAATATCCTGTAGATGTACTATGAAAATATATTTCATTATGTATCTAATAAGACTAGTTTGACATTTGTAGAGGTTGATAGTGTTCCCTAAATGTTTGGTCAAACATCACATAGTTTGACTTTAACCAAATTTATATGTCTTATTTTAAGGAACGGAGGTAGTAAGTGGTTAGCTAGTAGAGGTCCCGAGGGCGACTCGGGAGATGCTTAACCTAGTCATTGATAACCCCTCCTCCTTTGTACCCCGCTGTCACAAGAGCGAGATTAGGTGGGCAAGCCGTTGAGGCCCTTCTGGACAAAAGCCAAAGGGCTCTCTTATGGAAAAACGCATGGAAGATTCAGAGGGGATGACATTGTGGTAGAGCAAGTGACCCATCACTATGTCTAGCATGACCAGCCCCCTTGCTACAGACGGTTGTCGGTCGTAGCCTTAGAAGTATGATGATCTATCTAAGACGTTTCTAGTGCGCGCCGATTACTCTTTTGTGAAAAGGCAGATGATGGTGGCGATGTATGGGAGCGCGGGTAGGTTCCCGGTGATTGGTTTGATGAGGTACATCCGGACGTGGTCGTCGGTCATGATGACGGAGGAGGAGATCTGTAGCTAATACTTACTCCCTTCGTCCTGGTGTATAGGGCACAAAACGAAAATCTCTGGGACCAAGGTAATTCTCAATTGGGCCACATTTCTCTCCCAGCGCGTTAATGAGCCTTGAGTAGACGGATTGATTTGTACCTAATTTAGTCAGACTGTTATGTTAACAAACCGCCGCATCCAATTAACAGATCCGAAAATTAATGCATGCATCCTGTCATAACCACGCATGAGAAGGAGCCATGCATGCGGCATTGACCCACCGAAAATGGTTCTGTTTCACATGCATGCAACGGGGTGATAAGGTGTGGAGGAGAGAAAAGTTCGAAAGGGAAGGGAGGGAAAACGCTTGGAGAGAGAGAGAGATTAACCCGGCCTAATTAATACCATTTATAACTAATTGTGCCTAGGGAGAGAGAGTACCGGGACAACCTGGTTTTCGTTTTGTTCCCTATACACCAAGACGGAGTGAGTATTCGTTGTTGATACGACGTCATCTACCTAGATAGCACCCAAGATGCATGGCAATTAATATAGTCCAAGTTTGTTAATTAAGATCCATGCACGAGTGCGTTTGCATTTGTACCTAGCTAGATGTTGCTGGCTACATCAGCACAATTCAAATCATTCATACCCCCTATGATCCTTAAGGCCGCGATAATTAAATCAGATCGGAGGGAGTACTATTATTTCATATGCACTTTAATTATTTTGTTTTATTTTCTTACCTTTTGTGATTCTATACTACTCCCTCCGTATCGAAATGTAAGATGTTTTAGCATTTCTTAGACAAAACGAATTTAGACATGTTTTAGTGTAAGATACATATGAATCTATACACTAAAGCATGTCTAGATACGTTTTGTCTAGAAAATGCTAAAACATCTTATATTGTGGTACGGAGGGAGTACTATTTTCTTACTATTCATACCCCCTATGATCCTTAAGGCCGCTAATAGCTCTGTTCCGTGACAAGGCAACTAATGCGTGACAAACCCTTTCCTACCATCTCCTCCATCGCATTAATGAGCCTTGAGTAGACCGATTGATTTGTACCTAATTTAGTCAGACTGTTGTTTAACAAACCGCCGCATCCAATTAACAGATCCGAAAATTAATGCATGCATCCTCCCATAACCACGCATGAGAAGGAGCCATGCATGCGGGATTGACCCACCGAAAATGGTTCTGTTTCACATGCATGCAACGGGTTGATAAGGTGTGGAGGAGAGCAAAGTTCGAAAGGGAAGGGAGAGAAAACGCTTGAAGAAAGAGAGATTAACCCGGCCTAATTAATACCATTTAAAACTAATTGTGCCTAGGGAGAGAGGGTACCAGGACAACCTGGAGGAGACCATTATTGTTGTTGTTGATACGACGTCATCTACCTAGATAGCACCCAAGATGCATGGCAAATAATATAGTCCAAGTTTGTTAATTAAGATCCATGCACGAGTGCGTTTGCATTTTTACCTAGCTAGATGCTGTTGGCTACATCAGCACAATTCAAATCATTCATACCCCCTATGCTCCTTAAGGTCGCGATAATTAAATCACATCGGAGGGAGTACTATTATTTCATATGCACTTTAATTATTTTGTTTTTTTTTCTTACCGTTTGTGATTCTATACTACTATTAAAAGAGCAAACATTTTATTTCTTAAAGTCACCCCATCATGTGTATCCAGCCTAATATGTACGACCATATCTTTCCACCTCAGCGGATCTAACGGCTTACATTAATCTAAAATAGGAGGGACGCGTGCACTTAGCAATTACCATCGGCAAACGATACTCTGCCTTGGCGGACGAAAGTTTCCACCGCAGGCGCAGTCCGTCCGGATGGAAAGTATTGTACCCGGATTAAATCCCACCTGAATTGCGTTGACGAGTTGTAAATGCCGCTAATAACTCATGTATACTTGCATGGAACCCTTTCCTACCACCCCCTCCGGCCCCGCCGTACTTCTAGAGCCGCAATAAGGAACCAATGAAGAGATGCGTGAGCTGGCCGCCGCATATCAAGGCATGAGCGACGTGCAAAAAAGGCGGCGATGGCGCCATTCGTGCCTCTCGCTACCGCAATTAGCACCCAATGTATCCGCGAGCCGCCGCCCATTGATTGGCGTCACGAAGACCACCACTAGCGGATGCAGAACCGAGAACCGCGAGTTGGAGGATCGTCTCCAACTTGTTCCGCTGATGCGCCCCTCCAATCCCCACTTTCAGTTTTTTGGGAATATGACCTAGAGACAATCATGTATGATGTAATTCTCAATGCATTCATAAAGTTATTAAGTTGTCCTTGTTTTGAACATGTGATATATATCATTGAATATGTGATTCAATTGTAGAACTATGTATTCATGTTGTTCTTACTAAATTGTCGTTGGTCATTAAGATTGTGCTGAACACACAACCTAGATTAATGTGAGTGTTGGCTGATGACTCAATTTCACTTGTCATGGGCATGGCGATGCCATTCCAACATTCACAGAGTCGGCTAAAGATTTTAGCAAGTCGGACTGACCCATATTGAGATGCAACGAGTAATTCGTTATTTGCATGTCTTAATCAATGTAATCCTTAGACCTGAGATATTCGCACAATCCGAGTTATGGATCACCGACTTAGGTTCTGTCAAACTCTGTTCCGTGACAAGGCAATTATATAGGCAGAGTTCGGGTCAAATGAGAAGCAAGCTGTGTGATATGGCTAATCAAGATGGAATTTCCCCTCCAACTGGAGAGATATTCTCTGGGGCATCTCGAGTGATATGATTCCGGAATCATGTCCATGCGCGATTCGACTAAGTGTTAACCAATTCGACTGACTAAGAGTTAGTCAGATGATCATATACCATAGACCGAGAAGAGTGTTGAGCCATTTAAGGGATGACGATAATTCGTCTATAGTTCGACAAGGTATATCGTGAGGAAAAATGGACTCAGATAAAAGTCACATTGAAAGGGATGACGATAATTCGCCTATATTCTCAATGGTTTGTCGTTTTGAAGACCATAACTTACTAAAAGACTGCTAAAATCTTGACTTCTGTCATGCTGATCCATCACCCTGCAAGCTTTTCCTGACATCTAAGAAAAAAAATGTTTACATGAACCAACTGGGCATCTCACAGGAACTCGTAAACAGTTTAGAGCAGAAGCTCCCATTGTACCAGGTTCATACTACTTTTAACAGAAATAATTCAACAAAAGTGGATAAGTCCGTAGCACCGCCATAAATATTCAGCAAAACATGTAGCCTATACTAAGGGAGACGGGAGAGTAGCCCAAATTTAAACAAAATGGAGACAGGCGATGCCATCTCTTATTACAACTAGAATTATATGATAGTCATACGATAAATAACCCGCTTAAAACATCCCAGAGCCGCGATAAACAGAGCATTTCACAGATGGATTTGCCTCGAAGATGCTGAGCATTTCCTTGTATCCTCTATTACTTCGAGAAAGCTTACGGGATAACTTCACGGTCATTCTTTTCATCAGAGTTGCGCATCTGAACATTAATTTCAAAAAATCAACTTCATGTTCAGTGCCCTCAAAACCACCTATTTTTATTTCTTCAAGAGACGTCAGCGGGATAGTTTGACTTCTCCAGTTTGAGGATTCACCACAAAGACAATCCGGCGGGCATGCTTGTGTTCTCTGAAACAAATGTAAGTGTTGTTGAGTATGAGTTCCCGAAAACCTACTCATAAGGGAGTATCAACTTATACAGCCATCTGAAGAATATATAAAAACATGACTCTAAAATAAAAACCAAGATTGAAGAATTACCCCTGGGCACTGCATGATCACCTCAAGCCTAAGTATAGTGGTAAAAATCCCAAGTAGACTCAACATCATTGCTCCAAAAACATGTCCATCTGATACCAAATATATCTCCAGAACAGAAAATTCAGGAAGCGGTGCTATCCGTTGGAACAAGTCACTGTCCGCAACAATGTACTCATCTGATACCTAAGTATAGAAGTTCCATGAAAAGGAAATAATTCAAAACAACTCATACTACCATTAAAGAAATTTGGCAATTTGAAACAGAAGTAATTGAATGTGTGGTTTGTGATGCAAGGTTAACGACCTATGATGCATTACTTCGGCAGACATGACTGGAAGAAAGGCCTAACATGAGCATAGGGAAGCTACATCGATCTGTTCCCCCCACTACCTCAAGACTGCATATTCTCAATGGGTTGTCGTTTTGAAGACCATGACTTACCAAAGACTGCTAAAATTTTGACTTTGTTCATGCTGATCCATCACCCTGCAAGATTTTCCTGACATCAGCGGTATTGTTATTTTTTTCAGATAGGAGTACTGCCGTTCAAACATGGTCAAACTGGTTGGCCAAATTAGAATGCCTCTAAACTCTTTTGCACAATTTGAAAACAAATGCCACTATTGTTCAGCCCTTATGACCATTGAGTCAAAACACCTGAAATGTGATGCAACAACAATTACTATGATGTGTGGTGGGGAATCTGGGATAGATCAGGTGACACCCCATAGGTGAGCAGGTAGAATTATGAACCTGACCCAAAATGTAAGTCCAAGTATTTCATGTATTAAGACAATCTATCATGAAGGCCAAACCACAAGGTAAATTGAGCAGTAGGGAAGACGCACTGGACAACAACACTAAACTTCTTCACCACTTCCCATTGTTTGGTTCTTTCTTAGTTGTATATAGAGTAGCTTAGCCGTAGACTTAAAAAAACTACAATACTACTTTCTATCACGCTTTACTAAACGAATTTTATATACTTATTAGATACGAAGTTGCAATACTCGCCTCCGTTAGGCACTTGAGGTCCACGTTAGCATACCATCTATTCAGAAATGATAGTCATGTGATATTAACTAAGACAATCTAGCAAGAACAAAGACTATAAGGTAAGGGTAAATTGAGCAGGAAAGAAGACACACCGGAAAATCCATCTCCAACGATAGGACGTAGGAACTCTCCTCCGTCCGTACATCCATGCCGCGCACACACCATATCTCAGCAAACCACATTGTATACCGTCCAAACTTGCACTCCCACGAGAGGTCTTCCACCATGGGCGTTGAGAAGAACAAATTGAAGTCACTGCTCATGTAGCCTCGCAACGTGAACTGCTTAAGCTTGGGAGCCACGATATCAATGTTGGTCAGCCACCCATCCACGACAAGCTCTTCCATCGTCGGCGAGTGGACTGTGATCATGTTGAGACCCCTGCAGCCACGTGCCTCTAGCACGCGCAGGCGCGGGCACCGGCTGATAAGCTCAACCATGTTCATGTTGTCAAAGAAGCCGCAAGCGAGATCCACCTTCTCGAGCAGAGGGAACTCAGCGCGCCCCGCCGGTAGTGTTAGATAAAGATTGGCTACGTGTAGCTTGATCGAGGTGGCACGTTCGAAGCACGGAATTTCGATGGGAAATTCATAATCTAAGTCCCCCCAAACATCGATGACGAGATCCGCAAGGGCGAGCTGCGCCGCGGCATGGAGCAGAGCGGTGACGCGGGCAGGGTCTGTAATCCTGTGTCTCTTTGGGATCTTTATTTCGAGGCGTGACAGAGTGGGGCAGACGACCTGTTGGCTGGGGAAGTCTTGAGCGGATCCTGTGCCAAATGCTTCGGGTCAACTCAAGAACGTACCTGTGCTATCAGCAGCGCCAGAGCGCATGATCCTACAAGGCACGCAGCGGACGCAGGCGCTCTTCTGGCGTGGGCCCGTACCTGCGGTGTTGAGGCCGCGGAAAGACACGCATAGGTCAGGAACTGGAATTAGTCAGCAGAGATAGGGAAGGAATAATCACTCGCCCTTCATTGCGCTCCTGCCTGGCCGTCCCATTCTAGGCGCCCAGACACGGTGAAGAAGCGGAGCGATAGCGAAGAAATAAACACTCGTCTTTCTCGCTCGCATTCAGGCGCCCAGACGCACTACGCAGCGAGATGAGCTGGCCACTGGCGTTCCGTTTATCCATCATTTCAAGAACCGTTTTTTTTTTAAAAAACTCTTGGCTTGGATAGGTAGTAGGTACCGATCGACTCCCAGCTGCCAAACCAAAACCACGAAAACAAATACTCGCAGTCCAGCTTGCTTCAAAACTTTTCCTTTCAAGCCTTCCAGGGCTAGATTAATTACCCGATCTTCCCCAAAAAATATCTCCGCCCAAATTAACGCTGGAACAAACTACGTATTTCAGTCCTCAACTTAAGCTAACGTACGGATCTAACGGGCCCTAGCACGGAACCAAGTACAGAAAAACAAGAAAAGAGAGACGACTACAGATCATCAATCCACGGAACCAATTACACAAAACAAAATTTGTCAAAACAAGAAAAAAAAATAAACACAAAACAAAAGGAGAGCAAGGATGCGTCATGCATTACAACAAGACATGCATCGACTCAACTGGACCATTGATTACCCGCTGGGCTCCGGCCGGGAAGAGCTCGCTGTCGCCGGCGATCGGATCCACGACGGCGCGACCGTGTCTTCTCGCTCACCATCCCCATCCCCATCGCCTCGCCTCGCCAAGCCCAAGTCACAAGTCACGCGATACCACACGCGGCTCTTGTGACGAGGGTCTTGGATTTATAGACAGGCCAAGCAAGCTAGACGCAACCATTCCGATATCTTCTTTTCTCTAGAGTGGATGGACGCACAGGATGGTGACCGACTCGGATCGATGACGTGGCCAAACACCCATGTTTAATTAGGCTACCACCGATATACTCAATGCGAGTAATTAATTGCCCGCATGTTCATTCGAGCGCCGTGGGAGGTGAAATGTGGCCTATAATAAAAATGCAAGTGAGAGAAACAAAGAGAAATGGAAGGCAATTGACTAGCTAGCGGCCCATGCTTGGTCCCGAGACAATGCATGCACCGGTTGTATTGGCCGGTCCCACGAGACAATGCATGCATCCGATCGCTCCGATTTTTTTTTTTTTTTTTTTTTTTTTGAAATAATCCGATCGCTCCGTTTAATGTTGAGAGAGAGAAGATAAGGAGGCCCGTAGAATTAGCTGCAATTATTCTATTGGGAAAAATGGGGGGATCCATGTGCTAAAAATTACGTATACTCCTTGTGTTGTTTGGCCTATTACTCCAAGTTTCCTCCTAGCGGCTACCGGCTACGGCAAATGGTTCTCCCTTTGGCGTCTATTTTTCAAAAAAAAAAAACTTGCCGAAACTTTGTTTATAATCTACAGGGGCAAGCAGGGACAAGACTGGGTGTAGCCTTGGACGAGAGTTCCATGGAAGCCAGACCACCATCAACCTAGTTTACAAGAGCTGCTCGAGGCCCTCGACAAACAAAGACCACGCGCTCTCAACAACGGCCACATCCGATGGGTACGGTGCGTTCGACCCTAGTCTCGGTCATTTTGCTTCATAACAACCAAACTTTAGGCCAGAAATGTATACCTTCTAACCAAACTTTGTCTCACGCACGCTCCGACATCAAGGAGGAAAAATCACAGGCCATTGGGCACATCGTTAATCCAAGCAAGAAAATAATCTGAAAACTCATTCAAACTTCTGTTCCAAATACAAATCCATCCCATGCATCAAAGCAACTTAAACACCAACCGGAACTAATAATCTATATAGCCTGAGTTTACCTCAAAGATCACACAACAAATCAATATAAACAGTTTTCAGTCTCGACATATTACAAACCGTTCAGCAACATATTGATCTAGCAGTACAAAAATCAGTTGAAGATGACAACGACGGCCCACCTGCAGCATATGACATATACAAAAAAGCATGTCCACCTCACGGGCAATCTGCAGCTAAGCGTCCCCTCCAATTTCACGAGCGTATGGAAAAGCATGTCCACCTATCACGAGCACCATAGGCCAAGCAGAAATAGTATTGTTAAGCAATACATGGACGCCACTTTCTAAAGGAGACAATTTCCTCAAGAAAAAACCGCTGTCGATCCTACTCAGGGCAAAGAAGCATATGAACCTGCGCAAACGAAACCATACCAAAATCAAATGGAACTCATGCAGCTTACGTGTATAACGTAAGTCGTTGGCATTTGTTCAATATACGGGAGAAAATTCTACATGAAAATACCACATATGGGCTAACTAAATTGCAAGAAATCCATATACCGTAGAATACAAGGCGTCCCATAAGGTCGCTCCTCAGAGCCTGTGACTGACTCACATTAGGCGTTTTCACTAGGGAGTACCCATTTGTACCAAAAGATAACCAAAATGCTCACTTCGAGAAACATAGACAGACACGACCATCTAACTGTGCAAGGACAGTTGACAAAGCATATTACAACAGGAGGAGCATTCTCCAGCTAGTAGACAGTGAAATCAGCAGGTGCAATACTACTACTTCAGGTGTTGAATCAAGAAGATCAACACCCAGGTTGCATCAACTACTCCAAACAAAATATGGTGAATCAATGTGTGTGGCTGTTGTAGCACTTCATAAGGTGCTTTGCCAAAATAAGACTTTGAACGCATTAAAAAACTCACTTGACATCAGGGATTTATACCTCACAATGGCAGAACCAGCTCCATGAAGACTTTTGGTCATTGGCTAGGCCGGTCGTGGTGCAGCATCAGCTCAAGAAATAACCGTCCTCGGCCGACCAAGCTCCACACCCTCGTCTTGAGGTTCTGCACGAGTAATAAACAAATCAAGATTCAACTAATGCAAATAATTAACAAAGGAACGATAGTCCAAAGCTGCAAATAATTCTCGGCTTTCCATGAGAGACTCGGATGATAAAAAATTTCTGACTTATAATATATCACGCCATCCAAAAGTCAAATACTTTTTTACATGTGAGGCCAACCGATTATCTATATCATCGGAAAGAACAATAGGACACTACATGTATCCACACCAATCTGTTGACTATTAACTTCAAGGTAGCATCTGTAACTTAGGTGAAGTTACAAAGACCATCAGGATCTGCTGGACAGTAATAAGATCACATGTACACCACATTAAGCACCATCACATAGCTATGGCAGTGCAACCACCAGCAACCGATATTTGTCCCCGAACCAAAAACATTGATTAATTACTTCATTGTCAAATGATGATCTAGGAGTACATCGATCAAAGAGCTAAAAATACTAATCCTGATTTGGGTGGATAGCATGTGCAAAACCTAGCCTGTCAACTATGAAAATCATGTTCAAGGTGGGAGTCAACCTAGGCAACTATTTCCTAGTCCGCGGTCACCTGAGAATTGTGGTAAATTAGCAGCAGATCATTGGCTCGATGGCCATGGTATCACAGAGAAAGTAGAGGAGAGGACGGGATGAACTAGAAACTCACCAAAATTGCAATGCAAGGTGATCATATTGCAAAAGGAACTATGGCATGCAGGGACTTGATCCTCCAACTGGGACGTAGTCCGCTCATTCCTAGGTTGGTTGCGAAGCCTATGTCCGGAGGGGAAAAAACATCAAAAGAAAAAACTGATAAGGAAACAACAATATTACAAGCAATAGGATGCAAAATTAACAAGATAGCTCTAGCAAAACAGTAGATTTCACAACCAAGGGTGGTCCTTGCTATGAGATATTATTTCTAGACAGCAAATAGACATATGACAACTAAATACATGAAACAAGGGTAGTATATACACAAGTATTCCATGGTCCACAGATTCCCAACGTAACCATGGGTCTACTTTTAAAAGGTACAATTTTTATGAAGATTACAATGCTAGCTTGAATATGTACATCAGAAAATTTAAAGCATCAAGTTCAAAAGAGGTATGCTGAAAGTGATACCATGTTATCAAAAGATAGTGCACTCCATTAACCAAGGCCAGTAACAAAACAATAAGACCCTACATTACATACATATAATTCAAAGTGTTGTCCCAAACTAGGTTAAACATATATGGACATATATCAAGCCAGGTACAATTGTTTCAGTGCGTATTTGAGCCCAACAAAAATAGCAGGATTATCTACTAGAAGAAAATAGCAGATATTAATCGTTTTGATAGAAGCAAGCATAATCCAGAAACTTTCCCATGAGTGGCTAGTTGCAACTATTCAATCATCCAACATATAGCATCAATTTGACAACAGCCAAAAATATATGCAGTGGGATATTTCACACGGATGCAACTTGGTACGACAAATAGCAAGGATTTGAGACTGATTTTCCCCAGCCTATACAGGAAAGACAAAAAGGTAGAGGGAAAAAATATTCATATGCGGAATGAGGTGTCACATGGATGCGAGTTGGTACCAGGAATGCCATTAAGCAACACAATCAGAGATGGAAATTAATTTTGTACAGTGAACAAGAGTATTCATGCACAATTAACAACGATAGGATCATTGGTTTCAGAAAAGCAAGCATGATAGCCGTCACAAGACTTTTCATGTTTAATGCGCAATTAACAACCATAGTATCATCAGTATTATAGCAAGGGACGCGTAATTTCAAATATAATATAGCCACCTCACATAAATAGGTTGTTCCTTTATTCATGACTAGAACATTTTTCAGTACAAAATTTGACCAGAATATGTAGTGTACCGTAGCTATCTATTACTTCATAAGGCACAAGGGCATGGAAAATTGTCATCACGATCAAGAACACGGCCATGACACGAAGGTTATGACACAGAGTACATAGAGGAGATTGGAGGGATAAATCAGAGCTCACCTGAGGGGAATTGTACCCAAGTCCGAGGCACTACCGCCACCGCAGTTGCGGTGGGGCGAACTCCGCGCCGTCGCACGGCTGCAGTGGCCGAGAAGGTAGTCAATGCAGGGGCTACCACCGCGCAAGAGGTGCGTGAGGCAATAGCCAACATGCACTATTGACACCATTAGGCTTTGAACCTGAAAGTATAAATGTTTCGGCATCGCCTATAAGCAGCAAAACAAACTAAAAATGATTCCTACACGTCTACTTCCTATGCACACATCACAGTTTCATTACGTGAAATAGATTTTCATTTTCCATAGATGCATGGTTTCTCCACTCCTTACACATTCAGGAGGAAGGTAAAAACGAAATTCAGCAAAAACAGACAGAGGAGCACTTGCTACGAAATTGCTCTCAAACATGCAGGTTCCAACAATTGCCATGCATAAGAAACAAACTAGTCAAGCATATCCATTTCCTACGTGTCTACTGCCTATGAACAAAATATATTTGCATCCATCTCATTTCTTACACATTCGACAAGAAAAATGGGGAAAAAATTGCATGAAGGAGGACAAGAGAGACCACATCTCATCAGGGTTGTGGAGGTTGCCGACAGCAGCAGGTCGGAGTAATGGACGGCGACAGGATCTCCCGTGACTGGGAACAGAAAGCAGGGGAACAAACAATTATCTGCAAACAACAATATACATGTGAGCATTATTACTGTCCAACAACGAGGGTGAGCAAAGTGCAACGCAAAATAAGTCGCCTAACAACATACAAAGAGTATCACATACAGATTAGCATGCCGCACCGTCATCTAGTAGTTTAGCTATCACTACAAACTGTTACCATGAACTAATAGATCATCACGTATCTCCAAGGTCGCACTCCAACAGGTTACACAAACTCTAAGTCGTCCTGCGCTGGTCGATTGATCTTCCCTCAAATATATGTATGTACACGTCTCCTAGATAGAGCCGGAGCAAGGCACGGTAGCAGCAGCAACTAGCAACAAATTAGGAACCGATTCATGCTTCTATAGGAGAAATAAATGAACACGACCCGCTGCAGCTACCAAAAATAGATAAAAAGACCGCAAGTAGTGAACCCCCATGCATGCATCTAATGATCGAAAAATAAAATCAACTGATTCCATATCGTATTTGCATTAGTACGCCGAACCGTCGTTGGGTAGTTTAGATATCACTACATTTTTTTTTTTTCCACGAACCAATAAATCGTTGATGTATCTTCAAACTAAATGATTTTTTTTCCGATGAAAGGTAACCAGTGTTGCTTTCACCGATAATAAGAGTGAGAACAGTAGCATTACAAGCTCAAAAGAATGAACCAGGTCACAAGAAGGAAAAGAGAAAGACAAACTGAAGGCGGTTAGCTAAATACAGTGGGTGAAGAACTCCCAGAGCAGCACTGCCCTGCCGTAGCTAGTTTCAGATACATGCCGGCCGAGAGAGCAAACCAATTGGATCAGCCAAGCTTGCGGGGTATGTGTGCCAAGCTTCGCAGCATCGACCTCCCAGCAAGAAACTAAATGGTTATGATATGCAGCAAATTAAGTGTAACCTCAAGTACCGCTACAGCAGGGAATCGCTAGGGGACATGCTTACATATCAATTGGATATTCAGTTGAAAAAATAATGAAGCAAATTAAAAATATGGTTTTGCTTGTGTTGGGTCATCAAACTATGTGCGCGTTGCTGGAATGGAAACCAGGGGCATGTGTGAGTGGAGGTACCTGCGCGTCTTCGTCGAGGTACGTGCAGACGATGCCGCCCCTTCCTGAAGACGTCCTTGCAGAAGGCCCTGGCTTGGTGGGTGGCGCCGAAGAAGGAGCTCCACCGGTGGGGATTAGCATCTACAGATAAGAGAGGTAGAGATGAACATCTGCCGCAAGAAGCAAGCAGGCAAACGTACCAAAAGGATTAAGGCTGTAGACTACCGGATGGCGGCGTCCACTCAGGCGAGGGACAGATGATAAGAAACCAGCGGATGGAGTGGAGGCCCCCTTGCTCCTCGACCAATTTACCTTCCTCTTGCAAAGTGAAAAAAAAAATCGATTTTGAAATCAGATTGAGAGGGTGTGGAGAAGAGGATTCGGATGTGGGAAAACAACAAAATACCTTGAGCGTTCCCCTGAAGACGGGCTTCCGAGTGTGGGCGAGGGGCCGCAACGGCGGCGCCTTGCTATCTGGCCCTTGCAGGTCCAGCGGGATCGCGAAGGCCGCCGTCCTCGGCTCTGCATCCTGGTTGGTCCGCGGCTGGAGCTAAGGGGCGGAGTACAGATGAGGAAGGCGGGGGGCGGTGGATCCGGTGAGCGACGGCGAGAAGGGGAAAGGGGATCGAGCTGCAGCGAGACGGAGAAAGGGGATGGAGCTACGGCGGCGCAGCGAGAGGGAATCGAGAAGTGAGGCTGGAGGGAGAATGAATGGGGAACGAGCCGTGGTGTTTGACCTGCAAACGAGCGGTGGGGTTGGAGAGAGAAAGAATGGGGGACGGAGAAGGAGATGCGTCGCGCGTCGGGAGCTTCGTCGATTCGTTTCGGGGCGTTGGATCGGTTTTGTTTCTTCGTTTCGGGGCGTTGGATGGGCTGTGATCCGCGTGGAGGCTGGTTCTGTGGTCTCATTGGCGATCGATCCGATTTATCCCCTCGTCTCCCACCACGTAATAAAAGAAGAATAAATGATCCCACTTTAATTCGATTGACATGCACGCACAGGTTTACAAGGAAACAAGTTTGACATTAACGTGGCAGCTAGTCTACACGGCGTGAACGAGTACACGGCCGGCGGTAAGCGCACCTGAAGGGGAAGCATCCGACGGAGTAGTCTCGGTGTCGCAACATAAGTCATCGTCGGTACCATCGGCCGGAATCAACACAATCACCTTCACCAACGCCTACCTTTCGGTTGTTGCACGTCACAACTCGACTAGACGCTCCCCGTCGGGAGACACAAAGGACTGTTCTGCGAGAACTTAGTTTCTGCCTTCCCACTACGGCGTCGGGGGAGGGAAAGAAACCCCTACCTAAGTTGTGCTAATGGTAGAGTGAAGTCCAAGCCGGCAAATGCCAATTACAAGCAAGCCCTAATAATGAGCAGGTTGTCCCAGGCGATGAAGCCGGCAAATGCCAATTACAAGCAAGCCCTAATAATGAGATGCTCTTCCATCAACTCATCGGCGCATGACCAATGCCACGCATGCCCTAGCTAGTGTTGGAACCTTTAATTCCCCTAAAGATCGGCGCATCTCTTTCATTTAATTTCATCCTTCCTAACCGCATCAATTAATTCTCTCTTTGCTAACCAGATGTGCATGCATACCATTTCTTCCTCGTGGTTGGTTAGAAATTAATCCCATTAACAAGTTAATTGCTCTATGTCGAGAGAGAGTTTTAAATTTCACCGTTGTAAATGTGACATAACTATTAATTTATGCCATGCTCTTTTGATTTTTATTTTCCTACGGTTAAACATGTGGTGCTCTTTCGATTTTATTTTCCTATTGTTAAACATGTGGTATGGATCTTTCAGAGTATTATAAAAAGAATAGGGCAATCCCCCCCCCCTCACGTAGCCTCCTCTCTGGACCTCGCCGCCACCCACCTCCGTCCTTGCCTCGCTCCCTCGCCATCCCCGGAGGCAGCCACCAGTTCGTGCGGTGTCGGTGATAGGGGCGGCGAGGATCTGCCGCTCGCGATTCCCTGTTGCAGCTCAGAGGAGGTGGATGTCCCTGGGACTTACACCTCTCCCTCGTCGTTTTCGACCTCTTCTCATCGCGTTCCCACCCCCCGGATGCCCTCCCGTCTAGTGCCTCGACGACCTGCAGAATTTCTCGCATCCCTCGGTCTCCGCGCGACAGCGGCGTGCTAGCGCCGGCCAGCACGGTTCCTCGCATCCCTGCTGCTTCGGTGGTTGCCCCGTTCTCTCCACTGGACGGAAGGCACGATGGCAGGGCTGAGCGGTTGTGTTGCTCCTCTACGGGCGGCGGCGTGATTCCCTAGGCTGTTCAGGGTTTCGGATTGGCACGGCGGCCCACATCTTCCCCGCTGATGGGCTGGTGCTCCCTCCCATGCGCTCCTCCCACGTGGTGTTGGTCAATTTGGTACTGCGTCGCGACGGTCCAGCCGTCGATCCCGGCCTGGAGCATCGTCGATTGTTCAACGGTGATCGTCGAGTGTGGCAACGGCTGGGACTACCTCCCTTCCTCCCTATGGGCCCTCTGCTCCACTCCCATTGTGTTGCAGGGGTGACGTCCCGATGCGACACGACAAGCACTTTTGGGCAAGCCTTCGGACATCGGCACCTCCCTGGAACGGTCCTCTCAGCGGGATGTTCTTCCATCGGTGCTCCGGGAGAAATCATTGATCCATCCCTTCTCAGATCAAGCGGTCTCGACGCCTCAGTGTCGTTTTTTCTCCTTTGTGGCATTGCCTTGGAGCAAGTCCTACATCAGACGGCTCTACCCCTTGTCTCCCCACTAGACTTTTGGCTTGTATCCTTCCGAGATAGGGCAGTGGTCATGGTGGCCTAGGCCGAGCTTCATGGATGTCCTGGGGCAGCCTCGGCATGTGTTTCTCTTCGAGCACAGAGTCGGCACGCCGGTTTGTTGCCCTAGTATTGGCTATCTGACGGCCTTTGACTGTGGTTGGTCTCGACGGCGCACCACACTTTGGCCATTCGACGCCATGTCTCGGCTATCCGACGCCCTTCGACACCGGTGTCATCGCATAGACTCAGCTACCCGCGCCCTTCGACCCTGCCAGAGATGTCTCTCGGTGTGCTCTTATTTTGGTTTTCACGTATTCTGATTCCTACCCATTCGGGCTACTTGCTTTTAGTGTTGAGGTTCTAATCGGAGACCCCTCTCTAGTGGTTGGCTTGGTGTTGGCCTGTTGAGGGTTTCGGCTGGCTCCTTTGCCACATATTTCTCTTTTTCTTTAGTCGGTATTGAATTTTAAATACTTTGTATGACGAGAAATCAGAATGTTATTTAAGTTTAATGTCGCCCAACAACAACAACAAGAATCCATGCCAATATTAGTAAAAGTCCTATTTGATTATTCAAATAATATTTTGGCATGAGTCCTACTCATCCAATATTTATTCTATCTAGCGGCATATGCATGCACTTAGGTTAGAGCGACATAACACACTATATAGGGTTTCTACCGGATACCATTGGACACATGGAGCACGTTGGGTTGCGTCATGCAGACTCATCCAATATATATACTAAGAAAATGCATGGAAAATAGGTTCTTAGTATACTTGCTAGAAAAATTCTGCACGTGCATGTACTGTAAAACGGCCAGGTCCGGAAAATTCAACCTAAATGTCATGTTTTTGCTGGAGATTTCATACCCCTCCAGAATTGCCTAGATATAAACTTGATCGTATGTGAAATTTAGGCTCACAAAATAGAAATTATTATGAAATCTTCATACACCTAGGTATCATAGTATGTTGCTATGATTACGTTAAGGCGCATACGATGATGATAGATAGATAGTAAGTATTATTTCGTGCATAAAATAGTAAACGCAACAACGAGATGACACATGAAATCAAAGTCGTCAACATCTAACGACTAGGATAAAAACAAGGAATTGCAACTACGAAAAAACACATGAAATATCCCCTATATCATCAAATAATTAAGGTCCTGAGAAATTATCCACATCGTCCAAGTATAGACGAATGTCCCTGGCGGCGGGGTTAGTACGGTGCCGGTAGATAGGGAGTGAGGTGGCGCAGCGAAGGCTATAGGCCATTGACCTATGAAATCTACATTGCTTAGAGCATCTCCAATGGCTCCTCTAAATTTGGTCCTCTATATCTTCATATAGAGGACCATCTAAAAAAAATTCCTTTTTAGAGGTTCCTAGTTTTTCAAGGGAATGTCTATATTCAGGACGTTTATACTCTCATATTTATTAATAATATCTTATATCTACCATTCAACAAATTTTTTTGATCTAAAAAATATTTTGTTGGATTTGAAAATGGAATACACGTAAAAAGCTAGTTACAAAGTACCAAAGACCAATCGAGCTAATTGTTGGATTTCCTAGCTATTCACCGCACGTCGGTCTGAATACATGTAAACAAAAAGCTAGCTACAAGGTATCAGACCAATCGATCAGATCGGGGCTCCCTCAGGGGAAAAAAGAGAGAGAGACAGAACCTCAACTACCGCGGGGCGGACGGCCCCGACGGCTTCAGCCACTCGCCCGACTACCTCAGCACGCCGCCAAGCGCCATCAGTTGGGATAGAGGATCCTCGATTCGTCTTCCAGCCCTAGAGGACGCGTACTGGATGGAGAGGTCCTCTAAATTTTGGACACTCCTTTGGACGACCCACTGGAAGCGTTTTACGGCGCAGGGTCCTCTATTTGGGTGTCGACGTACATCAAGAGAAGCGGAGATGCTCTTAGCTATATTATTTATGGTAGGATATAGCTTCCTATCATTTCATGTGTTCTTGCATTATCAAATTGTATTATATATTATAATCTCAACAAAATGGTATTATTTTATGATAGCAGACGATTATTGTCTATCATTTATGTATCATTTGGTTATCACATGTCATTATTTTATGCTAAGTGATACCTATTGTCCATCATTCTACTGGCGCTCGAAAGCTCTGGAGTCATTTTATAGGATGAACATCCAAGATAATAACTTGTTTCCACCACTGGTGATATGAAGGTGGGCTATTCCAAAGCACCATAAGAAGTGGATAGACATTTTCTAATGTCTTTTTTAAACCCAACCAAGAAGAAGTCCACGTAGGACCGAGGACTTGTCGTGGTTGTATAGCAAATAAAATTCACTTTTGTGCTAATTGAGTTGGGCCAGTCGAGTGGGGCGACGCTGACGGAGAAGAGGATGCTAGGAAGCCGACCTTGAAGCATGGTGTCACGGTCGGCATGCCCTCGTCGTCGTGTGGAGGAGTTGCACTTTTTCTGGTGCAATCATTGGATTTGTCTTGGCGCCGCCGTGATGCCATATCCGAGAGTTTTGGTGATGTGCTATTATGCGCAAGCGGACAGGAATTTGCAGTGGGCCTTTGGATAAGGGTCTGTCTAGCCCCGATGGCATTTGACCGTATGAGAGGATCGAGGCGACGATAGCCGGTGGCTAAGGCTGGTCACAATGGGGAGTAACATAGGGTAGTAACATACACATTTTTCTAGACTATGTTACTACCTCCACAATGGGTAGTAACTAAGAAGTGGTGTCATGCAAAGCTGCATTTATTAGGTTGTAGACTCATATTGCATAGGAAAGTGTGATGTTACGGTAACTAGCTATGTTACCACACCCCTCTCTCACCTCATTAAATACTTGACATGTCATTTTTTTTGCCTACGTGGCGTCGATGTTACTACTCAAGTTACTCCCATTATGACCAGTCTAAGCTGCATAGCTTCTGTGCCCGCGAGTGGATGTTGCCTCCCGGGCGACATGGTGTGGTCCTTTTGACGGAAGGGAGAGGTCTCTGTGGCGTGCAGTTGTACTAGCTAAATACCCATTCTTTGTTACGACTACAGAGATAAATTGATTTTGAATCATACATTCATTGGGAACAAATTGTTTAGCGGACACATCAATCTATTTTGTCATGACACACGGTTTTTGTTTGAATTAAGGTAAAATCTTTACCACTCAATATCCCTATAACATCTAACGGGCGATGAGAGTTTATTTCCCTTGCATTGTCACGGAACAAAATAGACACATTGACCAAACAATAGTTCAAGTTAAAAAAACTGTGTCAAATGGACATAATTTGCATGTATATGGCAACAACTACCAATTCTCTCATTTATTTCCTCGCATGTCGTAATGTCTCCGTGGAGACCCTCTTAAATAAGATAAGTACGTCGATCTTGTATCTTCATGACATTGCTTCAAAATAGTCATCTTACCTTGCCATCGCTTGCTCAGCATTCGAACTCTATGAAACATGGCTAGTTCTACAGTACCTTTTACTGGTACTGAAATGTCACTAGTATGGTTTCATCCAACGTCTGAGAGTGATTTGGCCCAAGAGGCCCATCAGTGATAATTCGGTGAAAAAAGACAGCTCTCAGCCCTCAGGCCGACGGTTTTTGAAGAACCAGAACATTCCTTTGACCAGAAGCCAACCCCATCTCTGCTCTCCATGCCACCGCTGACGCCAACCCCATCTCTGCTCTCGACGCCGCCGCCTCCAGCCCACCCGCCCGCCTGCCCGCACGCACACCGCCGCGACCCCCCCCCCTCCGCTATCAAATATGTCGCATGCACCCTCCTCTCTGCTATCCGATCTGGGACTAACCGGCGACACTGCGTAGTACAGAGCGGGGTGATCGGCGCAAGGAGCATTAGGAGCGCAAGCGAAGGCACGCCGCCAGTATCGAAGACGGCGAGTGCGTTTTAGGGGAAGGCGCTCCGTCACTGGACTAGAGTGTCGTCGAGGCCTGGCACCACGGTGTGGTCACGGCGCCGCTGCGCGTTGCACTTGTACCGCTGCTGGCTCCGTGTACACATGGGAGGTTGCATAGGTCCACTGATGGCCCTCGCTCTGTGCGGTGCCACCGACACCTGAAACATCACATTCTGCCAGCTAAGGTAAGCCGGCAAGGCTCTCTAATTCAGAGTAGATACTTAGACAACACCACAGTAAGCTATGCAATCTGTTGTACTCGTGCTAGCATTGTTAGTTGTTGCACGATTCCTGCACGCCAATATGCATGATTTTTTGATCTACACCGATAGACAATCCATGGTGATTAACAGTACAAAATGTGCACATGTCATGCATGGTGGTCAGGTTGCTAAGCAGGGTAATTAAGTAGGATGACATGATTTAATTAGTAAGCAGGAGTAATTTACTTTGCATGTTTTAGTATAGCAATTTAATTATCTGCTACTTATTTTTTTGATAATTGGAGAAAACCGAACAGTAACACTACAGTTAAGAGAGAAACATGAATCGGTGTGAATGTTTCCTCCTTACCTTTTTACACCGGCCAAACGCTAGAGCTAGCATATGCAGAGAGTCAAAAAAACAGTCTCAGGAATCAGGACAATAGTTCGCATCATGCATGCTTAATTGGTGCCTTTCTGGTATGGTTTGTGGTGGTCTCTAACTAATAGAATTAGCTAGTGCAACACCTCACTATGTGCAGAGCTGCTAATTTTTCATGTTCCATTCCATCTACATATCAGTCCACTATCTACCCTAAGCATTTGCTGTTCACTTCTAGTGTTGTTCCCCTCTTTTTTGCTCTTTGCTTGTTCTTCATATAATGACAAGCCGTTGATGACATTTTTGTACTCCTTGATAAACCATGAGAAATTCATATCACGTCAGATGTTCGATCCCGGTGAATAGATTCTTGTTTTGTCATTCCATCTTGCACGTACAGTTTTTTATCGTAATAAATAATTTGCTTAATTATTCACATTGATATTACTCTGATGGTTGCAATTTTGAGGCATGTGTTATGAAGGCGCTTGCATGGTGAGGAGTACTGCCGCATGGTTATCATAACAGTTTTATGATATGCAAAGGTTAAAGGGTTCAATGTTAGGAAGAAGAGGTGAAGCGAGGAACCAAGACGTGCTTTAGGCAGCTTTACATGTATTTTAAGGAAGTACACCGTAAGTTGGCGAAATTCAAAAGACCTGACCCAAAAGTGACTCCAAAGGCTGTTACTCGCAGTGGATGCCCGGCTTAGAAAAATAGGGATTGATTCGAGAAGCAGGGGAGGTTCAAATTAAGTTAACTTGTTGGGTTCAATGACCTTCTACTTATATTTTGCTCAGAATACATGCTTGAGTGCATGATTAGATAATACACAAACTATAAAATAGCAGTGTCCTCACAAACAGGAGATATATGAGAGTACTGCCATGTATTGTTTTGAATTTCAGAGAGAAGTTAGGAATCAGAATAATTCATGTGTTTATTATCAAATAATTTGTTCAAGTATGTGTTTTGTGCTTATGAGCTAATTCAATATGACCTGAAAGATGTTGGTTTACTACTTGTCACTGGAAACCAAAAAAAGTGCACATCTCTGATTTGAAAAACTACACTTGAGCACCTCTCTTAACTATGTATATGAATGCCTCGCATGCTTCCTTAAATGAAGCGTAGTGACGAGATCTGAAACTAATATGATAGTTTTCCTTCATAAAAAAATAGACACCCAGATGACTATTTATCAAATATATGTTACAATTGTTCCTGTGCCTTTTCTAGGAAGTAGAACTGGCATCTTGGAAACAAACTTGAGGTCACACATGGAAAAAAAATGCTCTTATGATCAGCTAGTTAGTTCAATTTGTTCCGAGCCATGGTAAAATGATAACCATGATTAATTTGGACTAGATGAGTTATGCAAAAAAATGTTGTAATTAAGTTAAGCTTATTATGATGGAAAAAATGGTTCTAGCTTCTTGATAATTGATGAGAACTTTTCTAGGAGCAAAAAAAAAGTTGTCATACTAATACCTACAAGGAATACAAATGGACAAGTTGATAAATGTATTATTGCTGGCACTTCCAGGGATTCGTGGAAATCAGGGGTCGAGATTTCTGATTCTGATCGATGTATGGGATGTCAGTTCGGCCAGCACGAATCTATCCTCTTGGGCTGAAAATTAATGAATTTCTCCTGGACCACAACCCTTCTAACATATCGGGCCAGAGCCCACATCTGCGAAAGGTTCCCATCGTACACTAGTACGAAACTTACTGGTCACACTTTAACCACTAGTATGAAAACTTTCTAGCCTTTGGATTAGCGAAAATAAACGTCTGTGGTTTATTTGGGGGTACCACGGAAGGCCTCATGAAACATATATGAAATGCTCCCTATATAATTGGGGGGGGGGGAGGGGAGATCGAGTTACAATATACATATGATATACAAATAAAATAATACAAACCTACAACGAGAGATACCCTGTGGAGACTCCCCCACTAACAAAACCTTGCCCGAGTTTATCCCGCCTACCGCCTCGTCATTTCGAGGTTTTCCTTTGTCCTTCACCTGCAACATAGATACTTTAGTATATATCGTTGTTTTATGATAGGAGACACTGGATTCTTTTCAATAAAATAAGGAGTATATATTTTTGTGTAAATCCCATAATATTTGTTAGTAGTCATGAGTAAATCTTGACATAATATAGCATTATTACTACCTCCGTTCGTGAAAACAAGACACCTAAATTTTCTTTGAAGTAAAACGGCGCAAAGGTTGACCAACTATTTAGAAAAAACTATCAAAAATTATAATATCCTATAGATGTACTATGAAAATATGTCTCATTATGTATCTAATAAGACTAGTTTGACATTTGTAGAGGTTGATAGTGTTCCCTAAATGTTTGGTCAAACATCACATAGTTTGACATTAACCAAATTTATTCTTATTTTAAGGAACGGAGGTAGTAAGTGGTTAGCTAGTAGAGGTCCCGAGGGCGACTCGGGAGATGCTTAACCTAGTCATTGATAACCCCTCCTCCTTTGTATCTCGCTGTCGCAAGAGCAAGATCAGGTGGGCAAGCCGTTGAGGCCCTTCTGGACAAAAGCCAAAGGGCTCTCTTATGGAAATCGCATGGAAGATTCAGACTTTCAGAGTGGACGACATTGTGGTAGAGCAAGTGACCCATCACTATGTCTAGCATGACCAGCCCCCTTGCTACAGACGGTTGTCGGTCGTAGCCTTAGAAGTATGATGATCTATCTAAGATGTTTCTAGTTCACGCAGATTACTCTTTTGTGAAAAAGGCAGATGATGGTGGCGATGTATGGGAGATGTATGGGAGAGCGGATAGGTTCCCCGTGACTGGGTTGATGAGGTACATCCGGACGTGGTCGTCGGTCATGATGACGGAGGAGGAGACTGTAGCTAATATACTTACTCCCTTCGTCCTGGTGTATAGGGCAGAAAACGAAAATCTCTGGGACCAAGGTAATTCTCAATTGGGCCACATTTCTTTCCCAGCGCGTTAATGAGCCTTGAGTAGACGGATTGATTTGTGCCTAATTTAGTCAGATTGTTATGTTAACAAACCGCCGCATCCAATTAACAGATCCGAAAATTAATGCATGCATCCTCCCATAACCACGCATGAGAAGGAGCCATGCATGCGGCATTGACCCACTGAAAATGGTTCTGTTTCACATGCATGCAACGGGTTGATAAGGTGTGGAGGAGAGCAAAGTTCGAAAGGGAAGGGAGAGAAAATGCTTGAAGAAAGAGAGATTAACCCGGCCTAATTAATACCATTTAAAACTAATTGTGCCTAGGGAGAGAGGGTACCGGGACAACCTGGTTTTCGTTTTGTTCCCTATACACCAAGACTGAGTGAATATTAAAATTACTGATGTACCATAGCATTATTGTTGTTGTTGATACGACATCATCTACCTAGATAGCACCCAAGATGCATGGCAATTAATACAGTCCAAGTTAGTTAATTAAGATCCATGCACGAGTGCGTTTGCATTTGTACCTAGCTAGATGCTGCTGGCTACATCTGCACAATTCAAATCATTCATACCCTCTATGATCCTTAAGGCTGCGATAATGAAATCAGATTGGAGGGAGTACTATTATTTCATATGCACTTTAATTATTTTGTTTTATTTTCTTACCTTTTCTGATTCTATACTACTATTAAAAGAGCAAACGTTTTGTTTCTTAAAGTCACCCCATCATGTGTATCCAGCCTAATATGTACGACCGGATTTTTCCACCTCAGCGGATCTAACAACTTACATTAATCTAAAATAGGAGGGACGCGTGCACTTAGCAATTACCATCGGCAAACGATACTCTGCCTTGGCGGACGAAAGTTTCCACCGCAGGCGCAGTCCGCCCGGATGGAAAGTATTGTACCCAGATTTAATCCCACCTGAACCGCGTTGACGAGTTGTAAATGCCGCTAATAACTCATGTATCCTTGCATGGAACCCTTTCCTACCATCCCCTCCGGCCCCGCCGTACTTCTAGAGCCGCAATAAGGAACCAATGAAGAGATGCGTGAGCTGTCCGCCGCATATCAAGGCATGAGCGACGTGCAAAAAAGGCGGTGATGGAGCCATTCGTGCCTCTCGCTACCGCAATTAGCACCCAATGTATCCGTGAGCCGCCGCCCATTGATTGGCGTCACGAAGACCACCACTAGTGGATGCAGCACCGAGAACCGCGAGTTGGAGGATCGTCTCCAACTTGTTCCGCTGATGCGCCCCTCCGATCCCCACTTTTTTTGGGAATATGACCTAGAGACAATCATGTATGATTTAATTGTCAATGCATTCATAAAGTTATTAAGTTGTACTTGTTTTGAACATCTGATATATATCATTGAATATGTGATTCAATTGTGGAACTATGTATTCATGTTGTTCATGCTAAATTGTCGTTGGTCATTAAGATTGTGCTGAACACACAACCTAGACTAATGCGAGTGTTGGCTGATGACTCAATTTCACTTGTCATGGGCATGGCGATGCCATTCCAACATTCACAGAGTCGTCTAAAGAGTTTAGCAAGTCGGACTGACCCATATTGAGATACAACGAGTAATTTGTCATTTGCATGTCTCAATCAATGTAATCCTTAGACCTGGGGTTTTCGCACAATCCGAGTTGTGGATCACCGACTTAGTTTCTGTCAAACTCTGTTCCGTGACAAGGCAATTATATAGGCAGAGTTCGGGTCAAATGAGAAGCAAGCTGCGTGATATGGCTAATCAAGATGAGATTTTGCCCCTCCAACTGGAGAGATATTCTCTGGGGCATCTCGAGTGATATTATTCCGGAATTATGGCCATGCGCGATTCGATTAAGTGTTAACCAAGTCGACTGACTAAGAGTTAGTCAGATGATCATATATCACAGACCGACAAGAGTGTTGAGCCATTTAAGGGATGACGATAATTCGCCTATAGTTCGACAAGGTATATCGTGAGGAAAAATGGACTCAGATGAAAGCCACATTGAAAGGGATGACGATAATTCGCCTATATTCTCAATGGTTTGTCGTTTTGAAGACCATGACTTACTAAAGACCGCTAAAATTTTGACTTCGGTCATGCTGATCCATCACTCTGCAAGCTTTTGGCATATCAGAGGAACTCGTAAACACAATATAGAGCACAAGCTCCAGTTGTACCAGGTTCATACTACTTTTAACAGAAATAATTCAACAACAATGGATAAGTCTGTAGCACCGCCATAAATATTCAGCAAAACATGTAGCCTATACTAAGGGAGACAGGAGAGTAGCCCAAATTTAAACAAAATGGAGACAGGCGATGCCATCTCTTATTACAACTAGAATTATATGATAGTCATACGATAAATAACCTGCTTAAAACATCCCAGAGCCGCGATAAAGAGAGCATTTCACAGATGGATTTGCCTCGAAGATGTTGAGCATTTCCTTGTATCCTCTATTACTTCGAGAAAGCTTACGGGATAACTTCACGGTCATTCTTTTCATCAGAGTTGCGCATCTGAACATTAATTTCAAAAAATCAACTTCATGGTCAGTGCCCTCAAAACCACCTATTTTTATTTCTTCAAGAGACGTCAGCGGGATAGTTTGACTTCTCCAGTTTGAGGATTCACCACAAAGACAATCCGGCGGGCATGCTTGTGTTCTCTGAAACAAATGTAAGTGTTGTTGATTATGAGTTCCCGAAAACCTACTCATAAGGGAGTATCAACTTATACAGCCATCTGAAGAATATATAAAAACATGACTCTAAAAATAAAAACCAAGATTGAAGAATTACCCCTGGGCACTGCATGATCACCTCAAGCCTAAGTATAGTGGTAAAAATCCCAAGTAGATTCAACATCATTGCTCCAAAAACATGTCCATCCGATACCAAATATATCTCCAGAACAGAAAATTCAGGAAGCGGTGCTATCCGTTGGAACAAGTCACTGTCCGCAACAATGTACTCATCTGATACCTAAGTATAGAAGTTCCATGAAAAGGAAATAATTCAAAACAACTCGTACTACCATTAAAGCAATTTGGCAATGTGAAACAGAAGTAATTAAATGTGTGATTTGTGATGCAAGGTTAACGACCTATGACGCATTACTTTGGCAGACATGACTAGAAGAAAGGCCTAACATGAGCATAGGGAAGCTACATCGACCTGTTTCCCCCACTACCTCAAGACTGCATATTCTCAATGGGTTGTCGTTTTGAAGACCATGACTTACCAAAGACTGCTAAAATTTTGATTTCGTTCATGCTGATCCATCACCCTGCAAGATTTTCCTGACATCAGCGATATTGTTATTTTTTTTCAGATAGGAGTACTGCCGTTCAAACATGGTGAAACTGGTTGGCCAAATTAGAACGTCTCTAAACTCCTTTGCACAATTTGAAAACAAATGCCACTAGTGTTCAGCCCTTATGACCATTGAGTCAAAACACCTGAAATGTGATGCAACAACAATTACTATGATGTGTGGTGGGGAATCTGGGATAGATCAGGTGACACCCCATAGGTGAGCAGGTAGAATTATGAGCCTGACAGACTCGCATATGGTAAGGTGGTTTGGGGCTTCTAGTTGGTAGTGATCTTGGTATGGAAAGAACACCAGGGTAGGAAATAAAATTCACGACGGTAGAGTGGCTCGATATCTTATATCTAAAGCCAGGAAGTAAGAAATTTTTCTTATAAATATACTTCTCAGACCTGGCTTTACACTACGAAATTCCTTAGTTCCTGTTTAATTCTCTTGCCGTCTCCGGCTCCATTGATAGACACTCCAAATTTGTAATCAAACCTTGTTTATAACAACCTACTTTGCAGCAATAATAAATATCTCTGACCCAACATGTAAGTCCAAGTATTTCATGTATTAAGACAATCTATCATGAAGGCCAAACCACAAGGTAAATTGAGCAGTAGGGAAGACGCACTGGACAACAACACTAAACTTCTTCACCACTTCCCATTGTTTGGTTCTTTCTTAGTTGTATATAGAGTAGCTTAGCTGTAGACTTAAAAAAACTACAATACTACTTTCTATCACGCTTTACTAAACGAATTTTATATACTTATTAGATACGAAGTTGCAATACTCGCCTCCGTTAGGCGCTTGAGGTCCACGTTAGCATACCATCTATTCAGAAATGATAGTCATGTGATATTAACTAAGACAATCTAGCAAGAACAAAGACTATAAGGTAAGGGTAAATTGAGCAGGAAAGAAGACACACCGGAAAATCCATCTCCAACGATAGGACGTAGGAACTCTCCTCCGTCCGTACATCCATGCCGCGCACACACCATATCTCAGCAAACCACATAGTATACCGTTCAAACTTGCACTCCCCGAGAGATCTTCCACCATGGGTGTTGAGAAGAACAAATCGAAGTCGCTGCTCATGTAGCCTTGCAACGTGAATTGCTTAAGCTTGGGAGCCACGATATCAATGTTTGTCAGCCACCCATCCACGACAAGCTCTTCCATCGTCGGCGAGTGGACTGTGATCATGTCGAGACCCCTGCAGCCACGTGCCTCTAGCACGCGCAGGTGCTGATCAGCTCAACCATGTTCATGTTGTCGAAGAACTCAACGCGCCCTGCCGGTAGTGTTAGATAAAGATTGGCTACGTGTAGCTTGATCGAGGTGGCACGTTCGAAGCACGGAATTTCGATGGGGAATTCGTAATCTAAGTCCCCCCAAACATCGATGACGAGATCCGCCGGGGCGAGCTGCGCCGCGGCATGGAGCAGAGCGGTGACGCGGGCAGGGTCCGTAATCCTGTGTCTCATTGGGATCTTTATTTCGAGGCGTGACAGAGTGGGGCAGACAACCTGTTGGAGGGCGGCGTCGACCGCGTCCAAGGGGATCTCGCGGAAGGCGAGCTCGACGAGGTGCCTCCAGAGCCCGCGCCACCGGCGGGCGAGGAAGCTCGTGACGGCGGCGGCGCGGGCGCAGCGGAGGCGCACGAGGATCTGGAGCAGAAGGTCTTCCGGAAGGGAACTGATCCGGTCCTCTCCGCTGTGGTTTGGGCAGCGGCCTGGCCGGGAACGACGTGGAGCTCCTGGCGGCGACTGCGAGCTGAGGCGACTGGCCGACTGCAACTCCATCCCTGAGATAGATCGGATGGGCGCGGTGAACTGCAGGGACAGAGACGATGGCCGGAACTGTACCGCAAAGGAACCGGCGGCGGCGGGCTAGACGAAGGGCGAAATTGTGCGGGTTTACGTCGGGTGGGGTGTGCCGTGGGGAACCCCTACCTATCGCTTCAAGCGAGCTGGAGGCTCGCATCGCTCACCTTTTCCACGCTACATGGGCCTGTTACCTGGCCGAGCAAACATGTGCGACCAACCTATCGATCAGCTACCAAGAGCGCTCGTTCCGCTAAAAAAAAAACTACCAAGAGCACGAGTGTGACCATAAAGCAGCTACCTCCAGCAGCGTTTGACTCAACATACAAAAAGCTACTACAAGTGAGTGTTTTTTTTCCTTCCGTCTTTTAGTATTTTTTTCTTGTCCCTTTTTTCTCAGTTTCTGGAATATTTTCAAAAACAATTTGCGAGACGGCAGGTTCCGCTCGCCCGCACCGGAAACGTTGTACGTGTAACATGAACATATGTGGGCCTGGCCCATCATTCTCTGGGCACGTCCACAGCGGCGGTCACTGTGGTCTGCCTGCCACCCACGACTCCAATCCTCTCCTCCCTCCGCAATATATGTTTTAAAATCAGTTTAAAAAAGTCACTACGCACACTAACTGAACCGGCTCGCCCATACTAGTTGCTAACAGTCTAAGCGCAGACATATCTTTTTTTTACAGTTCAAATAGTTGTACGCACCACACTAATGCATGTCCTCTACTGTAGTATACTGGCTCGCCCACACTAGCAGCTAGCATTTTAAAAAATCTGTTTTAAAAATCACTAGCTAAAAAATTCGGGTGAACTGAAAAAAATAGTGAACAAAAAATTATAATGAACAAAAAATCTAGTGAACACAAAATACCACTAAACAAAAAATTACAGTGAACAGAAAATAAACTAAAAATCCGATGAAATGAGAAAATAATAGTCAACACACATATCATGAACAAAAAAATAATAGTGAACCAAAAATACCAGTGTGGAAAATTATAGTGACCAAAAAATAAACTAAAAGTCCGATGAAAATGACAAAATAATAGTGAACAAACATGCCGATGAACAGAAAAAATAGTGAACCTAAAATACCACGGAACGAAAAATTTATAGTGAATAGAAATTGAACTAAAGTTCTGATGAAATGAGAAAATAATAGTGAACTAAAATTTTTGGTGAACTAAAATTGTTCCAAATTTAAAAAAGGTTCTGATTTTTAAAAATGGTTCCAAACTGAAACATTTAAAAAAATGGTTTCAAACTGAAAATGGTTCAATTTTTAAATTTCTACATTTGAAAATAGTTCTATAAAATTGAAAAGAAAAAATGATTCAGAATTTCAAAATACCAAAACAATTTTTTTTAAATGGAACATAAAACTAAATAATAAAACAGAAAAGAAAGAATAAAACAGAAAAGAAAAACAAAATAGAAAAAGAAAAATGGGGAAAAAATAAAAACAGGAAAAAAAAGACAATAAAAAGTTCAAGAAAGAAAGATGCACACGAACGAGCCATAGCCCACTGGTTGTGCCCCTATGAACTTCATGCGGAGGTCGCTGGTTTGAATCACTCATTTCCTCCTATTATCTCATCTTTTCTCTTTTGAAGAATGACTAATGGGTCGACCCGCTTACAACTCCTACACGGGTGAGTCTGACTTACGGCTCGCAAAGAGCGATAAATTGGGTCTGCGGTTCCGCGTGTAGGGAAGACGCACTGGACACCAACACTAAACTTCTTCACCACTTCCCATTGTTTGGTTCTTTCTTAGTTGTATATAGAGTAGCTTAGCTGTAGACTTAAAAAAACTACAATACTACTTTCTATCACGCTTTACTAAACGAATTTTATATACTTATTAGATACGAAGTTGCAATACTCGCCTCCGTTAGGCTTGAGGTCCACGTTAGCATACCATCATCTATTCAGAAATGATAGTCATGTGATATTAACTGAGACAATCTAGCAAGAACAAAGACTATAAGGTAAGGGTAAATTGAGCAGGAAAGAAGACACACCGGAAAATCTATCTCCAACGTTAGGACGTAGGAACTCTCCTCCGTCCGTACATCCATGCCGCGCACACACCATATCTCAGCAAACCACATTGTATACCGTTCAAACTTGCACTCCCACGAGAGGTCTTCCACCATGGGCGTTGAGAAGAACAAATTGAAGTCACTGCTCATGTAGCCTTGCAACGTGAACTGCTTAAGCTTGGGAGCCACGATATCAATGTTGGTCAGCCACCCATCCACGACAAGCTCTTCCATCGTCGGCGAGTGGACTGTGATCATGTTGAGACCCCTGCAGCCACGTGCCTCTAGCACGCGCAGGCGCGGGCACCGGCTGATAAGCTCAACCATGTTCATGTTGTCAAAGAAGCCGCAAGCGAGATCCACCTTCTCGAGCAGAGGGAACTCAGCGCGCCCCGCCGGTAGTGTTAGATAAAGATTGGCTACGTGTAGCTTGATCGAGGTGGCACGTTCGAAGCACGGAATTTCGATGGGAAATTCATAATCTAAGTCCCCCCAAACATCGATGACGAGATCCGCAAGGGCGAGCTGCGCCGCGGCATGGAGCAGAGCGGTGACGCGGGCAGGGTCTGTAATCCTGTGTCTCT
The DNA here is from genome assembly GCA_028641055.1 of Alopecurus myosuroides. Classification (NCBI taxonomy): domain Eukaryota; kingdom Viridiplantae; phylum Streptophyta; class Magnoliopsida; order Poales; family Poaceae; genus Alopecurus; species Alopecurus myosuroides. Next base: position 277,954,580 of record CM054063.1, read on the forward strand.
TTGGGATCTTTATTTCGAGGCGTGACAGAGTGGGGCAGACGACCTGTTGGCTGGGGAAGTCTTGAGCGGATCCTGTGCCAAATGCTTCGGGTCAACTCAAGAACGTACCTGTGCTATCAGCAGCGCCAGAGCGCATGATCCTACAAGGCACGCAGCGGACGCAGGCGCTCTTCTGGCGTGGGCCCGTACCTGCGGTGTTGAGGCCGCGGAAAGACACGCATAGGTCAGGAACTGGAATTAGTCAGCAGAGATAGGGAAGGAATAATCACTCGCCCTTCATTGCGCTCCTGCCTGGCCGTCCCATTCTAGGCGCCCAGACACGGTGAAGAAGCGGAGCGATAGCGAAGAAATAAACACTCGTCTTTCTCGCTCGCATTCAGGCGCCCAGACGCACTACGCAGCGAGATGAGCTGGCCACTGGCGTTCCGTTTATCCATCATTTCAAGAACCGTTTTTTTTTTAAAAAACTCTTGGCTTGGATAGGTAGTAGGTACCGATCGACTCCCAGCTGCCAAACCAAAACCACGAAAACAAATACTCGCAGTCCAGCTTGCTTCAAAACTTTTCCTTTCAAGCCTTCCAGGGCTAGATTAATTACCCGATCTTCCCCAAAAAATATCTCCGCCCAAATTAACGCTGGAACAAACTACGTATTTCAGTCCTCAACTTAAGCTAACGTACGGATCTAACGGGCCCTAGCACGGAACCAAGTACAGAAAAACAAGAAAAGAGAGACGACTACAGATCATCAATCCACGGAACCAATTACACAAAACAAAATTTGTCAAAACAAGAAAAAAAAATAAACACAAAACAAAAGGAGAGCAAGGATGCGTCATGCATTACAACAAGACATGCATCGACTCAACTGGACCATTGATTACCCGCTGGGCTCCGGCCGGGAAGAGCTCGCTGTCGCCGGCGATCGGATCCACGACGGCGCGACCGTGTCTTCTCGCTCACCATCCCCATCCCCATCGCCTCGCCTCGCCAAGCCCAAGTCACAAGTCACGCGATACCACACGCGGCTCTTGTGACGAGGGTCTTGGATTTATAGACAGGCCAAGCAAGCTAGACGCAACCATTCCGATATCTTCTTTTCTCTAGAGTGGATGGACGCACAGGATGGTGACCGACTCGGATCGATGACGTGGCCAAACACCCATGTTTAATTAGGCTACCACCGATATACTCAATGCGAGTAATTAATTGCCCGCATGTTCATTCGAGCGCCGTGGGAGGTGAAATGTGGCCTATAATAAAAATGCAAGTGAGAGAAACAAAGAGAAATGGAAGGCAATTGACTAGCTAGCGGCCCATGCTTGGTCCCGAGACAATGCATGCACCGGTTGTATTGGCCGGTCCCACGAGACAATGCATGCATCCGATCGCTCCGATTTTTTTTTTTTTTTTTTTTTTTTTGAAATAATCCGATCGCTCCGTTTAATGTTGAGAGAGAGAAGATAAGGAGGCCCGTAGAATTAGCTGCAATTATTCTATTGGGAAAAATGGGGGGATCCATGTGCTAAAAATTACGTATACTCCTTGTGTTGTTTGGCCTATTACTCCAAGTTTCCTCCTAGCGGCTACCGGCTACGGCAAATGGTTCTCCCTTTGGCGTCTATTTTTCAAAAAAAAAAAACTTGCCGAAACTTTGTTTATAATCTACAGGGGCAAGCAGGGACAAGACTGGGTGTAGCCTTGGACGAGAGTTCCATGGAAGCCAGACCACCATCAACCTAGTTTACAAGAGCTGCTCGAGGCCCTCGACAAACAAAGACCACGCGCTCTCAACAACGGCCACATCCGATGGGTACGGTGCGTTCGACCCTAGTCTCGGTCATTTTGCTTCATAACAACCAAACTTTAGGCCAGAAATGTATACCTTCTAACCAAACTTTGTCTCACGCACGCTCCGACATCAAGGAGGAAAAATCACAGGCCATTGGGCACATCGTTAATCCAAGCAAGAAAATAATCTGAAAACTCATTCAAACTTCTGTTCCAAATACAAATCCATCCCATGCATCAAAGCAACTTAAACACCAACCGGAACTAATAATCTATATAGCCTGAGTTTACCTCAAAGATCACACAACAAATCAATATAAACAGTTTTCAGTCTCGACATATTACAAACCGTTCAGCAACATATTGATCTAGCAGTACAAAAATCAGTTGAAGATGACAACGACGGCCCACCTGCAGCATATGACATATACAAAAAAGCATGTCCACCTCACGGGCAATCTGCAGCTAAGCGTCCCCTCCAATTTCACGAGCGTATGGAAAAGCATGTCCACCTATCACGAGCACCATAGGCCAAGCAGAAATAGTATTGTTAAGCAATACATGGACGCCACTTTCTAAAGGAGACAATTTCCTCAAGAAAAAACCGCTGTCGATCCTACTCAGGGCAAAGAAGCATATGAACCTGCGCAAACGAAACCATACCAAAATCAAATGGAACTCATGCAGCTTACGTGTATAACGTAAGTCGTTGGCATTTGTTCAATATACGGGAGAAAATTCTACATGAAAATACCACATATGGGCTAACTAAATTGCAAGAAATCCATATACCGTAGAATACAAGGCGTCCCATAAGGTCGCTCCTCAGAGCCTGTGACTGACTCACATTAGGCGTTTTCACTAGGGAGTACCCATTTGTACCAAAAGATAACCAAAATGCTCACTTCGAGAAACATAGACAGACACGACCATCTAACTGTGCAAGGACAGTTGACAAAGCATATTACAACAGGAGGAGCATTCTCCAGCTAGTAGACAGTGAAATCAGCAGGTGCAATACTACTACTTCAGGTGTTGAATCAAGAAGATCAACACCCAGGTTGCATCAACTACTCCAAACAAAATATGGTGAATCAATGTGTGTGGCTGTTGTAGCACTTCATAAGGTGCTTTGCCAAAATAAGACTTTGAACGCATTAAAAAACTCACTTGACATCAGGGATTTATACCTCACAATGGCAGAACCAGCTCCATGAAGACTTTTGGTCATTGGCTAGGCCGGTCGTGGTGCAGCATCAGCTCAAGAAATAACCGTCCTCGGCCGACCAAGCTCCACACCCTCGTCTTGAGGTTCTGCACGAGTAATAAACAAATCAAGATTCAACTAATGCAAATAATTAACAAAGGAACGATAGTCCAAAGCTGCAAATAATTCTCGGCTTTCCATGAGAGACTCGGATGATAAAAAATTTCTGACTTATAATATATCACGCCATCCAAAAGTCAAATACTTTTTTACATGTGAGGCCAACCGATTATCTATATCATCGGAAAGAACAATAGGACACTACATGTATCCACACCAATCTGTTGACTATTAACTTCAAGGTAGCATCTGTAACTTAGGTGAAGTTACAAAGACCATCAGGATCTGCTGGACAGTAATAAGATCACATGTACACCACATTAAGCACCATCACATAGCTATGGCAGTGCAACCACCAGCAACCGATATTTGTCCCCGAACCAAAAACATTGATTAATTACTTCATTGTCAAATGATGATCTAGGAGTACATCGATCAAAGAGCTAAAAATACTAATCCTGATTTGGGTGGATAGCATGTGCAAAACCTAGCCTGTCAACTATGAAAATCATGTTCAAGGTGGGAGTCAACCTAGGCAACTATTTCCTAGTCCGCGGTCACCTGAGAATTGTGGTAAATTAGCAGCAGATCATTGGCTCGATGGCCATGGTATCACAGAGAAAGTAGAGGAGAGGACGGGATGAACTAGAAACTCACCAAAATTGCAATGCAAGGTGATCATATTGCAAAAGGAACTATGGCATGCAGGGACTTGATCCTCCAACTGGGACGTAGTCCGCTCATTCCTAGGTTGGTTGCGAAGCCTATGTCCGGAGGGGAAAAAACATCAAAAGAAAAAACTGATAAGGAAACAACAATATTACAAGCAATAGGATGCAAAATTAACAAGATAGCTCTAGCAAAACAGTAGATTTCACAACCAAGGGTGGTCCTTGCTATGAGATATTATTTCTAGACAGCAAATAGACATATGACAACTAAATACATGAAACAAGGGTAGTATATACACAAGTATTCCATGGTCCACAGATTCCCAACGTAACCATGGGTCTACTTTTAAAAGGTACAATTTTTATGAAGATTACAATGCTAGCTTGAATATGTACATCAGAAAATTTAAAGCATCAAGTTCAAAAGAGGTATGCTGAAAGTGATACCATGTTATCAAAAGATAGTGCACTCCATTAACCAAGGCCAGTAACAAAACAATAAGACCCTACATTACATACATATAATTCAAAGTGTTGTCCCAAACTAGGTTAAACATATATGGACATATATCAAGCCAGGTACAATTGTTTCAGTGCGTATTTGAGCCCAACAAAAATAGCAGGATTATCTACTAGAAGAAAATAGCAGATATTAATCGTTTTGATAGAAGCAAGCATAATCCAGAAACTTTCCCATGAGTGGCTAGTTGCAACTATTCAATCATCCAACATATAGCATCAATTTGACAACAGCCAAAAATATATGCAGTGGGATATTTCACACGGATGCAACTTGGTACGACAAATAGCAAGGATTTGAGACTGATTTTCCCCAGCCTATACAGGAAAGACAAAAAGGTAGAGGGAAAAAATATTCATATGCGGAATGAGGTGTCACATGGATGCGAGTTGGTACCAGGAATGCCATTAAGCAACACAATCAGAGATGGAAATTAATTTTGTACAGTGAACAAGAGTATTCATGCACAATTAACAACGATAGGATCATTGGTTTCAGAAAAGCAAGCATGATAGCCGTCACAAGACTTTTCATGTTTAATGCGCAATTAACAACCATAGTATCATCAGTATTATAGCAAGGGACGCGTAATTTCAAATATAATATAGCCACCTCACATAAATAGGTTGTTCCTTTATTCATGACTAGAACATTTTTCAGTACAAAATTTGACCAGAATATGTAGTGTACCGTAGCTATCTATTACTTCATAAGGCACAAGGGCATGGAAAATTGTCATCACGATCAAGAACACGGCCATGACACGAAGGTTATGACACAGAGTACATAGAGGAGATTGGAGGGATAAATCAGAGCTCACCTGAGGGGAATTGTACCCAAGTCCGAGGCACTACCGCCACCGCAGTTGCGGTGGGGCGAACTCCGCGCCGTCGCACGGCTGCAGTGGCCGAGAAGGTAGTCAATGCAGGGGCTACCACCGCGCAAGAGGTGCGTGAGGCAATAGCCAACATGCACTATTGACACCATTAGGCTTTGAACCTGAAAGTATAAATGTTTCGGCATCGCCTATAAGCAGCAAAACAAACTAAAAATGATTCCTACACGTCTACTTCCTATGCACACATCACAGTTTCATTACGTGAAATAGATTTTCATTTTCCATAGATGCATGGTTTCTCCACTCCTTACACATTCAGGAGGAAGGTAAAAACGAAATTCAGCAAAAACAGACAGAGGAGCACTTGCTACGAAATTGCTCTCAAACATGCAGGTTCCAACAATTGCCATGCATAAGAAACAAACTAGTCAAGCATATCCATTTCCTACGTGTCTACTGCCTATGAACAAAATATATTTGCATCCATCTCATTTCTTACACATTCGACAAGAAAAATGGGGAAAAAATTGCATGAAGGAGGACAAGAGAGACCACATCTCATCAGGGTTGTGGAGGTTGCCGACAGCAGCAGGTCGGAGTAATGGACGGCGACAGGATCTCCCGTGACTGGGAACAGAAAGCAGGGGAACAAACAATTATCTGCAAACAACAATATACATGTGAGCATTATTACTGTCCAACAACGAGGTGAGCAAAGTGCAACGCAAAATAAGTCGCCTAACAACATACAAAGAGTATCACATACAGATTAGCATGCCGCACCGTCATCTAGTAGTTTAGCTATCACTACAAACTGTTACCATGAACTAATAGATCATCACGTATCTCCAAGGTCGCACTCCAACAGGTTACACAAACTCTAAGTCGTCCTGCGCTGGTCGATTGATCTTCCCTCAAATATATGTATGTACACGTCTCCTAGATAGAGCCGGAGCAAGGCACGGTAGCAGCAGCAACTAGCAACAAATTAGGAACCGATTCATGCTTCTATAGGAGAAATAAATGAACACGACCCGCTGCAGCTACCAAAAATAGATAAAAAGACCGCAAGTAGTGAACCCCCATGCATGCATCTAATGATCGAAAAATAAAATCAACTGATTCCATATCGTATTTGCATTAGTACGCCGAACCGTCGTTGGGTAGTTTAGATATCACTACATTTTTTTTTTTCCACGAACCAATAAATCGTTGATGTATCTTCAAACTAAATGATTTTTTTTCCGATGAAAGGTAACCAGTGTTGCTTTCACCGATAATAAGAGTGAGAACAGTAGCATTACAAGCTCAAAAGAATGAACCAGGTCACAAGAAGGAAAAGAGAAAGACAAACTGAAGGCGGTTAGCTAAATACAGTGGGTGAAGAACTCCCAGAGCAGCACTGCCCTGCCGTAGCTAGTTTCAGATACATGCCGGCCGAGAGAGCAAACCAATTGGATCAGCCAAGCTTGCGGGGTATGTGTGCCAAGCTTCGCAGCATCGACCTCCCAGCAAGAAACTAAATGGTTATGATATGCAGCAAATTAAGTGTAACCTCAAGTACCGCTACAGCAGGGAATCGCTAGGGGACATGCTTACATATCAATTGGATATTCAGTTGAAAAAATAATGAAGCAAATTAAAAATATGGTTTTGCTTGTGTTGGGTCATCAAACTATGTGCGCGTTGCTGGAATGGAAACCAGGGGCATGTGTGAGTGGAGGTACCTGCGCGTCTTCGTCGAGGTACGTGCAGACGATGCCGCCCCTTCCTGAAGACGTCCTTGCAGAAGGCCCTGGCTTGGTGGGTGGCGCCGAAGAAGGAGCTCCACCGGTGGGGATTAGCATCTACAGATAAGAGAGGTAGAGATGAACATCTGCCGCAAGAAGCAAGCAGGCAAACGTACCAAAAGGATTAAGGCTGTAGACTACCGGATGGCGGCGTCCACTCAGGCGAGGGACAGATGATAAGAAACCAGCGGATGGAGTGGAGGCCCCCTTGCTCCTCGACCAATTTACCTTCCTCTTGCAAAGTGAAAAAAAAAATCGATTTTGAAATCAGATTGAGAGGGTGTGGAGAAGAGGATTCGGATGTGGGAAAACAACAAAATACCTTGAGCGTTCCCCTGAAGACGGGCTTCCGAGTGTGGGCGAGGGGCCGCAACGGCGGCGCCTTGCTATCTGGCCCTTGCAGGTCCAGCGGGATCGCGAAGGCCGCCGTCCTCGGCTCTGCATCCTGGTTGGTCCGCGGCTGGAGCTAAGGGGCGGAGTACAGATGAGGAAGGCGGGGGGCGGTGGATCCGGTGAGCGACGGCGAGAAGGGGAAAGGGGATCGAGCTGCAGCGAGACGGAGAAAGGGGATGGAGCTACGGCGGCGCAGCGAGAGGGAATCGAGAAGTGAGGCTGGAGGGAGAATGAATGGGGAACGAGCCGTGGTGTTTGACCTGCAAACGAGCGGTGGGGTTGGAGAGAGAAAGAATGGGGGACGGAGAAGGAGATGCGTCGCGCGTCGGGAGCTTCGTCGATTCGTTTCGGGGCGTTGGATCGGTTTTGTTTCTTCGTTTCGGGGCGTTGGATGGGCTGTGATCCGCGTGGAGGCTGGTTCTGTGGTCTCATTGGCGATCGATCCGATTTATCCCCTCGTCTCCCACCACGTAATAAAAGAAGAATAAATGATCCCACTTTAATTCGATTGACATGCACGCACAGGTTTACAAGGAAACAAGTTTGACATTAACGTGGCAGCTAGTCTACACGGCGTGAACGAGTACACGGCCGGCGGTAAGCGCACCTGAAGGGGAAGCATCCGACGGAGTAGTCTCGGTGTCGCAACATAAGTCATCGTCGGTACCATCGGCCGGAATCAACACAATCACCTTCACCAACGCCTACCTTTCGGTTGTTGCACGTCACAACTCGACTAGACGCTCCCCGTCGGGAGACACAAAGGACTGTTCTGCGAGAACTTAGTTTCTGCCTTCCCACTACGGCGTCGGGGGAGGGAAAGAAACCCCTACCTAAGTTGTGCTAATGGTAGAGTGAAGTCCAAGCCGGCAAATGCCAATTACAAGCAAGCCCTAATAATGAGCAGGTTGTCCCAGGCGATGAAGCCGGCAAATGCCAATTACAAGCAAGCCCTAATAATGAGATGCTCTTCCATCAACTCATCGGCGCATGACCAATGCCACGCATGCCCTAGCTAGTGTTGGAACCTTTAATTCCCCTAAAGATCGGCGCATCTCTTTCATTTAATTTCATCCTTCCTAACCGCATCAATTAATTCTCTCTTTGCTAACCAGATGTGCATGCATACCATTTCTTCCTCGTGGTTGGTTAGAAATTAATCCCATTAACAAGTTAATTGCTCTATGTCGAGAGAGAGTTTTAAATGTCACCGTTGTAAATGTGACATAACTATTAATTTATGCCATGCTCTTTTGATTTTTATTTTCCTACGGTTAAACATGTGGTGCTCTTTCGATTTTATTTTCCTATTGTTAAACATGTGGTATGGATCTTTCAGAGTATTATAAAAAGAATAGGGCAATCCCCCCCCCTCACGTAGCCTCCTCTCTGGACCTCGCCGCCACCCACCTCCGTCCTTGCCTCGCTCCCTCGCCATCCCCGGAGGCAGCCACCAGTTCGTGCGGTGTCGGTGATAGGGGCGGCGAGGATCTGCCGCTCGCGATTCCCTGTTGCAGCTCAGAGGAGGTGGATGTCCCTGGGACTTACACCTCTCCCTCGTCGTTTTCGACCTCTTCTCATCGCGTTCCCACCCCCCGGATGCCCTCCCGTCTAGTGCCTCGACGACCTGCAGAATTTCTCGCATCCCTCGGTCTCCGCGCGACAGCGGCGTGCTAGCGCCGGCCAGCACGGTTCCTCGCATCCCTGCTGCTTCGGTGGTTGCCCCGTTCTCTCCACTGGACGGAAGGCACGATGGCAGGGCTGAGCGGTTGTGTTGCTCCTCTACGGGCGGCGGCGTGATTCCCTAGGCTGTTCAGGGTTTCGGATTGGCACGGCGGCCCACATCTTCCCCGCTGATGGGCTGGTGCTCCCTCCCATGCGCTCCTCCCACGTGGTGTTGGTCAATTTGGTACTGCGTCGCGACGGTCCAGCCGTCGATCCCGGCCTGGAGCATCGTCGATTGTTCAACGGTGATCGTCGAGTGTGGCAACGGCTGGGACTACCTCCCTTCCTCCCTATGGGCCCTCTGCTCCACTCCCATTGTGTTGCAGGGGTGACGTCCCGATGCGACACGACAAGCACTTTTGGGCAAGCCTTCGGACATCGGCACCTCCCTGGAACGGTCCTCTCAGCGGGATGTTCTTCCATCGGTGCTCCGGGAGAAATCATTGATCCATCCCTTCTCAGATCAAGCGGTCTCGACGCCTCAGTGTCGTTTTTTCTCCTTTGTGGCATTGCCTTGGAGCAAGTCCTACATCAGACGGCTCTACCCCTTGTCTCCCCACTAGACTTTTGGCTTGTATCCTTCCGAGATAGGGCAGTGGTCATGGTGGCCTAGGCCGAGCTTCATGGATGTCCTGGGGCAGCCTCGGCATGTGTTTCTCTTCGAGCACAGAGTCGGCACGCCGGTTTGTTGCCCTAGTATTGGCTATCTGACGGCCTTTGACTGTGGTTGGTCTCGACGGCGCACCACACTTTGGCCATTCGACGCCATGTCTCGGCTATCCGACGCCCTTCGACACCGGTGTCATCGCATAGACTCAGCTACCCGCGCCCTTCGACCCTGCCAGAGATGTCTCTCGGTGTGCTCTTATTTTGGTTTTCACGTATTCTGATTCCTACCCATTCGGGCTACTTGCTTTTAGTGTTGAGGTTCTAATCGGAGACCCCTCTCTAGTGGTTGGCTTGGTGTTGGCCTGTTGAGGGTTTCGGCTGGCTCCTTTGCCACATATTTCTCTTTTTCTTTAGTCGGTATTGAATTTTAAATACTTTGTATGACGAGAAATCAGAATGTTATTTAAGTTTAATGTCGCCCAACAACAACAACAAGAATCCATGCCAATATTAGTAAAAGTCCTATTTGATTATTCAAATAATATTTTGGCATGAGTCCTACTCATCCAATATTTATTCTATCTAGCGGCATATGCATGCACTTAGGTTAGAGCGACATAACACACTATATAGGGTTTCTACCGGATACCATTGGACACATGGAGCACGTTGGGTTGCGTCATGCAGACTCATCCAATATATATACTAAGAAAATGCATGGAAAATAGGTTCTTAGTATACTTGCTAGAAAAATTCTGCACGTGCATGTACTGTAAAACGGCCAGGTCCGGAAAATTCAACCTAAATGTCATGTTTTTGCTGGAGATTTCATACCCCTCCAGAATTGCCTAGATATAAACTTGATCGTATGTGAAATTTAGGCTCACAAAATAGAAATTATTATGAAATCTTCATACACCTAGGTATCATAGTATGTTGCTATGATTACGTTAAGGCGCATACGATGATGATAGATAGATAGTAAGTATTATTTCGTGCATAAAATAGTAAACGCAACAACGAGATGACACATGAAATCAAAGTCGTCAACATCTAACGACTAGGATAAAAACAAGGAATTGCAACTACGAAAAAACACATGAAATATCCCCTATATCATCAAATAATTAAGGTCCTGAGAAATTATCCACATCGTCCAAGTATAGACGAATGTCCCTGGCGGCGGGGTTAGTACGGTGCCGGTAGATAGGGAGTGAGGTGGCGCAGCGAAGGCTATAGGCCATTGACCTATGAAATCTACATTGCTTAGAGCATCTCCAATGGCTCCTCTAAATTTGGTCCTCTATATCTTCATATAGAGGACCATCTAAAAAAAATTCCTTTTTAGAGGTTCCTAGTTTTTCGAGGGAATGTCTATATTCAGGACGTTTATACTCTCATATTTATTAATAATATCTTATATCTACCATTCAACAAATTTTTTTGATCTAAAAAATATTTTGTTGGATTTGAAAATGGAATACACGTAAAAAGCTAGTTACAAAGTACCAAAGACCAATCGAGCTAATTGTTGGATTTCCTAGCTATTCACCGCACGTCGGTCTGAATACATGTAAACAAAAAGCTAGCTACAAGGTATCAGACCAATCGATCAGATCGGGGCTCCCTCAGGGGAAAAAAGAGAGAGAGACAGAACCTCAACTACCGCGGGGCGGACGGCCCCGACGGCTTCAGCCACTCGCCCGACTACCTCAGCACGCCGCCAAGCGCCATCAGTTGGGATAGAGGATCCTCGATTCGTCTTCCAGCCCTAGAGGACGCGTACTGGATGGAGAGGTCCTCTAAATTTTGGACACTCCTTTGGACGACCCACTGGAAGCGTTTTACGGCGCAGGGTCCTCTATTTGGGTGTCGACGTACATTAAGAGAAGCGGAGATGCTCTTAGCTATATTATTTATGGTAGGATATAGCTTCCTATCATTTCATGTGTTCTTGCATTATCAAATTGTATTATATATTATAATCTCAACAAAATGGTATTATTTTATGATAGCAGACGATTATTGTCTATCATTTATGTATCATTTGGTTATCACATGTCATTATTTTATGCTAAGTGATACCTATTGTCCATCATTCTACCGGCGCTCGAAAGCTCTGGAGTCATTTTATAGGATGAACATCCAAGATAATAACTTGTTTCCACCACTGGTGATATGAAGGTGGGCTATTCCAAAGCACCATAAGAAGTGGATAGACATTTTCTAATGTCTTTTTTAAACCCAACCAAGAAGAAGTCCACGTAGGACCGAGGACTTGTCGTGGTTGTATAGCAAATAAAATTCACTTTTGTGCTAACTGAGTTGGGCCAGTCGAGTGGGGCGACGCTGACGGAGAAGAGGATGCTAGGAAGCCGACCTTGAAGCATGGTGTCACGGTCGGCATGCCCTCGTCGTCGTGTGGAGGAGTTGCACTTTTTCTGGTGCAATCATTGGATTTGTCTTGGCGCCGCCGTGATGCCATATCCGAGAGTTTTGGTGATGTGCTATTATGCGCAAGCGGACAGGAATTTGCAGTGGGCCTTTGGATAAGGGTCTGTCTAGCCCCGATGGCATTTGACCGTATGAGAGGATCGAGGCGACGATAGCCGGTGGCTAAGGCTGGTCACAATGGGGAGTAACATAGGGTAGTAACATACACATTTTTCTAGACTATGTTACTACCTCCACAATGGGTAGTAACTAAGAAGTGGTGTCATGCAAAGCTGCATTTATTAGGTTGTAGACTCATATTGCATAGGAAAGTGTGATGTTACGGTAACTAGCTATGTTACCACACCCCTCTCTCACCTCATTAAATACTTGACATGTCATTTTTTTTGCCTACGTGGCGTCGATGTTACTACTCAAGTTACTCCCATTATGACCAGTCTAAGCTGCATAGCTTCTGTGCCCGCGAGTGGATGTTGCCTCCCGGGCGACATGGTGTGGTCCTTTTGACGGAAGGGAGAGGTCTCTGTGGCGTGCAGTTGTACTAGCTAAATACCCATTCTTTGTTACGACTACAGAGATAAATTGATTTTGAATCATACATTCATTGGGAACAAATTGTTTAGCGGACACATCAATCTATTTTGTCATGACACACGGTTTTTGTTTGAATTAAGGTAAAATCTTTACCACTCAATATCCCTATAACATCTAACGGGCGATGAGAGTTTATTTCCCTTGCATTGTCACGGAACAAAATAGACACATTGACCAAACAATAGTTCAAGTTAAAAAAACTGTGTCAAATGGACATAATTTGCATGTATATGGCAACAACTACCAATTCTCTCATTTATTTCCTCGCATGTCGTAATGTCTCCGTGGAGACCCTCTTAAATAAGATAAGTACGTCGATCTTGTATCTTCATGACATTGCTTCAAAATAGTCATCTTACCTTGCCATCGCTTGCTCAGCATTCGAACTCTATGAAACATGGCTAGTTCTACAGTACCTTTTACTGGTACTGAAATGTCACTAGTATGGTTTCATCCAATGTCTGAGAGTGATTTGGCCCAAGAGGCCCATCAGTGATAATTCGGTGAAAAAAGACAGCTCTCAGCCCTCAGGCCGACGGTTTTTGAAGAACCAGAACATTCCTTTGACCAGAAGCCAACCCCATCTCTGCTCTCCATGCCACCGCTGACGCCAACCCCATCTCTGCTCTCGACGCCGCCGCCTCCAGCCCACCCGCCCGCCTGCCCGCACGCACACCGCCGCGACCCCCCCCCCCCTCCGCTATCAAATATGTCGCATGCACCCTCCTCTCTGCTATCCGATCTGGGACTAACCGGCGACACTGCGTAGTACAGAGCGGGGTGATCGGCGCAAGGAGCATTAGGAGCGCAAGCGAAGGCACGCCGCCAGTATCGAAGACGGCGAGTGCGTTTTAGGGGAAGGCGCTCCGTCACTGGACTAGAGTGTCGTCGAGGCCTGGCACCACGGTGTGGTCACGGCGCCGCTGCGCGTTGCACTTGTACCGCTGCTGGCTCCGTGTACACATGGGAGGTTGCATAGGTCCACTGATGGCCCTCGCTCTGTGCGGTGCCACCGACACCTGAAACATCACATTCTGCCAGCTAAGGTAAGCCGGCAAGGCTCTCTAATTCAGAGTAGATACTTAGACAACACCACAGTAAGCTATGCAATCTGTTGTACTCGTGCTAGCATTGTTAGTTGTTGCACGATTCCTGCACGCCAATATGCATGATTTTTTGATCTACACCGATAGACAATCCATGGTGATTAACAGTACAAAATGTGCACATGTCATGCATGGTGGTCAGGTTGCTAAGCAGGGTAATTAAGTAGGATGACATGATTTAATTAGTAAGCAGGAGTAATTTACTTTGCATGTTTTAGTATAGCAATTTAATTATCTGCTACTTATTTTTTTGATAATTGGAGAAAACCGAACAGTAACACTACAGTTAAGAGAGAAACATGAATCGGTGTGAATGTTTCCTCCTTACCTTTTTACACCGGCCAAACGCTAGAGCTAGCATATGCAGAGAGTCAAAAAAACAGTCTCAGGAATCAGGACAATAGTTCGCATCATGCATGCTTAATTGGTGCCTTTCTGGTATGGTTTGTGGTGGTCTCTAACTAATAGAATTAGCTAGTGCAACACCTCACTATGTGCAGAGCTGCTAATTTTTCATGTTCCATTCCATCTACATATCAGTCCACTATCTACCCTAAGCATTTGCTGTTCACTTCTAGTGTTGTTCCCCTCTTTTTTGCTCTTTGCTTGTTCTTCATATAATGACAAGCCGTTGATGACATTTTTGTACTCCTTGATAAACCATGAGAAATTCATATCACGTCAGATGTTCGATCCCGGTGAATAGATTCTTGTTTTGTCATTCCATCTTGCACGTACAGTTTTTTATCGTAATAAATAATTTGCTTAATTATTCACATTGATATTACTCTGATGGTTGCAATTTTGAGGCATGTGTTATGAAGGCGCTTGCATGGTGAGGAGTACTGCCGCATGGTTATCATAACAGTTTTATGATATGCAAAGGTTAAAGGGTTCAATGTTAGGAAGAAGAGGTGAAGCGAGGAACCAAGACGTGCTTTAGGCAGCTTTACATGTATTTTAAGGAAGTACACCGTAAGTTGGCGAAATTCAAAAGACCTGACCCAAAAGTGACTCCAAAGGCTGTTACTCGCAGTGGATGCCCGGCTTAGAAAAATAGGGATTGATTCGAGAAGCAGGGGAGGTTCAAATTAAGTTAACTTGTTGGGTTCAATGACCTTCTACTTATATTTTGCTCAGAATACATGCTTGAGTGCATGATTAGATAATACACAAACTATAAAATAGCAGTGTCCTCACAAACAGGAGATATATGAGAGTACTGCCATGTATTGTTTTGAATTTCAGAGAGAAGTTAGGAATCAGAATAATTCATGTGTTTATTATCAAATAATTTGTTCAAGTATGTGTTTTGTGCTTATGAGCTAATTCAATATGACCTGAAAGATGTTGGTTTACTACTTGTCACTGGAAACCAAAAAAAGTGCACATCTCTGATTTGAAAAACTACACTTGAGCACCTCTCTTAACTATGTATATGAATGCCTCGCATGCTTCCTTAAATGAAGCGTAGTGACGAGATCTGAAACTAATATGATAGTTTTCCTTCATAAAAAAATAGACACCCAGATGACTATTTATCAAATATATGTTACAATTGTTCCTGTGCCTTTTCTAGGAAGTAGAACTGGCATCTTGGAAACAAACTTGAGGTCACACATGGAAAAAAAATGCTCTTATGATCAGCTAGTTAGTTCAATTTGTTCCGAGCCATGGTAAAATGATAACCATGATTAATTTGGACTAGATGAGTTATGCAAAAAAATGTTGTAATTAAGTTAAGCTTATTATGATGGAAAAAAATGGTTCTAGCTTCTTGATAATTGATGAGAACTTTTCTAGGAGCAAAAAAAAAGTTGTCATACTAATACCTACAAGGAATACAAATGGACAAGTTGATAAATGTATTATTGCTGGCACTTCCAGGGATTCGTGGAAATCAGGGGTCGAGATTTCTGATTCTGATCGATGTATGGGATGTCAGTTCGGCCAGCACGAATCTATCCTCTTGGGCTGAAAATTAATGAATTTCTCCTGGACCACAACCCTTCTAACATATCGGGCCAGAGCCCACATCTGCGAAAGGTTCCCATCGTACACTAGTACGAAACTTACTGGTCACACTTTAACCACTAGTATGAAAACTTTCTAGCCTTTGGATTAGCGAAAATAAACGTCTGTGGTTTATTTGGGGGTACCACGGAAGGCCTCATGAAACATATATGAAATGCTCCCTATATAATTGGGGGGGGGAGGGGAGATCGAGTTACAATATACATATGATATACAAATAAAATAATACAAACCTACAACGAGAGATACCCTGTGGAGACTCCCCCACTAACAAAACCTTGCCCGAGTTTATCCCGCCTACCGCCTCGTCATTTCGAGGTTTTCCTTTGTCCTTCACCTGCAACATAGATACTTTAGTATATATCGTTGTTTTATGATAGGAGACACTGGATTCTTTTCAATAAAATAAGGAGTATATATTTTTGTGTAAATCCCATAATATTTGTTAGTAGTCATGAGTAAATCTTGACATAATATAGCATTATTACTACCTCCGTTCGTGAAAACAAGACACCTAAATTTTCTTTGAAGTAAAACGGCGCAAAGGTTGACCAACTATTTAGAAAAAACTATCAAAAATTATAATATCCTATAGATGTACTATGAAAATATGTCTCATTATGTATCTAATAAGACTAGTTTGACATTTGTAGAGGTTGATAGTGTTCCCTAAATGTTTGGTCAAACATCACATAGTTTGACATTAACCAAATTTATTCTTATTTTAAGGAACGGAGGTAGTAAGTGGTTAGCTAGTAGAGGTCCCGAGGGCGACTCGGGAGATGCTTAACCTAGTCATTGATAACCCCTCCTCCTTTGTATCTCGCTGTCGCAAGAGCGAGATCAGGTGGGCAAGCCGTTGAGGCCCTTCTGGACAAAAGCCAAAGGGCTCTCTTATGGAAATCGCATGGAAGATTCAGACTTTCAGAGTGGACGACATTGTGGTAGAGCAAGTGACCCATCACTATGTCTAGCATGACCAGCCCCCTTGCTACAGACGGTTGTCGGTCGTAGCCTTAGAAGTATGATGATCTATCTAAGATGTTTCTAGTTCACGCAGATTACTCTTTTGTGAAAAAGGCAGATGATGGTGGCGATGTATGGGAGATGTATGGGAGAGCGGATAGGTTCCCCGTGACTGGGTTGATGAGGTACATCCGGACGTGGTCGTCGGTCATGATGACGGAGGAGGAGACTGTAGCTAATATACTTACTCCCTTCGTCCTGGTGTATAGGGCAGAAAACGAAAATCTCTGGGACCAAGGTAATTCTCAATTGGGCCACATTTCTTTCCCAGCGCGTTAATGAGCCTTGAGTAGACGGATTGATTTGTGCCTAATTTAGTCAGATTGTTATGTTAACAAACCGCCGCATCCAATTAACAGATCCGAAAATTAATGCATGCATCCTCCCATAACCACGCATGAGAAGGAGCCATGCATGCGGCATTGACCCACTGAAAATGGTTCTGTTTCACATGCATGCAACGGGTTGATAAGGTGTGGAGGAGAGCAAAGTTCGAAAGGGAAGGGAGAGAAAATGCTTGAAGAGAGAGAGATTAACCCGGCCTAATTAATACCATTTAAAACTAATTGTGCCTAGGGAGAGAGGGTACCGGGACAACCTGGTTTTCGTTTTGTTCCCTATACACCAAGACTGAGTGAATATTAAAATTACTGATGTACCATAGCATTATTGTTGTTGTTGATACGACATCATCTACCTAGATAGCACCCAAGATGCATGGCAATTAATACAGTCCAAGTTAGTTAATTAAGATCCATGCACGAGTGCGTTTGCATTTGTACCTAGCTAGATGCTGCTGGCTACATCTGCACAATTCAAATCATTCATACCCTCTATGATCCTTAAGGCTGCGATAATGAAATCAGATTGGAGGGAGTACTATTATTTCATATGCACTTTAATTATTTTGTTTTATTTTCTTACCTTTTCTGATTCTATACTACTATTAAAAGAGCAAACGTTTTGTTTCTTAAAGTCACCCCATCATGTGTATCCAGCCTAATATGTACGACCGGATTTTTCCACCTCAGCGGATCTAACAACTTACATTAATCTAAAATAGGAGGGACGCGTGCACTTAGCAATTACCATCGGCAAACGATACTCTGCCTTGGCGGACGAAAGTTTCCACCGCAGGCGCAGTCCGCCCGGATGGAAAGTATTGTACCCAGATTTAATCCCACCTGAACCGCGTTGACGAGTTGTAAATGCCGCTAATAACTCATGTATCCTTGCATGGAACCCTTTCCTACCATCCCCTCCGGCCCCGCCGTACTTCTAGAGCCGCAATAAGGAACCAATGAAGAGATGCGTGAGCTGTCCGCCGCATATCAAGGCATGAGCGACGTGCAAAAAAGGCGGTGATGGAGCCATTCGTGCCTCTCGCTACCGCAATTAGCACCCAATGTATCCGTGAGCCGCCGCCCATTGATTGGCGTCACGAAGACCACCACTAGTGGATGCAGCACCGAGAACCGCGAGTTGGAGGATCGTCTCCAACTTGTTCCGCTGATGCGCCCCTCCGATCCCCACTTTTTTTGGGAATATGACCTAGAGACAATCATGTATGATTTAATTGTCAATGCATTCATAAAGTTATTAAGTTGTACTTGTTTTGAACATCTGATATATATCATTGAATATGTGATTCAATTGTGGAACTATGTATTCATGTTGTTCATGCTAAATTGTCGTTGGTCATTAAGATTGTGCTGAACACACAACCTAGACTAATGCGAGTGTTGGCTGATGACTCAATTTCACTTGTCATGGGCATGGCGATGCCATTCCAACATTCACAGAGTCGTCTAAAGAGTTTAGCAAGTCGGACTGACCCATATTGAGATACAACGAGTAATTTGTCATTTGCATGTCTCAATCAATGTAATCCTTAGACCTGGGGTTTTCGCACAATCCGAGTTGTGGATCACCGACTTAGTTTCTGTCAAACTCTGTTCCGTGACAAGGCAATTATATAGGCAGAGTTCGGGTCAAATGAGAAGCAAGCTGCGTGATATGGCTAATCAAGATGAGATTTTGCCCCTCCAACTGGAGAGATATTCTCTGGGGCATCTCGAGTGATATTATTCCGGAATTATGGCCATGCGCGATTCGATTAAGTGTTAACCAAGTCGACTGACTAAGAGTTAGTCAGATGATCATATATCACAGACCGACAAGAGTGTTGAGCCATTTAAGGGATGACGATAATTCGCCTATAGTTCGACAAGGTATATCGTGAGGAAAAATGGACTCAGATGAAAGCCACATTGAAAGGGATGACGATAATTCGCCTATATTCTCAATGGTTTGTCGTTTTGAAGACCATGACTTACTAAAGACCGCTAAAATTTTGACTTCGGTCATGCTGATCCATCACTCTGCAAGCTTTTGGCATATCAGAGGAACTCGTAAACACAATATAGAGCACAAGCTCCAGTTGTACCAGGTTCATACTACTTTTAACAGAAATAATTCAACAACAATGGATAAGTCTGTAGCACCGCCATAAATATTCAGCAAAACATGTAGCCTATACTAAGGGAGACAGGAGAGTAGCCCAAATTTAAACAAAATGGAGACAGGCGATGCCATCTCTTATTACAACTAGAATTATATGATAGTCATACGATAAATAACCTGCTTAAAACATCCCAGAGCCGCGATAAAGAGAGCATTTCACAGATGGATTTGCCTCGAAGATGTTGAGCATTTCCTTGTATCCTCTATTACTTCGAGAAAGCTTACGGGATAACTTCACGGTCATTCTTTTCATCAGAGTTGCGCATCTGAACATTAATTTCAAAAAATCAACTTCATGGTCAGTGCCCTCAAAACCACCTATTTTTATTTCTTCAAGAGACGTCAGCGGGATAGTTTGACTTCTCCAGTTTGAGGATTCACCACAAAGACAATCCGGCGGGCATGCTTGTGTTCTCTGAAACAAATGTAAGTGTTGTTGATTATGAGTTCCCGAAAACCTACTCATAAGGGAGTATCAACTTATACAGCCATCTGAAGAATATATAAAAACATGACTCTAAAAATAAAAACCAAGATTGAAGAATTACCCCTGGGCACTGCATGATCACCTCAAGCCTAAGTATAGTGGTAAAAATCCCAAGTAGATTCAACATCATTGCTCCAAAAACATGTCCATCCGATACCAAATATATCTCCAGAACAGAAAATTCAGGAAGCGGTGCTATCCGTTGGAACAAGTCACTGTCCGCAACAATGTACTCATCTGATACCTAAGTATAGAAGTTCCATGAAAAGGAAATAATTCAAAACAACTCGTACTACCATTAAAGCAATTTGGCAATGTGAAACAGAAGTAATTAAATGTGTGATTTGTGATGCAAGGTTAACGACCTATGACGCATTACTTTGGCAGACATGACTAGAAGAAAGGCCTAACATGAGCATAGGGAAGCTACATCGACCTGTTTCCCCCACTACCTCAAGACTGCATATTCTCAATGGGTTGTCGTTTTGAAGACCATGACTTACCAAAGACTGCTAAAATTTTGATTTCGTTCATGCTGATCCATCACCCTGCAAGATTTTCCTGACATCAGCGATATTGTTATTTTTTTTCAGATAGGAGTACTGCCGTTCAAACATGGTGAAACTGGTTGGCCAAATTAGAACGTCTCTAAACTCCTTTGCACAATTTGAAAACAAATGCCACTAGTGTTCAGCCCTTATGACCATTGAGTCAAAACACCTGAAATGTGATGCAACAACAATTACTATGATGTGTGGTGGGGAATCTGGGATAGATCAGGTGACACCCCATAGGTGAGCAGGTAGAATTATGAGCCTGACAGACTCGCATATGGTAAGGTGGTTTGGGGCTTCTAGTTGGTAGTGATCTTGGTATGGAAAGAACACCAGGGTAGGAAATAAAATTCACGACGGTAGAGTGGCTCGATATCTTATATCTAAAGCCAGGAAGTAAGGAATTTTTCTTATAAATATACTTCTCAGACCTGGCTTTACACTACGAAATTCCTTAGTTCCTGTTTAATTCTCTTGCCGTCTCCGGCTCCATTGATAGACACTCCAAATTTGTAATCAAACCTTGTTTATAACAACCTACTTTGCAGCAATAATAAATATCTCTGACCCAACATGTAAGTCCAAGTATTTCATGTATTAAGACAATCTATCATGAAGGCCAAACCACAAGGTAAATTGAGCAGTAGGGAAGACGCACTGGACAACAACACTAAACTTCTTCACCACTTCCCATTGTTTGGTTCTTTCTTAGTTGTATATAGAGTAGCTTAGCTGTAGACTTAAAAAAACTACAATACTACTTTCTATCACGCTTTACTAAACGAATTTTATATACTTATTAGATACGAAGTTGCAATACTCGCCTCCGTTAGGCGCTTGAGGTCCACGTTAGCATACCATCTATTCAGAAATGATAGTCATGTGATATTAACTAAGACAATCTAGCAAGAACAAAGACTATAAGGTAAGGGTAAATTGAGCAGGAAAGAAGACACACCGGAAAATCCATCTCCAACGATAGGACGTAGGAACTCTCCTCCGTCCGTACATCCATGCCGCGCACACACCATATCTCAGCAAACCACATAGTATACCGTTCAAACTTGCACTCCCCGAGAGATCTTCCACCATGGGTGTTGAGAAGAACAAATCGAAGTCGCTGCTCATGTAGCCTTGCAACGTGAATTGCTTAAGCTTGGGAGCCACGATATCAATGTTTGTCAGCCACCCATCCACGACAAGCTCTTCCATCGTCGGCGAGTGGACTGTGATCATGTCGAGACCCCTGCAGCCACGTGCCTCTAGCACGCGCAGGTGCTGATCAGCTCAACCATGTTCATGTTGTCGAAGAACTCAACGCGCCCTGCCGGTAGTGTTAGATAAAGATTGGCTACGTGTAGCTTGATCGAGGTGGCACGTTCGAAGCACGGAATTTCGATGGGGAATTCGTAATCTAAGTCCCCCCAAACATCGATGACGAGATCCGCCGGGGCGAGCTGCGCCGCGGCATGGAGCAGAGCGGTGACGCGGGCAGGGTCCGTAATCCTGTGTCTCATTGGGATCTTTATTTCGAGGCGTGACAGAGTGGGGCAGACAACCTGTTGGAGGGCGGCGTCGACCGCGTCCAAGGGGATCTCGCGGAAGGCGAGCTCGACGAGGTGCCTCCAGAGCCCGCGCCACCGGCGGGCGAGGAAGCTCGTGACGGCGGCGGCGCGGGCGCAGCGGAGGCGCACGAGGATCTGGAGCAGAAGGTCTTCCGGAAGGGAACTGATCCGGTCCTCTCCGCTGTGGTTTGGGCAGCGGCCTGGCCGGGAACGACGTGGAGCTCCTGGCGGCGACTGCGAGCTGAGGCGACTGGCCGACTGCAACTCCATCCCTGAGATAGATCGGATGGGCGCGGTGAACTGCAGGGACAAAGACGATGGCCGGAACTGTACCGCAAAGGAACCGGCGGCGGCGGGCTAGACGAAGGGCGAAATTGTGCGGGTTTACGTCGGGTGGGGTGTGCCGTGGGGAACCCCTACCTATCGCTTCAAGCGAGCTGGAGGCTCGCATCGCTCACCTTTTCCACGCTACATGGGCCTGTTACCTGGCCGAGCAAACATGTGCGACCAACCTATCGATCAGCTACCAAGAGCGCTCGTTCCGCTAAAAATGGTAATCTTTATTCTGAGAAGTATTTGAATATGAAATCTTAGGAGGATTCCACAAAAAAATGGAAATGAATGGGTGCATGAACAACTTTATGATAGAAAAAGATGCTACAAAATGTTTAGAATGTACCCGGATGTGTTTCACAAATTGTATAGAACTGTCCGCAACTGTATAGAAGTTTCTTGAAAAGGAAATAAATCAAAACAACTCTTAGTACCATTAAAGCAATTTGGCGTGTGAAACAGAAGTAATTGAATGTGTGATTTGTGATGCAAGGTTTACAACCTATGATGCATGACTTCGGCAGACATGATTAGAAGAAAGGCGTAACATGAGCATAGGAAAGCTAAATCGATCTGTTCCCCAACTACCTCAAGACTGCATATATATTCTCAATGGTTTGGGTCGTTTTGAAGACCATAACTTACTAAAGACTGCTAAAATTTTGACTTCGGTCATACTGATCCAACACCCTGCAAGCTTTTCCTGACATCTAAGAAAAAAAATGTTTACATGAACCAACTGGGCATCTCAGAGGAACTCGTAAACACAATTTAGAGCAGAAGCTCCCGTTGTACCAGGTTCATACTACTTTTAACAGAAATAATTCAACAACAGTGGATAAGTCTGTAGCACCGCCATAAATATTCAGCAAAACATGTAGCCTATACTAAGGGAGACAGGAGAGTAGCCCAAATTTAAACAAAATGGAGACAGGCGATGCCATCTCTTATTACAACTAGAATTATATGATAGTCATACGATAAATAACCTGCTTAAAACATCCCAGAGCCGCGATAAACAGAGCATTTCACAGATGGATTTGCCTCGAAGATGTTGAGCATTTCTTTGTATCCTCTATTACTTCGAGAAAGCTTACGGGATAACTTCACGGTCATTCTTTTCATCAGAGTTGCGCATCTGAACATTAATTTCAAAAAATCAACTTCATGGTCAGTGCCCTCAAAACCATCTATTTTTATTTCTTCAAGAGACGTCAGCGGGATAGTTTGACTTCTCCAGTTTGAGGATTCACCACAAAGACAATCCGGCGGGCATGCTTTTGTTCTCTGAAACAAATGTAAGTATTGTTGATTGTTCCCGAAAACATACTCATAAGGGAGTATCAACTTATACAGCCATCTGAAGAATATATAAAAACATGACTCTAAAATAAAAACCAAGATTGAAGAATTACCCCTGGGTACTGCATGATCACCTCAAGCCTAAGTATAGTGGTAAAAATTCCAAGTAGATTTAACATCATTCCTCCAAAAACATGTCCATCTGATACCAAATATATCTCCAGAACAGAAAATTCAGGAAGCGGCGCTATCCGTTGGAACAAGTCACTGTCCGCAGCAACAATGTACTCATCTGATACCTAAGTATAGAAGTTCCATGAAAAGGAAATAATTCAAAACAACTCATACTACCATTAAAGCAACATGGCAATGTGAAACAGAAGTAATTGAATGTGTGATTTGTGATGCAAGGTTAACGACCTATGATGCATTACTTCGGCAGACATGACTAGAAGAAAGGCCTAACATGAGCATAGGGAAGCTACATCGATCTGTTCCCCCACTACCTCAAGACTGCATATTCTCAATGGGTTGTCGTTTTGAAGACCATGACTTACCAAAGACTGCTAAAATTTTGACTTCGTTCATGCTGATCCATCACCCTGAAAGATTTTCCTGACATCAGCGATATTGTTATTTTTTTCAGATAGGAGTACTGCCGTTCAAACATGGTCAAACTGGTTGGCCAAATTAGAATGTCTCTAAACTCTTTTGCACAATTTGAAAACAAATGCCACTATTGTTCAGCCCTTATGACCATCATTGAGTCAAAACACCTGATATGTGATGCAACAACAATTACTATGTTGTGTGGTGGGGAATCTGGGATAGATCAGGTGACACCCCATAGGTGAGCAGGTAGAATTATGAGCCTGACAGACTCGCAGATGGTAAGGTGGTCTGGGGCTTCTAGTTGGTAGTGATCTTGGTATGGAAAGAACACCAGGGTAGGAAATAAAATTCACGATGGTAGAGTGGCTCGATATCTTATATCTAAAGCCAGGAACTAAGGAATTTTGCTTATAAATATACTTCTCAGACCTGGCTTTACACTACGAAATTCCTTAGTTCCTGTTTAATTCTCTTGCCGTCTCCGGCTCCATCGATAGACACTCCAAATTTGTAATCAGACCTTGTTTTCTCTTTTCTCATCTAATATTGCGAACTCACTCAATCCACTGTCGTCTGTTGCTCTTCTGAACTTGTGTACTGCACAATTCTTCTGCTTGTTCGCACTCGATCCACTGTCATCTGTTGCTCTTCTAAACTTGTGTACTGCACAATTCTTCTGCTTCACACCTACTCTAGATGACTCCTCTACCATACCATTGAAAAAGCATGTTGGCATGGTTGCGTATTCAGAACACTTAATAAGTTAATATCGAGCTTGTGGGCATATAAGTAATATCGGCCGGGGGTTTGGTAAAGATGGTCCAAACTAGGGAAACTTTTGAAAATGACTCCCCAGAAGTTGTTTGATCACATTTAAGGGGGAACGATTTATTCGTTGTGCTTCTAGTGATTTTTTAGCTACATTTACTTTTGTCATTACTTTTCATTGTTTGGTTATATCTTTTTCAAATATATAGTCTAACTGTATGATGCAGATAAATACAATAATAAGTTCCTTTTAGTGTGCTTCCCAGATAAAAGATCTTTTATACTTAGACACAGAGTTGCAATGCTCATCTCGTACCGGATCTTACTTGGACGATATAACCGGACTCCACCTTAATTTGCAACTAGTACCATAGATTATTATTTTTCATTGGTTTATAACAACCTACTTTGCAGCAATAATAAATATCTCCGACCCAAAATGTAAGTCCAAGTATTTCATGTATTAAGACAATCTATCATGAAGGCCAAACCACAAGGTAAATTGAGCAGTAGGGAAGACGCACTGGACAACAACACTAAACTTCTTCACCACTTCCCATTGTTTGGTTCTTTCTTAGTTCAATATAGAGTAGCTTAGCTGTAGACTTAAAAAACTACAATACTACTTTCTATCACGCTTTACTAAACGAATTTTATATACTTATTAGATACGAAGTTGCAATACTCGCCTCCGTTAGGCTTGAGGTCCACGTTAGCATACCATCATCTATTCAGAAATGATAGTCATGTGATATTAACTGAGACAATCTAGCAAGAACAAAGACTATAAGGTAAGGGTAAATTGAGCAGGAAAGAAGACACACCGGAAAATCTATCTCCAACGTTAGGACGTAGGAACTCTCCTCCGTCCGTACATCCATGCCGCGCACACACCATATCTCAGCAAACCACATTGTATACCGTTCAAACTTGCACTCCCACGAGAGGTCTTCCACCATGGGCGTTGAGAAGAACAAATTGAAGTCACTGCTCATGTAGCCTTGCAACGTGAACTGCTTAAGCTTGGGAGCCACGATATCAATGTTGGTCAGCCACCCATCCACGACAAGCTCTTCCATCGTCGGCGAGTGGACTGTGATCATGTTGAGACCCCTGCAGCCACGTGCCTCTAGCACGCGCAGGCGCGGGCACCGGCTGATAAGCTCAACCATGTTCATGTTGTCAAAGAAGCCGCAAGCGAGATCCACCTTCTCGAGCAGAGGGAACTCAGCGCGCCCCGCCGGTAGTGTTAGATAAAGATTGGCTACGTGTAGCTTGATCGAGGTGGCACGTTCGAAGCACGGAATTTCGATGGGAAATTCATAATCTAAGTCCCCCCAAACATCGATGACGAGATCCGCAAGGGCGAGCTGCGCCGCGGCATGGAGCAGAGCGGTGACGCGGGCAGGGTCTGTAATCCTGTGTCTCTTTGGGATCTTTATTTCGAGGCGTGACAGAGTGGGGCAGACGACCTGTTGGCTGGGGAAGTCTTGAGCGGATCCTGTGCCAAATGCTTCGGGTCAACTCAAGAACGTACCTGTGCTATCAGCAGCGCCAGAGCGCATGATCCTACAAGGCACGCAGCGGACGCAGGCGCTCTTCTGGCGTGGGCCCGTACCTGCGGTGTTGAGGCCGCGGAAAGACACGCATAGGTCAGGAACTGGAATTAGTCAGCAGAGATAGGGAAGGAATAATCACTCGCCCTTCATTGCGCTCCTGCCTGGCCGTCCCATTCTAGGCGCCCAGACACGGTGAAGAAGCGGAGCGATAGCGAAGAAATAAACACTCGTCTTTCTCGCTCGCATTCAGGCGCCCAGACGCACTACGCAGCGAGATGAGCTGGCCACTGGCGTTCCGTTTATCCATCATTTCAAGAACCGTTTTTTTTTTAAAAAACTCTTGGCTTGGATAGGTAGTAGGTACCGATCGACTCCCAGCTGCCAAACCAAAACCACGAAAACAAATACTCGCAGTCCAGCTTGCTTCAAAACTTTTCCTTTCAAGCCTTCCAGGGCTAGATTAATTACCCGATCTTCCCCAAAAAATATCTCCGCCCAAATTAACGCTGGAACAAACTACGTATTTCAGTCCTCAACTTAAGCTAACGTACGGATCTAACGGGCCCTAGCACGGAACCAAGTACAGAAAAACAAGAAAAGAGAGACGACTACAGATCATCAATCCACGGAACCAATTACACAAAACAAAATTTGTCAAAACAAGAAAAAAAAATAAACACAAAACAAAAGGAGAGCAAGGATGCGTCATGCATTACAACAAGACATGCATCGACTCAACTGGACCATTGATTACCCGCTGGGCTCCGGCCGGGAAGAGCTCGCTGTCGCCGGCGATCGGATCCACGACGGCGCGACCGTGTCTTCTCGCTCACCATCCCCATCCCCATCGCCTCGCCTCGCCAAGCCCAAGTCACAAGTCACGCGATACCACACGCGGCTCTTGTGACGAGGGTCTTGGATTTATAGACAGGCCAAGCAAGCTAGACGCAACCATTCCGATATCTTCTTTTCTCTAGAGTGGATGGACGCACAGGATGGTGACCGACTCGGATCGATGACGTGGCCAAACACCCATGTTTAATTAGGCTACCACCGATATACTCAATGCGAGTAATTAATTGCCCGCATGTTCATTCGAGCGCCGTGGGAGGTGAAATGTGGCCTATAATAAAAATGCAAGTGAGAGAAACAAAGAGAAATGGAAGGCAATTGACTAGCTAGCGGCCCATGCTTGGTCCCGAGACAATGCATGCACCGGTTGTATTGGCCGGTCCCACGAGACAATGCATGCATCCGATCGCTCCGATTTTTTTTTTTTTTTTTTTTTTTTTGAAATAATCCGATCGCTCCGTTTAATGTTGAGAGAGAGAAGATAAGGAGGCCCGTAGAATTAGCTGCAATTATTCTATTGGGAAAAATGGGGGGATCCATGTGCTAAAAATTACGTATACTCCTTGTGTTGTTTGGCCTATTACTCCAAGTTTCCTCCTAGCGGCTACCGGCTACGGCAAATGGTTCTCCCTTTGGCGTCTATTTTTCAAAAAAAAAAAAACTTGCCGAAACTTTGTTTATAATCTACAGGGGCAAGCAGGGACAAGACTGGGTGTAGCCTTGGACGAGAGTTCCATGGAAGCCAGACCACCATCAACCTAGTTTACAAGAGCTGCTCGAGGCCCTCGACAAACAAAGACCACGCGCTCTCAACAACGGCCACATCCGATGGGTACGGTGCGTTCGACCCTAGTCTCGGTCATTTTGCTTCATAACAACCAAACTTTAGGCCAGAAATGTATACCTTCTAACCAAACTTTGTCTCACGCACGCTCCGACATCAAGGAGGAAAAATCACAGGCCATTGGGCACATCGTTAATCCAAGCAAGAAAATAATCTGAAAACTCATTCAAACTTCTGTTCCAAATACAAATCCATCCCATGCATCAAAGCAACTTAAACACCAACCGGAACTAATAATCTATATAGCCTGAGTTTACCTCAAAGATCACACAACAAATCAATATAAACAGTTTTCAGTCTCGACATATTACAAACCGTTCAGCAACATATTGATCTAGCAGTACAAAAATCAGTTGAAGATGACAACGACGGCCCACCTGCAGCATATGACATATACAAAAAAGCATGTCCACCTCACGGGCAATCTGCAGCTAAGCGTCCCCTCCAATTTCACGAGCGTATGGAAAAGCATGTCCACCTATCACGAGCACCATAGGCCAAGCAGAAATAGTATTGTTAAGCAATACATGGACGCCACTTTCTAAAGGAGACAATTTCCTCAAGAAAAAACCGCTGTCGATCCTACTCAGGGCAAAGAAGCATATGAACCTGCGCAAACGAAACCATACCAAAATCAAATGGAACTCATGCAGCTTACGTGTATAACGTAAGTCGTTGGCATTTGTTCAATATACGGGAGAAAATTCTACATGAAAATACCACATATGGGCTAACTAAATTGCAAGAAATCCATATACCGTAGAATACAAGGCGTCCCATAAGGTCGCTCCTCAGAGCCTGTGACTGACTCACATTAGGCGTTTTCACTAGGGAGTACCCATTTGTACCAAAAGATAACCAAAATGCTCACTTCGAGAAACATAGACAGACACGACCATCTAACTGTGCAAGGACAGTTGACAAAGCATATTACAACAGGAGGAGCATTCTCCAGCTAGTAGACAGTGAAATCAGCAGGTGCAATACTACTACTTCAGGTGTTGAATCAAGAAGATCAACACCCAGGTTGCATCAACTACTCCAAACAAAATATGGTGAATCAA
The DNA here is from genome assembly GCA_028641055.1 of Alopecurus myosuroides. NCBI lineage: Eukaryota > Viridiplantae > Streptophyta > Magnoliopsida > Poales > Poaceae > Alopecurus > Alopecurus myosuroides. The sequence continues at coordinate 277,983,921 of CM054063.1, forward strand.
TGTGTGTGGCTGTTGTAGCACTTCATAAGGTGCTTTGCCAAAATAAGACTTTGAACGCATTAAAAAACTCACTTGACATCAGGGATTTATACCTCACAATGGCAGAACCAGCTCCATGAAGACTTTTGGTCATTGGCTAGGCCGGTCGTGGTGCAGCATCAGCTCAAGAAATAACCGTCCTCGGCCGACCAAGCTCCACACCCTCGTCTTGAGGTTCTGCACGAGTAATAAACAAATCAAGATTCAACTAATGCAAATAATTAACAAAGGAACGATAGTCCAAAGCTGCAAATAATTCTCGGCTTTCCATGAGAGACTCGGATGATAAAAAATTTCTGACTTATAATATATCACGCCATCCAAAAGTCAAATACTTTTTTACATGTGAGGCCAACCGATTATCTATATCATCGGAAAGAACAATAGGACACTACATGTATCCACACCAATCTGTTGACTATTAACTTCAAGGTAGCATCTGTAACTTAGGTGAAGTTACAAAGACCATCAGGATCTGCTGGACAGTAATAAGATCACATGTACACCACATTAAGCACCATCACATAGCTATGGCAGTGCAACCACCAGCAACCGATATTTGTCCCCGAACCAAAAACATTGATTAATTACTTCATTGTCAAATGATGATCTAGGAGTACATCGATCAAAGAGCTAAAAATACTAATCCTGATTTGGGTGGATAGCATGTGCAAAACCTAGCCTGTCAACTATGAAAATCATGTTCAAGGTGGGAGTCAACCTAGGCAACTATTTCCTAGTCCGCGGTCACCTGAGAATTGTGGTAAATTAGCAGCAGATCATTGGCTCGATGGCCATGGTATCACAGAGAAAGTAGAGGAGAGGACGGGATGAACTAGAAACTCACCAAAATTGCAATGCAAGGTGATCATATTGCAAAAGGAACTATGGCATGCAGGGACTTGATCCTCCAACTGGGACGTAGTCCGCTCATTCCTAGGTTGGTTGCGAAGCCTATGTCCGGAGGGGAAAAAACATCAAAAGAAAAAACTGATAAGGAAACAACAATATTACAAGCAATAGGATGCAAAATTAACAAGATAGCTCTAGCAAAACAGTAGATTTCACAACCAAGGGTGGTCCTTGCTATGAGATATTATTTCTAGACAGCAAATAGACATATGACAACTAAATACATGAAACAAGGGTAGTATATACACAAGTATTCCATGGTCCACAGATTCCCAACGTAACCATGGGTCTACTTTTAAAAGGTACAATTTTTATGAAGATTACAATGCTAGCTTGAATATGTACATCAGAAAATTTAAAGCATCAAGTTCAAAAGAGGTATGCTGAAAGTGATACCATGTTATCAAAAGATAGTGCACTCCATTAACCAAGGCCAGTAACAAAACAATAAGACCCTACATTACATACATATAATTCAAAGTGTTGTCCCAAACTAGGTTAAACATATATGGACATATATCAAGCCAGGTACAATTGTTTCAGTGCGTATTTGAGCCCAACAAAAATAGCAGGATTATCTACTAGAAGAAAATAGCAGATATTAATCGTTTTGATAGAAGCAAGCATAATCCAGAAACTTTCCCATGAGTGGCTAGTTGCAACTATTCAATCATCCAACATATAGCATCAATTTGACAACAGCCAAAAATATATGCAGTGGGATATTTCACACGGATGCAACTTGGTACGACAAATAGCAAGGATTTGAGACTGATTTTCCCCAGCCTATACAGGAAAGACAAAAAGGTAGAGGGAAAAAATATTCATATGCGGAATGAGGTGTCACATGGATGCGAGTTGGTACCAGGAATGCCATTAAGCAACACAATCAGAGATGGAAATTAATTTTGTACAGTGAACAAGAGTATTCATGCACAATTAACAACGATAGGATCATTGGTTTCAGAAAAGCAAGCATGATAGCCGTCACAAGACTTTTCATGTTTAATGCGCAATTAACAACCATAGTATCATCAGTATTATAGCAAGGGACGCGTAATTTCAAATATAATATAGCCACCTCACATAAATAGGTTGTTCCTTTATTCATGACTAGAACATTTTTCAGTACAAAATTTGACCAGAATATGTAGTGTACCGTAGCTATCTATTACTTCATAAGGCACAAGGGCATGGAAAATTGTCATCACGATCAAGAACACGGCCATGACACGAAGGTTATGACACAGAGTACATAGAGGAGATTGGAGGGATAAATCAGAGCTCACCTGAGGGGAATTGTACCCAAGTCCGAGGCACTACCGCCACCGCAGTTGCGGTGGGGCGAACTCCGCGCCGTCGCACGGCTGCAGTGGCCGAGAAGGTAGTCAATGCAGGGGCTACCACCGCGCAAGAGGTGCGTGAGGCAATAGCCAACATGCACTATTGACACCATTAGGCTTTGAACCTGAAAGTATAAATGTTTCGGCATCGCCTATAAGCAGCAAAACAAACTAAAAATGATTCCTACACGTCTACTTCCTATGCACACATCACAGTTTCATTACGTGAAATAGATTTTCATTTTCCATAGATGCATGGTTTCTCCACTCCTTACACATTCAGGAGGAAGGTAAAAACGAAATTCAGCAAAAACAGACAGAGGAGCACTTGCTACGAAATTGCTCTCAAACATGCAGGTTCCAACAATTGCCATGCATAAGAAACAAACTAGTCAAGCATATCCATTTCCTACGTGTCTACTGCCTATGAACAAAATATATTTGCATCCATCTCATTTCTTACACATTCGACAAGAAAAATGGGGAAAAAATTGCATGAAGGAGGACAAGAGAGACCACATCTCATCAGGGTTGTGGAGGTTGCCGACAGCAGCAGGTCGGAGTAATGGACGGCGACAGGATCTCCCGTGACTGGGAACAGAAAGCAGGGGAACAAACAATTATCTGCAAACAACAATATACATGTGAGCATTATTACTGTCCAACAACGAGGTGAGCAAAGTGCAACGCAAAATAAGTCGCCTAACAACATACAAAGAGTATCACATACAGATTAGCATGCCGCACCGTCATCTAGTAGTTTAGCTATCACTACAAACTGTTACCATGAACTAATAGATCATCACGTATCTCCAAGGTCGCACTCCAACAGGTTACACAAACTCTAAGTCGTCCTGCGCTGGTCGATTGATCTTCCCTCAAATATATGTATGTACACGTCTCCTAGATAGAGCCGGAGCAAGGCACGGTAGCAGCAGCAACTAGCAACAAATTAGGAACCGATTCATGCTTCTATAGGAGAAATAAATGAACACAGACCCGCTGCAGCTACCAAAAATAGATAAAAAGACCGCAAGTAGTGAACCCCCATGCATGCATCTAATGATCGAAAAATAAAATCAACTGATTCCATATCGTATTTGCATTAGTACGCCGAACCGTCGTTGGGTAGTTTAGATATCACTACATTTTTTTTTTCCACGAACCAATAAATCGTTGATGTATCTTCAAACTAAATGATTTTTTTTCCGATGAAAGGTAACCAGTGTTGCTTTCACCGATAATAAGAGTGAGAACAGTAGCATTACAAGCTCAAAAGAATGAACCAGGTCACAAGAAGGAAAAGAGAAAGACAAACTGAAGGCGGTTAGCTAAATACAGTGGGTGAAGAACTCCCAGAGCAGCACTGCCCTGCCGTAGCTAGTTTCAGATACATGCCGGCCGAGAGAGCAAACCAATTGGATCAGCCAAGCTTGCGGGGTATGTGTGCCAAGCTTCGCAGCATCGACCTCCCAGCAAGAAACTAAATGGTTATGATATGCAGCAAATTAAGTGTAACCTCAAGTACCGCTACAGCAGGGAATCGCTAGGGGACATGCTTACATATCAATTGGATATTCAGTTGAAAAAATAATGAAGCAAATTAAAAATATGGTTTTGCTTGTGTTGGGTCATCAAACTATGTGCGCGTTGCTGGAATGGAAACCAGGGGCATGTGTGAGTGGAGGTACCTGCGCGTCTTCGTCGAGGTACGTGCAGACGATGCCGCCCCTTCCTGAAGACGTCCTTGCAGAAGGCCCTGGCTTGGTGGGTGGCGCCGAAGAAGGAGCTCCACCGGTGGGGATTAGCATCTACAGATAAGAGAGGTAGAGATGAACATCTGCCGCAAGAAGCAAGCAGGCAAACGTACCAAAAGGATTAAGGCTGTAGACTACCGGATGGCGGCGTCCACTCAGGCGAGGGACAGATGATAAGAAACCAGCGGATGGAGTGGAGGCCCCCTTGCTCCTCGACCAATTTACCTTCCTCTTGCAAAGTGAAAAAAAAAATCGATTTTGAAATCAGATTGAGAGGGTGTGGAGAAGAGGATTCGGATGTGGGAAAACAACAAAATACCTTGAGCGTTCCCCTGAAGACGGGCTTCCGAGTGTGGGCGAGGGGCCGCAACGGCGGCGCCTTGCTATCTGGCCCTTGCAGGTCCAGCGGGATCGCGAAGGCCGCCGTCCTCGGCTCTGCATCCTGGTTGGTCCGCGGCTGGAGCTAAGGGGCGGAGTACAGATGAGGAAGGCGGGGGGCGGTGGATCCGGTGAGCGACGGCGAGAAGGGGAAAGGGGATCGAGCTGCAGCGAGACGGAGAAAGGGGATGGAGCTACGGCGGCGCAGCGAGAGGGAATCGAGAAGTGAGGCTGGAGGGAGAATGAATGGGGAACGAGCCGTGGTGTTTGACCTGCAAACGAGCGGTGGGGTTGGAGAGAGAAAGAATGGGGGACGGAGAAGGAGATGCGTCGCGCGTCGGGAGCTTCGTCGATTCGTTTCGGGGCGTTGGATCGGTTTTGTTTCTTCGTTTCGGGGCGTTGGATGGGCTGTGATCCGCGTGGAGGCTGGTTCTGTGGTCTCATTGGCGATCGATCCGATTTATCCCCTCGTCTCCCACCACGTAATAAAAGAAGAATAAATGATCCCACTTTAATTCGATTGACATGCACGCACAGGTTTACAAGGAAACAAGTTTGACATTAACGTGGCAGCTAGTCTACACGGCGTGAACGAGTACACGGCCGGCGGTAAGCGCACCTGAAGGGGAAGCATCCGACGGAGTAGTCTCGGTGTCGCAACATAAGTCATCGTCGGTACCATCGGCCGGAATCAACACAATCACCTTCACCAACGCCTACCTTTCGGTTGTTGCACGTCACAACTCGACTAGACGCTCCCCGTCGGGAGACACAAAGGACTGTTCTGCGAGAACTTAGTTTCTGCCTTCCCACTACGGCGTCGGGGGAGGGAAAGAAACCCCTACCTAAGTTGTGCTAATGGTAGAGTGAAGTCCAAGCCGGCAAATGCCAATTACAAGCAAGCCCTAATAATGAGCAGGTTGTCCCAGGCGATGAAGCCGGCAAATGCCAATTACAAGCAAGCCCTAATAATGAGATGCTCTTCCATCAACTCATCGGCGCATGACCAATGCCACGCATGCCCTAGCTAGTGTTGGAACCTTTAATTCCCCTAAAGATCGGCGCATCTCTTTCATTTAATTTCATCCTTCCTAACCGCATCAATTAATTCTCTCTTTGCTAACCAGATGTGCATGCATACCATTTCTTCCTCGTGGTTGGTTAGAAATTAATCCCATTAACAAGTTAATTGCTCTATGTCGAGAGAGAGTTTTAAATGTCACCGTTGTAAATGTGACATAACTATTAATTTATGCCATGCTCTTTTGATTTTTATTTTCCTACGGTTAAACATGTGGTGCTCTTTCGATTTTATTTTCCTATTGTTAAACATGTGGTATGGATCTTTCAGAGTATTATAAAAAGAATAGGGCAATCCCCCCCCCTCACGTAGCCTCCTCTCTGGACCTCGCCGCCACCCACCTCCGTCCTTGCCTCGCTCCCTCGCCATCCCCGGAGGCAGCCACCAGTTCGTGCGGTGTCGGTGATAGGGGCGGCGAGGATCTGCCGCTCGCGATTCCCTGTTGCAGCTCAGAGGAGGTGGATGTCCCTGGGACTTACACCTCTCCCTCGTCGTTTTCGACCTCTTCTCATCGCGTTCCCACCCCCCGGATGCCCTCCCGTCTAGTGCCTCGACGACCTGCAGAATTTCTCGCATCCCTCGGTCTCCGCGCGACAGCGGCGTGCTAGCGCCGGCCAGCACGGTTCCTCGCATCCCTGCTGCTTCGGTGGTTGCCCCGTTCTCTCCACTGGACGGAAGGCACGATGGCAGGGCTGAGCGGTTGTGTTGCTCCTCTACGGGCGGCGGCGTGATTCCCTAGGCTGTTCAGGGTTTCGGATTGGCACGGCGGCCCACATCTTCCCCGCTGATGGGCTGGTGCTCCCTCCCATGCGCTCCTCCCACGTGGTGTTGGTCAATTTGGTACTGCGTCGCGACGGTCCAGCCGTCGATCCCGGCCTGGAGCATCGTCGATTGTTCAACGGTGATCGTCGAGTGTGGCAACGGCTGGGACTACCTCCCTTCCTCCCTATGGGCCCTCTGCTCCACTCCCATTGTGTTGCAGGGGTGACGTCCCGATGCGACACGACAAGCACTTTTGGGCAAGCCTTCGGACATCGGCACCTCCCTGGAACGGTCCTCTCAGCGGGATGTTCTTCCATCGGTGCTCCGGGAGAAATCATTGATCCATCCCTTCTCAGATCAAGCGGTCTCGACGCCTCAGTGTCGTTTTTTCTCCTTTGTGGCATTGCCTTGGAGCAAGTCCTACATCAGACGGCTCTACCCCTTGTCTCCCCACTAGACTTTTGGCTTGTATCCTTCCGAGATAGGGCAGTGGTCATGGTGGCCTAGGCCGAGCTTCATGGATGTCCTGGGGCAGCCTCGGCATGTGTTTCTCTTCGAGCACAGAGTCGGCACGCCGGTTTGTTGCCCTAGTATTGGCTATCTGACGGCCTTTGACTGTGGTTGGTCTCGACGGCGCACCACACTTTGGCCATTCGACGCCATGTCTCGGCTATCCGACGCCCTTCGACACCGGTGTCATCGCATAGACTCAGCTACCCGCGCCCTTCGACCCTGCCAGAGATGTCTCTCGGTGTGCTCTTATTTTGGTTTTCACGTATTCTGATTCCTACCCATTCGGGCTACTTGCTTTTAGTGTTGAGGTTCTAATCGGAGACCCCTCTCTAGTGGTTGGCTTGGTGTTGGCCTGTTGAGGGTTTCGGCTGGCTCCTTTGCCACATATTTCTCTTTTTCTTTAGTCGGTATTGAATTTTAAATACTTTGTATGACGAGAAATCAGAATGTTATTTAAGTTTAATGTCGCCCAACAACAACAACAAGAATCCATGCCAATATTAGTAAAAGTCCTATTTGATTATTCAAATAATATTTTGGCATGAGTCCTACTCATCCAATATTTATTCTATCTAGCGGCATATGCATGCACTTAGGTTAGAGCGACATAACACACTATATAGGGTTTCTACCGGATACCATTGGACACATGGAGCACGTTGGGTTGCGTCATGCAGACTCATCCAATATATATACTAAGAAAATGCATGGAAAATAGGTTCTTAGTATACTTGCTAGAAAAATTCTGCACGTGCATGTACTGTAAAACGGCCAGGTCCGGAAAATTCAACCTAAATGTCATGTTTTTGCTGGAGATTTCATACCCCTCCAGAATTGCCTAGATATAAACTTGATCGTATGTGAAATTTAGGCTCACAAAATAGAAATTATTATGAAATCTTCATACACCTAGGTATCATAGTATGTTGCTATGATTACGTTAAGGCGCATACGATGATGATAGATAGATAGTAAGTATTATTTCGTGCATAAAATAGTAAACGCAACAACGAGATGACACATGAAATCAAAGTCGTCAACATCTAACGACTAGGATAAAAACAAGGAATTGCAACTACGAAAAAACACATGAAATATCCCCTATATCATCAAATAATTAAGGTCCTGAGAAATTATCCACATCGTCCAAGTATAGACGAATGTCCCTGGCGGCGGGGTTAGTACGGTGCCGGTAGATAGGGAGTGAGGTGGCGCAGCGAAGGCTATAGGCCATTGACCTATGAAATCTACATTGCTTAGAGCATCTCCAATGGCTCCTCTAAATTTGGTCCTCTATATCTTCATATAGAGGACCATCTAAAAAAAATTCCTTTTTAGAGGTTCCTAGTTTTTCAAGGGAATGTCTATATTCAGGACGTTTATACTCTCATATTTATTAATAATATCTTATATCTACCATTCAACAAATTTTTTTGATCTAAAAAATATTTTGTTGGATTTGAAAATGGAATACACGTAAAAAGCTAGTTACAAAGTACCAAAGACCAATCGAGCTAATTGTTGGATTTCCTAGCTATTCACCGCACGTCGGTCTGAATACATGTAAACAAAAAGCTAGCTACAAGGTATCAGACCAATCGATCAGATCGGGGCTCCCTCAGGGGAAAAAAGAGAGAGAGACAGAACCTCAACTACCGCGGGGCGGACGGCCCCGACGGCTTCAGCCACTCGCCCGACTACCTCAGCACGCCGCCAAGCGCCATCAGTTGGGATAGAGGATCCTCGATTCGTCTTCCAGCCCTAGAGGACGCGTACTGGATGGAGAGGTCCTCTAAATTTTGGACACTCCTTTGGACGACCCACTGGAAGCGTTTTACGGCGCAGGGTCCTCTATTTGGGTGTCGACGTACATTAAGAGAAGCGGAGATGCTCTTAGCTATATTATTTATGGTAGGATATAGCTTCCTATCATTTCATGTGTTCTTGCATTATCAAATTGTATTATATATTATAATCTCAACAAAATGGTATTATTTTATGATAGCAGACGATTATTGTCTATCATTTATGTATCATTTGGTTATCACATGTCATTATTTTATGCTAAGTGATACCTATTGTCCATCATTCTACTGGCGCTCGAAAGCTCTGGAGTCATTTTATAGGATGAACATCCAAGATAATAACTTGTTTCCACCACTGGTGATATGAAGGTGGGCTATTCCAAAGCACCATAAGAAGTGGATAGACATTTTCTAATGTCTTTTTTAAACCCAACCAAGAAGAAGTCCACGTAGGACCGAGGACTTGTCGTGGTTGTATAGCAAATAAAATTCACTTTTGTGCTAACTGAGTTGGGCCAGTCGAGTGGGGCGACGCTGACGGAGAAGAGGATGCTAGGAAGCCGACCTTGAAGCATGGTGTCACGGTCGGCATGCCCTCGTCGTCGTGTGGAGGAGTTGCACTTTTTCTGGTGCAATCATTGGATTTGTCTTGGCGCCGCCGTGATGCCATATCCGAGAGTTTTGGTGATGTGCTATTATGCGCAAGCGGACAGGAATTTGCAGTGGGCCTTTGGATAAGGGTCTGTCTAGCCCCGATGGCATTTGACCGTATGAGAGGATCGAGGCGACGATAGCCGGTGGCTAAGGCTGGTCACAATGGGGAGTAACATAGGGTAGTAACATACACATTTTTCTAGACTATGTTACTACCTCCACAATGGGTAGTAACTAAGAAGTGGTGTCATGCAAAGCTGCATTTATTAGGTTGTAGACTCATATTGCATAGGAAAGTGTGATGTTACGGTAACTAGCTATGTTACCACACCCCTCTCTCACCTCATTAAATACTTGACATGTCATTTTTTTTGCCTACGTGGCGTCGATGTTACTACTCAAGTTACTCCCATTATGACCAGTCTAAGCTGCATAGCTTCTGTGCCCGCGAGTGGATGTTGCCTCCCGGGCGACATGGTGTGGTCCTTTTGACGGAAGGGAGAGGTCTCTGTGGCGTGCAGTTGTACTAGCTAAATACCCATTCTTTGTTACGACTACAGAGATAAATTGATTTTGAATCATACATTCATTGGGAACAAATTGTTTAGCGGACACATCAATCTATTTTGTCATGACACACGGTTTTTGTTTGAATTAAGGTAAAATCTTTACCACTCAATATCCCTATAACATCTAACGGGCGATGAGAGTTTATTTCCCTTGCATTGTCACGGAACAAAATAGACACATTGACCAAACAATAGTTCAAGTTAAAAAAACTGTGTCAAATGGACATAATTTGCATGTATATGGCAACAACTACCAATTCTCTCATTTATTTCCTCGCATGTCGTAATGTCTCCGTGGAGACCCTCTTAAATAAGATAAGTACGTCGATCTTGTATCTTCATGACATTGCTTCAAAATAGTCATCTTACCTTGCCATCGCTTGCTCAGCATTCGAACTCTATGAAACATGGCTAGTTCTACAGTACCTTTTACTGGTACTGAAATGTCACTAGTATGGTTTCATCCAATGTCTGAGAGTGATTTGGCCCAAGAGGCCCATCAGTGATAATTCGGTGAAAAAAGACAGCTCTCAGCCCTCAGGCCGACGGTTTTTGAAGAACCAGAACATTCCTTTGACCAGAAGCCAACCCCATCTCTGCTCTCCATGCCACCGCTGACGCCAACCCCATCTCTGCTCTCGACGCCGCCGCCTCCAGCCCACCCGCCCGCCTGCCCGCACGCACACCGCCGCGACCCCCCCCCCCCCTCCGCTATCAAATATGTCGCATGCACCCTCCTCTCTGCTATCCGATCTGGGACTAACCGGCGACACTGCGTAGTACAGAGCGGGGTGATCGGCGCAAGGAGCATTAGGAGCGCAAGCGAAGGCACGCCGCCAGTATCGAAGACGGCGAGTGCGTTTTAGGGGAAGGCGCTCCGTCACTGGACTAGAGTGTCGTCGAGGCCTGGCACCACGGTGTGGTCACGGCGCCGCTGCGCGTTGCACTTGTACCGCTGCTGGCTCCGTGTACACATGGGAGGTTGCATAGGTCCACTGATGGCCCTCGCTCTGTGCGGTGCCACCGACACCTGAAACATCACATTCTGCCAGCTAAGGTAAGCCGGCAAGGCTCTCTAATTCAGAGTAGATACTTAGACAACACCACAGTAAGCTATGCAATCTGTTGTACTCGTGCTAGCATTGTTAGTTGTTGCACGATTCCTGCACGCCAATATGCATGATTTTTTGATCTACACCGATAGACAATCCATGGTGATTAACAGTACAAAATGTGCACATGTCATGCATGGTGGTCAGGTTGCTAAGCAGGGTAATTAAGTAGGATGACATGATTTAATTAGTAAGCAGGAGTAATTTACTTTGCATGTTTTAGTATAGCAATTTAATTATCTGCTACTTATTTTTTTGATAATTGGAGAAAACCGAACAGTAACACTACAGTTAAGAGAGAAACATGAATCGGTGTGAATGTTTCCTCCTTACCTTTTTACACCGGCCAAACGCTAGAGCTAGCATATGCAGAGAGTCAAAAAAACAGTCTCAGGAATCAGGACAATAGTTCGCATCATGCATGCTTAATTGGTGCCTTTCTGGTATGGTTTGTGGTGGTCTCTAACTAATAGAATTAGCTAGTGCAACACCTCACTATGTGCAGAGCTGCTAATTTTTCATGTTCCATTCCATCTACATATCAGTCCACTATCTACCCTAAGCATTTGCTGTTCACTTCTAGTGTTGTTCCCCTCTTTTTTGCTCTTTGCTTGTTCTTCATATAATGACAAGCCGTTGATGACATTTTTGTACTCCTTGATAAACCATGAGAAATTCATATCACGTCAGATGTTCGATCCCGGTGAATAGATTCTTGTTTTGTCATTCCATCTTGCACGTACAGTTTTTTATCGTAATAAATAATTTGCTTAATTATTCACATTGATATTACTCTGATGGTTGCAATTTTGAGGCATGTGTTATGAAGGCGCTTGCATGGTGAGGAGTACTGCCGCATGGTTATCATAACAGTTTTATGATATGCAAAGGTTAAAGGGTTCAATGTTAGGAAGAAGAGGTGAAGCGAGGAACCAAGACGTGCTTTAGGCAGCTTTACATGTATTTTAAGGAAGTACACCGTAAGTTGGCGAAATTCAAAAGACCTGACCCAAAAGTGACTCCAAAGGCTGTTACTCGCAGTGGATGCCCGGCTTAGAAAAATAGGGATTGATTCGAGAAGCAGGGGAGGTTCAAATTAAGTTAACTTGTTGGGTTCAATGACCTTCTACTTATATTTTGCTCAGAATACATGCTTGAGTGCATGATTAGATAATACACAAACTATAAAATAGCAGTGTCCTCACAAACAGGAGATATATGAGAGTACTGCCATGTATTGTTTTGAATTTCAGAGAGAAGTTAGGAATCAGAATAATTCATGTGTTTATTATCAAATAATTTGTTCAAGTATGTGTTTTGTGCTTATGAGCTAATTCAATATGACCTGAAAGATGTTGGTTTACTACTTGTCACTGGAAACCAAAAAAAGTGCACATCTCTGATTTGAAAAACTACACTTGAGCACCTCTCTTAACTATGTATATGAATGCCTCGCATGCTTCCTTAAATGAAGCGTAGTGACGAGATCTGAAACTAATATGATAGTTTTCCTTCATAAAAAAATAGACACCCAGATGACTATTTATCAAATATATGTTACAATTGTTCCTGTGCCTTTTCTAGGAAGTAGAACTGGCATCTTGGAAACAAACTTGAGGTCACACATGGAAAAAAAATGCTCTTATGATCAGCTAGTTAGTTCAATTTGTTCCGAGCCATGGTAAAATGATAACCATGATTAATTTGGACTAGATGAGTTATGCAAAAAAATGTTGTAATTAAGTTAAGCTTATTATGATGGAAAAAATGGTTCTAGCTTCTTGATAATTGATGAGAACTTTTCTAGGAGCAAAAAAAAAGTTGTCATACTAATACCTACAAGGAATACAAATGGACAAGTTGATAAATGTATTATTGCTGGCACTTCCAGGGATTCGTGGAAATCAGGGGTCGAGATTTCTGATTCTGATCGATGTATGGGATGTCAGTTCGGCCAGCACGAATCTATCCTCTTGGGCTGAAAATTAATGAATTTCTCCTGGACCACAACCCTTCTAACATATCGGGCCAGAGCCCACATCTGCGAAAGGTTCCCATCGTACACTAGTACGAAACTTACTGGTCACACTTTAACCACTAGTATGAAAACTTTCTAGCCTTTGGATTAGCGAAAATAAACGTCTGTGGTTTATTTGGGGGTACCACGGAAGGCCTCATGAAACATATATGAAATGCTCCCTATATAATTGGGGGGGGGGAGGGGAGATCGAGTTACAATATACATATGATATACAAATAAAATAATACAAACCTACAACGAGAGATACCCTGTGGAGACTCCCCCACTAACAAAACCTTGCCCGAGTTTATCCCGCCTACCGCCTCGTCATTTCGAGGTTTTCCTTTGTCCTTCACCTGCAACATAGATACTTTAGTATATATCGTTGTTTTATGATAGGAGACACTGGATTCTTTTCAATAAAATAAGGAGTATATATTTTTGTGTAAATCCCATAATATTTGTTAGTAGTCATGAGTAAATCTTGACATAATATAGCATTATTACTACCTCCGTTCGTGAAAACAAGACACCTAAATTTTCTTTGAAGTAAAACGGCGCAAAGGTTGACCAACTATTTAGAAAAAACTATCAAAAATTATAATATCCTATAGATGTACTATGAAAATATGTCTCATTATGTATCTAATAAGACTAGTTTGACATTTGTAGAGGTTGATAGTGTTCCCTAAATGTTTGGTCAAACATCACATAGTTTGACATTAACCAAATTTATTCTTATTTTAAGGAACGGAGGTAGTAAGTGGTTAGCTAGTAGAGGTCCCGAGGGCGACTCGGGAGATGCTTAACCTAGTCATTGATAACCCCTCCTCCTTTGTATCTCGCTGTCGCAAGAGCGAGATCAGGTGGGCAAGCCGTTGAGGCCCTTCTGGACAAAAGCCAAAGGGCTCTCTTATGGAAATCGCATGGAAGATTCAGACTTTCAGAGTGGACGACATTGTGGTAGAGCAAGTGACCCATCACTATGTCTAGCATGACCAGCCCCCTTGCTACAGACGGTTGTCGGTCGTAGCCTTAGAAGTATGATGATCTATCTAAGATGTTTCTAGTTCACGCAGATTACTCTTTTGTGAAAAAGGCAGATGATGGTGGCGATGTATGGGAGATGTATGGGAGAGCGGATAGGTTCCCCGTGACTGGGTTGATGAGGTACATCCGGACGTGGTCGTCGGTCATGATGACGGAGGAGGAGACTGTAGCTAATATACTTACTCCCTTCGTCCTGGTGTATAGGGCAGAAAACGAAAATCTCTGGGACCAAGGTAATTCTCAATTGGGCCACATTTCTTTCCCAGCGCGTTAATGAGCCTTGAGTAGACGGATTGATTTGTGCCTAATTTAGTCAGATTGTTATGTTAACAAACCGCCGCATCCAATTAACAGATCCGAAAATTAATGCATGCATCCTCCCATAACCACGCATGAGAAGGAGCCATGCATGCGGCATTGACCCACTGAAAATGGTTCTGTTTCACATGCATGCAACGGGTTGATAAGGTGTGGAGGAGAGCAAAGTTCGAAAGGGAAGGGAGAGAAAATGCTTGAAGAGAGAGAGATTAACCCGGCCTAATTAATACCATTTAAAACTAATTGTGCCTAGGGAGAGAGGGTACCGGGACAACCTGGTTTTCGTTTTGTTCCCTATACACCAAGACTGAGTGAATATTAAAATTACTGATGTACCATAGCATTATTGTTGTTGTTGATACGACATCATCTACCTAGATAGCACCCAAGATGCATGGCAATTAATACAGTCCAAGTTAGTTAATTAAGATCCATGCACGAGTGCGTTTGCATTTGTACCTAGCTAGATGCTGCTGGCTACATCTGCACAATTCAAATCATTCATACCCTCTATGATCCTTAAGGCTGCGATAATGAAATCAGATTGGAGGGAGTACTATTATTTCATATGCACTTTAATTATTTTGTTTTATTTTCTTACCTTTTCTGATTCTATACTACTATTAAAAGAGCAAACGTTTTGTTTCTTAAAGTCACCCCATCATGTGTATCCAGCCTAATATGTACGACCGGATTTTTCCACCTCAGCGGATCTAACAACTTACATTAATCTAAAATAGGAGGGACGCGTGCACTTAGCAATTACCATCGGCAAACGATACTCTGCCTTAGCGGACGAAAGTTTCCACCGCAGGCGCAGTCCGCCCGGATGGAAAGTATTGTACCCAGATTTAATCCCACCTGAACCGCGTTGACGAGTTGTAAATGCCGCTAATAACTCATGTATCCTTGCATGGAACCCTTTCCTACCATCCCCTCCGGCCCCGCCGTACTTCTAGAGCCGCAATAAGGAACCAATGAAGAGATGCGTGAGCTGTCCGCCGCATATCAAGGCATGAGCGACGTGCAAAAAAGGCGGTGATGGAGCCATTCGTGCCTCTCGCTACCGCAATTAGCACCCAATGTATCCGTGAGCCGCCGCCCATTGATTGGCGTCACGAAGACCACCACTAGTGGATGCAGCACCGAGAACCGCGAGTTGGAGGATCGTCTCCAACTTGTTCCGCTGATGCGCCCCTCCGATCCCCACTTTTTTTGGGAATATGACCTAGAGACAATCATGTATGATTTAATTGTCAATGCATTCATAAAGTTATTAAGTTGTACTTGTTTTGAACATCTGATATATATCATTGAATATGTGATTCAATTGTGGAACTATGTATTCATGTTGTTCATGCTAAATTGTCGTTGGTCATTAAGATTGTGCTGAACACACAACCTAGACTAATGCGAGTGTTGGCTGATGACTCAATTTCACTTGTCATGGGCATGGCGATGCCATTCCAACATTCACAGAGTCGTCTAAAGAGTTTAGCAAGTCGGACTGACCCATATTGAGATACAACGAGTAATTTGTCATTTGCATGTCTCAATCAATGTAATCCTTAGACCTGGGGTTTTCGCACAATCCGAGTTGTGGATCACCGACTTAGTTTCTGTCAAACTCTGTTCCGTGACAAGGCAATTATATAGGCAGAGTTCGGGTCAAATGAGAAGCAAGCTGCGTGATATGGCTAATCAAGATGAGATTTTGCCCCTCCAACTGGAGAGATATTCTCTGGGGCATCTCGAGTGATATTATTCCGGAATTATGGCCATGCGCGATTCGATTAAGTGTTAACCAAGTCGACTGACTAAGAGTTAGTCAGATGATCATATATCACCGACCGACAAGAGTGTTGAGCCATTTAAGGGATGACGATAATTCGCCTATAGTTCGACAAGGTATATCGTGAGGAAAAATGGACTCAGATGAAAGCCACATTGAAAGGGATGACGATAATTCGCCTATATTCTCAATGGTTTGTCGTTTTGAAGACCATGACTTACTAAAGACCGCTAAAATTTTGACTTCGGTCATGCTGATCCATCACTCTGCAAGCTTTTGGCATATCAGAGGAACTCGTAAACACAATATAGAGCACAAGCTCCAGTTGTACCAGGTTCATACTACTTTTAACAGAAATAATTCAACAACAATGGATAAGTCTGTAGCACCGCCATAAATATTCAGCAAAACATGTAGCCTATACTAAGGGAGACAGGAGAGTAGCCCAAATTTAAACAAAATGGAGACAGGCGATGCCATCTCTTATTACAACTAGAATTATATGATAGTCATACGATAAATAACCTGCTTAAAACATCCCAGAGCCGCGATAAAGAGAGCATTTCACAGATGGATTTGCCTCGAAGATGTTGAGCATTTCCTTGTATCCTCTATTACTTCGAGAAAGCTTACGGGATAACTTCACGGTCATTCTTTTCATCAGAGTTGCGCATCTGAACATTAATTTCAAAAAATCAACTTCATGGTCAGTGCCCTCAAAACCACCTATTTTTATTTCTTCAAGAGACGTCAGCGGGATAGTTTGACTTCTCCAGTTTGAGGATTCACCACAAAGACAATCCGGCGGGCATGCTTGTGTTCTCTGAAACAAATGTAAGTGTTGTTGATTATGAGTTCCCGAAAACCTACTCATAAGGGAGTATCAACTTATACAGCCATCTGAAGAATATATAAAAACATGACTCTAAAAATAAAAACCAAGATTGAAGAATTACCCCTGGGCACTGCATGATCACCTCAAGCCTAAGTATAGTGGTAAAAATCCCAAGTAGATTCAACATCATTGCTCCAAAAACATGTCCATCCGATACCAAATATATCTCCAGAACAGAAAATTCAGGAAGCGGTGCTATCCGTTGGAACAAGTCACTGTCCGCAACAATGTACTCATCTGATACCTAAGTATAGAAGTTCCATGAAAAGGAAATAATTCAAAACAACTCGTACTACCATTAAAGCAATTTGGCAATGTGAAACAGAAGTAATTAAATGTGTGATTTGTGATGCAAGGTTAACGACCTATGACGCATTACTTTGGCAGACATGACTAGAAGAAAGGCCTAACATGAGCATAGGGAAGCTACATCGACCTGTTTCCCCCACTACCTCAAGACTGCATATTCTCAATGGGTTGTCGTTTTGAAGACCATGACTTACCAAAGACTGCTAAAATTTTGATTTCGTTCATGCTGATCCATCACCCTGCAAGATTTTCCTGACATCAGCGATATTGTTATTTTTTTTCAGATAGGAGTACTGCCGTTCAAACATGGTGAAACTGGTTGGCCAAATTAGAACGTCTCTAAACTCCTTTGCACAATTTGAAAACAAATGCCACTAGTGTTCAGCCCTTATGACCATTGAGTCAAAACACCTGAAATGTGATGCAACAACAATTACTATGATGTGTGGTGGGGAATCTGGGATAGATCACGTGACACCCCATAGGTGAGCAGGTAGAATTATGAGCCTGACAGACTCGCATATGGTAAGGTGGTTTGGGGCTTCTAGTTGGTAGTGATCTTGGTATGGAAAGAACACCAGGGTAGGAAATAAAATTCACGACGGTAGAGTGGCTCGATATCTTATATCTAAAGCCAGGAAGTAAGGAATTTTTCTTATAAATATACTTCTCAGACCTGGCTTTACACTACGAAATTCCTTAGTTCCTGTTTAATTCTCTTGCCGTCTCCGGCTCCATTGATAGACACTCCAAATTTGTAATCAAACCTTGTTTATAACAACCTACTTTGCAGCAATAATAAATATCTCTGACCCAACATGTAAGTCCAAGTATTTCATGTATTAAGACAATCTATCATGAAGGCCAAACCACAAGGTAAATTGAGCAGTAGGGAAGACGCACTGGACAACAACACTAAACTTCTTCACCACTTCCCATTGTTTGGTTCTTTCTTAGTTGTATATAGAGTAGCTTAGCTGTAGACTTAAAAAAACTACAATACTACTTTCTATCACGCTTTACTAAACGAATTTTATATACTTATTAGATACGAAGTTGCAATACTCGCCTCCGTTAGGCGCTTGAGGTCCACGTTAGCATACCATCTATTCAGAAATGATAGTCATGTGATATTAACTAAGACAATCTAGCAAGAACAAAGACTATAAGGTAAGGGTAAATTGAGCAGGAAAGAAGACACACCGGAAAATCCATCTCCAACGATAGGACGTAGGAACTCTCCTCCGTCCGTACATCCATGCCGCGCACACACCATATCTCAGCAAACCACATAGTATACCGTTCAAACTTGCACTCCCCGAGAGATCTTCCACCATGGGTGTTGAGAAGAACAAATCGAAGTCGCTGCTCATGTAGCCTTGCAACGTGAATTGCTTAAGCTTGGGAGCCACGATATCAATGTTTGTCAGCCACCCATCCACGACAAGCTCTTCCATCGTCGGCGAGTGGACTGTGATCATGTCGAGACCCCTGCAGCCACGTGCCTCTAGCACGCGCAGGTGCTGATCAGCTCAACCATGTTCATGTTGTCGAAGAACTCAACGCGCCCTGCCGGTAGTGTTAGATAAAGATTGGCTACGTGTAGCTTGATCGAGGTGGCACGTTCGAAGCACGGAATTTCGATGGGGAATTCGTAATCTAAGTCCCCCCAAACATCGATGACGAGATCCGCCGGGGCGAGCTGCGCCGCGGCATGGAGCAGAGCGGTGACGCGGGCAGGGTCCGTAATCCTGTGTCTCATTGGGATCTTTATTTCGAGGCGTGACAGAGTGGGGCAGACAACCTGTTGGAGGGCGGCGTCGACCGCGTCCAAGGGGATCTCGCGGAAGGCGAGCTCGACGAGGTGCCTCCAGAGCCCGCGCCACCGGCGGGCGAGGAAGCTCGTGACGGCGGCGGCGCGGGCGCAGCGGAGGCGCACGAGGATCTGGAGCAGAAGGTCTTCCGGAAGGGAACTGATCCGGTCCTCTCCGCTGTGGTTTGGGCAGCGGCCTGGCCGGGAACGACGTGGAGCTCCTGGCGGCGACTGCGAGCTGAGGCGACTGGCCGACTGCAACTCCATCCCTGAGATAGATCGGATGGGCGCGGTGAACTGCAGGGACAGAGACGATGGCCGGAACTGTACCGCAAAGGAACCGGCGGCGGCGGGCTAGACGAAGGGCGAAATTGTGCGGGTTTACGTCGGGTGGGGTGTGCCGTGGGGAACCCCTACCTATCGCTTCAAGCGAGCTGGAGGCTCGCATCGCTCACCTTTTCCACGCTACATGGGCCTGTTACCTGGCCGAGCAAACATGTGCGACCAACCTATCGATCAGCTACCAAGAGCGCTCGTTCCGCTAAAAAAAAAAACTACCAAGAGCACGAGTGTGACCATAAAGCAGCTACCTCCAGCAGCGTTTGACTCAACATACAAAAAGCTACTACAAGTGAGTGTTTTTTTTCCTTCCGTCTTTTAGTATTTTTTTCTTGTCCCTTTTTTCTCAGTTTCTGGAATATTTTCAAAAACAATTTGCGAGACGGCAGGTTCCGCTCGCCCGCACTGGAAACGTTGTACGTGTAACATGAACATATGTGGGCCTGGCCCATCATTCTCTGGGCACGTCCACAGCGGCGGTCACTGTGGTCTGCCTGCCACCCACGACTCCAATCCTCTCCTCCCTCCGCAATATATGTTTTAAAATCAGTTTAAAAAAGTCACTACGCACACTAACTGAACCGGCTCGCCCATACTAGTTGCTAACAGTCTAAGCGCAGACATATCTTTTTTTTACAGTTCAAATAGTTGTACGCACCACACTAATGCATGTCCTCTACTGTAGTATACTGGCTCGCCCACACTAGCAGCTAGCATTTTAAAAAATCTGTTTTAAAAATCACTAGCTAAAAAATTCGGGTGAACTGAAAAAAATAGTGAACAAAAAATTATAATGAACAAAAAATCTAGTGAACACAAAATACCACTAAACAAAAAATTACAGTGAACAGAAAATAAACTAAAAATCCGATGAAATGAGAAAATAATAGTCAACACACATATCATGAACAAAAAAATAATAGTGAACCAAAAATACCAGTGTGGAAAATTATAGTGACCAAAAAATAAACTAAAAGTCCGATGAAAATGACAAAATAATAGTGAACAAACATGCCGATGAACAGAAAAAATAGTGAACCTAAAATACCACGGAACGAAAAATTTATAGTGAATAGAAATTGAACTAAAGTTCTGATGAAATGAGAAAATAATAGTGAACTAAAATTTTTGGTGAACTAAAATTGTTCCAAATTTAAAAAAGGTTCTGATTTTTAAAAATGGTTCCAAACTGAAACATTTAAAAAAATGGTTTCAAACTGAAAATGGTTCAATTTTTAAATTTCTACATTTGAAAATAGTTCTATAAAATTGAAAAGAAAAAATGATTCAGAATTTCAAAATACCAAAACAATTTTTTTTAAATGGAACATAAAACTAAATAATAAAACAGAAAAGAAAGAATAAAACAGAAAAGAAAAACAAAATAGAAAAAGAAAAATGGGGAAAAAATAAAAACAGGAAAAAAAAGACAATAAAAAGTTCAAGAAAGAAAGATGCACACGAACGAGCCATAGCCCACTGGTTGTGCCCCTATGAACTTCATGCGGAGGTCGCTGGTTTGAATCACTCATTTCCTCCTATTATCTCATCTTTTCTCTTTTGAAGAATGACTAATGGGTCGACCCGCTTACAACTCCTACACGGGTGAGTCTGACTTACGGCTCGCAAAGAGCGATAAATTGGGTCTGCGGTTCCGCGTGTAGGGAAGACGCACTGGACACCAACACTAAACTTCTTCACCACTTCCCATTGTTTGGTTCTTTCTTAGTTGTATATAGAGTAGCTTAGCTGTAGACTTAAAAAAACTACAATACTACTTTCTATCACGCTTTACTAAACGAATTTTATATACTTATTAGATACGAAGTTGCAATACTCGCCTCCGTTAGGCTTGAGGTCCACGTTAGCATACCATCATCTATTCAGAAATGATAGTCATGTGATATTAACTGAGACAATCTAGCAAGAACAAAGACTATAAGGTAAGGGTAAATTGAGCAGGAAAGAAGACACACCGGAAAATCTATCTCCAACGTTAGGACGTAGGAACTCTCCTCCGTCCGTACATCCATGCCGCGCACACACCATATCTCAGCAAACCACATTGTATACCGTTCAAACTTGCACTCCCACGAGAGGTCTTCCACCATCGGCGTTGAGAAGAACAAATTGAAGTCACTGCTCATGTAGCCTTGCAACGTGAACTGCTTAAGCTTGGGAGCCACGATATCAATGTTGGTCAGCCACCCATCCACGACAAGCTCTTCCATCGTCGGCGAGTGGACTGTGATCATGTTGAGACCCCTGCAGCCACGTGCCTCTAGCACGCGCAGGTGCGGGCACCGGCTGATAAGCTCAACCATGTTCATGTTGTCAAAGAAGCCGCAAGCCAGATCCACCTTCTCGAGCACAGGGAACTCAGCGCGCCCCGCCGGTAGTGTCAGATAAAGATTGGCTACGTGTAGCTTGATCGAGGTGGCACGTTCGAAGCACGGAATTTCGATGGGAAATTCATAATTTAAGTCCCCCAAACATCGATGACGAGATCCGCCGGGGCGAGCTGCGCCGCCGCATGGAGCAGAGCGGTGACGCGGGCAGGGTTAATCCTGTGTCTGTTTGGGATCTTTATTTCGAGGCGTGACAGAGTGGGGCAGACGACCTGTTGGAGGGCGGCGTCGACCGCGTCCAAGGGGATCTCGCGGAAGGCGAGCTCGACGAGGTGCCTCCAGAGGCCGCGCCACCGGCGGGCGAGGAAGCTCGTGACGGCGGCGGCGCGGGCGCAACGGAGGCGCACGAGGATCTGGAGCAGAAGGTCTTCCGGAAGGGAACTGATCCGGTCCTCTCCGCTGTGGTTTGGGCAGCGGCCTGGCCGGGAACGACGGGGAGCTCCTGGCAGCGACTGCGAGCTGAGGCGACTGGCCGACTGCAACTCCATCCCTGAGACAGATCGGATGGGCGCGGTGAACTGCGGGGACAGAGACGATGGCCGGAACTGTACCGCAAAGGAACCGGCGGCGACGGGCTAGACGAAGGGCGAAATTGTGCGGATTTACGTCGGGTGGGGTGTGCCGTGGGGAACCCCTGCCTATCGCATCAAGCGAGCTGGAGGCTCGCATCGCTCACCTTTTCCACGCTACATGGGCCAGTTACCTGGCCGAGCAAACATGTCCGACCAACCTATCGATCAGCTACCAAAGCGCTCGTTCCGCTAAAAAAAAAAGTTACCAAGAGCACGAGCGTGACCATAAAGCAGCTACCTCCAGCGTTTGACTCAACATACAAAAAGCTACAAGCGAGTGTTTTTTTTCTTCCGTCTTTTTGCATTTTTTTCTTCTTTTTTCTCAGTTTCTGGAATATTTTCAAAAATAATTTGCGAGACGGCAGGTTCCGCTCGCCCGCACTGGGAAGGTTGTACGTGTAACATAAACGTATGTGGGCCTGGCCCATCATTCTCTGGGCACGTCCACAGCGGCGGTCGCGGTGGTCTGCCTGCCACCCACGACTCCAATCCTCTCCTCCCTCCGCAATATATGTTTTAAAATCAGTTTTAAAAAGTCACTACGCACACTAACTGAACCGGCTCGCCCATACCAGTTGCTAACAGTCTAAGCGCAGACATATCTTTATTTTACAGTTCAAATAGTTGTACGCACCACACTAGTGCATGTCATCTACTGTAGTATACTGGCTCGCCCACACTAGTACTCCCTCCGTTCAATAATAGATGACTTCCACATATCTAGATATAGATGTATCTAGACAATGTTTTAGTGTCTAGATATATCCATACGTAGATATGTGAAAGTCATCTATTGTTGAACGGAGGGAGTAGCTAACATTTAAAAAAATCTGTTTTAAAAATCACTAGCTAAAAAAATTCGGGTGAACTGAAAAAAATAGTGAACAAAAAATTATAGTGAACCAAAAATGCTACTCCCTCCGATCCATATTAATAGGTGCTGAAGTGGATGTATCTAGCAATAAAACATGTCTAAATACATCCAATTCAGCACCTATTAATATGGATCGGAGGGAGTAGTGAACAGAAAATACCACTAAACGAAAAATTACAATGAACAGAAAATATAAAAATTTGATAAAATGAGAAAATAATAGTGAACACACATATCGATGATCAAAAAAATAATAGTGAACCAAAAATACCAGTGGTTGGAAAATTATAGTGAACAGAAAATAAACTAAAAGTCTGATGAAAATAACAAAATAATAGTGAACAAACATGCCGATGAACAGAAAAAATAGTGAACCTAAAATACCACAGAACGAAAAATTTATAGTGAATAGAAATTGAACTAAAGTTCTGATGAAATGAGAAAATAATAGTGAAATAATTTTTTTGGTGAACTAAAATTGTTCCAAATTTTAAAAAAGGTTCTGATTTTTAAAAATGGTTCCAAACTGAAACATTTTAAAAAATGGTTTCAAACTGAAAATGGTTCAATTTTCAAATTTCTACATTTGAAAATAGTTCTGTAAAATTGAAAAGAAAAAATGATTCAGAATTTCAAAATATCAAAACAAATATTTTTTTTTAATGGAACATAAAACTAAATAATAAAACAGAAAAATGAAACAGAAAAGAAAGAATAAAACGGAAAAGAAAGACAAAATAGAAAAAGAAAAATGGGAAAAAATAAAACAGGAAAAAAAAGACAATAAAAAGTTCAAGAAAGAAAGATGCACACGAACGAGCCATAGCCCACTGGTTGTGCCCCTATGAACTTCATGCGGAGGTCGCTGGTTTGAATCACTCATTTCCTCCTATTATCTCATCTTTTCTCTTTTGAAGAATGACTAATGGGTCGACCCGCTTAGAACTCCTACACGGGCGAGTCTGACTTACGGCTCGCAAAGAGCGATAAATTGGGTCTGCGGTGCCGCGTGTGTGGGATTGGGGGCGGTGGTTCGTCTGGGAGGTCCATCTCTCTCGCTTGTTCGCACCTTCATTGTTCGCACGTCCTTATGGCCCATCGGCTTACTCGCCCGTATTTCCTTCTGGCCCACCACTCGAGCTGCACTGCTTTTGTAAGAACTTTTTTGATTTTTGTAAGAACCTTCTTAATTTTGTGAGAAATTTGGAAAATCAATCCGGTCATGCAAGAATGAACTTGCCTTAAAACTGAGATAAAGCGCAATCTAAAACTTCAGATGATTTCTGAACTTCAGATTCTGAAAACAACATCATTGTTTGATAGGACCAATGTTTAAAATCAAATGCATGCTATTATGCATAAATGATATGCTCGTTGTCGGAGAAAGCTGGGGGCCAAACACACTTCCTTCTCTCTAGAGGAGACTTCGAGATTGAAGGTTGAGCATGACAACAATGACGACACAGAGAGTTTACCTAGGTTCAGGCCACCAGTGTGGTGTAAAACTCTATTCATGCTTGTCTGATGGATTGCACTATAGTGATTATAGTAGAAATGCGAGCTTGCGCTCGGAACAGACTACTTGGGCTCTACGGTGATTTGAGCTCTCCTTCTTCAATGGTCGGGGGTGACCTTCTTATACTGACGTTTGGACCTCCTTCCCGCTTATTTGGAGGGAAAGGGTTCCCACAAGGTGCCAAAGGGAGGAGCGTCCCGTACTTCTGCGCCTCCTGCGCGGTCTTGGTTGTTGGGGGACAGCTCCACCGTTCATGGCGTCATGGTGGGGGAGGCTGGTGACGCCGCCTCCGTCTTGTAGCGCGGACTCGGTCTCCTTGCACCGAAGAGGCAATCTTTGGGAGGCTATTTAGCCCCGGCAGTTGTCCTTCCGGTCTTTATACGCTAGAGTGGCAATTGTGGACAAAGCGCGCATGTGCCTCTGCGTGGATTCTGTCATCGCACGGAGGTGCAGCCGTCAACGGCACATGCCTTGTACCCCTTTTAGCGGATGAGTCCCTTCGAGAGGAGCACGATGGCGAGATGGAGCTCCTCTCGAAAGGAGAGCGCGCCAAGTCTCATCACCAGGGTCTCTGGCGGAGCTGAGGAGAGGGCGCTAAACCCTCTCAGGAGTTGGGTTGCTTGGTTACTTTCGAGTGGTATCTGCTGGGCCGGGCTGCAACATACAGGCTGGGATACCCCGGTATCCAGGGGCCCGACAGTAACCCCCAGGCCCACGACGACACGCGGACAAAGGAGGCGAGAAGTCGTTGGGCCACCGTTGCCTGCCCGGCGTGCTGCACGTGGCGTGATGGTTCGTGGGCGACTCCCCACGATTGATTGGAAGTGGGGACAACGGTTCCCTGCGCTGCAGCCCGGCAGTTTGTAGGGGCTTAGGAGACCGCGTCGGGTTTTGCTTCTTGGTTTCTGTGCGTCTCTACTTCTCCTCGTCTCCTCAGACTGCAGCGATCCCCCTGCTTTCTTTGCCGCTCGCCGTCGCCCTTCGACAGAGTGCCATGACACCTGGAGTCGAGCCTTCCACCATCGACAACATCAAGATGAAGAAAGCCCAACACATGGCATGGCACTCCACCAACGAGCACTGTGCCACCATTCTTCTTGCGGGTACGGTCGATCTCGACGATCTCTCCTCGACGTCATACTCGATCTTCTACCAGTCGGTGATCTCGGGGATGGTCCCCCTTCTCTTCGTTCCTTCACGTCATTCTTGATCACTACCGCATCCACCTCTTCCATCTTTCCCCCAGTTCCACTCTTATTCTCTCTGCCTTCGCCTTCTATTGCGAGGCCTTCCTGGGCGTGAAGCCATATGTGGCCTTCTTCCGCTGCTTCTTCGAATTGCAGGAGGATCACGCGGACCCAGGCATTGGTGACTTTCCTTCTGCGTGGGGACCGAATTTGGGGCCGTGTTCCCCCAAATGGAGATCCTGCCTGAGGTCCCTGGCTTCCGCTCGAGGTGGCTGTACGTAGAGGTCGGGGAGGCTTGTGGTCTTCTGGAGTTTCCTTCATCCCCGCTTGTACGACACTCTGGATGACGGTCGGAGGATCTCTCCGGCTGCAATCTTCAGCCTCTGAAGGAGCTTGTGCACGCGCTTCATGACCATGGCCTCAGCTTCGACATGCTTGTGTTCGAGATGGTCCAGAGGCGTCTCGCACCCCCTGCAGCGCCACGACAGGCGATTGTGGTCATACTCGGGTCCCAGCGACCCGATGCGCCTAGACCACCGCCTCACCAGCATGCACACCACGTCCATGGCGCTCGAGGTGTTGATTCACTTTAACCTGCCGTCGGGACTTCCCCCAGCTTGGTTCCCCTCTTAGATCTTCCGTCAGAGGAGAGAGAAGCGGTCCTGGAGATGATGCCCCTCTTCAACAAATGGGGCCCTCTGGCTGAGGGGACAGAGTCATGCGAGCACAATCTGTACGCCTTGGACTCTATTGAGGAGAGCGTCGAGATCCCTTCTTCTCCCCACGCCGCCGCTATCTTTTGACGAGGAGGACGATGGCGAGGACTTCCCGCGTTGATCGGACCCATGAGATAACGAGAGTACCAGCGAGGCGCCCGACGATCGCAGCTTGGGGAAGAGGCCGGGGATAGATGACGGCCTGTCATCCTCCGGCGTCGCAGCCAAGAAGCCCCTAGTGGCGCGGCCCCCTTCACGCCGGCATCGTCCCAGGGTGTGGCGCTTCAATTGAGAGTAAGGGGCCTTGCCGCTAGTTCTTCATTTCGTTCTTCCGTTTCATACCTTGATAGGTTGGTATCGCTTGTGGTAGGGAGTAGGTCGACGACGCCCCCAAGTTGCTGCAGGGGCAGGTTCTCGACCCCTTCACCCCGCTTCAGGCGGACCAGCCCTCGGCGGAAGAGGCTCTGGCTGAAGTTCATGTCGAGGCCGCGCCACCACTCGAAGTCCTCCCGGAAGTGCTTGCGGAGGAGGCCTCGGTGCCCCTCTAGCCCCCAGCATAGGGAGGATGTTGCCAGCTCGCCTGAGCCCGGGCGAAGCCAAGGATGATGTAGAGGCTGCGCCGGACATGAGCGTGGCGTCCGCTGAGGCCTTCACCGATCATCGGTGGCCGGAGTTAACCAATGCGCCCTCTGGTTCGGGCCCAGGTCTTGGCCCCCTCGTGGAGGACCTGGCTAGTCAGATCCATGACGTCATCGCCGCCCATGCCTCCTCCCAGGCAGCCTGCCCTGTCCGCCAGGCTGGAGCGCCTCGAGGTCCTGGGCGGACAGCTGCGAGAGGCTGTTGCGGCCGGCCTGGCGCAGGGGGAGGTAGCGGCCTCGACGAGGCGCGCGATGTTGGGGGAGGCTGAGCACGAGCGCAATGATGCTTCCGTGGCGCTGACGGAGGCCCAACTGGCCCTGGCGATCGTGCAGGGAGGCTAGAAAGAGCTTTGCCTGGAGTGGAACCAACACTCCTTGGAGGTGGAGGAGTGGTTTCGTCTTCGTCGAGAGAAAGAGGAGGGGCTTTCTTCCAAGGAGAGAGTTGTCAGCGAGGCCGAGAGCGACCTCGCCAAGCGGGAAGAGAGGTTGACCTACACTGAGATCGAGCTTAGTCTCGAGCGTGAGCGCCTCGACACCCTCGAGGCAGAGGTGCAGCGGATAGAGGTCTGCACCCAGGAGAAAATCGACACCTACAATGCCCGTCTCGCCCAAGCGAGAGCTGACCTTGATTGGGGAATTCAAAAGGAGGTCGCGGCAGGGCGCGCAGCCATCCGTGCTGAGCTTGTGAGGGAGTTCAGAGAAAAGAACAAGGACCTGGAGGCCAAGTTTGTTAAGCAGAAGAAAGAGCTGGAGAAGAAGGTGAGGGAGCTTGAGAAAGACTTGGAGAAGGTCCTCCAGAGGCGTGACGAAGAGAGGAATGCCAAGGTCCTGGCAGCGAGGCACCAAGCGGACCTCCTCGCTCTGCAGGAGCAGATCGCTCCGCTCGTGAAGGAGGAAGAGGAGCGCCGGGCTTCTGCTCAGCAGGCGCTTGAGATGCAGCGCCAGTTCGAGGCGTTGTTCCTTTAAACCGTGCGCCGCACCCGCACCGTCGCCGACCGCCTGCACGCCGAGACGCTAGCTCTCCCCCTTGAGTACACCGTTGGCGGTTGCGTTAATTACTTCTCGCAGTTCATCGCTACGCTCAAGGAGGAGGTCCAAGATCTGGACCGGGTCTTGAATGAGGAGAAACACCATCTCCTAACGGTGGCGATTAATCGTGCCTTCTCCCTGCTCTAACTCGCCAACCCCCTCTTCGACTTCAGCGCTCTTTCCGAGCCTATCCCGCGCGATCTTCGGGAGACCCTCCGAACCCAGGTGCGCAAGGCAGTGAACGCCTTCACCGAGAAGTTTAGTCCACCGGCGGCCCCATCTTCGTCGAGCCCTCCCGATGCTGATGGGGAAGGAGGATTCGGTGGTGGTGTTGAGGATTCAGAGGGCCATCATTCTTGTTCCTCCGCGTGATTGCAATCTTGGTTTCCTGGTGCATGTAATAGAAAGTAGGTGAACCTTTTGGTGTGTGATAACCTCATCTCGTTGTGTCTTGGTTTACTGGTATTTCCTTGTGGTGATCCTTAGCTTTTGAGATGGTGCCCTTCGAGACACCTTGCTTGTGCCCTTCGTGTTGGGACTCTAGTTGATCCTTGTAGAGGATCCTTCTAGGCTCCGGGTGAGGAGTTACATGTCATGCACTTGCTCCTTAGGAGTGCGGTTATCGCTGCTACCTGTAGTTTGTGCCTCTGGAGAGGTGCGCGCCTGGTTGTTCCTTCGTGAGTATCTCGCAAGGAGAAACACGCCGAGGGACTTGGCGAAGTGTTTGTGTGCTGTAGAAACCCGCTTACATACACTTTTCGGACCTACGGATACCAGGGTATTCTGCATCGTCTGCTGCTAGCCCAGCCCATCCGGTTTGGAAGGAGTCCGGTCTAATCACAAGCGAAGGAAGCCCTGGTCACCTTTCACTAAGTTTCACCCTTTGGAGAGGAGCCTCCTTCGAGAACTCCATCGTGCATCGCTGGAGAGGAGCCCTGCTTCGCCCACGCTCCTCCCCAGAAGGGATCCCGCCCGTTGGGAGACAACCCATGTGGGGGTGACGTCCCGAACTCTGTGCGGATGACGAAAGCGCTTCAGAGGGAAAGAGCGAGTTTGGCCGCAGCTGCCATTCTCGTGTATAAAGCATGGAGCAACGCTGCACGCACCAAAGCCCGTCCCGAGGCATTTCCCTTTGGTGCAAGAAGACCGGTCCGTCGCTACAAGACGGAGGGAGCGTCACCAGTGCCCCCATTGCCCTGCCATGGATGGTGGCGACCGTCCTTGACGACCGGTGAAAGCATGTGAGGCAGAGCGCCGCAATGTACCCCGTTGGCACCATGTGGACTCCCTTTCTCGCCAAGTGAGCGGGAAAGACGGCCAGCCTCCAGTATAACTGTATAAGTAGGCTACCCTTGCCATCGTAGATAAGGGATCCAAGACTTGAGTAGCTAGACCACAAAATCTTCACACTTGTACTGTACTCCACACAATGCAATCAACCAGACAAACAGGAGTAGGGTTTTACACCATCACGGTGGCCTGAACCTGGGTAAACTCCTCGTGTCTCCATTGTTTTCCTTCGAGAGCTCCCCTCCCAAATCCTTCTGAGGTGTGAGAAAACGCGGTTAGCCCCTAGTGTTTGAACCTTTAGGAGCTACCCTGTCATTGACAGAACAGTTTCTCCGACATTTGGCGCGCGAGGTACGGGGCTAAGGTGTCTTGCTCGCATCTCCGCCACCATGGTTGCCTTGTGTTCCGGTCGGGCCATCCGCCGGGCTCGCTCTTGGAAGCAGACCGATATCGGAAGCCTGGTCACCAGCTTTTCCAACATCGGTCTCCTCCACGCTCGCTCACCCGTGCCGCGCGTGGCATGCCAGCCGCAGGCTCGGAACAGCGCAGTCGGCCTCCTGCGTAGGCAATGTTCGCCTCGCATCCGCCGACCACGTCGAGACCGACTCGAGCGCCTCGTCCGCCTCGGAGCTGACCGGATCCATGCCGGAAGCTACGCTAGAGGCTAACCTCCCCCACACCGGAAGCTACGCCCGACGGTCCCGTGCGCGTGGCACAACATCCTCCGACTTGGGAAATGCCACCGCCGACTCAGAGTGGCCCAGCTACCGAGAGTGGCGGTCGAGCGCCCGAGCAAGGTGCTGTTACGCGCTCACCCGGGACATGTGGGAAGTAAGGCCGCCTTCCGCGTTCCGGCCTCATCTCCCGCCTCGCTTCACCGGTGGCTCCCCGCCGTCGGGTTTCCTACAGAGGTACGAAGCGCAAGTCAGGGCCGCCGGGGGAGGTGAACGGTGCCTCATTAGGTACTTCCCCCTGGCGCTCCATGGCCTCGCGCTTGCCTGGCTGCTGAACCTCCCCGACAGTTCAGTGAGTTTGTGGGAGGACCTGAGTGCACAGTTTATCCGGCGTTTTCGCCATTGCGACCGTTGTTCCCACGCCGAGCCCTAAATTTTTACTCTCTAGTGCTTCGCCGAGGGATGCAGCGGTCCCAGCGCTCCTGAGGCGCGTGACACTACCCTCCACACTGCTTGCATCTCGTGTTAGTCCCTCGCTCCGCCCTCCAGGCGCCACCTCAAGGGACCTCACGAGAGGTCAATGCGACACACCACGAGGGCATGCCGCCCTCTCTGCCATTCAAGTGGTCGCAGCAAGAGATCTCCTTCGACGCCAACGACTATGCTGAGGCCATTGGCTCTGTAGGAGCCATTCCCCTGGTGTGCACCCCTACGATCAACCACATCGCCGTCTCGAAGACGCTCATGGACGTAGGTACAAGCCTCAATGTGATCTCTCTCGAGACCTTCGAGAAATTGCGTATTCCACGCGACTGTCTGAAGGCTACCAGGCCCTTCACCGGAGCCACCAGCGGGACAACTATCCCGCTAAGGAGAGTGCGCCTAGCGGTCACGTTCGGCACTCGCCAGTACTACCGCACCGAAGGGATCGACTTCAACGTCGCCTACATTGGGCTGCCCTACAACGCCATCCTCGGCTACCCCGCGCTGGCCAAGTTCCTGGCCGTAACGTATCACTCGTACAACATGGTCAAGATGCCTGGGAGCAGCGTGCCTCTCGCTGTTCACGGGGACGTGAAGGACGCGGTGCATTCTTTGGAGGACGCCCACAAGTAGGTGGTAGCATCACACCCCATCGACGAGGGAAACCTCGGGGACGCTGTCGAGCCTCCGAAGAAGCAGCAGTTGTTATCTCATGAGAGGGCGGCTACAAAGAAGATCTCCATGAACCCCGACGGCACGGGGCCCTCACTCACCATTGGAGCCGGGTTGCCTCCCAAATAGGAAAGCACGCTCGTCGCCTTCCTCCGGGCAAACACGAACATGTTCGCATGAACAACGTCCGATATGCCCGGGGTTCCAAGGGAGCTGATCGAGCACCATCTAGCAGTGTGCCCGGGCGCGTGCCCGGTCAAGCAAAAGGACCATCGCCAGGGCCTAGAGAAGCAAGAATTCATCATCCGAGAGGTTGAGAAGCTTCTGGACGCCAAGATCATCTACGAGGTTTTCCATGCCGAGTGGATCTCCAACCCAGTCATGGTCTCCAAGCACACAGGCGGAGGACGGCTCTGCGTGGACTTCACTGACCTCAACAAGGCCTACCCCAAGGATCCGTACCCTCTCTTGAGGATCGGCCAAATAGTGGACTCCACTGCCGGGTGTGACCTCCTCTATTTCTTGGATGCCTTCTCAGGATATCATCAGATCAAGGTGGCCAAAGAGGACGAAGAGAATACCTCCTTCCTGACCCCCCCCGCTAGGTATTCTGCTATGTCTGCATGCCCTTCGGTTTGAAGAACGCAGGGGCCACTTTCCAGCGGCTCATGCGCATCGCCTTGGGGACGCAGATAGGGAAGAACGCGGAGGCCTACATCGACAACATCATCATCAAGAATTGCAAAGAGAGCACGCTCATCGACGACCTCGCGGAGACGTTCCAAAACCTCCGCAGGGTCAACATTATGCTCAACCCCGACAAATGCGTATTCAGGGTTGCGGCAGGGAAGCTGCTGGGCTTCCCGGTGTCACATTGGGGCAACGAGGCCAACCTCGAAAAGATTCGAGCCATTGAGGAGATGAAACCTCCACGACGAATGAATGATATGCAAAGCCTAGCGGGATTCTTGGCGGCGCTGGGGCGCTTCATCTCCATGTTCGGCGACAAGGCTCTGCCATTCTTCGAACTCTTGAAGCGTTCAGGTCTATTTAACTCGAATACGGAGGCAACTGCTGCATTTGAGGAGCTCAAGATGTATGTGGAAAGCCCTCCTATACTCGCCGCTCCGCGACCGCGGGAACCGCTGCGCCTGTACCTTTTGGCCACCCCTCAGACAGTCAGCGCTGCTCCGGTAGCTGAAAGGCCAACTGGCAAGAAAAGAGCAGCCCTGCCCGACCTGGAGCCCACGCACGCTTCTCCCAGAGAGGATCTCGTTGCACGACAAGGCCTCCACAAGGGGGATACCCTCATGCAGGCTCAGGAGATCCCCAATGTACTAGTACAACTCACTGTCGGACCCCTCCACTCGCTCTCGTCCAACAGCATGTCTACTTTGTAGGCACCATGCTTCGAGATGCCCACGAGAGGTACCCCGTGCAGGAGAAGCTCCTATACACGCTCCTTGTAGCTTCGAGGAAGCTTCGCGACTACTTCGAGGGACACCCCATCACAGTGGTGTCCGCCTTCCCTCTCGAGAAGATCCTTTGAAATTCCAACGCCACAGGGCGTGTCGCTAAGTGGGCTGTTGAGCTTCAACACTTCAAGCTCCAGTTCCTCACGACCAAGACAATCAAGGGAGGAATCCTGGTAGAGTTCAATACCAAGTGGACCAATCCTCCGCCAGAAGAAGACCCCGAGGAGGAGACAGCCGTCCCCAGCAAGCTGGCTCCCGGAGAGTGGACCATGCACTTCGACGGTGCTTTCTCCTCCAAGGGCTCGGGGGCTAGCATTGTGCTCACGTCGCCAACCAGAGACAATCTCTACTACGCCGTCCAGCTCCATTTTGGCCACAAGGCCAAAGTCTCCAACAAGTCGTCGAGTACGAGGGCCTCCTCGCCGGCATAAGGGCCGCCATAGCCCTGGGCATCAAGCGCCTCGTCATCAAAGGAGACTCCCAGCTCTTGGTAAACTTGTCCAACAAGAGCTACGTCGCCAAGGACAAGCACATGGCTCTGTACCTTGAAGATTTCTGCAAGCTCGAGAAGCTCTTTCTCGGTATGGAGCTGCAGCATATCCCACACGGGAACAACCAAGAAGAAGACGACCTCGCCAATTGAGCATCGAGAAACTGGGCGCAGGCCCCAGGAGTCTTTGAAGAAAGGTTTGCCAATCCATCCATCATACCTCCAGTCGACGACGAGAAGCCACAAGGCCACCAGTACCTCGGGGAAGAGCTCCCACCCGCTCCCTCCCAAGGTGCACCGGACTGCAGGATTCCCTCGGGAAAGCGCCTGGTTCTTTCCTTCACCCATGAGGAAGCATGCTGGAACAAGAGCATTGTCGACTACCTCCAGAAGGACAACCTACCTGAGGCCGAAGCAGAGGCCGAACAGGTCGCCCGCCGAGCCAGGATGTACCGCGTCATCGACTCCAAGCTGTACCGGAGACGCCTGTCGCACCCTGGTTTCTAGGGGATACTCATCGGGCCGAACTGGATAGCAGATGCTTGGATTATGGGGCATAACTGCTCCCACGTCCCAGCTTCCTGGTAGGCCTGCGCTTATGCGCGACAACACAAGCCCTGCTATTCCATCGTCGATGTAAACTATCCACTAGAGACCATAGGCACTACTGTCGACGTACTTCATACCAATCACACATGGTACGTCAACAGCGTTAAACGGAATGATACCACAACATATCTCTAAGACACAAAAGATTGAAATAAGGTTGCAAATAGCCTTCACTAAGGCAGAGAATAGCAAATACAATCATCCAGAGGACACATGTCCCAACATAACATTCATTACATAGCAGCGGAAGCATTCAACAGGTCTGAGTACAGACAAATCCAAATAGGCCTAAGAGGCCGGCAATGAAAGGAAAAACGGAGCCCATCCACGAAGTCTCGGATCCTGCCCGGGTCCGCTATCTACTCGTCAACAGCGTCGTCGTACTCCACGTAGTAGCCTCCATGGGGATCCTCGGAAACGTCGTCTGCGTAAACCACAGCCCCAAAGGGGTCAGTACAACAACGTATTGGCAAGCAAGACTCACAGTTCACCAAAGTGTAACCCGTCAACACCAAGCACAGATGCTTTGGGTTCAACGGAAGGAAGGGTGATATAAAAGGTGCGGCAACTGGCTGCTCTAACCAACTACAGAGTTACTACCACTTCCGGCTAACAGAAAGAAGATAAGATAGCGTATCGTATCCAACTACCAGCTAACCTCCAAACAAACCCATCCTGGATCTCGCCCCTTATCCAAAGAAGCAATCCGAGGATAACTCACACAGTTGGATTAGGTTCAGGTTATTGTGTCAATAAACCTATTACTAGTCAAGTTATTATAGTTAGGTGTAAGTTGTCTGAGTACTTGTTAGCTAGTACTTTCACCAAGTCGTCACATAACCGCGGACAACACGGCTTCTCGAGAAGATTTATCCCTGCAGGGTGTGCTCCAGTACCCGTACACACTCAAGACACCAACTAAAACTTAGGTGGACTCGACACGACTCGAACCATCACTACAGCCTGTCCTAGGAGCCACAGAGCTATAAGGTCCCAGCCACGCAGCCGAATACTCAGCGCAGGTGTGCAAAACTCCCGCAGGACACAACACCCCGGCACTACAGGCCTCGCCCTATATGTGTGCGTCATCATCATCATCAGTAACCATGGGAGCGACCCATTTATGCGTATGAGCCAAATGGAACACCCGAACTAAGTGTGGCTCTTCGGACAAACTGCGGATCAGATCAAAGCCGAGGGGGGTTCCATACCACCACCCGGATGCGGTGAGCACGCTCATCATGGATCAGTAGACAAGACCCTTTTCCTAATTAGGGTCGACACTAGCAGGCCTCAAAACCACGACGGGCCTCCTGCCGGTGCCTTAACATCAAATTATTATTACCCAAGCATTAACAGGTTGTTGTTTAAACATCGAGCCCATAGAACATAATAGAACAACGATAACAGAAGGTAACGGGTAACAGACTCGAGCAGAAACAACCCTAAGCATGCTAGTAAGACACGGGCTCAAACCACGGGGTTATAGGACTGGAGGTGAGGCAATATCATGGTTTCAGGGTATCATGTGATAGGATCGTAACAGAAGCAACGATACATATGGCTAGCAGAAATAGACAACGGAAAGTATCGGTAGCCAATGTTGAAAGGAACACAGTGGTTCATGTGAGTGATAACTTGCCTGCAAACCCAGTAGCCTGGTACTGAGCTAAATCCTCAGAAGGGGTGTCGTAAGGATCGTCGGTATCAACGTCGTCGTCTATCCGAGAAGAAGCAAACAAACAATGCAGAAAGATAAACAATCAATAACATGGCATAGTGCACAATCATGGGGATGATGCATGTCATGTTAATGGTTGCATCATAATAAACTACTTGACAAGAGAACACAATTTAATTGGACCCATATGCAATGTGAATTGCATATGGATGCAAATGGTTGAGGTTGAAGCAATGACTTACAATTGATTAACAAGTGTAAGTGGTTTAACATGATGCATGCATGATGAAAACAAATAGGTAACAAAATTATATGCAATTGAAAATGGGAATTAACAAGTTAAGGAATTAATTATTAAGTTTGGGAATTTTGGTTACTTAATAGTGTTACACAAATAGTTGTTGTTTTCACCAATTTAAATTGCTCATAACAAATGACACAGTTGATATTTGAAAAGGTTATGTTTTTCTGGTGGGAAAACATATTTTACATGTTCAAAAATAATTAAATTTGAGCAAGTTATGATTTTAGCAATTTTAATTGAATTAAACAAGTATTAAATTATTTAGGCAATTTAAATTATTCAAATCATGAAACAAAATTTATATTTGAATTGGTGGTTCAAAATGGTATGGAAAACATATTTTATTTCCATGATTTGGATTAATAATGAATTAGTTATGGATTTTAGCAAATTGCAATTGAATTATTTGAATTCAAATTTGAATTGCATTTTGAAATTTCAAAACAGAAAACAAATGCTATAGATAGATAGACAATTTAATTTAGAGCAGCGTACATATTTTATTTATTTTTGTTGGAGTTGGGATTTAAAAGTTATTTGGGTTTGAAGTTTAGGGGCTAAACCGTAAAAAAAACTGGGCTGAAATTAAAGGAAAAACGTGCAGAAAAACAATCTGCACCGCGCAGTATCCAGCCCCAGCCACTGACAGTGGGGTCAGCGTCACTGCGTGGCACCTAGGTGGCAGTACTGGGGTGAGGTGGCCTGCAAGGTCCATGACGGGTGGGTCCCACGGGGGTTGCGCGCAGGAAAAAATTGGGGAGGCAATTGCCTCCCCTAGGATTCGAACCAGGGATCTATGGGGCGAGCGAGAGCGCTGTGGCCAGTTGGGCTGGAAACAGATTCTTGTCAGGTACATGCAGCATAGGAGGTTAAGGTGCAGTTTTTACGTCAGTTAAAATTTTAACTGAACCTGAACTTCTCTCGTGCGGTAGCAGACAGCGATCGGAGGCAAACGGAGCGGGCCAGCGGCCGGCGGGCGCCGCGCGCGGTGGCTGTCCGCGGTGCTCGTGCGGAGCTGCCGTGTGCGGTGCGGGCGGTGCGCGCGCGGCCCCGAGGGAAAGGGGGAGGAGACGAACCAGGGGATGCGGGCTCACCTCGAGGGGATCCGCGGAGGAGGAGGTCGGGGAGCTTCGGTGGCGACGGCGAGGTTGGCGGCGGTGGTCCGGCGGTCGTCGAGGGAACCCGAGGGCACGATGAGGAAGAGGGCGCCGCGCCGGTTCCGTTCCCGGCCCTAGCGCGGCCGGGCGGGCACCGTGGCGGCGGCGCCTCGCCGGAGAAGGAGGCGTTGGAGGTTCTCTCGGGAGGAGTTACAGGGAAAAAGAATAACCAGAGGGAGGAAGAGAGGAAGAAGGAGAAGTGCGGCGCTAGAGGGAGAAGAGCGAGGAAGAAGACTAGGGTTAGGGGGGAGGCTTGAGGGCAAGAAATAGGAGGGGGTCGAGCTCGGATCGACCGTTCCCTGCTCGATCATGTCGACGTGGGCACTGGAGATGACTCCGTACAGAGGTAGGAGAAGGACCGTGAGGGGGTACGGGCTTTTGGCCAAAACGGGCTGGCCCCAACGTGGGCTGCCTCCTTTTGCCCCCTCTCCCTCTTTTTGTTTATTCTTTTGTTTATTACCTTTTTTTTTTGCAGCTTTGGGAAAAGAGAGAGAAAACAATGGTCCTAGGGGTTTGCAAACTTTGGAATAAATTTTGTATTGTTTTGTTTTTGGTAACAACACCTTAAAACAAACATTTGTTTTTCCAAATAATATCAATTGATAAAGTTGTTTGGAAAATTAAATGAATTGATCCATTGTAGTATCAAAAGAAATAATTGAAAGTTAAGCCAAAATTAAGTCTTTGATTCCAATTTTTGGTATAACAAATTATTGTTTGTTTGGTAGTTTTTATTTGACACAATGTAACATAACAAGTATGACAAATAATTGAATTTTGTTTTGGAATTCAAATAGAAATCAAATGGAAACAATTCAATTCAAATGCAACAAAAAGCAATTATGATGACATGATGCAAAGCAATAATAAAACAAGAAACAAACATCTAGGGGGGAGATTTTCATACTTGGGATGTTACAACGCCCCAATGGCGTGGTGCTGCTGCGCGTCCCACCAAGCGACGGCGTGGACCTCCTCAAGGACATCCACCAGGCTGACTGCGGTCACCACTCTTCATCATGAACCCTTATCGGCAAGGCCTTTAGGTACGGCTTCTACTGGCCCACGGCTCTCAAGGACGCTACCGAGCTAGTCAAGACCTGCGAGGCGTGCCAGTTCCACACCAAGAAGATACACCAGCCCACGTAAGGACTCCAAACCAACCCCTCTCTTGGCCGTTCACAGTCTGGGGGCTGGACATCCTGGGACCTTTCCCTCGATCGATCGGGGGCTACCGCTACCTCTGCGTTGCCATCAACAAAACCAAGTGGGCAGAGGTAGATGCCGTCTGGGACATCCCGACAAGGACGGTGGTGAAGTTCATCAAGGGTTTAGTTTGTCGCTTCAGCGTACCTATTCTCATCATCAACGACAACGACACACAAATCACAAGCGGACTCTTCATGTCCTACTGCGCCAACCTGGGCATCAAGATCTGCTATGCCTCTGTCGTGCACACGCGCAGCAATGATCAGGTGGAGCACGCAAACACCAAGGTACTCAAGGGACTCAAGATGTGAAGCTTCAACAAGCTCAAGGCCCACGGGAAGAAGTGGATCGAGGAGCTTCCATCGGTCATGTGGTCAATCCGCACCACCGCAACCAAGCACATGGGAGCAACGCCTTTCTCCCTGGTCAATGGGGCCGAGGCCGTTTTCCCTGCCGAATTCAAGCTTGGCTCTCCTCGAGCTTTGACTTTCGGTGAGGGCAGGCAGGGGGAAATCCACACCGAGGACTTGCTGCTTCTCGAGGAGGCGAGAACCCGAGCCGCCACCCGCGCCGCTCGGTACTAGCAAGGCCTCTAGCGCTACCACATCAATACCATCAGGACACGCACATTGGAGGTGGGCGACCTGGTCCTGAGGAGGATTCTCTCCCGAGAGGGCTTGCACAAGCTCTCTCCCATGTGGGAGGTGCCGTACCGGGTAACGCACGTCACGAAACCTAGTCCGACACGACTTGAGATAGAAGATGGCACACCCCCGTGGAACATCCCGCATCTGCAGAAGTTCTACCCTTAGCTCGTGCTCGCTCCACGTGCCACTTCTAGGACGTGGTGACTCCACCCTCGAGGGGACCCCGTGAGGCCACGGTAAAAACAACGTCAGGACCTCTCTCCGTGAGGGTCTCAGGGGGCATCACACCAGGAGACCGCCTGGCCGCGAGAGCCTCTACCCACACAAGTGGGAAGCTGCATGCCAAACCTTTGCCACTTGAGCTCGCGTGAGTCTCAGCCCCATGATGATGGGAGTCCCGTGTCCGCACGGGGTGTCAAGTGCTTCTTGGGGGACTGTAGGGTCATGACATCCCCAAGCGTGTAATGTAGAGCCTCACCTAGCAGTAAAAGTTCCTTTCTTCTAACTACACTTGTCTCTCGGCAAGTGCCTTTTACTTCCTTCGGGAGCGCGCATTTGTTACTCCTTCTCAAGGACACCTCGTGAGCGGGGGCTGGGATCGGTACCCGTGCACGAGTGAGACCCAATTAGAATAAATCCAAGAGGCAGAGCTCTGCCTAAACGGGTCGCTACCGTGCACGACACCTCACATAAGTACTTGGTGTTGACTTCCTCCCGAGGTATCCACGAGAAGGGTACTAGGCACGCACTTTCACTCACTTCAGAGATACACACCTACCTCCCAAAGCAAGCAAGCAGGAACTTCCACAAGGAAGGAAGGAACACCTCGAGAAGGACAAACAACAAGGATGCCAAAACTCCCAGAGCTAAGTTCAAACAACCCCTCGCTAATTCTCCAAAGATTTCGTTCACAAAATAATAGGAAAAAGAAGCACTTCCTTCATATTTCATGCATGAGATACATCCAAGTACATGGAAATTCTGCATATCCATCACGAAGACAAAAAGAGGCTAGGACCTGGAAGGAGCTATCCCCGTTCAGCGGCCATCAAAGAAAGAAAAGCCATGGCCAACCTCGGCCGAACCTTTCTTCTCCACTACTGCAAGACGAGGTTGGCCGAGGAAGGACGGAGGCACGAGGGAGAAGGAGCAAGAAGAGGAGTCCAGATGAATGCTGACTGGTCAGGATCGTCAGGCCCCCCATCTGGACGAAGGCACCCAAAGGCCCTTAGTCGTCCGCTGAGTGCAACTCTTAGCTCACGTCCTTCACGGCGGATGGGTCTTCTTCATCCTCCTCTTCAGCGACATCATCTTCGTTGTCGTCGTCGCTGCTCCCGCTCGATGCAGCACTCCACACGCTCGCCGCGACGCCCGAAGATCTTCACGAAGAGGCGGTCCACTCCTTCAAAGCGGAGGTGGAGAACTTTCCTCTCCTCCAGCCTCTTGTCGTGGGCAAATGTTTTCCACCCCCTCGCCACCGACAAGTGACGGACAGAGCAAAACTCCGCTGACGCCTAATACATCATAAACGTATCCTTAATTTCTAATTTTCCATGTTGTTTTCATGTTGTTTCCCACATGTTTGCTATACACTTTATGTCATTTTTATCGATTTTCGTACTAACCTATTGACAAGATTCCACAGAGACAGCTCCCTGTTTTCTGCTGTTTTTAGTTTCAGAAAAGTTGTTCTGGAAATATTCTCGGAATTGGAAAATTTGAAGCCTGGAAGTCTTAGAATTCCCGAAGGTTCCACTGAGTCCTAAAGAGACCCGAAGGGGGGCCACACGGGGCCCACACCATAGGGCGGCGCGCCCCCTGGCTGCGCCATGGGGTTGTGTGGGGCCCCAAGGCCTCCACCGCCTTTGCCCTTTCACCTATTTATTCCCCCCGAGACGTAAAAGATAAAAATATACAACTTTGTCCCGAGAAACACCCGAGGCCGCTGTCATCGTCATCTCGAGATCGGGAGGGTTTTGGAGCTCTCCCCGGCACCCTACCGGGAGGGGAATTCATCACCTGACGGGTCTACACAACCATTCCCTCCTCCGAAGTGATGCGTGAGTAGTTCATCCCTGGACTACGGGTCCATAGCAGTAGCTAGATGGTTGTCTTCTCCACTTTATGCCTCATGTTTAGATCTTGTGAGTTGCCTCACATGATCGAGATCATCTTTATGTAATGCTACATGTTGTGTTTTCTGAGATCTGATGAATGAGGAATGCTCTGTCTTTTGATTATCAATCTATCATGTTATCTTCATGCTTATGTTATTTATGATCTTGCATGCTCTCCATTATTAGTAGATGTTCTGGACAAGTAGATGCTAGTAACTCCAAGAGGGAGTATTTATGCTCGATAGTGGGTTCATTCCTCCTTTGCATCTGTGCTCGAGTGATAGAAACGTGACAGATGGAGGATGTGCTGTTGCCATTAGGGAGAAAACAACAATGCTTTGTCTAAGGATGATGTTATTGTTTACATTACACACTTTTCTTACTGCAATTATCTATTGCTGATTTTTATGAGATTAAGCGTGCACTATTATATCTTGTTATGAGAGAGCAATTTTCTGGTGTTAGTACCGATGATGTTGCTGCCCATCTTAATAATTTTTTTGAACTATGTGAGATGCAAAAATATAAAGATGTAGATGGACATATTATTAAACTTAAATTGTTTCCTTTCCCTTTGAGAGGAAGAGCTAAAGAATGGCTGCTATCTTTGCCTAGAAATAGTATTGATTCTTGGACTAAGTGTAAGGATGCTTTCATTGGAAAATATTATCCTCCTGCTAAGATTATATCTTTAAGAAGTAGCATTATGAATTTTAAGCAACTTGATAATGAGCATGTTGCTAAAGCTTGGGAAAGAATGAAATCTTTGGTAAAGAATTGTCCCACTCATGGACTAACTACTTGGATGAGATCTTTATCTAAAGAAAGAACCGTTGGGACGACATGTGTCTGGGCTCGCGCGACCCGAAGGGCGGGTGGCCGGTCCCTTTCCGCCGCCGCCGTCGCCGGGCTTCTGGCACCAAGCTGCCCAGCCCTCCGCCGCGGGGCAGTAAGGTGTCGGAGGTTCCTTCGTGCTCCAGCGAGGAGGAGGAGCGGAGCTCCGATGGCGAGTCCGCGAGCTCTCCAAGTTCCCGCACGGCGCGGGTGGAGCTGGGGGATTTCCTCCCGTCCTCCATGGGAGGGAGGGCCTCCTCAGGGCTCTCGCCGCCCGGTGGCTGCGCTCCCCTGTCTCCGCCGCCCCCGTCGTCGCCCCCGGTGCCGTCTCCGCCGTCCGTGGAGGTCGCTCCCGCGGCTTCCCCAGATCTGCGAAGTTGGTCAACCTTCCCTCCGCTGAGCGCACAGAGGGCTGTGTCGCCAGGAGGACCCCCGCTGCGGTTCCTGGTGGGCGATCTGGTGGTGGAGGTCTCCGAGGGGGAGAGCTCCTCGCCGCCGGCTGCGCGCCGCCAGGGGCTAGGGTTTCCCCCATGCGTGAGTCCTGCGTTGCCTCCGGAGGCTCCCTTGCTGGGCTGCGTGGGCCAAGGTGGGCCTGCTCGGCCCAGCCCTTCGGTGTGTGCTGTTAACCTCGCGGGCGTCGGGGTGTCCACTGGGCTGGGTGCCAGTGGGCTGCGCATACCGGTTGAGGCCGGCCCACTCGAGGATGAGTACGCGCGGCTCAGGGCTATAAACGCGTGGTGGTGGCTACCGAGACAAACCCTAAATCCCTCTCTAGGGTTCCCTGCGCCTCCATTCGACGTCCGCCGCTATTCCTTCCGCGCCAAGAGGCTTGCGCCGCCGCAACCACCCTCCCTCCTCCCCCGTCTGGTGCGCATGGAGCGCGACGACCGCCGCGGTGAGAAGAGACCCTACCCGGGAGGCGCGGACTCCCGCGAGCTCGCCACGCGCCTCTCCCGGGAGACGGCGGAACACGACCGCAGATCGGCGGGGAGGGAGGTATCCCCAAGGCGCTCTG
Organism: Alopecurus myosuroides; assembly: GCA_028641055.1. Classification (NCBI taxonomy): domain Eukaryota; kingdom Viridiplantae; phylum Streptophyta; class Magnoliopsida; order Poales; family Poaceae; genus Alopecurus; species Alopecurus myosuroides. The sequence goes on from CM054063.1 coordinate 278,026,979, forward strand.
GAGGAGATGGAAGGAGGCGTGAGGGCGGGTACCCTCGAGGGCGGGGGTACTACCGCGACGGCCCTAGGCCCCACGGCCAGTTTGGGGGTGCCAAGAAGAACAAGGAGGGACTCGCCATGGGGGCGGGCTCCTCTGCTGAAGCTGGTGCCGCTGCCCTTGCGCAAGATGCTTCGAAACTCACATGTTACAACTGTGGGAGGGTGGGGCACCTCCAAGCGGACTGCAAGGATGATCCCTTTTGCGTCAAGTGCAACTCGTCGGGCCACCCCTCTGCGATGTGCAGAGCCTCGGACTCGATTTTCGATCCCTATTGGGCGGGATTCGGACTGGATGGGGTTGGATTCATGTGCATGGAGGTGGCGGAGGAAGATGCGTTCCAGGCTCCTCCGAACGCGGCCACAGTCTTCGTGGAAGGAGTCTCCCTCTCGGCGGCGCAGGTGGAGGCCGAGTTCAAGGAACTCGTCGACGAAAACTGGAACTGGCAGGTCCGCCAGTTAAGCGACGCTGACTTCTCCCTCGTCTTCCCGTCGGCTGGCAACTTGAGAATGGCCATCCGGGGGGGTGGCCTGAAGCTTCCGATCTCCAAAGCTAAGGCACTGGTGCTGGAGGGAGCCATGGACGAACAGGCGACTGAAGTGCTCGAAGAAAGGTGGCTGCTCCTTCACGGTGTCCCCCCTCCCTACCGGAACACCGCCAAGCTCCGGGTGGCGGCGCGTCCCATTGGCCGTCCAATGGCTGTGGATGAGGCGTCGTTCGACGACCCGAGAGGCCCAATCCGCATGCAATTTGGGTGCAAGGCGGGGGCTGTACTGGTGCCATCTGTCTTGCTGTGCGTTAATGGACAGGGATACAAGATCCGCGTCGAGCCGGAAAAGAACAAGGAACCTGGGGGTTCCGCTCTTCCCCCGCCACCCCCCCCCGCCTCCGGGCCGCAAGGACAAAGACAACGACGGTGACGCGCTGGGGGAGAAGAGCTCGGAAGATGAGGACGAGGACTGGGCCGGCAAGAGGGGTCGCCATGATCTGTCGGCCTCCAAGGCGCCGGTCTCTTTCGCTCCTAGGAATGGCCGCCAGGCGGGTGGCCACAATTCTGCCCACCTCCCCGCTCTCCCTCCACCTCAACCCGCCGTCGCCCCGCCACCTCCCATCGACCAATACGGCACTTTCTTTGCTTCGGAACGTTCCAAGGCCGGGCTGGGGGAGCCTTTGCCAACTCAGGCGCTGTCACTGTCCGTGTCGGACCACCCCCCCGCCTCCCCCCCTCCCTGGCGCCTCCGTCTGGGATCGACTCGCCCCGCCCGACGCCGTCCGAGGTGGCGGTCACCCCCTCTAGCTGGGCTTCTAACCCTTCTGCGATGCGCGACAAGGAGAGGCGCAGCAAGGCGAATGCTGACCGCCCTGCCAAGACTCTCGCGAGCTCCCTCGCCTGTTTCCCGCAGCCGGACTTCTCCGGTGACTCGGCGCAATCCCTGGGCGTGGTGCAAGCTCTGGCCGCGCCGGTGGCCAGAGGGCTCCGCAGCATGTCGGTCCCGGTGCGGACTGAACGCATGAGCGCCCGTGGGAAGGGGCTCACCGACGGGAACATGCTCAGCCGCGCCATCTCCCGCGTCGCCAACGTCAACGCCAAGTCTCCAGGTGCGCTTTCTGCAGACGACTTTCTGGCTCTTCCCGCTCTTTCCGACGAACACCTAGCTAAGGTTGCTAGAGATAGTTCTATTCTCTTCCCTCCCTCGTCGGGGGATCCGGCCACGGTTCTGTCCCTCTTTCGCGCATCTGAGCGCGCCCAGGCTGAGCTGGCCCTAGCTCGGGAGCTTATCGCCACTAAGAAGGCCGAGGCGGAGGCTTCTGCGAAGGCCCCGCTGGAGGCGGCAAGTCTCGAAACGGCCGCCCCCCATCCTCTGGGATGGTGGCTGCGGACCCAATAGTAGTGGGGGAGTGCTCGGAGGCCGTCGTAGGGGGGCAGGCTGTCCAGGATAGGATCGCAGGCCCGACCAGACGCCCTCGCCGTAAACTGGTGCACTCGCTGCCGTCTAGGACTCCTTACGCCCGTAAGGCAAAATCTGACCGCGTGCCCGTTAGCGTACCTTCCACCCGCCGAGCACGGGCTACTCCACAGTTGTCTTAATGCGGTGGATGTTCCTCAACATCCGCGGGTTCGGAGTGCCGGGTCGCCGAACCCTGATCAAAGACTTCATCCGGCTGCATAAGATTGACGTGGTTTGCCTTCAAGAAACGATCAAACAGGATTTTTCGGACGCAGAACTCCGCAGCTTAGAAGGGGGGGAGCTCTTCTTCTGGAATTGGCTCCCGGCGACGGGTCTTTCAGGGGGCCTGCTCCTCGGAGTTAAAGATAGGGTTTTCGAAGTGGGCTGCATGGACAGGGGTCGTTACTTCCTTAGTGTCGTGGTGTCGCACAGGGAATCTAAGGAGAAATTCGAGTTCATTAACGTTTATGGCCCTGCGGACCACGCCTTCTCTTCCATCTTCCTGGATGAGCTGTCGGCCAAGATTGCGAGGAGTTCTTTTCCCATAGTGATGGGGGGAGACTTCAATCTTATTAGGAGCAGAGAAGATAAAAACAACGATCTCATAAACTGGTCCAGGGTGGACCTGTTTAACAATCACATAGCTAATTGGAACATGTCGGAAACGCAACGCGCTGGAGCGAGATTTACGTGGACCAATAAGAGACTCAACCCAGTCAGATGTGTGCTGGATAGAGTGTTCGTCTCTTCTGCCCTCGAGCTTGTCTTTCCGCGTCTTTCCCTGTTCGCTGAAACAAGCCTGGGGTCCGACCACACACCCCTTATCTTGGACTCTGGGGAAGAAGACGTTTCTCGTAGCAATAGATTCTTTTTTGAATCGGGCTGGTTCGAAATCCCTCAGTTCAGGGAGCTGTTGCTTTCTTCTTGGGAGAAGTTGAGCGCGAAGGTGGGAGGCAGGGATATTTTAGACTGGTGGTCTTTCATGAGTGGTGGTCTGCGACAAACGCTCCGTGGGTGGAGTAGGAACCTTGGGAGGGAAGCAAGGGATAGAAAAGCCACTCTGTTAGCCCAGATAAAAGACTTGGACCTCAAGGCTGACACCGCGGGACTCGATGACGATCAATGGGCTTTTCGGTTCCATCTTGAGGACCAGCTCCTTCACATCTATAGGATGGAAGAGGAGTTCTGGAGGCAACGAGGAAGAGTCAAGTGGGCGTTAGAAGGGGACGCGAATACGGCTTATTTCCACGCGGTGGCTAACGGGAAGCGGAGAAAATGCAACATCTTCTCGCTATCCTCCCCCGAGGGGATCATCTCGGATAAACGTGCGTTGCAAGAGCACATCTACGGCTTCTACAGGGAGTTACTTGGGACAACTTCGCCGCGTCATTGTTGCTTGAGCCAGAACACTTGGTCAGGGGACCAACTGGTTTCGGACGAGGACAACGCGGAGCTCTGTCGCACTTTCTCGGAAGAGGAACTTGAGGCAGTGGTGAAAGAGATGAAAACAGATACGGCCCCAGGCCCTGATGGGTTCTCGGCCTCGTTTTTCAAGAGATGTTGGGATCTGGTCAAACACGGGGTTTTGCATATCCTCAACGATTTCATGCTCGGCCGCATCGACATTTCGAGACTGAACTTTGGAGTTCTCTCCCTCATTCCCAAAGTCCCGGGGGCCGATTCCATCACCCAATTCCGGCCTATTGCCCTGATCAATGTAGTCTTCAAAATCATCTCCAAAGCTCTAGCGTCCAAACTAGACCCAGTGGCCAACAAGACTATCAGCCAGAACCAGACAGCTTTCATTAAAGGGAGATTTATTCTCGACGGGGCGTTGGCCTTGCACGAGATTGTGCATGAACTTAAAAGGAAAAAGCAAGGGGGAATTTTACTGAAACTGGACTTTGAGAAGGCGTACGATAGAGTGGATTGGAATTTTCTCTTAGAGGTGCTGCGCATAAAGGGTTTTGACGCAGGTTACATTCACCGTATCTCGCAGTTGGTTTCAGGGGGCCAAACTGCCATTTCCATCAATGGGGAAATGGGCCCCTTCTTTAGGAATAAAAGGGGAGTGAGGCAAGGGGACCCTCTCTCCCCACTTCTCTTTAACTTCGTTGCGGAAGGCCTCTCCGCTATTCTTTCAAAAGCCAATGACGCTGGGCACATCCATGGGGTGGTGCCCCACCTTTTCCCGGGGGGGATCACGCATTTACAGTATGCCGACGATACCATCATCCTGGTAGAATACAACGAGCTCGAACTTGCCAACCTTAAATTCCTTCTGATGTGCTTCGAGAACATGTCCGGCCTAAAAATCAACTACCATAAGAGCGAGGTGCTGGTGCTCAATCAGCCGCAGGAAGTTCAAGCAAGGGTTGCTAGACTCCTTAACTGCAAATTGGGAAAGTTCCCTTTCACTTACTTAGGCTTACCAATCTCAGACTCTAAACTCACGAAGGAACAGTGGGCTTTCCTTGTGCAAAAGCTTGCGGCTAGGGTGGAACCGTGGTTGGGACGCTTTCTGTCCTCCGGGGGTCGTCTGATTCTCTCCAACGCGTGTTTAGACAATATCCCTATGTACGCCATGGGTCTTTTCCTGCTCCAGAAAGGGGTTCACGAGCAGTTGGACGCGCGCCGTGCGAGATTCTTCTGGGAAGGTGTGGGACCAAACCGGAAATATCACATGCTCAACTGGGCGGCAGTCTGCCGCCCTAAAGAAACCGGGGGGTTAGGGTTGATTAACTCTCGCAAGATGAACGAAGCTCTCCTGATCAAATGGATCTGGAAGTTCTATCAAATGGGGGACTCCATTTGGGAGGTACTCCTCCGTAATAAGTACTCCATCTCTGGAGATATTTTTGCCACCTCTCCTAGGGGTGGGTCGCAATTTTGGAAAAATTTGCACAAGGTCAAACACCTATTTAAGGCCGGCGCTAAACACCTAGTGGGTAACGGGCTGCGCTCCCGTTTTTGGACAGATTGGTGGCAAGGGGAGGGTCCTCTGTGCCATAGATTCCCTTTGCTTTTCAGCACCTGTGGGGAACCGGAGGCCTCGGTGGCAAGGGTGTTGGAAGTGGGAGGGCGCTTTCGGCGCTCGCTGGACCCCGACGCCATGCGGCAATGGGAGGGGTTAGCCGAGATCATCAACAGCACCCCCCTCTCGGCGGAACCAGATATCATTTCGTGGTCTCTCGAACAGTCCGGGTTATTCTCGGTGAAATCCATGTATGCTTATCTTTCGCAAGGAGCGACGGTGGCTCATGCCAGAGACATATGGAAAGCCAATGTTCCGCTCAAGATTAAAGTCTTCGTGTGGCAACTTGCGCTCGACAAACTCCCTTCTGGGATCAATCTGGCCATTCGAGCAGGCCCATCAGACGGTCTCTGTTCTCTTTGCGGGGCCGCTGAATCCGCCGACCACATTTTTTTCAATTGCTCGCTTGCGCTGTTTGCTTGGGCGGCTCTGCGCCAAGTTCTAGGGAGATCTTGGTGCCCGGCCAGCTTCCCACAATTTCACGCTATTCTAGACTCGCTTTCGGGTTCACCGCGTAGATTAGCTTGGGTGCTCTTCCTCGCGCAATCGTGGGCTCTGTGGAATGTGCGAAATAAGCTTGCTATTGAAGGAAAATGTATTAACCATCCGGCTGATGTGATTTTTAAATCTCTCATTTTCTTACAGCTCTGGATTCCCATGCTGAAGTCTGAGGACCGTGATGCTGCTCGCAACCTGGTGGCGGACCTCAAGACGCTTCACTCTTCTTGTCTCAATGCTGCCAGGGGAGCACCGTCCTGAGTTTTTGCTTTTCCCTTGTGTGAGTGTGTGTGGGCGAAGCTGTATGCCTCAGCGTCTGCTGCCTTTATTTTCTCGCTTTGCGAACGTGTGGCGAAGCTGTATGCCTCAACGTCTGTAAAACCCCTGTTGGTCGAACCTGTTTGGTTTTGTTAATTCAAAGCCGGGCATAAGCCTTTAATCTAAAAAAAAACTACTTGGATGATTATCCAAACCTTTTATGAATGTCTGAATTTTTCTTCAAGAAACCTTCTAGATTCAGCTGCTGTAGGAACCATTATGTCCATGACCTTGGGGGCAGCAAAAAAGCTTCTTGATAATATGATGGTAAATTATTCTGAACGGCATACTGAAAGAGCTAAGAATGGTAAGAAGGTAAATTCTGTTGGAGAAACCTCCTCTTTGAGTGATAGACTTGATGCTATTATGTCTATGATTGTTAATGGCCATGCTCCTATTGATCCAAACAATGTTCCTTTAGCTTCCTTGGTTGCTCAAGAAGAGCATGTTGATGTGAACATCATTAAAAATAACAATTTCAACAATAATGCTTATAGGAATAATTTTGGTAGCAACAATTATAGGCCATATCCTCCCAATAATAGAAATTCTTATGGTAATTCTTATAACAGGAACAAAAGGGTACCCTCTGATCTTGAGAACATGCTTAAAGTTTTTATTAGTACACAAAGTGCTTTTAATAAATCTGTTGAGGAAAAATTTGGCAAAATTGATGTTCTTGCTTCTAAATTTGATAGCCTTGCTCTTGATGTTGATTTTCTGAAACTAAAGGTTATGCCTCATGATGTTAAAGAATGTAAAACTTTAAATTATATCCAAATTAGAATTGATGATAATGTTAGCATGTTAGCTGAATTACATGCTAGATGGGAAAAACAAGATGAAATAGCTAGAAAGAATAATATAGCTAATGTTTGCACCATTACCACCACTAGTAAAACTAAAGCTTCTCATGCTAGAAAACCTTCTACTATCAATGGTAAAGTATTGGTGTTGTAAACACTCCCACTTCTGCTATTAAAATGTAAAACTGCCTGAAACTGCTAAAAATGTTTCTGATAATAGTGCCAAATTTTTTAGAAACATGGGAGACAATGGTCCATTTACCTTTGATAAAAATCATCTTGACTTTTATGATTGCAACATAACTGAATTTATTAAGTTCTTACAAAATCTTTCTAGTTGTCCTAATGCTAGTGCTATGAATATGGCTTTCACAAAACATATTACAAATGTTCTCATGCAAATTAGAGAGGATGAATTAAATTTTGAAGCCTCTATCCCTAGGAAGCTAGATTACGGTTGGGAACAAATTATTGAAATGAAAGTGAATGATTTTGATTGCAATGCTCTACGTGATCTTGGTGCTAGTATCTCTGTTATGCCTAAGAAATTCTATGATATTCTTGATTTACCACCTTTGGGGGAGAGTTGATAATGTTAGAAAAAACCTTTGGGGAGATTTGATGATGTTCTTATCATGGTTAATAAAAATCTTGCCCCCATTGATTTTTTTATCTTGAATATTGAATGCAATGCTTTTTGTCCAATTGTTTTGGGAAGACCTTTTCTTAGAACTGTTGGTGCCATTATTGATATGAAAGAGAGGAATATTAAATTTCAGTTCCCACTCAAGAAAGGTATGGAACACTTTCCTAGAAAGAGAATGAAGTTTCCTTTTGATTCCATTATTCAAACAAGTTATAATTTGGATTCTTCTTCTCTTGAAAATACTTGATTCCGCTTTTCTGGGCCTATCTAAAAGGCGTTAAAGAAAAGCACTTCTTGGGAGATAACCCATGGTTTTATTTTTGCTTTGTTTTTCTCCGTTTTGTTTGAGTCGAGGGGTTGTATACTTCTGTAGAAACTTTTTTTTATCTTTATTTTCATGTTTTATTAGTGCCAAGTAAGGTTTTTGACGAGAGTTGGAGTTGGTTTTCGGATTTCTGCGCAGGAAACAGATTTCTGCTGTCCACCGTAAAAAAGCGTACAATTCACAGAAAAATCTGAATGAACTGAAATTTCTTGTGTTTATTCCTAGGCTAATTCCGCAACTTTTTATATCTTAAGTTTTTCGATCTGAGCAATGTAAGTGCCTCGAAAATATTCGTATTTAAAGATTGTTCTGGTTTTCATAGATTCTTCTATTTTTCTTGCATTTTCTCTTTTGCGATGTCAAGTGGATTTCTTTGCTTCACGAAACATCTGTGGCTATAGATTATGTTTAAAAGTATCAATAGAACTTGTTCCATACAGAACCAATGAATTTTTAATTGTTGCACTAACCCTCTATTGCGAATTACTCTTTGAGTGTGGTGTGAAGGAAGTTTTCAAGGGTTAAGAGAAGAGGGTGACATATGTGATAAAGAAGAGTGCAAGGTCAAAGCTTGGGGATGCTCCAGTGGTTCATCCAAGCATATTTTTAGAAGACTCAATCATCTAAGCTTGGGGATTCCCAAGGCATCCCCTTCTTCATCAACAATCTATCAGGTCACTTCTAGTGAAACTATATTTTTATTCGGTCACATCATATGAAGTTTGCTTGGAGCGTCTGTTATTTTTTGTTTTGTTTTCTTTTGTTTCCCTTTCTGCAGTAATATCATTGGAACCTAGCATCCTTGTTTGGGAGAGATATATGCTCCGCTTTTTCGTTTGAATATTTGCTATGCTAGTATTCTTAGTTTTTCTTCTAGTTGCTGCAAAAATTCCTGTTTAGCTCTTGTTTTCATTGCATCTCTTGTTCAGATTTGTTAGTTTTAGTATTGTTATGTGAGTACTATCATGTTTTATTTCTGTAGCACTTAGAAATTTTTTGTTAAAGCATTTTTTGTATGGTGCTTGTTAGCAAAAGAAACTTCTGCTTGAAGTAGAATTTGTAATTGTGCAAGTAGAAGCTTGTATAGACTATGGCTAGACTTTTTCATATCATGCTAGATGTTATTTTAGATCTAAAGCCTTGTGGTTATTGAGTAGCATGATTATCCTCAAAAATCTGAGAGTGTTTAATGTTCCATTGAAAGAATCATGAGTTTTTCTTGTCATATTGAAGCATAAATTTGTGGCATTCTCCTTTGAATATTTTATTTGGTTGACTTGGCGCATGCTCACACAATGTTTATGACTATGAACCAGTCACTACTAGAATCAATGACCATTTATTTTTTGAAGTTGTGGTACCACGTATGCTTTGATTAATGATGTTTATGTCGTTATGCATGATTATGGCCATTATTGCTCTCTTGATTTGTCGCTCCCAGTCTTTTGCTAGCCTCCACCTGTACTTAGTATGAGCTCTACTCGTGCAATCCAACTCCCAAAAACAAAGGTTTTCCCATTGTGTCCACCATGCCTACCTATATGTGGTAATTAACCGCCACTCCAAGTAAATTGCTCATGTGCTACCTTTAAAACTTTCAAAATTACTCCTGTGTTGTGTTCCTGCTTTTGCTCATGAGGACGTAAATAAAGATTGTTTATCTCACTTGTTGATTGGATTTCACACCCTGGACTAGTGTCTTTATCCGCTTATCCAATTGATAGAAGATCTAGGAGCGGGTGCCCAGCCCCAAATTAATAACACAAATTATCTTCACTATTTTCCCCTAATTTATCAGTCAAAGCATAATTGTGTAAACAAAAGAGAAACATGGATAATCTTCTACACAAGTTGCATCCTTCATATGGGAGCCTCTCTTGTGAAGTCTAGTTGGCTTGTGAAGTACTGTATTTTCTGTTAACCATTCGTTGACATTAGCATACACTTCTCTTAAAATATAGACACTCATCCACGGTATGTGATTGTTGGCAGGCCCCCGAGGATTCGGTTAGACATGGTTTGTGTAAGATGGTTGGGAGGAGTTTCAAGATTTTTATACCTCTGTTTAATAAAATAAAATCTGTAGCACATGAGTGATCCATGCTTACCTCTCCGAAGGGCCTTTCTTTTACTTTTATGTTGAGTCTCCATCTTCTAACTTTATGCACAGTTGAGAGAGAATAGTTGCCATTCTGATTTTTATGTGCATTTGTCCCAGAAACATTATTAATTGATTCATGATGTGTTATTGCTTGTTCTCTAATTATTTGTTCTAGTCTTCCTCGCGAAGATATATCTTGGGTGGATTGCCAATTCTCAACATTAAAGCTCACAATTCAACATTAGAAAAAGAGAGATAACAATGAATTTTTTTCTTTGGGACTCCCTCCGTCCCAAATTACGTGTCATGGAATTCACAAAATATGGATGTATCTATAAACAAAAATACGTCTAGATACATTCAAATATTAACAAATCTATGATCATTAATTTGGGACAGAGGGAGTACAAAATAGAGGGCCTTTAGTTCTTCCAAATTTTCTTTGAAACATAAGGCGGTGAATGTAGAAGTATTGTTGCTTTATCAAGCAATAAATTTGCATTAAAAAACTTTATTCTCATGGGCAAAAATAGTCGTCATATTAAATTTAAAAAATGCATAAAAAGCAATCTGATTTGCATATATTTGAATGAAAACAACAATCTAAAATATTGATATTTATAATACACAACATGATTATCATAAATGCATTCCATATTTTGATCTCTTCAATACTCAGTATGTATTTCGGAAACGGACCCCACGGCAGTAGCCTCATATCCTCAACTTGTTCCATTTTAGTATAAAGACATCCATTGGGTCATGTTGACAATCGAAACAGTCGTGGCGTCTAATACCATTGTCTTCTTGAGAGTCGGAGCCGTCGCTGCCGTGGAGGCGATGAGGATGAGAAATTAACTTAACTAGGTGTTGGGATACGGGCTCCGAGAAGACGCGACCTCTCGACGGTGTTCTAGGGATGGCCCTACCAGCAGAGGAGTTTAGGGCAGGGGTGGCGAGACGTCTCGGTAGTAGACAGGATGATGACCGTTAATGTTGCCATGTTGATACGAGGTTGCCGAGGAGCGGAAGAAAGACCATGGGAGAAGCATCAACCGAACACTAAGCCAAATCTCGGTCGACCGCGGTCTAGATGTGTGATTATTATTTTCAGTGAAAAAACTCATACATAATTCAAATGTGCATACGGAGCACCGGAAAAAAAATACATGTTATTGCTTATGAGTTATATATATGCGCTCGCACACTTTCACGAAATATACGCTTGATGATCGGATGTACAGCACAGTACAGATTGGGTGCAGCCGTTCAACCGTACGTTTTGCTTCCAAGTTAAAGGAGCCAGAGACGGACTATGGGCGAGTCGCGGCCAGGGATATATGGTATCGTCGAGTCCAACACGAACACCAACATGGCCACGGATGGCAAACCTCATATTTCTGCCAAAACGGTTCGCTTCCTTCAACTCTGCAAATTCCCCGGCGATCGATCGACGAGCAAGCGGATTTATGCCGCCATAAACACCCTCCAGAACGCCACGCCGTGGACGACCCTAGCCGAAATTGATACATGGAGCCGCCCAGTAGGGCTGGAATTCGAGCCGAGCCGAGTCAGCTCGGCTCGACTCGCTCAAACTCGGTCAACCGTTCAACAAACGAGTCCAAAAACAAAACTCAGCTCGGCTCGGTGAACTCGCGAGTAGCTCGCGAGCTACTCGTTTAACTTTTTTTATTTTATAAAACTATAAAAAGCCAACATTATGTATTGTATATATACTTATTTTTCATTATTTGGGGCACGTATAATAAAATCATCACAATAATCGATGAAAAGATGTCACCATAAAATAATTTGTCATAAATAAACTACAATAATCAGTAAAAAAAATGTTCACATGTATAAGAATATCATTAGAAATTCTTTTTACCGAGTTAAACGAGCTAAACGAGTACTCGTAAACTCGGCTCGTTTAGCTTGAACTCGTTTACTGTCGAAAACGAAAACTCGACTCGGCTCGTTGGACAGCGAGCTCGAGCCGAGCCGAGTCGAGTTGCGAGCTACTCGTTTAACTCGCGAGCTTCGAGTTTTAATTCCAGCCCTACCGCCCAGCAAGCGGATCCGTGCAACTCCAGACCGGCTAAGCAATCTGCCTGACTGTCTCATCCAGAGCATCTTCTCCTTGCTCGAGTCCCAGCAGGCGGTCCAATCGAGCGTCCTCTCGCGCAGGTGGAGACATCTCTGGCGTTCCGTGCCTTGCGTCGACATCGACCTGACGGTGTTCCGCCGTGGAGACCGCTGCCAAGATGGAAATTGCTACGGACGCGAAAAAACATTCAAGGAGTGGCAGCCGTTCGAGGAGTTCGGCAACAACCTCTTGCTGCTCAACAGCGACGCCCGGTCCTTGGATAAGCTCCGTATACATGTGCCGGCACTATATTCCGACGGGAGGAAGGCGATGGGCGCTTGCTCGAGATGGGTCAGAAGGGGCGTCCAATGCAGCCCCGTGGTGATCGACGTCCACGTGGAATGCAGTGCGAGCTTGGGGTGGTTGTTCCTCCCCGATTTAGGACCTAATTCATCTCGACTCACAAGACTACTCCTTCACGGTGTGAGTTTTGACGGTAGCTTTGCAAATCAGATTTGTTCCGGGTGCCCTTTGCTTGACGAGTTGAGTCTCAGCAACTGCGCATATCGCTCTGGCAATGTTTTCTTGATTTTGTCCAGAAGCCTACGCCACCTGTCAATTGTGGATTGTTTGATGTGGGAGGGAGCCGTGGTTACAGCTCCAAGGCTAACTTCTATGTCTACTTCTTTGTCAACAATCAGTCGTCCACGTGGTATCTTTACCTAATGATAAAGAGAGGAAGGCTTCTTCCGGTCCAACCTGGTGTATTACCGTTTTACCCTTCCCAGGTTTCCGTGGTTTTGGTTTGGTTCTTCCGTTCATCCATAGTTGGAGATCATGACCCTACCTGACAAAGAAACCAATGTGAACCCCGACTACTATTCTAATCTGACCCGAGTGGGACGGCCTCTTCTTGCCTCTTGTTATCCCCTAAATACGTGGGGGCGATTGATTACGATTAGGCTGTATCAAATCGACCCTAAGATCCAAATCGAGCGTTCAAGCAATCAGACATGCGAGCAGACAATTCGACCGGAGATGAAGCAAGAACCATGGCGGCTACCCTGCAATGGCGGACAGTAACAAAGTCGACAAGATCTTGGTCCTTGTGCGCTGAACCATACGAGCTTCTGTTTTACCTCTCACATCAGCGCGATCCTGACGAGATCGACGCGCCTAATCTATGCGTAGGACTACCCTTACATGCAAGTACACGAGAGAGGGATCCCGGAACGAGCGGATGTGCACATACGAGATGTTTTCCTCCCCTACACTGTTGTGTTTCCCTCGATTCCCTACTGCTTTGTGCCCGTGATGACGGCTGCTCGGACACACTCTGCCACTTCCGCGACGCCGTGGACGCCATTCATCAGGGTCCGCATTACTGTAAGCGCCCCCGCGCTAGGTGCCTGCCCGAGGAGAGCAAGTAGAACAGCCAGGGCGCCACCGCCGAATCCGCCCAAATCGCACCCCGCCCATCGTCTCCTAGAGCGCCGCGACGTCCAGGACGACAACCATGAACAAGAGTACAGGACATCGTCGTATGGGTTGACCAAGGTCTCTTGATGTCTGACGCCTGACAACGATTGCTCAATGCACAAGCTCAACTTCAGTTGGCTGATTCAACTAGATGGCATCGAACTGTGAACAGAGATAGACACAAAGATCACAGGCGTGGCATATCAGGACACACACGTAATTCTATTTTTAAGTTTTAAATTTAATAATAATTTACACAATCATTATATATTCGAGAATACCTATGCAGAGATCATATACGCGCATAGAAATAGTAATACTCCCTCCGTCCATACAAGGGTTCACAGCTTTGTCCCATTTTTCGTTTTGCATGCAAACATGCAAAATGAGACAAAGTTGAGAGGTTCTTTTATGGACAGAGGGAATATTATTTTATCTTGGAAGGTTGATGTAACATCCCAAGTATGAAAAATAGCCATTAGAATGTTTGCTCTCTGTTATTTTATGTTTTGCATCATGACATCATGTTCATTGCATTTGGTTTGCTTGTTTTCCATTTGTTTTCCTCTGTTTTGCTTTGTTTTCCAACTGTTTTCCTTTGTTTTCTATTTGAATTTCAAACCAAATTTCAAACCTTTTGTTTCATACTTGTGATGTTACAATTTCCAAAATGATATTTCAAATCAAAACAATCAATTGTTTCCATTAAAGTGTGATTCCAAAAATTGTTGTTTTGTTTCTATCAAAAATTCATTTAATACCAAACCCTTTGCAAATTCAATTAATTTCCAAAACAGCAACTCTTTTGAAAATTATGAAAATGACCAAAACACTTCCATCATGTTTTTCCATTAAACTATAAATTTCAAACCATCAAATTGTTTAAGTTCATTAATTCATTTAATAAGCAAATTCACTTAATTCAAATGATTTTCAAATTCAATTGCAATTACAAACAGCACCCAATTTGAAATCATGAAAATTACCAAAACAATTATAATCATTTGATTCCATTTAAACCTTAAGGTTCAACCTATTTAAATTCTTGTTTTCAATAAGTCACATAATCCAAAATTCATTCAAATTTGAACCAATTTACAAACAGCAAATTTTTGAACTTTTTGGAAATCAAAATTGGGCAAGTGGTTGCTGTTATCCTAAATAGCTATAACAAATTTTCCCTAAAATTTTCTACCCCAAAACTATCTCCTTTTTCTTCCTATTACAAATCTGCAAAAAAAATAAAGAAAGAAAAATAAATAAAAAGCTAACAGAGAGAGAGCAGCAAGGCCCAGTCCAACTCCTTTCCCCTCAGGCCCGATACCCCCAAGCCCCTGTCTTCTTCCTCGTACGGATTCATCTGCACCTGTCCACGTAGTGCAGAGCAGAGCAGCAAAGGCTGCGAGTCCTCCCTCCTCCCTATAAACCTAGCTCCTGCCCTAGCTCCCCTCTAACCCTAGCTCCCTCCTCCTCTATCTCCCCCGCCTCCATCTTCCCTCTGCCCTCTTCTCTCTCTCCCTTTCTCTGTACCTGAACCACACCCGAAACCCTCTGTTCCCCTCCGGTGATCGCCGTCGGGAGGCCACCCTCCGGCCAGGGAGAGGCCGGGAATGGAACCTCCCCGGTGCCCTCTTCCTTCTCGGCCCCTCGGCGCGGACGGGGAGGGCCGGAGCCGCCGCCGACGTCCGTCTCTCCGCCGGCCAAACCCCCTGCACCAACCTGCTCCGCCTCCTTCTGTCGCCATCGAGGTGAGCCACCTCGCCTCCCCTCGATCCCCTTCTCCCCTCTCCCTTCCGTCCACAGCGCACACGAGCACCACACCCACCGCGCTCGCAGCGGCCGCCCGCGACGGCCCCTCGCCGGCAGCAACCCATCCGTCCGCTCGCCTGACGGGAGTGCAGCGAAGCTGAACTGTAAAGTTCAGTTAGCGTGACACTTCACCTTAACCTTCCCCGGTCCCCTCTCTGTCAACAATTCGAGCAGCTACCGCATTGGTAGCAACCCGTGTGCGCACGCCCAGGTGCTGGGTTCGATCCCCCAAAGCCACCCTTTTTATTTCTGCTTTTTCTTTTCTGCCCGAATTTCAGAAACTCAGATCTGAGCAATTACTCCTAAAATCCATATAAAATTGAATTTTGCTCCAAATTGAATGATTCAAATTCCTGTGGATTTAAAATCTTGTGCCATTTCCATTAGTAACAAAATTGCAACATGTTTCTGTAATACGTTTTGCACTAAATAATTACTTACTGAAAATGCAATAAAAATTGGAAACTTTGGAATTTCATAACTTGAGTTTGGTTCATCCAATTTAAGCAAACTTGGGCTCTAAAAATTTGTCTTAACAAACTCTACACATTGGTATTTTATTTGGTCACAATTGAATTAATTTTGAGCATGTTTCCCTCTGTTTACTAAAAGTGGCAGAATAAGAATGATTATGGAAAATTGCATAATAAATTCAATAATAACCCAAAAATTATGTTTAATAACTCAAAATGATCAGTGAAACATTTGCTACATGTTTTCAACCTTTTCAATGCAATTTGTTTACTGTTTTGAATATTTTAAATTGGTGCAATATTTGAAAACTTGTTTAATTCACTTAATTTTGCAAAATTCATAACTTGGGCATAAAAATTCCAAATTCCACAAACTAAATATGTTTTCCAACAATTTTTCATGTACTTTCCAAATATCAACTTTGTTTACTGTTTTGAATAATTTAAATTGCTGAAAACAACTGTTTCTTGTTAAATGCATTTAAAATTGCCAAATTAATAACTTGCTCATTTTAAATCCAATTTCAACAAATAAAATATGTTTTCCATGCAAAACTAAACCACCTTTCCAAATATAAACTTTGTTTCATGTTTTGAATAACTAAAAGTGGTTAAATAATTTAAACCTTATTTAATTCATTTAAAATTGCTAAATTCCTAACTTGATCAAATTAAATTCTTTTGGGACATATAAAATATGTTTTCCAACCATAAAAGTATAAACTTTTCAAATATGAGTTTGAATTAATGTTTTGAACAAATAAAAATTCAAATAAGTTCATGTTTGAATTAAATTCATTTAATTCTTGCTTAAACTTGTTTAATTCATAAATAATTTATTTGAAATCCTTTTTCAACAAGTGAAACATGTATTCCACCTAAAATTGTGTGTTCTTATCAAATATGAACTTTGTTATCTATTTTGAACAATTAAAAGTGGTGACAACAACAAATACTTGTGTGACACCTTTAAGGAACCAAAATTTCCTAACTTGATAAATAAATTCCAAAATTGGTAAACCTTATTTCCAATTGATTCTATTGTTGTTATTTTGCTGTTTTCCTCATCCATGCATCATGCTAACTCACTTACACATGATGATTAGTTGTAAAACAATTAATTCAACCATAATTCATGGGCTTTCCATATGCAATCCAATTGCATATGGGTCCATTTAAACATGTTATCATGTCAACTAGTTTATTTTGATGCATCAATTAAATGGTCATGCATCATCCCATGTTTGTGCACTATACCATGTTATTGATTGTTTGTCTCTTTGCGTTGTTTGTTTGCTTCTTCTCGAATAGACGACGACGTTGAGACCGAGGATACTTACGACACCCCTTCTAAGGATCTAGCTCAGTACCAGGCTACTGGGTTTGCAGGCAAGTATTGACTCACATGAACCACTGTGTTCCTTTCAACATTGGATACCGATACTTTCCGTTGTCTATTCTGCTAGCCCTATGAATCGTTGCTTCTGTTACGAACCTATCACATGTATCCTTTAACCCTGATATTGCCTCACCTCCACTCCTATAACCCCTTTGCTTGTTGCCCGTGTCTTACTAGCATGCTTAGGGTTGTTTTTGCTCGAGTCTGTTACCCGTTACTTTCTGTTACTATATTTCATTATGTTCTGGGGCTCAATGTTAAACAACAACCTGTTAATTTTGAGGTAATAATAATTTGCTGATAAGGCACCAGCAGGAGGCCCGGCGTGGTTTTGAGGCCTGCTAGTGTCGACCCTAATTAGGAAAAGGGTCTTGTCTACTGATCCATGATGAGCGCACTAACCGCATGTGGGAAGAGAGTATGGGCGCCCCCCTCAATTTGATTCGATTTGCATCTCGTCTAAATCGCCACACTTAGTTCGGGCTTTCCATTTGATGCATGCATGTGCAGGTGCGAACCCTTGGCGCCAGGGTGGAACTTTTGTAGTCGGCATTTAGGGCGGCGTGGTCTTAGAGTGCTATGAGGGTCCCCTTTTCTTCGTGGGGCTCGATTAGCCGCGCACGCACAACATGTGGTTCTTTGGGCTTGATGCGAAGAAGAGTTGAGTTGTGTTGAGTGCCTCGCTTGGTGGGTTAGCTCCCCGCCTGGCGGGTCATTCTTACGTGTACGGCCAAATTGGTGCATCCCTGCAGGGTTAAATCTTCTCGAGAAGCCATGTTTTCCGCGGTTATGGACTACTTGGTGAAAGTACTGGCTAACAAGTACTCAGAACAACTTACACCTAACTAATGATAATTTGACTAGTAATAGGTTTATTGACACAACAATCTGAACCATCACTAATCCAACTGTGTGAGTTATCCTCGGATTGCTTCTTTGGATAAGGGGCGAGATCCAGGATGGGTTTGTTTGGTGGTTAGTTGGTAGTTGGTTACGATACGCTATCTTATCTTCTTTCTGTTAGCCGGAAGTGGTAGTACCTCTGTAGTTGGTTAGAGCAGCCAGTTGCAGCATCTTTTATATCCCCTTTCTTCCGTTGAACCCAAGGCATCTGTGCTTGGTGTTGACGGGCTACACTTTGGTGAATTGTGAGTCTTGCTTGCCAGTACGTTTATGTACTGACCCCTTTGGGGCTGTGGTTTCCGCAGACTACGTTTCCGAGGATCCCCATGGTGGCTACTACGTGGAGTACGACGAGACTGCTGACGAGTAGATAGCGGCCCCGGGCAGGATCCGAGACTTCGTGGATGGGCTCCGTCTTTTCGTTTCCGGCCTCTTAGGCCTATTTGGATCTTGTCTGTACTCAGACACTTTGGATGCTTCCGCTGTGATGTAATGATGAATTGTTGGGACATGTGTCCTCTGGATGATTGTATTTGCTATCTCTGCTCTAATGAGAGCTATTTGCAACTTATTTCAATCTTTTGTGTCTTAGAGATCTGTTGTGATATCAATTGTTCCAATGCCGTTGACGTACCATGTATGTATGTTTTGAAGTACGTCAATGGAAGTATCTGGATTTCTACGGGATGGTTTGCGCAGACGATGAATAGTAAGAGAATGGTTGTCACACGTTTACGTGTTGGCCTACTCATATTGAGATGCGGGTGCCGGTATGCCCCGTAAGCCATTTCTCTACTGTTTAGCGGACTGTGAGTATCCCCTAGAAGTCCGGGTGCGACAAATGGTATCAGAGCCTGTCTGCCTGTAGGATCCCTTTTACTGGTCGCAGTTGAGTCTAGGAACTATTTTGTAGCTATATAGGAAAAAATGAAACGTGAGAGTAGGAATTCTGTTCTTTTCTTCTTTCCCCACCCACCCTCCCTTTTCTGGTAAGGAAGTGCAACGTTGTTTTCCCTTCTCATCTAAACTTTCAAGTTAGGATTTCACGAATCCTGGTTTCTCTAGGATAGTTATATCTACTAGACCATAGGAATGGAGGTGGTTGTGACATGATTTATCATGTTGCCTACTCACGATTGAGAACGGAGGCGTGTAAGCCCTGGAAGCAGATCCTCTATTCCTTAAGCAGTAGATATTGATCCTTTAGAAGCCCGGATGGATTTTCCGTAGTACCTCAGGAGTGTTTTGATCTCGTTTTCCCGGTGTTGCTTTGTTATCCTGTTCTTCTCAACATCCTTTTCGTCCGTTAAAACCTTGTTGTTACTTTCCACTTCAGTTCTGCCACCGGCGTCTAATCAATAACTCTGTTACACCCTTCTGGCCAGATAGTCTATTCTACAAATGAATCAAGTTCTATTCAGCTATACACCCTCGATGCAAAACCTCTCCCTTTACTTGAAAATGTTCCGGTGGTTTGCGAATTCCCTGATGTCTTTCCAGAAGAGTTGCCAGGAATGCCTATCGTCTTGAAATTCCAGAAACTATCCAAGGTGCACGATGTGTTTCACGTGTCACAGCTCAAGAGGATCTTCGCAAGAAGTATCCGGACCTTTTCTTTTCTCAGTAGGAATCTCGGGGCGCGATTCCTTCAAGGGGGGGCGTTTTGTAACATCCCAAGTATGAAAAATAGCCATTAGAATGTTTGCTCTCTGTTATTTTATGTTTTGCATCATGACATCATGTTCATTGCATTTTTTTTGCTTGTTTTCCATTTGTTTTCCTCTGTTTTGCTTTGTTTTCCAACTGTTTTCCTTTGTTTTCCTTTGTTTTCTATTTGAATTTCAAACCAAATTTCAAACCTTTTGTTTCATACTTGTGATGTTACAATTTCCAAAATGATATTTCAAATCAAAACAATCAATTGTTTCCAGTAAAGTGTGATTCCAAAAACTGTTGTTTTGTTTCTATCAAAAATTCATTTAATACCAAACCCTTTGCAAATTCAATTAATTTCCAAAACAGCAACTCTTTTGAAAATTATGAAAATGACCAAAACACTTCCATCATGTTTTTCCATTAAACTATAAATTTCAAACCATCAAATTGTTTAAGTTCATTAATTCATTTAATAAGCAAATTCACTTAATTCAAATGATTTTCAAATTCAATTGCAATTACAAACAGCACCCAATTTGAAATCATGAAAATTACCAAAACAATTATAATCATTTGATTCCATTTAAACCTTAAGGTTCAACCTATTTAAATTCTTGTTTTCAATAAGTCACATAATCCAAAATTCATTCAAATTTGAACCAATTTACAAACAGCAAATTTTTGAACTTTTTGGAAATCAAAATTGGGCAAGTGGTTGCTGTTATCCTAAATAGCTATAACAAATTTTCCCTAAAATTTTCTACCCCAAAACTATCTCCTTTTTCTTCCTATTACAAATCTGCAAAAAAATAAAGAAAGAAAAATAAATAAAAAGCTAACAGAGAGAGAGCAGCAAGGCCTAGCCCAACTCCTTTCCCCTCAGGCCCGATACCCCCTAGCCCCTGTCTTCTTCCTCGTACGGATTCATCTGCACCTGTCCACGTAGTGCAGAGCAGAGCAGCAACGGCTGCGAGTCCTCCCTCCTCCCTATAAACCTAGCTCCTGCCCTAGCTCCCCTCTAACCCTAGCTCCCTCCTCCTCTATCTCCCCCGCCTCCATCTTCCCTCTGCCCTCTTCTCTCTCTCCCTTTCTCTGTACCTGAACCACACCCGAAACCCTCTGTTCCCCTCCGGTGATCGCCGCCGGGAGGCCACCCTCCGGCCAGGGAGAGGCCGGGAATGGAACCTCCCCGGCGCCCTCTTCCTTCTTGGCCCCTCGGCGCGGACGGGGAGGGCCGGAGCCGCCGCCGCCGTCTGTCTCTCCGCCGGCCAACCCCCCTGCACCAACCTGCTCCGCCTCCTTCTGTCGCCATCGAGGTGAGCCACCTCGCCTCCCCTCGATCCCCTTCTCCCCTCTCCCTTCCGTCCACAACGCACACGAGCACCACACCCACCGCGCTCGCAGCGGCCGCCCGCGACGGCCCCTCGCCGGCAGCAACCCATCCGTCCGCTCGCCTGACGGGAGTGCAGCGAAGCTGAACTGTAAAGTTCAGTTAGCACAACACTTCACCTTAACCTTCCCCGGTCCCCTCTCTGTCAACAATTCGAGCAGCTACCGCATTGGTAGCAACCCGTGTGCGCACGCCCAGGTGCTGGGTTCGATCCCCCAAAGCCACCCTTTTTATTTCTGCTTTTTCTTTTCTGCCCGAATTTCAGAAACTCAGATCTGAGCAATTACTCCTAAAATCCATATAAAATTGAATTTTGCTCCAAATTGAATGATTCAAATTCCTGTGGATTTAAAATCTTGTGCCATTTCCATTAGTAACAAAATTGCAACATGTTTCTGTAATACGTTTTGCACTAAATAATTACTTACTGAAAATGCAATAAAAATTGGAAACTTTGGAATTTCATAACTTGAGTTTGGTTCATCCAATTTAAGCAAACTTGGGCTCTAAAAATTTGTCTTAACAAACTCTACACATTGGTATTTTATTTGGTCACAATTGAATTAATTTTGAGCATGTTTCCCTCTGTTTACTAAAAGTGGCAGAATAAGAATGATTATGGAAAATTGTATAATAAATTCAATAATAACCCAAAAATTATGTTTAATAACTCAAAATGATCAGTGAAACATTTGCTACATGTTTTCAACCTTTTCAATGCAATTTGTTTACTGTTTTGAATATTTTAAATTGGTGCAATATTTGAAAACTTGTTTAATTCACTTAATTTTGCAAAATTCATAACTTGGGCATAAAAATTCCAAATTCCACAAACTAAATATGTTTTCCAATCAATTTTTCATGTACTTTCCAAATATCAACTTTGTTTACTGTTTTGAATAATTTAAATTGCTGAAAACAACTGTTTCTTGTTTAATGCATTTAAAATTGCCAAATTAATAACTTGCTCATTTTAAATCCAATTTCAACAAATAAAATATGTTTTCCATGCAAAATTAAACCACCTTTCCAAATATAAACTTTGTTTCATGTTTTGAATAACTAAAAGTGGTTAAATAATTTAAACCTTATTTAATTCATTTAAAATTGCTAAATTCCTAACTTGATCAAATTAAATTCTTTTGGGACATATAAAATATGTTTTCCAACCATAAAAGTATAAAATTTTCAAATATGAATTTGAATTAATGTTTTGAACAAATAAAAATTCAAATAAATTCATGTTTGAATTAAATTCATTTAATTCTTGCTTAAACTTGTTTAATTCATAAATAATTTATTTGAAATCCTTTTTCAATAAGTGAAACATGTATTCCACCTAAAATTGTGTGTTCTTATCAAATATGAACTTTGTTATCTATTTTGAACAATTAAAAGTGGTGACAACAACAAATGCTTGTGTGACACCTTTAAGGAACCAAAATTTCCTAACTTGATAAATAAATTCCAAAATTGGTAAACCTTATTTCCAATTGATTCTATTGTTGTTATTTTGCTGTTTTCCTCATCCATGCATCATGCTAACTCACTTACACATGATGATTAGTTGGAAAAAAATTAATTCAACCATAATTCATGGGCTTTCCATATGCAATCCAATTGCATATGGGTCCATTTAAACATGTTATCACGTCAACTAGTTTATTTTGATGCATCAATTAAATGCTCATGCATCATCCCATGTTTGTGCACTATACCATGTTATTGATTGTTTGTCTCTTTGCGTTGTTTGTTTGCTTCTTCTCTAATAGACGACGACGTTGAGACCGACGATACTTACGACACCCCTTCTAAGGATCTAGCTCAGTACCAGGCTACTGGGTTTGCAGGCAAGTATTCACTCACATGAACCACTGTGTTCCTTTCAACATTGGATACCGATACTTTCCGTTGTCTATTCTGCTAGCCCTATGAATCGTTGCTTCTGTTACGAACCTATCACATGTATCCTTTAACCCTGATATTGCCTCACCTCCACTCCTATAACCCCTTTGCTTGTTGCCCGTGTCTTACTAGCATGCTTAGGGTTGTTTTTGCTCGAGTCTGTTACCCGTTACTTTCTTTTACTATATTTCATTATGTTCTGGGGCTCGATGTTAAACAACAATCTGTTAATTTTGAGGTAATAATAATTTGCTGATAAGGCACCGGCAGGAGGCCCGGCGTGGTTTTGAGGCCTGCTAGTGTCGACCCTAATTAGGAAAAGAGTCTTGTCTACTGATCCATGATGAGCGCACTAACCGCATGTGGGAAGCGAGTATGGGCGCCCCCCTCAATTTGATTCGATTCGCATCTCGTCCAAATCGCCACACTTAGTTCGGGCTTTCCATTTGATGCATGCATGTGCAGGTGCGAACCCTTGGCGCCAGGGTGGAACTTTTGTAGTCGGCATTTAGGGCGGCGTGGTCTTAGAGTGCTATGAGGGTCCCCTTTTCTTCGTGGGGCTCGATTAGTCGCGCACGCACAGCATGTGGTTCTTTGGGCTTGATGCGAAGAAGAGTTGAGTTGTGTTGAGTGCCTCGCTTGGTGGGTTAGCTCCCCGCCTGGCGGGTCATTCTTACGTGTACGGCCAAATTGGTGCATCCCTGCAGGGTTAAATCTTCTCGAGAAGCCGTGTTTTCCGCGGTTATGGACTACTTGGTGAAAGTACTGGCTAACAAGTACTCAGAACAACTTACACCTAACTAATGATAATTTGACTAGTAATAGCTTTATTGACACAACAATCTGAACCATCACTAATCCAACTGTGTGAGTTATCCTCGGATTGCTTCTTTGGATAAGGGGCGAGATCCAGGATGGGTTTGTTTGGTGGTTAGTTGGTAGTTGGTTACGATACGCTATCTTATCTTCTTTCTGTTAGCCGGAAGTGGTAGTACCTCTGTAGTTGGTTAGAGCAGCCAGTTGCAGCATCTTTTATATCCCCTTTCTTCCGTTGAACCCAAGGCATCTGTGGTTGGTGTTGACGGGCTACACTTTGGTGAATTGTGAGTCTTGCTTGCCAGTACGTTTATGTACTGACCCCTTTGGGGCTGTGGTTTCCGCAGACTACGTTTCCGAGGATCCCCATGGTGGCTACTACGTGGAGTACGACGAGACTGCTGACGAGTAGATAGCGGCCCCGGGCAGGATCCGAGACTTCGTGGATGGGCTCCGTCTTTTCGTTTCCGGCCTCTTAGGCCTATTTGGATCTTGTCTGTACTCAGACACTTTGGATGCTTCCGCTGTGATGTAATGATGAATTGTTGGGACATGTGTCCTCTGGATGATTGTATTTGCTATCTCTGCTCTAATGAGAGCTATTTGCAACTTATTTCAATCTTTTGTGTCTTAGAGATCTGTTGTGATATCAATTGTTCCAATGCCGTTGACGTACCATGTATGTATGTTTTGAAGTACGTCAATGGAAGTATCTGGATTTCTACGGGATGGTTTGCGCAGACGATGAATAGTAAGAGAATGGTTGTCACACGTTTACGTGTTGGCCTACTCATATTGAGATGCGGGTGCCGGTATGCCCCGTAAGCCATTTCTCTACTGTTTAGCGGACTGTGAGTATCCCCTAGAAGTCCGGGTGCGACAGTTGACAGTTAATATAGATAATTAGAAAAATCCTATCCGCTAGATAGCTATTACAATAAGTTTTGAATATGTTTTTACAAACCTAAAATAAAATAATTTTAGCATGAAATGCAAAGTTCACGAAAGATAAATGTCAGTTTAACCGCTATTATAACGACAAGTTTTAGACCCTGCATGTATGGAAGGATAGATAACTAAGCAGTGTTGTAGTCGCGGAGGCCATCAATTTTGAACACCACTTTGCCACCATGTGCCTTCATGCGCTGGACGGTCTCGTCTTTCTCTGGTGGTTGGCAGTAGAACCTGGCGTCAACGACGTTGACATCTCTGTTGAGAACTACGACGAGCTCTCGTTCTGAAAACGTGCACACATATCTCTCATATCTCCATACTTGACATCCTTCAAGAATTCTGCACATTTGAGAACAGTCGTGTCTCTGCCCATCATCTGGTTTCTCGAAACAGCCTTTCGCCCCGCTATATTGATACAGAAACCACACCAAAATATATCTTGCTAACCACTGCTAGGGCCAGACAACACAATCAAGCCCAAAAGAAAAAAAAAGAGGGAACTAGAAAAGAAATCAAAGCCAACAACGACAGATCAACGAAACCGAGGATATATAGCTCGCGACTGTAGCTTCAACCGAGGAATTCCAGCCGCGCTCCAAACCGTCCGAAGTGCCACGTACCAAGCAACACCTTCAAGAAGGAATGCGACGACACCGACAATGCTGCCCGAATTGCTCCTAGGAATTCTCCTGGTACACCTAGGAGAGTGGGAAAGGGGTACACTCGATACCCTTCAAGAAGTATCCCGGCGCCCGCAGGCGTCACCGCGCCGGTGTGGCACAAGTTGGCAGGGATTTCTCCCGACCCAAAACAACCACCATCCCGGACAATGTGTCGTCTCCACCCATCTAACCGCCAACCAGCATGCGCCACAAGTCTTGAAGCCGTGTGTAACACCCGGGGTTTTCCCCCAAATTAGTTTTGCTTGTTTTGTTTTGCATCATCATGCATCATGGCATCATGCATCCATAGCACCTTTGTTTGTAAACCAACTCAAAAATTCAATCCAACTTAAAAATTCACCCAAATTTCAATCAAATACAAATCTTCACCAACATTTAAAAATTTCAAAAACTAAAAGCGGTGCAACTGGGCATTTGCAATAATGAACCCATAAAAAAATTATCCCCATAATTTTTGGAACCCCAAAACCCTTCTATCTCTCTCTCTTATTCATCTTCTACAAAAAAAAAGAGAAATAAATAAAAGAAAAAAGAAAGGGAGTGAGGAGACAGCCGAACTGGGCCAACAAGGCCCAGTCGGCCACCTACAACTCGAGCGCCCCAGCCCACCTCCCTTCCTCTCCTACCTCCGTACGGCCATGACGCCAGCACAGAGGAAAAGCACGCACCACCACCGATCCCCTCCTCACCTGCTCCCCCTCACCTTTCCCCTCCCTTAAAGCCACCCCTCTGCCTCTCCTCAACCCTAGCCTCTCTTCCTCCCAGCTACCGCCATTTCCTTCCCTCTCCTCCCTCCTCTGTATTCTTCCAACCTCCCCCTCCATGGCCGGAAGTTGTGGACCATGGCACCGTCGCTGCGGTCGTCGTCGATGATCCGGGAGTGCGGGAATGGAACCGACGTGATCCCCTCATCCTCTACGCAGAAGATCGGAAGCCGGAGCATCCCCAAGACGTCGCCGCCGAGCGCTTCTTCCTCCTCTGTCCATGCGGACGCCATGATCGTCTACAGACCATCTCCTCCTTCCACGAGCCAAACAACCACGACGAGAAAAACCCCGGTGAGCTCCCACCCTTTGGGGCCTCTTCTCTCCCTATCCTCTTGCTCTGTGTGTCCGCTCGCCCGCTTCTGTATGTCGCCGGACTTCGATTCCTTTTCCGATCGCACCTCCATCGTGAAGAGAAACTGGGTTTCAGTTTCGTCAGAAACCACGCACCGCTTTTACATCTTAAAACTTCAGATCCGTATTGCATCACAAACCGCACAGCAGCCCAGTGGCAGCGCCCTGTCCCGCTCCCTGGAGCCCCGAGTTCGATCCCCTTCCGCAGCAAAAGCCACCCCTTTTTCCTCCTTTTTCTTTTATTTCCCGAAATTCAGAAAAACAGATCTGAGTCTTTATTTGTAAAATCCATAACAAATTGAAAATTGATCCAATTTCAATGATTCAAGTTTCTATGGATTCAGAATCGTGTGCTCTTTCTATTAGTCACAAAGTTGCAACATGTTTCTGTAATACATTTTGCACTAAATAATTAAATACAGAAATGGCTATTAAAATTTGAAACTTTGGGAATTCATAACTTGAGTTCTGTTCATCCAAATTGAGCAAACTTGGGCTCTAAAAATTTGTCTTAACAAACTCTACACAGTGGTATTTTATTTGGTCACAATTGAATTAAATTGGAACATGTTTACCTCTGTTTACTAAAAGGGGCAGAATAAAAATGCTTATGAAAAAATGCATAATAAATTCAATAATGATCCAAAAGTTATGTTTAATAGCTCAAATTGTTCATTGAAACATTTTATACATGTTTTCAACCTTTTCAATACAATTTGTTTACTGTTTTTCCTAATTAAAATTGGAGTAATAATTCAATACTTTAATTACACCTTTTAAATTGCAAAATTCATAACTTGGGCAATTCAAATCCAATTACAACATGTAAAATATGTTTTCCATCCCATTTTTCATGAACTTTGCAAATATCAACTTTGTTTTCTGTTTTGAATAATTTAAATTGCTGAAAACAACTATTTCTTAATTAATGCATTTAAAATTGTCAATTTAATAACTTGCTCATCTAAAATCCAAATTCAACAAATGAAACATGTATTCCATCTAAAATTTTGTGTTCTATCTAAATATAAATTTTGTTATCTGTTTTGAACATTTAAAATTGGTGAAAACAACAAATTTTTGTTTAAATCATTTAAAATTCCAAAGTTCATAACTTAATAAATAAAATTCCAAACTTGGTAAACAACATATCAAACTGAAGCTATTGTTGTTTTCTTATTATTTTCATCATCCATGCATCATTCTAATCAATGTTTTCCTCCCCTACACTGTTGTGTTTCCCTCGATTCCCTACTGCTTTGCGCCCTGATGACGGCTGCTCGGACACACTCTGCCACTTCCGCGACGCCGTGGACACCATTCATCAGGGTCCGCATTACTGTAAGCGCCCCCGCGCTAGGTGCCTGCCCGAGGAGAGCAAGTAGAACAGCCAGCGCGCCACCGCCGAATCCGCCCAAATCGCACCCCGCCCATCGTCTCCTAGAGCGCCGCGACGTCCAGGACGACAACCATGAACAGGACATCGTCGTATGGGTTGACCAAGGTCTCTTGATGTCCGGCGCCTGACAACGATTGCTCAATGCACAAGCTCAACTTCAGCTGGCTGATTCAACTAGATGGCATCGAACTGTGAACAGAGATAGACACAAAGACAACCATGGTTGCCGTGTACTATCTTCGAGCTCGTAGGAATTGCAGGTAGAAGGTGCTGGAATTCTCATTCGTGAGAGGATACAGTCAACCTATTACTATAGGGAAAGAAACAGGTCTAGGACTGCGTACTGCATATGTCATGGGTTGAATCGACAAGATCACAAGAAGTAAAACTATTCCTGAAATTTGTTCTACTAATCAAGTGTTCCGTTTTGAGTGTGTTTGAGATATCACCATCCTCTGATCTATGCTATAAATTTTGCCAGGCGCAATTACTGCGTTCATTACTTTATCCTCGCCAGGGTCTTGCAGGTGCTGCATCCGTGGCTCGCCAGGCGCCACATGTGGTCCATTGTCAGCACCTGCTTCGCGTCATGCAGCAGGCGGCACCAATGGAGAACTCCCGTAGGCCGAATACCGACCAGTGTAGGAATTCATCTTGCTACCGTAGGTACACAAAAGCTGCAAGAAATCACAACATGCGCGTCCAAGGAAATCGTGTCTTTTGCGTGGTGTATGTTTCGGGAGAAGCAAGTCAGTAGAAACAATTCGATCTGTACATCCCTAAAAGATAAGCAATTCAATCTGTATGTCAAGCTAGCTAGCTAAGGAAGGTAGTCATAGCCAAGCTAGCTAGCCAATACGGATCGATCAACCAGCCTGCTTGCTAGCTTGTACGTGTTCTCGTCGTACTGAATTATGTGTACGTGCCATGCCAAAAACGGTAATTGGTTTCTTTATAGTGACAGATTCAGCAATTTGGAATGTAATCTTCAATCATGGATGCCAAGGCAAAAAAGAAAAATAGATAGAGATTGGTATACACAAATGTCCAATAACAAAAAATAACAAAAACTGAAAAAGTGTCACCAAGCATATCAATAAAGCAAAATTATCAAAAATTCAGCCGAGTTGCAAAAAGAATGCACGTGAAAACATGGAAGAAATATGCCTATTCAGAGAAAAAAATGTGCACTGTTAAGGCAGGAATATGCAATAGACATCCAGAAAAAATAAGCTAGAATAGAGTAAATTATAGCCAATTGTAAGTTTAAGTGCAGTGCAAAGATTCAATTACAATGGAGCCCCACATATGTGTTATATATGAGATAAATTTATACCAAGTTATTTGAAGCACTCCTCGAAAAACATTTTTTTATCCATCCATCTATTTGTACCGTCGTGTCAACTAGATGCTCTTCTAAGTCAAAAAAAAAAAAAATTCTACATGGATCATCGGGTCAATCAAAATTGGGGTAAAATTTAGATTGTGCCAACATTTTTACCAAATAGTAGTTTTTTTCACTCCCGTAGCAACGCACGGGCACGTTTGCTAGTATATGTAACGCCCACATCTTCCTTTGTCAAGGCTTCGGTATGTGTGACTACATTTGGCGAGATAAATGCCAACTTTTGGGAGAAGTTATGCAGCATATTTAACGTAATGCATCTGGAATTGGTTGGTACGATCCTGGTAAGTCTCTCTTTCAATTTTCGATGGTTGTGGCATTATTATTTTGTGTGTGTTTGATCATGTAGTCACTCAACTAGTGTTATGTAGCTTCACCAAACATTACCTGATTCATTTCATTTACATGTTAATTGCTGATTTATGTTGGATCCTAGCCAGGGACGGACCTAGAACAAAATTGATCCGGTATCACTCTCTAAGTCACGCATTTTTTTAACCTGGAGTTGCCAGTGTCACACACTATGAACGAATGAAATATATCAAAGAAATAAGTTTTTACCGGGTGTCCCGTGACCCCTGCTATCATTACCTAGGTACGCCCCTGATCCTAGCTAGGAACGTATCAATGCCCAAGGGCACTTCATTTAATCATGCAACCTTATTAAGTTATGGTATTAATACGGCTGACGGGTTGTTTTTCTTTATTATAATTATTAAAAATCAATCAAAGAATTACAATGTACATATATTTAAAACACCGATAGAAATCATATATTTTTAGTTACACCTATTGATAAAAATGCGACATATATTGTAACATGGGATATTTCAAATTGCCCTTTATGAGTTGTTTATTTGTGATTATTTATGATATAATAATTTTGTGTATTTTAGGAAAAAATAGAATGGATGTCAGATAAAGTCCCAAAGTTCCAATACGTAAAAACCTTGGTAATCAACAGATACAATATCGGAACGAAGGAAAGCATTCAAGCATTGGATCGTTTTCTTCAAAGCACGCCTGGCTTGGAAAAACTTACTTTGCAAAATTGTGAGGTATTCATACTATGGTCTGCATTAAATACAATATTTTATCAATTAGTTTCCCTCCTATCACATATTTTGTTGAATTGACTTTTGTCGTCTGAAGTTTTCATATTGCTCAAAGAGGAGGACTGCAAGGGCCAAGTGGCGACATGTAGCTCTGGAAAGCCAGAATATGATGTCTTTCAAGTGTGATAATTTGGAGGTGATTAAAATCAAGTATAACAAAGATGACTACATTGATGAGTTGTTTGAGCTTCTTATGGGACTTTGGCCGAACCTACGCAAGACCAACATCAAACTCACAAAAGTTTAAAGAACTTGCCACATTAGATTATAATTTCTTGCCATGTATAATAGTACATTTTAATTAATGCATGGGTTGGAGAAGCATCAACATCGTGCTTAGTACATGTTGTCTAATTTTACAAGTTATGATGATTCGATGTAACTGATATCTGCTTGGTATTAATATATTAGTTTTTATCAAAATTAATTGGGTCCTTAGACTAGGCTTCGGGTTTATTATGATGCGATTGGGAACTAGGCTTGACTTGGCCTGGGCTTTCAACAAGTATGCTCAAATTTTACTTGAAATTTGAGCTTTATTAATTGCTGATGGAGTGACTAATCATTTGTGGATTTCATCTCGGAAAACAAAATACGAAGTACGATAATCTTTATCATGTTGAAGAAGACTACATTGTCCTAGATAATGTCTCAATATTGCTGTATTGGAAATGTACGAAGCTACCTCACTGCTACGGCCGCTGATCCTGTTCGTGCCAGGCCATGACGGACCCATGGTAAAACGGTCCGCATTGCCATGGCAGGAACAACAACGAACACACGAAGGACAACCGGAGCAAAAATCAGAAGCGGGCTCATCAAAGGCAAAGAAACCGGAAACCTCCTCTACCAGCTGAGGCTGAGTGGTGTAGCCGTTCGACCCTTTTTCGGGAGCCCTAGAGATCGCCTATAGGGATTCGTATCGGGACTCGCCCGTACGAACTCCTTGCTGCTACAGGCGCATTAAGGGTAGAAGCCCACTTACCAAAAAAATTCTTCACATGCTCCATCTTCACATTATCATCCATAAATTCTCTTAACATTTTTTTGGAATAAATATATTTCAAAATGTGAACAGTTTATGAAAATGTACAATCTTTTATATTGTTTCCTACCAACAATATGCTATTCATAGATGCTTATATAAATTATGTCTATAACCAGGAAAAACGGTCATCAAGTATAGGCAAGACTAAGGTATGAAATACTTGTTCATGTTACTACACGTGGGCGTGAGTTTTCCTCTGAATCTCACGTTCGGGACGTACGTCAGTTATAGAATAGTAACATGAATCATAAATCTGAAACATGTGTACAAATATTATTGACTTTTGGGCATACATCCAACACATGTCCCACGTCTCAAGGTTGAGTATGGTGTGTATTGTGCAATCACACCTCTAGATAATACCTTTGTGGCGTTAGGGGAAGCATTACGTCACTACACCTCTCCAATGGAGACTAATTTCTTTTGAGAAGTGAACTTCAGGATAAATCTTCATCTTCATGTGCCTTGGTTATCTCTTATGTAAGCTCTACTATTTGTGCATTTACTTTGTGATAATCTTCGAGGTTTAAATCATATATTTTGTAATATATTGCTATCTCATAATTGTTCTATTTTTGCATTTACTTTGTGATAATCTTCGAGGTTTAAATCATATATTTTGTAATATATTGCTATCTCATAATTGTTCTTGTCTTGTTGATGAAGAAGGGGATGCCTTGGGCATCCCCAAGCTTAGATGCTTGAGTCTTCTAAAAATATGCTTGGATGAACCACGGGGGCATCCCAAGCTTTGACCTTGCACTCTTCTTGATCACATATATCACCCTCTTCTCTTGACCCATGAAAACTTCCTTCACACCACACTCAAAGAGTAATTCACATTAGAGGGTTAGTGTAACAATTAAAAATCCATGGGTTCTACAAGTCACAAGTGCTATTGATACTTTAAAACATTAGCTACAGTCACTAATGTTCCATGAAGCAAAGAAATCCACTTGACATCGCAAAAGAGCAAATGCAAGAAAAATGGCAGAATATGTCAAAACCAGAACAATCTGTAAAGAGGAATTTTTTCGGGCACTTACATTGCTCAGATCGAGAAACTTAAGGGACAAAAAGGTTTTGGAATTAGCCAAGGAATAAGTACAAGAAATTTCAGGTCATTCTGAATTTTCTATGAATTTTACGATTTTACGGTGGACAGCAGAAATCTGTTTCCTGTGCAGAAATCCGAAAACCAACTCCAACTCTCGTCAGAAACTTTACTTGGCACTACTAAAACATGAAAAGAAAGATACAAAGGAGTTTCTCCAGAATTATACAACCCCTTGACTCAAAGAAAATAGAGAAAAACAAAGCAAAAATAAAATCATGGGTTATTTCCCAAGAAGTTCTCTTCTTTAACGCCTTTTAGCTAGGCCAAGAAAAGTGGATTCAAGTATTTTCAAGTGAAAAAGATGCTCACATAAGAAATATGAATTAAGAAAAAGAGAGCATAAAAAATAAAGTATAAAAAAAGTTTAAGTCTAACCCACTTCCTATGCATAGGAATCTTGTAAATAAATAAATCAAAGAGGCTCAAACTAGAAATCATGGGAAGGTAGAACAAGAGCAATTTCAAAACTTTCAACAAAAAGAGAGGTGTTTTAGTACCATGAAAATTCCTACAACCATATTTTCCTCTCTCATAATAATTTCCAGTATCATCATGGACAAACTCAACAACATAATTATCACATAAAGCGTGTTTTTCATGGTCTAAAATCACACAATTCAGATCAAGCTCCAAAACAGTGGGATCAAAATTTAAAATCAGCTCCTCTTTTTTCCCACTTTTAGCAGTATCAAAACGAGATGATTGATCATTCATAAAAGGTATAGGACACACTATAGCAATCCTATTTTCAGTAGCATTATAATTTATATCATCAAGTAACATATGGCCATCATCTAGAGCATTATCATATAAATTTTCTAGGCAAACTTCCTTATTATCATGCATATCAATAGTTGGAATAAATAGAGGATTCTCATAGGAGTTATCAAAGTAGGATGGATTGTCATAAATAACAGTAGCAATATCATTATCACAAGTTTCATTCATAGCAGTATCAAGATCACAAGTATATCAAGTATCAATTTCATCAAAAAGGTATATTTCAAAAGAATCAATAGGATCATCATAATTATGAGTTAAAGAGTTACTATAATTGGGAGGTAGACATGGGTAGCTCCATTCTTCCTCCTCTTGATCATCACTCTCCTCCTCTTTTTCATCCAATGGGCTTCCAGATTCAGCAGTTTCTTATTCCATAGGTTCCTCAAGGCATTAGTCTCTTCCTTAGGTTGAGAGCATTTATTAAGATATTCCATTATGTAGTAATTACAATTCTTGTAATTATCAAAGCAATGTTCAAGTATAGCATAAATCTCGTATTTATAAGGTGCATCATCAATAATTTCAAGTAAATAGGCAATTTCGAATGCACCCTTCCAAGCAATAAATTCTTCAATTTGTTCCACATCATATAATTCATAATTTCCCTTAACATAAGAAGATATGGTAACATCGTCATTATACTCACATTGAAAAGGGAGGTGTTTATACCTTCTACAAAAACAAGATTTATCAAATCAATAAGTAACATTATAAGTAGAGCACAAGTTTCTAACAATGATATATAATTTATTAATTTGTTCCCATAAGTGTTTTCCTTTTTGTGACAAGCGGTGTTTCTTATAATACTAGCAAAATGCCCGTGCGATCGGGTGATAATTTATTAGTCAAGAATTTACATATTTTTCTGGGATAGGTCTGATTCCATCAAAACCGACATATTTATTTCCCCTGTGGTTCACTATTCCATGATAAATAAACAAGTATTCGTATGTAGAAAATTATTGATATAGTACATTGTATCGTTCAGTTCCAACGCTAAAATTTAGTAAAATTTTGAAGTACCTTTACCACAGTAGACTGTACTCTATTTATTTGTGGCACGATCTGAGAAGAGAAATAATTCTGAATTAAATAGAAAAGAAGAAAAGAAAGAGGAGTATGTCATGTAACTTGTAGGATATATCCCACTTAACTTTAAAAAACAAAATTTCAAACTAAGGAAAGTGGGTCACTGTCACATTTATAATTCAAAGAGACAAAATGGAACAATATGTCATGGTCAACATAAGCAATAGATCGAATGACAGTTCCAGCACTCAATAGAATACACAAGACTAACGACTAAGCACCAATGATAGTTCCCGGCACTCAATGGAATACACAAGTTCTTCCGTCCATGTTACTTTGAACGAGACACTATAGTTTTCAGTTGTCCCTTAGTCTCAAAACGTTACAAATTTCTAAGATTCGCCTATGGGAAGTTAATGGAAACACAATTTCTCATGAATGTGACAAATTTTTGTCCAAAACTTCAAGAGAACTAAAAAAGTATTTGAAAGCACCCCTTTTCTGAATCCCATGTGCCATAATTTCACACAATCTAATTGACCAATATTTAGAGAATAATGTAAATCCTAAGCTCCAAGTAGACAAATGGAAATGTGGGACTTCAAGCTAAATTGTACAGGATGACGATCGGTAAAACAAAATGTCACAAATGTGCAAAACGTACTCGCTAGAAATAAAAGTGTGTGTAATGTGTGAAGAAGTTCCCGACCTGGTGCCATGTAGCAATAGGAGCCGGTGATGTCCTGGGGCTTGGAGGAGTAGTCAAGCTTGCTCTGGCAGGAAGACAGGACGTGGGCGAGGCCGATGCCGGCTAAAGGGCATGTCTCCGTGCAGGATGGTTGGCACGCAGTCGTGGTGCAAGTACGCCACGGCATGGTCCACGCCCAACGCTATGTAGCGCGCCCTTGGCGAGGCCGACGCCACCGCCGTGGAGGAGCCCGCTCAGGCTACCGTTGAGCAGGTGTTGTAGAACATCAGATGGATGTTTCTGCCGCCGTTGGCCGCCCACTGGAGCAGCCGCACAATATTGCGGTGGTAGATGTATCCTAGGGCAGCAATCTCGACGTGGAAGGCCAGGTCAGCGGTAACTAATGTTGATTCATTGCTAGCTGAGGGAAAAAAGGGCAATAGAATAGCCAGAGGTAATTAGTGCTGATTGACTCCATATGTTAAGTAGTATTTGCATGTATTGGTCGCTGCGTTCATTGAAGAGAATCACGTCTGACAAAACCGATTGACCAGATACTGTATTAGTGATGATTGTGGCCGGTGTTTAGGAGCGGTTTTTGAAGATTGGCGGGTCGCTGATGGATCGCGGTGATGATTCCTGATAGTTAATTGATCGTGTAATAATTGAATTGGGCCCACGTGTAATGATTGATTGCCCATTAATTTGGCTAATTGGTGCGGACAGAGGTGTTGCCAAAACTGCAAGATGACCATGCGGAGGGAATAAATGCAGTAATGGGCATGACGGTTGACGATGCTTGACGAAGGATGGGCAGAGTGGTGGGAGGTCCATGAAGGAACGAAATTCCCTTTTTAGATAGGAGAGATTTTTGTTGATCTTCCGTGAACCCGTCTTGCCAATAAGATCTAGTTTCAAAGACATCAAACATTGCTAGCAAGCATAATAAAGCAAGTAACAAGCAAAACAAAAACAGGATAACAAAATAGGAACTAGAATAAGAACTAATTTTTGTGTGTTTTTGATAAAGAGAAGCAAACAAGATAAAATAAAATAAACTAAGAAAAAAAATAACAAAGTAAAGAGATTAGAAGTGAGAGACTCCCCTTGCAGAAATTCTCTTCCTCCCCGGCAACAGCGCCAGAAAAAGCTTGATGGGAGCTGCTTGCTCTCGTTGGTAAACCCCAAGTGGAAGGCTGTGAAGAGTGCAGCGGCAAGTTTTCCCTCAGAAAAGAAATCAAGGTTGAATCGACCAGTACGAGGACAAGCAATCTCTGAAGGTTGATGCAGCTGAAGATTACTATGTGATTCATGCGGGCATTACAAAAAAATACATAGACCGTCATCCAACTGCATCTATGTCTAATAATCCACCCTCCGAATATCATCCGAACAACGTTAGGTATTAAGTTGCTAGAAACAGATTATCGCGGTAAGCAAAGTGTGTAATGTAAACAATGTAAACTAGATAAACACCGTTGTTTTATCCCTAATGGCAACAACACATCCTCCATCCGTCACGTTTCTGTCACTCGAGCACAGATGCAAAAGAGGCATGAACCCACTATCGAGCATAGATACTCTCTCTTGGAGTTACTAGCATCTACTTGGCCATAGCATCTACTAATAGCGGTGGAGTTCTTAGGTGGATCACTTTTAGGTAGTTCACCATTAACCCGATCTTTAGCACCCTTCATAATTTCATCCAAAGGTGATGAAGTCGAAGTCTCCGGTTCCTTGGCTTTCATGAGTTGCAACAAGAGAGTTCGCAACTCGTCAATTTTTTCATCCATGGATGAGTGCAAGGAATCTTGCAACTCCTTGAGATCATCCATAGTGACATGTGTCGCGGGATCGGTGGCTATTGTATCATCAACCATACTAAACTCTTAGGCGGTTAAGCCCAAAATAAGATCCCAAGATCTGATACCAATTGAACGGATAGTATGGGCACCTAGAGGGGGTGAATAGGTGCCATGACCAATTTTATTTTTTCTTCCAATTAAGGCTTGACACAAAGGTAAATTTTCTAGATAATGCAACTAAGATGAATTTACCTATATGACAAGAACAATGATAAATACAATACAAGCACAAAATAAAGGAGAGGGAACAAGGTAACCTATAACAGAAACACACGAAGACACGATGTATTCCCGAGTTCCTCCTTGTTAAGGGAGTACATCCTGTTGGAGGGATGTGAGTTTCGCCACGAAGGCCTACTTAACGCCACAAAGGCCTCACCCTATTCTCCAATGAACCCTGCCACAAACGCCTAGTACCCCTTCCACTATATTAATCCCTTTTGAGGCGGGAATCGGGTCCTTTACAAATAAGTTTGGGGCACACACCCACAACCAAATTTGGGGCTCCCAACAATCACAAGAATCACCAAGAGTAGCAAGATGTCTAGGTTTTCCACACAAGGAAACCCTAGACTAGTTCCCCTCAAGCAAATGAGAGGGGAATGGAAAACTGGTTGATGAGGACAAAGATTAGGGCCTTCTCCTTGAATCCTCCGAAGATCAACACTTTTGGAGGGAGGGATCGGGCGATCTAGCAAGATGGGTGAGATCCAGGAATGGGAAGATGTATTCTGGTCGAGGTAGCTCAAGGAAGAAGAAGGGGAGGGGTATTTATACCCCTCACCCAATTTCTAGCCGTTTGAAGCAATCCTGCAAAAATCACACCGGAGACTCCGGTCTAAAAAGTTTCCGGACAGGTCTCGGACTGGAGACTCCGCACAGGTAGACCGGAGACTCCTGGAAGTCTCCGGACAGTTTTCAGACCGAAGGCAGTGGGTGACACCAGCTTCTCTTTGCGCAGCGGAGACTTCAAATCCAGAGACTCCGGACTGCTAGGCCGGAGACTGCTGGCGCATCTGAGGTGCGATGAACACACTAGAGCAGCCGGGAGTCCGGAGACTCCAGCCCCTATGCACCGGAGACTCCGCTCCAGACCGGAGACTCCGGTAAGTGTCCGGACAATCTCCGGAGTGTGTCCAGACGGTGACACCACTTGCACAACTCTGTCTTCTCGCAGGAAATTCTTCACACCGGAGACCAGAGACTTCGGCCTGGAATAAATTCCAGCAGCTTATAAGTGTGTAGATCTCTTTAACCTTTTTGGATATCACACCACCATTTGTAAATTAATCAAATGAACCTGAAAACATCAACAAACATAAATATATACTTGTGTTGTGCCATAAATATATGTCAACTTCACCTCCATGACAAAACCTTACGGTTGTGCCATAAAAACCATTTTTTAACTAGTCAACATAAGAGACTGCACAACTGAGCCCGTTCAAGTAACTTAATTATTAGCAATGGACTAAATTTCAACAGCATGGCACCGGCTGCAAGGCTTCACAACATTTAGTTTAGCTGTGGAGGGAATTTTTCCCTCGATGTATTTTCCGATAACCGAGATTGCTTTGTGGGCTTCCATTGGTCTACGCAGGGGGTAGCATTTGTCTGGTCTGTCATCAGAACACCTAAAAACACCATCAGTGATGTTCAATGTAAGGCACTCCATGGACGACGAATTCTCGAGAATATGGGACGCCAGCTCCACCAAGCTCTTTGAAGAGTAGAACCTAGTTATCTTCACTATCCGGAGCTTGTCATGCCGGTATCCTGACATCTGCCGAAGATGCGGGGGGTCTTCAGAAAGCAATTCATCGGTGCATTCTGGCCATACCAGTACCTGAATGAAGATACATAAACAGTTTAACCACTTGAGTCAATGGTTCGACCATAGAGGCTTGTTATATTTGCAGGATGAAGAGTGACTTACACTCAGTATGAATGCCTCCAAGGATGGAGCAGCAACTAGAAACAAAACCAGAGAAAAATAATCGTAGGCCTCAACAATACGAATACTCAAGTGCTTCAGGTGGAGGAACTTGCTAGGAGCCAAGGACCATGTCGTATTTAACACCTGCATAATAAATAAAGATGCCACAAGTAAATTAACATTCCATGGTACCACTCCTGTTCTTCTGTACATAATAATGCCACTGGCTAATCAGAACAAGGTTTTGAAGATATACCTCACGTCGTGAAAATAAGGTAAGAGTTTCAAGATTCGGCGCAATGGATGGCAGCTCTTGACGTGCATAACCGAGGAGGTGGCAGCATAGCATATCTAGGTTCTTCAAACGCAATGACCCTCCGAGTGCAAACTCTACTTGCTCATATGCAGTAAAGTGAAAACTACAAATATTGGGAGCTTCAATCTTTATCATACAGAGGCTACCGCAATCCAACACCTGCAGGTAGCTGAGCCGCTGCAGCCAGACAGGTATCATCAGTCAAGTCACCTCGGAGCATCTGCTGAGTTTTAGCTGCTCCAAAGCGACAGAGCTGGAAAGAAGGCACCCTAACTCGTCTCCCGTAATTTGCACGCAATCGAGATGCAGCACCGTCAGGCTTCTCAAGCAAACAAGGCTGGGTGTAGGATGGAAGGCACAGTGAACAAGGTGGAGATGCCAGATCGAGCGTCCTTTCCCATCAGATAGAACAGGGCATGGGAAGTTGCATGATGCCTCTCTAGGCATCACAAGGGTTAGTTTCTCGATGCCCCGTTTAACCGCTATATTTATAGGCCTTGGGCTGGTAAGTAGAGGAGAAATCAAGCTCGAATGTCTTCACACCGACGCCTGAGTGTTTTTTCATGATGTGATCAACCCTGCGGCTGAAATCCAGGTCACCCGGCAACCAGCCTAGTGCTACACTATCTAATACTAGTTGAATGCCCGTGCGTTGCTACGGCTTCAAAACTTTGTTTTGTTTCTTCGGATATAATCCTTGTCAAAAAAATATATCATCCTCATACAAATTTGAATCCTCGTTAGGCACGGTGGCAGACCGGCATTTAATGTCTTCACATCCGTACACTGAATATTAAATATGCATATTGGTTCATCTTGCTAAAGATACTGTAATGAGTAGGAGATTACTGATATAAATTTCCAGGCGCAACCGCACATTACAGACAACAACTTATCCCATGTAAAAAAAAGACAACACTTTATCCCACACTCAACTGACAAAAAATCAAACGCACATCTAACTGGAAATTTTGGTAGTGTACACAATTATTTGGCAATGCTTCACCATCATCCACTGTTCAGCACTTCAGTATATGCTTTAGTGGGATGTTGGGCACATCCGGGTAGATCATAACATGTTTGATAAGAATATTCAGAAAACTACATGTGAGATCAAACAGGCGTGCATAGAATTCTATAAATATTCTTAACTTGTTGCAGATTTCCTTCAACAAGTAGCAGCAAATCATTTCCATGCAATCAAAAGTAGCACACACATGTACAACTTTGCCATTGCTCATCTACTGTAACTTTATACACAACTCGACACCACTTCTCTTATTATTGATTTCTCTAGCACACTTATATGACCTGGTGCCCTCTGTTGTGGGGGAGTTTTGTCAATCAACACCCTTACAAAAGTAAATTGATACCATTTTACTATTGGAACCTCAAACTGAAAAGGTTCTATATACATATTTATGTGTGGAACTACAGTTCATTTTCAGTATGTGGATATTCACATGACATGGGAAATTAAAGCAAGTACTTAAAGGATGTAGACAATTAAGAAAGAAATGTCAACAAGAGATCGACCTATATGAATCTGCATGCAAACTTCTTAAATTCTAGTTATGGGAAAGGTTTGAGAGGCTAAGTGGACTATCAATTTATTTATTAAACTCATAACACCAGCAAGGCAGCAAGAGATTAGCATGACATTTTCAGGCAACCTTCATAATCGGGTAGACTGGTCACATCCATGTAAGTCGCTGTTGACACACAGTCCAGGCCCGCGGAATGGGAATAGTCTGAGAGGCCTAGGAGTTTGCCCGGTGGCCCATTCAGAATATGATGGCCATGGTGGAACACCACCTTCTTGGCAGGCACACCGGACTCGCTGGAGATTGCGCTTGCGTGCTGGTGGACATTGGCCACAACGACCCGCACAAAAATTACACACGTCTCCTATAAGGAGCGGTGCACCTCGGCAGCTGCTGCATCACCAGCCGTGGATTCAGCCAAAAAAATTCCATACATCTTCACTAAGCATGCATACATAAGCGCTATGAGATGAGGGTTGTTTTTCTTTGCTCATACGCTTTCATATTCATTATGAGTTTCGTGAATCAGTCTTTTTCTAGGTGGCTTGTCATGTTTCTGGATCCAATGTATGAACGATCTAAAATTCTAAATACTTCAGTCAACATAGAAAATTGTAAGAAATTAAAGATGAATATGCAATGCAATAAATAGTAATGCATCGCCATACAGGAAAAGTGCTCAATGAG
The DNA here is from genome assembly GCA_028641055.1 of Alopecurus myosuroides. Taxonomy (NCBI): domain Eukaryota; kingdom Viridiplantae; phylum Streptophyta; class Magnoliopsida; order Poales; family Poaceae; genus Alopecurus; species Alopecurus myosuroides. The sequence continues at coordinate 278,068,295 of CM054063.1, forward strand.
GAAAAATTGTAAGAAATTAAATGTATGTTAGCTCCTAAAAGTACCAGAATGTTAGAATCACAATACTTCAATATCCCACATTCCTTTTTCCCTTGCAAAGTAAGATAAAGGAAATAAATCAACTCTATGACCTAAAAGTATATTTTTTAAGATTTGAAATATCCTAATCATTGACGATTCTAAATATGATAGTAATAAAGTAACCCCATGACCTATTACCACTATGTTTAAGATTTCAAATATCCAGACCATTGACAATTCTAAATATGATAGAAGAGAAGTATGAACATACCAAGGTTTCGACCAGCAATATATTCACAATCCTTTATGTAGAATTCATTTTTCTTCCCTAACCGAACCAAGCTAGTCTGGTATGAAGCATCAAGAGTCAAGACCATATCTCTCAATGTAATACCTGCAGTAGTAGACTGAAACTGAAGGGAATATTAACAAACTTTTGCATCTATTTGTATGAACATGATAGCAAATCCATAATATACTTCTGATAATGCCAATCTCATGATCATGGAGAATAATTAATAACAAAAAGATTAAAAAGAAATTATATTTACCAACTGCACATCCAACAAAAAAACCAACACGATGCAGAGATATTGCTGCGGCTGCTGTAGAAGTTGCTAACGATGCACGGATGCAGACAACTGTGCAGTCAATCACCGGATAAACTGGTGATGCGTGGGCTTCATGCTTTCACCCATGTGCAGCAGGTCAATTTCCGCCAGATCTCCTGGTCGTTGTAGGCCTTCCTGATGATGGATCTAGTCCCGGTAGTGTCGCCCGTACCCCCACACGGAGATCGCTCGTACCCTGCTGTCGTTTGAGACGTCCGGGACCCTGACCTTGACGATCATGTTGAACGCCGTTGACAACTTCTGCTGCTCCACGAGACGGTTTGGAGCCGGAGTCGTTGATGAGGCTGTAGCGCCCGTTCCTTAATTGTGGTGCCGAAAAAACAACATTTGTCGGAGGATGCGGCGACGGAAGCCAAACTCGCTCCTCGACCAAGAGGTCGGCCGCGGTTACGGCATGCCCGAGCGCGACTCCTCTCCGTGCTGTCCATGCTGGACCATGGTGAGGACCGGGTCAACAGCTTTCCAGGTGCTCGCATAGGCGGTGGAGTGGCTGTGGAGGGGTGGGCGTGGCCGGCGCGGTCGCTGAGTCGTCATGCCGATCTGGACCCGGCCACGCGGAGAAGGGCGCAATGGTGGTGGCGGCGTCGGCTTAAAGATTTGGATCTGGGATGTTATGGTGTGCGTGGGATTCCTGAGGCAGACGGAGGAGGCAGTGTAGTTGGGGATTTCCTTCACGTTCACTGGGCCTTGGCCTTGGCCCATGTGCGGGGTCGCTGAGGCGCGGAGAAACGGACGATGAGAGTTACCTACCAACCAACGTACGAACTCCCATTTCTCTACTACCTAAAAAAGAAATTTGGTTCCTCTTCCTGCCGAACTCGCGTTTCGCTGGCGCTTCGTCACACTTTCGTCCGTCTCCCACCCCCCAATTTAAGTATTTAACCCGTAATTCACGTCGACGAAAAATAACTGCCTTCCGCCGAGACGGCCCGTGAGGCCATGATTCTCTCACTCCCTAATCTCGCAGCTAACCTTCATCCACGAACCAAACAAATCCCCAACCCTTTCAAGATCTGGCGGTCTGTGCACGCCGAATCCCTCGGCGAGGGGCCGCGCGGACGAGCGGAGGAGCTGGAGCTCCACGAGGAAAGCCACAAGGGGCGGAGCTACAGGGCCTCCTTGACCCCGCCACACGTCGTCATCACCGTCCTCGAATTGTCTTGCTGCTGCTCAGGTTTATCAAGAGCTTCGGAGATGAGATCCTCCAGATCCTCCACGGCCCAGCTGGCCGGCCAAACTGCACCTCTCGTAGGTCCAACCTCGCCGCACGCGCCTCCCCGCCGTCATCTCCACACCGTTTTCCCGACGCCGACGACTCTTTCCGCTGACCGAAAGGGGGCGAAGTAAGGCGGTGGTTGTAGTCATGGGCGCGACGGGAGCCGGCAAGTCCCGTCTTGCCGTTGAGCTCGCGGGACACTTCGTTGGCGTCGAGGTTGTCAACACAGACTCCATGCAGTTCTAACGCGTCCTCGGCGTCCTCACTAAGCAGATGGGTCTCTCCTGACACACACAAATTCAACCTTTATTTTTTTCTTTAAAATAAAATCCAGTTCAGCTTAGTTTGACCTCAGCGGCATTTGGGGCGTCTGCAGGCGATCCTCGCATGTCCTTAGCTTCATCGATCCTTCCGCGAAGTTCACTTGCTAATGCTTTGTTGGCATGCTGATGCCTGATGTGGAGTGGTGCAGCATTGTTTCAGACTTTCAGCAGAGATGCCCTGTGCATTCTAAATGACAGCATATTATACAAGACATATTGGATCGTGTTGTGTTACCTGTTATTGTTGGCAGTAAAATTTTCTACATACAGGTTCAGAGCTTAACACATGTCGATTTCCATATCTTGAGTTTTATCGGAGTTCAGTGTGGTACGGGTTTTTTCAGATTAAGCTACCGTGTCTGTTCTTTGAGGTGGAGGGGCTAACAAATTCCTTAGTCTCTTGTCAACCCATTTCTCTTTGAAGATATGGCGGAAGGTATGTAGGTGAGAAAACCTTTCACCTATGATACTGTCGGTTATGATTTATGAGCACATCAGGTTGGACATTCCTCCATGATTTCCTGCTTATGTACACCTAGAAGAGCTCCCGATAAATGCGTGCCACCTGCTGCAATTTTTTTGCAGGCACTGGTTGCAATCTCTATTAACCGTAGTGCTAATGAAGGAAATTGTATATTACCAGGTCTTTCAACGTTTTTTTCAGTTAGTACTTGCTGACATTATCAGGTCAGAGTAGATTAAACTCCACTATACATTTCGAAAATTTACTATTGTTTCGTATTGTACATTTCACCAAAGGGAATGGTTTGGCATGGACAATTGTATATGTAAATTATTTTTTCTAACCAGCCAATTACTCACTGTAGCCTGTATATTCTTTCAATACCAAATTGGCAATGGATATAGGCAAGGCTAATTAAACAGGGTGGTTTCCAGTGTTAGTTGCTGCTATTAATATTTTGTGAGATTAACATGTGTAGCTAAGTCAGCATGCTTTCATCATCATCCCTATGAACCAAAAATACTAGAAAGGTTTATGAAAAAAAAAACTAAAATTAGTATTGTGTATCCTTATTGCCAAAGGGAGAAAGAAAAAAAACGGTTCATGTTGTCACCAATCATTAATTTGCCTGATTTGCAATTGATTTAATTAGGTTCTATTCGATGAATTGCTCCTTTGATTACAAATATTGTCGTTCTGAAATGTATTGATGGAACATTGGTGCATATAATCTTGGTATTTACTTAATTTATGCCCAACAAAATTGAAGCATCCATGGTCTATGTGCGCTTTAAATTTTCTGAATGTTGATATTCATGAGGCCCATGTGCGGATTGGTGTGCCAGTTCTTCTCCATCATGGCGTCATGTTTATGATTTAGGAGTTATTTTTGTAGAATAACTTTTGGGAAACTGAAATGAACCTACGATTAACCTGATAGTGAAATTGACTGCGATAGTGATGATGATAATGCGCCTGCGGGGTTGCCATTCCTAAGAAACCAACCCAGCATAGTCCAAACTAAGTTGAACCTAACTTTACTCGCATTAGTGGTTCATGAACCATGCGAATCTTTAGATGATGTAAGATGCTTTCCAACAAGTGTTTGTTCTTTCTACACGTTGGTTTCCTGCCAATATGTACATTGTTAATAAAGCCTTGCAATTGTTTCATTTCAGACTAACAAATAAGGTTTTTTTTTTCATTGATGAACCCTTCAGAAGGAGCACCAATCTGTTTCAGGATCTGAATGGGGAGGGTTACAACAAATTGTTGCCGCCAAGACGAGTTACCATCCATTCAGTCTGGATGCACTTTCTTTTCATACTCTACAAGGGGTAACCATCAGAACAGCCCAGTTCGATGTTCTCAAGCAGAAGCGACAACGACCCGACGCCAAGTTCACCGCGGTTTCTGTAAGGCAGCATCGACAAGAGGGCAACATAAAACCAGAGCCATGGAAAGGAGGGTTTGGAACCACGGAGCGGTGCTCTTGAGTGATTGTTTAGATACAAGTGCTCGACGGACGTCGTCGTTGAGCACACTAGCATCAACTACCAGAAGCAGTGATGGAGACGTGGAGAGAGGCCAGAGTGTCTAGCACATTACGCTTTTGTACTGCCCTGAAGCGTCTTCAATCACCAACTGGAAGAAATAATCATGTCTAAAGATTTGTTCATTTCTAGAGCTGTGTTTAGCTCAAGAAAACATTTGCATTTCAACTAGATGCTTATAAGATGTCCTCTCTAGCATGCATTTACTTTTTTTTTTGTAATATCTTCAATTAGGAATATTATTTCAATTTGTGCACGCACAATGAAGGCTAAATATCACGCGAGAAAATCACATGGTGTATATGTCAAATCTTTGTCCGTAGAAAAGATATACTTTTATATTTTAAATAGTTGATTAGTGTCGTTCAACGAAATGCAATTTCATTGGTATCATCTAGGTTTGTATAATTTTCTGTCTTGTCTGGCCAACTTTGGAAGTTGCATGTAATGTCTCTAATTTTGGGGAATTGAATATCATGTTTCTAATTTGGTTAGAATTCAGTGGTGAAGGCTTGGTGTCGCTGGTGTTGACTCCTCCCCGATGGTTTATACATCTTTCTTTCTCTACTCCCGAACTCTGAAGTGACATGAGTGCCTTCGTGAAGAGGCGTGCGATGAAAATGACGACACACTTATATGTTGGAAACTTGGCCATTGCAACTATATCAACAAGATCTTCAGTTATAAGCCTCCACGACAAAGATTGTTCTCATCCGTTGCAACGCACGGGCATATTACTAGTAATAGTAAAGATGAGGTTGGGATAACATCTCCAGGAACGTAGAAAGGCGTGAGAGACGGAGGCAGTACGTGCAGCAACGTCACTAGGGAATGTATATGACACCAAATGTCCTGAACGCACAACAATGGGAGAAACATTATTAGAAAAATGAAAATCAAAATGTCTACCTTCATCGGCACAATTGCAAGAAGGGAGGAAGGAGCCAATAGAAGCATATGGAGTAGAATTCTACTAGTTAACTGAGCAGTGCATAGACAAGTTTTTTTTCCCTTTGAGTGCCACGAGTCAACGGTATAGGTATGTTGTCTGCACTTGTAAACCAAATATGCATGGTAGCAGCATGATGTAATACGTCAATCTAACAGAGAAAGAGATGAAAACATACAATTTTTTTGCAAAGGTAGAAATAGTACATCTGAAATAAGAGCCAGAAAACATACATGATTTTAACTTTGGCCACTAAGATGAGAAGATACAATAAGGAATGGCGATCACAAGAATATGCAGCTGAATACAAGCAACAATTAGCGTTGGAACTAAGATGCAGATAACTGTTCTGGTGCAAAAAAAAATGTGAAAGCCAGCTGGCAACTAATAAGTGCTTAATGTTCATTGGAGTTGTGAAGTTGAGTGCAACCTTATTGTAAGATAGGTGATTTAAACTTTTTGATCAGTAGGTATAATAAAGAGAACAGAGCAGGTAATATCAGTAGTGGTCGGGTGCAGAAGTGTGAAGTGTGAAGCCAGTAACTAAACGCTTATTAATGTGCATTGGAGTTGTGAAGCTAGTTAAGGAAGCTAAGGGCTGGTGCGCGTGGAAGTAGCAGTAACAAGAACTTGCTCCTTCTCCACCGCCGGCTGCACAACCTCCTCTCCGCCGCCGCCTTCGGCTTCGTCAGAAGCCTCGTTCTCTTGGTGCATGCAAAGAAGTTACACTGTACAACATTGGCAACAGATGGAAGACAACTCTGGTGTCGTTGGAGCCTGACAGTCGAATGATGAGACAGTCGACCACCGCTCCTACGGCGTCCACCGCCTCCACGGTGACTTCGGGCCGTCCGCTGCTCACCGGAGCTGTCCGTTGGCACGCTAGCTACTACTCCCGTGCGTCACGACCCCCTTCGTGGGCTGTGGGTGTACTGGAGTGGGATGGCAGAGCTAGGGTTTCACTTACACGAGCAGATGGCTGTGAGATTGATAGGTGCTCGGGAAACTTCCTCGCCGGGATTCATGTCGGAGCCACCGTTAGATTCGCCGGATTTGTGGCCAGGGTTGGACCACGTCTACATCGATCGGGTCCGTGTACCGCTGCGGAGTTGTCACGTTTCGCACGGCCTGGTGAACGGGAGCGCGCGAGGGGGCCCAGTTCCCCGTCTCCGCGTGGGGCATCAATGGCGGGCCCTTTGGTCCCATCTGCCAGAGCAATTGGGGTATATCCTTCCCCCAGATCTGATGCGCCCGAGACAAACTCCATTCGCTTCCCTTCCCCTTTCCGTCCAAACCCTAGAAGCTGCGGGATTGTGTTCGTCAAGTCCAGATCTAGTCCACGCCCCACCGTTCCTCCAGTGATTGAACCGCGCGAGTGGAGAGGAACAAGATCGGGAGACACTAGATCTTACGCGCGGGTGTTGGGAACTATGGAGCGCAGGCCTGTTCGAGGGGGTAGAGGATTTGGTGGCGGTGAAGGGAGAGGCTATGGAGGTGCGAGGCGATCTCCTCCGCGGAACTCCTATCGCCAAAATCCGTATGGTGGGAGCTCCAGAGGAGATGCGGATTCTTTCCGCCGCGAGGAAAATTTCCGTCGCGACGAGGAGCGGCGCAGGGAAGAAGCCAGGTGGCGTGACGAGGATCTCCGCCGTGAAGAGGAAAGGCGCAGGGCGGAGGACAGAAGGAGAGATGAGGAAGAGGCTCGGAGACGGGAAGATCTGCGCCATCTTGAAGAAGAATAACGTCGAGCCAGTAATACTCGTGACCTGGAGAGAGCTGCTTGAGATCTCGCGCTTCAGGAGCAGAGGCGTAGGGAAACGCAAGCGGGGGCTGGCCGTGACAGGTGGAATCACCGTCAGGAGATGCTTGGAGCAGGATCAGCTTCAGCTTCAACGGCAGCGACAAATTCGGCGACATCGATTCCAGCAGGTGAGATCCCTCCCCCCTCTAACCCTCAGCCAAGGACGAATCTGCTGCAGAATCCATTAGTGGTTAGTACATCTGTTCAGTCCAATACAGCGCCAGCGAGTACGAATCTTCCAGTTAGGGTCCAAAACAACTTGCCGCCTCCCACTGCTAGAGACATTCCTATTACCGCTGGCCAGATCTTAGCTCAAGCAGGGTCCTCTGCACCCTTGCCTGTTGCTACTGGTCAGGTGAATAATCAAGATATGGTGGGATTTGAAGAAAATACAGGTGTGGCAGAATTCAGATGCAGCTATTGCGGGGGAGAGCATGCCTTCCTGCTGTGTCAGATGAGGGAGCCCTCGGATTATGTCGCTCCCTACTTTGGTAGTGCAGATTTTGATCAGGGATTTCACTCAATACCTGTGGTGGAGAGTGAGGTGAGGCCACAAGAAGTGTTACATCATGCCATGATTAGAATCCTTACTGGTGAAGCTACTGGCAGAGAACTAGAACATGAGTTTCAGGTCTGGGCAGAATCCATGAAAATCAACTGGAGATTTTATGCCAAGGTGGTTTCAGAGTCTAAATTTCAGATGAGATTCCCTAATGCAAAGTGCCTGGATGAACTGTCCCATTTTGGAGGCTTTTTTCATGAAAACTAAGCCAGGTGTGGTAGTTGAAATAAAAAAATGGGCTGGAGAGATAATGCCAATAGCTTCTCTTGATGAAGCTTGGTTCAGAATCAAAGGGATTCCCATGAAGTATAGTAGCAGGGGCACAATTTTTTATGTGGCAGGTCTGGTTGGCAAACCACTCATCCTTGATAAGAACACTGTGAGAAATTTCAGTTATGTGAGAGTGAGGATTGGATGCAGAGATGTGTCCCTTGTCCCAAATGTTAGGGAGGTGGAAATGAAGGGTAATTTCTATGAAGTACAGTATACCAGAGAGGTCTTTGAGCCCTCTGTTGATCCTGCTCTTCATTATAGGCAGGCTGCTGATAGAGCCAATGATGTAACTGATAATGTAGAGGCAGATGTAGGTGCTGCTGCAAATGTTGCTCATGGTACAGGTGTTGGGGATTCTGCTGTGAACAACACGGGCTCTGCAGGAGGTCAAGGCTGCACAGGAAGGGCCCTTGGTAATACTCTGAATGTGAATCCTTTTGGGGGACCTGGTGGAGAAGCAGATAAAGGGAAATCAATTGCCTCTTCAGTTTTTGAGGCTGGACAGTCTTCAAATTCTAGCAGCCAGTCCTTTGGTACTAGACTCAACCAAGTTTTTTATGGTAACATATCAAGGAATGTACACACCTCTGGGCCAGGAGGTAGCTTTAGACAGAACACTTGTGTTCTTAATGAAGTGCAACAACAGGTAGTACAGGCTCTTGCTCAGGAAGTATTGCCAATAGCTGAAGGAGGAGGAGATATCGCTGAAGGAGAAGTTAACATGGAAGCAAATCTACCAGCTGATGAGGAACAAGACCTACATGTTGATGGACCAGAATTCAAAGCATTCTTGCAGCAGCTAATGACATCAAAAAGTGATAAAACTGGTAATCACAAGAGAAAATACCAGCATTTACTTGATCCTATTAATGAACAGGTGGAAGAGGCACAGGTTGATTCTGAAGCTGAGGAAGGGAGTGAAAATAGCCAAGGATCTTCTAAATCGTTCACTGAATCTGACTCTACCTCTGATGTACCTTTCCTACCTAGAGGAACTGTTGTCTTCGCACTCCCTGCTCCTGGAGCTACATCTGGACGAGCTGAAGTAATCACATTGGATGGATCTCAACCTGAAGTGAACTCTACTCAGGAGATGGAGATGGGGGAAGATGATGAACAGGGGAAGATTGGTGCAGAGGTGGATGTGCAGGAGGAAAATGCCCAGCCAGTCAGGCAGAGCTCGAGAATCAGAGGAAGGCACAATGCTCAGGTGAGAGTAGAAGATGTGGCTAGGGCCCAGACTGCTACCCGAAACCTTCAAGGTACTAATCTGAATAATTCAAATTCTTTTGCTGTTTTGGATGATGATGATATTATGTCTAGAGCTTTAGAATTTGGTGTAGATCCCAATTCCTTTAATCTTGAAAAAATTGATAAGTTGAAATATCTTGAGATTGCCAGACATAATCTAGTACACAAACAGGTGGTGATGACTGTAGAAGAACAGAGTGATACTAATAAGGTGTTACTGTTAGGATGGAAGGAGGTTGATATAGATGAGGATGGATTTACTCCTGTTTTGACTAGGAGTGCTAAAAGGAAGTTGAAAATTGCATAAAAAAGGTTGATGAGAGGGACACAATCAATATCAAGTGTGCCCTCAGGGAAAGTAAGCATCAATCACCCTTTGAGTGATGTTCTTACTGGTCCCAGGGTTAGAAAACAAAATCCAAAGTATTTATGATAGGAGCAACTTGGAATTGCAGAAGTATTGGTAAAAACGGTATGAGTGATTTCTTGCAAGATTTTCTCAGACAGAATGCTGTAGATTTTGTTGGCTTACAGGAGACTATGAAAAAGGATTATTCCTCAGCCTTCTTCAGGAAGATTGACCCTTTGTGTCAATTTTCCTGGAGCTGGCTTCCTTCTGTTGGTAAAGCAGGAGGGATCTTGGGGGGTGTAAGGAAGGAAAGATTTGATATAAAGGAAATCTCCATGGGTAAATTTCATGTGAGAATTGTGGTGAAGGATATCAAAATGCAGATTGACTGGTGCTGGGTTACAGTTTATGGTGCTGCACATGAAAATGATAAGAGTGAGTTCCTCTCTGAACTGGCTAATATTTTCTCTGATCAGAGTTTACCTTTGCTGGTGGGTGGTGATTTTAACCTGCTGAGATTTGCTGCTGATAAAAATAAACCAATCAGATCTATGAGATGGGTTGACTTGTTTAATCAACTGGTCCATTCCCATGAGATGAGGGAGATTGAGATGTCTGGAGGACAATACACTTGGTCCAATAACCAAAATGTGCCTACCCTGGAAAAACTTGATAGATTTCTGATGAGTAAAAGCTGGGAAGTGTTGTTTCCCTTGGCCATTGTACATAAAATTACTAGGGAGATGTCTGATCACAATCCCCTGATTCTAGATACTATGGATGGAACTTTGAAGGGGAGAAGAGATTTCAGATTTGAGAAGAAATGAGTTAAGGAAGTGGATTTTTTGGCTACAGTGGAGAAAGCTTGGAGAAAACATGTCAAGGCAAAAACTTCTCTTGAGAAAATACAGCTAAAGCTCAAGAATACAAAAAATGCCTTGAAGGGATGGGGAGCCAATATCAGAGGAGAGAACAAGAAAAATAAGAAAACTTTATCTGCTGAGTTGGCTGAGTTAGAAATATTGGAGGAAAGTGGCCCACTCTCCTGTGAGCAATTAATCAGAAAAGGTCAAGTGCAGAGAGCTTTGATGAAGATCTTTGAAGATGAGGAAGCCTACTGGCAGCAAAGATCCAGTGAAAATGGCTTTTGCAAGGGGATAAAAACACTGAATTCTTTCATAGAGTTGCCAATGGCAGAAGAAGGAAAAAAATGATCTTCTCCTTGAATGATGGTCAAGATGTCATTCAGGGGACTCAAGACTTATTGACTCATGCAACAAGCTTCTACAGAGACCTTTTTGGGCCTGGTACTGCTGATGGGTTTAATCTTAGACCTGATGTATGGTCATTAGAAGAGAGACTGTCAGATGAGGGCAGGATCCTTCTGGAAGCTCCTTTTACCTTGGAAGAAATTCAAACAACTGTAAACTCGATGGAAAAAAATAAAGCAGCAGGGCCTGATGGATTTCCTGTTGAATTCTATCAGACATGCTAGCAAGTGATTAAGAATGATATGTTGGATCTTTTTAATGATTTCTTCTGTCAGAAAATTTGCCTTGCAAGAATTAACTATGGGATCATTACCTTGATCCCTAAAAGTGATGATGCTGACAGTATCAAGAAGTACAGACCCATCTGTTTGCTCCAGGTGATCTTCAAAATTATCACAAAAGTGCTTACAAATAGAATGGAGCCTTTTATGCAGAAACTGATCAATAAATGCCAGACTGCCTTTATCAAAAACAGAAACATTACTGATGGTGTGGAGCTGCTACAGGAGGTTATTAAAGAAGCTAGATTTAGAAAGAAGCAGGGGATAATCCTGAAGATCGATTTCGAAAAAGCCTATGATAAGGTGAACTGGAACTTTCTGTTGGAAACTTGTAAGCAGAAAGGTTTGAGTGAGAGATGGATGGGATGGCTCAATAATGTCATTACTCAAGGGATCCTGAGTGTTAAGGTGAATGACTCTCTGGGGCCTTATTTTGGCAGTTTTAAAGGTGTCAGGCAAGGGGACCCATTTTCTCCCTTCTTGTTTAATGTTGCTGCTGAAAACTTAGCAAAAATGGTTCACAGGGCACAAGATGCCAACCTGATAACTGGGCTTGCTGACCATTTGTTGGATAGGGGGATTGCTATTTTGCAATATGCTGATGATACTATCTTCATGATACAAGATGATTTAAAAGGGGCTAGAAATCTAAAACTCTTACTTTACATCTTTGAAAGCATGTCAGGCCTGAAAATAAATTTTGAGAAAAGTGAAGTGTTGATGGTTCTAGAGGATGAGGATAAACAGCAACAGTATGCAGAAATGTTCAATTGTCAGATGGGAGCCTGGCCTATTCATTATCTGGGAGTCCCTGTCAATACTAGAAGGAATTCAGTAAATGAGATGAAGTTTCTAGGTAGAAAATTAAAGAAAATGATGGATGGATGGATGGGGGGGCCCTGTCTATTGGGGCAGGGTCATCAGAACTGATGTGTGCCTATCCTCAGTTGCAACTTATCACATGTCCATGTTCTTGTTGCATAAAACTACTTTGGAGGAAATTGACAAACCCAGGAGAGCTTTCCTTTGGCAAAGTTCATCCAGTAAGAGGAGATACCATCTAGTGAAGTGGAAGTTAGTTTGTAGACCTAAAACTAAAGGGGGTCTTGGGTTGAAAGATCTATCCAAGTTTAATATTGCTCTTATGTGCAAATGGTGGTGGAAGTTAGAAGCATGGGATGGTCCTTGGCAAAACTTTATGAGAGCTAAGTATCTTGGGGAAGGAGGCATTTACAATATCAAGCATAGAGCTATGGACTCGGTCTTTTGGTCAGATCTGCTTCACATCAGGAGCTTGTATCTACTGGGTAGAAGAATGTTGATTGGCAATGGTAAGAGGACAGATTTTTGGGGGGATGCCTGGTGTGGCTCTACACCTCTGAAAGAGAGTTTTCCAACCTTGTTTGAGATCTGTCAGGACCAGTCTGTCACGGTTGCTCAGATGGCGACTAAGAGATGGGTGTTTAGCTTTAGAAGATGGTTGACAGGAGATCTACAAGAACATCTAAGGATGTTACAGAATAAGCTGGCTGGAGTTGCACTAAACGATTCAAATGATGTGCCCAGATGGAAGTGGTCCAAAAATGGAATTTTCTCAGTCAAATCCATGTATACTCATCTTGCCAGCAATGGGGTTGACAGATCGTTCAGGCACCTTTGGAAGGCAAAAATTCCTTATAAAATCAAGATCTGGTTTTGGCTTATTTGGCACAACGCAATTTCGACTAAAGATAATATGAAGAAGAAAAAGTGGCAGGGAAGCACCATTTGTCAGTTCTGTGGAGAGGAAGAGACTATCCTTCACTTATTCTTCACTTGCGATGCGGCAAAATATGTGTGGTCAGTAATTGGGACAGCTTTGGGCGCTGGAGATCGGCCTGGTTCTTTCCACCAATTTTTTTGGTGGATTCCTCAACACCTTACAGCGAGCAGGAATGTTCAAATTACTGGTGTTGCAGCTGTGTGCTGGGCTATCTGGAAGCTCAGAAATCGAGCTTGTTTTGATAGGAAGCTTATTAAAGCCCCTTTTGAATTAATTAGCTACGCTTGTGTTTTTTTGACATATTGGGCAGGTCTGCATCCCCCCCAGGAACAGGATGACATTAGGAGTGGGGCTGATATTCTCCTCCGTACTGCGCGTGCCATGGATCCTTCTCCAAGTCCTCGTGCTGCTGGGATGTTGCTACAGCTCGAAGACTCGCAGGATACTGACATGGATGTTGATGACCAAGAGGACGTTGTCTAGTTCTTGTTTCATCTTTCGGTTCCCCCCCTCATTTTATGTTTTAGACTGTCTGCTGGTAGTTGTAGTTGTCGACACCGCCGTTTGTCTAGTTCTCGAGGTGGCTGGTGCTCCTGGTTTTAGCCCCAGCCCTGTGGTTGCCTCTGGTGGTTGGCATGTTGCTTTGGTTGATACTTTTGGAGTCCTGGACTTCTAAGCTTTTGTAAACATAACTCTTGGATGCTGGCGGTTGCGGTGGGCTCCGCTTTTTTCAATAAAAGTGGAGCACGGGCCCTCTTCTGAGGGGTTTCGTTTTGAAAAAAAAGTTAAGGAAGCTAAGGAGCAAGGACACGCTAGCTACTCGTGGAAACCCCTAACCCACCTCTGAAAGCTCCGTCGTCCCTGAATGTACACTTGTTTTGCCATCATGGAAATCGTCCTCTCGTAGGCAAGGTGATGATGAAAGGGTCGATCCATCTGCAACAGGAAATGGATTGGTAAGCACAGGCAAAATCGGTGTTGTTGTTCCTCTGTAGCTCCTTCACCCCCTAAACTTCAGATAAATCACGCATCTTTCTTAAAAAGGAGCTACAAGATTTGGGGCTAAAAAGGATGCGGCTTGCCGCAGATGAGCGTCAGCTTACCGCGGATCTTGTGGCGAACCCGCCGCTCCCGCTCCCGCTCTCGATCCAGCTGCCCCATGGCACGCGCGACTTAGAGCAAGTTCAATAATAGAGCCAGCAGCCGCCTATAAGGACTTGCCATGTCATCTATAGTCAATCATATAGCCAACATGTACAATAGTGAGCTATAAAAATGTGTTACTTTATTGATACATGGTCCACCTCCCACTCTCACAACATGCCTAGGAGCACGTGCTGCAGCTAGCTCTTGCATGAGAGCCCACTCCTCCTCTCTCTCCTCTTCTCTCTCTTCCATGTCATCACATAAATATTATTCTAATCCTTATAGCCCGCTTACATAAGCTTATTGTACTTGCTCTTAATATGAGAAATCAAGGGCGCAGGGTCCCCATCGATCTGTCTGTGTGCCCAGCAAGTAGCAACAAGGCGAACGCTACCGGGAGGAGATCCCACCCGAAATCGGAATCCGTATCTGAGTTGGACAAGGCGGTGTGCGTGATGTAAATAAATCCAATCGCCGGGCGGCGGCGCTGCCCGGAGAGTAGGAAATCGATCGATCCATCCGGAGAGGAAAGGAGAGAACGTGACCTGCTCTGGCGATGCTGCTTCGCCTCTCCTCCTACTGAAGGACCGTCCTGGCTCGGAGAAAATTGGTGCTCCGGCGGAGAAGATGGCCAGCGGCACACGTGGCACTCGCTGCAGTACAGACACGGTGTACGTTGCGGAGTGCCATCAAGGGTTAAGCTATCTGCCTTGTGCATCATGCAAAAGACTCCATGGCTGCCAATAGCTGGTCTTTCATTCAGCACCAGTTCCTTCCTCCGCGGCTGTTTTTGCTACTCGGAAGCTTAGCAAAATTCTCTTGATCCATGAAAATTTTGAATGCACGGTCGGGGGATGGGGAGAACTCAAGAAAGTCCTTCCTGTCAGCCGGGGAACCAGAAAATACATATAGGGGGGCCCGAGTTAAGGATTCAACACAACTCTTAACATGGAAAACAATACATAATATATAATTTTTTTTACCGTGATTATACCAAATTATGTACCATTATACCCCATTAAATGTTTCACGCGACTAATTCTCGATCTCCGATTTTAATGTAAGGTGAACGCACGCAAACATTTTTACACCCCGTTGCCACGAGCTATAGCCGGGACGTGAGGCTGCTTGTGGTAACAGTCGTACCTGAAGAAGAAAAGAATCACAGAGTAAGGCCGTCCGTAGTGGGACGTATCTTATCACCGTGTCTTGTTGCATGCTGAGATTTTACATACAACCTCTACAATGCGTCATGTACTAGGTGCTGTATCTTGTAGCATATAGATTTGATTAGATCTTGATTAAGAATGGTGTGTCAACAACTCAACATTGTGACCCATTTGTGGCCACTAAAATCTGGCAAGTCTAGACGTTCCTAGGCATAGTGGACCAAAACAATTAATGACATGTATTGGGACAAGGGCTAAGAGCCGTTTCCATTTTAACATATGGCAACCCTCTCTTTCCTCCAAAATTACTAGGCCACGTAAGCGTTTTGCCTATGATTTCGTGACTACATACTAGCGTTACGGATGGCCTAAGACGACGAGAGCAGGAGTCGAGACCGGTTTTGTTCTGTTATACTCCCTCCTTCTCAAATTACATTGCGTAGTATTTTTCATCAAAGTCAAACTTTGCCAACTTTGACTAAGCATATAGAAAAAAGTAATAACATCGAAATTATCAAATCAGTATTATTAGAATCGCCATGAAATATATTTTCTTACAATATGCATTTTATAGTGTAGACATTGATGTATTTTTCAAAATACTTGGTCAAATTTTATTAAATTTGACTTTGATAGAAGATAATAGGCAATGTAATTTGAGAAGGAGGGAGTATGTCTCTTCCATTGACCTCATGTCTCTTTATGCTTTCATCTCCAAAGGTTTGGACATGTTGGGTTGGACCCGCGTCGGTAGCCCATCACACCAGTGCGGCTAAGGACATCTTCTACGGGGCTGATTACTTCGCCCGGACCGGCCCGATTTGAGCAGCCCGGCCAAAAATCAGGCCCCTACGGCGCTTCTTAAACGGACCGCGTGTAACACCTGGGGTGTTACCCCTTGGTAGATTGGTTGATTCTTTTTGCATTGCAATCACATGCATCACATAAGCATTGCATCATGTTTTCCCAAACCACTCAAAAATCCAAAACAATTTAAATTGTTTTAAAACCCTAATGGTAAATGCAAACAACACATTCAAATCAAATCAACTCCTGCTTGGCAATATTTCAAATGGGAGTTTTAAAATTAAAATCTTGCAAATCAATTAAACCTAATAATGTTTTCATAATTGCTTGAACCTATTTAATATAATTTGTTATTTCCCAAAAATTCCCAAATCAAACCTTGTTTGGATTTCAACTAACCAATTTAAAAAGAAATCAAACTAATAGTTGAAGTCCAACTAACCATTTAAAAACCAAACTAATTTTACAAATTTTGAAAAACATTACCAACCTTGCTTTTGCTCATTGTTTGCAAATCAATAAAATTTAATTATAAAATAAAAACCACCCCAAAACCCCTATCCTTTCTCTCTCTTTTATTCTTTACAACAAAATTTCAACTAATAGAAAAAAATAAAATGAAAGCTTAGAGGAGGAGGCAGCCCATCTTCTTTCTCTTCACCACCCAGCCCACCTCTTCTCCTCTTTCTCCCTAAAGCCCAAACCCCTTCTTTTCTTTCCCCCCAAGCCTTTCCTTTTCCTCTCTTGCTGGCCCACCAAATCTTTCTGTCGTCTTCCTCTGTTGTACGAACCACCACCGAACCCTCCGATCAAGCTCTTCCCCCCTGGATGCCATGCCGTACTGGCATCCCCCTCCTTAAGTACCTACCTAGCCTAACCCTAGCCTACTCCTTCCTCCTCCTGCGCCGCCAACCCCATCTTCCCCTTCGTCTAGCTGCCGATCTCCTGCTGCTACTGAACTCTGCACTTCCCCCCATCAGAGAACCACCGAACCACCACCGACAGACTACGGCCATCACACCCTCGCCATGATCCTCCTCGGGCCAAGCCAGCCACGGGAATGGAGCCCCCGTGGCCTGGCCTTCATCTTCGCTGAAGACGCGGAGGCGGGAGAAGGCCCGAGTCGAAGCCGTCGTCGCCGTTTTCCCTCCGCCGGCGACACCGCCACCAACGCCACCATCCTCGCAACCCTACTGCTTTCTGCGTCGAGCAGACCACGGTGAGGTCCCTCTCGCCCTAGGGCCATCCCTTCCCTCCCACTTGCTCTGTGCCAGCCATCGAGCGGCCGCACCGTGGTCTCCGGCGAGCGGCAGCGAGACGACGATTGCCATGTTTCTGAACCTGACGAAGTGTCGCGCCCTGTGTTCGAATTCAGTACAACACCGAACCACATCTTATCCTTAGTCAGCCTCACGTTCCAACCAAAGCGAGCGAGTAGCGCAGCGGCAGTGAGCGCCGCGCGGGAGCAGTCGATTGCGCGTTCGATTCCCCACGGGCGCGGCCCTTTTCCCTTCCTTTTTACCAGCGCGTGCACGGGCGGGTCCCTCTGGTCAGCGACCGCGGTGCCTGCGTGGCTCCACCCGCGCCCCGTGGCGCCTGCGTGGCTGCCACCTGGGCCTGGGCCCGCACGGCAGCGGCTAAGGCTAGGGGGGCACTGGGTGCACAACGCCCCAGGGGCCTCTCTGTGATTCTAAATTTTTCCTGTAGGCCCCTGCTTTTACAGATTAGCCCCCAAACTTAAAATAAACCTAACTTTTGTTTTCCAAACTCAAATAATAAAAGTAAAATATGTTTTCTGGCCCAAATTTAATACTCTATCTAACTACATCATTTGTTTTCTGTTTTGGATTTTCAAAATGCAATTTAAATTTGAATTCAAATAATTCAATTGTAATTTGCAACAATTCATAAATAATTCATACTATTTCCAAATAAGACAAATAAAATATGTTTTCCATACCATTTTGAATAACCTTTTCAAATATAAATTTTGTTTCATGGTTTGAATAATTTAAATTGCCTAAATAATTTAATACTTGTTTAATTCATTTAAATTTGATAAAATCATAACTTGCTCAATATAAAATATTTTTGAACATGCAAAATATGTTTTCAAACCATCAAAGTGTGAACTTTTCAAATGTGAGTTTGAATTTATGTTTTGAATAAATAAAACTTCAATTAAATTCAAACTTGTTTTAAATTCATTTAAAACTTGTTTAATATTGTTTAATTCATAATTAAATTATCCTATTTCCAATTTCAATTTTTGAAACATGTAATCCAACTAAAATTTGATGTTCTTTTCAAATATAAACTTTGCTATCTGTTTTGAACAATTAAACTTGATGAAAACAACAATTGCTTGTGAGACATGTTTAAGTAACCAAAATTTCCAATCTTAACCAATAATTTCCAAACTTGTTAAACCTTATTTCAATTGGTTCTATT
Source organism: Alopecurus myosuroides (assembly GCA_028641055.1). Taxonomy (NCBI): domain Eukaryota; kingdom Viridiplantae; phylum Streptophyta; class Magnoliopsida; order Poales; family Poaceae; genus Alopecurus; species Alopecurus myosuroides. The sequence continues at coordinate 278,086,575 of CM054063.1, forward strand.
GTTGTTATTTTGCTGTTTTCCTCATCCATGCATCATGCTAAACCACTAGCACCTGTTGATTAGTTGGAAAACAAATAATTTAACCATAAATCATGGGCTTTTCATATGCAACTCAAATTGCATATGGGTCCATTTAAATTTGTTTATCTTGTCAACTAGTTTACCTTGATGCATCTTTAAACTTGTCATGCATCCATATCTTGATCATGCTGGATCTTTTGCCGTAGTAGTAATTGTTGCATCCCGTTGTTTGTTCGAGGTTCGTTGCTTCTTCCCGGATAGGACGTTGAGATGATGTGAGCAACGACAAGTTCTGCTACCTTGCGGGATCTCAGGCAAGTATACCCACTTGCTGCCATATGGCTGCCTTTCATCACTTGTTACCGATTCTTTCCGTTGTTCTTTTCTGCTAGCCTTAGTAGTAGTTGTTTCTGTTACGAACCTATCACATGAATCCTTTAAACCTGATATTGCCTCACCTCCACACCTATAACCATTGCTTGTGCCCGTGTCTTACTAGCATGCTTAGGTTGTTTTGCTCGAGTCTGTTACCCGTTACTTTCCGTTACTAGATTACCTTTGTGTTCTGGGGGCTCGATGTTAATCAATCAACCTGTTATTAATAATATGCTGATAAGGCACCGGCAGGAGGCCCTTTGTGGTTTTGAGGCCTGCTAGTGTCGACCCTAATAGGAAAAGGGTCTTGTCTACTGATCCATGATGAGCGTGCTCACCGCATCCGGGTGGTAGTATGGGACCCCCCTCGACTTAGACCTGATCTGCAGCTTGTCCGAAGAGCCACACTTAGTTCGGGTGTTCCATTTGCTCCTTGCATAATGGGTGGCCTGTATGATGATGATGATGCATATAGGGCGAGGCCTGTAGTGCCGGGGTGTTGTGTCCTGCGGGAGTTTTGCACACCTGCGCTGAGTATTCGGCTGCGTGGCTGGGACCTTATAGCTCCGTGGCTCCTAGGATGGGTTGTAGAGATGGTTTGGGTCGTGTCAAGCCAACCTGAGTTTTAGTTGGTGGCTTGAGTGTGTACGGGTACTGGAGCACACCCCTGCAGGGATAAATCTTCTCGAGAAGCCGTGTTGTCCGCGGTTATGTGACGACTTGGTGAAAGTACTGGCTAACAAGTACTCAGAACAACTTACACCTAACTAATGATAACTTGACTAGTAATAGTCCTATTGACACAACAACCTGATCCATTATTCATTAATCCAACTGTGTGAGTTATCCTCGGATTGCTTCTTTGGATAAGGGGCGAGATCCAGGATGGGTTTGTTTGGATTTACTTTCAGTTGGTTACTATCCCCGATCTTATCTTCTTTCTGTTAGCCGGAAGTTGTAGCATCTCTCTGTAGTTGGTTAGTGCAGCCCGCTGTCGCTTATCTGCAATAACCCCCTTCCTTTCCGTTGATCCGAAAGTATTTGTATCTTGTGATGACTGGCTACGCCGGTATCTTGTGAGTATGGGTTCTATCCCCCTTGCCAGTACTTAACCGTACTGACCCACGAATCTCTTTCGTGGCTGCAAATTCCAACTTGCAGTCAACAGGTTTGAAGTCTGACGACGTTAGCTTGGGAATCCCTCCGGCTTGGCCTGGGCAGGGATTGGACGCTCTCGGTTATCTTCAGGACTCTTAGTCCAATTTGGATCTTGTCCGTAGACGGACGATGTTCTGTTTCTTCCGCTGTTATTTGTATCTTTGTAATGTATCAGTTGTAACCCTGGCTCGTTTGAGTCATCTTGTACCTATCTGTTTCTGTTGTAATTGTGGAATATTCGTGAACTATTGTAATGTTATCACAAGTGGTAACCTGGAATCGGTTATTATGTGGATTTTGGCGGGAATGCTGAAATCTGCATAGTGCCCGATCTCGGGGCGTCACAAATGGTATCAGAGCCTTGGTTTCCGATTCCCGATATTGTTTCGATACGAATGGTTATCGAAGCAACGGGTCCGCAAAGCCTGTAGGATAACCTAGCTAACGGTCGTTGTTTCTAGAATGTCAAAAACTATTTCTGCTAAACTATTTTGGAAACATCTCACTAGGATTCTTGTTTTCTCCTTATCCCTATTCTATTTCCCCTCCCATCTTATTTGTTTTGGAGTCTCCCCCTTGTCCATCTTTCAAAGTGTTAGGATCCTACGTGGGTGGACGTTTTCTGAGCCTTTAACCTAATAGGTTCGATCATCGGAAGATTCCTGGTGGAAGAATATCGTCATCACTCCCAGCAAGAATCCCTTGTTAGTGGTGTCGAGAAGCCCTTGTTAGTGGTGTCGAGGAGATCAAACTGGAAGCACGAAGAATCGATAGTCGAACCTCTTTCCCCTCCCGGGTTAGCAGGTGGATTGCGAGGGCGCAATCCCTTGTTAGTGGTGTCGTCTGTAACACCTGGGGTGTTACCCCTTGGTAGATTGGTTGTTTCTTTTTGCATTGCAATCACATGCATCACATAAGCATTGCATCATGTTTTCCCAAACCACTCAAAAATCCAAAAAAATTTAAATTGTTTTAAAACCCTAATGGTAAATGCAAACAACACATTCAAATCAAATCAACTCCTACTTGGCAATATTTCAAATGGGAGTTTTAAAATTAAAATCTTGCAAATCAATTAAAGCTAATAATGTTTTCATAATTGCTTGAACCTATTTAATATAATTTGTTATTTCCCGAAAATTCCCAAATCAAACCTTGTTTGGATTTCAACTAACCAATTTAAAAAGAAATCAAACTAATAGTTGAAGTCCAACTAACCATTTAAAAACCAAACTAATTTTACAAATTTTGAAAAACATTACCAACCTTGCTTTTGCTCATTGTTTGCAAATCAATAAAATTTAATTATAAAATAAAAACCACCCCAAAACCCCTATCCTTTCTCTCTCTTTTATTCTTTACAACAAAATTTCAACTAATAGAAAAAAATAAAATGAAAGCTTAGAGGAGGAGGCAGCCCATCTTCTTTCTCTTCACCACCCAGCCCACCTCTTCTCCTCTTTCTCCCTAAAGCCCAAACCCCCTCTTTTCTTTCCCCCCAAGCCTTTCCTTTTCCTCTCTTGCTGGCCCACCAAATCTTTCTGTCGTCTTCCTCTGTTGTACGAACCACCACCGAACCCTCCGATCAAGCTCTTCCCCCCTGGATGCCATGCCGTACTGGCATCCCCCTCCTTAAGTACCTACCTAGCCTAACCCTAGCCTACTCCTTCCTCCTCCTGCGCCGCCAACCCCATCTTCCCCTTCGTCTAGCTGCCGATCTCCTGCTGCTACTGAACTCTGCACTTCCCCCCGTCAGAGAACCACCGAACCACCACCGACAGACTACGACCATCACACCCTCGCCATGATCCTCCTCGGGCCAAGCCAGCCACGGGAATGGAGCCCCCGTGGCCTGGCCTTCATCTTCGCTGAAGACGCGGAGGCGGGAGAAGGCCCGAGTCGAAGCCGCCGTCGCCGTTTTCCCTCCGCCGGCGACACCGCCACCAACGCCACCATCCTCGCAACCCTACTGCTTTCTGCGTCGAGCAGACCACGGTGAGGTCCCTCTCGCCCTAGGGCCATCCCTTCCCTCCCACTTGCTCTGTGCCAGCCATCGAGCGGCCGCACCGTGGTCTCCGGCGAGCGGCAGCGAGACGCCGATTGCCATGTTTCTGAACCTGACGAAGTGTCGCGCCCTGTGTTCGAATTCAGTACAACACCGAACCACATCTTATCCTTAGTCAGCCTCACGTTCCAACCAAAGCGAGCGAGTAGCGCAGCGGCAGTGAGCGCCGCGCGGGAGCAGTCGATTGCGCGTTCGATTCCCCACGGGCGCGGCCCTTTTCCCTTCCTTTTTACCAGCGCGTGCACGGGCGGGTCCCTCTGGTCAGCGACCGCGGTGCCTGCGTGGCTCCACCCGCGCCCCGTGGCGCCTGCGTGGCTGCCACCTGGGCCTGGGCCCGCACGGCAGCGGCTAAGGCTAGGGGGGCACTGGGTGCACAACGCCCCAGGGGCCTCTCTGTGATTCTAAATTTTTCCTGTAGGCCCCTGCTTTTACAGATTAGCCCCCAAACTTAAAATAAACCTAACTTTTGTTTTCCAAACTCAAATAATAAAAGTAAAATATGTTTTCTGGCCCAAATTTAATACTCTATCTAACTACATCATTTGTTTTCTGTTTTGGATTTTCAAAATGCAATTTAAATTTGAATTCAAATAATTCAATTGTAATTTGCAACAATTCATAAATAATTCATACTATTTCCAAATAAGACAAATAAAATATGTTTTCCATACCATTTTGAATAACCTTTTCAAATATAAATTTTGTTTCATGGTTTGAATAATTTAAATTGCCTAAATAATTTAATACTTGTTTAATTCATTTAAATTTGATAAAATCATAACTTGCTCAATATAAAATATTTTTGAACATGCAAAATATGTTTTCAAACCATCAAAGTGTGAACTTTTCAAATGTGAGTTTGAATTTATGTTTTGAATAAATAAAACTTCAATTAAATTCAAACTTGTTTTAAATTCATTTAAAACTTGTTTAATATTGTTTAATTCATAATTAAATTATCCTATTTCCAATTTCAATTTTTGAAACATGTAATCCAACTAAAATTTGATGTTCTTTTCAAATATAAACTTTGCTATCTGTTTTGAACAATTAAACTTGATGAAAACAACAATTGCTTGTGAGACATGTTTAAGTAACCAAAATTTCCAATCTTAACCAATAATTTCCAAACTTGTTAAACCTTATTTCAATTGGTTCTATTGTTGTTATTTTGCTGTTTTCCTCATCCATGCATCATGCTAAACCACTAGCACCTGTTGATTAGTTGGAAAACAAATAATTTAACCATAAATCATGGGCTTTTCATATGCAACTCAAATTGCATATGGGTCCATTTAAATTTGTTTATCTTGTCAACTAGTTTACCTTGATGCATCTTTAAACTTGTCATGCATCCATATCTTGATCATGCTGGATCTTTTGCCGTAGTAGTAATTGTTGCATCCCGTTGTTTGTTCGAGGTTCGTTGCTTCTTCCCGGATAGGACGTTGAGATGATGTGAGCAACGACAAGTTCTGCTACCTTGCGGGATCTCAGGCAAGTATACTCACTTGCTGCCATATGGCTGCCTTTCATCACTTGTTACCGATTCTTTCCGTTGTTCTTTTCTGCTAGCCTTAGTAGTAGTTGTTTCTGTTACGAACCTATCACATGAATCCTTTAAACCTGATATTGCCTCACCTCCACACCTATAACCATTGCTTGTGCCCGTGTCTTACTAGCATGCTTAGGTTGTTTTGCTCGAGTCTGTTACCCGTTACTTTCCGTTACTAGATTACCTTTGTGTTCTGGGGGCTCGATGTTAATCAATCAACCTGTTATTAATAATATGCTGATAAGGCACCGGCAGGAGGCCCTTTGTGGTTTTGAGGCCTGCTAGTGTCGACCCTAATAGGAAAAGGGTCTTGTCTACTGATCCATGATGAGCGTGCTCACCGCATCCGGGTGGTAGTATGGGACCCCCCTCGACTTAGACCTGATCTGCAGCTTGTCCGAAGAGCCACACTTAGTTCGGGTGTTCCATTTGCTCCTTGCATAATGGGTGGCCTGTATGATGATGATGATGCATATAGGGCGAGGCCTGTAGTGCCGGGGTGTTGTGTCCTGCGGGAGTTTTGCACACCTGCGCTGAGTATTCGGCTGCGTGGCTGGGACCTTATAGCTCCGTGGCTCCTAGGATGGGTTGTAGAGATGGTTTGGGTCATGTCAAGCCAACCTGAGTTTTAGTTGGTGGCTTGAGTGTGTACGGGTACTGGAGCACACCCCTGCAGGGATAAATCTTCTCGAGAAGCCGTGTTGTCCGCGGTTATGTGACGACTTGGTGAAAGTACTGGCTAACAAGTACTCAGAACAACTTACACCTAACTAATGATAACTTGACTAGTAATAGTCCTATTGACACAACAACCTGATCCATTATTCATTAATCCAACTGTGTGAGTTATCCTCGGATTGCTTCTTTGGATAAGGGGCGAGATCCAGGATGGGTTTGTTTGGATTTACTTTCAGTTGGTTACTATCCCCGATCTTATCTTCTTTCTGTTAGCCGGAAGTTGTAGTATCTCTCTGTAGTTGGTTAGTGCAGCCCGCTGTCGCTTATCTGCAATAACCCCCTTCCTTTCCGTTGATCCGAAAGTATTTGTATCTTGTGATGACTGGCTACGCCGGTATCTTGTGAGTATGGGTTCTATCCCCCTTGCCAGTACTTAACCGTACTGACCCACGAATCTCTTTCGTGGCTGCAAATTCCAACTTGCAGTCAACAGGTTTGAAGTCTGACGACGTTAGCTTGGGAATCCCTCCGGCTTGGCCTGGGCAGGGATTGGACGCTCTCGGTTATCTTCAGGACTCTTAGTCCAATTTGGATCTTGTCCGTAGACGGACGATGTTCTGTTTCTTCCGCTGTTATTTGTATCTTTGTAATGTATCAGTTGTAACCCTGGCTCGTTTGAGTCATCTTGTACCTATCTGTTTCTGTTGTAATTGTGGAATATTCGTGAACTATTGTAATGTTATCACAAGTGGTAACCTGGAATCGGTTATTATGTGGATTTTGGCGGGAATGCTGAAATCTGCATAGTGCCCGATCTCGGGGCGTCACACCGCGGTCCGTTTTTTTGTCCGAGCCCGCTCATATCCGGTCCAAATTTGATCCAGATTTGAGCACCATCCGGATACGTCGGGACAACGCTTGTGTTCTGATCTCTCCTCTCTTGGACGCGTCTGGCCCGCCCACCAGCATACCCCTCCCCCGTGTTTCCCCCATCCTAGTCCCACCTCCACGCCGGCGCCGGCCGATTTGGCCACCCTCGGCCGCCGGTGGCTCATCCCACCAGCTCAAAATACAGCCCACTCTGCCCCGGCCGTCAGCCACCCCTAGTCCTGCACACGCTTGGCCGCCCTCGCCGCTGGACGGACTGAGCCCCCGAGTGCACCCGACCGGCCGCACACAAGGTGTTCGTCCATTTGCCTGGACCGAGGACAGCACCGTTCCAGCCGAAAAATGGCCGATAATGGGGACGAGTTCTTCTTCAACAATGTCCTCATGTACTCGTCCTCCTCCAACGACGACTCCGAGGACGAGAGAGACATCCTCGTCGCCACCCTTGTGGTCAATGACCATATTGTGAGGATGCGGCCAGTTTTCAGAGGGTCCGTCTCCGGGCATGCCTGCCTTGGACAGGGACAGAGAAACTGGCCATATCCAGTTGTACAATGACTACTTCCATCTCACCAATCCAGTCTACAGTGCCAAGTTATTTCGGCGTTGTTTTCGGATGAGAAGAGACATGTTCAACCGCATTCGAGTTGGGGTCATGGACTACGATGATTTCTTCAGGTGCAAACCGGATGCATGTGGTAAGCTTGGCTTCTCCTCTTATCAAAAATGCACTGCAGCAATTAGGATGATTGCGTATGGAGTTGCTGGAGACTTGGTTGATGAGTACATGCGCATGAGTGAATCTGTATGCCTGTATTCAATGTACAAATTTTGTGAAGTTGTTGTTCAGGTCTTTGGCCCGGAGTATTTGAGGGAACCAACTGTTGAGGACACTCAACGAATGTTGTCGATCAACGAGTCTAGAGGTTTCCCTGGGATGCTTGGAAGCATAGACTGTATGCACTGGGAGTGGAAGAACTGCCCATTTGGTTGGCAGGGCAGTACAAGGGACATGTAGGGGAGTGCACGATCATTCTTTAATTTGTTGCATCACATGATCTCTGGATTTGACACTTTTTTTTAGCATGGCAGGTTCTCACAATGATATCAACGTGCTGCACCGATCTCTGGTGTTTGGTCGACTCGCGGCCGGCAACGCCCCCGAGGTGAGGTATCAGATCAATGACCACGAATACACCAAGGGATACTACCTAGCTGATAGTATGTATCCCCAGTGGGCTACTTTTGTGAAGACTATCTCCAATCATCAGGGAGAGATGAGAAAAAGGTTCGCGAAAGAGCATGAGAGTGCTCGGAAAGATGTGGAGCGTGACTTTGGTGCGCTTTAATCTCGATGAGCTATTGTTCGGCACCCTGCTAGGACATGGAAACCGGAGATTACGTGGACTGTGATGATAGCTTGTGTGATCATGCACAACATGATCATAGAAGATGAGCGCGGTGACAGTCTTTACGATAAAAACTGGGAGTTCTAGGGCCAGAATGTTGAGACTCAGCCTGGCGTGTCAATATTTTAGGAGTTTCTCCAGTTTCACATTGAGCTGCATGATCGTGACGTGCACACCGAACTTTAGGATGACCTTGTTCAACATGTGTGGAACTTCGTCGGAGGCCAGTGGTACTATGCATTTTGATTTTATTTATTTATGTTAATTCATCTGGTTGTGTTGTAAAACTATGAACGCGCCATATTTGCTGAACTCTCAAATTTGTCATACAATATCTCGATTTATTGTGAAGTTCAGTTGTTTAAAGAGATAACAATTGTGAGGAAGGAAAAAATGGGACAGTCCCCAAATAAGCAGCCCCGTAGGGTGCACTACCCATAAATGGGCGGACAGTGGCCCGGACGGCTGCTCATACGGACCAAAACGGGACAAATCCGGTCCGGATTTGAGCAGCCCCGTAGGAGATGTCCTAAAAGAATTTGTCGGGTGTTACATTACCGCCCAAACAAAACATTCCTTGTCCCCAAGCAATGGCTTGAACTCTGCTTCCAATTCTGCCTCCAGGGGGTTGACATGTTGTATAGCTGATAAAGACTACACAGAAACAATTTAGACTCACATAGCCAAAACTATGGAATGAACTAGTCTTAAACTCAAGGCACTGTGGTGTATATCACCTTTATCATATGACAGTTGCACACAGGGTTTTGGTTACCGGTCGGAAAATCCAATTACCGGTCGGTAACCAGATATCCCTGACCACGCCTGGAAATGGTCTTATCGGACAAAAGATCCCGATTTCATTTGAAAATTTTGAATTTTAACAAAAACTCTCGATAAATGGTCATATTAGGAACAAAAAAATTGAATTTTTGAATTTTTTTTTTTCAAATTTGTCCACTAGCCGGTTGGGATTTTTTTTTCTACCGGTAACCAAAACCTTGGTCGCACGTACCTACTCGACCACATAATGAAGCCAAACCGAGCGGTATGCAGCTTAGACTGTTGGTTGGAGTGCAGGGCATAGTCATGATCATTAACTAGAAGCATACCCCGCGCGTTGTTGTGGGGATCGCTTTAGAAACTACGGTATATTTTGAGCAGAAGTTTATAAGAGATATGATACATTATGTTTTTTAAGTAAATATGCAAAATTTAATTGATCATAGCATATATATTTGAAATTATAATAAGTATGAATAATTGGATGATTTAAGAAATGGATGATGTGTAGATTGCATGTAGTGATTAATAAATATTAATAGAGATGATATGGACAATTGATTGGCTAGAAGAATAGATGTTGTGGATAGCTTGCATGTTGAGATAGAAAAATCATAAATGCATGTCAGTGGGGTTTTTCTTTATAAGAAGTATAGATAGATATATATGCATCGTCCCTTGAATTCTCACATGCATGCAATTCTTCATGAAAAACCACAACGCTGCATACAAGTCTAGGCTATATATCGCTTCACAACACAAGTTGGCTTCTCATTTTTCTGACCGGCAACAAGAAAGGTTGCAGTATCGTGTCTGCCCCCAAATATGCATCCTCCAACCATCAGCACTGCACCATAAATTATGCTAGCAGTAGAGATGATATATTCTAGTGTCACATTGGATACTCATTGTTGGACCAGTAAAATTTTCTTGGCAACTCCCATCAATCTGAAGAATACCCCCTGATATAATGGTACATCAACCGATTTTCGCACCACAGACCACATGCATCCTATTATGTTGCTCATTGTTGCCAAGACATAAACCATTACTATGCCATGGAAGTATCTCGTTGAACACCAAGTGTTCACGGACTTCCCCAGACATCGAAGGACCGAAGGCACCTCTTTTCCATGAAGGAATATCAAGTAAGAAAAGACGACCTTGTATAGTTGCATTCCGAAGATTAAGCGCACTTTCTCTCCATGCCAGTATGCCATCCCACACTTGATCGACATCACTGACTTTACATTGAAACAACAGAAGTAGTTCCAATTGCTGAGTGTTCTCACTGGTTTTCCCATTCTTGTCGGAGAGCCTAGATTTTCCCGGTGCAAATCATGTTGATGCTAAAATTTCCTGGGGCTAAATCCATTCCATATCCATGACTGAATTTTGTCAGACATAGGGTCAACATCGTCTATTCCATATTTCTCTGGGCTGAACGCACTTCGCCTCCATTGTGTCACCTTGGCTTGTATTCTTGGCCTTCCATGGCTGAATGCACTTATAATCCAAGGCGATGGTGTTCCAAACACACGATGAATACTATTAGTTCAACCACGCTCGGGGCTAAATCCACTTTGCCCCCATGTTAGCATGTCACCAAACAACTTCTGCGTCTTGATATTGTCTGGCCATAGCCACTTTGCCCCGTGCTCATTGGAGGAATGGGCCACTACGCGCACAACTCTATCCATCGTCTTGCCCGAGTGAATGGATAGCATGGGCCCTAGAGGAGGAGTGAGTAGGTGCTACAACAAATTTTATTTGTTTTTTAGTTTAGACTTGACAAAAAGGTAAATTATCTAGATATGCAACTATGCTGAATTTACCTATATGATAAGAACAACAATAACCAAGATACAAACACAAAGTAAAATGAGAGTGAACAAGGTAACCGATAACGGAAAAACGCGGAGACAAGGATGTAATCCCGAGTTCCTCCCTTTGAGGGGAGTACGTCCAGTTGCAGGGGTGTGAGTTTCGCCACAAAGGTCTCACCTTATTCTCAAATAAACTCCCCCAAAGGCCTAGGTCACCTTCCACTATTGATTCTCTTTGAGGCGAAAATCGAGTCCTTTACAACGAGCTTGAGGCACACACCCGCAACCTAATTGTGAGCTCCCAAGAATCACCAACAATCTTGCTTCAATCAACAAGCAAGCACCAATTGAGTCTAGATATTCCATAACGAAACCCTAGACTCAAATCCCTCAATTGAATGAGGGTGGAATGAAGAACGGCTTGGTAAAGATGTAGATCGGGGCCTTCTCCTTCAATCCTCCAAAGATAACACGTTAGGGTGGAGGGATTGGGAGAAAATTTTCTTTTGGTGAGATCTAAAAATGGATCTTGAGGGCTTGGACGAAATTAAGCTCTTGGAGAAGAAGGAGGGGTATAAATACCCCTCCACGAAATGTGGCAGTTGAACTGCAGAAAACAGCCGGATTATCCGGTTCAAACTTGAACCAGATATTCCGAGAGTCGTTGACCAAAACCGGAATTTCTAATTCCTAGAAATATCTGATTGACTACAGTCCCGAAACGCTTCAAGGACTTAGCCAAATTTCGAGCACTTCTCCAAAACCGGATATATGTCCCGAAAACTCTTGGTCCTTACTCGTTTTCTCCATGCTCTGGAGGAAACCGGGTAATCCAGTTTGCCCAAAATTTCTGGTTGGAAATATCCATCAACCTCCAATGCGGGTGAGATAAAATTCCTTAGCTGTTTTCATTGTGCTTTCCAAAACCGGATAATCTGGTTTGCCGGAAATTTCCAACTTTGTGCTTTCCAAAACCGGATAATCTGGTTTGCCAGAAATTTCCAGTTGGAAATTTCCGGCTACATTCTGAAACTTGCAACAGCTGATCTATCATCACACAAATTGGTTCTTGATGCAAAGGATGAATTTAACGACATGCGCCACTTAACACCAGATCAAATGTATTGCTAGTATTGTTAACTAACACACAAAACACGAGGGATCACGAAATCCTCTTTCAATCTCCCCCTTTTTAGCGTTAGATAACAATACTAGGATGTGCTAATAGAACCATACCATGATCATATTTGAATAGGAAATGGAGATTGCTCCCCCTAGAAGTGTGCCTAAAATTTGTTTGCCTTTGATATGCAACCACACACTTAAGAGGGGAATTTTTTCCAACAAGAAAATAACATGATACAAAATTAAAACAATAATAAAAGCTATGTTGAGAGTTGAAACCATACTTTGTGCATAAAAAAGATGTGAAGATAATAAACAATGTACCGTAAGATCATCCTCAACATAGATAACCAATAATGATCCTAGGATACCATAGACTCACAGAAACAATAAACATAGTTCCACACACAAAATAGCAAATAGTTCAGAGCAAACACAACATAACACATAAATGGACACGTGCTCTCAAAACATGGTAAAAGAATATGCTTGTGCCCGAAATCCATGCAAATCTCGTAGACCTAAAAGACTACTTCTCCCCCTTTGGCATTGAGACACCAAAAAGGAGAGAAGCAGTGATGCTAGCGTCCCATGAAGAGATAGGCATTAGTCTCCTTGGAGGAATCCCCAGCAGATGTCTCAGACTCTCCTTCTGCATCCCTCATCAACATGAGCACTGGAGGAAGCAGTGAAACGAATGGCAGACTCTATCTTGGCTCAAGGTGTGACATCCTGAGAGGACCACTGAGCATAGGTAGCGGTAACAGGAGTTGTGGGAGGAGTGCCTGTAGCACCACTCACATGGTGAAGGATATGCTGCTGTGAGCTTGACATGGCAATATCTTTGCAGTAGGCTTGATATTGCTCCTTGTGGATGTCCACCTTCATCCACAAGATATTGCGCTGAAACCAGGAAAGCTTCCCGACTTGAGGCACAAAGGAAGAATCCACAGGAGGAGCACGAGGGGCAGAAGTGGAACTAGTGCGGGCATCTCTCATGAACCCACTATTAGAAGAAGAAGCAGAAGTAGGAGCCACTAGATTTTTCTCCTTAGTGATGTACAACTTCTTTAAATGATGGTCCTCTATAGCCACCCTACTGAAATCCTGATTCTTCAAAGTGTCCTTGATGAGCGACGTGATATATGGAGTATAGGGTATGGTGTTTCCACAAGACATGGCATTGTATAGCTCGTTAAAGATTAAGTCCATGACATCCACTGGATACTCCTTCCAGTATCGGGATCCTCAATGCATTTCTTAGCCAGAATCAACATGTTGCAAAAAGGGCTAGTGAGGGCATCATTTTTTACCTCCACTAGGTGCAATGAAGGACCTAAAGATGCACACAAGCTGACTGTAGAAGGGAAGGAGCCCTTTCACCTTGCCAATAACACCATTAGGGCGATACATATCAACCATCAACTTATCCCTGTTGGGCTTCTCCTCATGCATACCGTTCCCAATAGGAGGATGCTCTCTCCACTTGTACCCAAGCACGCGTCCAAACTTGGGGAACAGAACCTCACCGAAAGTTGATCCAGTCATCCATTTAAAAGAACGATGCATATCCTTCCCACCCACTAAGGTAGACATGAACTAAAGAACAAGGGGAACATTGTATGGGCATCGAATATCCATGAGGTCATAAATACCAAACCTCTCTATAATGGTGGCACATTGAGCAAAAGCTTCCTTGTCCTTGAGCTACTGCATCTTTGTTGTTTTCATGGGACGGATAGGAAACTTATAGTCAGAATATATGTATACAAATATCTAGGATTGCTCCATGCACCAGAATCTGTCATCCTTGATCTCAACATCTCTTGGATGAGAGTACAAGTCCTTTTGATGAATATGAGAGTACTCAACAACAGTCAGATCATTCTTGTAACTTTGCCTAGAGGCCTTGCCCTTGTTCTTGGGGGCAGAATTCTTCACAGCCCCGGACTTTTTCTTAACAATTGTCTTCCTCGAAGTCTTAGAAGAACCACCATCTTCATCACTTGATTCACGGTAATTGACCCGCTTGCGAGAACCCGACTGAGAGTCAACATTGGAGCCACCTAAGAAAACAGAATAATAGAAGGATAGCATATAGATGAGTACACACAAGTCATGGTAAAAGAATCATACTAGGAACATTAGAGAAGCATCCACAAATCAATCTCGAAAAATTCCTCGCGAAATCACTCAAGTTCTGCAATTGAGAAACAGAGACAGAACCCAACCGGAATTTTCGGGTCAGTATTGAACCGGATAATCCGGTTCCTCGATAACTAAACTGTGGTGAATTTAAATCTAGGTCTAAAACTAGATCGGTCTAAGTGGAGGCTAACCTGTTGTCTCTAGTATGCATAGGAACATCCTAGGAACCTCTACCACCAAGAATTTACAAAAAAAACACCAATCTCCAATGAGGAACATGGATGAACACCCAAGATTCAAAAGAGAGGGAGTTACCCGTGTCCATGGAGTAAAGTTCTTGGATGATAAGGTTCCCGGGGAGGAGGAGCAACGGATCCGGCCAAACCCTCAAGGATTCAGTGGAGGACGTCACCGGAGGGTTGGGATTTGTGGAGGTGGCAACAATGGAGGAGAGGAAGGTTGGGGGTAAATGAGGAGCACAAAAAATGCCTATCACCCTCCACTCCCGTACAGGGAGATTTTGCCACCGAGATATTCCGGTTCATACTTGAACCGAAAATTCCGGTCCAACCGAAAATTTCGGTTCAGATTTGAACCGTATATTCCGGCTGACTCCTGGACCGAACTTCCTAATTTTAAAAACAAAGACTTGTGTGCTAGATAGAATTTGGGTTTTGGATAAGAAGGCTTAGGATCAGAATGCTAAACTGAAAATAGTACTTATCCCTCTTACTTGCAAGACTCAAATAAGAAAAGCCAAGTTAGAGAGAGTTTCCCACACAAACTCTTAGCTAGAAAAACAAGATAAAAAAGAGATCCAAACAACAACCAATTAAGGTCAAACTCTTCACAACCAAGAGGTTGGTGTCCTAAGCCACCATGTGAGAGATTATGGTATGACACCACGAAGATGTATCTTGGGTGCATTGCCAATTCTCGACATTTTAGCTCACTATTCAACATTTAGAAAAAGAGATATATAAATGAATTTTGTGTTTGGGCATAATGGGGGGAGGGAGTGTCGAGGGGCTACCCCCGAGTAGGGGTAAGACAAGTGATAAAGCAGATATCAGAGTACTGTTTACCGAGTATGCGGCTACCCGGGTATCTGGTATCCGGTAGATGCTACTTGGTGATAAGTATTGAAGGCCAAGAGAAGATAAGGAGAAAGATTAGAATCATCCAAGTAGAGATCATGTGGTCCGAGTAGATGGGCATGGATCCTACTCGGGCATAAAGTCAATGGAGCCGTTCTGATGAGATCCCGCGTATCCCGCAGCCGTATAGGCGTGCGGTTCAACTTACAAGAAGCGTGATTATCCACGCTACGGCGTGGGTACAGTGTTGTCGTGTCTTGTCACTGACAGGGGGGACATGACATGTCAGGAGCCTACTCTGTGAGACTGACAGGGTGGACAAGTCCTGTCAGCCGGACGGCGCGGCGACTTCTCGCAACAGCGTCAGCGGGAACACGGAAGTGTGCTGGTGCTGTCAAAGTGGCGTTGTCTTATCGTGTACCTTTAATCGTTGTTTACTCGCTGGGTACCAGTATATAAGGTGCCCAGCCCCCTCCTGCGCGAGGGACGTTGCCCTGAGAGCATTTATTGCGCTCCTTAGTGATACACAGAGAGAGAAAACGAAAGACTGGCTACTCGGCTGAGAGGCTAAGTTGTACTGTGGCTACTCGGCAGAACTATATACAGAGAGATAGGCAGGAGTAGGGGTGTTACCTCCACACGAGGGCCCTGAACCTGGGTAGATCGGGGTGTTTGCAGTGTTTCTGAGCGCGTCTACTCGACGCGCGATCCCTCCCCGAATACCTACATCGTCCATCGGCCCCAACAATTAGCCATCCCATGGCATCTGTCTTCACCACTCTACGACAGTTGGCGCCCACCATGGGGCCAGCAGCGGCGCTGGCTGGGGTTCATATTTGGACGGGACCGATTTCTGCATCAGGGGAGCGCGTGGTCGGTGGCCTTGTCCACAGATTCGGCTCCTTCGACTTCGTCACCAACAACGCCAGAGATTTCGGCGGCAGGCCCGTTCCTGCAGGCGGCTCGGTCCTCTCCTTCGGCACACATCTGGTGTACGTTGCCACCACCGTCATCCGCGATTTCCCGGAGGAGGTGCTCGTCGCGGATGATCCTCCTGCTGTACTCGTTGCCCGCGGGAAGCCAGCTGGCTGCTCTGCAGACAGCGTGGAGGTGATGATGACGGGCCCGGCTATCGATGCCGGGAAAGGCGCGGCCACTGCGGCTGAGGTCATCGAGGAGCCGGCTGCTGCCAGGGGCCACAAGCCCTACGAGATGCCCCCGGAACATTCCAGGCTATGTGGCTCCTTCCACGTCAACGGCTATACCGGCTGCTCGCGTCGGCGCCACCGAGCAGCTGGGCATGCCGCCTCCCACCGACGCAGACCTCATGGCGTTGAGGGCGCAACTCGAGCACCAGCGTCAAGCGCTACTTGTGGAGGCCCGGGAGCTGGAGAAGGTTAGGCTTGAGCTTAACCTGGATCAAAATGAGTACAATAGGGCTCATGGATTTACTCCTGTTTCTAGGCTGCCTAGCAAGATAGGCGTTATTCGTCGCAACTTGGGCGCTAAGCTAGCTAGAGATGGTAGGGTTGTTAGTCTATCTGCTAGTTTGAACACTGCTAGTAGGCCAAAATATACTTCCCCTGCCAAAACTCTTAGGGCTGCAGAGGCAGTCGCTGCCGAGTTGCCACATCTCACTCGCGACGCTCGCGCTAGGCAGCAGGATAGGCTTAATGAGCTAGTGCTAGAAGCTGGCAGGCAGAATGAGGCTTTCCGAAAAGCCAATCTAGGAGCCGGTGCTTCCCATGTTTTTCACTCGCATGGGGGTAGATCGGTGGATCAGGCCTCGTCGCCGCTTTCCGGCACTGAGAGGGGTCAGAGTGTGAACTCTGGTAAAAACAAACAAATGCAGGAGTACGACCCGGCTGTCGCAGGAAAACAACACGCTGTAGAGCTACAGCCCTGCCAGAAACAGAACTCTGCAGGAGCCGGCTATCAAGCCACCAAAGCTCGCAGCAAGGGACAAGGAGGAAACCGAGATGGACCATCTCGGCATAAGGCCGTCAACCCTGTTCAGCAGAGGGTACAACCGCATGCAGTTGCGCAGCCGCAAGCAGTTGTGGCAGCGGCCAACCCGGTTGCTCAACCCGGTCCTGTGCAGCAAGACCGCTATGATGATGGGTACTCGGTAATGGAGCAAGCCGGGTACGCTGATCCGAGAGATGTCACTGATCGTCTGGGTGGAAGGATGCTGGAGCCCAGCGATGCAAGGTACAAGTTGGACCGGATTCACCGGTCCGAGCAGATAGAAGAGAAGGGGCCACCCGGTCCAAGCTGTTTTGGTCATAGAATTATGGGAAAGCCTGCTGTGACCAAGTTCCAGCTGGCCAGGGGGACCAAGTCATATGATGGGAGCACCAAGCCGGATGACTGGTTGAATGACTATGTCACCGCCGTGCATATTGCAGGAGGCAACCGGAGATGGGCTGTGAGATACGTCCCACAGATGCTGGAGGGCCCTGCCCGAATCTGGCTGAATAACTTGCCGAAGGACAGTATCAACTGCTGGATCGACTTCTCGGAAGCCTTCATCAGCAACTTCACCAGCACATACAAGAGGTCGAATAGGCCGCAACAGCTCGCGGCTTGCAAGCAGCAGGAAGAGGAGACTGACCGAGAATACCTTACTCGGTGGAGCACATTGAGGAACACCTGTGAGGGTGTGAATGAGTGACAGGCAATTGCCTGGTTTGCTCAAGGCTGCAGGAATGGCATCATGCTGTGACAGAAGCTGCAGAGAGAGATGCCGAGTACGCTCGCCGAGACAATCAAGATAGCTGATATGTACGCACTCGGTGGCCCTACTCAGCCTCTGTTCGATGCTTTTGAGCCGAGAAGAAGAAACCAAGATGGCAACAGAAGCCAAGACTTCTGCAAGAAGCGCAGAGATGACCATACCGATACTCGGTACGGTTCTGAGCAAGCGAATGTTGTGAACCAAGACACTGCGGCTGCTGGGAGCAGCCAAAGGCAAAAAACTGATGGAGCCCAATACGGGCAGAACCAGAATCAGGGCCAAGGCTTCAAGAAGTCGTGCAATGCTCCCCAGCAAGGCAACACCAACCCGGAAGCCGGAGATGCTTAGAGATTTATCTTTGAGAACGTGAAGGATGGACCTTGCAGATTCCATACTCAGCATCCGAGTAGCCCAGCCAACCACACTACCCAGCAATGCAGCTGGTGGGACCGCATCAAGAGTGAAGGTTTTGGTCAACTGCCCCCTCCTCCTCCTCTGCCGCCTGCGGATGCCAATGTGCAGCCTATCCGGGCAGCTGCTCCTAGGCCGGCTGTGAATCCGAGAAGGGAGAATGTGAATCAAGTAGCTCAGGGAGCCAACTACAAATACAACAACCGCAACGACCGCAACCGCAACTACTACACCCGCAACAACAACCGGAACAACAACAACAACAACAATGGCAACAACAACAACGGCAATAATGGTGGTGGAGACCGGAACCAGTATCAGGAGCATCATGAGAGCTACATGGTGTTCACCACCGAGCCGGATGACAAGCAGTCGCAGCATAGGCGTGCGATGGAGGTGAATGTTGTGATACCGGTTGTGCCGCATTAATTGCACTGGTGCGACCAAGAAATTACTTGGTCCAAAGATGATCATCCCAAGGTGATGCCCAATCCGGGTACATATGCACTAGTGGTGGATCCCACCTTCCTGGGAACCAAGAAGAATGTCAGGTTCAGCAAGGTGCTGATCGACAATGGCAGCAGCATCAACATCATGTACCGAGATACCCTAGAGAAGCTCGGCCTTGCCGAGAACATGCTGCTACCCAGCAGGACCACTTTTCATGTTATTGTGCCGGGAGTGTATTGCGCTCCAATCGGTTGCATCTGGATAGATGTGCTATTCGGCACCAGGGAGAACTGCCGCGTCGAGTGCGTGCAGTTCGAAGTGGTTGATCTTCAGAGCCCCTATCATGCTCTACTCGGTAGGCCTGCTCTCACCAAGTTCATGGCTTCAACCCATGCAGCCTACCTGAAGATGAAACTACCTGGTCCCAATGGTGTCATCACCGATTACAAGCGCTCCCTGGATTGCGCATCTGCTGGATCTCTGTTGGCAGAGTCTTTGGTCATCGTTGCTGAGAAGAAGAAGATACACGAGGTGGTGGCTATGGCTCAAGCAGCTCAAGTCGGTATGCCTGGCATGCCGAGTTCTCACTATGGAGCCACTTTCCAGGCCTCCCAGAAAACCAAGAAGGTGCAGGTGGACCCTGAGTTCCCAGACCGCGTTGCCATCATTGGCGCCGGGTTGGGCGAGAAATAGGAAAGCGAGCTCATCCACTTCCTCTGTGAGAATCGGGATGTCTTTGCATGGTCCAATGAGGACTTGCCGGGTGTCCCGAGGGAGTTGGTTGAGCACTCGCTACATGTGCGCCGAGACGCCAAGCCGATTAAGCAGGCAATGCGCTGCTTTGCGACAGAGAGAAGGAAAGCTATTGGTGATCAGATCACCAAGCTGTTGATAAGTGGATTCATCATGGAGGTACTGCATCCGGATTGGCTGGCCCATCCGGTCATGGTTGAGAAGAATAAGGAGGACCCCAAGGCCGAGGTGGCATGGCGCATGTGCGTGGACTACACCGACTTGAACAAAACCTGCCCCAAGGACCCATTTCTGCTACCCCGCATAGATCAGGTGATCGATTCCACGGGCGGGTGCGAGCTTTTGTCTTTCATTGATGCCTACTCTGGTTTTCATCAGATACCTCTTAACCCGGCTGATCAAATAAAGACTTCTTTTATTACCCCGTACGGGGCTTATTTCTATCGTGTTATGTGCTTTGGGTTGAGGAATGTTGGGGCTACTTATCAGAGGTGCATGCAGAAATGTTTGCATGACCAAATCGGCAAGAATGTGCAGGTGTACGTAGATGACATTGTCATGAAAACGAAAGAAACACATACTCTGCTTAGTGATATTGAGGAAACATTTGCCAGCTTGCGCAAGTACATGATGAAATTGAATCCGACTAAGTGCACTTTTGGCGTCCCGGCTGGCAAGCTGCTCGGCTTCTTGGTATCTAGTCGGGGCATTGAGGCTAATCCTTCAAAGATAAAAGCTATAGAGAGCATGTGTTTGCCGAGATCATTGAAGGATGTGCAGAAATTTACCGGATGCTTGGCTTCCCTTAGCCGCTTCCTGGGAAGAATGGGTGAGAAGGCCCTGCCTCTTTATCAGCTCATGAAGAAGAGTGACAAGTTCGTCTGGACGCTACAAGATGATGTGGCCTTCAAGGAACTCAAGACCATGCTGGGTAGCGCCCTCATCCTGGCAAGCCCTCTACCCAAGGAGCCAATGTTGCTATACATTGCAGCTACCAACCGGGTAGTCAGCGTAGTGATAGTGGTGGAAAGAGAAGAGGAAGGCAAAAATGTGCAGCGGCCAGTGTACTATCTCAGCGAGGTGCTATCCAGCTCCAAGCAAAACTACCCGCACTATCAGAAGATGACATATGGCGTGTAATTGGGTGCCAAGAAGCTCAAGCACTATTTCCAAGAGCATCCCATCACAGTATTGAGAACTGCTCCCATCTCTGAGATCATGGGCAACAAGGACGCAAGCGGCCGAGTTGCCAAATGGGCAATTGAGCTAGCCGCGTACACCTCTCTGTACGCGAGAAGAGAATCAATCAAGTCACAATCTCTGGCAGATTTCCTGGTGGATTGGGCCGAGATGCAGTACGACCCTCCCTTGCCGGAAACCAACTTCTGGAAGATGCATTTTGATGGCTCCAAAGTAAAAGAAGGGCTCGGTGCTAGCGTGGTGCTCACGTCACCCAAGCAAGATCAACTCAAGTATGTACTGCAGATCCATTTCAAGGCATCCAATAATGTGGCCGAATATGAGGCATTGGTACATGGCCTGAGGGTATCCAAGGAGATCGGAGTTCAGCGCATTGTCTGTTATGGAGACTCGGATTTGGTGGTTTAGCAAGTTTTCGGCAATCGGGATGCCTTGGATGCCAACATGGCATCCTACCGGTTTCTGGTGCAAACTATGACCGGGTTAGTTGAGGGGTGTGAGTTTCATCACATACACCAAGCTAAGAATGATGCAGCTGATGAACTGTCCAAATTGGGGTCTTCTCGGCAGTTTATCCCGGCTGGGATTGCCTTGGAGTATTTGAGAAAGCCGTCCATCAAGCCATCCCCCAACTCGGAGTCCATCTTCATTCCATCTCTGCTAGGATCGGAAGCTGTTCCCATGGAGATTGATTGGGAAGCTGCAAAGGAAAATCCGGGGACTGTCGTCTCCAACCCGGGGACTGACAGTTGCAACCCGGGGACTGCTTCACTCAACTCGGGGACTGTTGCTTTCATCGAGGGAATCATTTCTCAGTACTCGGGGACTCGTCTCCAACTCGGAAGAGGTCATGGTAGCTGATCCAATGGAAGTGGACGAACCAGCGTTTCCCATCCGGGAGACACCGAGTTGGGTTCTGCCCATATTATCCTTTCTAACGGATGGCTCATTACCGAGTGATGAGGTCACAGCCAGGCAAATACAGAGAAGATCCAAGGGCTACACCATCTTCAACAAGGGGCTACACAGAAGGAGTCCTACTGGCGTGCTGCAACGCTTTGTTGAGCCAGAAGAAGGAGAAGAGATTCTTAGAGCAGGGAGAATGCGGGCACCATGCCTCTTCTCGGGCTCTGGTCAACAAGGCTTTTCGGCATGGATTCTTTTATCTCACTACCTTGCGGCAAGCTGAAGATATAGTGAGAAAGTGCAACGGGTGCCAGAGATTTGCGAGCAAGATTCATATGCCAGCATCCGAGTTGAAGACCATTCCTATTACTTGGCCATTTGATGTTTGGTGTTTGGATATGGTAGGCCCTTTCAAGCTGGCTAGAGGCAACATGACTCACATTTTTGTCATGGTTGATAAATTCACCAAGTGGATTGAGGTCAAGCCCATTCGGAAGTGTGATGGACTCACAGCTGTGAGCTTCCTGAAGGATATCATTCTGAGATACGGCTACCCGCACAGCATCATCACTGATAATGGCACAAACTTTGCTGAGGGTGCGTTTGCAAGATTCTGCAAAGAGAAGCGGATCCGGCTAGAAGTTGCATCAGTTGCGCATCCGGCCTTAAATGGGAATGTTGAAAGAGCAAATGGCATGGTCCTATCCGGGATAAAGCCAAGGCTAATTGATCCATTACAGCGAACCCCTGGTTGTTGGCTGGACGAGTTGCCGGCGGTGTTGTGGAGTCTAAGGACTACCCCTAACCAATCAAACGGATACATACCATTCTTCCTTGTATATGGAGCTGAGGCCGTGTTGCCCATTGACCGAGAGCATGACTCCCCAGAGTAACACTCTACACTGAAAAAAGGCGAGAGAAGCTCGAGAAAATGACGTTGACCTGCTAGAAGAAGCAAGAGAGTTAACTCTGTCACGTTCAGCCATATATCAGCAAAGCCTGAGGCGTTATCATAGACGGAAAGTAAACCCAAGGGTTTTCCGAGAAGGAGACATGGTCCTTAGACTCGTGCAGCGCACAGCCGGGATGCACAAGCTATCCCCTCCGTGGGAAGGGCCTTTCGTTGTGAGCAAGGCTCTGCACAATGATGCCTACTATCTAGTTGACGCACAGGCACCATAGAAGAACAGGCCGGATAGAGCCGGAGAGGAATCCAAACGTCCCTGGAATGTAGCTCTACTTCGTCGTTTTCATTCATGAGCAAACATTGTATGTATCTCCTTAACCGAGTTAAAATTCAAGTTGGCACTCCGAATTCAAACTCGGGGACTACCTGTGCTAAAACTTGCCTTGTGGTGTTTACTTTATTTCCTTTGTCTACTCGGTTGGTCTACTTAGAATTTCCCCATAGCGTCCATCTCGCTCTTCTTTAACTCCAGCTCCCGGTTCCTATCTCGCACTTGGCGATGAGACCACAGGAGCTGGCGGAAGACCTTGGTCCTCTCTTGGATGCTATCATGCAGAGAAGAAAGAAATTTGATGAGTTTAGAAGATTTGGCCCGAGTAGATGGCAACTCGTTGGAGCTTTACCTACTCGGCCCGAATCTCGGGGACTGGGTAGTGGATAAGAGAAGAGAGGCGAAGAAGAAATCTGGCAACTCGGAAAGGTCAAAAGAAAAAAAGGTACTTACCACATAGCTCTGCTCGATGTCTTCGATGTTTTTGCGAAGAACAAACAGCTTGCTGGACAAAGTACTGCAAGGTCCGGCTATAGCCATACCAACAGGGCCAATGTCGGCCTTGTTCCACTATGTCCGGTAGTTGTCGAGGTTTCGCAGCTCGGTACCGTCCCATGCGGCGTGGCCAAGTTTTGTACTGTCCCAGACCTTCTCGATATAGCCTACTCGGTCGAGAATAGCTGCTAAGCCTTCGTCGGGGAGCTCCTCTTCATCCTCGTCGCGGGAACTGATTTCTTTGATAATTAGAGAGTCCCTTTTCCACTTGGACTTGTAGCGGGTCACGGCCCTTCGCTCTTTCAGAGCAGCTATCCGTTCGGCTTCTTGCGACATGTGAATCTTGTGGCGCTCCTGCAGCTGAGTCCAATACTCTGGGAAGGTGGGAGTTTCCTCGGCTTCGCAGGCGCCTGCGCCGGGAGCTTGCTTCTCTGCAGGACCAAACTGGATGTTGGTCTGCACCAACCTGGTGTTCGGGTTGGGGGCTTTCCGGGGCTTGTTAAGGGGGCCAATTGGCATTCTTAGGTGGTGGTTGCTGTTGTGCGAGTTACCCACCTGGCTGGCCGCCTGACTGTTGGGGCCCTGATGGCTGGAGGGACAACTGCTGTTGCCCAGCATGCGCTGCGCCTCGCTTGGGTTGCTTTCTGGTTGCTTCTGGAGCCGTCTTGGCAGTAGGGGCCGCGGATTGCTTTCTGGAGGATGGCAGAGGCGCTTGGAGAGTTGGCGGAGGCGCTTGGCGGGACGGTGACGCCTGCGGCTGGCTACCTGGCGCAGCTTCAGGCTGCACTGTATCTTGTCGTGGTGGCTCGTTCGCATGGTTTTCTACCCGCTTCTTGGCGGCAGGGTCCGGCTGCTCTGCAGCAGTGTCTTCATGTTGCTGCTCGGCAGTAAGATCTGGCCGCTCCGCGGCGGGGTCCTCTTGTCGCTGCTCGGCAGTGTGCTCAGTGGTCTCCTCAGCTGATGCAGCTGGAGGAGTCGGTGGCTTCTCGGTGTTGGTGGCGTCCTGAGCAGCGGGCTGCGCGGTGGGCTGCGGCTGCTCAGGAGTGCGTTCTGTATCCATCTCAGCGCCTGTGTTCTCGGCGCCAAGGTCTTGCTCTTCCCGGGGAGGGGAGGACGCCTGCGTCCGGTCCTCTGGTACTTGATGTCCTTCATCGTCGGAGAGATCCACGAGTTCTCGTGGCGGATTCCTCCTCCTCCGGGGAGCTGGTACGTTGGTGGCATCGGCATTAAGGGTCTCACTAAAAAGCAATGAACATAAGAGGAAGAGAATCAAAAAATGTGCAAGGAAGAGGGCCAGGGAGAAAACAGGGTAGACAACAAAGGACTAGGAGCGACCCGGAAGGACTTACCCGTCAACAGTGGGGCGCTTTCTACGCGGGTCGGGCTTGTTTCCCGTTTTGATTCCCGGTTTCTTCTTGATCTTCTTGGCAGGGGGTTCCAGTGCCCCGCTACCTGTCCTCTTCCTAGTGGTGGTGGGAGCGGCCACGGACACCGAAACCGCGTCCACAGGTTCCTCTACCTCGTCCGGGTCAGGTTTCTCTGCAGTGGAAAGAAGGAAGAATTCAGAATAAAAAAGATGGATTCAGGTACACTGCAGGCAAGTAAAGAGGTGAACCCGGTCACCTTCTTCATCCTCTGACCAGTCCCGGATAGAACCTGCGACTCGGGACTTACCGTCCTGACCAGCACGAGGGATGCACAAGGTGTCCTGGATATCGTACGCCGTTGCGTCATCCTCTGGCCTATCTGCCTCCCAGTTGGACTCGAAGATAGGTTGGTCCTCGGTCTTCTGGCGATGGATGTACTGTTGATGCAAACATAAAGCATAGTAAGTTGAAGGATGTACTGTTGATGCAAACATAAAGCATAGTAAGTTGAATTTCAGCAGAGTAGGTATCCTACTCGGTTTAACGTGCAAACATAAGGCACAAAATGCTAAGGACCAAAGGAGATAAAATGGGTAGAGGTGCTACTCATTTTAGCGTGCAAACACTAAGCACAAAATACTAAAGATCATAGGAAAAGTATATAGAGAAGACCCGTAACATCCCAAATTTGCTAACAAAAGTGTGTGGTGTTGTGTTCATCTCATACATGCATGAAAACAAAAATTTAAATCATGTTTTAACCAATTTAAACTGTGAATTTAAATGGTTTCAGAAAATCTCACAAAAAGTACTTATTTTGGTTCCCAAAATCTTGTTCTGAAAAATATTTCAATTACACCAAAGAAACACATGATGTTGTTGGAAAGTTTCCAAGCTTTCCAAAAAGTATTTTTGCCAAATTTTCTATTCACAAAAAGGTCCCCAAAACTCTGTTTTCTGTTCTGTTTTTTATGGAAAAGGGCTTTTCTAAAAATCCTGAAAACTGCAGGGGGCTTTGCATAAAATGTTTCTATTTCTTCCTTTGACAGTAGGAGCTCCTGTGTGGCGGGGCTGCCGAGGCCGTATGCCACCTCCTGCTGGCTTTCCGCGGAGGGATAAGACGACCACGGAGACCTCGCGCCGCCTCCTTCACCTCCCCCTCAAAGTTCTGCTTTTCCTCTGCCTCCCGTGGAACCAAACCCTAGCCGAACCGTACCTCACCGGCCGCCGCCTCCTTGCTGCCGTTTCCGGCCATCTCCGCCCGAACGGAGACCGCCAGGAGGAGCGCAGCGTCCTCCTCTACCTCCCCCTCCACCCTCGCTAGCCGGGACGCCCGGGGGAGCTCCAATTTCGCGCCGCCGTCCACCATGGCCGCCGGCCGCCACGGATGTTTCCGGCGGATTCCGGCCGCCCCTGCACCCTCCGACCATCCCACGAGCTCGAGCGCGCCGTCGTGAGGCTCCCCATCCCCTCCAATCGCTCCCTCTCTTCCTCTAGCCTGTTGTCCTCGAGGGCCGCCGTCGACCGCCGTGGTTCCTCGTCGCCGGCGAGGATTCCGGCGACCAAATGGCCACCGGTTGGCATCCCCCAACTCCCCTTGATCTCCTCTCCATCGTGGTATAGTTTGTTTCGTCTAATTTGCATCCAATTCATCGAATTTTAATTCAAAGGTGAAGAACAGAGCACTGTGATGTCACAGTGACATCACAGTGATGTCATATTCCCTATTTTTTAGAATTTCATTAAATTCCTGAAAAATGATTAAATTTGTAAAATCAATAACTAATCTTTTATAATTCAGAAAAATAAAAGTGAGGTACAAAAATGATCAGAAAATGTAAGCTACCCAAATATGTCATTTTCAATCATGTTTGAGAAAGTTGAAAAATGAGTATTATTTTAATGTTGTTAATTCATTTAAAAATAGAAAAATAAGTTTTTATTCACTAAAATTAGAAAATTAAAAGTTATATACCAAATTGCTCAAAATGACAAATGCAATCTAGTTATGGTGTTTTCAAACCAAATTGAGCAACTAAAACGTGTACTCACTTTCATAACCGTCCGAAAACCCCCTCCGGGGTCTATTTCGGGCTAATTTCAGTAAAAGTGCATATCTGACATGCGAACCCTAGC
The DNA here is from genome assembly GCA_028641055.1 of Alopecurus myosuroides. Lineage (NCBI taxonomy): Eukaryota > Viridiplantae > Streptophyta > Magnoliopsida > Poales > Poaceae > Alopecurus > Alopecurus myosuroides. Next base: position 278,113,396 of record CM054063.1, read on the forward strand.
AATATATCGAACATGTTTAGGGCTTTAATTTATTGCATTAACTTGCTCATGCATACATATTGCGCATTGCATCGATGCCATGTTTGATTGTTATTCTTCTTTTCGGTGTTGTTTCCCCCTCGGTAGAACGCGACTCCGAAGTGAAGGCCAACAACCCCAATGGCGAATACTTGATCCTAACCGACAAGTCAAGCACTTATTCCTGAAGACCTTATCTGGTTTTCTTATAACCAAGGCAAGCATAACCTCTTATCTACTCATATATGCTTTCAAACAACATTTGAATCTCGTACTTTGCATTCGATTCCAAAGTATTTGATGCTAGTAGACATAGTTCACCTATATACTGCATTGCCTCAATATCCTGATCCACTGCTCCTAGCCGCCATAGTTTTGCTTGTGCGCATCGCCAGAGCCTCATATCTGCTTCGCTTAGTCTTACATGTTTGTTTACCTCTGCTCCATCCGGTTGATGAATCAGAGCTGCGATAACCTAGTATGATATGATGACGTGGTGAGATGAGCACTGTGTGTTTAACTTGACTAAGGCTTGGATGGGGGGCCACTTGGAAAGTGGTTGTTTGTCCTGTACTTGCCAACCCTAGGAGTAAGGTCTCGCTGTGGAAACCAAGACTGAGCGTGCAACCACACGCGGGGCCTAACAGACCGCGCTCGACTAACTAACTTGTTTGGTTCTATCTGTGAGTCACGTAGTTTGGGATTGCCATCTGCGTGTGAGTCAAAAAACTTTTGGAGGTGTTTAGGGTGTGACCGGGACAAGTGATGGACGTACACGGATCTTGATCCCGACTCACAGAACAGGTGCCGTCAGGAGGTGGCCAACTCCCTGTTGACGGGGTGGCCCTGTTTGGGTTGACTCATGGATAGGGCTCGACAAGGTAAAGGTCGTGGCCAACCACCCTCTGCCGCGCTCCATGGACGAGCGTACATGTGGCGTTAAAAGTCGGATGGTACGTGTGGGTAAAGTGTACCACCCTGCAGGGAGAAATCTTTCGGAAAGCCGTGTCCACGGTTAAGGACGACTTGGTGAATGCCACGAGGTCATAGATAACTTGAACGTGACGTAAAAGATGTTGACAATGCACGGAGGCAGTAGATCAAGGGTGCCTCCTCGGAAATGCCGAGAGGGGTGATCCTTGTAGCATGTGAGATGCTGGGAAATAATGTTGGTGGTTTCAAAAGATGATGATTTCAGTGGCTGAGTACTTTTCTCATCTGTTTTCAAAATACTCTTTGAGACGTTCTATTCCTCCTCGATTTGGAAAACAAAAATTGCTTTACGTAAATCGGCCTTTCATAAAACCCTTTCAGAAACTAGCAAATATATAATAGGTTAACTAAGTCTTGTTGAGTACCTCCCGTACTCAGGTTTGCTTAATTTGGTTCAGGTGGAGTTCGTCACTTCAGTGGTGGTTCAACGTGGACATCGACGAGTAGTTTGGGGTTCCCAGGTAGCAGCCTGGAATCTATGGGCTGGGACGTCGCCTTATGTTGTGGCCTCTTAGGCCTTTTTGGTTCTTGTTGACTAGCAACATAATTTGCCTTCCATTGTCTGATGTAATGTTGTGTCGTGTGACCTCTGCTTGTAAGCTATACTCTAGTAACACCTGTTTAATACAACTTCATGTTTAGAGTACTGCTTTGATCGGTTGTTGGTTTCGAGCTCATAGTTATACAGTTTTGGCTATGCCTGCATAGTTGTCGCAGTCGAGGGGTTGTGGAGCCGATGATCCATGTCCGAGCCCGCCTGTCGATGTGATCGGCCTGGGGCGAGGTAACCCCAGTAACCCTCGATTGTTGTTGCACTTTCTGGACACATAGCATCTCTGTATAGCTTTGGTCCCGTTTCCTTCAATTTCATTCGATTCGTGGACGCTTTGATATGCATAGTTGGTTATGACTAGCATGGATACAAGGAGTAGTAGACTGGGGATCCGGACTACGTGCCGATGAATCCAGTCTGCCTGCCGTTGTTTGTTGCGGCCGGGGCTGGTAACCCTGAAGCCCTTGTGAGTCCATGGCTAGGAGCACATAACAGTATGTATATCTCTGGGTCCGGGGTCGCGACAAGACCCTACTCTGAACAACATGCAAACATAAAGCATATAAAGCTAAGAGGAAGTCTATTCGGCATCAACCTAGGAGATGGGCTTGGTGCGGCTATACGGCATGAAGCCATAAGCCCAGTTGTCGGTGAGGGTGGTCCGCATGATGGACATGGCCCAGATGGCCACCTCTGCCTTGCTAAGCTCGAAAGTGGTCATCCGGGGGCAGTCTCTAGGGCCGCCCATATAGCACATCTTGTGTACCCGGCTCTGCAGCGGGAGCACGCGGCGCTCTACCCAGCAAGCCACCGGGTCATCTTGGAGGAGCCCCTCCTTCACCAGCTGCTCCAGGCGCTTGTCTACCTGGATGACGTCATTCACCGTCTTCTTGGGGTTGTACCCCCAATTCTGTCCGGTGGGTGCCGCGTTCTCGAACTTGGGAAGCCCAATCTGGTCCTCGGCCTACTCTCCTTCGGCGGGAGGGGAATTCTTCACGTACAGGAAGCCCCTCTGCCACTTGCGGACAGTTTCCAACCCGAGTACTCGGGGATGGTTGCCAGTGCTGCGCTGCAGCATCATGGCGCTGCCCGTGTGAGTCCGAGCCCTAGGAACTAAAGGATTGTTTGGATTGGGGACACTTTGCTGGCGGAGGAAGAAATAGCGATACCAGGTATGGATGGTGGGGTAGACACCCAGGAAGGCCTCGCAGACGGCAACATGTGTGGACAGCATCGCGATGGCGTTTGGGGGAAGATGGTGCGGCTGAAGGCCGAAATGGCTGAGAAAATCGGAGAAGAATTTGGAGATTGGAAAGCCTAGGCCACGCTTGAAATGAGAAAGGAAAACTACATACTCACCGGCTTCCGGAGTCGGGACGATTTCCATGCCGGGAGGGTGGCAAATCACGTCGGGAGGGACGCGCCGGGTATTCACCAGCCACTGACAGTCGTCAGCGGTGACGTCAGACCCCTCCCAACCGGCGCGCGCCGGCGCCGCCTCCTCCTCGTGCTACTCCGCGGCGATGTTCTCAAGATCCATGATGGCGCGGTCGCTGGCGGAGAAGCGGAAGTTCGTCGGGGTCGATGGCGCAGACCGGAGTCGGAGACGCGCAGGGTGCTCCCTTCTCTCTCTCTGGTCACAAACGGGCGGCGCGCTGTGAGCTCGCGGCGGCGCTGTGATTTGTGGTGGAGGCGGAAACGACGAGAAGCAGTGCGGGATGAGGAAAGTGCAAAGGAAAGAGATGACTGGGGCGGCGCGGGGGTATTTATTTCGTCCGCGGATTGCAGTTACTAGCTGGATTGATCATGGCTGGGATCGTGCGGCGTGGGGGCTTAACTGCCCGTTAGAAACGCACACAGCACAAAATGCGTGCGTAACGGGCGCAGTTAATCCCACGACGTGGGTCGTGGGCTCTCGAGTACACGATCGAAGTGACATAATGGGCCGTGGGCCCCAGGTGCAGTGGCTGGCGCGTGGCACGTTGTGGCGCCAGAACCGAGGTGTCGGAGGCACGGGTGCGTGACACGCACCCTCCCTGGACACGAGAAGATGGATTTGCTCTGGATTGAGCGGGAGCGCGTGGAAAATTTCGCTAAGTGTTGAGTACTCGGCAAAGTTCTGCAGCACGCGCTCTACTCGGCATCGGGAAGAATTCTCCAGGGAGCACAATCAGAGAAGTTCGAGTAAGGTTTATGGGTATCCGGGTTGAAGAGCAACTCTGCCACATTTCTTCGTGGAGGCAAATTAGTTTAAGCTTGCAGGGCCCAATGAACAAGTTCACTGGACTCTACCAGCTTCGGGGACCAATGTTGGGGGGCTACCCCCGAGTAGGGGTAAGACAGGTGACAAAGCAGAGATCAGAGTACTGTTTACCGAGTAGGCGGCTACCCAGGTATCTGGTATCCGGTAGATGCTACTCGGTGATATGTATTGAAGGCCAAGAGAAGATAAGGAGAAAGATTGGAATCATCCGAGTAGAGATCAGGCGGTCCGAGTAGATGGGCATGGATCCTACTCGGGCACAAAGTCAATGGAGCCGTTCTGACGAGATCCCGCGTATCCCGCAGCCGTACAGGCGTGCGGTTCAACTTACAAGAAGCATGATTATCCGCTCTACGGCGTGGGTACAGTGAGGGTGGGCGCCTGTCATGTCTTGTCACTGACAGGGGGACAGGACATGTCAAGAGCCTACTCTGTGAGACTGACAGGGTGGACAAGTCCCGTCAGCCGGACGGCGCGGCGACTTCTCGCAACAGCGTCAGCGGGAACACAGAAGCGTGCTGCTGCTCTCACAGTGGCGTTGTCTTATCGTGTACCTTTAATCGTTGTTTACTCGCTGGGTACCAGTATATAAGGTGCCCAGCCCCCTCCTGCGCGAGGGACGTTTCCCTAAGAGCATTTATTGCGCTACTTAGTGCTAGACAGAGAGAGAAAATGAGAGACTGACTACTCGGCTGAGAGCCTAAGTTGTACTGTGGTTACTCGGAAGAACTATATACAGAGAGATAGGCAGGAGTAGGGGTGTTACCTCCACAGGAGGGCCCTGAACCTGGCTAGATCGGGGTGTTTGCAGTGTTTCTGAGCGCGTCTACTCGACGTGCGATCCCTTCCCGAATACCTACAGCGTCCATCGGCCCCAACAATTAGCCATCCCATGGCATCTGTCTTCACCACTCTACGACAGGGAGAACCCAATGTGTTAAGATAACACTCCCCCTATGTCCATGCCTACACCTAAACCCAAACACATAGTCAACTATAGGCGTGTGTGCAAGATCCTCAAGTAAAACTCCTTGAATCTGTGATATTTAGCTCATTCCTCAAAAACATGAATCTTGAATCATCTAGAGGATTCCTGAATATGTCCACGAGATTATCTTTGGTTGGGACATAGGCTAGTTCAATATCACCTCTTGCCACGTGATTCTAGATGAAATGATGACGAATCTGAAAATGCTTCGTCCTTGTATGTTGCACGGGGTTGTAGGCGATCTGGATGGTACTCTCATTGTCACATAAGAGCGACACCTTATCCAAGTGAACATCATACTCTTTTAGGTTTTGCCTCATCCTTAGAAATTCGGTGCAAGCACTAGCGGCTGCCACATACTCGGCTTCAGCGGTCAAAAGGGATATACAATTTTGCTTCTTAGAAGACCAACTCACCAAAGACCTACCAAGGAATTGGCGATCCCCGAAAGTTGATTTCCTATCATCTTGATCACCGGCCCAATCCAAGTCTGTGTACCCTTTGAGATAAAATTGTGCCCCCTTTGGGTACCACAAACCAAATCTTGGGGTATGAACCAAATACCAAAAGATCGTATGGACCGCCATCAAATGACTTTCCTTAGAAGCCGCTTGATACCTTGCACACACTCCTACACTTAACACAATATCAGGCCTAGATGCACAAAGATAAAGCAAAGAACCAATCATAGAACGATACAACTTTTGGTCGACATCTTTACCGTATGGATTGCGATTGAGATGGCATTTGACTTGCATTGGAGAGACCTTCTCTTAAGCACCTTGGAAGTTAAACCTCTTGAGCATGTCTTGAGTGTACTTGGCTTTAGATATGGAAGTCCCACGAGCCAATTGCTTGATCTCAAAACCATGGAAGAATTTGAGCTCTCCCGTCACAGACACACTACAAGAAATATGTTGATACGTGACCCTCAATTTTTGTCACTAGAAGGTCACGTAGGTTGATTCATGACCCCTTTTTGACCAAAAATGGAAAGTCACATACCGAGCGTCTTATTTCATCGTCAATGACTAATTGGATGGAATTGTCATAGACTCTATGACCCAATCAGAGGGGTCATAACCCTATGACCAACTGATTTGGTCATGTGATATCCTTCCATAGCCACGTCACATCCTACGTGGCCAATCCTACGTGGCAAATATTATGACCAAATGACTAGGTCATTGAAGAGATTCAGCCCAGTCCATACTGCTCCACCAAATTGGCCAGCCCAATGTTTTAGCCCAATAATTTTTTTCCCTTTAATTTGTTGTCAGGTTAAAAGGCTCATGTGAAATTTCGTATGGGCCTAGGCCTTTTCCATCCATTTCGAATCTGGGCCTTGGCCTATTTATGGTCCAATGTATTTCCTGGCTGTTGACTACTTTTGGTCCATTAAAATTGAATTTTTTTATATAATTGAATACAGCCCACTAGTAGTTGGGCTGATGCCATGGGCTTTTTACTGTTAAGCCCAATTGCATATAGATAGGTCAAATTCAAATCCATACATACAAATTTTAATTCCAGTAAATTTGAACTACAACTCATTCCAGAATGCAAATCCTCACAGAACTCATATTCAAGGCATATCATTCTCACAGAATTCATACATTCAAGGTTCACAAAATTCTCACAGAATTCATACATTCAAGGTTCATTCAAATCATCTAGAGCCATAACTCATTGAAGGCAAAACTGATACCACCAGGTACCAACGAAAAAAAGTAAAACAGAAAACAGAATAGAAACTCTAGTATATTCTATCTTGAACTCCACTTCTACTTCCAAAAAACTCTAGTATCTTCTATCTTGAACTCCACTTCTATCTTCCACTTCCTGTTATCTGACCTGAAAAAAGGAACAGAACAGAAACTTCAGAAAACATAGAGCTTCAGAACAGAAAGTGCATTGAGCAATACAGAAAAGAACTGAAACTGGAATCATTTCAGCTATAGCTTCACAGCCAAACATAGAGCTTCACAGTTTAAAATCAGAACATGCATGATGCTCACAGGAGAAAGAACCCAGCAAACACACAGGGGAACTTACCATCAGAGAGCCTTGCTTCCAAACAACGCCATCAGGTGAGCTAGTTGCGCATGAGTTTCGTCCATCTTTTGTTGTAGCAGAAGATGCTCCTTGTCACGTACAGCTTGTGCAACTTCTGCTTCTTCGGTCCTCTTCTTCATTTCAGCTAGCTCTGCCCGCATTGCTTCATTTTGGATTTGCTCCCTCTCCAGCTTCTCCTCTAGCTCAATGACATGCGCAGCCACAGCAGGATCTGATTTACTGAACTTCCTGGATGAGCTTGATTGAAGACCAACATTCTTGAGGAATGTGCTTGAAGGGCATTTCTTCGTAAGCACATCAGCAACAACAGCGACATCAGACTTTTGTTGGCCTTCTTGTGCTGAATCATCCAACATATTCTCCATGTCCTTCTGCAATTACAGATGCACAACATACATACACATATTAAAATTCTGTTATAGCAAATTGGAGCTACCTTAGCAGGCAACACATCTGAAAATATCATATAACAGGCAACATATATACTACCATGTAACAAGCTAGAGAGAATTGCTGGGCACCAACCAAGATCACAAGCAGGTCATGTAGAAGCATAGTGCAGAACTGTATTAACTATACTTGCTAAAAAATCCATCTAAACCTATCTGTTTTGAACACATGTAATAGATCATCTAACATCAAGTATGCCTTGAACAATTCCTGGGAGAGACAATACATAAGTTTTCATGGGGCACAAGTAACTTACTATAGCTGCCTGCACTTCCTGGGAAAAAACCTCTTTCTTGCTGTTATGTGTAGCCTTAAACAGGTCTACCGCAGTCAAGGTTTCGCCCTTGCGATCCTCCTTCTGAAACATTTTCCATCAAGGCAGCAGGCAGACTATAAGCTTTCAAGGCAAAATATTCTTAGGCCAATTGAAAAACATGAGTTTTCTTACAGTTTGATATATGTGGGCAGCGTAGCATCGAGAACCTGTCCTTTGCTGAAACTTGACTTTACTTCTGTTTTTCTTGGCACTTTCACAGGTTTGCTACAATAGAATAAATGAGCAAAGTACAATCAAGAACAGCAGCAGATACATCACAACAAGCATTAACAAAACTCATAGCGCGTGAACATACATACCTTGTGTTTCGGGGTAGACCACAGTTCTACCAGCTTTTGCCATTCATTGTCTGACAAGCCTTCCACCGGGGACTTGGCGCTAACTTCATTAGCTGCCACGTCGTTGAAGAAATCCTTCTTGATCAAGTGGCGTCTATTCTTTGATACTTTCTTCAAGATGTCTTTGCAAGTCTTCTCAAGAGTCTCTTCAGTAGCGTCAATGTGAAAATTGGCCCACCAAAATAGGAAACAAGGCAATGGGACAGTCAGATAATCATATTGCCAGGGGTATCCGTAGCAAGAACATGAGATTCAGGTTCAAAGCAGTTAGCTTACAGAAACTTTCCCAATGAAGTTCTTGACAATGTTGGGGTCCTTCTTGTACTCCTTAAAGTAAGGCAGCACCGGCAGAATAGATCTTGCAATATAGCCACACTCTGATGCAAGCAATGCAGCCTGCATCGGCTTCTCTGGACGGTTCATCCCTTGAGCAATTTGGATGGTGACCTTCTCACCCAATCCCTTGGTTAACCGCTCTAGCCCTGTTCCCCTTCTCTTGTGTTTAACCAAAGCAGTTTCATCTGAAAATGTAAATATAGCAGAATGTCATATATACATGCATGCCATCGGTTAACAGAATACACCAGTAAGGTGGCATGTTCTACAGATGGATACATCAAACCAAATGTAGGAATGGCATAGGAGTGACTTGCCTCCACCAGAAGTATGTTGATTCTGTTCAGTGACTTGCATAGCCCTTTCTCCATCCATGTTCCCTGAGCTTCCTTCATCCACATGCAGTGGGCCTTGGACATTGTTGCATAGCAAGCTTCCACCATCATTGTGCATTGTCCTTTCTCCATCCATGTTCCCTGTGTTTCCTTCATCCACATCTTCATCCACATGCAGGTGTGGTGTGGTTTCTTCCATGCTGGTTGGAGCCAACACCTTCTTCTGCCTTTTGAAGAGACAGTTGTCATCTTGATCTGGTCGGATATCAGCTAGCATTCTTTTAGTTCCTTCTAGATCTGGAGCCACCACCCTTCCAGGAGCCATTGCAGAAGATTGAGTTGAATCAAGTGTGCGTATCCGTGTGCTTGTCCTTCTGCTGCTTATCTTCTTAACAGCACACTTCTTCCTTCTAGAAACCTTGGGTCCCTCGTAGAAACAACAAAGACAATGGCATTAGATAATGAGTAAGAAAAGTCTTTGCACAGATTAAACAAAGAGCACACAAATTAAGCCCCCCCTTCCCACCACCACACCCACCTTAACTTGCTTCTTCACTACGGTATCATCACTTTCATCTTGACCAATCACTCCATCGTCCTCAGGACTGTACTCTGAGCTTGATTCTTGAGTTATGGAAGATGTTGAATCATTGGTTGTAATTGCACTAGCTTCAGTAACAGCATTGTTTGAATTCCTAATCATGGATACTAGTGCACCGATGCCAAGGGACTGGAATATACGATTGTTCCTCAACATTTGTTGAACCCTAATCTTCTCGTATTCCGTGGCAGGTGCTTCTTTTTGAAAGATAAAATTAAGTAACCATGAGTTTGATTTGGTTGAATTGCATTGAGAAGCAAGACAACGAAAACAAGTAAGTTGAATCTTTGAAACATGGTATTGAGTACAATTAATTCATTAGGAACTAATAAACAACCCCATTCTAGGCAATTTATCTATCCTATCATGTTTTATTTATCCTTATTCCTGGTACCTTAACAAGCACAAGAAAAAATATGACCATAGCTAGAACAGGAGATAATAGCATGCAATACAATGAAAAAATATAACCATATATTACAAGAACAGCATGTAATAAGCTAGAGATACATGGAAGCAAACATAGACAAGGTAGCAGGAAAAGCATAAGGAACAAGGTTACTTACCGGCCAGCAGGTTCTTCTTTGACATCTTCGCCATTGATGATCTCAACCTAGGGTTTTGATCTGGTTAGTAAAAAATTATAATGAAAAGAATTTGTTCACACGAAAATTTGATGTAACAGGAAATTAACTTCCTTCTTAGGAAATATAGCATTCTTTCTTAGCAAATATGATTTCATATCAGAGTTATTGTAAAACTAAACAACAGTAGCATCAATGAGCCCTAAACTAAACAACAGTAGCATCAATGAGCCCTAAAATAAACAACAGTAGCATCAATGAGCCCTAAACTAAACAACAGTAGCATCAATAAGCCCTAAACTAAACAACAGTAGCATCAATAAGATGGATCAAATCATGCAGGTGGGGATCAAATCATGCAGGTGGGGATCAAATCATGCTATGGAGAAGAACCCTAAACCTAGAACAAGGAGCTAGCTAAGGGAGATGGACGGGACAACTCACCGTCGACGAGGTTTAGATCGATGGTGTCGCGGTCGTCGTCGTCGTTCCCGTCGCGCCTCCTGTCCCGCCTCCTGCCACCGTCGTCGAGATAGTGGTGATGTGCGGTGGTGCGGTGCGGTGGGGAGAGGGTAGAGGGGATAGTGGTGCAGTGCGGTGGCGCGGTGAGGTGGGGAGAGGTGGGGTGAGGTGTGCCTCCTCCGTCGCCGTCGGGAGAGAGGTGGTGCGGTGGTGCGGCGTGCGGATAGCGGATTGGATCTGAGCGGTGGAGAGGGGAATGAATTGGTCGGGGGCGGGGCAGGACAGCGGGAATTAATTGGTCGGGGGCGGGGATCCCGAAATATTTTGGTCGGAGGCGGGACAGGAGGCGGGACAGCGGGAATTACGATTTGGAGCCTAATTTTTGAGTTGTCTTTCTATTTTTGGCCTCACATGTGAAACTTTAGAATAATAATTGGGTATTGATTAATTCAAACCAACTATTTCGGTTGCTATGTCACATAACATGAATAACTTTTCCATTTGTTTTTTATTTTTACGAATTTCTATCACTTGTTTCTAGACTGGTTCGAAATCGCCGCGGTCACCGTCCGCGTCTCGAGGTTGAATCATGCTTCGTACACTCTGTTTACACAAAGAACCTAAAATGACGGATGTTTTGGCCACATCCATGGCATAGTTTGTTTAAATGTGCCCATATTCCACACAAAGGTGCATATTGGAACAACTAACAATGTTCACGAAGAAAGTTTTATTTTTCGTTGAATAAAAATACCATTTTCCCTTTCCGGAGTGTCGAAACTGGCTATTTTTGTGAAGCACATACACAAAATATGTTTCAAAAATGTACAAACTAAAATTCTAAATATATCATGTCATGTTTGATCTACAAATAACAAACTTACTACCTCTGAATAGCTCAAAATACACCTCATTTGAAAAAGACAAATTTCTGCCGATTCAGCTGAAACCGGGCCAAATTTGAACTACAGGTGACTTGTAGTTTTCTCTTTATTTTTTGAAAAAATCATTTCTAGGTAGCCAAGTACCTATTTCAACATAGATATACCAAGAGTTCATCAAGATTCAACACCTAGGTACGAACGGTCATGTCCCTCGTTTTGACGGTTTTCCGAAACCGGCTTTGAAAATTCCAGAAAATTCAAAACAAATCGAAACGATGCAAGATCTTCGCGTGGTGTTGTTATATATGCCCTAGTATCCACCAAAAATAATAAACTTGGAATACGACAATTTGGTGGAAAATGTGTTCACAGAAATGAGCTATCTCGTACGAAGATTCATGGCTTTCGGGTGAAATGACGGATGTTTTGGCCACATCCATGGCATAGTTTGTTTAAATGTGCCCATATTCCACACAAAGGTGCATATTGGAACACCTAACAATGTTCATGAAGAAAGTTTTATTTTTCGTTGAATAAAAATACCATTTTCCCTTTCCGGAGTGTCGAAACTGGCTATTTTTGTGAAGCACATACACAAAATATGTTTCAAAAATGTACAAACTAAAATTCTAAATATATCATGTCATGTTTGATCTACAAATAACAAACTTACTAGCTCTGAATAGCTCAAAATACACCTCATTTGAAAAAGACAAATTTCTGCCGATTTAGTTGAAATCGGGCCAAATTTGAACTACAGGTGACTTGTAGTTTTCTCTTTATTTTTTAAAAAAATCATTTCTAGGTAGCCAAGTACCTATTTCAACATAGATATACCAAGAGTTCATCAAGATTCAACACGTAGGTACGAACGGTCATGTCCCTCGTTTTGACGGTTTTCCGAAACCGGCTTTGAAAATTCCAGAAAATTCAAAAAAATCGAAATGATGCAAGATCTTCGCTTGGTGTTGTTATATATGCCCTAGTATCCACCAAAAATAATAAACTTGGAATACGACAATTTGGTGGAAAATGTGTTCACAGAAATGAGCTATCTCGTACGAAGATTCATGGCTTTCGGGTGAAATGACGGATGTTTTGGCCACATCCATGGCATTGTTTGTTTAAATGTGCCCATATTCCACACAAAGGTGCATATTGGAACAACTAACAATGTTCACGAAGAAAGTTTTATTTTTCGTTGAATAAAAATACCATTTTCCCTTTCCGGAGTGTCGAAACTGGCTATTTTTGTGAAGCACATACACAAAATATGTTTCAAAAATGTACAAACTAAAATTCTAAATATATCATGTCATGTTTGATCTACAAATAACAAACTTACTACCTCTGAATAGCTCAAAATACACCTCATTTGAAAAAGACAAATTTCTGCCGATTTAGCTGAAACCGGGCCAAATTTGAACTACAGGTGACTTGTAGTTTTCTCTTTATTTTTTGAAAAAATCATTTCTAGGTATCCAAGTACCTATTTCAACATAGATATACCAAGAGTTCATCAAGATTCAACACCTAGGTACGAACGGTCATGTCCCTCGTTTTGACGGTTTTCCGAAACCGGCTTTGAAAATTCCAGAAAATTCAAAAAAAATCGAAATGATGCAAGATCTTCGCGTGGTGTTGTTATATATGACCTAGTATCCACCAAAAATAATAAACTTTGAATACGACAATTTGGTGGAAAATGTGTTCACAGAAATGAGCTATCTCGTACGAAGATTCATGGCTTTCGGGTGAAATGACGGATGTTTTGGCCACATCCATGGCATAGTTTGTTTAAATGTGCCCATATTCCACACAAAGGTGCATATTGGAACAACTAACAATGTTCACGAAGAAAGTTTTATTTTTCGTTGAATAAAAATACCATTTTCCCTTTCCGGAGTGTCGAAACTGGCTATTTTTGTGAAGCACATACACAAAATATGTTTCAAAAATGTACAAACTAAAATTCTAAATATATCATGTCATGTTTGATCTACAAATAACAAACTTACTACCTCTGAATAGGTCAAAATACACCTCATTTGAAAAAGACAAATTTCTGCCGATTCAGTTGAAACCGGGCCAAATTTGAACTACATGTGACTTGTAGTTTTCTCTTTATTTTTTGAAAAAATCATTTCTAGGTAGCCAAGTACCTATTTCAACATAGATATACCAAGAGTTCATCAAGATTCAACACCTAGGTACGAACGGTCATGTCCCTCGTTTTGACGGTTTTCCGAAACCGGCTTTGAAAATTCCAGAAAATTAAAAAAAAATCGAAACGATGCAAGATCTTCGCGTGGTGTTGTTATATATGGTCTCGGGAGCTGCTTCACAGAAAACATCCATTTTGAGCGCTTAGATAATGGTTGTTTTTTGAAAATTTAATTTATTCAAATTCAAATGTGATTAAGCAAAATTCCTCCACATCACCATTCCAACACCACTCAAATCCACCACTAGGAAAGTTGTGGTGCTTACATGTGGGCCCCTGTCCGTGGGACCCACGCGTCAGTGAGGCCACGTACGGCAGAGAGGAGTCCACCTCCTCGAGTCCACCTTCTCGAGTCCACCTCCTATTCAGTTCCCCCACCCACCTCGCCACTTCGCCTCGCCACTTCGCCTCCCCACTCCCCCTCATCAGTTCCGATAACACGCGCCGATTCCGTCGTCCGCGCCGGCCACCGCCCGCGCCGGCCACCGATTCCGTCGCCCGCGCCGGAGGAAACCCCCCACTGAAGGTGAGATCTGATGTCCCTCCTCGTGTCCCTCCGCCACCGCCGTTTCTGCTAGATTTAGCTAGGGCAATATCGCCTCCCTTTCCTCGTGAGACCATCGCCGCCGTTTCCTGGAGTCCCACATTCGCTTGTGGATTTGCTCGTTTCCCTATCCACCGTCGTTTCTCTTTTTTTTCGAGTAATCCCCCAACTGCAAAGTAGAATCTTGGCAAGGTGACCGCCGCCAAGGCAGCCAAGGCCAAGCTCGAGGAGAGGTTCAAGACCGACAAGAACAGGTCGTTCTTCACCAAGCTCCGCTTATAGACCAAGCAGGGCAGAGCAGCCTCTGCGAGTACTTGCGGGTTTTGTTATCGAGCGGGTTTTGCCTCTTCTTCGTATCAGTCACCTGCGCTAAGATATTCTCCTGTTTTGTTATTGAGCGTGAAGAAGACTCTGTGTCCTAGCTAGTGTGGATCTTATGATGAAATATGACGTTTCATGTGTTAAACCATGTCAAGAATAGATCTGGTTGGAATTTTAAGTTCATGATTAGGTTCTTGGATAATCATTTGCCATTTGTTAATTAACATTTTTCAGTAACTGGAAATGATATCACCTTAGCTTCCTCATAATGGTAAATCAACTGCATTTTCAAACTGGTACTGGTCTACAATTCCCAATCTGGATTAAGATGTCTCTATGTGTTGGTTATTGACTGATGCATCAGTTGTTTCGATGAACTGGTCATTTCCATTAGTAGGTGTTAGATATAATAAGCTATTAGTTGAAATACATGTAAAGTAGTATCTAAATTATTGTTGCCTTTTTTTATTAGGCCACAATGGATGTGAAACAGGAGGAAGTTGACGCAATTGCCGTTGACGCAATTGCCATTACTGACGATGAAGTGTGCACTAGGGCCAAGACCATCAGAGGTATGGCTTGTACTCGTGCTTCTGATTTGTTTTAGTGCTGATTCAGTTTTGTATTTACATTTCTTAATCCTTGTATGTAGGCCCAGGTAATAAGGGCCATGACACCTATGCACCACATTGTGAGTTTGGCAACAAAGTTGCAATGGACCACCGACAGGTGGCATTGCTCAAGGAGTTCTGTGCCAACAACAAACCACACAAGCCATTGTACATCTGCACTTTGCAGAAGTCACACACCATCAACATCAAAGGAAAAATGGTAGATTGACCTGTACCACACTTTCTTCATCTCTGTTGGTATATTTTTGCACAGAGACTAATTGCTTACATTATCCTTGCAGTATTTCACCAAGAAATATACCAAGGATCACCTCAGCAAGCACCTAAGGCACCTGCCAAGCAAGGAAGCTACCATTAAGGTCTATCATCACAGAAATGACAAAAGTGATGTCAAGATCCTTCTTGGGAAAGCCAAAGGTGACAACAGGGCCATGATGACGATGCAGTGGATGTCTGTGGTGAACAAATGGGGCGAGAAGTTCAAAGTGGGAGATATCCTTCTCTTCTGGTTTCGCCGCACCCTCAAGAACACTTCAGGTCTCAAGTTGGCTGTGAAGAAGCTGAAGCCATGTGGAGGGCTGTGTGAATAAGCTTAAGCTGAAGCGTCTGATGCTTTTGAACTGACAAGATGTTTATGTCAGGTTGTCAAGCTAGAGTCATGTTAGTAATGTTTGTGTCTGAACTTATGTGATGTGTCTGTCAGTTTTATGGAACCTATGTCAGTTTGTCAAGCTAGAGTATTAAGCTTTTGAACCTATGTTTGCTTTTGGTTGTTTGAACATGTTATGTCAGTTTATGGAATGTGTTCCAGCAATGTGTGTGAAATTCTGTGTTTGAAGATGCTATGTCAGTCTCCAGCAAGTTCCAGTATTTACATTTTATTAACCTCCAGTTAAATTTCAGTTATGTTTAAGTGAATTGGCACACATAAATGTTATATATAAAATGTTGTAATCATCCTACTATTACAAGATCACATATCTCTCCCAGTGGCAATGAAGTATCAATTCGAACTAGAGGTCCTGGGTTCGAGTCCCAGGTCTCGACCTTTTTTTGGTCATTTCTCAACAGCAAGCATAAGTTCAGTTTCAACAGCAATTCATCAAGCAAGCATAAGTTCAGTTTCAACCTTGTCCATCAAGCAACCTTGTGCAACAGACAACAACATGCATCAACTACAAGATCCATCTTGGTCATTTCTTAACAGCAGCAACAACACGCTACAAATTCAATACAAATTCAGTTTCAGCAACACGCCACAAATTCAACTACAAGATCCAACAGACAGCTACAAGTTTCAGCAACAAGCATCAACTACAAGATCCAACAGACAGCTACAAGTTTCAGCTACAGGAAGCAACAGACAGCAACAGGCATCCATCTTGTGCAATAGGCATCCATCTTGATCAAGCAACATGCATCTTGGAGACATCAAGCAACACCAAGATGCATCAGGCTGCAATACAATTCAAAAAAGGTTAGTACTATCTAACATCAATGAAATTCCAGTAGGTTAGTACTATCTAAATTACAGAAGCATAGTTATAATTTTTACCTTCATTACCATATGCTACTCATCGTCATCGATGCCAAAACCAGGAATTCTATGCCCAGTCCTATTTTCCCCATCATCACTAGCATACTGCAACATAGTATCATCTCCTTCATCCTCGCTTTCATGTTCATTGACAACAACCTTTCTTTTTTTTCTTAATGCCTTCTACAACTGAAGCATCTACAAGAACAGGTTCTTGCCGGTCCATTTGCACTCTGGTTTGGACATTGGCTTCACGTGTCTGCACCGGAACTTCTGGACAATTATCATCCTGATATGTTAGGCCACCACCACCTGGACCCTTCTCCACTTCAGTTTCCTTAATACTCCACAAGTGTCTATGCTGGAACTTTTGCACAACTTGCCAACTTCCCTGCAAATACGTGTCTGGCACATAGAAAACCTTTGTTGCTTGAGTTGTCAGAATAAAAGGATCATTCTTAAACCAAAACCTTGCAGTGTTGATGCTTCTGAAGTGTCCATCATCTCTCAATCCGGTGTTCCTCTTGACACCAAGATCGAACCAGTCACACCGAAATAAGACAACTGAACGGTCAATGCCTCCGCTGGAGTTGTACTTCAAATGAATGATGCTTCTGAGCTGACCATAGAAGTCAAAAGGCTCACCATCGCGATCTCCCTCGGTGACTATTCCAGTATTCTGTGTCTTTCTGTTTTTCTCGCGGTCAAGAGTGTGGTACCGAACACCGTCAACGATACATGCCGAATACACTCTTACTCGCTTATCCGGCTCGCATGCCAAAGCAAATAGATCATCACTAACCTTCTTCTCATCATGCATCTTGCCAATCTGCACAAAATAAATCAGGGTGAATAACACACAAAAAGAAGATCGTGTCATAATGGATTCCATGGATAAATATCTCACATTATTCTTAAACCATTTAGCAAATCCCTTGGCAAGCCTTTTATCAACAGGGATGCGGCTTTCTTGCTTATTCAACTCTTCCTTGAAAATCCTGCCAACCCAAGGAAAGAGTAGTGAGTTAAAACATCTGGTGGGTGATAAAAGTTGGGTTCCTTCCAACCCAAGGAGAAAATATAACGAGTGCACAAAATATAACTTACTCTATATATGGTTGCACCTCAGCGCAACTGCTGAGCACAAACCACACCATCTTTACATATTCATCATCAACCTCCAAGTACTTTGACCCTCCAATAAATTTCACACCATGATTGAAAACTGACACATCACCAATGTGCGAATCATCCCTCTCACTATTTCTGCTTGGGCGATTCCATCTCGTTTCCACATCATCAAAGTACCTTGAACAAAATGTCAAGCACTCATCGACGACATAGGCTTCAGCAATCGAACCTTCAGGCCTCGCCGTGTTTCGCACAGAACGCTTACAAGTAAGCAACCTTCTTTCGACTGGGAACATCCAACCATATTGCACAAGGCCTCTAAGCATTGCTTCTTTTGGTAAATGCACGGTCAAATGGACCATCACAGTGAAGAAGGCTGGAGGGAAGATCTTCTCAAGCTTGCAAAGAATTATTGGGATTTCCTTTTCAAGTCTTTTCAGCACAGATAGCTTTACTGTTTTGCAGCACAATTCTCTAAAGAAATTTCCCAGCTCAGCAACTGCTTCATATATATCATGATGCATGATTCCTCGGAGGGTGGCTGGCAAAATCCTTTGGAGAAGGATGTGACAATCATGAGTTTTCAGCCCATGGAGCTTGCATCCATCGGGGGAAACACACTTTGCTAGGTTAGCAGCATAACCATCGGGAAATCTCACGGCTCTGATGAACTCACAGAATGCACGTTTTTCTTCTTTACTCATTGTATACCATGCTGGTGGCATTTCAAATGAATCTTTGCCTTTAGGCCTTAGATGCAACTCTTCCCTTATGCCCATGTCTTCAAGATCAAGCCTGGAGTTCAAAGTGTCCTTTGTCTTTCCTTCAATGTTGAGGAATGTGCCAAGCAGATTATCACATATATTTTTCTCGATGTGCATTACATCGAGATTATTCCTCAATTTGAGATCAGGCCAGTATTCCAAGTCCCACAAACAGGACCTTCGGTCCCAACATTGACCTTCCTCACGCTTTCTTTTCTTCACAAGCTTTCCCGGTCTGACATCTTTGACCTTTTCAAGTTGCTGCTTCAGCTCTTCTTTACTGAATTCTGCCGGCTGGTCACGGGTTTCAGTCTTACCATTAAACTCTGTACTTTTTCGCCAACCATGGTTTCGAGGAAGAAAACGGCGATGCCCAATGAAGCAAATCTTGTTCCTTATCCTCACTGAGCAAGGGTTTTTGTCACAACGCACACATGCCTGATAACCCGCCGTGATCCTTCCCGACAAAGTGTGCAGTGCTGGAAAATCATGGATGCACCATATGACTGCAGCACGCAGAGTGAACTTCTTGTCAGGAGTCAAGGCATCGTAAGTATTAGGTACACCATTCCAATGATCGAGCAATTCTTCTACGAGAGGCTCCATAAAGACATCGAAATCCTTTCCTGGAGACTCTGGACCCGGTATAAGCAACGCCATCATAAAGTTGGACTGATCCATGCATGCCCATGGGGGCATGTTGTAGGGCACCACAAAAACTGGCCACATGCTATATGACGTGCTCTGGTTTCCGAACGGATTAAAGCCATCTGTGGCAAGGCCGAGTCTTATGTTCCTTGGGTCTTCTGCAAACTTTGGATATTTCTCGTCAAAATCTTTCCATGCTTCTCCGTCCGCTGGATGGCTCAACTCATCTTCCACAGGCTGCCGCTTGAGCTTGTGCCATTGTACATCATCTGATGATTTCTCCGAGAGAAACATCCGCTTCAGCCTTGCTTTCAAAGGAAAGTGCCTCAAAACCTTCTGCGGTATCGATCTTTTCCCATCTGCATCTTTCCACCTTGGGGCATTGCATTTGGGGCAGCTGTCACACAGGGCATAATCCTTCCGAAACAAGACACAATTATTTGGGCAGACATGTATTGAAACATAACCTAGACCCAACTTGCGGATTATGCTCAAGGCTTCATCATAATTCTTGGGAACACCACTATTAGGGAATTGCAAGGTCAAAAGATTCAGTATTGCGTTGAATGCAGCATTGCTAATCCGGTAGTAAGACTTGACGTGGAGTAACTTCACGGTGAAGGTAAATCTTGAAAATTTCCCCCCTGCAACAGCTACACGCTTAGCCTCCTCTAATACCTCGGCAAATAGTGACTTCTGTCCATCAACATGGTCTTCGGAATTGTACAGATCCCTCAATAGGTCAGGAATCCTATCATCTTCATATCCATCCTCTTTGTCCAAACCATCATCATCTTCCAAAACATTTTCCATAAACTCAAAGTCATCATCACCACCATGGTGTGGCTCTTCAACATCTTCACCATGTTGAGGTTCTTGAAGAAAAGTTTCTCCATGGTGGACCCACCTATCATATGTGCTGGCCATCCCATTAAGAAGCAGATGATCTTCCACTATACCTTGGGTCTGTTCTTTACGGTTCAAGCATCAACAACATGGACAAAGAATGGCAGCATCGTTGGCAAATCTTGCGCGGACAAATTGCATGAAATCTTCCACTCCCTTGATATGTTCAGTGGAAAGCTTTCTAACCCCTTTTATAATCCAACTTCTGTCCATCTGCCAAAGACCACAAAACTAATAAGTTACTTTATTCTACCAAATTATAATGCATCACTACAAAATATAGCAGTAACAGAAGCATGCAAATCTGTTGCTTTATTCTTCAGTTAACACATCAATAACATTTTTTTGATTCATTATTCAGTTATGTAAATTAAATCAATTACTCAAGAACAAAAAACCTAGCTATGCCATAAATCTCTAATTACTTAATTACACTAAATTACTTTCATCTGTGCTTCTTGTTACATTTAAATTTCCTAATATTCAAGCAGTGTAGCAGGTGCAGGTGGGGGCTCTAGCTAGACCAGAGAGATCAAGAGAGAAAGAGCAGAGGATCAAGACCAGACAGAGGAGAGGGTGCATACCCTGCTGTTCTTCGAGCATGAGCAGAACCAGAGAGAGGAGGCCACCAGCAGGGCACAGAGAGAGGCCACCAGCAGGGCGAGGCACCAGGGCAGCTCCTTCCCTTGGCTCTGCCTTTGCCGGCCGCCTCCGCCCCCGCCTGTAAGCACCGAGGCGCTACGGCGTCGCTGACGGTAGCCTCCCCCGCCTCCGCCCCCGCCTGTAAGCACCGAGGCGCTCCGGCGTCGCCGCCGGTAGCCTCCCCCGCCTCCGCCGCCGGTAGCCTCCCCCACCGGTTGCCTCGCACGCCGCCGGTAGCCTCCCCCGCCGCCGGTGGCCTCGCACGCCTCCGAACAGACAAGTTCGTCTCGATCTAAGATTCAGACAAGTTTCCTCGATCTAAGATTCAGACAACTTAACTCGCTCGTTAACTCGATCTAGAATTCAGATAAGATGAGAATAAAAGGATGCGTCTCTGGATATGTAACAGAACAGCGACTACATCTCAATGGCAACGTACATGCGAAGCAAGCAGCGCGGTCGGGGTTCGAGTCCCCGCGAGCGCTTATTTTTGCTGACTTAAAACTGAGTGTGGGCTGGGCTTGGCTGGAAGCTGGGCTGTGCGCGTGGGCTGGGCTGGGCGCTGGTGTGCCACACTTGTAATAGCAGTACAGCCAAGTGAGAAAAAAAACATGAGACCATGGCCCACTTGTCATACCAATCACAAAATCGGTACATCCACGTGTCAGTGGGCCCCACAAGTCAGTGCGTCCCACCTGGTGAGGTGGCTGCCAAGTAATACAAATCATCACAGCCAACAAACGCATGACCAATTAATTTGGTCTTAGTTAAGAAAAAAAAGGGTCATACACCAGGTATCATGTCCTATGACCATCTTGTTAAAGAAAATCATGACTTTTTTGGCAAAAAAGTCATGTGTTTAGTCCCTCCCAAACATGTCATGACCAACAGATTTAAAATGGTCAAGGATCTATGACTAATTCATCCATGGTCATTAAAAAAGGGTCATGTATCAACATATTTCTTGTAGTGACATCTCAAATCTTTTAGTCATAAGCTTGGAGAATTCATCATTGAAAGTTTTGTTAGTTGAGCCAAAGATGATATCATCAACGTAGAGTTGGCATATGAAAATCTCTCCTTTACCCTCTTAGTAAAAAGGGTGGATCAATATTCACCACTTCAAACCCACGGTCTTGTAACAACTCTCTAGGGTGATCATACAACGCACGTGGTGCTTTTTTTGAGTCCATAGAGCGCCTTATCAAGTCTGTAGACATGGTTAGGGAAGTTGTTGTTCTCAAACTCCGAAGGTTTCTTGACATATGCCTCCTGTTTTAATGGACCATTTAGAAAAACACTTTTGACATCCATTTGTCGCAATTTAAAGTTATGCGAAGATGCATATGCAAGGAGGATACAGTAGACACAAGGTGAGCCACGAGAAAATAGGTTTCATCAAAGTCAATTCCTTCCACCTGAGTGTAACCTTGAGCCACCAATCTTGCCTTGTTACTTCTGAGAATTCCATGTTCATCTTGCTTGTTCTTGAATATCCACTTTGTTCCAATAACATTGCGGCAATCTTTAGGCTTCTCAACTAGCTTCCAAACTTTATTGCACTCAAAGTTATTGAGCTCATCATGCATAGCTTCCAACCAATATGAATCCTCAAGAGCCTAAAACACTTTGTTTGGTTCCACCATGGAGATGTGAGTTTCCACCATGGATATGTGAGCTTGATGCTCACTAAACCTTGCCAATTGAGCTCTTGTGGACATTCTTGCTTGCACATCACTCAACACCTTATCATCGGAGGAATCAATTTGCTTCAAGGCTCTAGCAATCCTTTTGGCACAACAAGCTACGATCTCCTCATTGTTGCTAGGAGGAATCACTTGAACATCTTAATCATTTGGGTCCCAGTCTTGACGGGAATGTTGGCCTTGATCATCATCATTATGTCTTGCTTCAACTTGAGATCAAGAAGGATGATCTTGGCCTTGACCTTGGCTAGCTTGAATGATAGGAGTGTTTGGTTCTTGCATAGCAACTTGGTCAACAAGAGGAGGGTCTTGAACTTGTTCTTGGGTTGGTGCATCACATGCTCCCTTTGAATTAAAGATCTTCTAATCTAGAGGAGGGCTCCACTTGAGTATAGCATAGTCCTTCTCGAGTCGCCACAAGGTGTCCCTAAATGGGGAGGAAAAATCCCATGCCCATTCTTCCTATAGCTTCTAGAGGCATTTCAACATCTACATTGGAAACATGAAATTGCGCCACTTGGGAGCCATCATTTTCCTCGAACACCACACTAGAAGATTCTATGACAATTTGTGAGGCCTTGTCAAAGACTCTATAAGTGTGGGATTCGACATCGTAACCAACAAATGTACCCTCAATAGCTTTAGATCGGAATTTAGACAAATAAACACCTTGTACCAAATAGAAACACTTACAACCAACGGCACGGAAGTAGGAAATATTTGGTTTGTTGCCGGTGAGAATTTCATATGGAGTCTTCATTAAGCCCTTGCAAAGGTCAAGCCGGTTAGAGGAGTGGAAAGCCATAGAGATGGCTTGAATATTGGGGAGAAGTATACTCCGCCAATATGGTCCTAGCCATATCCAAGAGAGTCTGATTCTTCCTTTAGGCTACACCATTTTTTGAGGGGTATATGTAGTAGAATATTGATGAAGAATACCCTCTTCACTAAGAAATTCATTAAGGGTGTAGTTCTTGAATTCAGAGCCATTTTCACTCCTAATAGCCATGATGGGAACACTATGTTGATGTTGCACTTGGTTGGATAAGTCGATGATGGATTGTTGGGTATCACTCTTCAACATGAAGAAATAAACCCAAGTATATCTTGGATAATCATCAACAATAACCAAGCAATACTTCCTTTCTCCAAGACTTGCCTCGGGCACGACACCAAAGATATCAACATGGGGAAGCTCCAAGATCCTCTTTGATGAGATAATGGTCTTGATTTTATGGGAGGAATCATGCATCTTTCCTTCAACACAAGCCCTACAAACACGATCTTTGTCAAAGGAAACATTTTAGTTTAGCCCCAGGATGAGGCCACCTTTGTGAAGACTTTGCAAAGTTCTCATATTGACATGGGATAGGCGGTGATGCCACAACCATCCCACGTCCGCCTTTCTGAAAAGATACATCGCTTGAGAGTTGTTAGTCTCTGAAAAGTCTACCATATACAACTCATTTTCGACATGTCCCACGTATGAGACGTCTAGAGTCTTGCTCCACAAAAAAACCCCGATGCTAGGTTAAAGAAGACGTAGAAACCCATATTCCCTAAAGCGCAAACTCAACGTAAACTGAAACCAAGGGATTCGGCAAGCATGACATCAACCATAGTGATGTCGGGAGCAACGAACACCTTGCCAAACCCCGTTACCTTAGACTTGGACTTATCTCCATATGTGACGGTTGCTTGAGATATATTTGGTCGCAACTCCGTCATAAGATCCTTGTTTCCGGTCATATGACTTGTAC
This sequence comes from Alopecurus myosuroides, assembly GCA_028641055.1. Taxonomy (NCBI): domain Eukaryota; kingdom Viridiplantae; phylum Streptophyta; class Magnoliopsida; order Poales; family Poaceae; genus Alopecurus; species Alopecurus myosuroides. Next base: position 278,137,429 of record CM054063.1, read on the forward strand.
ATCCACTGTCAAGTATCCATTTTGTCCCACCGGAAGCATAGTCCTACAAGAGATCATTGACTAGATTTAGGACCCGAGGAGGGTCCTCTCATGTTAGCAACAAGGGTCGTTGGAACCAAAATAGTGTATTCAATGTAACCTTCAATAGGACCAACATATTTAGCTTTCACAACACCATACAAATAAACATATAAGAAATGAGGAGGATTGTTAGTTCCCACGGGGTTGCTACGAGTAGTGTCGTCCCTAATGAAAACACCACTCGCACCAACATTCTTGTTTGATTGTGTGGGCTTGGCCTTGTTCTTCTTATTGTTGTTGTTCTTGCTCTTGGCAACATAGCCAAGACCTTGCTTGCAATTTTGTGGTATAGGAGCAAACACTTGTGGCTTATGATCCACTTGTGGCCCAGGATCCACAACCTTCTCAACATTAGGGCCCTTGATTCTTGCTAGCTCTTTCTTTAACCTAGCATTCTCCTCAATAACATTTGCATGATCGCAAGAAGAAGTAGAAGTACTAGGCACATTGAATTGATAAGGTTGAGTTTGAAGTTGTTCACGAGACTTTCTTAGGGTAGAGTGTTCACTCTCCAAGGCCTTGTGAGCCTTGGTGAGCTTCTCTAGCTCCTCGATTAGGTTTTCATGACCAACCCCGAACTCAAACTTCTTATTTTTTATCCCTTTTATATTTAGCAATTGCATGGTCACAATCTTTAGTGAATTGAGAAATTAATTCATTACGTGACTCTTCAATAGTTTCAAGTTCCTCCTCAAGAGAGACTCAAATCTCATGCTCTTCCTCAAGAGACATAGTGAGAGATACCTTTTCAATAGTGTAAGGACCCCCAAACCACTATTCAAGGACCTTCGATGTGCATACATTCACGATCCCAGATCACACCAGTCATGAACAACATATTAAGTTGGCATTCAGATGCAACATCCATTACACGTTTACACAAAGGTCTTACAAAAGAGACATGGTCACATAACAAAGTCTCACACAACTGCCACGCAGGGCAAGCACGCAACACACACAGCGGAAGACAAAACACACACAACGTAGTAGAGCCCAAGTCACGCCTTAACCTACATGCTGCTGACTAGGAGACGATCCTAGTTCGCAAGGCCATTAGTGTAGGTACTCCTCTACGTAGAACTCCTCCTGGGGCTCCTCCTCGAAGTCTGGCAGGTAAATACCAGGGACAAAACCAATATGAGTACGTTTGAATGTACTCAGCAAGACACCCGTCATGTAGCTTACCAAATGCAAGTATGCTTATATGGTGTAGTAGGTAGGCTATACATAGGGTTCACTATCCATGATACATGAAAAACATATCATAGTTGATTTTAAAATCTCTGTATCTTTGTTGAAGAAGATACTTCAAAATAAAATAATATAATTTTCTTTCTCTTGTAGATATCACATGTACAAGAGGTTTTGTAAAACTTTGTTTAAAATAAAGTTTTTTCTTTGCAAAACTTCTTGGAATCAACTCCCAGTTTTTTTTAGAAAAGAATGATTTTCTTTGCAAAACAACTTCTGGCTTTCCTCCACCCGTACCTCATTGGTACAAAATTCCTTCTTTACATACTTCACAAGTTCCAACTCCTTTTCAAAAATCCTTTTTGAAAACATTGACACAATGCTAGCTACATGGCCATTCAAGTGTCCATATCCGAGGACGGGACTATTCTGAATAGTTTGACTCTCTAGAGGTGTACACATTCCACCAGATCCAGTACATCCGCCGTGAACAACCACGGACTGTAACAACAGTATGTAAACATCAGATAACTGATCCTAACTATCCACTATGTTCAAGCTAGTAAATGCCTATCTCTTCAGTTGAGTGTGCGCTCCCCGGCATCTGGTCCCACCTCGCCAAGACAGGTTCGAGGGCACGACAACCCTTATAGAAAATTGAGATAGAACACACACTAACAAGAACAAACTTCAAGTTAAGCCCCGTGTCCATGGTGGGGTAGAGTGGCAGTACGATAAAGGTTGTCCGGCGAAGACTAGGTTATGTGTCATTTTTTAAAACACATTTTCCCAAAAATGACCACTTCAACGTTTCCTCCGGTAGACAAGGCTTAGCCTTTCCACCGGGTTTTCCATGAAGACTTTGTTTTGCAAAAACATACTTTTAGGGTGTCCCCTTAGGGACTTATACATTGGTGGTAATAAATACCATATGGTGGCTATGGGCTTGGTAACACCAAGTATCAACTACTGGCATAGTGATAGTATACATACTATTAATAGTAGTAATAGTCACTCAAAAATAGTTTTTGGTAATCCAAGTTTTGTAAAACTTTTCAGAAATAAAACATGCATGATAGATAAAAAAAATAGTGTAGTAGGAAGCATCAGGATGGCTTGCCTTAAAATCTTTGTGTCCCTGGCCTTGAATTAGCTTGAACTTGGCACACAGCCCTACAACTTCTTCTTATTGTTGTTGTTCTTTGTTTTTCTAACGCCGCAAAAAGAATAAAAGACACACACTCAGAATCAAAGAAGGAAATCAAATAAACAGAGAAACACATACATCAAGCACTTATACTAGCACAAACACTCAGAAAGTTATCGAGAGAACTATCTCACAAACTCTCAGGGTACAAAACTATAGTGAGAAATACATATGGTTGAGAAACCATATTCCACATCCCAATATCATAAGTTGAGTGGGTGTACCACTATCATACAAAGATATTTAAGAAGCTAAAAATATAGCTTGAGGTAACAAGGGTGAGGCTACTAAGGTACCCATAAACAATCAAAGCAATACCAATCATCAAAGCAATACCCATGGCAGCGGGTATTAACAACAACACAAGCAATCAACACCAACAAGTTTACCCCTAACCTTAAGCATAGATAACCAGATACTACAAAACACAATAATAACACTAGTACCATACTTATGCTAAGGTAAACACTCAGACAATTCCAAACAGCAAAGCAAACAAAACAGAGTTGAATCAGCTAGTTTCTGACTATGCTTATGCCTACACAAAAGCTAAGGAATCAATCAATCATGAAAGTAACCAAACAAACCAGGGGCCCAATAAATTGTAACAATTCATTATACACACTCTAAAACATAATAACAACAGGAGACTCTACACCTAGCAAAATAACATAATAACAGGAGTCCACTATTAGCATTCTAGTATGAAAATTCTACACAAGCGTGCTATAAGAAATAATCGCATTCTACAACCCATCAACAAACTGCAACTACGGTATCTATGCCACAATAACATAAGTGAAAACATCCTAAACATGCTAGGACAATAATACACTCAAAAAATAGAAGGACAACAATAATGGAGCAAACTCAAAATCTAGTGGTGACACTAATGCAACACTAGAGGAGCAAACAACACTACAAGGATGCATTTTCCTAAACAAGAAGTACATGAATATAAATACGTACTAACAAAAAATACACCTTAAACATGCTAGTAGGCAAATATACTAAAATAATCCTATGAAAATAACTACTCATACCAGTGGAAAACAACATAGTTAAATAAATCAATCAAAGTTACACATGCTCTCCTAGAAACAACTGTGCAAGCTAACAGAGCTCATACCATCACCACATCAGTACCAAAATGGTACTGGACTCAACATAACCACACCAAAAATCTAGGTACTAAACATAGCAAGACTAGCTCACAAAATCTATTCCACGAAAATACTAGAAAACAATAAGCGACTATTTGTATTTCTATTTGTTTTCCAAACATGTACAAAAGTCCTAACATACTAGTAATGCAAGAAAACAACCTAATAACAGAGATCAACAAATCTACATATGCTTGAGAACAAGTTTCTAACGAACACACATTTATTCACAAACAAACACACAAGATTTAAAATAGACAGAAAAGGTGTTCTTTCTAGAAATGCACTTCAAAAATAATCTAGAGCTCTAAAAAATATGCCAAGCTAGGATTACATAGCTAAAATCACACAAAAACTCATCCAATTGTATCCACATCAAAAATAATTTTTAAACTCTCTCTAAAAATGCTAGAAATGCCTACTGGTGTTTTACCAAAATGGATGGCATTTCCAAATGGTAACTTTCCTTGATGCAAGGTCAAGTCTTACTGATAGATCTATCCAAGGTCTACTCCAAAAAAATTATTTCCAATATTTGGACACTTAAAACACAACTTATGATCAAACTGGTGAAACATAGTGCTTCTGCCATTTTTCTTAGTCCTCCTAAAATATAGCACAAAATATATTTATTTAAGTTGGAGGTGGTCAAGAAATAGTAGATCCACCTCTCTGATTTTTGGTGAGGCAAATTTTAATTGTTTGCTTTTTCATTTCGATTTAAAGTAACAAGCCAGAAAAAGATTTGCAGAGAAAAAAAATAAAACAACCTGCACAAGGGTCAACGGGCCAGATCTGGAAAGAGGGTGGGCCGAGCAGACTGAGGCCGGCCCGCTGGCGAGCGCGCGCGCCGAACCGGTATGCCGCCGTCTGATCAACGATCTGCGGCTATGATCCAAAGGCGCTAGATTCAAAAGGGATCCACCGGATGCGGATATGATGGCCACGAGTTTCCCACGTCGACGTGCGTCGGCGGCGACTCAAGAACACGACGGTGTCCGCCCCGGCCGCCGCAGATGACCGGAAAACTCGCCGCCAGAGGCTACAACGGAAGCCAACAAGGGCGCTCGCCACTAGGAGGTTCAAGGAGGGGAGCGGATCTGATCCCCTGTCACGACCCCGGACCCAGAGATATACATACTGTTATGTGCTCCTAGCCATGGACTCACAAGGGCTTCAGGGTTACCAGCCCCGGCCGCAACAAACAACGGCAGGCAGACTGGATTCATCGGCACGTAGTCCGGATCCTCAGTCTACTACTCCTTGTATCCATGTAGTCATAACCAACTATGCATATCAAAGCGTCCACGAATCGTATGAAACTGAAGGAAACGGGACCAAAGCTATACAGAGCTGCTATGTGTCCAGAAAGTGCAACAACAATCGAGGGTTACTGGGGTTACCTCTCCCCAGGCCGAATCACATCGGCAGGCAGGCTCGGACATGGATCATCGGCTCCACAACCCCTCGACTGCGACAACTATGTAGGCATAGCCAAAACTGTATAACAATGAGCTCGAAACCAACAACCGATCAAAGCAGTACTCTAGACATGAAGTTGTATTCAACAGGTGTTACTAGAGTATAGCTTACAAGCAAAGGTCACACGACTCAACATTACATCAGACAACGGAAGACAAATTATGTTGCTAATCAACAAGAACCAAAAAGGCCTAAGAGGCCGCAACATAAGGCGACGTCCCAGCCCATAGATTCCAGACTGCTACCTGGGAACCCCAAACTACTCGTAGATGTCCACGTTGAATCACACCGTTGGAGTGAGATCTTCACCTGAACCAAATTAAGCAAACCTGAGTACAGGAGGTACTCAACAAGACTTAGTTAACCTATTATATATCTGCTATCTTCAGAAAGGGTTTTATGAAGGCTGATTTGCGTAAAGCAATCTTTGTTTTCCAAATCGAGGAAGAATAGCACGTCTCATAGAGTATTTTCAAAACAGATGAGGAAACTAGTCAACTACTGTAATCATCATCTTCTTGTATTCCACCAAGTCCTTCTCATACCCACACTATCTCATGCTACAAGGATCACCCCTCTCGGCATCTCCGAGGAGGCACCCTTCAATCATGGTTAACAAGTTTTAGCCATTCCGTTGAAGTTATCTATGATCACATAATCCGTTGCCAAGTCGTCCGTAATCGTGGACACGGCTTCTCGAGGAGATTTATCCCTGCAGGGGGTACACTTTACCCACACGTACCATCCGACTCTTAACGCCACATGTACGCTCCTTGGGAGCGCGACAGAGGGTGGCTGGCCACGACCTTTACCTTGCTCGACCCTATCCATGAGTCAACCCAAACAAGGCCACCCCGGCAACAGGGAGTAGGCCACTTCCTGACGGCACCTGTTCTGTGAGTCGGGATCAAGATCCGTGTACGTCCATCACTTGTCCCGGTCACGCCCTAAGTTTTCTCCAAATCGTTTTCTGACTCACACGCAGATGGGAAGACCAAACTACGTGACTCATGGACGTGGCCAAACAAGTTAGTTAGTCGAGCGCGGTCTGTTAGGCCCCGCGTGTGGTTGCACGCTCAGTCTTGGCTTCGAAGGCGAGAACTCGCTCCTAGGGGCATGAACAGGACAAAACGCCACAACCCATTGTGGCCTCACATCCATGCCGTTATTTAGTCAAGTTATCAAAGATATACAATTCACAACATGCTGACATAAATGATTCACGCATTGACCAGATTCATCAACCGGATGGATCAGATCACAACTAGGCTTGGCTAAGCAAGACTCACAGGCTTTAACGAGGCACGCACAATCAAACCTATAGCTGCTAGGAGCAGTGGATCAGGATATATAGGCGATGCAACAAGTATAGGAGAACTCTAGACCATAAATACTTTGAACCGCATGCAATATACGAGATCCAAAACACTTCGAAAACACTTCGAATATTTTCTGATCAACTCCATACTTTTATTATATTTTTCTGGGTAATATTTTAATAGTTATTCAATTTACAAAATAAACCATTTTCTGGAATTATTAAAAAGGGGATTTATGACGTCAGGATGACATCATCCTTGCATCATCCAGAGAAGAACTTCTCTGTTGCTCCCGAATTCGAATGCCTCAATTGATAAAGTGTGGAATTGGTTGGGGGCCTAGGTAGAGGGGCTTGAAGGCGACCATTAGGTGGCGGCGGCTGGTCGGATGGCCACCGGAATGACCGGCGGCGACCATAGGCGCGGCGGCGGGCGGCGGCCACCGGTGGCAGGGCAAACCGGAGGGGGAGGAGGCATGTTAAGGGTACCCACGGGTGAAGGGAATCACCGGGAACGTTCAAAGATGCTCAGAGGGCTCGGGGAAGGTGCGGAGGCGACGTGAGCTTGCGGGGCCGTCGGCGCCGGCGACGGGGAAGAACGGCTCCATTCCTCTGGTTCCGGCCGTTCCTACTCGGGCCCGTTGGACAGAAGGTGTGGGAGAGGACTACGAAGGCGAAGGTTGGCTTGGCTTGCTTCGGGATGGCCAGAAACAGCGGCAGCGTTGACGACCACCGGAGCTAGGGTTTGCTACGGGACAGAGGAATACCAGAGAGAGAGGGTAGCGAGGGGAAAGGGAGGAAGGAGTAAGTCGTGGGCTTCTTTTGCCCCTATCGGCGCCACGAGGGAAGCAGGGAGGAGGTGTCAATCGGAGCGGGCTCATCCTCCACGCAGGTGCTTGCCTTCTGTCAAAGGTTGAAGAAGACCAAAATTCCATAACACCCCCTGTAACTTCTGAAATTTGTAAAGAGGTCCTTGTCTGCCCAAAACAGCAACATAACTTGAATGTTTGAGGGCCTTTTTGCAAAGTAAAAAATTTGGCAAAAATAACTTTTGGAAAGCTTGTAAAATTTCCAACAGAACCATGTGTTTCTTTGGTGTATTTGAAATATTTTCCAATCCAAGATTTTGGAAACCAAAATAAGTACTATTTGTGGTATTTTTCTCAAACCATTTAAATTCATAACTTAAATTGGTTTAAATTGGTTTCAATTTTTGTTTCCATGCATGTATGGGATGAACACACACCACACACCCTAGTTTAGCAAAATTGGGATGTTACAAATCTACCCTCCCCCCTTACAAGAATCTCGTCCCGAGATTCCTGAAGGAGAAAGAAAGAAGGAACACCGGTTTTGAATGATCTTTTTGAACCTTACGGTTCTCTTCCTGAAGAGGTTGACCCGTAGCATCAGGAAGTGTGGGTTGGCTACACCTTAGGTGAGAGGGAAGACTCTAAGGAATTGATCTTCACGAAGATCGAGTATATCATGGGTAACTCATGACAGGAATGTTCATAAAGAACTTTTTGAGTTAACGTGCATGAAACACATCAAGGTAACGGAGGGAATAAAAGAAGGTTTCAAGGTTTTGGATGATGGTTCTCGAGAGGATTTGGAATATGAGCTTTGCACAAGACTTTAAATCCTTCTAGAAAAGAAAGGTTGGACAACTTGTGACATAGAGGTTTCTTCAAACAGAAAACCAAAATTAGGAAGGATTGTCTTAAACATCACAATGTAATATCCGTAGACGAGGGAAAACACGAGAAAACACTGTAGTCGTGATTTGGAGAGAAATTGATACAAGATCATGTTCACTCTTCAGAGTGAACACGGAAAATAGCGAAACTTCACTCCGTTAAAACTTTGTCGAAATCTTTGTCAAAGATCGGAATGTTACTTAATGACAGATGATGAGTAACCACGGGATGTTGGAACACCATAATGAAGGAGGTATTCTTGGTCACACCATAAGAATGGATAATCAACGAGGATTGAAACACCGGAAGCAATAAGGAATCTCTTTCCTATCGTGGTTTGGACGTAACCATACATCCACCACCTGGTTGAGATACCATGGCTGAAGTAACTGACAAATTCACACAATGTGTGAGAAAAATAGAACTTCAAGTATAAACAACTTGAGAAAGGGAACTGATCAATGGCGGTTACAAAACACAAAGATATGGTCCTCACGAGGAACTTGTTTCCACCAGAACAAAGGTTTTGAAGGTTCAACGGAGAGATATTAGAAAGATCAACTTCCAAGTTATCCTTGATGTTTTAGATATAGACAACAGGCTCACGACAAGCCTTCTGTAGGTCATCAAGTGAATGTAGAATTTTTTTTCGGAAGAACGGTGAGGAAAACTTGTTAGGATGAGCCACACAAGAATTCTCACGGAGGGTGGCTGTTCTTACGGATTCAAAGGATTACAAAGTTAGGCCTTCCGGCTAATTGTGTCAACCACAACATCAACCATGCCGGATTCTAAAAGGACCCGAGTCAAAACCCTTGAGGAAACACCAACCATCGTTGCTGCTTGAGATTCAGCTCTGGTTAGTGGATTTATAGCTCAGGCTCGGTATGTTTGATCAAAGATGTTGCACCGGTTACAATTGAGATACATTTACTAGATTCTCAAGACATAGACTACAATGTCACACTTAAGAACATGAGCGAGATTGCAGAACTCATGTATTAGCAACTTATGAAAGACTGTTGCACCTACATGGACTACTTGCAAAGGAACACATCGGAGTCCTTGTTGGGAAGACGATTATAAAGACAACGAAGTTCTTAAACTTCTTCTCTTTCACGGATAGTCAATCAGTGGCTTGGTGTGGATGCAAACTTCTTCAAGGAGTGGAGTTAACAACCTACCATCTCAAGAATATACCACACATACATGACCGACTTGGGATTATTCCCGAGGGAACAAGAAAACTCTACTCCGATCCACGGCGACAACTTTCATCATAAGCACATGAACCAGAGTAGGTTACTTCGAGCATCGAGAACACAACTTCATGACGACACAAAGATGGTTCTCAAAAGCTTCCAACATTAGTGAACGGACAACGACGTCGCCTAGAGGGGGGGGTGAATAGGCGATTAAAACTTTTCCGGTTAAGGCTTGCTAAATGCGGAAATAAACTAGGTGTTTAAATTAACAAGCATACAACCTAAATATTCTAAGGACAACTAGATGCACCAACAACTTATGCTAAGCAAGACAAGTAACAAAGTGATAGCAAGATGTATAACTTCAAGCTCGAAGGCTATCACAATGTAAATTGCATAAGTAAAAAGCTCGGGTATAGAAATAACCGAGGCACACGGAGACGATGATGTATTCCCGAGTTCCTCCCACAAAGGGGAGTACGTCTCGTTGGAGGGGTGTGAGCTCGCCACGAAGGCCTACTCAACGCCACAAAGGCCTCACCCTATTCTCCGATGAACCCCGCCACAAAGGCCTAGTTCACCTTCCACTATTGGCAACCTTCAAACCCGAGGCACGCATCCACAACTCAATTGGAGGCTCTCGGTGTCACCACAATCTTGGGGCACACATCCACAACTCAATTGGAGGCTCCCAAGAACACCACAAGTCGTCTAGGGTCCAAGACCCAAGAGTAACAAGCTCACAAACTTTCACTTCCACGAATCCTCGTGGAGAGAGCAAACCGATGCAACCGATGCAAATGGCAAGAGCACAAGTGCTCAAATCCTTCACTCTCAAATTCCAACAAAGCAACAAATGCTTATGGGGGAATAAGAGAGGAAGAACAATGGAGGAGAAACACCAAGAACTCCAAGATCAAGATCTACTAGGTTTCCCTCACTAAGAAGGAAGATGGATTGGTGGAAATGTAGATCTAGATCTCCTCTCTCTTTTCCCTCAAAGATATGCAAGAATCATGGGAGGAATGGAGAGAGGGGCAAGCTTTCCAAGGTCAACAATGGAGGAGAGAGAGGGGAAAAATTCGTGCTTGGAAGACCTAGCTCTTTGGGGAAGAAAGGGGCCTTTTATAGGTCCCCACGAAAAAGAGCCGTTGCAGGAAAAACTCACACCGGAGACTCCGGTGTGAAGACCGGAGTCTCCGGTCTGAACCGGAGTCTCCGGACACTCTCCGGACCCTATACAGTACGCGACACCAAGGGGGCAACCCCTGGGGGAGTTTTTGGTCCGGAGACTCCGGACTGCACACCGGAGACTCCGGACTACCGGAGATTCCGGCCCTAAGTCCGGAGACTCCGGACTGGCGAAAACTGCAGAGACACCAATACTAAAACACTCATAACTTTTTCGTCCGGACTCCGTTTTCGATGATCTTTGGCTCGTTGAGTTCGCAATGAAAAACTCTACAAGATCATGCAGAGAAACATCACTGCCCAACAATGGAAACTAAAACCAAATGTAGAAAGGTTTAACCTCTCTAAAAGGAACAACCGGTAAAACCTCCATCACCGAGACGAACATAACTTTTGCGGATGAACTTCGAAAGAGGTGAATCCAATTGGGTTGGAAAGATAACAGCAAGGAGTATCCAAATAAAAATGAATGGAGAAGTTACCACACATGGAAGGTGTGGAAACATTCTCAAAGATGAACCGGATATTTTCTCCATCGAAAACGCAACAAGTTTTTCTTACGAAATCCGTTTTCGAGAAACCAAGACTTGTCATGAAGATCACGACAAGCACTAAAACCCAAAGGAGACAAAGGCCAAATAAGAACCAAGGAAGATGATATGCAAAGTATGCAAAGGTTTGAGCTCTCCATAATGATTCGATCGAGTTACTCACTTGAGAGCCCCTCTTGATAGTACGACTATCTATCCTATAACCCGGTCTCCCAAAGACACGAGACCGGTAAAATAGAAAACCTATCAAGATTATACCTTTGCCTTGAGCATTCCACTTGATCTAGATGATGACGATCTTGACTCTCTCAAGTAGGATCTTCTTTCTTGATTGAGCTTGCTAGCACAAACTCCGCTTGATGAAGACTTGCAAGTTGCTCCCCCATACACCATTATGGGAGAGACTAGCTCCCCCATACACCATTATGGGAGAGACCTTTCGGCAAATCTTCACAAGACCACAATCTCAAAATGGGTGGCAAGCATCAAGCATAGGATATCTTCTAGATGTTTCACTTGAGCTTCCACATCAAGCTAGATGACAAACACCGCTTGACGAGGACATAGACCATGGGCAATAAGAAATCTTCCTTTTGGCTCATGCCCATGGAAAGATACCTAACCACACATAGAGATGCGACACACACATATCATGGGTTAGTTCACAAAGCTATATTGACAATTGCTTACCATACCATGAGATACACAATCCCACTTGGTACAACTTGTAGCTTTGTGTGTTGATCGCGAGCTTGATCAACCTTGTATCTTTGCTTCTCACTTCTAAACATGATGTCTTGAAGATGATAATGAAAGATCACCTAATCCTTTTCTTGAAGACACACTAGCAATAAGCTCAACTCAAACCAAGACCATTCTTCATATAAATCCATGAATATAACAATGGCCATCAAGGAAGCTAATAGAGTTCAACACATGAACTCCATTATTTCCTATGGACAAGATCTACAAGGATAACTCAATGCAAACATTAGTCCATAAGGATTGTCATTAATTACCAAAACCACATATGGGGGAACCATGCGCTTTCAATCTCCCCCATTTTGGTAATTGATGACAATCCCTTTTTACGAGGGTTTATATGATGAATAAAGCAAACATGCTAAACAAGAGCAAGGATGCAATAGCATGGAAAGGCAAATGCTTAAGAACGAAACTAAAGCATAAACCAAATTCCCTTAAACCCTCTAAACTTCTCCCCCATTGGCATCCATTGCCGAAATGGGAAAAAAGAATAGAAGGCCAATATAGTAAGAGCTCCCCCATATTGTATGCATTCCTCATGATATGAGTGAAATCAAGTGCATATCTCCAATTATGAATAGATGGAGGGAGATCAAACTATATTGAGGATCCAAAGATTTACAAGAAAAGTCAAATTTGAAGGAAACTTTCACAAAGAAGCAACCAACCAAACGATCCAAAAAACCGATTGACCAAAATCAATAATTTGATAAGATCAACCAAGTGTTCTAGAAAATCAAGAGGGAACTCCCCAAGGTACATGCACAATGTTAGATTTGAATTACTATATAATGTGCATAACATGGAATCATTACTCCCTTCTAGATAATTTTGAACACAAATAAGTGCAATAGAATAGATTGGAAATGAAGCAAAGCAACTTGCAAACAAATAAAAGTTGAGCAATGAAGATCAAGAAGTGACAAATAAAGACTTACTCAACCGAAATAGATGCGTGTGACAAGGAAAAACATTTTTAGTAGACTAATAGGTTGATAGAATCATCAACATAGTCTTTCAATATAAGAGGCACATAGTGCATATCATGTTTTTCCCATACACACAAACCATCAAATGATAAAACACATAGGTCCACAAGCTTATTAAGATGCAAAAGGAATACCAAAACAAAAGCAAAGCTTGTGCCTTTTAGGAACCACCAAGGAATGTAAAGCAATAAAAAGTGGTCACTAAAGAAATAGAATAAAAAAAAGATGTAACTATTATCGTGTGTATAAGTTTCTAAGTGGACAACAATCACAAAGATATATATCCACAAAGAAACATGCACACACAAAATAGGTACAAAAGTGAAGAACATGATATCCAAGATAGGTTCATTAATATACCAATAAGATTTTTGCTTGAAAGCAAAGCACTAAGCTTAATTTTATCTTAAAGGGATATAAATGAACAACCAAAACTCATCAAAGAATCACAAATATCACAAGGGAAAAGTGATAGTTGGAATGCTCCAAGAAAGGTAACGCATATCACAAAAGATTCAAATGGTTTTTGAGAATTCATCAATATTGCATATGAGACTTCAAGTAGAAGTTGCTAGATTAATATACTTGGGATTGGTGAATCATAAAATAATTATAAATACCCAATTAGTATGTAATCATCCCGGCTTACTCATGGTTGCAATAAAGATGTTTTTGAAAAGACATTTGTAAGAACCAAAAGAAATGCAACAAAGGGAAATCATGCAAAGAAGCAACCTACACAAGGTTGAAAGCTAGAAATGTATGCATGAGATAGATACTTGTTACCGAGATGACATTGGTGATGAAGAGGATGCGAGTTTGAAAAGCATCGTAGCTTGACTCCTATAATACCATGGTGAGAACACCTTCCTTATGAATGGAGCAAACAACCAATGTATCTCCATTGTACCTAAAACCAAAATTCAAGTACAAAATGGTACCCAAACTCATTGGGTCCTAAGTAGTTAGAACAACTACAATACATAGGACAAACTCCACATAAATATGTGCATATTGATATGAATTTGAATATCATGCACATCTTAGCCATTTAGGATTTGATGGAGTTTATCCTATATATTGGATCAATGAAAGTAAGCATGCCAAAATATATATAGTAAATATGCATGCACAAAACTTTCAAGAACCAAAACAAGATACAAATTGGACAAAGAACTAATTAAACCAAGAATCCACTCACAAGAGTGAAAAGAAAGAGAATTGTCCAAAATATATCAAGACCCAAATCAACACATGATTGAGGAAACCAACAGAGAGAGGATACCAAAAAAAACATAAAATAGTGAACAAACCCTCTACACTTTTCATGATAGCACACAAAGTACCAAGACGAAAAGTGTTTGTCTTCCAAAGAGACAAGTCATTGGGAAAACAAACAAATTTAAAGACAACAAGTGTTCAAACGCATATAGGATAGTTCTTCCAATAATAGTGCATTATTTATGATCTTGCATTTGAATACAAAATGCACACAATGGAATCATTACTCTCCATATATATTATTCAAACACTAGTCATGTTTAAATAAAATCAATTAGATGAAATACCAATTTACGGAATGGTGATCTACTCAATGTAGGATAGCTTCCCCAAGAATAGTGCAACCCAAAGAAGTATGACTTTGAACACAAGTGCACAAGTATGGGATCATTGCTTTTCCTAACACAAGAAAGCATGAAACAAATTTTGAGTAGAGCAAGGAAGACACAAAGTAGTTTGAACCAAACAAATCCTTGGCAAGAAACACGGCAAAATTAGAGCAATGGCCAAAGTAAATATGATCAATAAACTTACCACAAATTATTATAACTTGTCAAAGACAAGATATGTATGGAGATATTTCTCGGTGGTAGATTTGTTCACAATCATATTCACAACACATAAGCATGTGGTAAAAGATAGGAATAAAAACATGCTTAGATAGAGATTCTTGAAGGCTTCAAATAAAACTCGAAAAGCAAGGCAACAACTCTCTAACAAACAAGATACCAAAGAAGAGAGACACAAGATATTTTAAGCAAATATGGAACTTGTTTGAGCAACATGCCACATAGGAACAAGATAAATAATAATATCAACTCTAGGTGACAATACCTCACATGTTCACATTTTCTAGGATTGTAATATGCACATAGCTTATTACTCCCCCATAATGTGATAATCCATTGAAACAACAAGAGGCAAAAATAAATCCAACTAGAGAAAGTTAATGGACATTTAGAAATGAATTTCTCATGAGAATGACATACCACATAGAGAATAGATAATATTGATATATCAACACTAAGTGGTATTCCTCATGTACACACATTTTAGGATAGTAAAGTTCAAAGCATATTACTCCCCCAAAATGGGATAGTCCATTAATCCCCCAAAGAGCCAACTAAGATAAGCAATGAAAGCAATGAAGGCTCAACACAAAGAACACAAGTACATGGAGTGCAAACCAAGAAACATAACTAGATTACTCAAGATAGGTAAGTAGGAAGCACAACATATACAAACACATGCTAGAAACAAAACTAACATATGCAAGGGAGCAAGCAACTTTCAATGTATATAGAATTAAATACAAGTTACCGCTTGGAGGAACAATGGGCAAGAGATATATATAATCCAAGTGACTTGGCTTGAGGAAATATAATTGATGAAGATCCCTTAATTCTTCATAAAATAGCCAAGTCTCCAATGCCCTCCAACACCACCTATTGATCAAGTTTGAGCTTGTTGGTCCCCAACAAAGTTGGGTCCTAAGAGGTTAGTCACAATAGGTTTGGCAACCCAAATGGTCCTTTTCTTGACACCACTTGGAGCACCAACATATTTGGCAAACACATTGCCCACATTATCCTTCCGAATGGAATACGCATTATCAACAAGGATAGGGTTGGATAATGTACCATTAGTGCATGAAGAAGCAAAGTGTCCCTTCTTGCGACAAAGGTAGCAACATCGACTCTTTTCTTTCTTCTCAATAGGCTTCTCAACAAGAGGAGCATTGGCTTGAGTCTTCTTAGGAGGTGGCCGTTGTTCAACTCGTGGTTGAGCATGAGATTGAACAAGAGGCCTCTTCCCTAGTTGCTTCTCACTAAGAGGCTTCTTCTTCAAAGGGCAAGATCTAACATGGTGCCCTTCAATCTTGCACTTGAAGCAAATAATCTTGGCCGGATCTTTTTCTTGTTCTTGGCCCTTCTTCTTGTCAATAATGGACTTGTTCTTGATATTGGAGTTGAATCCAAGTCCACTCTTGTCATTGGGAAGTCTTCGCACTCTCAACATCTTGTCAAGTGTGGAACTTCCTTCATGACACTTTTCCAAGTCTTTCTTCAAAGAAGTGACTTGGGCCTTGAGCTCTTTAATTTCCTCTACATGGTTAGAATCAACACAAGAGCTAGAGGAAGTAGATGCTTCATTGTTAGAGCAACAAGGCAAGGAAAGCAATTCATCACAAGATGTAGAAACATTATGGGAGGATGAATTACTAATACGAGCACAAGTCAATATAGCATTATTAGAAGATATTGTGCTAGTATCCACATGAGGCTCACAAGATGTTACCTTTGTAGTGATAGCCTCAAGAGCTAATTTTAGCTTAGTATGGGATGCTAGAAGATCCTCATGAGAGCTAGATAGCTTTTCATGGCTTTCTTCCAACTTCCCACACTTGCTAGACATCAACTCAAGTTGAGCCCTTAGCTCAACATTCTCCTTCAACAAAGATGCTTCACAAGATGTGGAGTTAGTAGCACAAGCATCATTAGAAATAGAAGAAGATAACTTGGCAAGCTCATTATTTAACCTAGAGTTTTCCTCAAGAAGATTAGCATTGCCAACAACAAATTCAACCTTTTCATTTTTAAGCACTTTATATTTAGCATTGGTATGGTCACGTGCTTTAGTGAGATAGGCTATTTGTTCATTATAGATCTCCTCGATAGATTCAAGTTTCTCCTCAAGAGTAACTCGGAGCTCATACTCTTCCTCAAGAGACGTAGTAAGGGATGCCTTTTCATCGGCATCACTTCTTTCAATCTCACCTTTAGTTTC
This sequence comes from Alopecurus myosuroides, assembly GCA_028641055.1. Classification (NCBI taxonomy): domain Eukaryota; kingdom Viridiplantae; phylum Streptophyta; class Magnoliopsida; order Poales; family Poaceae; genus Alopecurus; species Alopecurus myosuroides. The sequence goes on from CM054063.1 coordinate 278,154,340, forward strand.
AATGATTTTAGCGCTATAAATAGCAAAAGCCAATATTTCACTAAAAGGAGTGATAGCTTTACTACCTTTAGGGAGATCAAGAAGAACCAACTCACCCTTCTCCATTAAGGAGGCTTCGTCCTCAAACTCTCCATAAAATATATCCCCATCCTCACCATCACAAGATGTAGTGGGTTCCAAAGGTGGAGATACCTTTGAATCCCTAGCCATAAGGCACATATGAGAAATGGATGGTGATGATGAAGATATACTAGAAGCGCCATTAAGGTCCATGTCTTGTTCCACCAAAGAGTGGGATTCCTCTACATTGTTAGCCACACAAGTAATAGAGGAAATGGAAGCATTGTTTTCATGAAAACAAGACATATGAAGCATATCATCATGAGATTTAGTTAAACAACTATTACATGATATGCAAGGACAATCAACACTAGCATGTATGGAATTTTGAGTGCTAGAATATATTAAGTCCAAGGATAGATCATTGCAATGGGATAGAGATGAAGTATAGTCAATAGAAAATTCACTATCCACAATGCAATTTCTATCACCACTCACCATATCATTACCATGTGACAAATCACATGTTGGTGGAGTGGAGAAAGATGTGAACTCATCACGGCCGGAAGTGGATGGAGAACAATCATCCTCAATAATTTTGGACACATCATATATATCTTGAAGTTTTGTCCATAGCTCATGAGCGTTCCGAAAAGGCTTGATTGATTCAATAACTACATCGCTCAAAATGCACAAGAGACCATTAGATACAAGAGTATCGAGATAAGAGTTTTCCTCATCCTCTAAAGATAAATCTTGAGAATCCTTTGGAGGAGGAAAATCCATATCTACAATTCTCTTAACATACTTTGGACCCATGTCCTCAAGAAAATTAAGAATGCGAATTTTCCAAGCATCATAATTTCTACCATAGAATATAAAAGCGGGATCATGTTCTATTTCTCTAAACGACATCGTACTCTCTAGGATGTAAAGCCTAATAAAGAGAGACGAGGCTCTGATACCAATTGAACGGACAACGACGTCGCCTAGAGGGGGGGGTGAATAGGCGATTAAAACTTTTCCGGTTAAGGCTTGCTAAATGCGGAAATAAACTAGGTGTTTAAATTAACAAGCATACAACCTAAATATTCTAAGGACAACTAGATGCACCAACAACTTATGCTAAGCAAGACAAGTAACAAAGTGATAGCAAGATGTATAACTTCAAGCTCGAAGGCTATCACAATGTAAATTGCATAAGTAAAAAGCTCGGGTATAGAAATAACCGAGGCACACGGAGACGATGATGTATTCCCGAGTTCCTCCCACAAAGGGGAGTACGTCTCGTTGGAGGGGTGTGAGCTCGCCACGAAGGCCTACTCAACGCCACAAAGGCCTCACCCTATTCTCCGATGAACCCCGCCACAAAGGCCTAGTTCACCTTCCACTATTGGCAACCTTCAAACCCGAGGCACGCATCCACAACTCAATTGGAGGCTCTCGGTGTCACCACAATCTTGGGGCACACATCCACAACTCAATTGGAGGCTCCCAAGAACACCACAAGTCGTCTAGGGTCCAAGACCCAAGAGTAACAAGCTCACAAACTTTCACTTCCACGAATCCTCGTGGAGAGAGCAAACCGATGCAACCGATGCAAATGGCAAGAGCACAAGTGCTCAAATCCTTCACTCTCAAATTCCAACAAAGCAACAAATGCTTATGGGGGAATAAGAGAGGAAGAACAATGGAGGAGAAACACCAAGAACTCCAAGATCAAGATCTACTAGGTTTCCCTCACTAAGAAGGAAGATGGATTGGTGGAAATGTAGATCTAGATCTCCTCTCTCTTTTCCCTCAAAGATATGCAAGAATCATGGGAGGAATGGAGAGAGGGGCAAGCTTTCCAAGGTCAACAATGGAGGAGAGAGAGGGGAAAAATTCGTGCTTGGAAGACCTAGCTCTTTGGGGAAGAAAGGGGCCTTTTATAGGTCCCCACGAAAAAGAGCCGTTGCAGGAAAAACTCACACCGGAGACTCCGGTGTGAAGACCGGAGTCTCCGGTCTGAACCGGAGTCTCCGGACACTCTCCGGACCCTATACAGTACGCGACACCAAGGGGGCAACCCCTGGGGGAGTTTTTGGTCCGGAGACTCCGGACTGCACACCGGAGACTCCGGACTACCGGAGATTCCGGCCCTAAGTCCGGAGACTCCGGACTGGCGAAAACTGCAGAGACACCAATACTAAAACACTCATAACTTTTTCGTCCGGACTCCGTTTTCGATGATCTTTGGCTCGTTGAGTTCGCAATGAAAAACTCTACAAGATCATGCAGAGAAACATCACTGCCCAACAATGGAAACTAAAACCAAATGTAGAAAGGTTTAACCTCTCTAAAAGGAACAACCGGTAAAACCTCCATCACCGAGACGAACATAACTTTTGCGGATGAACTTCGAAAGAGGTGAATCCAATTGGGTTGGAAAGATAACAGCAAGGAGTATCCAAATAAAAATGAATGGAGAAGTTACCACACATGGAAGGTGTGGAAACATTCTCAAAGATGAACCGGATATTTTCTCCATCGAAAACGCAACAAGTTTTTCTTACGAAATCCGTTTTCGAGAAACCAAGACTTGTCATGAAGATCACGACAAGCACTAAAACCCAAAGGAGACAAAGGCCAAATAAGAACCAAGGAAGATGATATGCAAAGTATGCAAAGGTTTGAGCTCTCCATAATGATTCGATCGAGTTACTCACTTGAGAGCCCCTCTTGATAGTACGACTATCTATCCTATAACCCGGTCTCCCAAAGACACGAGACCGGTAAAATAGAAAACCTATCAAGATTATACCTTTGCCTTGAGCATTCCACTTGATCTAGATGATGACGATCTTGACTCTCTCAAGTAGGATCTTCTTTCTTGATTGAGCTTGCTAGCACAAACTCCGCTTGATGAAGACTTGCAAGTTGCTCCCCCATACACCATTATGGGAGAGACTAGCTCCCCCATACACCATTATGGGAGAGACCTTTCGGCAAATCTTCACAAGACCACAATCTCAAAATGGGTGGCAAGCATCAAGCATAGGATATCTTCTAGATGTTTCACTTGAGCTTCCACATCAAGCTAGATGACAAACACCGCTTGACGAGGACATAGACCATGGGCAATAAGAAATCTTCCTTTTGGCTCATGCCCATGGAAAGATACCTAACCACACATAGAGATGCGACACACACATATCATGGGTTAGTTCACAAAGCTATATTGACAATTGCTTACCATACCATGAGATACACAATCCCACTTGGTACAACTTGTAGCTTTGTGTGTTGATCGCGAGCTTGATCAACCTTGTATCTTTGCTTCTCACTTCTAAACATGATGTCTTGAAGATGATAATGAAAGATCACCTAATCCTTTTCTTGAAGACACACTAGCAATAAGCTCAACTCAAACCAAGACCATTCTTCATATAAATCCATGAATATAACAATGGCCATCAAGGAAGCTAATAGAGTTCAACACATGAACTCCATTATTTCCTATGGACAAGATCTACAAGGATAACTCAATGCAAACATTAGTCCATAAGGATTGTCATTAATTACCAAAACCACATATGGGGGAACCATGCGCTTTCAATTAGTGCCAATTGTTCTATATGAACCTCTGGCAGCTTGGAGAAAATAGGAATGTCATCGATGGGCTCGAAAACACACTTATCAAAACACTCCAAAAAGAGGGATTCATATGATATATGAACAAGACAATACATTGGTCAGGCCAAAGGGCATGAAGGTGTACTCGAGAAAAACACCATGAGTGAAAACACCATCAAGGTAATCCTTGAATCTGAACTTGATTTGACGATAGCCCAAATCAAATCAAGGTTAGAAAGATAGCATGTCCATTAAGGAGATACTATCCTGCTTCAACACAAAGGAAACTAGGCATCCCTTAACGAAGGACCCAGTTAGGAGGAGCTCTTGTCTTTCAACTCTCCAAGTTGTTGTTTAAGCTCAACCAACTAGTCCGGGATATCTAGCAGAGTTCCTTGGAGAAAGGAGTGGTTCAAACTACCCCTTGCTTAGACATTACGGTCAGGTAACAACCTGGTGATACTTCTAGAGAGACAACTAGAATATCACCAACCTACCGGTATGTCTTAGAAATCGAAAGGAGGCATGCTTTTCAAAGCAACCGATATGGTCTGGAGAACTTTGGCATGAACCTAACTCTCTGACCAAGAATATGCACCGGAATGAACAGATTTGGTAACACAGTCAACTTCAAACAGAGGCTGGGTGACCAGTAGTGCTAGGAAGGATAAAGATGTTTCTTGCATTTTTCGAAGCAATAAGAATTGCTAGGAATATCTGATGCATACATCGGTACTCACTCAACCTTCTCGAGCATTTAAGGCTTGGAGGAAGAGTGAGTGGAAACATGTAGGAGTATCACTTCATCAATATGGTCATGCAACTCAACACAGCCTCTGGATGTAAAAGAGTGTGATACTCGAAGGTGGAACAGAACAGAAGCTTATGAAACTTCTCTAATCTGTGGATTACAAAACTTTGACCTGGTCCCTAGATGAACGAGGTACTGGAGTTTGTTTCTCCGGACATTCCAAGGTGGAATGTTTTGACGGAACTCAAGAGGAACTGCATTGGAAGAATCCAACACACCTATGCAACTTGGTTTCCAAACAACAGACGGAGTTCGGAAAGCAGCTAAGAGTAGGAACTTGCTGTGGAAAATCCTGAGATCACGTTGGATGCACGGGGTAATACTCATGTGTAGAACCCATGCCAAAAGGTTGGTATAGCTGAACCAAGAACAAAGATATGAGAATCATAAAGAACACTCTTGTCGTGATCCTTTTGATTCCTAGAGAAAACCTATGGCTATGGGAGCTGATATTACCTAGCCACCCTGAGGTGGAACAGATTCCTCAGGATCCAAAGGAACAGAACTTGGGTTAAAGGTCAGCATCCTGTACTGATAGCGTGAGCATCACATGGTTATGAAACCACATGGTTCAACCCACCACAATTCAGCACATTCCGGGACCTTCGGTTCAAGTCCAAGGGTTAGAAACACAGAGAAAGGAGGAACTACTATCTGAGTGCTTTAAAAGACACTATGAATAGCAATCACGAGGTATCTTCCAAAAGACAACGATAGCTCCGGAAGAACTTTGAGTAGAGGATAACGGATATGTTCGAGATGAAAAGGAAATCTCGAGGTTCAGGATTTTGAGACTTTAGAACAGGAGTATGTGGAACCCACACAACTTTGAGAGATTATGATGGAAAGCAAATCTCCCAGTTTAAGAGATAACAAAGTATGGAACACACACGACTCTAGAAACTTTAACACTAGGTCAACTTGGGTGAAAACGTCATTGCCATAGAAGGCACCTAAGTTTTGAATGACTAGAAGGGATAGCAAAACTTTTTCAAATCAAAACAGGTAAGGTGACCCAGAGTTAGAGCGATACCAGATACGGAGTAAAAAGAATCCTATAGAGATTTTCACAACTCATTTGAAGTTTCAAAATAGTTTTCACAAACACTATACTCAACATCGACCAAGCAGTAAGGTTTTACTACAGGCAGTCCTGCTCTGATACCATGACCTGTCGCGCCCCGGACCCAGAGATATACATACTGTTATGTTCTCCTAGCCATGGACTCACAAGGGCTTCAGGGTTACCAGCCCCGGCCGCAACAAACAACGGCAGGCACACTGGATTCATCGGCACTTAGTCCGGATCCCCAGTCTACTACTCCTTGTATCCATGCTAGTCATAACCAACTATGCATATCAAACCGTCCACGAATCGTATGAAACTGAAGGAAACGGGACCAAAGCTATACAGAGCTGCTAGGTGTCCAGAAAGTGCAACAACAATCGAGGGTTACTGGGGTTACCTCACCCCAGGCCGAATCACATCGGCAGGCGGGCTCGTACATGGATCATCGGCTCCACAACCCCTCGACTGCGACAACTATGCAGGCATAGCCAAAACTGTATAACAATGAGCTCAAAACCAACAACCGATCAAAGCAGTACTCTAGACATGAAGTTGTATTCAACAGGTGTTACTAGAGTATAGCTTACAAGCAAAGGTCACACGACCCGACATTACATCAGACAACGGAAGGCAAATTATGTTGCTAATCAACAAGAACCAAAAAGTCCTAAGAGGCCACAACATAAGGCGACGTCCCAGCCCATAGATTCCAGGCTGCTACCTGGGAACCCCAAACTACTCGTAGATGTCCACGTTGAATCACACCGTTGGAGTGAGATCTTCACCTGAACCAAATTAAGCAAACCTGAGTACAGGAGGTACTCAACAAGACTTAGTTAACCTATTATATATCTGCTATCTTCAGAAAGGGTTTTATGAAGGCTGATTTGCGTAAAGCAATCTTTGTTTTCCAAATCGAGGAAGAATAGCACGTCTCATAGAGTATTTTCAAAACAGATGAGGAAACTAGTCAACTACTGTAATCATCATCTTCTTGTAATCCACCAAGTCCTTCTCATACCCACACTATCTCATGCTACAAGGATCACCCCTCTCGGCATCTCCGAGGAGGTACCCTTCAATCATGGTTAACAAGTTTTAGCCATTCCGTTGAAGTTATCTATGATCACAGAATCCGTTGCCAAGTCGTCCGTAACCGTGGACACGGCTTCTCGAGGAGATTTATCCCTGCAGGGGGTACACTTTACCCACACGTACCATCCGACTCTTAACGCCACATGTACGCTCCTTGGGAGTGCGGCAGAGGGTTGCTGGCCACGACCTTTACCTTGCTCGACCCTATCCATGAGTCAACCCAAATAGGGCCACCCCGTCAACAGGGAGTTGGCCACCTCCTGACGGCACCTGTTCTGTGAGTCGGGATCACGATCCGTGTACGTCCATCACTTGTCCCGGTCACGCCCTAAGTTTTCTCCTAATCGTTTTCTAACTCACACGCAGATGGGAAGACCAAACTACGTGACTCATGGACGTGGACAAACAAGTTAGTTAGTCGAGCGCAGTCTGTTAGGCCCCGCGTGTGGTTGCACGCTCAGTCTATTGGCTTCGAAGGCGAGAACTCGCTCCTAGGGGCATGAACAGGACAAAATGCCACAACCCATTGTGGCCTCACATCCATGTCGTTATTTAGTCAAGTTATCAAAGATATACAATTCACAACAACCTGACATAAATGATTCACGCATTGACCAGATTCATCAACAGGATGGATCAGATCACAACTAGGCATGGCTAAGCAAGACTCACAGGCTTTAATGAGGCGCGCACAATCAAACCTATAGCTACTAGGAGCAGTGGATCAGGATATATAGGCGATGCAGCAAGTATAGGAGAACTCTATTTAAGACCATAAATACTTTGAACCGCATGCAATATACGAGATCCAAAACACTTCGAAAACTATATATGAGCAGATAAGAGGTTATGCTTGCCTTGGTTAAGAAAACCAAATAAAGTCTTCAGGAATAAGTTCTTGACTTGTCGGTCAGGATCAAGTATTCGTCATTGGAGATGTTGGCCTTCTCTTCGGAGTCACGTTCTACCGAGGGGGAACAAACACCGAAACAAGAAAAACAACAATCAACCCATGGCATCGATGCAATGCGCAATATGTATGCATGAGAAAGTTAATGCACTTAAATAAAACCCTAAACAAGCTCGATGAGTTGCTAGGGTTTGTATGTCAGTTATGCAGTTTTTCTGAAATTAGCCCGAAATAGACCCCGGAGGGGCAATTCGGACGATTATGAAAGTGAGTACAATTTTAGAAGCTCAAATTGGTTTGAAAACACCATAACTAGATTGCATTTTTCATTTTGAGCAATTTGGTATATAACTTTTAATTTTCTAATTTTAGTGATTAAAAACTTATTTTTCTATTTTTAAATGATTAAACAATATTAAATAAATGCTCATTTTTGGACTTTGTCAAACATGTGTGAAAATTACATATTTGGAAAGAGAATATTTTCTGATCAACGCCATACTTTTATTATATTTTTCTGAGTAATATGTTAATAGTTATTCAATTTACAAAATAAACCATTTTCTGGAATTATTATAAAGGGGATTTTTTTTTGACACCAATACTGTGGGGGAAACCCCCACAGCCCCCCATTTATTAATAAAGTAAAAGGTTATTTACAAAAAATGTACAATATATACAAGGGGATTAGGGGAGTGAATTAATCCATGATGTCAAAAAAACAGAGTGTGCACTCTTCACCCTGTACTTAAGCAGAGTGACTTCCTGTATAAACAGGGCCTTCCAACCTCTAAAAGTTGGCTTGATGTTCTTGAAGATCCAGCCATTTCTTTGCTTCCAGATGCACCAGCAGGCTAGGATCACAATCTCCACAAAACAAGGGCCAGCAAAATGTTTTTTGGCATACATGATAGCATATGATGAGGAGCCAGGGTGCCAAGGGATCTGTAAGTAGTTCCAAATCCTTGTACTGAAAGTACAATTGAAAAATAGGTGCCTCCAATCCTCATGAACTTGACCAGGACACAGGACACAATCAGAAGAAGTATTTATGATCCAGTGTCTACGAAGCAGCATATCCCTTGTATTAATTTGATCATGCAATAGAAGCCAAGCAAAGAACCTGTGCTTAGACTGACACTTGCTCTTCCAAATTGCAAAAGAAATTGGGTCATCAGGGACATCATTAAAATGTTGCTTATAAAAAGAACTGGGATGTAATCTGCCACTAGAACGTGGACTCTTCCACTGGTCTGTAATATCAAGTTGTAAATTAAAATGACCAATCATGCAATTCAACAACCTTAGCTCTTCATTTGCTTGAACTGACAAAGGCAAAGCAAAATTCTGGATACAATCTGTACCAAGCAGGAAATCATTCACAGACTGAAGTTTGTCTTTGGCAAAAGAGTAGAGTCTTGGGAAGGTTATCTTAAGTGGTTGAGGTTGCCACTTGTCCTCCCAAAACAATGCGGTGAAACCATTGCCTACCCAGCAGGTAGTATAATTTCTATAATTCCCAGATAATGCCAAGATATTTCTCCACCAAAAAGAACCAGAATCTACCACAGCATGAGGAACAACCTTATAATAGTAAGCATCAGTAATAAGTTGCACCCAAGGCAAGGCTTCCTGATTATAAAATTTATCAAGATGTTTAAGTAGAAGGGCAGAATTCTGAATTTTCAAGTTAATAACCCCCAGCCCTCCCTTTTTTTTGGGTTTGCACACCATATGCCAAGCTGCAAGGGAATGAGCTTTGTCCTTTCCTCTTTTACTCCACAAGCAATGCCTTCTTGCTCTGTCAATAACTTCAATGACACCAGTAGGAATAACAAGAGAGAGCATATAATAGGTTGGCAATGAAGACAAAACAGAATTCACTAGTACCAGCCTATCACCATAGGACAGAAAAGAGGAAGTGGCAGAAAGCCTCCTTTCAACTCTATCAATCAAAGGAGAGAAATCCTTGATAGTGGGTCTAGTGGTACCCATGGGCAATCCAAGATAAGTGAAAGGCATAGACCCAGTTTTACACTGAAAAGAATCAGCCAGAACACTAGCTTCCTCAGAAGATAAATTGATAGGAATCATAGATGATTTATGAAAGTTGATTTTCAATCCTGTAAAGGCAGCATAAGTATTGAGAATGTCCTTGAAGACCTCTAGGTCTTTATTGCATGCTGGGAGCACCACAATAGTATCATAAGCATACTGAATTATAGGAAAATCCTTTCTGACTGGGATAGGAGAGGACAGCAGACCATCAGAGTATGCTTTGTTGACTAAACTCTGTAATAAATCAGCTCCTTCAACAAAAAGAAGTGGAGACAAAGGATCTCCTTGTCTAACTCCTCTTTTGCAGTGAAATTTTTTCCCAGGTATCCCATTAAGGAGAACAGAAGAGAATCCTGAAGCTAGAATTTCTCTGACCCATTTAAGAAACAATTCTGGAAACCCTTTAAATTTCAAGACTTGTATAATGGCCTCATGGTCCAAAGTGTCAAAGGCTTTTTCAAAATCAATCTTGAGAACCACTATTTTCTTTTTGGACTGCTGGCATTGAAACAGAAACTCAAAAGACCAAGCAAGGCAGTCCTGGATTGTTCTTCCCTTAATAAAACCATATTGATTATCATGAATTGTATCACATATAACATTTTGCAGTCTATTAGCAATAAGCTTGGTGACAAATTTGAGACATGTATTAGTCAGAGAGATAGGTCTGAAATCATTGACAGTTTCAGGTGAGTTGGATTTTGGGATGAGAGTGATATATGAATCATTAATACTTTGTAATGATAAATTCCCTGAATGGAAATCATGGCAGAGCTGAGTGAAATCTTCTTTTAACACCTCCCAACATTTCTTTACAAAAAGCCCATTGAAACCATCAGGACCAGGTGCTCTATCAGTCTTAAGGGATTTCATAACTGATGTAATTTCATCTGTAGTGAAGGGCTCAACCAGACACTGTAAATTAACAGTTGGATGAAGGATATTGGACAGGTTTAAAAGCTGTGATGTGACAGATGAAATCCCCATTCTGTTTTTGAAACAATTCCAAAAAGCAGTTGCTTTGTGATGATGATCTATCAAAGAGACACCTTCCTCATTTTTAATTTCAGCAATAGTGTTAAATCTATAACGCTCTGTAGCTTTAGCATGGAAAAATTTAGTATTTTCACCACCAAGCTGTACCCATCTGATAGTGCATCTATTCTTCCAATAGGCCGACTGAGATAAAAGCAATTTATGCAGATGAGTTTTAACAATATTCCTGAAATTAAATTCAGGTCTGCTCAGGTTCCTTTCCTCCTCCAGTGTATCCAAGATCAAAATCACCTTATTGCATTTAGCAATTAATAGCTTCAGGTTAGAAAGATTCCTACCCCACCTCTTGAGCTCATGTCTGATGTTCTTCAGTTTAGCAGTAATAGTGGCCGCCATGTTATTTTTCCTAACAGGCCATTTCCAAACTCTATCAATAAGGTCCATAAATCCAGGCTGATGTATCCAATGATTTTCAAAACGAAAGATCTGGGCTTTAGGAATGTTGGTGGAGATTGAGACGACACATGGCACATGATCAGAAGTTGATTTAGCAAGGGGCCTTACCAAAGTGTTGGGATAATTCAAAGTCCACCAAGTGCTAGTAAAGAACCAATCTAGTTGTTCAAGTAGAGGTTGATCTTGCATATTAGACCAAGTAAAGGATCTGCCTTTTAATGGTAATTCAATTAAACCAAGATGACTAATGATTTCATTAAAAATGAAAATATCATTCATATCAGCTCCAGGTTTGTTCCTGTTGTCCACTGATCTAATAAAATTGAAATCTCCCACTATCAGCCAATTTTCATATGGAGGAATGATTAGATCAAAAAGCCATTGAACAAAAATATCCCGTTCAAGTCCACTGCAGGGACCATATACAGAAACCAGGGTCCATGAAGAGAGATTATGCTTTGAGGTAAAATTAATCTTAATGGCAGACTTGAAACAATCGATCAATTCTCCATCAAAAATGGAGCTATTCCATAGAACAATAATACCTCCAGAAGCTCCCACAGAGGGAGAGAAAGCAAATTTATCAAATCTCTTTGGACAAAAAGATCTAATGAAACTGTGATCAAAACTTTCACATTTAGTTTCTTGCAGGCAGATAATTGCACATTGGCTCTCCTCAATTTTGTTATAAACCAGTAATCTTTTATTTTTATCATTTAAGCCCCTGACATTCCAATCCATCACTCTCCAATCCAAGAAAAGTTGTGATGTATTATCCATTGACATTAAATAGAGAAGGAGCAAAATAGCCAGACCAGCCAGCTACTATAAAGACATCAGGCACCAGAGTAAAAAAATAATAGTAGGAAACTATTAGGTCCAGCTACTATAAAGGGGATTTATGACGTCAGGATGACATCATCCTTGCATCATCCAGAGAAGAACTTCTCTGTTGCTCTCGAATTCGAATGCCTCGATTGATAAAGTGTGGAATTGGTTGGGGGCCTAGGTAGTGGGGTTTGAAGGTGACCATTAAGTGGCGGCGGCTGGTCGGATGGCCACCGGAATGACCAGCGGCGACCATAGGCGCGGCGGCGGGCGGCGGCCACCGGTGGCAGGGCAAACGGGAAGGGGAGGAGGCATGTTAAGGGTTCCCACGTGTTAAGGGACTCACCAGGAACGTTCCTAGATGCTCAGAGGGCTCGGGGAAGGTGCGGAGGCGTCGTGAGCTTGCGGGGACGTCGGCGCCAGCGACGGGGAAGAACGGCTTGATTCCTCTGGTTCCGGCTGTTCCTGCTCAGGCCCGTTGGACAGAAGGTGTGGGAGAGGACTACGAAGGCGAAGGTTGGCTTGGCTTGCTTCGGGATGGCCAGAAACAGCGGCAGCGTTGACGACCACCGGAGCTAGGGTTTGCTACGGGACAGAGGAATACCAGAGAGAGAGGGCAGCGAGGGGAAAGGGAGGAAGGAGGAAGTCGTGGGCTTCTTTTGCCCCTACCGGCGCCACGTGGGAAGCAGGGAGGAGGTGTCAATCGGAGCGGGCTCATCCTCCACGCAGGTGCTTGCCTTCGGTCAAAGGTTGAAGAAGACCAAAATTCCACAACACCCCCTCTAACTTCTGAAATTTGTAAAGAGGTCCTTGTCTGCCCAAAACAGCAACATAACTTGAATGTTTGAGGGCCTATTTCAAAGTAACAATTTGGCAAAAATAACTTTTGGAAAGCTTGTAAAATTTCCAACAGAACCATGTGTTTCTTTGGTGTATTTGAAATATTTTCCAATCCAAGATTTCGGAAACCAAAATAAGTACTATTTGTGGTATTTTTCTCAAACCATTTAAATTCATAACTTAAATTGGTTTAAATTGGTTTCAATTTTTGTTTCCATGCATGTATGGGATGAACACACACCACACACCCTAGTTTAGCAAAATTGGGATGTTACAAATCTACCCCCTTACAAGAATCTCTTCCCGAGATTCCTAAAGGAGAAAGAAAGAAGGAACACCGGTTTTGAATGATCTTTTTGAACCTTACGGTTCTCTTCTTCAAGAGGTTGACCCGTAGCATCAGGAAGTGTGGGTTGGCTACACCTTAGGTGAGAGGGAAAACTCTAAGGAATTGATCTTCACGAAAATCGAGTATATCATGGGTAACTCATGACAGGAATGTTCATAAAGAACTTTTTGAGTTAACGTGCATGAAACACATCAAGGTAACGGAGGGAATAAAAGAAGGTTTCAAGGTTTTGCATGATGGTTCTCAAGAGGATTTAGAATATGAGCTTTGCACAAGACTTTAAATCCTTCTGGAAAAGAAAGGTTGGATACCTTGTGACATAGAGTTTTCTTCAAACAGAAAACCAAAATTAGGAAGGATTGTCTTAAACATCACAATGTAATATCCGTAGACGAGGGAATACACGAGAAAACACTGTAGTCGTGAGTCGGAGAGAAATTGATACAAGATCATGTTCACTCTTCAGAGTGAACATGGAAATTAGCGGAACTTCACTCCGTTAAAACTTTGTCGAAATCTTTGTCAAAGATCGGAATGTTACTTCATGACAGAAGATGAGTAACCACGGGATGTTGAAACACCATAATGACGGAGGTATTCTTGGTCACACCATAAGAATGGATAACCAACAAGGATTGAAACACCAGAACTAATAAGGAATCTCTTTCCTATCGTGGTTTGGATGTAACCATACATCCACCACCTGGTTGAGATACGATGGCTGAAGTAACTGACAAATACACACAATGTGTGAGAAAAACAGAACTTCAAGTATAAACAACTTGAGAAAGGGAACTGATCAATGGCGGTTACAAAACACCAAGATATGGTTCTCACGAGGAACTTGTTTCCACCAGAACAAAGGTTTTGAAGGTTCAACGGAGAGATATTGGAAAGATCAACTTCCAAGTTTTAGATATAGACAACAGGCTCACGACAAGTCTTCTGTAGGTCATCAAGTGAATGTAGAACTTTTTTTTGGAAGAACGGTGAGGAAAACTTGTTAGGATGAGCCACACAAGAATTCTCACGGAGGGTGGATGTTCTTACGGATTCAAAGGATTACAAAGTTAGGCCTTCCGGCTAATTGTGTCAACCACAACATCAACCATGCCGGATTCTAAAAGGACCCAAGTCAAAACCCTTGAGGAAACACAAACCATCGGTTCTGCTTGAGATTCAGCTCTGGTTAGTGGATTTATAGCTCAGGCTCGGTATGTTTGATCAAAGATGTTGCACCGGTTACAATTGAGATACATTTACTAGATTCTCAAGACATGGACTACAATGTCACACTTAAGAACATGAGCAAGATTGCAGAACTCGTGTATTAGCAACTTATGAAAGATGGTTGCACCTACATGGACTACTTGCAAAGGAACACATCGGAGTCCTTGTTGGGAAGACGATTATAAAGACAACGAAGTTCTTAAACTTCTTCTCTTTCACGGATAGTCAATCAGTGGCTTGGTGTGGATGCAAACTTCTTCAAGGAGTGGAGTTAACAACCTACCATCTCAAGAATATACCACACATACATGACCGACTTGGGATTATTCCCGAGGGAACAAGAAAACTCTACTCCGATCCACGGCGACAACTTTCACCATAAGCACATGAACCAGAGTAGGTTACTTCGAGCATCGAGAACACAACTTCATGATGACACAAAGATGGTTATCAAAAGCTTCCAACATTAGTGCCAATTGTTCTATATGAACCTCTCGCGGCTTGGAGAAAATAGGAATGTCATCGATGGGCTCGAAAACACACTTATCAAACACTCCAAGAAGAGGGATTCATATGATATATGAACAAGACAATACATTGGTCAGACCAAAGGGCATGAAGGTGTACTCGAGCAAAACACCATGAGTGAAAACACCATCAAGGTAATCCTTTAATCTGAACTTGATTTGACGATAGCCCAAATCAAATCAAGGTTAGAAAGATAGCATGTCCATTAAGGAGATACTATCCTGCTTCAACACAAAGGAAACTAGGCATCCCTTAACGAAGGACCCAGTTAGGAGGAGCTCTTGTCTTTCAACTCTCCAAGTTGTTGTTTAAGCTCAACCAACTAGTCCGGGATATCCAGCAGAGTTCCTTGGAGAAAGGAGTGGTTCAAACTACCCCTTGCTTAGACATTACGGTCAGGTAACAACCTGGTGATACTTCTAGAGAGACAACTAGAATATCACAACCTACCGGTATGTCTTAGAAATCGAAAGGAGGCATGCTTTTCAAAGCAACCGATATGGTCTGGAGAACTTTGGCATGAACCTAACTCTCTGACCAAGAATATGCACCGAAATGAACGGATTTGGTAACACAGTCAACTTCAAACAGAGGCTGGGTGACCATGGCGAGCGATCTCTGTGAAACAAGGGCAGAGAGGACCTTGTCTACGAGGTTCGTGGAGATGAGGGGGTGAGAATGCCGGAAGGGTTGAGGGAGAGAAGATACATGGAGGTGCGGGTGTGGGAGTTCTCCCTCTGCACCCGCATGTGTTTGACAAGAAAAAGAGGGGGACTGAGAGGGTCCAAGGAGGGATGGACGGCATGGGTGAGCTCGTGGGGAGCCAATGACTCCAAAAGATAAGGGTTGGGGGCAACAAGGTATGGGGGAGGTGGTATGGGTTGTCATATCATGCCATGCTTGCTGTTCAAGCCATGAGGATGATGTGGAAAAGTACGGGAGCAGTGCAAGCTTGTCTAATGAAGTCAAGGTGGTAGGGCCAGGTGACTAGGCACTAAGGAAACCAATAAAGATTAAATGGAGTGAAAAACATCCACCTAAGGGTCTCTTTAGAATTTGGCCAGAAGGTGTTAGTGATTGTTTTCTTCAAATTATTGAACACAACACATGCATGAAAATATGTATAGGAGGTAGGAAATGAAAATCGGAGTATGGTAGTGGTGGTCTCCCACTTTCCTTAAATTGTTTTCTTTCAAAACTTTCAAATTTCCAAAAACTACTGTTTCTATTTTTGGATGTTTTCTCCATAATTTTGAATAGAAGATATGTTTGAAAACATGTTTAATGGATAGAGAATAAAAAATTAAGTCTAGGGGTGGTGGTCCCCTCATTTTCTTAAAATATTTGTTTCACAAGATTTTGAAAATTCAAAAAGTGTTGAAACTATTTTTGGATGTTTTCTTCGAAACTTTGAAAATGAGAAGCAAATGTTTTTGGATAAATAGGTCACATATGACCCAAGCAATGTTGGGGAGCTTCCCCAAATTTTTTAGAAATACTTTTATTGACAAAATCATTAAAAGTCCATTTCTGTCCTTTTGGAAAATAACATTTAATAAATAGGAAAATGTTTATAAATCAAGTATTTTTGAGTTGGGGTCGGAGGGTATATAATATGGGTCACAAAGGTGATTTTTAATAAACAACTCCTTTGGAAAATATTTGAGGTACCAAGTGTAAAAGGGCGATAAAATGAGTTTATTTAATAGGCCAAAACCCCGAGAGAAGAATAATCACATGGTCATGGGAAGATAAATGGATCACATGGATATGATTTATAAGTCATGAAGATGACAATGGAAGGTTGACGGAGCTCAAAATAGATAGGGTGGTTTTTAGGAAGACTGACAAAAGGCATTGTGATACCAAGGATATAATCCTATTTGTTGGAATGACCTCAAGAGGGCTTTGGAAGAAAATGTAAATGGGTCTAATATTCAATCTAAACATTAGGATAGGACTTATAGATATGTACCATTATATCCATGATGGTACACTGGTCAAAGATCAAGATCTCTCCATTATGGCAGGAGGCCAAAATAGAGAAGTCAAAGAGAACACAAGATGAGATGGAAATAGGATATAACATGCTACTGATGTATGGGCTTGTTATTTGTAGATCTCATTCATTTAAAACAAATAACAATCATCCACAAACAGATATAGACACTTCGAGGCAAAAATAATGTAAGGTCACACCATAAGCAGATAATAACAAGACTTACAAGTTCACTCAAGCAAGAGAGTTCTTCAATGAAAACCCTTGGGGGTTTTTTAAAGTGTTAAGAAAGTTAGTGGTCAAGCCAAACCATGGCAGGAGGATTTGGTAGAAGATGTTCAGCTCAAAGCTTGTTATTTATGTAACCATATTATTTTGGTTTGTTCAAACACAAACACTCAAGGTCAAACAAGGCAAAGAGAGGTGAAACAAGATTAATAGTTAAGCATTTCAAAAAGTTTTTGTCGGCCCTAATTTTTGACTCTCCAACAACTGCATTTTGTTGGTTTTCAAAAAGTGGGGGTGTGATAGATCTCTCCCCCCCCCCCCAAAAATGAATATCGTCCTCGAGATTCGTATGGGAAGCAAGGGAGTGGGTTTTCTCAACACACATCAACAGGAAACACTCAGGAGCTAAAATTTTCTTTACCAAAGAAAAAAAACCATTTTCATACAAGGGGGCAGTAGGCCAACTTGATCCAGAAAAGTTTTTCTCTGGGACTGCCAAAAAACAAAATTCCACCCCAGTTTTGATAGAAATTTTTTGGCCACCCATAAGTGGTCACAGAAACCTAGTTTGCAGGGGTAGAGACTATAAACAGCTAGTGATCTTCCACGATTTGAAAGAAAGCCCATGAGCTAGGTACACCTAGAGTTTTCTTGAGTGTTCTGCTGACGTGTGGGATCGGGCCCACTTGGCAGTCAATACCCTTCTCTCTTCTTCTTATCCTTCTTGCCTCATCTGGTGCGCACACCCTCGGCGTCAGGGTGTCCCGCCCATTGTGAGTCCATGGTGGGCTGACACCTTGCTGTGGGACTGCTGCGAGTGCGACATGTTGATTCTTTGGCCACCTGGGGAGAGATGCGTTGGTGGTTTCACGCCATTTGCGAGCACTATAGCTGGATTCTTCGGCTTTTCCCACATAGTACTTGACGAAGCAGAGGGCTTTGCTTTCGCTGCTATAAGAAGGGTCGCCGAGGTTCCCTAAATCGCACCACACGATGAGCTTCATTTCTCAGTTCGTCGATGACTTCTTCAAGGAGTACGTCACCCTCCTGGAGCGAGCAAATCCCTTGGAGCACTTCTTCATCATGATGCTCTTCAGCTATGGCCTGGTGGGATGGGTCACCGTGATCCTGGTAGCTGTGGTCTGCACTTTATGGGGCATCCATGCCTGGTGGAATGGTGCTAGGAGCAATACCGTGGTGGAAGAAGGACGAGCGGTGGTGCCGGTGGTTGCGCCGGTGGAGACTCACGCTGGTGGCACTAGGTCTGGAAGACTGGAGGGGCTTCGTCGTTGCCTGACTCGGGGTTCTGCATCAGGTGAGGCTGGCTCACCTTTAGACTAGGCTCCCACCAGTGAGAGCTAGGAAATGTCAGGGTCTACACCAGAGTACGTGTAGTGGTCTATGTTGGAAAACAGACTTGTATCTTACCTTTCTGAAACTTTTATCTGTTAGGTGTAATTTTATTTCTTGAATAATGTATCCCTTTAAAGTTCCTGCGAGATTTGTAGTTCTTCATGATCCTTCTTCTGCTTGTGGAGTTTTGTGGCAAAGCAAAACGCAGAGTATGGTCACACCAGGGTAGGCATGGAAGGGTTTTACTTCCAGTAGTCCTTTAGAGGATTTTTTTAAGGGAAGGTTAGTCAGAGATATCTCAAAGCCTCCTAGGTTTCTTTGGGCAACATAGTGATGTGGTTGTACTAGTTTGTTAAGATTACAAAACACCGGTGCAAAAGTTTAAAGTGGAAAGTTTTTCACACTGATAAGTAGAGAAGAGAAAACTACTCCACCAAAACAGAGCAAGGAAACACCATCACACACAATTCCTAACAATCAGCACTCAACAACAAGCAAAACAGGTACTTTAAATACCAGCAGACGTCTAAAAATCATGGAGCAAAAGGGGTAGCTCAGGTGAAACCACTAAGCAAGACCTATGGATCCTATGGGTCTGAGTCAACCAGGGTTGTTTGAAAATTTCCTGCCGTTTCATCTGACCCCGAGGATTTTCTTCACCTTGTTCAGGTTGGAAAGAGACTTGATGGTAGGATCACTCCAGTGTAAGAGGTTGTGGCACACCTTCATCCCTTGCATTGAAATCACCTTAGTGATGAGTTTTCTAGAAGGAAAACTTTGGCTTCTTCAGGTTGCTAACTACTAAGGTCTTCTTGGGCATTGTCAAGTATGTAGTTTTGAAAGCCGACAGAAGAAAAACCTTTTTGGAAAAACATTAAATAAAAAAACCAAAGTTTTATTCAACTCTTGATTATATAATTTTTACAAAATGTTCTGAGCCATTAAAACAAAGGAGAAAAAAGACATGTGTACTATTTTCTCTGTTTCCCAACTATCCGTGTTGTAAACTAGGCAATAACTTTGGAAATAAGAGAAGAGTAGAAGCTATGCTTAGGGTCTCTTTGGATAAAACAATTTTTGGTAGTAATATAGTTTTTACGAATATTTTTTTATTTCCTATCTCAAGTCCATGCAAACTAAGGTCTCCTAAAGTCAGGATAGCTCTGATACCAACTCTGTAAAGACCCCCGAACCACTTTTCAAGGACCTCCGATATGCATACATTCACGATCCCAGATCACACCATTCGTGAACAACATATCAAGTTGGCATTAAGATGCAACATCCATTACATGTTTACACAAAGGTCTTACAAAAGAGACATGTTCACATAACCAAGTCTCACACAACTGCCACACAGGGCAAGCACACAACACACACAGCGGAAGACAAAACACACACACGACGTAGTAGAGCCCAAGTCACGCATTAACCTACAGGCTGCTGACTGGGAGACGATCCTAGTTTGCAAGGCCATTAGTGTAATACTCCTCTTCGTAGAATTCCTCCCGGGGCTCCTCCTTGAAGTCTGGCAAGTAAATACCAGGGACGAAATCAATATGAGTACGTTTGAATGTACTCAGCAAGACACCCGTCATGTATCTTACCAAATGCAAGTGTGCTTATATGGTGTAGTTGGTAGGCTATACATAGGTTTCACTATCCATGATACATGAAAGACATATCATAGTTGATTTAAAAATCTCTGTATCTTTGTTGAAGAAGATACTTCGAAAGAAAATAATATAATTTTCTTTCTCTTGTAGATATCACATGTACAAGAGGTTTTGTAAAACTTTGTTTAAAACAAAGTTTTCTCTTTGTAAAACTTCTTGGAATCAACTCCCAGTTTTTGTTTAGAAAAGAAAGATTTTCTTTGCAAAACTTCTTGTAAAACAACCTCTATCTTTCCTTCACCCATACCTCATTGGTACAAAGTTCCTTCTTTACATACTTCACAAGTTCCAACTCCTTTTCAAAACTCCTTTTTGAAAACATTGACACAATGCTAGCTACATGGCCATTCAACTGGCCATATCCGAGGACGCGGCTATTCCGAATAGTTTGACTCTGTAGAGGTGTACACATTCCGCCAGATCCAGTACATCCGCCGTGAACAACCACAGACCGTAACAACAATATGTAAACATCAGATAACTGATCCTAACCATCCACTATGTTCAAGCTAGTAAATGCCTATCTCTTAAGTTGAGTGTGCGCTCCTCGGCATCAGGTCCCACCTCGCCAAGACAGGAGCCCCAACTGCTGCAACCGGAGGAGAACTTAATCCCACATTTTTTAAGTCCCGTATACCCCTCCAGGCGACAATCGGTTTGAGGACACGACGACCCTTATAGTAAATTGAGATAGAACACACACTAACAAGAACCAACTTCAAGTTAAGCCCCATGCCCATGTTGGGGTAGAGTGGCAGTATGGTAAAGGTTATCCGGCGAAGACTAGGTTATGTGTCATTTTTGAAAACACATTTTTCCCTAAAATGTCCACTTCAACATTTCCTCCGGTAGACAAGACTCAGCCTTTCCACCTGGTTTTCCATAAAGCCTTTGTTTTTCGAAAACATACTTTTAGGGTGTCCCCTTAGGGACTTATACATTGGTGGTAATAAATACCATATGGTGGCTATGGGCTTGGTAACACCAAGTATCAACTACTGGCATAGTGATAGTATACATAATATTAATAGTATTAATAGTCACTCAAAATAGTTTTTGGTAATCCAAGTTTTTTAGAACTTATCACAAGTAAAACATGCATGATAGACAATGATAAGTGTAGTAGCAAGCATCATGATGGCTTTCCTTAAAATCTTTGTGTCCCTGGCCTTGATGTAGCTTGAACTTGACACACAGCCTTACAACTCCTTCTTCTTCTTCTTCTTCTTCTTCTTCTTCGTTTTCTAATGCCGCAAAAAGAATAAAAGACACACACTCAGAACCAAAGAAGGAAATCAAATAAATAGAGCAACAAATACATAAGCACTTATAATAGCGCAAACACTCAGAAAGTTATCGAGAGAACTATCTTACAAACTCTCAGGGTACAAAATTTTCGTCAGAAATACATATGGTTGAGAAACCATATTCCACATCCCAATATCAAAGGTTGAGTGGGTGTACCACTATCATACCAAGATATTTAAGAAGCTAAAAATATAGCTTGAGGTAACAAGGGTGAGGCTACTAAGGTACCCATAAACAATCAAAGCAATACCAATCATCAAAGAAATCCCATGGCAGTGTGTATCAACAACAACACAAGCAATCAACACCAACAAGTTTACCCCTAACCTTAAGCATAGATAACCAGATATTACTAAACACAATAATAAAACTAGTACCATACTTATGCTAAGGTAAACACTCAGACAATTCCAAACAGCAAAGCAAACAAAACACAGTTGAATCAGCTAGTTTCTGACTATGCTTATGCCTACACAAAAGCTAAGGAATCACTCAATAATGAAAGTAACCAAACAAACCAGTGGCCCAATCAATTGTAACAAGTCATAATAAACACTCTAAAACATAATAAAAACAAGACACACTACACCTACCAAAATAACATAATAACAGGAGTCCACTATTAACATTCTAGTATGAAAATTCTACACAAGCATGCTATAAGAAATAATCGCATTCTACAAACCATCAACAAACAGAAACTATAGTATCTATGCCATAATAATAGAAGTGAAAACATCCTAAACATGCTAGGACAATCATACACTCAAAAAAATAGAAGGACAATAATAATGGAGCAAACTCAAATCTAGTGGTGACACTAATGCAACAGTAGAGGAGCAAACAACACTACAAGGATGCATTTTCCTGAACAAGAAGTACATGAATATAAATACCTACTAACAGCACATACACCTTAAACATTTTAGTAGGAAAATATACTAAAATAATCCTAGGAAAACAACTACTCATACTAGTGGAAAACAACATAGTTAAATAAATCAATAAAAGTTACACATGCTCTCCAAGAAACTAATGTGCAAGCTAACATAGATGATACCATCACCACATCAGTACCAAAATGGTACTGGACTCAACATAAACACACCAAAAATCTAGGTACTAAACATAGCAAGACTAGCTCACAAAATCTATTCCACAAAAATACTAGAAAACAATAAGACATTATTTCTATTTATATTTGTTTTCCAAACATGCACAAACTTCCTAACATACTAGTAATGTATGAAAACAAGCTAATAACAGAGATCAACAAATCTACACATGCCTGAGAACAAGTTTCTAACAAACACACATTTATTCACAAACAAACACACAAGATTTAAAATAAACAGAAAAGGTGTTGTTTCTCGAAATGCACACCAAAAATAATCTAGAGCTCTAAAAATATGCCAAGCTAGGATTACATAGATATAATCACACACAAACTCATTCAATTGGATCCACATCAAAAATCATTTCTAAACTCTCTCCAAAAATCCTAGAAATGTCTACTGGTCTTTGATACGTCATAAATGTATCCCTAATTTCTGATGATCCATGATGATATTACGCCAATTGCTACACGTTTTCTTCCTTCTTTATGTCATTTTTATCGATTTTCCAGACTAACCTATTGACAAGATGCCACAGAGCCAGTTCCCTGTTTTCTGCTGTTTTTTAGTTTCAGAAAAGTTGTTCTGGAAATATTCTCGGAATTGGAAAGTTCGAAGCCTGGAAGTCCTATTTTCCCCGGAAGCATCCAGAAGACCGAACATGAGACGAAGAGGGGCATCAGGAAGCCCACACCATAGGGTGGCGCCCTCGTTGACCGTGCCTGTGGGTGGTGTGGGGCCCCTGGACCTCCACGGCTTCTGCCCTTTCGCCTATTTAATCCCCCCGGATGGAAGACCCTAAGCACCTGATCAAAATCCCTGAAAAAGTTCCGCAGCCGCTGTCATCATCAACCCTAGATCAGAAGGGTTCTGGTGCTTTTTCCGGCACCCTGCCGGAGAGGAAATCATCATCGGAGGCTTCTACATCACCATGCCTGCCTTCGGAGTGATGCGTGAGTAGTTCATCCCTGGACTACGTGTCCATAGCAGTAGCTAGATGGTTGTCTCCTCCTCATATGCCTCCATATTTAGATCTTGTAGCTGCCTATCATGACCGAGATTGATCTTATGTAATTATTTAAGTTGTGTTTGCTGGGATCCGATGAATATTGACCTTATGCCAAGTTGATTATAGTCTTTACTGCATATGTTATTTGTGATCTTGCATGATTTTCATTGCTAGTGGTTGCTCTGGCCAAGTAGTTGCTAGTGACTCCAAGAGGGAGTATTTATGCTTGATAGTGGGTTCATGCCTCCTTGTTGCCTTGCTCGAGTGACAGAAACATGAAGGGGGAGGATGTGATGTAGCCATTAGGGAGAAAACAGCGGTGAGAGTACCCGCGTGTATAATCATTGATTACATTACACACTTTTTTAATGCAATTATTTGTTGCTTGCAACTTAATACCTAAGGGAGTTCGGATGATAACCTGAGGGTGGATTATTAGTCATAGATGCAGATGGATGTCGGTCTATGTGTCTTGTTGTAATGCCCGCACTAAATATCATAGTAATATTCATGTTATATTGTGCACTACGGTGCAGCCTTTATTTTTCAATTGCCAGCTATAATTTGTTCACCCAGCATGCTATCTTTTATGGAGAGACACCACTAGTGAACCTATGAACCACGGTCCATTTTTCCACACTGTTAAACAAACCACAACAAATTTCCTGCTCTCTTTACTTACTACAAGCATACACTGTTTTCCACACTATACGCCTAATCTTTGTTTTCAGCAAGACTAGTGAGATTGACAACCTCACTGTACTATTGGGGCAAAGTATTTTGGTTGTGTTGTGTGCAGGTTCGACGTTGTTGCTGACACCGGTGAAGCGCCAGCACCACCGTCAGTGGCATCAACCTTCCGAAGATTCTCTTTCTCCTACTGGATTGATAACCCTGGTTCTTAGCTAAGGGGAAAATTCCTACCGATGTGCTCATCACACCCTCCTCTTGGGGTATCCCAACGCAAGCATCAGTCTTTTACCAAAATGGATGGCATTTCCAAATGGTAACGCTCCTTGATGCAAAGTCAAGTCTCACTGATAGATCTATCCAAGGTCTACTCCAAACAATTTGGTTTGAAAGATTTGGACACTTAAAACACAAGTTATGATCAGAATGATGAAACAGAGTGCTTCTGCCATTTTTCTTAGTCCTCCTAAAATATAGCACAAAATATATTTATTTAAGTTGGAGGTGGTCAAGAAATAGTAGATCCACCTCTGTGATTTGTGGTGAGGCAAATTTCACTTGTTTCTATTTTCATTTCGATTTAAAGTAACAAGCCAGAAACAGATCTTTAGAGAAAAAAAATAGAACAACCTTCACAAGGGTCAACGGGCCAGATCTGGAAAGAGGGTAGGCCCCGCAGAGCGAGGCTGGCCCGCAGGCGAGCACGCGCGCCGAACCGGTACGCTGCCGTCCGATCGGCGATCTGTGGCTGTGATAAAAAGGCGCTGGATTCAAAGGTGTCCACGTTGACGCGCGCCGAAGGCGACTCAACAACACCATGGTGTCCGCCCCGGACGCCGCAGATGACCGGAAAACTCGCCGCCGGAGGCTACAGGGGAAGCCAGCAAGGGCGTGCACCACTAGGAGGTTTGAGGAGGCGAGGCCGATCCGATGCCCCTACTGGTTCTTGACGAGCAAGACCGGAGCGGGGTGGTCGCCGAGGACCCGCGGCGGTGGAACATGGCCACAGTCGGAGGCACACGTGCAGGGAGTGGAGGTGGAAAAATAAGCGGGCGCGAGGTTCTTGAGTACCCTAGGGAGGTAGGGGAAGAAACGAGAGGAGATGGGATGGCCTGAGGTGGCGGATCGACCAGGAGTCCGAGCGCGGCGACTCTGGTTCGATTTCCGCAAACCAACGAACAAGGGAGAGGGGTTTTCGTGCAGACTTGCGATTAGGGCGGAGAGGGGATAGCTAGACATGCTCTCGAGCAGAAGGGAGGACAGGAGGGAACTGGCGGTGATGCCCGGTGCCGCGGCCATGGGCGGCCATGGGGAGCGAGCCCGGGAAAACGAGGATAGAGAGGACCTTGTCTAGGAGGTTCGCTGCGATGAGGGGGTGAGAATGCTAGAAGGGTTGAGGGAGAGAAGATCCATGGAGGTGGGGTGTGGGCGTTCTCCCTCTGCACCCGCAAGTGTTTGACAAGAAAAGGAGGGGGAAGGAGAGGGTCTAGGGAGGGATGAACGGCATGGGTGAGCTCGTGGGGAGCCAGTGACTCCAGAAGATAAGGGTTGGGGCAACAAGGTATGGGGGAGGTGGTATGGGTTGCCAGCCATGCCATGCTTGTTGTTCAATCCATGAGGATGATGCAGAGAAGTATGGGAGTAGTGCAATCTTGTCCAATGAAGTCAAGGTGGTCGGGCCAGGTGACTAGGTACTCAAGGAAACCAATATAGATAAAATGGAGTGAAAAACATCCACCTAAGGGTCTCTTTAGAATTTGGCCAGAAGGTGTTTGTGATTGTTTTGTCCAAATTCTTGAACACAACACATGCGTGAAAATATGTCTAGGAAGTAGGAAATGAAAATTGGAGTATGGTAGTGGTGGTCTCCCACTTTTCTTAAATTGTTTTCTTTGAAAACTTTCAAATTTACAAAAACTGTTGTTTCTATTTTTGGATGTTTTCTCCATAATTTTTAATAGAAGATATGTTTTAAAACATGTTTAATGGATAGATAATCAAAAATTGAGTCTAGGGGTGGTGGTCCCCTCATATTCTTAAAATATTTGTTTCACAAGCTTTTGAAAATTCAAAAAGTGCTGAAACTGTTTTTGAATGTTTTCTTCAAAAATTTGAAGATGAGAAGCAATTTTTTTTGGATAAATAGGTCACATATGACCCTAGGAATGTTGGGTAGCTTCCCCAAAAATTTTAGAAATACTTTTATTAACAAAATCATTAAAAGTTTATTTCTGGCCTTTCGGAAAATAACATTTAATAAATAGGAAAATGTTTATAAATCAAGTATTTTTGAGTTGGGGTGGGAGGGTATATAATATAGGTCCCAAAGGTGATTTTTAATAAACAACTCCTTTGGAAAATATTTGAGGTACCAAGTGTAAAAGGGCGATAACATGAGTTTATTTAATAGGCCAAAACCCCGAGAGAAGAATAATCACCATGTCATGGGAAGATAAATGGATCACAATGATATGATGTATAAGTCATGAATATGACAAGGGAAGGTTGATGGAGCTCAAAATATATAGGGGTGTTTTTTAGGAAGACTGACACAAGGCATCATGATAGCAAGGACATGATCATATTTGTTGGAATGACCTTAAGAGGGCTTTGGAAGAAAATGTAAATGGGTCAAATATTCAATCCAAACATTAGGATAGGACTTATATATGTACCATTATATCCATGATGGTACATTGGTCAAAGATCAAGATCTCTCCATTATGGCAGGATGCCAAAATAGAGAAGTTAAAGAGAACACAACATGAGATGGAAATAGGATATAATATGCTATTGATGTCTGGGCTTGTTATTTGTAGATCTCATTCATTGAAAACAACTCAAAATCATCCACAAACAGATATAGACACTTCTAGGCAAAAAGAAGATAAGGTGACACCATAAGCAGATAATAAGAAGACTTACAAGTTCACTCAAGCAAGAGAGTTCTTAAATTTAAATCCTTGGGGGTTATCTTCAAGTGTTAAGAAAGTTAGTGGTCAAGCCAAACCATGGCAGTAGGATTTTGTAGAAGATGTTCATCTCAAAGCTTGTTATTTATGTTACCATATTATTTTGGTTTGTTCAAGCACAAACACTCAAGGTCAAACAAGGCAAAGAGAGGTGAAACAAGATTAATAGTTAAGCATTTCAAAAAGTTTTTGTTGGCCCTAATTTTTGACTCTCCAACAACTGTTTTTTGTTGGTTTTCAAAAAGTGGGGTGCGACAAATAGCATCACTTCTTTTGGTCTCGCCTTTCTTCTCAAGAGTCTCTTGGGCTTCCCCCAATTGGCTCATGAGGAGATCAAAGTATATCTTTGTCTCACCTTGCACGTTAGACATAAAACGACCCAAGGAAGCAATTTCATTTGGAGTCTTACAGATGATACCTTTTAGGCCTTAGCCATGAAGAACATGGCGGAGGATTGAGGATGATTCTCATTGGGGTATTTAAACAGTGATGGAGATGCTGATGCTGATGCAATAGCAATAACAACCACTTCACTTGTGGTTTCTTCTTCTTCATCATCACCGGAATCATACTATTCTTGATTCACTAGCACAAAACTTGAAGGTGGTTTCTTGTTGAAAGGTTTCTTCTTTAAGATAGGTTTCTTTTGAGAGATCTTTGACCTATTCTTGGGGATAAGTTTCCCTCCATGACTTTCTCTATTCTCAAACGGGCACTCAGCAACAAAATGATGCTTGTCTTGACAATTGTAACAAGCCCTCACTTTTTGAGTCCCTTCCTTTCCATAACTTTATTTGGTCTTCTCCTCAACATATGCCTTGGCCTTGGGAGGATTCTTCCAAAACCTTTGAACGGAAAGAGCAACAAAGTCCTTAAGCACAGGATAATAATCTTGATCTTTTAGTGGGGCCAAGTATTCACTTGATTCAAACTCTTCTTGATGGTCCACCATCTTGATCTCAACCTTGGCCTTCAAAGCAATGGAGGCTCCTTTGTGCATTCCAATAGCACGAGCACGAGTGTCATGAGAAAACTTTGTTTGGACTCGAGGTCATCTCTTGCATCACCTCGGTTGAGGTCATGATATGATAGATGTGTCTTCCTTGAAGGCTCTTCAAGTCCACATGCTCAAATGGCATGAGGGCACTCACATACTTCTCTTGATCCAATCATCATTCACATGAGTGGCACCAAGACCACTAAAGGCGGTGGGAAGGGTCTTGAGTCTCCGGTACATGTCTGTAGTAGTACAGACCATCATAGGCTATACTTTTGCGTGTAGTACTGGCCCCTGGACCGTTCACCAGCACACACAGCATAGATAGTAATCAAAGAAAACAAATGTATTGAATACTATCGAATATCCAGAGTAAAGTAATTTATTACAAACTGCATAGCGAAGTGCTAGCTCAAATAATTATTAATAACACGACAAAGCAGCGGTAGACCTCCATCTTCTTGTTTGCACGCCACAGGCGAACAAAGGTTGATGTGAAGCCTCGAAAACCTACGAAAGCTAATCCGAATAACCTGCACGTTGGAATATGCAGCCCCCAAAAAGGAGGTCAGATCATTCTGAGCAATGGTGGCAAGTGACACTATGGTGGTATATAAATGGCAAGTGCTAGTCTACATGCATATTTGGCTGGTGGAGTTTCTAGGCTATTTTGCATAAAGGCATTTGACCTATCATTTATTAAAAATTAAATTTTTGCACATAATTGGACACTTTGGTTGATAGCAAAGTGCTCCTACCCTTTGGATTAGCACACTGAAACACCATCAGGCACTTCTCCAATAACCCATAGTCATATTGGTAGTAATTAATAAAACAAGATGAATGAGATATGTCATGTTTCCCATCTAGTTGCTGAATTGTTCCTAACCAATGGAACACGGCTAAGATCTTAGTTTTAACCCTCGCGAGGTTTGTGCCATTTACCCGTGTTGCCTAATCGACCCCAAACACCATGATACACCATTAGTAACACGGAAGTAAAGAAGATTAAGCCATAACTCATAAGAAGTAGATCCCCAAACCCTCCACGAGCCGGACTATCCTACCACTATTCTACATCTCTGGACATGTTGGGTTCGAGTCACCACAACCTACAAATTATGTCTAGCCCATACTAATATGAAACACGTCTGCACACAAGAACAACTATATAAAGAAACTAAACATAATCTCAAGATACTGGGCGGCGGTCCCCACCAAAATTTGTATCTGCTGACATGCTAGCAATCCGCCCAGTGGTTAATTAATTATCATGTTGTTTTCATAAGAAATTAAAATAACGAGCAATACTTTAGCATGATAATAATCCCAACCATGATATCTATATCATGGCTAAGCAATCTACAAGTACGATGTTTGCCTAGCATATGGATTTCTACAATCTAGGGGTAACATATGATCGCTCCACTTGGGTGTTAGTGAAGCAATCTAGCATAGCGATAACACTCAAATTCTACTCATGCATAGCTATCATAAAACTCTAATGCATATAATAAAATAGTAGGTTCATGTGTGTCACTTGCCTTGACAACACGAGCAGTTGTTCACACAGTCCTCGCAAACGCACTAGTTGTAGTCGTTGTAATCTACACGTTGCAATAAACATACATAAGCAACAAGACATAACAATATGCAACACATGCATGCATGAAAGTTTATTGATGTAAAAATAGATCTACTATTATTCTCTGGTTGTTAATGACATGTATGATGCATGAAAAGTGTTTTTGTTGCAAAGAAAACAATTAAGGCGATTATAAAGATTTAATAGTGCTAGATTAAGAACATGCAAGATCTAATTTGAATTAAGCATCTACACGAGTTGGTATTATTTTTCCTGGATAGATCTAATCAAAACAAGACTATACAAAAAAGATTTGATGAATTTTGAGTTACGGTTGATTTTATATGATTTAAATAGCCTAAAAAGCATATTTTAAAACAGAAAATAAATATAGGCTAAAACATAGATTGGATTGCGTAGATGGATATATCTTGTTTTTCTCTTTCGTTTGGTATATTACATGCGAAATTTGGAGCTATAGATCTAAAGATATGGATTTTAGAAGTTTTAAGCAATTTCTGAATTTTTTTAAAAAGAAATAAAACGAAATTGACCAGGGTTGACCGTGCTGACGCAAGCATGACGTCAGCACGGGCGTTGACCGCGGTCAGATCCAATCTGTGCCGTCGGATCGAGATCCGACGGCCCAGATTCAAACCCGTCGGGATCTCACCGGAGTTGACGGGGTGGCGGCGGCGGCTCGGGCGTGGTCGGGGCGGTGGTTCCGGTGGCCCTCCGGCGAAGGCGACGTCGGCGGCGGCTTCCTCTCCTCCTCGCGAACCTCGGGGCGGTGGCGGCGGGGGCTCTCGAGGCGAGACTCGCCGGCGGCGAGCTCGTCCGAGCGGCGGCGGCATACGGCGGCCGCGACTAGGGTTTCGGGGGCGGCGCACGGCTCGAGGCGGGGTGTGGACGTCGAGGCAGGGGGCTGGGTATTTAAGGGGCGTGGTGGCGTGCGGGAGGGGTAGATCGAGGCCGAGTCGGCCGGGGAAAACGCGGCGGCGGCAATCGCGGCGGCGGGATGACGTCACCCGTCAACGACGCGTTGTTTTTCTTTATCAATACCTTCCGCGGCGAACGGCGCGGGCTGGTTGGGCTGGCCCATCTGCGCGTGCGCTGCGCGCTCGCACTGGGCTGGCTCGACCGGCCCGTTTCCTTTTTTTTACACAAAACTAATTTGTTTATAACTTTTGAAATACAAAGCCAAATTGAGTCAAAAAAAATTCAAAATTTTTGAAATTTGAAAACCTATCACCCTAGTTTATTTTTAAGGGGATTTTTGGAAAGATGAAAATAATAAAATAGCTTGGCTTATAATGCCTTAAAGAGGGTTTTTGTTTTCTTTAAAACATGAATTTGATTTAGGGCTTTCAAATGCAAGAAACAAATGCAAATTTTGAAATCATGCCATGCTATGCAGATGGTCTAAATGCAAAACATTCCAAATGTAAGATTTGGGATGTTACAGACTAACCCCCTTAAGATGAAGCTCGCCCTCGAGCTTCGGAGTGGCTAGCAAATAGGTGTGGGTGGTCTTCTCGAAGATCCTCCTCTCGTTCCCACGTAGCCTCCTCTTCGGTGTGATGGCTCCACCGAACCTTGCAAAATTTGATCGTCTTGGTCCGTGTCATTCTCTCCATTGTATCCAAAATTCTGACAGGTTTTTCCTCATACGTGAGATCACTCTCCAACTGAACCTCCTCCAGCGGAATTGTATCCCTTAATGGTGTATCTGCCATTTCTGGGTGACACCTCTTCAATTGAGACACATGGAACACGTCATGGACGTTAGACAATCCTTCTGGCAATTCCAACTGATAGGCTACTTCTCCCTTGCGTGACAAAACCTTATACGGTCCAATGAAACGCGGTGCTAGCTTTCCCTTAATTCCAAAACGCTTAACTCCGCGCAGTGGCGATACTCTAAGATATGCCCTATCACCAATTTCGTATGTCACTTCCCTACGCTTAGAATCAGCATAACCCTTCTGTCTTGATTGAGCTACCTTCAACCTATCGCGAATCAGTCTAACCTTCTCCTCAGCGTCCTTGATAAGGTCAGGACCAAAGAAACTACGTTCTCCTACTCCATCCCATAACAAAGGAGTCATGCACTTCTTGCCATATAGTGCTTTGAATGGGGCCATCTCTATGCTAGATTGATAATTATTGTTGTAGGAAAACTCTGCGTAAGGCAAACTCTCATCCCAACTAGAGCCATAATCCAGCGCGCAAGCTCTCAACATATCCTCTAGAATCTGGTTCACTCTCTCTGTCTGACCATCCGTCTAAGGGTGAAACGATGTGCTGAACTCTAGTCTTGTTCCCAATGTCTCGTGCAACTGACGCTAGAAATGTGATGTGAACTGTGTGCCTCTATCAGACACAATTCCCTTTGGCACCCCATGTGCACAGACGATCCTACTCATGTATAGCTTAGCCAATTTGGCGCTAGTGTAGGTGGTCTTCACTGGTATGAAATGAGCCACCTTAGTCAAGTGATCGACCACTACCCAAATAGAATCATAGCCAGACCTAGTTCTAGGCAATCCTGTGATGAAATCCATCCCAATCTTATCCCATTTCCACTCTGGTATTGGTAATGGCTGCAATAATCTTGCCGGCTTCTGATGCTCTTCTTTTACTCTACTGCACACATCACATAGTGCAATGTACTCTGCGATGTCCTTCTTCAAGTTATTCCACAAAAATCTTTCTTTCAGATCCATGTACATCTTGGTATTCCCTGGGTGAATGGAATATGGCGAGTCATGAGCTTCTTGGAATATCAGCTTTCTAATTTCAGGATCATGCGGTACGCAGATACGCTTCCCGAACCATAATGTACCATCGGCATCTTCATGAAACTCCTTCATCTTTCCTTCACTCATTTTCTCTCTTATTTCCTTTATTCCTTCATCATCCTTCTGGGCTCCCTTGATCTTGTCCATCAGTGTTGGCATTACCTCCATGGTTGCCAAATATCCTTCATTCACTAATTCCAAACGGAGAGACTTGAATTGTTCATACAATTCATCTGGTAACTCCCCTGCAGTGAGTCCATTCACATATCCCTTGCGACTTAATGCATCTGCCACAACATTAGCCTTTCCTGGGTGGTATTGGAGATTCAAATTGTAGTCATTTATCAACTCCAACCATCTCCTCTGCCTCATATTCAGCTCCTTTTGAGTGAAAATATACTTCAAACTCTTGTGATCCGTAAAGATGTCACATTTCTTGCCCATGAGGTAATGTCTCCATGTCCTGAGGGCATGTACAACTGAAGCTAGCTCTAAATCATGAGTCGGGTAATTCTTCTCGTGATTTTTGAGCTGTCGTGATGCGTATGCAACTATTCTCCCATCTTGCATCAATACACTACCCAGTCCTCGACGTGAAGCGTCACAGTACACTTGGAAATCCTTCTGGAGATCCGATAAGCATAGAACTGGTGCTGTTACTAGTCGTTGCTTCAGTTCTTGGAAACTAGTCTCACAATCCTTAGTCTATAAGAACTTCTTCTCCTTCTTCAGCAATTCTGTCATTGGTTTAGCAATCTTGGAGAAATTCTCAATGAACCTACGGTAATATCCCGCAAGTCCTAAGAAGCTCCGGATATCCTTCACATTCTGTGGTGATTCCCACTCAGTTACAGCTGATACTTTGGCTTGGTCTACTGCAATACCGTCTCCTGACACCACGTGTCCTAGGAATCCTACTGTATTTAACCAAAACTCACATTTTCCAAACTTAGCATATAACTTATGTTCCCTTAGCTTCCCAAGAATCAAACGTAGGTTTCCTCCATGCTCCTCTTCATTCTTGGAGTATACTAGAATATCATCTATGAATACCACAACAAACTTATCCAAGAACTCCATGAATACATTGTTCATCATGCTCATAAAGTATGTCGGGGCATTGGTCAATCCAAAAGACATGACGGTGTATTCATATAGACCATACCTTGTTGTAAAGACGGTCTTTGGAATATCCTACTTCCTAATCTTCAGCTGGTGGTATCCAGATCGCAAATCGATCTTAGAGAACACACTAGCTCCCTTCAGCTGATCAAACAAGTCATTGATGTTGGGGAGTGGGTATTTATTCTTTATCGTCACCTCATTCAGCGAACGATAGTCCATAACTAGACGCTGTGTCTTATCCTTCTTTTCCACAAACAAAACTGGTGCTCCCCATGACGAAGAACTTCGCTGAATGAACCCTTTATCCAACTGCTCTCTAAGTTGTTTCTTGAGTTCCTTCAGTTCATCCACATCCATCTTATACGGCCTCTTAGCTATAGGTCCTGTTCCGGGTATCAAGTCAATGACAAACTCGATGTCCCTATCAGGTGGCATTCCTGGTAGTTCCTCCGGAAACACGTCGGGGTACTCCTTCACTATGGGTACATCCTCTAGGCTAACCCCCTTAAGAGAATTCAACTTGGTATCATTAAGAACGTGCGTGGACCTATATTTGATTCTTCTTCCTTCAGGTGTCGTGAGTGTGATTGTTCTCTTGGCACAATCTATCTGACCTTCATACTTTGCCATCCAATCCATTCGAATAATCACATCTAAACCTTGTGAATCCAACACTATGAGGTATGTGGGGAAAGTGTGTGTTCCTATAGATAAGGCTAGTAGGCGACACCCCTAGGTTGATAGCATTTCCCCTCCTGGAGAGCTAATTCTAAAAGACCTCTTAAGAACCTCAGTATCTAGCTTATTTCTATCCACAAATGCCCTTGATATGAATGAATGTGATGCTCCAGTATCAAATAGTACGAGTGTGATGCAAGTATTAACCAAGAACTTACCGAGCACGAGGTCTGGTTCAGCTTGCACCTCCTCCACGTTCACATGGTTAATTGTTGCTTTCTGGGACATGTTGACCTTGGTTCCCTCTACGTACGGCCTTCTCCTCGGTGCACCTGTCGGTGAAGTGTCCCGTTTTCTTGCATTTGTAGCATTGCACATGGCTAAGGTCCTTCTTGAAGGTGTGGTTGTGGTTGCGGTTCTGTCCGTTGCCTCCCTGGTGCTGGTTGTTGCCTCTATAGACACTATTATTGTGACAATTCCCTCCATTGTGCTGGTGTCCTCCATGATGGTTGTGCCCATTTCCTCCAGTCCTGTGCTGTCCAGAATTTCCACCGTTGTCATGGTGAGTGCGTAACCTATGATGTGTGCCTGAGCTGTGGTTTCCTCCCATGTGTTTCCTCTTGCGCTTCTCAGCCTGCTTGTGTTTTCCCTCCAGTATGATAGCCTTGTCAATGAGTGACTGGAAGTTAGTGATGTGAACCACTGACAGTTCAATGGCCAGCTCATCATTGAGGCCATCAAGGAACTTCTCGCGCCTCTAAAACTTCTAAAATCCATATCTTTAGATCTAGAGCTCCAAATTTCGCATGTAATATACCAAACGAAAGAGAAAAACAAGATCTATCCATCTACGCAATCCAATCTATGTTTTACCCTATATTTATTTTATGTTTTCAAATATGCTTTTTAGGCTATTTAAATCATATAAAATCAACCATAACTCCAAAGCTTTGTATTTCAAAAGTTGTAAACAAATTAGTTTTGTGTAAAAAAAAAGGAAACGGGCCGGCCGAGCTAGCCCAGCGCGCACGCGCAGATGGGCCAGCCCAACCAGACCACGCCGTTCGCCGCGGAAGGTTTTGATAAAAAAAAACAACGCGTTGCTGACGCGTGGGCCCCTCCCGTGACGTCACGGGTGACGGCATCCCGCCGGAGTCCACCCCGAGCACGGAGCGGTTGCCGCCGCCGCGATTTCCCCGGCCGACTCGGCCTCGATCTACCCCTCCCGCACGCCACCACGCCCCTTAAATACCCAGCCCCCCCCCCCCGCCTCGACGTCCACACCCCGCCTTGAGCCGTGCGCCGTCCCCGAAACCCTAGTCGCCGCCGCCGTATGCCGCCGCCGCTCGGACGAGCTCGCCGCCGGCGAGTCTCGCCTCGAGAGCCCCCGCCGCCACCGCCCCGAGGTTCGCGAGGAGGAGAGGAAGCCGCCGCCGCCGCTGTCGCCTTCGCCGGAGGGCCACCGGAACCACCGCGCCGACCACGCCCGAGCGTCCGCCGCCGCCACCCGGTCAACTCCGGTGAGTTCCCGACGGGATTGAATCTCGAGATCCGACGGCACAGATTGGATCTAACCGCGGTCAACGCCCGCGCTGACGTTGTGCTGACGTCATGCTTGCGTCAGCACGGTCAACCCTGGTCAATTTCGTTTTATTTCTTTTTAAAAATTTCCAGAAATTGCTTAAAACATCTAAAATCCATATCTTTAGATCTATAGCTCCAAATTTCGCATGTAATATACCAAACGAAAGAGAAAAACAAGATCTATCCATCTACGCAATCCAATCTATGTTTTAACCTATATTTATTTTATGTTTTCAAATATGATTTTTAGGCTATTTAAATCATATAAAATCAACCGTAACTCGAAATTCATCAAATCTTTTTTTTGTATAGTCTTGTTTTGATTAGATCTATCCAGGGAAAATAATACCAACTCGTGTAGATGCTTAATTCAAATTAGATCTTGCATGTTCTTAATCTAGCACTATTAAATCTTTATAATCGCCTTAATTTTTTTCTTTGCAACAAAAACACTTTTCATGCATCATACATGTCTTTAACAACCAGAGAATAATAGTAGATCTATTTTTCATCAATAAAATTTCATGCATGCATGTGTTGCATATTGTTATGTCTTGTTGCTTATGTATGTTTATTGCAACGTGTAGATTACAACGACTACAACGAGTGCGTTTGCGAGGACTGTGTGAACAGTTGCTCGTGTTGTCAAGGCAAGTGACACACATGAACCTACTATTTTATTATATGCATTAGTGTTTTATGCTAGCTATGCATGAGTAGGAGTTGAGTGTTATCGCTATACTAGATTGCTTCACTAACACCCAAATGGAGCGATCATATGTTACCCCTAGATTGTAGCAATCCATATGCTAGGCAAACATCGTACTTGTATATTGCTTACCATGCTATAGATATCGTGGTTGATATTATTATCATGTTAAAGTATTGCTCGTTATTTTAATTGCTTATGAAAACAACATGATAATTAATTAACCACTGGGCGGATTGCTAGCATGTCAGCAGAGTACAAATTTTGGTGGGGACCGCCGCCCAGTATCTTGAGATTATGTTTAGTTTCTTTATATAGTTGTTCTTGCGTGCAGCCGTGTTTCATATTAATATGGGCTAGACATAATTTGTAGGTTGTGGTGACTCGAACCCAACGTGTCCAGAGATGTAGAATAGTGGTAGGATAGTCCGGCTCGTGGAGGGTTTGGGGATCTACTTCTTATGAGTTATGGCTTAATCTTCTTTACTTCCGTGTTACTAATGGTGTATCATGGTGTTTGGGGTCGATTAGGCAACACGGGTAAAGGGCACAAACCTCGCGAGGGTTAAAACTAAGATCTTAGCCGTGTTCCATTGGTCAGGAACAATTCAGCAACTAGATGGGAAACATGACATACCTCGTTCATCTTGTTTTATTAATTACTACCAATATGACTATATGTTATTGGAGAAGTGCCTGATGGTGTTTCAGTGTGATAATCCAAAGGGTAGGAGCACTTTGCTATCAACCAAAGTGTCCAATTATGTGCAAAAATTTAATTTCTAATAAATGATAGGTCAAATGCCTTTATGCAAAATAGCCTAGAAACTCCACCAGCCAAACATGCATGTAGACTAGCACTTGCCATTTATATACCACCATAGTGTCACTTGCCACCATTGCTCAGAATGATCTGACCTCCTTTTTGGGGGATGCATATTCCAACGTGTAGGTTATTTGGATTCGGATTAGCTTTCGTAGGTTTTCGAGGCTTCACATCAACCTTTGTTCACCTGTGGCGTGCAAACAAGAAGATGGAGGTCTACCGCTGCTTTGTCGTGTTATTAATAATTATTTGAGCTAGCACTTCGCTATGCAGTTTGTAATAAATTACTTTACTATGGATATTCGATAGTATTCTGTCGGATATATACCAAATAGGGGTATAGAAGATGATAGATAAAGTGCCGGATTACCAGGGTGGCCTAAGTGGTAGTGGGCTCAGGTCCATTAGGCGGCCCAGTAACCCGACGCACAGAAGCTGGATTCTAGAAGAACCCGGATCACGGCCCAGGTGATCTGGCTTCGAGGAGAAGACGGATTCCTTGCTTTCCAAGTTACAAGTTACCGTAGTCCTCTAGGTTTCCTATTCTGTAAGCCCTAATCCGGCTATTATATAAAGCCGGACGGGAGATAGATTAAACAAGGAGATGAATAACAGAGAAGCTCTACGCCAACTCGCCGAGAAGCTCATCCTCGTCGAGTAGCTTAGATCTAAACCCTCACATTGTAACCCTGTTTACAGGCTTTAGTCCTGATTAGTGAGAAGTGCAGGAGTAGGCACGTCGTACTGTCGCGACGTACCGAACCTGGGTAAATCCTGTGTTCAACCTTAACTACGCGATCCCGTTACCCCACGTCTCTATCGTAGTCTCAAGGCACCCCCGTCTATGAAAACTACTACGATGTCTCGACAGTTGGCGCCCACCGTGGGGCAAACGACGTCAGGCGTGAAGTTTCGATCTGGGATACTTGGCGGAATCGGAAGATCAATCACTGTCGGAAGCCTGGAGTTCGACGACGACGTCAGACGCTTCCTCGACAACGGATCCTACATACCGGCGCAAAACCACCTGGTAAGTGCCTGCGTGTTACCGATAGGATCTGCTAACATCTTTATCGGACTAACTGCAGAAGCAATGGGGTTTTACGGTGGAAGCAAATTTATCCCACCCGCCCTATACCCAGTCGAAGATGACTATGATACCGGATTCTGCTCAGATCGCCGACAAAAAAGTGACTTACACTTCATCGGCATGGTGCAGTCCGCAGTCGCCGAAAACACGGATGACGGGAATCCCGTGCAAGAGGCAGACAACAATACACCCGTCGCAGAGACGGAAGATCCGATACCCGTCACAGAGACGGAAGACCCCACACCCACGGAGGTGGAAGATCCGACATCCGTCAAGAAGACGACGAACTCGGAAGCCGACTCAGTATTAGCCGCTATCGAAGCAAGATTAGAGTCGGAAACCGGATCGGACGACTTCGATTCCGAAGATGAGGACGACTTCGAAAGAAAAGTTAAGTCCTTTCAAGAGGGATTCCATGAAGTTCTAATAGAGAAACCGGCTGATACCACGGACGCCGGCAGCCAGGAAAGCCCTAAAACCCCTCCGCCAG
Source organism: Alopecurus myosuroides (assembly GCA_028641055.1). Classification (NCBI taxonomy): domain Eukaryota; kingdom Viridiplantae; phylum Streptophyta; class Magnoliopsida; order Poales; family Poaceae; genus Alopecurus; species Alopecurus myosuroides. The sequence continues at coordinate 278,193,420 of CM054063.1, forward strand.
AGGAAGAGAGAGAAGACGGAGAAACTTCTCCGGTATTCCCCAATGTCAAGGAGATGACAGAAGATGAACCTGTCAAAAAACCTCCCTCTTCCAAGAAAAAGCACCGTGCTGCTAAGAAACTCCAATACAAAATCCAGAAGAAAAAATCAGCTGATCTCGCTGATGAAAACCGGGAAGTAGGAGATGCTAGCAGAACGAAGCCTGCGGAGAAGAAATCCAAAGAAATCACTGCTCCGCCAATGACGGAACAGGAAGAGCAAGAGCCATTGCAAACACCAGTGGGACCAGATGAACCCCCTGAGATGCTGGAAGCCAGGAGACAAGCTTTCCAACGGCAACAGCAACATCTACTCAGATCTCGGCAAGATCTCCAACAAACCCATAATGACATCAAGGTCATGAAGGAAGAAATAGAGGAGTACGAGAAAAAGAATAGATCCGCGTTAAAATCTACTAGGTTACCCGGAATCGTAAGACCGGAAGAACTGCCGCCAAAAGAAAGGTTCCATAACCCATCTTGGCAAAAGCAGGTAAACGGCAAAGATGCTAGGGGCAAACCAATATACAAGACCGCAGCAGAAAACGCGGAAGCAGCGTTCGCCATCCTCAACAACGATCTGTACTCCAACGGGGAAAAACTCCAAGGGGTGTATGCTTTCTTAGGAAAAGCATTGCAACAACAACAGCGCGCCCAAGAGCGATCAGGGAGGCTGCACGATAACTCCGCCCTATGCAAAACAGCTACTTGCGCTGCTGGAGCACCTGGACCGGAAGAACCCGGGGATTCAGACAATTCAAAGGATAAAAAAGAGGATCCGACAAAAGACAAGAAAAACCCCGACAACCGGGATGCAGCGTCTAGGACCGGATCCCATCTCCCAAAATATGGACATAAACCCCATGATCGGGAAGACAAACACCGGAACGACGGCAAAATAATGCCACCTCCGAGAAACCCAGCTGAGAAAGCTGGGAGATATGATATACCTCACAGGCATGAGAGATCCCGGACACCTCCTAAGGACAAAGAAAGGCACAGGAGCAGAACTCCGCCTAATCCAAAAGGGCGTGACCATGGAAGAGATAGAAATAATCCCGGAAAAACGCGTTCGCGCAACAATGGAAGAGAAAGGAGCAGATCCCCTTCTGTCCATTCAGCCGGAAGATATTCTGCACACATTGATAGAGCAGAAAAGGATGATCTATACTTTGGTCCTAAGTGTTTTACTGACAGGATCCGAAGAATAACCATGCATTCTGGCTTTGCCAAGGTCGGTCCAACGTACCAGAAGTACACCGGCAGCACAAACCCGGATACCTGGCTCTCCGACTACTATACAGCCGTCCAGATCAACAATGAGACAGACATGGAAGCTGTCAAGTTTCTTCCCCTAATGTTGCTGGACGGAGCCAGAGATTGGATCAATGGATTACCATCAAGAACTGTCGACAGCTGGGATGATATGGCTAGAGTATTCACTCAGCATTTTCGGGGAACGTACAAACGCCCGAACAGCATCAACCAGCTAAACCGTTGCACCCAATTCGAGGATGAACCATACGTGGATTTCATCTCCAGATGGACAGCAATGAAGAATAGTTGCTCTGGAGTAACTGACGTACAAGCAATGCATGCTTTCGTCAATGGCCTAAAACCTGGACTCGTACCATTCATGGTTGGTTCCAAAAAGAACAAAGATCTCGGATCTATGCTTACAACCGCCAATGAGCACGCCGCAGCCGAAGACGACATCAGAGCAAGAGGAGGCAATATCGAATCACTGATACTTGCCAAGAAGACCCCTCGTTCTAACAAAAAAAGGAACTCCAGAAACAACGACGAAACCCAAAGAGGTCAACATAGCCTTTGGAGGAGAAAAGGGGAACAAGTGGAAAGGACGCAACCCAGATCCAATCAACTACACTCCAGAGGAGTGGGAAAGGATTAAGTCGGAACCTTGTGTCCACCACTCACAATTTGGGAAACCCACCCATACAAACGCGCAATGTCGGCTGAATAAGCACATGAAAGTTAGTGCAGGATCCGGAAGTAAGGGGAAGGGTTCCAAAAGGAAACCCGCCAAACAAAAGCCAGAAGCTGACAAAGAAGACAGTGAATCGGACACTGACGAAAAAATCCAGGAACAACAGCGAAAGGGCGAACCCAAATTTCCGAGAGTTGATGGAGAAGCAATGCTAACTTTCTTAGCAACTCCGTCAGCAAAGGTGGCCAAAAGAACACTTCGAGAAATAAACGCGGTTGTTCCGGCAAGCCCGAAATTCTTGAAGTACTCCAACACACCGATAATCTGGGATCAGTCTGATCATCCCGGAAATATCCCTGAACCCGGCACACAAGCTCTTGTTGTAAGCCCTATTGTTCAAAACACTAGGCTAAGAAGAGTGCTGATGGATGGAGGATCCAGCATTAATATAATGTACCTGGATACACTGAAGCATCTGAAGATTTCCGAGTCTCAGCTCAACTACAGCAACATACGCTTCCATGGCATTGTTCCTGGCAGGCAAGCACGATCCCTAGGAGAAATTTCCCTAGATGTCACCTTCGGAGATAAAGATCACTTCCGGCAGGAAAAAAGTATCCTTTGAAGTAGTGCCGTTCGAAAGCGTGTATCACGCAATACTCGGACGTCCAGCTTTCGCCAAATTCATGGCAAGATCTTGTTATATCTATAACAAGCTGAAGATGCCAGGACCCAAAGGAGGAGTAATCACTATTGTCGGTGATTTCAAGCTGGCGAATGAGTTGGAGAAAGAAAACGCCCTTTGCGCTCAGAGAGTCATAGCAAAGGAAGAACTGAAGGAATTAGCCAAAGAGGTATCGCCGACAGAAATGCCAGCAGGAAAAGAAACCCGGAAGCTAACAGACAGCTTCAAGGCGTCCGAGAATACAAGACAGGTAATCCTAGATCCCAAAGATCCGACAAAATTTGTCGTCGTAGGGACTGGGATGACTGACAAATAGGAAGGCGAGCTCATCAAGTTCCTCCGTGAGAACTGAGATATTTTTGCCTGGTGTCCAGCGGACATGCCAGGCGTACCCAGGGAACTTGCTGAGCACCAACTCAAGGTTATTCCTGGATCAAAACCCGTCAAACAAGGTCTCCGTCGATTTGACGGAAGGAGACGGAAGGCTATTGGCAAGGAAATTATCCGGCTTTTAGCAGCGGATTTCATCAAGGAAGTAATCCATACTGACTGGTCCGCAAATCCGGTATTAGTACCGAAGAAAGACACTACTGCTCTTAGAATGTGTATAGATTACACAGGTTTGAACAAGTTGTGTCCAAAAGATAGGTTCGCGCTACCGCGAATCGATCAAATAATAGACGCCACTGCAGGCTCCGAACTTTTATGCTTTTTGGATGCATACTCCGGGTACCACCAAATACGCATGAAAAAGGAAGATCAAATCAAGACTTCTTTCAGAACCCCGTACGGGACGTACTATTATGTAACCATGCCGTTCGGCCTGAAGAACGCAGGTGCAACCTACCAGCGCTGCATGCAACGTTGTTTGCACAGTCAGATTGGCAAAAACGTCCATGTTTACGTGGACGATATTGCTGTCGTAACCAAGGAAAAAGATACACTCCTTGAGGATTTGCGAGAAACTTTCGAAAACTTGCGCACTTACAAGATGAAGTTGAACCCATCTAAGTGCGTATTCGGGGTTCCCTCAGGAAAACTTCTGGGTTTCATCGTTTCTCACAGAGGAATAGAAGTTAACCCGGAAAAGATCAAGGCAATCTTGAACATCACGAAACCTACGTGCGTCAAAGATGTCCAAAGACTGACGGGTTCTGCCGCAGCCGTCAGCAGATTTATTAGTCGGCTAGGGGATAAAGCCTTACCACTCTACAAGCTGCTGAAAAAATCCGACAAGTTCGAATGGACAGAAGAGGCCGATGCGGCGCTGACCCAGTTGAAGGAAACTTTGATAAAAGCTCCGATTTTGGCATCGCCAAAAGACGAAGAACCCATGTTATTATACCTTACGGCTACAAATCGGGTTATTAGTGCGGTAATCATTGTGGAGCGGATAAAGGAAGAACAAAGCATACCAGATCAACATCCGATATATTACATAAGCGAAGTTTTTTCCGAGTCAAAACAAAGGTACCCACACTACCAGAAACTGGCATATGGTGTATTTTTCGCATCTAGAAAATTGCGCCATTACTTCCAAGGGAATTCCATAACAGTGGTTAGTAAAGCACCACTAGGAGATATTATAAACAATGCGGAGGCAACCGGCCGAGTAGCCAAATGGGGCATTGAGCTGGCAGCCTTCGACATTAAGTACCAGCCAAGGACGGCCATAAAATCCCAAGTTTTGGCAGACTTTGTTGCCGACTGGACGGAAGCAATGGAAAAAAACACCGATGCCGGAGTCCGAGTACTGGATCATGCACTTTGACGGATCCAAGATGAAGGAAGGAGCTGGGGCTGGCGTAGTCTTAAAATCTCCTAAGGGAGACACAATGGAGTACGTATTGCAAATACACTTCAACGCCAGTAATAACGTGGCAGAATACGAAGCTCTGCTTCATGGCTTGCATATTGCGAAAGAAATAGGAGTAAAGCGCATCTTGTGCTATGGCGACTCGGATTTGGTGCAGCATCAGCTCAACCAAACCTGGGACGCAAAAAGCCCTATAATGGCCGAATATCGGAGAACGGTGGACGAGTTCGCCATCTGTTTCTTTGGATTCGAGGTCCTTCACATCAAAAGGGAGGAAAATTGGAACGCGGATGCACTAGCCCGCATGGGATCAGAAAGGGTAAAAACCTTACCACCAGGGGTATTCGTCCAGCACTTGCATGAGCCGTCCATAAAAGGTGGAGACGTTGATTACCCTCTGGCGTCTGAATCAATCAAAGTCATGCTCGTTAAGCCGGACTGGACAATTCCGTACTTAAACTTCTTAGTCAATCAGAAGTACCCGGAAGGAGCAGACGAAGTCTTGCAAAGACAAATACAGCGTCGATGCAAAGGATACGCGGTAATTGACGGCTGCTTATATAAACGCAGTACTTCTGGAATTTTTCAGCGGTGCATCTCACCAGAAGAAGGAAGAGAAATACTGGAAGAAATCCATGCCGGCGATTGCGGACACCATGCTCAATCAAAAAGCATAGTCAAAAAAGCATTCCGCGCTGGGTTTTTCTGGCTAACAGCCAAGACAGATGCCGAGCATATAGTTAACACGTGTGCAGGGTGTCAATATTACGCTAAGCAGACCAATTTGCCGGCCCAAGCACTTAAAACTATTCCCATTACATGGCCGTTTGCGGTCTGGGGGCTAGATATGATGGGACCGTTCAAAACTGCAAGAGGCGGACTTACACATCTACTCGTAGCAGTAGATAAGTATACCAAATGGGTGGAGGCCAAACCCATCAAAAAGCTGGATGGTGCAACTGCCAGAAATTTCATCATTGATTTAGTAATGAGGTATGGCGTCCCACACAGCATAATAACTGACAACGGGACAAATTTCTCCATTGGAGAATTGGCAAAATATTGCCAACAAACGGGAATACGCCTAGATCTTGCATCTGTAGCGCACCCGCAATCCAATGGGCAGGTTGAAAGAATGAATAGCTCAATCCTGCAAGGAATACGCCCAAGACTCGAATCTCCTCTTCATAGAGCAGCTGGAGCATGGGTAGAGGAATTACCTTCTGTGCTTTGGAGTATTCGAACGACGCCAAATAGGTCAACTGGGCAAACCCCGTTTTTCCTAGTTTACGGTGCGGAAGCTATTCTTCCAACGGATATGATCCATGACAGCCCTAGAGTGCAGGATTTCGATGACTCAGATGCCGAAGAAGCACGACAGGACGCCGTCGATCTCTTAGAAGAGGAACGAGAGCTTGTGCTTCAACGATCCGCCATTTACCAGCAAGGTTTGCGACGTTACCATAGTTGGAAAATCAGGCATCGTTCTTTTAAAGAAGGTGACTTAGTGCTGAGGCTGGTACAGCAAAGGAAGCACAAGTTAGCCCCAGTTTGGGAAGGACCATTCGTCATAAGTAAAGCCATGAAGAATGGATCATATTATCTTGTCGATATTCGAGATACGGAAGATGATCCAGAGAAGCCGAATCGCAAAAGAAAGAGAAAAATAGATGATGAGCTAGGAGAGACAAAAAGGCCTTGGAGCATCCAGCAGTTACGTCCCTTCTATACTTAGTTCAATCTCTATGTAAACATATTTTGAGATCATGAAATAAGGAAGTCGGAATTTTGATATCCATGTTTTTACAAGTTCATTATAGTACAAAACATGATTCCATCTTATCTATTTCCCAATGATCTTACAAAATACTCAATGTTAATCCGAATTGTGCCTGCGTGCTCGGTGTTTAAAAGCTGAATGATTCAGCCTGCCAACGGCTAAAGGAAACTCGGATTGTGCCTGCGTGCCCAAGTTTCAAAAAAATCCTTACCTTTCTCTAAGCATCATCTGATTGGTCGTGCGTTGGGTCACTAAAGCTAGTTCGTAAAAATGTCTTTAGTATGATCCATGTTTTTGAGTTAAAACTGATGGGTTATAGCCAGTTACTCAACACGATGTTTCATTTAAGTCATTTTTTCACAGACTAAAGGGCAGTTAAAATGCACATGCCAGAAGACTTAGAAGATAAAGGAATAGTCAAACCCGAAAAAACTTGCAAGGAATTTCATAATTCAAAACTGCAAAAGGCGGAGTTCTTGTTTCGACAAAAGGAATAGAAGCATTACAATATGAATTACATTGTAAAAATAAATGCTCCTATATCCATCATCCAGGTCAAGTGCACTTCTTCAAACATCCGAGTCTTCATCGCTGCTATCATTCTCGGGGGCTGCAGGCACTTCTTTTTCTGGATAGGTGATGGAAATATTAACCATAGAGGCAATCTTGGTAGCGTGCCCTTGGATTTCATCAAAGATTGTATTCCGTTGGGCTTCCGTGTATCCTTGAGGGACACCTGATGCTATGCGCCAGGATTTGGCATCAGGATAATGTAGACGCATAAGGCCGAGTGCCATGCGCGCACCACCTCGTGCAGCTGAGCGTAGAATGGATTCTTTCGACTCCGCAACCTCTGTGATGGCACCCGGAAGTTTGTAAACTTCCGAGAATTATATAGTGCTTGTGGGAAGGAATTTGTTAATCAGCTGCATTCCTGCATTTCTGATTGCGTTCCACACCTCCCCAAAAGCTCGGATCTTTTCAATCCGAGAAATTCCTGGAAAATTTCCTGTTTTTTCGAAAAAAGGAAAAGGTTAAGTGAAAAGATACAGGAAATAAGACTTGAAGATATTGGTAAAAGGAGTTAACTTACCAAGAACCTTGTCAATCTCGGTGCCTTCTTTCATGCGCGGGAATAGCATACTTTCCAAATCATTGATGACAGATTTATCTTCCGCTGCCTGCAACGAAGCCTTGGATCGAGCAATCCCAAGGGCCAGATTGCTGGCTTCCAGGTCTTCTTGAACTTTCAAAAGCTCCTTTCGAAGGTTCGAGTTTTCCTCACGGAGCCGAGAGGCATTGACGGCGTCTTCCGCTAATTCTTTGGATTTAGCTAAAGCGGCTGGAGGGCGAGAAAATATTCCGAGTTTACAAAAATTCGGCAAAAAATTTCCAGAGAAACAACTGCACAGAGTAAATACCTGTTGCTTCCGATAGCTGTAGCTGAGATGATGCCAGCTCGTTGCTTTTTAACTCAATAATAGATTGAAGAGTTCTCACTTCTTCATTCTTGATATTAAGTTTGTTAAAAACTTCTAAGTTTATAGCATCGGCAGAATGCTGAAACTCGGAAATGAAAACCAAATGCTTAAGTATGAACAAGCATATTAAGAAACATTAAGAAGAAATCAGGTTTTCAACTTAATGCTTGGGGGCTAGAGATAATACCTGGCTCATCTCTCGCAAGTTGGCCAATGTCTCGTTGAATTCTTGTGCGTAATCTGAGAAAAGAATTCCAACGTGATGAAGGCCATCCTGTATGACCTGACGAGGTGAAAATACGATATCATTGCGAATAACTAATCCGCCTTGTGGCCAAGGGCGAATCAGAGGGGCAGGAGCAAAGAATTTTTTAGCCTCCGGACGAATATATCCGAGGTCGTCGAATGGCTCTTCTTTTATCTGGACATCGTTGTCCAGATTGGGAATGGGTTCGTTTCCAACAGATGATCGAGGATTTCCGCCCGTCTGTGTTTTTGTTTTTTCCCTCATGCCCATGGTCGCAGAAGAAGATTCTTCTTTAATAGCAGCTTTATGTTTCTTCAACTTCTTCGCCTTTAGAGGAGTCGGGGCAAGTCTGAAAGGAGGATATCCGAGAAGTAAAAATCTCGAAGAATCGAAGGAGAATGATAACTAGGAAAACTCCAGTAAAGTACCTGGACGTGGCGATAGGAATTCCGTCAACAGTTACCATTTTCTCGAAAGTCACCTGCCTTTTGCGCTTCCGGTTGTTGTAAAACCTAGCATGTAATTCGCTGAGTTCGGCGTCGGAAGCAAGATCATTTCCTCCGAGTTCGTTGAACTAGGAAAGAATTAACAACATATTAAAAGGCGGAGAAAGAAGTTAATCTGAGAAAAACTCGGAAACAAGGAAAGTATAAATACCTTAGGAACCAGATTTTCCACATGATAAATGGCTAGGTTTTCTTCAATTTGAGTGCTGGTGGCGACCAGTTGATGAAGCCGCTTTATAAAATCATTCTTGGTATAGGCTTTATCTGTTCCCCTCATGCTATCTTCTGGCCCTTTGTATTCGCAAAGAAACTGGGAACAAAATGAAAGGGGCTGAATACGACGTCCGAACCAGCATAAAACAGTGTCCTTCCCAGTTAAAGAAGGTTTGGAAGAAGTAAGCTTGGCGATACGGCGCTTTATCTTCATTAGATTTTCCGGCAATGTCTCAACTGCTTCAACTGTCCAACTCTCTCGAGGAATGGCAGCGGAATTAACAAATGGAGGAACCCCGATTTCCTTGCCAGGGAACGGGATGTCCTGATGATAAAAGAAAGAACCAAGCCAGGATTTGGCGGGTTCTGGCATTTGTATCCTCGGGAACCAATCCTCTCTATATTTCCGAAGAGTGAAAGATATAGTTCCACAGATAGGGGAAATGCCTTCTGTGATGTTATGTTTTACTTCAAAACAATATTGCCAAAAATCTAGACTAGGAGCTATTCCGAGATATCCTTCAAAAAGAGCTTGGAAACTAGCTAGATAGAGGATGGAGTTTGGAGATAGGTTATGTGGTTGGACGCCGTAATAGTTAAGGATGTCTATGAAGAAGGCAGAAGGAGGTAAACCCATACCTCGCGCAGTGTGAGAGGTAAGGAGGACACGTTCTCCGTCTTTCGGTCTGGGCTCGAGTTCACCATCTGAGTTTCGCCATTTGCCTTTAACTATTAATCCCTCCTTTGACATTTGTCGAAGGAGGACGAGGGAAGAATTACTCGGATTCCAGTTGCCGACAAATTCTGCTTCTTCGGTCGCAGCGTGTTCGTTGACTTGAAGCGGGATCTTCTCCTCCGCCGTTTCAGGGGCAAACGGTGGGGAAGCTGCGGAGCTCGCGCCCGCAACGTCCGCGGCGGCGGAAAGGTTCTCTCCGCCCGCCGCGAAGGCCGCGGTTTTCTCCAGCTCGTCGCCGGCGTGCTTGGGTGACCCTAGCTGTGGATCTAGGTCACCGATAAGGTCGTCGATGGCGGCGTGAGTGGGCGAGGACGGTGAGGCTGCCATTTCCTGGCGGCGCGGTGTGTTCCGGTGTGCTTTGGAGGTGAAGTGCGCTCGGGACAGTACCTCGCTCGAGAGCTTGCGTGCGTCAATGGCGTGGGCAGTGAAGAGAGCGGAAGATTTTCGATGAGGACGAGGACGGCTATTTGTAGCTAGAAATCCGTCAAGATACGTGCCAACGGCTATTTGATCGTTGGATGTTTAACGCGTGTCACTCGCCGGAAAATCCGGGAAATGAAACGACAGGGAAATAATGACTATCTCCTCGTTTCCCGTGAGAATCTGTCAGAGATACGTTGCAGGGTTTCCCGCGTGAAACCCAAACGTCCCTTGTGTCAGCATGACTCAGGCGCTGACGTAAGAAGTTCCTTTTCCGCGAAGGATCGTGTGAGAAAAGCCGGATTTTCAGGATTCCGAGTTTCATGTTACCATCTCTTTCAAAAGAAGAATAAGAAGAATCAAGACTGCTGAATCAATATTTCTCGGACAAAGTATATTTGGCGAAAGACGGAGAATCAGAGTTTTAATCCTTCTTGGGGGCTACTGTCGGATATATACCAAATAGGGGTATAGAAGATGATAGATAAAGTGCCGGATTACCAGGGTGGCCTAAGTGGTAGTGGGCTCAGGTCCATTAGGCGGCCCAGTAACCCGACGCACAGAAGCTGGATTCTAGAAGAACCCGGATCACGGCCTAGGTGATCTGGCTTGGAGGTGAAGACGGATTCCTTGCTTTCCAAGTTACAAGTTACCGTAGTCCTCTAGGTTTCCTATTCTGTAAGCCCTAATCCGGCTATTATATAAAGCCGGACGGGAGATAGATTAAACAAGGAGACGAATAACAGAGAAGCTCTACGCCAACTCGCCGAGAAGCTCATCCTCGTCGAGTAGCTTAGATCTAAACCCTCACATTGTAACCATGTTTACAGGCTTTAGTCCTGATTAGTGAGAAGTGCAGGAGTAGGCACGTCGTACTGTCGCGACGTACCGAACCTGGGTAAATCCTGTGTTCAACCTTAACTACGCGATCCCGTTACCCCACGTCTCTACCGTAGTCTCAAGGCACCCCCGTCTATGAAAACTACTACGATGTCTCGACATATTCAATACATTTGTTTCCTTTGATTACTATCTATGCTGTGTGTGCCGGTGAACGGTCCAGGGGCCAGTACTACACGCAAAAGTATAGCCTATGATGGGTTGTACTACTAAAGATGGTATCAGAGCAAATGTTGACTGTAGGCTCGAAAACCTAAGTTTGGAATAGGAAGCCATAGGATGAAAATTCTACTTTACCTTCTACCTTTATGTCCATTACCTTTCATCTCGTACCACTTGTCTTTGCTAACTTTCACTCTTACCACCTTATAGATGAGTACTCAAGAAGTCTACCATGTTGAGGAGAATTCGGATGTGGAGTTTGAGAATGAGCTAGCAAACCTAACCAAGCTGCTCGGATTCTTCTTACCTAAGATTGAAGGCTACAAGATGGATAGCAACGTTCCAGGAGACAAGATGTGGGACCTCAAGACCACCATTGTGGTGGATATTGTGGATGGTGTAGCACAAGTCCTCATCTACCGGGATAACTACTCCAGCTGGGAAGTGGGACTCGTCGCAGCAATGAAGCATGCACTGGCTCGGCTAAACTATGACTACCGTGACCAGATACCTGAAGACTCTATCTATGGATATTTTGGGAGGAGGAATGAAAATGGAAGAGCCATGGTGAGCGATGATCCAGACAAGACCAGGATGCTGAAGCACGTGGAGGACTTGGAGTCTTATAGCACTGGAATGGAAGAGTGTGCTCGTAAGTACATGATGCAGAGTGAGGAGGCAAGGGCAACCGCATTTCACCAAGCACAGGAGATCATTGCCCTCAACGCCCAGCTGAATGCTCTCAATGCTCAGATGGACGCACTCAAGACCCAGATAGAGAACTTCAAGGCAAGTGACACTAGACTCACTATGGAGCTAGTGGAGAAGGATCACATACTCGCAAGAAATGGGATTAGCGTGGACTTACCTGAGGAGCTCCTTCAACCACCTCCACTACCGCTACCACCTAGTCGCGTGGATAGTGAGGAGAGCTGTGATGAGGAGATCAAAGTGGAAGGCCCTGAAGAAGAGGAAGATCCAGAGGAGGTGGTAGATATAGATGAGAAGGATGAGGAAGACACGGATGATGAGGACTATGACGTGAATGAGGATCGCAAGAGGAAGAAGGTAGTGAAGTCTCCAAGTGGCAAGCGCTCCCGGAAGTAGATAGTTAGCCCACCATTAGTCTTCGTTAGGAAATAAGTCGTGATAGGTTTGACCATACTAAAAGTTGTGGTATGGCAATAGTAGTTCTTGTATTTTCAATAAGTTTTGTAAACATTAAGTACCTCAAATTTCGCAGGAATTTTAGGCATATTTTCTAAAAGCTATATAAAGTGTTTGGTTTGATTGTTTGATGACTGCTAAGTGTTGTTTGGTTCATACATAGTATGGGTAGCTATTATCCTTAGTTCTATCCATCTAAACTCGTCTATGCTAACCTTTAGATGGCTCCCCGTTGTGACACCAGCCGCAATAACGAGGAAGAGGGGAACAACAACAACAACAACAACCCCAGTACATCGCCCACAACAACAACAATCCACCGCCACCACCACAAGTGGACATGCTCACTCGTTTCCTGAGGTTAAGGCCAGAGAAGTTCTCTAGTGCATCTGAGCCTATGCTTGCTCTTGATTGGCTACGTTCTGTGAACAAGGACCTAGTGACTATAGGTTGTAGCGAGGAAGAGAAAGTGAGGTTTGCCGCTCACTTACTGGAGGGACAAGCTGCTTCCTGGTGGGATAATTATCAGATAACCCACCCCATTGAGGAGGTCACGTGGGAGATGTTTCAAGAGGGATTCCGCAATGCTCATGTCTCGTCTGGAGTGATGAGCCTCAAGAGAAGTGAATTCCGCAACCTGCGACAGTACCAGCGCTCAGTTACTGAGTACATAGATGAGTTTAGCAACTTAGCTCGCTATGCACCAGAGGATGTGGACACAGATGCTAAAGCAATTTCTGGAAATTTTTAAAAAGAAATAAAACAAAATTGACCAGGGTTGACCGTGCGGACGCAAGCATGACGTCAGCACGACGTCAGCGCGGGCGTTGACCGCGGTCAGATCCAATCTGTGCCGTCGGATCGATATCCGACGGCCCAGATTGAATCCCGTCGGGATCTCACCGGAGTTGACGGGGTGGCGGCGGCGGCGGCTCGGGCGTGGTCGGGGCGGTGGTTCCGGTGGCCCTCCGGCGAAGGCGACGGCGGCGGCGGCTTCCTCTCCTCCTCGTGAACCTCGGGGCGGTGGCGGCGGGGGCTCTCGAGGCGAGACTCGCCGGCGGCGAGCTCGTCCGAGCGGCGGCACCGTACGGCGGCGGCGACTAGGGTTTCGGGGGCGGCGCATGGCTCGAGGCGGGGTGTGGACGTCGAGGCGGGGGGCTGGGTATTTAAGGGGCGTGGTGGCGTGCGGGAGGGGTAGATCGAGGCCGAGTCGGCCGGGGAAATCGCAGTCGCGGCAACCGCTCCGTGCTCGGGGTGGACTCCGGCGGGATGACGTCACTCGTGACGTCACGAGCGGGGCCCACGCGTCAGCGACGCGTTGTTTTTTTTTTATCAAAACCTTCCGAGGCGAACGGCGCGGGCTGGTTGGGCTGGCCCATCTGCGCGCGCTGGGCTGGCTCGGCCGGCCCGTTTCCTTTTCTTTTTTTTACACAAAACTAATTTGTTTATAACTTTTGAAATACAAAGCCAAATTGAGTCAAACAAATTTCAAAATTTTTGAAATTTGAAAACCTATCACCCGAGTTTATTTTTAAGGGGATTTTTGGAAAGATGAAAATAATAAAATAGCTTGGCTTATAATGCCTTAAAGAGGGTTTTTGTTTCTTTAAAACATGAATTTGATTTAGGGTTTTCAAATGCAAAAAACAAATGCAAATTTTGAAATCATGCCATGCTATGAAGATGGTCTAAATGTAAAACATTCCAAATATAAGATTTGGGATGTTACAATGTCCTCATGGTTCTCACCATCATGCATATAGAAACCTTCGGTCTCATTGATCAAGATGTCATACCTATTCCTCTTCATGCTTTTATTGCGCTCAAACATGGGGATAAGATCATCCCATGTTTCCTTAGAGGTGGAGTATTGTTGAAGATCATGCATATGATTTGGACCCACGGCTTGTTGAATCATCGACAAAGCGGTGTAGTTGAGTTGGCAATGTACAACTTCTCTTCTTGTCAAGTTCTTGGGGTCATGAGTCTTGTATCCATCTTTAATGACCCTCCAAAGCTCAATGCAAGAAGAGTCCAAGTGAGTTTTCATATAATATTGTCACTGCTCAAAATTATGTGTATCAATTTTAGGAGGTTCGCATCTAGGGTTAATATGAGGATGTGGGATAGGAGGATCGAGAGAGTACCGTCCTTCGACATTGTGGTACTCGGCCTTCTCATTCGCTCCCTTAGGAGTTTTGTTCTTAGAGGGAGGAGATTCACTTTTAGGTCCTCCACCCTCCTCCTCATCTTCCTTATTCTCCAGAATTCCTTCCGAAGGAGTAGAGGATGAGGAGTCCGGGCCCTTGGCTTTTAAGAGTTGCAATATTAGCTCTCGCAACTCCGTAATTTTGACATCCATGGATGAGGTCAAGGAATCTTTCAATTCCTTGAGATCATCCATAGTAACGTGTGTCGCGCACTCGGCGGCTTCCCCTCCGTTGACCATACTATAACTCTTAGGCAGTTAAGCCCAAAATAAGAGTCAAGGCTCCTATACCAATTGAATGGATAGTATGGGCACCTAGAGGGGGTGACTAGGTTCTACGACCAGTTTTAATTATTTTTCAATTTAGGCTTGACACAAAGTTAAATTATCTAGATATGCAACTATGGTGACTTTACCTATATGACAAGAACAATAATAAACAAGATAAAAACACAAAGTAAAGGAGAGGGAACGAGGTAACCAATAACGGAAGCACGCGGAGACAAGGATGTAATCCCGAGTTCCTCCCTTTGAGGAGAGTATGTCTCGTTGGAGGGGTGTGAGTTTCGTCACAAAGGACTTATCCAATTCTCCAATGAATCTCGCCAAAAAGGCATATAATTCCCTTTGAGGCGGAAATCGATTCCTTTACAATAAGCTTGAGGCACACACCCACAATCTAATTGGGGGCTCCCAAGAATCACCAACAATATTTCTTCAATCAACAAGTAAGCATCAACGGACTCTACGTTTTCCACAAACAAACCATAGACTCAAATCCCTCAAATGAGGGGGAAATGAAGAACGTCTTGGTAAAGATGTAGATCGGGGCCTTCTTCTTCAATCCTCCAAACATAACACATTTGGGTGGAGGGATTGGGAGAAATCTTGCTTTTGGTGAGCTCTAGAAATGGATCTTGCTATCTTGGACGAACTTGAGTCTTGGAGAAGAAGGAGGGGTATAAATACTTCTCCACAAAATCTGGCAGTTGGACTGCAGAAAACAGCCGGATTATCCGGTTCAAACTTGAACCGGATATTCCGGGTGCCGTTGACCAAAACCGGAAATTCCGATTCCTAGAAATATCCGGTACCAAATATCCGATTGACTACAGTCCCGAGATGCTTCAAGGACTTAGCCAAAATTCGAGCACTTCTCAAAAACCGGATATTCCGGAAATTTCCGGCTGACTTCTAGCCCAAAAACTCTTGGTCCTTAGCTGTTTTCTCCACACCCTGGAGGAAATTGGATAATTCGATTTGCCCGAAATTTACGGTTGGAAATATCCGGCCACCTCCAGTGCCAGAGAGATCAAATTTCTTAGTTCTTTTCGTTGTGTTTTCCAAAATCGGATAATTCGGTTTGCCAGAAATTTCCGATTGGAAATTTCCGGCTACCTTCTGAAACTTGCAACATCTGATATATCTTCACACAAATTTGTGTTCGATTCAAAGGATGAATTTAACGACCCGCACCACTTAACACAAGATCAAATATATCGCTAGTATTGTTAACTAAAACAAAAAAACATGATGGATCACAAAATTCTATTTCACCGGGCCAATGCAAGATGCTTCAAGCACGGGGACCATGGGGGCAGCGGCTGGAGGTGAGGTCAAAAGCACTCGGTCACGACCTGCACCACTTAGCACAAGATCAAATGTATCGCTAGTATTGTTAACTAACACACAAAACACGAGAGATCACGAAATTTTATTTCACCGGGCCAATGCAAGATGCTTCAACCACGGGGACAAAGGCAGCAGCGGTTGAAGGTATCCGTCTTGGAGCTGTCCTCGACGACCAAGACCGCAGGCGCCACAGAACTCCACCTTTCTCCTCCTTGGCACTTTGTGGTAGCCCTTTCCTCCAAGTATGATCGGGAACGAGGCCCAAATGCCGATATAAAATGAGCCCCGTGGCTCCTGTAGCATAGACGGCTCAATTAACCTAGAGCGTCCCTAGTCTGAATCGAGCACAACCTCACACCTTGTATTGTTAATACCATAGTGCAATCCATCATGACAAGAAAGGGTAGGGTTAAAAATATGAAGCGTGTACACCACGGGACACGCTGTCAGTATAACTTGACCCAAGAAATTTTCCCGTCTACTTATGGGGAGTGCGTGTTAAAGATGTATACACTTCCGGTATGATATACTGGAAGCATGTGTGCTTTCCACACGCTATCAGAAATTAACTGAAGCATGTCCCCATACTGGAACGCTGCTAGTAGGTTTTCCTCTAGGCCTCGTTTGGTGAAGGTGTAACAGGGTGTATTTGAGTGTATTTTCCCAAGTGGATTGGGTGTAAAAAATCTTGTCACCCAAAACTCTTTAATCCCTTTCCTCATCAATACTCTCCCTTGAGTTATGTGTTTGGAAACGCCAGCGTAAGAGACTTCGCCTCGAGGAGAGATCTGACCTGATTGCTGCGATAGCGTACGCATTGCCCAAAACGCGAGGGGTGCGAAGCGTCTCCGAAACACCTTGACCCAACGTGTATCGAGGAGTTTTCCTGGGGTCAGCCCGGTGAAGACTGGCCTGCCAAACAGCCCACGAGTGGTTTCGTGTGTATTTAAATTGGGCCGGTATAATACACGACAAGACACGTCAAAACAAGTCTACCAAACGAGGCCCTATGGTTTTTTTCCTACTAGTGTCAAGATATACATTATACACTCATCCAATATATACCAACTAAGCTAACTACTCCTGCACTCACGAATCTTCTATTGAGATATTTAGACAATATATAGGAAGACATTATAATGTGTGTATATAGGATTACCTATTAGGTAGAACTTGCAAGATGGATACACGAACTAATTTTGAGATGGTAATCGGACTAGAACTAATTAAGAAGTACTTACTATATTACAAAATATAGGGCATATAGTTCTTCCAATTATCCCTTTGAAATATAAGGCGATGGATGTTGAAGTATTTTTGGTTTATCAAGAAATAAAATTTGCATTCAAAAATTGTATTCATATGCCAAACGAGTGGATCTTAAATTTACAACTAAAAAACAATATAATTAGCATGTATTTGAATGAAAACAAAAATTTGTAATATTGATATTTATGATACACAACATGATTACGATAAATTCATTCCTTATTTTCATCTCTTCATTAAGCAATAAATATTTCTGAAACGAACCACATGGTAGTTGCCTCGTCCTCAACTTTCTCCATTTTTGTATAAACTACATCCGCTGGGTGTTGTTGAGGGTTGATGAGTCTACTACCATCGTCTTCTTGAGAGTAAGGGTCATCGGCGTTGTGGTCCAGAACAACATCAAGGTTCCGGGGCACCGTGGAGAAGACCATCAAATCTTGATGTATGCTCCAAACTGTCCAGCTTCGGCACATCCCAGCCATGGTGGTCACTAGGTCGCATCAGCATAGATAAGGCCACGGATAATTTCTTGAGGGCAAGGTTTTAATAAATATTTGCATAGTTAAAAAATGTTTATGTGAAAATTAAAAATCTTCCCCTATCATAAAACAAACTTTCTCTTATAATTTTTACATTTGTATGTACTGCATTGAGATTTTTGCCAGCATTTGTGATCTCCCAAGTTTGTTATTATGTTGAATACATATATGTTAGCTATATATGAAGATTACAAATATTGGATGCGCAATAACAATCAAACGTAATAGGCACACAAGCATTGCAATTAGTAGTAATATTGCACGCGTAAACATACCAAGATGACGCCTAAAGGGGTGAATAAGCATTTGAAAACAATTACATGTTTACCTTGAATAAATGAGAAAATGGATCATTTGTTTAGTTTTCACATACAAATATTAAATAGGCTAGACTCAACTAAGTGCACCAACAACTTAACCTAAACAATATGAACACAATATATATAACAAGTTTAATAGTAGAAATCCATTTTGGCACCCGGTATTTAAAAAACACATTTTGTAATGTAAACAAATTTAAAACAAAATGTTCGTGCATAGATTTTAACATAATATAATGTGCACAAAGTTTTTTCACGAAAAAAACTACATTTTTGCGTGCCATATATAAAAAAGACAAAAAAAAAGTGTCGTTAAAAGGCTTATTTTAGCACCAAATGTTGTCTTTTTTTTACAAGCCACACAAATAGTCGTTTTCTGTAAAATGACTTTGTGAATACAAAAAATGTTAAGATCTATGTGGGAACTTTTTTCGCCATTTTTTTGACATTTCAAAATCTGTCTAAGATGTGTTTTGAAATATAGGGTGCATATGCACCCGGGTGGCAAAATGCCTCCCCTGTTTAATACAAAAATTGGCAAATAACCTATGAGAGAGTAAATAACTTCAAACACAAAGAATAACACAAGATAAAAGCAAACATGAATGAATTTAGGTATTTAGATAAGTGAAGACACAAATATGAATACTTATCCGATGTTTACTTCTTGAGAAGGAGGTGGTACTAGAACGGAAATACATAACTTGGTGAGGCGTCCAGGGCTCAACCATGTTGAAAAGATAACAACACGAACTATCCATCTAGAAAGAGGGAAAATACCAAGAAGAGAGATGTGAAATCTCCCTAAGCGAAGTATTGGCAAATCCCTCAACATAAAGAACACAACAAATTTTCAGACGAAAATCGTTTTATAGTGAACTTGAGCTTGTCCTGAAGATCATGACAAGCACCAAAATGTCACATAGTCACATATAAATACGATCCAAACAATTCAAAGGTTTAGGTTCTCTACGAAAAATACGATCAAGCTACTCACAGGAGTATCTATCCTAAAACCCGATATCGCAGTTAACACCTGATATCTGTAAAATAAAAAAAACCTATCAAGGTTATACCTTTTTCTTGTGTTATCCACTTGAGCTACATGATGACGATCTTGACCTCCTTAAGTTGGACGACCTTTTTTTGATTGCGCTTTCTTGAAAAATTTCTACATCATAATCCATTATGGTGGAGCCTCTATTAAGCAAATATCCACTTGGCCATTATATCACAATGAATAAAAAGCTTAAATTATATGATCTCTTTTATATGCTTGTTTTGAACTTATACTTCTCAATCGTGATGAAAATCACCATCTGACATCCTCCTCCCATGGGCTATGTGAATTCTTTCTTTTTATGCATGCCCATGGAAATATAGCTAGCCTCACATAGAAACACCAAACACAATGATCATGGGTTAGTTCACAAAGCTATATTGAAAATTGCTAACCATACCACGTGATCACATGATCCCACTTCGTACATCCTCTAGCTTTTTGTGTTGATCAACTTGAATCTACTCTGTGCACAACAATTGTGTGATCAACCTTATGTTGTTTCTTCTCTGTTCATAATGATGATGTATTGAAGGTAAACATGGATACTAACTCAAACTTATTCTTCAAAACATATTCGCTATAGGCTTAACACTTTCATGACCATTGTTTGAATAACCCCTTGAATCACACATTAGTCATCATATAATTTTTTTATTAATCATATCAAATATATCTATAATCTATATGAATCAATGATCTTGGTGCCCAAGTCTAAATCCATATCATTAGCTTCATGGCACCAACCTTGAATCCAACTTATGGTCTCCAGGCATTTCCTACGGACAACTCCTTCAAGTGGTCAATGCAAACATTAGTACATAGATTACCAAAACCAGACATGGAGGCACCATGCATTTTTACTTTGTGGCATCTGTGAGTGGCATGTCCCCATGTGTCAAGGTGAGGCCTTTGTTGCATTTGATGTGCATTGTGCAATCAGACCTCTAGGTAATACCTTTGTGGCGTTAGGGGAGCATTGCGTCACTGCACCTCTCCAAGGGAGACTAGTTTCTTTTGAGAAGTGGACTTCGGGATAAATCTTCGTCTCCATGTGTCTTGGTTATCTCTTGTCTGAGCTCTACTATTTGTGCATTTACTTTGTGATAATCTTTGAGCTTGAAATCGTATATCTTGTAATATCTTGCTATCTCATAGTTGTTCTTGTCTTGTTAAGAAAAAGTTTTTTGGTGTACATAGTTCCTAATTTTTTTAGGTTTGTGCTTGCTAAATTAAACGCTTGTTTTATTCCATATTATTCAAGTCAATTCCGTAATTCTTTAAATCTCCTATTCACTCACCCCCTCACCCCCTCCAGGTGATACCAATGTACTTTCACACAATTGTTATGCCCCGCGTGACCCAACAATGTCAACTTCACCTTCATGACGAAACCTTACGGTTGTGCCATAATAACATTTTTTTTACTAGTCAACATAAGAGCATGACATAACAATAACATAAGCGTCATAACAACTCACCGAGAAAAATCTATTGAGTTCCATACAACATTAAAGCTCATAATCTTCATCTTCTATGACAACAAGGCTCTAAGATGGACTTTCACACACATTATCAATCACATGGAAATTCTTGAGCCTCAACACTAAATGTTGCATTAGGAATTTTGTACCCTCAACACACGTGATGCACATGAATAAATATCTCATAGAGTTATCCTTAAGATTTATTTTCATATGCTACTGGTTTCCTGATGATTACGTTACTTAGAATATGGAAAATGAATAAAAAAAATTTGATAGCATTCAACTTAGTTCTAAAACACGACCCCATTGGGTAGAAGATGGAAAAAAATTAGTGAACTATGCCCCATGATTATAAAGGACGTTCGGTAAAAATAGAATTATGAGTCAAATGATACCGACAAACTTGCCACTTGAGTGAAATTTGGCACATGACTATAGACGAAGTTGGCCGTAAATATAATCACAAGCCACATGCTTGATCTCATGTGATTTATTAATCAACCTAGGTTCCGCGATTTCTTAGTACCATGCACGGCACCAAATGAATCATACATGCATTACGGGAGACGGGATCTTTACCGTGTGCCAAGTGGTTTTTCATGTGCACTATATCGGGCACACTGCAAGGCAAATCTTTGTTGTGTACCCCACACGGCAAGGGATGGTGCCCGGCCTAGTCGTCCAAAAAGTACAGGGCAAAGAGCACATGCAGCACACGGCAAAGAACATCACAGGTAAAGAAAATGGAAACGTGTCCACTCTGACCCCACGCAAACGGAGCCGTCACGGTACACACGTCAAAGTACCACCAACTTTATGCCCCCTATGGTCCAATGTCTGAACATTTCCTTCTATTTACACACGGCAATACTACCAGTGGGACCCACCTGCCAGTCCTTTGCTGTGTGTTGGCACACGGCACAGAAATGAAGGTGGAGCACACGTGATAGTTCTTTACAGTATAGGTAGTTTGATCTGGACTTGTAAATGAAAGATGCATGTTAGCTGTTTTATTGCAGAACAACATGCTGTAGTAAGTCAACCTAAGAAAGAAAGGAAAGAAAACATACAAATTTTTGCAAAGGTAGAATAGTACATATGAAATAAGAGCCAGAAAGCCTATGAGTAGAATCCATGGCCCACCTCTGAAAGATCCGTCTTCACTGAATGTACACTTGTTTTTTCCATCATGGAAACCGCCCTCTCGTAGGAAAGGTAATGATGAAGGGGTCGATCCATCTGCAACAGGAATCTGATATGGTAAGCACATGCAATATCGTTTGTGTTGTTGTTCCTCTGTAGCTCCTTCACCCCAAACTTGAGAATAAGGGACACTTCTTTTAGAGTTTCTAGGGAGTTTCTCGGTTCCAAAAGGCAAAAACTCAAAAGAAGTCTCCAATTTCTACATATTTTCTAGCCACCGAGCATCTCACTTTGTACGTACGAGGAGAATCTGCTCGGGAGCAATTTCCCGAGTTTCTGAACTCGCCCGCGGAAGGGTATTCAGAAACAGACATGTCCTTCTTGAATATTACGGGGGATTTCCACCGCACACCCAGCCCTTCTCCCGAACCGGTCAACGCGGTGATAGAAAAAAAAACAGATCGAGTGGAGGGGATCCGTCTTTCCCCCGACCCCCGACTGGGCGACCCACCTCCGCCACATCTCCTCCATGCCACCGTCGGCCACTCGACGCACCGCCCCGGATCCCGACCAGCCTGCCCCATGCCGCCCCGGATCCCGCGTTGAGCCCATCCCGCCGCCAACTCGCCTGCCCCGCGCCACCCCGGATCCCACGTCGATGCGCCGCCCGAGCTCGTGCTGCTGCCGCCCGAGTCGCAGGAGCTCGTCCTCTCCACCAACTCCCCGCCCGAGCTTGTCCTGCTGTCGCCCGAGGCGCAGGATCATGTCGACCTTTGCTGCCTAGGTACAGAACTTGGTCTCTCGTATGAACTTGTTAACAATTTTTTTCCTGAGATGGTGCCAATGCTTGCTGGTGCTTGCTCTATGCTGCGTGATGGTGCTTGATGTATGCTTCATGATGCTTGTTGTATGATTGACGGAAAATTGCGAGAGGAACATCATTGGTTTCATCACCCAAATTGTAGATGGTGCTTGTTGTATGATGCTTGTTGTACATGTTGCTGCATGATGCTTGTTGTCCACTGCACACTTGATGATGCTTGCTATATGTATGAAAATTGTCTTTACAAAATTCATCTAGATTGTGTAAACTAGATGATGCTTGTTGTATACTGCACACTTGAGATGGTCGATAATTGTGTTGTTTGTGCATCTAGATTGTGAATCCTAAACATTTGAAAGCACATTGGGATGCGGTAGCGCATCGAGTATTTCTTGATGTGTGCATTGAAGAGGTGCTTGCAAACAATCGTCCAGTGCAAGATTTGACTAGACTTCGTTATGAAATTTTGGTTAAGAAGTTCAATGAGCGCACGAAGAGAAACTATGATCAGAGACAAATGAAAAATAGGTGGGAAACACTCAAAAAACAATATACTATTTGGAAGGGATTGTGTCAACACGCATCTGGTTTGGGTAGGGATCCTGTCACTCATACCATTGATGCATCTTATGATTGGTGGGAGAAGGAGCTACAGGTAATGATAACACTTTCGTGTTTTTGGCAAGTGTTTTTTGTTGTTGTATGATCTAACAATATTTTTTGATATGAATATGTGTCCAAAGGTAGTCAAGTTTCGGACAGCTCCACTGCAAGATGAGGAGGACTATAGGTACTCTTTGACAAGAATGTGGTCACCAATAGTAAGGCTAGGGTGCCTCCTACTTCGTCCAGGATCAACGATGTAGTGAACGTCGAAGACTCGGGCTGTGAAGCTGAAGATGACCCTCTTGTTACACTTGTGCGTGCACATGGAAAGAGGAAGAGAGCATGCCCCTACTCACCTTCTCCCTCAGCCACACCAAAGACGAGTGCTTCTATTTCTTTGGACCGTATGGTGGAGATGATGGAGGTAAGGCGGAAAGAAAGGTCGAGGTTTATGATGATGGAGAAAGAGAAGAGCAAGACTTCTGTGACAGTGACATCTCCGGGAAAAGCTAAGGAATCCTCGAGGGATGAGATTAGGCGGTTGGTTTCCATAGTCTATGAAGATGGAGCTGCCCCTGGTAGTTTGGAGTACTTCTGGGCCACACAACTTTTACTTTTGCAGGAGTATCATGAAATGTTTGCTTGTTTGATGGAGGATGCAACGCCCATCCAGAGGATTAAGTGGATTAAGATGGCATGGGCGGAATACAAGTCGAAGAAGTAGTTTGGTGGAGGATCTGTGTTATTTGACTAGAACCATGATGTTGGGTGAACTATGTTATTTGCTTAGAACTTGTATGTGTGATGAACTATGTTATTTTTCTTAGAACCTGAATGTGTGGTGAACTATGTTATTTTCTTAGAACCTGGATGTGTGATGAACTATGTTATTTTCTTACAATTTATATGTGCCATAAACTTATTGCTTATGAATGTTTACTTGTCCGATTACAGATGATTTTCGCACATGATGACTTTGACGAGGAGTTTGATATGTGTGTTCTGCTTGCAGCATGTGTTGCTGAGAAGGTTTCTTATTCGACTAGAAGATTGTCATTTCTCACAGGGATACAGTGGGTTCATGAGAGGATGAAGGATTCAAAGAAATTCTACAAGTGTTTTAGAATGAGAATGTCAGTTTTTAAAATGTTGCATGTCATTCTTGTTGATAAGTATGGCCTCGATTCCATTACACAGATGTCCAGTATAGAGTCACTTCCTCTATTTCTGTATATGGTGGGCACACCTGCGTCTTCAAGCTGCATATCGTTTTGAGCATAGTGTTTCCACCTTCAACAACAAGTTTCATCATGTGTTAGACTATGTAGACCCTATGACAGGTGATTATATTAGACCTAATGATCCTACTTTCACCGAAGTTCATGAGAAACTGCAACAACCTAGATTCTGGCCTCATTTCAAAGATGCCATTGGAGCAATTGATGGAACACATATTCCTGTCGTGGTTACCGAGACAAGTAAAGTAAAATACACTAACAGGAAAGGTTACACAAGTCAGAATGTGATGGCAATATGTGATTTTGACATGAGGTTTACATTTGTTGTTGCTGGATGGGCTGGATCTGTTCATGACACACGTGTATGGACTCGTGCTCAGCCTCATTTCGACAATTATCCACACCCTCCCGAAGGTAATATCTTTGCATATGTATTCGCTCATAAATATTTTGTGCTATGTTTTGATATATTTGCTACTTGCATGACAATATTATCTTGTTAACTCTGGATATCCTAACAAAGTTGGTTATCTCGCCCCATTCAAAAACCAGCGCTATCATGTCCCGGGTTTCCAAGTGGCACCCCCAAGAAATCATGTCTTCGAAATGCTATTGAAAGAACATTCGGCGTTCTGAAGATGAAACGGCGCATTCTGCTTGGAATACCACATTTCCGCGAGCTCTGACGCAAACGAAGATCATCACTGCATGCATGTGTTTGCATAACTTCATCCGTGACAGTAAGCTATATGATCAACATTTCCATAGCTTCGAGCGATGCCCATATGTTCACGAGGATAGCGCATCTTGGACTGCTGGATCCGCCCCTCTTCATCTGATACCATCATGGGTGCACTACGACACAGCATCGCTGAAGCAATAGTAGTTTGAGCATTTATTTTTATTGTTATTCCAAAATCACTATGACATTTCTTTTATTTGGTACGTACTCACTCCATTTCAAAATGTAAGCCTTTTTAGTGAGCTAGTTTAGTTTGCTAAAAAAAAGGCTTACATTTTAGAACGGAGGTAGTACTGGATTAATGAATCTATTTTTATTGTAATTCCGAAATAACTAGACTTGTTCATATTATCTTATTTTAATATCTAGCTCATTTTCTATTTTAAACATAGTGTATGATACAGACATATCCGTTTATTAAGTGGACATATCAAATTCGAGGGTATATCCGACATATCACAACTCAACCTAGCAAATAAGCAAAAACAGTAGAAGCCAAAAGAAGTGTACTGAGGCGTTTCCGGAGTTTCTCCCCACCACAACCCAGAAACTTACTTCTACATAAGCAGAAACATAAAAATAGTCACCCTAAATCATGCATCTTTCTTAAGAAAGAGCTAGTATTTGTGGCTAAAAAAAATGCGGCTTACCGCGGATCTTCTGCGAAACCGCTCGCGATCCAGCTAACCCATGGCAGGCACGAGTTATATGAGAAATCAATGGCACTAGAAGGCTGAAGGCGTCGGAGACTGCTGTTTTTTCTCCTCTTTATTTACTGTTGTCCCCACAGGGCCGGTCCTGAGGGGGGCGGGAGGGGCGGCCACCCCGGGCCCCAGAATTTAAGGGGCCCTAAATCTCAACTAGCAAGGACATATGAAGTGCATGAGAAGATGTTTTGATGCCGCCATTGGCACAGGTTGCGAGTTTTCTGAGTATATTGAGGAAGAAGACGTCGAAGCCTTGGGCTGTGTGCACTGTATTGGACTGGATTCTGGGCCTTTTCTCCTTTGGTTAACTTGGGCTGGGCTCCTTTGCATAACGTGGGATTTTCTCTTGCGAGTAAAAAAAACCCTAGGTTTTCTTTGTAGTTAGTTTAGGATTTTTTCCATTATTAGTTTGCCATGAAGGGGTTACGTGGTGTTTGCCCCGTTGATTAAAAAATCTCCAGCAGAGCGATTTAGCAATACAACACACATGCCAAAAAAAAAAGAGTAAAAAGTAGGACACAATGTTAATACTTTTTTCTTCCACCAAGAAACAAAATTAACCCACTTTGCTCTCCTGTTACATGTTAATTTCTATGATGGTTGACATATTCCGAACTTGAAGGCCATCACTATGTACCATAATTTTATTGATGTGCGCCACGCGGTCCGCCCTCCAAATTGCTCATGGACATGAGATGGAGACGATCCATGTGTGGTCACGTTGTAAGGCGATAAGCCAAGTTGCTCCGAGGAGATTGCACTTCCTGACGATGAAATGGTCCTAGACTATGCATTAGGATATATTCTGATTTTTTTGTTTGTTTTTTCAGATAATATATATACAAGATTTGATGTGATTTTACGTGCAATTCAATAGATAATTGTAGCTTTTTTTTTATTTATAGGGTCCTTGGGTTCTGTTTCGTCCCGGGCCCTCGAAATCTCAGGACCGGCCCCGTGTCCCCATCGACCTTCTCTGTGTGCCTAGCCAGCGTCAACAAGGCGAACGCTACAAGGACCCGAAATCGGAATATATATCGGACAAGGCCGCGTCCATGATGGAAAGAAATCGAATCGCCGTCTTGTGCATCATGCAAGCAAGACTCCATTGCCGCCAACAGCTGGTCTGTCATTCAGGTTTTGCACAGCGCTGCCTTGCCTTGGGCTAGGGATTTGTCAGCACCAGTTCCTTCCTCCTTGGCTGTTTTTTGCTACTCGGAAGCTTTAGCAAAATTCTCTTGATCGACGACAAAATTTGACTACACGGTCTGGGGCCAGGGAGAGAACTCAAGGAACTCCTTCCTGTCAGCCTCGATCTGTATTTTGTTGTAACTGCCACGTACGTATCCAATTTCAGAGATTCCGATTGGAGCACGGGATGGATGATACCTCGAGAACACTGAAACTGAACCCTTTGACTGAATCCATATGATGCTCGGCCATCTATCCGTTGTTCTTTGTCTGCACGGCCGGGACGCGATCGAGCTCTAAATCCACAGCCTCGCAACTGTCAGTTATCTTTTTTTTTTCTTTTTGAGATTTCAACTGTCCGTTATCGGCGTTTGTGTTTCCCATCTCTGTGTACACACTGTATGTCTATAGTAGCTACAGTACCTACGGAGCTGTTAAACATTCTTTTATGTTTAAGAATGGCTAGGGCTCACTCGAGTGAGAATTAAGTTAACTCTCACTCGAATGACATCATCCGGTTGCATACACAACTCATGAAATCTGAGTTGCAACTGATCATCTATGTGCAACCGAAGAAATATGATTGCAAGCCATATATAACTAACAAACCGCACGAATCACGATGTAAATCTAATGAGATTTGAGTTGAGCGAGGTCTAATTTAATTCTCGTTTGAGTGACAAATAGCAAAACCGTTTTTGTTTTTGGCGGGTTACGTACGAAGCTGCTGAAGCTGAACTTAGCAGCGCGGACGTAATCAACACGACGTAACGAAACCTTGTGCAAAGTACAACCCATGTTTTTCCGAAACAAGCAAACAAAAGCTTTGCATTGCCATGTGCAAAGTAGTACTGTACAAGATTTCAAAAAAGAAAAAAGTAGTACTGTACAAACATGTCACTGTACCAGCAGCTGAATGTAACGTGAACGCAGGTTTGCAAACGCAACACGACGGATACATAGGGTAGGGTAGCCCGGCGAACCTTCTCATCGTGCGTGTCCCGATGCTTCACCGCACCAAATTCTGAATTCTTTTCCACGAACGATTGATTCCTTGTTGAATTTGGAGACGGGGAGATCGAGGAGCGAGGTTGCGTGGGTTCTCTTCTCCACCGCGCGCGCGCGACACGGTCGACCGGCCGTTTGGCTCGTACGTGGACCGCGAGGTCGCCGCTGGCCGGTTGCACCTATTCTCGAAGACCTACCTGGAGCTCCACCTCAGTCCCCCACCTTTTTTTTTTCTTTCCCACCTTAGTAGTACGTTTCACATATGGCTATAAAAAATGAATGCGGCGTTTGCGATCTCGGGCTACAGTTAACTTTTTTTCTGAAAAAAGTTAAACAATAGTTCAATGTTTCAAAAAAAAAATCATATTTTTAAAATATAGTTAAAGATGTATCATTCGAGCGTGCAAAATCTCCATACGTGCATAATAGCTTATACTCTGGGCTACCCGGCAAAAGTATGTATATATCTGACTAAAGTGAACAAGTACTCAATTTCGAACCCCAAATATGTATAAGAATTTGTCATTTTCGTGTAGCTGTGAATATATTTGCATTAGATTTTACACTATGTAGTATACTTCAGTGTGTATGTCTATATTCTTCATAACAATAACCTCGACACCGGCGCGCTCCTCTGCCGCCTGCGCCGGACTTCGCCGAGTGCAACAGCAGCGGTGGTCTATGTCGTCATCTGTTCTCAGAAATAGCAGTGTGACGCTAGGTCGCAAGCTCCTGGCGCGGTGTTCATGTTTTCGCGAGGGAAAGGGCCGGCCGCCGTTCTCCACCACGCCGCTCTTTCAAGAACGCCGCCCGCGCACGTTTGTTCCTCGCGACTGCTGCCAACAAGTAAAGCCGCCAATTCACACGTGTGGCTCTAGCGTGTCATCATCTTAATGCTTGGTCTATTCTTAAATGATAGAGAGTTACAAAAATAAAAAAGATCGATTTAACTGGATTAGGAAAGTTTCATAGTGTGATCAAAATCTTGAAGTAATGCCCCCTTTCCCTGGGCATTTGCTGTTTTTTCAGTTTTGTGCATTAGCCAATACATGCAAACTTGTGAGATTATATGAGTACATGTTTTGTGTAGTATGTATTGGGAAACCCGACTCCTTATGCCTGGTTACTACCGTAGTGACATTTTTAACTTCTTGGTAAAATTATGCCATGTACAATTGATGACGTGAGTGGAATTACTGATTTGTTGTACACTGGATCCTATATTTATATAGCTATGTGATAGGTTTGCTGGAATTACATTTTGGTTTTGCTTTCAGACCATTGTTTCTGATATTAACCTTCTTATGAAAGTGTCATATTCTTGGGAATATGTTTGGTGAAGATGGCACTAAGTATGTCGTTCCTATTCTTTCTTTTGAGTAACTGCATCGAGATTTATATGAAAATAAGTTGACCTAAACCTTTCTTTAGCAACGTTTATGTGAGTAGTTGTCGCAAGGTTTGAATGAATCTATACTATTTATAATAGAGCAAACTTCGTAGATACATTCGATCTCGGGCGTCAAACATCAATGATCAAAGAGTTAAAATTACTTCAATGTTGAGCTCAACTCAACACGGTTGCGCACATGTTACGGCGGAAAAACGGAAACTTGATCGAAAACGATTCGATTGGGACCATCACCAACTCATGTCTTGTCGGTCTGCACAAGCGCCACGAGCAGAACTCATGTCAGTACGATCAATGTTGTGGCCAGGACGACACGAGAAGTTGAGGCCACTGGGTATGCGGCAGCGACGCAGGCGACGGGGACGAGCGCTACTCTAATGTTCGTGAAGGGGTGGGTGTGGATCCTCGACGGGGTGTACACATGCTACTACCGTGACAGTCGCGTGTGGATCAAGGTCGCCACCGTCGTCGACCCGACGACCTGCTCTTCGAGAGATCGACGACCTGCTCTTCGAGGGCGCAACGTCATGGTAACATGTAGTACGGTTCTGTTAGAGTACGTGATGGGCCTGGGCCCATTAGTCTTAGGGTTTGCTTAGGGGTCAAGTAAGCCTTGCTTGGGAGTCAAGTAGACCTCTCTATATATGGAGAGGAGATGTATCAATCTAATCAAGCAAGAATTAAGAAGGAAAACCCTTCCCTCTTGCCCGGCCGTGGGAAAAGATCCCCACGGCCGGCTCTCTCGCGCCCTCGCAGCTCTCTCTCTCCCGCTCAAACCCTAGCAGCCATAACATTCGGAGTACAAGAGATGGAAGCAAAGCAACCAGGTTAAGGAGGTGAATGAAGATGTTAACCTAGTTGGTTTAGGATACATCCAAGTGGAGTCCTAGATGAATTAGCTAGCTATTAGGAAAGTTCTCACGTGTGAGTCCTAGTAGATTTAGGACTCCTATTCCTAGTCCGTTTTCACTAGTACTCCTGGACGTGTATTTAAGCACCGGCTAGGCTACCTGTAAATTACAACGAAAATCAGAGTAATAAAAAGAGAGGAAGAGCAGGGGCGACAGACACCTGTAGCAATAATCGGTTTCTTTCCGTCCATCGCAAGTACGCCCAAAAAGAATCGCTGGAATCACTAGTTGCATGCAAGCAAGCTTGGGAGTCAAGTGTTAGAGTACGTGATGGGCCTGGGCCCATTAGTCTTAGGGTTTCCTTAGGGGTCAAGTAAGCCTTGCTTGGGAGTCAAGTAGACCTCTCTATATATGGAGAGGAGATGTATCAATCTAATCAAGCAAGAATTAAGAAGGAAAACCCTTCCCATCTTGCCCGGCCGTGGGAAAGGATCCCCACGGCCGGCTCTCCCGCGCCCTCGCAGCTCTCTCTCTCCCGCTCAAACCCTAGCAACCATAACATCTGGTATCAGATTCCTCGGTTGCGATGTCTTCGGGACTGTCCACCGCCTCCGCCGCGATCGCCTCGTCGGGCGCGCCCACCACCATGGCGCCGCCGTCGGCGTCTGTGGTCCCGGCCGCGCCGGCTCGGGAGCCCGCCCCCATCCTCTCGATCCAGGAGCTCTCCACGTGCCTCCGCGACCTGACCGAGTCGGTCTCCGACTTCAAGCACGTCATCGCCGTGCTCCTCCAGCGGACGGAGCCACTCGACGCCAGGCTGCTGTCGTCGCCGCCACTCGATGCCAAGCTGCTGCAGCCCTCGCTGCCGCTGTCCGTCTCCGTGCCGATCTATACGGCAGCTTGGGCGCCGCCGCACATCCAGTCACCACTGGCGCCACCCCAACAGTACGGCGGGCCCTCCCACTTCGCCGGTACTTACGCCGCTCCCGACGGTGCGCCATTCCACGGGGGGTCCTCCATGGTCGCAACACCGGCGCCGACCCCCGCAAGGCCGCCGCCGCCGCCCTCGGCCGCGACCACGGCGCCAGTCATCACGTTCCAGCATGGGATGCCCTACGACGGGACTGCGACGACCTTGTTCCCAGCAGCATGGGATGCCCTCCATAACATTTGGTATCAGATTCCTCGGTTGCGATGTCTTCGGGACTGTCCACCGCCTCCGCCGCGATCGCCTCGTCGGGCGCGCCCACCACCATGGCGCCGCCGCCGGCGTCTGCGGCCCCGGCCGCGCCGGCTCGGGAGCCCGCCCCCATCCTCTCGATCCAGGAGCTCTCCACGCGCCTCTGCGACCTGACCGAGTCGGTCTCCGACATCAAGCACGTCATCGCCGTGCTCCTCCAGCGGACGGAGCCACTCGACGCCAGGCTGCTGTCGTCGCCGCCACTCGACGCCAAGCTGCTGCAGCCCCCGCTGCTGCTGTCCGTCTCCGGGCCGATCTATACGGCAACTTGGGCGCCGCCGCACATCCAGTCACCACCGGCGCCACCCCAACAGTACGGCGGGCCCTCCCGCTTCGCCGGTACTTACGCCGCTCCCGACGGTGCGCCATTCCACGGGGGGTCCTCCATGGTCGCAACACCGGCGCCGACCCCCGCAGGGCCGCCGCCGCCGCCCTCGGCCGCGACCACGGCGCCAGTCATCACGTTCCAGCATGGGATGCCCTACGACGGGACTACGACGACCTCGTTCCCAGCAGCGCCACCGCCGTCCCATGACAATCCCATCCAACCGATCAAGTTCCAGCCGTCGCCGTCACCGCGTCCGACTTGGATCGCTATAGACGACGTGTCAGCGGCGGTGAGGCTGCAGGCTGCTGCGCGCGGCCTCCTAGCGCGTCGGCATGTGCGGGAGATGCGTGATTTGCAGCTGCAGCTCCTCCAAGTTGCGCTTCGCGGTGCAACGGACCTCGATCTCGTCCGCTGCGTGGGGAATATTGGGCATGCGGTGCGGAGGGCATGCTGTTTTTCCCACGGGCGGCGACCTTCAGCCGGCGGGGAGAAGACATGGTGTCCCCGACAGGAGCGCACTGCATTCCGCCGCCGGCCGCCGCAAGGGCTCCCTTGGTCCCGATGGCGTCTTTGGGATCCAGGGGGCTGCAAACGCACAAGTTCGGCGCGCGGAGGATTCTCTTATCGTTCGGAGTCAAAAATAAAGAGTCGGAGTCTCATTCGGGTTAGCTTATTTCAGGTCAATAAAATAGGCCGAGATGTAAAAGGCTTGTTTTTTTAGGCGTTAGGTTTGTGTGGGGTCGAATCGTCGTCAGGTTGCAGCTCGAGGACGAGCTGCATGTCCAGGTGGGGTGTAGTGTTAGAGTACGTGATGGGCCTGGGCCCATTAGTCTTAGGGTTTGCTTAGGGGTCAAGTAATCCTTGCTTGGGAGTCAAGTAGACCTCTCTATATATGGAGAGGAGATGTATCAATCTAATCAAGCAAGAATTAAGAAGGAAAACCCTTCCCTCTTGCCCGGCCGTGGGAAAAGATCCCCACGGCCGGCTCTCTCGCGCCCTCGCAGCTCTCTCTCTCCCACTCAAACCCTAGCAGCCATAACAGGTTCATTCAATGAAATGTTTTTTATCAATTGTATAGACGTGCGCTTGCACGTGCAAACCTACTAGTCATAACAAAACGGGCTAACCATAGCTCGAGTTCCTAAGGGGAAGGGCGAAGAAGTGAATCTCCCTATACAAATGCAATACACACCAAAAAAATGCAATACACAGAAACAGTGTGGGGGATACATGATGACGCTAGCCTATTCCAATCCTAGGTTGTCCGGGATATTAACCACCCAGACCAACAACTTACTTAGCATACAATTTATTCTTTGTTCTAAGTCCAAACACACTCCAATCAACTTGTGTCATCTCCTCGTCCATGTCACCCTCAGGACCCTCCATGGATCCTACTTATTCTCGTTTTCCTTCCTTGCATGGCAGATTTAGGGGAGGGAGAAAATTTTGAGTTGTATTAGTATAATTTTGACTAAACTTCTTGAAATTATGATTTCCGTCATGCTAGTTGAATTGAAAGTGTGAAGTGTGAAGTGTGAAACTCTTAGCGGTAAAATCTTAATCAGACACTACCTCTTCTTCCACTCTTCTTCACTCTTTCCATGTTAGATTTTTTTTTATCGCTAACTAGAACTATAGTTGGTGGCTTTGAAGTTTAGCCCTAAAAGGAACACCAATGCTACAGAATTATGGTAATAGTGGCGATTGGCTTTGTCGGAATCTCAATGATTTAAAGAGTAATGAGAGAACTATCTTAAAAAATTGGCAAGAGTCAAAGAAAGTTAAGTATATTCAGTAAAGTTCAAAAAAGATTGAATGTGTATTTTTCCTGAAGCATTCCCAACATTGCATGTGAGCTTGAAATTTACTCCCTGTGAAATCTGCATGTTTTCTAAATCTGCTTAGAACTCCTTTGGTAGCCATCATTTCGGGCCAGAATTATGGAATTCAATTGAGATTCCATACCAATGTGTTTGTCTGCCATGGAATTGGGGATATCATTTCAATTCAAATTCTTAGCAATGTCTGGGTATGTTAAGTCAATTCCTATCTCTAACTCTGTCATTTTATTTTTACCAAATGAAATGAAATGATGTTATAAATGTCTTATCATTTCGTTTTTGCTAAATGAAATTAAATGAAGGGTTCCAAACGAGCTCTTAAAGTTTTTCCAAAAAAGAAACACGGATAATGGTGTCACCATGCGCCCTTTACGTCACGTAATGGTGTCCTTTTCACCTTGTACCCAAATAATTCGATGTTCTTTTGTGCCAAATCTACCGACGGGCCCGAAATTTAGTGTTCATGAATCTGTCTAGTTCTGGGCATTTCGATCGAGACCAAATTCTACGTAACCGTTCCTCAGAATAAAATGTTTACGTAATCAAAAAACTCTAGAAGCCCACTGGTCAAGTGGCCACGAGAGGAAGGCTGCGAAGTTCAGACAGCTTCGAGCTAGTTAGAAATCCAAGCATCTCAAAAAAAAAAAAAAATCAAGCATGAATGGCAACACGTGAGCGCCTATATATAAATTGTCAGGCTTGATAAGTTGCCATCGATTGGGCAGCCTTCCCAAGACACGTCTCTCTCTCTCTCTCTCTCAGTCCAAACACACGACGACACAAGAGACAATTCCAAGAGCTAGCTGAGCACGCGCATGGCTGCCGCCGCGGCCACGTCGTCGGCCGTCGCGCCACCGCGCCCGCGTCCCCTCGCCCTCCGGTTCCGGAAGCAGGCATGCTCCCAACGCAGGCCGTCGCGGTGGACAGCGTCCGCGTCCGCCTCCTCCAGGGGCAAAGCACGTCCGCGGCCGCAGGCCGTGTCGCCGCCGTCGTCCGCGTCTCTGGACGCGACGCCGGCGACCAGGAGGAGACCAGGGGTGAGGGAGTACGTGGAGGCGGCGCGGGAGATGGCGCAGCAGCCGGACGGCGGGCCGCCGAGGTGGTTCTCCCCGCTCGAGTGCGGCGGCGACCGCGTCCCCGGCGCGCCGACGCTGCTCTACTTGCCCGGTATGTACGCGCATTCCTCTTCTCCTCTGTTCGCTTAGTCGCGTTGAAGAAAATACACAACTCCATACATTTTTCTACGTGCTGTTTGAATACGCCTACTCGTGCCTCTGAATACTGACAAAGCCATAGACTTGAATATTCTTTCTTTTTATGGTACTCCCTCCGATCCATATTAATAGGTGTTGAAGTGGATATATTTAGACATTAATTATTGCTAGATACATCCACTTCACCACCTATTAATATGGAACGGAGGGAGTACATAGAAAGATGAACTTGAATATTCCCAAGTGGTGACAAGTCACTGCCTGATCAACTGAGGTGCCAATATAAGTACTCCCTCCGATCCATATTAATGGTCGCTAAATCGGATGTATCTAGTACTCACTCGATCTATATTAAT
The DNA here is from genome assembly GCA_028641055.1 of Alopecurus myosuroides. Lineage (NCBI taxonomy): Eukaryota > Viridiplantae > Streptophyta > Magnoliopsida > Poales > Poaceae > Alopecurus > Alopecurus myosuroides. The sequence continues at coordinate 278,228,739 of CM054063.1, forward strand.
GGTCGCTAAATCGGATGTATCTAGCACTAAAATATGTCTAGATACATCCGATTTAGCGACCATTAATATAGATCGAGGGAGTAATATTTAAGCACATCAACAACAGTTCACCAGCACTAAAATAAGATGCACGTCATCGAAGATCAGGTTTATTTATTCGGATTACGGGTATCCACGATTAGGTGGGGCTTGCACTGTCACTCGTGGCATCCAATGCTGACCTGATTGGCCACTTTCAGATCCTGCCGAAACCATAAGAACCACACACCAGGCCAAAAAAAAAAAAAAAACACCGCGAAAATCTCACACAGCGTGGACCACGAGCTGCCCAATTTCTCAATATCATTAGTAGCATGATTGAAACTGGGCTTTCTTCGGCAGTTGGTGGCCGCCGGAAGTGGCAGCAGGATCAGCTGGAGAGTGACACTTGTACTACTCTTTCGCCTGTTGGCTGCAGCTATCGTACTACTGTCCAATTCCTGGGTTCAGATGTAGCGCCACCAAACCAGGGCTTTCATTTCCTTTGCCAGATTTAGATGTGTACTAGAAATAAAACGAGTCATCCTATGAACATGTGACCAGGTTTTTTTTTCTTAACTGTTACCAAGTGCATTATGGCTGGATGATTGGAGCTCTAGAACGTTTTCTCATGCTTGAACTGAATCACATTGTTTTCTGCCACTTGGAAGAGAATTTTGGAGTAAGCATCGCTGGTGTTTTGTTCTTGCAGGCATAGATGGAGTCGGCTTAGGGCTGATCCGGCATCATGAGAGATTGGCAAAGTAAGAGCAACCAGATGCGATCTGTGATTGAATTTTCTTGACTCCAACTAATTACTGTTTTTCTGTTATGCAGGATGTTCGAGATGTGGTGCCTGCATATACCCGTCCAAGACCGTACGACCTTCGAAAGTAGGTGTCTCCCATGTGGACTTCCATAACTGCAGTAAACCAAAGCTCTTTATTCTCCATGAAGATGTGTTCACCTTGGAAGAAATTCCTGTTTGTTTGCTTGCTTGCTTTGGGGCCCTGGCTGATGAAAGCTCTGGAACTTCGCCGATGTATTACGCAGGACTTGTGGAGTATGTAGAGATGACAGTGAGATCGGAGATATCGAGAGCACCGGGCAGACCAGTCTACCTTGTTGGAGAGTCCGTTGGAGCATGCATTGCTCTCGCCGTGGCGGCACGGAACCCGGACATCGATTTGGTACTCATCCTAGTCAACCCAGGTCTTGCTTCCTTCGCCCATGGTTTTCTGCGTCTATTGCTATGCTCTTTCACTGATAGTGAGTTCTTACTGACCAATCTGCATTCATTTGGGCGTTTTTTTACAGGAACATCTTTCCACAAGTCACAGCTTCAGTCTCTCTCAGCACTCCTGGATCTTGTCCCTGATCCCTTCCATCTCGGCACTCCACAGTTCCTAAATTTCCTCACAGGTTTAGCACCATCTCCACGAGGAAAAATTCTGACTTTGCTAGATGAACGACAAACTTACTGATCACGGTTCAGAATGCTTTTAGGCAACTTCATGAAGATGCGATCGACGTTTGACGAAGCTGGTCAGGCTTTATCAGATATCACCTCTGGTTTGTTGCCTTCTCTTATGGTGAGCTGCAAAACATTGGGGAAATTTGATGTTTATTTCTTGTGTCATGTATGTACATCCTAGCAGATGTTACTTCTGTTGGTTCATGTCTAAATAGATTTGCCATTCTGCTGGATATATCCTTCTCCATATTTCTCTGTACGCAGCAACCTTAACAATGCTTTTGTGTGCCTCTTTCTGCAGTATTTGGCTGATATTCTGCCCAAGGAATCCATTGTCTGGAAGATGAAAATGTTAAGAACGGCGTCGTCGTTTGTCAACTCGCGCTTACATGCAGTCAAAGCCCAGACTCTGGTGCTTGCCAGGTATGATCTGCGATAGCCACACTGACAGAATATGTCAAGGGACCGAGAATAACATAGTTGCTTCCCTGTTATATGGTTTCCAAAAGTTAAGAACATAATCTCCAAATGATCTCCGTGGACTCAATGCAGCATTCCAACAATTTTAATTCTGAAACATATTATACTCATTTAGACAGGATCTGAAGTTGGTACTGTTTTTTTTCTCAGTGGAAATGATGAACTGTTGCCCAGCCGCGAAGAGGCTGAAAGGCTAAAGGGTACACTACAGGACTGCAGAATTCGTCACTTCAGGGATAATGGCCACAAAATCTTATTGGTAAGACAGATAAATGCTCCTCTTTTTTCGGAAAGATTAATATTCCTCACCGAGGAAATGATATAGAGTAACAGGGTGTGTCATTAGCAATGCAGTCATATTCTTGGCTTGCACTTGAGCACCACATCTTACATGAACCAAATACTGTCTGCACTAACTATAATTTTCAAGCATTTTAAAATTCTAACCGGTAACTCTCCAAAACCATCTGGCAGGAAGATGAATTTGATCTAGCGACAATCATTAAAGGAGCTGGATACTATCGTCGCTCCAGGCAGATAGACTTTGTTTCAGATTTTTTACCACCAACTCCTGATGAGCTCGAAAAGGTGATCGATCGTGACAGGTACCATTTCTCCAAAATTTCAGGTTTGAAGAGTTGTTACATCAGAGCTCAACTGCCACTGAATTTTCTGAAACCTCAGGGTCCTGTGTTATGCCACTGATCCGGTGATGCTATCGACGCTGCCTGATGGGAAGATAGTGAGAGGACTGGCAGGGCTACCAAGGGAGGGCCCTGTCGTGCTTGTTGGGTATCACATGCTCATGGGGTTTGAGCTTGGACCCCTGGTCACAGGAGTGCTGAGGAGCACTGGAATCCACATCCGCGGCTTAGCACATCCATTCTTGTTCAGCAAGAGGTCAGAGCAGCTCATGCCGGATTCTTCGAGCCACGATCTCCACCGGATCATGGGTGCAGTGCCTGTCACACCGGTGAATTTTTACAAGCTCCTTTCGGAGAAACAGTTTGTCTTGCTGTACCCAGGAGGCGCACGTGAAGCTCTTCATAGGAAGGTATGAATTTGATAGGGAGAACAATATAAGTAATCTAGGAAAACATAAAAACATCTATTGTTTTTGGAAGATGATGTAGTTGTTTACAGGGAGAGGAATACAAGCTGTTTTGGCCGGAGCAGTCTGAATTTGTGAGGATGGCATCAAGGTTTGGAGCAACAATAATACCATTTGGAGTGGTTGGAGAAGATGATATATGTGATGTAAGTGTTTATACCTTAAAAGCATGTTATTTTACATTGATATCTTCTCAATTTATCTATGTATAGAAACAATGTTGTTTCTCACTGTTGGAATCCATATGTCACTGTTAACTATGAATCAATTCAATACCTCAGATGTTGTTAGACTACAACGATCTTCTGAAGCTTCCATTTTATGACATCCTTGACAAGAGTTTAAATGAAGATGGTCTAAATCTAAGGTGAGTCTTGATTTTATTCTGGAAGAGAGATTTATTTATGTCTTCCAAATATTTGCCCCGTAAAAGTTCATTGATCTTGATTTACCTTGTTTTTTCATAGGGCTGATTCTACGGGAGAGGTAAAAAATCAAGAAATGCATCCTGTAGTGCTTACGCCAAAAGTACCAGGGAGGTTTTACTTTCTCTTTGGAAAGCCTATTGAAACAAGAGGTATATCTCTAAAGAATTTCTCTAACAATTTTTACATGTTCTCACGACAAGTAAACATACACTCTTGTTCTTTTTTTGATAATCGACGGATGCAATGCATGCAGACCGGACCTGATGTATAATTAGAATTGCTTCTTGCTTTTAATCTGTTTACTTGTTTGCATAGGGAGGGAGAAGGAGCTAAAAGACAAAGAGAAGGCCGGGCAACTCTATTTGCATGTCAAATCTGAAGTGGAGAGCTGCATCGAGTATCTGAAGGAGAAGAGAGAGGAGGACCCCTACAGGAGTATACTGCAGAGACTTCTCTATCAAGCAGCTCATGGTTCCGATGCAGAAATACCCACATTTGAACCCTGAGATTATCACTTTCAGAATACATTAGTTAGGATCCAAACCAATTGTTCACATTGTTCTCGTTAATACTTTCTACATGTAGTTATTTATTATTCTTTCACCTCAAAAGAGTTGCAATTTGTTCAAATTAGAAAGAGGTCAATAATATTAAATGTCAGTTTAGAACTGTAAATTTCTATATGTAAAGTGCATTAGTGGGTGTACTAATCTAGGCAGTGGCTCACGTTCCAAATGATGTAGTAAGAGAGAAATGCCATACGCTTTTCCGCTCACTAAATGTTCTGTTTAAATCTACCACTATATCCTGCTGAAGGTCAACAGAAAGAAAGGAAGCACAGTGGCTGTGTGCGGACAGCATTAGAATGGTATTTTGCTGCATAAGAAATAAGCACACGTGCACTTTGACAAATACTGTTTCAAAATGTTAGACTAAAACATTACTTTGTAGACAAAACACAAAGTTGGACAAAATGAGATATTGCATTGCAATTAGTTCTGTACAGGTTGGGAAATGGTTATAAACACAAGAGACTAACTGAAAAGTTAGTGAGGGCATGAATATGTACATATTTCATGTTAAGTGTGCCAGCATCAGTTGCTTATGTCGAAGTACTTGGGATCAGCAGGGAAGTCATGCTCAACCCGCAGCTGCAGTAAGACATAATTTTCAGTTAGGGCTATAGGTTTAAAACACAAAAACAAAGCAATACATGGAGTAATATGATAAGCAACACCACACCCTTAATAACATCATATAACACTAAATTTATGCTAATATTTAAATCTGACCAAATTGATGTAGAGGTCAAAAGAGCACAACAAGACCTCATAATTTAAGCATCCTAATCAGCAATTTTGGTAAATATAGAATACACTATCCATGCTATAGGTGAAATTACTCAGTTTCACTGGTGCAGACAGACATGAAAAGGATGTTGTACTCCCTCCGTCTCAAATTAACCGTAGCAAAAACTCACAAAAGTGGATGCATCTATCACTAAAGTACATCTAGATACATTCTTTTTTGTGACAGTTAATATGAGACGGAGGGAGTATTAAAAGACACACCACGACTTAGAATAATCTCAGTTGTTACATACCTCGCCTTCATCTGAATCTGAGTGTCTCTGAGGAAAGACAACTCTAATATCATTGTAGAGATAAAATCGTCTCTCTTCCTCGGTTGTTGCAGCACCCCGATTGAGTGGCTCTGGTGACATGCCAGTTTTGCTCTTCTGCATCGATCTTGATGATTTCTTGGAGACAGGGCTCAAAAAGCGCAGGTGCAAAGCATAACGAAGAACGCCTCCAGTAGAGCTATTATTCACCTTGGAACGTTTGCAGCAAGACTTCTTTTCACCTAAGCGAAATGTGTCTTCTACTTGACAGCAGTAACCATTAGCATTCGTGCCATTTTCTGACTTCCCAATAGGACTCAATTCATTTGATTTGCTGTTTTCACAGTCCACTGAGCAACATATTTTGTCTGTGTAACCTTCCTTTTCTGATTCATCGGTCGAGTAGCATTTCTGCCCCTGTTCACAGCCTGAAAAATTAAAATAATTTGTCAGAAGCTTGAACTCGACAATTTGGCTTTAGCTATCAATGGTATTGACTACATTACATTCAGAAAACAGAGTGCCGCATTCTCTAAGTTCACTTCCATATTGGACTGACTCGACCTTTGTGTGACTGGCACCACTTCCTTCTTTCACTGGACTAGAAGGAGAAATAGATGATAGGGTGACCTTTTGCCGCACGAAAGTCTGTCCCATTTTAAAATGACAGAAATAAGACGAACTCGAGAAAAGAAGTTAAGGAATAAGATGGGTAAATGAGTAATCATGACACGCTTTCTTATTCAAAACACATAAAGCATGTTTTGACACGTGTTCAAGATAGAAGGCAAATAATTATGATCCTTCTAAACACGCAAACAACTTTCCTGCACCGGGAAATAATTCTAAAATTGCTTCTTTTGACATGCGCCAAGCTAGGTTTTCAGTGCCTCAATATATTGCAGGTAATCAACTTACTGGCCATCCAATGAAATGGTAACATTTTCATTTACTAAATTACTAAATGCTTAAAATTAGAGAAAACCCTTCTTGAGCACAAACTACCACAAATAATGAAAAACTAGTCTGGAATGATTCTACCCTTGCAATTCTACTATCAACTCACCGAAGACTATCAATATGAATTACCTAGACCTTTTACTTATTCTATCTACCAAAAAAATAAAAGTTTATGAATGCATACAACGACAGACATTTAAGATCTACTCAGCATTCCATAGAGTTCAAACATAACAGCTACGGAACAGTTACATATATGCGATATACCATCATAATAACTCAACAAAATCGAAAATTATGCTGCCGCAGGAACTCAACAAAATTGACAATTGCAATAGAGATCTACTCAGCATTCCATAAAAAATAAACAGAATTATATATACTTCAAATTCTGGCATAACAGTTATGGAACAGTTAAAGTTATAAGAAAATGAATCCCAATAACTCAATAAAATTGACAAATATACCAATAATCACAATAGTGCAAGTTAATACAATACATATTATGCTGCTATGCAATATGAAAATAAAAAACCCTAGCCATATGATGATAAGGAAAATCTGCAACTATCTTCAGTATGCAAGTCTAGAAGCCAATGGAAGTAGTCAAGAGTTACTGGCCATCCAATAACTCCCAACTTCGCATACCTTGGTTCCAGCAGGCATGCCACTCAAATCATAGTTGCAGAAAAAAGTGTGCAGCGGTGTCTTCTCTGGGTTGCTGACCACCTGTCAAGAGCAACAGTTTGCTTCTGGTAAAACAGGTGCATCAAAATATGACAGTTAAACAGAAATTTTAAGAGATGTTGAGTCAATATAAAAGAACAACATGAGGGTGGTGGAAGAAATATGTTCGCCTCACAATTAGCATCAGATATTGACATGCAAATTAAAAGCACGAGATAGAAAATTATGAACACAAGTATGCACCCATGTCCCACCTACTGATATCATTCACCCGCTGTTAGTGAAAAATATTATTTGCTGATATTGTGCATCATTAGATTAGCTTATTACAACTTCTGGGCATCACTCAGAGGCACAGGAGTACAGTGTTATATTGGGAAGAAACTACTACACTAGAAAGGGCAGGAAGCCCATAGAAAGTTTAACACATGCCCAATGGAAGCAGATATACAGTAATGCACCAATTCATCACAAAAAACCAAGTAATATAGTGAATTTATTTAATAAGGCCAACAATTCAGTACCAGCTGGATGCGCCCTTTAACTGGGATGTGTAAGCGACTTTTCGTTGATCTTGAATCATTATTATTGGAGCTTCTTTTGAGTTTTGGGCTTGGGCTTTTGCTATTGTTGTTAACAGGCAACCTCCCAGCAAGATTAATCGACGAGTAGTAGAGTAGGGAGCTATCCTCATCAATGCTTGTTACTGCAAATGGAAGCTTCTGAGTTGCGGGAGAAAAATTGCCGCCAGTCACATTCAGGACAGCCAGAAAACCATCAATATTCTGCATTTCAGGAGAAAATTAAATGAATACACAAACAATGTGTATGGTATCCAACTAAAATACTCAGTTAGGAGAAATGTAGTAAAAGGCACATTGCGGACCTGCTTATCTTTTCCACACGAATATCGACCAGATAAAAGGGACTCCTCAAAAGAGCCAACTAGTGACCTTCTTACAGGTAAGAGGCTTGAACCCCGAAAACTTCCAATGCTTGGAGATATAGGGGCAGATTCTGAGACCCGGTTCTGCAATCTTTCACCTGAACACCTCTTGGGGAACACCATATCGAAGTTAACATGTAAGATAGTAGTTTTTCCTGTTGCATCCCTTACCCTAATTTTATCGGCATGTTCTGAATAATCTCCACCTATCGATCTTTCTGTTTCCTTCAAGCCCAGAAAATCATTTTCAATTTCTTTCACCAAACCTTTGTTTGCTCCCGAATTCTTCACTCTTTGCATCCATTTCGGGCCAAGAGGAGACAAAGTGAGTGGGGGGGAGTGTGACATTTTTGCAAGTGGTACAACAACCTTTTCAAGCTTCATAATCCTTTCAGCCTCTAGGTGATCTGAGCAAGCATACAACTCCCTGCCCTCAAGTAAAGGACCATCTGTGAGTATCTTACTGCTAAACTTATCAACAACATGTCCTTTATTCCAGTTGGAATCTCTCAAGGCTGACCAAGTAGGTGACTCAAACGAATGAAGAGTTTCAGTGTGGGCTTTCTTAGAATCTTGAAATCCAGAAGCACAAAGTTTCCTAACATAATCAGAATGCTGAATTTTGGCGTCAGCAGAACTAATATTTAGTGCATCACCATGGAACTGTCCAGGAAGCACATTAGCTGAAGGCGATAACACTCTTTTCCTTGCCTGAGGCACATGCTGTTCAATGGATGAATGAGAAGTATCAATGACTAAAGATGAATTCATTTTATCCACTACCATCATATCAGAATCTTCTGCTAAACCAGAAAAACCTGATTCAAATCCAACAACCCTCACTGCAGGCATCTGAGCAGAAGGTCCCAGTTTAGGGCATGATCTAGTACTTGAATCCCTTGAATCAGGTTTTAGATATTGGAGGCCTGCAGGCCCTTTCATGGAATGGCTAGCTCCGAAACGTCCATCAAAGCCATTCAAAGAATCTAACACAGCTTTTCTCTTGAGATCACCGATGGAAGGGTATGGAAACGCCCTGCTACGTGAGCTTCCTGCAGGAAGCTTACCCAAATCAACGGTGCTACTAGGAGGACTAACTACGCATGTACTCAGCATAGGAGGTTCCTCCTCCTTTACTGCAGGAACTTGAGGCAAACCCATCCCAATGTCCCTTCAACAAAAGGGGAAAAAAGGAAACTTGATCTTGCTACCAAATTGTCCTACTTGGATCTTCCGATGACCCCTATTCAGCTATTGCTTTCAATCTCCAATACCTAACAATTTTCCTAAAACAATGAACTCGGACTCTGCGGAAAGGTTTCAGCTGCATTGAGGTTCCTGATTCGAATCCATCAGCAGTAAAGATGCCATCATCCCACCACCAATCATGCTCCTGTAGTCGCTGGAACAATTGGCGATGAAGCACAGTTTGGAGCCTGAACAAGCAACAAGGAACCTAGGATGAGCCATACCCACAGCTCAGATCGCAGTCCTGCAAAAATAAATCGAAGGCTGTCACCACATTGTTGAAAGAGGTTATATGGTCATTTTCTTCTGCAGAAATTGGACGACATTATCGACCTACAGAGCTTCTACACATCAGAAACGACACTAAACTACTAGTTGTGCAGTATCAGATGCAATGCAGCAAAATCAGCAGGCACGAGACCGTCCATTGCAGATTGCACATCAAAAGTGTCAAATTTAGAACTACTCCAGCGGGAAAAGTAATCTAGCAGTAAAAAACTTTGGGCAAACCGAGGGGAGCAAAGGGCATCTAGATGGCCTCAGATCGAGAAACTAACAACGATCTGAGAGCTATCGACACATCGATGATCAGAACAGTAGAACTAGAATCAATCGCATCAACGCATCCAAGATCCCCACCATATGGGCAAGAATCCGCATAAAAGAAGCAGGGCAGCCGCCGAAATCCGGAGCAATAGCCAGTCAGCCCAAGAACCGAATCAAGAAACGGACCGGAAAGCAGCAACGATCGGGGAATTTCCGGGAAGAGCGAAATCAGATTGGGTTTTCTGCAATTGGACTCTTTCGATCGGAGCATTGGAGAATTTATACGGAATACGTAATATGTATATCAACGTGATTTACCAAGAGAAGGATTGAGCCATTTATTCGGGAGATTTCCGCCTTCCCCTTCTCCGCTGCCGGCTTCTCTCGCGTGGTTCTTCTCCTAACCTCGCTCCGTGATGTGCTTGCTTGGGCATTGGGTTCTTCTCTCCCCTCTCTCTCGTGGCTTAAATAGATTCCCCATGGCCTAAGGATTTTCTCTCCGCGGCCCAATCTTTTCGAGGAGTATTCTTTAAGTAATATTTTAAAAGATACTGTAATTTTCAAGGGGTATGTTGAAACCATTTTTTTATAGCAATCTAATTATTTAACAGAAAATAAAATAATTTGTACTCCCTCCGTCCGAAATTAAATGTCACAAAGTTTGACAAAAATGGATGTATCTTAGATACATCCATTTTTGTCAAACTTTGTGACATTTAATTCCGGACGGAGGGAGTATCAAATTACATAATGAAATATTTCAAGGGGTACTTTAGGAGTTCCTCCATTTTCGTGGGACGACTCTACTTATAAACCATCAGATTTTGCTTCGTGATTTGTGTTACATGTGGCAACGGAGTTGCGAGCTTGTGAACTTAGGGCGAGTTGGGATATAGAGGGGGCGACAGGGGAACATAGCAAGTGCTAATCATTGTGGTGGAAGGAATAACACGATGAAGGGGCTCGACATAATAAGGCATTAAAGAAAATAATTTGTCGTACTAAAATACAAGTATAAAATTTCTATTGATCACTCTATGTACTAATTGACGATTTATCTCTCTTTATTGTGCGAGCATTAGTGATGCAAGCAAGACAACATAGAAAAGAGCGGTAGTGGTGTATGTGTAGTGGTTGCGGCATCGTGCGCGGTGTGGTGATAATGTGAGGGGAGATGTGTGCATAAAGTTTCATATGACGGTAGGGAAGAGTATGCATGGATCCATCGTGCCAATGTCCAATGTTTTTGGAATTTAAGTAAGTTTTATGTTTTGTAGACCTAATTAAGATTCTCAAGCCCACGAAAAATACTCGCATGTGAGCTTATAGAATGGCTATGGAAGGATATCAACATAACAAATGTTGCGACAAAATGGGAGAAGAACGTTACAAGGTAATGCAGCTGCGCGTTTGTTTAGGGGACTTGAAGGCAGGGAGTGTGGGTTGAGGTACAGAGACTTGTGAATTTTGAACTGTTGATTGGTTGGGTGGAAAGAAAGTTAAGAAGCGAGGAGAGATGAAAGGAGGTTATCTGTTAAATTGTTGAATTATGTGTACGTTGTCTTGATTTCCCATATGGTTAGCCTTTTAGCCTTTGGGGTGTAGTACATGTATTTCTACATTAGAGCTCATTTACGGTCCACGTTTAAGCCTCCTTTGATTCATATATATGGTAGGAAAACCAAAAGAATAGGATGCCTTGGCCATTACAATCCTATGGACGTAGGAACTCACCAATGGGTTTTTTTCATGAGGTTGGCGCTCATGCTATTTTTTTCTATAAAACCACACTACCGAACTCCTACAGGTTAGAATCCCATGAATCAAAAGGAAAAAAAAATCCATAGGAACCGAATCCTATATAAATGTTTTGAATTAGAGGGTGCCTTAGGCAAGCCTCCCACATGAGCAGGAGTACCGAAATACAATCCCATCGTCCTTCAATTATTTTTTTGAAAGCGGGTGGACCCTGCATGTGCATCACTTGGTGCACATGGCTGTATTTATTAAACCTTTGCCGATCGAGAATACAATGGTGGAATAATTTTGAATAGCAACAAAAGTGTATGTAAGCTAATGATTAATAGGTTTGGATAAAAAAGAATTAGGAAAAATATCCCCAAAACATGGTACAAGGATAAGTATACGTGATACCTATCCTCTTTTCAGTGGGAAAGTTATACTCCGTAGTTTTGTTCCGGTCGAATCTTTCACTCTCTTTTTTTAAATCCAGTTTGTTCCCTTTGAAGTTAAAGAGTTATTTCCTTTAGCTAGCACAATATATATCTAAGAGTAGAAAATAGAGTAGTATTTCCTCCGTGTCAAAATAAGTATCATTAAAACAGATGCATCTAGATTTAAATACATCTAACTCAATGGCAATTATTTTGAGCCGGATGGAGTGCATAATCTCGTAATGAGGGAGAGTCAATGGACATCAAACTTCCGTTTTGCCAAACATGGGTGAGAGGGGCAGCTCGGACCCCGCACCCGTCGCCCCGCTCCCCTAGGGTTCCGGCGCCGCCGCCGCCGGAGCCCCCACCGCGCTGCCGCTTCCGCCGCCCCCACCCCAAGCTCACCTCCACTCCCGCGTCCCCCTCCCCTCCCTGGCCTCTCTCTCCCGTCGCCCTCCCCAGGGGCGGCCGGGGCGCCCCCATCTCCGGCGGCCAAGAATCCCCTTTTCTCCCCTTCCCGGCTCGCCGTCGCCGGCAGCTGCCGCCGGGATTCTCCCGGGCGAAACGGGCGGCGGCGGGTGAGCTTCTACCCGGCACCCTTGAGGCCCGACGGGCGGGTCCTCTTGGTGACGGTGCCCCTCAAGGTGGCAGCGGCCTAGCCTTGGCTGGGAGGTGGCGCGACGGCGGCGACGCTCGATGACCGGCGAGGCGACGCCAGGTCTCGGGTGCCGGCATGCAGCAGCGGTGGCCGGCCCATGCGGCCAAGATCTAGGCCCGCGGGGCCCATCTGGGTTGGTCCGGTCTGGTATGCCGTGTGCTCTGCAGGTGGAGGCCATGGTGAGGCTGTCTGGGAACGCAACACCGACGACCGTCCTGTTGCAGCGCGGCTGCGGGCTTTACGGGTCCAGATCGGACCCGGCTGGACCCCGTTGAGGTATGGTGTGTCCCTGCGGGGGCTTTACAGGCCCGTTGGGCCTGGCCGAACCTGACGGGGACCGGTTTGCCCTGCGGTTGCGTCCGGCCGACTACCGTCCTCGACGGTGGAGGTACTTCTCTCCTGCACGGCCTCGGTATTGTTGTTCCCGGTGGCCTCTCCTCTTTTCCATCTTGCAGACCTCGTGGCGTCTTCCTCGGAGAGACGACGGTGGTGGCTTCGTAAACGTGGTAGCGCATGTTGGTGGGCGGTTGGTCTGGTGGTCGCGAGGCTCATCCTTGCGGGGCTCCTCTGCTACGGATCGTCCGGGCTGGTGGTGTGGGGGTGTTCGGGAGAAATCCCTGTCGGAGTGCCGACACCGGCGCGGTGCCTCCCCCGGGTGGCATCCTCCCTTCCTGAAGGGCGCCGGGGTTACCCTGCATCCGTTGCCCCGATGTGCCGGGGGAAACCCTAGGACCATGTTGGTCCGGGCAGCAACGCAGCGCTCCTTCCTGAAGGTGCTGCTTGGTACTCGACGTTCTGTTGCTAGGAGAGTGGTAGTAGTCTGTAGGTGGGCGTAGCGGTTGCGGGACCCTATTGTTATGTCGTTCCGCTTATGTCGCATTTTCTTTTTTTTTTTTCTTCTTTGGTTGTGTGTTGGCTGCCCCTCAGCCGGTGTTGTCTCAGAACTATTGTATCGGGTGTTTGCTATATTAATATAGCGGGGCTACGGCCTTTTTCGGCGAAACATGGGTGAGAAGGAAGGGAGTGGCGTTAGAAAGGAAAATGTTCTAGTGGGTAATCGCATTGGGAAGGGATTTGTGAGAGGGACTCGAAAAAGAAAGTTTATGTGCCGGGAGAGTAGTTTATGTACTGTACTCGAAGAAGGGTGCTAGTTGGTTAATTGGCAATTAAACAAAAGTTGGTTGATTGGCACATACGGCCGGTGTTGAGCACGCGGCCATGGACGCTGAATGCCTGGTTGTCTTACGCAAAGACAAAAAGCGTAACAAAGCAAATAGGAAAAGGGAAAGCGTACGGGGAAGGTGCAGCTGCAAGAGAGACGCCTAGTCTAGCCAGCACCGACCAAAAAGACCTGGCAGCAGATTAGTAAAGCGTTGCGTGGGTTGAGGAGTTGGCTCCAAACCCCGTTCCGTTCCAACACGGAAAGAAGAAGGCGCACGAACCTTGATCTTGTACCATCTATATATAGATATATGGAAGTCATCTATTGTTGAACGGAGGGAGTACTTATTTTTGTAATCGATACCTTCTACAACACACCCATCGTTGTGGAGTTTGATCCGGTCTACAAACGTGTAGCCTTGGCGATCTGGTCTTGGCCGTGAGTCACGTACGGCGCATGGATTGGGCACATAGTTAGTTATTCGAGTTTGGCCAAACTAATCACCCTCTCAGCACCAACATTACGTGCGTGACACTCCTGCTCCTTTTCAATCTGTACCAGCCTGTTCATCAGCGTCCTCCCACCGACCTGTTCATGATCGAGGCATGCCGGCCGTAATTAAAGGTGCTCAATCGTCGTCTTTACCAAGGTGGTTGTTGAAACATTTCTGCCGGTCGTCAGACAGACTTGATTGCCTCTACGTGTGTATCAGTGTATGCATATGCCCTTGATTGATCCTATTGGAAGAAATATGAGAGCGATCGATAGGGTAGCGAATGAATCGAACTTCTTCCTTTGGTGGTTACAATTCCTTATATACATATGGAGGGGGCGTCACGTCGTTTCCCAGAGGCGGTGCTCAGGGAAATAACCGCCCGACGGTTCCTAGAAGGAGGGATTACAATGAGGGAAAGGAAGGGGATTAACTGCTAATTAATGTAATATTAATTATTTCTAACACTCCTCCTAATCACCGCTTGACTCCATAAGGATCCATCAGCTTCCATTAAATCTCCTCCAAAAACCCTGTGGGAAAAATGTGAGGAGTAGAGTAGGATATGTTGGTAAAACTCCTTCAAACCCTGTGGGAAAATAAGGAGAAAATGATCCAATATATAATGATTATTGCCCCTCTTAACTCAATATGAAATATATCATAGAATTTAGAGGACAATAAATATGTCGTGTATACTTTCCTAAAAACCCCGGTGGGGAAAACAGAAAGTACGACATATGATCTCATGTTGATATTACCTCATTAAAAACCTTAATGAGAACCTGAAAAGTAAACTCATAAAGGGAAAAGGAGTGTAATATGATGCTTTGAACAGGAATAGTTCAGGAAGATACCCCCCCTGACTCTTGCAAATCTCGAAGCCGTCGCATACCAATCCCATGAATGTATTTCTGGAATGTTGAAGTTCGTAGAGACTTCGTGAAAAGATCAGCGAGGTTATCACATGATTTGACTTGCAAGATGTTGATTTCCCCACTCTTCTGGAGTTCATGGGGATAAAACAACTTAGGGGCAATATGCTTGGTGATATTGCTCTTTATGTATCCTGTTTGCATCTGTGCAACACAAGCCGCATTATCTTCGTAGATAATGGTGGGTGATTCGATAGAACCAATTCCACATGACTGTTGTATGTGGTTTATCATTCTGCGAAGCCACACACATTCGCGTGATGCCTCATATAATGCAATTATTTCAGAATGATTGGTGGACGTTGCAACCAAGGTCTGTTTCGAAGACTTCCATGAAATGGCTGTTCCACCATGTAGGAACACAAAGCCGGTTTGCGATCTGGCATTATGGGGATCAGATAAGTAGCCAGCATCAGTGTATCCAATCATATTGGAATCCAGATTTCTCTGGAACTGAAATAATAGGCCAAGATCATTTGTGCCTTGGAGGTATCGAAAGACATTCTTGACTCCCGCCCAATGGCGTTTGGTGGGAGCTGCGATGTGTCTAGCAAGTAGATTCACTGCAAATGCGAGGTCAGGTCTCGTGCAATTTGCAAGATACATAAGCGCTCCAATGACACTGAGATATGGAACCTCAGGTCCCAACATCTCTTCTCCATCATCCCTCGGCCTGAACGGATCTTTCTCTACGTCTAGAGATCGAACCACCATGGGAGTTTTGGACGGATAAGATTTGTCCATATTGAATTTCTCCAATATTTTCTGGATATAGGCAGCTTGGTGTACCATTATTCCTGAGGGAAGGTGCTCGAGTTGAAGACCCAAGCAAAATTTGGTTTTACCTAAATCCTTCATCTCAAATTCCATCTTTAGATGATTGCGTGCTTCATCAATGTCTTGTGCGTTGTCAATGATGTTGAGATCATCGACGTACACAGAAATGATGCAAAACCCTGAAGAGGACTTCTTGATGAATACACATGGGCAGTCATCACTGTTGGAGTAACCTTTTTGAAGAAGGAACTCACTAAGTCGGTTGTACCACATCCGCCCCGACTATTTCAAGCCGTATAAAGACTTGTTCAGTTTTACACAGTACATGTTGCGTTTTGTGCTTGCATCCGGGACAGAGATTCCGTCAGGAACCTTCATGTAAATGTCCGAATCTAGTGACCCGTAAAGATATGCGATCACGACATCCATCAACTGCATAGATAGACGATTTTGTACTGCCAAAGATATTAGATATCGGAAAGTGATACCACTCATCACTGGAGAATATGTTTCATTGAAGTCAATGCCGGGTCTCTGCGTAAAACCCTGTG
Organism: Alopecurus myosuroides; assembly: GCA_028641055.1. Lineage (NCBI taxonomy): Eukaryota > Viridiplantae > Streptophyta > Magnoliopsida > Poales > Poaceae > Alopecurus > Alopecurus myosuroides. The sequence goes on from CM054063.1 coordinate 278,245,008, forward strand.
CTACGAGCCTTGCTTTGTATCTCACCACCTCATTGTTCTCATTCCGTTTCCGGAGGAAAACCCATTTGAATCCCACGGGGAAAACTCTGGGAGGTGTAGGTATTGCTTCTGTGAATACCTTCCTTTTATTGAGCGAGGCTAATTCTGCTTGTATTGCATCCTTCCATTGAGGCCAGTCGGAGCGTTTTTCACACTCAACGATAGTCCTTGGATCATGATCATTAAGAAGAGTATTTGCAATTGTAGCAGAAAAATAAGTGTCGACAATCGTAGACTTACGGTCATATGATTCTCCAGAATCGATATAGTTGATGGATATCTCGTGCACCCTTGATGACTCTTTGTGATTTCCCAATACGTGTGAGTCTAGGTGTTCCAATGTTCCAGCCAGTGTGTGCAGGCTGGAGCTGGGTTGTGGAGGTTGTCCTTCCATTGGGTGTATACTACCCATAAGGTGTTTGTCAACGTTGAGCTGACTTGCATTTACTGATTTTGAGGAGTTTCTCCTCACTCTCCTTTGCTGCTTGCAAGAAGCAGGATCCGAGTCAGATGCCGTACTACTCCCCCTCTTTTTGGAAATGGGTAGCTGAGTGGTTTTAGTTGGTACCTCCACTCTTTCGGGCGCATTTCTGGCGGGATTCAAGGATTTGTGACACCCTTTAGATCAGTAAATGAATCTGGCAGATTATTTGCAAGATGTTGCAAATTTATTATTTTCCGAACTTGGAGTTCAGTTTCTTGGGTACGTGGATCGGAGGCTGAAATGGCAAGAGCATTCCAATCAATTTCCGGGCATTCTTTCTGGTACTTGAAATCTCCCCCTAATGCCGGGAAATGTTCCTCGTCAAATATACAATCAGCGTGACGGGCTGTGAATAGATCCCCAGTAAGGGGTTCCAGGTACTTAATAATCGACGGCGATTTGTACCCCACATAGATCCCCAGTTTTCTGTGTGGGCCCATGGATGTCCGCTGTGGCGGTGAGATCGGGATGTATGTAGCACATCCGAACTTACGCAGATGGGAAATGCTAGGTGGATTTCCACGTACCAATTGCAGAGGGGAAGTACTGTGATATGCAGTAGGTCGCAATTGTATTAAGTCAGCAACGTGTAAAACTGCATGACCCCAACACGATGTTGGCAAGCTTCAATTCATCAACAAAAGTCTTGCAATGAGTTTGATCCTCTTAATTAGGGATTCAGCCAAACCATTTTGAGTGTGGACATATGGAACAGAGTGCTGAACTTCAATCCCTAGTGCCATGCAATAGTCATTGAAAGCACGTGAGGAGAATTCTGCAGCATTGTCCATGCGAATTGATTTAATTCGACTTTCCGGATAATGGGCCTGTAACTTAATTACTTCCCTCATTATCTTGGAAAATGCATGGTTCCGTGTGGAAAGAAGGCACACATGTGACCATCGTGTAGATGCGTCAATAAGAACCATGAAATACCTAAATGGTCCAGATAATGGTTGGATCGGTCCACAAATATCTCCTTGAATTTGTTCAAGAAATTGAAGCGGTTCAGCTTGAATCTTGAGATGCGAAGGCCTCAGAATAAGCTTTCCTGTAGCACATGATGTGCACACGAAGTCTGACGACTGAGGAAATTTGGACTCTTGCAAATTGTGACCAATGGAATTGCTAGTAATCTTCCTCATCATCCCGATACCAGGATGGTCTAGGCGATCATGCCAGGTTTGGAATGCGTTAACATTCTGGAAAATTACCTTGTAAGCAACATGGTCTACGGGCTTAATGTACGTATAGTACAGTCCAGACGATAGAGAAGGAATTTTTTCAAGTACTTGCTTGCCATATCCGTTATCCTTTGTGAAGAGTAAATCCAAATGATTATTCAAATGATGATCCAGTCCATGATGCTTCAAATGATCCACTGGATGCTCCAGTCGATGATCCACTGGATGATCCAGTCGAAGTTTCATTTTCAGATGGGTATGTAAATCCTGCCATGATCTCACCAGTTTTCATTTTTCATTTATCATGATCCTTTATATTTTGTACAGATCTGGTGTAGTTTCAAAGAAGAAGGTTAAGGTACCGACTACCAAGAGGAGAAGACAAGAAGTTGTGAGCACGATGAGCACAAGGATCAAAGGGCCACCAAAACAACCAAGGATCACAAAGAAGCCCCGACGCTATTTAGACTAAGTTGGATCCAAATGATGTTGTATTTCTGTTGAATAATGTTGTATTTATGTTGACTGGTGATGTATCTATGTTAGAACATAGTTTGGATGATGTTTTAATAATGTTGGATGATGCTGAACCAAGTCATGCCAAAATTTTAGGCAAACGTGCTTCAAATGAGGTCTGAAGCTAGGGTAAACACCCCCGTTTGTAATTTCATGAAAAATTCGACCTTGTCTAAATTATATAAATAAATTTGAGGAGTAACTATATCACATATAACAACATTGTGCGTTGGATTCATGTCATTTTGATTTTTTTTTTAATTATATATGCTCATTTAAAACCATCGCTCTATTCTCCTGAGAAATGTGCTTCAAATGAGGTCCGAAGCTAGGGTAAATATCCCCATTTGTGCTTCAACTTTTTTTGGCTTCTTGTCTAAATCAGCCAAATTAATTTCCTAGACATCTATTCTACCTATATAGTGTAAATCTGAAGTTTCATTATGTTTTGAACAATTCTTCTATTTTTTTGTTTTTTATTTAAATAACATGGTTTAATCGAAAATCATATGTAAAACAGATAAAAATCATCGCTCTAGTAAATCTGAAGTTTCATTATGTTTTGAATAATTCTTCTATTTTTTAATTTTTTATTTAAATAACATGGTTTAATACTTAATAAAAAAGAAATCATATGTAAAACAGATAAAAACCATCGATGTGGCCAACGGACCAACCAATCCGAGCGCATAACGAGCGTCTCGCGGATCGCCGTGGCTGAGCCGAGCGCAACCATCTGATGCAAGATCCAACAGCCCAGGTCAAATCTCTGGGTGTGCTTCTAGAAGCTTTTCGGCTGGTTCAACATGGTTTTGTGATGGTTGACTAAGTTTGAAATGAGCATACATAATTCAAAAAAATCAAAAAATAAATAAAACCGACGCACATAGTATTGTTATGTCATATAGTAACGAGAAAACAAATATAAACCTGTCTTATAAACAATGGAACGAAAAAGGCTTCACTAATATGTGATACCTCGAACAGAGTAGTAGAGATTTCAAGGGAGATGAGGTGGGTTTTAAAACTTTGAAAATGAAAAAAGTCAAAAACTCACCAAACCTTCATTTTGGAGTGATTAAGAAAGATCCAAACTTATTTTTTCATTTTGATGTTTTAAACTTGTTTTATTTACGATTTTCGATTAAAACCATTGTTATTCAAAAGAAAATAAATAATATGAATATTCATCCAATAAATAGTGAGGCTTCGGAATTACATTACATACGTCGAATACAAGTCTAGGAAAAATATAAACCTGTCTTATAAACAATGGAACGAAAAAGCCTTCACTAATATGTGATACCTCGAAGATAGTAGTAGAGATTTCAAGGAAGATGAGGTGGGTTTTAAAACTTTGAAAATGAAAAAAGTCAACAACTCACCAAAGCTTCATTTTGGAGTGACTAAAAAAGATCCAAACTTATTTTTCATTTTGATGTTTTAAACTTGTTTTATTTACGATTTTTGATTAAAACCATTATTATTCAAAAGAAAATAAATAATATGAATATTCATGCAATAAATAGTGAGGCTTCGGAATTACATCATATAGGTAGAATACAAGTCTAGGAAAAATATAAATAGGATTTATAAACATTAGAATGAAAGCCTTCACTAAAATGTGATTCCTCGAAAAGAGTAGTAGAGATTTCAAATAAGATGAGGTGGGTTCTATAATTTTGAAAATGTAAAGTGTCAAAACCTCACAAAAGCTTCATTTTGGAGTGACTAAGAAAGATCCAAAGTTATTTTTTCATTTTGATGTTTTAAACTTGTTTTATTTACGATTTTCGATTAAAACCATTATTACTCAAAAGAAAATAAATAATATGAATATTCATCCAATAAATAGTGAGGTTTCGGAATTACATTATATAGGTCGAATACAAGTCTAGGAAAAATATAAATAGGATTTATACACATTAGACGAAAGTCTTCACTAAAATGTGATTCCTTGAATAGAGTAGTAGAGATTTCATAGAAGATGAGGTGGGTTCTCGAATTTTGAAAATGTAAAGTGTCAAAACCTCACAAAAGCTTCATTTCGGAGTGACTAAGAAAGATCCAAAGTTATTTTCTCATTTTTATGTTTTAAACTTGTTTTATTTACGTTTTTCGATTGAAACCATTATTATTTAAAAGAAAATAAATAATATGAATATTCATCCAGTAAATAGTGAGTTTTGGAATTACATTATATAGGTCGAATACAAGTCTAGAAAATTTATTTGGCTTATTTAGGCAAGGTGGGAAAATATACTTGCTTAGAAAAGGGGTCGTTTACCCTACCTTCGGGGCTCATTTGAGGCACATTTTACACGACTTGGGATAAATGCTCGGATTGATGACCAAGTTAAAACAAACAAGTAAAAACATTCAAAATAACATCACATCATGAAAACAACAAATTATTTTAGATAGCATCACATCATTATTACAAATTTTGGTTCAACTTTCAAACTTTGAATTCAAATAACAGATTATTACAAATGCCAAGTTTAACATCGTAGCACTAACAAGTCACTTCAACGCAGCATCTGATCAAACCGTACCGTCGCCACCTGATTGGCCGCTAAGGACATGTACACTGGTATACAGTCAGCTGTCTGTAACACGTTCCACGTAAGAAATTTGCTGATGTGTACGAAAAAGTAACTAACAGCTACCACATCCGTCTATAAAAATAAAGACAGACTATTCCCGTAGAATTCGCATGCTAAGGATGGCCTATTTGCCATTGCACGAGCCCGTCCGATAGGTCGTGGGCTAGCGACCGTGAAATTCAAGGTTTGATTGGTAAAAAAAAATCATGTCGTAACTACCTAGATATCCTATATTACAGACACCGCATTGTACCAACTATCTCTAAAGCTGTCTAGAAATGACATGGCCGAGTAGTGCAGACAGCACCCGTCTACACTATTGTACATGCCTTAAAAACAGAGGGAACCAGATCCTCTTACTTTGCCCACCTGACGTTCTCTGACTTTCTCCCCATGACACGTGGGTCCGGCGTATGATGGGCTCCATTTGTGAGTGACCTAAAGTCAGAGGATCCCGTTCCCGCACAGAGAAGCGCTCGTCTCAGCTTCTGCAGGCCGTCGCCGCCATAGTTTGCATGCATGGACACGATCTGGACCGTTCATTATGATCAAACGATTGAAAATGACGTGGTGCTTGGACTGGGTGTTTTGTCTCAATGTAACTGCATGCAACAACGGCCACTGACTAGTGGGCCCCATTCACCAGCCCGATGCATGCAGACATCCACGTAGCCCTGCACGCCTCGTTTTTTAGAGTAAACAACTTCGCGTCGCACCAGTGCTATTTGCAGCGACGCAGCCCTGCACGCCTCGTTTCAGAAACATGAGTCACGTCGCACCACCGCTATTTGCAGCGACGCAGCCCTCCACGCCTCGTTTTCAGAAAATGCGTGCATCAATGCACGCAGCGACGCAGACTATGGCGTGAGACTTTGTATTTCATCTCTTTCACCTCTTTAATACAAGCATGCAGGCTACGCCGCATCACTTTGACCGCCTAATGCACACACGTACTACTAGTTTTCCTACGCCTAATGCACGCACCGCTTTGACCGTGCATCGCCTGTTCTACGCAGAGGAGACCAACGTTGCTTCTTCATCTACCCTGCATCATCAACGTCTTCACACAGTTGCTTCATCTACCCCCAATTAATTCACACATCATCGGGTCTTTAAATAGTGTCTTTGCCTCCTCCTCCATCTTCTCATCCCTCTCCAGCCCCTTTGCCTCCTTCTCCCTCTACCATGTTGACGTACTCTATGCCTTCCAGACCCGAGTCCGTCAGCGACGAGGACAACCACCCAAAGACTCGTCCCTGGTACGAGACGGAGTGGACGCCGGAGGAATTGGGCATCGTTCCCTTTGAATCTCCCAAGCGGAAGCGCAAAGAGATGTGGGCGTCAACCCACTGGGTCCACCACCCCGACCCCGTCCGCGTCGACGGAGCCGCCAACCGCTCCGTCGAGAAGAAGAACCGACTCCTCAAGAAGGAGAAGAGGGCGGAGAAGAGGGAGGAGGAGGCGGAGGGGAGGAGGGAGGAGAAGGCGGAGGCGGAGGCTCTCTGGCGTTTGATCAAGACGACCCTTGAAAGGTTGGACGACAAGAAGCGGGAGGAGAATCTCTGGGCCTTGGACAACCAGAAGATGGCGAACAGGGCGGCGGACTGGAAGTAGGCCGACCCCCGGCGGTTGGCCGTAGGACGGAAGGGCGCCCGCATATGAAGGATAGGGCCCTCTATATTTAGGGCCCTATAACTTTTTTTTTAGTTTAATATTTGTAATGTGCGTCGGGCCCTCTATCTATATGTAAAGTGGGGCCAATGTTTGTGCTTGGGTATATATGCCCCATGTTAGGGTATGTTTAATATAAAAGGGTATGTTTAAACTATTTTTGAACAAAAGTAACCACTAACTTCTATATTAGCTTCACAACTCATCGTAAACGAAAATGTGCGACACGTGTGATGTGGAAACATGCATGAAAACTTTTAAACAAAAACTTATTTATATTATTAATCCCAATAGAAACATGCATGGAAAGTAAACTTTTAAACATAAACTTATCCAGCAATAACATGCTATGGAAATAACTAAACCTAAACCTAAAGTGTGCACGTCTGGTTTTTTTTTTTTTGCTGAGAGCACCTCTTTTAACATTGGGCATGTCTAGATTTTACATGGGCCTGGCCTTTTCTCCTAACCCTTTTCATTTTTTTCCTTCTTCTAGTGAACCGAACCTGAACTGGACATTGAACCTGAACTGAACCTAAACTGAACATACGAACTGAAACAAACCAAATCAGGGTTGGATTCCTGACGCATTTATTCCATGTCTTAGCCATACACAAATCGACCATGTCAAGCTAACTACAACACTAACTACATTATTTTTGACTAATGATCAGCAAATACACAACTCCAAGAACAATTGCACATAGATAAAAAATTGCAGCCAGCGGATTGCTCTGCTTCTTTAGATCGACAAACTTCTCCAGCTGTTTGGCCATCTTCTTCAACTCGTCCTTCTGCACCCCATTGTGCACCGTAGCAACAACCCCAGTAGTAGATCCCAATTGCTCCACCGCCGGTAGCAAATTGGGCACCAGAGATTTGTCCTCCTTTTGAATCCTCTTGATGTAATCCTCAAGCCACTCAAAATGGTCACATGGAAGCATATCCTGCAAATACGAAAACCCAAATCGGATGCATACCCAAATCGGATGAAAACCCAAATCGGCTGAAAACCCAAATCAGCTGAAAACCGAAAATTGAGGAAACATAAAACGAAATTGACAGGGGGGGACACATATCTTACCTCCCCTAGTTGTTCTTCGCTCTCGCATTTCACAAACTCGCGCCCGCGGTTGCCGTTCTTGTCGCTCGTGGTGACCAGCCGCTTCAGGGACGCCGTCCGTGGGCAGTCAGGGCACCTTCCCAGCGAAACTGGACCGAAGCCATTTAGAGTGGGATACGGAAGCGAAGCTCGACGACATGCCACCGGAGAAGAAGGGGATGTCGCCCATGTAGCTGTACCAGACGGCGGCGCTACCCATGGACGTCGCGCTCTCTGTCGCCCGCGTCCGGCTCCTTCCTATGAACAAGGGTCGCCGCCTGCCTCTACGCGTGGCCGCCCTCTCTGTTGCTCGAGTGATTTTCCTGCTCACCGCCGCGAGCTCCGGGGACGCGCTACGCCGCTTTTAAAGCACCGGCCGCAAGCAACCGATCAATAGTTGGGTCCCACAAGCCGCACCAACGGTCAATAGCTGGGTCCTGCAAGCCGCGCCAACGGTTCTATTATGGGTTCCACAAGCCACGGTTGTCTTCTGGGTCCCATAAGTCACGAGTCAAACGGTTGTACTCCCTCCGTTCGGAAATGATTGGCTTCCAATTGAGTGTATCTAGACTAAAAGTTGTCTAGATAGATTTATTTGGAATTCAAGTATTTCCGAACGGATGGAGTATTAAGGGTCCCACAAGTCAGCAGACCTAACGGAGGCTGCAAGAGTTACGAAACGAATCCTTGCGCACATACTAGGGGCAAAACTGAGCACCATTCGGCGCTAGGGGCAAAACTGAGGTCGTGGTACTAACTGAGGGCATCTTGATAAATAACCCTAAAAGTTTTCTCAGCACCTACAACTGGCCGAAAGTTTGCAAAATGATAGTACCTAAATCTATATCCATTTATCTCCGGATGAAAAGCACCGACCTAATTGATCATATTGCTTTGCTTCCAGCAAACATAGGCCAAATTTGCTGCTCTACATGTAGCTGATTCCGGATCTTGCAAACTTAAGCCCACAAGCCGGATTATAAGGCAAATCTATTGTGCAAAACCTCGTTCTGCGGAATAGGTGGGGCCGTCTACAAATGTCCGCCTGCAAATCGATTAAACTAAAATATTTATGAGCAACTAGTCGAATGTGTGTGCTTTGCCACAGTCGCTAAATTTTTTATCTTTCTGTGCATGTAAGCATCACATTTGTGAGAAGGGTTTTGAGTTTGAAAGCAGTGGTGCAAGAACCTATTGTGACCAATTAAGAAATCGACGGAGCTAGCGGAATAGCTAAACTATTAGTGACATGCGAATGACCATCTTAGTGAAATTCAGGATTGTCAAAAGAGAAAGGAAAAATAGAAAGCCATTTACTAATGTGAATAACCAATAGAACACAAATCATAGTGTTCATACAGATGAAAATTACATCGAATACACCATTACAATTGGATCATATACAAGTAATGGACAATAGCGTTGCTATGCAAATTATGCGTCTTTGGGATTTTCTATTTTGCAAATGTCATGCACTCAATGAAAATGACCGTAGGAAAACCAAGTGTAGCCTTACCCTTGCCTTGCTATGCACTACCTTTGGCATGTGTGATCACCTTCTCCTCGATGATCTACAACACAAAACACTCAGATTAGGCAAAGGTATGTAACTGAAAGTTAGTACCCACTCTGCCCGAAAACAAATTTGGCTTGATAAATGAAGCAAAAGACATGTAAACAAAGTGGCATATATGTGCGTAAATGGATCAAACAATTACCTCTTCTCGGTTATAATCAACAATGCAGTTGTCTATACATTGACAGTAATAGTGATATTATAGGAGAATTTATACTAACTACTAAAGCAAAATCTTATTTGCCTCGCTAGTCTGCCAATATCGCCCAATATTCTGAAGTTAACTGACATAGAAGATCATTTCTATAGGGGTGTGTGCTACGCCTTGATGGTGCCTTGACGGGAAGACTTCTTGATGGTGACGAATTTTAAGTCCCTGGCAACGGCGCCAGAAATTCTTGTTGCTATGGATGGCGTGTTGGGAACCCCAAGGTGGGTGTGATGAGTACAGCGGTAAAAATTTCCCTCATTTAAGAACCAAGGTTATCAATCCAGTAGGAGAAAGAGGATCTTCGGAAGGTTGATGCCACTGACGGTGGTGATGGCGCCTCACCGGTGTCAGCAACAACGCGGAACCTGCACACAACACAACCAAAATACTTTGTCCCAGCGGTACAATGAGGTTATCAATCTCATCGGTCTTGCTGAAAATAAAGATTAGACGTATAGTGTGGAAAATGGTGTATGCTTGCAGTAAGTAAAGAAAGCAAGAAATTGTAGCGGTTTGTTTAACAGTGTAGGAAAATGGACCGGGGTTCATAGGTTCACTAGTGGTGTCTCTCCATTAAAGATAGCATGTTGGGTGAACAAATTACAGTTGGGCAATTGACAAATAGAGGTTGCACCGTAGTGCACATTCATTACATGATGACTACTATGATATTTAGTGTAGGCATTACAACAATATACATAGACCGTAATCCAACTGCATCTATGACTAATAATCCACCCTCAGGTTATCATCCGAACCCCCTTAGGTATTAAGTTGCAAGCAACAGATAATCACATTAAGAAATATGTGTAATGTAAGCAATGATTGTGCACGCGGGCACTCACACCGTTGTTTTCTCCCTATTGGCAACAACACATCCTCCCCCATCACGTTTCTGTAACTCGAGCATAGGCAAAAAAAAGGCATGAACCCAACTATCGAGCATAAATACTCCCTCTTGGAGTCACTAGCAACTACTTGGCCAGAGCAACCACTAGCAACGGAAAGCATGCAAGATCAAAAATAACATATGCAAGAAAGACTATAATCAACTTGGCATAAGTTCAATATTCATCGGATCCCAGCAAACACATCACATAGAATTACATAAGAACAATCTCGATCATGTTAGGCAGCTCACAAGATCTAAACATTGAGGCATAGGAGGAGAAGACAACCATCTAGCTATTGCTATGGACCCGTAGTCCAAGGATGAACTACTCACGCATCACTTCAGAGGAAGGCATGCTGATGAAGAGGCCTCCGGTGATGATCTCCTCTCCGGCAGGGTGCCGGGAGACGGCTTCAGAACTCCCCTGATCTAGTGTTGACGACGACGGCGGCTGCGGAACTTTTCGGAGATTTTTTATTAGGTACGTAGGGTTTTCCTTCGGAGGGGAATAAATAGGCGAAAGGGCGACGTCGGTGGGCCACCAGGGTGGCCTCACCACCCCCTAGTGTGACCAAGGGGGGGCGCGCCACCCTATGGTGTGGGCCCCCTGAGGGCCCCTCCGGATCTCTTCGGGACTCCGTGGAACCTCCGAGATTTCTAAGACTTTCGGGCTTCAGATTTTCCAATTCCGAGAATATTTTCAGAACAACTTTTCTGAAATAAAAAACAACAGAAAACAGGGAACTGACACTTGGCATCTTGTTAATAGGTTAGCCCCGGAAAACGTGTAAAAATGCTATAGAGAAGGGAGAAAACATGTAGCAATTGGCATAATATCAACATGGAACATCAGAAATTATAGATACGTTGAGACGTATCAGGGTGTTACATAGAAGACTATTTCAATATGGGGTGTGACTATTTTTCGTTCTAAACAAGAAGCATTACGTCGCTTCCAGACACACAAAAGTAATACCGCAATCCCCCACCAAAATTCAGTCCTTGTTCCTCACAACAAAACACTGAATTCATGACTTGGACAAATCATCCCCATTCTTGGTAATGCTCGGAAAGAAAAGGCACATTCAGCAATCTACATGCATAATGCGCCAAAGAAAAAATGCAAATAATTGCTTTACTCTAGCCACATAATTGACATAAAGGAGTTCCTAACCATCCCATGTGCAACAGTATTATCTTGGTGAAAGTGGAAAAAACACATTATTAATTAGGATTATGATTCTCTAAAATTATCTCGCTGTAAAAATCTCATTTTTGCAATGTTCCCCATTTTTGCACACAAAACAGTAAGTTCTAAATGAATAAACATGTATGCATAAATATTCCTCCTAGACATCCATGGATTTAGGCTAGAGAAGGAAACTGCTAGGAATAGAAATCATCATATACCTAGCAAGGAAGTGACTGTATCCCTATTTTATAGTAGCCATAACCCGATATGTGTTTGTTTCCCAACAGATTTTTTTTTATAGTCAGGGCCTTCCATGTAGATTTCAGCCGGTAATTTTTTTATATCCATGAGAAAAATTATCGCCAGATCTCACAATGCTTATTGCTTTAACTACAAGGGTTCTTATTAAATTAGAAGAAAATTGTCCGTTATAGAAAAAACATAGCTATAAGCATTGCAAAGAGCGGTGACAAAGACTTAGTATGATATAACAATGTCAAAATCACTGCATAAACGGTGAGACAGACTTACTTTGGAATGAGTATGTGATACGCCGTAAATGTATCCCTAATTTATGATGTTCCATGTTTGTTTTCATATTATTTCCCACATGTTTGCTATACACTTTATGTAATTTTTATCGATTTTCTAGACTAACCTATTGACAAGATGCCACAGAGTCAGTTCCATGTTTTCTGTTGTTTTTAGTTTCAGAAAAGTTGTTCTGGAAATATTCTCGGAATTGGAAAATTTGAAGTCCGGAAGTCTTAGAAATATCAAAGGTTCCACGGAGTCCCGAAGAAACCTGGAGGGGGGCCTCAGGGGGCCCACACCATGGGCTGCGCGACCCCCCTTGGCCGCGCCGGGGGGTGCTGTGGGGCCCACAGGCCTCCACCGCCTCTGCCCTTTTGCCTATTTATTCCCCCCGGGGAAAAAACCCTAGGGAGATATCACTTTTACCCGAGAAACACCCGAGGCCACCATCACTGTCATCCCCAGATCGGGAGGGTTATGGAGCTCTCCCCGGCACCCTGCCGGAGGGGGAAATCATCACCGGAGGGGTGTACACTATCATTCCTTCCTCTGAAGTGATGCGTGAGTAGTTCATCCCTGGACTACGGGTCCATAGCAGTAGCTAGATGGTTGTTCTCTCCACTTTGTACATCATGTTTAGATCTTGTGAGCTTCCTAACATGATCAAGATCATCTTTATGTAATGCTACATGTTGTGTTTGCTGGGATCTGATGAATGTTGAATGATATGTCTTCTGATTGTCAATCTATCATGCTATCTTCATGATTATGTTATTTATGATCTTGCATGCTCTCCGTTATCAGTAGATTCTCTGGCCAAGTAGATTCTAGTAACTCCAAGAGGGAGTATTTATGCTCGATAGTGGGTTCATGCCTCCTTTGCATCTGCGCTCGAGTGACAGAAACGTGACGGATGGAGGATGTGATGTTGCCATTAGGGAGAAAACAACAATGCTTTTTCTAAGGATGATGTTAGTGTTTACATTACACACTTTGCTTACTGCAATTATCTGTTGCTTGCAACTTAATACCCAACGTTTGTTCGGATGATATTCGGAGGGTGGATTATTAGTCATAGATGCAATTGGATAACGGTCTATGTCTCTTGTTGTAATGCCCGCATGAATCACATAGTAATCTTTATGTCTTGCATATGCACTACGGTGCAGCCTTCATTTCTGTCAATTGCCTAGATGTAATTTGTTCACCACACATGTTATTTATCTTTCACGGAGAGACACCACTAGTGAACTATGTACCCCGGTCCTTTTTCCTCATACTGATAAACACCTACTGCTTTCATACTTCTCTCCTGCTGTTTTCCTACTGTTTTCCACACCATATGTTTAACCTCTTTGTGTTCAGCAAAACCGGTGAGATTGACAACCTCACTCCTTCGTTGGGGCAAAGTGATTTGATTGTGTTGTGCAGGTTCCATGTTGCTTCTGAACCGGTAGTGTGCCCTGCCATCTCAGCTGATTCACCTTCTTAAGTTACTCCTTCCTCCTGCTGGTCGATTGAACCTTGATTTCTTTCTGAGGGAAAACTTGTTGCTGCACTCTTCATACCTTCCTCTTGGGGTCTCCCAACAAACGTGTGTTCACACGCATCAAGCACTTTTCTGGCGCCGTTGCCGGGGAGGAAGATAATTTCTGCAAGGGGAGTCTCTCACTTCCAATCTCTTTACTTTTTTTTAGTTTTGCTTGTTTTATTTTATTTTGTCTTGTTTGCTTCTCTTTATCAAAAACACAAAAAAGTTCTTATTTTAGTTGCTCTTGTTATTTCGTTATTATCTTTCATCATGTTGCCTCCTAAGTTTACCTTTAAAGATCTTCCAGTTGGTAGTGGTTCTATGATTGGAAATGATACCATTAAATAATTTTTTAATCATGTTAGTAAGCATGAAAATTTAGAGGAAAAATCCATAGTAGAACTTGCTCCAAATTATGAAACTGCTGCTACTTCTCTGATTCACCTATTAGAAGCTAGGTTTGTTAACCTTCATCCTACATTGCAGCATATGTTCCTCAACTTGAACAATATTAAAGACATCGAGAAAAGAAATTTTATTTTAGAAACCATGCTTAAAGAATTTGAAGATGTTGTTATAGAAGCTAGAAAAGTGTTCGATCGTTTCAATATGCTAGGATCATGCGTAGATGTTGTTGGTACCCTCGAAAATTTTGAACCTAAAAATAAAAATGAAGAGAAAATGCCAATTCCCTTTAAATTGATAGCATTGCATGAAGCCCTAGAAAAGAATTTTGATTGGATTGTTCTTGAGAATTTACTTGATGAGAATAGTAAGCCTAAAATTTCTAAGAGAGGAGCCTCTGAAACTCACTTAGATAAAATACAATGCATTATTAAGGAATTGTCTAGTCTTGATTTGCATGCTTCTTCACTCGAAAATACTTGATTCCATTTTTCTGGGCCTAGCTAAAAGGCGTTAAAGAAAAGCACTTCTTGGGAGATAACCCATGTTTTTTTTTGCTTTGTTTTTCTCTGTTTTCTTTAAGTCAAAGGGTTATATACCTCTATAATAACTCCTTTGTATATTTATTTTCATATTTTAGTAGTGCCAAGTAAAGTTTCTGACGAGAGTTGAAGTTGGTTTTCGGATTTCTGCGCAGAAAACAGATTTCTGCTGTCCACCCGTAAAACATTGTGAAAAATCCTGGAAGATTAGAATGACCTGATATTTTTTATGATTATTTCTGGGCTAATTCCGCAACTTTTTTGTTCTATGTTTTTTTCGATTTGAGCAACTTAAGTTCCTCTAAAAAAATTCGTCTTTACAGACTGTTCTGGTTTTGACAGATTTTGCCATTTTTCTTGCATTGGCTCTTTTGCGATATCAAGTGGATTTCTTTGCTTCACGAAACATCATAGGCTGTAGCTAATGTTTAAAAGTATCAATAGCACTTGTGTCATACAGAACCCATAGATTTTTATTTGTTGCACTAGCCCCTGTAATGCGAGTTACTGTGTGAGTATGGTGTGAAGGAAGTTTTCAAGGTTCAAGAGAAGAGGTGATATATGTGATCAAGAAGAGTGCAAGGTAAAAGCTTGGGGATGCCCCCTTGGTTCATCCAAGCATATTTTTACAAGACTCAATCATCTAATCTTGGGGATGCCCAAGGCATCCCCTTCTTCATCAACTATCTATCAGGTCACTCCTTGTGAGGCTATATTTTTATTCGGTCACATCATATGAAGTTTTCTTGGAGCGTATGTTTGTTTTTATTTTGTTTTCTTTTGTCTTACTTTTTTTTTCCTTGCTGCAATAATATCATTGGAGCTAGCATCCTTTTTTTGGGAGAGAGACACGCTCCGCTTTTTCATTTGAATACTTGTTATGCTAGTATTCTTAGTTTTTCTTCTAGTTACTGCGTAAATTCATGTCCAGCTCTTGTTTTTATTGCATCTCTTATTCAGAACTGTTAGTTTTAGTAGTGTTATGTGAGTACTCTCATGTTTTCTTGCTGTAGCATGTAGAGCATTTTTTTAAACATATTTTGTATGGTGCTTGTTGGGAAAAGAAACAGCTGCTTGAAGTAGAATTTTTAACGTTGCAAGTAGAAGCTTGTATAGACTGTGGCTAGAACTTTTTCATATCATGCTAGATGTTATTTTAGTTTTAAAGCCTTGTGGTTATTGAGTAGCATGATTAGCCTCAAATAGCTGAGAGTGTTTAATGTGCCATTGAAAGAATCAAGAGTTGTTCTTGTCATATTGAAGCATAAATTTCGGTATTCTCCTTTGGATGTTTTATTTGATTGACTTGGCGCGTGCTCATACCATGTTTATGACTATGAACCAGTCACTAATAGCCTCTATTATCATTTAGTTTTAGAATTTTTGGTATCACTTATGCTTTGATTAATGATGTTTATGTCTCTATGCATGATTATGGCTGTTATTCTCTATTGATTTGTCGCTCCCAGTCTTTTGCTAGCCTCCACCCGTACTGAGTATGGAATTCTACTCCTGCATCCAACTCCTTAAAAACAAAGTTTTCCATTGTGTCCACCAGACCTACCTAAATGTGGTATTTAAATGTCACTCCAAGTAAATTGCTCATGTGTTACCTTTAAAACCTTCAAAATTACTCCTGCTTTGTGTTCCTGTTTTTGCTCATGAGAACGAAAATAGAGAATCTTTATCTCACTTGTTAATTGGATTTCACACCCTGGACTAGTGGCTTCATCCAATTATCCAATTGATAGAAGAGCTGGTAGCAGGGTGCCCAGCCCCAAATTAATACACACAAAATCTCTTCACTAGTTTTGCCCCTGATTTATTAGTCAAACCATAATTGTGTAAACAAAAAAAGAAAGAGGGATGACCTTCTACACCAGTTGCGTCCTTCATTTGGGAGCCGCTCTTGTGAAATCTAGTTGGCTTATGACGTACTGTATTTTCTTTTTACCATTCGTTGACATTAGCATACATCTCCCAAAATATAGACACTCCTCCATGGTATGTGATTGTTGGCAGGCACCCAAGGATTCGGTTAGCCATTGTTTGTGTAAGATGGATGGGAGTAGTGTCAAACTTTTAATATCTCTATTAATAAAATAAAAGCTCTAGCACATGAGTGATCCATGCTTCCCGCTGCGAAGGGCCTTTCTTTTACTTTTATGTTGAGTCTCCATCTTCTAACTTTATGCACAGTTGAGAGAGCATTTTTGCCATTCTGAGTTTTATGTGCATTTGTCCTAGAAACATTATTAATTGATTCATGATGTGTTATTGCTCGTTCTCTAATTATTTGTTCTAGTCTTCCTCATGAACTTTGAAGGTGTCATGGCATTTATGTTTTGCCCCACTCTTAAGGACAAGCGAAATATCACGTTGTCATGCTTTCTGTATACTTGAAACAAACGTATATCTTTCTTTGCATTGTTATTCATGATCTTTTCTTTGAGTTACTTCCCATGATGAAAGGTGATTGCTATGCTTTATTATTAAAGTTCTATTTACCATGCTTATGTTTAAGTTCTATGATCTCAGTTTACATACGCTTTTACATTACATTTTCATGATCAAGTTTATGTTAGTAGCATGTCACCTCAGAAATTATTTGTTTTTATCGTTTACCTACTCGAGGACGAGTAGGAACTAAGCTTGGGTATGTTGATACGTCGTAAACGTATCCCTAATTTCTGATGTTTCATGTTTGTTTTCATGTTATTTCCACATGTTTGCTATACACTTTATGTCATTTTTATCGATTCTCCAGACTAGCCTATTGACAAGATGCCACAGAGCCAGTTCTGTGTTTTCTGCTGATTTTAGTTTCAGAAAAGTTGTTCTGGAAATATTCTCGAAATTGGAAAATTAGAAGTCCGGAAGTCTTAGAAAGTTTTCACGCACATCGAGTCCGAAGGAGACTCGGAGGGGAGCCACAGGGGACCCACACCATGGGTGGGCGCCCCTTGCCGCGCCCAGGGGTAGTGTGGCCCCCCTGCTTGCACACCGGCGTTGCCCTCTTGCCTATATATTGTCCCCGAAGGGTTAACCCTAAACACCTGAGCCTTTTCCACCAAAAACATCCGCAGTCGCCGTCATCGTCAACCCTAGTTCGGGAGGGTTCTAGAGCTCTCCCCAGCACCCTGCCTGGAGGGGGAATCATCACGGGGGGGGGGGGGGGGCTCTAAACCACCATACCCGCCTCCGGAATGATGCGTGAGTAGTTCATCCTTTGACTACAGGTCCATAGCAGTAGCTAGATGGTTGTTCTCTCATCTTTATGCCTCATTTTTAGATCTTGTGAGCTTCCCTACATGATCAAGATCATCTTATTGTAATGCTACATGTTGTGTTTGCTGGGATTTGATGAATATTGAATGCTATGTCCAATGATTATTAATCTATCATGTTATTTTCATGTGTATGTTATTTATGATCTTGCATGCTCTCCGTTGTTAGTAGATGCTCTGGCCAATTAGATGCTAGTAACTCCAAGAGGGAGTATTTATGCTCGATAGTGGGTTCATGCCTCCCTTTCGCTCACGCTCGAGTGATAGAAACGTAAACGGGTGGGGGATGTGTTGTTTCCATTAGGGAGAAAACAAAAATGCTTTGTCTATGGATGATCTTATTGTTTACAGTACACACTTTGCTTACTGCAATTATCTGTTGCTTGCAACTTAATACCCAAGGTTTGCTCGCATGACATTCTGAGGGTGGATTATTAGTAATAGATGCAGTTGGATAATGGTCTATGTATTTTGTTGTAATGCCGGCATGAATCACATAATAATCATTATGTCATGCATATGCACTATGGTGTAGACTTTATATTTGCCAATTGCCCATATGTAATTTGTTTACCACACATGCTATCTATCTTTCTTGGGAGAGACACCTCTAGTGAATGGTGGACCCCGATCCATTTTCCTCATACTGATAATAAAACCACTGCAATCTCTACTTTCATACTGCTACTACTGTTTTCCTACTTCCATCTCTATTCTCCTTCCATCTACTGCAAACAAGTACTATTTTCCACGCCATACGTTTAACCTCTTTGTTTTCAGCAAAACCAGTGAGATTGACAACCTCACTACTTCGGTAGGGCAAATTGATTTGATTGTGTTGTGTAGGTTCCACGTTGCTTCTGAACCGGTGATGACCCACAAGTATAGGGGGTGTATCGTAGTACTTTCGATAAATAAGAGTGTCGAACCCAACGAGGAGCAGAAGGTGTTGACAAGCAGTTTCGATGAAGGAATAACTGTAAATACTGAAAGATAAATTTGTAGGGGTTTTTGATATTGCAGATAAACAAGTGCGAGTAAATAAAATGCAGTAATAATTGTTGCAGCAAGTTGCCCAATCCTTTCTTAAGAAAAGGACAAGCCGGTGGGTTTACTTATGATTAACAAACGTTCTCGAGGACACACGTGAGGTTTCTATCAAGTGCTTTTGTTCCATACCGCTGAATAATCTTTAGTGTTTTGATGAGTGTTGTGTGGGTGAACCTATGCTAATGTACCGTTCCATCCAAGACTAATACATACTTGTGATTATACCCCTTGCAAGAATCCGCAACTACAAGAAAGTAATTAAGAAATAAATCTAACCACAGCTTTAAATTCCGGGATCCTACGCTCCCTCGTGTAATGGTTTCCTAACGGGGGTTTAGGTTTATGTCACTCCGGCAACCCCATAATTAGTATCCAAATACACGATGCATTCCCTAGGCCCACAAGTGGTGAAGTATCATGTAATCGACGTTCACATGACACCACTAGAAGAATAACACCACAACTTAAATATCAAACCATTAAATATTACTCAACATTACTTCACTACGAACAACTTGACTTCTCCCATGTCCTCAAGAACAACACGAACTACTCACAAGAAATCATATGGATCATGATCAGAGGTGATATAATGGTGATTAACAATCTGGCCATAAACCTAATCCAATGGTTTCACTCAATAGCATCAACTACAAGTAGTAATCAACACCGGGAAAGTTTCCCCTATGAAATAGACAAGATGCAACCCTAGATGTTACAGCGGAACGGAGTGGAGCTGAGGGTGATGATGGTGGATATTATGATAATGATGATGATGGTGATCCCGATGAAGCCCGGAGTGATGACAGTGACGATGGCGATGATTTCCCCTCTCCGGAGAGGAATTTCCCCGGCAGATTTCTCCCTGCCAGAGAGCTTTTCTATCTCTGGTGTTTTCCGCTCTGAGGCGGTGGAGGAATAATTCTTCGATGATGGTCTAAGGATTAGGGTTCCCTAGGGGCCAAGTACGCGAAAGATATCCCCCAGAGGTGGGCCAGGGTGGCCACGCCACCTCATGGTGTGGGCCCCTGGTGGCCCCCCTCTGACTCCCCTTTTGGATGGACTCCTCCTCTGAACTTCTAAGACACCCGGTTGTCCCACTTCTTCTTCTGATCTTCTGAAATATGGTATCTCGGCGGTGCTTTTTTCATCAGATTTCTGGTCCTAGTGTTTATTCTCCAAAAATTATGAAACATGCAAAATAAGATAAATAACATAAGGGATGCATCATAACATGAAATATATCGATGAATAACAGAAAATTATGATATAAAATAGTGATGCAAAATGGACGTATCAACTCTACCCAAGCTTAGACCTTGCTTGACCCCAAGTGAAACTGAACTCAGTAAACATGAGTACAAGTTTATGGAGTGAAGAGTCGATAAATAAAATACGGACAAGAAGCATCACATTTATCTATGCACCAATCATTATAGACAGCAACTTCCTCTCATATAACCTAACTTGAAACGAGTAATGGGATTCACAAACAAAGATGCAAAAGAGAGAATCAAAATTGGTGATGGAAAACTTCATTCTTGGTCAGAGAACATTTAATGATATCATACTTATCTTAGGTGAAGTCTTTATAACTAGGCTTATATTGTAGAGCTTAACATGTTTAATCATAACAATCCTTTTACAGTGATTCATAGATTTCAAAGTAATATTCATTCAGATAATAAAGCATGTGCTAAACAAAGAAGGATAGAAAACATGATTGAATAAATCAACATATAGATAGTGAGATCACTACAACTCAAATGTTTATTGGAGACAGAAAGGAATGGGTTTACTGACTCAACATAAATGTAAAAGATAGGCCCTTCGCAGAGGGAAGCATTGATCACTCATGTGCTAGAGCTTTTATTTTGTAAAACAGAGGTATAAAAGTTTGACACTCCTCCCAACCTTTCTTACACAAACCATGGCTAATCGAATCCTCGGGTGCCTGCCAACAATCACAAACCATGGAGGAGTGTCTAATTTTGAGAGAGGTGTATGTTTATGTCAACGAATGGCAAACATAAAATACAATATGTCACAAGCCAACTAGACTTCACAAGAGTGGCTCCCATTGAAGTACGCAACTGGTATAGAAGGTCATCCATCTTTCTCTTTTGTTTACACAATTGTGCTTTCACTGATAAATCAGGGGCAAAAATAGTGAAGAGAATTTGTATTATTATTTGGGACTGGGAACCCCGCTGCCAGCTCTTCTAGCATTTGGATAAGTGGATGAAGCCACTAGTCCAAGTGTGTGAGTCCAATCAACAAGTGAGATAAATATTCTCTATTCGCGTCCTCATGAGCTAAAACAGGAACACAAAATAGGGATAATTTCGAAAGTTTTAAATGTAACACATGAGCAATTTACTTGGAGTGGCGGTGAAATACCACAAGTAGGAAGGTATGGTGGACACAAATGGCACGGTTTTGGGGCTCAAGGTTTGGATGCACGAGAAGCATTCCCTCTCAGTAAAGGGTTTTTGGCTAGCAAGGCTGGGAAGCAAGCATAAGAGTTGAGGGAAAACAAACAAATATACATATGATGAAACCAATCATGCAATCTTCATTGAAAGCCCAAGAGATCTTAATTTGTGAATACTAAGTTTATGAGCTAATAGGAAGATTCCTCTTTCTTATACCAGAACTCAAAATATTATTTCTACTGACCCAAGCTAAGTTTGCCAAAACCAAATAGAATAACTTGATGATCTCCAGAGTGACACCAAATACTAACAACAAGCTCAACCATATGACAGAAATTGAAAACTAAAATAAGGTGTGCAGAAAGTAAATGATGAAACTTCTCATTAATATTTCAAACCGGCAACTCACACCAACGGATACAATGATAACCAACTAAGGAGAGATACTTCCATACTGCAAACCATCCTATATGATAACTTCTCTACTCATGATATGACTCTACTGAAAAAGTAAAAAGATGAAAGATAGTGATGTGATACCGCGACACTCCCCCCAAGCTTGGAACAATCCAAGGGGATACCAATACCAATGACGAATCAATTCTTCGGTGGTGGTGGTGAATCCTTCTCATCCTCGGTCTTCCAAGGTAAAGGTTCTCCATCCACAAATGATGTCCTGGTCTCCAACATCCTGAAACTAGCAGGAGAGCTTATACGTTTAAACATATTCTCATACTCACAGTTATGGTTCTGCACATCATTGAGTTGTGCTTGCAAATCACTGGTGGTCTTGGTGAGTGAGAAAATCTCCTCCCAAAGCTTCAAATTCTCTCTCTTGTATTCAGTGATCTGTTATGTCTTTATCCTGTGAATGATCTCAACTTCACGCTCCTCCATCTTCTTGTACCTAAAGACTTCTTGCTCCAGTTCTTCCATCCTAGCTTCCAGACTTCCTTCTCCATTAGGGCTCCGAACATCTTCAATCTGCACCTTCCCGTCCTTGAGCAGCAATTCCTCGGGATGTGATGGAGGGATGATAACCCGGTAGGCCAATGCCAAGGTGTAACTCGGCCCAAAGGGAACCGCGCAAGACCCGGCTCAAGGAAAAGGAGCTTCTGGAAGGCCCAAGAAGTAGTGTAGGCCTCGTAATCCGGCTTGTGGGTTACGATAAGGGAATCTAGGGTTTGTATGCGGTAACTAGGTAGGGCTCCGAGTATGCCTTGGATAGGAAGCCAGGGGGCCAGGTAAGATATAAACCGGCTCCTAGGCTCAGAAACGGGACGAGCTTTAACCAGATATTCGAGTTTCCCTGTAATACGAGAGTTGAGATTGTAACCCTAGATTGGAGACTCGGCGACTCGATTGCCAGAGCTACCAGATCAATTGATAACATGGTTTCCCTTGAGCTAAACCCTCTCCCAAACACCAGAGTCGAATTGCCCCAAGATAAGTTACCCCCGGTAACGTCTGCCGTGATTATCCCACGACAGTTGGCGCCCACCGTGGGGCCCGCGTCCAAGGGTGTTTACATCACGGGAGAAGCTCGGGAGAGCATGAAGAACCTCGTCATCGGCGAGATCTACACCAACCCCGAAGGAGAAAAGATGGTGGACGATTTTGGCTGGGGGCCAGAGTCGGATTTGCTGGATGCCGGTTCTATCGTCACAATTGGCCGGGTCAACGTCTTCGTCGGCATGGTACGTACGTCTGGCTCAATTCCTGATAATGTTGAATATGATTCCGTGTAAGGGGGAGCGACCTGCGTTCAGTCGGATGGGGAAGAGTCGGTCGGGACGATCGATCTGATAGAAGAGCCCGCCACGAAGAGGGAACAGCCGGAGGAGCTGGCATGGACCCCGCGTGGCCGGGTCACGAGGGAGCATGATACCGAGTCTATCTTGCACCTGCTGGAGGATCGGTACGAAGAGGATAGTTGCGATGAGGAAGAGTATGAATCTGCACCAGGCATCGCGCGCCAGGTCGCGGTCTACACGGCCCCTGCAACCAACCTTAATCAAGGGGACGTGACTACGGCCGCGGTTGGAGCGGCGCGAGCGCTGGCTCAGCAACAGAATCCGGTTGATGGAAACCCGGTCATAGCCCGGGTTGACGGGGAGTCGGCTTCAGTCACCAGTAATACCCCGGAAAGCGAATTGCAAAGAAACATGTTTGGGTTTATGACGAACAGAACGCCAGGAGCAGGGCCCTCGAATCCGCGAAATCCGGCCCTGTTCAACAACAACCTGATCTTAGATCCCACGGTGTTGGCCACGGTAATAACCCCGGAAAACACAGCAGCACGCGCTGCAGATCTGGACGTGGCCCGCCGTGCATTGTACCAACAGAGGAGAGATGTAGAAGCCGAGAGGCAAGGGATAGCAGCGCGCAGGCGCGAGCTGGAAGCATTGGAGAACCGGATCCAGGTTCAGTCAACCAGGATGCATAATCAGAGGTACCAAACGAGATTACCGGCAACGGGAGGAACTTTAAACCCGGCCGCGTTGTTTATCACACCCCAGGATCAACCAATTCCGGCTGTGAATCAGGAAACCGGACATCAGCCTGCAACCCTGGGAGGACAGCCGGCAAACGTACAAGTCGGGTTACCAACATTGCAAACAGGGATCGTAACTGGCAATACAGCACCACCACCACCGCCATGATTCCACACCCCACCAGGTCACTTCAATAACCCCATGGACAATGTATATGCAGCAACATTAGCATTGGATCGCATCCCCGTAAGAGAGTCACCCCATGCGGAGGAGACCCGGCGGGCGATAGATCTATTGCACACAGCAGTGGCTCAGCAAGCCAATTACCCGGATAACAAGAGTGGAATGCATGGAACGCCGTATGTTAGCCGGCATAACGGAAACACCGGTAATATTCAGACAAGCTCAGCACGGCGGAGGGCAGAGCAGCAGCAAATGCCGCCTCCTCCCCGTAGACCAGCAACACCTGCAGTATCAGCGGCACAAGCTATCGTGGACAGTTATCGAGCCAGGCGCGCAGCAGCCGGGTCTGCGGTACGAGGGCCGGTAGCGGTTGCACCCCCCGACGTACCTGCCGCCGGATCACATGTTTCCCGGGTAAGGCCAGTACCGGCAATTTTGGCCGGGCCCAAATGTTTGTCGGATGCCATCAGAGCCGAGCCTTACCCGGATAAGTTCAAGGAACCGGGTAAAGTGGTCAATTACGAGCCAACCATGGATCCAGAAACCTGGCTGAGTAGTTATGAGATGGCCATGTCGATTCGCAATGCATCTGAAAATCTGCAAGCGAAGTTTATGTACCTGATGATGTCAGAGGGAGCAGCAAAGTTATGGTTCAACAATTTACCGGAAAAATCTATCAATTCATGGAGTGAGCTGCATTTATCAAGCACTTTCATGGGACATGCAGAAAGTTATTCACAATCGATGATCTAGAACGATGTGTCCAGAAGAAGGGTGAGTCGGCGCGTAGTTGGGTGCGCCGGGTTATGGAAATACTTCACTCGTCCACAGATATTCAGCCAAAGGATGCGCTACAGGCTATGGAAAAAACATGCAAGTACATACCCCTAGTGCAAAAGCTAACACGCATGAAATCTAGTCGGAATGCTTCGGAGGTTACTATGGGAGAGTTGATGGACGCGTGCAACAAGCACGCCGCCACGGATACCACAGAGGAGGATGTTGATGACAAGAAAGCCAAAGTGATGGGGGGATAATAACCCGGTAGGCCAAACTCCAAGGAGTAACCCGGCCCAAAGGACGGTGCGCAGGATCCGGCTAAGGATAAGGAAACTTTTGGAAGGCCCAAGCTTGTAGGCCCAGTAACCCGGATTGTGGGTTATGGTAAAGGAAAATTAGGGTTTATGCGCCGTGTCCGGGTAGGATCCAGGATGCGCCTTGGAGGGTAAGCCAGGGGGTACGGGTGCTTTATAAACCGACCCCCAGGTCTAGTTTGGGTAGAGATCTAAGAACCCTAGCAATATCGCCTGATATCGAGCATCTAGTGTAATCCCAGAGTTGAGTTATTATATCAAGATCGGAGACTCGGCGACTTTGATTGCCGGCTACCAGATCGAGTTGCATCATGTTTTCCTCTGAGCTAAACCCTCTCCCAAACGCCTGTGTCGTCTTGCCCCAAGATCAGTTACCCCCGGTAACGTCTGCCGTGCTTATCCCACGACAGTTGGCGCCCACCGTGGGGCCTGCGTCCAAAGGTGTTTACATCACGGGAGAAGCTCGGAAGAACATGGAGAATCTTGTTGTCGGCGAGATCTACATCGACCACAAAGGAGAAAAGACGGTGGACGATTCCGGCTGGGGGCCAGAATCGGATCGCCTCGAATCCGGATCTGTCGTGACAATCGGCCGGATCAGCGCCTTCATTGGCATGGTATGTACTTCCGGTTCGATCCCTGACAATTTTGGATCTGATTCTGTGTCAGGGGAAGCCACTTCTATCCGATCAGATGATGAAGAATCGATCGGAACGACATATCCGGCGGAAGAACCCATCGCGAAGTGGGAACAGCCGGAGGAGCCGGCATGGACCCCGCGCGACCGGGTCGAGAGAGAGGATGATACCGAGTCTATCCTGGATCTACTGGAAAACCGGTACGAGGAGAATAACGCCGGAGAAGAACAACATGAACTTACACCGAGTATCATACGCCGAGTTGCGGTCTACACCGCTCCCGCGGCCAATCTCAACCAAGAAAACGCAACCGCAGCAGCAGTCGGGGCGGCTCAGGCATTGGTCCAGCAGCAGGACGCGGCCAACGGAGACCCGGTTCTGGCCCGGGTTGATGGAGAGTCGGCATCAGTGACCAGCCGCGCAGCAGACGAGGAGTTGCACGCAAATACGTTCGGATTCCTGGGAAACCGGACACCAGGGGCGGGTCCTTCGAACCCGCGTCACCCGGCCTTATTCGATAATAATCTGATTCTAGACCCCACGGTTCTTGGAATGGTTATCACTCCAGAAAATGCAGCGGAGCGTGTCAGGGATCTGGACGTGGCTCGTCGTGCGCTGGAACAGCAAAGAAGGCAAGTAGAGGCAGAAAGGAAAGGGATGGCCACGCGGCAGCGTGAGCTGGATGCGCTGGAAACCCGGCTCTGGGAGGAAACATCTAGAGTACATCAAAGGCATCAAACTAGGTTACCAGCAACGAGCGTGGTTATTAATCCGGCTACTTTATTTGTCACACCTCAGGATCAGCCGATACCAGTGGTGAACCAGGGAACCGCACCCCAACCGGCAACAGCGGGGACTCGTACGGCAAATGAGCGGGCCGGGTTACCCCCACCACAGACTAGAGTCACGACCGGCAACGATCTACCACCAACGCCACCATCACGATTTCGCACACCATCCGGTCACTACAATAATCCCATGGACAATGTGTATGCGGCGACACTCGCGTTAAACCAAATCCCTGTGGGAGAGTCACCCCATGCAGAGAAGACCCGGCAAGCCATCGATCTGTTGCACACTGCGGTGGCACAGCAAGCCAATTATCCGGATCATAGAAGCGGGATGCACGGGACGCCATACGTCAGTCAACAACAAGGGAATATCCAAACAAGTTCAGCACGGCGGAGGGAAGAGCAGCAGCAAATGCCGCTCCTCCCCGCGTTCAGGCAGCATCAGCAGCACAGGCTGTTGTGGACAGTTCCAGGGCTCGGAGGGCCGCGGCCGGGTCTGCAGCACACGGACTTCCCGCAGCGCCGCACCCAGCCGCGACCCCGCTGTATCACACGTTTCCAGAGCAAGGCCGGCTTCGACCGTTCTTGCGGGACCCAAGTGTCTCTCGGAGAATATCAGAGCTGAACCTTACCCGAAGAAATTCAAAGAGCCAGGGAAGGTAGTGAATTACGAGCCAACTATGGATCCGGAAACATGGCTAAGTAGTTATGAGATGGCAATGTCGATTCGCAACGCATCCGAGAATCTCCAAGCCAAGTTCATGTACTTGATGATGTCAGAAGGAGCAGCAAAGTTGTGGTTCACCAATTTGCCGGAAGGATCGATCAAGTCCTGGGAGGAATTGAAGACCGCGTTTGTCAAGCACTTCCATGGGACGTGCAGGAAATTGTTCACTATTGATGATCTAGAGCGATGCGTCCAGAAGAAGGGAGAATCGGCGCGCAGTTGGGTGCGCCGGGTTATGGAGATACTTCACTCGTCCACGGATATTCATGTAACATCCCAATTTTGCTACCAAGGTGTGTGGTGTTGTGTTCATCTCATTCATGCATGAAACAAAATTTTAAATCATGTTTCAACCAATTAAAATTTGGAATTTAAATGGTTTGAGAAAATCCCACAAATAGTACCTATTTTGGTTTCCAAAATTTTGTTCTGAAAAGTATTTCAATTTCACCAAAACAATACATGGTGAGGTTGGAAATTTCATGAGCTTTCCAAAGATAATTTTTGCCAAATTTTATCTTTTCAAAAGGGCCCTCAAAAGCTAGTTTTCTGTTCTGTTTTAGTTTGGAAAAGGGCTCTTCTGTAATTTTCCAAATCCTGAGGGGGTTTCTGCAAATCCCTTTTTCTTTTCCTCTTTCTTCTTCTCCTCCGGCCAGAAGGACGAGCGGCAGCGTCGAGGTGGCCGTGCCACCTCCTGCTTCAACCGCGGCACGGATAAGACGCGAGGAGACGTCCGCATCTCACTCTTCCTCCTCCTTCCACTCGCCCCGCGCTCCTCTCTCTTTCTCTGTCACCCAGCGCACGCGAACCCTAGCTCGCCGGAGATACGTCGTCGCCGTCGGTTCACCTCACCCGCGGCCCCGATTAGGAGCTCCAGAGAACCGTCTCAGTCCCCTCCTCCACCACGAGCACGCGGAGAGTCTGGGATGGCCCAGGCGTCGCGGATTTCGCCGCCTTCTTCCTCTCCGGCCGCCGGATTCCTCTGCACGGCGTCGCCATTTCTGACCTTCCCTGGCCCCGATGACAGGCTCGTCGAGTTTGTGGTGAGCTAAGCTCCCTCCCCTTGCTCTCCGTTTCGTTCCCCGCCGCCGGATTCGTCGTTCCATCGGAGACCCGAGAGCGCCGCCGCTAGCCGTGCACGGCGGCTCGCCGTCGACGACCCTACGCAGGCGGCGCCACCACGATTAGGTAGCTCTCGTCGCTACGGTTCCAACGAACCCATCTGCGCATGCTAAGGTGCCCGGAATCGCCGCCGGCGACCACGGCCGTGGCTCTCCGGCCAACCGCTGACATCACAGTGACGTCAGCGTGATGTCACGGCGGGTCCCACCCGTCAGGTTCAAATAGAATTAAATGAAAAATGTTTTCTTTTTTGAACAGTATATAGCAGTGGGTCCCACCCCTTTAATTATTTCAGAAAATGATTTAAAGTTGTAAAATCAATAACTAATAAAATATTTACCAGAAAAATATAATGAAAATATGGGAGTGATCAGAAAAATAAGATCTACATGGATATGTCACTTTTATACATGTTTGAGAAAGTTGATTTTTGAACATTATTTTAATGTTGTTTAATCATTTTAAAATAGAAAAATAAGTTTTTATTCACTAAAATTAGAAAAATAAAAGTTATATACCAAATTGCTCAAAATGACAATTGCAACCTGTTTATGATGTTTTCAACCTCATTTGAGCAACTAAAATGGTACTCACTTCCATAATCGCCCGAAACCCCCTCCGGGGTCCATTTCGGGCTAATTCCACTAAATTTTCTTAATTGCAATACGAACCCTAGCAACCCTACCTTCATGTCCAGGGCTTTATTTCAGTGCATCAACTTGCTCATTCATACATATTGCGCATTGCATCGATGCCATGGTTGATTGTTCTTCTTTGTTTCAGTGTTGTTTCCCTCTCGGTAGAACGTGACTCCGAAGAGAAGGCCATCAACCCCAATGACGAATACTTGATCTTAACCGACAAGTCAAGCACTTATTCCAGAAGATCTTTATCTGGTTTTCTTATAACCAAGGCAAGCATAACCTCTTATCTGCTCATATATGGTTTTCAAAGTGATTTGAATCTCGTACTTTGCATTCGGTTCCAAATTATTTGATGTTAGTAGATAGTGTTCTCCTATATACTGCATAACCTATATATCCTGATCCACTGCTCCTAGCAGCTATAGGTTTGTTTGTGCACGCTCCGCTAAACCCTGTGAGTCTTGCTTAGCCATGCTTAGTTGTGATCTGATCCATCCGGTTGATGAATCTGGTCAATACGTGAATCATTTATGTCAGGTTGTTGTGAATTGTATTATCTTTGATAACTTGACTAAATAACGGCATGGATGTGAGGCCACAATGGGTTGTGGCGTTTTGTCCTATTCATGCCCCTAGGAGCGAGTTCTCGCCTTCGAAGCCAAGACTGAGCGTGCAACCACACGCGGGGCCTAACAGACCGCGCTCGACTAACTAACTTGTTTGGCCACGTCCATGAGTCACGTAGTTTGATCTTTCCATCTGCGTGTGAGTCAGAAAACGATTTGGAGAAAACTTAGGGCGTGACCGGGACAAGTGATGGACGTACACGGATCTTGTTCCCGACTCACAGAACAGGTGCCATCAGGAGGTGGCCAACTCCCTGTTGACGGGGTGGCCCTGTTTGGGTTGACTCATGGATAGGGTCGAGCAAGGTAAAGGTCGTGGCCAGCCACCCTCTGCCGCGCTCCATGGACGAGCGTACATGTGGCGTTAAGAGTCGGATGGTACGTGTGGGTAAAGTGTACCCCCTGCAGGGATAAATCTCCTCGAGAAGCCGTGTCCACGGTTACGGACGACTTGGCAACGGATTCTGTGATCATAGATAACTTCAACGGAATGACTAAAACTTGTTAACCATGTTTGAAGGGTGTCTCCCCGGAGATGCCGGGAGGGGTGATCCTGGTAGCATGAGATAGTGTGGGAATTGATAAGGACTTGGTGGAATACAAGAAGAAGATGATCTCAGTAGTTGAGTAGCTTTCTCATCTGTTTTGAAAATATTCTATGAGACGTGCTATTCTCCCTCGATTTGGAAAACAAATATTGCTTTACGCAAATAGCCTTCATAAAACCCTTTTCTGGAGATAGCAGATATATAATAGGTTAATTAAGTCTTGTTGAGTACCTCCCGTACTCAGGTTTGCTTAATTTTGGTTCAGGTGAAGATCTTTCATCGGTGGTGTTTCAACGTGGACATCGACGAGTAGTTTGGGGTTCCCAGGTAGCAGCCTGGAATCTATGGGCTGGGACGTCGCCTTATGTTGCGGCCTCTTAGGCCTTTTTGGTTCTTGTTGTTTAGCAACATAATTTGCCTTCCGTTGTATGATGTAATGTTGGGTCGTGCGACCTCTGCTTGTAAGCTATACTCTAGTAACACCTGTTTAATAAAGTTTCTTTGTCTAGAGTGTTGGTTTGATCGGTTGTTGGTTTCGAGCTCATTGTTATACAGTTTTGGCTATGCCTGCATAGTTGTCGCAGTCGAGGGGTTGTGGAGCTGATGATCCATGTCCGAGCCCGCCTGTCGATGTGATCGGCCTGGGGCGAGGTAACCCCAGTAACCCTCGATTGTTGTTGCACTTTCTGGACACATAGCATCTCTGTATAGCTTTGGTCCCGTTTCCTTCAGTTTCATTCGATTCGTGGACGCTTTGATATGCATAGTTGGTTATGACTAGCATGGACACAAGGAGTAGTAGACTGGGGATCCGGACTACGTGCCGATGAATCCAGTCTGCCTGCCGTTGTTTGTTGCGGCCGGGGCTGGTAACCCTGAAGCCCTTGTGAGTCCATGGCTAGGAGCACATAACAGTATGTATATCTCTGGGTCCGGGGTCGTGACAAGTCTTGGTATCAGAGCAGGACTGCCTGTAGGAAAACCTTACTGCTTGGTCGATGTTGAGTCTAGTGATTGTGAAAACTATTTTTAAACTTCAATTGGATTGTGAAAAACCTTCTTAGGATTCTTTTTACTCCGTATCTGGTATCGCTCTAAGTCTGGGTCATCTTACCTGTTTTGATTTGAAAAGGTTTTGCTATCTCTTCGAGTCATTCAAAACCTAGGTGCCTTCTCTGGCAAGACGTTTTCTACCCAAGTTGACCTAGTGTTATAGTTTCTAGAGTCGTGTGTGTTCCGTATTCCGTTATCTCTCGTTCCAAATGGGAGATTTCCTTTCCATTCCAATCTCTCAGAGCTGTGTGGTTTCCACATTCCTACATGTTTCAAAGTTCTAAATCCTGAACCTCGAGGTTTGCTTTCCATCTCGAATGTGTCCGTTATCCTCCGCTCAAAGTTCTTCCGGAGCTATCGTCGTCTTTTGAAAGATACTTCGTGATTACTATTCATAGTGTCCTTTAAGACATTAAGAGAGTAGTTACTCCTTTCGTTGTGTTTTCAACTTTGTACTTGAACCGAAGGTCCCGGAATGTGCTGAATTGTGGTGGGTTGAACCATGTGGTTTCATAACCATGTGTTGCTCACGCTATCAGTATAGGATGCTGACCTTTAACCCAAGTTCTGTTTCTTTGGATCCTGAGAAATCTGTTCTACCTCAGGATGGCTAGGCATTTCCAACTCTCATAGCCATAGGCTCTCTACTGGAACCAAAAGGGATCACCGCAAGAGTGATCATCCTGAATTCCACATTTTCGTTCTCAATTTAGCTATATTGATCTTCTAGCATGGGTTTTACAACTGAGTATTACCCCGTGCATCTAACGTGATCTCAAGATCTTCCAGAGCACGTTCCTACTCTTTAGTTGCTTTCCGAACCCCGTCCGTTGTTTGGAAACCAAGTTGCTTAGCTGTGTTGGAGTCTTCCAATGCATTGCTCTTGTTTTCTGTCAGAACATTCCACCCTGGAATGTAAGGAGAAACAAACTCCAGAACCTCGTTCATCCCTAGGAACAGGTCAAAGTTTTGTATTCCGCAGAATAAAGAAGTTTCATCAGCTTCTATTCTGTTCCACCTTCGAGTATCACACTCTTGTATGTCCAGAGGCTGTGTTGAATTTCATGGCCTTGTTGATGAATGATGCTCATACACATCTTCACTCCCCTTTCTTCCAGTCTTGGAATGCTCAAGAATGTTGGGTGTGCATTGAGGTGTGTATCAGGTATTCCTAGCAAATCTTATTGCTTTGGAAACCTAAGAAACATCTGTATCCTTCTTAGCATTATTGGTCACCCGGTCTCTGTTTGAAGTTGACTGTGTTACCAAATCCGTTCATTCCGGTGCACGTTTCTGGTCAGAGAGTTAGGTTCATGCCAAAGCTCTCCAGGCCATATCGGTTGCTTTGAAAAGCATGCCTCCTTTCGATTTCCAAGACATACCGGTAGGTTGTGATATTCTGGTTGTCTTTCTAGAAGTATCACCAGGTTTTATCTGACCATGATGCCTAAACAAGGGGTACTTTGAACTACTCCTTTCTCCAAGGAACCCTGCTGGATACCCTGGACTAGTTGGTTGAGCTTAATCACTAACATGGAGAGTTGAAAGACAAAAGCTCCGCCTAACTTGATCCTTAGTTATGGGATGTCCACTTTCCTTTGCGTTGAAGCATGATAGTATCTCTTTAATGGACATGCTGTCATTCTACCTTGATTTGATTTGGGCTATCGTCAGATCAAGTCCAGATTCAAGGGCTTTCCTGATGGTGTTTTCACTCATGGTGTTTGGCCGAGTACACCTCATGTCCTTTGGTCTGACCAAATTTCTGCCTTGTTCATATATCATATGAATCCCTCCTCTTGGAGTGTTCTGATAAGTGTGTTTTCGAGCCCATCGATGACATTCCTATTTTCTCCAAGTTGCGAGAGGCTCATGTTGAACAACTGGCAACAATGTTGGAAACTTTCGAGAACCAACTTTGTGTTATCACGAAGTTGTGTTCTGGATGTTCGAAGTGGCTTACTCCAGTTCATGTGCTTAAGGTGAAAGTTGTCGCCGTGGATTCGAGTAAAGTTTTCTTGTTCCTTCGGGAATAATCCCCAGTCGGTCATGCATGTGTGGAGTATTCTTGAGATGGTTGGTTTTTACCTCCATTCACTTAAAGAAGTTTGCATCCACGCTAAGCCACTGACTGATTGTTCGTAAAGAGAAGAAGTCTATGAACTTCGTTATCTTTGTAATCATCTTCCCAACAAGGACTCTGATGTGTTTCATCGCAAGCAGTCCATGTAGGTGCAACCGTCTTCCACAAGTTGCTAATACATGAGTTCTGCGATCTCACTCATCTTCTCGAGTGTGGCATCGTAGTCCATATCTTGAGAATCCAACATACGTATCTCGTTGATAAACGGTGCAAGCTATTCGATCAAACACGTTGAGTCTCAGTTATTCAATCCACTAACCAGAGCTGAATCTCAAGCAGCAACGATGGTTGGTGTTTTCTCAAGGGTATTGAACTAGGTCCATTTGAAAATACGGCATGGTTGATGTTGTGGTTGACACAATTAGCCGTAAGGCCTAATGTCATATCTCTTTGAATCCGTAAGAACAACCACTCCCCGTGAGAATTCTTGTGCGGCTCATTCCAACAAGTTTCCCCCTTTCTGTTCTTCCAAACCGGAGTTCTATTTTCACTTGATGACCTATGGAAGGCTTGTCGTGAGCCTGCTGACGATATCTAGAACATCCAACAGAACCTGGAAGTTGCTTCTTCCAATGTCTCTTCATTGATCCTCCAAACTTTTCTTTCAGTGGAAACAAGTTCATCATGAGAAAACTCGTGGTGTTTTGTAACCACCATTGATCAGTTCCCTTTTCTTTTTTCAAGTTGTTTGTACTTGAAGTTCTGTTCATCTCACACATTGTGTGAATTTGTCAGTCACTTCAGCCATGGGATCTTAACTATGTGGTAGATGTATTGCTACGTCCAAACCACAATAGGAAAGAGATTCCCTGATTTCTTCCGGTGTTCCAATCCCCGTTGGTTACCCATCCTTATGGTGTGACCAAGAATTTCTTCTTCGTTACGGTGTTCCAACATTCCGTGGTTACTCATCTTCTGTCGTGAAGTAACATCCCGATCCTTGACAAAGTTCTCGACAAAGTTTTGACGGAGTGAAAGTTCCGTTATCTTTCGTGTCCACTCCGAAGAGTGAACATGATCCTGTATCAAATTTTTCTCCGACTCACGATTACAGTGCTTTCTCGTGTTCTCCCTCGCCTACGGATATTACATTGTGGTATCCAAGACTATCCTTTCCATCTTGGTTATCTGTTTGAAGAAAACCTCGGTTTCACAAGTTCTCCAACCTTTCTTTTTCAAAAGGATTTAAAGTCTTGTGCAAAGCTCATATTCTAAATCCTTTCAAGTACCAATCGTCCGCAAACTTGAAACCATCTTCTATTCACTCCGTTACCTTGATGTGTTTCATGCACGATAACTCAACAGTTCTTTATGAACATTCCTGTCATGAGTTACCCATGGGATACTCGATCTTCGTGAAGATCATTTTCTAAGAGTTTCCCTCTCACCTAAGGTGTAGCCGCTGGAGATCTTCGCAAGTGCTACGGATCAACCTCTTCAAGAAAAGAACCGTAAGGTTCGAGAAGTTTGTTCAAAACCGGTGTTCCTTCTTTCTTCTCCTTCGGGAATCTCGGGACGAGATTCTTGTAAGGGGGGTAGATTTGTAACATCCCAATTTTGCTACCAAGGTGTGTGGTGTTGTGTTCATCTCATTCATGCATGAAACAAAATTTTAAATCATGTTTCAACCAATTAAAATTTGGAATTTAAATGGTTTGAGAAAATCCCACAAATAGTACCTATTTTGGTTTCCAAAATTTTGTTCTGAAAAGTATTTCAATTTCACCAAAACAATACATGGTGAGGTTGGAAATTTCATGAGCTTTCCAAAGATAATTTTTTCCAAATTTTATCTTTTCAAAAGGGCCCTCAAAAGCTAGTTTTCTGTTCTGTTTTAGTTTGGAAAAGGGCTCTTCTGTAATTTTCCAAATCCTGAGGGGGTTTCTGCAAATCCCTTTTTCTTTTCCTCTTTCTTCTTCTCCTCCGGCCAGAAGGACGAGCGGCAGCGTCGAGGTGGCCGTGCCACCTCCTGCTTCAACCGCGGCACGGATAAGACGCGAGGAGACGTCCGCATCTCACTCTTCCTCCTCCTTCCACTCGCCCCGCGCTCCTCTCTCTTTCTCTATCACCCAGCGCACGCGAACCCTAGCTCGCTGGAGATACGTCGTCGCCGTCGATTCACCTCACCCGCGGCCCCGATTAGGAGCTCCAGAGAACCGTCTCAGTCCCCTCCTCCACCACGAGCACGCGGAGAGTCTGGGATGGCCCAGACGTCGCGGATTTCGCCG
The DNA here is from genome assembly GCA_028641055.1 of Alopecurus myosuroides. Classification (NCBI taxonomy): domain Eukaryota; kingdom Viridiplantae; phylum Streptophyta; class Magnoliopsida; order Poales; family Poaceae; genus Alopecurus; species Alopecurus myosuroides. The sequence continues at coordinate 278,280,557 of CM054063.1, forward strand.
CCTTCTTCCTCTCCGGCCGCCGGATTCCTCTGCACGGCGTCGCCATTTCTGACCTTCCCCGGCCCCGATGACAGGCTCGTCGAGTTTGTGGTGAGCTAAGCTCCCTCCCCTTGCTCTCCGTTTCGTTCCCCGCCCCCGGATTCGTCGTTCCATCGGAGACCCGAGAGCGCCGCCGCTAGCCGTGCACGGCGGCTCGCCGTCGACGACCCTACGCAGGAGGCGCCACCACGATTAGGTAGCTCTCGTCGCTACGGTTCGAACGAACCCATCTGCGCACGCTAAGGTGCCCGGAATCGCCGCCGGCGACCACGGCCGTGGCTCTCCGGCCAACCGCTGACATCACAGTGACGTCAGCGTGATGTCACGGCGGGTCCCACCCGTCAGGTTCAAATAGAATTAAATGAAAAATGTTTTCTTTTTTAAACAGTATATAGCAGTGGGTCCCACCCCTTTAATTATTTCAGAAAATGATTTAAAGTTGTAAAATCAATAACTAATAAAATATTTACCAGAAAAATATAATGAAAATATGGGAGTGATCAGAAAAATAAGATCTACATGGATATGTCACTTTTATACATGTTTGATAAAGTTGATTTTTGAACATTATTTTAATGTTGTTTAATCATTTTAAAATAGAAAAATAAGTTTTTATTCACTAAAATTAGAAAAATAAAAGTTATATACCAAATTGCTCAAAATGACAATTGCAACCTGTTTATGATGTTTTCAACCTCATTTGAGCAACTAAAATGGTACTCACTTCCATAATCGCCCGAAACCCCCTCCGGGGTCCATTTCGGGCTAATTCCACTAAAATTTCTTAATTGCAATACGAACCCTAGCAACCCTACCTTCATGTCCAGGGCTTTATTTCAGTGCATCAACTTGCTCATTCATACATATTGCGCATTGCATCGATGCCATGGTTGATTGTTCTTCTTTGTTTCGGTGTTGTTTCCCTCTCGGTAGAACGTGACTCCGAAGAGAAGACCATCAACCCCAATGACGAATACTTGATCTTAACCGACAAGTCAAGCACTTATTCCAGAAGATCTTTATCTGGTTTTCTTATAACCAAGGCAAGCATAACCTCTTATCTGCTCATATATGGTTTTCAAAGTGATTTGAATCTCGTACTTTGCATTCGGTTCCAAATTATTTGATGTCAGTAGATAGTGTTCTCCTATATACTGCATAACCTATATATCCTGATCCACTGCTCCTAGCAGCTATAGGTTTGTTTGTGCGCGCTCCGCTAAACCCTGTGAGTCTTGCTTAGCCATGCTTAGTTGTGATCTGATCCATCCGGTTGATGAATCTGGTCAATACGTGAATCATTTATGTCAGGTTGTTGTGAATTGTATTATCTTTGATAACTTGACTAAATAACGGCATGGATGTGAGGCCACAATGGGTTGTGGTGTTTTGTCCTATTCATGCCCCTAGGAGCGAGTTCTCGTCTTCGAAGCCAAGACTGAGCGTGCAACCACACGCGGGGCCTAACAGACCGCGCTCGACTAACTAACTTGTTTGGCCACGTCCATGAGTCACGTAGTTTGATCTTTCCATCTGCGTGTGAGTCAGAAAACGATTTGGAGAAAACTTAGGGCGTGACCGGGACAAGTGATGGACGTACACGGATCTTGTTCCCGACTCACAGAACATGTGCCGTCAGGAGGTGGCCAACTCCCTGTTGACGGGGTGGCCCTGTTTGGGTTGACTCATGGATAGGGTCGAGCAAGGTAAAGGTCGTGGCCAGCCACCCTCTTCCGCGCTCCATGGACGAGCGTACATGTGGCGTTAAGAGTCGGATGGTACGTGTGGGTAAAGTGTACCCCCTGCAGGGATAAATCTCCTCGAGAAGCCGTGTCCACGGTTACGGACGACTTGGCAACGGATTCTGTGATCATAGATAACTTCAACGGAATGACTAAAACTTGTTAACCATGTTTGAAGGGTGTCTCCCCGGAGATGCCGGGAGGGGTGATCCTGGTAGCATGAGATAGTGTGGGAATTGGTAAGGACTTGGTGGAATACAAGAAGAAGATGATCTCAGTAGTTGATTAGCTTTCTCATCTGTTTTGAAAATATTCTATGAGACGTGCTATTCTCCCTCGATTTGGAAAACAAATATTGCTTTACGCAAATAGCCTTCATAAAACCCTTTTCTGGAGATAGCAGATATATAATAGGTTAATTAAGTCTTGTTGAGTACCTCCCGTACTCAGGTTTGCTTAATTTTGGTTCAGGTGAAGATCTTTCATCGGTGGTGTTTCAACGTGGACATCGACGAGTAGTTTGGGGTTCCCAGGTAACAGCCTGGAATCTATGGGCTGGGACGTCGCCTTATGTTGCGGCCTCTTAGGCCTTTTTGGTTCTTGTTGTTTAGCAACATAATTTGCCTTCCGTTGTCTGATGTAATGTTGGGTCGTGCGACCTCTGCTTGTAAGCTATACTCTAGTAACACCTGTTTAATAAAGTTTCTTTGTCTAGAGTGTTGGTTTGATCGGTTGTTGGTTTCGAGCTCATTGTTATACAGTTTTGGCTATGCCTGCATAGTTGTCGCAGTCGAGGGGTTGTGGAGCCGATGATCCATGTCCGAGCCCGCCTGTCGATGTGATCGGCCTGGGGCGAGGTAACCCCAGTAACCCTCGATTGTTGTTGCACTTTCTGGACACATAGCATCTCTGTATAGCTTTGGTCCCGTTTCCTTCAGTTTCATTCGATTCGTGGACGTTTTGATATGCATAGTTGGTTATGACTAGCATGGACACAAGGAGTAGTAGACTGGGGATCCGGACTACGTGCCGATGAATCCAGTCTGCCTGCCGTTGTTTGTTGCGGCCGGGGCTGGTAACCCTGAAGCCCTTGTGAGTCCATGGCTAGGAGCACATAACAGTATGTATATCTCTGGGTCCGGGGTCGTGACAATTCAGCCCAAGGATGCACTACAAGCTATGGCAAAAACATGCAAGTATATACCTTTAGTGCAGAAGTTAACTCGCATGAAGTCAAGTCGGAATGCGTCGGAAGTTACAATGGGAGAATTGATGGATGCGTGCAACAAGCACGCTGCGACAGATACTACAGAAGAGGAAGTTGATGACAAGAAGGTAAAAGCAAACACAAGCAATAACGGAAGAACCGGTAATGGATCAGCACCGGGTAATAACGGAAACAGCCAGAACAAGCGCCCGTTTGAAGGAGGCTCCGAGTTTGTCGCCAACACAGAAGCCGGGTCTTCGAGACCCAGAGCAGAAGGAAATTTCAACGGAGGTAATCACAATGGAGGAAACTATCAAGGACCACCAAGGCCGAGTAACAATTGGGACATATTCAGAATGGCATGCCCGAAGCACAGCAGGAACGGCAGGCCAGCTAACCACTCCTTGGAGCAGTGCGCTGACTTACAAAGATGGAAAAATGAGGAAGTGAATAGAGCTATGCGAGGTGCAGGACGGGGAGGAGGACCGGGTCCAGGGGGAAACCCGGGCAACGGCCCACCCCCAGCTGGTAACCCGGCGGCTGGAAATCAAGGTAATAACCAAGGGGGGCAGGAGGTTTCCAGGCTGACCCCAAACAATTGGGTCAATATCATGTGCATACCACAGGAGGCTCTAACAAGGACAAAAAGATACTGAAGCAAGCGGTCAACTCAGTTTCGTCAGCTATCCCGAGATACATGAGATGGTCAGAACAGGAGGTAACATGGAGCAGAAGGGATCACCCCGAAAGAGTGGAACACCCGGGAGTCTTGGCTTTAGTAGTCGCACCGCAGGTCAATGGGTATGAGTTGAAAAAGGTTTTGATGGATGGTGGAAGCAGCATCAATATACTGTATTGGGAAACCTTCCTACGCATGGGCCTCAAGGAGTCTCAGCTACAAAAAAGCTCAACAATTTTTCATGGGATAGTGCCGGGTCATTCAGCGTGCCCCGAGGGAAAAATCGCATTGGAGGTAGCTTTTGGGGAGTCAAAGGATAACTATCGAGTTGAGTGGCTTACCTTTGAGGTAGTCAAATTGCGCAGCCCTTATCACGCGTTATTCGGAAGGCCGGCTTATGCCAAATTCATGGCTAGGCCGTGTTACGTGTATCTACAGCTAAAAATCCCGGGTCCCAAGAAGACCATTACCATACATGGAAATCGAGACATAGCAGCTGAATGCGATGAAGGAGACGCAGCAATGGTCGAGCAAGCCTGTAGAAAAGAAGAACTCAAGCACTACCGGTCTCAAGCAGACCCGGAGGACAGAACCACATCAAAAAGGCCGAGTACTGAAGGCGAAAAAGCAAAGTCCAAGGTAGCACAAGATACTAAAATGGTGGCTTTTATCGAGGATGACTCCCCCAAACAATCCGCTATAAAAGAAGAAACTGCACGGCCGCTCACAACCAGCCACGTCATGGAAGCACCTCACCCGGGTTGGCTGGTAAACCCGGTACTCATCATGAAAAAGTCCAACATGTGGAGAATGTGCATCGGTCACGCCAGTCCGGGACCGGTGCCCATGAAGAACTAAACAATGTAACGGGCAGCAGGTTTCAGACGCGCTCTTTTCCTACCCAGGGTACCTAAGGGGACTGGAAGGTTTTTAATGAGGCGGCCTGCTGATCCAAACTTTCTTGCATCAATAAAGAGATGGTTATCAAGTCCTATTTCGTTACAGCCTGATTACAAGTAAGTAGTATCCATGTGACATCAATATTTCAGTATCATTAAGAACGTTGAGTATATATAGGTCTCGGGGGCTGGTTGCTCAAGTAGTCCAGCCACAAACCCGAAAGACCCGGCCTTGATGCCTATAAGTTATAAGGGCCGATTATTCGCAAACGAGTACGGCTGCAATCTTATAACTGGACAAAGGAGCCAAATTTTCTTGACTTTTCTTACTTAAGCTCGATGTGACTCGCACTAAAGTGGCATGATTTGTTCTCTTACGATTACAATCAGCCATGAAGCCCAATGGGACTTGTCTGACCCTGTTTTCGTATGGATGTAACAACATGGTATCCACGCGAAAGCCGGCTTACAGTACAAGATAGTCAAAAGGGTCATCTAAACCACAAGTTTATGCAGAGTACAAGGCTAATAGCCGGAAACTCAATGACTATCAAGCATAACTTCAGTACTTACGCGGAATGGCCTTAGGTTTTCGACTCGGTAAAAAACAATTTGTTCTCTGAGAAAGGCCACACCCCCATGACTCGGACTTTGGGTCATGGGGAATGGGGACTTCGAAACAGAAACAAACTACTTGGCTATCGGAGTTCGAAAGACCCTAGCATCCGAGTCTTGGGGACTTAAAGAAAAGTCCACTTATCAAAGCCCCTGATACTCGGAAAACCAAGTCTCACGAAGGGAGCCAAAAAGAGAGTCGGGTATCGAGAACAAGTTCAAAGAATAGACAAGTAGCACGATTATCAAAAGGCCAGGAAAGCCGCAAAGTATATCACGGACTAAAAGTACGTTACAAATTACGACATCAGTATCAGGGGTGCACAGGCGCACCATCAAAAGCATGCTAGTTTGAATACAAAGCATCACGTGATCAAGATATTATGATGGCACTGCCCTATTCGGCCTCCTGAGTACGGTCTTCCGGGTCTTGCTCCTGGGCTTGCTGCTTAGCTTTCCCGGCAGCATTACCCGGACTCACCGCACCAGGGCAGACAGGTGGAGGGACAGCTGGTGTAGAGGCAGACGGCCCTGATCCTAACTCGGCCTCTCTCTTCGCAGTTGCCTCCCTCTTCCTGGCCGAGTTAGCAACCCACTTCTCCAAGATATCAAAGGGCGGGGGTGCTTCCTCCGTAACAATTTTGCCATCAGCGTCGTATGCACTCATAATCGTATTTAGATCCAAACTATCGGCCAAAGTGGTAGCCGAGGGACGCACTGCGGATTGTATGGCCTTGAAATCCTTGGGTGTAAATTTGGAACCGTCCGCCTTGAATTCGGGAAACCCGGATATTACCTTCGCCGGGTCAAGGTTCGGAAAGAAAGCCTTGGCCAGGGTAAAGGCCCGGGTCATACCAATCCGGCATGACGAGCGTTTCCAGATTTCAATCCAGCCAGGCACAGTGGAGCAGGCTTGAATGAGATTTTCTTCACCCGGATATACTTCCGTAGGCCACTTCACGGCATCCAGTATAAATTTTGTGCCGGCAAAGAAAGTCCGGAGCACAGTCTTTAGGGTTCTAGCTTTGACAATGGCATCCTCCTCTGGGGTCGCAAGGTTGGCACCTACAGTGGAAACAAAAGAAAGAACGTATCAATAATCCCGAGTATCACATAAAAAAGCAAAAACATGAAGTTAGTCGGCAGCAAAAACTTACTAAGCAAGATCTGATAAGTATCGGCGACCTGGTCCGATAGTTTCTTCAGTGCGGTCTGAGCGGTATTGCACTTCTTCTTGTATTTAGAAACATCCTTCTTCAAAGTTTTCATGTCGTCTTCAAGGGTTTCCCTCCGCTTTACCTCGGCAAGAAGAAGTTGTTCGGTCTTGAGTAAAATTTCATCAGACCGGGTTATCTGCGCCTGTAAGTAGCAAGGAACACAAGTATCAGTTGGATATTATGGTAAGCTGAATATCGCGTAAAGTACCAAGCATAACTTTAGCAAGTCATGCTCGGAACTTGGGGACTAGGTATGCACTATGAGATATCAAGTGTCACTACCTGGTGCTCTGCAGCCATGCGCTCCAAGATCTTGCTCTCCGAAGTCTTCATAGTGAGGAGAGTGTTCATCAATTGATCGAAAGTGTCTTTACCCGTATCAGAGGACCCGGGGCCTTGGAAATTCCGGGAAGGAGCTTTCTTCTTAGTGGGAGGCGGCACCCGGGTCATTTGTATGTCGGAATCCGATGCTCCTTCTTCTGCACCCAAGGTTGTGGCTCTGTTCTTCTTGCTTGCATGGGAGGCAATCGGATACTCAGCTTCTTGTATGTCCGGGTTTATCGGCGACGCTTGCCCTTCGCCGCTAGACGCGGCTGTAGTCTTATCAGCCGGGCTTCCCTTACCCGGGCCCTCGGTTTCCATATCCTCTTGGTCGCTGGTAACGACCGTGGCCCTATAGATGTTATGAGTAAGCAGCTAGTATACAATCAGGAAAGGGTGATGAAGCGTGGTAGAGCATCAGGAAAGGGATTTTACCCGGTGTTCACCGCGAAATCCGCAGGAAATCCGTCGCTGGACCCGGGAGAGGCTGGAAAGTATCAAGTAAGATTTCATAAAGGAATGGTTCAAGGAGAATGTTTCGTTCGAGAAAGGATAGGGTAAATACCAGCCCGCCGAGTCGGAGCCGATGAAATACCCGGGTTAAGAGCACCATCACCCGGGTGATTTCGAGTTGGCCTGCGCTTGGTCATGGGCGACTCCTTCAAGCATGGCCAGTGGAACAACGTCAAGGTAGCTCATGTATATCATTAAAGGAATACGAATTGAATGCGAGGAGGTGATATGAAACCTTGGAGGTGGCCTCTTGAGTCTTTCTCTTTGATCCGACTTTCACTGTCGGCTCCAGTTCCTCCTCGTCGCTGCCGGATTCTACTTTGCCATCGGAGTTTTCTTCTTCGTCATCTTCTTGTTCTGGATATCATCAAAGTTATAGTTGGAAAATGAAGGGGTTATGATGAGCTTAAGGGAACCAAGTAAAATCCGGAGAGCACCTTCGTCCGAATTAACGGCTTCTTCTTGCTCCTCTGGACTTTCGGAGCTAGGAGAAGTGTTGGTCTTCCAAAAATCATCATCAGCCTGAAAAGTATCAGTATAAGGGTCATCAACTGTATCGAGTGGAAAGAGCAAAGGTAAAGACATCAAAATTAGGTTTTCACCTTGGGGGCTGGGTTCTCGAGTGTGAAGGGCTCTAATCCGGATATGTTCCGGATTACCTCAAGCTTTTCCGTCAGAAAGCCCTTGATAGTTTTATGAGTGTCACCAGCCGCGAAGATGTTGTCGGAGTACCGGAGTGGGTCTGTAGATTGCCCCGAATACTCGCACATCAACTTTGTGCGGATGGAATTGGGTTGGATCCGGAAGTCGACCCAAGTCTTCACCAGGTTGAGCCCGATGAGACCTTGGGCCGTGAGAGTGGTGATTTTGGCTAGCAAAGGTTGAATTGCCTCCCTGTCCGAGTCAGGGGAAAAGGCACTAAATTTTTCGGAGATGTCAAGGAGGCCCTCTGAGTAACCCGGCAGTTTCTTTTGGCCGGGTGGGGAGGTGTCTTGACAGTAAAAGTATGAGAGCTGCCAGTGCTTGACATGGGAGTTAAGAGTGAGGGGTGGCATCAGAGAATTCTTGCGGCGCTGGATAGAAACCCCGCCGCAAGCGAGAAGCGCCCCGTCACCGCTTTCGCGGCACGGTTTGCACTGAAAAAGTTCAGCAAAAAGAGCCAGACTTGGCGGAGTGCACAAGTATGACTCGGAAAGGACGATGAAATGGGAAATATTTAATATAGAATTAGGCCCGATGTCAAAAACGCGAAGGCCGTAATGGCTTAGGACATCACGGAAGAAAGGGTGACCCGGCGGACGGAAGCCCCGGGTCACATGTTCCACGAAACAGATTACCTCGTCTTTCGTCGGGGTGGGCCGGGTCTCCTTGCCCGGCACCCTCCACTGGATATCCTCTTGAGGAGGAAGAACTCTCAGCTCGACCAGCTCCTCCAACTTGGCCTTGGTGACCGTAGACCGCGCCCAGTTGGCGGATATGGAGTTGGTGGCTTTGGCTTTAGTCGGAGTTTTTCCCTGCTTCTTGGGAGCCATGTGGTTGACCTGCAAAGCACAAGGTAGGAGGATAAAAGGAATAAGACACGGAAGCTGTGAGCCGGCCAAGTATCGGCAAGGTAATATTGAGACATGAAAATTGTGTATTATCCGGGTGTCAGTTTGCAGAGTGAAGTTCGAACTATCCGGGTATCAAGTATTACAGCGAAAATTATGGGGATCTAAGCGTTGAAGGAACTTTGAGGACGGTGGATGGCTGCACAGGCACTTAGCGCGAATAAAAGGAACTGGAAAGGGGAGGACTAGCCGGGTGATTAAGGCAAAGGCGGAAATTTTGAGTGGTTCGAGCCCAGATTGGAAATTCCATCTTCAGATTTGTGGCGAAATTAATAATTGCAGGTAGTAGGAGAGTGGATTGGAGTCTATATCTTATCTATTGGGCGAGCTAGAAAGAATACTAGCAACCTAATTCGGCATGGCCGAGAAATCATTGGCGGGTTGATTTGGATCTGATCTGAGGTGAAATCAAGAAATTGCAAGGGCAAATTAATGGGTGCAAGAGGCTTACTGGAGGAGATCTGAGTGAAGCCTTGCGGAGGCAGATGGCGCAAGCCTGGTGTCCTTTCGTGGTTCCTGACGGGCCGGATGGAGATTTGCCGGTGGATCTTGGCGGCGGCGCGGGGTGAGCTGTGGCGGAGCGCAGCCTCCGGCCGATGGGCTCCGGTGATGCGCGCGGGATTTCCGTGGTCGCGCTCAGTGAGGATGAGCGCGGAGGGAGAAAGGAAGCAGAGTGGGGGGAAATGAGCCGTCAGGGTTCGGGTTACCCCCAAGGAGCCTATTTATAGCGCGAGTGGATAAGCCCGGTTCAGCGAGCGGGAGCCGGGAGTTGCGGAGTAAACGGCTATCTATTTGAGTTTTTGCGAGATGCGCTTTAAATGTTGAGCAGGGTATCTGAACGAAAAGGAGAAAGAGATCCATCCCGTGATATCAGGTCAATTATCGAGTATAGAATCTTGACATTCTGGGGTTTAGACCTGGAAAAGTAAGTTAGGTAATTGGGGAAGAGCCGGGTTACCATATGGCCACCATGGAGTAAGGCCTAGCTATCTATTGAGGCGCCTTAACCCGGCCTCCACATACTCGTGTGTTTGATATCCTTGCAGGGAATAGCGAGCGCTTCAAGGAAGGATCCGTGAAGCCCAGGCTATTCTGGGGACTACTGATGGGGGGATAATAACCCGGTAGGCGAAACTCCAAGGAGTAACCCGGCCCAAAGGACGGTGCGCAGGATCCGGCTAAGGATAAGGAAACTTTTGGAAGGCCCAAGCTTGTAGGCCCAGTAACCCGGATTGTGGGTTATGGTAAAGGAAAATTAGGGTTTATGCGCCGTGTCCGGGTAGGATCCAGGATGCGCCTTGGAGGGTAAGCCAGGGGGTACGGGTGCTTTATAAACCGACCCCCAGGTCTAGTTTGGGTAGAGATCTAAGAACCCTAGCAATATCGCCTGATATCGAGCATCTAGTGTAATCCCATAGTTGAGTTATTATATCAAGATCGGAGACTCGGCGACTTTGATTGCCGGCTACCAGATCGAGTTGCATCATGTTTTCCTCTGAGCTAAACCCTCTCCCAAACGCCTGTGTCGTCTTGCCCCAAGATCAGTTACCCCCGGTAACGTCTGCCGTGATTATCCCACGACACAAAGCCAACGCAAGCAACAGTGGAAGACCCGGCAATGGATCTACGCCGGGTAACAATGGAGGAAATAATGGAAACAATCAGAACAAGCGCCCGTATGAGGGAAGTTCCGAGTTTGTCGCAACACAGAGGCCGGGTTTGCAAGACCCAGAGCAGAAGGAAATTTCAACGGAGGAAACTTTAATGGAGGAAATTACCAAGGACCGCCAAGGCCGGCTAACCATATAGAGGCCTTCAGGATGCCATGTCCGCGCCATAGCAGGAACTGCAGGCTGGCTAATCATTCGCTGGAACAGTGCGTGGATTTACAGAGATGGAAGAATGAGGAAATACAGAAGGCAATGCGAGGTGCAGGCCGGGGAGCAGGACCGGGTCCGGGTGGTAACCCGGGCAACGGCCCACCCTAGCAGGCAACCCAGGGGGTGGCAATCCGGGTAACAATCAGGGAGGAGCTGGAGGTTTCCAGGCCAACCCCAAGCAATTGGGGCAGTACCACGTTCACACCACATGAACTTCTAACAAGGATAGAAAGATACTCAAAAAGGAAGTAAACTCGGTTTCCTCGGCTCTCCCGAGATACCTGAGATGGTCGGACCAAGAGGTAACATGGAGCAGAAGGGATCACCCGGAAAGAATAGAACATCCGGGTGTCTTAGCATTGGTGGTTGCACCACAGGTTAATGGTTATGAGTTGAAAAAGGTGCTAATGGATAGCGGAAGCAGCATCAATATCCTATATTGGGAAACTTTCCTACGCATGGGCCCCAAGGAGTCCCAGCTACAGAAAAGTTCTACAGTTTTTCACGGGATCGTGCCGGGTCACTCAGTGTGCCCCGAGGGGAAGATTACATTGGAGGTCGCTTTTGGAGAATCAAAGGATAATTTCCGAGTGGAGTGGCTCACGTTCGAGGTGGTAAAGTTGCGCAGCCCCTATCAGGCGTTGTTTGGAAGGCCGGCTTACGCCAAGTTCATGGCCATGCCGTGTTACGTATACCTACAGCTAAAGATCCCGGGTCCCAAGCAAACCATCACCATACATGGGAGCCGGGTTATAGCAGCCGAGTGTGACGAAGGAGACGCGGCAATGGCGGAACAGGCTTGCAGAAAGGAAGAGCTCAAGTGTTACCGGTCTCAAGTAGACCCGGATGACAGAACATCGTTAAAGAGGCCAAATACGGAGGACGAGAGAGCAAAGTTTAAGGCAGCACAGGACACAAAGATGGTGGCTTTTGTTGAAGGTGATCCCTCCAAGCAATTTGCTATAGGATCTAACCTAGACAGTAAGCAAGAAGAGGCGCTCATTGAGTTTATTCGCGGAAATCAAGATGTTTTCGCTTGGACGCCCAGTGATATGCCAGGTATCCCGACTGAGTTAGCTGAGCACAGTTTGCATGTTGATCCTAAGTCCCGGCCTGTGAAGCAGGGCCTGAGAAAAATGAATGAGGAGAGAAGAAAAGCTATAGGAGAAGAAATTGCCCAGCTATTGGCAGCCGGCTTTATCATGGAGGTATTCCACCCGGATTGGTTGGCAAATCCGGTTCTAGTACTGAAAAAGAGTAACGAGTGGAGGATGTGCATAGATTACACGAGTCTCAACAAGCACTGCCAGAAGGATCCATTTGCCCTTCCGAGGATAGATCAGATCATAGATGCAGTGGCTGGAAGTGACCTATTATGTTTCCTGGACGCGTATTCCGGGTATCATCAGATCAAGCTCAAGAAGAAAGATTGGGAGAAAACATCGTTCATAACCCCCTTTGGGGCTTTCTGTTACAAAACCATGACTTTTGGGCTAAAGAATGCTGGTGCAACTTACTAGAGATGCATCCAGAAGTGCTTTGAGGATCAGATTGGACGCAACGTTCATGCCTATGTGGATGATGTGGTAATCAAGACCAGGAAAGCGGAAACATTTATTGATGATCTAAAGGAAACGTTCAAGAATTTGAGAAGGTATCAGATGAAACTTAACCCTACAAAGTGCGTGTTTGGAGTTCCAGCAGGAAAATTACTCGGATTCATTGTTTCCGAGAGAGGAATCGAGGCAAACCCGGACAAGATCAAAGCTATCCAGAGTCTGAAAAAGCCGGAAAATTTGAAGCATGTTCAAAAACTTACAGGGTGCGTAGCAGCATTGAGCCGGTTCATATCCAGACTTGGAGAGAAGGCAATTCCCTTATACCGGCTCTTGAGGAAATCCGACAAGTTCGTTTGGGACCAAGAGGCGGATGAGGCATTCGAGGCACTAAAGAAGCAATTATCTGAGGCACCAGTCTTAGCAGCTCCGGGTCCTAAGGAGCCCATGTTACTATATATTGCGGCTGGGCCCCGGGGGGTTAGCGCAGTGGTTGTTATTGAGCGTAAAGAGGATGGAAAATATCACCCGGTACAGAGGCCGGTTTATTACGTAAGCGAGGTATTATCGGAAGCAAAGCGGCGTTACCCACATTGGCAGAAGTTGGTTTTCGGGGTCTTCATGGCTAGCCAGAAATTGAAACCATATTTTCAGGAACACCCCATAACAGTGGTTAGCTCTATACCAATGTCGGAGATTATCAGAAACTCAGATGCAATAGGTAGAATAGCCAAGTGGGCCATTGAGATGGGAGATTATCACATCAACTACGAGCCCAGGTCAGCAATCAAATCCCAAGCTTTAGTCGATTTCATCAATGATTGGACTCACACAAGCATACCAACAGTGACACCAAGTTCCGAGTCTTGGGTGATGCACTTTGATGGTTCTAAGCAGTACGAGGGATCAGGAGCTGGGGTGGTACTTACATCACCCAAAGGAGATAAACTGAGATACGTGTTGCAAATTCACTTTGATTGCTCCAACAACGTGGCCGAGTATGAGGCATTATTACACGGATTGAGAATAGCCAAGGAGATGAACATTAGGCGGATACGATGCTATGGAGATTCGGATCTTGTGGTGCAGCAGGTCTCAGGAACCTGGGATAGGAAGGATGCAACTATGGTAGCATATCGCAGAGAGGTGGACAGGGTCGCCGGGTGTTTTTCCGGGTATGAGGTGGAGCATATTGACAGGCGAAAGAACGAGGCAGCAGATGCACTCGCAAGACTCGGCTCGCGCAGAGAGCCGGTTCCACCCAATGTTTTCCTGGAAGAATTATGACGGCCATCTGTTAAAACCGAGTCTGAGGAAGAGGTGGCTAACCAAGACCCGGATTTAGAGCTCGTGGCCACGGTACGTGTTGTTCCCGAGTGGACAGAGCCGTTTTTAGCCTATTTATCACGGGGCGAGTTACCACCACAGGAAGTTTTAGCAAGGCAAATTCTGAGACGAGCAAAGGGCTATTCCATCATCAATGGCGAGTTATATAAAAGGAGTGCAGCAGGAGTCTTTTTGCGCTGTGTAGCACCAGAAGAAGGCCGGCAGATTCTGAAAGAGATCCATGAAGGTGACTGTGGGCATCATGCATCCACATGATCCCTTGTGGCCAAAGCATATCGACACGGTTTCTTTTGGCTCACAACCTTAGCAGACGCGGAGCGCTTGGTGGCAAGGTGCGATGGATGTCAAAGGTACGCTCGCCAAATCCATGTGCCGGCTATGGAGTTGCAAACAATCCCATTAACCTAGTCGTTCGCTGTTTGGGGCATGGACATGGTGGGCCCCTTCCACATGTCACCCTGCAAAAAGACCCATCTCTTGGTAGCCATCGATAAATTTACAAAGTGTGTTGAAGTTATGCCAGTTACCAATTGCGAAGCAATCACAGCAGTCAAGTTCTTAAAAAGAATCATCTACAGGTTTGGGTATCCTCACAGCATAATAACAGACAATGGAACCAACATGTCCCTTGGTGAGATGGAAAAATTCTGTGGGAACAATGGAATCCGGCTTTACATAGCTTCAGTAGCCCATCCACAAGCTAATGGACAAGTGGAAAGGGAAAACCAGGAATTACTTCGTGGGTTAAAGCCACGGCTGCGGGTTCCATGCATCAGAGCTGCTGGAGCATGGGTAGAAGAGTTACCATCAGTGGTTTGGGGAATTAACACCACACCTAACAGATCTACTCAGATGACCCCGTTTTTCATGGTTTATGGTGCAGAAGCAGTGTTGCCGAGTGATATTATTCACGACTCGCCCCGAGTGTCGGCTTACGTCGAGGTAGAGAACGAGAAGACCCGGAAGGACGCTGTGGATATGCTAGAAGAACACAGAGAACAAGCTTTGGAGGGATCAGCCATATATCAGCAGGATCTGAGGAGGTCTCACAGCCGGCGAGTCAAAACCCGGGTCTTCCAGGAAGGAGACCTGGTGTTACGCCTGGTACAGTCAAAGGAAGGAAAACATAAGCTATCTCCACCATGGGAAGGACCGTTCATCGTAAGCCGGAATTTGCACAATGGATCATATTACTTGGTAGATGTAAGGGAAGAGTCGGATACTGTCAATGACACCACTCATACCACTTCATCTATGCAAGAGAGGGAAAGACCATGGAACGTGGCTCAGCTACGTCCCTACTACACCTAGACTAGACTAGGTTTACAAGTGGAACTACACGATGTAACATGCAGCAGGTTTCAGACGCACTCTTTTCCTATCCAGGGTACCTAAGGGGACTGGAGGGTTTTTAATGAGGCGGCTTGCTGACCTAACTTTTCTCATATCAATAAAGAGATGGTTAAACTACGATGTTGTTTCTTTCTTGTGCGTTTTTTGTTGAGTTTTTCGTGTTCCTGTTTTTGTTTTCTGTTTTTGATGTTTTCAGGTAAGTATTAGTCCTTTATTTATAAGTACAGTAGTTTTCTAAAGATTACATATACAGGTCTTGGGGGCTGATTGCTTGAATAGCATAGTTGCAAACTCAAAGACCCGGCCACGATGCCATTAAGTTATAAGGACCGATTACTTAGAATAAGTACGGTTACAATCTTATAACCGGACAATAGAGCCAAATTCTCTTGATTTCTCGTGCTTAATCTTGATGTGACTCGCAAGAACGTGGCATGCTTTGCTAGCGTGTAATTACAATCAGCCATGATGCCCATGGGGACTTGCCTGACCCTGTTTTTATACAGTTATAACAGCATTGATTATCCACGCAAAAGCCGGCTTACAGCAAAGAGGATCAAAAGGGTCATCCAAACCACAAGTTATGCAGAGTACAAGGTTAACAGCCGGAAACTCGCAATATATCAAGCATAACTTCAAACCTATGTGAGTAACTCTAGGGTTTGGGCCTTAGCAGAAACAGTTTGCTCTTTCGAAAACTCCAAACCCCTAGACTCAGAAATTCGGGCATTGGGGACTTGGGAGTTCGAAAAAAGTAACAAATTGTCTAGCTATTAAGCTTCAAAACCCAAACATCCGAGTCTTGGGGACTTAGAAAAAACCCACTTGTCAAAACCTCCGAGACCCGGAAACCGAGTCTCACAAAAGGAAAACTAGCGAAAGTCGGAAAACCAGCAACGAAAAGTTTAAAGCTAGTAAATATCAAATCCACGCAAAAGGCCAGAAGGGCCACGAAAGCTATTAAAGCTTTAGCGTATTACAAACCGAGGGAGTAGTATCGAAAAGTGCACAGGAGCACTATTAAAAGAGTAATTGTTTTAGATGCCCATTGGCCGAATAATGTGTTTGAGGCAGCGAAAGGTGAAAACTTCACTCGGCATCCCGCGCCGAGTCTTCAATGTTATCCTTGGCAGCCGGGTCTTCGACTTGCTCGCTGATGGTTTTCCCGGCTCCTGCGTCCAGATCAACAGCAGTACCGGCGCGCGCCGGAGGAGGGACAACCGGCGTAGAGGTGGCAGGCGCAGTGTCGGCCTCAGCCTTCTTCTTCGAAGGTTCTTCCTTCCTCTGGGCAGCTTCCGCCTTCCACCGTGCCAGCATGTCATAAGGCTTAGGCAAATCCGACTTAATTGGCTTGTCTTTGGCATCGTAAGGCGGAACGATGTTGCTTAGATCCAGACTGTCGGCGATCAAGCTCGCCCGAGTGACGCACCTCAGTATTGATAGCCTTGAAGTTCTTACCAGAAAATTTGGTGTCGTCATTGTTGAATTCGGGAAACCCGCCAACGAGCTTTGCCGGCTCAAGCTTGGGAAAGTAGGCCTTGGCCAGAGCGAGCCCCCGGGTCACTCCAACCCGGCACGAAGAGCGCTTCCAATGGTCGATCCACTCGGGAATGGTGGAACACGCGTCAAGCAAAGTGTTCAAATCACCATACCCGGTGCCCGGCCACTTGATACCTTGCAAAATCCATTTGGTGCCGGCACAGAGTTGCCGGATCACGGCCTTCAGGGTCTTCAACTTCTCGATATCATTTTCGTCTGGCATAGCTCACCCGGCCCTGCAGAGTAACAGAAAGGTTAAAGCAAGAAATTCCGAGTTTTTGCGGAATAAGAAATCCGGGTTATAAGTTAATCAGTTAGAAGTTATTACCAAGCAGTGTCCGATAAGTATCGGCAATTTGGGCCGACAGTTTCTTCAGTTCAACCTCACCAAGTTGGGACCTCTTCTTATACTTTTTCACATTTTTCTCAAGTTTTTCAGCATCAGCTTCCAGCGCTTCACGCAGCTTTGTCTCCGTCTCGAGGAGTTTGTTGGTTTAGCCAACACTTCCTCAGATTGGGCCACGTAAGCCTGCGAAAAGAGAAAAGGGAATATAAGTCGTAGCAAAAGATAAATCCGGGTGTGACAAACTATAGCGTTGTAAAGTACCAAGCAAACTATGCATAGTTCACTCGGAACTTGGGGACTAGGTGAGTATATAAGCAGTATTGGTTCACTTACCTGGTGCTATTCCGCCATGGCTTCCAAAATCCCCTTTTCATCGGTTTTTAAGGTATAGAGAAAATTTAGCATCTCATCAAAGCTCAGTTCATCAAGTTTCACCCCGGAAGAGCTGGGGGCCTAGTTATTCGGAGGAGGAGTCCTTTCCTGCTTGATGGGGGACACCCGGGTCGCTTGGGTCTCAGGAGTGGGGTCACCCATCCTCGCGCCCAGGACCTCGACGTCATCACCCCCGGATCCATGCGAGGGAATGGGATACTCGGCCTCCTGATCGGCCGGGTCTTTCAGCAGGTCTTCTCCTTCTTCTTCTTCAGCGCCGCCAGCCGCGACCTTCACAGTATCTACCGGCTCTTCCAGCGCCAGGTTATCCACGTCCATATCGTCCGGGTCACTGGTTGTGACCTTGGCTCTAAGGAAAATAAAAGGAGCAGTTAGCATATGATGAACGAAACTTATCGAAAGCGTTGGCGTACCAAATAGAAAGAGAGGTAGTTTACCCAGTGTTCACGAAGAAATCCGCCGGAAGATCGTTGCTAGACCCGGAGGAGGCTGTCAAGGGGTCCGAAAGTGAGACCCGGAATTGTCCAGCTAGTGGATGATTGGGAGAAGGATTCTTTGAGGAGAATGGGAAGGATGGGTCTGGGGAATACCGGCACGGCGAGCTGGGGACGAAGGGATACCCGGGTTGAGAGGGTCATCACCCGGGGAGTTCCGGGTTACCCTGCGCTTGACTGGTGCGGGTTCCTTCAAGTGTGGCGAATCAGACAAGCGTTGGTTAAGCTCGCACATGTTAGCGAATGAATATGGTTTGGAGGTGATAGTGGAATACGGAACATTGAATACCACCCTTCGGGGCTTCCTCTTAGCTCCAACCTCGACGTCCGGCTCAACCTCACTTTCGTCCGACTGAGTCTCCTCCTCATCCTCTAGCCCTGGAAAGCATAGCATATTGTCGGAAAAGGAAAACAAGTTGGAAAAGTAAAGCCAACAGAAATGGAAATGAGTGAAACCCGGGTGTTACCTTCGTCCGAGTCAGCCGGCTCCTCGTCCTCCTCTGAGTTCTCGGAAGGAGGCGGGGTCTCAATCTTCCAGAAAGGGCTATCCTCCTGAGGTAAAAGTACAGTGGTAAAAGTTAGTGGTTATATCAGAAAAATGTCAAGTTGGATAAAAAGTAAGGAGCCGGATTTTACCGCTGGAGCCGGGTTATCCCGCGTGTAGGGGTCCAGGCCAGCTATAGCCCGGATCACCTCCATCTTCTCGGTCAAGAAACTCTTGATTATCTTGTTCGCGTCCGCGGCCGGGTAATTCCTCATCGAGTAACGAAGGGAATCCGTGGTATGCCCAGAGTATTCGCACATGAGCTTGGGCCGTACAGCATTGGGTTGGACCCGGAAGGTTACCCAGGTTTTGACTAAGTTAAGCCCAAGAAGGCCTTGGGCCGAGAGAACAGCAAGTTTGGCGAGGAGGGGCTGGATAGATTTCCGATCCGACTCGGAGGCATAAGAGCTAATGTTGTCAGAAAGTGTGAGCAGATTTTCGGAGAAACCCGGCAATGTCTTTTCGCCGGGTGAGGAGGTGTCCTGGCAATAGAAATAGGACTTTTTCCAATGTTTGACATGGGAGTTAAGGTTTAAAGTCGGCACCAAAGAATTCTTTCTTCTTTGGATGGAAACCCCCCCGCAAACCAGGAGGGCCCCGTCACCGCTCTCGCGGCACAGTTTGCACTGGAATAGTTCTAGAAAGAGAGCAAGGTTTGGAGGAATGCAAAGGTATGACTCGCACAAGACAATGAAATGGGTGATGTTAAGCATGGAATTGGGTCCTATATCGAAAACCCGGAGACCGTAGTGGTTCAGCAACTCACGGAAGAAAGGGTGACCCGGGGGGCGGAAACCCCGGATCACGTGTTCTACAAAGACTATTACCTCGTCGATAGCTGGAGAGGGCCGAGTCTCGTCCCCGGGCACGCGCCAGTGGATATCTTCACGGGCGGGGAGGACGCCCGACTCTGCGAGCTCGTCCAACTTGGCCTTGGTCATAGTGGATCTTGCCCAGTTGGCGGAGATCGACTGACTCGGCCTGGCCTTGCTGGCCGGCTGTTTGCCCTTCACTTTCGCGCTGGCCTTAGGCGCCATGGGCTTAACCTAAAAAGAAGACAGAGTGCAGGGTGTAAGCAGCTAAGACCCGGAAAATGATCATTGTCCGACTCTCTGAGGAACACTTGCGAAAAAATTTGGCAGATTGGATCTAGGCGGAAAATTTTACGAGGAAGTTTGTGACTATGAATGTTGGAGATGCATTGAGAGGTGTGCAATTGAATCCATAACTAGTGTTGATCGTGGAGTAACAAGGCGAAGCATTCAACTAGCAAGATACAAGAAACGCATCTAGGGGCGGAACCCGATCCAATCTATTCGATCTAAGCCAAGGTTGAAATTCACGGAGCAAGATCTCTTACCGGTGGGATCTGGAGGAGAGCGCGGCGACGACAGATGGCGCAGTCGCGGTGGTCCTTTGGGCCTTCCGGTGAGCAGCTCGAGGGCGCGGCAGCGGAGGTCAATGGCGGCGCTGCGGGTGCTGGTGCCGTGCGCGGACGGCGGCGGCTCGTTTCCGGTGACGCGCCCGTGGACGCCGTGGCGGCGCGGTCTTGAGCTCGAACAAGAGGGCGCCGAGAGGAGGTGGAAACAGAGAGATGGGGGAAATGAAGTACCGGGCCTAGGGTTACCCCCTGGACACCTACTTATAGGCGCAGGGTGGAAGATTCCCTAGGTCTAAGAGGCGGGAGCCAAAATTTCGGAAAAAGATACCTAACCGGATTTTTTGGGATAGGCATTAAAGGCTCCCGTTACGGGAAATCCGGAAATGATTGGAACAGATTACGAGCGAGATATTCGGACTGACTGGCAAGTGGTGTGAGCCGGGTCTTGTATGTTTTCACGGAGTGTTGACCCGGGAAAACAGTGCTAGATTCGGGGAAAGCCGGGTTACAATATGGACCACCCACAGAGTTAGGCCTAGCTATTATCAAAGCATTCTAACCCGGTATTTTGTGAACTTGCATGTTTGTTATTTTGCAGAGAATAGCGTGCGCTTCATGGTTGATCCCGCGAAGCCCAAGCTATTCTGGGGACTACTGATGGAGGGATGATAACTCGGCCCAAAGGGAACCGCGCAAGACCCGGCTCAAGGAAAAGGAGCTTCTGGAAGGCTCAAGAAGTAGTGTAGGCCTCGTAATCCGGCTTGTGGGTTACGATAAGGGAATCTAGGGTTTGTATGCGATAACTGGGTAGGACTCCGAGTATGCCTTGGATAGGAAGCCAGGGGGCCAGGTAAGATATAAACCGGCTCCTAGGCTCAGAAACGGGACGAGCTTTAACCAGATATTCGAGTTTCCCTGTAATACGAGAGTTGAGATTGTAACCCTAGATCGGAGACTCGGCAACTCGATTGCCAGAGCTACCAGATCGATTGATAACATGGTTTCCCTTGAGCTAAACCCTCTCCCAAATACCAGAGTCGAATTGCCCCAAGATAAGTTACCCCCGGTAACGTCTGCCGTGATTATCCCACGACAGGATGCATCTTCAACTCGTTCATGTACGGGTTGACGACGTTCTCAAAGAAACTGTCTTTGGGAGATCCAGGAGAGGACATTGTGGCTCTAGATCTGAAGATGTAACCTGGCAGAAACAGCTCGAAACAGAAACGCGACGAGAAAACAATAACGGGCCTGGGGGGGTCCGGGGGATTATATAGCAAAAAGTTTCATAATGAAAGGAAAGTACTGGGTGAAAACGGGTCGGAGACGGACTCCGAGGCGTCCTCACCATAGCCAGGCACGACTAGGGGTGGGCCCGCTCCTGGGCATGGTGAGGATCCTCCGGCCTTCGTCTCCGCCTCGTTTCCGTCTCATAATTTTTCATATTTTCCAAAAACAATAAAAATAAAAGTTGGAAGATGTTTCACGAACGTTTTCTTACCAAAATTGATACCTATTCCAAAATTGACTCTGCGGTTTCTGAAATATGCTTCTTAATGAATTCCTCTGGGATCATGGCTCGAATGCAATCAACATTTTCATTATAAGTATCTCCAGAAATATAATGCTTGAGTCTTTGGCCATTCACCACTTGTGAAGTGTTGTCTTCAAGGGAAACAATTTTAATTCCCCCGAACGATATACCTCTTCGATAACAAAAGGTCCTTCCCATCTCGAGAGTAATTTTCCTGCAAAAAATCTGAGACGAGACCTATACAATAGCACTTTCTCACCAACATGAAATTCTCTTTTAATAATTATCTTATCGTGCCACCTTTTAACTTTCTCTTTAAAGATCTTAGCATTTTCATATGCTTCACTCCTCCAGTCATCTAAAGAACTTAAGTCAAGCAACCTTTTCTCACTAGCAAGTTTAAAATATCTATTTAGGTCTTTCACTGCCCAATAAGCTTTGTGTTCTAATTCTAGGGGCAAGTGACAAGCTTTTCCATAAACCATCTTATAAGGAGACATGCCCATGGTATTTTTATAAGCAGTTCTATAAGCCCACAAAGCATCATTTAATTTCTTAGCCCAATTTTTTCTAGATTTGTTAACAGTCTTTTGCAAGATAGATTTGATTTCTCTATTTGATAATTCTACTTGCCCACTAGTTTGAGGATGATAGGGTGAGGCAATTCTATGATTAACATCATATTTAGCAAGAGTCTTTCTAAAACCAACATGAATAAAATGAGAACCCCCATAAGTCATAAGATATCTAGGCACACCAAACCTAGGGAAAATAATGTCTTTAAGCATTTTTAATGAGGTTTCACCATCAGCACTTTTAGTAGGTATAGCTTCTACCCATTTGGTAACATAATCAACATCAACAAGAATATGAGTGTAGCCTTGTGAAGGAGGGAAAGGACCCATAAAGTCAAATCCCCAACAATCAACGGTTCAATAACAAGAGAATAATTCATAGGAATTTCATTACGTCTAGAAATATTTCCAACCCGACATTGATCACAAGATAAAATAAACTTTCTAGCATCTTTAAAGAGAGTAGGCCAACAAAAACCTGATTGTAGAACCTTATGTGCAGTTCTATCTCCAGCGTGATGTCCTCCATAAGCACTACTATGACATTTTCTCAATATCTCTCGTTGTTCATTTTCAGGAACACGTCTTTGCATAATACCATCAACACCTTCTTTATATAAGTGTGAGTCATCCCAAAATAATGCCTCAAATCATAGAAGAATTTTCTTCTTTGCTGAGCTGTAAAGATAGAAGGAAAATACTTGGAAACAATAAAGTTAGCATAATCATCATACCATGGACTCTCTTGAGAGCTCACTTTTATTGCAGCTAACTGTTCATTAGGAAAACTATCATTAACAGGAATAGGATCATCAGAGATATTTTCTAATCTAGACAAATTATCAGCAACATGATTTTCAGCACCCTTCCTATCCACAATATGTAAATCAAACTCTTATAAGAGAAGCACCCATCTAATAAGCCTAGGCTTAGCATCTTTCTTTTCCATAAGGTACTTAATAGCAGCATGATCAGTATGAATAGTGACTTTAGAATCAACAATATACTGCCTAAATTTATCATAAGCAAAAACTACAGCTAGGAACTCTTTCTTAGTGGTAGCATAATTCTTTTGAGCGGCATCAAGAGTTTTACTAGCATAATGAATAACATTTAACTTCTTATCTACCCGTTGTCCAAGAACAAAAGCTACAACATAATCACTAGCATCACACATAATTTCAAACGGTAAATTCCAATCAGGGGGTTGAACAATAGGGGCATATATTAAAGCCTTTTTAAAATTTCAAAAGCTTCTTTACAATCTTCATAAAAAACAAAAGGTACATCCTTTTGAACAAGATTAGTAAGAGGCTTTGATATTTTAGAGAAATCTTTAATAAACCTTCTATAGAAACCAACATGACCAAGAATACTACGAATACCTTTGACATCCCTAGGACATGGCATTTTCTCAATGGCTTCAACTTTAGCTCTATCAACTTCAATACATCTTTCAGAAATTTTATGTCCAAGAACAATTCCTTCATTAACCATAAAATGGCATTTCTCCCAATTAAGAACAATATTAGTCTCCTCACATCTCTGCAAAACTTTATCAAGATTCTGCAAACAATTATCAAAAGAAGTTCCATAGACGGAGAAATCATCCATGCAGACTTCCACAATTTCTTCACAAAAACCATGAAAGATAGCATACATGCTTCTTTGAAAAGTAGCAGGAGCATTACATAAACCAAAAGGCATACATATATCAGCATAGGTTCCATAAGGAAAATTGAAAGTTGTTTTCTCTTGATTAGGCTTTCTAACAGCAATTTGAGAGAACCCAGAATAACCATCAAGAAAGCAGAAATGAGTTTTCTTAGACAACCTCTCTAACATTTGATCAATAAAAAGGCAAAGGATAGTGATCTTTCTTAGTAACCTTATTAACATTCCTAAAATCAATACACATCCTATAACCAACCACTACTCTTTGACGAATAAGTTCATTATTTTCATTTGGCACAACAGGCATCCCTCCTTTCTTAGGGACACAATGCACATGACTAACCCATCTACTATCAGCAATAGGATAAATAATACCAGCATCAAGGAGTTTCAATACCTCATTTCTTACCACATCCTTCATCTTAGGATTTAAACAGCGTTGATGTTCAACAACTGGCTTTGCATCAGGTTCAATATTAATAGCATGCTGACATATAGCAGGAGAAATCACCTTTAAATTGTCAAGAGTATAACCAATAGCACCTCTGTGTTTCCTCAATATTCCCAATAATCTCTCCTCTTCTTCACCAGAAAGTTTAGAACTAATAATAACATGATATAATTTCTTATCATCAATATGAGCATATTTAAGATTGTCAGGCAAAGGCTTTAAATCAAAAACATGATCCTCCTTGGGTGGTAATGTGGTACCCAAGTCTTCCACCGGTAAATTCTGTTTCAGCATCGCTGGCTGGTGTAGGAAAATCTCGTCAATTTCATTTCTTTCTTCCATAAAGACATCACTTTCATGGTCTTCCATGTATTGCTGCAAAGGATTGTTAGGAGCAAGAGCAATAGCAACCAATTGTTCGACTCTATAATTCTCATTAGGTAATTCAGCTTCATAAGGTGCTTTAGCAAATTTGGAGAAATTAAATTCATAAGACTCTCCATCAAACTTTGTAAGGATTTTCTCCTTTTTACAATCTATAAAAGCACCACACGTGTTTAAGAAAGGTCTACCGAATATAATAGGACAAGTATCACTAGCAGAAGTGCCTAGTACTAGAAAATCAGCAGGATATTTAGTTTTAGCGCATAAGACCTCCACATCTCTAACAATACCAATCGGAGAAATAGTTTCCCTACTAAAGTTGAATAATCACATCAATGTCTTCAAGTTCACAAGAACCAATTTCATGCATGATTTATTTATAAAGCTCATAAGGAATAGCACTAGAACTGGCACCAATATCACACAAAGCATAATAGCAATGATCACCTATCCTAACAGATAGCACATGAACACTAGGTTTCCTAGATTTACTAGGATGAGAGACAATATTAGAAGCATCTTCACAAAATACAATGTGTCCCTCTTCTACATTTTCAGAAACAAGGTCCTTTACTATTGCTACTGTAGGTTCTACAGTTATTTGTTCCTTGGGTTCTAAAAGTTTCCTTGCACTTTTATTAATCACACTAGCTAACATATAATGTTCTTTTACCTTAGCAGGGAAAGGCATTTTCTCAATATAAGGTTCAGGCACAATATAATCAACGGTATGAACTTCTATATCTCTAGCAGGAACACAATTAACAATATCTTTATAAGGTGCATGGTACTTATCCCATTCCTTTTTGGGAATATCAATATAAGAGGCAAATGCCTTATATAAGTTTGCAGCAACTTGAGAATCAAGACCATAAACAATACTAACATTATGAAAATCATCGTATGACATAAAAGTTCTAATGCATTCATAATCGTAATTTATACCTGACTTTCTACCTTTGTCATTCTCCCATCCTTCAGTGTTTTCTTGAATATGGTCAATAAGATCCCATTTAGCTTCATCCTTCATACGTGTAAATGATCCAGAACAAGAAGCATCCAGTAAATCCTTATCATGAAGAGAAAGCCTTGCATAGAAATTAGTAATAACAATATTACTGGGGAGCTCATGAATGGGGCATTTGAGCATTAGTAATTTCAACCTCTCCCATGCTTGGGCAATACTCTCTCCGTCATGAGGCCAAAAATTATATATATAATTCCGATCTCTATGAATTTCACTCGGAGGATAAAATTTAGAATAAAAGAGAGGTACAATTTCCTCCCATCCTATAGTCTGGCTATTTTTAAGCAGTTTGAACCATTCAGCAGCCCGGCCTGTCAATGATATAGAGAATAATTTCCTCTTCAATTGGCCCATTGTAATACCTGCACACTTGAACAACTCGCATAATTCATGTAAAAAGAGAAAATGATCACCAGGATGGAAAGTTCCATCACCTGAATAGCAGTTATTCCTAACATGTTTAACAATCTTTATTGTTATTTTATAAGTATCCAAATCATCAGGCGGTGGGTCACTTACTACCCTAGCAGTGGCAGCAGTGCCCGCAAATAAGGACTCAAAAGGAGATCCAAACATAGTGTAATAAAGCAGTAGACAATAATAAAAACAACACCTACAGCAGAAGCTTCATTTATCAATTCCACTTCCCAATAGCGCTTCACTCCCCGGCAACGGCGCCAGAAAACAGTCTTGATGACCCACAAGTATAGGGGGTGTATCGTAGTACTTTAAATAAATAAGAGTGTTGAACCCAACGAGGAGCAGAAGGTGTTGACAAGCAGTTTCGATGAAGGAATAACTGTAAATACTAAAAGATAAATTTATAGGGTTTTTTGATATTGCACATAAATAAGTGCGAGTAAATAAAATGCAGTAATAATTTTTGCAGCAAGTGGCCCAATCCTTTCTTCAGCAAAGGACAAGACGGTGGGTTTACTTATGATTAACAAACGTTCTCGAAGAGACACGGGAGGTTTCTGTCAAGTGCTTTTGTTCCATGCCGCTGAATAATCTATAGTGTTTTGATGAGTGTTGTGTGGGTGAACCTATGCTAATGTACCATCCCATCCAAGACTAATACGTACTTGTGATTATAACTTTTGCAAGCATCTACAACTACAAAAAGGTAATTAAGAAATAAATCTAACCACAACTTTAAACTCCGGGATCCTACGCTCCCTCGTGTAATGGTTTCCTAACGGGGGTTTAGGTTTCTGTCACTCCGGCAACCCCATAATTAGTAGAAAAATACACGATGCATTCCCTTAGGCCCATAAATGGTGAAGTATCATGTAGTCGACGTTCACATGACACCACTAGAAGAATAACACCACAACTTAAATATCAAACCATTAAATATTACTCAACATTACTTCACTACTAACAACTTGACTTCTCCCATGTCCTCAAGAACAACACGAACTAATCACAAGACATCATATGGATCATGATCATAGGTGATATAATGGTGATTAACAATCTGTACATAAACCTAATCCAATGGTTTCACTCAATAGCATCAACTACAAGTAGTAATCAACACCGGGAAAGTTTCCCCTATGAAATAGACAAGATGCAACCCTAGATGTTACAGTGGAACGGAGTGGAGCTGAGGGTGATGATGGTGGAGATGATGATTATGATGATGATGATCCCGATGAAGTCCGGAGTGATGACGGTGACGATGGCGATGATTTCCCCTCTCCGAAGAGGAATTTCCCCCGGAAGATTTCTCCGTGCCAGAGAGGTTTTCTCTCTCGGGTGTTTTCCGCCCCGAGGCGGCGGCGGAATAATTCTTCAATGATGGTCTGAGGCTTAGGGTTCCCTGGGGGCCAAGTACGCGAAAGATATCCCCCAGAGGTGGGACAGGGTGGCCACACCACCTGGTGGCGTGGCCAGGGGCGCGCCACCTCATGGTCTGGGCCCCTGGTGGCCCCCCTCTGGCTCGCCTTCTGGCTGGACTCCTCCTTTGAACTTCTAAGACACCTCCTGTGTCCCACTTCTTCTGATCTTCTGAAATATGGTATCTCGGCGGTGCTTTTTCCATCAGATTTCTGGTCCCGGTGTTTATTCTCCAAAAATTATGAAACATGGAAAATAAGATAATATAACATAAGGGATGCATCATAACATGAAATATATCGATGAATAACAGAAAATTATGATATAAAATAGTGATGCAAAATGGACGTATCAACCGGTAGTGCCTCCTTCCACCTCAGCTACATCAACCTTCGGAAGGGATTTCTTTCTCCTACTTGTCGATTCACCCTTGGTTTCTTTCTGAGGGAAACCTGCTACTGTGCTCTTCATAGCTTCCTCTTGGGGTCTCCCAACGAACGTGTGTTAAGCGCGCATCAGGGCCTTCCACCCATCCATCCAGCGCACATGCGCTCCCTTGACGCGTCCCAAAAAAACTTTAGTTTAGTTGTAAACGGCTTACACAAGCGTCAAGAGTTAGCATTTTCTAGGCAAACTTGTCGACCAACATGGGGCGTAGGCAAAGGAAACTTCTATCTCGTCACACGGGTGCCTCATCTTCCCCAGGAACCGGACCTTCGAGCTATCAAAATGATAGGCTATTGTTTCATTGGACCAATGCAGCAAGACAATCTCTTTGTAAGGATGGAATCCCAGACAATCAAAATACCAACTCTCACCCTCGAGGTCTTGAGGCAAGTCTGCAACATCAACAATATCTCCATCGTCAGTGTCCCATTCAAAGTCATCTTTCGGCAGTAATTCTTCGTTATTGTCATCAATGGGCCACTCCTTCTAACCTCCCGATTGTTGGTATTTGTTGTCGGACAAATTTATCCTGCAAAAAACCAAATCATCCTTAAAACATGAATAACAAAAATACGCCCTTCCTAACAAAAGAAATAAAGTATAAGATGTGAGTAATATACCTCATAATAAAACCGTTTCCACAAAGGACATAGATTGCTCCTTGCCAGTAGGCCGAGTAGTACAAAAATTTGAAAGGTTCTTAAGTATCATTATTAAACGTTCCGACCGCAACCCCTTCCCGAATATTCGACGGTCTCCGACGAGAAGGCATGTATGGTACACGTCGACGGTGGTCACTCCATTGTAGATGCCGATGATTCGTCGTTACCATGCGTATGTTTCGAGACTTGTCCAGCTGCCGGAGGTACGCCTCGAAGTCGAGGGATCAAAAGCACCTCGTAATGCGGCGAGACTGTGGGATCATAAACTAGGCAGTCATTATGTTTTTTGAATGGTCACCGGCGGGATTTAATCCCCACCTGAATATTTTTCATTCATGGTTGCCTTGAGGCTTTGCAGCCTCTACAAGATAGGTTCAAATGAACCAGAATACACGGGGATTGCAAGGGAGGGGAGATAAACAGAAAAACACACACAACCCTGAAACTCTGAGAAACTCAAAGCAAATTGCCTAATGAGGAGCACTCGAGTGCAGCCGGTTCGCCAAGACAATGCAACAACGTCATCGAAGGGTAAAACATAGCCCAGGTTGCACCAAGTAAGGAACCCCACCACCGCAAACGAGACCACCACGAGGATTTGAGACAAAAAACCAAACGTTTGGTACATTGTATGAGAAGCACCACCACCGTGGACGAACAACACTAATCAGCCGAGACCATAACCAAGGATGTCGGTGGGGTCGAAGGGCGACGCTCAGCGAGTCCACACCGCCCCATGTAGACGAAAGGTCGCTCGCCACCGAGACCTCGACACGACCCCCGTTGGCAAAATCGAAGGGCGTCATGGAGCCGAGTACACTCCTGGATAGCTTCAGAGAGCACGCACGCGCACCGTGGAGTGGCAAACCACAAGCGCAGCCGAAAGGCACAGAATAACCGAGGCTGCATCGTCCACCGCCGCCACCGAAGAGATACACTGGCCGAGGCCGCAACAGGAAACCACACCAGGTTTGCTCAGAAACCGTTCGGCGGGACAACACCTGCAGATGGCGAAGAGGCAAGAATCAGCCACCCCAAAGCCATGGCATTCCCTGATGGGAAGAAACCATATCCATGGCAGCCAACTACAAGGCCATGGACCTCACTAGCTAGACGAGACAGATCTCGTCGCCGCCCACAGCAAGACTTGGGGACTCCACTCCACCTATAGTTGCTCCCCTCGTAGGAAGCAGACCACCCCCGGCTGCCATCTGCAAAGCAAAGAGTGCCGGCCACAGCGGAAACACGCCGCCAGGTAGCCGTTATGGCCGCACGCCATGCACGCCGGGAGGGTGCACGGGCTCGGCGACGGCGTGGGCAGGTGTACCCACTGGCGTGTGGCGGGATTATACCTGGCCAAAGTTCGGGCCGAGCCTAAAAACATTTGGCGGGCGAATCCCACGCCCCAATGTCGGGCCGCAGAAAGCCCGACCAGGCCCAGCCCGACTGCGCCTGAAAATACACTTTCTGAAGGCTGGCCCGGCCCGTCGGACTCAAATTCCAGTGCCGAGCCCGGCCCAATGGTGGTGTCGGGCTAAGCCCGGCCCGGGATTTTCGGGCCGGGCCGGGTTGCCCATGGCCAGGTATAGGCGGGATTGACCACGTAGCATTGCAATAAAGCAAGAGACGACCGTTGCAGCAGTCGTACGTCGGCATGTGCCACTCCTTTTCGCCCGGAATGTCATCGAGGTACTGGAGGCCTGTCGTGATCCCGTATCACTGATCCGGCTTATCGTGGAGCGGCGGGAGAAGAAGTTCCAGGTGTTGAGGTCTCTCGTCTGGTAGATGACTCCGTCCAGCGAGAGCGGGAGCCTGCTCGCGCGCAGTAGACAATGGTCGTCTATGCTGGCGCGCCACGCCTTGCGGACGCAGCGGGATATGGCGAGGCTGCGCGGCGGAGGATCTCCGCCAGCGAGTCCTCGATCAACATGCGTTAGCAGCGGGAGGGACCGGGGCTGGCCTGCCGGGTTTTGACAGGAGATCCGAGCGGCAGCGGTCGAAGAGCGAGGAAGATGGTCGTGCGATTTGGGTGTTAGCTGGTGGCAAGGCTAGGCCCGGTCGCCTTTCTATGAAGGCGAGCAGCCCAGCCCCCTTGTTGAAATTTGGATATTAAGGAAGCCGTATTTCGCAATAGCAGCTCCGAGAAGCTGGGCTTAGGGTGCGCCTCCCGCGGTCGTTTCAGTGACTCAATTGGCTGGCTTTGATCTGAACACAAACTACACGTCATAGAAAGTAAATAACGAAACGTACTCGATAGATCGTTCGATCGTCACGACTTGGACTCGTATGTTCTGCGAGCTGCCCAGCACCAGCAGCCGTATAAAACGAATGAAACAAACCTAATTACTCTAAACCTAATAAATATTAAATACTCTGAATTCTTATTGCTTTATTGATCATTGGAGAAGCCCAATATATAGAAGGGATAACTTGGCTCACAAGCCGACTCAAGGGAGATACAATCTGTGTCGCACCCGGACTTCTAGAGGATACTCACAGCCCGCTAAACAGCAGATAAATGGCTTACGGGGCATACCGGCACCCGCATCTCAATATGAGCAGGCCAACACGTAAACGTGTGACAACCATTTTTCTACTATCCATCGTCTGCGTAAACTATCCCATAGAAATCCGACTACTTCCATTGACGTACTTCATAACATACACACATGGTACGTCAACGGCATTTGAACAAGTGATATCACAACAAATCTCTAAGACACAAAGAAATAGAAATAAGTTGCAAATAGCTCTCACTAGAGCAGAGATAGCAAATACAATCATCCAGAGGACACATGTCCCAACAATTCATCATTACATCACAGCGGAAGCATCCAAAGTGTCTGAGTACAGACAAGATCCAAAATAGGCCTAAGAGGCCGGAAACGAAAAGACGGAGCCCATCCACGATGTCTCGGATCCTGCCCGGGTCCGCTATCTACTCGTCAGCAGCCTCGTCATACTCCACGTAGTAGCCACCATGGGGATCCTCGGAAACGTAGTCTGCGGAAACCACAGCCCCAAAGGGGTCAGTACAGACAAGTACTGGCAAGCAAGACGCACAAGATACCAAAGTGTACCCGGCAACACCAAGTACAGATGCTTTGGGTTCAACGGAAGATAGGTGATACAAAAGTGCGGCAGCGGGCTGCCTAACCAACTACAGAGACACGCTACAACATCCGGCTAAAAGAGAGGGATAAGATAGCGTATCGTAACCAACTACCACTAACCTCAAACAAACCCATCCTGGATCTTGCCCCTTATCCAAAGAAGCAATCCGAGGATAACTCACACAGTGGGATTAATGATGGGTCAAGTTATTGTGTCAATATGGTCTATTACTAGTCAACATTAGTATTAAGTTAGGTGTAAGTTGTCTAATCCTTGTTAGCCAGCCCTATCACCAAGTCATCCATAACCGCGGACAACACGGCTTCTCGAGAAGATTTAACCCTGCAGGGATGCACCAATTTGGCCGTACACGTAAGAATACCCCGCCAGATGGAAATGCACTTCCACCAAGCGAGGCACTCAACACAACCCAACTCTTCTTCGCATCAAGCCCAAAGAACCCCGTGCAATTGAGCGCACGGCTAATCAAGCCCCACGAAGAAAAGGGGACCCTCATAGCACTCTAAGAACGTGTCTCCCTAAATGCCGACTACAAAAGCTCCACCCTGGCCTCGGGTTCGCACCTGCATATGCATGCGGCAAATGGAAAAACCCGAACTAAATGAGGCGATTTGGACGAGATGCGAATCGAATCAAATTGAGGGGGGGTGCCCATACACGCTTCCCACATGCGGTTAGCGCGCTCATCATGGATCTAGAGGACAAAGACTTTTCCTGAGTTCGACACTAGCAGGCCTCAAAACCATACCCGGCCTCCTGCCGGTGCCTTATCATCAAATTAGCATTACCTCAAACATTAACAGGTTATTGTTTAACATCGAGCCCCAGAACATAATGAACTATGGTAACAGAAATAACGGACAGCAGACTCGAGCATAAACAACCCTATGCATGCTAGTAAGACACAGGCAACAAGCAATGGGGTTATAGGTGTGGAGGTGAGGCTATATCCGGGTTACAGGATAACATGTGATAGGATCGAACACAAGCAACGAATCTTAAGGCTAGCAGAATAGACAACGGAAAGTATCTCATGGAGGGATGATAACCCGGTAGCCCAACGCCAAGGTGTAACTCGGCCCAAAGGACGCTGCGTAAAGATCCGGTTAGGATAAAGGAGCTTCTAGAAGGCCCAAGATCGTAGGCCTGGTAACCCGGATTGTGGGTTCCGGTAAGGAAGCTTAGGGTTTTGTAAGCAGTGTCCGGGTAGGACTTAGGGTACGCCTTGGAGAACAGGCCAGGGATCCGGATGCTTTATAAGCCGGTCCCTAGGTCTAGTTTAGAGAGAGATCCAAGAGTTCGAGCAATATCGCTAGGTATCGAGTATCCAGTGTAATACGAGAGTTGAGATTAATATATCGAGATCGGAGACTCGGCGACTTGCTTGCCGGCTACCAGATCGCATATCATCATGTTTTCCTCTGAGCTAAACCCTCTCCCAAACACCAGTGTCGTCTTGCCCCAAGATAAGTTACCCCCGGTAACGTCTGCCGTGATTATCCCACGACAGTTGGCGCCCACCGTGGGGCCTGCGTCCAAAGGTGTTTACATCACGGGAGAAGCTCGGAAGAACATGGAGAATCTTGTCATCGGCGAGATCTACACCAACCGCGAAGGAGAGAAGGTCGTGGACGATTCCGGCTGGGGGCCAAAGTCGGATCACCTCGAATCCGGATCTATCGTGACAATCGGCCGGATCAGCGTCTTCATCGGCATGGTACGTACTTACGATTCAAGAGGACAATATCATGTGCATACTACAGGAACTTCTAACAGGGATAAAAAGATACTGAAGCAAGCGGTAAACTCGGTTTCCTCGGCTGTTCCGAGATACCTGAGGTGGTCAGAGCAGGACGTAACATGGAGCAGAAAAGACCACCCGGAAAGAATAGAACACCCGGGAGTCTTAGCATTAGTAGTTGCACCGCAAGTTAATGGTTATGAGTTGAAAAAGGTCCTAATGGACGGTGGAAGTAGCATCAATATCCTATATTGGGAAACCTTTTTACGCATGGGTCTCAAGGAGTATCAGCTACAGAAAAGCTCAACAATTTTTCATGGGATAGTGCCGGGTCACTCAGCGTGCCCCGAGGGAAAAATCGCATTGGAGGTAGCTTTCGGAGAATCAAAGGACAGTTATCGAGTTGAGTGGCTCACTTTCGAGGTGGTCAAGTTGCGCAGTCCTTATCACGCGCTGTTCGGAAGGCCGGCTTATGCTAAATTCATGGCTAGGCCGTGTTATGTGTATCTACAGCTAAAGATCCCGGGCCCCAAGCAGACCATCACCATACATGGAAGCCGGGATATAGCGGCTGAGTGCGATGAAGGAGATTCAGTAATGGCTGAGCAGGCTTGCAGGAAAGAAGAACTCAAGTATTACCGGTCTCAAGTAGACCCGGATGACAGAACAGCATTGAAAAGGCCGAATGCCGAAGATGAGAGAGCGAAATTCAAAGCAGCGCAGGACACCAAGATGATAGCTTTTGTTGAAGGTGATCCCTCTAAGCAGTTTGCTATAGGATCTAACTTGGACAGCAAGCAGGAGAAGGCACTTGTGGAGTTTATCCGTTCAAATGCGGATGTGTTTGCCTGGACGCCCAGCGACATGCCAGGTATCCCCACAGAATTGGCAGAGCACAGTTTGCACGTAGATCCCAAGTCCAGGCCTGTAAAGCAGGGCTTGAGGAAGATGAATGAGGAAAGAAGGAAAGCAATAGGAGAAGAAATTGCTCGTTTGCTAACAGCCGGCTTTATCATGGAAGTGTTTCACCCGGACTGGTTAGCAAATCCGGTTCTCGTAATGAAAAAGACCAATGAGTGGAGGATGTGCATTGATTACACGAGTCTTAACAAGCATTGCCCAAAGGATCCGTTCGCGCTACCGAGGATAGATCAGATCATAGACGCAGTGGCTGGAAGTGATCTGTTATGCTTTCTAGACGCATATTCCGGGTATCATCAGATCAAGCTCAAGAGGGAAGATTGGGAGAAAACATCGTTTATAACCCCTTTTGGGGCCTTCTGTTACAAAACCATGACATTTGGGTTGAAGAATGCTGGCGCAACTTATCAACAATGTATTCAGAAGTGCTTCGAGGAACAAATCGGACGCAACGTCCATGCTTATGTGGATGATGTGGTTATCAAGACCAGGAAGGCGGAGACATATATCGATGATCTAAAGGAAACGTTCAAGAACTTGAGGAGGTATCAGATGAAGCTTAATCCGACAAAGTGCGTATTCGGAGTTCCAGCTGGGAAATTACTCGGCTTTATCATTTCTGAGAGAGGAATTGAGGCAGACCCGGACAAAATCAAAGCCATCCAAAGTCTGAAAAAACCGGAAAATTTGAAGCATGTCCAAAAGCTCACGGGCTGTGTAGCAGCCTTGAGCCGATTTATATCCAGACTCGGAGAAAAAGCAATACCCTTGTACCGGCTCTTGAAGAAATCCGATAAATTCGTGTGGGATCAGGAGGCGGATGAAGCGTTCGAGGCACTAAAGAAGCAGTTATCTGAAGCACCAGTCCTAGCGGCCCCGGGTCCTAAAGAGCCCATGTTGCTATATGTAGCAGCTGGCCCCCGAGCCGTCAGCGCGGTAGTTGTTGTGGAACGTAAAGAGGATGGGAAAGGTTACCCGGTTCAGAGACCGGTCCATTACGTCAGCGAGGTATTATCAGAGGCAAAGCAGCGCTATCCGCATTGGCAAAAGCTGGTTTTCGGGGTCTTTATGGCTAGCCGGAAACTGAAGCCGTATTTCCAGGAACACCCCATAACAGTGGTTAGTTCGATACCGATGTCGGATATCATCAGAAACTCGGATGCAACAGGAAGAATAGCCAAATGGGCGATAGAGATGGGGGATTATCACATCAACTACGAGCCCAGGTCAGCAATCAAATCTCAGACTCTGGTCGATTTCATTAACGATTGGACGCACACAGGCATGCCCACCATGGCTCCAAACTGCGAGTCTTGGATCATGCACTTTGATGGATCCAAGCAATACGAGGGATCAGGAGCTGGAGTGGTGCTAACATCACCCAAAGGAGACAAATTGAGTTACGTGCTACAGATTCACTTTGATTGTTCCAACAACGTGGCCGAGTATGAGGCCCTATTGCACGGCTTAAAGGTAGCCAAGGAAATGAACATTAAGAGGATACGATGCTTTGGAGATTCGGACCTCGTGGTGCAGCAGGTCTCAGGAACATGGGATAGAAAAGATGCAACTATGGCAGCATACCGCAGAGAAGTTGATAGAGTTGCCGGATGTTTCTCCGGGTACGAGGTGGAGCACATAGACAGAAGAAAAAATGAGGCAGCAGATGCACTCGCCAGACTGGGCTCGCGCAGAGAGCCGGTTCCACCTAATGTTTTCCTGGACGAACTATGGCGACCATCAGTTAAAACCGAGTCTGAGGAAGAACTGGCAAATCAAGACCCGGATTTGGAGCTCGTGGCCATAGTACGTGTTGTTCCCGAGTGGACAGAGCCGTTCTTGGCTTACCTATCATGGGGCGAGTTACCACAACAGGAAGTATTAGCAAGACAAATTCTGAGGCGAGCAAAAGGATATTCTATCATCAATGGAGAGCTGTACAAGAGAAGCGCAGCAGGAGTCTTTTTGCGCTGGGTAGCACCAGAAGAAGGCCGACAGATCCTCAAGGAAATCCATGAAGGTGATTGCGGGCACCATGCATCCACAAGATCTCTTGTGGCCAAACCTTATCGACATGGTTTTTTCTGGCTCACAGCCCTAGCAGACGCGGAGCGCTTGGTGGCAAGGTGTGACGGATGTCAAAGGTACGCTCGCCAAACCCATGTGCCGGCTATGGAACTACGGACTATCCCGTTAACTTGGCCGTTCGCTGTTTGGGGTATGGACATGGTTGGCCCCTTCCACATGTCACCTTGCAAAAAGACGCACCTTTTGGTGGCCATTGACAAGTTTACCAAGTGGGTTAAGGTTATGCCAGTTACCAACTGTGAAGCAATTACAGCAGTCAAGTTCCTGAAAAGGATTATCTATCGGTTCGGGTATCCCCATAGCATAATTACCGACAATGGAACCAATATGTCCCTTGGTGAGATGGAGAAATTTTGTGGTAACAATGGAATCCGGCTTGACGTAGCTTCAGTGGCCCATCCACAGGCTAATGGACAAGTGGAGAGGGCAAATCAAGAATTGCTTCGTGGATTAAAGCCACGATTGCGAGTTCCGTGTATCAGAGCTGCTGGTGCATGGGTTGAAGAATTACCTGCAGTGGTTTGGGGTATCAACACAACACCTAACAGATCCACTCAGATGACACCGTTTTTCATGGTTTATGGTGCAGAGGCGGTGTTGCCAAGTGATATCATCCATGACTCGCCTCGAGTCTCGGCCTACGTCGAGGTAGAGAACGAGAAGACCCGGCAGGACGCCGTAGATATGTTAGAAGAGCAAAGGTAATAAGCACTGGAAAGATCAGCCATATATCAGCAAGATTTACGGAGGTATCATAGCCGGCGCGTGAAAACCCGGGTCTTTCAGGAAGGAGACCTTGTTCTACGCCTGGTACAGTCAAACGAAGGAAAACACAAGTTATCACCTCCATGGGAAGGACCATTTATCATAAGTCGGAATCTGCACAACGGATCATATTACTAGATAGACGCAAGGGAAGAATCGGCTACAGTTAACGACACCTCTCATACCACTTCATCTATGCAAGAAAGAGACAGACCATGGAACGTGGCTCAGCTACGTCCCTACTATACTTAGTATAGACTATATTGGCAAGTGGAATTGCACGATGTAACAGGCGGCAGGTTTCAGACGCACTCTTTTCCTATCTAGGGTACCCTTGGGGACTGGATGGGTTTTTAATGAGGCGGCTTGCTGACCTAACTTTCTCATATCAAATAAAGAGGTGGTTGTTCGTATGTTCTTCACTCTTGGTATATTGCATATATTTAGGTCTTGGGGGCTGATTGCTCGAATAGCACAGTTACAAACTCAATGACCCGGCCTTGATG
This sequence comes from Alopecurus myosuroides, assembly GCA_028641055.1. Taxonomy (NCBI): domain Eukaryota; kingdom Viridiplantae; phylum Streptophyta; class Magnoliopsida; order Poales; family Poaceae; genus Alopecurus; species Alopecurus myosuroides. Next base: position 278,317,984 of record CM054063.1, read on the forward strand.
CCTATGAGTTATAAGGGCCGATTACTCGCAAACGAGTACGGCTGCAATCTTATAACCGGACGAAGGATCCAAATTTTCTTGACTTTTCTTACTTAAGCTTGATGTGACTCGCACTAAAGTGGCATGATTTGCTCGCTTACGATTACAATCAGCCATGAAGCCCAATGGGACTTGCCTGACCCTGTTTTCGTATAGACGTAACAACATGATATCCACACGAAAGCCGGCTTATAGTACAAGATAGTCAAAAGGGTCATCCAAACCACAAGTTATGCAGAGTACAGGGCTAACAGCCAGAAACTCAACGTTTATCAAGCATAACTTCAATACCTATGTGAAACGGCTCTGGGTTGGGGCTTAGCAGCAAACAACTTGTTCTCTTGGAAAGACCACACATCCCAGACTCGGAATTTCGGGCCTTGGGGACTGAGGATTTTGAAAAAGAAAAAGTTGCTCAGTTGCTAAAACTCAAAAAACCCAAACATCCGAGTCTGGGGGACTTGGGGACTTAGAGAAAAGTCCGCTTGTCAAAACCCATGAAACTCGAAAACCGAGTCTCACAAAAGGAACCATAAAGAAAGTCGGATATCAAGAACAAGTGGACTCAAAAGTGGATAAATTTAAATGATCAGAAGAAGCACAAGGTGTATCAAGAACTTAAAGTGCATTACAAATTTCGGTACTAGTATCAAAGGTGCACAGGCGCACCATCAAAAAATGGTTGTTTAAACGGCCCATTGGCCGATTGACGCATACGAAACAGCATCAGGTAGCAGGTATCTTTCGGCATTCTGGGCTGCGGCATCCATCTTCTCCTTACCCTTGCTATTACCCTTGGTAGCAGCAGCACCCGGATCAGCAGCAGTGCCGGCTCGCGCAGGAGGAGGGACGACGGGTGTGGAGGTAGCAGGCGCAGAATCGGTTTCAGCTTTCTTCTTTGCGGCCTCCTCCCTCAACTTGGCAGTTTCCTCCTTCCATCGGGCTAGCATATCGTACGGCTTGGGAAGGTCCGACTTAACCGCTTCACCATCAGCATCATATGCAGGGACAATGGAATTGACATCCAAGCCGTCAGCAATCACGCTGGCCGGGTAACGGACTTCCTTCTGGATGGCCTTGAAATCCTTCGCGGAAAACTTGGACCCATCACGGTTGAATTCCGGAAACCCGCCCATAAGCTTGGCTGGCTCGAGCTTAGGGAAATAAGTTTTAGCCAGCGCAAGCCCCCGGGTTACTCCAACCCGGCAGGACGAGCGCTTCCAATGCCAAATCCACTCGGGAATAGTGGAGCAGGCGTCCAGCATTCTCTTCAGGTTGACATGCCCAACACCCGGCCACCGTAGTTCTTGAAGGATCCATTTGGTTCCGGCACATAGCTGCCGGATAACGCTCTTGATAGTTTTCAGCCTGGCAATATCATGTTCGTCCGGCATCACTTCATCCGGACCTGCAGAAAGAAATGGAAACACAAGTAAGGAAACTCCGGCTATTTATCAGAAGGATAACCCGGATTAAGAATCATACCGAGCAAAGCACGATACGTATCAGCAATCTAAACAGAAAGGCTCGTTAGATTATCTTCTGCTGTATGAGCCCTCCTCCTATACTTCCTCATGATCTTCCCACTCCTCCTGGCCTCAGCTTCGGCCGCCTCACGCAGAGCCACCTCCTTCTCAATGAGCTTGGTGGCCTTTGCCAATTTCTTCTCAGATTGAGTCACGAAGGACTGCATGGATGCAAGGAAGGGTTAGCCGGGTAAAAGGCAAGCTATCAGTTGGTTATACCGTAAAGTTCCAAGCAAATTATCAATCAATTCACCCGGAACTTGGGGACTAGATAAGGACACAAGCAATATTATTCGGGTTTACCTCGTGTTTGGCTATTAAAGCCTCCAAGATATTTTCTTCATCAGCCCTCAAGGTGTGCAGGGCTTCGAGCATCTGGGCAAACGTCATGTCTTCGGGTCGGACACCAGAAGAGCCGGCAGCCTGGTCGCTTGGTTGGTGAACTTTCCCCGACTTTGGGGTCGAGACCCGGACAGTCTGGGTATCCGGGTTTGGAGAACCCATCCTCGTGTCCGGGACCTCGATCTCCTCGTCCACTGCTTCGGATGACTCTGGAGATCCGGCGGCTTGGTGAACTAGATCGCCCAAGGGGCCTTGTTCCTGGTTGTTCTCAGTGTCACCGCCAGTCGCGGCGTCTATGTTTTCAGTCGGCCCCTCCGTCTCCCGGTTATCCGTCTCCATGTTCTCCGGGTCACTAGTCGTGACTTGGGCGCTAAGGAAAAGAGAGGAATAGTCAACAACAGCGGATGGAAATAGTCAAGTGCGCAAGGATATCGTACAGCGGAAGACTTACCCGGTGTTCACAGTGTAATCCGGCGGGAGTTCACTGCTGGAAGCCGATGAGTTTGTCATAGTAGTTGATAGCGGAACCCGGAGCTGCCCGGCCAAAGGATGGTTGGGGGAGGGGTGACGCCGAGGAGACTTAGAGGGGCGAGGAGGAGGAGTATCGGCCCGGCGGTTTGGTGAGGTGGAGATACCCGGGTTAAGGGGATCGTCGCCCGGTGAACTCCGGGTCACTCTGCGCTTGGTCGGGAGAGAGTCCTTCAAGTGCGATGCGTTGGATAGTTGTTGGTTAAGTCTGTGCATGTTATCAAAAGAGTAGGGTTCGGAAGACATGGTGGAATAAGGAACCTTGGACACCACTCCTCTGGCCTTCCTCTTGGCCCCGACTGTTATTTCTAGATTGGACTCGGTGGCCTCCGGGTCTTCCTCATCCTTCTCATCCTCGTCCTCCAGCCCTGCAAGCCGAGTATGTATCGATGGAAAAAGTTAAATGAGAGGAAATTTATGCAAGTGAAGATGACACAAGATTCGGATAAATACCCTCATCATTGTCAGCCGGCTCGTCTTCTTCCTCCGGGTCTCCGATAGTAGGAGAGGTTTCAACATTCCAGAAAGCGTCATCAGCCTGAGATAAAAACAGGAAGGTGAGAATCGGTAGTTGCATCAAGTCAAAGGCGTGTGAATAAGGTTACACGTATCGGGTCTTACCGCTGGGGCCGGGTTTTCCCAGGTGAATGGCGGCAACCCGGCGATGTTCTTGATCGCTTCCAGCTTTTCTGTCAAGAAGCCCTTGATGGTTTTGTTGGTGTCGCCGGCTGGATAGTTCTTGGAGGAATACCGGAGCGCGTCCGTGGTATGCCCCGAGTAATCGCACATCAGCTTAGTGCGGATAGAGTTGGGTTGGATCCGGAAATCCACCCATGTCTTGACCAGATTGAGCCCAAGGAGACCTTGGGCGGATAAGACAGATATTTTCGAGAGAAGGGGATGGATTGCCTCCCTGTCCGAGTCAGGGGCGAAAGCGTTGAATTTCTCGGAAATGTCGAGGAGGCCCTCCGAGTAACCCGGCAGTTTCTTCTCGCCGGGTGGGGAGGTGTCGTGGCAGTAAAAGAAGGATAATTGCCAGTGCTTAACGTGGGAATTCAGATTAAGGGTTGGCATTGGTGAGTTCTTACGGCGTTGGATGGATACCCCGCCGCAAGTGAGAAGTGCTCCGTCACCGCTTTCGCGGAACGGCTTGCACTGGAAGAGTTCGATAAAGAGAGCCAAACTTGGCGGAGTGCACAAGTATGACTCGGATAAAACAATGAAATGGGAAATATTCAACATAGAGTTAGGCCCTATGTCAAATACCCGGAGGCCATAGTGGCTTAGGACATCTCGAAAGAAGGGGTGACCCGGAGGACGGAACCCCCGGGTCACGTGTTCGACGAAGCAGATTACCTCGTCGTCGGCAGGCGTGGGCCGGGTCTCGTCACCCGACACCCTCCAATGGATATCTTTTTGAGAAGGGAGAATCCCTAACTCGTCCAGCTCTTCTAACTTAGCCTTCGTGACCGTGGATCGCGCCCAGTTGGCGGATATGGAGTTGGAGGTCTTGGCCTTGGCGGGCTGCTTCCCTTGCCTTTTGGGAGCCATGGGATCAACCTGCAAAACACAAGGCAAAAAGGTGCAAGAAGTAAGACTCGGAAACCATGGGCTATCCGAGTATCTGCGAGTGGTATCAAGAAAGCATGGAAGTTAAGAATTATCCGGGTGTCATTCTAGAAGGAAAGGTTACAAGTTATCCGGGTATCAAGCATCATTATACAAACTATGGGGTACTTACGTATTCAAAGGTGTTTGAGGAAGACGGATGATTGCCCATGTATCTACTGTAAGCAAAAGAACCGGAAGAAGAGGATTTTCCGGGTGTCAATGACATGCGCGGAAAATTGGGACGAAATGGATCTAGATTGGAAAACTTGCGGGAGATTCTATGGAGAAATTAATGGTTAATGATGATAGGAGAGTGGTGTGTGACCGTCAATCAAGCTATTGGAGGAATTAGCAAGCATCTAAGCGACCTAATCCGGCGCGACAAGAAAAATTGCCCGCGGGTTGACCTAGATCCAATCTGGAGTAAATCGAGAAATTGCGAGGTTGAATTGATGGGTACAAGAAACTTACTGAAGGGGATTGGAGTAGCACGCGGCGGCGGCGAATAGCACGGTCTGAATGTTCCTTCGCAACTCCCAGCGGGCCAGACGAGGGTGTGGCGGCGGAGCTCAGCGGCGGCGCGGAGCGGCTCGAAGATGAACGTAGCCAGTGGCGGTTTTGCTCCGGCGGGAGGCTTGAGGTTCTTATGGTGGTGTTGCGCAAGCACGAGAGATGAGGAAAGAGAAGGAGCTGGAATAAACCGTTGAGGGGTTAGGTTATCTCCTGGGCACCTATTTATAAGGTGCGGGCGGATAAACCTAGTCCAACGGGCGGGAGCCAGAAATTTCGGAATAACGGATACCTGCCTGGATTTGGTGAGATATGCTTTAAGTGCTGGACGAGATATCCGGACAGAGATAAGGAGGAGATCATCTCCGCGATATCAGGATCAGTTATCGAGTAAAGTAAGCCGGATCTTTGACATTCTTATCAGGGCGTTGACCCGGAAAAAGTAAAGAAGGACCTAGAGAAAGTCGGGTTGTTATATGGCCACCTTGGAGTTAGGCCTAGCTATTTATCAAAGCACCTTAACCCGGCCTCTATGGACTTGTATGTTTGATATTTTTACAGGGAATAGCAAGCGCTTCAAGGAGGATCCTGTGAAGCCTAGGCTATTCTGGGGACTACTGATGGAGGGATGATAACCTGGTAGCCCAACGCCAAGGTGTAACTCGGCCCAAAGGACGCTGCGTAAAGATCCGGTTAGGATAAAGGAGCTTCTAGAAGGCCCAAGATCGTAGGCCTGGTAACCCGGATTGTGGGTTCCGGTAAGGAAGCTTAGGGTTTTGTAAGCAGTGTCCGGGTAGGACTTAGGGTACGCCTTGGAGAACAGGCCAGGGATCCGGATGCTTTATAAGCCGGTCCCTAGGTCTAGTTTAGAGAGAGATCCAAGAGTTTGAGCAATATCGCTAGGTATCGAGTATCCAGTGTAATACGAGAGTTGAGATTAATATATCGAGATCGGAGACTCGGCGACTTGCTTGCCGGCTACCAGATCGCATATCATCATGTTTTCCTCTGAGCTAAACCCTCTCCCAAACACCAGTGTCGTCTTGCCCCAAGATAAGTTACCCCCGGTAACGTCTGCCGTGATTATCCCACGATAGTATCGGTATCCAGTGTGGAAAGGACACAATGGTTCATGTGAGTGAATACTCGCCTGCAAACTCAGTAGCCTGGTACTGGGCTAACTCCTCAGAAGTAGTGTCGTAAACCTCGTCTGTCTCAGCGTCGTCGTCTATTCGAGAAGAAGCAAACAAACAACGCAGAGAGACAAACAATCAATAACATGGCATAATGCACAATCATGGGATGATGCATGACAATTTAACTGATGCATCAAAATAAGCTAGTTGACATGGTAACACAATTAAATGGACCCATATGCAATTTGGATTGCATATGGAAAGCCAATAAATTAAGGTTGGATTAAATGATCTACAAATAACCAACATGTGAAAGTGGATTAGCATGATGCATGGATGAGGAAAACAAAAGAAAACAACAATAGATTCAATTTTGAAAAGGTGTTTACCAAGTTTGAAATTTTGTTTATTAAGTTATGAAATTTTGGCTTCTTAAAGGAGTTACACAAGCATTTGTTGTTTTCACCAATTTTCATTGTTCAAATTAAATAGCAAAATGCATATTTGGAAAGAACACAAAATTTTAGGTGGAATACATGTTTCATTTGTTGAAAAAGGAATTAAAATGAATTAATTATGAATTAAACAAGTTTAAACAAGATTTAAATGAATTTAATTCAAGTATGAATTTATTTGAATTTTTATTTGTTCAAAACATTTAATAAAATTCATATTCGGAAAGATTGCCATTTTCTGGTTTGAAAACATATTTTTTATGTTCAAAAAGAATTTAATTTGACCAAGTTATGAATTTAGCAATTTTAAATGATTTAAACAAGGTTTAAATTATTTAACCAAGTTTAATTATTCAAAACAGGAAACAAAGTTTATATTTGGAAAGGTGGTTCAATTTAGCATGGAAAACATATTTTATATGTGACATTTGAATTAAATTTGAATTAGTTATGAATTTAACCAAATTTGTAATGAGTTGTTTGAATTTTGAAAACATTTGAAATGTTCAAAACAGTAAACAAATGATTTAATCATGTAGAGAATTAAATTTGGTACAGAAAACATATTTTATTTATTTTTATTTGGATTTGAAATACAAAAGTTATTTGAATTTTGAATGCAGGGGCTATTCTGCAATTTTAAAAACATTCAGATTTGGTCCAGGGGCTTGGACGCAAAAGAAAACTTACAGAAGGGCCCCTGGAACCCTTTTCTACCCAGGAGATCAACCTCTGGGTCACTGGCCTGTGGGCCAGTGCCCAGCTGGCGCTGCGCTGGGAGCTGGCGTGGCACCCACTGCCTATGGCATGTGGGCCCTGCCTGCCCGCGTGGCAAACGCGCAAAAAGGGTTTTTATTCTGCGCGCGGGGGGGATCGAACCCGCGACGCAACGTTGCGCGCCGTTGGATGCAACCACTACGGTGTGGATCAATTGCTGACAGAGGAGATGCGCGCGGGGGGATAAGGTTCAGATCTGCTGTTAACTGAACCTGACCGAAAAGGTTCAGGCTTTGTGAACCTGACGGAAGAAGCGGTGGTCGCCGGCGGTGATCTGCGCGCTGCTGCTGCCCGTGGTGCGTGCTAGGGTGCTGTGGACGTGCGCGTTGTTGACACGAGGAAGCAGAGAGGGGATAGGAGGGAGTGATGCTCACCGTGGGGAAGGAAGGAGGTGTTCGTGCTCGGGGAAGGTGGACGACGACGGCGACAGAGACCCGGACGGCGGCGATGATCTGATGCCTCCCAGGCACTGTCGATGAAGCGTAGAGGGAGAGGAGTGGTCCACGATCTCGTTCCCGTGCTCGCAGAAGCTCGACGATGATCACAACCCCTACACCCACCCCATCACTCTCCGGCCATGGCTGCTCGCCGGAAACTTTCAGAAAATTCAGAATAGAAATGGAGGGGATCTGAGAGGGAGGAGAAGAGCTGGCGGCGGCAGGGAGGAAGAAGAAATCTAGGGCTAGGGTTTGGGGAGCTCGGGGGCTAGAAATAGGGGAGGAAAAGGTGCAGGTGGCGAGGGGGGTGCTCTGCTGCGTGCGCGCTGGCGTCAGCTGACGCCGGCCGTACGGAGAAAGAAGAAAGGGGCCGCGGGCCTGCGCTGCGCGCGCGCTGCGGTTAGGTGGGCTGGGCTGGCCCAGTCTGCCTTCCCCAGCCATTTTCCTTTTTTTTTTGTTCTCTCTGTTTTTTTTTGCTGAAAAGAAAAAGGGAAGAAAAAGGATAGTTTTGGGGTTGGAAAAATTTAGGAAATAATTTTTATAGGTTAGTTATTATAGAAGCACAAATGTGCAAACTTTTGTTTTTCAAAAATTTCAACTTGTGTTGTTGTTTGTATTTTAATTGAATTTTGAACAAATTTGTTATTAAGTGAATTATTGAAAAGAAGCAATTGATAGTTTGAACTTCCTAGTTTATTGGAAACAAATAGATGTTTTTATTTGAATATTTTTATTTGAAAATTGTAACAGAACAAGTATGAAACAAAGATTTGAATCTTTGGTTTGAAATTCAAATTGAAAAACAAGGGAAAACAAATGAAAACAATGGAAAACAAATGGAAAACAAATGCAAAGCTTATGATGACATGATGCAAAACATAATTTAACAAAAAGCAAACATTCTAAAGGTGTTTTTCATACTTGGGATGTTACAAAACGCCCCCCCCCCCCCTTGTAGGAATCGCGTCCCGAGATTCCTACTGAGAAGAGAAAAGGTCCGGATACTTCTTGCGAAGATCCTCTTCGGTCTCCCACGTTGCCTCTTTATCGGAATGATGAGACCACTGCACTTTCAAGAACTTAGTGCTCTTGTTGCGAGTTTTACGCTCGGTCTCATCGAGAATTCGAACAGGGTGCTCCTCATAAGAGAGATCTTCTTTCAGTTCAACGGAATCATGATCAACTGCACGATCTGGATCTTTGAAACACCTCTTGAGCTGTGACACGTGAAACACATCGTGCACTTTGGATAGCTTTTCTGGAAGTTCAAGACGATAGGCATTTTCTGCATGCCTTGAGAGAATGTTGAAAGGACCAATATATCTTGGTGCAAGCTTTCCTTTGACACCAAAACGATGAGTTCCTCTGAGGGGAGTTACACGGAGATATGCTTTGTCACCGGGTGCATAGATCATATCCCTGTGTTTGCTGTCATAGTATCTTTTCTTACGAGACTGAGCAATCTTGAGATTGTCATGAATGATGCGAACTTTCTCTTCGGCTTCCTTAACAATGTCAGGGCCTAAGAGTGAACGTTCACCAGCTCCAGACCAATTGATTGGACTCCTGCATCTGCGGCCATAGAGAGCCTCAAATGGTGCCATGCCTAGGCTTGCCTGGAAGCTGTTGTTGTAGGAGAATTCAGCATATGGAAGACATTCCTCCCATTTCATGCCAAAAGAGATACCACATGCTCTGAGCATATCCTCGAGAATCTGATTGACTCTTTCGACTTGCCCTTGAGACTGAGGGTGATAAGCTGTGCTGAACAGAAGTTTGGTGCCCAATGCTTCTTGAAAGCTTTTCCAGAAATGAGAAGTGAATATGCTTCCATGGTCTGAGCTTATTTCCAATGGAACACCATGAAGAGGAACAATCTTTGCTGTGTAGAGCTCTGCTAACTGGCTAGCTGAGATTGTCTCTTTGACAGGAAAGAAGTGAGCTACTTTAGTGAGTCGATCAATGACAACGAAGATTGCATCGTTGCCCCTCTTGGACTTTGGAAAACCAGTGACGAAGTCCATTTCAATCATGTCCCACTTCCACTCAGGTATTTTCAGAGGTTGGAGAAGACCGGCTGTTTTCTGATGGACTGCCTTGACACGTTGACAAACGTCGCATTCAGAAACGTATTGAGCAATTTCACGTTTCATGCCAGGCCACCAATACAGTGTCTTGAGATCCTGGTACATCTTTGTACTTCCAGGGTGTATGGAGAGAGGAGTTTCATGAGCCTCCTTGAGAATGACATCTTTGAGACTTTGAACTTGAGGAACTGCAATGCGTCCTTCGAAGAACACAGTTCCCTTGTCATCAATTGAGAAGGACTTAAATTTCTCCTTGCCTTCTTTGATGTGCTCTACCATCTTCTTGATTTCAGCATCACGAAGTTGTTCAGTACGAATCTTGTCCTCGAGAGTTGGACTGGCTGTCAAGTTTGCAAGATAGCCTTGAGGAACAAGACCAAGGTTCAGCTTTTGGAATTCCTCATGAAGAGGAGGTTGGCTTTCCATGATCATGAGATTATCGCAATACGACTTGCGACTGAGAGCATCGGCCATAACATTAGCCTTGCCTGGAGTGTAAGAAATGGTAAGATCAAAGTCTTTGATCTTTTCAATCCATCTCCTTTGCCTGAGGTTTAGATCAGGTTGAGTGAAGATGTACTTCAGACTCTTATGATCGGAAAAGATTTCAGTGCGACTACCCAACAAGTATTGTCTCCATTTCTTGAGGGCAAACACAACTGCTGCAAGTTCAAGATCATGAGTGGGATAATTGAGCTCATGTGCGTTCAAATGACGTGAAGCATAAGCCACAACTTGACGTTCTTGCATAAGAACTGCACCTAGACCTTGGAGAGAAGCGTCACAGAATATTTGGAAACGTTTGGAAGGATCTGGGCCAACCAGAACTGGTGTAGAGGTGAGTTTAGTCTTCAGGAGATTGAAGCTCTCATCACATTGTGGAGACCAAACGAACTTCTTGTCCTTCTTTGTGAGGTCAGTGAGAGGTTTGGCAATCTTGGAGAAGTTTTGGACGAAACGACGGCAATAGCTAGCCAAGCCAAGAAAACTTCTTACTTGCTTCACCGTCTTTGGAGGTTTCCAATCAACAATTGCTTTAACCTTTTCTGGATCAATGGCTATGCCCTTGGCAGAGCTGACATGACCAAGGTAAGCAACTTCTGAAATCCAGAACTCACATTTGGAGAACTTGGCATAAAGACGATGCTCGCGAAGCTTCATGAGAGTGAGACGAAGATGTTCTTCATGCTCTTCCTCGGATTTTGAGTAGACAAGAATGTCATCAAGATATACCACAACGAACTTGTCGAGGTATTCATGGAAGACAGAATTCATGAGTCGAGAGAAGGTCGTCGGTGCATTGGTGAGTCCAAAGGACATGACGGTGAATTCATATAGACCGTAGCGAGTGGTGAAGGCTGTCTTTGGAATATCCTCTTTTCTGATCTTTATTTGATGGTAACCCATTCTCAAGTCCAACTTGGAGAATATTGAGGCTCCAGCAAGTTGATCAAAAAGATCATCGATGCGAGGAATTGGATACTTGTTTTTGATGGTTTTCTCGTTAAGAGGACGATAGTCAACAACGAGTCTCTTTGTGTGATCCTTCTTCGCAACGAACAGAGTTGGGCAACCCCAAGCCGAGGAACTAGGTTGAATGTAACCTTTTTCCATGTACATGTCAATTTGTTCCTTCAACAACTTCAGCTCGGGAGTTCCTATCTTGTAAGGATGCTTAGAGATTGGAGCAGTACCTGGTTCAAGTTCGATCACGAACTCAACAGCTCTGTCCGGAGGCATTCCTGGCAGCTCTTCTGGAAAGACGTCAGGGAAGTCGCAAACCACCGGAACATTTTCAAGTGAAGGTAGAGGTTTTGCATCGAGGGTGCACAGCTGAATGGAACTTGATTCATGTGGAGAATAGACTATCTGGCCAGAAGGGTGGAACAGAGTTATTGACTTTTGAGCACAGTCAATCCTTGCTTTATTAGCTTTCAGCCAATCCATACCAAGAATGACATCAATGTCAGAACTTCCCAGCAACATGAGAGAGGCAAGGAATATGTGGCCTCCAATTAGGATTTGATTATCCTTACTTATCTTGGAGGTCAACATTTGAGATCCCGGGGAGTGAACAGTGATTTGATTGCTTAGTGGAACCACAATTAGGTTGTTTGTTGTGGCAAAAATCTTTGACACAAAAGAATGTGATGCTCCGGTATCAAACAACACTTTAGCTGGAAAAGAGTTTACGGGTATTAACCGAGAACGACGTCAGGAGCTTCCTCAGCTTTGTCGATCTTGACATGATTCACCCTTGCGGTCCTCCCGACAGGCCTGTTGTTGGAGTTGAAGGCCTTAGGCGGGGGAGCGCGCACCATTGCCTGGTTTGTGTTGGGACGAGGTGGTGGTGGAGGTAGCTGCCTCTGCGTGCACTTGTCAGCGTAGTACCCCGTCTGCTTGCACTTGTAGCAAGTGACGACACAAGGAGGCCCTGGCCTTGGCTGCCCCATCGAAGCCCTCTGATCATGCATCTGAGCAGGGTTGGGTGGGCGGGGAGCGAAGCCTGGAGAAGCTTGGGCGTATGGAGCCCGAGTGACAGCACCATTTGGCACCCAGATGCGGCGCTTCTGCGGAGGGGTGGTCATGTTGGAGGAGGAACCACCCTCACGCGAGTGCTTGCGAGACTCCTCGAACGCCTTGCGCCCATTTTCTTCATTGAGCGCGGTGTTAACGAGATCCTCGAAGCTGTTGGCCTTGATATTAGTGAGGGCATACTTGAGTTCCGGGTTAAAACCTCTGCGGAACCTTGCCATCTTCTTAGCTTCAGTGGACACCTCATCACCAGCGTAACGAGCGAGGCGGTTGAACTCACTCTGATAGCCGATGCGTCCAACTTGCCCTGCTTGAGTGAGCAAAACTCTTCACGCATCCTTTCCATGAGACCATCTGGAATGTGGTGCTTCAGGAAGGCTTCCTTGAAACAATTCCACGTGACTGGTATCCCAGTTCTCATGGCCTGGAAGTTCTCCCACCAAGTAGCTACCTGACCCTTCAGCAGATAGGAGGCATACTTGACCTTGTCTTCCTCAGCAACGTGAGCAATCTCCAGAGCCTTAGCTATCTCACGGATCCAGTCATCAGCGTCCAGAGGCTCGCGTGTGCCACGAAAGCTCTCGGACCCAGACTGAGGAACTCCTTGATGCTGACTCGTGGAGCCGTCTGGTTGTTGTGCTGATTAGTCTGAAACTGGGCCATCTGCGCCATGACTTGGGTCATCTGAGTCAACAGCTCTGTGATTGGCGGTGGCTCAGGCGGGTTGTTCCTTGTTGGCGGCATCCTGAATGGAAATGCATTTTAGCACAACAATAGAAAAGGATAGACTTGGAAACCGAAAGAGAGATTATTCCGACGCATGAATAGATAACCAACAGGTACATCATCACATGTTCAAATACATCAGAATATCCAACACACCACAAATGGTTCGAATGCCAAAGGATAATTAAACATAGCTAAGAATGGATACATCGGTACTCCCATGCTCATCACGCAGGACGGCGGCTAGGAGTACGGCGAGAGGTACGGTGAGGAGCACGGCCACGAAAGTAGGTGGAACGACGATCCACGTAGATCTGACGTGGTCTGAGAGCGACTCTAGGTGTGGTGAAGTACATAGCGTCGACTCCCTGTGCTCCAAAGCGTGGAATCCCAGTGTAACCAGCACCGAGGTTAAGGAGTGGACCTCTGATCGGCTCGTAACCTCCAGCATCTGGCAGACGACGCCCAACTGGCTGATCGAAACGTGCAAAGCGCTCGTCTCCAACAAAGTCTGTGGTGTAAGTCGCCAGACGAGTCAAAGCAAGGTAGAGCTGCTCTCTGACTGAAGCCAACTCCTGAGATAGTGTGCTGGCAACTGCGTCACTGTGCCTCACAAACTGAGCGGTGGTGTGCAGCCTGGAGTTATCATGCTCGTAGACATCCAAGTTGTCGTAGAGAGTAAAGTGAGCTCCCTCCGAAGTGATGTAACCACGGGGAATGTGGCGATAGATAGAATCGTCAAACCCCCAGTAGTCAGCACGAAGGACGGTGAGACTCACATAAGCTGCCTGCTGCACAGCCATATCCACTATAGAACCTACTGCCTCGTAGCGGTGGACTACGCTCATGCCATCATCTGACAGAATGTAGATGATAGCCTGGTAGTAGGTCTGGTCAAACTCTCGCTGCTGCTCGTAGACCTGGTACTCTGGTGCCCAACGGAACCCCAGAAAAGTGACCATGTCTCTCAGCATCTCCGGATAACCGGCAGTGCTCTCGCAACGAGTCGTACGAACCACCTGCGGGTAGAACCTGAGATCCATCTGCAGATGATTGGGGAAGTTTTGATTAGACGCCGGTAGAAGAACTGAAGTGGAAAGCAACAACAAGGTTTCAACGGACGATAAGGATGTTGAGAAGAACAGGATATCGAAGCAACATCGGGGAAACACGAGACCAAATACTCCTGAGGTACTACGGAAAAACCCATCCGGGCTTCTAAAGGATAAATATCTACTGCTTAAGGAATAGAGGATCTGCTTCCAGGGCTTACACGCCTCCGTTCTTAATCGTGAGTAGGCAACATGATAAATCATGTCACAACCACCTCCATTCCTATGGTCTAGTAGATATAACTATCCTAGAGAAACCAGGATACGAGAAATCCTAACTTGAAAGTTTAGGTGAGAAGAGAAAACAACGTTGCACTTCCTTACCAGAAAAGGGAGGGTGGGTGGGGAAAGAAATAAAAGAACATAATTCCTACTCTCACGTTTCATTTTTCCTATTATAGCTACAAAATAGTTTCTAGACTCAACTGCGACCAGTAAAAGGGATCCTGCAGGCAGACAGGCTCTGATACCATTTGTCGCACCCGGACTTCTAGAGGATACTCACAGCCCGCTAAACAGCAGATAAATGGCTTACGGGGCATACCGGCACCCGCATCTCAATATGAGCAGGCCAACACGTAAACGTGTGACAACCATTTTTCTACTATCCATCGTCTGCGTAAACCATCCCATAGAAATCCGACTACTTCCATTGACGTACTTCATAACATACACACATGGTACGTCAACGGCATTTGAACAAGTGATATCACAACAAATTTCTAAGACACAAAGAAATAGAAATAAGTTGCAAATAGCTCTCACTAGAGCAGAGATAGCAAATACAATCATCCAGAGGACACATGTCCCAACAATTCATCATTACATCACAGCGGAAGCATCCAAAGTGTCTGAGTACAGACAAGATCCAAATAGGCCTAAGAGGCCGGAAACGAAAAGACGGAGCCCATCCACGATATCTCGGATCCTGCCCGGGTCCGCTATCTACTCGTCAGCAGCCTCGTCATACTCCACGTAGTAGCCACCATGGGGATCCTCGGAAACGTAGTCTGCGGAAACCACAGCCCCAAAGGGGTCAGTACAGACAAGTACTGGCAAGCAAGACGCACAAGATACCAAAGTGTACCCGGCAACACCAAGTACAGATGCTTTGGGTTCAACGGAAGATAGGTGATACAAAAGTGCGGCAGCGGGCTGCCTAACCAACTACAGAGACACGCTACAACATCCGGCTAAAAGAGAGGGATAAGATAGCGTATCGTAACCAACTACCACTAACCTCAAACAAACCCATCCTGGATCTCGCCCCTTATCCAAAGAAGCAATCCGAGGATAACTCACACAGTGGGATTAGTGATGGGTCAAGTTATTGTGTCAATATGGTCTATTACTAGTCAACATTAGTATTAAGTTAGGTGTAAGTTGTCTAATCCTTGTTAGCCAGCCCTATCACCAAGTCATCCATAACCGCGGACAACACGGCTTCTCGAGAAGATTTAACCTTGCAGGGATGCACCAATTTGGCCGTACACGTAAGAATACCCCGCCAGATGGAAATGCACTTCCACCAAGCGAGGCACTCAACACAACCCAACTCTTCTTCGCATCAAGCCCAAAGAACCCCGTGCAATTGAGCGCACGGCTAATCAAGCCCCACGAAGAAAAGGGGACCCTCATAGCACTCTAAGAACGTGTCTCCCTAAATGCCGACTACAAAAGCTCCACCCTGGCCTCGGGTTCGCACCTGCATATGCATGCGGCAAATGGAAAAACCCGAACTAAATGAGGCGATTTGGACGAGATGCGAATCGAATCAAATTGAGGGGGGCGCCCATACACGCTTCCCACATGCGGTTAGCGCACTCATCATGGATCTAGAGGACAAAGACTTTTCCTGAGTTCGACACTAGCAGGACTCAAAACCATACCCGGCCTCCTGCCGGTGCCTTATCATCAAATTAGCATTACCTCAAACATTAACAGGTTATTGTTTAACATCGAGCCCCAGAACATAATGAACTATGGTAACAGAAATAACGGACAGCAGACTCGAGCATAAACAACCCTAAGCATGCTAGTAAGACACAGGCAACAAGCAATGGGGTTATAGGTGTGGAGGTGAGGCTATATCCGGGTTACAGGATAACATGTGATAGGATCGAACACAAGCAACGAATCTTAAGGCTAGCAGAATAGACAACGGAAAGTATCGGTATCCAGTGTGGAAAGGACACAATGGTTCATGTGAGTGAATACTTGCCTGCAAACTCAGTAGCCTGGTACTGGGCTAACTCCTCAGAAGTAGTGTCGTAAACCTCGTCTGTCTCAGCGTCGTCGTCTATTCGAGAAGAAGCAAACAAACAACGCAGAGAGACAAACAATCAATAACATGGCATAGTGCACAATCATGGGATGATGCATGACAATTTAATTGATGCATCAAAATAAGCTAGTTGACATGGTAACACAATTAAATGGACCCATATGCAATTTGGATTGCATATGGAAAGCCCATGAATTAAGGTTGGATTAAATGATCTACAAATAACCAACATGTGAAAGTGGATTAGCATGATGCATGGATGAGGAAAACAAAAGAAAACAACAATAGATTCAATTTTGAAAAGGTGTTTACCAAGTTTGAAATTTTGTTTATTAAGTTATGAAATTTTGGCTTCTTAAAGGAGTTACACAAGCATTTGTTGTTTTCACCAATTTTTATTGTTCAAATTAAATAGCAAAATGCATATTTGGAAAGAACACAAAATTTTAGGTGGAATACATGTTTCATTTGTTGAAAAAGAAATTAAAATGAATTAATTATGAATTAAACAAGTTTAAACAAGATTTAAATGAATTTAATTCAAGTATGAATTTATTTGAATTTTTATTTGTTCAAAACATTTAATAAAATTCATATTTGGAAACATTGCCATTTTCTGGTTTGAAAACATATTTTTTATGTTCAAAAAGAATTTAATTTGACCAAGTTATGAATTTAGCAATTTTAAATAATTTAAACAAGGTTTAAATTATTTAACCAAGTTTAATTATTCAAAACAGGAAACAAAGTTTATATTTGGAAAGGTGGTTCAATTTAGCATGGAAAACATATTTTATATGTGACATTTGAATTAAATTTGAATTAGTTATGAATTTAACCAAATTTGTAATGAGTTGTTTGAATTTGAATTTTGAAAACATTTGAAATGTTCAAAACAGTAAACAAATGATTTAATCATGTAGAGAATTAAATTTGGTACAGAAAACATATTTTATTTATTTTTATTTGGATTTAAAATACAAAAGTTATTTGAATTTTAAATGCAGGGGTTATTCTGCAATTATAAAAACATTCGGATTTGGTCCAGGGGCTTGGACGCAAAAGAAAACTTACAGAAGGGCCCCTGGAACCCTTTTCTACCCAGGAGATCAACCTCTGGGTCACTGGCCTGTGGGCCAGTGCCCAGCTGGCGCTGCACTGGGAGCTGGCGTGGCACCCACTGCCTATGGCAGGTGGGCCCTGCCTGCCCGCGTGGCAAACGCGCAAAAAGGGTTTTTATTCTGCGCGCGGGGGGGATCGAACCCGCGACGCAGCGTTGCGCGCCGTTGGATGCAACCACTACGGTGTGGATCGATTGCTGACAGAGGAGATGCGTGCGGGGGGATAAGGTTCAGATCTGCTGTTAACTGAACCTGACCGAAAAGGTTCAGGCTTTCTAAACCTGACGGAAGAAGCGGTGGTCGCCGGCGGTGATCTACGCGCTGCTGCTGCCCGTGGTGCGTGCTAGGGTGTTGTGGACGTGCGTGTTGTTGACACGAGGAAGCAGAGAGGGGATAGGAGGGAGCGATGCTCACCGTGGGGAAGGAATGAGGTGTTCGTGCTCGGGGAAGGTGGACGACGACGGCGACAGAGACCCGGACGGCAGCGATGATCTGATGCCTCCCAGGCATTGTCGATGAATCGTAGAGGGAGAGGAGTGGTCCACGATCTCGTTCCCGTGCTCGCAGAAGCTCGACGATGATCACAACCCCTACACCCACCCCATCACTCTCCGGCCATGGCTGCTCGCCGGAAACTTTCAGAAAATTCAGAATAGAAATGGAGGGGATCTGAGAGGGAGGAGAAGAGCTGGCGGCGGCAGGGAGGAAGAAGAAAGCTAGGGCTAGGGTTTGGGGAGCTCGGGGGCTAGAAATAGGGGAGGAAAAGGTGCAGGTGGCGAGGGGGGTGCTCTGCTGCGTGCGCGCTGGCGTCAGCTGACGCCAGCCGTACGGAGAAAGAAGAAAGGGGCCGCGGGCCTGCGCTGCGCGCGCGCTGGGGTTAGGTGGGCTGGGCTGGCCCAGTCTGCCTTCCCCAGCCATTTTCCTTTTTTTTTGTTCTCTCTGTTTTTTTTTGCTGAAAAGAAAAAGGGAAGAAAAAGGATAGTTTTGGGGTTGGAAAAATTTAGGAAATAATTTTTATAGGTTAGTTATTACAGAAGCACAAATGTGCAAACTTTTGTTTTTCAAAAATTTCAACTTGTGTTGCTGTTTGTATTTTAATTCAATTTTGAACAAATTTGTTATTAAGTGAATTATTGAAAAGAAGCAATTGATAGTTTGAACTTCCTAGTTTATTGGAAACAAATAGATGTTTTTATTTGAATATTTTTATTTGAAAATTGTAACAGAACAAGTATGAAACAAAGATTTGAATCTTTGGTTTGAAATTCAAATTGAAAAACAAGGGAAAACAAAGGAAAACAAATGGAAAACAAATGCAAAGCTTATGATGACATGATGCAAAACATAATTTAACAAAAAGCAAACATTCTAAAGGTGTTTTTCATACTTGGGATGTTACAATCTGGACTCTCAAACTAAATCTAAACAGGACTCTGCACCTAATCCGAATTTAAACATAAATCCTAACCAGTTTGGGCTGCACCAGGAGGTGGTGCGGTTAGGGCTGGTTCCCCACATAGCATCTCTCCCTTCCTCGAAAAACAGCTTGTCCGCAAGCTGTAGGCTGTCAAGTTATGGAGCTATCTTGATCGTAGTCGTCAGCCTCGATGAAGAAGAGCCGTGCGCACCGGTGACCCCGAACATAAATCTCGTCGCAGTTGAAGCAAAGGCCCTGACGACGACGTTCTGCTAGCTCTGCTGGAGTGAGGCGCCGAACTTGTCGTGGCGGGGTTGACTCTGGAGTGGTCGACGGTAGAGCTAGTCGTGCTGGCGGGGAAGATAGTGTAGCTGCGTTGACTGCACGAGTACTGGAGGGGCACAAGGGCGCTGTAGACCCAAAAGGCTGTTGTGGTGATGTTGGTGAAGGGCAATGTCGCTGCTCATAGGCCTTGGCAAAGGAGATGGGAGTGTGGAGGTCAACCGGCTGCTGAAGTTCGACATCAACTTTGAGGGCGTCGGGAAGCCCAGCTGTATACAGGAAACGCTGTTGGGCTGAGCTTAATGGCTCGCTGGTCGTGCACAACAGCGCCATAAATCTGCTGGTGTAGTCGGCAACGGTGGAGGTGAACGGAAGTCGAGCTAGTTCGCCCAAGGGATTGGCGCGTACTGACGGCCCAAACTGAAGGTGACACGCCTCCTTGAAGTGCTGCCAGGAGGGAATGCCGTGATCGCGCTCGAACTGGACGTACCAGAACTGAGCATTGTCGACTAGGTGGTATGCCGCTGTTCACACCTTGTCAGCTTCCGCTGTGCGCTGACCCCGAAAAAATTGCTCGCACCGATGAAGCCAACCGAGCGGATCGACAGAACCATCGTAAGTTGGAAAGTCGAGTTTGTGGAAGCGTGGGATACCGGAGCTAGAGCCATAACTAGGGTTTTGGTGCTGGTAAGGGAGGGGTGAAATAGATGTGAGGTATGGCGAAGCTGCATATGTGGGCTGGGTCTGTTGTGGTTGAGGCGGTGGCTGGTAAGGGGTGGCGGGGGGCTGCTGGTAGGGCGGTGGTGGCGGAGAGATATGGAGGGCTGGGTTAAACGAAGGGTAAGAGGGCTGGTGGTGGGGTGGTGGAGGGCCAGTTTGCCGCGGAAAAATCTGGGAGGTCGAAAAGTGGGGTAGCGATGGGAGAAGGGCGGATCAGATCCTGCTGCTGTGAGGGTGGGCGTGGAGGCCGCGAAGGCGGCCGAGGCATGGGCTGGCGTGGAGGAGGCGGCGGAGGAGCTGTTGGTTGTCGGCTGCAACGTTGTGCGCTGGCCGGTGAAGTTGAGCACCCATGCTTGAGGGTCGACCAGGGCGGCAGATGCTGGAGCGCTGGGGCGCTGCTCCAGGGCCTCGAGGCGCTGGACGATACGCTCCATGAAGGCTTGGTCGGCGGTCCGCTGCGCCACCACTTCCTTCAGTTGGGTCGCCAGATCCTTAAGCAGGAGCCTGATGTCCTCGCTGCCAGTTTTGTCCTTGAGATCTCCCCCATCGTAGATGGCTCTGATACCAGATGAAACAAACATAATTACTCTAAACCTAATAAATAGTAAATACTCTGAATTCTTATTGCTTTATTGATCTTGGGAGAAGCCCAATATATAGAAGGGATAACTTGGCTCACAAGCCGACTCAAGGGAGATACAATCTGGACTCTCAAACTAAATCTAAACAGGACTCTGCACCTAATCCGAATTTAAATCTAAATCCTAACCGTTTGGGCTGCACCAGGAGGTGGTGCGGTAAGGGCTGGTTCCCCACATAACAACGAATGTGAGCTCCGTCGCTCCACGGCCAAAAAATAAAGGCTCCATGACCCGGTCTGGACACACCATCTCGAAGGGGATGAGTCATGCATAGTTCTACTCCCTCCGTTCCATATTAGATGACTCCCTTATAGATGTATCTAGACATATTTTAGTACTCCCTCCGATCCATATTAATAGGTCCTGAAGTGGATGTATCTAGCAATAAAACATGTCTATATACATCCACTTCAGCACCTATTAATATGGATCGGAGGGAGTACTACGTACATCTATTTGAGAGTCATCTAATATGGAACGGAGGGAGTACATCAATTCGGAATTCTTGCACTTCATAACTCTACCTCTGAACCAAAAAAAGTGTATACCTGTTTGTCCCCCTCCGTTCAACAATACTTGACTTGTTTAGTCAAGTATTGATGAACGGAGTAGAATTTACATCATCTCAAGAACAAAGCAGCAAAATTTAACAGCCATGTGGTCTACAATCACTATCTGAAAACCATGGAAAATACTTACTTCCGACCAAGACAAAGATAGCCAGGTGAGCACAAGATAGTACCGCCTTCAAAGAGACCATCAAATTAAAGTGAATCAGGGGTTCACACCAAACTCAATAACAAGCTCAAAGTTCAACCACCACTCAATAACAAGCTCCAAATGTGGCCAACACAGTTTCACTACATGGAGCAGCGACACACAGTTTCACTACATCCCCCCGAATCTCTTGGCGATGATCTCGCTCATCTCCACAAACCTCTGCGCGCAGTTGATCAGGCAGGTGGTCTCGCTGGAGCTGAACTTGCTCCCGGGAGCGCCAGTCACGCACTTGTCCCAGCACTCGCTCGTGAGCTTGTTGACAATCTCGTTCACCATCATCTTCTGCTTCTCTTGCTGCACAAACACAGAAAAATCTGGGGTAAGGCTTTGATTGGATCGATCAGCTTTATGAATATGACATCATAGAGTATATTGAGGATAACTAGGCTGAGTGAACTGTGACACTGCCTATCCTTTTTCTTTTTCTTTTACACTTACAAAACAAGCACTTGCACGCGGATAAGTATTTATGTGCATGCAAACACTATCACAATATGATGGATGATGCATGCTTCTATATTTGTGTCAATTTTCTCAACAACAAAAAAGTGGAACTGTCAATTTTCTCAACAACAAAAAAAAGAGCGGAACTGTAAAGGTGATGCCAGAACAGCTTCTATAATATATACCATCAGCACCAATTTCATGAAATTAAAAGCCACAGCCAAAACATGAAAGGACATGTCAGAACAGCTTCTATAATATACCATCAGCACCAATTTCAACTCACAACTTTAGAAGCCACAGCCAAACATGAAAATGCGATGTCAGAATAGCTTCTATATAATATAACATCGGCACCAATTTCATGAACTCAGAACTTCAAAAGCCACAGGATACTGTTGAAGATAACACGTCCAAGATAACTAAACTATTTTGTGAAGGTACAAAAACTAGCATGCCTTACAGGGCTACCACAGTAATGTTTAATGATACACCAACTGAATCAGATGTATGCTCGTAGGTAGCAAGTATCAAAGCGACCACGGTATTTACACAGATATTCTTGTGGATGAAGAACAAAACTTTATATGAAGAATACAAGTCGTTTTGCAAACAGGATATCTCACTGTACACGGACCAACAGAGTATTTAAGGATGTTTGTATTTTTCTCTCTGAAGGAGACTGCGAGCTCTCTTCGGTTGATTATCATGATTGCAATGATACAACAATTTGATATCAATGATAAGTTGACAGTTCTTTTAGAAACCTTTTGTGACTATCTCTGATGCTTTTACAAGATATTCTCATGGATGAAAATAAAACCTTATACGAAGAATACACATACTTTTGCAAACAGGGCGTCTTACTGTACACGGGCCAACAGACTTTTCATTTTTTTTTCAAGACCGTGAATGTATTTTTCTCTCTAAAGGAAAGTGTGGGCTCTCTTCAGTTGAGTATCATGATTGACATGATACAAAAATTTGATGTTGATGTATAAGTTTGAGAGTTCTTTTTATGAATTTTTTGTGACTTATCTCTGATGTTTTTAGAAGATAGGGGATTGGGAGCATTGGTAACACTGGATGTTTTGGGCAACCCATAAAACACATTTTCCAGCAAATCAGCCCTTATTGGCTGCTGGGCAGCTCAAGAGTGGCCACTTATTTGGTGGTAAGACGTTAAAGAAAGGAATAAATTACGCTGCATCTTGGTAAGATCCAAACAGAGGATCCTTGCAAGCTAATCTTGCTAACAAGCCAGATAATAACTACTTTAAATTTAGTGAGGTTGATATGAGAAGGACGGCTCAGATGAGCTATCACTCAGTGGCACTGACATAGCTTCAACCAGTTAAAGGTCTGGGACTTCAAAGCAGTCAGCTACTAACAGAGTAACAAACAAAATCCACTCAGTCGATTGGAAACCCTAGATTGCAGGCGGATTAACACAATCAATATTCTGGAATCAACCCTATAACATCCTGAAATTAGCTTCCTATTATACTAGGATAAATCATAAGACGATCCAAGAGCACCCTAGCCACGGACTAGCACAGTAGTACCACAACATCCTTGGAAACAAAATCGATCGCACTTTTAAGTCCTGGTCGTCAACCAAACAACAAGGAAAGCACATGCGCCGATACGCCGTAACCAGAACCGCGCGACACGGGGGGACTTGGAGAACCAGCGAATCGATCGACGGCGCGCGCCTCTGGCGTAGGGCTGCGGAAAAATAACAGTAGGATATGGGGAGATCACGAGCCGAGGGGTTCTCACCTCGAGGAGTCGTTGGAGCTCCGGCGATCCGTCCATGGCGGGCTTGGCTAGTCCTCTCGGGTGAGGTGCGGCGAGGGAGGATCGCTAAACCCTAGCTTTGCGTCGATTGGGGAAGAAGAACGGGAGGCGGGGAGAGACCAGCCAGGGAGGGGCGGAGAGGGTTTATGCGGTGCGGCGGCCGTTCCCCGGGTCTGAGATTGGGTCTGAAACTGGGCCTTTTCGGCCTCGTTCTACCAGGCCCGACACGGTCCATGTTTATGTCAGCGCTATTTGGATGCCGTTTTTTTTTTTCAAAAACCTTATAAGCCAGATTTTCTTTCTTGAAGGAGAGGATCGTTGCGAGAGACGAGTCTCCAAACAGATAACGAAACGAAGAAGCTTCTGATTTGTACAACGCATGAATGGCGCCAGCCAGGATTGAACTGTCACGAGTTTCACAAAAGGAGTTCCCCATCATGCCTCGTCGGCTAATGGAAACAAAACCACAGGACAAAAGAAAACAACATTGAACATATGCTCAATAAATAAAAAGGATAAAAATGCACTACAATGTTGAGGAGGAGCTTGCAGTATGAGGTTAAGACCTTGTTAACTACCATGTTAGCCTTCTTCAAAACAACTCTACAACACAGGTACTATCAGTAGGAATTTATCTTCTGTTTTTTCTCTCAAGAAAAAAAAAAATCCTTTGCCATGAGAACAGAGCATTGCGTGGACAGAGACCAAAGCGCCAAACAAATAAATCGATGTGGCGGAGCGAAAAATGGAGACTTTATTCCACAACTCGTTATTTGCACAACTACATTCTCAACCACAGGGGTATAGAACACGAAAACACCAGCTACTTTGCAATATGGGCCGACTTTCATCACATACTAGTATGTACAATATTCTTCCATGAACAGGTCGCCGAGCCACTCAGATAATGCATCTTCGTATATATCATAAAATTCCACATTCACACCAAGCACCCTGCAGAGAAAAAGTAACACAAGGAGCACAGGGTTAATCTGACGTTGCTATGATGTGCTGTCACATAAAAAAATAACGCTTAAAATAGTTATGAGTAAAGCAGAAATTTTATGACTCGAAAGTAGTTAAGGAACCATGGGGGGCAATGCAAATTTGCATCTCGATTATGAGAATGATGTATATATATATATATCTATGAAGTTCTAAACGCACTGCATCACTGATACCTCTAGTCCCTTCACATGTGACAGCCAACTTCATAGCTATTTCAGAGTAGGCCTTCAAGGGCTAATTCAGTATTAGCTATGTTATAATAACAGTAAATTGCTCTAAGAAGGTTACTGTTGTACCAATTTTGAAAATAATCTGTAGAACCATGCATAATGAAAACTCACCCTATGTTTTGTTGGCCGACTCGGCGGCTGCTGGCAAAGACTGACGATCCTGCAAGAATGTTTGCGCTGTAGGAAGAGAAGAGAGACTCATTCTGGCGGCCCCTTTATCGCGATGATCGTCTGTTTCTTTATCGTCTGAGATACCTGTTCTAATGCCTCTAGAGGGTATGGAAAAACTACGGGCTATAGGCCCAGGTGGCGTTGGTAGAGGCGATGCAGTTTGTGGAGCACTTGGTGGTGTTTGCCTGACCCTTAAATTGAAATGATCTTGCCCTGAGTGACCTCTAGGTGCCAACGGGGCAGAATTTGGAACTAACGGGGCAGAGTGAGCAACTAGACTAGAAAATGCTGTATTTTTCGATGCGCTA
The DNA here is from genome assembly GCA_028641055.1 of Alopecurus myosuroides. NCBI lineage: Eukaryota > Viridiplantae > Streptophyta > Magnoliopsida > Poales > Poaceae > Alopecurus > Alopecurus myosuroides. Next base: position 278,343,011 of record CM054063.1, read on the forward strand.
CTAGGTGGTCGAGGTAGCTCATGGAGCTCCTTAATTTTGGGGGAGGATATGGGTGGTGGCGAGGAACTTGGGGACACTCTCACATGAACTCTTGCTGGATGTGCAGAGCTGTGCCTTGGCGCTGCAGACATAACATCAATATTCTCGGTTGACCTTGGCCGGAGAGGAATTGGACCAGAAAAGGACCCTCTCTTTGCCTTTTTGTTGTCGGAAGAAATCTTCAGCTCATGATAGCCTGGTAGAGCCAGATCACTCGCTGGGAGCATTGTCCTTAATTCTGCACTATTGGTATTGCTTTCTTTCAGCACTGACTGTGCATTGGATAACCTGGCAGGACTCGGTAGCTTACTGTCTCTTGAATCTCCCACTTTTATGCTCGGGTTGAGTGGAGAGGAATGGAATGCACCTTTGCTCTCAACAGGAGATCCACTCGTAGGATTTCCTGCAATTGTCTGAGAGGTGGCTTGAACATCATTTGGGGTAGGCAAAACATAAGTGTTAAGCTTCCTCGTTGCAGAACGCCGCAACTCTTTTACTCGTTCTGCTGTCTCAAGCTTTTTCTCAGGAAAAAGTGGAGCTGACTGACTTACAAGTCTTTGTCTTTCATCAGCAAAAGAGGAATAATCTCCTTTACTTCTATCGAAAAATTCCTGCAAAAATAAGAAAAATAGATGACAGACTCTGAGACAGAAGAAACAGTCAATGTAAACAAACTAGAATATTTTGGGCTGAAGGAAGATAAAATTAAATGGAATTTCAAGACAGACTGGAATATTAGAGCATATTAATACCTCTGTAGGACTCCTGGAAGCGTGACTGGCTTCTGTGGCCTCCTTATTTTCTCCATAATCAAAAGACAGCTCTCCATCATGACTGTCACTGACATCGTCATTATTTTCATCTTCAACGGAGTAATCTTCCTCCTCAAGTGCACTGAACTGATGATCAATGTGTTGTTGCTCAGCAGCAAGCCTAACATGTGGCTCTACAGCCTCAAGAGACTTGACGCCTTTTCTGAATAAATTTAGCTGGTGTACACAAAATATCAACAAATTTACAAAGTAAGTTTCTGCAGTGTGAAAAACAAAATAAAGGACGAACAATTCCATGTAACCAAAATGTGCACCTGCGCAGCATGGTGCCGAGCAGCTTGTGTGAAAAGACTTCTGAACTGTCCTTGCTTCAATGACTTTAACCTGAATAGAAAAAGGGTTGCTTCCTCTTGATAATCTTCCTGTGCTTGTTTCAATTGTTGCTCTGATGCACTATTATCACTTTTTGAACTCTTAGACCTCCCCTTTTCTTTCTGCGCATTTAGCATGTATTCGAACAATTCTCTGGAAAGAGCATTAAAATCGTAAGAACCATGTCACCACGGTAAGATTGTAAGCCAAAATTTGTACAGACATCATACCTTTTTTCGTCACACTGGCGCTTCATTTCCTGCAACAATTTTTTTCCGCTAGTTAAGTGTTTTTCCTCAATGAATAAAGACATGGTTGTCTAATCGGTTCAAACTAGAAATACTGAAGTTCTTTAAACGAGCACCTGCTACGACAAATATTCCCAAAGGATGCATAATTGGAACATAAAAAACTAGTTGTCAACCTGCCTAGGACAACAAAATGGGCTCAAACCAGAAACTTGATGACGCATGTGCAGCACCATGTTTGCATGCTTATTGCTTAAGTAATACTAACACATATTAAAGGCAGCATATAAGATGCAATCACCCTTTGTGGTGGCTTCATGCAACTAACTTCCATTTTGGGTATCAAGGAATGGATTTTTCGAAATTTCATTTTGACATATTATTAACAGTGTTAAATACCTTTTCAAAAAATTAAACTATTTTTCAAATTGTATTAGAAAGAAGAATTTCAGTCTGTTAATAGCAAACTTTGATTTCATTATTCATTTTGGTTTCTCGGTTTTATTTTCTTGACATATAATGAATTTGAACTTGAAATTTAAGTCCATGAGCTATAATAAGAAGTTGATATGAGGCCCTTGATAATGACAAATCAATCTGTTATGACCCCAAGAATATTTTTAGGTCAAAGACCATAGAGAAAAAGGCATGAACCTAAAAGAGATGCACATAATGCTTAACATCATACCTCTACAGTTTGAAGCTCATTAAGAAGAGACTGTGATGGAGTTGTAATGGTAGTAAGAACGTGAACACGCTGAGGAGAAGATGATGAAGCAAATCAGCAGTAGAAGATCACAGTAAATCTGTCACTTAAATAATAAGCAATTAGAAACTTACATAACTATCTACAAGTTTCCGAAGTTCAAACTGCGATTTCCCGAGCAACAGCAAAACCTTATCTGGGGGATACATGTGAAGTTATATCAGAAGTTAGATGTCATGTTCAATAACACTATGAGGGATACATTAGCCTACTTTGTTCACCCGCTTCTTTATTTTCTATTCATGTGATGCCCAGTGTAAATAATCTACATTACTACTAGGAGTGTTTGATCATGGGCTGGAGTCAACCCAGTCAAAATCGGCTGAGAGATGCTAGTTCATTTTCCTTCTAACCGTGTGACGTCACCTTCAATGATATTACCAAAAGAAATGTATAGGACGGTTACACCGTGTCAAGCCAAACCGTTTTTTACCACCCATAATTACCTACACATTCGCATCTTCTATTAAGAACTTAATTGATATAGCTACTAGTTTGCAGACAACGACTTGTTTGTTATCCTAAATGCCACCATGGCAACCAATTATAAGAATGTATTAGTATCACCGCCAGGAACAAAAATAAACAAACTCAAAGAGAAAAAAGAATGCAGAACATGATTACCATTAATTCCATCTTTATTTGGTGTGACTCTCTTCACTAAACAAGTCCCCATTTCCTGCAGTGCTTCAGAGAACTCTGCACGCATACACCAACTAATTATTGACATCCAATAGTGTAAAAAAAACATCGAGAATTCTGCCTGACGCAATTCTATTAAACTAAACCCAAAAGTCATGTATATAATAAATTTAACAAATGCAAATGAGGTGAGGTCACACAATGTCAGAATGGCGAACAACCCAAAAAGGTGTTGGTGAATAAATGATGATTTAAAATGTGATCCTATTCAACCAAAGATAAATAAAGCTGAAGTGAAGATTTTTTTCATCCATTTGACAAAGGACAGCCAACCCTAGTTACTCACGAGGAAATGATCAACAAAACATTTGCACCAAGCAATGCATTAATAAAGAATTTTAGAGAAGAAACATACCATATGAACTGTTTGCTATTGCTGCTGCAACAGAAAGCAGGTTATCATAGCAGCTCCTCATATCAGCCATATCCTGTTAAAGTAAAGTAGCAGTTTGAAACGAAATGAAAAAATGATACTCCCTCCGATCTGTTTTAAGTGACGTGAAAAAAAAGAGATAGGCAAGTGCAACTCACAGTACAAGCTGCGACACATTTTTAGGATCAGAGGGATTACACATAAGCTAAGCTCTTATTAACACAACGAACTCTCCCTTCCATATTAGTTGCCGCTCAAACGGATGTAGTCTAGATACATCCGTTTGAGCGGCAAGCCGGCAACTAATTTGGAACGGAGGGAGTATAACAGAAACAGCTAGTTTTGACTTTACGCTGGGTTTCTTTGCTGATAAATATCACCACTTTGTTTCACATACTCTGTCACTGTTTTCAATGGTCAGGATAGCCCTCACTCAGCAGTTCGATTTTGATTAATTAAACAATTCTCAACAAACTCACACTTGGGAATGGGGGAGTCTTATCTTAGGCAATAAGGCTTGGTAAGGAAATGGAGCAAAATGACACACTCGTTTACCGCAAGGCATCTAATTTAATTGTGAGGCCCGTTGATGAGAGAATTAAGCAGCCATACTTCTCACATTTTAAGTTTTATAACCCTCAAGAGTGCCACGGCATGCAACCAAGCATAATCACTCAATTTCACCTAATTCAACAAAACAAGCAACAGTTCGTCGCAAAAACCCATGCCCGCACCATTCATCAGGAAGAACCACTAAAATTCAGCTGAAATCAGCCGAAGTTACTACACCGGTAGCAGGTCGAAGGAAACTCTAAGGGAGTTGCATCAAACTCTGCTACCGACAAAGCAAATGTGGGCACTTGTCAATCTAGACCCCAGAAACCAACCAGTTCACACTAGGAAACAGCATCAGGCTCATCATTCCCTTTCACTTCAAGGGTTCAACAGTCTCCCAGAACCATTTCTACCAAAATGGGGCACAGATCCGAACGAAGGCGGACATCACGGCTTACTCTGTCACGAAGCGAGGAAAAATTCCGAGACAATTCAGAATGGCTCTAAGGCAGACGAGACACCGTACCCACGCCAACTCCGACGAACGCATCGCGAACAATTCGTGCTGACTCCCAACGCACTAAACAGCTTCAGCAGCTCATGCATGCACCCAGCTAAATGCTGAAACCAGAGGGAGTGGAAAGAAATGGGGAATTATTTTTTCACGAACTGAAGCACAAGTGGTTCCTTTCCTTCCTAGTATTAGTATGTACTTCCTCTGTTCCAAACTACTCCCTCCGTCCGGAATTAAATGTTACAAAGTTTGACAAAAGTGGATGTATCTAGACATAATTTAGTGTTAGATACATCCACTTTTGTCAAACTTTGTGACACTTAATTCCGGACGGAGGGAGTATAAGATGTTTTGGATATTTTAATGTGGACGACATAGGGAATAAAATGAGTGAGCACACACACTAGAACGTGTCTATGCAGATGCGACTCAGAAAAAGCTAGAACAACTTATAATTCAGAACGGTGGAGTACTATTTTGCTATCCTTTCACTTGGGGACGAGATTCGATAACCAAACTGGGTCAAATGGCAAAAAATGAGACTCTAGTTTACTACAAGGCATCTAACTTAATCATGAAGCTTGTTTGCTACCAGACTAAAGCACTACTCACAGTTCAAAGTTTTTTTGTCATTCAAGAGTGAAACCACACGCAACAACCATTATCTCTCCATTCTCATCTAACTGAACAAAACGAGCGACGGTTTGCCGCAAAACCCAAGCCCACATCATTCCGCAGGAAGAACCCACTAAAATTCAGCTGAAATCAGCCAGAGTTATCACACAGGTAACAGATCAAAAGGAAACTCTAAGGGAGTTGCATCATACTCTGCTACCGATAAAGCAAATGTGAGCACGTGTTGATATAGTGTTCCCAGAAACAAACCAATTCATGCATTTCACGCCAGGAAACAGCGTCAGGCACCTCATTCCCAGTGTTCAACAGTTTCCCAGAACCATTTCTACCAAAATGGGGCACAGATCCGAAGACAACTGGACATGATGGCTTAATCTGTCACGAAGGGAGGAAAATTCCGAGACAGTTCAGCATGGCTATAAGGCAGACCAGACACCGTACACACGGCAACTCCGACGAACACATCGCGAACAATTCGCCCGGACTCCCGAAACACTGAACAGCTTCATTATTTTCTACATTTTTTCTTCTCAAGCTGATCCGAGGGGCTCTTAATGGCCGTACTAGTATTATAGCCCGCTCTTTATTTCTCTTTACTACAGGGCATCTAAGTTAATCATGAAGCATGTTGGCTACCAGACTAAAGCACTGCCCACGGTTCAAAGTTTTTCTTGTCGCTCAAGAGTGAAACCACACGCAACAACCATTACCGCTCCATTCTCATCCTAATTAAACAAAACAAGCAACGGTTTGCCGCAAAACCCCAAGCCCACATCCTTCCTCAGGAAAGGACCGCTAAAATTCAGTCGAAATCGGTCAGAATTACCACATCGGCGGCAGATCAAAGGAAAACTCCCAGGGAGTAGCATCGAACTCCGTCCGCGACAAAGCAAATGTGAGCAGTGCACGCGGTGATCTAGAGTAATTCCCAGAATCCAACCAATTCAGGCGCTTCGCATCGGGAAACGGCGCCAGGCTCCTTGTTCCATTTCAACAGCTCAACAGTCCCAGAGCCGTTTCTGCCGAAGTGGGACACAGATCCGAACGAAGGCAGCCATCACGGTCTTAATCCGTGGCTAAGGGAGGGGGAATTCCGAGGCAATTCATCATGGCTCTACGGCAGGCCAGAGTAGCAGACACTATACACACGCCCGCTCCGACGAAACGCATCGCGAACAATTCGCCGGGACTCCTGGCACAATAAACAGCTCCAGCGGCTCCGCCCAGCGAAACCAGGCCCCGCCGCTCCACTCTCACAAGATCTCCCTCCGCACTCGCCCACTCCCGCGGCGTACTCCAGGCGGCAGCGGAAGGAATAGAAGAGGCGTCGTTGCGCACCTGTGCTGCGGCGAGGAGCTCGTCGGCCGCCTTGGCGGCGGTGGTGGAGTGGTCGCGGTGTCGGTCGACGCGCTGCTCGTGGCGCTGCAGCGCGAACCCGCGCAGCTTGCGCAGCGACGACTTCATCCCCGCCGGAGCGACGCCCCAGACCAGATCGCGGCGGCCCGGGCCGGATTCGCGGTAGAGAAGAAACCCTAGCCGCTGTAGCGCCCCCTCCGCGCCGCGCACAGCACTTCCACTACCACCACTGAGGCGAGGCGAGGGAGAGAGAGGGAGAGTGGAGAGAAATGGGGAATTGTTTTCTCCTCCGCGAGCCGAAGGCCGAAGCGCGAGCGGTTCCTTTCCTTTCCTCGCTAGGACTATTATTTTTTCCCTATCTATCTGTATTTTTTTTCTTCGCGATGGCCGTACTACTATAGTCCCATTTTTTTTCCCCACGTCTCGGGTTTGCTTCTACGCTTTCGATCTCGTGCCGGGCCCCGGTCGTCTGCTGGTCAAAGGGCGCGATCAGCCGGTTGCTCGCTCATGTGATACTGTATTTCGAGCGTAACCAATTTAGGTTGGATGGGTGCTGCCGCTTTCCTGCCTGTCTAATTGGACCATCAGTTTCCCTTTTGTTTAGCTACTAGCAGCTGTTGGCTTTTGCGTGCTGTGTGCGGTCTCGGGTCCGGTCAAACACAGCGTTTTCGGAAAGCAAGGGGAACAGGGACATGATATAGTAGGATTTGCGTCTTGTGTGTGAGTCACTCGAGCCACCTTTTTGTCTAGGGAGAGAGATTCTTTGGACGCGATGGCCTCTTTTAGCATATTTTTTCAAGGATTGTTTCTAGAGTAGATATTTTAGTTATGGCTGTGTTTCCCTCCTTCCGAATCTTTTTTTTAACGAGAATAATAATACTGCGAACAGAGCAGAACGTGTTGGTGATTAATAATAGTATATTACTCTACTGCGAACAGAGTAGTAGTTTTGCTCTTTTAATAGTAGTATAGATTATTAGCATTAAAGCGGTGCTCACGGGAGGCGGTCCGTGCTCAATTATGAATGCATGTTTGACTGGATCATGTGCGTTAGCAATGCAGTTAGCAAGGTTGTCGCTGTCCATGTTCCACCGTCTATGTAGGTGAGGCCACCTCTCGTATATGTCGCCATGCAGGATTGTCACTTGTTGGAGATACAACCTGCCAAAAATGTGGACGACGGCAAGATAGTCCCTTGATCCGCACTGCCCTTCACTTCTACTGTACTACACAGTAAGCACCGCTTCCACTGTGAAGATGTTCAAATCCACTAGCCACGATGGGCCGCAAAAAGGTTTCAGACATATACGAGTTGTATACGTGACGACAACTGACCAAGAACAAAATGGCACATGTACGGCCACCTAACCTTCCATTATGTCATGATTAGACCATGTGAATCGATCCAGATACTCATCAGCCAACGTAAGCTGCATAATAATTCACAAACACATCTCAAAAAATAAAAATCACGAACAGGAAGAAAGCGGAGGCACCAATGAATGCAGTGATCCAACTGTAGCTATATAAGAATATAAGATGCCATGGCACATCTACAAAAATTTAACTCGCTTTTGAGTTTTTGGGCAATTGTGGACACCATTATGGAACATATCTCGTTTTCTGGCCGGACGACATGAACAAGCAAGGAGAACGTAAAAAATGAAGAATTTTCATCAGGCTGTTGCCGCCATGGGTTTTACTGCTCTGTAGCAAGCTCTCCTCGCTGCACGGACGATGTCCTCGATCTGCAAGGACAGGAGCAATAGCAAGGTTGTCAAGTAAAGCAGAAACAAATTAAAGAAGAGCAACGGGTTATCAAATGTGCATAGGAAAAACATGTTCCATCGCTTCGTTCCAATTGCAGAATTGCTCATGCTAAAGGCATCACAGTATTCGGCAACATACAGGTCTAGGTGTGCAGTGTGGAAAACCAGAAACTATGCTGTAGCACGAGATTTGGTGGCAGACAGAATTTTTTAGCCGTCCCTTTTTCAGTGGAGCCCCAGACCAAACACACCATTGACAATAATGTGAGGTTACAGATGCAACGAAAATTTTGGACCACTAAATGTCATGCAACAACCGGTTTCACACGCCAGGCATCAAGCATTACAAACAAAACTAATAATACTGATGTGTGACCACCTTTGACCACAAAGGACACCACCTGATATCTACAGCTAGACAGCGCGGCAGAGAATCACCAACTTATAATTATGAAGGGACACCTCCAGGCATAACAGGCTGGCAGACAAAATTCAACATAAAGGTTTTAAGTGGTTTTAGGCTATGGAAAAAATGTTGGTCTGAACAACACTGATAAGCTTTTAAATCTATGGTCAAATGCCCAGGAATTGTAGTTTGTCTACTTTCAAAGGATAATTCTAGAAATAGTTTTGTCTAACAGGATGTGTAAATTGAGCAACCTGAGCCTAGACAAACTACAATTCCTACAATGCACAACATCTGCATGAATCCAATTTCCAGGTTATTCTAACAAGAAGCCTGATGAGGAACCAAGATAAAGATTACAAAATAAGTTCAATGTCTCGAAGAGAAAGGAATGTTACGGTACCTGTGGAACAGCCAATCTCTCAAGGTTGGCAGCATAGGGCATGGGTACATCAGCCCCAGCAATCCTCTCAACTGGAGCATCTAGATACTCAAAGCTTTCTTCTACAACAGACATGCTGCAGAGAAGACATGTATGTGTCAGAAGAAATTCAAGTACACAAGTTCATTGGTTTGTCTGTATGTGTGCAGAGAGAGAGAGAGAGAGAGAGAGAGAGAGAGAGAACCAGATTTCAGCACCAACACCATGCTGGGGGAAGCCTTCTTCAAGAGTCACCAATCTATTTGTTTTCCTAACAGATGCATTTATGGTAGCTCTATCCAGTGGTCTAATTGATCGAAGGTTGATCACCTATTGACAAATATCAGCAAAAAATTTAGAAAGATCGATGGCATGTACAGGGACTCAAACATATATAGTACACAGTACAAAAGACATTACCTCGGCGCTAATTCCTTCCTTGGACAGTATCTCAGCAGCCTGTAAACAATCTAAGCATTATAATACTGCGAGACAGAAGTGCTGAAAGAGTGTAGATGCAGGACACAACTCCTTTCTGTTCAACAGAACATCTCTCTACTATAATAAGTAGCAGAAGGGCGTCGAAGCAGTACACAACTCCTTTCAGAAACAATATATGGAATATATAGAGTTGACAGTATGCCATTTTCATCCTACTCCCACATGTTTACCAAGTATAGCATGACATACCTGAAGAGCATAACCAACCATCTTGGAGAATGCGGTAATTGTAACATCTTTACCCTCACGTTCAATCTACAGAAAGAAGAGATCCACAGGTAAGTGCCTACTGCAAACAAGTTCATTAATTCTATACCAGAAATAAATATTTAAGAGAATGCATCTGATCTCTGAAAACCATGTATTCATTTAAAGAAACAAACAGAAACCCATCAACAGTTCAAAGCAGGGAATGCGTAATAAGTTTCCTTCAGAACACGTGGACATAAGAGCATACCTTAGCTTTGCCAATAGGCAGAGTAAAACTTGAATCAAGGACTTCATCGGAAACAGGGAATGATTCTCCATAGCTGTAGAAATGAACGTACCAACATCTCAGTAAAATGAAAGCTATTCGCTAGTAGGATATAAATATCTAAACAAGGTCAGGTGTCACATACAGTAATTCATTTTCCAGAAAAACAACAGGATCGGGGTCCCTAATTGCAGCTTTTAGCAAGCCGCGAGCATCTTCTGAGGAATATGGAGCCAGAACCTTAAGTCCTGGGACATGTGCAAACCACGCTGCATAACACTGTATCAAAATTCAAACAGAATTATTATTTAAGTGTTATAAACCAATAGAAGTCATCACAATTTTTTGAAGAAAGATGGAGCATATTTTAGGAGCTAGTAATAAACCAATTTTACGCCTCTTTCTCACAGTGATAATTTAGGTATATTGGCTAAAAAATCAAGGAAATAATCAACATAACCCCTGACCCTTGGAGCTGGGAATACATAACCCTTCTCATATCTAAAACAGGCTATGTAGACCCTCAACCTTGCGGAACCATTCAAATAACTACCCCCACCGGTGCTTGGTTTTCCTACTAGTCAAGGGAGGTACACGGGATTTTTCCTAAAATATATATGGTATTATAACTGTTTTAATATTAGCAAATAGGTTTGTATGGCTAGTGTATCTTCTAAAACACAGCAGAAACAGGTGGCAACAACATAAAAAGGGAATAAATCCTTTGAGTACTAAGATGAACTGACAATGGGACATTCCCTGTTACGAACCTGTGAGTGTTGAGCACCAACTCCAGCAGCAGCTCCATTTGGTCCTCTGAAAACAATAGGAACATTTATCTGACCAGCTGACATGTAGTTTGACTTGGCAGCTGAGTTGATGATATGATCAATTGCCTGGACATGCAAATATAAATTGTTAGGTAAGGTTTCTACATCATAAATAAACAATTAAAATTATGCAGTTGGCACAATGGAAAAGTGTGTTCTAACGAGAATCACTTGGCGGAAAATGGATCTCTCCAAAAAAAAACTTAGTAAAAAAGGGAATGCCAGATATAAAGGTGGACTGTATTGTGCCCATATATATATAGTGGACAACGTAAAGAGCACAAGTGAAAAACTTCTTGTCAGCCAAATGAGTAAAACATGTATGAGGTTGGATTTAATTATAGTATAAATAACCATCTATAGTTAATACTATAATATAAATGGTATTTCAAACGGACAAAGCCTGAAGCTTTACCCACTGTAAATGCTTCCAGAATAATAACTAGCAAAAATGCCAGATAATACATAAATGTCAAACATTGAAAATATTTCTTGTATGAATGGACCTTGGCACACTGTTGGTAAGACACGTCTGTAAATAAACTGATTGTAAACAAATAATAGCTACTAACTGAACATAAGGTACACAATGAAGTGTTTCTTTTCTTTAGAAAACTAGGAACCAAAAGGTGCCATGAGAGCCTGCATTTAAATTGAGCTGAGCTCAGTAATGTACATAAGCATATGTTTCTTGAGAGGTGATTACATTCTATCCCCTTTGAAACTACATAATTTGTAAACATGGATTTAAGTAGATTATCCTGAATTAGTCCTTCTGGTGCTTTCAAGCTACATAAGCTAAGTAATGTAATAACCATATGTTTATTGATTGACAAGTGGGTACATTTGATCTCCCTTGAAGTTACACAACCCATAAAGCATGAGTTTAAGTTGATTATCCTAAAATGGCTTTTGTAACGCTTTTAAGTCTTGTTCCATCTCATGCAACGAAAAGCACAGACGTGGTACTCATGTTACTTGCATCTTTAACCATCAGGTCAGAACTATGTGTGCATAAATATCAAAGTAAAAAAAACACCTTTTAGACCAAGCAGGTAAATTAAATTTATTTGATCCTTACAGTGCTAAAATTAATGTTGCCAAATGACTGACCTGCATCGAGAAATTAAATGTCATGAATTCTACGACTGGCCGAAGACCCTGATAGGCAGCACCAACACCGATGCCTGTAAAACCAGCCTGGACAAAAATAACAATACAAGATAAATGATTGAACAGAATTGCTTCAGTGTGAAAATGTATGAGTAGACAGCAACAATTGGATGGTTCGAAGATTTTAAGAGTGAAACCTCTGTAATTGGTGTATCAAGAACCCTATCAGGACCATACTTGTCAAGCAAGCCCTTTGTGATCTGCAAAAAAGCCATGAAAGATCAATAATCATGGAGTTTTAGAAACTTACACCATCTGTCAATGGGCCTAAAACAAAACAAAAATCTTTAAAACTTTACAAACCTTGTATGCACCTTGATATTCCCCAACCTACAACAGAAGAATAGGTATTAGAAAAATAGGCTACTAAAAAAGATGAAAATGCAATTCACTGAAAATGCTACCTCTTCACCCATCATAAAGACAGAAGGATCAGCAGCCATTTCTTCATCTAGTGCAGAGTTCAACGCTTCACGAACAGTAATCTGAACAGGTAAACAATACAATGGATGACATGCCTTGTAAGTTGTACAACAGAAGAAAAAAAAAACACTTCTCAGAAGATAGCTCTCAATACAATGCGAGAACAGGACAATCATGTCCTTTGTCTTCCAGGACAGGGAAAGATATCTGACCACACAGAACTGGGAACAATTGTGCTGGTTAGTCCAGGAAAAATAGGGGAGGCAAGGCAAATAATATATACAATCGATCACACTAATGGCCAGTATTATCCAATCTCATTGGCACTAATTCTAGTGCACTTAAGTAATACTCCCTCCGTTCCTAAATATAAGATGTTCTAGCTATTTCTCATGGTGACTAGATACACACTAACATGAGTGAACATGTATACCAGGGGCGGACCCAGAAAAAATCAGGAGTGGGGGCAAAACAAGTGAATGGGGGCATTCCTTGTATAAGTTTGCAAAATTTGGATGATTTTTCTTTCAAATATGAAGAAATACTATATGGATTCAAAATTTTGAGTGGGGGCCCCCACTCGGCTATACTTGGGTCCACCCCTGATGCATACTAAAAGTTGTCTAGATACATGTAGACATATATGAATGTGGAAAAGGGCTAGAACATCTTATATTTAGGAACGGAGGGAGTATAAAGCAAAAGATGTCTGCTGAAAGCTTAAGAAGAATGTGAGGAATATAATGCCAATGTACAATTTGAAATAGCACTTCCCCAATCGTAATCAGTGGGCATTTATTCTCCAAAATAGAGGCACTATGTCGCCATGGCACAGCCAATAGGTAAAATCACACCTTAAGAAACAAACTAGAAAAAAAAAAGGGGATATGGATGTGAACAGGACTGGCCTGCATAGGAGGATCTACTAAAGTCAAATAAGCGTTTTCAATCTATATGGAACTATACCATTCTATCATGATATAGCCAAAGAAAATATCACTTTAATGCAAGACAAAGCACAAAGACGCTCCCATCTTCTGACCTGAGCGACCAACTGCAAACAGCACGAACTACTAGGATAAAGCGATCAACCATGCTTCGACTAGACAGTCCAGAGGACATCAGCTCACACTAACCAGCATCAGCAAGTAGTCACAGCTCACAGAACAAATCCATACATAGAAAACAGTGGTATCAACAATTATAAGGTGGCAATGAATCGTCAAAACATTACAACAGACGATTTCTTCACCGGTCTAACAAATAAGCTAGAGATATGTGATAGAACCGAGGAACTTATCAAACAGCACCAAGACAGAACTGAGTATTAAACAACATCGATTTAAAAAAAGCTAGGGACTAACCCATCAACCGCTTCCAGAACTAAGCCACCCACCCAACCGCCAAACTATGACAAGTCGCTGCGTCACCACCACTATTATTATTAATAGCAGCAACAAAAGTCCTAATCGCCAACGCCATAGATAAAACTAAGCACCAGCTCGATCTCCAGTCAAACGGCCCATCGACAAGCGAAGCAACAGAATTGAGCGAAATCCGGCCACGTCATTGCGGGCCCAGTGCGGGGCCACGCGATTAAAAAAAGCTAGGGTTCGGTCAGGCGCTCACCTCCTTTGCCCCGGCGGAGTACCCCCTCGTCGCCTCCGCGGACGCCGCCGCCGCGGGGCGGAGCCTCCGCAGCACCTGTCCCAGCATCTGCACGCAAGACAAGGAACACAATGAACCGGTCATCAGCAAGGCGGTCACAGATCGAACCGAAACATAGCGTCGCCAAAATGATCGGAAACCAAGCAGGATGCGGGCGAGGGAGGGAGAGGAATTTGGCACTCACGGGCCCGGATCCGAGCTGCCTCCTGGCGGCGCCCAGCATCTTCCACCTCGCGATCGGAGCGGCGGGCACGAAGATGTGTCGCCGGATTGGAGGCGGCGAGAGAGACGGGGTGGGTGGGGAGGAGACGCGGACGCCGCCTCGGGAACGGGAGAATTGGAGGGGGAATTCGGGTAGGTGGGGGAGGAGGCCGAGAGCGTGTCTGCGCGAGATTCTTATTTAGCGCGCGTTTTGCAGGAAAACCCCTCGCTTATCGTGATTCGTGAGCTTACCAGCCTAATCATGCAGTGTAGGGGCCACGGGGAGCCTCTGCCAAATAAATTGCTCGCTCGGATAAGCCTTTTTTTTTGAAATGAGCCCACCGAGATCGTGGGCTCGGAGCTGACTAACGCTACGAAACGGGCCTACTGGGACCGGTTGATATTTCTTTTATTATCCCTCAAACAAGAATTGATACTATTTCTTTTTGAATAAATATTTTGAAACCTCTAGAAAAAGCTGACATGTTCAAAGGTCATCTTCTCCCTAGCATGCAGCAGTGGAAGATCAAAGATGGCAAGATGTCATGTCAGCACAGTGCATAGGAAATCAATCTTGAAATCATATCATATTCGCAGCTAAATACTCATATCAGGGTATTTATTTCATGTTCTTTTGTATTTAGAGAGTAGTACTAGTACAAAACATGGGAATCTGAAAGATGGGCTCAGCTGATGGCATGTGCATTACAGAACCATTAGTCGTCACCTGCATGCAAGTGGAGATTACTAGCTACTTGTAGCCGCGGGCGTTTCATTGAATAATTTGGTGTAGAGCAAACGGACAGAGGCTGTGTAATTCAACGATTTGCGGACTACTAGGATTCGTTTCTGTAAAAGCTACGGTATATTGAGAGATTTAGTTTGTTGTATGCCAACATGAATACAGACCGGTGTATGTCAGAGACCAGGCTCTCTGTTTTCAGACAAGGAGACAGCGGTGAAGTTTTTTGATTCAGAAACGAGATAGGTTTAAACAAGACAGAAAATTGACACATGTTCATCTTCACTCGGAAGATGATGAAATACAGACTGATGTATGCCAGAGTAAGAGACCAGTTTTCAGACAAGGAGACATCGGTGAAGTTTTTTGATTCAGAAACAAGATAGGTTTAAACAGACAGAAAATTGACACATGTTCATCTTCACTCGTTTGGATTTAAAATGCATAACACCATGACTGCCATCGCATCATGCAGCTGGCGATGTACAGGTCCACTCACAGTTCATTTGAATTTCACCAAAACAGCTAGAATTAGACCAGCTAACAATATGGAGTGTGACTGAAAAGGTTGGGCAAAAACCATGCAAGTAATAACCAGATAAAAAAGGACAACAGCAAGTAGTGCCAGCCGGCAGAGTAACATGTAGATAGCAGCAGATAACCTTGTCCATAACCCATGCTCAGAACTAGGTACATTATATGTAACACTTGGCCTGGCCAAGTAACAGGTTCTTCGACGTACTTAATAGATGCAAAAGCTACAAGAGGCCACATAACAGGTTCTTCGACGTACGTAATAGATACAAAAGCTATGAGAGAACTCATTCAGTACCTACTGGAATCATGCTAGATAGTTCTATGGTAAGATCGAGCTAGACTGTCAAAAGCGGAGCACTCGGTCGAGGAAAGTCAGGCATCAGCGACGTTGGGAGCTGGAGCGCCGGTGCCGAAACCGCCGCCAGCACCACCCATGCCCCCACCGACACCACCAGGACCGAAACCGCCGCCAGCACCACCCGCACCCCCACCGACACCACCAACACGATGAGCTTGGCCCACAGGCCTTTCCTCCTGCAAATTGAAACTGGTAGTATCAGCCATAAGGCACAACAGCATTATAATATCAGAGACGGTAGAAATCACAGCAAAAGACAATCTGTAGTACTGTACTGACTCCCTTTCAGTGTATCCTACTATCATGAACGATTCACTGCTAACAAAAGCACAAACAAAACAATGGTCACACAATTTTTTCGCATCACATTTCACATCTTAAAAGACCAATTCATCCCACAAGAACTATATGCATGTATTGCAATCAGGACAAAGGTGGATTCTAAAGATCTCGAGGCATGCCAGTTTACTGCTAAATAAATGAGAAAACAGTGGTCATATAAAACAATATGCTAAGCAAATATTCAGCACTTCACAATTCATCATAAAGCAGATGGGTGACTGCTACAAATATCCATGCTAATGTTTGCAAGGAAGATATTAAACACATATAACGAATGCAGCAAGATGTCATTCTTAGCAGCAAACAATTCTGAAGAATGACGGCCAACAAGTGTGTCAGCTAGACAGACTAGATGTATGTTACCCATGAAGCACCACCATTGGAACTTTTTTTTTTTTTTTTGACAAAGCCACCATTGGAACATGCAAGAAGAAATCATAAAAACTATGCTGAGCAGATACACAGCATGCACCACACAATTCATCAAGAAATTAGACGGGCGATTGCCTAAAAGTAAGACCTTGCAAGCTTATCCAAGCATAGCATTCAAGGAATATACATATACAGGAAGAAAGCATTAATTCTAATCTGCACACACGTCTGAAGGAAGATGGCCAACAACTGTGAGGTAAAGATACTACAAGCTACTACCGATGGGACATGTAAGCCAAGAAATCATAAAACAATATTATGCCAAGCAAGTATACAAGCACTGCACAAAATATGCTGATCGAGCAGATGTACAACACCGATTCATCAAAAGGTAGATGGTTGATTGGCCAAAAGTTAGACCTTCCAAGCATGGATAGGTTAGGTACCTAGCTATAACAAATACAGGATGAAACCATTCTAATCTGCAAACTCGTCTGAACGAAGAGGGCCAACAAGTGTGTCAACTAAGCAGACTACATGCTAGCTAGCTAGCGATTAAGCACTACCACCTCCAACTGAGCATATATAGAATGGAAGGAAATTCGGTATCTATGAGTCAAGACAAGGAGGCCATACATTGGGGCGGAAGCGACGCTGTGGAGGTTCGCGGTTCTTGCGGTTCTTGCGGGAGCGGACTTTGATCTTGCGCATGTGGATGGCGCAGCCGACGCACCATCTTTGTGTTTCGTAGAGCTTCGGCAGAACGTAGCCTGGGAGGACGCAGGCCTCGTTCAGGTCGCGGATGGCCGCGTTCTCCACGGGATTGTACACCCTGAACCTCTTGATGGCCTTGTCCTGCACCAATCAAACCAAGAAACCGCTCCATGATCAGGAGATCGACACGGCAGATTCGCGCGGGGCCAAAAGAGACGGCTTTGGTTGGACAAGGGGCGCGTGATGATCGAGATTACCTTAGGTACGCACCTGGCGCAGTTGTCGCAGCGGACGAACTTCACGTGGCCGCGGCCGTGCTTGCTGCGGCCGCCGTTTCGGCGCTTGACCGTCTGCGAGAGCGACACGAAGCGAGAGAGAGAGAGAGCGGGTCAGACCGGCATTGCGCCGCATGAAGATGTCGAGGAGAAAGCAGGGGCGATCGGCTCTTACCATGGCCGCAGCGGGAGGTCGAAGGCGCGGGGAGTACGGACGGAGGTCGAAGGCGGCGGCGTCTTCGAGTTCCGAAGTCTCCGGGGTCTTGTGGGGTTTGCCCACCGGGGCGGCGTGGTCCTTATATAGCGGGCGTGGCAGGTAGCCTGGTGTCCGGATAACATCCAAGCCGTTCGTTCGTTGATCGACGATTCGCAAAGCTTTCAGCTTGTGACTGGAATCTTAGCCGTATTTATTGTGCCGCGGGTTTGCAACAAGACCAAACTCTGTCCACGTGTGTGAGAACTGAGAAGAGGTACCACGTAATCACGCTGTTGAAGTGAAGCGGAAAAGCCGTATTCACAGCGGAGGAAGCGTCAAATCCTTTTAGGCCCCGCTTGGTTCGGCGTTTCTTAGTCGAAACCCGCGTAGAAATTGACGACCGTATTAGTTCCAGGAATGAGCGCTTGGTTCGTCGGTTTCTTTGTCGCTCCGTTTTTCGCTCGTCCGTAAAGCATCGCCAGAATCAACACGAGGACAGGGAATATTCACGGACCTGTCCAGGCCACGCTCCAAATACCGCATGTTTCGGTGAGCACAGTGAAACGGGCCAGCAAAATATTTCGGGCAAGGATATCAAAACGGGAATCCAAACAGGGTCTTAAGGTGGTAAATCATATCCTATATCCTATATAACTAAGTAGATCAGCCCCACTAATTCATTTCTCTAAGCATGCAAGCTGTCCACGTCAGCGGGTACCCCACCTCAACATCTCCTGTGAAATCTCCGTTATTTTTCTTAAGCCAATCCCCATTTATTCATGCGTTCCATGTTCCCAGTACGTTCGTGCGTTCGGTTTTAATTTGGTCATTTTATTGGTAGCACGCCAACCTTGCGAGCCCATAGTTTCAGCCCACATGCAACCCATTTGCTCATACTAGTCATAGTGTGGAGTAACTAAGTAGTAACATCAACGCTATGTAGGCAAAAAATCTGACGTGGCAAGCAATTAATGTGGAGAGAGATGGTGGTGGTAACATAGCTAGTTACCATCACATCACATATTTTAATACACTATGTGTCTACAACCTAATAAATGCTTGTTTGCATGACACCATATGTATGTTACTCCCCACTATGGAGGTAGTAACATAGACTAGTAATAACATCATGTTACTACTCTTAGTTACTCCCCACTATGAGCAGCCTCAGTTACTCACCTGATGGAAAAGGTCAAGGCGATCTCCTACAAACCGCCGCCAGCATACCTCTTCCTCTCCTACATGATCTCTACCAAAAAATTGACGGATGCATTCGGCGAGTCCGTGGTGTTCACAGAAACGTTTGGAGGGAAGCGAAGGGACAAAACCCATCAATAAATATGTTGCTCGACTTCCAGGCGCGCCATTATCTGGCCTCCACCATGGTTGGCAGTGCACGAAACTGTTCATATGATTTTCTCCACCTTCTCTGCTGCAAGTACTCCACCATGAATTATGCTACGTTGTATACTTCACCACGTCCTAGACAATTTGTCGTCCATATTTGACTATTTCTCTCCATGACCTTAATTCTCGCCCTTACAAGGAGATTTGGATGGCGCAGTTGTCATCTATCGACAATGCTTTTTTTTTGTGTTGCAGATTGATTATTCTGGCCTTTCTCAGATGGGAGCAAGTCCAAACTTCTCAACATGCGCAAAAGTAATTGCATGTTGAGGAGAAACATTCTCCTTGGGCTTCCTCATCAAAATCTCGTGATAGATTTGGCTCTAAAAGACAGTGTGGAAACGAGTATCCTTACCCCGGAACTGAGGCATCAAGCGGTCGCGGTCAATGACATACGGGTTCTCACGACGTTCTTTCATGAACGCCGCCTCAGACATCTTGGAAGCGGTCTTCTCCTTACGACGCAATTGCTTCTCGGGAGCCGGAAACCTCTTGTGCTTGGGCTGAGATGGGTCCAGAGTTTCCTCAATTTCATCGACCCTAGGAGCCTTGCGACGACCCACGCTCTTGTAATGAGTGCCCTTCCCTTTGGAGACGGAAGCATCTAAGAAAGAAATAGCGAGGATAGCACGAAGAAAAGGTGAAAGTGCATGGTTCCCCCATATGTGGTTTTGGTAATTAATGACAATCCTTTATGGACTAATGTTTGCATTGAGTTATCCTTGTAGATCTTGTCCATAGGAAATAATGGAGTTCATGTGTTGAACTCTATTAGCTTCCTTGATGGCCATTGTTTTTCTCATGGATTTATATGAAGAATGGTCTTGGTTTGAGTTGAGCTTATTGCTAGTTTGTCTTGAAGAAAAAGGATTAGGTGATCTTTCATTATCATCTTCAAGACATCATCTTTAGAAGTGAGAAGCAAAGATACAAGGTTGATCAAGCAAGCGATCAACACACAAAGCTACAAGTTGTACCAAGTGGGATTGTGTATCTCATGGTATGGTAAGCAATTGTCAATATAGCTTTGTGAACTAACCCATGATATGTGTGTGTCGCATCTCTATGTGTGGTTAGGTATCTTTCCATGGGCATGAACCAAAAGGAAGATTTCATATAGCCCATGGTCTATGTCGTCGTCAAGCGGTGTTTGTCATCTAGCTTGACGTGGAAGCTCAAGTGAAGCATCTAGAAGATATCCTTTGCTTGATGCTTGCCACCCTTTTTGGAGATTGTGGCCTTGTGAAGATTTGCCGAAGGGTCTCTCCCATAATGGTGTATGGGGGAGCTAGTCTCTCCCATAATGGTGTATGGGGGAGCAACTTGCAAGTCTTCATGAAGCGGAGTTTGTGCTAGCAAGCGAAATCAAGAAAGAAGATCCAACTTGAGAGAGTCAAGATCGTCATCATCTAGCTCAAGTGGAATGCTCAAGGCAAAGGTATAATCTTGATAGGTTTTCTATTTTACCGGTCTCGTGTCTTTGGGAGACCGGGTTATAGGATAGATAGTCGTACTATCAAGAGGGGCTCTCAAGTGAGTAAATCGATCGAATCGTTATGGAGAGCTCAAACCTTTGCATACTTTGCATATCTTCTTTCTTGGTTCTTATTTGGCTTTTGTCTCCTTTGGGTTTTAGTGCTTGTCGTGATCTTCATGACAAGCCGTGGTTTCTCGAAAACGGATTTCGTAAGAAAAACTTGTTGCGTTTTCGGTGGTGGAAATATTCCGTTCGTCTTTGAGAATGTTCCCACACCTTCCATGTGTGGTAACTTCTCCATACTTTGAGGTATCAATATTTTCACTTTTTGTTTGGATACTCCTTGCTGTTATCTTTCCATTGCAATTGGATTTACCTCGTTCGGAGTTCATTTGCAAAAGTTATGGGGTTTTTAGTTCAGCCTCTCTGTTCTGGACT
Organism: Alopecurus myosuroides; assembly: GCA_028641055.1. Taxonomy (NCBI): domain Eukaryota; kingdom Viridiplantae; phylum Streptophyta; class Magnoliopsida; order Poales; family Poaceae; genus Alopecurus; species Alopecurus myosuroides. The sequence goes on from CM054063.1 coordinate 278,364,070, forward strand.
CAACCGGATTATTCTAGCCGGATTATTCCGGGCAACCGGATATTCCGGTTAGGGTAGTTTTGGTCCATATTCGGGACAGAGAGGAGCCGGATTATTTGGAACCGGATTATTCGGAGGAACCGGATATTCCGGTTGTGGAGTTTGTTGCGAAAAATGGCTAAGGACTCGAAGCTTGGAGCTACTGGAGTCAACCGGATTATTTGGTCCGGATTATTCATCCTGGACCGGATATTCCGGTTGCTGCGAAAAATGGCTAAGGACTGGAAGCTTGAACCTTCTGGAGTAAACCGGATTATTTGAACCGGATTATTCGGGGCATACCGGATATTCCGGTTTGGGCAGTTTTCAGACCAATTTGCTCACTGACATGGACCGGATTATTGGTACCGGATTTTTCCAAGGGGACCGGATATTCCGGTTAAAGTCAACAGGTTTCGAGCAGATCTTGAGACCGGATATTCCGGTCCAAACTTGGACCGGATATTCCGGTCCCAGATTCCTGCACAAACGGCTAGTTTTTGTGGGGACCTATTTAAGGGGGCTTTCTTCCCCATTGGTCCTCAAGCATTCCAAGCACGTTTTTCCCCTTCTCTCCCACCATTGTTGACCTTGGAAAGCTTGCCCCTCTCCCAATCCCTCCTATGATTCTTGCATATCTTTGAGGGAGAAGGTAGAGGAGATCTAGATCTATATTTCCACCAATCCATCTTCCTTCTTAGTGAGGGAAACTTAGTAGATCTTGATCTTGGAGTTCTTGGTGTTTCTCCTCCATTGTTCTTCCTCTCTTATTCCCCCATAAGCATTTGTTGCTTTGTTGGAATTTGAGAGTGAAGGATTTGAGCACTTGTGCTCTTGCCATTTGCATCGGTTGCATCGGTTTGCTCTCTCCACGAGGATTCGTGGAAGTTGAAAGTTTGTGAGCTTGTTACTCTTGGGTCTTGGACCCTAGACGACTTGTGGTGTTCTTGGGAGCCTCCAATTGAGTTGTGGATGCGTGCCCCAAGATTGTGGTGACACCGAGAGCCTCCAATTGAGTTGTGGATGCGTGCCTCGGGTTTGAAGGTTGCCAATAGTGGAAGGTGAACTAGGCCTTTGTGGCGGGGTTCATCGGAGAATAGGGTGAGGCCTTTGTGGCGTTGAGTAGGCCTTCGTGGCGAGCTCACACCCCTCCAACGAGACGTACTCCCCTTTGTGGGAGGAACTCGGGAATACATCATCGTCTCCGTGTGCCTCGGTTATTTCTATACCCGAGCTTTTTACTTATGCAATTTACATTGTGATAGCCTTCGAGCTTGAAGTTATATATCTTGCTATCACCTTGTTACTTTTCTTGCTTAGCATAAGTTGTTTGTTCATCTAGTTTACCCTAGAATATTTAGGTTGTATGCTTGTTAATTTAAACACCTAGTTTATTTCCGCATTTAGCAAGCATTAACCGGAAAAGTTTTAATCGCCTATTCACCCCCCCCCTCTAGGCGACGTCGTTGTCCGTTCAATTGGTATCAGAGCCTCGTCTCTCTTTATTAGGCTTTACATCCTAGAGAGTACGATGTCGTTTAGAGAAATAGAACATGGTCCCGCTTTTATATTCTATGGTAGAAACTTTGATGTTTGGAAAATTCGCATTCTTAAATTTCTTACGGACATGGGTCCAAAGTATGTTAAGAGAATTGTAGATATGGATTTTCCTCTTCCAAAGGATTCTCAAGATTTATCTTTAGAGGATAAGGAAAACTCTTATCTCGATACTTTTGTATCTAATGGTCTCTTGTGCTTTTTGAGCGATGTAGTTATTGAATCAATCATGCCTTTTCGGAACGCTCATGAGCTATGGACAAAACTTCAAGATATATATGATGTGTCTAATATTATTGAGGATGATTGTTCTCCATCCATTTCCGGCCGTGATGAGCTCACATCTTTATCCACTCCACCGACATGTGATTTGTCACAAGGTAATGATATGGTGAGTGGTGATAGAAATTGCATTGTGGATAGTGAATTTGCTATTGACTATACTTCATCTCTATCCCATTGCAATGATCTATCTTTGGACTTAATATCTTCTAGCACTAAAAATTCCGTACATGCTAGTATTTATAGTCCTTGCATATCATGTAATAGTTGTTTAACTAAATCTCATGATGATATGCTTCCTATGTCTTGTTTTCATGAAAATAATGCTTCCATTTACTCTAGTACTTGTGTGGCTAACAATGTAGAGGAATCCCACTTTTTTGTGGAACAAGACATGGACCTTAAGGGCTCTTCTAGTATATCTTCATCATCGCCATCCATTTCTCATATGTGCCTTATGGCTAGGGATTCAAAGGTATCTCCACCTTTGGAACCCACTACATCTTGTGATGATGAGGATGAGGATATATTTTATGGAGAGTTTGAGGACGAAGACTCTTTAATGGAGAAGGGTGAGTTGGTTCTTCTTGATCTCCCTAAAGGTAGTAAAGCTATCACTCCTTTTAGTGAAATATTGGCTTTTGCTATTTATAGCGCTAAAATCATTGAAAAGAAAGGTGAGATTGAAAGAAGTGATGCCAATGAAAAGGCATCCCTCACTATGTCTCTTGAGGAAGAGTATGAGCTCCGAGTTACTCTTGAGGAGAAACTTGAATCTATGGAGGAGCTCTATAATGAACAAATAGCCTATCTCACTAAAGCACGTGACCATACCAATGCTAAATATAAAGTGCTTAAAAATGAAAAGGTTGAATTTGTTGTTGGCAATGCTAATCTAATTGAGGAAAACTCTAGGTTAAATAATGAGCTTGCCAAGTTGTCTTCTTCTATTTCTAATGATGCTTGTGCTACTAACTCCACATCTTGTGAAGCATCTATTTTGAAGGAGAATGTTGAGCTAAGGGCTCAACTTGAGTTAATGACTAGCAAGTGTGGGAAATTGGAAGAGAGTCATGAAAAGCTATCTAGCTCTCATGAGGATCTTCTAGCATCCCATACCAAGCTAAAAGTAGCTCTTGAGGCTATCACTACAAAGGTAACATCTTGTGAGCCTCATGTGGTAACTAGAACAATCTCTTCTATTAATGCTATATTGCCTTGTTCTAGTATTAGTAACTCATCCTCTCATAATGTTTCTACATCTTGTGATGAGTTGCTTTCCTTGCCTTGTTGCTCTAACAATGAAGCATCTACTTCCTCTAGCTCTTGTTTTGATTCTAACCATGTAGAGGAAATTAAAGAGCTCAAGGCCCAAGTCACTTCTTTGAAGAAAGACTTGGAAAAGTGTCATGGAGGGAGTTCCACACTTGACAAGATGTTGAGAGTGCGAAGACTTCCCAATGACAAGAGTGGACTTGGATTCAACTCCAATCTCAAGAACAAGTCCATTATTTACAAGAAGAAGGGCCAAGAACAAGTCAAGGATCCGGCCAAGATTATTTGCTTCAAGTGCAAGATTGAAGGGCACCATGTTAGATCTTGCCCTTTGAAGAAGAAGCCTCTTAGTGAGAAGCAACTAGGGAAGCGGCCTCTTGTTCAATCTCATGCTCAACCACGAGTTGAACAACGGCCACCTCCTAACAAGACTCAAGCCAATGCTCCTCTTGTTGAGAATCCTATTGAAAAGAGAGAAAAGAGTCGATGTTGCTACCTTTGTCGCAAGAAGGGACATTTTGCTTCTTCATGCACTAATGGTACATTATCCAACCCTATCCTTGTTGATGATGTTTATTCTATTAGGAAGGATAATGTGGGCAATGTGTTTGCCAAGTATGTTGGCACTCCAAGTGGTGTCAAGAAAAGAACCATTTGGGTTGCCAAACCTATTGTGACTAACCTCTTAGGACCCAACTTGGTTGGGGACCAACAAGCTCAAACTTGATCAATAGGTGGAGTTGGAGGGCATTGGAGACTTGGCTATTTTATGAAGAATTAAGGGATCTTCATCAATTATATTTCCTCAAGCCAAGTCACTTGGATTATATATATATCTCTTGCCCAATGTTCCTCCAAGCGGTAACTTGTATTTAAATCATATATTCATTAAAAGTTGCTTGCTCCCTTGCATATGTTAGTTTTGTTTCTAGCATGTGTTTGTATATGTTGTGCTTCCTACTTACCTATCTTGAGTAATCTAGTTATGTTTGTTGGTTTGCACTCCATGTACTTGTGTTCTTTGTGTTGAGCCTTCATTGCTTTCATTGCTTATCTTAGTTGGCTCTTTGGGAGATTAATGGACTATCCCATTTTGGGGGAGTAATATGCTTTGCACTTTACTATCCTAAAATGTGTGTACATGAGGAATACCACTTAGTGTTGATATATCAATATTATCTATTCTCTATGTGGTATGTCATTTGCATGAGAAATTCATTTCTAAATGTCCATTAACTTTCTCTAGTTGGATTTAATTTTGCCTCTTGTTGTTTTCAATGGATTATCACATTATGGGGGAGTAATAAGCTATGTGCATATTACAATCCTAGAAAATGTGAACATGTGAGGTATTGCCACCTAGAGTTGATATTATTTTTATCTTGTTCCTATGTGGCATGTTGCTCAAACAAGTTCCATATTTGGTATCTTGTTTGTTAGAGAGTTTCTTGTTGCCTTGCTATTCGGTTTTTATTTGAAGCCTTCAAGAATCTCTATCTAAGCATTTTTTTTATCTTTTACCACATGCTTATGTTTTGTGAATATGATTGTGAACAAATCTACCACCGAGAAATATCTCCATACATCTCTTGTCTTTGACAAGTTATAATAATTTGTGGTAAGTTTATTGATCATATTTACTTTGGCCATTGCTCTAATATTGCCTTGTTTCTTGCCAAGGATTTTGTTTGGTTCAAACTCCTTTGTGTCTTCCTTGCTCTACTCAAAATTTGTTTTATGCTTTCTTGAGTTAGGAAAAGCAATGATCCCATACTTGTGCACTTGTGTTCAAAGTCATACTTCTTTGGATTGCACTATTCTTGGGGAAGCTATCCTACATTGAGTAGATCACCATTCTTTAAATTAGTATTGAATCTAATTGATTTTATTTAAACATGACTAGTGTTTGAATAATATATATGGAGAGTAATGATTCCATTTTGTGCATTTTGTATTGAAATGCAAGATCATAAATAATGCACTATTATTGGAAGAACTATCCTATATGCGTTTGAACACTTGTTGTCTTTAAATTTGTTTGTTTTCCCAATGACTTGTCTCTTTGGAAGACAAACACTTTTCGTCTTGGTACTTTGTGTGCTATCATGAAAAGTGTAGAGGGTTTGTTCACTCTTTTATGTTTTTTTGGTATCCTCTCTATGTTGGTTTCCTCAATCATGTGTTGATTTGGGTTTTGATATATTTTGGACAATTCTCTTTCTTTTCACTCTTGTGAGTGGCTTCTTGGTTTAATTAGTTCTTTGTCCAATTTGTATCTTGTTTTGGTTCTTGAAAGTTTTGTGCATGCATATTTACTATGTATATCTTTTGGCATGATTACTTTCGTTGATCCAATATATAGGATAAACTCCATCAAATCCTAAATGGCTAAGATGTGCATGAAATTCAAATTCATATTAATATGCACATATTTATTTGGAGTTTGTCCTATGTATTGTAGTTGTTCTAACTACTTTGGACCCAATGAGTTTGGGTACCATTTTGTACTTGAATTTTGTTTTAGGTACAATGGAGATACATTGGTTGCTTGCTCCATTCATAAGGAAGGTGTTCTCACCATGGTATTATAGGAGTCAAGCTTCGATGATTATCAAACTCGCATCCTCTTCATCACCAATGTCGTCTCGGTAACAAGTATCTATCTCATGCATACATTTCTAGATTTCAACCTTGTGTAGGTTGCTTCTTGGCATGATTTCCCTTTGTTGCATTTCATTTGGTTCTTGCAAATGTCTTATCAAAAACATCTTTATTGCAAATATGAGTAAGCCGGGATGATTACATATCTAGGGGATATTTATAATCATTTTATGATTCACCAATCCCAAGTATATTAATCTAGCAACTTCTACTCGAAGTCTCTCATATGCAATATTGATGAATTCTCAAAAACCATTTGAATATTTTGTGATATGCGTTACCTTTCTCGAAGCATTCCAACTATCACTTTTCCCTTGTGATATTTGTGATGCTTTGATGAGTTTTGTGTGTTCATCTATATCCCCTTAAGATTAAACTAAGCTTAGTGCTTTGCTTTCAAGCAAAAATCTTATTGGTATATTAATGAACCTCTCTTGGATATCATGTTCTTCACCTTTGTACCTATTTTATGTGTGCATGTTTCTTTGTGGATATATATCTTTGTGATTGTTGTCCACTTAGAAACTTATACACACGATAATAGCTACATCTTTAATTGATATTCTATTTCTTTAGTGACCACCTTTTATTGCTTTATATTCCTTGGTGGTTCCTAAAAGGCACAAGCTTTGCTTTTCTTTTGGTATTCCTTTTTAATCTCAATAAGCTTGTGGACCTATGTGTTTTATCTTTTGATGGTTTGTGTGTATGGGAAAGACATGATATGCACTATGTGCCTCTTATATTGAAAGACTATGTTGATGATTCTATCATCCTATTAGTCTCCTAAAAATGTTTTTCCTTGTCACACGCATCTATTTCGGTTGAGTAAGTCTTTATTTGTCACTTCTTGATCTTCATTGCTCAACTTTTGTTTGTTTGCAAGTTGCTTTGCTTCATTTCCAATCTATTCGCTTGCACTTGTTTGTGTTCAAAATTATCTAGAATGACGGCCAACAAGTGTGTCAGCTAGACAGACTAGATGTATGTTACCCATGAAGCACCACCATTGGAACTTTTTTTTTTTTTTTTGACAAAGCCACCATTGGAACATGCAAGAAGAAATCATAAAAACTATGCTGAGCAGATACACAGCATGCACCACACAATTCATCAAGAAATTAGACGGGCGATTGCCTAAAAGTAAGACCTTGCAAGCTTATCCAAGCATAGCATTCAAGGAATATACATATACAGGAAGAAAGCATTAATTCTAATCTGCACACACGTCTGAAGGAAGATGGCCAACAACTGTGAGGTAAAGATACTACAAGCTACTACCGATGGGACATGTAAGCCAAGAAATCATAAAACAATATTATGCCAAGCAAGTATACAAGCACTGCACAAAATATGCTGATCGAGCAGATGTACAACACCGATTCATCAAAAGGTAGATGGTTGATTGGCCAAAAGTTAGACCTTCCAAGCATGGATAGGTTAGGTACCTAGCTATAACAAATACAGGATGAAACCATTCTAATCTGCAAACTCGTCTGAACGAAGAGGGCCAACAAGTGTGTCAACTAAGCAGACTACATGCTAGCTAGCTAGCGATTAAGCACTACCACCTCCAACTGAGCATATATAGAATGGAAGGAAATTCGGTATCTATGAGTCAAGACAAGGAGGCCATACATTGGGGCGGAAGCGACGCTGTGGAGGTTCGCGGTTCTTGCGGTTCTTGCGGGAGCGGACTTTGATCTTGCGCATGTGGATGGCGCAGCCGACGCACCATCTTTGTGTTTCGTAGAGCTTCGGCAGAACGTAGCCTGGGAGGACGCAGGCCTCGTTCAGGTCGCGGATGGCCGCGTTCTCCACGGGATTGTACACCCTGAACCTCTTGATGGCCTTGTCCTGCACCAATCAAACCAAGAAACCGCTCCATGATCAGGAGATCGACACGGCAGATTCGCGCGGGGCCAAAAGAGACGGCTTTGGTTGGACAAGGGGCGCGTGATGATCGAGATTACCTTAGGTACGCACCTGGCGCAGTTGTCGCAGCGGACGAACTTCACGTGGCCGCGGCCGTGCTTGCTGCGGCCGCCGTTTCGGCGCTTGACCGTCTGCGAGAGCGACACGAAGCGAGAGAGAGAGAGAGCGGGTCAGACCGGCATTGCGCCGCATGAAGATGTCGAGGAGAAAGCAGGGGCGATCGGCTCTTACCATGGCCGCAGCGGGAGGTCGAAGGCGCGGGGAGTACGGACGGAGGTCGAAGGCGGCGGCGTCTTCGAGTTCCGAAGTCTCCGGGGTCTTGTGGGGTTTGCCCACCGGGGCGGCGTGGTCCTTATATAGCGGGCGTGGCAGGTAGCCTGGTGTCCGGATAACATCCAAGCCGTTCGTTCGTTGATCGACGATTCGCAAAGCTTTCAGCTTGTGACTGGAATCTTAGCCGTATTTATTGTGCCGCGGGTTTGCAACAAGACCAAACTCTGTCCACGTGTGTGAGAACTGAGAAGAGGTACCACGTAATCACGCTGTTGAAGTGAAGCGGAAAAGCCGTATTCACAGCGGAGGAAGCGTCAAATCCTTTTAGGCCCCGCTTGGTTCGGCGTTTCTTAGTCGAAACCCGCGTAGAAATTGACGACCGTATTAGTTCCAGGAATGAGCGCTTGGTTCGTCGGTTTCTTTGTCGCTCCGTTTTTCGCTCGTCCGTAAAGCATCGCCAGAATCAACACGAGGACAGGGAATATTCACGGACCTGTCCAGGCCACGCTCCAAATACCGCATGTTTCGGTGAGCACAGTGAAACGGGCCAGCAAAATATTTCGGGCAAGGATATCAAAACGGGAATCCAAACAGGGTCTTAAGGTGGTAAATCATATCCTATATCCTATATAACTAAGTAGATCAGCCCCACTAATTCATTTCTCTAAGCATGCAAGCTGTCCACGTCAGCGGGTACCCCACCTCAACATCTCCTGTGAAATCTCCGTTATTTTTCTTAAGCCAATCCCCATTTATTCATGCGTTCCATGTTCCCAGTACGTTCGTGCGTTCGGTTTTAATTTGGTCATTTTATTGGTAGCACGCCAACCTTGCGAGCCCATAGTTTCAGCCCACATGCAACCCATTTGCTCATACTAGTCATAGTGTGGAGTAACTAAGTAGTAACATCAACGCTATGTAGGCAAAAAATCTGACGTGGCAAGCAATTAATGTGGAGAGAGATGGTGGTGGTAACATAGCTAGTTACCATCACATCACATATTTTAATACACTATGTGTCTACAACCTAATAAATGCTTGTTTGCATGACACCATATGTATGTTACTCCCCACTATGGAGGTAGTAACATAGACTAGTAATAACATCATGTTACTACTCTTAGTTACTCCCCACTATGAGCAGCCTCAGTTACTCACCTGATGGAAAAGGTCAAGGCGATCTCCTACAAACCGCCGCCAGCATACCTCTTCCTCTCCTACATGATCTCTACCAAAAAATTGACGGATGCATTCGGCGAGTCCGTGGTGTTCACAGAAACGTTTGGAGGGAAGCGAAGGGACAAAACCCATCAATAAATATGTTGCTCGACTTCCAGGCGCGCCATTATCTGGCCTCCACCATGGTTGGCAGTGCACGAAACTGTTCATATGATTTTCTCCACCTTCTCTGCTGCAAGTACTCCACCATGAATTATGCTACGTTGTATACTTCACCACGTCCTAGACAATTTGTCGTCCATATTTGACTATTTCTCTCCATGACCTTAATTCTCGCCCTTACAAGGAGATTTGGATGGCGCAGTTGTCATCTATCGACAATGCTTTTTTTTTGTGTTGCAGATTGATTATTCTGGCCTTTCTCAGATGGGAGCAAGTCCAAACTTCTCAACATGCGCAAAAGTAATTGCATGTTGAGGAGAAACATTCTCCTTGGGCTTCCTCATCAAAATCTCGTGATAGATTTGGCTCTAAAAGACAGTGTGGAAACGAGTATCCTTACCCCGGAACTGAGGCATCAAGCGGTCGCGGTCAATGACATACGGGTTCTCACGACGTTCTTTCATGAACGCCGCCTCAGACATCTTGGAAGCGGTCTTCTCCTTACGACGCAATTGCTTCTCGGGAGCCGGAAACCTCTTGTGCTTGGGCTGAGATGGGTCCAGAGTTTCCTCAATTTCATCGACCCTAGGAGCCTTGCGACGACCCACGCTCTTGTAATGAGTGCCCTTCCCTTTGGAGACGGAAGCATCTAAGAAAGAAATAGCGAGGATAGCACGAAGAAAAGGTAATGCTCAAGTCTCACAAGACGCACAAATCCAAGGAATAAAGATATAAATGGTATTAGGGTTGAATAACAAGGGTTAGGGCATATGACAAATCCACCCTAAAAACTGTAGCGATTCAAGCCTAATACTCACTATCTAGGTTGCTAGGGTTTGTACTCGTGATCTCCTACTCCCAAAACTCCAAATCCACACATCTAGAGGTTAAGAACATGGAACTCCTATGCATCCCCATCCATCAACTAGATGAGAGAGAGAGAGAGAGAGAGAGAGAGAGAGAGCACATACCCGCACAATCCATGGTGGAAAGGAAGGAGGAAGAAGATCCCGGGGTGGTCCAAGGCAAGGAGGAGGGCTCCCGGCGGTGGAGCACCCGATTCCTGCGGCGGAGAGCTTGGGGGCCGCGACGGTTGTGAGGGATAAGAGGGAGGGAGAGTGGGGGAAATAAGATTGGATCTTAGTTGACCCCCTCTCGCCCTAGATCTTATCCCGCAGAAACGCCTCGGGCGGAGCCTCCGGTGGTTTCCGCACCAAAATATGGTCCGCTGAGCAATTTGCACCATTGTAGCCTCCGGTGGGTTCTGATGGACATGGGCAGCGGAGCCTCCGGTGGTTTCACCGGAGCCTCCGCCAGACCAAGTTTTCGCACGCCAAAATCATAAAAACAAGAGCATTAATAATGGAATAAAGTCTTCGGTAGGGGAAGCTTGGGTTGGAAATTAGTCACTGATGTACGGGATAGATTACTCAAAGGGGTTCGCAAGATGCAAAAGAGATAGAAAACCGAACCCGCACGAGTTGTCAAGGGGGAAGTATGATACGCGTGAAAGAGCCAAAAATACCAACGGTCGGTGGCCGAAGCCACCATGTTAGAGTGTGTACTTTGGCACCGCGAAGATATATCTTGGATCCAAAAATACTACTCACAATTAATCACAATAAGTCACAAATTTACTACATATGCAATGATGAATTGATTTTCGCATAATAAGAGGAGTGTATACTCATGAGTTGAGTAACGATCCCCCTATATCCATGCCTACATCCAAACCTAATAGCATGCATAATGAAGGTACATATGCAAGGTTTCAAGTGAAATTGGAAGAATCGATGACATTTAGATCATTACTCAAAGCTCGAAATCTTGGTTCATCAAGGGTCTTCGTGAAGATATCGGCAAGTTGATCCTTGGTGGGGACATATGAGAGATCAATATCACCTTTCTCAACATGATCCCGAATGAAATGATAACGGATCTCAATGTGCTTCGTCTTGGAGTGAAGAACGGGGTTGTAGGCGATCTTGATAGAACTCTCATTATCACAAAGAAGAGGCACCTTGTCAAAATGAATACCATAATCCTTCAAGGTTTGCCTCATCCAAAGCAATTGGGCACAACAACTTGCCGCGGAGATATACTCGACCTCGGCGGTGGAGAGAGCAATGCAGTTCTTCTTCTTTGAAGACCAACATACCAAGGAGCGGCCAAGGAATTGGCAACCCCCGGACGTGGACTTCCTATCCTCTTCTCTCCCGCATAATCCGCATCCGAATATCCAATGAGCTGAAAGCTTGAACCCTTGGGGTACCAAAGACCAGAATTTGGGGTATGAACTAAATATCGAAAGATTTGTTTCACATCTTCCAAATGACTTTGCCTCGGGTAGGCTTGAAACCTTGCACATTTACCTACGCTATACATGATATCCGGTCTAGATGCACAAAGGTAGAGCAAAGATCCAATCATGGAGCGGTATACCTTTTGATCTACCTCTTTACCGTTGGGGTCGGGTTTCAAGTCGGTGGTCGTGGACACGGGAGTCTTCATAGGCTTGGCATAATGCATTTTAAATCTCTTGAGCATGTCTTGAGTGTATTTGGCTTGTTTGATGAAGGTTCCTTCATGATATTGATTCACTTCAAAGCCAAGGAAGAACTCCAACTCTCCCATCATAGACATCTCAAACCTATCGGTCATAAGCTTGCAAAACTCCTCATTGAACAAGGTGTTAGTAGACCCAAAAATGATGTCATCCACATAGAGTTGGCATATGAACAAGTCACCTCCAACCGTCTTGGTAAAGAGGGTGGGATCGATTAAACCAACATTAAACCCACGATCCACTAGAAACTCTTTAAGGTGCTCGTACCACACGTGGAGCTTGTTTAAGTCCATAAAGTTCCTTATCGAGTTTATAGACATGATCGGGGTGGTTGGAAAGAACTCTTAACATACATTTGTTGTAACTTGAAATTATGATGAGATGCATAAGCAAGTAAGATGCGAATGGATTCAAGACGAGCCACGAGCGCAAAGGTTTCACCGAAGTCAATACCTTCGACTTGAGAAAAACCTTGAGACACCAATCTTGCATTGTTGCGAATGACAATACCATGTTTGTCTTGCTTGTTCTTGAACACCTTTTGGTGCCAATAACATTTTTGCAATCCTTATGTCTTGGCACTAGTTTCCACACTTTGTTGCGCTCGAAGTTATTGAGTTCATCATGCATGGCTTCAAGCCAATCTTGATATTCGAGTGCTTCATAGACCTTCTTGGGTTCAATGAAAGAGATAAAAGCATGAGCCTTGCTAAAATCCGCCAATTTCCTCCTAGTGACCACTCTTCCACGAACTTGCCCAAGAATCTTGTCCTCCGTGTGACCCGATCGTTCAAGATTCTCTAGCCTTCTCTTTGCTCTACGTGCTAGCATCTCCTCCAAAAATTCCTTGGACATAGATTGAGAATCACCTTCTTCATCCGAGACATGTCCATGTTCATTTCGTCCTTGATCAATAATGGGTGACGGATCACCACTAGGTTGAGCTCTCTCAACAATTATGGAATCTTGATCATGATTAAGATGTGTAGCTTGGCCTTGATCATTAGCTTGGCCTTGATTGCTCGTTTTGCCTTCATCGTTAACTTGAGGGCTTGGTGCATCTTGTTGAGTAGCTTGATCATCAATGCGTGTAGTCAATGGCTCCACTTGAGTGGGGCATAGTCCTTCTCCCTCCGTCATCCGGTAACCCTCAATGGGGACTATTTCACCAATCCCCATTCTTCTTATGACGATTGGAGGAATTGCATCTCCTACAACACCATGATCTATACGCCCCCCCCTTGGGAGCCGTTATCCTCATCAAACACCACGTCTATAGCTTCTTAAACTTGTCCGGTAGACTTGTTGTAGACTCTATAGGCGTGAGCGTTTGTGGCATAGCCAACAAAGATATCCTCATAAGATTTTGTCTCAAATTTTGACAACCGTTTACCTTTTTTGCGAATGAAGCACTTGCAACCGAAGACCTTGAAGTAAGATACATCCGGTTTCTTTCCCGTGAGAATCTCATAGGGAGTCTTGTTCAATATCTTGCAAAGATATAACCGGTTGGGAGCATGACATGCGGTGGAGACGGCTTCGGCCCAAAAGTTATAGGGAGAGGAGAACTGCGCAATCATAGTCCTAGCCGCATCCATCAAAGTCCGGTTCTTTCTCTCCGCAACACCATTTTGTTGAAGGGTATAAGGAGTGGAATATTGATGAGCAATGTCTTCTTCACTAATAAAACCCTCAACGGTGTAGTTCGTGAACTCCGATCCATTATCACTCCGGATGGCCAATATGGTAGCATTGTGTTGGCGCTCCACTAGAGTGATGAACTCGATGACTCTCTTTTGAGTTTCACTTTTCCCCTTGAAGAAATACACCCAACAATATCTTGAATAATCATCCATAATCACCAAGGAATAATTATTTCCTCTGAGGCTATCATAGGATAGTGGACCAAAGATATCTAAGTGAATGAGCTCGAGAATTCTTGTGATGGAGATGGTTGTCTTGGTTGGATGGAGTTCTCCATGTTGCTTCCCAAAGGCACAAGAGCTAAACACACGATATTTAGCAAACTTATGCTTGGTTAGTACTAGAACGTGATTGCCACTTTGAAGGTCATGCAACATTCTCATATTGGTGTGGGCTAACCGGTGATGCCAAAGCCACCCCACATCAACTTTAGCCATTAGGCATGTCACGGAACATGTGTCTCCTTTAGATAAGTCCACTACATACATGCCGTTCTCGACAAAACCAACAAAGGCTACTTTAAGAGTTGTTTCCCAAGCGACAATCACTTTATATTTATTAAAGAACGAGGTAAAGCCACAATTCGCAAGTTGAAGAACGAACATCAAGTTATAGCCAAAGGGACTCAACAAGGAGGACATTCTCAATTGATAAATCATTTGAGATAGCCACCTTGCCTCGTCCCAATACCTTAAGCTCGGACTTGTCACCAATAGTAACGCAATTGAGATGAGGTAATGGAGGTTCAATATTACTCATTGCGTCATAGCTTCCGGTCATATGTTGGGATGCACCACTATCCACTGTCCATCTACCTGACCCGGAAGCACTTCCTTACAAGAGATCAATTTCTTGATTTAGGTACCCATCCTTCAATGGGTCCTATTTTGTTAGTAACAAGGGTCTTAGGAACCCAAATAGTCCAATGATAATCATCACCATAAGAAGTACCAACGTATTTAGCATAAACATGTCCATCTCTAGATTTCGTAAGAACATAAGATGGGTTATTTTTTCCGGCGAAGTCATTGTGAGTGATGCTCCCCCTAGAGGTATCACCACCCACAATGGATTTGGTCTCCTTCTCCTTGGTCACCTCACCCTCTTTCACAAAGACAACATTTTGAGAGGGGGAAGTGAAATTCTTGGATTTTTACTTTGACTTGGAAACAAAGCCAAGTCCTTCTTTTCCTTTCTTGGCTCCTGATGCATGTAAAATGCATACATGAACTTTGCATGTTATTACTTGTTTTTCCTACATATTAGCAACTTATATTCATGTTTTATAATGATTTGGGGGATTTTCTAATCAATCCCCCTTCTTTTGGTTCTAAACATGTTTTTCCAGAAAACGTACTTTTTAGTGTTTCATACTTTCCGGGAGCTTCGGGACTCCAAAAAGGGCAAGTCCAAAGAGCACGGCTCAGAATTTTCGAGATGAAGACCATGGGACAAAGTAGAGGAACAAAAGGCCAACCAGGTGGCAAAGAGGACCCTCCATGCGGCCAGATTCCTTGGCCGCGTGAGAGGCCCCCTTTTTGCCCCCGTGGCTCCGATGTCGTCGATCTTTCTTCTTCCGAGTGTCTCGTGACCTAAAAACGACTATATAAAGGTTCCCCTGGACTTTTCGAGGAGGGGGCGGCGCCGAGAGATGAAACCACGAAACAGAGAGACAGAAGGCTGCCGCCGGAGAAGATCGGAGGGGGGAAACGCCGGGATCACCCCCGGAGGGCTCCACCCCCCTCCGGCGTGTTCATCATCAACATCTACAGCAAGATCAGCTCCATCTCTCCACTGTAATCTCTTGGTAAACACGATGTATGATGCAATACTATATTCTCTTGATGTATTGTGTCTCCCCGTCTATGTTTGAGTAGTGAATTGTTCTTGGCAATGGTGAAATAGTTCGTTGATTGGTTGCATACAAGTTGGTTATCTTCTATGATTGTCTTTATGTACAATATATGAGTGCACACATATGTTGGGGAATGCATGTAAGGTGATCACCGGTAGCATAATGGAGTGGTAGTGACTTGGGAGTGACAGTAACCTGAGACCGAGCCACAAAGTTAAGTTATTGGGGGATATATATATAGGGTACCTTAGAACGTAAGGCTATGGTGGGACTTTATGTCTTAATCAATCTTGTGCAGTCATTTACTTGGCCACATGATCCATCATAAGGGGTTGTAGATCATTTACTTGACTATACCTATTCATGGCTCCTTCCTAGAAGAAACAACTAAGACTAAAACATGTGCCTCACTAATTGTGACAACCACACGAACGAAACACCTATTGCTAGAACACTTGCTCCCTTAAGATACTTGAGATATTTGCTGCTTGCTACTTGTGAAACTTTCTTAGAAACTTGCTTTAGAAACTTGATTTAGGATTACTTGCATTTTAAACTTGCTTCACTAGTTACTAGACAAACCACACTCCACGTCACTTGCTTTTAATTAGTTAGTTCCTTCTAGTCAAACTTATTGCTTTGCATAAACAACCATATAAGAGGGTTATAGGGCTTTAGAGAATAGATATCTTACCTTCAGCTCCTCGTGGGTTCGACACTCAAATACTTATCGAAAGGTACTACAATTGATCTCCTGCACTTGGGAGTCATCAAGCACTTTTCTGGCGCCGTTGCCGGGGATCGTTGTGCTAAGCTTTTATTCTTGTTTGCATTGCATACTAAACCTAAAATACAAAAAAAAATATAAAATGGAAAACAACCAAACAATTTTAGAACTGTATAATATCTACCTTGAATTAGGACATGAAGTGTTTGAGGAGAAATTGAAAAATTATTTGCACAACAATAATATTTGTGGTAGTACTAATTCTTTGAACACCTTTATTGCTAAGGAAAACCTTGAGCTTGGGGAAGTTTGTCTTGATGAATATGATATTTTTAGTCCCCCTACTATTGAGGATAAAAATGATATACTTGCTGATTCTATGGAAAGTTTTAAGCTTGGGGAAGTTGGTTTTGATGAGCATGATATTTCTAGTTCCCCAAGCTTGGAGGAGAAAATTCACTTTGATGATACTATGCCTCCTATATATGATGATTGCAATGAAAATTATGAATGTTTAACTCCCACTACCACTAATGAGGATTTTACTTATGTGGAGAGTAGTGATTCTTTTATGCATGTGGCTCATGATAAGAATGTTTTATGTGATATTCATATTGTTGAATCTATTCATGATGCCACTGAAAATTATTATGAGAGAGGGAAACATGGTTACACATATTTCAACAATATTAAGTTTCCCCTCTTTATGCTGAAAGTATTGAAGTTGCACTTGATCTACCTTTCTATGATTGCTATTATGTGCTTCTTTTATTTGTTTCATTACAAAATGTCAATGCATAAGAAAGGGGTTAGACTTAAAAAAAAAATTAATATTTTTTCGTGTGTTCCTTATGCTTTAATTTCCTATTCGGTGTGAGCACACATTTATGTCTTTTCAACATGTAAAATACCTTTACCTACTGTTATCTATCATTTAGTTTAAGATTTTAATTTTATAATTTTTTTAGGAAAGTAAATGAGAAGGATGAGTAATGGAGAAGTTGGGGTCGACCTTGAACATGTGTTGTTCATGCCAATGAAACCATTGCAAAGTCTCTATCATTAAAACTTTTTCCAAAGCTAAAAAAATAAAAATATTAGTTCACTACTGTAACATCACATTTCTGTCTTATTTCTCATCATAAATGGCAAGAATAATCTTATATGAGAGATAGGATTAAACAATAGTAATTAGCTGTCCAGAAAACAGATTCCTGAACTTCACTGCGAAAAATGTTTAAAATCACAGAAGTGGAATTTTGACCTGGTAATTTACGACAGCAATACTTAGTTGTCACTACATATTTCATTAGTTTTAATTTTTCTGATTTGAGCAACTTAAGTGCCTCTAAAAATTCACTCTTTACGGGCTGTTCAGTTTTTGGCAGATTATGTCTTTATTTTCCATTGCTCTCATTACTTGTGTTTTGTGTGGTTATTTTGATCAAGGAGCAATGCAAAACTTTAGTAACAGTAGTTAATATTTACAATCAACTCATGATGTGTCTTTGCTGTACCTATGTGGATTTTATTTATGGAGGCACTAACCCCTCTAATCAAGTTTTATGTTGATTTTGTGTAAGAAGAATTTTTCAGGAGGAAGAGTTGAGTGAGATGAACAAAGATCAAGAGGGACAACCAATCAAGCTTGGGGATGTACCCCTGGGATCACTCTACATGTATCAAATAAGTACAAGAATCCAAGCTTGGGGATACCGAGCCACCTCACTCCAACCATCATGATGTTAAGTAAGAAAAGCCTAGCTATACAGCTATCAATAAAGCGCTTTACGGGGGGCAACCCGGTTGTTCTTAGTTGGTTTTTCCTAGTGTCCTATTGATGTAATAAGAGACTTTAGTTTCTGGAGTTTTCAATAAAGTTTCAAGTTTCACCCATTTGGATTTAAAAGTTGCTATCCTAGTGCTTGGAATTTCTGTTTCAGCACAATTCTGCTCACCGTACGATTTTTCATTTTTTATATGTAAGTCGGATTGAGATAAATTTTTAGTATGTTCTGTAACTTTTTGTACTCTGTAAGCACAAAAATTGGATTAATTTTTTTGATGAGTCTAGCTTAGGGAAAACATTCGTTTTTCTGCTATTGCTTTTCTGGACAGATTTTGCCTTCTTTTGTTGGATGCACTCTTTGGGTTTGGGACTTGAATTTCCTTGATCTTTTCGATCTAAAGAGTGAACAGACAACATTATGAACCTTATTATCTATCTTCTGGAGCATTTGTTTTGGAATTTTGTGCAGCATGCATACGTTTTGTTTGTCCTTGCTAATCTCACCCCACAGAAAAAGAATGGGAGAAACATGTTTTGTAAAGTTTTTTCACAAGGAATAGAGAAGCTGCGCGAAGAGAGATCCAAGAGTGGTGAAAACCACAAGCTTGGGGATGTGGTGAACACCCCCCTGGACCAACACTCTTTTGGTTAGCACACGTCTACTTTCTGTTTTTCTAAGCAAAGCATTTATCGCAAAAACTTGAAGCGTCTAGTTTTGTTTTTTTAGTTTATTTGTGAGACCACCACCACAATTATCTTTATGAGAATCAGCTACTAGAATAATGGGTTTAATTAAGCTGGATTCTGTTATATTTATTGGGAAAGGGATACTTTAGTTGATTGTAAAAGCTACTTATAGTTGCATGATTTATATGCTGTTTTAGGTGTAGAAATTTGCAATAGTGTTGTCATGAGCTATCTCTTATTCATGTTTTTGATGTTAATTGTTAGTTTACTTAGTTTGTCATGAAATGAGTAGTTCTATGGACACTAATGCATGCATAGTAGCTGGTCAACTATCTCCCTCTTGCTAGCCAAAAAAGTAAAAATTCCAACAAGTATAAACTTGTTTCCAACACCCTTTAGCCAAGTATTTCCAGTGAGTCCACCATATCTACCTATTAGCTTCAGAGCTATTCCGAGTATGTTCACCATATTATAGTGTTATTTATGTTCTAAATTAAGATATTCACTTTATTAATTGTCATGAGCTGAATTTGGGATAGGACTCTCACGAACTTTTGAATGCACACCTTTACTTTTCATTGCACTTAATAAACATGACCCAATAATGGGAGCTAAAAGTTTTGCGTTTGACAAGTGTTTGGTTGGGAGCTAGCTATAAACGTGTATCACTGGAAAGCTTTCAACATTGCACAAAAATTTACATTTGGTTGATATCATGTACTTTTGTTTTTGGACTCCTGCCATGCCGAAATGAAATAGAGGAATAGTAAGTTTTGATGAGTAAGTATATTTATGACTAGAGAAACGCATTGGGCCGCTAACCCAAGCCATGCTTGATCATGGTGGAAATTTACTTACAGCTAGAGTGGACTCTACAAACACATCCTACAATAAAATAAAAAGCTATGCATATAGTGAATGAAATAAAAAAGGATGATGAGTCTAATCCGTTTGTTCATCTTGTCATTGTGACATGGGCTGGTTTCCATGTCATGGGGCAAGAGGTACCTCTCTGCGGTTCTCTATGTTGTCATTAATACTTATTATGATTGTACAAAGCTTATTAGGAATCTTAAGTTGAGTAATCATGGAGTAGGTTTTCACACTCACGGGGCATGAGGCATTCAACCAACACCTTGTCAATCACATTACTTCAACATTCACAATTTAAGATGCTAGTGATAAAGGGGCAATGAGAGTCTTAGACCAATGGATGCCACATTTCAATTAGTAATTTTAGTTGAATAATTTAGAGGCTAAATAAGACTTGATCATGTTTTACGTCTACTCAATTTTCTCCAAAGTGTCCACCATATTTTCTATTTTCCATTATGCTATTCTTTGACCAATATAGGATTTTATTTTTCATTTTGTGTATGCATTTGGTCCATAGTGCTTTTATTTCATTATACACTTTGTGAACTTTCATGAAGCATCTTTGCTTGCATATTTGATATTTCTTATAACATGAATTGTATGTTGCTACTCATCTACATTATGAATCATTTGATTAAATGTAGCATGAATAATCTTCTTTGATATTCCATGATTGTTTTAAAATGCAAAGTCCATGTTAGTTTTATCACCTTCATACTCGAGGACGAGTATGGGTTAAGCTTGGGGATGTTGATGCATGTAAAATGCATACATGAACTTTGCATGTTATTACTTGTTTTTCCTACATATTAGCAACTTATATTCATGTTTTATAATGATTTGGGGGATTTTCTAAACAATCCCCCTTCTTTTGGTTCTAACCCTGTTTTTCCAGAAAACGTACTTTTTAGTGTTTCAGACTTTCCGGGAGCTTCGGGACTCCAAAAAGGGCAAGACCAAAGAGCACGGTTCAGAATTTTCGAGACGAAGACCATGGGCCAAAGTAGAGGGCCAAAAGGCCAACCAGGTGGCAAAGAGGACCATCCACGCGGCCAGATTCCTTGGCCGCGTGAGAGGCCCCCTTTTTTCCCCCGTGGCTCCGATGACGTCGATCTTTCTTCTCCCGAGTGTCTCGTGACCTAAAACGACTATATAAAGGGTCCCCTGGCCTTTTCGAGGGGGGGGGCGGCGCCGAGAGACGAAACTACGAAACAGAGAGACAGAAGGCTGCCGCCGGAGAAGATCGGATGGGGGAAACGCCGCCGGGATCACCCCCGGAGGGCTCCACCCCCCTCTGGCGTGTTCATCATCAACATCTACAGCAAGATCAGCTCCATCTCTCCACTGTAATCTCTTGGCAAACACGATGTATGATGCAATACTATATTCCCTTGATGTATTGTGTCTCCCCGTCTATGTTTGAGTAGTGAATTATTGTTGGCGATGGTGAAATAGTTCGTTGATTGGTTGCATACAAGTTTGTTATCTTCTATGATTGTATTTATGTACAATATATGAGTGCACGCATATGTTGGGGAATGCATGTAAGGTGATCACCGGTAGCATAATGGAGTGGTGGTGACTTGGGAGTGACAGTAACCTGAGACCGAGCCACAAAGTTAAGTTATTGGGGAATATATATAGGGGACCTTAGAACGTAAGGCTATGGTGGGACTTTATGTCTTAATCAATCTTGTGCAGTCATTTACTTGGCCACATGATCCATCATAAGGGTTTGTAGATCATTTACTTGAATATACCTATTCATGGCTCCTTCCTAGAAGAAACAACTAAGACTAAAACATGTGCCTCACTAATTGTGACAACCACACGAACGAAACACCTATTGCTAGAAAACTTGCTCCCTTGAGATACTTGAGATATTTGCTGCTTGCTACTTGTGAAACTTGCTTAGAAACTTGCTTTAGGATTACTTGCATTTTAAACTTGCTTCACTAGTTACTAGACAAACCACACTCCACGTCACTTGCTTTTAATTAGTTAGTTCCTTCTAGTCAAACTTATTGCTTTGCATAAACAGCCATATAAGAGGGTTATAGGGCTTTAGAGAATAGATAGCTTACCTTCAGCTCCTCGTGGGTTCGACACTCAAATACTTATCGAAAGGTACTACAATTGATCTCCTGCACTTGGGAGTCATCAACTCCTTTTGAGCTTATGGCATCATTGAGAATTTTCTCTTTTCCTACAATGTTATTCATAGTGCAATAGGTAGGCATTATAACAATACTATTGGAGGAAGACATCACTTGTTTATTAGATTGTTGAGCTAGAAGCTTGTTCCGAGACTTGGTGAGTTTGTCATGAATTTCTTTAAGAGACATGAACTCCTTTTCTAGTTTTTCATGATTCTCGACAAGTTCTTCATGAGCTATTCCTAGCTTCAACTCTTCTTCTTCAAAGACCGTAAGTAAAGCAAGAGATTTTTCATTATCTTTCCTAAGTTTGGAGACACTAATAGCATAAGTCTCTTGTAGACTAGATAGTCTCTCTTCGAGAGATGCTCTCATGGATCTCTCTTTTTCAAGAGCTTTGACAAGCTCGTCGTCATTATTCTCGTGGCTACTGCCATGGCTCTCCAAGGTCATGATGATTTCCTCCTTCTCATCTATGAGGGATTTAGCATCATCAAGTTGCCTTAAGAGGGCCTTAACCTTTTCTTTAGTTTCACCTTCAATACTACATAACCACAAGCCTAGATTCTTAGCCTCCTCATCATCAACAACGTTTTCAACACAATCCAATAATGAGGGAGAACTAGTGGCAATAGACTTGGAGGTGGAAGATATTACCATGGTGGATTTTTCCATGAGACATGTAGGTCGGATCGATGCATTCTCATTGGGGAATTCAAATAGAGAGACCGATGGAGAGGAAGTCGTAGCTATGGCGACGTGGGCAACACCTACGACTTCATCTTCTCCTTCATCTCCGGAGTAGTATGTTTCCAATGTGGGGCCTTCTTGAACATATAGATCCCTTGGGACTCTCCTAGCGAGATTCTTGTTTTGTGGAGCTTTGTTGTTGTCCTTGCGAACAAGCTTCCCTTCATTTTCTTCTCTTGGCTCAAACGGACACTCCTTGACGAAATGGTTTGCACTTCCACAATTGAAGCATGTCCTTGGCCACTCCACTTTCTTCCTAAAGATCTTGTTCCTTGAAGGCCTAGGAGCACCGGCCTTGTGAGCCTCCCATCTCTTCTAATAACCATGCATGGCAAGAGCGATGCACTTATGAGCACCTTTGTATGTGTCTTCATAGTCCTCTTCATCATCATCATCCTCATCCACTTCTTCTATCTTAGCAATCGCCTTAGACTTCAAGGAGAGGTTTAGAGACTTTCCAACTCCTCTTGAGCGAGCGAGAGCATCATCCGCGCTCTTGTGAGATAGGGATATAGCTATGAACTCGCTAAGAACACCAATGGAGTTGAGGGAGTTGTAGTCGGATCTTGTTTGAATGCTAGTGGAGAGGTTCTTCTCGAATGGAGTTATGGCCTTGACAAACTTCCTCTTGATCCACTCATCGGAGATTTCCTCTTTTCCAAAATCCCTTAATTGATTGCCAAGGGTGACAACTCTTCTATATAGCTCCCCGGGACTTTCGTCTTCAAGCATAACGAAGTTCTAGGACTTGTCAAGAGCAACATCATATTTGGATGATTGGATGCTACCATTGCCTTGGAACAAGGTGTCAAGTTTATCCCAAGCCTCCTTGGCGGTCTTGATACCGCGGATGTGTTCAATATGTTCTCTTGGGATATCCTTTTGGACAGTGACAAGAGCGGTCTTGTTGAGTTGGAATTCCACATATTCTCTTGGAGTCAAGTTGCTTGGATCAAGAGGGTGGAATCCATGGAGAATGCTTCTCCAAAAAGCGGTGCAAGATCCTGAAATATGAGACTCCATATCGAACTTCCAAGATGAAAATTCATTAGTGTTAAGCATGGGAGGAACTACAACATTAACCATGTGTGGCATTGTGGCAATGGGATGGATAGAATCATAATTGGGAGGTGGTGGAACTTTAGAGTGAGACCCCGAACCGTTAGCCGATTGAGACTTGGAGCCTTCAGAGCTCCCACCGCTCTTAGCCTTTTTATCGGCTTTTGCTTTGGCTTTGGCCTTAGCTAAAGCAATGTTAGCTTCCATTTCGGTGATGTCCGGAATGGACTCTTCATCCGAGCTAACATCATTGGCGGTGAGAGGTGGTTCCTCGGACTCCTTGGTTTTCCCCATCAAGGCCTCCATCATTTTCTTTATGCTAGAAACCTCTGAACTAACACTACCGCTAACCTTGGACAATTCGGTTTGGATGGTTCCAACCGTTTCTTGTAGGTTAGATATAGTGTCGGCCATTTTGGCGACTTCCGCATTAGAACTTTCAGGGGCATTTTCATTGACCATTATACTCTTGGGCGGTTAAGCCCTTAGCAAGAGCCGAGGCTCTGATACCAATTGAAAGTGCACTATGGTCAACTAGAGGGGGGGGGGGTGAATAGGTTGACTACCAATTTTTCTTTTCTTTTCCTTTTAGTAGGGCTAAGCAAGATAAGATAAGGTTCTCGAGATGTGCATCTAGGTGAGCAACCTAGGTGGACAAGATAATATACGCAATGGAAGTAAAACGAAAGGTAGCAAGATGAACCACAAGTGTAAACAAGGAGACAAGGATATGATTCCCGTAGTTCCTTCTCAATGAGAAGTACGTCTACGTTGGAGAGGTGGGGAGCCACCTAGGCACTCCTCAATAGCACGGTTGTGCACACCTTATTCTCCTTGAGCTTCTCCGGTGAGGGAGATTCTTGTTTCCACTATGAGGTAGACTTGGAGGCGTTGACCAAACCTTTACACGAGCTCGAGGTCACTCCACAAGATGAATGGAGGCTCTCAAGAAATCTTAAGCTTCTTGCAACAAGGTGGAAGCTACAAGAACAAGATCTACTAAGGTTTCTAGGTCTCAAGTAGGATTCTAGATCTACTATGTTGTGGTGGATGGATTCAAAATTCCTTTGGTGGAAGTGTAGATCTAGGTCTGCTCTAGCTCTCCACAAAGTATGGGAGTGAGTGGGTGGATGGAGAGGGAGATCTAGGTGGCTGAAGCTTTCATTAATGGCTAGGAGAGAGAGTGGAAAAAAGCTTAGCATTTATGAAGAAGGGGAAGGGGTATTTATACCCCTTCCCACAAGTGGCCGTTGAGCAGTCCCAGTTTCACCGGAGGCTTCGGTGGTTTCTTCTGTGCGCAGGCGCGCAGGCCAGATCCCTTGTTCACTTGGGCCAGAGGGGAGGAGGGTCCAGTGGAATTGGCGGAGGCTCCCCCCACCGGAGGTTCCGGTGGGGCCTCCGCTCTTATCCAACAGAGCCCTGTTTTAGCGGAGCCACCACCGGAAGCACATCGGAGGCCAACCCCCCCCCCCCAACGCGCCAGTTGAGAGGGCAGAGCCTCTGGTGGATTCGCCGGAGCCTCCGCCCATCGGAAGCGCACCGGAGGTTCCGCTGGAGGATCCGCTCTTATCCAACAGAGCACCATTTTGGCGGATCCTCCACCGGAAGCGCACCGGAGGCCAACCCCTTAGGGCCAGTGGAGAGGGCGGAGGCTCCGTGGTTTCAACGGAGGCTCCGCCCACCGGAGGTCCACCAGAGGCTCCGCTCTGGCCTCCGCTCGTATGCACCAGAGAGTAGTTTGGGCGGACCCCACACCGGACCCGCACCGGAGGCCCGCGCTGGAGGAAGACTGGGGCGGAGGTTCCGGTGGTTTCACCGGAGCCTCCTCTGCGCCTAAAATTGCCTTCTCAACTTTGTCTCTTCTAGCTCTTTTCATTCCAAACAAATTTGTAGCCCATGGATATTGTCTACTTGATGAACCTGGGCATTTTCATGTATCAAATAAACATTAGTCCAATAGGTATGTTGTCATTTAATTATCAAAACGGAAGGTGATCTTTCACACCTAAACCCAAACACTTATGAACTATAGGGGTGTGTGCAAGATCTTCAAGTCAAACTCCTAGAATCAATGATTTTTAGCTCATTCCTCAAGAACATGAATCTTGCATCATCAAGTGGATTTGTGAAGATGTCCGCGAGATCCCTATGTCCATGGCTACACCTAAACCCAAACATGTATCAACTATAGGGGTGTGTGCAAGATCTTCAAGTCAAACTCATAGAATCAATGATGTTTAGCTCATTCCTCAAGAACATGAATCTTGCATCATCAAGTGGCTCCGTGAAGATGTCCGCGAGATTATCCTTGGTGGGGACATATTCTAGCTCAATATCACCTCTTGCCACATGATCCCGGATGAAATGATGATGAATCTCAATATGCTTTGTCCTTGTATGTTGCACAAGGTTGTAGGCGATCTTGATGGCACTTTCATTGTCACACATGAGAGGCACCTTATCCAAGTGAACATCATATTATTTGAGGGTTTTCCTCATCCATAGGATTGAGTGCAAGCACTAGCGACCACCACATACTCGGCTTCGGTGGTGGAGAGAGATATGCAATTTTGCTTCTTGGAAGACCGACTCACCAAGGACCTACCAAGAAGTTGGCAAGCCCCGAAAGTAGACTTCCTATCATCTTGATCCCCGGCCCAATCCAAGTACGTGTAGCTCTTGAGAGAAACTTGTGCCCCCTTTGTGTACCACAAACCAAACCTTGAGGTATGAACCAAATACCGAAAGATCCTATGGACCGCCACCAAGTGGCTTTTCTTAGGAGCCGCTTGATACCTTGCACACACACCTTCACTCAAAACAATATCGGGCCTAGATGCACAAAGGTAAAGCAAAGAACCAATAATAGAACGATACAACTTTTGGTCCACATCTTTACCCTCCGGATTGCGCTTGAGGTGGCATTTAACTTGCATAGGAGATGGCTTCTCTTTTGCACCTTGGAAATTAAACCTCTTGAGCATGTCTTGGGTACACTTGTCTTGAGAAATGGAAGTCCCACGAGCCAATATCTTGATCTCAAAGCCAAGGAAGAATTTAAACTCTCCCATCATGGACATGTCAAACCTGTCAGTCATAAGCTTTGAGAACTCATTATTAAAAGTTTGGTTAGTTGAGCCAAAGATAATATCGTCCACATAGAGTTGGCATATGAAAAGCTCTCTCTTTACCCTCTTTTTAAAAATGGTGGGGTCGATCTTCCCAACTTCAAACCCACGGTCATCCAACAACTCTCTAAGGTGCTCATACCATGCACGTGGTGCTTGTTTAAGTCCATATAGTGCATTATCGAGCTTGTAGACATGGTTAGGAAAGTTGAGGTTCTCTAACCATGGAGGTTGCTTAACATATACCTCCTCTTTGAGTGGACCATTCAAGAAAGAACTTTTGACATCCATTTTTTGCAATTTGAAATTATACGAAGATGCATATGCAAGAAGAATACAGATGGACTCAAGGCGAGCCACGTGATCATAGGTTTAATCAAAGTAAACGCCTTCCACTCGAGTGTAGCCTTGAGCCACCAATCTTGCCTTGTTCCTTATGACAATACTATGCCCATCTTGCTTGTTCTTGAATGTTCACTTAGTTCCAATAACATTGTGGCAATCTTTTGGGCTTCTCAACTAGTCTCCAAACCTTGCCGCGCTCAAAGTTATTGAGCTCATCATGCATAGCTTAACCCAATCGGTGTCCTCAAGAGCTTTAAACACTTTCTTTGGTTCCACCATGGATATGTGAGCTTGATGCTCACTAAAGTTAGAAAAATTCTTTCTTGTGGTTCTTATAGCTTGAACATGTTCCAACACTTTGTTGTAGGATGCATCAATATGCTTCAAAGCTCTTCTAATCCTTCTAGCACGACGGGCTTCGATATCCTTATTATTGCGAGGAGGAATCACTTGATCATCTTGATTATTTGGGTCCTCGTCTTGACCGAATTGTTGGCTTGATCATCATCATCAATATACACACTAGATTCAACTTGAGGTGAGTAGTATGAAGAAGGTTGATCTTGGCCTTGACCTTGACTAGCTTGAATGATAGGAGTGGTTGCATCTTGCATAGTAACTTGGTCAATGAGAGGAGGATCTTGCATAGTAACTCGGCTCCTTGTATTGTTCTTCTATTTTAGAGGAGGGATCCACATGAGTAGAGAATAGTTCTTCTCAAGTCGCCATAAGGTGTCCCTCAATGGGGCGAAAAAATCTCATACCCATCCTTCCTATGGCTTCTTGAGGCATTTCAACATCTACATTAGAAACATGAAATTGCGCCACTTGGGAGCCATCATTTTCCTCGAAATGACACTACAAGATTCTATGACAATCTGCGAGACTTTGTCAAAGACTCTATAAGTGTGGGATTCGGCACCATAACCAAAAAATATACCCTCAATAGTTTTAGATTGGAATTTAGACAATCGAACACCCTTGAGCAAATAGAAGCACTTACAACCAAACACACGGAAGTAGGAGACATTGGGTTTGTTTCCGGTGAGGATCTCATATGGAGTCTTGTCCAAGCCCTTGCGGATGTAGAGGCAGTTGGAGGAGTGTCACATGGTGGATATGGCCTCGACCCATAGATATTGTGGAAATGAATACTTCGCCAACATGATCCTTTCCATATCCAAGAGAGTTCGATTCTTCCTTTCGGCAACACCATTTTGTTGAGACGTGTACGTGGCGGAATATTGATGTCGAATACCTTAATCACTAAGGAATTCATTCAAAATGTAGTTCTTGAGCTCGGACGCATTGTCACTCATAATAGCCATGATTTGGACATTGTGTTGACGTTGCACTTGGTTGGAAAAGTTGATGATAGTTTTTTGGGTCTCACTCTTGCACTTGAAGAAATAAACCCAAGTGTATCTTGAATAATCATCGACAATCACCAAGCAATAATTCTTACCACCAAGACTAGCCTCGGGCACATCACCAAAGATATCAACATGGAGAAGCTCCAAGATCCTCTTGATGAGATAATTGTCTTGGACTTGTGTGTGTGTGTGTGTGGGGGGGGGGGGGGTATCATGCATCTTTCCTTCACCACACAATCTACAAACGCGATCTTGGGAAAAGGAAACATTTTCTTTTAGTCCGAGGATAAGGCCACCTTTGTGAAGACTTCGCAAAGTTCTCATGTTGACATGGGATAAGAGGCGATGCCACAACCACCCCACGTCCGCCTTTCCGAAAACACACATCGATTGAGAGTTGGCATACTTCGAGAATTCTACTACACACAAGACATGTCCCATGTATGCGACGTCAAGATTCTTTCTCCTCAAAAGGACCACAATGTTTTCATCAAAGAAGACGGAGAAACACATCTTCCCAAGAGAACGAACTGAAAGTAAATTGAAACCAAGGTATTCAACAAGCATGATGTCCACGATAGTGATATCAGGAGCAATCACAACCTTGCCAAACCCCTATACCTTAGACTTGGACTTATCTCCATAGGTGACGGTTGCATCAATATCATTTGGGCGCAATGATATCCCACAAGTATAGGGGATCGTGTGTAGCCTTTTCGATAAGTAAGAGTGTCGAACCCAACGAGGAGCTCAAGGTAGGATAAATATTCTCTCAAGTTCAATCAACCACTGATACAACTCTACACACACTAAACGTTTGCATTATATAGGAAATAAAACTAGAGCAATAATACGGGTATGAGATATAGCTTTGCAAGATAATAAATACAAGAAAATAAATGTTAGTGCCGCAACAATAAAATATACTGATGCATGTAAAATGCATAGATGAATTTTGCATATTTTCACATGGTTTTCTATTTCATATTGCATCATATAAGGGTATAATTCAATGTTTTATAGTATTTTGGGGTTAAATTACAAAGTCCCCCAACTTTAATGGAATAAACCTTGCCTGTCAGAAACCCCGTTTTCTATATTTTTGACGTTTCAGGGGGCAAACTTCCGCGAAATCACCTGAAAATCTGCGGGAGTCATTTTCTTGGAAGGAGAAGACTTGCGGGCGAAGGATCCACGAGAATTGGGCAAGGAGGCCCAAAAGAGGACCCTCCACGCGGCCAGATTCCTTGGCCGCGTGAGAGGCCCCCTTTTGGCCCCTGTGGCCCCAATTCCTTCCATCTTCGACTTACCGACTCCGTCTTGACCTAAAACCGACTATAAAAAGGGTCCCCCGTACCCTTACGGAGAAGAGCGCCGCCGAAACACCGAAACATCGAAACAGAGACCAGAAGTTCCAGATTGGAGGGGGAAAACTGCGGCGGGCCGCCGCCGGTGTGATCTCCTACCCCTCCAATGTCATCTCCATCGACATCTCCATGAAGAGGGAGTAGTCCACCCCAGGGCTATGTGATTGTGGAAGTAGCACTTGTATCTCTCTCTCTATGTGCTTCACTAATTAGATCCGTATGAGCTGCCTCACATGATTACGGGCACCGTTGTAATTCCTATGTGGTGGATCTTTTCTATGAGTTATTGAATCTGGGATTGCAATTGTTTCTCTTAAGTTATTTGAGTAGATGTATCTTATGTACCCCGTTCTTATTTGCTAGCTTTGATCAATCTAGTTCTTGAGAGCGTGTGTGGGATGATGGGTGCATTAGTTGGAGTAATGGGGGGGGCTATTGCTGTTAAAGTGACAGAAGTTCAGCGATCCACTTAGGTTTTGTTAAACCTTTCTTAGTTACCTCACTAGGGATAAAAAGGAGTACCTTGTTACCGGGGATTTGAAGTGACACTAATCAATCTCCATGACTAGATCTAGCAAGTTCTTACTTCAACTTCATGTCACATTGCTTAAAGCTATACTCTGGTTTTTCCTTAATTATCGAGGTGTTATGATTTATTTCGCATCTTGGTGGAGTATAAGAGGGATTAATATGACCGTAGAGATCTCTATGCTAGGACGTGATGCCCATACGAAAGTACTCAATGTTAAACATGTTATTGTAATCTCACATGTAATTCTTTATGTCCACCGTCTAACACTTTATTTGAGAGAATGCAAGTGTGAAACCATGAACCCCGGTCCTATTTTAATTATAAGAAAACACTCCAGTTATTTTGCTGCAATTTTACTTTACTTGCATCTCCAATTCGAATTTACATTATCTCCATCACCACTTGCATCACAAAAATACAAAAACAATCCATTGCATATTTATTTTCTCATTTGCATTTAGTAGTAGATTTAATTATTGCACATTTACTTTCAGTTTTGCATTGCAATTTAGAAGTCTCACACCTTGTGCTTGACAACCACTTGGTGAGGTTGAGGGCACAAAACTCTCTATTTGTTTGCAGGATCCTGGAGGAAGCTTGGAAGACAACTGCTGAAATACTGACTCCCCAAGAGTTCGATATAAACCCTCGAGTCACCCTCGTGGGGAAGAAGGATTGCCACTAGCTACAGACTCTGCACTTGGAGTCTCAACCTATCCATCATATACTAAGTAACTATAAACTAACAGTACCATGAGTGTGGAAAAGTGGTCGCAATTGTGGTGGATTTGTCCAAGATTAATTAGTGAAGATATCGGGTTCATTGTCTTCAATGCCGTTTTCTATGTGGGAGAAGAAAAGATAACAAGCTCTCACTATCCAATTATTGCAAGTACTTATGATTGGAACTATAGCAAACGTCCGTAACTACTAGAAGATACATTAAGGTAAAAATACCCAACCATAGCCTTAAGTTAATGGTCCTCTTACTCCCATAGTGCAACTAACCGGTTTGAGTCCTTAGGTTTCTGTCACTCCGGAAGAACTACGCCCCTTGCTTTGCACATACTACTAACCCTGTGGTGTTGATACAAGAGCGCACAAATATAATGGACACCAACATACAACTCTAATGAACCAAAGACATTGAACCAAGCAATCAAAAGACAAATAAACTACACAAACATGACATAGATCATAGGATAAATATTATAGCATCAAACACCATGTTTACATAGGACGGTACAAAAGTTTGTGGGAGGATGAACCAGTGAATACAAGAAGGAGATGATGATGGAGGTGTTGGTGAAGGCGGCATCATGGCAGAGAGGATGGAGAAGGGGCAACACGTGAGGTGCAGGGCGGCGCCAGCGGCCGTTGGCGGCGTAGGGGGCTCCTCCTGCACCGGCCGACCTTCATGGGGGAGCGCCTCCCATTAGTCCCCTTCCTCCATGGATTCTTGTTTATGTATATGAGCACTCCCCCATGGAGATGAGACCATGGGGGAGGCAAAATTCGTGGCTTTTGGTGACTCCCCAAGAATTAGGGGTTTCCTCTCCTTATATGTGATGGGACAATGCTCCCCGGCCCTCCGATGGATGGCCCCTAGATCCAAAGGCTCTTGGGCACATCTAGAACATTACTAGGGACCCCTCTCAGCCCCAAAGTCGTGTCTTGGCCGAATCCGTCAAATTATGGTAAGAGTTGGACTCGATCCCATCACCGATTCCCGTAATCCCGTAATCATATATATCCTCCAGTAAAATGGGTCCACAGGTCGCATACGAACTCAGATTGGGATGTTCTTGTGCTTAAATGAAAGGTATAGAAATGTCCAACAACTTTGATATTCATTTGACGTTGTATTTGGGGGTAAAACTGATGATCTCTAAAAACTGTTGGTGGACAGATTTCCGGAAAGTGCGAGTCCTTTTCCAACAAGTCCCGTTTTGTGTTTTCTTGTTTATTTCTACACATCAAAGAGTAAAACAAGAACATTGTGCACTCTTGAAACTATTAATAGGTTAGTCCAAATAAATCATAAACTTTATATAAAAACAAGTGTCAAAATCATAATATTAGCGTGAAACAATCAAAAATTATTGATACGTTATGGACATATCAACATCCCAAGCTTAATTCCTGCTCGTCCTCGAGTAGGTAAATGATAATAAATTAAATTTTGATTGTAAATACTACAATCAGGTCCTTAACAATTGCATGATGTATGGATGGTAAAACTTAGCAATCATGTTACCTAATGAAAAGTATCAATGAACTAAGAGCTCATAACATGAAATTTATAAACATCAACATGGTTGTAATGATCATAATAAAGCATGTTAGAGTGGTATCTCGCTTGCCCTTAATTGTGGAGCAAAACATAAATGCCAGGGGACCTCGGAAGTTGAAGAGAAGACTATATCAAAGATATAAGCATCAAAGTTACACGACAATTAACCGTGCTTTGGGACAAACACATCACACTAAGAATGACAATTATGCTCTCAAAAAGGTGCCCAAAGAATATGGTGGAGACTCAACATAAAAGTAAAAGAAAGGACCTTCGCGGGGAGAAGAAGGTATCACTCATTTGCTAGAGCTTTAATTTTATTGAACATAGATATTAAAAGTTTGACACTCCTCCCATCCATCTTACACAAACCATGGCTAACCGAATCCTCGGATGACTGCCAACAATCACATACCATGGAGGAGTGTCTATATTTTAAGAGAGGTGTATGCTAGTGTCAACGAATGGTAAACAGGAAATACAGTACATCACAAGCCAACTAGATTTCACAAGGGCGGCTCCCATATGAAGGACACATCTGGGTAGAAGGTCATCCCTCTTTCTCTTTTATTTACACAATTATGCTTTGACTGATAAATCAGGGAAAAAAATAGTGAAGAGAGTTTGTTTGCATTAATTTGGGGCTACGCACCCCGCTGCCAGCTCTTCTATCAATTGAATAAGCGGATGAAGACACTAGTCCAAGGTGTGAAATCCAATCAACAAGTGAGATAAAGATTCTCTATTTACATCCTCATGAGAAAAATCAAGAACACAAAACAAGAGTAATTTTGAAATTTTTAAAAGTAGCACATGAGCAATTTACTTTGGAGTGGCAGTTAAATACCATATGGGAGTTTATGGTGGACTCTGTGGAATAACTTGGTTTTCAGGGATTTGGAGGCACGAGTAGAGCTCATACTCAGTGCAAGTGAAGGCTAGCAATAAACTGGGAAGCGACAATCAAGAGAGCAATAATTATCATAATCATGTTTGCGGCAAAGTAAAATTAACTAGAAGTGACAATCAAGAGAGCAATAATTATCATAATCATGTTTGCGGCAAAGTAAAATTAACTAAGGCATAAAATTGATACTAGAACTCTGAGGCGCAATAAATCATCGAGGCTTATTGACTTTTTGTTTTCAGTCTTAGCATGCGTGAGCATGTGCCATGTCGATTTAAGTGAAATAGACAGAGGAGGATACCACAATGCCATACCCTACTATGAATAGGACAATGCATGTTAAGATAAAAATGACATTATACACTATTATAAAGTTGAAACTAACCATAAGAAAACATAAACTACTAAACAATATCATTTGCACATCATTTTTAAGTTTACTAAACTTTGAACCACCTCTCTAAACAGGAGAGAAATAAAAGATATGACAATTAGTTTATTAATATAACTGGTGTTTGATGCTAAGACAAATAAATATTAAGATACATATGCTCCAAGTTTATTCAAGTTTCTATGTTGCTCGAAAAACAAAGTTTAAAGATTTGCAAACCGAGGGGTTGTCGATGAAGAGGGATGCGGAGAAATCCCCAATCTTATGACTTTGGCCATTCTTCAATATTTCTCTGTTTGTATTACTTCATTCTCTGTGAAAAAACTTCACACAGAAACTTTCCCCTTCTGTTCTGCGGTCAGACATTAGTGCAATAAATAATATTTCCAAAGTCCTTCTATTAAAACAAATAAAATTTCGTTTTAGAGTTACCAAAAGGTTTCTTAAGTGGACAACTTATAAATAAAAGTTAAGACCAAAAAGGTCTCAAATGAAAACATAAAAGAGGCCACTCTTGCAACAAAAGTTAGAATCTGTTCAGAAAAACAACAGCTAGAAAAAGTAATTTTTAGGTGCACTTAAAAATGTTAGAAATTTTTGTCAATTTTTGTGAATTCATAGGTTTAGGTGATACATAATATGTAAAATTTAGTAACTTTTCTAGTTTCCAGTAAAATATTAAAAATCACGCAATGGGCAGTAGATGCTGAAAACAGAAAAGCCATTTTTTTACATATGTATCAACTAAGCCAAATGGGTAAAACTTGGTACTTTATTTTTGATAAACTAAGAGACCATAGGCTAAACAAGATCTAGACATTCTAGCTACATCAAGGGAAACAAAATAAAACTGAAAGTAAAAAATAAACGACGCTCCAAGAATAACACATAATATATGAAGAAGTAAAAATATAGTGTCTCGAAAGAGGACCTGACTTTTTTGTTGATGAAGAAGGGGATGCCTTGGGCATCCCAAGCTTTGACTCTTGTACTTCTTGGATATAATCTTGGAGTGTCATGGGCATCCCCAAGCTTGATATTTTGTCCATTCTTCATCTTCTCGTATCATTCTCCTCTCCATACACTTGAAAACTCACTCCATACAAAACTTCACACAATCTTCATTAGCAACGTTAGTGTAACCAAAATAGTAAATCCACTCTATTCAGTTTCAACACAAGTATAACACCCATTAAAACATTAGCTATTGTCACAACTTCTTTTAAAGCTCATCCCCTCAAAAGAACACCAAAAGAAAAAGATTAAGAGGCAAATGCAAATATTGGCAGAAATCTGTCAAAACAGAACAACGGGTAAAGATTGATTTTTTCGAAAATCTTATGTTCATAAAATCAAAAAGTACAAAAGTAATGAAAGTTGGATAAAAACCTACGGCATATGCAAAAAAAAAAGTTTCAGATCAATTCGATGTTCTGGCTGATAGAAATAATTTGTTTGGTGGCAGTACAGAATCTGTTTTAGGACAACAACTTTCCCAAATCTTACTTCCTCCCTATTAGAGTCTATTCTTGGTTAAAAACAAAATGAAAAGGATAAGAAGAGGTTGGTACAGAGGTAACAACTTCCAAGACTCAAAGAAAACAAAATAAACTGAAAGAAAACAACACGAAAACGGAATAAAACATGAGTTATCTCCCAAGAAGTGCTTTTCAGCTAGTCATGGAAAAAGGAGGGATGCCTTGGGCATACCCAAGCTTTGATGTTTGAATATTCTTGAATATTTAATTTAGGTGCACTGGGAGTTCCAAATATTGATCCTTTTCTCTTCTCATTTATCTCGTATCACCATCTCTATTGGATCCTAAATACTACATTCACATAAAACTTGATAATAACTCATTAGTAGGGTTAGTACTCATTAAATAAAATCCACTCATGTTAAAGGTTTGAAAAGTTTAAATTAAGATTACCTACTTGAAGGGAATACACCTGAGAGGCAATAATAAAATGGTTATTATCTTATTCTTTGTTTATGATAAATGTTTATTCCTCATGCTAGAATTGTATTAACCGGAAACGTTGATACACGTGTGTTTAATAAACAAACAATGGTTCCTAGTAAAGCCTCTCTTTTAACTAGCGCGTTGATTCATAGATGATCAAGGTTTCCTGATCATGAACATTGGATGTTATTAATAACGGGGTCATCTCATTAGAAGAATTATGTGATGAACATAGACCCACTATCAAGATAACAATACAATCAAGTCATTTAGTTTATATTGTTATTTCTTGCGTACGAAGTAACTTATTTCTTAGACCATGAGAACATGCCAATCACTGGTACCGGAAGGGTGCTTTGATGTCATCAAACGTCACACCGTAACAGGGTGACTATGGAGGTGCTATTAGGTATTCGGAAAGTATTAGCTGAGGATCATGGACCAAGAGTGGGATTTGTCCTTCCAAAATGACGGAGATATATACTCTGGGCCCTCTCGGTGATATCACATCGACACCGCTTGCAAGCACGTGATATGATCATAAGAATGTTATATCACGGGAACAAGAAAAGAGTACTCGTAGATAACGAGATTGAACAAGGTATGGTTGATACCAATGATCGAATCTCGGAAAAGTAAAATATCGCGAGACAAAGGGAATTAGTCACGACGTTGATGGTTCACACGATCACGAGAGTCATCATTGAATATATAAGAGTCATCACGGATCTCCAGATCCCGTTGTTGATTATTGATCGGAGAGGAGTCTCGATCATGTCTATGTTATTCGCAAACCGTAGGGTGACACACTTAAGGCCCGATGACGCGTTTGAGAGGATACGGAATATCGAAGAACGTTTTGGTCAGCACCGAAATTGTCTCGGGGAAAATTGAAATAGTTCAAGGGGGTTTTCATCGAATGGTTGTTAATAGAATTGACAAGTGATTCGAGGTGCTATTTGAAAAAGTTTCTTAATAGAATTAATAAATTCTGAAATGAAGAAATATATATTTTTTATTAAAGAAAAACTCTTGGATTTTCTAAGTGGAGTTTTAAGGGAAAATGAGTGGGTGTGAGTGGAGTGTCCACTCACATGATGAGGGAAGAGGTGGGGGCACGCCCATGGGCTGGCCGCACCCCCCTTGGGCTGCCTCCCCCTCCTATAAATAGTGGGCATGAGCTCCCTCTCTCTCACACACTTGCCCACCTCACTTTCTCTCCACCCTCTGCTCCATTCCATGGTCTCCGCCTTGGCGAAGCCCTGACCGTGGGACTCTTCTCCACCACCACGTCGTCGTGCTGCTGGAGTTCCGAGGGATCCTCTAGTTCCGCCTCCCCGCTGGATCAAGGGAACGGAGGTCTTCATCAACCGTACGTGTGACCGATCATGGAGGCACCGCCGGATTGCGGTGCACATTTTCTCGCTCTCGGGATTGGTGTGAGTACGACTATGCCAACAACGAGATTTGATCTCGTAACTATTTGTGTCTTAGAGGGTATGTTCTTCTTAGACTCTCTCTATGCCCGTTGCACTTCATCTCCTAGATTATATCTTGGCCTTTCGGGTGTCTCCCGCGTAGGAAATTTTTTGTTTTCTGTGCAACGACCCCTGAAGTGGTATGAGAGCCGGATCTATGCGTAGATGTTTTGTACGGGTAGAACACATAGGTGTATGTGGGTGTTGATGATCATGTTATTTCCTCCTTGAGTATTTTATGATCTTAGTGGCATAGTTGGATGAAGCTACCCTAGACTAAGTTTACGTGTACTATGTACGCGAGAATTGTCTCACTTGCGGCTGAGGGGATGTCCATTTCTCCAACTATAGTTAATATCTAATCTACGAAGGGTTGGTAAAAATATGTTTATCGACGTTGTGGTCGATGTTCGTAGGTATGA
Organism: Alopecurus myosuroides; assembly: GCA_028641055.1. NCBI lineage: Eukaryota > Viridiplantae > Streptophyta > Magnoliopsida > Poales > Poaceae > Alopecurus > Alopecurus myosuroides. The sequence goes on from CM054063.1 coordinate 278,401,781, forward strand.
ACGGTTCTATCCTCGAAATTCCTAAGCCACGTAAAATATGCAAAAATAAATTAGAGGCATCTAACTAGTTTTTGCTGGGCATGTGATGTGATATGGTCAATGTTACAAATTTGATTATGAGATGATATCTTTTGTAAATTATTGATATATCGGAAGGTATCCATATGGTTGTCTTACTATTTATGGACAAGCAAGATTGGGGTGCCATGGAACTTGGTACCACGCCGGTGGAACGATGGAGATCATACCATGATGCACATGGTGGAGATCAAGTGCAAGTAGGACCATATCATATCACGTTATCCTTACATGTGATGTTAATCCTTTTTATGCGTCTTATTTTTCTTAGATAGCGACGGTAGCATTATAAGATAATCCCTCGCACTTAATATCAAGATAATAATGTCCTTAAGTATGCACCGTTAAGAAAGTTCGTCGTTTCGAGACACCACGTGATGATCAGGTGTGATGGACTCAACGCTCGCATACAACAGGTGTTTTCAAGCCTAGCATGTACATACATGTCCTTGAAACACACGCAATACTATGGTTCTACTTGGCGATCCTAGCATGTACAGACATGGCCTCGGAATACGTAACCGAAAGGTAAAGCATGAGTCATATGGACGATATGATGAACATGTGGATGTTCGCCTTTGAAGCTACATCATCTCACGTGATGATCGGTTTTGGTGTAGTGAATGTGGTTCGTGTAATCACTAAAGACGACTAAGAGGGATGTTGTTTTTGAGTGGGAGTTCATGGTATAATTTTGAATTAACTTGAACTTATTTATCATGAACAACCAATCAAAGTGAATTTGCATAAATTGTAGTATTCATTGGTATCTACATAACTACCTTATACTTAGATTGTTAATTGAGATATAACTGTTATGATCTGGTAAATACCATTTAAGATTGGTACCGTATTAGTGAAATTTAAAATTGAGTCCTATTGTAGATTTTCGTATTTCCTACCTAACTCCATATGATTAATGATTGATTGATCTAGAGAGCAAATTATTCCCACTTAGAATCCAGAGTCATGGTTGCTTTCGTATTACTTTATCTTCAAAATAATGTTTTGTTGATCAAGGTGATTTAGGAACTGAAAAGATTTGTTTTCAGAAACAATCAAGTGAAAGATATATTGATATCCAGAAACTTATTTGTGGCAACATGACTGAGTATAATTTAGCGTGACCATGTATGCTTATATATTATTTGAATATATGCAATGATTGAAGACGCTAGGCGTTTGAATATTCCAAGAAGTTGGATGCTAAAAATTAACCTCTAAATTCATTCCTTCAAGCTATAGTAGCTTAATCATAAAATTGTTATGATGGGATGGATTAAAATTATGGGTAAAGTCGTTTATCTTACTTGGAGATTGCTAAGAGTGGAATCTAGAAGAATACTATTAATATGGTGATATTAGCAGAACAATCAAACTCAAAGTATGACTCAATGGGTGATAGTATATGACTAACATGCCAAAGAAAATGAGCTAGTAAGAATATAATTGTTTGATGTTGAATGATTCTTCCGTGAAGGAAAGGGAATATTGAAAATAGAATTACAGAAACATATATGGCAGAAAATAAGATAACTGGAAAAGTCCAGCTCAGGAGTATATGCTTGATATACAAGTTATAGATGTATTACTAGTTAACAAAGTATTTTTTGGGTATTTTGATACCACATTGGTTGGTATGAGTTGTCATACAAAGCAACGCAATGCAAGAAATACAAGGGCCTAAAATAAACTAGTAATAGATGTGGAATCAATTATGACAAGAACAGTAATAAAGTGTTATTGTGTTCATTGTCGTATCGAACCAAACATTCAAGATTTATTTTAAGAACTTAATAAGTTGTTATTTTGTTCTAGTATTTTGTGAGAACAAATGAGATTATTCAAACTATGACCATATTCCATAATTGATGGATATGTTAATATAAATCATGTTGGTAAAGTAAACATCTATAAGAATAAATGCTAAACGTTGCAAGACGTAAAAGAGTTTCACTTAAATTGTGACACCACCATTTTAGTTCATATCGGAAAAGAAAACATGAAGGAACTCCATATTGATGGACTTCCGGAGTCATTTTGTTTTGAATAAATTGACGCTTGTGAGACCTCTTCCAAAAGATGACTAGAATTCCGTTCTTAAGCCAAAGTAGAATGGACGACTAATTTAGTGGAGATTATACATATTGATGTATATAGTCCATTATGTGTAGTCATGTATGGTGGATTAATTTTTCCTTCATAAAATTATGTCGATGATTTGAGTAGATATGTGAGTATATCTATTTAAAGAGAACGGGGTTTGACCTTTTGAATTGATTCAAATGGTTGTTAATATGAAGTAAAAAAATAATGTAACAAGATAATCAAGTATTTATGATTGGATCATGGAGGATAAAGTTTGAGTTACAAGTTTAGCTAAACATCTGAGAAGTTGCAGAACTGTTCTACAACTTATACTTCTCGAATACCCCACATTAGTTTGGAGTATTCAAGAGACAAAATCAAACCTTGTTGGACATGGTAAGATTAATAAAAACGCCAGTATAATTTTGTAGTTTATACATTTGTGACAACCGCTTTTCCACTGAAAAGAGCACGATCATGATCCGTTGAAATTGACAACATATAAGATATGGTTTGGGTAGTGACCCAAATTGTCATTTTCTCAAGTTTTGGTATGCATAGCATGTGTAAAATGTTGACAACCAAAATAGGATAAATATATGTTTATAAGGTTATACCAAATAAAACATTGGGTATTTCTCCTATCACCGAACCAAAAGACAAATGTTGTTTGTCACAAAGTGTTTATTTCTCGAGAAAGTAGTTCTTGCGAAACAAGTGAGTGGGAGGACAGTACAAACTCAACAAGATTAGAGAATTTTTGTTATCATGTCAAGAGTAGCGCAGCACAGGAAGTTGTTCCCGGGTTTCCTATTTTGACTAAGTAGAAGACGCTACAAATGTTGTAGATACTTCAAATGAGTTTGTGAACTGAACCACAAAAGTCCTAAAACTTTGTACCCAGACCAACTTATGTTTTAAGAGTAAAGTTTTGTTTTGACAACAAAAGGACCTAGACCTTATAAAGGAATCAAATGATGGGCCCTGACTTCGTAAAATAGACTATGAGTCATTATATCAGCCATAGTATCCTTGTATGAATATCAAGTATGTGAATTGGTAGTCCTTTCGATATGATTGATGCCTAACGATAGCAAAAGGGTCTATATAGCAACAAAGACATGGATTTAAACATCCTTTGAAAGTTGTACTTATCGAAAAGTTGTTTTCGACGAAGTTCAAATAGTTGACTACTATAAGATTTTGATCTTCCATAGTGATGCTTAGTCTTTGCGTATAGTTCTAGCAAAGTTACATATTATTATATGGAAGTTGAATAACAAAACCAACTCTCTCTCGAGGAAGTTTGATCAAGGATGTGTACTTGACACAGTCTGAGAGTTTTGTAAAATTCAAAAGGTTGCTAGAAAGGTATGCACACTTGAATGGTTGAAGTGAGCATAACGAAGTTGAAATCTTTACCTTAATGAAGTTATCAAAATAGTTTGATTGCATCATGAACGATAAAGATTCTTGTAGACTTACAAGAAATTAAGTGGGAGCGCTATGACATATTTCCAATACTTTATGTAGATGACATATGGTTGATTGGAAAATATGTATTTTTAAATTAACACGGTTAAGATTTTCATATTAATGAAAGGCTTAGAAGATATTGGGCATCGATATCTATAAGAGATGGATTGAAGCGCCTGATATGATTGAAGCCAAATTACATAGACGAAATATTGAAGTAAGTAAATTTCGAAATAACAAGAAGGAGTTCTTGCCACATGGAAAATAATTGAGCAAGATTCAAGTGTTTTGACACATGATGAGCATCATTGAAATTGAGATTTCTAAGTCATGTTTCCGTGCTATGTACACAACCAGATGAGTCCTATGATATAAAATGTTATAGCAGGATAATTCATATGATGATTAGACAACAGTGGGAGAGATCCTTGTGTCATTTTAGAAATGATAAGGATATGTTTTCCGATGTAGTAATGACAAAATGTTAGTTGTAATATGTTACACTAATAGTCTTGTCATCTATTCAAATAATTTTATCTCAATTAAAATATGTAATGAAGGGTAGCACAGTAGGCTGGAAGAAAGTTCCATGCTCGATTTGGAAGAGTTTCAAAATTGAAGTATTGTGACTGATACTACACCGGAGGCTAAGTGTATCGTTGTGTTGACAACAGATAATAAGCGTATTTTGTGTCAAGGAGTTCTTTACTGAACTTGGTGAATTTCCAAGAATGCTGACACTATGAAGCTGCATTTTCACAATGTTAGTAACATTGGTTTAAGCTGAGGAGTTAAGGTATCACCGGAACTTCGTGAATTTCCAAGAATGCTGACACTATGAAGCTACATTTTTACAATGTTAGTGACGTTGGTTTAAGCTGAGGAATTAAGGTTTCACCGATTGACCAAATATATACAAATCCATCTCATTAGAGAATGAGTGATGGGTGTAGACGCAAAGAAAATGCAAATACAATAGGACCTCAACAGTTCAGATATTTTAATGATGTTTACCACATGCGAAGCATGGTAATAACACTGGAACGTCATATGTGTTAAGTGCTTAGAGACTAGATTATTGACTCTAGTGCAAGTGGGAGACGGAAGGGAATATGCCTGAGAGGCAATAATAAAATAGTTATTATCTTATTCCTTGTTTATGATAAATGTTTATTTCTCATGCTAGAATTGTATTAACCGGAAACGTTGATACATGTGTGTTTAATAAACAAACAATGGTTCCTAGTAAAGCCTCTCTTTTAACTAGCACGTTGATTCATAGATGATCGAGGTTTCCTGATCATGAACATTGCATGTTGTTTACGGGGTCATGTCATTAGAAGAATGATGTGATGAACATAGACCCAGTATCAAGATAACAATACGATCAAGTCATTTAGTTTATATTATTATATCTTGCGTACGAAGTAACTTATTCCTTAGACCATGAGATCATGCCAATCACTGGTACCGGAAGGGTGCTTTTATGTCATCAAACATCACACCGTAACATGGTGACTATAAAGGTGCCGTTAGGTATTCGGAAAGTATTAGTTGAGGATCATGGATCAAGAGTGGGATTTGTCCATCCAAAATGACGGAGAGATATACTCCGGGCCCTCTCTGGGATATCACATCGACACCGCTTGCAAGCAGGTGGTATGATCACAAGGATGTTATATCATGGGAACGAGAAAAGAGTATTTGTCGGTAACGAGATTGAACAAGGTACGGTTGATAGCAATTATCGAATCTCGGACAAGTAAAATATCGCGAGACAAAGGGAATTAGTCACGACGTTGATGGTTCACACGATCACGAGAGTCATCGTTGAATATATATAGGAGTCATCACGGATCTCCAGATCCGTCTGTTGATTATTAATCGGAGAGGAGTCTCGATCATGTCTATCTTATTCGCGAACCGTAGGGTGACACACTTAAGGTCCGATGACGCGTTTGAGATTATACGGAATATCGAAGAATGTTTTGGTCAGCATCGAAAGTGTTTCGGGGAAAATTGAAATAGTTCAAGGGGGTTTTCATCGAATGGTTGTTAATAGAATTAACAAATGATTCGAGGTGCTATATGCAAAAGTTTGTTAATAGAATTAGCAAATTCTGAAATAAAGAAATAAAAATGTTTTATTTATTTATTAAAGAAAAACTCCTTTTATAAGTGGAGTTTTAAGGGAAAATGAGTGGGTGTGAGTGGAGTGTCCACTCACATGATGAGGGAAGAGGTGGGGGCACACACATGGGCTGGCCGGACCCCCCTTGGGGTGCCCCCCCCTCTGCTATAAATAGAGGGCATGAGCTCCCTCTCTCTCACACACTTGCCCACCTCACTTTCTCTCCACCCGCTGCTCCATTCCATGGTCTCCGGCTTGGCGAAGCCCTGACCGTGGGATTCTTCACCACCACCATGTTATCGTGTTGCTGGAGTTCTGAGGGATCCTCTACTTCCGCCTCCCCGCTGGATCGAGGGAACGGAGATCGTCATCAACCGTACGTGTGACCGATCACGGAGGCACCGCCGAATTGCGGTGCACATCTTCTCGCTCTCGGGATCGGTGTGAGTATGACTACGCCCACAACGAGATTTGATCTCGTAACGCTTTGTGTCTTCGAGGGTATGTTCTTCTTAGACTCTCTCTATGCCCGTTGCACTTCATATCCTGGATTAGATCTTCGCATTTCGGGTGTCTCTCGCATAGGATTTTTTTTCCTGTGCAACAACCCCTTCACTACTGTATACTAACCAATTAATAACATTTATCAATCAAATAAAGATTATAAAAATTGAGTATAAGCACAATACATAATAAGCATGACAATCTGCTAAAACTGAACAGTCAGTTTGTAGAGGCCCCAAACCGGAAGGTTCAGAACCCCTCATATGCATTCATTCACAATCCCAGAACAACCAGTTGTGAACAACATACGTAGTTGGCATACAGAATACATCATCCATTACACGAATATTAGAGTCTTACATAAATGGTCACATGACCAAGTTCTTGATAACTGTCACACAGGACAGACATTCAAAATAAACACAGCGGAAGACGATAAGCATAGCGTAGTAGAACCCGAGTCACGCCTCATCCTACAGGCTGCTGACTGGGAGACGATCCTAACTCGCAGGGCCATCAGCGTAGAACTCCTCCTCATAGAACTCCTCCTGGGGTGGCTCCTCATAGTCTGGTAAGTAGATACCAGGGGCGAAACCAAATGAGTACGTTTGAATGTACTCAACAAGACATCCTTTATGAGCTTACAATAAATGCATGCATGCTTATTTGGTGGAGTGGGTAGGCCATACATATGGTTCAGCTACCCATGACATATAAAAGATTTATCATGGTTGATTCTTCAACTTTCTTTCTTAGTGAAAAATCCTTTAAAATAAGGTAGTTTTTCTCTCGTAGATATCACATATCTTGGAGGTTTTATAAGACTTTTAGAAAAGAAAGTTTTCTTCTCAGAAACTTGTAATAAAAGTTTCCTCCTCATTAGTATCTCGCAGATACCAAGTCATTCCTCCATAGTACCTCGCAGGTACAAAGCCGTCCTTCAAAAACCTCTTTTTGAAAAGTTGACACAATACTAGCTACATGGCCATTCAACCGTCCATATCCGAGGACGCGGCTATCTCGAAATAGTTTTACTCTGCAGAGGTGTACACACTTCCACTAGATCCAGAATCCGCCATGAAACAACCATGGACTATTCCCAACCTATGGGAACATCAGATAACTGATCTTGACTATCCACTATGTACAAGCTAGAACATGACTATCTCTTCAATTGGGGTTACCCCTCCCCGGAAAGCCGTGTCACACACCGCCCAGACAGGAGACCCAACTGCTGCATCCGGTGGGAAAATTAATCCCACACTTTAGATGTCCCGTCTGCTCACTCCTAGCGACACTTCGGTTCGGAGGATCCAATCCTCTATAGCACTTTGAGATAGCTCACATACTAACCATAACAAGTTTTTAATCAAGCCCCTACCCATATTGGGGTAAAGTGGCAGTACGATAATGGTTGTCCAGCGAAGACTAGGTTATGTGTCTTTTGTAAACATTTCTCAAAAATTTCCCTTCATGGCACTCTTCCGGTAGACAGGGTCTCACCCTTCTTCCGGGGTTTTTCCTTCATAAGGCATTTGTTTACAAAAACACATTTTATTTAGTTAATTTAAGAACCCAAGTTTTAATTTGGTGGATGGTATGTATATACCATTTAGTGGCTAAGGGCTTGGCAAATACCAAGTTGACTATTATTATGATTCCTTCTTCTAATAATATTAATAGTAGTAGTATTCACAACAAAAATAGTTTTGGGAGTATAGTTTTGTGAAAACTTCAGAAGTGAAAAGCATGCATGATAGATAATGATAAGTATTTATACAGCAAGCATTAGGATGGCTTGCCTTGGTACAAGTGATGGTCCTGGTCCTGAAAGTAACAGGAGTTGCAATACCCCTCTTCTGCAAACCCTTCTTCCTCGTTTTCTAACGTCGTAAAAAGAAATAAAGGCACACTTTCAGAGCCAACCAAGACAAACAATGCTACAAATGATACATACAGCAAACAATTAAAAAGTAACACTCAAGACACTCAATTATCCCTTAGGAAAATTGACATGAAAAACACCGTGGGAAAATCTGCTTTTTCCTAGTGTTTAGGTGTGGTCAAGCTTAATGATTTTAAGTCAAGAGCAGCATGGACCAGTGGGGTAAAACAAATGTTACTAGACAGTAGGGTGTCACATAAAACACATTTTGATGTCTAAAAACTCCCTCAATAATCTCTATGGCAAGTACAAATAATAATCTAAAATAATCAAGTGGTGAAAAAGCTCATGACCACAAGTCAAGCCTATTTTTCCACCATGATGCAAAAATACCAGTGAGTGTTCCACTAGCATAATGCTTCATAAAGAGGTTAATAAATCTCTGGTCACATTTCTAAAAAAAAAATGCTCAAAACAAACCAACTAGTCCCACAAACTCCTACTCATACTAGTAGAAACTTGGGAAAAATACTAGACTAGTTTATACTTCACTTGTTAATTTTAGGCACAAGTGTGCAAACTAACAGAGGTAAAATACTCCTATAATCAGTACCAAAATGCTACTGGATCCCACAAAATAACATAAAAAGTTTAGCTATGAAACAAGGAAAAACTAGACTAAAATTGCCACACATGTGAGGGACTTAAATCTAGGCACCCAAATGATACTCAAGCAATTTCTAATACTTGAGGGAAAATTAACAGAGGTGAAAACACAAGGATAACAATGCCACAAGGAAATTTCATCCTCTGTTTTCAACCACAAAGAATCATATTTTTCCTTAGTGAAAAACAACACAAAAGGAATGCATGAATAATCTAGTAGGAAAATCTAGGCCTTAAGCAATGCTACTTAAATCTACTTCAAACACAAGCACCAAGTAACCAGAGGTGCTGTAACTAAAATAACAGTACCAAAATTGTACTGGTTCCATGAAAATTAATCTAGCAAATAGGCCTAATACATATCTAAAAATCTACTCAAAAATCTAGGTAGAAAAAAAGCTATGAGCAAGATCTATGCATGGAACATAATTCTAAAAATCCTACCACTCAACCCATTCATCCTAACATGTTCATACATCTTGGAAATATCATAAACACACTAGAAAACAACATTACAAACAAGAAAACAATATTTGCATATCACAATAAGAGCATACAAAACAAGATCTAGGAATTAAAAATTAGGCAGAAAAGTGCTAAAACTTGTTCTGTCTCCCTAATTTTTTCTATGGCTCAAAAAATTAAATCCTTCTAGGATGTGATAATACTTAACAATACAAAGCCTCTCCAATTGGTCCCACTCAAAAATAATGTACCAAACTCCCCCTAAAAATCATGGAATGGCTCACTGATGTTTTACCAAAATGGATGGCATTTCCAAATTATAACTCTCCTGGATGCAAACTAAAATTCTACTGGTAGGTATTGATAAGGGCTTTCCAAAATCGTTGAGTTTGCTCAAAAATGTTTTGTATTTTTGAAGTTCTAATCATTTCCATTTTAATGGTACTGTCTGGCAACATGGCTATAGAAAAATAAATAAAAGTCAAAACATTATTCTGCCAAAGGGAGGTGGTTGTGATTTTGTATGGCTATATGTACAAAAATTGGCAAAGCCAAATAAAATCGTTTGCTATTTTTCCTGGGCCAAAAGCTAACAGGTATGAATCTGCAAAAAAAAATTGTTTTAATTTAACAGGGGCTAGCCCAGATGAGCCCGATTCGCTGCGCGTGGCCCAGCTAGCACCTAGGCCAGCCAAGGCGCGCGCGGGGGGGGCGGGGGACGCGGGAAAAATCCCGTTTAAGCGTAACCGTCGATCGCCCGATCGACGGCTCTGGTGTTTTCTTCCTCCTCTCTCCTCACCCGACAGGAACGGCGTCGAACACCTCATGGGCACGCACGGGACGGGCAGGGGGCTCACCTAGGGGGTCCGTGGAGCGACGCGTGGTGGCGGTGGGGTCGTGGGAGGCTGGAGGCGCGGTGGTGGCGGCGTTCGTTTCCCCGACTGCGAGGTCCTCTCCGCGGCGGCACGGCGGACACGGCGGCGATGGCTCGGGTTCCCCTGCAAGCGAAAGGATCGCGGAGGTTGTCAGGGAGGTGGCCAAGGCTACGGAGAGCTTGTGCGTGCAAGGATCACGAGCTCACACGTACGGGGTGGTTCGTTTTTCTCCGGTGGATCGTGCGGTGGCCGGCGAGAAGAACTTGCCCGTGCCGCTCGCACACGGCGAGGCACGGCCTGGTTTTTCGTGGGTGGGGGCGTGGATGGTGGCGGAGGACTGTGGCGAAACGGCAAGGCCGTTGGAGCTTTGTAGACACGGGGCCGTGTGGTGTGCCCTCGGGTGCACAAGTGTGTGTGCGTGCTGGCACTCAGAGGAAGGGGGGCCGTTTTTCTCGTTGCCTCTCGAGCCAGGGACGGTGCCTAACTTACTGGTCAGCACAGTGGGGCTAGGGTGGAGAGGCATGGGAGTTTTTAGGCCATGCCAACCTGCCACCCCCCTCCTACCCGAGTCTACTTCCCCTCCTCTTTCCTTCTTGTCTAAGGCACCACTCGGGCCAACTAGCACACGGGGTTACAGAGCATTTCAAGGCAATCAAAATAGACACCAAGTTTATTCAAATCCATGAAGAATTGGCAGAGAAACAAACCTCCAAAGTTCTGTCCAAAAACAGTTTTCAGAAAAATTCAGTAAAAGACTTAGTGAAATTTTCACTAAGTGTTGGAAAAACAGAGTTTTGAAGCAAAAGTTGGATTCTGTTTGATTGGGCAATTGAACTTGGATTTTGGAAATTCAAGTTGTCAATTGTTATATGTACTATCTAGTTTGAGAAAACAACAAGTACACCAGAAAAAGAGTTGGTTAACCCTCTGAAAACAACTGCCCAAAAAGCTATGTTTCTGTTTTCCAAATAGAAAAGGTTTTTCAATATTTTTATACTAGGAAAACAATCATGGATTAGATTGTTTTCCAAGTGCTAAATTTAAACCAGTGGCATATAGTTGTACTACATAACATGTTCAACCATAATACCACAAGAAAACAACAAATCAAATATGTTTGATTCTTGAAAACAAGTGTGGAAAACAGCTAGTCATGTTGTTTTTCTGCTAAAAGTTTAAATAGGAAATAAATTCCCAAAGCTATTTAAATCCCAACCAAAGTGTTTCCTTGGTCAAGACATGACTAAATAATTCTGTCATGAGTGAATCAAGTATCCTCCAAGCTTTGAAAAGAAATTTCTTAGGGTTTCCAGTTGAAAAACATCAGGCAGACAATAATCAATCATCAGGAAAAATCCTCAAATGAGTGAAAAGAAACACACCACTTATATTGCATAGATACACATGACTACACAAACATGTTGTCCACTTAATTGTCTTACAAAAGTCTTAAGAGGCTTGCTAATTTAATACTAAACAAGGGCTTAAAAACAGGGGTGTTACAAATCTCCCCCCCTTAAAAGAATCTCGTCCCGAGATTAGCGGGTCTAGGCTTTAAGAAAATCAGGGAACTCCTTCCTGATATCATCCTCACGCTCCCAGGTAGCTTCTTCCTCAGAATGATTCGTCCACTGAATCTTAAGGAATTTTATAGCACGCCTCCTGGTAGCACGCACAATCTCCTCGAGAACCCACAGGGGTCTATCACGATAAGTCAAATCATCATTGATATCAATGGTCCTGAAATCTATGTCTTGATACGAGAGATCCTTCTCAGGTACTTGCAGACATTTCCGGAGCAATGACACATGGAAAACATTGTGAAACGCAGATAGCTCCTCAGGTAATTCTAACTGATAAGAAACTTCGCCACGACGTGCCAAGATCTTAAAAGGGCCAATATACCTGGGTGCCAGCTTTCCCTTGACATGGAAACGCTGCATCCCTTTGAGTGGCGTAACACGAAGGTACACGAAATCTCCAATGCTGAAAGAGACATCACGACGCTTCGTGTCAGCATAACTCTTCTGACGAGATTGAGCTGTCTTTAAACGTTCCCGAATAAGCTGAACCTGCTCTTCTGCAGCTTTCAAAGTGTCCACACCAAAAACCTGACTGTCTCCAGTCTCAGTCCAATTCAGAGTTGTGCGGCATTTACGTCCATACAGTGCTTCAAAAGGGGCCATTTGCAAGCTAGACTGATAACTGTTGTTGTAAGAAAACTCTGCGAAAGGCAGACAGTCTTCCCATTTAACTCCATAGGACAACACACAAGCACGGAGCATGTCTTCCAGAATTTGGTTTACACGCTCTGTCTGTCCATCAGTCTGTGGGTGATAGGCTGTGCTAAAAGCTAATTTGGTTCCCAAACTCTCGTGCAACTTCTTCCAAAATCTGGATGTGAACTGTGTACCTCGATCAGACACAATCCTGCTCGGGACTCCGTGCAGGCTGACAATCCGAGAAATGTAAAGATCAGCTAGCTGATCTCCACGATAGGTGGTCCGGACAGGAATAAAGTGAGCAACTGTCGTGAGCCTGTCCACGACAACCCATATAGAATCATTTCCTCGGCTGGACCTAGGAAGTCCTGTGATGAAGTCCATCCCTACTTCATCCCATTTCCAAACAGGTACTTGCAATGGCTGGAGCAAGCCAGCGGGACGCTGGTGCCCAGCTTTCACTTGCTGGCAGACATGACACTTGGCTACAAATGAAGCAATCTCTCGCTTCATTCCATGCCACCAGAATCTCTCCTTCAGGTCTTGATACATCTTTGTTCCTCCAGGATGGATAGAATACATGGTCTCATGAGCTTCGACCATGATGGTCTGCTTGAGATCAGACTCAGAGGGAACACAAATACGGCCTTCATACCATAATCCCCCATCAGCATCGATAGTAAACCCAGCAACCTTCTCTTTCTCCATGCGGGCCTTAATACCATCAATACTTTTCTGGCCTTTCTGCGCCTCTTTGATTTGGTCAACCAGAGTTGGTTTAAGTTCTATGGCGTCCAACATACCATAGCTGACCACTTCAATGCCAAGTTGGTCAAGATCTTTCCACAACTCGGGCTGCCTTACTAGAATCATAGCATTTAGAGAGGCCGGCTCTCGACTAAGAGCATCCGCAACTACATTTGCCTTCCCAGGGTGATAATGAATACTTAGATCATAATCTTTAATGAGTTCAATCCAGCGGCGCTGCCTCATGTTGAGCTCACGTTGAGTAAAGATATACTTTAAACTCTTATGATCCGTGTAAATTTCCACTCTTCTTCCCATGAGAAAGTGTCGCCATGTTTTGAGGGCATGCACGACAGCAGCAAGCTCTAAGTCATGAGTGGGGTAATTCAACTCGTGGGGTCTCAACTGGCGGGATATAAAAGATATCACTTTCCCTTCTTGCATAAGTACCCTTCCAAGACCAAGCTTAGAAGCGTCACAATATACGTCGAAATTCTTGGTGATATCCGGCATTATAAGGATTGGAGCGGTCACCAGTCGATGCTTCAACTCATTGAAACTCTCTTCACACTTGTCCGTCCATAGGAACTTGCTATCCTTCTTGAGCAACTGGGTGAGGGGTCTGGCTATACTCGAGAATCCCTGAACAAACTTGCGGTAATATCCTGCCAAACCCAGAAAGGATCTGACTTCAGTCTGGTTGGTCGGAGCAGCACGCTTCTCCACAGACTGAACTAGAGTAGGGTCAACAGATATTCCTCCCGCAGATACTACATGTCCAAGAAACCCGACTTTCGTCAACCAGAATTGACATTTACTAAACTTAGCATACAACTGATGCTCACGAAGTGTTCCGAGCACAATTCTCAGATGTTCTTCGTGTTCTTCCTCACTCCGAGAATATATGAGAATGTCGTCAATAAACACCACGACAAACTTGTCTAGAAAATCCATGAATACCTTATTCATGAGATTCATGAAATAGGCAGGGGCATTGGTTAGACCAAAGGACATCACGGTGTATTCATACAGCCCGTAACGAGTGGTGAAAGCAGTCTTGGGAATATCAGTATCACGGACTTTCAATTGGTGATAACCAGTCCGAAGGTCGATCTTCGAGAAGATTACGGCCCCATTCAGCTGGTCAAACAGGTCTTCAATTTTGGGCAACGGGTATTTGTTCTTGATGGTAACATCATTCAACTTGCGGTAGTCCACACATAAACGAGTGGTATCGTCCCGTTTTTCCACAAAAATGATCGGAGATCCCCATGGCGATGCACTAGGGCGAATCAAACCTTTTCTCAACATATCATCCAGCTGGGTCTTCAACTCATCTAATTCCTTTGGGTTCATCCGATAAGGCTTCTGTGCTATGGGTCCAGTTCCGGGCACTAACTCGATCACAAACTCGATATCCCGATCAGGGGGCATACCGGGTAACTCTTCAGGAAAAACATCCGGGTATTCGCAAACGACCGGGACTTCCTCAAGGTTAGGGTGGGCTATACCAGTGTGGCAGTGAACTTGTGACGAGGGTTTAGTTGCAGTGTACGCAACCTTTTCCCCATCCTCAGAGATCATATCTATTGATTTCTTAGTGCAGTCAATAACCCCCTTATACTTGGCCATCCAGTTCATACCGAGTACCACTTCTATCCCCTTGGATCCCAGCACTATAAGATCAGCATGAAAAATTTTCCCTTGTATTTCTACTGGCACTTCATTGCAAATTAAGTTGGCTTTAGTACTATCCCCAGGTATTTGTACTAACATAGGGTTGTGCATACGGGAATGCTTCATACCACTTTTCTCAGCAAACGGTTTTGTGACAAAAGAATGTGATGCACCAGAATCAAACAGTACTGCGGCTGGCACCGAGTTGACAGGAAACGTACCCATCACCATGTCTGGTGCCTCCTGAGCTTCCGCAGCAGTGACGTGGTTCAGGTGTCCCTTCATCCTATTCTGCCGTCCAGTGGAAGGACCATGGTTCATCTTGGTTGCAGTAGGCTGGGCTGTGGCAGTTGCTTTGGTAGGGCACTCACGAGCAAAGTGACCTTCCTTTCCGCAGGCAAAACAACCTCCAGAAGGTCTTGGGCTTGGGTTAGGTTTGGGAGCATTGTTGGAGTTGTTCCCATTTCCACTGTTGTTGCCTCCATAGCGGTTTCCATGATTATTCCCAGAATGATTACCATGGTTACCACCATAGCTATTTCCTCCGTACTTTGGTGCATAGTTGGGGTTGTAGTTGTTGGGCCTTGGTGCATAGTTGTGGTTGGGGTGGGGTGCATAAGCAGGCGCCTTGTGGGATGGTGGCCTCGCATACGGAGTGTTGCGAGTCCTTTGAGCACTAGGTCCTCCATGCACGGTCATCTTCCTCTTGCGGTTATCATCAGCAGATTTCCGCTTGTGCTCCAGTACCATAGCGGCATTTGCAAGGGTCTCCAAGTCCTGAAATGGAACCACCACTAGAGCGCACTGGAGCTCATCATCCAGCCCATTTAAGAACCTCTCCCTCTTCTTAGCATCAGTATTAATATCATCCTGTGCATACCTGGACAGAGTAGTGAAATTCTCCCAGTATTCAGACACAGGCATACTTCCCTGCCTCAGCTTCAGAAATTTCTCACGCATAAGTGTCATCATTCCTTGGGGAATGTGATACTTGCGGAATCTCGCAGAGAAATCCTCCCAGTTGAACACGTGACCAGCAGCAACAGTCTCACGTGTAGTCTCCCACCAAGTCCTGGCAGGACCAGCAAGAAAATGGGAGGCAAACAGGACCTTATCATTCTCCTCAACCGAAGCAACCTCCAGTTTGTTTGCAATGGTGCGGAGCCAGTCGTCAGCATCGAGAGGCTCCACAATCCTAGTGAAGACTAGGGGGTTGGTGTGCTGAAAGTCTCTCAGTCTCGAGCGAGCACCATTGCCATTGCCATTGCCATTGCCATTATTGTTGGCGGCAGCCGCTAGTTGTTGCAGAGCGGTAATGGTAGCTGCACTCTCATCTCGGCTGGCCTGGCGATCTTCCATCAGCAGGGCCAACAGCGCCTCCACTGTGGGTGGTGGTGGCGGTGGGGGTTCGCGACGAGGTGCCATTCTGAAGTGAAAACATTTGTAAGTTTTAGAAGTATATTCTTGTTTTTGAAAACCCAGTACCTTTAACATAAGAAAAAGGAATACGAGTGATATGTTTCAAAAACAAGAGCGGGGCAGTCGCAAACATGGATGAAAAGAACGCAAAATAGTGACAATCATCAAGGAAACAAGCAGAACATTCCATTCATCACACAACTTAAACAGAGTCTTTGACATTACACACACACATTACAAGCCATATCTTACAAGGAAGGCTTCATCGAGCTACAAGGGGTGCGATTGGTGGGGTCATCGCAAGGCTACTACTAGCAAAACGATCTAGCATACTTATCTAGCATCTAGACCAGCATCAAGTGCTAAGGGTGAGGAGGCTGTGACTACACAGAGTCGTCACTGTCCCCAACCTCGAAGATACGCTCCTCAGGGTCCTCCTCCTCCTCCTCGCCAAGCAGGTCATCATCATCCTGCTCGCTAGCCTCACTCATATCCATCCCCTCCAAGTCAGACGGAACATCCTCTACTGGCAGGAGCTCCTCAATCTCCCTGCTGAGCTCTGCGCCCTCCTCCTCAAGCTCCTCTATGGCAGAGTCTCTCGCGGCTATGTCGTCACGAGCTATGTGAAGCCTAGTGTGCAGAACTGAGTTAGCCCCCTCCAGAGCCGTCACCCTGCTGGTGAGACGAGCACGGCTCAGCCAGGTGGCCCGCAGCTGTCTCTCCAAGGCACGACTCCTCGCGGTGGCGGCCTCCAACTCCTCCCTCAACTGAGACAACTGCTGTGCTAGTGCTCCACTCTCCTCCTGGCTGTCCTGAAGCTCAGCCCTCAGCTCGTCAGTCTCGGCTATCAGTGTGTGATGCACCAATGTGCCAAGGTGGTGAGCGAGTCGCTGATCGTCCAACCTGTGCTGAGTGCGGTACAACAGAATCTCCATCTCGTCCAAGTGAGGACCAACAGTGGTAGTGTCTGGCTCAACAGGAAGTGGTATTCCCTCCTCATCGCGCCTCCCAATCAACTCGAACCGGGAACCGATGAACATGTACTCCCCAATGTGTGCCAGTCGTGCCACTGACTCCTGAATCACCCGCACGGCTGCCTCGGTCCAAGAACGATCAACAGCACGAAAGACGTAGGCCTCTACTGTCGGGCTAGCCAGAGGTGCACGGATAGTGACCTCCGCGTACCAGTCTCCCTCCAGAGGTGCACCGTCAACTAGACCTCCTCGCAGCTCCGGAAGTGGGCGTCCCAACACAGTAGCCATAGCTACTAGCCTCTCCTCGAAAAGGAAAGTCTCGCCACGTGGACGTCCCAACTGGAAAGCCTCGGTGATGACCACGTCCATCTACACAAAATTTTAAGTATAGTTTAAGTGAGATCACAGTGTGCAAAGTTTTAAGTTTATGCAAAGAACAATCTTAATGCAAGTAGAGTTTGACACAGAGAGGTGGTGGGATATAGGGAATATTTTTATACATAGTCATATATCCAATCTTTTTGTGTCTATAACTTAGATTTTTGGAGTATACACTAACGTCCATGCTAACTAAGGTCTCCTAGAGTCAGGATGGCTCTGATACCAACTTTGTAGAGGCCCCAAACCGGAAGGTTCAGAACCCCTCATATGCATTCATTCACAATCCCAGAACAACCAGTTGTGAACAACATACGTAGTTGGCATACATAATACATCATCCATTACACGAATATTAGAGTCTTACATAAATGGTCACATGACCAAGTTCTTGATAACTGTCACACAGGACAGACATTCAAAATAAACACAGCGGAAGACGATAAGCATAGCGTAGTAGAACCCGAGTCACGCCTCATCCTACAGGCTGCTGACTGGGAGACGATCCTAACTCGCAGGGCCATCAGCGTAGAACTCCTCCTCATAGAACTCCTCCTGGGGTGGCTCCTCATAGTCTGGTAAGTAGATACCAGGGGCGAAACCAAATGAGTACGTTTGAATGTACTCAACAAGACATCCTTTATGAGCTTACAATAAATGCATACATGCTTATTTGGTGGAGTGGGTAGGCCATACATATGGTTCAGCTACCCATGACATATAAAAGATTTATCATGGTTGATTCTTCAACTTTCTTTCTTAGTGAAAAATCCTTTAAAATAAGGTAGTTTTTCTCTCGTAGATATCACATATCTTGGAGGTTTTATAAGACTTTTAGAAAAGAAAGTTTTCTTCTCAGAAACTTGTAATAAAAGTTTCCTCCTCATTAGTATCTCGCAGATACCAAGTCATTCCTCCATAGTACCTCGCAGGTACAAAGCCGTCCTTCAAAAACCTCTTTTTGAAAAGTTGACACAATACTAGCTACATGGCCATTCAACCGTCCATATCCGAGGACGCGGCTATCTCGAAATAGTTTTACTCTGCAGAGGTGTACACACTTCCACTAGATCCAGAATCCGCCATGAAACAACCATGGACTATTCCCAACCTATGGGAACATCAGATAACTGATCTTGACTATCCACTATGTACAAGCTAGAACATGACTATCTCTTCAATTGGGGTTACCCCTCCCCGGCAAGCCGTGTCACACACCGCCCAGACAGGAGACCCAACTGCTGCATCCGGAGGGAAAATTAATCCCACACTTTAGATGTCCCGTCTGCTCACTCCTAGCGACACTTCGGTTCGGAGGATCCAATCCTCTATAGCACTTTGAGATAGCTCACATACTAACCATAACAAGTTTTTAATCAAGCCCCTACCCATATTGGGGTAAAGTGGCAGTACGATAATGGTTGTCCAGCGAAGACTAGGTTATGTGTCTTTTGTAAACATTTCTCAAAAATTTCCCTTCATGGCACTCTTCCGGTAGACAGGGTCTCACCCTTCTTCCGGGGTTTTTCCTTCATAAGGCATTTGTTTACAAAAACACATTTTATTTAGTTCATTTAAGAACCCAAGTTTTAATTTGGTGGATGGTATGTATATACCATTTAGTGGCTAAGGGCTTGGCAAATACCAAGTTGACTATTATTATGATTCCTTCTTCTAATAATATTAATAGTAGTAGTATTCACAACAAAAATAGTTTTGGGAGTATAGTTTTGTGAAAACTTCAGAAGTGAAAAGCATGCATGATAGATAATGATAAGTATTTATACAGCAAGCATTAGGATGGCTTGCCTTGGTACAAGTGATGGTCCTGGTCCTGAAAGTAACAGGAGTTGCAATACCCCTCTTCTGCAAACCCTTCTTCCTCGTTTTCTAACGTCGTAAAAAGAAATAAAGGCACACTTTCAGAGCCAACCAAGACAAACAATGCTACAAATGATACATACAGCAAACAATTAAAAAGAAACACTCAATACACTCAATTATCCCTTAGGAAAATTGACATGAAAAACACCGTGGGAAAATCTGCTTTTTCCTAGTGTTTAGGTGTGGTCAAGCTTAATGATTTTAAGTCAAGAGCAGCATGGACCAGTGGGGTAAAACAAATGTTACTAGACAGTAGGGTGTCACATAAAACACATTTTGATGTCTAAAAACTCCCTCAATAATCTCTATGGCAAGTACAAATAATAATCTAAAATAATCAAGTGGTGAAAAAGCTCATGACCACAAGTCAAGCCTATTTTTCCACCATGATGCAAAAATACCAGTGAGTGTTCCACTAGCATAATGCTTCATAAAGAGGTTAATAAATCTCTGGTCACATTTCTAAAAAAAAAAATGCTCAAAACAAACCAACTAGTCCCACAAACTCCTACTCATACTAGTAGAAACTTGGGAAAAATACTAGACTAGTTTATACTTCACTTGTTAATTTTAGGCACAAGTGTGCAAACTAACAGAGGTAAAATACTCCTATAATCAGTACCAAAATGCTACTGGATCCCACAAAATAACATAAAAAGTTTAGCTATGAAACAAGGAAAAACTAGACTAAAATTGCCACACATGTGAGGGACTTAAATCTAGGCACCCAAATGATACTCAAGCAATTTCTAATACTTGAGGGAAAATTAACAGAGGTGAAAACACAAGGATAACAATGCCACAAGGACATTTCATCCTCTGTTTTCAACCACAAAGAATCATATTTTTCCTTAGTGAAAAACAACACAAAAGGAATGCATGAATAATCTAGTAGGAAAATCTAGGCCTTAAGCAATGCTACTTAAATCTACTTCAAACACAAGCACCAAGTAACCAGAGGTGCTGTAACTAAAATAACAGTACCAAAATTGTACTGGTTCCATGAAAATTAATCTAGCAAATAGGCCTAATACATATCTAAAAATCTACTCAAAAATCTAGGTAGAAAAAAAGCTATGAGCAAGATCTATGCATGGAACATAATTCTAAAAATCCTACCACTCAACCCATTCATCCTAACATGTTCATACATCTTGGAAATATCATAAACACACTAGAAAACAACATTACAAACAAGAAAACAATATTTGCATATCACAATAAGAGCATACAAAACAAGATCTAGGAATTAAAAATTAGGCAGAAAAGTGCTAAAACTTGTTCTGTCTCCCTAATTTTTTCTATGGCTCCAAAAATTAAATCCTTCTAGGATGTGATAATAATTAACAATACAAAGCCTCTCCAATTGGTCCCACTCAAAAATAATGTACCAAACGCCCCCTAAAAATCATGGAATGGCTCACTGATGTTTTACCAAAATGGATGGCATTTCCAAATGATAACTCTCCTGGATGCATACTAAAATTCTACTGGTAGGTATTGATAAGGGCTTTCCAAAACAGTTGAGTTTGCTCAAAAATGTTTTGTATTTTTGAAGTTCTAATCATTTCCATTTTAATGGTACTGTCTGGCAACATGGCTATAGAAAAATAAATAAAAGTCAAAACATTATTCTGCCAAAGGGAGGTGGTTGTGATTTTGTATGGCTATATGTACAAAAATTGGCAAAGCCAAATAAAATCGTTTGCTATTTTTCCTAGGCCAAAAGCTAACAGGTATGAATCTGCAAAAAAAAATTTGTTTTAATTTAACAGGGGCTAGCCCAGATGGGCCCGATTCGCTGCGCGTGGCCCAGCTAGCACCTAGGCCAGCCCAGGCGCGCGCGCGGGGGCGGGGGACGCGGGAAAAATCCCGTTTAAGCGTAACCGTCGATCGCCCGATCGACGGCTCTGGTGTTTTCTTCCTCTTCTCTCCTCACCCGACAGGAACGGCGTCGAACACCTCATGGGCACGCACGGGACGGGCAGGGGGCTCACCTAGGGGGTCCGTGGAGCGACGCGTGGTGGCGGTGGGGTCGTGGGAGGCTGGAGGCGCGGTGGTGGCGGCGTTCGTTTCCCCGACTGCGAGGTCCTCTCCGCGGCGGCACGGCGGACACGGCGGCGATGGCTCGGGTTCCCCTGCAAGCGAAAGGATCGCGGAGGTTGTCAGGGAGGTGGCCAAGGCTACGGAGAGCTTGTGCGTGCAAGGATCGCGAGCTCACACGTACGGGGTGGTTCGTTTTTCTCCGGTGGATCGTGCGGTGGACGGCGAGAAGAACTTGCCCGTGCCGCTCGCACACGGCGAGGCACGGCCTGGTTTTTCGTGGGTGGGGGCGTGGATGGTGGCGGAGGACTGTGGCGAAACGGCAAGGCCGTTGGAGCTTTGTAGACACGGGGCCGTGTGGTGTGCCCTCGGGTGCACAAGTGTGTGTGCGTGCTGGCACTCAGAGGAAGGGGGGCCGTTTTTCTCGTTGCCTCTCGAGCCAGGGACGGTGCCTAACTTACTGGTCAGCACAGTGGGGCTAGGGTGGAGAGGCATGGGAGTTTTTAGGCCATGCCAACCTGCCACCCCCCTCCTACCCGAGTCTACTTCCCCTCCTCTTTCCTTCTTGTCTAAGGCACCACTCGGGCCAACTAGCACACGGGGTTACAGAGCATTTCAAGGCAATCAAAATAGACACCAAGTTTATTCAAATCCATGAAGAATTGGCAGAGAAACAAACCTCCAAAGTTCTGTCCAAAAACAGTTTTCAGAAAAATTCAGTAAAAGACTTAGTGAAATTTTCACCAAGTGTTGGAAAAACAGAGTTTTGAAGCAAAAGTTGGCTTCTGTTTGATTGGGCAATTGAACTTGGATTTTGGAAATTCAAGTTGCCAGTTGTTATATGTACTATCTAGTTTGAGAAAACAACAAGTACACCAGAAAAAGAGTTGGTTAACCCTCTGAAAACAACTGCCCAAAAAGCTATGTTTCTGTTTTCCAAATAGAAAAGGTTTTTCAATATTTTTATACTAGGAAAACAATCATGGATTAGATTGTTTTCCAAGTGCTAAATTTAAACCAGTGGCATATAGTTGTACTACATAACATGTTCAACCATAATACCACAAGAAAACAACAAATCAAATATGTTTGATTCTTGAAAACAAGTGTGGAAAACAGCTAGTCATGTTGTTTTTCTGCTAAAAGTTTAAATAGGAAATAAATTCCCAAAGCTATTTAAATCCCAACCAAAGTGTTTCCTTGGTCAAGAAATGACTAAATAATTCTATCATGAGTGAATCAAGTATCCTCCAAGCTTTGAAAAGAAATTTCTTAGGGTTTCCAGTTGAAAAACATCAGGCAGACAATAATCAATCATCAGGAAAAATCCTCAAATGAGTGAAAAGAAACACACCACTTATATTGCATAGATACACATGACTACACAAACATGTTGTCCACTTAATTGTCTTACAAAAGTCTTAAGAGGCTTGCTAATTTAATACTAAACAAGGGCTTAAAAACAGGGGTGTTACACAGTTAACGAGATATCTACGTAGCTCAAATGAAGAAACTCAAAACTAATGAAAGACAGATAATGATCTCAAGTTTATGCACAAAAATATTCAAGTAAAAATAATATTCTGAGATTTATCACCATTTTTAAAGTGAAACACATGATATCTGTCTAAACAGAATCAGTCAGTAAATATGGAATTATTAGACCTATCTACGTACCTCAAATAAGAAAAAGTACTTCTAATGAAAGAAAGATAATAATTATTACTTTACACTCTAGAAATTTCAGATCAATATCACTTTCTACTGATTTATGAAATTGCATACGGTGGAGCCCAGAAATCTGTTTCTACGCAGCAGAGTGGGAAACTTGCATCATAAACAAACTAGAAGTTATCTATATATTTTATTTTTATGGTACAAAGGAATATGTATAATATATACACAATATATACAAGTTTGTAACTTAAAAGCTTCCATTTAAAGAATTGTTTTGGTTTCATAGGCATGAACACAAGTGTTCAAGGTCGACCCTCACTTAACCATTACTCATCTTTCCAATCACTTTCCTTTTTGAAAACATTTTTAGATACCAAGTACAACTATTTTTTTTTGTAATTTGTGTTCCCTATCCATAACTAAATATATCAAACAACTTAAACTGAAAAATAAAACTATTTATAACTGATTTTTTTTTCTTAGAGACAAAGCAAACAAGGCACACAAGAACATTCATCCCACGCTATTGCTCCCCGGCAATGGCGCCAGAAGAAGGTCTTGATCTCCAACAAGTATAGTGGATCGTGTGTAGCCTTTTCGATAAATAAGAGTGTCGAACCCAACGAGGAGCTAAAGGTAGGATAAATATTCTCTCAAGTTCAATCAACCACTAATACAACTCTACACACACTAAACGTTTGCATTATCTAGAAAATAAAACTAGAGCAATAATACGGGTATGAGAGATAGCCTTGCAAGATAATAACTACAAGAAAGTAAATGTTAGTGCTGCAGCAATAAAATATACTAAGTAACCATAAACTAACAGTACCATGAGTGTGGAAAAAGTGGTCATAATTGTGGCGGCTTTTTCCAAGATTAATTAGTGAAGATATCGGGTTCATTGTCTTCGATGCCATTTTCTATGTGGGAGAGGCAAAGCTAACAAGCTCTCACTATCCAATGATTGCAAGTATTTACGATTGGAACTCTAGCAAACATCCGTAACTACTAATAGATACATTAAGGTAAAAATACCCAACCATAGCCTTAAGTTAATGATCCTCTTACTCCCATACGTGCAACTAACCGGTTTGAGTCCTTATGCTTCTGTTACTCCGGCAGAACTACGCCCCTTGCTTTGCACATACTACTAACCCTATGATGTTGATCCAAGCGCGCAAAAATATAATGGAAACCAAAGGACAGTACCATATCAACATACAACTCTAATGAACCAAAGACATTCAACCAAGCAATCAAAAGACAAATAAACTACACAAACATGACATAGATCATAGGATAAATATTATAGCATCAAACATCATGTTTACATAGGACGGTACATAGGTTTGTGGGAGGATAAACCACTGAATACAAGGAGGAGATAATGATGAGGTGTCGGTGAAGGCGGCATCATGACGGAGAGGATGGAGAAGGGGCAGCACGTGAGGTGCAGGGCGGCGCTGGCGGCTGGCGGCGGCGCAGGGGGCTCCTCCTGCGCCGGCCGGCCATTATGGGGGAGTGCCTACTCTTAGTCCCCTTCCTCCATGGATTCTTGTTGCTGTAGACGAGAACTCCCCAATGGAGGTGAGACCATGGGGGAGGCAAAATTCGTGGCTTTTTGGTGACTACCCAAGAATTAGGGTTTTCCTCTCCTTATATGTGATGGGACAATGCTCCCCGGCCCTCCGATGGATGGCCCCTTGATCCAAAGGCTCTTGGGAGCCTCTAGAACCTTCCTAGGGACCCCTCTCAGCCCCAAAGTCGTGGCTTGGCCGAATCCATCAAATATAGTAAGAGTTGGACTCAATCCCGTCACCGATTCCCGTAATCCCGTAATCAGATATATATCCTCCAGTAAAATGGGTCCACAGGTTGCATAAGAACTCGGATTGGGCTGTTCTTGGGCTTAAATGAAAGGTATAGAAATTGCCAACAACTTGTCGCAAATGTGATATTCATTGGACGTGGTATTTGGGGGTAAAACTGATGATATCTAAAAACTGTTGGTGGACAGATTTCAGGAAAGTTAGAGTCCTTTTCCAACAAGTCTCCTTTATTGTTTTCTTGTTAATTTCTACACATAAAAGAGTAAAACAATAACATTGTACAATCTTTAAAATATTAATAGGTTAGTGCAAAAATATCATAAATTTTATATAAAAACAAGCATCAAAAGCATAATATTAGCATGAAACCATAAAAAATTATAGATACGTTATAGACGTATCACGCAACTCCGTCACAAGTTATTTTTTTCTGGTCATATGATTAGTGCATCCACTATCAATTATCCATTTCTACCCACCGGAAGCATAGTTCTACAAGAAATCAATGAATAGAGTTAGGACCCGAGGAGGGTCCCCTCACGTTAGCAACAAGGGTCTTTGTGACCCAAATAGTATAGTCAATGTAACCTTCAATAGGACCAACATATTTAGCTTGCACAATACCATAATAATAAACATATAATAAATGGTGTGGATTGTTAGTTCCCGCGGAAATGCTATGAGTAGTGTTGTCCCTCGTGACACTACCACTCGAAGCAACATTGTTGGCTTGTGCGGGAATGATATGAGTAGCGTTGTCCCTAATAACAATACCACTCGAAGCAACATTGTTGGCCTTCTTCTTGTTCTTGTTCTTCTTGTTCTTGTTATTGGAAACATAGCCAAGACCTTGCTTGCCAACTTGTGTCCTAGGAGCACTCATTTGTGGTCTAGAAGCAACCACTTGTGGGTTTGAGGCCACAACCTTCTTAACTTGAGGGCTCTTGCCCTTGAGCCTTGCTAGCTCATCCTTCAACCTAGCATTTTCCTCAATAATATTTGCATGATCACATGAAGAAGCAGAGGTGCTACGGGTGGTGAATTGATTAAGTTTAGTTTGAAGTTGTTCATGTAACTCTTTGAGGGTAGAGTGTTCACTCTCCAAGGCCTTGTGAGCCTCGGTGAGATTTCCAAACTCCTCGGTTAGTTTCTCATGACCAACCCCAAACTCAACCTTATCTTTTTAGCGCCTTTTTATATTTAGAAATTCCAAGGTCACGTTCTTTAGTGAAATTAGCAACAACTTCATTATGTTACTCTTCAATAGATTCAAGTTCCTCTTCAAGATAAACTCTACCATTATTCTCTTCGTCAAGAGCCATGGAGAGAGATTGTCTATTAGTAATCTCGACAAGTCCCTCAGATAATCCAGTAGGATTTCTATTAAGAGAACGAAATAGGCACTAGCGACAATCGTCGGCTAACAGGGGATCACGATTAACCCAGGTTCAGGTCCCTCATAGAGGTAAAACCCATACTCCTGCTATTCTGATCTGTATTATGAATAGATTACAAAGGTGGGTGTGCAAGCCGAGAGATTGATCTTGAGCTTATGTCTATGGTGGTGAAAAGTAGATTGGATCCCCCTCCCCGTGGTTCTCCTAGCCTTTAAATAGATGGATGGGTATCAAACCGTACCGGGGGGGGGGGGAGCTGCAGGGTAGCGCCTTGTATTGGGCCTTAGTCTTGGGCCTTGGAACAGGTAGGCCCACTCGACAGGTCCTGGAGTCATCGCCATGTCAGAGATGCTATCTCATCTGCATCCCTTCTTTCAATCTGACCTTTCTTCTCAAGAGCTTCATGGGACTCTCCCAATTGGCCCATGAGGTGATCAAAGTACTTCTTGGTCTCTCCTTGCACGTTGGACATAAAACGTTCCAAAGAGACAATTTCATCTTCTACTCTAAGACTAGCATGGTTCACCAATTCATTTGGAGTCTTAGAGTTTGGAGAAGGTGATACCTCCGAGGCCTTAGCCACGAAGCATTTGGCATTGGGTTGAGGAAGATTCTCATTGGGGGATTCAAAGAGTGATGAAGATAATGGACTTGTAGCAATATCAAGAGTGGCCACTTCACTTGTGGTTTGTTCTTCTTCATCACTTCCGGAATCATACTCCTTGTGAGTCACAAGCACAAACTTGGTGGGGACTTCTTGTTGAAAGGTTTCTTGTTGAAATGAGGTTTCTTGTAAGCAACCTTGGACTTGTCTTTGCGAATGAGCTTGTCAAGATGAAGTTATCTATTCTCATAGGGGCACTCCGCAATGAAATGGCGATGCACCCAAAATGCATCTACTTTTCCAAGCACTTTGCATCGTATTTCTCTCCGGAGTCCCCCCATAATTGAATAAATCTGCAGAATCTGACGCTGTTTTTAGCAAAAGTTTTATTTCCGTCTATTTTCGCAGGACTTTTCACAGGGGAAGAAAACCACGTAACTTTTTATGGAAAAGAAGGGGAATGAGCACCAGATGGGGCCGGGTGTCCACCTCAGGGCCAAAAGGCGGACCCACACGCGGCCAGATTCCTTGGCCGCGTGGGGTCACCCCTTTTGGGCCCAGATGGCCCACTCCGGCTAGGTCTTCGACGTACCCCTCCATATATACGAGAAACTGACGGGTTTCAAAGGAGAGGGCTGTTCGCGAAACGGAGCGCCGCCGCCACCAC
The DNA here is from genome assembly GCA_028641055.1 of Alopecurus myosuroides. NCBI lineage: Eukaryota > Viridiplantae > Streptophyta > Magnoliopsida > Poales > Poaceae > Alopecurus > Alopecurus myosuroides. The sequence goes on from CM054063.1 coordinate 278,429,470, forward strand.
GATATTCGATTTCGGAGTCAGATTGATCCGGGATTTCACCCCCGGAGGTGGAATTCGAGGGGCTTCGTCACCATCATCATCACCACCATCATCTCCATCAACCATGAGCTCCATCACCCCCTCCATGTGTGAGTAGTTGCTGTAGGCATGTGAGGTGTGAGGGGTTTTGGATGAGATTGATCATGAAATTGCTACCCGGTATGCGGGATCTAGGGGTTTGTCTTGAGAATTCTTATGTCTTATGTTGATGCACTATTGCTAGGCTTAATGCTTGTTACTAGGGCCCAGGTGGCATGATTTCAGTACTGAACTTACATTTCTACATCATATATTTGAGTTTGGTATCTATCTGCAATGTGTATTACCTGCTATTATGTTGAACCTGCGAACCCTAAAGTGACAGCTAGGGAAAACAAGGGGGATATGTTCTAGTTTGAGGATTATGTGTGTTCATGGAGTGTTAATGCGTTGGTCCGGGCTATTCGAAAGGGTAGACCTTAATTACCTGTAGTTCCGAATTGGCCCCGGTGAAATGGGCAGGTAGGACAATAGTCTTTGTGCAAATTCTCTTGGATAGTACGCACAATAATTTACGGAACACACACCTACATAAAACTGAGATAGAGAAAGGCCCCGCTGCTAGAAAAACATTATTACATGATCAATCTTATCCGTGCAACACCCCGCTGTCACCTCATGCCTGCGTTTTAGTCTCTGGTTTACTTTCACTCTTTTCCGGTGAAAACTGGGAAAACACTTGCTCTCCATTTACTTTCTGTTTGTTTACTTTCACTGCATTATTACACTCACCACTCTCGTTGCAAGTTTTTTGATACACAGGTGTGGTTGGGAGTGACATTCCAATTGCTAAAGTCTCAATGGTATTCTTGTGTTCCCACTGAGTCGAACTACAAATTTGGGTAATACTTCCCATCGAAGACTACGATTGATCTCCTGCACTTGGGAGCCATCAAGACTGTTTTCTGGCGCCGTTGCCGGGGAGCCTAGCATTATTGGTAAGACCACTTGTTATTGTCTACTTGCTGCACTTTCTTGTTCCCTACAATGGGAAAGGAAAGGACACTTCGAAGGAGGTAATGCCTTCGACTACTCGTTCTGGTAATGATTTGCCTAGTAGACCAAATTTTTCACCTAATATTGTTTCTACTGTGGCTTCTAAGAAAAAGAAAGGAATAGCTGGTAAATCACCATTGTCAAAAATTTCTACTAGTACATCTAATGATCAAACACTTGATAATGTAGACAAAGAACTAGCTTCTGAAATTCCTGAAACTATTGAAACACCTGAGGCAAATGAAACACCTAAAACAACTGAAATTCCTGAATCTTCTGTAGATGAAAATGTAGAACTTGAGCTAGAAAGAAATGAGACTCGTAGAGAGTATGAATATGGGGCCTCTTATGAAGAAGAAGAAGCATTTATTGAGGCCTTTATATCACCTGATTATACAAAACTTGATAAACTCTCTATTTATGATGATGCATCTCTTGGAAACTGTTTTGCTGCTACTAGGAATTTGTGTGGCCCAGCTATTAGAATTAGAGATAAAGATTATGAATTCAATGTTAATCCTGAGATAATTGAGATAGTTGAGAAGTCTAAATTCTATGGAAAGGATGAGGAGTCTCCTCTTGATCATATTGCTGAATTGCATGTTTTATCTACTACATTTGGAAATGATGAAATCCGTCAACATTATTTATTCTTAAAATTGTTTTCTTTTTCCTTGGGTGAAGATGCTAGAGTTTGGTATAATCTTTTAGGACCTGCATGTATTACTAGTAAGGAAGAATGCTTGCAATTGTTTTTCAATAAATATTTTCCTGCTGAAAGGATACATGCATTAACTGTTGAAATTGGCAATTTTAAACAGGATAAGAAAAAGAGTCTACCCATTGGGGGAGATTTGGTAAAATGTGTAAGAAATGTCCTGGTCATGGTTTTAAACCTCATGAATTGCTTGATATATTCTATAATGGACTAATGGGGGAAACAAGAGACTACCTTGATAGTATTGCAGGGAATATCTTTAGGGACAGAAGTGTTGATGAAGCAATTTAATTACTGGAGTCTATTCTCGAGAATGAAGCTGATTGGAACATTGAGGAGATAGATAAAAATGAGACACTCCCAGAGAAGAAAGGAGGTATACTCGAATTGAACCAAGAAACAATGGCTGAAGCTTCCAAGGATAATAAAGAGAAGGGAATTAAAACCTCTCATCTCAAGGAATTATCTGAAATGGGTATTAAAATTCCTACTGATGAACCATGCTTTCCAATTCAAGTGAACTCTATACTCCCTATGGAAGGCAATGAGGAGGTAACACCTCCCGTTGATGTCTCTTATGTTAACAATTTTTCTTATCATGATAATCCCGAGGAGCATAAAATTAGAATGACTATCATGGAAAACCATCATAAAATTAATTTCCTCCGTGAAAATTTAAATGCTAGTGTATGGGAAGTTAAAAGAATTGTTAAACATTGTGAAATGATGAACACTCAATTTGAGCAAATGATTTCTTTACAAAATCAATTGTATGAAAATCTGAATAAACAAAAACAATTATGTGGAGTTAATACAAGGGGAGGTGCAAGCACCCAGGATCCTGATTATCCTGATGATCATCCTAAAAGAAAAGAGCAAGTTGCTCTTAAAGATAAATCTTTTGCAGGAAAATCTCCCAATGAAAATGAGCATGATGATGACTCCAATGAGCAAGATAAGGATATTTATGTTTCATATGCTGAAACTGAGGATGATAATAATGAAGAAGAAGAATCATCTCCACCTGATATTGAACAACATGATGATAATAATGAAGAAGCTGCTAGTAAGGAGGATCCTCAGCCTCCTATTGAGAAGACCAAGAAGAAGAAGAAACCAAATAAAGATAAAGATAAAGGTAAAGAAAGGGATCCATGGGTACAAAGACCCATTCCATATCCCCAAGAGGTATCAAAAACAAAAGATGAAGAGAGGTATGGGCAATTTTATGATAAGATTAAGAATATGAAATTAGAGATTCCACTTATTGATGCTATTAAGAATCCTCCATATTCAAAATACATGAAAGATATTGTCACTAATAAAAGAAAGATACCTACTGATGCTATTACTGCTATGCTTGCTGATTATTCATTTAAAGGAAAATTGCCTGAAAAACGTGGAGATCCTGGTATTCCTACTATTCCTTGCAAAATTAAAGAAGCCTATGTGAAATATGCATTATGTGATTTAGGAGCTGGTGTTAGTGTTATGCCTTCTCACTATATAATAAGCTTAATTTGAACAAACTAGTTCCAACAGAAATATCTTTACAAATGGCTGATAAAACAACTGCTGTACCTATAGGAATATGTGAGGATGTTCCCATCTCTATTGGTAATGAGTTGATACCTACTGATTTTGTTATATTAGAAATGCCTGAAGATGATAATCTATCTATTATTCTTGGTAGACCTTTTTTGAATACTGCAGGAGCTGTGATAAATTGCACTGAGAGCAAAGTGACATTTAATGTTAAAGGCAAAGATCACACTATTTATTTTCCCAAGAAGAAACATGTTACAAGTATGAGCACAAGTGTGAATGCTATACAAATAAATTCCATTAAGATTGGTATAGCATTGAAATACCTATACCACTTCCAGCACCAAGGTATGAAATATTGATGATTGGGACCATTCCAATCAAATATGAGGTAACTTGATTTATTGTTTTATAATAAGTAATAATAAGAATCATGAGCTACATTCTTTACATGTTGCTAATGAGACCTGATCAACCTCATTACTAATGTGGAAGTGATAAAGGCATGATTCACAAACATTTAAATTGCATTTTTTTTAATGTTATTTGCTTTAAAATCGTGAGACATAGACATAGTATTAAAATTTTAGAATCAGAAATCACAGAATATGAAGTTTTAGAAATTCTCTGTAGACAAGTTTCACGTAAAATTCCAGAAAAATTAGGGGGTCAGTTTTTTGCCCGAAGGGACCAGCAGCCAGGGGGCACCAGCAGGCCACCAGGGGCCAAAATAGGTACCTCCACGCGGCCAGATTCCATGGCCGCGTGGGATACCCCATTTTTGTCCACAAGTGGATGCTGGGGCCCATCCAATGCTCATCTGCTCCCTTTCGACCGAAAACCAACCCCAGTTCATCTCCTCCATTTTTCCCGTGCTCTGTTTCTCTGTCAATCCTTGATCTCCACATTTGAGGCAGATTTTTCAAATCTGTTTGATGGAATCACTCCTTGGTATGTAACTCCTTCACTCATCCAATTACTTTTTGCTCCCATGCTTTGTGTATGAAGTATTTTGCTGCACTAGGTGTCACCTATTATGTCTAAGAACTCCATGAATTTAAGTTTTCTAGTTGATATGGATGCATGATATTGATTAGAGGACTAGTTATGGATGCCTTAGCAATGTTTTAGAGTGATACAATTTAAGTTTTGTTGAATTTTATTTTGGTACAGCAAGGTAACATGCTGAACAAGGGAAAGGCATTGCTTGGGATGTCCTCAAGGACAAGGAGAAGAGAATCAAGGGTGTCCAACAATCATGATGATAATCAGTTATGGGGGGATGAATTGGTTTTTGCAGGTGAAAATCTGCATGTCCATACCACAAGATGGCAAGACCCCGAAGTTCTTGAACATTGGGGGATTGTTGAAGATTTCCAAGACTTTGCTGCAACTACGGGGCTGCTTGAGTTCTCACGCCATCCACGCAACACATATGTGGAACTCTCGAGGGAATTCCTCTCTACATTCAGGTTTGAGGGACCGGTGGTGCACCAGAAAAGTAAGTCTAAGAACCCTCCTCCAGGTACTTTTGTCATTAAATTTACAATGAGGGGGCAGCGTTTAGTCATGTCATTAGAGGAATTCTGTAAGGCTATATGTGTACCAACTACGGGGTTATGGGATGAAACATATGCCGATTCTAGAGAAGAACTTGTCACATTCTGGCGTAGCATTACTAAAAATATTCCTGAAAGAATGAATAGAGGCAAGCTCACATGCATCCAACACCCGGGCCTTAGATATTTTGCATTGTTTCTTGCTAGAGGATTCCTTGCTAGGGATAACACTTCTGCTTGCACTGGTCCTATGATCTATTTATTAAAATGTGCACTGGAAAATACAACACCTATATATAACCTGGGAACCATACTTGCTAGAACTTTGCATTTAGCTGTGAGTAGGAATGGCACGGATAAAACTCCTTTATATGTTGGTGCCATTGCCACTTTAATCCATGAATAAATTATGGCAGAACGAGGTTTTAATGATAACTTGGGTACCATGGTAAATGAGTCTCGACTGCTGGATTTTGGTTTACCTTTTCGCATGGATATGAGCAGGGCTGAGAAAGAATGTTTTTCATATTGCTATAAGGATTCTAATGGGAACATTGTGTCTGTTAGGCTCCCTTGTGCTGACTTGTTTGACAGGGAGACAAAGTGGACTGTGCAAGAAGAGCCACAACAAGAAGAGCAACAACAGAAGGAGCCCCAATACCAGGCGCCTATGGCATATCCCTGGGGCTTCCCTAAACCACACCTTGGAGCACAGGCATGGCAGGATCCATCCTTCTTCCAGGGAGGTTCATCGAGTGGTGGACATGATTACCACCCAGGATACTAGCTTGATCACAAGCTTGGGGAAGTATTTCTCTACCTCCTCATTCGTTGTGTTATATCACTTGCATGTTATTTGTTGTTTTATGTCCTACAAATCTGAAAAACACAAAAATATTTTTGTTATTTGTTAGCTAGTTTACTTCTGGTTATTTACATTATGTTTCTAAAAATCAAAAACCACAAAAAGATTTTTGTTTTCTTGAATTTAGTATAAATACGGAGCTGCAGGAATTGCTGAAATATGTTCACTGTTATATGCTTTAATCTTTACTTGTGACTTCGTTTGAGCTGAAAATTTAATCACTACTGCAACTTTTTATGGCCTTCACCTCTGTAAAACATGAGAAACTTTTGAGGTGTTTAGGTAGGTAAACAAATTACTGAATGAGTAACTTTTTATAGCAAGATTTGAGTTTTTATTGAGCAGTTCAAGTGGGGAGAGGAGAACAACAATGATATGGTAATGTGCTTGAAGGGATGAAAGGTATGACACCTTTGCCGTGCTTATGTATGATTTTTAATAACAGCAAGTGCACACCTTATGATTCCGTTAACACTTAGTGACATAATAGCCATTGTTTATCTTCTCCGTGGTTTAGTAGAGTATATTCTGATGCAACTGAAATATTGTTTAGTGTCATTACTTGGCTGATGGATTGAATAATTGTAGCCTTAAGCAAAGGTTTACGCATCCCATTGTGCTTACTGAACTTTCCAACCAAGGAAAGAATTAAAAGATAAAATTTCATGAATAATAAAAGTGGAGTCTTATGCTTGACGAACTTATGGTTGGGGGTTAGTCTAAATGTGTATCACATGGAAAACTTTCAACGCTGCACTAAGAATTCTATATTCAAGTTGATATCATGTTCTTTTAACTGTGGATGCCTGTCATGCCAAAATGAGGTAGAGGAATAGTAAGTCTTGATGAGTAAGTATATATGATTAGAGAGACGCATTGGGCCGCTAACCCAAGCCATGCGATATCATGGTGGAAATTTACTTATAGCTAGAATGGACTCCGCAACATATCCTATAATAAAATAAGAAGCTATGCATATAGTGAATGAAATAAAAAAGGATAATGAGTCCATTCCATTTGTTTGTCTTGCCATTTTGACATGGGCTGGTTTCCATGTCATGGGGCAAGAGGTACCCCAATTGCTGCTCTCTATGATGTCATTAATACTTACGATGATTGTACAAGGCTTATTAGGAATCTAGAGTTGAGTAATCATGGTGCGGGACTTTGCTTTTAAGGGGCATGAGGCTTTCAACTTGTAGTTTGTCAAGCATAAGAATCAAAATAAAAAATTAATGCTTTAGCAAAACTGAGAGCAAGGTACTAAGCACAATGATTTTACTTGTCAACATATGAAAGAATCAGAGATCTCAAAAATCTTGATATGATTCAATCATCAGCGATGCACAAGCCTTTGTTTATGTCTACAATTGAGCAAACTCATTCAAGTATTAACACTTCATGTTATTTCTATTGCAACAAGTATATATGATTCAACACTGAGTAGATGCACACTTGCTAGTATTTTGCTACTTGTTACAGGAATCATGTCTTGAGTATTTGCTAGTATTAATTGATGATGCATATGCAATGCAAAGTTTTTGCCAAAGTTTTTATCGCTTCTGCACTGCGTTTGAGTTGTTCGAGGACAAACAACGAGCTAAGCTTGGGGGAGTTGATGCACCCAAAATGCATCTACTTTTCCAAGCACTTTGCATCGTATTTCTCTCCGGAGTCCCCCCATAATTGAATAAATCTGCAGAATCTGACGCTGTTTTTAGCAAAAGTCTTCTTTCCGTCTATTTTCGTACGACTTTTCACAGGGGACGAAAACCACGTAACTTTTATGGGAAAAGAAGGGGAATGAGCACCAGATGGGGCCGGGGGGCCATCCGAGGGCCAAAAGGGGGCCCCACACGCGGCCAGATTCCTTGGCCACGTGGGGTCACCCCTTTTGGGCCCAGATGGCCCACTCCGGCTAGGTCTTCGACGTACCCCTACATATATACGAGAAACTGACGGGTTTCGAAGGAGAGGGCTGTTCGCGAAACGGAGCGCTGCCGCCACCACGATCTTCGATTTCGGAGTCAGATTGATCCCGGATTTCACACCCGGAGGTGGAATTCGAGGGGCTTCGTCACCATCATCACCACCATCATCTCCATCAACCATGAGCTCCATCACCCCCTCCATGTGTGAGTAGTTGCTGTAGGCATGTGAGGTGTGAGGGGTTTTGGATGAGATTGATCATGTAATTGCTACCCGGTATGCGGGATCTAGGGGTTTGTCTTGAGAATTCTTATGTCTTATGTTGATGCCCTATTGCTAGGCTTAATTCTTGTTACTAGGGCCCAAGTGGCATGATTTCAGTACTGAACTTACATTGCTACATCATATATTTGAGTTTGGTATCTATCTGCAATGTGTATTACCTGCTATTATGTTGAACCTGCGAACCCTAAAGTGACAGCTAGGGAAAACAAGGGGGATATGTTCTAGTTTGAGGATTATGTGTGTTCATGGAGTGTTAATGTGTTGGTCTGGGCTATTCGAAAGGGTAGACCTTAATTACCTGTAGTTCCAAATTGGCCCCAGTGAAATGGGCAGGTAGGACAATAGGCTTTGTGCAAATTCTCTTGGTTAGTACGCACAATAATTTACGGAACACACACCTACATAAAACTGAGATAGAGAAAGGCCCCGCTGCTAGGAAAACATTATTACATGATCAATCTTATCCGTGCAACACCCCGCTGTCACCTCATGCCTGCGTTTTAGTCTCTGGTTTACTTTCACTCTTTTCCGGTGAAAACTGGGAAAACACTTGCTCTCCATTTACATACTGTTTGTTTACTTTCACTGCATTATTACACTCACCACTCTCGCTGCAAGTTTGTTAATACACAGGTCTGGTTGGGTGTGACGTCCCAATTGCTAAAGTCTCACCGGTATTCTTGTGTTCCCACTGAGTCGAACTACAAATTTGGGTAATACTTCCCGTCGAAGACTACGATTGATCTCCTGCACTTGGGAGCCATCAAATGGTGCTTATCTTTGACAATTGAAGCAAGATCTCACCCTTTGAGTCCCTTTGTTGCCATAGCGACACTTGGTCTTCTCCTCTAGATATGCCTTGGCCTATGATGGATTCTTCCAAAACTTTTGCACAAGGGCAATGACATCTTTGAGCACGGGGTCATATTCTTGATCCTTTAACAGAGCCAAGTCCTGAAAGCAGATTTCTTCATACTCAACCTCCCTTGACACAACCTTGTCCTTCAAAGCAACATATTCTCATTTGTGCATTTCTAGGGCTCTAGCACGGTTGTCAAGAGCATTTTTTTTGTTTGCACTTGATAGGAACACACTTCTTGCATCACTTGGTTGAGGTCAAGGAAGCACAGTCATGTCTTACTTGAATGCTCTTCAAGCCCGTGGGCTCAAAAGGTATAAGAGCAATCATGTACTTCCTCTTGATCCAAGCATCATAGAAGTACTTAGCACCAACATTGTTGAATGAGGTAGCAAGTCTTGAGCCTTCGGTACATGTCTTCATCGCTCTCACCATAACGCATATAGAACCCTTCGGCCTCATTGCTCAAGGCATCATACCTATTCCTTTGCATAATTTCATTGCCCACAAACATGATGACAAGAGCGTCCCATGTTTCCTTGGCGGTGTAATATTGTTGAAGATGAGGCATATGGTTTGGACCCACAACTTGTTGAATGATGGACAAGGCGGTGTAGTTGAGTTGACAATCTACGACATCTCTTCTGGTCAAGTTCTTTGGTTCATATGGCTTGTATCCATCTCGACTAACCCTCCAAAGTTCAATACAAGAAGAGTTCAAGCGAGTTTCCATGTAATATTTGAAGGGGTCGTTGCATAGAAAACAAAAATTTCCTACGTGAGAGACACCCGAAAGGCCAAGATCTAATCTAGGAGACGAAGTGCAACGGGCAAAGAGACGGTTAAGGAGAACACATACCCTCAAAGACACAAAGCGTTACGAGATCAAATCTCGTTGTTGGCGTAGTCGTACTCACACCGATCCCGATAGCGAGAAGATGTGCACCGCAATCGGCGGTGCCTCCGTGATCGGTCACACGTACGGTTGATGACGACCTCCGTTCCCTCGATCCAGCGGGGCGTAGAAGTAGAGGATCCCTTGGAACTCCAGCAGCACGACGGCGTGGTGGTGAAAAAGAATCCCACGGTCAGGGCTTCGCCAAGCCTGAGACCATGGAATGGAGCAATGGGTGGAGGGAAAAGGAAGTGGGCAAGTGTGTGGAGAAGAGGAGATCTCACCCTCCTTTTATAGGGGAGGGGGAGGAAGCCCAAGAGGGGGGTGCGGCCATCCATGGGGTGCCCCCACCTCTTCCCTCTTCATGTGAGTGGAAGCTCCACTCACACCCACTCATGCTCACTTAATTTTCCACTTAAAAAATCCAAAGGTTTTTCTTTAATAAATAAAAAAACATTTTTATTTCTTTATTTATATTTGTTAATTCCATTAAAAAATATTTGCATACAGCACCTCGAATCATTTGTTAATTCTATTAACAACCATTCTACGAAAAAACCCTTGAACTATTTCAATTTTCCCCGAAACAATTTCGGTGCTGCCCAAAATATTCTTCGATATTCCGTATCCTCTCAAACGCGTCATCGAACCTTAAGTGTGTCACCCTACGGTTTGCGAATAAGATAGACATGATCAAGACTCCTCTCCGATCAATAATCAACAGCAGGATCTGGAGATCCGTGATGACTCCTATTTATTCAACGATGACTCTCGTGATCGTGTGAACCAACAACGTCATAACTATTCCCTTTGTCTCGCGATATTTGTAAGGACCCCAGACCGGCAGTCTGAAACCCTACGTATGCATACATTCACGATCCCAGAAAGATCAGTCGTGAACAACATACACAGTTGGCACACAGAAATACATCATCCATTACACGAATACATAAAGGTATTACACAAATGATCACATGATCAAGTCTAGCACAACTGCCAAAAGGGCAGGCACTTAACAAACACAGCGGAAGACAATTAAAAACACAACGTAGATGAGCCCAAGTCACGCCTTAACCTACAGGCTGCTGACCCGGAGACGATCCTAGTTTTGCAAAGCCGTCAGCTCCGTACTTCTCTTCGTAGATCTCCTTTGGAGGCTCCTTCTCCAAATCTGATAAGTAGATACCAGGGGCGAAACCATAATGAGTACATTTGAATGTACTCAGCAAGACATCCATCATGTCACTTACTAAACATGCAAGTATGCTTATATGGTGGAATAGGTAGGCTATAAATATGGTTCACTATCAATGGTGTTCATATATGATGACACCACAGTTGCAGTCAGGATATCTGCATCTCCGTTGAAGAAGATACTTCAGAAGAAATAAAATAATATAGTTTTATTTCTCTTGTAGATATCACATGTACAAGAGGTTTTTGTTAAACTTTTGTTTCAAGAATATTTTCTCTTTGCAAAACTTCTTGGAATCAGTTTCCAGAATTCTTGCTTAGAGTAGAAAAGGTTTTCTTTGCAAAACATTTTGTTTTGTATAACATCATCTGGCTTTTCATCATCGACGATACCTCCACGGTATAAGTTTCCATTCCTTTCCGAACTTCACAAGTTCAATACTTCCTTTCCAAAATTCCCTTTTTGAAAACATTGACACAATGCTAGCTACATGGCCATTCAACTGTCCATATCCGAGGACGCGGCTTCTTCGAAAAAGTTGTACTCTGCAGAGGTGTACACATCCACCAGATCCAGTACACCTCCCGTGAACAATCACGGACTGTAACAACAGTATGTAAACATCAGGTATCTGATCATAACCATCCACTATGTTCAAGCTAGAATATGCCTATCTCTTCAGTTGAGTTTAATCTCCTCGGCACCATGTCGCACATCGCCATGACAGGAGACTCAACCGATGCAACCGGAGGGAAAATTAATCCCACACTTTTTATGTCTCAACATTGGGAGTTTTGACGACATTCGGTTCGAGGGTACGATGTCCCTTATAGCGATTGAGATAGCACACACTAATAAGAACAAACTTCAAGTTAAGCCCCGTGCCCATGTTGGGGTAGGGTGGCAGTACGGTAAAGGTTGTCCGGCGAAGACTAGGTTATGTGTCATTTTTGAAAAACACCACCTTCTCAAAAATGACCACTTCCACATTCCTCCGGAGAACAAGGATCCGCCTTTTCTCCGGGTTTTTCCGTAAAGCCTTTATTTTGTAGAATCACAATTTTAGGGTGTCCACTTAGGGACTAATATATTTGATGGTAATAAATACCATATGGTGGCCTATGGGCTTGGTATTACCAAGTTTAACTACTGGCATAATAATAACCTATAATATAGTATAGTAGTAATTTCCACCTCAAAAATAGTTTTGATAACCACGTTTTTGGTAAAACTTCAGAAGTAAAACATGCATGATATTTAATGGTAAGTATTGTATCAGCAAGCAATCAGGATGCTTGCCTCAAGTCTCTTAATGTCCCTGGCCTTGAAGCAAATCGAACTTGACGCACAGCTCCACAACTGCTTCCTCTCCTTCTTCGCGTTCTAGCGTCGTAAAGCAAATAAAAGACACACACTCAGGTCTAAAAGACAAACAACTTAGCTAAGAAACACATACAGCAACAAATGTTTATTCTCGAGTTCTCTCGAAACAATAACGCGAAAACTATCTCACATAACTCTCACGGCCCAAAACTGTCGTCATGCACTATGTATGGTTTAGAAAACCATATCCCACATCATACATACCATATATGGAGTGGTATACCACTCTCATAACAAGATATATGAGAAGCTAAAAATATAGCTTGTGGGTGCAGAAGGTTTGGTTGCTAAGGTAAAACAAAACAGACAGAGTAATACCCATGGCAGTGGGTATTTCTCTCCTCAAGCAACTATTACTTTAAGTGTTCATGATTTTTAGTTGGATGTTTTAGTTCCACAAGATACTCTTAAACACAAGAATAACATAAGTATAAACTCATGCTAAGGCAAAACATTTCAACAAAAATCCAAACAACAAGCAAACACACCATAATTGAATAGACTATTTATTCACTATGTTCTTGTTTACTAGAGGTTTTGGAATCCATCAACTATGAGAAATTAGCAAACAACCAGTACCTAAAAACAAGGATAACAAGTCATAAAAATAATCTAAAACACAATCATCACTCAAGGTAATATCCCTATCAAAAAGCATAGAAACAGGACTGCACTTACAACACACTAGTGTGGAAATTCTATACAATCATGCTATAAGGAATATTGGTGTTCTACAACTATAGCACAAGCAACTAATTAATTCATGGCATCATAACAGAAGTAATAACTTCCTAAATATGCTATAATAAACTCATACACTCATAAAACAAAAGATGACCTCACTAGAGCAGAATTCACCATTTTCTAGTGGTGACACTAGTTCCACACCAGAGAAGCAAACAATGTTACTATGATGCTTAATTCTACACAAGCAAGCCATGATAATAAAATGTACCTAATAACAGTACACAAAACTTACACATGCTAGCAAGCACAAACATCAAAACAATCCCATGAAACAACTATTAAACATGCATAAATTAATTCTAGAAACCTATGTTTTTCTTAAACAATTACTAGCAAGCAAGCAAGGTATAACTTACACAACCAGTAGCTATGCAACAAAAGAAAAGTTATCTAAACCTCTTCAAAAATCCAAACACTCAATTTAAAATCATTCACAAACAATCTATCACTCAAAAGGAATTTAGTTTATTTGCAAACAATTTAATTTAGCACTCAATAGTGAATCATCTCTTAACAAGATACTCCTAAGGAATATCATGATAACAAATGGATCACACCTAACATACTAGTAGATACTTATAATAAATAAACTTCTCACTTTCATAAGTGAAAACAAACCATTATATTTTCCATGGTGGAAAATATTCCTATCAACCACATAATGAAAACATGTTAATTTCTCACATGGGCATAGTTGGGAATTTTCATCCACAACCAAGATGCAATGGGACCAGTGGGTTATGGGCCCATTTATATAAAGGTAAATGAGGTTCTAAGCCTCTGGTTACTCATGACAAAAATTAGTATAGCAAAATAAATAAAACAATGCTATTTATTCTAGTGCATACAAGACTAGTGCATAAGAGTAACAAAACCTACACATGCTTCACCTTAAAAAATACATGCAAGCTATCAGAGACAAAAGCATCAAAATAACAGTACCAAAATGGTACTGGATCTGTATCAAACATAGCACAAAAATTATCAAGGCATTAACACAAGGATCTAGCTCTCACAATAATCCCAAAGAATAAACACTAGAACAATAACAAATGCTACTCATGCTTTGCTATAAGATCACATGCAAGTTAATGAAGATAATAGCATATAAATCACAGTACCAAAATGGTACTGGACTCAACACAATCATAGCACAAAAATAGGTCACAAGCACACAAGGAGTTGGTTCACACAAAACATCAAATAAATAAACTAGTGCAACAACATATGTCACTTCTTTAGCCATAAGATATTGCAAACATGCACACACTTTGTGTGGTAGATGTAATGCAAGAAAACAACCTAATAACAAGATCCAACACATCTCTACAACCTAGGAACAAAGATTAAGCCAACCAAGCATTTCATTCCAACAAAAACAAATAAAGAAATCAAAACAGAAAAGCTTCTGTTTCTAGATCTGTCCACCAAAAATAATCTAGAGCTCAAAAAATTAATCTAAGCTAGGATAAGATAGATCTACTCAATTCCAAACTCATCCAATTGGGTTTGCTCCAAAAATCATTTTTAAACTCCTTATAAAAATCAAAGAAAAGGCTACTGGTCCTTTAGCAATTTGGATGGAATTTTCGTTCTACAACTCACCTTGATGTGAGGTTTGGCTTATTGGATAGATATTTTCAATACCTATCCAGATCAGTTGAGTTTGTTCCATTTGATTATATATTTGAAAAGTTATGTCCAAAACATTCTCAGAGATAGTCTGTGGCAAAACAGTCATTGTGTCCACAATATTTGCCCAAATCCAGATCTGCAAATTTGGCTTGGCTTGGATTTCATGTATGTATGTCCATGATTTTTCTCAGATTTTATTGTGCACTTTTAGTATTTTTACCACGTCCAAAGTAAACATCATGTTTCTGTCTAAACAGGAAAAGAGATAACTCTCAGAAAAAAAAACTAAGTGGGCCGGATCTGCTGTGGCCGAACTGTTGCTGGGCTGTACTGGCCTGGACGTGGATTGAAGGGGTAAGTGACTTTGGATGGCCAGGATTAGACCAGATCGACGGCTGCTGTGCATCTTCAACCTCTAGCTATGCAAAACACAAGAAGAAACCCTAGAAATGTTTGGGCATTCATGGTGGCTCACCTAGGGAGGTTCTGGGCGATGTAGAAGTGCTGCAGGGGTTGAGGGAGGTTGATGAACGCAGGGGATGCATGCAGATTTGACGGCAACGCTCCTAATGACGGTGGTGCTCGAGGACGTCCTTCACGGGCCGTGGATGGCGCCACGAACCTGCAGGTCCACAAGCCAAACGCCCATGTCAGGTACGTGCTCCTCGAGTAGGGCTTTCTAACGCAACAAACAAGGCATGGAACGGAGCACGGAGGTGGCGGTAATCTTCCCGGGAAGGTTCCACGGGCAACGGCGAGAGCGAGCTTCTCCTCACTTGCAGAGAGTAAGAGGAGAGCTGAGGCTTGGTGGGGTGGGGAGGAAGAGGTGGGGGAGCACAATGGCGAAAGGGCTGGGCAAGGGATAACTTGTACACACGGCAACGAGTAAAAAGGCATGGGGGCGCTCTCGGTGACGTTGGGATCGGCATGGGGGCGCCCAGGGGGCATTTCAGACCATGCACAAGCAAGGAATCGTGCCAGGGGCCAAGACTAGCAGAAGGGGCAAGTCAACAATGGCTCAAGGAGTGGGGAGAGGCCAAGGTATGGGAAAAAGTGAAAATGCAACTATTCCAACCACTATGTGTGACCTCACCATTTAGCCAACTTGCCACCTCCTTCTCTCCCTGCCTAGCCGACCAAAAGAGGATCCAATGCCCCTTCTAGAAGCTCAATAACATTGTTTTTCGAGTTGGCAAAGTGGCAAGGCTTGGATCAGTACCCACAAGATAAAACATCAAGTCTAAAAGTGTAATCACTGTTCTGTCAGAAAAATTCAGTTAGGCAGTTTCTGAATTTTTCTAAGTGCTGGAACAGCAGACAGAGATATCAAAAGTTGGAGTTGTTTTCAGGGTTCAAATGCTTTCCAAAATTTGTTTTCAAAACATGGACTTGTTAACCATGTTATATACTTTCAGAAACAACTTTTGGAAACAATTTTGAAATAGTTTAAGGCCATAAAAACAATGTGCAAAAAGGTATACTTTCTGTTTTTATCTGTTTCTAAAAACTGCCTTAATTTTATACCACAAAAACAACAAGCAAAAGATAGTTTTTATTTCTTCCAAATTAAAAGTGAGCTTATGTATTTGTAGTACATATATCAAGGATTAATTATAAGTCAAGAAATCATAAAATAACAATCTCTAGCTTGGTGAAGACAATGGTAGAAAACAGGTACTTGGCTTTATTTTCAGGAATTGTTTTCTATAGGAAAGTTAAAAGAAAACCTTCATAGATCATCTTGGAAACTTGTTTTCTTGGATCCAACAAGGTTAAAAGTTTGTTTTAAGATGCAAACAAGAATGGTCCAAGTCTTGGAAAGAAAATCCACTCAAGTATTAATAAGAAAACATTAGGGAAAAATATCAGGAATATTTTTCAGAAACATAAGGTGTTGGTTTTATAATGAAGCAAAACTTATGTTGCAAATATGATTAGGATCATAACACAAGTTATTTAAAACAATCATGTTGTTGTAAACATTACTTTGTTGGCCCTAATAGTTGTCTTCTTGAGCACAGATCAAGGGTCTAAAAACTGGGATGTGACAGACCTTCCCCCCTTACCAGAATCTCGTCCCGAGATTCGCAGGCAAGCGAAAATAGGGTATGGTCAAATAACAATGTTAGATGATTTGTTTACAAAACATGTGTTGGTGTTTTGTAACCTTATTTACAGGGGCTTCCCCCCTTTGATTTTTCTTACCAGAATTCCCTGGTAAATTTGTTTTCTTTACAAAGGTTTGGGTGCCATGGTCTAAACCTCGAACATATTGCTCCTTAAAACCATGATGTCCAACCAGTGGTTATTCTTTAGTCATAAGCTCTATTTGCGTACCACTCAATGATCAATCTAATGGATATCCATCATTATTTAAAAAGTATGAGCTTTCCATTGCTCACCGTCCAAAATCCAGGAAAATCCACTACCTTCCTCTTAACCTATTATAGTTAAATCCCAAAACATTTGTTTTCCTCAAAGGTAGTTTATCTAGATCATAAAGCTATAACAACTCTGAGTACTATCATCTTTATAAGTTTTCTTTCTAAAACTCCAAGCTCATATTGATTTTTCCTAAAATCTATCATCATCAATATATATCCACCAATCTTTCTAAGCCTCAAATGAGTTCTACTATCTCATACTGTAGAATCTGGTTCCTTCAACACATATATACGGGAGATATTGTCGACTAGTAATGATCATAGATTACACATCTAATATTTTTTTCCAACCTTTCACTACTTCAAAATAGCTATAGAACCATTCTAAGGCACCTTTCCCTTTGTTTTTCGAAAAAGTTGATTACACGTTTTCTTTTTAAACGGTGATAACAAACTCTGTAACACATCAACTCTATAAGTTACTTTGTAAGGTATTTGGTTTTAGATACCACTTCTGTAGGGTATTTAAACGAAAATGTGATGAGCCAACACTGTAAGGTTTTAAGCTTACGATTAGATGAGGTTATATTACCAATTGGTAAGGTCTCCAATTCTGTAAGGCCTTGAACTAGAATTAGATGAAACCCTTTTAGAGTTTTGTTAGTATCTTTAACTATTTAAGATTTTACTTAGTCTGACGTGACACTTCTAGTGTCCCATTTACGTCGGGTTTTCTCATGGCGCGACGATAAACAAAACAAGGGGGTTCACAGGTGTGGTTTGAAACGTACCATTGGCTATGGCAGGAGTCGAAGATGCTCCTGCAACATCATCTCTGTCCCGAGGTCCACTCATCAGATTCTTGCGTTTCTTCTGGGATGGACCCTGGGTTTCTTGGGTTTCTTGGGTTTCTTCAGGATGAGATAGAATACGGTTCTTATTGGGACAGTTGCGAGCATAGTGTCCTTCCTGTCTACAGGCAAAACAACCCTTGATTTTAGGCTTGACTTTCACCCGTCTCCTCGAAGATTGCTCAGACCAAGCCGGATCATACTCTCTCTGGGGACAATCACGAGCGAAGTGCCCTTCCGTCCCACAGACAAAACACTCTTCAGTCACCCATAGACTAGTTTCTCCTGGCGTCACCATCTTCCTTTTGCGGCTCTCTCCAGCAAGCAGTTGCTGGTATTCTCTCATAAGGAACATAGTATTCTCAGCGTTGGTGGTGGCAAGCTGAATCAACTGTTCCAGGATAGCACGGGTGGCGGTGTGCTCAGCACGAGCGGCTTCATGATTTTCCCTCAACAAAGCAAACAGTTGAGCAACTGTCGGCTCAGGTGACGGAGGTGGATTGCTGGCCATGCTGAAGAAAAAGAACGGTGTAAGACGATAATAACTAAAGGTGGTCTTGGTTTTAAAGGCTCGTGACATATACCGGCTCATAGCGGACATGAGAACGGTAGATAGCACGACAACAAGCAAGCATCGACGAAACTAAAGCCAACTCAAACCCATATTAACACGCATGTGAAAAACGAGTCTTAACAAGCATAACTTATCTTAAGGGTTCACAAGGCTACCAGATAAAGCTTACAACACAACTAGTACACACAACGCTCTAACAGAGGAGCTCACACGACACGAAACCCAACACAAACAAGCGTCTGGGGTGGAAAAACAACATAAGTCCTAACATTCTGCGGCAATCCTAAGTGCTCGAGGAAGCGCGTAGCTGTTCCTCCAACTCTTCCACTCTGGCCTTGCTAGTTGCAAGCTGAAGCTGAAGTGCTATCACTTGAGTGCGGTGCTGGGAGTCAGTGTACTTCATGGTCTTCTTCAGTACCTTGAGACGACGCTCGGTAGCCGAAGATGCACCAAGACGGGCTTCTAGTTGGTCTATCTCTCTGCCTCGGAGGTCATAGTCTGCTCTAACCTTGTCAAGGGAGAGCTGGGTGTTGTATAGCTGTCCTTCCAGATGCTGGAAGTGACGTGCAACCACAACGTCTACAGTGACTTCTATTGGCTTGTCGTCCTCGTCGCGTTTTCCAAAGTAGCTGTATGGGGTTCCCGCAAACTTGCGATGGAAGAAGTTCGCGAGCTTGGCGATGGTCAGCTGCATCACCCTAAGGATACCATCTTCCCAACTGTTCTCCACGACTTCGCAAGTGATCTCTGGGGTTGAGGGTGCTCTCACTGGTGCACGGATGGTGCAGACGACCAACCAGGACATTTCTCGTCCATCCATGTGGAACTGGGCTCCCTTTAACTCAGGTAGGGGACGACCGATCAGGCGAGTCATCGTGATCAAATCCTCCTCAAAGCGGCGGTAGCAAGGTTCATGCGATCCCAGCCGGAAGGACTTGGTGAAGACAATTGCCATCTACACAAGATTTTAAAGGGGATTAAGTTAGGTAGCAGTGTGAAAAAATTTAAGATCCTTATTTCTCTTGTTTGGTCTTTTAAAAGAGGACATAAAAATTGCAGCGTTTAGCCAATAGGGTAAAACGAGGCCTTTGCAAACACCCAAACATAGAGGTTTTGGTCAGTAGTGGTTGGTGCATTTAGGCCTTTCCTTCTTTGAGGGTTGTCGTTGTTGGAGCTTTATCTGTTGGAGTGCATCTTGATGGTCCTCTATTATTAGGTCCAATGGTTCTTTTATTGATGGTGGGGGAGATGGTGGTGGTTCACGACGAGTCGCATTATGAAGTGAAAACATGTATAAGTCTAAGCAACACATTCTTGTTTTTGAATGCTAAACAAACAGTTTTGCTTGCAAAAATTTAACACGAGGCGATTCAAAAACAAGAGCGGGGCAATCACAAATTCACAAATTTTGAGCACTCCGCAAACATATAGAAGCCTAGATGAATCAAAATCTACACCACACAATAGCACAAAGTCCTACGGACACACATAATCAAGCCATAACACACAAACAAGACTCCATTGGAGCTACGTCGAGGGTGGTGACTCATGGAGTCATCGCTAAATTACTCCAAACTAGACTAATCCAAAATCCTAGAAGTGGCTGAAGAACTATATCTACTTCTGACCATCATCACTGTAGAGCTAGGCAATTATTTTGGTCTTCTCGGGACATCGGCAAGTATAAAAGTTTTTGTATGAAAACAAGATAAATAGAAGTAAAGTTTTGATAAAACTTTATGCAACAATCTGTTTTTGAAACTCCAACTATTTTCTGGACAGAAAACTTCAAAGACGAGAGATGTTTCAAAAACAGAGCGGAGCAGTTGCAAACAAGTAAGAAATAGACTCTTAACCGAGAGACATACCAACTCTATAAGGCCCGCCCTTCGAACCACTGTTCAAGGACTCCCTTAATATGCATTTAGAATCTTTTTGAAAAGATAACAAGGAGGGGAAAATATACTAAAAATCCCTTAGATAAAAATAATGCACATAGTAAATGGGTTTTTACTCAAAAAAAATACTTTTCTTTCCTATCTGACGTCCATGCTAACTAAGGTCTCCTAAGGCCAGGATGGCTCTGATACCAACTCTGTAAGGACCCCAGACCGGCAGTCTGAAACCCTACGTATGCATACATTCACGATCCCAGAAAGATCAGTCGTGAACAACATACACAGTTGGCACACAGAAATACATCATCCATTACACGAATACATAAAGGTATTACACAAATGATCACATGATCAAGTCTAGCACAACTGCCAAAAGGGCAGGCACTTAACAAACACAGCGGAAGACAATTAAAAACACAACGTAGATGAGCCCAAGTCACGCCTTAACCTACAGGCTGCTGACCCGGAGACGATCCTAGTTTTGCAAAGCCGTCAGCTCCGTACTTCTCTTCGTAGATCTCCTTTGGAGGCTCCTTCTCCAAATCTGATAAGTAGATACCAGGGGCGAAACCATAATGAGTACATTTGAATGTACTCAGCAAGACATCCATCATGTCACTTACTAAACATGCAAGTATGCTTATATGGTGGAATAGGTAGGCTATAAATATGGTTCACTATCAATGGTGTTCATATATGATGACACCACAGTTGCAGTCAGGATATCTGCATCTCCGTTGAAGAAGATACTTCAGAAGAAATAAAATAATATAGTTTTATTTCTCTTGTAGATATCACATGTACAAGAGGTTTTTGTTAAACTTTTGTTTCAAGAATATTTTCTCTTTGCAAAACTTATTGGAATCAGTTTCCAGA
This sequence comes from Alopecurus myosuroides, assembly GCA_028641055.1. Classification (NCBI taxonomy): domain Eukaryota; kingdom Viridiplantae; phylum Streptophyta; class Magnoliopsida; order Poales; family Poaceae; genus Alopecurus; species Alopecurus myosuroides. The sequence continues at coordinate 278,450,742 of CM054063.1, forward strand.
ATTCTTGCTTAGAGTAGAAAAGGTTTTCTTTGCAAAAGATTTTGTTTTGTATAACATCATCTGGCTTTTCATCATCGACGATACCTCCACGGTATAAGTTTCCATTCCTTTCCGAACTTCACAAGTTCAATACTTCCTTTCCAAAATTCCCTTTTTGAAAACATTGACACAATGCTAGCTACATGGCCATTCAACTGTCCATATCCGAGGACGCGGCTTCTTCGAAAAAGTTGTACTCTGCAGAGGTGTACACATCCACCAGATCCAGTACACCTCCCGTGAACAATCACGGACTGTAACAACAGTATGTAAACATCAGGTATCTGATCATAACCATCCACTATGTTCAAGCTAGAATATGCCTATCTCTTCAGTTGAGTTTAATCTCCTCGGCACCATGTCGCACATCGCCATGACAGGAGACTCAACCGATGCAACCGGAGGGAAAATTAATCCCACACTTTTTATGTCTCAACATTGGGAGTTTTGACGACATTCGGTTCGAGGGTACGATGTCCCTTATAGCGATTGAGATAGCACACACTAATAAGAACAAACTTCAAGTTAAGCCCCGTGCCCATGTTGGGGTAGGGTGGCAGTACGGTAAAGGTTGTCCGGCGAAGACTAGGTTATGTGTCATTTTTGAAAAACACCACCTTCTCAAAAATGACCACTTCCACATTCCTCCGGAGAACAAGGATCCGCCTTTTCTCCGGGTTTTTCCGTAAAGCCTTTATTTTGTAGAATCACAATTTTAGGGTGTCCACTTAGGGACTAATATATTTGATGGTAATAAATACCATATGGTGGCCTATGGGCTTGGTATTACCAAGTTTAACTACTGGCATAATAATAACCTATAATATAGTATAGTAGTAATTTCCACCTCAAAAATAGTTTTGATAACCACGTTTTTGGTAAAACTTCAGAAGTAAAACATGCATGATATTTAATGGTAAGTATTGTATCAGCAAGCAATCAGGATGCTTGCCTCAAGTCTCTTAATGTCCCTGGCCTTGAAGCAAATCGAACTTGACGCACAGCTCCACAACTGCTTCCTCTCCTTCTTCGAGTTCTAGCGTCGTAAAGCAAATAAAAGACACACACTCAGGTCTAAAAGACAAACAACTTAGCTAAGAAACACATACAGCAACAAATGTTTATTCTCGAGTTCTCTCGAAACAATAACGCGAAAACTATCTCACATAACTCTCACGGCCCAAAACTGTCGTCATGCACTATGTATGGTTTAGAAAACCATATCCCACATCATACATACCATATATGGAGTGGTATACCACTCTCATAACAAGATATATGAGAAGCTAAAAATATAGCTTGTGGGTGCAGAAGGTTTGGTTGCTAAGGTAAAACAAAACAGACAGAGTAATACCCATGGCAGTGGGTATTTCTCTCCTCAAGCAACTATTACTTTAAGTGTTCATGATTTTTAGTTGGATGTTTTAGTTCCACAAGATACTCTTAAACACAAGAATAACATAAGTATAAACTCATGCTAAGGCAAAACATTTCAACAAAAATCCAAACAACAAGCAAACACACCATAATTGAATAGACTATTTATTCACTATGTTCTTGTTTACTAGAGGTTTTGGAATCCATCAACTATGAGAAATTAGCAAACAACCAGTACCTAAAAACAAGGATAACAAGTCATAAAAATAATCTAAAACACAATCATCACTCAAGGTAATATCCCTATCAAAAAGCATAGAAACAGGACTGCACTTATAACACACTAGTGTGGAAATTCTATACAATCATGCTATAAGGAATATTGGTGTTCTACAACTATAGCACAAGCAACTAATTAATTCATGGCATCATAACAGAAGTAATAACTTCCTAAATATGCTATAATAAACTCATACACTCATAAAACAAAAGATGACCTCACTAGAGCAGAATTCACCATTTTCTAGTGGTGACACTAGTTCCACACCAGAGAAGCAAACAATGTTACTATGATGCTTAATTCTACACAAGCAAGCCATGATCATAAAATGTACCTAATAACAGTACACAAAACTTACACATGCTAGCAAGCACAAACATCAAAACAATCCCATGAAACAACTATTAAACATGCATAAATTAATTCTAGAAACCTATGTTTTTCTTAAACAATTACTAGCAAGCAAGCAAGGTATAACTTACACAACCAGTAGCTATGCAACAAAAGAAAAGTTATCTAAACCTCTTCAAAAATCCAAACACTCAATTTAAAATCATTCACAAACAATCTATCACTCAAAAGGAATTTAGTTTATTTGCAAACAATTTAATTTAGCACTCAATAGTGAATCATCTCTTAACAAGATACTCCTAAGGAATATCATGATAACAAATGGATCACACCTAACATACTAGTAGATACTTATAATAAATAAACTTCTCACTTTCATAAGTGAAAACAAACCATTATATTTTCCATGGTGGAAAATATTCCTATCAACCACATAATGAAAACATGTTAATTTCTCACATGGGCATAGTTGGGAATTTTCATCCACAACCAAGATGCAATGGGACCAGTGGGTTATGGGCCCATTTATATAAAGGTAAATGAGGTTCTAAGCCTCTGGTTACTCATGACAAAAATTAGTATAGCAAAATAAATAAAACAATGCTATTTATTCTAGTGCATACAAGACTAGTGCATAAGAGTAACAAAACCTACACATGCTTCACCTTAAAAAATACATGCAAGCTATCAGAGACAAAAGCATCAAAATAACAGTACCAAAATGGTACTGGATCTATATCAAACATAGCACAAAAATTATCAAGGCATTAACACAAGGATCTAGCTCTCACAATAATCCCAAAGAATAAACACTAGAACAATAACAAATGCTACTCATGCTTTGCTATAAGATCACATGCAAGTTAATGAAGATAATAGCATATAAATCACAGTACCAAAATGGTACTGGACTCAACACAATCATAGCACAAAAATAGGTCACAAGCACACAAGGAGTTGGTTCACACAAAACATCAAATAAATAAACTAGTGCAACAACATATGTCACTTCTTTAGCCATAAGATATTGCAAACATGCACACACTTTGTGTGGTAGATGTAATGCAAGAAAACAACCTAATAACAAGATCCAACACATCTCTACAACCTAGGAACAAAGATTAAGCCAACCAAGCATTTCATTCCAACAAAAACAAATAAAGAAATCAAAACAGAAAAGCTTCTGTTTCTAGATCTGTCCACCAAAAATAATCTAGAGCTCAAAAAATTAATCTAAGCTAGGATAAGATAGATCTACTCAATTCCAAACTCATCCAATTGGGTTTGCTCCAAAAATCATTTTTAAACTCCTTATAAAAATCAAAGAAAAGGCTACTGGTCCTTTAGCAATTTGGATGGAATTTTCGTTCTACAACTCACCTTGATGTGAGGCTTGGCTTATTGGATAGATATTTTCAATACCTATCCAGATCAGTTGAGTTTGTTCCATTTGATTATATATTTGAAAAGTTATGGCCAAAACATTCTCAGAGATAGTCTGTGGCAAAACAGTCATTGTGTCCAAAATATTTGCCCAAATCCAGATCTGCAAATTTGGCTTGGCTTGGATTTCATGTATGTATGTCCATGATTTTTCTCAGATTTTATTGTGCACTTTTAGTATTTTTACCACGTCCAAAGTAAACATCATGTTTCTGTCTAAACAGGAAAAGAGATAACTCTCAGAAAAAAAAAACTAAGTGGGCCGGATCTGCTGTGGCCGAACTGTTGCTGGGCTGTACTGGCCTGGACGTGGATTGAAGGGGTAAGTGACTTTGGATGGCCAGGATTAGACCAGATCGACGGCTGCTGTGCATCTTCAACCTCTAGCTATGCAAAACACAAGAAGAAACCCTAGAAATGTTTGGGCATTCATGGTGGCTCACCTAGGGAGGTTCTGGGCGATGTAGAAGTGCTGCAGGGGTTGAGGGAGGTTGATGAACGCAGGGGATGCATGCAGATTTGACGGCAACGCTCCTAATGACGGTGGTGCTCGAGGACGTCCTTCACGGGCCGTGGATGGCGCCACGAACCTGCAGGTCCACAAGCCAAACGCCCATGTCAGGTACGTGCTCCTCGAGTAGGGCTTTCTAACGCAACAAACAAGGCATGGAACGGAGCACGGAGGTGGCGGTAATCTTCCCGGGAAGGTTCCACGGGCAACGGCGAGAGCGAGCTTCTCCTCACTTGCAGAGAGTAAGAGGAGAGCTGAGGCTTGGTGGGGTGGGGAGGAAGAGGTGGGGGAGCACAATGGCGAAAGGGCTGGGCAAGGGATAACTTGTACACACGGCAACGAGTAAAAAGGCATGGGGGCGCTCTCGGTGACGTTGGGATCGGCATGGGGGCGCCCAGGGGGCATTTCAGACCATGCACAAGCAAGGAATCGTGCCAGGGGCCAAGACTAGCAGAAGGGGCAAGTCAACAATGGCTCAAGGAGTGGGGAGAGGCCAAGGTATGGGCAAAAGTGAAAATGCAACTATTCCAACCACTATGTGTGACCTCACCATTTAGCCAACTTGCCACCTCCTTCTCTCCCTGCCTAGCCGACCAAAAGAGGATCCAATGCCCCTTCTAGAAGCTCAATAACATTGTTTTTCGAGTTGGCAAAGTGGCAAGGCTTGGATCAGTACCCACAAGATAAAACATCAAGTCTAAAAGTGTAATCACTGTTCTGTCAGAAAAATTCAGTTAGGCAGTTTCTGAATTTTTCTAAGTGCTGGAACAGCAGACAGAGATAGCAAAAGTTGGAGTTGTTTTCAGGGTTCAAATGCTTTCCAAAATTTGTTTTCAAAACATGGACTTGTTAACCATGTTATATACTTTCAGAAACAACTTTTGGAAACAATTTTGAAATAGTTTAAGGCCATAAAAACAATGTGCAAAAAGGTATACTTTCTGTTTTTATCTGTTTCTAAAAACTGCCTTAATTTTATACCACAAAAACAACAAGCAAAAGATAGTTTTTATTTCTTCCAAATTAAAAGTGAGCTTATGTATTTGTAGTACATATATCAAGGATTAATTATAAGTCAAGAAATCATAAAATAACAATCTCTAGCTTGGTGAAGACAATGGTAGAAAACAGGTACTTGGCTTTATTTTCAGGAATTGTTTTCTATAGGAAAGTTAAAAGAAAACCTTCATAGATCATCTTGGAAACTTGTTTTCTTGGATCCAACAAGGTTAAAAGTTTGTTTTAAGATGCAAACAAGAATGGTCCAAGTCTTGGAAAGAAAATCCACTCAAGTATTAATAAGAAAACATTAGGGAAAAATATCAGGAATATTTTTCAGAAACATAAGGTGTTGGTTTTATAATGAAACAAAACTTATGTTGCAAATATGATTAGGATCATAACACAAGTTATTTAAAACAATCATGTTGTTGTAAACATTACTTTGTTGGCCCTAATAGTTGTCTTCTTGAGCACAGATCAAGGGTCTAAAAACTGGGATGTGACAATATTTTACTTGTCTGAGATTCGATCATTGGTATCAACCATACCTTGTTCAATCTCGTTACCTACAAGTACTCTTTTCTCGTTCCAGTGATATAACATCCTTGTGATCATATCATGTGCTTGCAAGCAGTTTCGATGTGATATCACCGAGAGGGCCCAGAGTATATCTCTCCGTCATTTGGATGGACAAATCCCACTCTTGATCCATGATCCTCAACTAATACTTTCCGAATACTTAACGACACCTTTATAGTCACCCTGTTACGGTGTGACATTTGATGACATCAAAACACCCTTCCGGTATCAGCGATTGACATGATCTCATGGTCTAAGGAATAAGTTACTTCGTATGTTTTGATATAAAAAAATGTAAACTTAATGACTCGATCGCATGGCTATATTCACTTTGGGTATATGTTCATCACATAATTCTTATAATGACATGACCCCGTTATTAACAACATTCAATGTTCATGATGAGGAAACCTTGATCATCTATTAATCAACGAGCTAGTTTAAAGAGAGGCTTTACTAGGAACCATTGTTTGTTTATTAAGCACACATGTATTAACGTTTCCGGTTAATACAATTCTAGCATGAGAAATAAACATTCATCATAAACAAGGAATACAATAATAACCATTTTATTATTGCCTCTCGGGCATATTCCCTTCAGTCTCCCACTTGAACTAGAGTCAATAATGTAGTCTGTAAGCATTTAACACATATTGGCGTTCTAGTGTTATTGCCAAGCTTCGCATGCCGTATACATCATCAAAAAGATCTGAGCTGTTCAGGTCCTATTGTATTTGCATGTTCTTTGCGTCTACACGCATCACTCATTCTCTAATGAGATGACTTTGTATATATTTGTTCAATCGGTGAAACCTTAATTCCTCAGCTTAAAACATTGTCACTAACATTGTGAAAATGTAGCTTCATAGAGTTAGCATTCTTGGAAATTCACCAAGTTCCGGTGGTACCTTAATTCCTCAGCTTAAACTGATGTTACTAACATTGTGAAAATGTAGCTTCATAGTGTCAGCATTCTTGGAATTTCACCAAGTTCAATAAAGAACTCCTTGACATAAAATACGCTTATTATTAGTTGTCAACATATAGATATACTTTAGCCTTTGTTGTAGTATCTGTCACATTTTTTTTTTGAAACTCTTTCAAATCTCGCATGGAACTTTCTTCCAGCCTATTGTGCTACACTTCATCACGTATTTTAATTGAGACAAACTTATTTGAATAAATGACAATACTATTAGTGTAACACATTACAACTAATATTTTGTCAATGCTACATAGGAAAACATATCGTTAGCATTTCTAAAATGACACAAGGATCTCTCCCACTATTGTCTAATCATCATATGAATTATCCTGTTATAACATTTTATAGCATAGGACTCATCTGGTTGGGTACATAGTATGGAAACATGACTTAGAAATCTCAATTTCAATGATGCTCATCATGTGTTAAAACACTTGAATCTTGCTCAATTATTTTCCATGTGACAAGAACTCCTTCTTGTTATTTTGATATTGTCTTACTTCAATATTTCATCTATGTAATTTGGCTTCAATCATATTAGGCACGTCAATCCATATCTTATAGATATCGATGCCCAATATCTTCTAAGCCTTTTATCAATATGAAAATCTTAACCGTGTTAATTTAAAATACATATTTTCCAATCAACCATACGTCATCTACATAAAGTATTGGAAATATGTAAGAGCGCTCCCACTTAATTTCTTGTAACTCTACAAGCATCTTTATCGTTCATGATGGAATCAAACTCTTTTGACAACTTCATTAAGGTAAAGATTTCAACTTCGTTATGCTCACTTCAACCATTGAAGTGTGCTTACCTTTCTAGCAACCTTTTGAATTTTACAAAACTCTCAGACTGTGTCAAGTACACATCCTTGATCAAACTTCCTCGAGAGGAGAGTTGGTTTTGTTATTCAACATCCATATCATAATATGTAACTTTGCTAGAACTATCCGCAAAGACTAAGCATCACTATAGAAGATCAAAATCTTGTAGTAGTCAACTCTTTGAACTTCGTCGAAAAACAACTTTTCGATAAGTACAACTTTCAAAGGATGTAAAAATCCATGTCTTTGTCGCTATATAGACCCTTTTGCTATCGTTAGGAATCATGCCTATCGAAAGGACTACCAAGTCACATACTTGATATTCATACAAGGATACTATGGCGGATATAATGACTGATGGCTCCCAAGTGCAGGAGATCAATCGTAGTCTTCGATGGGAAGTATTACCCAAATTTGTAGTTCGACTCAGTGGGAACACAAGAATACCGGCGAGACTTTAGCAATTGGGACGTCACTCCCAACCACACCTGTGTATCAACAAACTTGCAGCGAGAGTGGTGAGTGTAATAATGCAGTGAAAGTAAACAAACAGAAAGTAAATGGAGAGCAAGTGTTTTCCCAGTTTTCACCAGAAAAGAGTGAAAGTAAATTAGAGACTAAAACACAAGCATGAGGTGACAGCGGGGTGTTGCACGGATAAGATTGATCATGTAATAATGTTTTGCTAGCAGCGGGGCCTTTCTCTATCTCAGTTTTATGTAGGTGTGTGTTCCGTAAATTATTGTGCGTACTAACCAAGAGAATTTGCACAAAGACTATTGTCCTACCTGCCCATTTCACCGGGGCCAATTTGGAACTACAGGTAATTAAGGTCTACCCTTTCGAATAGCCCGGACCAACTCATTAACACTCCATGAACACACATAATCCTCAAACTAGAACATATCCCCCTTGTTTTCCCTAGCTATCACTTTAGGGTTCGCAGGTTCAACATAATAGAAGGTAATACACATTGCAGATAGATACCAAACTCAAATATATGATGTAGCAATGTAAGTTCAGTACTGAAATCATGCTACTTGGGCCCTAGTAACAAGCATTAAACTTAGCAATAGTGCATCAACATAAGACATAAGAATTCTCAAGACAAACCCCTAGATCCCGCATACCGGGTAGCAATTACATGATCAATCTCATCCAAAACCCCTGACACCTCACATGCCTACAGCAACTACTCACACATGGAGGGGGTGATGGAGCTCATGGTTGATGGAGATGATGGTGGTGATGATGATGGTGACGAAGCCCCTCGAATTCCACCTCCGGGGGTGAAATCTCGGATCAATCTGACTCCGAAATCGAAGATCGTGGTGGCGGCGGCGCTCCGTTTCGCGAACCGCCCTCTCCTTCGAAACCCGTCAGTTTCTCGTATTTATGGAGGAGTACGTCGAAGACCTAGCCGGAGTGGGCCATCTGGGCCCAAACGGGGTGACCCCAAGCGACCAAGGAATCTGGCCGCATGTGGGGCCCCCTTTTGGCCCTCGGGTGGCCACCCGGCCCCATCTGGTGCTCATTCCCCTTCTTTTCCATAAAAAGTTACGTGGTTTTCTTCCCCTGTGAAAAGTCCTGCGAAAATAGACGGAAAGAAAACTTTTGCTAAAAACAGCGTCAGATTCTGCAGATTTATTCAATTATGGGGGGGACTCCGGAGAGAAATACGATGCAAAGTGCTTGGAAAAGTAGATACATTTTGGGTGCATCGCCATTTCATTGCGGAGTGTCCCTATGAGAATAGATAACTTCATCTTGACAAGCTCATTCGCAAGGACAAGTCCAAGGTTGCTTACAAGAAACCTCATTTCAAGAAGAAACCTTTCAACAAGAAGTCCCCACCAAGTTTGTGCTTGTGACTCACAAGGAGTATGATTCCGGAAGTGATGAAGAAGAACAAACCACAAGTGAAGTAGCCACTCTTGATATTGCTACAAATCCATTATCTTCATCACTCTTTGAATCCCCCAATGAGAATCTTCCTCAACCCAATGCCAAATGCTTCATGGCTAAGGCCTCGGAGGTATCACCTTCTCCAAACTCTAAGACTCCAAATGAATTGGTGAACCATGCTAGTCTTAGAGTAGAAGATGAAATTGTCTCTTTGGAACGTTTTATGTCCAACGTGCAAGGAGAGACCAAGAAGTACTTTGATCACCTCATGAGCCAATTGGGAGAGTCCCATGAAGCTCTTGAGAAGAAAGGTCAGATTGAAAGAAGGGATGCAGATGAGATAGCATCTCTGACATGGGGATGACTCCAGGACCTGTCGAGTGGGCCTACCCGGTCAAAGGCCCAAGACAAAGGCCCAATACAAGGCGCTACCCTGCAGCTCTAGAAGGCCCAGTGGAAGCCCACCCGCAAAACTTGCGGATAAAGAAGGAAAGTTTCCACAGGCCTAGAGCTAGGGTTTGTAACCCCCCGGTACGGTTTGATACCCATCCATCTATTTAAAGGCTAGGAGAACCACGGGGAGGGGGATCCAATCTACTTTTCACCACCATAGACATAAGCTCAAGATCAATCTCTCGGCTTGCACACCCACCTTTGTAATCGATCTATTCATAATACAGATCAGAATAGCAGGAGTATGGGTTTTACCTCTATGAGGGACCTAAACCTGGGTTAATCGTGATTCCCTGTTAGCCGACGATTGTCGCTAGTGCCTATTTCGTTCTCTTAATAGAAATCCTACTGGATTATCTGAGGGACTTGTCGGGATGACTAATAGACAATCTCTCTCCATGGCTCTTGACGAAGAGAATAATGGTAGAGTTTCTCTTGAAGAGGAACTTGAATCTATTGAAGAGTAACATAATGAAGTTGTTGCTAATTTCACTAAAGAACGTGACCTTGCAATTTCTAAATATAAAAATGCGCTAAAAAGGATAAGGTTGAGTTTGGGGTTGGTCATGAGAAACTAACCGAGGAGTTTGGAAAGCTCACCGAGGCTCACAAGGCCTTGGAGAGTGAACACTCTACCCTCAAAGAGTTACATGAACAACTTCAAAATCTACTTAATCAATTCAACACCCGTAGCACCTCTACTTCTTCATGTGATCATGCAAATATTATTGAGGAAAATGCTAGGTTGAAGGATGAGCTAGCAAGGCTCAAGGGCAAGAGCCCTCAAGTTAAGAAGGTTGTGGCCTCAAACCCACAAGTGGTTGCTTCTATACCACAAATGAGTGCTCCTAGGACACAAGTTGTCAAGCAAGGTCTTGGCTATGTTTCCAAGAACAAGAACAAGAACAAGAAGAACAAGAACAAGAAGAAGGCCAACAATGTTGCTTCGAGTGGTATTGTTATTAGGGACAACGCTACTCATATCATTCCCGCACAAGCCAACAATGTTGCTTCGAGTGGTAGTGTCACGAGGGACAACACTACTCGTAGCATTTTCGCGGGAACTAACAATCCGCACCATTTATTATATGTTTATTATTATGGTATTGTGCAAGCTAAATATGTTGGTCCTATTGAAGGTTACATTGACTATACTATTTGGGTTCCAAAGACCTTTGTTGCTAACGTGAGGGGACCCTCCTCGGGTCCTAACTCTATTCATTGATTTCTTGTAGAACTATGCTTCCGGTGGGTATAAATGGATAATTGATAGTGGATGCACTAATCATATGACCAGAAGAAAAGAACTTGTGACGGAGTTGCGTGATACGTCTATAACGTATCTATAGTTTTTTATGGTTTCATGCTAATATTATGCTTTTGATACTTGTTTTTATATAAAATTTATGATATTTTTGGACTAACCTATTAATATTTTAAAGATTGCACAATGTTATTGTTTTACTATTTTATGTGTAGAAATTAACAAGAAAACAATAAAGGGGACTTGTTGGAAAAGGAATCTGACTTTCCTGAAATCTGTCCACCAACAGTTTTTAGATATCATCAGTTTTACCCCCAAATACAACGTCCAATGAAGATCACATTTGCTACAAAGTTGTTGGCCATTTCTAGACCTTTCATTTAAGCCCAAGAACATCCCAATCCGAGTTCTTATGCAACCTGTGGACCCATTTTACTGGAGGATATATATCTGATTACGGGATTACGGGAATCGTGACGAGATTGAGTCCAACTCTTACTATATTTGATGGATTCGGCCAAGCCACAACTTTGGGGCTGAGAGGGGTCCCTAGGAAGGTTCTAGAGACTTCCAGGAGCCTTTGGATCAAGGGGCCATCCATCGGAGGGCCGGGGAGCATTGTCCCATCACATATAAGGAGAGAAAAACCCTAATTCTTGGGCAGTCACCAAAAGCCACGAATTTTGCCTCCCCCATGGTCTCACCTCCATTGGGGAGTTCTCGTCTACAGCAACAAGAAGCCATGGAGGAAGGGGACTAAGAGTAGGCACTCCCCCATAATGTCCGGCCGGCGCAGGAGGAGCCCCCTGCGCCGCCGCCAGCCGCCAGCGCCGCCCTGCACCTCACGTGCTGCCCCTTCTCCATCCTCTCCGTCATGATGCCGCCTTCACCGACACCTCATCATTATCTCCTCCTTGTATTCAGTGGTTTATCCTCCCACAAACCTATGTACCTTCCTATGTAAACATGGTGTTTGATGCTATAATATTTATCCTATGATCTATGTCATGTTTGTGTAGTTTATTTGTCTTTATTGCTTGGTTGAATGTCTTTGGTTCATTAGAGTTGTATGTTGATATGGTATTGTCCTTTGGTGTCCATTATATTTGTGTGCGCTTGGATCAACATCATAGGGTTAGTAGTATGTGCAAAGCAAGGGGCGTAGTTCTGCCGGAGTGACAGAAGCATAAGGACTCAAACCGGTTAGTTGCACGTATGGGAGTAAGAGGACCGTTAACTTAAGGCTATGGTTGGGTATTTTTACCTTAATTTATCTTATAGTAGTTACGGATGTTTGCTAGAGTTCCAATCGTAAATACTTGCAATCATTGGATAGTGAGAGCTTGTTAGCTTTGCCTCTCCCACATAGAAAATGGCATCGAAGAAAATGAACCCGATATCTTCACTAATTAATCTTGGACAAAGCCGCTACAATTATGACCACTTTTTCCACACTCATGGTACTGTTAGTTTATGGTTACTTAGTATATTTTATTGCTGCAACACTAACATTTACTTTCTTGTATTTATTATCTTGCAAGGCTATCTCTCATACACGTATTATTGCTCTAGTTTTATTTTCTAGATAATGCAAACGTTTAGTGTGTGTAGAGTTGTATTAGTGGTTGATTGAACTTGAGAGAATATTTATGCTACCTTTAGCTCCTCGTTGGGTTCGACACTCTTATGTATCGAAAAGGCTACACACGATCCCCTATACTTGTGGGAGATGGCGGAATCGTAGGGAGCAGGAGGGTTTATGAGGACGGATCGTTGCGGTGTGAGGCGACAAATCGGGGACGCGGGGCAAGGTTCGGCAGAACATTGAATTCAAAAGGAACATGCATTGCGACGCACTGGTCTCGCTCGCATGGGATGGGTTTGTATCGTTCCGGCCAGCAAATGTCTCGCAGCACAAAGCGCTCCTCTCCTCTACTCGTTCATGCGCTCGAGCATTCGGGAGTTTTCGATCCCCCATCCGTAGCCCGACGCCCAGCTCCCACCGTTCGAGCTCCATCTTCCTTGCCCCTTACATTTCTGTTATGGTTAGGAATTCTTGGGTCATCTACTTTGTTAGAGAATAATAATGCATGCCGACCAGACGATCATCTGCTATTTGCTAAACATGTTCACAAGAAACAAAAACAGAAAAAGAGAACTGCACCATATGTTATATGTTCGCGGGAATGCCTATGTCTCGGTCGACTGAACCCGTTGCACTTTTTTTTGAACTACGGTCGCACTTTCTTGAAAGTGACTGAGATTTAAGAAAATCTCAGTCAATTGAGACTTGACAAAACCGTATGTTCGCCACACAAGCCACACCTAGCACTAGGAGGCTACAAAATAAACGGATGCCACCATTGTCAGCAGAATAATCTCTCTCGATCAGAGGCGACATCACATAAATACACTTAGGGTATACTATCACATGGGAGTACACGACACCTGCAACAACACATCTAACTGCCAAGGACAGGGGCACAAGTCGGAATGTTGTGTATATCGATCTCATCCAAGGCCGGGCAGCCGCACAGCTTCAAGCCGTGTTCGTTTGCCAGGTGCAGGAGGCAGATGAAATAAAGTTGTGGCGTCGCTGGGTTACTGCATGATTTTTGAAGCTCGTGCAGTACCTTGGTCAGGCACACCTGCTGGACCAATCAGGTGTGGATGTTGCTTATTACACAGAATGCCAGAAACAAATAGAATATCCTCTTCTAAAAAAAACGTGAAAACATGTCAAATGCTAAAACTCAGATCCAGAATGTCAGACAACTTAGTTTCAGAAAACTATTTTGGATCAAGAATGCTAGTAAATGGCTGTCAGTTGGTATGCATTACATTACAGCAGCACAGTTGGTCAAATACTTGTCTAGGAAAATGTCGTCTTGTCAATCAAAGAGAAAAGTGTTTGTGATCAGTAAAAGTGACTCAACTACTGTGGTGCGCAAATTCTTCGAGAAAAAGATGCCACTGACAACAAAAATGACAATAATCAAAGTGGATACCATACCAGATCATCAGTACCGGAAGATCTAAGGATGTGATTCCAGAGCACTTCCTTTAAGGCATGAACACCAACTTGTTTCGATACCTTGTCATAATGTATATCCATCTTATTGATCTATAATTCAGAAAGGAAACAGGCATCAGTCTCAGATCTGCAAGTCCAGGCCCGAAAGTAAATTGGTAACGACAAAGAACAAGATAAGTCAACTTCAGACTTGTTAGAGTTATCAGCATGGAACAATAGGTTTTTCTTTATATAAACGTCCTAGACTTTGGGCTGACCACTCTACTGAAAGGTCAGCAACTTTAGATTGGAGCCCACAATGGAACATCTTAGCTTGAAGGTTGAAGCCATGAAGGAAACTTCAAACTGATTATTCCATAATTCTTTGTTCTAGATGTGTTGACATTCGAACCAGTATATTACAGTAAACTTGTAACATAATATGGCAAGAACAGTCACAGAATCATAAAGTTGAATCGTATAAGCAAACTAATCAGAAAGCGGATGATAGCACTGCTCAGTGGAGACCAGCAAAAAATATAGTGGAAACCACTATATACCTGTTAAGCATACAATAGTGCCGACACATTTGATGATTTTCTAGCCACTGGTTAAGATCTATTTTCAAATATTAATCGAGAATAAAAATTACTTTATTGCGTTATTCTTAATACTCGGTCGGGGTGTATACACCCCTATGAATTTAACTTTCTTCAGATACGCATAGAAAGATAAGAGGACAGAAGCATGTCCCAACATAACAATACAAAATTGAACATCTTCAAAGCAGGGAGGACAAAGCATGCACCTTTCTTGGTTTATCAATAAGATATGCTTGCTCTTCTATATCACTTTCAGCATTCCCTTCATCGACATGATCGTTGCACAAGTTATCATCATTCCAAGGCCCAGATGGCATAAAGTCATAGGTATAGTCCATTGAATCATCTATAAGGAGGGGGCCAAAGGTACCATGGTTACCATTGTATCAAAAAAAATATGTGAGCATTGTTTTGGCAAAATCATATCAACAGGACTATTGACATAACCTAGTATGAGAACATCGCTCCGTTTGGCATTGCGATGGAATATGATAATTAAGTTCATCTATCCAGCTTTTGTCTATTTCACCTTTTTATGAACTAACTTTTTCTTATTTTCGTGGCTACATCCCCACAGCAGATTATAGTTTAGCACAACACAGTTCACCAACTGCTAACTGAGCCTTACTGCTTATAGGAGCCTACCAAAACATCTGCCAAGGTCCATAATAGATTAAATCTTGCCTGGATTGTGCAAACAGAGCCTAAGAGCAAAGCAAGAATTTTCAGACTGAAGTACAACAATACACTATGATCCACAACACAGTTTATTTAGGGGACAACAACTTTAACTTGAAAAGATCAGAAATAAAAGGAACTAGAGAAAATCAATACACATAGTGAACATTAAAAGATAACATGTCGTTAAGAAGAGCAATGTTTACCAAGGACTTCTACAAAATGCCAGACTCCACAAAACTTACATAAAGAAAGAATGTTGCAAATCTTACCAGGTGGTTTTCTTCTTGGAGCCAGGCACTACAAAAAATATCAATAGTTATTATAACCACCCATATCTCCATATCAAGAATAATTTTCATGAAAATTTAACATTACCAAAACATCTGGACAAAGAAATAATTTAACAAGGCTTTCAGGTTGGTAATGACAATCCTCTGGAAGTTTATTGTTCCAGCGACCCTTATTCGCAGGCAGCAGCAATGATTTCGGATTTTTGGGAGGTGCAAACACATTTGCCATCTCATGCTCCAATGCCTTGGTGAAATCAATATCAGGTTCCTCTCTGCCTCTTTTATTCTTTGTCTTTTTTGTTACATTCAAACCACCAGATAAATTACGAGCAGCCTCCAGATCTAGAAGAATGTAAACTCAAACAATAAATAAGCCGTTCTGAAATGTAACCAAAATAGGATTAACTGCCCAGATTTACCTTTAAATTTTCGATATTTCCAATGATCGGGTCCTGCCCAAGCATTTGTTTTTGAAGAAAACCCGATGCCAAGTGACAGAAAATCTGCAATAGTCTTGAACCTTTCATCTACATCAGGACCCATCAGGGGCCTGAAAAGTGTACTCATCGGTTCCCTGCCATCAGGACCATCAGGGGCCTGAATCCACACGCAATGAATAGATCTTCGAAGCCGCATTCAGAATGCAGCCAGCCTGAAGATGTTGTTTTCTCCCAAACATATTATATAAGAAAAGAAGCACAAATCTCCTCCCAATCTGATAAATAAGAAGTGGAAATGGAACATCTCAGCACGCACGCACCAATTGGAAGTTGGTCTGGCCGTCCTCCTCCTGGATGATCTCGCTGAGGTGGTCGATGAGCCCCAGCTCCCACGCAGGCCCGTTCCAACTAAATTATGGACCTGGGGCGACTTATTAAGAAGTATAATTATGCTAAAAATTTATACTGTGTTTTTTTTTCATACTTTAGTTTTAACAAATGTATGTTTTATATATCAAAATATATTTGAGCTGCACTTTTTTTTCTTTGTAAGCTATTTTCCTTAACAAAATAATCTTAAATGTGAAAAAGGAAGAAACAACACATTACTCATTACTATTTTTACAATCGACAAATTATATATGTATATTATTTTGTGAATGATCTTCTCTACTTCGAATATTGTTATATATATGGTTACAAAGTAAATAAGCATAGACCCTAACATATATCTTAATATAGGCTCGTAGTGTATGGTTATGTAACAAATATATAGAAACTTCTCGAGTATAAATTGACAATTTGGTGTAATTTGTTTTTTTTTTGTTATAAATAAAAGTTATGGATTTTAATACTTTTGCACACACAAAATTCAGATATCATATACACTCACCACAATATGCTCTATGTCACATTGTGTAAAGAATTTCTTCTCATAGTCTCTCAAATAAGAATTTATGCATGAAATTAAACAGGTGAAATATATATATATATTAATTATTTAAACATAGTATGTGTAAGTCTTTCATATGCAAACTAGCCTCCAAATTAAACATGTCAGTACTGGTCGTACAATATAATGTTTCCTATTTTGCAATTGTTTATGCATACTAAGTTTGAATTTCTAATGTCTATAAATAGTCAATAACAAATACATGATTTGTGTATGATAGTATAAGATTTACAGGTTACTTTAGTAATCGAGGCCCTCCTCCTCTTTGGGCCCAGGGCGGTTGCCCCTTTTTCTCGGCCTATGGGCCGGCCCTGCTCCCACGCCTTATTCTGGTTGATTTTCTGCCGAATTTCGCAGGAGAGAGAGAAAAAAAAGGTCATGTCCTAGGGTTTTGAGGCGGTGGGGAATAGATAGAGGTACCTACGCTGTCCGAGTCGAGCTTGATGCAGTTATGGAATAGGTCCATGAGCATGTCCCGGTCGAGGAGGTCGGGGTGCGTGGTCTTGGGCGCGAGCGGGGAGGCCGAGGAGCGTCGGCGGACGGAGGCCATTGGAGCTGGTCGTCGTCGGAGCCGAGCGGGCGGCGGCAAGTCCGGACGGGGGTCGAGTGGAGGCGGCGGCGAGGGTCTGGGTTGAAGAGTCTAGCCGGAGTTTTCCCGCTACTGAGGTCAGAGAAACTGATCCGGGGGTTGAAGGAGACGTCGGCGAGAAATGGACTCCAGACCCACACGGCAGTGGACCAGTGATTCCATCCGGATTCCGTGCTCCTGGTCTAGGCACCACCGAAACAGTGATATATCTTTGTTTTGTTTTTTATTAAGTCCAAAGTTAAAGTTTTTAAAAAATCTGAAAAAAGGACCATGGTTGTCACAAACGTGTAAAATTTCAATTCAAAACACTTTATCTTTTGATCTAGACAAAAACGACAAATATATAGATCTGAGTATAGTGAACAATACATATTTTCAAATGTTCAGATTTTGTTATTTCCGTGTAGTTCATAAATAAAGGATTTTTACGTGCTTATACTCCCTCAGTTTCAAAATAGATGACTTCCGTCAGTCTAAATACATATATTCATAGTTGGACAAATGAAAATCATCTATTTTGGAACGAAGGGAGTAATATAGAGCATAGTTAGCACCCGGATAATTTTTCATATTTTTCAGAAATTTCTATAAAAAAATCAACACAGCAGGTTCATAGTGCTCGAGAGTCAAAATGGTTTTTCGTTCCATCCCTCCCCTCCTCTCCCTCCACCGACTCCTCATCTGTATGAAGAAGTGTCTGCCCATCGGTCGTAAAATCTCATTTTCTCTCACACTCCCGGACCACGCACCCAGACCCGTTGTCGTGACCCTATCGGAATTTTTCACCGGTTTCCATAGCCTCGGCGAGTTCGAGTGAAAGATGGAACTCCTCGCAAATTGCGCCTCAGCTTCGTCGGCCGCAGCCCATAGGTACCTTTCAATATCCCGTGTGCAAGGTGTTTTTTTACTAAACATGGGACTACTGGTAATTAAGGTGTTCCTTTTAACAATGCACCGGAGCAAAGAATTAACACTCTCTGAACACACGTGATCCTCACATCACAACCATCCTCTCCGGTTGTCGCGATTTCTGTCACTTTGGGGCCTCGGGTTCCGGACAATGACATGTGTAAACAACTTGCAGATATGATCAAGAAACAATATTATACTCATATTCAGATCTGAGATCATGGCACTTGGGCCCTAGTGACAAGCATTAAGCATAACAAGTTGCAACAACGGTAGAAAACACTAACAATGAATACTATACACTATGACCTAACAATCTGGCATTATTACATGATCGATCTCATCCAATCCCTTCCATCTCTCTCAGTCTACAGAGGTGTTTATGTAGGGTTTGTTGCATAGAAAAAAATATTCATATGCGAGAGACACCCGAAAGGCCAAGATCTAATCTAGGAGATGAAATGCAACGGGCATAGAGAGAGTCCGAAGAAAACATACCCTTAAAGACAAAAAGCGTTACAACATCAAATCTCATTGTTGGTGTAGTCGTACTCACACCGACCCCGAGAGCGAGAAGATGTGCACCGCAATCCGGCGATGCCTCCATGACCAGTCACACGTACGGTTGATGATGACCTCCGTTCTCTCGATCCAGCGGGGCAGCGGAAGTAGAGGATCTCTCGGAACTCTAGCAGCACGACGGCGTGGTGGTGGTGAAGAATCCCATGGTCAGAGCTTCGCCAAGTCGGAGACCATGGAATGGAGCACCGGGTGGAGAGGAAATGAGGTGGACAAGCGTGTGGAGGAGCGAGAGCTCTCGCCCTTCTTTTATAGGGGAAGGGGAGGCAGCCAAGGGGTGGGTGCGGCCAGCCCATGGTGGTGCCCCCACCTCTTCTCTCATCATGTGAGTGGACACTCCACTCATACCCACTCATTTTCCCTTTATTTCCTACTTAGAAAATCCAAGAGTTTTTCTTTAATAAATAAATAAATAGAACATTTATATTTCTTTATTTCAGCATTTGTTAATTCTATTAACAAACATTTCCATATAGCACCTCGAATCATTTGTTAATTCTATTAACAACCATTCGACGAAGAACCCCTTGAACTATTTCAATTTTCCCCGAAACAATTTCGGTGCTGCCCAAAACATTCTTCGATATTCCGTATCCTCTCAAATGCATCATCGAACCTTAAGTGTGTCACCCTACGGTTCGCGAATAAGATAGAAATGATCGAGACTCCTCTCCGATCAATAATCAACAACGGGATCTGGAGATCCGTGATGACTCCTATATATTCAACATTGACTCTTATGATCGTGTGAACCATCAACGTCGTGACTATTCCCATTGTATCGCGATATTTTACTTGTCCGAGATTCGATTATTGGTATCAACCATACCTTGTTCAATCTCGAAACTGACAAGTACTCTTTTCTCGTTTCCGTGATATGACATCCCTGTGACCTAGTCACGTGCTTGCAAGCTGTGTCGATGTGATATCACCGAGAGGGCACAGAGTGTATCTCTCCGTCATTTGGATGGACAAATCCCACTCTTGATCCATGAGCCTCGACTAATACTTTCCGAATACCCAACGACGCCGTTATAGTCACCCTGTTACGGTGTGACGTTTGATGATATCAAAGCACCCTTCCGGTATCAGTGATTGACATGATCTCATGGTCTAAGGAATAAGTTACTTCGTATGTTTGATATAACAATGTAAACTTAATGACTGTATCGCATTGTTATATTCACTTTGGGTATATGTTCATCACATCATTCTTCTAATGATATGACCCCGTTATTAACAACATCCAATGTTCATGATCAGGAAACCTTGATCATCTATTAATCAACGAGCTAGTTAAAAGAGAGACTTTACTAGGAATCATTGTTTGTTTATTAAACACACATGTATCAACATTTCCGGTTAATACTGAAGGGGAACGTTGCATAGAAAACAAAAAAATTCCTACGCACGATAAACCCGAATGGCCAAGATCTAATCTATGAGATGAAAGGCAACGGGGAGAAAGAGAGTCTTGAGATAACATACCCTCGAAGACTCAAAGTGGTACGAGATAAAATCTCGTGGTTGGCGTAGTCGTACTCACGCCGATCCCGAGCGAGAAGAAGTAAACCGCAATCCGGCGGTGCCACCGTAATCGGTCACACGTTCAGCTCGATGAAGACTTCCGTTCCCTCTATCCAACGGGCAGCGGAAGTAGAGGATCCACGCGGAACTCCAACAGCACGACGTTGTGGTGGTGGTGAAGAATCCCACGGTCAGGGTTTCGCCAAGCCGGAGACCATGGAATGGAGCAGCGGGTGGAGGGAAAAGGGAGTGGGCAAGTGTGTGAAGAAGAGAGAGCACTCACCCTCCTTTTTAGGGGAGGGGGAGGCAGCCCAAGGGGGGTGCGGCCAGCCGTGGGTGCCCCCATCCCTTCCTCTCTCCATGTGAGTGGAAGCCCCACTCACACCCACTCAAAATTTCTTAATTTCCCACTTAGAAAATCCAAAGGTTTTTCTTTAATAAATAAATAAAACATTTTTATTTCTTTATTTATATTTGTTAATTCCATTAAAAAACATTTGAATGCAGCACCTCGAACCATTTTTTAATTCTATTAACAACCGTTCGACGAAAAACCCCTTGAACTATTTCAATTTTCCCTGAAACAATTTCGGAGCTGCCCAAAATATTCTTCGGTGTTCCGTATCCTCTCTAACGCTTCATCGAACCTTAAGTGTGTCACCCTACAGTTCGTGAATAATATAGACATGATCGAGACTCCTCTCCGATCAATAATCAACAGCGGGATCTGGAAATCCGTGATGACTCCCATATATTCAACGATGACTCTCGTGATCGTGTGAACCTTTCAACGTCGTAACGATTTCCCTTTGTCTCGCGATATTTTACTTGCCCGAGATCCGATCATCGGTATCCACCATACCTTGTTTGATCTCGTTATCCGACAAGTACTCTTTTCTCGTTCCCGTGATATAACATCCTTGTGATCATATCACTTGCTTGCAAGCGGTGTCAATGTGATATCACCGAGAGGGCCCTGAGTATATCTCTCCGTCATATTGGATGGACAAATCCCATTCTTGATCCATGAGCTTCAACTAACACTTTCCGAATACCTAATGCCACCTTCATAGTCACCTTGTTGCGGTGTGACGTTTGATGTCATCAAAGTATTCTTTCGGTATTAGTGATTAACATGATCTCATGGTCTAAGGAACAATGTTACTACGAATGTACTAAATGACTTGATCGTATTGTTGTACTTAGTTAGGGTCTAAGTTCATCATGTCATTCTCCTAATGACATGATCCCGTTATTAACAATATCCAATGTCTATGATCGGGAAACCTTGATCATCTGTTAATCAACGAGCTAGTTAAAAGAGAGGCTTCACTAGGAACGTCGGTTTGTTTATTAATCACACATGTATCAACGTTTTCGGTTAATACAATTCTAGCATGAGAAATAAACATCTATCATAAACAAGGAATAACATAATAAACACTTTATTATTGCCTCTCGGGCATATTCCCTTCAGTCTCCCACTTGCACTAGGGGCAATAATCTATATTACACAGTGATGAATCTAACACCCATTGAGTTCTGGTGTTGATCATGTTTTTCCCTTGAGAGAGTTTTAGTCAACGGATCTGCCACATTCAGATCCGTATGTACTTTGCAAATCTTCACATCCCCATCCGCGACATGCTCACGGATGGAGTGAAAATGGCGCTTGATATGCTTGGAATTCTTGTGAGACCTTGGTTCCTTAGCATTGGCTATGTCACCATTGTTGTCACAATAGATAACCATTGGATCCAACGCACTCGGAACCACACCTTGTTCGGATATGAACTCCTTCATCCAAACTTCTTCCTGTGTTGCCTCCGAGGCAGCAACATATTCCGTTCTGTTGATGATCCTGCCACCACGGATTGCTTGGAACTCCTCCAGCTTACAGCTCCTCCATTCATAACAAATACGTACCCGGACCGAGACTTAGAGTCATCCGGATCAGTGTTGAAGCTAGCATCGACATAACATCTTGCGACGAGCTCTTCTTCACCGCCATATACGAGAAACATATCCTTAGTTCTTCTCAAGTACTTAAAGATATTCTTGACCGCTATCCAGTGTTCCAAACCTGGACTGGATTGGTACCTACTAGTCAAACTATGTGCCACATCCGGTCTTGTACATAGCATAGCATACATGATAGAACCTATGGCTGAAGCATAGGGAATCATATTCATTCTCTCTCTATCTTCTGCTGTAGCTGGACATTGAGTCTTACTCAACGTTTTGCCTTGCAACATAGGTAAGAACCCCTTCTTACTCTCTTCCATTCTGAACTTCTTCAGAATCTTGTCAAGGTATGTACTTTGCGAAAGTCCAATTAAGAGCCTTGATCTATCCTTGTAGATTTTGATGCCTAATATATAAGCTGCTTCACTAAGGTCTTTCTTCGAAAAACTACTGGATGCTTCAGATTTTGATGTCATCCACATATAGTACTAGAAATGCTACAGAGCTCCCACTCACTTTCTTGTAAATACAAACTTCTCCGTATGTTTGGACAAATCCAAACCCTTTGATCACCTTATCAAAACGGAGGTTCCAACTCCGGGATGCTTGCTTCAGTCCATAAATGGAACGTTGAAGTTTGCACACCTTGTCAGCATCCTTAGGATCAACAAAACCTTTGGGATGCATCATATACAACTCTTCCTCAATGTCACCATTAAGGAACGCCGTTTTGACATCCATCTGCCAGATTTCATAATCGAAAAATGCAGCAACTGCTAACATAATCTTAACTTACTTAAGCATCGCTACTGGTGAGAAAGTCTCATCATAGTCAACTCCTTGAATTTGTCGGAAACCTTTTGCGACAAGTCGAGCTTTATAGACGGTCACATTACCATCAGCGTCAGTTTTCTTTTTAAAGATCCATTTGTTCTCAACGGCCTTGCGGTCATCGGGTAAGTCCACAAAGTCCAAACTTGGTTTTCGTACATGGATACTATTTCTAATTTCATGGCTTCAAGCCATTTGTTGGAATCTGGGCTCATCATCGCTTCCTCATATGTCGCAGGGTCATTACCTCCATCTACCATGAAGTTTAATACGGGATCTCCGTACAGTTCAGGATTTGTACGTTCCCTAGTTGACCTGCGAGGTGCGGTAGTTTCCTCTACTGGAGTTTCATGATCTTGATCATTAGCTCTCTCTTCAACTGACGGGGTCGGCTCCGGAACAACTTCCGGCGCTGCGCTACTCGCCATTCCAAGAAGAGAAGGTTCAATAACTTCGTCGAGTTCTACCTTCCTACTATTCACACCTTTCGAGAGAAACTCCTTCTCCAAAAAGGATCCATTCTTGGCAACGAAAATCTTGCCTTCGGATCTGTGATAGAAGGTGTACCCTATTGTTTCTTTAGGATATCCTATGAAGACCCATTTTTCCGCTTTGGGTTCGAGTTTATTAGGTTGAAGCTTCTTCACATAAACATCGCATCCCCAAACTTTTAGAAATGACAGCTTAGGTTTGTTTCCAAACCATAATTCATACGGTGTCGTTTTAACGGATTTAGATGGTGCCCTATTTAAAGTGAATGTAACGGTCTCTAGTGCATAACCCCAAAATGATAGTGGCAAATCTGTAAGAGACATCATCGATCGAACCATATCCAATAAAGTACGATTACGACGTTCATAAACACCATTACGCTGTGGTGTTCCGGCAGGTGTGAGTTGTGAAACTATTCCACATTGTTTCATATGCATGACAAACTCGTAACTTAGATATTCTCTTCCAAGATCAGATCGTAGAAATTCAATCTTTCTGTTACGATGATTTTCAACTTCACTCTGAAATTCTTTGAACTTTTCAAATGTCTCAGATTTGTGTTTCATTAAGTAAATATACCCATATCTACTCAAATCATCTGTGAAAGTGACAAAATAACGATATCCACCGCGCGCCAATACATTCATTGGTCCACACACATCAGTATCTATGATTTCCAGTAAGTCTGTCGCCCGTTCCATGGTTCCAGAAAACGGGATTCTAGTCATATTGCCCATAAGGCATGGTTCACATGTTTCAAATGATTCATAATCAAGTGATTCTAAGAGTCCATCGGAATGGAGCTTCTTCATGCGTTTAACACCAATATGACCTGCGGCAATACCACATGTAAGTAGCAATATCATCACTTAATTTAATTCTTTTGGCATTCACATTATGAATATGTGTATCAACACTATCAAGATTCAAAAGAAATAAACCATTCTTCTCAGGTGCATGACCATAAAAGATATTATTCATATAAATCGAACAACCATTGTTCTCAGACTTAAAGGAATAACCATTCTGCATTCAGCAAGATCTAGAAACGATATTCATGCTTAATGCAGGCACCAAATAACAATTATTGAGGTTTATAACTAATCCCGATGGTAGACGTAGAGGCAGCGTCCCGACGGCGATCACATCAACTCTTGATCCATTGCCGACGCGCATCGTCACCCCATCCTTTGCTAGTGGTCGCTTATTCTGCAGCTCCTGTTTCGAGTTACATATGTGAGCAACCGAACCAGTATCAAATACCCAGGTGCTACTGCGAGTACTAGTAAGGTACACATCAATAACAAGTATATCATATATACCTTTGTTCACTTTGTCGGCCTTCTTATCTGCCAGATATTTGGGGCAATTGCGCTTCCAGTGGCCACTACCCTTGCAATAATAGCACTCAGTCTCAGGCTTAGGGCCAAACTTCGTTTTCTTCTCAGGAGCAGCAATAGATTTGCCACCCTTCTTGAAGTTAACCCTTGGCTTGCCTTTCTTACCTTTCTTGAAACTAGTGGTCTTATTGACCATCAACACTTGATGTTCTTTCTTGATCTCAACTTCAGCAGTTTTAAGCATTGAGAGAAGCTCAGGAAGAGACTTCTTCATGCCTTGCATATTATAGTTCATCATGAAGTTCTTGTAACTAGGTGGCAGAGATTGGAGAACACGATGTATCCCAAACTCATTGGGAATCGTTATTCCCAAGGCTATGAGCTTATCAGCGTACGCAGACATCTTGAGTACGTGCTCACTAACGGAGCTGCTCTCTTCCATCATGCAACTAAAGAACTTTCCTGAAGCGTCATAACTCTCAACTGCAGCATGGGTATCGAAAATCATTTTCAATTCTCCCATTGTGTCATACGCAGTGTTGTTCTCGAAACGTTTTCGCAGCTCTGGCTCTAATCCATAGAGGATGCCGCAGTGAACTATACTGTGGTCTTCTTGTTGAGTCAGATAAACATTTTTTATCTTCATCAGAAGCATCATCAGCGGGCTGGTCACCTAGAGGTGCATCAAGCACATAGAGCTTCTTGCAATAGGTGAGGAGAATCCTCAGGTTAAGTGCCCAGTTGGTAAAGTTGCTCCCATTGTTCGCTAATTTCTCTCTCTCCATGAACATATTGAAATTGAAGGTAGGTGGTGCCATGATCTACAACATATTTGCAAAGACTATTTAGACTATGTTTATGATAAATTAAGTTCAAGTTAATTCTAAAATTATCCCATGAACTCCCACTCAAAAACAACATCCCTCTTAGTCGTCTTTAGTGATTACACGAACCAAATTCAGTACACCGAAACCGATCATCACGTGAAACGGTGTAGTTGCAAAGGCGAACATCAACATGTTCATCATATCATCCATATGACTCATGCTTTACCTTTCGGTTACGTGTTCCGAGGCCATGTCTGTACATGCTAGGCTCGCCAAGTAGAACCGTAGTATTGCGTGTGTTTCAAGGCCATGTCTGTACATGCTAGGCTTGAAAACACCCGTTGTATGCGAACGTTGAGTCTATCACACCGGATCATCACGTGGTGTCTTGAAACGACGAACTTTCTTAACGGTGCATACTTAAAGAAGAACACATTATTATCTTGATATTAAGTGAGAGGGATCATCTTATAATGCTACCGGCGCGATCTAAGCAAAATAAGATGCATAAAAGGATAAACATCACATTCATGGATAATGTGATATGATATGGTCCTTCTTGCACTTCATCTCCATCTTGTGCATCATGGTATGATCTCTATCATTCCACCGGCGTTGCACCAAGGTCTGTGGCACCTCCATTTTGATTGTCCATTACATCATATCACATGTATATGATATACAACATGCATGCCATAAAATAAGACAACCATATGGCTCCAGCCGGTATGTCAATAATTTACAAAAGATATCATCTCATACATAACGTTTGTAACATTGACCATATCACATCACATGCCCTGCAAAAACAAGTTATACGCCTCTAATTTATTTTTGCATATTTTACGTGGCTTTGGGCTTACGAGGATATGACCGTTCATACCTACGTACAAGAACCACAACGTTGATAAAACATATTTTTAACAACCCTTTGTAGATTAGATCTTAACTATAGTAGGACAAACGGACACCCCATCAGTCACAAGTGAGACAATTCTCGCGTACATAGTATACGTAAACTTAGTCCGGGGCAACTTCATCCTACTATGCCACTAAGATCATAAAATACTCAAAGAGGCAAAAACATGATCATCAACGCCCACATACTCCTATGTGTTCTACCCGTACAATTCATCTACGCATAGATCCGGCTCTGATACCACTGAAGGGGAACGTGCATAGAAAACAAAAAAATTCCTACGCGCGATAAACCCGAATGTCCAAGATCTAATCTACGAGATGAAAGGAAATGGGGAGAAAGAGAGTCTTGCGATAACATGCCCTCGAAGACTCAAAGTGGTATGAGATAAAATCTCGTGGTTGGCGTAGTCGTACTCACGCCGATCCCGAGCGAGAAGAAGTGCACCGCGATCCGGCGGTGCCTCCGTAATCGATCACACGTTTAGCTCGATGAAGACTTCCGTTCCCTCGATCCAGCGGGTAGCGGAAGTAGAGGATCCCCGCGGAACTCCAACAGCACGACGGCGTGGTGGTGGTGAAGAATCCCACTATTAGGGCTTCGCCAAGCCGGAGACCATGGAATGGAGAAGCGGGTGGAGGGAAAAGGGAGTGGGCAAGTGTGTAAAGAAGAGAGAGCCCTCACCCTCCTTTTATAGGGGAGGGGGAGGCAGCCCAAGGGGGGGGGGTGCGGCCATCCATGGGTGCCCCCACCCCTTCCTCTCTTCATGTGAGTGGAAGCCCCACTCACACCCACTCAAAATTCCTTAATTTCCCACTTAGAAAATCCAAAGGTTTTTCTTTAATAAATAAATAAAACATTTTTATTTCTTTATTTATATTTGTTAATTCCATTAACAAACATTTGCATGCAGCAACTCGAACCATTTGTTAATTCTATTAACAACCGTTCGACGAAAAACCCCTTGAACTATTTCAATTTTCCCCGAAACAATTTTGGAGCTGCCCAAAATATTCTTCGGTGTTCCGTATCCTCTCTAACGCTTCATCGAACCTTAAGTGTCACCCTATGGTTCGTGAATAATATAGACATGATCGAGACTCCTCTCCAATAAATAATCAACAACGGGAACTGGAAATCCGTGATGACTCCCATATATTCAACGATGACTCTCGTGATCGTGTGAACCTTTCAACGTCGTAACGATTTCCCTTTGTCTCGCGATATTTTACTTGCCCGAGATCCGATCATCAGTATCCACCATACCTTGTTTGATCTCGTTATCCGACAAGTATTCTTTTCTCGTTCCCGTGATATAACATCCTTGTGATCATATCACTTGCTTGCAAGTGGTGTCGATGTGATATCACCGAGAGGGCCCTAAGTATATCTCTCCGTCATATTGGATGGACAAATCCCATTCTTGATCCATGAGCTTCAACTAACACTTTCCGAATACCTAATTCCAGCTTTATAGTCACCTTGTTAAGGTGTGACGTTTGATGTTATCAAAGTATTTGTCGTGGGATAATCACGGCAGACGTTACCGGGGGTAACTTGTCTTGGGGCAAATCGATTCTGGTGTTTGGGAGAGGGTTTAGCTCAAGGGAAACCATGGTGATATGCGATATGGTAGCCGGCAATCAAGTCGCCGAGTCTCCGATCTGAATATATTAACCCAACTCTCGCGTTACAGTGGATACTCGATATCTCGCAATCTGGCGATTGTGTTCTTGCTCAAGCTTTTCTAATCTAACCCTAGGGGCCGGCTTATATAATATCCGGACCCCCTGGCTTACTCTCCAAGACGTACTCTGAATCCTACCCGGACACTGCTTACAAACCCTAAACTTCCTTATTGGAACCCATAATCCGGGTTACGAGGCCCACACTCCTGGGCCTTCTAGAAACTCCTTTTCCTAAGCCGGGTCTTGCGCAGCGTCCTTTAGGCCGAGTTAGTCCTTGGCGTTAGCCTACCGGGTTATCATCCCTCCATCAGTAGTCCCCAGAATAGCTTGAGCTTCACGGGATCTTCCTTGAAGCGCATGCTATTCCCTGCAAAAATAAAAAACATACAAGTTCATAGAGGCCGGATTAGGTTGCTTTAATAAACAGCTAGGCCTAACTCCATTGGTGGTCCATATAACAACCCGGCTTTCTCTAAGTCCATCTTTAATTTTCCGGGTCAATGTTCCAAGGAAAATGCAGAAGACCCGGCTTACTTCACTCGTTAATTGATCGAATATCGCGGAAGGGATTTACTTCTTATCTTTTCCGGATATCGCGTTCGGGCACTTAACGTATATCCCAAAAATCCCGGGCGGGTATCTTTTATCCCTGAATTTTTTGGTTCCCGCTCGCCAGCCTAGGTTTCCCCACCCGTACCTATAAATAGGTGCCTAGGGGGTGACCTAAACCTAACAGCTCATTTCCTCCACCTTCTTCTTCCTCACCGGCACCATTTCGCACGAGCTTGCGCAGCACCACCACGGAGACCTCGAGCACCCGCCGGAGCTGAGCCGCAGTCGGTTGCGCTCATCCACAATCCGCCCCGCGCCGCCGCCGGTTTCCGCCGCCGCGCCCCCGAGCTGCCCGCCGGGAGTCGCAAGGGGACATCACGACTGCGCCATCTGCCGCCGTCGCGCCCTTCTTCAATCCACACCGGTAAGCTCCTTATTTCCATTGATTTAGCTTCTAATTTCTCCGTTTGACCTAGATTGGATCTAGGTCCGCCCGCGGTTCATTTCTTGCCGCACGCCGAATTAGAACACTTAACCCCACTATAGCTTGTTCAACTGCTTAATAATTGATCCCGCAATACTCTCCTATGGCTCGTAATTGTTAATTTCTCCGCGAAATCATCCGTAAAATTTCCAATCTAGATGTAGTTCGCCCAAATTTCCGCGGATGTTCATCGATACCCGGAAAATCCTCCACTTCCGGTTGTTTTATTCACACTAGATAACCAGGCAATCAGCTTCTTTTCACAATTGTTCACTGATACTTAGACATCCCATGATTTCTGTACTGCTTCGTCGATACTCGGATAGTTCGTAATTTTCATACTTCTTATCAATACTCGGATAGTTCGTAGTTTTCATACTGCTTACCAATACTCGGACAACCCATAGCTTCCGAGTCTCATGCTTTACACCTCTTTGTTTTGTACTTTGCAGACTGAACCAATGTCTCCCAAGAACAAAGGGAAGCAGCCGACCAAGCCAAGGGTGACCCAATCCATATCCGCCAACTGGGCGCGATCTTCTGTGACCCAGGCCAAGCTGGAGGAGCTGGCCAAGTCAGGCGTCCTCCCCCCTCAGGAGGAGATTCACTGGAGGGTACCGGGTGATGAGACCCGGCCTACCCCCAATCCCGACGAGGTAATATGCTTCGTCGAGCACGTGATTCGGGGGTTTCGCCCCCCGGGTCACTCTTTTTTCCGTGAGGTCCTTAGCCACTATGGCCTCTGGGTGTTCGACATAGGGCCTAACTCTATGTTGAACATAACCCACTTCATAGTCCTTTGCGAGTCTTATCTGTGCATCCCGCCAAATTTGGCTTTATTTATAGAACTTTTCCAATGCAAACCGTGCCGCGAAAGCGGTGACGGGGCCCTCTTCGCCTGCGGCGGGGTCTCAATCCAGTGCCGCAAAAATTCTGCCATGCCGACTTTAAGTCTTAACTCACATGTTAAGCACTGGCAGCTGTCTTTTTTCTATTGCCGGGACACCTCCCCACCCGGCGAGAGGAAATTGCCGGGTTACTCGGAGGGTCTCTTAGATCTTTCCGATACCTTCAACGCTTTCGCCCCTGAGTCGGATAGGGAAGCCATCCAGCCCCTCCTAGCAAAAATAGCCGTCCTTTCTGCCCAAGGTCTCCTTGGGCTTAACCTGGTTAAAACATGGGTGAACTTCCGGATTCAGCCCAACTCCACTCGCTCCAAGCTGATGTGTGAGTACTCGGGGCACGCCACAGACGCACTCCGGTACTCTTCAAAGAACTACCCAGCCGACGATACCAACAAGTCCATCAAGGGTTTCTTGACGGAAAAGTTGGACGTTATCCGGAACATAGCCGGATTGGAGCCATTCACATGCGAGAATCCGGCTCCCGCGGTAAGATCCGGCACTTATACTTTCACTTTCATACTTTTACTTGATACAACCACTAATTCTCACACTTATGCCTTTACTTCAGGCTGATAGCGTCTTTTGGAATATTGAGACTCCCCCCACCTCCGAAAATCCAGAGGAGGACGAGGAAGCAGCTGACTCGGAGGAAGGTACATTCCGGGTCTCACCCAACTCAATTTCTGCGAACTTGTTTCTGTGCACTTTCTGTTTTTCCGACTCTATGCATTGATAACTTTCAGGGCTGGAGGACAAAGAAGAGAAAGAAGACCCGGAAGGTGGGATGGAAACACAAAGCGATGAAAGTGAAGCTGAACCGGCCATCGAGGTCGGAGCAAAGAGGAAACCCCGAGGGGTTGTTTTTAAGGTTCCATACCACTCACTTGCTTCTAAACCATACACCTTTGCTAATATGTGCGAGCTAAACCGAGAATTATCCGACTGGCCGTACTTGAAGGATCCGCCCGTTATCAAGCGCAGAATGACTCGGAGCTTTCCGGGTGAGACCACACTTAACCCGGGTATCCCATCATCCCCGGATCGACGCGCCGGTACTTTTCAACCTCTTCCCGAATATCAAAGATTTCCTTTTCCCATTCACCCCTTGGCGGGACAATTCCGTGTCTCATTTTCTCAATGTTTACCAGCTTCGTCCGGGTCTTGCAGTGAGTTCCCCTCGGACTTCATGGTAAACTCCGGGTAAGGTTCTTCTCCTGATGTTCTAACACTTTTCCATAACTTTCTCCAGTTATATGCTAACTGCTTGCTTGCACCATTCTCAGGGCCAAGGTCACTATCAGTGACCATGAAAACATGGAAACCGATGACCCGGGTAAGGAGAACCCGGTTGATAATATGACGGCCGCGGCTGGCGGCGAGGAAGATCGGCAAGTGCCACCGAAGAACCCGGCTGATCAAGAAGCCGAATATCCGATAGCCTCGCATGCGCGCGAGGAGGAAGAGGCCACAATCCTGGGCACGGGGGGAGGCGAGCCAAACTCCGATACTCCAACGACTCGGGTGCCCGCCCCTGTCAAGGAGAGAACTCCATCTCCGGGTTACCAAGATCCTGGGTCTTCCAACCTGGGCAATCACTGCTTCGACCAAATGATGAGCGCCCTCCTCGCCATGAAGGCCACAGAGAACAGTATGTTAGAGCGCATGGCTGCTGAACACCAGGTAACACTAATTGATACTTCATGGTATCCATCTAGTCCCCAAGTTCCGAGTCTAACTTGTCGTAGTTATACTCGGTACTCCCTTTAATACTCAGCTGATTATGATATCCGACTAACGTTTAAATTTCCGTTCCTTATAGGCACAGACGAGCCGGTCCGAGGAAATTTTGGCCAAGACCAATCAACTCCTGGACACCAACGTAAAACTGAGAGAGGCACTTGAGGCTGAGGTGGAAGCTCTGAAGAAAGATGTCACGAAATACAAAAAGAAGTACACCACTGCTCAAGCCGCGCTGAAGAAATTATCGGCCCAAGTTACCGACAATTATCGTGTCTTACTTGGTAAGATTTTGTTACCGACTATTTTTCGTGACTCAGCTTGTTTCTTGGTTCATGATACCCGGAATTTGTGACGTTACCTTTGTTGTTTCAACTGTAGGCTCTAATCTTGCGGCCCCAGAAGAAGATGACGTCCAAAAAGCAAAAACTTGAAGACTGTGCTCAGGAGATTCTGCGCCGGCACCAAATGGATACTAGATGCCGTGCAGTGGCCATCTGAGGGATATCCGGGTATGGAAACCCTTATCCATGCGTGCTCTACTGTCCCCACATGGATTGAGCTCTGGAAACGCTCGGCATGCCGGGTTGGGATGACCCGGGGACTTATGTTGGCTAAAGCTTACTTTCCTAAGCTTGAGCCGGCAAAGGTGGTGGCCGGGTTTCCAGAGTTCAAGGCCGATGGCTCTAGGTTTGTCGCCAAGGACTTCAAGGCCGTACAGACCGAGGTACGTCACTCGGCAACTACTCTTGTCGATAGTCTGGACCTGAGTAGGTTTATGACTCCATACGATGCTGAAGACAAAGCTGTGAAGGAAGATATGCCCCTGCCCTTCGATATTTTGAAGAAATGGAATGCTGATTCGGCCAGGAGGAAAGAGGAGACCGCGAAGAGGGAGGCCGAGTTTGAATCAGCGCCAACCACCTCTACGCCGGCTGTCCGCCCGCCTGTTCATCCTGATACTGAAAATCCGGGTGACGATGCTGGGAAAGCTTCTGAGGAGCGAACCCAGGACCAAGACTCGGAAGTCAATGGCAAGGATGTAGACCCGACCCAGGAGGCCGAGTAAACAGATGCCGTCTTAATACTTTGTTTGGTCGATGTTCTTGTAAAAACAAATATTCTTTTGATAGTGCACTTGTGCACCTTTGATACTACTATTGCGGCATGTAATACGTTTTAAAACCTTAATAGCTTTCGTGGCCCTTCAGGCCTTTGGATGAACTTGATATTTTTCTGCTTTTGAGCTTATTTATTCTTGATTTTCCGACTTTCTCTATGGTTCCTTTTGTGAGACTCGGTTTCTGGGTCTCGTGGGTTTGGACAGGTGGACTTTTCTCTAAGTCCCCAAGACTCGGATTTTTGGGTTTTTAAGCTTTATCGCTAGATAATTTGTTTCTTTTTTCAAATTCCCAAGTCCCCAAGGCCCGAAATTCCGAGTCTAGGGTGTTAGGTCTTTCAAAGCGAACAAATCGTTTCTGCTAAGCCAAAAACCTAGAGCCATTCACATAGGTTTTGAAGTTATGCTTAATAAACTTTGAGTTTCTGGTTATTAACCTTGTACTCTGCATAACCTGTGGTTTAGATGACCCTTTTGACTCTCTTGTACTATAAGCCGGTTTTCGCGTGGATAATCATGTTGCTACAGCTGTACGAAGACAGGGTCAGGCAAGTCCCATTGGGCATCATGACTGATTGTAATCATACGCGAGGAAAGCATGCCACTTTAGTGCGAGTCACATCGAGCTTAAGTAAGAAAAGTCAAAAAAAGTTTGGCTCCTTTGTCCGGTTATAAGCTTGCAGCCGTACTTGTTTGCAAGTAATCGGCCCTTATAACTCATAGGCATCGCGGCCGGGTCTTTGAGTTTATAACTGTGCTATTCAAGCAATCAGCCCCCAAGACCTAAATATATGCAACTTACTAAAGAAACTAATGTACTAAGAACAATAAACAATACTTACCTGGAAGAAAAGTAAAAAACATAACAGAAATAAAAACTTGATAAAAACGTATGAAAATGAACAATATATTGTTTAACCATCTCTTTATTGATATGAGAAAGTTAGGTCAGCAGGCCGCCTCATTAAAAACTCTCCAGTCCCCTTAGGTACCCTGGATAGGAAAAGAGTGCGTCTCAAACCTGCTGCCTGTTACATTGTGTAATTCCACTTGCGAATCTAGTCTATACTAAGTATAGTAGGGACGCAGCTGAGCCACGTTCCATGGTCTTTCTCTTTCTTGCATAGATGAAGTGGTATGAGCGTGTCATTAACCGTAGCCGACTCTTCCCTTGCATCTATCAAGTAATATGATCCGTTGTGCAGATTCCGGCTTATGATGAACGGTCCTTCCCACGGTGGGGATAACTTGTGTTTTCCTTCCTTTGATTGCACCAGACGCAGAACCAGGTCTCCTTCCTGGAAGACCCGGGTTTTCACGCGCCGTCTATGATATCTCCGCAGATCCTGCTGGTATATGGCTTATCTCTCCAAAGCTTGTTCCCTGTGTTCTTCTAGCATATCCACAGCGTCCTGCCGGGTCTTCTCGTTCTCCACCTCGACGTAAGCCGATACTCGAGGCGAGTCATGAATAATATCACTCGGCAACACCTCCTCTGCACCATAAACCATAAAAGGGTGTCATCTGAGTAGATCTGTTAGGTGTGGTGTTGATACCCCAAACCACTGAAGGTAACTCCTCACCCACGCACCAGCAGCTCTGATACACGGGACTCGCAACCGTGGCTTTAATCCACGAAGCAACTCCTGATTTGCCCTCTCCACTTGTCCATTAGCCTGTGGGTGGGCCACTGAAGCTATGTCCAAGCGGATGCCATTGTTTCCACAGAACTTTTCCATCTCTCCTAAGGACATGTTGGTTCCATTGTCCGTGATTATGCGGTGTGGATACCCGAACCGATAGATAATCCTCTTCAGGAACTTGACTGCTGTAACTGCTTCACAATTGGTAACTGGCATAACTTCGACCCACTTGGTAAACTTATCGATAGCCACCAAGAGATGTGTCTTTTTGCAGGGTGACATGTGAAAGGGGCCAACCATATCCATACCCCAAACAGCAAACGGCCAGGTTAACGGGATAGTCCGCAATTCCATAGCCGGCACATGGGTTTGGCGAGCGTACCTTTGACATCCATCACACCTTGCAACCAAGCGCTCCGCGTCTGCTAGGGCCGTGAGCCGGAAGAAACCATGTCGATAAGCTTTGGCAACGAGGGATCTTGTGGATGCATGATGCCCACAATCACCTTCATGGATCTCCTTGAGGATCTATCGGCCTTCTTCTGATGCTACACAGCGCAAAAAGACTACTGCTGCACTTCTCTTGTATAACTCCCCATTGATGATAGAATATCCTTTTGCTCGCCTCAGAATTTGTCTTACTAATATCTCCTGCTGTGGTAACTCGCCCCGTGATAGGTAGGCCAGGAACGGCTCTGTCCACTCGGGAACAACACGTACTGTGGCCACGAGCTCCAAATCCGGGTCTTGACTTGCCAGTTCTTCCTCATACTCGGTTTTAACTGATGGTCGACATAGCTCATCCAGGAAAACATTGGGTGGAACCGGCTCTCTGCGCGAGCCGAGTCTGGCGAGTGCATCTGCTGCCTCGTTTTTTCTTCTGTCTATGAGCTCCACCTCATACCCGGAAAAACACCCGGCAACTCTATCTACCTCTCTGCGGTATGCTGCCATAGTTGCATCTTTTCTATCCCAAGTTCCTGAGACCTGCTGTACCACCAGGTCCGAATCTCCAAAGCATCGTATCCTCTTAATGTTCATCTCCTTGGCTACCTTTAAGCCATGTAATAAGGCCTCATACTCGGCCACGTTGTTGGAACAATCAAAGTGAATCTGCAACACGTAACTTAACTTGTCTCCTTTGGGTGATGTTAGCACCACTCCAGCTCCTGATCCCTCGTATTGCTTGGAACCATCAAAGTGCATTATCCAAGACTTGGAGTTCGGAGCCAAGGTGGGCATGCCTGTGTGAGTCCAATCATTAATAAAATCAACTAGAGCTTGAGATTTGATTGCTGACCTGGGCTCGTAGTTGATGTGATAATCTCCCATCTCGATTGCCCACTTGGCTATTCTACCTGTTGCATCTGAGTTTCTGATGATATCCGACATTGATATAGAACTAACCACTGTTATGGGGTGCTCCTGAAAATACAGCTTCAATTTCCGGCTGGCCATGAAGACCCCGAAAACCAGCTTTTGCCAATGTGGGTAGCGCTATTTTGCCTCTGATAATACCTCACTGACGTAGTAAACCGGCCTCTGGACCGGGTGATCTTTCCCATCCTCTTTACGCTCCACAACAACCACTGCACTAACCGCCCGGGGGCCGGCTGCTACGTACAACAACATGGGCTCTTTAGGACCCGGGGCAGCTAGGACTGGTGCCTCAGATAGCTGCTTCTTTAGTGCCTCGAACGCCTCGTCCGCCTCTTGGTCCCAAACGAATTTATCGGATTTCTTCAAGAGCCGGTACAAGTGTATTGCCTTTTCTCCGAGTCTGGATATAAACCGGCTCAGGGCTGCTACGCACCCTGTGAGCTTCGGAACGTGCTTCAGGTTTTCCGGCTTTTTCAGACTCTGGATGGCTTTGATTTTATCCGGATTTGCCTCAATTCCTCTCTCGGAAACGATAAAGCCGAGTAACTTCCCAGCTGGAACTCCAAATACACACTTTGTCGGGTTAAGTTTCATCTGGTACCTTCTCAGGTTCTTGAACGTTTACTTTAGATCATCAATAAATGTCTCCGCCTTTCTGGTCTTGATCACCACATCGTCTACATAGGCATGAACATTGCGTCCAATTTGGTCCTCAAAGCAATTCTGAATACACCGTTGATAGGTTGCGCCAGCGTTCTTCAATCCAAATGTCATGGTCTTGCAACAAAAGGCCCCAAAAGGGGTTATGAACGACGTTTTCTCCCAATCTTCCTTCTTAAGCTTGATCTGATGATACCCGGAATATGCATCCAGGAAACATAATAGGTCACTTCCAGCCACTGCGTCTATGATCTGATCTATCCTTGGTAGTGCAAAAGATCCTTTGGGCAATGCTTGTTGAGACTCGTATAATCAATGCACATCCTCCACTCATTAGTCTTTTTCATCATGAGAACCGGATTCGCTAACCAGTCCGGGTGAAATACTTCCATGATAAAGCCGGCTGTAAGTAGCCGAGCAATTTCTTCTCCTATAGTTTTCCTTCTTTTTTCATTCATTTTCCTCAGGCCCTGCTTCACAGGCCTGGACTTGGGATCAACGTGCAAAGTGTGCTCTGCCAGCTCTGTAGGGATACCCGGCATATCGCTAGGCGTCCAAGCAAACACACCCTGATTCGAACGAATAAACTCCACAAGTGCTTTTTCCTGCTCGCTGTCCAAGTTGGATCCTATAGCAAATTGCTTAGAGGGATCACCCTCGACAAAGCCCACCATCTTGGTGTCCTGCGCTCCCTTGAACTTCGCTCTCTCATCTTCAGTATTCGGCCTTTTTAACGCTGTTCTGTCATCCGGGTCTACTTGAGACCGGTAGTATTTGAGTTCCTCTTTTCTACAAGCTTGCTCCGCCATTGCCGCATCTCCTTCATCGCACTCAGCCGCTATATCCCGGCTCCCATGTATGGTGATGGTCTGCTTGGGGCCCGGGATTTTTAGCTGTAGGTACACATAACACAGCCTGGCCATGAACTTAGCGTAAGCCGGCCTTCCGAATAGCGCGTGATAAGGGCTGCGCAACTTAACCACCTCGAAAGTGAGCCACTCAACCCGGAAATTGTCCTTCGATTCACCAAAAGCAACCTCCAATGTGATCTTTCCCTCGGGGCACGCTGAGTGTCCCGGTACAATCCCGTGAAAAACTGTTGAACTCTTCTGTAGCTGGGACTCCTTGAGGCCCATGCGTAGAAAAGTTTCCCAATATAAGATGTTGATGCTACTTCCACCGTCCATTAAGACCTTTTTCAGCTCATAACCATTAACCTGCGGTGCAACCCCCAATGCTAAGACTCCCGGGTGTTCTATCCTTTCCGGGTGATCTCTTCTGCTCCACGTTACATCCTGCTCCGACCATCTCAGGAACCTCGGAACGGCCGAGGAAACCGAGTTTACCGCCTTTTTCAGTATCTTTTTATCCTTGTTGGAAATTCCTGTAGTATGCACGTGATATTGTCCCAATTGCTTGGGGTTAGCTTGGAAACCTCCAGCTCCCCCTTGGTTGTTGCCCGGATTTCCGCCTGCAGGGTTACCGGCTGGGGGTGGGCCGTTGCCCGGGTTTCCACCCGGACCCGGTCCTCCTCCCCGACCTGCACCTCGCATAGCCTTGTTTACTTCCTCGTTCTTCCATCTCTGTAGGTTCGCACACTGCTCCAATGAGTGGTTAGCCGGCCGACCGTTTCTTGCTGTGCTTTGGGCATGCCATTCTGAAGATATCCCAGTTGTTACCCGGCCTTGGAGGCCCTTGATAATTTCCTCCGTTATGGTTTCCTCCATTGAAATTTCCTTCTGCCCTAGGTCTCGAAGACCCGGCTTCTGTACTGGCGACAAACTCGGAGCTTCCCTCAAACGGGCGCTTATTCTGGTTGTTCCCATTGTTACCTCCATTATTACCCGGCGTTGATCCATTGCCGGTTCTTCCATTATTACTTGTGTTTGCTTTTGCTTTCTTGTCATCAACGTCCTCTTCTGTGGTATCCGTTGCAGCGTGCTTGTTGCATGCGTCCATTAGCTCTCCCATCGTAACCTCTGAAGCATTCCTACTAGATTTCATGCGAGTTAACTTTTGCACTAAAGGTATGTACTTGCATGTCTTTGCCATAGCTTGTAACGCATCCTTGGGCTGAATAGCCGTAGATGAGTGAAGTATCTCCATAACTCGGCGCACCCAGCTGCGCGCCGATTCTCCCTTCTTCTGGACACACCGCTCTAGGTCATCAATAGTAAATAGCTTTCTGCACGTCCCATGAAAGTGCTTGATAAATGCAGTTTTCAACTCCTCCCATGACTTGATAGATCCTTCCGGTAAATTATTGAACCATAACTTTGCCGCTCCTTCTGACATCATCAAGTACATGAACTTGGCTTGAAGATTTTCAGATGCGTTGCGGATTGACATAGCCATCTCATAACTGCTCAACCATGTTTCTGGATCCATGGTCGGCTCATAATTCACTACTTTACCCGGTTCCTTGAATTTATCCGGGTAAGGCTCAGCCTTGATGTTATCCGATAGACACTTAGGCCCAGCGAGATTAATCGGAACTGGCCTCACTCGGGAAACGTGTGATCCTGTGGGGGGTACGGCTGGACGCGGCACTGCTGCTGGTCCGTGCACCGCAGACCCGGCCGCGGCTCTCCTGGCTCTGGAACTATCCACAATAGCTTGCGCTGCTGATGCTGCTGGTACTGCCTGAGCGCGGGGAGGAGGCGGCATTTGCTGCTGCTCTGCCCTCCGTCGCGCTGAACTTGTCTGAATATTGCCGGTATTGCCTCGTTGCTGGCTGATATATGGTGTCCCATGCATTCCACTTCTGTTATCTGGGTAATTAACTTGCTGCGCCACCGCAGTGCGCAATAGATCTATCGCCCGCCGGGTCTCCTCTGCGTGGGGTGACTCTCTCACGGGGATTTGATTCAATGCGAGTGTTGCTGCGTACACATTATCCATGGGGTTATTGTAATGACCTGCTGGCGTGCGAAATCGTGATGGTGGTGGTGGTGGTAGTGTATTGCCGGCAGTAACTCCAGTCTGCAATGTGGGTAACCCGGCCTGCACGTTTGCCGGCTGTGCTCCTCCAGTTGCGGGTTGATGTACAGTTTCTTGGTTCACCGCTGGAATCGGCTGATCCTGAGGTGTGATGAATAGCACGGCCGGGTTTATGACTCCATCCATTGCCGGTAATCTGGTCTGATGCCTTTGATGCACCCTGGTTGTTTCTTCCCGGAGCTGGTTCTCTAATGCATCCAGCTCACGCTGGCGCGTGGCTACCCCTTGCTTTTCTGCTTCCACTTGTCGTCTCTGTTGCTCCAATGCACGACGGGCTACATCCAGATCCCTAACGCGTTCCACCGCGTTTTCCGGGGTTATGACTGTGGCTAGAACGGTGGGATCCAGGATCATGTTGTTGTTGAACAGGGCCGGGTGTTGTGGATTTGAAGGAGCCGCCCCTGGTGTCCGGTTTGCCAGATATCCGAACGTGTTCGCCTGCAACTCACTATCCGTCGCTCGGCTGGTAACTAAAGCCGATTCTCCGTCAACCCGGGCCAGAACCGGGTTTCCGTCAACCGGACCTTGCTGCTGGGCCAATGCTTGTGCTCCTCCGACAGCGGCCGCGGTCACGTTCCCCTGATTAAGATTGGTTGCAGGAGCCGTGTAGACCGCGACCTGGCGCACAATGCTTGGCGCAGATTCATATTCTTCCTCATCACTGCTATCTTCCTCGTACCGGTCCTCCAGCAGGTGCAGGATAGACTCGGTATCATCTTCCCTCACGACCCGACCACGCGGGGTCCATGCCGGCTCCTCCGGCTGTTCCCTCTTCGTGGTGGGCTCTTCTGTCGGATCTACCGTCCCGACCGATTCTTCTCCATCCGACTGAACGTAGGTGGCCTCCCCTGACACAGAATCAAATCCAAAATTGTCAGGGATTGAACCGGACGTACGTACCATGCCGATGAAGACGTTGATCCGGCTGATTGTCACGACAGATCCGGACTCGAGCAGATCCGACTCTGGCCCCCAGCCAAAATCGTCCACCATCTTCTCTCCCTCGGGGTTGGTGTAGATCTCGCCGATGACGAGGTTCTTCATGTTCTCCCGAGCTTCTCCCGTGATGTAAACACCCTTGGACGTAGGCCCCACGGTGGGCGCCAACTGTCGTGGGATAATCACGGCAGACGTTACCGGGGGTAACTTGTCTTGGGGCAAATCGACTCTGGTGTTTGGGAGAGGGTTTAGCTCAAGGGAAACCATGGTGATATGCGATCTGGTAGCCGGCAATCAAGTCACCGAGTCTCCGATCTGAATATATTAAGCCAACTCTCGCGTTACAATGGATACTCGATATCTCGCAATCTGGCGATTGTGTTCTTGCTCAAGCTTTTCTAATCTAACCCTAGGGGCCGGCTTATATAATATCCGGACCCCCTGGCTTACTCTCCAAGACGTACTCTGAATCGTACCCGGACACTGCTTACAAACCCTAAACTTCCTTATCGGAACCCACAATCCGGGTTACGAGGCCCACACTCCTGGGCCTTCTAGAAACTCCTTTTTCCTAAGTCAGGTCTTGCGCAACGTCCTTTGGGCCGAGTTACTCATTGGCGTTAGCCTACCGGGTTATCATCCCTCCATCAGTATTCTTTCGGTATTAGTGATTAACATGATCTCATGGTCTAAGGAACAATGTTACTCCGAATGTAAGACATAACAACAAAACTAAATGACTTGATCGTATTGTTATACTTAGTTAGGGTATAAGTTCATCATGTCATTCTCCTAATGACATGATCCCGTTATTAACAACATCCAATGTCTAT
Organism: Alopecurus myosuroides; assembly: GCA_028641055.1. NCBI lineage: Eukaryota > Viridiplantae > Streptophyta > Magnoliopsida > Poales > Poaceae > Alopecurus > Alopecurus myosuroides. Next base: position 278,492,659 of record CM054063.1, read on the forward strand.
GATCAGGAAACCTTGATCATCTGTTAATCAACCAGCTAGTTAAAAGAGAGGCTTCACTAGGAACGTCGGTTTGTTTATTAATCACACATGTATCAACGTTTCCGGTTAATACAATTCTAGCATGAGAAATAAACATCTATCATAAACAAGGAATAACAGAATAAACACTTTATTATTGCCTCTCGGGCATATTCCCTTCAAATACAATTCCAGCATGAGAAATAAACATTTATAATAAACAAGGAATAAGATAATAACCACTTTATTATTGCCTCTCGGGCATATTCCCTTCGGTCTCCCACTTGCACTAGAGTCAATAATCTAGTCTGTAAGCACTTAACACATATGAGTTTTTGTGTTATTACCATACTTCGCATGTGGTAAACATCATCAAAAAGATCTGAACTGTTCAGGTCCTATTGTATTTGAACTGTTCAGGTCCTTGTATATGGCGCAAGGAGGTCCGAGTTACCGCGGATTTATTACAAAACAAAAAAAAACAAAAAAGTACAATATATTGTAATAAATCAGTAGGATATACGCGACGAAATCCAGCGTGTATAGATGAAATTGAAATCGGTCAATTTGATAATTATGATTTATACTACCGCCTAAAGCATGCCGTAGCATGTTGGTGTTAGTTGAACAGCTTGGGATACAATGGTGTAGCAGACATATAGAGCTTCGCACTTTCTACGGAAATCAAATCACGTCCAACTGGTGCAAAAGATGGAAGATACTCCAAACACATTAAGAAAAATTGTTGCAGTTGTGGAATGCAAGAAGATGAAATACATCCCTTATTCACTTGCTATTTGTTAAAGGTACATGGTCTATTCATCCCTGAGAAACAGGAACAAATGAAGCGAATCACCCCTCGACTGACAACGACGCCAAAAGGAGCAACAATCAATGGCAGGCGTGTGCGCTAAATGGAGCAAACATCCGAGTTATGACAAATTTATTGGAATAAGACAAACTTTGTGTACTATTCGTAAAATCACCACCTTCCAAAATAGAAAAGATAGATCATCATAATTAGTTATTTACACAACTCTTATGATAATAGTTAAGGGAAGCTTCAAAGTTTTCCTTGTATATTGTTTCTTTAATGCGGAGTGATAAAAATATATTGAATCAATGCTCCTGAGTGACAATTTTTGGCCTGGAAAATAATATGCATAACATGCAAATGTAGGTTTGACATTTGCAATTTGCAAACATCAAATAACTCTGATCAAATTTTGTTAAGGAACGTTCCGAATTGCAAGTCATAGAACTAATGAAGAGTCATAATTTGCACCGACACGAATAGGAACGATCATCTGAACAACCAGCGTTGTTGGTGTCTGAAATTTTTTGACCTCTTCTTTTCTAACACTTAATCGCTCCACCCGAGCATGTGTTTTTGTGGTATAGTCACGCAACGTCTGAATGTTTAGTAACCATGACGCGATACTCCTGAAGTTCTGCAAGCTGACGCCTTCACCACTGCCATTATCAACATTAAAAAATCGCATTACTTTGTGAAACTAAATCATAAAACTATGCAAAACTAACATAATAAAAGCGGGAAAAGAGGGAAATCAGTTGCCCATCTCGGACAACAGGAAAAACAATCCATCTCCCCTCGCAAAGTGTTTTCCAATACCGAGGTGGGGCCGAGCACTAGTGCGGACGCGCAAATTGATCCGGAATTTATTAAAATGTACGAACAAGGGGCCGCTGCTGCGGGTATGTCTATTGCTCAGTATATCCAAACCTTAGACTACTTCCCCTCTTCTGATTGTCAATACATATACCGGCACAGGAATCCTCTCGTCAGACCCGATGTGGAAAAGAATCTACCAACAGAAATGCGAAAAGTTCATAATTGGTACATGGCAGCTGTCGAAGAGTCGTATCAACAAATCCCTCGGATGAACCGGTAGGGTTTCGAGTAGAGGAACGATGTACGCGCTGGTGATCTCGACGGCTAACAAGGAGAAAGATTTACCCAGGTTCGGGGCCCTCGTAGAGGTAAAACCCTTACTCCTGCTTGTCTTATCTGTATTATGGCGACATAGTCGAGCTCTTTACAATGGCGATGTCATGGCGAGGCGTACGGGGTATCCCGTGTATTGCCTAGTCTAGTTGTGACTTGTATCTTCCTCTCTCTAGATTGGATCGGGATTGGTTTGGTTTTCTTTCTCTCCTCCTTCGTGGCTTTATATATGCAGCCAGGAGGGGGTTACATGAGTCCTAGTAGATTACGTATAGGAGTTCTTGTCTTGACCCGCAAGTCTTGCGGGTGGGCTTCACGTGGGCCTTCTGGAACACTCCAAGGGCTCCTCTTCTTGGCCTTACCCTTGGGCCTGAGACGGGGTGTCCTTACCCGCAGGGTCCAGGATCCATGTCTTCGTCAGTAGCCCCCGAGCGTTTGCTCGAGTGGGATTTTTCCAGTCGAGTAGACGGTCAAACCTTTTTCGGTTTTTCTTTCTTTCGGATAACCAGTATGGTTGATTTCCTGTTTAGAGGGCGCGTACCCTGTGTAATGAGTTTTTATACCCGAGTATCGAGTAATACAAGTGCTTGTCTTTATGGCTTTTTATCGCAGAAGGATATGGCGCAGTAGCTTGGCTCTCCCGAAAGATCAGCGCCAATTAATTGCAACTAGGGCAAAAACAATTCTGGCCTACACAGGTTCGAGACCTCCGACTCAAACCCGATGAGGTGATTGTTGCGACTGGGCCGTTGTGGTCTTATCGAGTCGAACTTAACTTATGGGGGTACCCGGCGCGTCCGCTGGGATTTTTCTTCGTGTTGTTGACACGGAATCATACCGGAGGACGCAGCTTGAGTGCGATTCCAGGCCCTCAAGAGAGATCTTTTGGGTCTTACCTTCGTACTCGAGAGAATACGGCATCCGGATGTGCCTAGTCGGCCGAACGATCCAGGATAAGGATGTGTAAATACATCGTGTGGTAGAGTTGCGGGAGCCGCACACTCACGATTTTGTCTTGATGTGCCCATACGAAAGAGATTTCGTGTCAGGGTGACTATGCGAAAGAAATTTCGTGTCTTGATATGCCCATACGAAAAAGATTTCGTGTCAGGGTGACTATGCGAAAGAAATTTCGCGTCTTGATGTGCCTATACGAAAGAGATTTCGTGTTATGAGGTGCGCAATGACGTAATTATGCGGTGGAGATGTACTCGACACGGCGGATAGAGTCGACGTGGTGGAGCTGACTCAACACGGCGGATAGAGTCGACGCGGTAGAGGTGTACTCAACACGGCGGATAGAGTCGACGCGGTGGAGGTGTACTCAACACGGCGGATAGGTCGACGCGGTGGAGGTGTACTCAACACGTCAGAGGTAGTCGACGCGGTGAAGGTGTACTCAACACGGCGGAGGGAGTCGACGCGGTGGAGATGTACTCGACACGGCGGACAGAGTCGACGCGGTGGAGGTGTACTCGACACAGCGGACGGAGTCGACGAGGCGGATGACGTCGACACGGACGTGGCGGAGTCGCACGACGACGTGGAAGTCGTGTAGTTGGCGCGGACGCCCAGCCATCTAGCCCACACAAGAAGATGGACCCGAAAAGTCTTAAAGATGTTCTGATTTCGCGAATTGGCGCGCGTTATCATATGCGTCTCGTCGAGACAGACAAGTTTGATGTTTTGCGTTTCTTCATCCGAGTTAATATGCGGTCTGTACGACTACAATAAGGATCTGGACGAAGAAATCTGACAGAGCTCCTCAGATACGCGGCCAGTGTGTTAGATGCTCCCGATGGGAGTACGTCGAGTGAGCGTGTAGCGCTCGTCGGTTGCGCGACCAGCACTCCCGATGGGAGTAGCCCCCGAGTCTATGTGCGATTATTTGTAATCGGGCATAGACTCAAAGATCTTGTAACGTTGCTTCTTCGATTTGTCGGGTGCACGGCAGTGCTCCCGATGGGAGTAGCCCCCGAGGCTATGTTCGACTCGCAGAGTCGGGCATAGGCTCAAGTTGTTCTGAAGCTAACCCCATTGTGCTTGTCTTCTGTTGGCTCGCGGAGGAGGACATGCGTCGACTCCCGAAGGAGGGTATGTGTCGTCTCCGAGCGGAGGATGTGTCGATATTGCGGTTCCTGCGTTGCAGTTGCAGCCATATAATCGGATATGGTTAAATAATGTAATAGTAGTGCTGTGTATAGCAAAATGTACGGAAGAAATTGTTGCTCGGGTTAATCTTGGTTGTGAACCAACAATTTATCGACTCGCAGAGTCGAGTATGGCCTGTTGGTAGGCAATTATTTGATCCTACGCGACACTTTTGCATCGTACGCTGTGCCCTTTCGTTAGCCTGACAACCATTGTCTACGCTCCTTGCCGACCTGTCAGTTGCTGCTGCAAACCGGGTCGGAGTCAAGGGTCGACGTTAGGTAGTATCAGCTACTCGGGTTGTAGCGTGTAAATGTGGTAGTGTAACGCGTAAAATGACGGGTGTCGAGTATATGTAGTTTACGGGGCGCAGCCACCGAGTGTCAGGTGTAGCTTCACAGCAGATTAGAAACACATAAAAAAGTAAATTTGTCGACTTGTATAAGTGGAACTTATCTTTGTATGACAGTGCCGTAGTCGATGAGGCGGTGCCGAGTGATATCGTCGGAATCGATGAACCGGACTTGTGTGTCGAGTGCGGCTGTTTCGCGCCTCAGCCCCCGAGTGTCGAGTGCGGCTGCGGCGAATTCTCGAGTGCGTCTACTTTGCAGCATAGCCCCCGAGCAACGAGTGTGGCTGCGACAAAGGACAGCAACCGAGACGCTTAGTCGAGAGAATTCGATGTAGCGGAGTTGTGCGGCGGAGTCGCGATGTTTCCCGGAAGGACCCGACGAGGCGGACTGATTCGACGAGGTGGAGTCGCGATATTTGTTCGAAGGACTCGACGCGGCGGACCAAATCGACGCGGCGGAGTCGCGATGTTTACCCGAAGGACTCGACGTGGCGGACCGAGTCGACGTGGAGGAGTCGCGGTGTTCGTCCGAAGGACTCGACGCGGCAGACCGAGTCGACGCGGCGGAGTCGCAATGCTTCCCGAAGGACTCGACGCAGCGGACCGAGTCGACGCGGAGGAGTCGCGATGCTTCCCGAAGGACTCGACGTGGCGGACCGAGTCGACGCAGAAATATCGCGATGTTCGACCGAAGGACTCGACGCGGCGGACCGAGTCGACGCGGCGGAATCGCGATGTTCGACCGAAGGACTCGACGCGGCGGACCGAGTCGACGCGGCGGAGTCGCGATGTTTGTTGTGTGTACACGGAGGGCAATGTTGATGTCGAGCCCCGGGGCACTATTATGGCGAGTCGCCATGATTTGTTGATTGACCTTTGTGTCGACTCGCAGATTGACGAAACCGGATCTGCGACTTGAACTCGCGGACTCGCAGAGATCCAAAACGTGTCGCAGTGCGCGAGCCGCTGACGGAGATCTAACCGTTGGAATTGGCTCAAAAAAGACGGGGTGGTGAGAGATTGTACCCCGCAGCTGTTCAACGGTGTGATCTTCGAATTGATGTCCGAGTCGACTATGAGAATTATTTTCCCAAAGTCGCGCGGAGTTCCGTCAGATTCTGACAGATCTTTAGTGTTCGGGTCATCCACGGAGATCTAACCGTCGGAATTCGCCGATTCTTTTTGGAGCCGGTAGATAATTTGATTTCGCATCTGTCCACCGGAGGAATTTGCCAGATGAGTTTCGAGACACCGTTGATGGCGTCCGCAATATGTATGTCGCTGCTTTCCTGCAGCCTGTGCGTGAAGAACGATGTCGATGTAGAAGATTGAAGGCCGTGCGTGATGCCGGCGAGTGCTCGTTGAAGTTGAAGGAGTCGAAATAGATCGAATCCATGGGTTCGAGGACCCTAAGCTTGATGTAGATGAGGCCGGCGAGACCGTAGATCCAGTACGTGTCGTTCCCACAGACGACGCCAATTGTCGAAGAGTCTTATCAACAAATCCCTCGGATGAACCGGTAGGGTTTCGAGTAGAGGAACGATGTACGCGCTGGTGACCTTGACGGCTAACAAGGAGAAAGATTTACCCAGGTTCGGGGCCCTCGTAGAGGTAAAACTCTTACTCCTGCTTGTCTGATCTGTATTATGGCGACATAGTCGAGCTGTTTACAATGGCGATATCATGGCGAGGCGTACGGGGTATCCCGTGTATTGCCTAGTCTAGTTGTGGCTTGTATCTTACTGTCTCTAGATTGGATCGGGATTGGTTTGGTTTTCTTTCTCTCCTCCTTCGTGGCTTTATATATGCAGTCAGGAGGGGGTTACATGAGTCCTAGTAGATTACGTATAGGAGTTCTTGTCTTGACCCGCAAGTTTTGTGGGTGGGCTTCACGTGGGCCTTCTGGAACACTCCAATGGCTCCTCTTCTTGGCCTTACCCGCAGGGTCCAGGATCCATGTTTTCGTCAGCAGCCTCTCGGGAATCTCATGACTGGATAGTGTTGGGAGTTAGAGACGAGCATTACGGGTATGAAGATAAGTGGTTCTGATTCAATTTGAAGAGTTGTTTCAGTTATTCCAGCAAATGGCCCTCAACAAATCTATCCTTGGTACCTATTGTTTGTAAGTATTTATTTCTGTAATTAAGTCTCTAACTAACTCACCTCGTTTATTGCATTCATATAACACTCACTATATTATAATTGCAGAATGAATATTCTCGAATGCAAAAGAGAAAAAATCTATGACATTAGGTTCATTGAGCCATATTTTGTTAATTAAAAAACTCTTAAGCTAGCTCACAAGGATACAAAAGATAAAATTTTGAAGGCATTAAGGTTTCAAGAAAAAAAAAGGAAAATACTATTTCCTTACAACTTCGGGTGAGTGTTACTGTGTACACATTCCATTTTCCTTACTCGATGTTAAGTGTATAATTGATGAGTTATGCCTGCGCAGCTTCCACTTTATTCTGCTAATCTTTCAAGCTAAGGGCATCTCCAGCCGTTGCGCCCCCCCCCCCCAGGACGCGAAAACCCTCGCTTTTTTTGCGCCGCGGCGCTAAACGGCGCTATTCTGGGAACTGGGGGGGCGCGTTTCCCAGTCGTGAACCCAGGCCGCCCCCCCAGCGGCGACTCGGCCCAATTTGGGCAATAGAAAAATTGCACACCAAATAAATAGAGTTTTGACATACAAATAAATAGAGTTTTGCCACACAAATAAATTATTCAACAAATAAAAGGAAAAAAATAGACTAGTCATCCTCCTCAACATTGCCATTCCCCTTTCGCGCCCACAAATGCTGCACCAGGTCATCCTGCAGAGCATGGTGTGTTGCAGCGTGTCGAATCTCCTGTCGCTTGGTGAGGAAGTCTGCCCATGATGCCGGCACCTGGTGATCAACATCTGCAAGAGGGCCCTGCCAGTAGTATGGTGTGTTTGCCTCACTGTCAGGCACCGGGTCATCCCGCTCACTCTCAATGATCATGTTGTGCAAGATCACACAACACTGCATCACCTCCCACATGTTGGACTTCGACCAAGTCATAGCTGGGTACCGGACAACAGCGAATCGAGATTGCAGCGCACCAAATGCCCTCTCAACATCCTTCCTGCAAGCCTCCTGGCATTTGGAAAACCAAGCTTTTGCGCTTCCTGGGATAGGGTTGGAGATGCTCTTCACAAATGTTGCCCACTTGGGGTAGATGCCATCTGCAAGATAGTACCCTTTTGTATACTGGTGTCCATTGATCTCATAGTTCACAGGGGGGCATGGCCTTCGACAAGATCGGCAAAGACATTCGAGCACTGCAAGACATTGATGTCGTTGTGACTTCCAGGCATACCAAAGAATGAATGCCAAATCCATAGATCGTACGAAGCCACGGCCTCGAGAACCACAGAGCACTCTCCTTCCTTTCCCTTGTACATCCCCTGCCAGTCAAATCGGCAGTTCTTCCATGCCCAGTGCATACAGTCGATGCTGCCAAGCATCCCAGGAAACCCTCTTGCTTCATTCTCTGCGAGGAGACGAGCAGTGTCTTGCGCATTGGGTGATCGCAGGTATATTGGGCCAAAAACTGCAACCACTGCCCGGCAGAACTTGTTCAAGCACTCGATGGCCGTGGACTCGCTCATGCGCAGGTAGTCATCTTGTGCATCTGCGGGAGCACCATATGCAAGCAACCTCATGGCCATCGTGCACTTCTGGATAGAGGTAAACCCTACCGTGCCGGTGCAGTCCTTCTTCAACTTGAAGTAGGTGTCGAACTCCCGGATGGCATGCATGATCTTGAGGAAGAGCGTGCGTTTCATCCTGAAACGACGCCGGAACACCTTCTCGTCGTTGGTAGGATCCTCGGCGAAGTAGTCGGAGTAGAGGATGCAGTAGCCCTCGTACCGCTGCCTCGGCCTGCTCTTCCGGCGACCGGGCTTCGATCCAGCGCGGCGTGGCGCGGCGTCCTGGGCCAGCAACGCTGCCAGGCAGCTCAGGACGACCAGGTGATCCTCGTCGTCGATGGCGGCCTGGTCTTCCTCGTCGAATAGCTCGGCGAGCATTTCCTCGGCGTCGGAGTCCATGGCTCGGACAGAGCGTCGAACACCTTGCGGGCGGTGGACGCGGCTCACTGGGGCGCAGCCTCCTCCGCGACAGAGACGTGCTCGAACGGCGGCGACGACGTGGTGGACCAGCCGGCGGTGGTTTGTCTCTTCGCTGTCGTACGATGGCGGCGACGGTGGTTGCGTGGGGTGCGGGGGTGGGGCGGCGACAGCGAGGGCGAGCGAGTGGGAAAGACGATTCGGGGGTGGAGAAAGTGGAAAAAGAGCTCTCCCTCGCCGACAGCGCTGGCCCACGCGCGCTTTTCCTCTCGCCGCCCCCCCCCAGGCCGAACCCAACAGGCTGGGTTCCGCCTGGGGGCGGCGGCGCTAATTTCCGCCGAAACGGCGCTTTTTCAGGTCCTGGGGGGGTCGACTGGTGAAAAAACGGCGCTTTTCGCCAAAAACGGCGCTAATTTGCGTCCTGGGGGGGCTCTGGGGGGGACGACTGGAGATGCCCTAACAAAGGAAAAGTACTGGTAATTGACTCAAAACGTAAACCACTTGAGGTCTGGGCGGACATGCAATAAATGATCCGGCGGTAATTTGAATGGAAAGCGGAACTTACATTAGAAATTGTGCAAGTAAGTACTACTAGCTAGATCCGGGCATCTCCTTGATTCCAATTTTGATACCATTATAATGGTTGATTATTATTTTGATTGAAACCATGTTCTTGTAAAGTGCTTGCAACAAGGAGACGGGAATAACTTATGTGGATACTACATCTGCAAGTTCATTCGTCAGACGACTTGTGACAAGGGCAGAGATTTAAACAAACTTCATGTATGTCAACCATCATTTTTATCTTATTACCATCTATTGTCTTTACTTATTTTTATTAATATATATTGACCACTCTTCTTTATGTTAGATCGAACGGCTGCAGGACGGTCTTCTACCAAGGGACCGTGTACGAGCAATTCGAGAGAAAAGTGCGGGATTCTTAGATGTAGAGGTCCTAAATGAATAAAGGAGAATACTACTTCCCTTACAGCGTGCTTGGATAAACTTGATTTTTTAGTTCAATCAGCGATCATGTAATATGTTAGACATACTTTGATTTTGTAATATAAGTGTTCCTTCTTTTGCTGTATATATGAAGTACGTATTCACTCGTGGGATCCGGGAGGTCCGGAGAGGGGCCACGAAGGCTCCTCTCTTCTCGAGAATCCATACATCTTATCAGTGTATGATTACGGAGGGATCTTACAACATCGAATTGATCGCAAAACATAAAATAAAAACGAAACCAATAAATAGAAAAAAAAAACTCTGCCGCGGCAGAGCATTCATCCCGGTTCGTGTTATGAACCAGGACGAATGGTCCTGGCCACCTCCTTGCGTTCCCGACCATGTGGACTACCCCATTCGTTCCGGGTCAGAGGCATTTGTCCCGGCCGCCCCATCCAGATTGGGCAACCGGGACAAATAGCCCTTAAAAACCTGGACGAATAGCCCTGTTTCAACTAGTGTACATGGATTAGCTAACTATCTTCTGGTTTCAAACAGGAAGTTAAAAATGTTTATGACTAAATTGAAAATTTAATTAAGCTAGCTAGCGGCGTACTTTTGCAAAGCAGAGAAAAGCTAGCGTGCAGAGGTAATCATGATAGAAAATTCCAAAGCCCGCGCACAGGTTGCTGGAAAAGGCGAAAAAAAGAAACCTGATCGAGCCTCCTCCCTCTCCGGTTACTTCGAGCTCCACTCTTCGTCATCGCGGGGCACCCCAGTGTTGTTACGTCGCTTGTTTCCATTGACAGGAATGCCGTTGTTGGTGCTCCTGCATCCGCGCCAAGACTGTGTCTTCCAATGTGATGTTGACGTCTGCCAGGGGTTCCATTACGGACGGAGCAGGGTGGGAAGGTGCGATGGGAAGGTACGAGATGCGAGGAGTGAAGACACCCTGCCAATATCGGCGATCATGGTGTCTGCCAAGGCTTCCATCACCGGGGAGTGGGGTTGGGAGGTGCGAGATGCAGGGAGATGAAGACACTGCACGTCGGATACTCGGATGTCCGTGAAGGGGTGGGCGTCAGTTCTCGACGGTTGTACACATGCTACTGCTGCGGAAGTGTGGATCAATGTCGCCACCATCGTCGACCGACCTGCTCTTCGAGGGTGCAATGGCATGGTAACAGGTTTCGTTTAAGGAAACACTTTTGTTCAATTGTATAGACGTGCAACCTACTAGTAAGGAGCAAGAAGGCTAAAGCCAAAAAAAGTACAAAAAAAACACTATGGGATAAAAAACTTTCCAATTTGCCATTTCCGACAAAAAAATATATTCTTAGTTGCATTAGATCTAATATTAAGTTTTCCTATTAAGTTTAAACAGTCTAATATTAATTTTAATAGTCTAATATTAATTTTTCCTATTTTTTGCCGGGAAAAGGGGAAATGTCATTAGCTTTGTGATCTTCCAGAAAAGTCCAGAACAAAAGCAAAATTACAACGAAGTCCTTTCTAAACTCTGTCGAGGACGAGCCGGTGGCGTGCCAGATCTGCCGCTGCTCCACTTATGGCATGGATCGGAAACAGCCCTCGCTGCCGGGGAGTCATCGACAGTGGCCCCTGAGGACCTGCACCCTAGAACGTCGTCGTCATCGCGCGGAACCACATCTCCTTATTCTTCAAGCTTCGGCCTCGCCGCCACTCGGGAGCCGACGGTAGAGGACCGCACCCAGCAGCCCCGCAGGGCCATGAGTACGCAGAAAGACGACACCCCACCGCGGTGCTCCAACGAACACCACCGTCAAAGGGGACGAGCGCCCCCACAAACACCCTCTCCGGCTGTAGCACCACCTCCATGACGCCGCCGACAAGGTCCCTACATGCTCCTACACTATGTACACGCCGTGAATCAGGGATTCCCCATCCTCCCGCCACCGGGGCGGCCGGCGGAGGGTGAGGGATCCGCCGATTCGAAGGCGGCGAGGTGCAACAAGAAGGGAATCGCACAAATCGCCTCTCTGGAACTGCAGCGAAGGAGAGGAGAGACGTCCATGCTCGTCTATCAAGTTGTCCTATTGGTATGGAAAAACCGTAAATAAAGTCTACAAAAAATAAGGTGGCAAATTTGATGTTCTACGTATTGCTAGTTACTCAAAACAACTATGTACACCATTAGTGTATTACAAGTGCAGCTAGAAAAAACAACAGAAGAAAAGAAATATCAATTATCGATCAGCCGTTTTTTAAACGTGTAAAATAAATATAAGACATAAGATGACAAAATACACATTTTAGCCCTCGGAATGGATGTGCATTTTAGAAAATGTACCGAAAAAGACCGCAGGCTACCTGAAAGTAGGTCCAAACATGGAAGCGGAAAAAAGAAAAGAAATTGGAAAATCCTAGCATAACATGGACACAGACCAACGTATCAGCTGATCAGCAGTAGAACACATTTGAATAAGCAAAAACGGATAGCTAATTTTGTTGAATGAGACAACAAAATTCCTCAGTGAACTAATGATTGGCAGAAAGAAAATACTCCTAGAGGTAAACTGTACTTTCCGGTCATGTCCGTGTAAAGAGGAAAGAATCCGAGCTGCGCCGTTGCTCCAACTGCACGGAGATCACGGGAGTGCAGTTATAAGTAACGAAATTGAACGAATTATGCGGGAATCTTTCACAGCCAGCGTCTTCATATACGGGAAAATATCAAAAAACTTACTAGGCCAAGTCAACAGGAACGAGGTGTGAGTGGATCGATCCATTTATTCTCAGAGGCAAAGCTTGGTAGGCCGGCCGCCGGCTCGCGCGTGTAAGATGGCCGGCAACGAGCAGGTTGAAGTGGTGGCGCAGCCCGCCGAGTGCAGCAGATGGATAATGACGGGCCTTTTGTTCTGCGCCGGTGTCTCGCTTCTCTGGATCTTCTTCTCTCTGATAAACAAATGCGCCGGCGACTCCATCATGACGCTCCTCGCGTGTCTGCCCGGCTTGCTGGGGATACACTTTATCGCCGGCTTCGTTCTTGTGATTTTCGAGCACTGTCGCTACAGCATTCATCCACGGCGAAGGTTGGTAGATGATATGCGGATTATATGCTGATCTTCTAGTTAAATTCATGTCGATCTCTCATGATCCCTGCAAAATAAAAAGTCGATCTTTCATTATGTAGTACATCTTCTCTTGTTGGGATTATACGCATATGTCTTATTTGTTTGCCTAAGTGATCATAATCTGCAATTCTACGCACACAATCATTAATTTTGGGACTGGCTAATACCCAGGGGCCTGTTTCTTTTTTTTTTTTTTTCCAAAAGGAGCCTTTTTTTGTTATGTCTCAGTCGACAATTCATGTGTATGCTCAGTAATGGCCGCCCAATTATATGGGCCACATGACTGTGGTATGTACAGCAGATTATTATTTTTCCTCCGTGCTTATCTGTACACGATATCATTGGAAAAGGAGAGCCGAAATACTCGCCGCGTTGTCGTCTTTCCATTTGTCATGTTTTTCCTTCTTATGCACTATTTACTCGCCGGGTGTCAATTTCTCCTTCAGCTGTAACCATCTTGAGTCTCTACATGTGCGACACGTGTCATGACGGAAGAGTTTGTTTAAGATTTCCTTTCCACCACTAGTGGAAACAACCCCTCTCGTCCAGGTGGCCATGGGGCAGCTATCCCGGTTGCAATCAAATCCGGGACAAATGCCATGCATTGGTCCCGGTTCGTACGCCCGGGGCAACAGGAATCGCCTGGGGGCATTGGTCCCGGTTCGTGGGGGCATATCGGTCCCGACTCTTGCCACGGACCGGGACCAATGCCTAGCCACAGGCCACGTGGCACGCGCATGACCTATTGTCCCGGTTCAGTCCACGAACCGGGACCAATGCCCACTTCCCCTATATATACTGCCCAGCCTCTCCTCCTTCCATCTTTTTTTTTGCTTGGAGGTGTGAGAGAGTGTGGTGTTAGTGTGTTTTATTTTACTATGCACACGAGGTGTTCGACGAAATTCTCGAGCCGCACATAAGCTCACTGAAAATGGTATCTTCGACCGAGGTTAACAAATTATCTTTTTCATCTGTAACTGATACATAAAAAAGTAGTATTTATCGATGTACTGTGGTCATCTCTGTATTAATATGTTATTGTAATGTATTTTGATAAATTGAATTATATGATGCAGATGGATGCACGGCAGCGATGGATGTACGGTGACCGACGCACTTCCGAGTATATGGCAGGCCTGAATACATTTCTTGCTGTAGCTCAGGCGAACAAAGATAATGCCTTCATGTGTTGTCCATGTGTTGATTGTCGGAACGTCAGAAAACATTCTTCCGAAAGAATCCTTCACGGCCATCTACTTCGGAGAGGTTTCATGCCCAGCTATAATTGCTGGACCAAGCATGGAGAAAGAGGGGTTGTGATGGAAGACGATGAAGAAGAAGAAGAAGACGAAGATCCTTTGTTCCCTGAATACGACGATACTGCAATGGAAGAGAATGCAGAAGAAGGAGGTGATCAAGAACAGGCATCAGAAGAGCCCGATGATGATCTTGGCCGAGTTATTGCTGATGCAAGGGAAGACTGTGAAAATAAATTGGAGAGGTTGAAGCTAGACAACATGTTACAGGATCACAAAAAATTGTTGTACCCAAATTGCGAAGATGGTAGCACAAAGCTCGATACCACACTGGAGTTGCTGAAATGGAAGGCACAGAACGGTGTGACTGACAAGGCATTTGAGAGTTTACTTCAACTAATGAAGCCAAAACTTCCAAAGGATAACGAATTGCCTGAGAGTACGTACGAAGCAAAGAAAGCTCTCTGCCCTCTAGGATTAGATGTGAAGAAGATACATGCATGCATTAATGACTGCATTCTCTTCCGCGGTGAGAAGTACGAGAATTTGGATGAATGTCCGATATGCACTGCACTGCGGTATAAGATCAGAGCAGATGATCCTGGTGATGTTGACGGCGAGCCCCCCGTAAGAGAGTTTCTGCTAAGGTGATGTGGTATGCTCCTATAATACCACGGCTGAAACGTCTGTTTAGAAACAAAGAGCATGCTAGGTTGTTGCGATGGCACAAAGAAGACCGTAAGAAAGACGGAAAGTTGAGTCACCCCGCCGATGGATCGCAGTGGAGAAAGATCGAGAGAGACTTTCCAGACTTTGCAGGAGAGGCGAGGAACTTATGGTTTGGTCTAAGTACAGATGGCTTTAATCCTTTTGGGGAGCAGAGCTCCAGTCATAGCACTTGTCCTGTAACTCTATGTATGTACAACCTTCCTCCTTGATTGTGCATGAAGCGCAAGTTCATTATGATGCCAGTTCTCATCCAAGGCCCGAGGCAACCTGGCAACGACATTTTTGTGTATCTAAGGCCATTAGTGGAAGAACTCTTACAACTGTGGGGAAAACCAGGTGTACGTGTGTGGGATGAGAACGAACAAAAGCCATTTGACCTACGGGCGTTGCTTTTCGTAACCATCAATGATTGGCCTGCTCTTAGTAACATTTCCGGACATACAAACAAGGGATACAATGCATGCACACACTGTTTAGATAAGACTGACAGTGTTTTTTTGGATAAAAGTAAAAATGTTGTATACCTGGGGCATCGTAGATTTCTTCCGATCAAGCATCCATTAAGGAAAAAAGGAGGGAAGCATTTCAGAGGTGAGGCAGATAATCGAAAGAAGCCTGAGCTCCGTAGTGGTAATGATATATTCGATATGGTCAAGGACCTAGAAGTAATCTTTGGTAAGGCTGCTGGCAGCCAACCAGTTCCGTACGGCCCTGATAAGCGCGCACCCATGTGGAAGACTAAATCTATATTTTGGGAGCTACCCTATTGGAAAGTTTTAGAGGTCCGGTCTTCGATCGACGTGATGCACGTGACAAAGAATCTCTGTGTCAATCTGCTATGCTTCCTGGGCGTGTATGGGAAGTCAAAAGATACGCCAGAAGCACGGGAGGACCAGCAACGTATGAAAGACCCAAGCAACAAGCACACAGATACAGGGCGCCATTCCTTAAGCAGCTACGCTCTTACTAAAGCAGAAAAGGAAATATTCTTTGAAGTCCTTTACAGTATCAAGGTTCCGTCTGGCTTCTCGTCGAATATAAAGGGGATAATAAACATGGCAGAGAAAAAATTCCAAAACCTGAAGTCTCATGACTGCCACGTGATTATGACACAGTTGCTTCCGATTGCATTGAGGGGGCTTCTACCGGAAAATGTTCGAGTACCCATTGTGAAGCTATGTGCATTCATGAACGCAATATCTCAGAAGGTAATCGATCCAGAAATTCTGACAAGATTACAGAGAGATGTGGTCCAGTGTCTTGTTAGTTTTGAGTTGGTGTTCCCACCATCCTTCTTCAACATTATGACTCATCTCCTGGTTCACCTATGTGAAGAGATTCATATTCTCGGTCCGGTATTTCTACACAATATGTTCCCCTTTGAGAGGTTCATGGGAGTCTTGAAGAAATATGTTCATAACCGTGCTAGGCCAGAAGGAAGCATCTCGAAGGGCTATGGAACAGAGGAGGTAATTGGGTTATGTGTTGACTTTATTCCTGACCTTAAGACGATTGGTGTTCCTGAATCGCGGCATGAGGGGAGACTGAGGGGAAAAGGAACACTGGGAAAGAAAACAATGATACCCAGGGACGGGCATTCGTTCACCAAAGCACACTACACAGTTCTACAAAATTCTATGTTCATGGCCACGTATCTCGAGGAACACAAGAATATTGTACGCTCCGCAAACCCGGGGAAAGATGACTCATGGATTAAACGCAAACACATGGATACTTTCGGGAGTTGGTTGCAAACACATCTTATAAATGACAGCATTGTTGAAGATCAGCTGTACATGTTGGCAGGGTCACCATCTTCGACTATTGGGAGTTTTCAAGGGTACGAGATAAATGGGAATACATTTTACACGAGCTCCCAAGATAAGAAGAGCACCAACCAAAACAGTGGTGTCCGCTTTGATACAACAAACGAGAATGGAAAAAATGACACATACTATGGTTACATAGAGGAGATATGGGAACTTGACTATGGACCTTCTTTTAAGGTCCCTTTGTTCAAGTGCAAATGGGTCAACCTGAATGGAGAAGGGGTAAAGGTAGACCCGCTTTATGGAATGACAACAGTGGATCTCAACAATATTGGTTACAATGACGAACCATTCGTCCTAGCCAATGATGTGGCTCAGGTCTTCTATGTGAAGGACATGTCCTCCAAACCGAAAAAAAGAAAAAATAAGCAAACAAATTCATCATACGATGAGCCGAAGCGTCACATAGTTCTCTCAGGGAAAAGAAACATCGTGGGAATCGAGGACACGACAGACATGTCAGAAGATTATAATAAGTTTGTTGAAATTCCACCCTTCACAGTGAAAGCTGACCCCACCATCCCGTTAAATAATGAAGATACTCCATGGTTACGGCCTAAGCGATCATAAGTAAGGGAGAATTCAGAAGAGTAGATAGGGATGTTGGTGATTTGTAATAATAAGCGTGGAATACATGATCATATAGTTCTGTTTGATCAGTATTTTGTATTGACCGGTAAAAAGCTGACAACTATGACCAGCCTGATTTCATTATTATCCCAACCAGCGGCACACCCACCCACTTTGTTGTTTCTCTCTCCTCCATCTGTTGGTGATGTGTAATAATAAGCGTGGAATACATGATCCTATAGTTCTGTTTGAGCAGTAATTTGTATTGACCGGTAAAAAACTGACAACTATGACCCATATCCGAGTATGAGATAACTGTAGGCAGATATTGCAGGCACACTTCGAAGTGATAGTACGGCTACCATCCTGACAGATATACTTAAAACAGAAATAGATCTTCGGTACTTCTAGCTGAACAACAAGCTGACTACCTTGGAGTTCAAATGACGCAAAGGGTTGCACCTCTGCGGTTACTTTGGCAAGGTGCTAATGCATACACTCCTGCACTGTTTGAGATTTTCATATTAGAATTTGAACTGATATTGGATTGCGTGGTCTATAACTGTGGCGAAATTGGACCCATATCCGAGTATGAGATAACTGTCAAAAACAGGCGTCGGGGTTATTTTGTTATATTCGACTCATCAGAATACATTTGTAGCTGCAAAATATTTGAAAATGTAGGTCTGCCGTGTTGCCATGTACTGAAGGTTCTTGAGATCAGAAATATTAAAGAAATTCCATCACACTATGTTTTGAAAAGATGGCGAAATTAATGATGCTCAGATTGAACCTTCGAAGGAGAAATATGGTTACACACAGGGCCGGTTACAGCAGCCATGTGCGCAGCCCACATCGCAATGGGGGAGACCGAGGAGAGAGAAACAGTTTGGTGGGTGCGCCGGTGGAGATAATAATGAAGCCAGGCTGTCATAGCTGTCAAACACTCGAATAAACTTCTAATTTACATAAATATTTAAGTTACCAATCAACGTTAGCCCTAAAAAAAGATGTCACCTTGAGTTGAGTAATTATTTTAAGTATTCATTGTGTTGCTTGAGGAAGATCCCAAATTCTCCGTGTTAAAAAGGTACAATTCGATTTGTCGATATTTATATTAAAATTATATGCAAATGGAATAATAATTAATAGTTTCAATAGTTAAAATAATTATTTAGTTAAACGAAAAATGAATTTGAATTAGTTATGCAAATTCTAGCATTTTTCATGTTGAATTTTTTGTCAAATTCGAAAGTATGTAGAAGTTGTTAAAGTGCAAACTTTAACAATTTTCAAATTTTGGCGCTAAATTTTTTTGGCGCGCAGGGTGCCACCAAGTTTTGAAAAAAAAATTTGGTCCCGGCCCGTGGTACCAACTGGGACCAAAGGGGGTGCCTCTAGTCCCGGTTGGTGGCACGGGCCGGGACTGAAGGCCCAGGTGTATAAATATCTCGGTCCTCTCTCCAGGCCGAGCGACCACTCAGGGACAACGGGCTTGCCTTGGCGAAGCCCTGCCGGCGGCGGGGGGGGGGGGGGGGGGTAGGAAGATCCCGCCGGCGGGGCTAGGGTTGAACTAGGGACGCGTTACTGGACACAAACAATATATATTAAAAGGCCCGAGGGCCGTGCTTACATATAGAGGCGGCGGCGCGGCCGTTTCTTGGGGGGGGGGGGGCTAGTATATTAGGGGAGGGGGCGCGACGGCGCCGGCCTAGTCCTCCTTGTCAGAGGAGATGCAGTGGTAGTCCGGTGCCTGCCACAGGTGGGCAGGCAGCTGGGGCGGGCCCGTCGGCGGCTGCGGAGGCATCGGGGGCACGTTCTGCGGCGGCGGGGGCAACTCCTCCGGCGACCAGGCGCCGCCGGTCCAAGCCCAGGACATGCCGTACTCCAGGCCGGGGGGGAGCGGCTGCGGCGGCGGCGGCTGGTCCTCGGACGCCTCCCACTCGGCGTACATCACCTGCCACCAGGGGGCAGGCGCGGTAGGGGGCGGGGGCCGCGGCATGGCGTTGGCGTCGGGGCGGCGGCGGCCACGACCTGCTCCCACCGCTTGATCTCGTCTTCCACGAGGGAGCGGCGGGAGGCCTCGCAGGCCTCCTCCAAGCTGGCCCGGAGCTCGGGGTCCTCCTCCTCGGAGAAGTCCTCGCCGATGTCCTCGAGGAGCCACAGCTCCTTCTCCCGGCCGGGCGGTGGCGCGGGGTAGTCCTCCACGCTCACCTCCTCGTGGGGGATGGGGATGAAGGAGCGCCGGCGCTGCTCGTGCTCCTGCTGGAACCAGGTGACCCAGTAGGGGGAGCTGCGCGCGTACGCACGGTCCCTGAGGAGGTGGGCCGGCAGGAGCGCGCGCCGGCGGTCGATCTCCTCGCGCGCGGCCTCGTTGGTCGGGGCCGGCGGCACGGGGATGCGTTGGGGGTTGAGATGCCACCCGTCCGGGAGGTGGACGTCCGGCCAAAAGACCGGCGTGGCGTGGTCCCAATGCCACTCGGCCTCCGCCGTACGGATGTATCGGCGGAAGCGCTTGCCCTTGGGCGCGGCGCGGGGCGGCGGGCGTGCCGCCGGAGGTGGCGCGGGGACGCGCGGCGTCCCGCCGATGCGGACACCTCCAGGGCCGAAGCCGAAGGCCTCCGCCGGCGGGGGTGGGACGCCGGAGCCCCTCTGGCCGGCGCCGCTCGAGGAGCCGGATTCGTGGTCGTTCTCGCGGGGACGCTTGAACCAGCGGGACATGGCGGCTAGGTTTCCTTTGCCTGGGACGCGGCCGGGGTGGATGGGTTGTACGGGCGGCGGGGGCCCTTTAAAAAGGACCCGGGGGGGGGGGGGCTGGCATGCCAACCGGCGGCCGGAACGTGGCGCCGGTTGCAGGCGGCCATGAATGCGGGGCGGGAGCCGAGGCGTGCGGCGGTTGCAGCTGGCCACGCACGCGTGGGGAAGTGGAGGGGGCGGGAAGACGAGGCGGCAGTGGGCCTTTTGACCGTCCCTGTGGTCTTAATTTAAGGGACCGGGCAGGCCAGCCACTAGGCCGCTGGCTAGTGGCCCCGCGAATCGTTGACCGAATATAATAAAAGACGCGGGCCAGTGGGCCCTTTTGACCAAAAATGTGGCAGTGGGCTTAATTAAAGACGTGGGCCTGGACGCGGTTGGGGAAGGGGAATCCGGTTGGGGATTGCGAGGCAGGAGCCAAAAAAAAAACGAACCAAAAAAAAACCTGCCGCTGCAGGGAAAATGGGCGGATTTTTTTTTTTTAAGAAGGCATCCATCCCGGTCCCTAAAACGAACCGGGACGAACTCCCTCGCCGTCCCTGGCCCAGAGTCGCCACGTGGGCCAGCCTTACCATCCCGGGTCCTGGCACAACCGGGACCAACGGGGGAGGGCCATTTGTCCCGGCTAGCCCATCCCGGTTGCACAACCGGGACAATTGGCCCTTACGACCCGGGACAAATGGCACTGTTTCCACTAGTGCACGCGCGGAGTTGTACACACATATATTTTGAGATATGTTGTTTTAAAACGAAATATATTTTAAACCATACATTCAAATTACGAGCCGTATTCGTATTTGAGGTTCTCGCATCAAAAAACTTTCAAGAAGAAATTTTTTATTTTATAAACTATAAGGTTGTACTTTGGGTTGTAGTGTAAGTGTAGTCAGGTTTCATCAGCTGTACTTCAGCTTTTAGTGTACTATGTAGTTTGTTTTTTAATATTCATGTACTCTGTACTTTCAAATCTAGCGGGGGATTACATTATGATATACGTGGATGGACTTTCATATACGATTATTCTAGGCGCTGGCCGGATACACTTGCAGATTCAGCACCGACTTACATAAAGATGCAACGCGGATATACTTTCATGTAGAGAGAACACGTGCTGTCGTCGCACATACTTACAGGTGCAATATGGATTTACTTTCAGATATATCACAGAAGTACTTGCATGTGTAGTGAGGATGTACTTCCAGATTCAGCGCGAACGTACTTCCAGGTGGAACACGGATGTAATTTCATAAACATCATGAACGTACTTCTACGTACAACGTGGGTATTATCAGATATAGCGTGGACATACTTCAAGTTCTAGGCTGATGTATTAGTAGGTGCTTGTTGACGGAACAATACTCGGCGAAGTCAAAATCTAGGCGTTACGTGGGAACCCTAGACTAGCCATCCGGGAGTCGTGCCAGTTTTTCTAGGGTTTCCAGGTTGCTCTCGCGACCAGGCGATTTTAGATCTACGAGGCTTTTCTGGTGATTCCCGAGTCTGATTGGGATCATCCTCGGACTGTTCCTACCTATCCTCGGATCAATCGAACCCTCTCGATCTGGGCTTTCTCCTCATCGTCTAATCGATCTCCGAGTGACTACGGGGCAAACCTTGGTTCGCCGCCCACCCTTGGTGATGAAAGGACGTGCGGGGGAGAGTGCAACGATGATGGACGATCTGAACCGGGAGGCGGCGGGGAAGAAGAATACGGAAACGGTATTGGAGAAGGCGGCGGCTGAGGCGAGGAAGGATCCGGAGCACGCAGGTGTGACGGCGGCTGATAGTGCAACTCCCGGGGGCTTTGCTGGTGACGGCGTGACCGCCATGATGGGCCGTCTTAAGCTGACTACGCAAGAAGCACGCGCCTTCGTCTTAGAAGAGGATGTGGATGAGTACTCAGGTTGCCCGGAGTGGGCGTTGGTCGGAAAGGTTCTAGCCCCGAACACAATGCATATTCAAACGATCAGGTCAGTGGTTCGCCCGGCGTGGGGCAATCCCAGGGGTTTGATCGTGAATCCGGCGGGACCTAATCGATTTATTGCGGAATTTACTTCGAAAAAGGATATGGATCATGTCACCAATGGATCGCCGTGGGTTTTGGGAAAGCATGCTATACTTCTGAAATCTTTCGACCCACGTGTGCGTCCCAGTGATATTGTTTTTGATAAACTTCTGTTGTGGCTGCGGGTGATGCGGCTACCTTTTGCACTGATGAATACAGAAAGAGGAACTCCTCTGATTGAGATGATTGGTGCTGTAAAGAAGCTAGAGGTGGATGAAAGAGGTCGGGCCTGGGGTGATTATCTCAGAGCTAGGGTTCTTGTGGACATTACATAACCTCTGATGCGCTGCGTCGGTGTTTATTCAGCTAAGAGGAAGGAGACTACCTATTATGAGGTGATGTATGAACAGCCTCCGATGTTTTGCTTCTCGTGTGGTATGATTGGACACTCGTTCATGGCTTGTGCTACCCCTGCTAATAGAGATGAAGAGGGTAAGCTCCCTTGGAATGGGGATCGCATGTGTGTTCCTGATAGGTGGAAGGACCGTGCTTCACCTGGAACCATTAATCTATCTGGGCAGGGGTCTAATAACCAGCCAACTGCACGGATACCAAATGGAGGGCCTGAGGTTACTTCCCCCGTTAAACCCAAGAAGTCTCGGGTGCGCAAACAGGTGGCTGCAAAGACAAACCAAGGGAAGGGACCTCTGTCAGAAAACAAACGCAAGACTGTAAAAGCTTACGTGCCTAAAGAATCGGATGGTGCCTTGGTGATCAAGGACAAACTACCTCCCCAGGTCAATTATGTGGTAGAATCCGATCGTGATGGTGCACCATTACTCTTGGAGGGAACAGAAAAGAAGACTCCTAGTGAGGACTCGGGCAAAAAGAGGAGAACAAGTGAATCAATGAAATCGGCGGATATTGCAGGGGCTGTGGATCAGCCTCTGCCCACGCAATGATTTTCTTATGTTGGAACTGTCGCGGCCTGGGATCGGACGCGACGGTGGGGGAGCTCCGGTGGCTCGTCAAATATTTCCGACCCACTGTCCTTTTTCTATCGGAAACGAAGATAAAGGATTCTCGTGCACAAAAATTTATTTGGTCTCTCGGCTACACTGGCTTCCTGGGAGTCAGTAGCGTGGGACAGAGTGGGGGCCTAGCCCTCTTCTGGATGCAGCCATTTTCTGTCCAGCTCAAAGGATTAAATTCACATTGTATTGATGTTGGCATCAAAGCTGAGAACGGTGATACATGGCCTGCAAGTTTTGTTTATGGAGAGCCTAGGAAGGATAAGGTCCTTGGATCGTCTGCGGTGATTTTAATGAGGTTCTCCATAACAGTGAGCATTTTGTCTCTAAGGATCGGTCTGAGGCACAAATGATTCCCTTTCGTGAGTTCCTAGACGATTGTGGCCTAGTGGATTTGGGTTTTTCGGGTCCTATTTACACATGGTCTAATAACCAAGATTCGGATAGTAATATCCGCGTCCGTCTCGATCGGGCAGTGGCTAATGGTGAGTTCACTCACATGTTTGATGATATCTTGGTTACTAATGTGATTACCACTACCTCGGATCACTTTGCCATCCACATCAACCTGAAAAAGAACTCGGACGATGCGGTGGTCAGGCCAGTACAGTCCGGCTTTAGGTTCCAAGCTGCATGGCTGCGATCGCCAGATTACAAGAAGGTGGTCGAGCATGCTTGGGTTGATGGGCCTTCCCCCTCGGGCCTTCAGGCGACTTGGGCCAGGCTTCAAGTGGACGCCGGCTCGTTAAAGAAGTGGAGTTCTGAATCTTTCTGCTCGGTTCGGAAAGAAATTCAAAAGCTGGAGAGGGAGTTAAAAACCCTCCGGTTGGCGCCATGGTGTGGTGACCGTTCTGAAATTGTGCAGGTGGAAAAGAAGCTGTGTGATTTATTTGAGTACGAGGAGATCATGGCCAGGCAGCGTTCTCGCATTGACTGGTTGAAAGAAGGGGACCGAAACACTGCTTTTTTCCACGCACGTGCTTCTGCGCATCGAAGGGCAAATAAAATAAAATCTATTCTGAGAAGTGATGGCTCTCGATGTACGGATTTGGCAGCGATCAAGGGTGAGGTTGAAATCTTTTATGAGAATATGTTTTCTTCTGAACCCTGCCAATCTATGGATGTTGTTCTTGATGGTATCCAACGGAAGGTAAGGATGAGATGAATATGGATCTATCTCTACCTTTTTCCAATGAGGAGATCAAGAAAGCCCTCTTTCAAATGGGGCCTACTAAAGCGTCCGGACCGGATGGCTTTCCGGCGTTATTCTATCAAACACACTGGCTTTTGTTTGAGGAAGAAATATGCAATGTTGTTCGAGGTTTCTTGGATGGAGCTTCTCTACCAGAAGGTTTGTGTGATTCCATAATTGTCCTAATTCCTAAAGTATCAAAACCTGAGGAGTTGAAGAATTTTCGCCCTATCAGTTTATGCAACATTCTATACAAAATTGCCTCTAAGGTATTGGCGAATAGACTTAAGCTTATTTTACATGAACTAATCTCTGAAAATCAGAGCGCCTTTGTTCCTGGCAGGCTGATTACAGATAATGCACTCATTGCTTATGAGTGCTTACACACTATTCGGAAACAACACGCCAAGATCCCCTATTTCGCTCTCAAAATTGACATGATGAAGGCCTATGACAGGGTGGAGTGGAATTATTTGGCGGGTTGCCTTGCGAGATTGGGTTTTACTGCTCCGTGGATTGCCACTGTTATGCGTTGTGTGACGAATGTGCGGTGTGCAGTCAAGATTAATGGGGATTTGAACAAACCTGTAATACCATCCAGAGGTATTCGCCAGGGTGATCCCATTAGCCCATATCTTTTCCTTCTCTGTACTGAAGGAGTCTCGTGTCTACTTCGGTTGAAGGAAGAAATTGGAGTGTTGAAAGGGATTCAGAATGGCAGATTGGGTCCTCCTATCTCACATTTGTTATTTGCTGATGATAGTATGTTCTTTGCTCGGTGTGACAGAAAGAGTGTTACTGCTCTGTGCCAAACCCTACAACTTTATTGTGAAGGCTCAGGCCAAAAGATCAACCGAGATAAATCGAGTATTTTCTTCTGTCCTCACTGTCAGACTGAGGTGAAGAAGACGGTAATGGACCAGCTGGGTGTTCATGACGAGGCATTACAATAAACTTATCTAGGTATGCCCACCGAGATAGCTCGTTCCCCTATTGGTTATTTCAAATTCCTGCATGGTAGGATGTGGAAACAGATCAATGGTCTGTCTGATCGACCACTTTCACATAAGGGCAACGAGATCATGTTGAAAGCAGTAATTCAAGCCATTCCTACTTATATTATGAGTTGTTTTTAGATCCCTGTAGCCAACTGTGAGTCCTTTCGGCGTCTGGTTGCCGATCATTGGTGGGGCAGGGAGGATGGGAGGAGGAAGCTACACTTGCAATCTTGGGAATGGCTGTCGGCACCAAAATCTCTTGGTGTCCTAGGGTTCCGAGACTTCGTGGTGTTCAATCAAGCAATTCTCGCCCGACAATTCTAGCGCCTCCTAACTGATCCATCTTCCCTATGCGCCCGGGTATTGAAAGGAAGGTACTTCCCGCACGACGGGATTTGGGATGCTCCAAAACCTCGGAGTGCTTCATACACTTGGAGAAGCATTCTTTTTGGCATGGAACTGATAAAGGAAGGGATCCAATGGGGCATTGGTAATGGCCACCATACAAATCCATTGTCTGACAATTGGATCCCAAGTGTCCGGCCGTATATGCTCCATCCACGCACCTACATCCTAGCCAATGCTTCGGTTAGTCTGCTGATCGACGAGAACAATGGCTGCTGGGATGAACCCACGGTTCGGATAGCTTTCGATGACCATATTGCTGCCCAGATTCTGAGTGTTCCTATAAGCAGAGTGGGAGGGGATGATTTTGCTTCTTGGCCAGCGGCGAAATTTGGTGTTTACACAGTAAGATCAGGGTATAACTTCGCACGCTCTCGTGATTTTATGTGCCGTCAAAGTGTTACAGGGTCGGGGTTCCGCTCGGAACAGACAGAGGTGGCCAAGGGTTGGAAACAACTTTGGGATATTTCCGCACCTGGGAAGATGATCATCACACTGTGGAGATTTGCTCATGATTGCCTCCCTACAGCCCAACAACTCCGCCGATGTCGTATCGATTGTCGTGAGGATTATAGGGTCTGCCATAGAGAGGAAACAGTGGACCATGTGTTCTTGCAATGCCAATTTGCTAAAGAGGTATGGCAGGAACTAAAGAAGACCTATCTGTCACATCTACAACGTAAGAAGTTTGTTAATCCGCGGGATTAGATCTTCAGCTACCTTGACAGAGTGTCAAAGTTGAACCAAACTGTGCTGGCTGTTACTGTGTGGCATCTGTGGGATGCACACAACGGGTTTCGTAACGGAAATTCTTTGATAAACCCAATCAGCTTAGCGGATAAAATCAAATCCTATGTTCAGATGATCGAGCAGCACCTTCTCAAACAGGCTACTATCCACAGGCGCGTACCCAAGTCCTCACTGCCCCATTGGGTGCCGCCGCCGGAAGGTACTGTTTTTATTAGTGTAGATGCTTCTCTGTTTGCTGTTTCGTCCAAGATGCGGATGGGCGTCGTGATCAGGAACCACATCGGTACGTGCTTGCTTGCTTGCAGTCAAGTCTTTGATGCGGTTACGACGCCAGAATATGCAGAAGCCATCGCTGTCAGGCGTGCGCTATCCCTAGCTCTGGAAGAAGGGTTTAACAAGACCATCTTAGCCTCGGACTGTCTCTCGGTGATCAAGCGGGTCCAAAGTCAAGATCTCGATCGTACTGGTATTGGAGTTATCATACAGGATATCAAGTTGATCTCTAAAGGGTTCAGTTCTGTGACTTTTTGTCACATTAGTCATCTTCGAAATGAATCAGCACACCTATTAGCTCGTAGAGCAGAACTTTATGTTTTTTCTGTATTCCGTGGTGGGACTCCGGAGTATCTACGTGATTCTCTCTGTAATGATTCTAGTTGATCAATAAAGTGATGTTTAAACTCAAAAAAAAGACTAGCCATCCGGAGTACCCCTTATGCATTCAATTCACGAATCCATGATTAGGGCATCTCCAGCTCCCCCCCTCCCCCCAAGCGGCCTTTTTAGCACCGACGGAACCAAAAAGCGCCGTTTTTTCACCACTCGTCCCCCCAGAAGCCCAAATAGCGTCATTTCGGTGCTACTTCGCGCCGCCGCACCCAGGCTTGGTGGGAGGGGGCGAAAAGGCGGGACAGCCCATGCGGGCCAGCGCTGTCAGCGACGCGTGGGAAAACCGCGGGAACAGAAACCCCCGTGAGCTTCTTCTCGGCTCCCGCGTTGTCAAAGGCTGCCGGCGTTTATGGCGTGGCGGGAGCCCAGTGGATGCGCCCGCTCAAAGGCTGCCGAAGTAATGAAGTGGCGGGCGGCCGCGACAGCACGCGGCGCAATAAATGACCCGCCAGGGCTACAAAAGGCCCATCGCCGCTCGCCGCTCTCCCCATTCTCCCCCTCGCCGCTCTACGCATTCTCGACGTACACCCCCCTAGCCGTTCCCCGGAGATGTCGAGCTACGACGATGTCGCCGCCGCCACCTCCGCAAGCACGAGGGCTGGGCGCTGTACCGGGCGGGGTATCCGTGCCCGCCCGATATGCGCGTCCCAAGCGCTGCCGCCGGTCAACCACGGTGGCAGCTCAGCGTGGGTGGGGTCCCCGTGCCCCCCATCCCCTCCAGCGACGCGGAGTTCATACAAGCCATCGACGAGGTTCGTCGAGGGCTGACGCCGGTCCAGGACGCGCGGCAACGACGCGTTCTGGTGGGAGTATCTCTAGCGCCGCAACGACGAGGACGTCGCCGCCCCGGGCAACAACGGCCCTATCGAGGGCCGTGCCAATGGCGTCAGCCGCAAGCGGTGGTGGGGAGGAGAGCACCTCACTCTTGAGTGGGTGCTCGACTACATCCAAGCCGGCAACGAGCCCCGGCTGCAGATGCCGCCCTGCCCGCACTCGTCGTGGACACCGGGCGGATGGGCGGTTCCTTGTCGGCCACCTCCTCTTCCTCCGGCGCGGCGTCTCTATCTCTCACCCCTCCCCTCCTCAACTCCGGGCACCTTGCCCCCAGGCAGAACAGCGGCGCCCTGCGCATCGGCGAGCCGCACCAGCGACCCGCCGCAGGCTTCGAGCGCGTCGTGCGCCCGAACAAGGAGGTGGAGGAGGGCGACGAGGACGAGTGGCCTGAGATGAAGGCCGCCGAGGAGCTCTCGCTGAACACCCTCCAGCCGATCGCCGACGACATCGCCATCGACTGGAGTCTGCGCGAGAGCACCCAGAAGGAGCTGGAGCTCCAGCGCCGGCTCCTCGCCGAGGCGGAACGACTGAAGGCGCAGCGCTAGCAGGAAGCCGCTGCCAATGCGGCCCACCGCCGCGTCCCTCCCCCTCCGTAGCCGAAGGAGGTCGACTACGTCGTCCTCGACCCTGACAGCGAGGATGAAGCGGAGTTCCAGCGCGTCCTGGCGGTGAGCAGGTGGGGCGACGCCGGCGCAGGCCCGAGCAACCCGCATTGCGGCGACCCCGGCGCAGGCACGAGCAGGTGGGACATCGACGGCTCGTACGACAACGACGACGGCGACTACAGCCAGGCGATTGCGGCGAGCCTCTGCCTGCAGTAGACGTAGCTTAGGTTTCTATGTTTTTTTTAATGTTTTTAGTTCAGTTTCTGTAAAAATATCGTCGAATCTATGAATTTGCGCCTATTTCAACGAATTCGCCGTTTTTGAATTAATTTGGGCCGAGACTTGGGCTGGGGGGCGACCGGAAACCGTGCCCCCAGGTTCCAGATTAGCGCCGATTGGCGCCGCGATGCCACCAAAACAGCGGCGTTTTGGGCCCTGGGGGTGACACGGCTGGAGATGCCCTTAGCACGTCGTAATCGCATAACCGAATTGTATCACACTTCCATCATCTATATAATTCCGAATTATGAAGTCTTACATAAATGGTCACATGGCTACATTTTACAACACAACTACTACGAGAAAGGATCAACATGATCGTAGCAGCGGAAAAACTTCTACACATGGGCGGGTCCCAAGTCCGGCCTTTTTTTAAGGATACGTCTAGGCAGCCGTATCTGTTTCATAGAAAGAAGGGCCAAGAGGCCAGAGTACAACGCGGCTGGCACAGGTGCACAGATCGCAACCACCCAAAGACTTTACACAACTACTCTCTCACCCTCGACTTTTCTACCTGATGAAGACTGCCCCTGAAAAACCCTTGCAGCACGCCACAATGCGGCTTCTGCCTCCACCATCTTAAGCACTTTCTCCACTGACAGTTGATGCCCATCAAAGACAACGCCGTTTCGGTGCCTCCACGGGCACCAGCAGGCAAAGGTTATCGCCGTCAACAAATCCTTCTGATCTGCTCCGTCCAAAATTTGCGCCGGGAGCCACTCCACCACCCTATCCTGCGGGTCAGGAAGCCACGAGGTCAGCCCCCAAAGGTTCAGCAGCACCGTCCACACCTGTCTGGCAAGGACACACCCAAGCAAAAGATGGTCGATGTCTTCTTCCTGCTGGTCACAAAAGGGGCAAGCCGCAGGATGTGGTAGACCTCTGCGGCCCAGTCTGTCTGCGGTCCAGCACCTGTCCCTCAATACAAGCCACATGAAGAACTTGCATTTGTTTGGTGCACGGGATCTCCACACTTGCTGCATCCCGCCCAGGTCCTCCTCCTCATGGAACATAGCTCTATAGGCTGACCTTGCCGAGTAGATATTATCTGCTTCCCAATTCCAGCGGAAGACGTCATCCACATCCTCTCTGAGGGCCACCCCTGCCAAACTGTCTGCCAGGGTCAGCAAATCATGCAGTTCCAGCGCATTTAGGTTTGGGGGTACATCCTCTAGCCACCCCCATCAATCCCTTCCCTTACCTGACGACGCCCTCGGGCACGCCTAGGTATTCTTTTTATCAAGTTGGGCGCGAGATCTTTCACCCGGCCCTGCGGCAGCCACCTGTCACTCCGAGAAAAATGTGTTGGCCCCGTCGCCCAGCACCGAGGTAGTGGCAGCCTCAAACATCTGTGTAACTACGCTCGGAACCTGAATGTTGAGCTCAGTCCACGGCCTTGTAGTGTCTGTTCTACTAAGCCAAAGCCACCTCACCCTGAGCGCATGGTTCAACAACCAGAGATTAGGTATCCCGAGGCCTCCCAAGTGCTTGGGCATGCACAACCTCTTCCAAGCCACCAAACAGTGCCCACCAAGCACCTCCTTTCTCCCCTTCCACAAGAATCCCTGAAAGTGCATGGTTCCCCCATATGTGGTTTTGGTAGTTAATGACAATCCTTATGGACTAATGTTTGCATTGAGTTATCTTTGTAGATCTTGTCCATAGGAAATAATGGAGTTCATGTGTTGAACTCTATTAGCTTCCTTGATGGCCATTGTTACATTCAAGGATTTATATCAAGAATGGTCATGGTTTGAGTTGAGATTATTGCTAGTGTGTCTTGAAGAAAAGTATTAGGTGATCTTTCATTATCATCTTCAAGACATCATCTTTAGAAGTGAGAAGCAAAGATACAAGGTTGATCAAGCAAGCGATCAACACACAAAGCTACAAGTTGTACCAAGTGGGATTGTGTATCTCATGGTATGGTAAGCAATTGTCAATATAGATTTGTGAACTAACCCATGATATGTGTGTGTCGCATCTCTATGTGTGGTTAGGTATCTTTCCATGGGCATGTACCAAAAGGAAGATTTCTTATAGCCCATGGTCTTTGTCTTCGTCAAGCGGTGTTTGTCATCTAGCTTGACGTGGAAGCTCAAGTGAAGCATCTAGAAGATATCCTATGCTTGATGCTTGCCTCCCTTTTGGAGATTGTGGCCTTGTGAAGATTTGCCGAAGGGTCTCTCCCATAATGGTGTATGGGGGAGCTAGTCTCTCCCATAATGGTGTATGGGGGAGCAACTTGCAAGTCTTCATCAAGCGGAGTTTGTGCTAGCAAGCGCAATCAAGAAAGAGGATCCAACTTGAGAGAGTCAAGATCGTGATCATCTAGCTCAAGTGGAATGCTCAAGGCAAAGGTATAATCTTGATAGGTTTTCTATTTTACCGGTCTCGTGTCTTTGGGAGACCGGGTTATAGGATAGATAGTCGTACTATCAAGAGGGGCTCTCAAGTGAGTAACTCGATCGAATCGTTATGGAGAGCTCAAACCTTTGCATGCTTTGCATATCCTCTTTCTTGGTTCTTATTTGGCATTTGTCTCCTTTGGGTTTTAGTGCTTGTCGTGATCGTCATGACAAGCCTTGGTTTCTCGAAAACGGATTTCGTAAGAAAAACTTATTGCGTTTTCGGTGGTGAAAATATTCCGTTCGTCTTTGAGAATGTTCCCACACCTTCCATGTGTGGTAACTTATCCATACTTTGAGGTATCAATATTTTCAAAAGTTATGGGGTTCGTCTTTGGGAATGTTCCCACACCTTCCATGTGTGGTAACTTATCCACCTTTTTGTTTGGATACTCCTTGCTGTTATCTTTCCAATGCAATTGGATTTACCTCGTTCGGAGTTCATTTGCAAAAGTTATGGGGTTTCTAGTTCAGCATCTCTGTTTCTGAACTCAACCGGATTATTCTAGCCGGATTATTCCGGGCAACCGGATATTCCGGTTAGGGTAGTTTTGGTCCTTTTTCGGTACTGGCATGAACCGGATTATTGGAAACCGGATTATTCGGATCAGACCGGATATTCCGGTTTGGCAATTTTCGGACCATTTTTCACACTGGCATGGACCGGATTATTTGAACCGGATTATTCGGATCAGACCGGATATTCCATTTTGGCAATTTCCGGACCATATTTCACACTGGCATGGACCGGATTATTGGTACCGGATTATTCCAAGGGGACCGGATATTCCGGTTAAAGTCAATAGGTTTCGTGCAGATCTACAGACCGGATATTCCGGTCCAAACTTGGATCGGATATTCCGGTCCCAAATTCCTGCACAACGGCTAGTTTTTGTGGGGACCTATTTAAGGGGGCTTTCTTCCCCATTGGTCCCCAAGTCTTCCAAGCACGATTTCCCCCCTCTCCCCCACCATTGTTGACCTTGGAAAGCTTGCCCCTCTCCCAATCCCTCCTATGATTCTTGCATATCTTTGAGGGAGAAGGTAGAGGAGATCTAGATCTACATTTCCTCCAATC
This sequence comes from Alopecurus myosuroides, assembly GCA_028641055.1. Classification (NCBI taxonomy): domain Eukaryota; kingdom Viridiplantae; phylum Streptophyta; class Magnoliopsida; order Poales; family Poaceae; genus Alopecurus; species Alopecurus myosuroides. The sequence goes on from CM054063.1 coordinate 278,524,698, forward strand.
CATCTTCCTTCTTAGTGAGGGAAACTTAGTAGATCTTGATCTTGGAGTTCTTGGTGTTTCTCCTCCATTGTTCTCCCTCTCTTATTCCCCCATAAGCATTTGTTGCTTTGTTGGAATTTGAGAGTGAAGGATTTGAGCACTTGTGCTCTTGCCATTTGCATCGGTTGCATAGGTTTGCTCTCTCCACGAGGATTCGTGGAAGTTGAAAGTTTGTGAGCTTGTTACTCTTGGGTCTTGGACCCTAGACGACTTGTGGTGTTCTTGGGAGCCTCCAATTGAGTTGTGGATGCGTGCCCCAAGATTGTGGTGACACCGAGAGCCTCCAATTGAGTTGTGGATGCGTGCCTCGGGTTTGAAGGTTGCAAATAGTGGAAGGTGAACTAGGCCTTTGTGGCGGGGTTCATCGGAGAATAGGGTGAGGCCTTTGTGGCGTTGAGTAGGCCTTCGTGGTGAGCTCACACCCCTCCAACGAGACGTACTCCCCTTTGTGGGAGGAACTCGGGAATACATCTTCGTCTCCGTGTGCCTCGGTTATTTCTATACCCGAGCTTTTTACTTATGCAATTTACATTGTGATAGCCTTCGAGTTTGAAGTTGTATATCTTGCTATCACCTTGTTACTTGTCTTGCTTAGCATAAGTTGTTTGTTCATCTAATTGACCGTAGAATATTTAGGTTGTATGCTTGTTAATTTAAACACCTAGTTTATTTCCGCATTTAGCAAGCATTAACCGGAAAAGTTTTAATCGCCTATTCACCCCCCCCCCTCTAGGCGACGTCGTTGTCCGTTCAATCCCCTAAGGATCTTCTCTATGTCCACAATTGTTTTCACGGGAAGGTCAAGCGACATCATAGCAACGATCAAGACTGCCGCCAGAGTGGTTTTGACCAGCTCCAACCTACCACCTCTGTTAAGCAGATTAGCCCTCCACCCCGGCAAGCGGCCGACCACACTATCCACAATGAATTGGAGCTGAGCTGTCGAAAGCTTCCTCAGAGAGAGAGGCAGCCCAAGGTAACGCATTGGAAATGAAAATATAGGACAGCGAAGCTCCTGCACCACCAGTGTTGTTTCCAACTCTTCACATCTGATTAAGTGCGCCGAGCATTTCCCTAGGTTGACTCCTAGGCCTGATGCCTCGCCAAAAACTTCAAGGATCTCCGAAAGCGCTCTCAAATCGCCCAGTGTCGGTCGCAGGAAAGTAACCACGTCGTCCACGTACAAGGAGGTCCGGTGTCTCAACCCTGTCCGCGCCAGGCGCGAGAGCAGTCCACATGCCGTAGCCCTCTCAATCAGCGGGTGCGACACCTCCATAACCAGGATGAACAACTGTGGGGATAGCGGATCTCCCTGCCTAAGACCTCTTCTGTTAAAAATCTTCGTCATGTTCCATCCGTTTGAAAGGACTCTCGTGGATGCCAAAGAAAGAGAGCACACAGGATGGTGATAAAGACGTCCCCGAACCCCATCTTCTTCAGCACCTCCAGGAGAAAATCCCAGTTGACCGTATCAGGGTGGAAAGGCTATGAAGCTTCCTTGCAGTCTCTCTAACTGTCATGAAGTTGTCATGAATACATCGTCCACGCACGAATGCACTCTGGTGGGACCCAACCAGCTGCGGCAGCACCGGTGCAATTCGGCAGGCAAGAACCTTCGCAACCAATTTCGCAAAACTGTGGATGAGGCTGATTGGTCTAAAGTCCTTAATCTCCTCAGCCCCTGCCATCTTTGGCAACAACGTGACGAGCGCGTGGTTAACCGCCTCAAATCCACGGACATCCCGACGCGCCAAAGAGCTGAAGGCCGCCATGACGTCCACCTTGACGATGCTCCAGCAGGCCACGAAGAATCTGTTAGAGAACCCGTCTTGCCCAGGACTTTTATCCAACGGCATCCCACGAATGCCATTCCACACTTCCTCTTCGGTGAACTCACCCTCAACCTGGGTGAGCTCAACCGAGAGAAGCTCCAAGAAACCTAAGTCCACAGAGAATTGTCTGTCCACTTTCACCCCCAAGATACTGTCGAAGAAGGGATCAATTGCTTATGCCTTCTCCTCATGACCTGACTGCCTCACCCCGTCCACCAAAAGGTGACCGATCAAATTCTTCCTTTTGCGATGGCTGGCCTGAAGGTGGAAGAATTTAGTGCATGCATCACCCCCTCAAAGCCACAGCGCCCTCGCCCGTTGCCTAGCCATCGATCTCTCCAGGGAGGCAAGACCTAGCAGCTTGCCCTTTAGCAATCTTCTCAGGGCTCGCTCCGCAACGGTTAGGTCTCTTGCTTGGTGTTGCCGATAAATTTGTTGCTCCAACTGGTCAGACGCTTAGCAGTTGCCCTCAGCTTTTTGTCCAGCAACTTGAAGGGATTGTCGTAATGCTCCACCGAGCCCCACGCCTCCTGAACCACGTCAAGGAAGCCATCTACTTTCGTCCAGAAGGATTGAAACTGGAACCTACGTCCCGCCTGCAGGTCAGGCGCTAGACTCAAAATCAATGGGCAATGGTCGGAAGAACCTGACGAACCAGCCAACAGAAAAGCGTCCGCACTCCTCCCAATCCACAGTCGAAAAGACCCGATCAAGCCTCTCTAGAGTCGGTTGTTGTCTCTCATTTGACCAAGTGAACCTGCGACCGTTAAGGTACAACTCCTTAAGCTCGAGAAATGCCAGTGTACAACGGAAGCGGCTCATCATGGGACGATTCAAAGAGCCTTTATTTTTGTCTTGCGGATCCGTGATGAGGTTAAAATCACCCGCGACCATCCACGAGCCCACGTGTAGGTCCCTTATGTCACGCAGCTCTTGCAGGAATTCCCTCTTATCCGCCATGCCTTGTGGACCATACACCCCTGTGAACCACCAGCTATGCTCCCCTTCAATCGAAATATTCGCCGTCAAAGCATTTTTCGAGCGGTGAGGGTTTGAAACCGACACATGGGCAGATTGCCAGGCCAAAAGGAAGCCTCCACGCGTACCGTCGGCCGGCAGGAAGAAAAACTCATCAAATGTCGGCCCAACACTCTCACGCACTACCTTTGCCGTAATTATCTCCATCTTAGTCTCCTGGATGCAGACGAATTTCGCTCCCGTGGGGGCGAGCACTTGCAACACCGCCGCTCTACGAGCTAACGAATTTAGTCCACGCGCATTCCAGATGGCAAATATCACATCGAAGTCTATCATGTTATTCAGAGGAGTTTACAAAGCTTAGAACAGTACACGTAGAACACTTTGACACCCACTCCACGCCCTAAGCCAGGCAGTCCACCGGTAAATCCTCTGACAACGGCAACTCCTCCGGCTGCCACCCAAACAAACTGAGAATCACGTCAATGTGTGCCTACGGAAGAGGCTGATCGAATAGATGGAGGTAGGCATCGAGAGCCTCCTGCCCAATTACCTCCCCCTCTCTGGCAATTTTAAGACGATGAATCAACTCCTTCTGCTGCCTCCGGATCGAGGTGTCTGCCGCAAACTACCGTCTTTGTTGACCGGGCCAGAGTGAATCCTCTTCATGCGGGTCCTCTTTAATTGCTTGGGTAGGACAGGAGAGATTGGCTTAACGAAAGCCGACCAAAAAACCTGTAAGTCCCGGCGACTACGGGGCCTATCCTCCACACCACTGACATTGTTCCACATATCTGCAGCTGGGCTAGCGACATGGTCCAGCCCAAACCTCTGATCCTCCTGTGGCGCACTAGGCCTGACTCGGGAGAGGCTCACCTGGAACCAGTCCAACACCGAAGCTGGCGAGCCAGGTTCCACCGAATCTTCTCGGGTCCACGTCTCACCCACGGACAAGACCAACCCTACAGAGGAGAGCACGCCAGCAGAGCCTAAAAGCGCCTCATCTTCTTCTTTTTGACCACTCCTCGTCCACACCCGCACTGGCGAAAGCTCGTTCAATTTTTTTTGAAATTCCGTGCCTCGTTCCACACCGCCAACCACGTCACTTTCTGGAAGCGGGCTTGCATCTTTTTCCTGCATGGGAGCCAAAGCCTGGCGTGGCCCCACCCCATCCTCTGCACCGCATCCCTTTTTCTCTGCAGCGGCACCCACTGCCACCTGCGCGTGAACCGCACATGGCTCCACACCACGACCAAGTCCAAGGTCGGGAGGGAGGCCTCCAAGAGCATAGGATCCCAGCGCATTTCCACAACATGCGGTGGGCCCACGATCCACGTGTCGCCACTCCAATTGATAGAAGCGAGCGACTCGGCCACCGCCTTGTCCACGTCGTCTTCAACCTCGCGCCAAGGAGCAAACTCCACCGGACCTCCAACAAGATTAAATCTCGTTGTTGGTGTAGTCGTACTCACACCTATCCCGATAGCGAGAAGATGTGCACCGCAATCCGGCGGTGCCTCAGTGATTGGTCACACGTACGGTTGATGACGACCTCCGTTCCCTCGACCCATCAGGGCGCGGAAGTAGAGGATCCCTCGGAACTCCAGCAGCATGATGGCGTGGTGGTGAAGAAGAATCCCACGGCCAGGACTTCGCCAAGCCGGAGACCATGGAATGGAGCAGCGGGTGGAGGGAAAAGGAAGTGGGCAAGTGTGTGGAGAAGAGGAGCTCTCACCCTCCTTTTACAGTGGAGGGGGAGGCAGCCCAAGAGGGGGGTCCGGCCAGCCATGGGGTGCCCCCACCTCTTCCCTCTTCATGTGAGTGGAAGCTCCACTCACACCCACTCATGCTCCCCTAATTTTCCACTTAGAAAATCCAAAGATTCGATCATTGGTATCAACCATAACTTTTTCAATCTCGTTACCAACAAGTACTCTTTTCTCGTTCCCATGATATAACATCCTTGTGATCATATCACGTGCTTGCAAGAGGTTTCGATGTGATATCACCGAGAGGGCCCAGAGTATATCTCTCCGTCATTTGGATGGACAAATCCCACTCTTGACCCCATGATTCTCAACTAATACTTTCTGAATACTTAACGACACATTTATAGTCACCCTGTTACGGTGTGACGTTTGATGACATCAAAAAAGCACCCTTCCAGTATCAGCGATTGACATGATCTCATGGTCTAAGGAATAAGTTACTTCGTATGTTTTGATATAAAAATGTAAACTTAATGACTTGATCGCATGGCTATATTCACTTTGGGTATATGTTCATCACATCATTCTTATAATTACATGACCCCGTTATTAACAACATCCAATGTTCATGATCAGGAAACCTTGATAATCTATTAATCAACGAGCTAGTTTAAATAGAGGCTTTACTAGGAACCATTGTTTGTTTATTAAGCACACATGTACCAACGTTTCCGGTTAATACAATTCTAGCATGAGAAATAAACATTCATCATAAACAAGGAATAAGATAATAACCATTTTATTATTGCCTCTCGGGCATATTCCCTTCAATATTGCCACTCACCAAAAGAATGTGCATCAATTTTAGGAGGTTCTCCTCTAGGAATTATATGAGGATGTGGAACGGGAGGATCGGGAGAATAGTATCCTTCAACGGAGTGGAATTCTCCTTTTCCTTCCGTGCCCTTATCGATGGAGTTCTTAGAGGAAGTATCTTTAAGTGGAACACCATTGTTCCCATTCTTTGCGCCCTCCGGATCTTCATACGGAGGAGATAAAGTGGAGTTCTCCGGTTCCTTGTCTTTCATGAATGAGGTCAATGAATTTTTCTCTCCATGGATGAGGTCAATGCATTTTTAACTCATTGAGATCATCCATATAGACATACGCCACAGAACCGACGACATCCGGGTCATCGGCCATACTAAACTCTTAGGCGGTTAAGCCCGATAAAAGAGCCGAGGCTCTGATACCAATTGAACGAATATTATAGGCACCTAAAGGGGGGGGGGGTGAATAGGTGCTACGACCAATTTTAATTTTTCTTCAAGATTAGACTTGACACAAATGTAAATTCTCTAGATAATGCAACTAAGGTGAATTTACGTATATGACAAGAACAACAATAAATACAATACAAGTAAGGTAAAGGAAAGGGAACGAGATAACCAAAGTCGGAAGCACGCGGAGACACGATGTATTCCCGAGTTCCTCCTTGTTAAGGGAGTACGTCTCGTTGGAGGGGTGTGAGTTTCGCCACGAAGTCCTACTCAACACCACGAAGGTCGCACCCTATTCTCCGATGAACCCGCCACAAAGGCCTAGTCCACCTTCCACTATTGATCCCCTTTGAGGCGGGAATCGAGTCCTTTACAAACAAGTTTGGCGCACACACCCACAACCAAATTGCGGGCTCCCAACAATCACAAGAATCACCAAGAGAGACAAGATGTCTAGGTTATCAACAAGAGGAAACCCTAGACTAGTTCCCCCCAGGCAAACGAGGGGAGAAATGAAATCCGGTTGGTGAAGACATAAACCGGGGCCTTCTCCTTCAATCCTCCGAAGATCAACACTTTTGCGTGGAGGGATTGGGAGATCTAGCAAGGTGGGTGAGCTCTAGCAATGGTGAGATCTATTCTGGACAAGGTAGGTGGAGGTAGGTGGAGGGGAGGGGGTATTTATACCCCTCATAACTTTTAGAGCCGTTGGAGACTTTTCTGCCAAAGTCACACCGGAGACTCCGGTGTAAAGTCCGGAGACTCCGGTCGGAGAATTTCACGCAGTCTTCATACCGGAAACTCCGGACAAAATCCGGTGCGTTTCCGGAGTGACTCCAGTGGCTGACACCATAACTCTAGCACTGTATTCTTCTTGGGAATCCACAAGTCCAGAGACTCCGGGGTGCCATACCGGAGACTCCGGTGTAAGCTTTGCTTGAGTCTTCACACCTTTGCGCAGAGACTGTCTGCCGTCGAGCGAGCAAGTAGCATAGGTGAGAGAGGGTCCGAAGACTCCAGTGTATCTCCGGTAAGTCTCCGGAATGACTCTAGGAGGTGACACCACTTGCGCAACATCGCTTTCTTCACAGATAAGTCCGAGACCGGAGACTCCGATGTTTCTCCGGATTGTCTCCGGTGTGGGACCAGTGGGTTACACCACTTCGCACCGCACATCTTCACGTGGGGGAAACTCCATACCGGAGACTCCGGCCTGGCAGACCGGAGACTGCGGCCTGGAATAAAATTCGAGCATGAAATCCCCTAGAGATCTTTGTCATTTTTATACTCCACACAACCATATGATATATTATTCATAGACCCTGAAAAACATCAACACACTTGAGAGGATACGTGTGTTGTTAACAAACATCAAAACAAGATGATTTAAGTGCCATTCCACTTTCACCTACGCGGTTTTGGGTGGTGACATGGAGCGTGTAGATAGTGAGTTCATGGACCCGACTAGTTCGTCTTTGAGGAACATGAAGTTCGATTTGGTTTCTGCATCGCGTCGGTGGACCGAATTTAGCACACCTTCGTGCTCAGTAGGCTGTCTCCTAGGAGAGGGGGCTCCAAAACGGCTGGGCGGTGCTGCGTTGTGGCTCGTGTGCGTCTTTGGTGCCGATGTTGTAAATCAGGGCGGCCCGGAGCCGACGGTGTATGTTTGTTACGTTGGGTATACTAGTGTCATGTGGATGACAGTTCTCCTCGTTTGTTTGTTTTTTGGCCCGGTATTCTTTATAAAACACGGCAATGTATAGTTTCTAGATCCAGTTTTACTTATAAACAGGGTCATTTATGTGCATATCACTCTACTCCATCCAATCGAGCGGCAAATATCAATTGTCTTAAACAAAAAAAAAGTTTCATATAGTACTTATAATGTGGTCCATGTATAAAACAATTTTCCTACTTATGAAAATGCTCCATTGTGAGATGTGCTATCGATGAACCGGTCTTCATTAAGTCCTAAACTTGTTTCCCCCTCCCCCTCCTCCTATTTTGCTAATGTGTAATCACAGCCATGACAGGCTGGTGTCCACGTCGCGGCGGCATGCGTTTGTTCAGATCCCATGGTCTTTTTGTGTTTGGCCCCTCACCATTTTAAAAAGTTAGTTCACCCTCGTCTCCCGTGTTTCTCGGACAAATCGAGGGAATAGAGAGAAACTACTACTGTGTAGTAGGAGTTGATCAAAGGCTAGGAGAAGACAACACACTAGCAAAATTGGATAACCAAAGAGAGCTGAACCCATCATTGTCGTGGGTTATCATGTGCGGAGGAGATGGCACTCATCCTCTAGAAATTGTTGAATTTTTAGGGTACAGGAAGGCAGGGAGAATCAATAGTCAAAGACTCGGCCCAGGTGATCGGATGGGGAAACATCTTAATTCAATAGGTGTCACTGAAGTCTTCTTCCATCTGATGTTCTTCTTTCATTCCTTACCACACCAACAAGTCAATTGAGTACATATATAGTGAATGTTCTCATGAGCAGCCGCAAGGTAAAATTAACATATATGCATGCAAGCTCAAAGTAAGGGTCGCTATCATGAGTTCCATTGCTTGTGGAAAGTTAAGTCGCCTTTCCAATACTCTTGTACGTTGATATTGACTAAAATATTATTTTGGAGAAAACATTTCCATGTTGCGATACTCAGTAATAAATATCATGTGACACACATGAATATAATTCACCATTTAACATAGTTAAAAAACTTATTTGTGCACATCCTCTGGTACGATCTCAATTTTCTTGTAAAACATTTGTAATCAAACCCATATGCCTGTCTAATTGTGGAAATGCCAAGCTTGACGATACCTCTTAAACATATATGCTTGGCGATACCTCTTAAACTTATCTATATTTTTTAATTGTTCCATGCTATTATTATATCATTAGATTTATGTATACATCCATCTTTTTCCAAAGAGTTAAAACATATTATAATTTGGAACGAAGGGAGTAGCATGTAAAAGCAAATCATAATTATCCCCTTGAATTAATATATCTTCTTCCTTCAAATAAATAATCCGGTTCCTTCTTCTCCTACCACTAGCTTTATATTCATAAAATAAGCGGTCAGAGTCCCTCCTCTAGTAATTTTTTTCTTTAGATATGCGGAAACACTTAATTTCTTCCTCTTCATTTATAATTTTAAGTGTAGATTCCAACTTAATTAGTAGTAAAATGTAAATCATCAACAAAAACTCAAGTCAGAAACTGCTAACGACCGTGCACTTTCCTGACTTCCGGGTGCACTAGCGCGGCAGCGACCCGGTGGTGTCTCTGTTTGCATCGACGACGCCGTGGCCGAAGAGCGGAAATCCTAGCGAGGCCAAGTTCAACAGGTTCGTCTGCCCCTGCACGAGGTCGAGCTCTGCACGTTTCGTCGCAAAATGGTCCAGCAGGACTGTCATCACCTCCTAAAGAACCAATGAATCCCACAAGAACCATATGTGTCGCAATCAGGACACACGTGCAGTCCAAAGATCTCGAGGCATGCATCTCAGTTTACCGAAAAATAAATGAAAAAACAACCGTTATAAAGCAACATGGGGAAGTGAGCATAACTCAACTGGTTGGGGAGTGGATGTACAAACCCAACACCCAAGTTTAAGTCCTCACGGACGTGAATTTAGGTTCCTATTTATACTCGAGAACCAGGTCTTCCTGGTACTCATGCAATTTTTCCTGAGGATCAGGCTTGATTTATAATCAAGATAAAAATCCTGATACTCATGCATATATGGTTGTGTGCATTCCTAGTTGGTGCAGAGACCGTGGAAGTGAAATCCCCCCCCCCCCCCCTAATAAATAAATAGGATATGTGGTCTCATCTTGTTTTAAAACCCATGGATGTTGCCCTTTCTGATGATCCTCTTTTCATTGGAATTTAACCATAAATGGGTTGTTCATAGTAAAATCTATGTATGAGAAATTAATGAATGGACATACTAGATTTCTTAAAACTTACTTGTGGAAGTTAAAAATTCCTTTAAAAATTAAAGTATTCATGTGGTTCCTTGATAAAAAAGTCTTGCTCACTAAAGATAATCTTTCTAAAAGGATTTGGAAAGGTGATACTCATTGTTCCTTTTGTGAGAATGAGAAAACTATTGATCATCTTTTCATTCATTGCCATTTTGCTCAACTTATTTGGCGTGTTGTTTTCTGTACCTACAACATCCCACCACCCTCTAATGTAACTAATATGTTCGGTAATTGGTTAAATGGGGTGGACATTAAGACCAAAAATAGAATTCGCATTGGCGTCTCGGCTATTTGTTGGTCTTTATGGAAGTGTAGGAATAATTTGGTTTTTAACAGAAAACAATCGTTTCATGTCTTACAGGTTATCAATATGGCGGTCTACTGGATCCAGTTATGGGCTTTCCTGTTACCTTTGGATCGGCGCAAGCTTATGGAGGATGACTGCACGAGGCTGCTCTCGGTGGCACATGATTTTTTCTCCCGTCCTACGTGGCAGCCTATTCCTAGACTTTCGTAGTTTATAGAAGTTGTGGCCTTATGTTATTTTTGTTCAAAGTGCTTCTAACAAGTCTTTGTGACTGAGAAGATGTAATGATTTCATACCTGACTACTTTTTAATAATCAATAAACAGCTGTGTGCATCTCTCGATGCAGAGGCTGGGGGTACCCATTTCGGGGAAAAAAAACGATTTATTATAAAGAAGATGGGTGATTGCTTTATTCGGGCACAGTATTTATTACAAGCAGAAAAGGGCAACGCTCTTCAGGTTGCATTTCATTCATCTTTGATGTATTTACTGTCAGGGAAGGAGTGGAATCAAAAATTAATAGTGCGATAAACAATAGCATAATGCAATAGTAATTTTCAAATTTGCTGAACCTACAGTTTATAAAAGCATATCGCACTAACAATTGGAGAATGCTGATCTATGGTCGTACCACCAAAAAAATAAATCATTCTTGATAAGCATTCGTTTAGAGATGACTAGCTACTTGGCCTAGAGAAAAGCGACAGACCGTATAATCAACTCAACGATTTGTAGATTAGAAGTCGTTTCTGAATCTCTGTATATTGAGATTCAGTTTGCTGCATGGGGATCACCAGGGAGTCAGACAGAGACCAAGTTCTCTGTTTGTTTTCAGATAGCGTAATCAGAAACGAGACAAGCTTAAACAAGACTGAAAACTGATACATCTTCATCTTCATTCAGAAGACGATCGAGTAAATTTGGCTTTGAAATGCATAACACCATAACTGCTATCACATCATACACCTGGTTCATTTGAATTGACCAAACGACTAGAATCAGGGCAGACAGTAATAATATATGCAGAGTAACTGATGAAAACTGGGGCAAAAACCATGCATACAGGTAACCAGATAAAAAAAGGACAAGAATAAGTAGTGCCAGCCGGCAGAGTAGCATATATAGATAGCAGCAGATAGCCTTGTCCAAAACCCATGCTTAGAACTAGGTAGGTCATACATACGTAACATTTGGCCTCTGGCCACATAACAGGTTCTTCGACATATGTAATAGATGCAAAAGATAGCAGAGAACTCATCCAGTACCTACTGGCATCATGCTAGATAGTTCTACGGTAAGATCGAGCTAGACTGTCAAAAGCGGAGCCTCGAGGAAGCCAAGTCAGGCGCCAGCGAAGTTGGGAGCTGGAGCGCCGGTGCCGAAACCGCCGCCAGCACCACCCATATCCCCACGGACACCCCAAGGACCGGTGCCGAAACCGCCGCCAGCACCACCCATACCCCCATCGACACCACCAGGACCAGTGTGGAAACCGCCGCCAGCACCACCCATACCCCCACCAACACCACCAGGACCGGTGCCGAAACCGCCGCCAGCACCACCCGTACCCCCACCGGCACCACCAGGATGAGGAGCTTGGCCCCCATGCCATTCCTCCTGCAAAATGAAACTGTTAGTATCAGCCATATATAAGGCACACAACAGCATCATACCAGACGGTATAAATCACAGCAAGAAATAAAACACATTTTTCTTGCATCACATTCTAAAGGACCAATTCACTCCACAAGAACTATATGCATGTATTGCAATCAGGACAAACGTGCAGTCCAAAGATCTCGATGCATATGCCAGTTTAAACTGCTAAGTAAATGAGAAAACAACAGTAAAAAAAATGGTAAGCAGATATCTAGCATTTTTTTTTCTGTGGAAATATCTAGCATTTGGCAACTCATCATAAAGAAGATGGCTGATTGCTACAAAGTTTGACCATGTAGCATATCCATGGTAATCTTTTGAAAGAAAGAAACAAACCACATATAACCAATACAGGAAAGGAATCATTCTAATCAGCAAACACATCTGAAGAAAGATGGCCAAGCGGTGTGTCAGCTAAACAGACTACATGCTACCCATCGACAAAATATACAGCCCTGCACAACAAATCAAAAGCATATGGGTGATTGACTGATTGCTAAAAATTTAGACCATAAGCATATATACGCTAATTTGTGCAAGGAAGATATAATCATACAAACTCCATAGAACGAATGCAGGAAGAAATCATTCTAATCAGCAAACAGTTCTGAAGAAAGATGGCCGACAAGTGTTCATACCCATTAAGCACTACCAATGGAACATCAAAAGGAAGAAATCGTCAAACAATATGCTGAGCAGCAGATATACATCACCATACAATTCATCAAGTAATATAGTAGATGGGTGGCTGCATAAAAGTAAGAGCTTGCAAGACAATCCATGCAAAGAAGAAATCATTCTACCTAATCAGCAAATACATCTGAAGAAAGATGGCCAAGCAGTGTGTCAGCTAAACAGACTACATATGCTACCCATTAAGAAAATATACAGCACTGCACAACAAATCAAATAGCATATGGGTGATTACAACAAAGTTAGACCATAAGCATATATATGCTAAAGGAAGATACAATCATGCAAACCACATAGAACGAATACAGGGAGAAATCATTCTAACCAGCAACCAATTCTGAAGGAAGATGACGAACAAGTGTGCATACCCATTATAAAAGCACTACCGTACCAATGGAACATCCAAACGAAGAAAGTAGTATAAAACAATATGCTGAGCAGATATACATCACCACACAGTTCATCAAGTAATAGTAGATGGGTGACTGCCTAAAAGTAAGACCTTGCCAGCCTATCCATGGAAAGCTTGCAAGGAAGATACAGATACCTATATATAACAAATACAGGAAGAAACCATTCTAATCTGCAAACACGTCTCAGGGAAGAGGGCCAACAATTGTGTCAGGGAAGCAGACTAGTACGTGCTAGCTAGCTAGCGATTAAGCACTACCACCAATTGAACATAGGAAGGGAGGAAACTGGGTATGAGTCAAGATAAGGGGCCCATGCATACCCTTTGGCTGCGGTAAAGCTGCGGTGGCGGTTCCCGGTTCTTCCGGTCCTTACGGGAGCGGACGTGGATCTTGTACCGATGAATCGCGCAGCTCACGCACCAGCGCTCCTTCTGGTAGAACTTGGGGAGGGCGTAGTTCTCGATGATTGAAGCCTCTTTGAAGTCCCTGAGGCCTACGGGCTCAACGATGTTCGTCACCTTGAAACGCTTGATCGCCTTGTCCTGTGTGTGCCACCACATCAAAGCGCACCAAATCAGAAGACTGGCGGACACAGCGATTCTCGCATCAAGGAACGGTTTTGGACTCCGGGCTCGTGATGGAAGTGGAGCTTACCTTGGGGATGCACTTGGCGCAGTTGTCGCACCGGACGAACTTGACGTGGCCGCGGCCATTCTTGTTCCGGCCGCGGTTGCGGCGCTTGAACGTCTGCGCGCGACAGCGACACGAAGCGAGAGAGGGCGCGCGGGTCAGACACTCAGACCGGCATTGGTTCGTCATGAAGAAGTCGATGTGAAAGCACGGGTGGTCGGCACTTACCATGGCGACAACGCGAGGTCGATGGCTTGCGCGCGGGGAGTACGGACGGCGGTCGGCGGCGGCGTCGTCTTCTTCGAGCTCCGAAGTCTCCGGGGCCTTGTAGGTTTTGCCCACCGGGGCGGCGTGGTCCACTTTATATAGCGGGTGGGAGGTAGCCAGGTAGGTGGATACCATCGAAACCGTTCGCTCGTCGATCGACGGTTCACAAGCGTGGAGCTAGTGAGTGGAAGGAGAAGCCGCATTTATTGTGGCGCCGCTTTGCAACAAATCAAAGCTCTATCCAGGTGTTGTGAGAAATGAAGGAGAAAAGCCGTATTCACAAGGGAGGAAGCGTCAAACCCTATTTTAGGGCCACGAAGGCCTAAGAGCATCTCCGCCCTAAAATGCCGCCTCCAAGGCCCTTCCCGTCCGGACGGGTCCCGAGCGTGCCCACTCACGCCCCTCAATGGGCCTTCCCGTCCGGACACCCTCTTGTTCCCGTCCGGCAAACCCAGCACAACTCCGCCGCGTAGGGGCTCCCGGGTGCGTTGGACGAGAAGAAACTGGCGCGTGGCGTCCGTGGGCCCGCCCGTCAGTGAGACCGGCGCACAATCAAAGCGGCGTCCGGTCATCATCTTCTCCCGAGGCGGCGTAGCGAGCCGTCGTTTCGGCCAGTGGCGTCGCCCACGCGACCACCGGTGTTAATGCGGGCGCGGCCTTTCGGCAGGGTATAAAATGTCGCACCGCCACTATGCGCCGCACACCGCTCCTCTCTCGCCGCACTCTGCCTCTCCCCTCGCCATCCTCTGCTTCACACCTCGCCGCCCTCGGCCTCTCGCCTCGCCGCGTGCCCATGGACTCCCTCGCCGCCAATGGCTTACCCCGCCGTTCACTTCTCAAACACCAGGCGCGCCCTCTTCGCCGCCTGGTACCCGTGCCCGCTGGACATGTGCGCCGGGCACGGGTTCACCATGGGGCGCGACGGCGTCCCCATCCACAACGCGCCGACGGTGAGCGACGCCTCCTGGGGCCAGGAGGTGCTCGCCAACTTCTATGACAACCTAACACCGGCGCAACGCCTCGACCCCCGCTGGGACCCGAAGAACCCGGCGAACATGGCGCGCTACGAGCGCGAGTTCAAGTGCATCCACGAGGAGTGCTGCAACCGCTAGAATGACCCCTGTCCGGCGCCGCCCGCTTAAGAGCGCAAGAAATATGGGCGCAGGACGGCTTCTCCCTCGACGTCATCCCCGACCACATCACCACCGGTAATAACCCGCGCCTCCCCTGGCCGGCGCCCACTGTCTGGGACCCAAGACGGACGACGGCGACTCCGTCCTTCTCCGTCTTGCGTTGTCCTCCTCCTTCGCCGGTGGCTCCTCTAGGCGCTCGACCCCGTCTCTACGCGTCCCCAAGACGGAGCCGTGGGTGTTCACGCCGCCGCACCTACGTGTCAAGCAGGATCCACGCTTCGCGGGTCCGCGCGACGGCCCGACGGCCTTCACATTGGCGGAAGTGGCGCCCAATCTTCCCACCGTCGCCCTGTGCCGCCTCTCCTCCTGCCCAAGCCGGAGCCGGGGCTGTGTGCCCCCAAGCAGGAGCCGGGGCTAGAGCGTCCCCTCACCATGTACGAACAACTCCAGGCGCTCCCGGCGGCGTACGAGGAGTCGTACAACACGTCGCCCGCACTGCCCCTCCCCGCGGCGCGCACGGTGGTGTGTCGCCGACACGGCGGCGATGACTCGCGCGCCGCTTATCGACCTCGACCCACCAGCAGCCAACGACAACGAGGCGGGGCCGAGCCACTGGGGCGGCGACGACGAGGACTTTGGGAGCGACGACAGCAGCGACGCCGACTACGCCGTGTTCAACTAGGGAACACATTGTTTTAGTTTAAAGGGGGAACACGTTGTTTTAGTTTAAATTTAAGTTTTTAGTTTAAATTGCATTCGAATTTTGTAAAATATCCTAAGAACTTAAATGAAATCGTATTTTAAAAAATTTGGACATCTGTTTTTTGTTTGTTTGTGGGGATCCAATTTGGGCTGCGAGTGGGCAGCTGCGCCCCCCGCCGGCGCCACACCGTCTGGACGAGCCCCCAAAGGGCCGATCCGGACGCCCTTTCGGACGCCTACTAGGGGACACGACTGGAGATGCTCTAAGAATGGTTGCATACAAATGTTTTTGTGATTTTATTGTACTATCATGGTTACCATTCATTAGCATGTGCACAGGAAGGGATCCTTGGTTCACATTTTGTTCCGATTTTGTTCACATGGTATATTCATATTGGAGTAAGAATCATCCATGTAGTACTAAAAATTGGGGCTATGTATAAAACAATCCTCCTACTCATAAAATGACCATTATGAACTATAGTATCACTAAAGTGTGGTCACCATTAAGTCCTAACCTCGTGTCACCCTCTATTTTTTATGACGTGTAATTGCGCCGAGGCCATCAGCGTCCAAACAGCCTGCATGGCATGCAGTTGTTGGGATCTCGTGATCTTTTTTGCGTTTGGCTCCACACCCTCTTAAATCATTTTAGTTCACCCCCATCTCCCATATTTCTTCGAAAACTCGAGGGAATGGAGAGAAACTGCAACCGCGGCCACCAGAAGACGACACAGTAGAAAAATTGTGTAAACACTAAATAGAGAGAGAGGTGATCTCGTTGTTGGTGTGGTTCGTCGTGTCCGGAGGAGATGACGATTTTCCTCTACCCCCAAGGATACCCCATTTACCTCTACTCGGTGAGTTTGCTTTGTCCCGTTATATCATGATCTAGGTGGTTTTCTGCATGATCTTTCATTAATTTGGAAGTTGTGTTAGGTTAGTATTTGTGGTTAGTGAATTTTTAGATATTTATGTTTACTCTTGTTTAGGGGTTTGATAGCATCACGGAAAATTTTAAATTTTGTGCTTTTTTGTTGATTGTAAACTATGAAGCCAACGATCACTTTACCGTGGTGGAGGCAATCCATGGAGAATATTTTGCTAGTTTTGATGTAATAGGACATATATAGATGGCCCACGAGTTTACTTCTATGACGCTCATAGGGATACTTGGTCACCTTTATTATGTTGAGAGATTGTTGCATTTTTAGGGTACAACAAGGGATGTAGCATCAATCGTCGAGACTCGATCTAGGTGACCGGATCGCCTGATATGCATTTGAAAGTGATCATGTGATCAATCTCCTACTCCCTCCATTCCTGAATGTAAGGCCTATAGGTTTTTGATGCAAGTTTCAAAATATATGGTTTATTACGATTTGCGGATAATATTAGCTATCCACAAACGGGTTTCATAGGGATTTGACATATTGTGTTCAATTTGTGACTAGTAGGGACCCCCTCTCACGAGTTTGTGTAAGAGAAAATGAGTCTATCATATGCCAAATACCCACGTCTTAATATTTGTGTAGAAAACTATAGGTCTTACATCAAGGAACAGAGGGAGTACTATTTTTGTTAGTGTATCCGATCTTCTACAATTTGCAAATAACCAAGCATTTAGAGACAACCTCCTACAAGATCCGTTCTCACCTAATTTTGGCATGGGTTTCCCTTAGTGCATTATGCAAATGACACCGTTATAATCATGCCAATAAGTCCCAGCGTGAACTATCACAAGTCAATTATGATACGTATACACATAACTGCACATAAACTATCTGCATTTCCTCTCTAGTGTAATTGATAAAATTCTTTTTTACTTATTTGGGTATGCCTCTAGGAACAACAAAGCCTATTGTTCATTAGTTAATTCCATTTGTTGACAATATTTAGAGGAGGTTGACCGGAAACTACATGATGATGTCTTAAAGTGAGAGTGTGTTTATTATTAACTCTTTCTCACCTCCAATGGAACATTTCACTAGTGGAAACAACCCCTCTCGTCCAGGGGGCAGCTGTCCCGGTTGCAACCAAATCCGGGACAAATGCCCTGCATTGGTCCCGGTTCGTGCGCCCGGGGCAACAGGAATCGCCTGGGCGCATTGGTCCCGGTTCGTGGGGGGCATATCGGTCCCGGCTCGTGCCACGGACCGGGACCAATGCCTAGCCACAGGCCACGTGGCACGCGCATGACCTGTTGTCCCGGTTCAGTCCACGAACCGGGACCAATGCCCCCTTCCCCCTATATATACTCCCCCAGCCCCCCCTCCTTCTATCTTTTTTTTTGCTTGGAGGTGTGAGAGAGTGTGGTGTTAGTGTGTTTTTTTTTACTATGCACACGAGGTGTTCGACGAAATTCCCGAGACGCACACAAGCTCACTGAAAATGGTATCTTCGACCGAGGTTAAACAAATTATATTTTTCATCTGTAACTGATACATAAAAAAGTATTATTTGTCGATGTACTGTGGTCATCTATGTATTAATATGTATTTTGATAAACTTAATTATATGATGCAGATGGATGCACGGCAGCGATGGATGTACGGTGACCGACGCAGCTCCGAGTATATGGCAGGCCTGAATGCATTTCTTGCTGTAGCTCAGGCGAACAAAGATAATGGCTTCATGTGTTGCCCATGTGTTGATTGTCGGAACGTCAGAGAACATTCTTCCGAAAGAATCCTTCACGGCCATCTACTTCGGAGAGGTTTCATGCCCAGCTATAATTGCTGGACCAAGCATGGAGAAAGAGTGCTTGACAACTATGACCAGTCTGACTTCATTATTATTCCAACCAGCGGCACACACCCACCCACTTTTCTGTTTCTCTCTCCTCTGTATGTTGGTGATGTGTAATAATAAGCGTGGAATACATGATCATATAGTTCTGTTTGATCAGTATTTTGTATTGACCGGTAAAAAGCTGACAACTATGACCCATATCCGAGTATGAGATAACTGTAGGCAGATATTGCAGGAACATTTCGAAGTGATAGTACGGATACCATCCTGACAGATATTGCAGGATTATAACTACTTTCGAGATGTAGTTTGTGGATTCTAAGCACTTCTATGCAGCTGCTCAAGAAAGAGGCTACATCCATAATTTCCATAATTTATATTCAAATTATATACAAATGAAAAAATAATTAATAGTTTCAATAGTTAGAATAATTATTTAGTTAAACGAAAAATGGATTTAAATTAGTTTTGCAAATTCTAGCATTTTTCATGTTGGAATTTTCGTCAAATTTGGAAGTATATAAAAGTTGTTAATGTGCAAACTTAACACTTTTCAAATTTTGGCGCTAAAAAATTTTGGGCGCGCAGGGGTGCCACCGAAATTCGAAATTTGTTTTTGGTCCCGGGCCGTGGTACCAACCGGGACCAAAGGGGCTCTAGTCCCGGTTGGTGGCACGGGCCGGGACTAAAGGCCCAAGTGTATAAAAAGCGCGGCCCTCTCTCCAGGCCGAGCGGACACCCCAGGGGCGGGTACGAGTGGATATGGCTGGGCGAAGCCCTGCCGGCGGCGGGAACGAGTGGACAGATCCGCCGGCGTTCCGCCGGCGGGGATGGACTAGGGACACAGTAGATTAGGGGAACACAACTTATATTAAAATAAGGCCAGGGGCCTTGCTTACATAGGGGCGGCGCGGCCACAGGCGGCCGGCCGTACTTGCATAAGGGGCGGCGGCGCGGCCACAGGCCGGCCGTTTCTTGGGGGGGTAGCTAGGGGCGTTGTCTATATAGAATAGGGGGGGGCGGCGGCGATCTAGTCGTCCTCGTCGTCGGAGAGGCTTACATAGGCGGGTGGCTGCCACAGGTGGGCAGGCGGCTGGGCCGGGCTCGCCGGGGGTGGAGGCATCGGGGGCATCGGGGGGCGCGTACGGCGGCGGCGGGGGCAGCACCTCCTGCGGCAGCGGCGGCGGCGGGGGCAGCTCCTCCTCCGGCGACCCCGGCGCCCAAACGCCGCCGGTCCAGGCCCAGGTCATGCCATACTCCAGGCCTGGTGGGAGTGGCTGCGGCTCCGGCTGGTCCTCGGACGCCTCCATCTCGGCGTTCATCGCCTGCCACCAGGGGACAGCAGGCTCGTTAGGGGGTGGCGGCGGCGGCGGCATGGCGGCTTTGTCGGCGGCGGCGGCGGCCACAACACGCTTCCACCGCAGGATCTCGTCCTCGACGAGGGAGCGGCGGGAGCGCTCGCATGCCTCCTCCAGTTCGGCCCGGAGCTCGGGGTCCTCCTCCCCGGAGAAGTCCTCCGGCTCGTCCACCAGGAGCCATAGCTCCCTCTCCCGGCCGGGCGCTGGCGGGGGGTAGTCGTCCACGTTGGCCTCGTGGGGGGCGGGGATGAAGGAGCGGCGGCGCAGCTCGTGCTCCTGCTCGAGCCAGGCGGCCCAGTAGGGGGAG
The DNA here is from genome assembly GCA_028641055.1 of Alopecurus myosuroides. Lineage (NCBI taxonomy): Eukaryota > Viridiplantae > Streptophyta > Magnoliopsida > Poales > Poaceae > Alopecurus > Alopecurus myosuroides. The sequence continues at coordinate 278,544,752 of CM054063.1, forward strand.
CTGCGCGCGTACGCGCGCTCCCTGCGGACGGGGGCCGACAGGAGCTCGCGCCGGCGGTCGACCTCCTCAAGCAGCGCCTGGCCGGTCGGGACCGGCGGCACAGGGATCCGCTGGGGATTCAGGTGCCAGCCGTCCGGGAGGTGGACGTCGTCATAGAACACCGGAGTGGCATTGTTCCAGTGCCACTCCGCCTCGTCCACCCGGACGTACCGGCGGAACCTCTTGCCCTTGGGCGCGGCGCTGGGCGGCGGGCGTGCGGCCGGTGGTGGCACGGGGACGCGCGGCACCCCGCCGAGGCGGACACCTCCAGGGCCGTAGCCGAAGGCCTCCGCCAGCGGTGGTGGGACGCGGCCGGCGCCGCTCGAGGAGCCGCCTTCATTCCTGGGACGCTTGCCGGAGCCGCTGCCGGAGCCGCTGCCGAACCAGCGGGACATGGTGGCTAGGGTTGGTCTGCCTTGGACGCGGCTGGGGTGAATGGGTTGTACGGGCGGCGGGGGGCCTTTAAAAAGGGCCCGGGGTGGGCTGGCATGCCAACCGGCGCCCTGGACGTGGTGGCGGTTGCAGGCGGCCATGAATGCGGGCAGAAGCCGAGGCGTGGCGGCGGTTGCAGCCGCGACGCGTGGGGAAGTGGGGGCGCGGGAAGCCGAGGCGGGGCGGGAAGACGAGGCGACTGGCCCTTTGACCGTCCTGTAGTCTTAATTTAAGGGACCAGGCGAGCCAGCCAACGGCCGCTGGCCAGTGGCCCCTTCGAACCATTTGACTGACCACGCTGGCCAGTGGGCCCTTCGAACCGTTGACTGACCATAATAAAAGACGCGGGCCAGTGGGCCCTTTTGACAAAAAAATGTGACCAATGGGCTTAATAAAAGACGTGGGCCTGGACGCGGTTGGGGAAGTGGAGGCCGGCTCGGGATTGGGAGACAGGAGCCCAAAAGATCGGGCTGGGGATTATATATTTTTTTTTGTCAAAAAAGTATCCATCCCGGTCCCTTGAACGAACCGGGACGAACTCCCTGGCCCAGGTTCGCCACGTGCCCTATCCTTACCATCCCGGGTCCTGGCACAACCGGGACCAATGGGACGGGCCATTTGTCCCGGCCAGCCCATCCCGGTTGCACAACCGGGACAAATGGGCCTTACCAACCGGGACTAATGCCCCTGTTTCCACTAGTGTTTACTATGTACCCTATAAAGCTATCTAGATCCTTGACTACACAGATAAGAATAGGAGGCACTGCCTTTGGAACAAAAATTCTAAGAAGGGAGATCACATTAATCTTGTAATTATATCAGATGAGGTATGTCGGTAAAATTAGAAAGGTGGTGTGGGTGTTTTGAATCTAAAAGTGCATAATGAAGCCTCACTGCTGAAATACCTTGATAAATTCTACAATAGAGCCGATGTCATTTGGGTGCATGTTGTTTGCAATTCATTTTATTTGAATAAAGTTCCTCGTGTTGTGGATGCACGTGGATTATTTGGGTGGAAATATATATTAAACTCACCCTGTTTTTAGATGTATAACTGCATGCAACATTGTCTTGGCAGATTCCATTTTGGTTTAGTAAGATCCTTAGGGGAAGGGTATGTATTATGATTCATACCCAAGAGCATATTGTTTTTCCCTGAATGGTGATGTCTATGTCATTGACTTCCTCTATACAGACACGTTGGCTTCTAACTTTGCCCTTTTTTTGACCCCTCAACCCCTTTTTTTGAAACCTTTTCTACTGCAGGGGAGTCTCCCATAGCCCTTTATTGCCACAAAGAGGAGTTTTCAAATATGTACAGAGAAGATAGACTAAGGCAATCTATCACAAACTAAATACAGAGAACTAAGCCATGATGATAATTGGTCAGCCAAGGAAGAACTCAACCTGTGCTTAAGCAAGGTGAGATCTAATAGAAACCCAGTCTTCCAACCTATGAAAGAATGCCTCTCAGATTTGAATTACAGTCCCAGCAAAACATGGACCATTAAAAGCTTTCTTAGCTTGCTTTAAACTAGCCATAATAGTGTTATCACTCCACTGTATCTACAAGTAATCCAAAATTCTGGAGCTGAAATAACATTGAAAAAAGAGGTGTGTCCAATCTTCAAAACAATGTTGGGGACACAAAACACAGTTATCATTTCCTTGGATCTTCCACTTTCTCCTCTTTATCATATCTTTAGGGTTAATCTTGTCATGTAGAATCAACCAGCAACAAATTATGCTTGGACATGCACTTGGACTTCCAAATCCATTTGGTTGGCTGATCATCAGGCAACTGAGAAAACTGAAGCTGATAAAATTTACTCTAAGTATATACACCTTTATTGAACTTACATAACCAGGCATCATCATTATTATCCATATGAGTGTCTACCAAAAGTCCTTGCAGAATAACAAATTCCTGAAATGCTCATTGGAGAGTGGCAAATGAAAAGCATCAGAAAATTCAGGCAAAACTTTTAGGTCTCTGACCGAGGCAAACTTGTCTTTGGTTTACACAGCGAATTGCCAGTAAACCAGAACTAATCGAGAAGGAGGATAAATAACACCAAGTCACAGCGAATTGCATAATTCCTCTCCACCAAAATGAACCACATGAGGTTACTTCATGGGGAACCGACTCAAAATAGTAAACATTCTTGACCAAATTTACCCAAGGAGTATCTGCAGAGTTATAGAATTTGGCTAGAAATTCATCAACAGGGCCCTGTTTTGAATTTGCAAATTGGTCACTCCCAGACCACCTTTGCTCTTTGGTTTACACACCATATCCCAAGCAGCCAAAGAATTTACTCTCTCCTTGTTCTTGTCTTTCCTCCAAAGACATCTCCTGCTAGCCTTATCAATTATTTCATTGACACCTTTAGGAATGACTAGAGTGCACATATAATATGTAGCTAGAGAGGAAGGAACAGAGTTAACAAGCACCATACTGTCACCATAGAAGAGAAAAGAAATAGTGGTAGATAACCTCCTTTCAACTCTATCAATGAGAGGAGCAAAGTCCTTGATAGAGGGTTTAGTTGTTCCCATAGGCAACCCCAAATAAGTGAAAGGAATAGAAGTCACATTACATTCCAAGACCAGAGCCAAATCATCATCCTCCTGCTGAGAAATATTAATTGGGATCATGGACGACTTGTGAAAATTTACTTTAATACCAGTAACCTGAGCATACACGTTTAATAAATTCTTGAAAAGCAACATTTGATCTGGATCCGTAGGTAACACACCATGTGTGTCATCGGCATATTGCACAATAGGATAATGTCCACCAATAGAAATTGGTAAACAAAGTCTTCCATTTTGTAAAAACAAATTAACAATACTCTACAAGACGTCTCCTCCCAGCACATAAAGAATGGGAGATAAAGGATCACCCTGTCTCACCCCTCTTCTGCAGACAAAAGGTTTACCAAGGACACCATTCAATAATACAGAAGATGAACCAGAGGAGAGAATCTCTTTAAACCAATCAATGACTAAAGGAGGAAACCCTTTAAGCCTCAAAATCTGGAGAATAGCACTATGTTCAATGGTGTCAAAGGCCTTCTCAAAATCAATTTTGAAAACTACCACTTTCTGCCTGGACTGTTTACACTAAAAAATATATTCAAAACACCAGGCCAAGCAATCTTGGATGGTTCTAGACTTAATGAAACCATATTGGTTGGCATGAATACATCCAAAAATCTTCTCTTGAAATCTATTGTCAAGCATCTTTGTGATAAATTTCAGGCAAGAATTGGTAAGAGAAATGGGCCTAAAATCATTCACAGTATCCAAGACAATCCTTTACACCTTGGTATTCCGTTTGAAGCAAAGAGTGAAACCTCGATGCCACGAGTTGTTCAACTGTTCTTTTCCCAAAAGGATTTATGGTGTTGTGAAAAGTTCATATTCTAAATCCTTTCAAGACCATTCATCCACAAACTTGAAACCTTTTCTTATTCCCTCTGTTACCTTGATGTATATTATGCTCGATAGCTCAAGTGTTGCTGTGAACACTACCCTTTCATGAGTTGTCCATGAGATACTCGATCTTATTGATGATCAAACTTTTCTAGAGTCTTTCCCTCTAACCTAAGGTGTAGCCGATGGATATCTTCGCAATGCTACAGATCAACCTCTTCAAGAAGAGAACCGTAAGGTTCAAGAAGATCGTTGAAAAACCGGTGTTCCTTCTTTCTTTCTCCTTCAGGAATCTCGGGACGAGATTCTTGTAACATCCCACTTTTGCTAAAGTAGGGTTTGCGGTGTTGTGTTCATCTCATACATGCATGAAACAAAAATTTAATCATGTTTGCATTTTGAAATTGAGAAAAATCCATAAAAAGCACTTAAAGTAGCTCTCAAATTTTGAATTGAAAACAAACTCAATTTCACCAAATAAATATATGGTGAGATGGCATTTCTCACAAGGAATCCAAATCTTAATTTTGCTAATTTTTATTCATGCAATTAGGCCCTCAAAACATTGAAACCAGTGTTGTTTTCAATAAGAAAGGCACCAGTTTGTAATTTCCCAAACTTTTCAGGGGGTTTTCTAAAACTATCCTTTTCTTTTCTTTATCTTCTCCGGCTAGAAGGAGTAGCTGCCATGCAGGCAGCTTGCCTCCAGCCGTGCCACCTCCCGCTACCTCGCCCGGTGCGGATAAGAGCGAGGAGAGACGTCGTGGACTCTCCTCTCGCTTGCCTCTCCCCTCGCACGCCTCCCTCTCTCTGCATATCGCCTTGCAAACCCTAACCCTAGCTCCACGGTACCCAGAGCACGTCGTCTCCTTGAGCTCCGGCGAGCTCCGTTGACTACGCAGGAAGCACCACCGAGTTCCGCAACTCCTCCTCGAGGAGTCACGCGAGCTAGGACGCCTGGAAGGGGCCGAATCACCGCGTTTTCTTCAACTCTGGACGACGGCCTCCTCGAACGACTCCAACGTCGTAGAGCCTCCTCCGGCCTCCCCGACCTCTCCTTCATGCTCCTGGTGAGCTCGCCGTCCTGTGGGACTAATTTCCCCTCTCCCTCGAGCTCCCATTACTCCGACCGACGAGAGCCGCCTCCCGCCACCACCAATAGGCACACCGTCGTGAGCGCGGGTGACCATTTGGTAGCTCCGCCACTACCGACACATCCACCACGAACTACTCTAGATCCCTAGTGCGATCAAATCTCGAATCCATCACCTAATCCACCAAATTGAAACCCATCCGTGAGATCGACCCCACGCTGACGTCACGATGACATCAACATGATGTCACCCGTGACCCACTGTCAGCGTTTTAAAATATTCCTAGTTGTTATCGTTAAATGGAAAAAATCTGAAACGTGGGCCCCACTGTTTAATTAATTACAGAAAATGATTAAAATTTAGAAAATGAATAACTTTAATTCTGTTCATCAGAAAATTATGAAAAAATATTCAAAATGTTCAGAAAAATATAATCTGCATGTTAATGTCATTTTCAAACATGCTTGAATAAGTTCAAATTTTACCGTTATTTAATATTGTTTAAAATCATTTAAAAATGAAGAAAATATCAATTTATTCAATAAATTCAGAAAATTATAAGTTTTGTACCAAAATGCTCAAAATGACAAATGCAACTCGTTTATGATGTTTTCAAACCCATTTGCGCAACTAAAATTTGTCTCACTTTCGGAATCGCCCGAAATACCCTCCGAGGTCCATTTCAGGGCCAATTTCAATAAAATTACATAATTGCCATATGAACCCTAGCAACCTTATCTTCATGTTTTGGGCTTCATTCTAGTGTATTAACCTGGTCATGCATACATATTGCGCATTGCATCGATGCCATGTGTTTATTGTTTCTATTTTGGTATTTGCTTCTTATCGGTAGAATGCTATCCTCAAGTGAAGACCAACAATTTTGATGGCGAATACTTGATCTTAACCGACAAGTCAAGCACTTATTTCTGAAGATTTATCTGGTTTTCTTGAAGCAAGGAAAGCATAACCTTATCTACCCATATATTATCTTGAAAGACGTTATGATTCTCGTACATTGCATTCAATTCCAGTATATTTTGTGTGAGTAGTTAGAGTTCTCCTATATATTGCATAACCTAAATATCCTGATCCACTACTCCTAAAGTACAGGTTTGCTTGTGTGCATCGTCAAAGCCTGAAATATGTCGTGCTTAGTCATACCTGCTTGTTAGCCCGACTCCATCCGGTTGTTGAATCAGAGTTGCGAATGAATCTAGTATGATAGGAAGTTGTGTTAAGTTAAGAGATACTTAATTAAGATGACTTAAAGGTGTGGATGATGAGACCATAAAGGGTTTGTGGTGTTTGTCTCGTTCATGACCCTAGAAGTGAGTTCTCGTCTTCAAGCCAAGACTGTGCGTGCATCCACACGGGGCTTAGATTCCCCTCGGTCTCAACTTGTCTAGTTCGTTCCATGAGTCTCCTAGTTTGATCTTTTCATTTGGATTTGCAGGGACTTTTTTTTTCAAAACTAGGACGTGGTGGTGTATCAACGCTCTGTGGGTAGATAACAGTTGATCATCGCTCACAACTATAAAGACCCGGTAGGAGATGGCCACTTCCTATTGGCGGACCATATCTACTTGGAGTGACTCATGGAATAGGCAAAGCAAGGGAAAGGTCGTGGTCAACCTCCCTCTGCCGGCACTTCCCGGAATAATGCTAATGATCTGGCATTAAGAGTTGGTTGGTACGTGTGGTTAAAGTTGTACACCCCTGCAGGGTTAAATCTGTTCGAAAAGCCGTGTCTACGGTTAAGGACGACTTGGTGACGGATTCTATGATAACTTGAACGGAATGATAAAACTTGTTGATAAAGAATGGAAGGACGCCTCCTCGGAGATGCCGAGAGGGGTTACCTTGTAGTATGAGGTACTGGAACAACTTGAGGTGGTAATCTTTGAAACACGAGATGCTGGAAATGATATTGGTGGATGAAAAGATGATGATATCAGTAGTTGAGTATCTTCCTCATCTGTTTTGAAAATACTCCATGATACTTGCTATTCCTTCCTCAACTTGGAAAACAAAGATGGATTTACGCAAAATAACCTTCATGACTCTGTCTACAAGAAGTAGATATATAATAGGTCAATTAAGTCTTGTTAAGTACCTCCAATACTCATGTTTGGTTCAAGTTGGTTTAGGTGGAGTTTCTCACTTTGGTGGTGTTTCAACGTGGACATCGACGGGTAGTTTGGGGTTCGCAGGTAGCAGCCTGGAATCTGTGGGCTGGGACGTCGCCTTATGTTGCGGCCTCTTAGGCCTTTTGGTTCTTGTTGACTAGAAACATAATTTTCCTTCCGTTGTGTGATGTAATGTTGGGTCATGTGACCTCTGTTTGTAAACATATACTCTAGTAATACTTGCTTTATACAACTTTCATGTCTAGAGTGTTGCTTTGATCGGTTGTTGGTTTCGAGCTCGCCGTTACACATTTTTGGCTATGGGTGTGTTATTGTCGCACTCGAAGGGTTGTGGAGCCGATGATCCATTTCCGAGCCCGACTGCCAATGTTTACTCGGCCTGGGCTTGCTAACCCCAGCAACTCTTGATTGTTGTTGAACTTCCCGGCCACATAGCATCTATGTATAGCTTTGGTCCCGTTTCTTCAGTTTCATACGACTCGTGGACGCTTTGATATGCATAGTTGGTTATGACTAGCATGGACACAAGGAGTAGTAGTACCAATGTTATCCGGCCTGCGTGCCGATGGTTCCAGTCTACCTGTTGTTGTTTGTTGCGGCCGGGGCTGGTAACCCCGAAGCCCTTGAGGGTCCATCACTAGGAGCGCATAACAGTATGTATACCTCTGGGTCAAGGGTTGTGACACCCTACTGCCCAAAATAATTTTTGAGCAAATTAAAGTTGAATTTAGGTTTACGTTGTCCATTTGAGTATATATTTTTTACATAGATTTAATTCTAGAAACAATTTAAATATGGATCTTTAAGAAACATTTCTCCATTTGGTAACCTTGAACCAGAGACATCAGTACCTAAACCTTATATACACCCTTGAAACCTATCCATGTAATTTTGGCCAAAAATCCACCATAGTGATCTACACCCATTTGATCATGCCATGAATTTTATTTCTATCGTTTACCATTGTTATTCTGGCCAATTTGGATTCAAGACTAAGTCTTTAGTATGTGTAAATCTCATTCTAGAATAACTAGTGAACCTTGAACCCTAGTACCTATATCTTCTATCTACCTCTCCAAAAATTTCTTATCTTCCATACAAGACAAAGTCCCTAAAATTCTAGAAAACACTTTAGTTGATAATTCTTCACTCAGCAAGAAGCACTACATGGAAGATCATTGAAGCACTTAGAGAAGTATAGAATTCACCACAGCCAGAAGAAACTCAAAGAAGTGAAGGATGAACAAGAAGTATACTCATCCATATATGGTCGAGAATAATAATAAGAAGAACCCAAGTGGAGTGATTGTTACATCATTTTATCCCCCATCACTATTTGTTTTCCTCAATAAGAACCTACCTAACATTTCCTCAAGACCAGATCCTAGGTGTCCATCATATTCTAAACAAGTTAGTTTTTGTTCAGTACTTAGAATTATTTCACAAGTAAGATGAGAGTTTTGGCCAATACTTACACAAGGAGTCTTTTCATCAAGAAGAACAACTTCAACGAGAAGCCAAATCACTCCAGAAGAATATTGTCCCAAAGATGAATAAGAAGAGGAGGAAGAATTTACAAGTCCTTTTTAGGGGAACTCTAGCAATCTCATCTACCCCTCTGTTGCTCTATATGACTCAGTCCCTAAATACTAGATAGTACTTCAGAAGATTTTCTTCAACTCAATAAGCAGGACTACAAGGAAGGTCACTGAAGGACATTCATAAAAGACTTAGAAGACTTTAAGAAACTCAAGACAGAAGTAGAATTGGACCAAGACTTTTGTGTAATATATTTTATCAAAGAACATCCCTTAGTTCCAAATTCAAAACACTAACTACAATTACTTAGTTTCTCTTTGTGTAATGAAATAACAAGTTTTCCTTTTGCATATTGGAGTAAAGATGATAATCCTTAATGAAATTTTGATCAATAAGTTTGAACTCTTCAAAACACAATCCTTGACCAATCTTTAGCCATTTTCTATACACTAAACCCAAACACAATAATTCTTTTGGTAAAATAAAATGTTGTGTTAAGTTTGTTGATTGTTATGCTTTATTATTTTGTTTGTAATTTGCTTGTTTATTGTTGTTTACTTGTATTGTATAGATTATACGGAGATTAACAATCTTTTCATAAGATAATGTGATTTCTTCACCAACTTCAACAAGGCAAGTAACAAACCATCCATACACCCATTATTTTCTATATGCACGGATAAGAGTTTTGAGTAGTATGCATGATAGGGAATTTTACTAAGTTATTATTATGCTATATCCTAGTACCGTGGGTCCATCCTTATACCTTCTTATTTTTTAAGGCTTGGTACTTATTAGATGCGTAGCCTTGCTACAAAAATTGGTTTACTTGATGTTGTGGAAAAAAATACTAAGTAATAACTTAAATGAACCACCTGGGTGGATTTGGTTGCATGGTTGATGAGAGTTGAGTGTCTCCTCAGGGGTAATACCTGAGGTGTTCACTTGAGGAATGCCACCCAGGAACAAAGTGGTTTTGATGTCCCCCAAGTTTATATTTCTTCCAGTGCACCATTTTGACATATGAGCTATGTCTTGATCAACTAAGTTGTGAGAGTTCAAACCAGGCTTGACAGGCAGATGTAGCATAATTATAGGTGGAACGGGTCTTGCCGATGGGTTGAACTTGTTCTTCTAAAAGATCTCATCTTAATCTTCTATTTTCCTTAATGCACTCAGGGTGTATAGGATATTCGGGTTGATTTGAGTCTGAAGGTGAAAGTGCACAAACTCTGCAGAGTCAACAAACTAAGATCTTAGTCGTGTCCTCGGTTATGGACAACTTTGAGCAGCTGGACAAGGATGGATAGAAGAATCTCGTCACCTTTTAGAATGTAAAACTTGTAATCATAGGTAGGGACATTCGGGGGTTTTACCGGAAATGTCTCCTGCCACGCCGGGGTTTTACCATGTGTTGTCACATGTTCACTAGGGTTTTACCAGTGAATCCCAAATTTAGATGTATGAAAATTGTTTAATAAAGATAAGAGAAACTGGTTTTATGCAAACTTAGCCAAAACTCCACTTGGCCAAATACTCATGTAGTTATAGTTTTTCCATTTATATCCACCATAGTGTTACTTACCAATACATTAAATTGTATTGACCTCCCTTGTGGCTACACATTCCATCATGTAGATGAATCTGAAGACGAGTGAGGATTTCATTTGGGATCTCGAGTCTAAAACCACTTTATTTCATCTTCTCTTATCTCATCAAGATTTTTAGGAGTTTATGATATTAGAAGAGGAGTTGTTGCATGTGGTTTTACATCAGGGTGAGAAAGATATTTGGCGTACCATTTGGAAGGATGGTGTCTTCACTTCCAACAAATTTTATAAGCACTGTTTTAAGGAGGCCAGGGCTAGTCCCATCTTTGCTTGCATTTGGAAGAGCAAGGTGGTGCTCAAAATTAATGTTTTTGCGTGGCTTTTGGTGAGTGACGGGTTGAACACAAATTATATGCTTCGTAGAAGGCATTGGAAGGTTACTGATAGTTTGGCCTGTCATTTATGCCCGACTAGGAGTACTGAGGATTGGCAACATTTGTTCTTTGATTGTAATTTCAGTGTCAGGGTTTGGAATTACCTACAAATCCATCGGGAACCTAGGGATCCTTTTGAGAAAATTTACTTCAAGACAAGGAAAAGCTTCTATCACCTCTTCTTATGTGAAGTGGTTATTTTGGCTGCCCGGAATATTTGGAAGCAAAGAAATGATTATATTTTTAGAAAGGTTCAAACATCTTTTGCTAGTTGGAAGAGAGTTTTTGTTCAGGATGCCACTATGAATTGGTATAGGCTAGATCCAAGGTAGCTCAGAAGTGGCCAATATGGATTGACAATCTGCGTCAACTTTTTTCTTTATATTTTGTAAATATCATGTACATTCTATAACCACTATTTTTATTTAATAAAATACTGTGCGGCGCAAGCCCTGCTGTCAATATTCTAAAAAACATGTTTTGCATGTGGTACATGAAGAAGATGGGGCTTAATGTTGCACAATGTTTTCCGTTGTAATACTTTGTTTTCTGCTAGTCTTCTAAGACTATGCAAGTTGTAATGTTATTTTGCAAACTCTAGATCATGTGATGTAATAGAATTTGATGCATTTGCATGATATTTCATTTTGTACTATGGTGCTAGCAGTTGATCCATGGACTAGCACAATAACACATGTGTTCTTGCAATATTTAAATGTGGGAATGCTACAGTATGAAACATTTAGTCTAAAATTGTTTGATGTGATCAATAATTTTTCAGAGTGAAGGCATGTATAATATTAACAAGAAATTCGATTCTATATGATTTGATCAAATGTGACACGAATTGAGTTACATTTTAGCATGAAGACTTGTGAGAATTCGGTCCACAAATTATGATGCAGATCAATGTGGTGACATGAATATGCATTATATTAACACTATATCATGATAAAGTGTTGTCTTAGAATTATCTCTTAAAGTTTGAATATTAGTTAGAGTATTTCATTCAAATTAGTAAACACTCACATTTAAAAGGATTTCATCTAATGTTTAGCATATGAATTATGCATTATCATGGTTTCTAGAATTATGCGATAATGTGAAACTATAAAAGAATAGTTCTTTGTGAAAATTCATAAGTGTTTATGAACATGTCTTCTATAAAAAAATATCAATAAAGCACAAGTATTGCTATTACTTGGTGTTTAGTGGAAAAGATTTTTTCGCGGGAAGTGTTATTGGAATAAAGTGTAAGCTTGAACGAGCTGGTGACCTTGTATCCATGTATGTTGAATGGAAGCGTTCCGGAAACAAAACTATGCAAAATGGAAATGAATATGTTGATAGATATCATATTTCATTGAAGAGCTTTTATATAAATAAATGTAGGTACTAAGAATATTTTTTGAAAGGTTTCAGAATATTTTTCATGATGCACCTACGAACCACAAAGAAGAATTGGTGATTCCAAACACGAAATATGACTATGAGTCATGAATCGTGTATTTTAAGTTTCATTTGAGATTACAAGATAATTGTTTGTATTTATCTCAATAAGTAATGGAGATTACTTGATCTTCCCTGTAAGAGTTAAATGGGAAGAGTTAAACTTTAGAAGGACATAAACCTAATTTTTTGGTAAAGATTGTCTTGGAAAAAATCAATATGTTGACTACATGAGAATGCAGATATTCTTAAAGTCTATTCGATTTGTATTAGCATAGTGCTAGTATAATGCAATTTATACTTGATGAATGATCAAGGAATTTTAAGAGTTAAAATTATCGAAAGGATTTGCATGTAATTGAGTGGGAGCCAAATATCTTGCCTAATTACTATGTCATATTTGAGTGGGAGCTGAACGTCTTGCCTAATCAAAAGTGTGGATGTCATATTTAAGTGGGAGCTTAATCATCATGTGTGATTAGCACATTATAGTTGGTACAAGTGGAATAATTAAGAGTCATTATGTGAAGTTGATGAAGTTTAATTAACATTGAAGTTGAGGTGTTTTGTATTAGATTATGAGAACTTGGAATGAGACAAACCAAGAAAGAGTATCTTTATCGGAAGTCTATATAAAATCAGGTGTAGAAAAATCAAGGAAGAATGTATTTGTTGGAAACAAGGACTACATAATGATTGGTTGAAGGATATGCTGGATCTTTATCCTCTAGCCATATTTAGCAACATATAAAACCATGTTATATCTTCTAAGAAATGTGACCCATATTCTTCTTAAGAACATAATGCTAAGATGAATTTGTTGAAATTCATTGTGCATGAAGTTGAAGGGTACGTTGCATATAAAACAATAAAAATTTCTACGCGAGATAAACCCGAAGGGCCAAGATATAATCTAGGAGATGGAAGGTAACAGGGAGAAAGAGTCTTAGGAAAACATACCCTAGAAGACTCTAAAAGCTACGAGATTAAATCTCGTTGTTGGCGTAGTCGTACCCACACCGATCCCGAGACCGAGAAGATGTACACCGCAATCTGGCGGTGCCTCCATGATCGGTCACACGTTCAACTCGATGAAGACATCCGATCCCTCGATCCAGCAGGGCAGCGGAAGTAGAGGATCCCCCGGAACTCGAGCAGCACAACGACATGGTGGTGTTGAACAATCGCACGGTCAGCGCTTCGCCAAGCAGGGGACCATGGAATGGAGCAGCGGATGGAGTGAAAAGGAGGTGGGACAAGTGTGTGAGGAGGGGGAGCTTTCACCCTCCTTTTATAGGGGAGGGGGAGGCAGCCCAAAGGGTAGGTGCGGCCAGCCATGGGGTGCCCCCACCTATTCCCTCTTAATGTGAGTGGAAGCTCCACACACACGCACTCATGCTCCCTTAAAACCCCACTTAGAAAATCCAAAGTTTTTTCTTTAATAAATAAAACATTTTTATTTCTTTATTTTAATATTTGTTAATTCCATTAAGAAACATTTGCATATAGCACCTCGAATCATTTCTTAATTCTATTAACAACCATTCGACAGAAACCCCTTGAACTATTTCAATTTTCCCCGAAACAATTTCGGTGTTGTCCAAAACATTCTTTGATATTCCGTATCCTCTCAAATGCGTCATCGGACCTTAAGTGTGTCACCCTATGGTTCGCGAATAACATAGAAATAATCGAGACTCCTCTCCGATCAATAATCAACAGCGGGATCTGGAGATCCGTGATGACTCCTATATATTCAACGACGAATCTCGTGATCGTGTGAACCATCAACGTCGTAACTAATTCCCTTTGTCTCGCGATATTTTACTAGTCCGAGATCCGATCATTGATATCAACCATACCTTGTTCGATCTCGTTACCGACAAGTACTCTTTTACTCGTTCTGTGATATGACATTCTTGTGACCTAGTCACATGCTTGCAATTTGTGTCAATGTGATATCACCGAGAGGGCCTAGAGTATATCTCTCCGTCATTTTGGATGGAAAAATCCCACTCTTGATCCATGAGCCTCTACTAACACTTTCCGAATCCGTAATGCCACCTTTATAGTCACCCTATTACGGCGTGACGTTTGATGTCATCAAAGTACTCTTTCGATATTAGTGATTGACATGATCTCATGTCTAAGGAATAAGGTTACTTGGAATGCAAGATGTAACAATATAAACTAAATGACTTGATCGTATTGTTATACCTAGTTTGGGTATATGTTCATCACATCATTCTCCTAATGACATGAGCCCGTTATTAACAACATCCAATGTTCATGATCAGGAAACTCTGATCTTCGGTTAATCAATGAGCTAGTTAAAAGAGAGGCTTTACTAGGAACGATTGTTTGTTTATTAAACCCACATGTATCAATGTTTCCGGTTAATACAGTTCTATCATGAGAAATAAATATCTATCATAAACAAGGAATAACATAATAAACACTTTATTATTGCCTATCGGGCGCATTCCCTTCAGAAGTTAGGTATATATTCGAGTGTTTGAAAATACTTAGGACATATTTCAAGTCTGTATAGGATGGTAAATCTAACAATAAGTGTTATGTTAGATAGTTTAGTAAGTTGACAACATTCTTCTATCACCATAACACCAACCTATAAGATTGAAATGACTAGAATGAAAAGGAAGCATGGTGGAAAACATCAGTGTGATGTGGTATGCGGGGTATTTCATTTTCGGGTCAGGCGTTGATGAGCACATTGAACTATCCATGTGCCTGAGAGCTCTCACAGCCCAGGCACAATGATGCAATTACCAGGGGCACGCTCTACCACTCAGCTAATATCCCATCGCGTGGGCCTCCCAAAGAAAGGGAGGCCTGGTACGCCAAAAGCGAGAAAAATTCCATCCCTTTCCTTTTGACATCCCCATGCCGCCTTGCCCTGGGAAGGTTACAATTTTGAAGACGCGGTACTAATTAGCGAACGTTTGGTATATGAGGATATTTATACCTCTTTTCACATCCGGAAATATGAAATTCAGACGGATACGACAAGCCAAAGCTCCACTGAAAAAATAACTAAAGAAATACCACATCTAGAAGAACATATACTCCGCAATTTGGACAGAAAATGGTAGAATATACATTACTATTTAGAAGTATATGAATACCTGAAATAAATAATATATTGGTAGAGAAAGCTCTGGTGTACTTGATTAATCAGGAATGATCTGAAAGGATTTTCGAAGCACCAGGGGAAAAAAGTCTCACTTAGTTACCAATACACACATACATATATATATATATATATATATATACCTAACTTCTGAAGGGAATGCGCCCGATAGGCAATAATAAAGTGTTTATTATGTTATTCCTTGTTTATGATAGATATTTATTTCTCATGATAGAACTGTATTAACCGGAAACATTGATATATATATAGGTATTATGGTGATAGCAGAATGCTGTCAAATTAGGTGACATCATTGATTTGCAAAGAACATACGGAACTGCGTTGTACAGACCGCTGACACTTCCTCTTCCATGAGCAAGCATGATCAGAAGCACTTATGGGATATGTGTGATATGAATCGTGAAATGCAGCTAGTTTGTCTATACTCTAGTGCAAGTGGGAGACTGGAATAATTATGCCCCAGAGGCAAATAAATAAGAGTATATTTATGCAGTAATTCATTAAGTTTATAATAGTTTCATATCATGCTATAATTGTATTACTAGGAAACATTAATACATGTGATATGTGTAAACAACCAGAGGTTATTAGATAACCAAAGTTCCTATTTAGCCTCTATATCAAACTAGTCCACTAGGTAATTATTGATCGAAGGTTTCACGATCATGTGACATTTATGTCATCTGACAGTGGAGTCATCTCATTTGTGAATCAGGTGATGAACATACCCAATATAAGTATTAAAACACGATCGTATCATGAAGTTCACGGTTGCATTACTTAGAAATATAGTTCTTAGACCATGAGATCCCATTTAATTGCTATCTCCGAGGGTGCTTTGAGTGCATCAAACGTCACACCGTGACATGGTGATTATAAAGGTGTATATTGGTTATTCCAATGGGATATGTTGAGGCGTGTGGCCAAGAGCGGGATTCGTTCTCCCACGTGAGGGGGAGATACTCTGGGCCCACTCGGTGAGATTTCATCCATGAAGTTTTGCAACGTATGACTATGTCATGGGGATGAAAGATCACATGAACAAGTTGTAGAGATCTTGTCGACAACGAGTTTGAACATGACATGGGAAATGTCAATGATCATTTCTCAGACAAGACATGTATCTGAGTAACGTAAGGAATACAAATATTGTTAAGGTTCAACGACGATGGATTCGATGGATGCATAGGGGTCATTATGGACATCTAGGTCCCGCTATTGATCATTGATCAGGAAGGTGTCCCGGCCATGTCTGGAGCAGACCCAAACCGATAGGGTGACACATTTAAGGGGGGGTGAGGCAAGGGATCATTTCAGAATCGTCAGAGTTAGGTAGGGAAAGGCCGGAAGAGTTCGGGAAAATATTTAAGGGGTACCGGAAGTGTTTCGGGTGCTGAAAAAGTTTGGGGTGGTCCGGAAGGAGTTCGGTTGCCATCAGAATTAATTTGATATTAAATAATATATAAATGAATTAATTATGAAGTAACTGATTTTATATATTAACTTAAATATTAAATATAATTCCAATAATATGTAAATATATTTAATTTCGAATTAAATATATTAATTTAATGTTAAAATTAATTAATCGGTTTAAATATAATTATTTAATTAAATATATTAGTTAGTTAATTAATTAAATATTAAATAAGAAGAAGAAAAAGAGGAGGAGACAAGCTCGTGTTGGAGAATGCTCTCATGGGCCTTAGCCTAGACGCATGCATGGTGGTGCCGCAAAATAAATGGCTGCATCCCCATCTCTCCTCTCCCCTTTTTAGTCGATAAAATTGTATCGTAACACCAACTTTTGGTGCAGAAGTTGCACAGAACACGGAAGCAAACCATGTTTTGCAGCTAGCTCCACCTTTTGATAAAAAAGGTTGCAGCTAGCCCAATGGATTGATTTAGAGCCTTAACATGTATGTGACATGTGGGATCGTATTTGTATGTCGTCTATAACACAATATACAACAATTTGGTAAAAAAAAGCAGTATAATAGTGGAAAATATAGACTATAAAAATATTTATACATCAAATGACATCATCTATATTACAGAGATGTATATATCTGATTATGCAGAATAGAAATACCGTAGAGAGTTTAAGTAGAGATGTATATATTTGAGTATGCGAGTATAACAGCCTATATCTCTAGTAGAAATACAGTATAGAGTTACGGGCCCACATATCACATACATGTTAAGGCTCTAAATCAATCATTTGGGCTAGCTGCAATGTTTTAGATCAAACGATGGGGGCTAGCTGCAAAACATGATTTGTTTGTGTGTTTTGTACAACTTCTGCACCAAAGCTTGGTGTTAATTATAAGTTTCTCATTTTAGTCCCACATTGGGGAGCCAAATGGAAGGGTACCCCTTTGGCTCCCTACATAATAAGAGGCGTGGTGCCACTTTTTGACATAATTTTTTTTGGGGAAAAATACAAATTGCACAATTATCTCTTTCTCTCTCCCACATCCCGTTGCACCAAAGTTTGGGCTGCACGTCGGGATTTCTCTCTACTCCGGCACGCCGTTGTGCTGGGGAAACTCTGATCCGGGAGATCTGTTTTCGGGAACCAACATCACACACCGTATGTGTGCGGTACCTATGAGGCGCAACACTTGAGACACTACACCTTCACCGTTGCTCTGGAAGGTTGTTGACAACTTGTCAAGTTCGTCACGACCTTGAGGTCGGCTTCGCCGTCTTCATCAGCAATGCTTGTGCGGGGGTGTAATCCCCATGTAACGGTCTACGAGGGTATGTCATCGAATCCCCGCATTAACCATTACATCCTTACTAGTAGATAGATTATGGTCATTTTGGTTGATCATTGGGCGTAATTTTTTTGAAATTCTGCTACGAAACCCTTGATAACAGCCCATGCAATACCAAAAAGGGTCTCCTAAGAATAATAGACATATTTTCATCCTCACTCATTTCCAACACATCAAAGTCAGTTAAAATTAAACAATTAGTAACATGGACAGGGACATCCTCACAAATGACAATAGGACTAGAAGTAGATTTATCAGCCATTTGCAAAGGGATATCAATAGGAATCAATTTATCCAAATAGAGTCTCCTATAAAGAGAGAGAGACATAGCACTAACTCCAGCACCAAGATCACATAAAGCAGTTCTCACATAATAATTTTTGATAGAGCGAGGTATGGTAGGAGTAACTAGGTCTCTAAGCTTCTTAGGAATTTTACCATTGAAGTAATAATTAGCAAGCATAGTGGAAATTTCCTCATTAGGAATTTTCCTCTTATTAGTAACAATATATTTCATATACTTGGAATAAGTAGGCAACTTAATAGAACTAGTCAAATGAATTTGCAAGAAGAGAGGTTACAAACACTCACAAAATTTATTATAATTTTCTTCTTCTTTACCCTTCAGAGACTTACTAGGAAAATGCATATTTTGCTGCACCCAAGGCACTTTTTCTTTACCATGATTCCTAGCAGTAAAACCTTCTTTATCATAATTTGTGTTATTATGAGGGTTTTCAGGTTCTACTTCACTTTATTTCTTGTTGGAAGCATCATTTTTAAAATTCTGATTATCATTATCATGTTCATTATCACTCTTGGTTTCAGCATCAGAAATAGATATACTATTAGGATCTTTATCGGGCTCTTTATTAGCATGATTAATAATACCATTAGCTTTTCTAATTCTTTTATTTTTATTCTTCCTTTTCTTTTTAGGTGTGCTAACAACATTTTCATCTAGGATTTGTGAGTATTTTTCAAGCCTTTTTGGGTGTCCCTCAGGATAAAGAGGATCCAGAGTGAAAGCACCACCTCTAGTTTTAACACTACAAGGTTGTTCTTCAATTTGACTAGACATTTCAGCAAATAAATCTTTTTGTACTTTAGTAAGTTGCTCTAATTGAGTCTGAATCATTTCAAAGTGTTTAACAAGACCTTTAAGATCATTAACAATTCTTCCTATAGTAGTATGCAACTTTTTGATACAAAGATAATTTTCATGCAATTGTCTCTACACTTGTGCATTTAAATAAGTTTGTTTAACAATGATATCGTCAAATTCATCTAAACATTGTTTAGGAGGTTTATCATAAGGAATATCACTAGCATCAAATTTGTAAAAAAAATGTACCTCTACCATAGGAGGGTGAGTGGTAGGATCACATATGGTTTCAATTGGAGGTAAATTTTCACATCTTCAGATTTAATACCCATCTATTTAATAGATTTCTTAGCTTCTTACATGTGTTCAGGATTAAGGGAAATAACTCCTCTTTTCTTGGGTGTAGGCAATGGTGTAGTTTCAGGAATATCCCAATCATCATGATTCTCGGTGATATTACCCAATAATTCTTCAGCTTCTTCTAGAGTTCTTTTCCTGAAAATACAACCAACACAACTATCCACGTATGTCCTAGATTCAGTGGTTTGTCCATTATAAAATACATCAATAAGATCATTCTTAGGTATCCTATGATCAGGCCTAACCTTGTGAGTATCACAAAACCCCCATGCTTTAGGAAGTTTCTCATCCTCCAATTGCTTGAAGTTAAAAATCTTTTGTAAAGCAGCATGTTGCATATGAGAAGGAAAATATATTTCGCAAAAGACACGAGTCAAACATTAAGAAGTCTTAATCCAACCATAAGGAAAATCATCATACCACAATTTGGCATCCCCTTTAAATGAGAAAAGGGAACAACTTAATAACATAATAGACTCTTATCAAATCCTCATCAGAAAACAACATGCCAATCTCAAACAATTTTGTCAAGTGGGCTACGACATCAGTATTTTCTATACCATCAAATGGTTCAGTTTCAACCATAGGAATAAGTGAAAGTTCATCAAGTTTCATGATCACACTTATCATCTCTAATGTCCACATGAGATTTAGCGGATTCGGGATCACGAGAAAACTTTGTTTTCATGGAATTTTTCTCAAGCGACTTCTTAAACGCCTCAGGATCAAGAACAATTTCATAATCATATATTCTTTAAATAAGTCATCATCAAGTGTATAAGTTTCCTCTAAGATCGGGTCATTTAGGTGATTGTTCAGGAGTAGATAACAGTTTATCAAAAAATTCACCATGTTCGATTTCTTTAGCTCTAGCAATTTGTGTGTCTAAAAAGGAACGTAGAGAACCAGAGGTATAAAGCACAGTAGAAGCATCATAATATTCATCAGACATAATCTCAGACTCAACATTAAGAGCATGCGAAACATGCGAAGGGGTAACAAGCTTACTCAAAACAGAAGGTGAATCAAGTGCAACAGCGGTGTTCAGAGTTGTACCTTTCCTTGTGGTGGAGGATAATATTGGAACCTTAGGATCAGTAGTGTTTCCCATGATAAACAATGAATTGCAGCTAACAATATAATTCTCAACCGAGCTTACAAATAAAGCTACGCTCCCCGGCAACAATGCCAGAAAATAGTCTTGATGACCCACAAGTGTAGGGGATCGCAACAGTCTTCGAGGGTAAATATAAGCCAATTTATTGATTCTACACAAGGGGAGACAAATAATATGTATACGCCTTAATAAATGAGTTGTCAACTCAATTTCACCGGAAAAGTATTTTGCTTCACACAATTTATTAGTTGTAATAGTGATATAACAACAACAATAGTTTAATAGTAACAATAGCAGGAAAAGTTTAGTAGCAATAGTAACAACAAATGTAAACGGAATAAGTAACAGTGCTAAAAACACCATAGGTATACGAATGGATGTACGGGTGTTACATGAATGAGATTGACCATGTAATAGAGGTAACAAAGGGCAACACAAATATATAAGAGAGTATCCCACTCACAAACTACCATATGCGTGTTTCCCTAGAACTGTCGTATGTGCTTGCAGTAAAAACTTGCGCGACATCTTTTGTTCTACCATCCCGTTGTTGCTGGGTAAAAAAGGAACTAATGATAATTAAGGTACTTCTTCTAGAAAGCACCGGATAAAATCATTAACATAAAGTGGAAACATGTAATCCTCGAACTAGAGTCCACCCCTCCGATATCCCAACCATGTCACCTTGAGGTCTCGGGTTCTGGATAATAATAAGTTTATAAAACCAGTAGATATGATCCAAAACATCAGTTATACTCAATAAAACATAACATGTTCAAATCTGAAATCATGGCACTTGGGCCTAGTGACAAGCATTAAGCACTCCAAGTTGCAACAACGATAATAAACAACAATAGTGGATACTAGGCATCAAGCCCTAACAATCTCGTGATTTATGACATGATGAATCTCATCCAATCCCTACCATACCCTCTACCTACAACAAGGAATTACTCGCACATCAAAGGGAGAATCATGGAGGGTTGATGGAGAGGTGATGGCGATGATGATGACGATGATCTCCCTCCAATCCCTGTCCCAGCAGGGTGCCAAAACATATGTCTCACGAATTAGGGTTTTGGGTGTCGGCGGAGATGTGGATCTTTTTCAGGAAATTCTTTCGGGGTCCAGGAGTCTACCGGGGAAAAATAATTTTCAGAACTTTTCTGAGGAAATTGATTTTCTGCACAAAACTAGACACCAAGGGTAATTCTGCTAAAAAAATGTTAGTTTGTGTTAGTTTGATCCAAAGGATGCAAATGTGAGGAAAAAATAATAAAAATGGTTAGAAAATCAGATATGTTTGCAACATATCAATGGTTAGTGAAGGTTGATGTTAAGTAAGTTTTTTATTTAGGTAATCATAGGGTAGTTACTAAATGGTTACTGAATTTCGCTGGTGCACTCGTGATATTATCAAAAACGTATTGTCTTACTTTGCTAAATTAGTACTATATGTTATTGCCAATATTGATGTATTTGAACCAACTAACAGAATAATGTGGGTCCATGTTCCTTCTTGGTCTGTCACTATGCACCATTTTTTTGTTGGATGATTGTTGATCATGTTGATATTCGTGATATTGGGCAAGTAGAAGCTGATTTATAAGGAGTGTCAGAACGACATTTGAATCAATGGTAATGAGAAGCACTTTTTTGACTTTTAGATAACTATGCTGGAAAACTAAATTTCTTTATGTTTTGTTCAATATTGTGTATTTAAGCTAACTATAACCGTAATCTCAACCCGTGTTCCGGTTTGGTCCTTCACTTTGCTCATTTTTGTACGATTATGGTGATATTTGTGATACTCGGCAAGTAGAAGCCGATTACCAATTGTTCACGAACAATATGTATTAGAGCATAGGGCTATGCTAGAATTGAATGGATGGAAAATGCAAACATGTGTAGAACACTCAGAATTTTAGCGGTATGTGGCAACACACAGGAAATGGACCTAGTTTTTTTTGTCACCCTTTGCAACGCACGAGCATGTTTCCTAGTGTATTTATATTTTTCGATTGTTCCATGCTATTATTATATCACTAGATTTAGGGATTCTCCTTGGTATACAATCCCCAACAATTGTAGTTATTAACTCTTCGTATAGTCGCTAATAAAACAAGCTTGTGAACATGGTAACATGTTTATAAATCACAATCTGTACCTATTCATGTTCCCTAAACATCCAATAGGGCGCTAGTAAAACACACGCTAGAACACCTTGTGTGACATAAAAACACATCCAACATGGAACAGGGGTAAACTCTCGGGGAATGCCTAGCCTCACCCAACCGTACAGAAAATGAAACATATATTTATCCAGAATGAATTTATAAACCGACACCCCAAAAGCGTCAGGAGGCGCAGATGAACACTGGCTTTGCTAGCACGTACGCCGATCCGGTTCCACCAAGAATTTAGTATGATCCGGCCATATCCCAACTAAACGATAGCCAACTAAATCACACCCTCCACAGGAAGTCCTGAGTGACCATAGGGCATCGGCCAATATCCGTCCTTAGGTGATATTAGCCAACTCATCGTTACTCGAGATGAGGTGGACGGTATCTCACCTGTTCCATGACATGCGGGGTTCATTTGTATTTCGTATTTGTATGCATACACAAACTATGAGAACAAAATCGAACAAATAAACACAATAAAGACAGAAAGCGAGCGTCCTGCGAGAATGAACCTAAGAAAAGGAACGCGTATCAAGAAGCACCGAACATGGACATAGGGAGAAACAGAGAAAAACAAAAACAGTATGTCAACCTGATGATAAACAATTCATTTTTGTTGAAGAAATTACCATAGGGGAGAACCACTACGGTATGTCATTTTCTTTATATATAACATGCACTTACAACACCTCATAAGAGGTGACAGATTCTATGGAAATTAGAAGTTGAGGTAACAATACATATTACAAAAAAATGACTTTGAATCCAAATCAACAAAGGATCAAAAGCAAGTCTAACTTGAACTAATGAAGTGTCAAATCGTTTTGGAATAGATCCCTCCATATGCCAAATTAGGGTGTTATTCTTTGAAAATGTAAGCGTTTACCAGCCTCCAAATGTTCCATGTGGTGCATGCCAAGATTTCCAGAAAACAAGGTCCAACAAATGAGTTCTTAGCATTTATCTATATGTTTGAGATAGATACATCGTTACCCCAGATGATGACCCACAAGTATAGGGGTTGTATCGTAGTACTTTAGATAAATAAGAGAGTCGAACCCAACGAGGAGCAGAAGGTGTTGACAAATACTTTGGACATATGATTCACTGTAAACACTAGTAGACAAGTTTTTGGTGGTTTTTTATATAGAAGATAAATAAAGTGCGAGTAAATAATAGATAGTAAGAATCATTGCAGCAAGTTTCCCAATCCTTTCTATAGCAAAGGACAAGCCGGTTGTTTTACTTATGATGACTAAGCATTCTCGAGGACACATGGGAACTCGTCAAGTGCTTTTGCTTCATACAATTGATAAATATTTATTGTTTTGATAGGTCTTGTTTGGGTGAACCTATGCTAATGCACCGCCCAACTAGGAATAATACATACTTGTGATTATACCCCTTGCAAGCATCCGCAACTAAAAGAAAGTAATTAAGATAAATCTAACCACAATCTTAAACTCTAGGATCCTACACTCCCTCGTGCATCGGTTTCCTAACCGGGGGTTCAGATTCTGTCACTCCGGCAAGCCCACAATTAGTAGCCAAACACACAATGCATCCCTGTAGGCCCATAAAGGTGAAGTGTCATGTAGTCGACGTTCACATGACACCACTTGAATAATGGCACCACAGATTAAATATCAAACCATTAGATATTACTTCAACATAATTCTACTACTAACATCTTGAATTCTCCCATGTCCTCAAGAGATAAAAAAACTACTCACAAGAAATCATATGGATCATGATCAGAGGCGATATAATGATGAATAACATTCTGTTCATAAAGTGCAAACACCGATAAATCTCGTAAGCATCAACTACAAACAAGTAATCCACACCGGGAGAGACATCTAGTGAAGAACAACGATATATAACACTAATTGTTACAGCGGGATGGAGGTGGACAGTGAGGATGATGGTGCTGGTGAAGAGGACGATGACGATGATGATCTTGATGATGCTCAGAGCGATGACGGTGACGATAGCGATGATTACTGTCGAGACATCGTAGTAGAGTTCATAGACGGGGGTGCCATGAGACTACTGGTAGAGACGTGGGGGGACGTGGTAATACGACAACCCGGGACACCAAGTTTACCCAGGTTCGATACGTCGCAACTAGGCGGCGTTCCTACTCCTGCAACCTCACTAAATCGGGGCTGAAGGCTGAAGTATACAAATCACAATATGAGTAGGGTTTTGCTAACTTTACGAGGATCAACTTCTCGGCGAGTTGGCTTCTAGCTAATTCTCTCTTTTGTCTTATCTCCCATCCGGCTTTATATAGATACTCGGGTTACGACTTACAGAAAGGAAATCTAGAAGACTACAAAAAGTATATAACTTGGAAAGAAAGGAATCCGTCTTCTACTCCAAGCCGCACCACTTTGGGCCGTGGTCCAGGTTCTTCTAGAATACGGATACTGCACATCAGCTTACTAGGACGCCTAATGGACTATGGTCCATTACCAACAAGCCACCCTGGTAATCCGGCTCTTTAGGACAATGCTGGATATACCCCTAATTGGTATATATCTAACAATAGCCCCCAAGAAGGACAGAGACTTCATTCTGCCACCTTTCGTCAATTTGCATTCTTTTCCGAGAAATGTTGGCGCTTTTTCTCGATTCTTATTTTTCCTAAAACGTGCATAACACATAACTCGGATTTCACCGAAATCCGGCTTTTTCTTCCACGAGCCTTCGTGGAGAAGGAACTTCATGACGTCAGCGATGAAATCGAGTCGACATCACGGACGTTTGGGTTCAGTCAAAACCCTGAAACTTATCGTCTGACAGATTATCGCGAAAAACGAGGAGATAGCCATTATCACCCCGTCACCTCATTTCCCGAAATTCACGAGCGTGACACGCGTCAAAGATCCAACGGCTAAAATAGCCGTTGTAACGAATCTCAGCGCACCTCGGCTATAAATAGCCACCTCGGAGCCTCCAGTTATCCTTCCGCTTCATCTTCTTCCTCGAGCCCCTAGCGCCATAGCCCGGAGAACCAGAGCCAGAGCCCGAGCAAAGTGAGTGCAGCGAGTGAGCTCTTTAGCCTTCCCTGGAAGAACCATCGGAGGATCCAGTTCACGGCCGCGCCCCCCGAAAATTGTCGACATAGAGGCCCCCGCACCGCGGACGCGACCAATGCCACCTTGGACATTGAGTCTATCATCAATGGCCTAGACCCGCAACTGGACTCCCCCGTCCGCGCTACCGCAAGCACGCCGGAGGGAAACGCCGGCGAATCGGCCAGCGGGGATCTGCCTCCAACGAACGAGGATGTGCCGTCGTCGTCAGCTCCTCCTCCGCCTCTTGTCAACGAGACCGCGTAGGGAAACACCGCTATCGGTGGCGAGGAGGTCGCCGCACCTGGCGCCGCCGGCGGTGAAGAAGAAACGGAGGAAAACTCCGGGAATTGGAGCCCCTGCAATGTGGTTCTATCCCTTTTTCCGGCAATGGAGGAGGAGGGGTTTGTGCTGAAAGGCAAATGGAAGTATGACGAGAAGGACTCGGAGCCTTCTCCGAAATCAGGCGAACGAGTTCTCCTTGCCTCGCACATAAACATAGGTATGGGTTTTCCACCGTCCGCCTTCTTTCTTCAAATTCTCAACCACTACCAAATTCAAGCGCACAATCTTCCTCCCAACTCTATTCTCTACATTGCCGGGTTTCAAGCCCTATTTGAGGGGTACTTAGGAATAGAGGCTAGATTAGACTTCTGGCAATATTTCTTTCTAGTAAAGCGCAACCCCTCTGAGGGCGCTCTCCCCACTTGTGGAACAATCTCCTTTACCCTTTGTAGGTTTAGGGAAGACTGGTTCCCGAAAATAAAAACTTCGGAATTCGTCAAATTCTAGACGGGTTCCTTCTTTTATCACTATGATGTCCCATTTCCTCGAAAGGAGACGAGAATTCCACCTTTTGTGAATTCCGCAGCCACTCCCCAATAAATTTGGGCAGTGGACGCGGTCCAGACTCTGCCTCCAAATCTGATGAGGATCAAGAGGCGAATCGCCAAACTTGTATCCTCCACTCCTCCTCTCACCGGTACAGACACGGTTGTGTGCTGGCTTGGAAGGCGGATTCATCCCTTATCCCACCTTGGAAAGCGGCTCATGTGCGATTACTCTGGCCCGGAGGAAGCAATGAGGACGACAGACAAGGCTTTGACGAAGAAGGGTTTCAAGATGCGGCTGAACCAAATGATTTCTACTCGAGATCAGTATGAAGAAAGCTGACAAACGTACCATGGTGGAAAGCCAGCTCCAAAGGTAGGATTTTTCCTTTTTTTGGCAACTTCTTGATTTTCCTATTTCTCGGATGTTTACCTTACCCGGACTTTGCTTCTTTTTTGCAGCTTCTCGATCTTCCTCAGGAGGAGCTTGCCACCGATGCCGAGTTGGACGCTCTACGTGCCAACTTTGCAGGCGGACGGAAGCGCAAGAAGCCTTGTGCCACTCCGAACGTAATTGATCTTGACGGTGTTGCCGTCGCAACATCCAGGTAAAGAAACCCCGGGTTTTCTCCTTTTCTATGCTTTTTATTGCATGGACTTTCTTTCTCAGAATTCTTATTTCTCGAAGTTTTTATTTCTATCCTTGCTCCTACCACTTTGAAGCCAAAAATCCGGAAGAAATGCAAGTCTCTTGCTAGGAGAGGAGCACAACCCTCTCCTACTACTGCACCTGACACTCTGACTGCGGAGGAGGAGAAGAACTTGGCTGCAAGGGAAGAAGAATACCCCTTGGAGTCCAGCCAGCCCATTGCGCCTGAATCGTACGCAAGGGAAAGGGTGGAGCCGGAAGTAGGAGGCCCTTCAAACGTCCCGAAGGAGGAGCCCATGCCCAACTTTGACCCGGAATTCAAGGTAAAACAAGAAGATTATTTTGAAGAACACGAATATATTCATCCGTGGGCGACAAAGTACTTTGCTCCGGCTCCCTTAACCCGTCCTTGACCGTAAGGTGGACTTATAGTTAGGAATAATTACGTGTTCTCGCCTCAGCAGGTCATACAAGACGACCTTTGCCACATCGGAATTCTCTTTGCTGAGTATGCAAAGGAGTTTTCCGAGAACTTGGCAAGTCTTCAAAAAATGAGCCAGGTAATATCTCTAGCCCCCAAGCGTTTAGCCAATTGAATACTTTTTGACTGAATGCTTTTCTCCTTGATCTTGCTTGTTTTTTGACTTAAGTGATGTGTCTCTTTTCCATGTTTCAGCAAACTGCCAAAAATATCAACATGGAAGTTTTTAGTAAACTTACCATCAAGAATAAGGAGGTGAAAACTCTCCTTAATATTCTTGAAGAAAAAGACTCAGCGTTGGCTTCCGTTTAGCATGAGCTGAAAGAATCAGCAGGTAAATTTATATGTTCGCACTACTGC
The DNA here is from genome assembly GCA_028641055.1 of Alopecurus myosuroides. Classification (NCBI taxonomy): domain Eukaryota; kingdom Viridiplantae; phylum Streptophyta; class Magnoliopsida; order Poales; family Poaceae; genus Alopecurus; species Alopecurus myosuroides. Next base: position 278,572,997 of record CM054063.1, read on the forward strand.
TTTTGTGAGAAATTTTCTAAGTCATTTTCTGAGTTTTTAAACTCTTCATTTTTCTTGCTTTTCAGCTTATTTGGCGAAAGCCAAGCAGATAGGTGAAGATGCCGACAATGCCGAGAACCTCCGAAAGGAGAACATGGAACTTCACAAGATCAACGTGAAGCTCCAAAAAGATCTAGAGACCAGCCAGCCGGCTGTCGAAATTGCAGAGTTTAAGGCTTCCAACCAGGACGAGAAGGACAAGGCCACCATCCCGTACTTAGAGAATTCTCTAAATCAATGCCTTGAAGAAGGCATTGAAATGGATAGGATTCTCGGTAAGTTTCTAACACGTTTACCGGATTTTTTCCTTATCCCTTTTGTCGATATGTTTTCTTTCTCCTCTTTTGTTTTTTCTAACTTTCCTTTGTTGATTCAAATAGAAGGGGGCCCTCGCTTTACCCGGATTGAAAGAATCCGGGATTTTGGGAAGATCTTCACTGCGCTGAAGACTGCAGGGATGTTACTTGTTAACAAGTACATTCCCGACAAAGCAGGAGCTTTCTTATAAGTTAGCAAACTCCCGGAAGCGATCGAGGAGGTGGCAAACCAAAATGAATTCTGTAGCGTTCCCACATTTAAATAATGTAAGAACATCTGTGTTAGTGTGCTAGTCCCTGGATCAATTGCTAGCACCACAGTACAAAATGAAATATCATGCAAATGCATCAAATTCTATTACATCGCATGATCCAGTCTTTACAAAATAGTATTACAACTTGCATAGTCTTAGAAGACTAGCAGAAAACAAATATATACAACGGAAAACATATTACATATTGAGCCCATCTTCTTCATGTGCCACAGGCAAAACATGTTGGTGAGAGTCTCGAGATCCTAAACGAATTCCTCACTCGTCTTTAGAAACATCTGCAATATGGAATATGCAGCCACAAGGGAGTCAATACAATTTAATGTATTGGCAAGTAACACTATGGTGGATATAAATGGCAAGACTAATACTACATGCTTATTTGGCTGAGTGGAGTTTTGGCTAAGTTTGCATAAAGCCAGTTTTCTCCTATCACTTTCGTAAAACAACTTTTCTTTTCAAAGGGTGGTATCATTGGACTGGAATCCAAGCACCACAATACTGTTCACTTGGTCAAAATTTTACTTATTGAAAATGGTGATGTGATTCTTCTGTTCTTCCTTGTCCAGATGCTCATAGTTGTCCGTAACCGGGGACACGGCTAAGATCTTAGTTTGTTGACTCTGCAGAGCTTGTGCACTTTCACCTTCAGACTCAACTCAACCCAAACATCCTATACACCCTGAGTGCATTAAGGAAAGGAGAAGAATCGAGACGGGATCTTTCAGAAGCAAGAATCCAACCCAATGGCAAGTCCCGTTCCACCTATAATTATGCTACATCTGCTTGTCAAGCCCAGGTTGAACCCTCACAACTTAGTTGATCAAGACAGAGCTCATATGACTAAAGGCTGCACTGGAAGCAATCTAAACTTGGGGAACATCATAATCACTTTGTTCCTGGGTGGCATTCCTTCAAGTGAACTCCCCTCGGGGAGACACTCAACTTTCGATAGCCCCGCAATACCAATCCACTCAGGTGGTTCATTGAAGTTGTTACTTAGAATTTTTCCACAACATCAAGTAAAACAATTTCTGTAGCAAGGCTACGCATCAACTAAGTAACAAGGCTTCAAAATAACAAGGTATAAGGATGGCTACACACTACAAGGATATATCATAGCATATTACTTAGAGAAAAAAATCACCTATCATGCATACTACTCAAAACTCTAGTAATGCATAGGAAAATAATAGGTAGTTTGATGGTGTGTTACTTGCCTTGTTGAAGTTGGTGAAGAATTCACACTCTTCACAAAAGATCGTTGCTCTCCGTACAATCTATTCATTGAAAACACAATAACAAAATAAACAAGCATCCTAGCAATCAAACACATAAGTGGAGAAAGCAAACATAGATAATAACATAACAAAGTAGTTGGACCAAGTTGGCTAGGACAAGGTTCAACTAACTTCATAACAAAGGATATAACAAGTTAAAGGCTTGGTATTTTTCATTTGGGTCAAGGGCTGGACAAAAACAACTTGTTATTCTTCCAACTTGTGTGGATGGCTCCAAGTCTTCACATGCTTGTCTTCTTGAAGATCATCTTCATGCTTCTATTGTAGTTTCCTCCTTGTTGTGAAGCTTCTCTTGAACTCGTTAAATCTTCATGGCTTTCACTTCACTACTTAGTTTGGGTATGGGATGGCCACAAATACCACTAAGTCAATTAGAAAGAAAGCAAATAGAAAGGATAGAAAGAGAGGGGTAGATGTCTTATCCTTGATTTTCTTCATACACTTGTACTTCTTTGAATTGCTTCTAATTGTGGAGTCCAAGTATTTTCTTCAAAACTTCTTATTTGATCTTCCTTGTAGCTCTTCATGTTGCCACCAAGTTGAAAGGAGGAGAATAGAAAAGGGAGGGAAAAATACTTAGAGAGAAAGGGGGTTAGGCTTGTGGAAGTTTCTCTGGTTTTCTTCTAAGTGCTTCCACTTCTTGGGGATGCTTCCGAATTTTGTTTTATTTGCTAATTCCTTCATTGGTCTTCTATCTTCATGTTGAAAAAAACTCTAGATGTTTAAGTCCTCCATTGCAATTCATGGTTCTCACAAATCCCAACTTGGTGAAATCTTGAAGCAAACATGGGGAGTGGAGGAGTATATAGAAAGCAAAGGTACTAGTGCCTAAGGTTCACTACTTGGTATTGTATGTGATTGACACATACTAGGTACTTGTCTTGGCTCCAAAATAGCCATAACAACAAAGGTAAACAATGATAGAAACAACTCTAATACTTAACCAACTAGGTGGACTACTATGATGAAAGTTTGGCTAAAATTACATGGTCATATTCCAAGGATGTGCAAAATGGTTGGGCAAAGATGTATCTAGTTCAAGGTTACCAAAAGGAGAAATTTTTCTTAAGGGAACATATTCCAATTATTTATAGAGTTAATTCTATGTCAAAAATTACTCAAATATACCACTTAATTCTAAATAAAATTCTAATTTGATCAAAAATTATTTTTGGACAGAGGGCATGAAAGTACACATCCTAGGGTTTCCAAAAATATTTTATTTACCATTTTTGGATTTGTAGAATTTGAATTATGCCAAAATTCATCAAACAATCATATTTGAATTTGAACAAAATTTAAATGGTCAATTTTAAATTTTTCCAGTGCAAAAAGTTTCTATATGTTGTGATGATTCCAAAAAGTACAAGTTTGCTAAATTTGGGCTTATGGATTAAAAGTTATGATGATTCTAGTTTCTAGGGGCTTATGTGCAAAATACAATTATGTTTTCTATTCGAAAATAATAACAGAGACCAACTGGGCTCAGATTTGGCTATCTATCATGCAGGGCAATAGATAACAAATGGGCTTGGGCCTGCTACGTGGTGCGTCGAGCAACAGGTAATGACTGAACGCGCCGGCTGACTGGACCGCCACTTGGTGCGCTCCTATTGGCTTATACCTCTTCGGTAAGTCATCTAATCCTGACCGTACAGAACAGATCTAACAGAGCAGAATAGAGAGAGAGGATGGGGTGGCTCACCGTGGCTCTATGCTCGCCGGATAATGGCTGCGTGGTGGCCGGCGTCGCAGAAAACTCGACGACGATGGTATCCGAGGGTCTTCTGGCTTCGGGGAGGAAACGACGGTGTGCGCCGCGATGAGGGGATCTTGTTGGTGGCAGTGGGGTGCTCCGAGAGGGCCTCTGGGGACGGCGTCGTGCGAGTGGAGAAGACGGCCGCTCCAGTGACCACGGGCGAACGCGGACTCAAAGATTCCCTGCGGCAAACAAACGAACAAAAATCTTATGAGGTGCGCGGGGACAAGGGAAAGGAGAGGAGGAGAGAATCGGGGCCGATGACCTCCTCTAAGTGCTGGAAAAGACGAAGAACGACGGCCGACCCGAGCTACTCCGACGTGGAATTTCTCCTCAGCCTAGGGGCGATTCGAAAGTGGGAGGGAAGGGAAATGAGGAAGGGAAGCTGGAGATTTATGGTGTGGAAATGGGGCATCAATTCGATACTTAAATCGGGCGCAATCACGGCAAAAATAAATAGCAGAAACGGCCGGCAGTTTTCACTGCGACGAAGACGATGATGACGTCATCAATGACCTCAGCGCTGGTCCCATCTGACAGAGAGAGAAAGGGCGGGGGCGGGCTGATGCTTGATGGGCTCGTTTCCTGGGCTACTGTCGACCGCGCGCGTGCGAGGGGGAGAGGGGGTAGAGGTGGGCTTGCTGGGTGGGCTGCTTTCCTCTTTTTTTTTGTTCTTTTCCTTTTTCTGTTTTCTATTTTCCTTAGTAAAACATCACTTTTTATTTATTAGTCCAAATGAGCTGAAATTTGTTTCTAAAAATTTATGAAAATAAACTCTTTTAAATAAAAACATTTATATATTGTATTAAAAATTTGTATTTTCAAAATTTGATCAAATGGTTAATAGTAACTTAATGTTATTTTTAAATAGAAAAACATATAAATATAAATAAAGGTCAATTAAATTTTTAGTGACATCCTCTAAGTTGAAAATAAATTTTTGAAAGTCATTTCATCTTATTTTCACAATTTTATATTTTAAAATAGGGGTACACCCTAATGGAAACTTATGCCATTTTTTTTAATAGAAAAGTCTATAATTATTAAAATGGCTTAATAATTTTTTTGAATAAAACCACAAGTCTTAATATTGTTTTCAATGCCCTCTTTTATGTTATTTACAAAGCAAAACATTTTATGAATAACACTTTATATTTAAAACTTGGAATAACATTTGCATATCAATATAAATAGTTGCTATTCTCATAAAGTAGTTTTGAGGCATAAAAATTGTTATAGGTAATAATTCTCTCATTTCAAAGGCTATAAAACATTTTCAAAGTAATATTTGATTTGAAAACATGTTATAAAATAAGGTTTTATAAGAGAAGACAATTTCTTTGAATAATGAATATTTATTTTAAATGGACTTTTAGGGTTTATGGAATAGAGGTATAATTGGATTGGTAAATTTAATTTCATTGAGTTATGTATTGTTTCCTTTTATTTCTTGCATATCATTGGTTTTTGGTGACTTGCATAACATGAAAACAAAAAAAATAGATTTTTAGTGATTTTTGGACTTTCCAAAAATCAGGGATGTTACAAACTACCACCCTTAAAAGAAATCTCGTCCCGAGATTTGGGAAGTCTAGAAAGAAAGATAGGTCTGAGGGAACTGGGTTACAAAGCAACTGGGTGGGCTACCACCCTTAAAAGAAACTTTTATGGGTAGTCTAATTTCATTAGATTAGAGTGTAGATTGATTTGAGATTGGCTTGAGTAGAACTTTCCTTCATGGTCGAGCTGTAGACCAACATATGTATGTTGAACCACCTTTGACACTGAGGGGTCACACTTTGGGTCAAACAAAAGTCTTTGGATCACTCTCAACTTGGTCTTTTGATGTTCTTGGAAAATCTTCCATCTTGTTGTTGTCATCCTTGAAACAAGCACCATGCTATTTCTAACGAAACTCTCATCGTAGGCAAAAATCTTCCATTGCTTGATAGCTCCAAGGTTGGCTTGATCCTCACCGAAAATAGTACATTTTCAGCAACACTAACATAGGGTCATTATTGTATTCTACCATTCTATGGTTCAGGTTTAACATCGTCGTCTCTCTAATAGGCATGTCACTCAGATTTAACATTCCTCATAGCAAAAGTAAATAATGTGAGTAGTCACCATGGGGGCCAATCCATGTTGCACTCAATCATTACCTTGTACTTGGATTGATGAATCTTGTTTAATAACACTAGGTCACCTCACTAGTCTAACAGAAAGTTTCCAATCTGTAAGAGAAACTTGAGACTGCTATCATTTCTCAACTAGTGGGTTGCGTAAAACTCTTATGTAGCACAAACTAGATAGTTGTGTTTCTTCATTGCTTCTTCTCTTGGTGTAGTTGGCTCTGAAATCTTCATAGCTCATGCAACTTGGGGTTCACTTGTCTTTCTTCACTTGTTGATTGGCTTGTTGCTCCTTATGATGTAGTTGGTCATTGATCTTGGATGTGATGGTTCCTTCACACAAAAGGAACTTGAAATCTGTGACATTCCTCAATTGTATGGCTTGTGTCTCTATAGAGAACTAGTCCTGACATTCTCGGGTGAAAGGTTTGTTGTTGCACTTCATATGGTAGCCCAAGATGGTTTTTTTAAAGGGTATAGGTGTTGGTTTGGCTTAGCATGAAAGAGTAGAGATTAGACAGAGACAAAAGAAGATCCTACCCCAACACATAAGATGAAGGAAACTCATCTTGCAATCAACACATAACAAACATATAGCAACACATTCATCACACGAAAACATCAAGGTTTTATAAAACAACTAATATTGTCATACCACACTCATTGGTATGATCAATACACTAACACGTTAACATTGTTCTAACAAACTACATTGGTGGTCTCATCTATATCTTCTTGAGTTTTCTTCAAATTCTTCTCTCCATGTCTTAGCTATTCTTGATTGTTGTGATTTCTAGGTTTTTCTTCAAGCTCTTCAATAATCTTGAGTGCAGGTCTTCATGTGTGAAAATACTTCTTGTACTTTTTGGTATGATCATCAACATTCTTGTCTTGATGGTATTGAAGAGGGAGGTCATCTAAAATTTTGAAAGTGAATAATAGGTGAGGATATGAGAAGAATTAAGATGATTGTTTTGTTTCAAGACAGTATGAACATAGAAAGTTTTCAATCCTAGGGTGATCCATGGGTTATTAACAACTTGTTGCAAATTGGATATTCACTATAGCGAGAAGGACAATGCACCCGCAAGCCAATCAGGGAACGGTCTCGTGTCCGTGGACACGTAAAGTTGTCCGGGCCGCTTCTTCTCACTATGCCGCTAGGATCCAAAATACTCTAAGGAGATAATAACATGATCAAAAATGGCTTCGAAACCTAAGGATCTCGAATCATACAGGCAACACAATGCTCTGATACCATTTTGTAGCGTTCCCACATTTAAATAATGTAAGAACATCTGTGTTAGTGTGCTAGTCCCTGGATCAATTGCTAGCACCACAGTACAATGAAATATCATGCAAATGCATCAAATTCTATTACATCGCATGATTCAGTCTTTACAAAATAGTATTACAACTTGCATAGTCTTAGAAGACTAGAAGAAAACAAATATATACAGCGGAAAACATATTACATATTGAGCCCATCTTCTTCATGTGCCACAGGCAAAACATGTTGGCGATAGTCTCGAGATCCTAAACGAATTCCTCACTCGTCTTCAGAAACATCTGCAATATGGAATATGCACCCACAAGGGAGTCAATAAAAAATTTAATGTATTGGCAAGTAACACTACGGTGGATATAAATGGCAAGACTAATACTACATGCTTATTTGGTTGAGTGGAGTTTTGGCTAAATTTGCATTAAGCCGGTTTTCTCCTATCACTTTTGTAAAACAACTTTTCTTTTCAAAGGGTGGTATCATTGGACTGAAATCCAAGCACCACAAGACTGTTCACTTGGTCAAAATTTTACTTATTGAAAATGGTGATGTGATTCTTCCGTCCTTCCTTATCCAGCTGCTCATAGTTGTCCCTAACCGGGGACACGGCTAAGATCTTAGTTTGTTGACTCTGCAGAGCTTGTGCACTTTCACCTTCAGACTCAACTCAACCCAAACATCCTATACACCCTGAGTGCATTAAGGAAAGGATAAGAATCGAGACAAGATCTTTCAGAAGCAGAATCCAACCCAATGGCAAGACCCGTTCCACCTATAATTATGCTACATCTGCTTGTCAAGCCCAGGTTGAACCCTCACAACTTAGTTGATCAAGACAGAGCCCATATGACTAAAGGCTGCACTGGAAGCAATCTAAACTTGGGGAACATCATAATCACTTTGTTCCTGGGTGGCATTCCTTCAAGTGAACTCCCCTCGGGGAGACACTCAACTTTCGACAGCCCCGCAATACCAATCCACCCAGGTGGTTCATTGAAGTTGTTACTTAGAATTTTTCCACAACATCAAGTAAAACAAATTCTGTAGCAAGGCTAAGCATCAACTAAGTAACAGGGCTTCAAAATAACAAGGTATAAGGATGGCTACACACTACTAGGATATATCATAGCATATTACTTAGAGAAAAAATCACCTATCATGCATACTACTCAAAACTCTAGTAATGCATAGGAAAAATAATAGGTAGTTTGATGGTGTGTTACTTGCCTTGTTGAAGTTGGTGAAGAATTCACACTCTTCACAAAAGATCGTTGCTCTCCGTACAATATATTCATTGAAAACACAATAACAAAATAAACAAGCATCCTAGCAACCAAACACATAAGTGGAGAAAGCAAACATAGATGATAACATAACAAAGGAGTTGGACCAAGTTGGCTAGGACAAGGTTCAACTAACTTCATAACAAAGGATTTAACAAGTTAAAGGCTTGGTATTTTTCATTTGGGTCAAGGGCTGGACAAAAACAACTTGTTATTCTTCAACTTGTGTGGATGGCTCCAAGTCTTCACATGCTTGTCTTCTTGAAGATCATCTTCATGCTTCTATTGTAGTTTCCTCCTTGTTGTGAAGCTTCTCTTGAACTCGATAAATCTTCATGGCTTTAACTTCACTACTTAGTTTGGGTATGGGATGGGCACAAATACCACTAAGTCAATTAGAAAGAAAGCAAATAGAAAGGATAGAAAGAGAGGGGTAGATGTCTTCTCCTTGATTTTCTTCATACACTTGTACTTCTTTGAATTGCTTCTAGTTGTGGAGTCCAAGTATTATCTTCAAAACTTCTTATTTGATCTTCCTTGTAGCTCTTCATGTTGCCACCAAGTTGAAAGGAGGAGAATAGAAAAGGGAGGGAAAAAGACTTAGAGAGAAAGGGGGTTAGGCTTGTGGAAGTTTCTCTGGTTTTCTTCTAAGTGCTTCCACTTATTGGGGATGCTTCCGAATTTTGTTTTATTTGCTAATTCCTTCATTGGTCTTCTATCTTCATGTTGAAAAAAACTCTAGATGTTTAAGTCCTCCATTGCACTTCATGGTTGTCACAAATCCCAACTTGGTGAAATCTTGAAGCAAACATGGGGAGTGGAGGAGTATATAGAAAGCAAAGGTACTAGTGTCTAAGGTTCACTACTTGGTATTGTATGTGATTGACACATACTAGGTACTTGTCTTGGCTAAAATTACATGGTCATATTCCAAGGGTGTCCAAAATGGTTGGGCAAAGATGTATCTAGTTCAAGGTTACCAAAAGGAGAAAATTTTCTTACGGGAACATATTCCAATTATTTATAGAGTTAATTCTATGTCAAAAATTACTCAAATATACCACTTAATTCTAAATTCAATTCTAATTTGATCAAAAATTTATTTTGGGACAGAGGGCATGAAAGTACACATCCTAGGGTTTCCAAAAATATTTTATTTACAATTTTTGGATTTGTAGAATTTGAATTATGCCAAAATTCATCAAACAATCATATTTGAATTTGAACAAAATTTAAATGGTCAATTTTAAATTTTTCCAGTGCAAAAAGTTTCTATATGTTGTGCTGATTCCAAAAAGTACAAGTTTGCAAAATTTGGGCTTATGGATTAAAAGTTATGATGATTCTAGTTTCTAGGGGCTTATCTGCAAAATACAATTATGTTTTCTATTCGAAAATAATAACAGAGAACAACTGGGCTCAGATTTGGCTATCTATCGTGCAGGGCAACAGATAACAAATGGGCTTGGGCCTGCTACGTGGTGCGTCGAGCAACAGGTAATGACTGAACGCGCCGGCTGACTGGACCGCCACTTGGTGCGCTCCTATTGGCTTATACCTCTTCGGTAAGTCATCTAATCCTGACCGTACAGAACAGATCTAACGGCGTAGAATAGAGAGAGAGGATGTGGTGGCTCACCGTGGCTCTGTGCTCGCCGGATAATGGCTGCGCGGTGGCCGGCGTCGCATAAAACTCGACGACGATGGTATCCTAGGTTCTTCTAGCTCCGGGGAGGAAACGACGGTGTGCGCCGCGACGAGGGGATCTCGTTGGTGGCAGTGGGATTCTCCGAGAGGGCCTCTGGGGACGGCGCCGTGCGAGTGGAGAAGACGGTCGCTCCGGTGACTACGGGCGAACGCGGACTCGAAGATTCACTGCGGCAAACAAACGAACAAAAATCTTATGAGGTGCGCGGGGACAAGGGAAAGGAGAGGAGGAGAGAATCGGGGCCGATGACCTCCTCTAAGTGCTGGAAAAGACGAAGAACGACGACCGACCCGAGCTACTCCGGCGTGGAATTTCTCCTCAGCCTAGGGGCGATTCGAAAGTGGGAGGGAGGGGAAATAAGGAAGGGAAGCTGGAGATTCATGGTGTGGAAACGGGGCATCAATTTGATCCTTAAATCGGGCGCAATCACGGCAAAAATAAATAGCAGAAACGGTCGGCAGTTTTCACTGCGATGAAGACGATGATGACGTCATCAATGACCTCAGCGCTGGTCCCATCTGACAGAGAGAGAAAGGGCGGGGGCGGGCTGATGCGTGATGGGCTCGTTTCCTGGGCTACTGTCGACCGCGTGCGTGCGAGGGGGAGAGGGGGCAGAGGTGGGCTTGCTGGGTGGGCTGGTTTCCTCTCTTTTTTTGTTCTTTTCCTTTTTCTGTTTTCCATTTTCTTTAGTAAAACATCACTTTTTATTTATTAGTCCAAATGAGCTGAAATTTGTTTCTAAAAATTTATAAAAATAAATTATTTTAAATAAAAACATTTATATACTGTATTAAATTTTTGTATTTTCAAAATTTGATTAAATGGTTAATAGTAACTTAATGTTATTTTTAAATAGAAAAACATATAAATATAAATAAAGGTCAATTAAATTTTTAGTGACATCCTCTAAGTTGAAAATAAATTTTTGAAAGTCATTTCATCTTATTTTCACAATTTTATATTTTAAAATAGGGGTACACCCTAATGGCAACTAATGCCATTTTTTTAATAGAAAAGTCTATAATTATTAAAGTGGCTTAATAATTTTTTTTGAATAAAACCACAAGTCTTAATATTGTTTTCAATGCCCTCTTTTATGTTATTTACAAAGCAAAACATTTTATGAATAACAATTTATATTTAAAACTTGGAATAACATTTGCATATCAATATAAATAGTTGTTATTCTCATAAAGTAGTTTTGAGGCATAAAAATTGTTATAGGTAATAATTCTCTCATTTCAAAGGCTATAAAACATTTTCAAAGTAATATTTGATTTGAAAACATGTTATAAAATAAGGTTTTATAAGAGAAGACAATTTCTTTGAATAATGAATATTTATTTTAAATGGATTTTTAGGGTTTATGGAATAGAGGTATAATTGGATTGGTAAATTCAATTTCATTGAGTTATGTATTGTTTCCTTTTATTTCTTGCATCTCATTGGTTTTTGGTGACTTGCATAACATGAAAACAAAAAAAATTCAATTTTTAGTGATTTTTGGACTTTCTAAAAATCAGGGATGTTACAAATTCTGGTTTCGTTCCGCAACTCGTGGTGGTGCGTGCATGGCCCTTGGGCTAATGCGTATGCACTACACCACCGCCAAGTCTTGGCGCGTGTCGACTGGTATCCCCCAAGGATACACGGAAGTGCAACGTGCCACCATCCTCGACTCTGTCAAAGGGCACTCTACTAAGATAGCGCAGATGGTGTCGATCTCCACCTTCTACCCAGAGGTTGAGATTCCGGCCATTCCTGAAGATCCCAGCAGCGAAGAACGGGACTCGGATTCTAAGGAGGCCGCCTAATTCCAGATTAGTTTGACAGGAAAAATAGAAGCATTACTATTCTTTCAATGTAATTTTCATTGTAATGCTATCTATCGTTTGTATAAACAAGTATCCCTCTTTTGCAGTTAAATTTATATGTCTTTGCAAGTTTTTTCGGGTTTAAATTTCTTTGCCTTCTAAGTTCTTTTGTTTATATGTTTTGATTGTTCTTAGTGTTGAAATGGCTCAATAGTACTTAATCTTTAAAGTAACTGGGTTTAACCGATCAGTCGAAATTCGGAAACACGGATTGTACTAAGGCATTTTTACTTACTAATTTCAGTGATCCAACACAGAAACAATCAGATAATACTTAGGAAAAAGTAAAGAATTTTGAAATTGTATGAAACTCATGCACACATGCACAATCTGGGTTTCCTTAAACCTCCTTAGGCTACAGAGCATTAAGTTTTATAACTCCGAGCACATAGACACAATTCGGGTTAACATTGAGTATTTTGAAAGATCATAGGAAAATTGATAAGGCGGCCTTATTCTCTATATGAAAATGAACAGATAACAACAGAAATGCATGAATTCCGACAACTTTATTTCATGATCTCAAAGATGTTTACATAGAAATTGAACTAAGTGTAGATGGGATGTAACTGCTGGATGCTCCAGGGTCTTTTTGTCTCTCCTAGTCCGACATATATCTTTCTCTTTCTTTTGCGATTCGGTCGTTTGGGATCATCTTCCGTATCCCGAATATATACAAGATAGTAAGATCCATTTTTCATAGCCTTGATAATGAAAAATGGTCCTTCCCAAACTAGGGCTAATTTGTGCTTCCTAGCCTGCACCAATCGTAGCACTAGGTCACCTTCTTTGAAAGAACGGTGTCTGATTTTCTGACTATGGTAGCGTCGTAATCCTTGCTGATAAATGACGGATCTTTGAAGTACAAGATCTCCTTCTTCTTCTAAAAGATCGATGACATCCTATCGTGCGTTTTTAGCATCCGAGTCATCGTAAGCCTGCACTCTTGGGCCATCATGGAGCATGTTCGTTGGAAGCACTGCTTTTGCGCCATAAACCAGGAAAAACGGTGTGTTCCCTGTTGATCTATTTGGCGTCATTCGAATACTCCAAAGCACTGAAGGTAATTCTTCTACCCATGCACCAGCTGCTCTGTCAAGAGGAGATTCGGGTCTTGGGCGTGTTCCCTGCAGGATTGAGCTATTCATTCTTTCAACCTGCCCATTAAATTGTGGGTGTGCCACAGATGCAAGATTTAGGCGTATTCCCGTTTGTCGGCAATATTTTGCCAACTCTCCAATAGAGAAATTTTTCCCGTTGTCAGTGATTATGTTGTGTGGAACGCCTTATCTCATGACTACGTCAATGATGAAATTTCTGGTAGTCACACTGTCAAGTTTTTTTATCGGTTTCGCCTCCACCCACTTGGTATCCTTATCTACTGCAACGAGTAGGTGTGTAAGTCCATCTCTTGCAGTTTTGAATGGTCCCATCATATCTAGCCCCCAGATCGCAAATGTCCATGTAATGGGGACAATTTTGAGTGCTTGAGCTGGCATATTCGTCTGCTTGGCATAATACTGACATCCGGCAGATGTGTTTACTATGTATTCGGCGTATGTCTTGTCTGTTAACTAGAAAAATCCTGCGCGGAATGCTTTTTTGACTATGTTTTTTTGATAGAGCATGATGCCCGCAATCTACTGCATGGATTTATTGCAAGATTTCTCGGCCTTCCTCTGCCGAAATACATCGCTGAAAAATTCTGATAGTGTTGCGTTTATACAGGCAACCATTAATTACCGTGTATCCTTTGCATCGATGTTGTATCTGTCTTTGCAAGACCTCGTATGCTCCATCCGGGAACTTCTGATCAACTAAGAAGTTTAGGTATGGAATTTTCCAATCCGGGCAAACGAGCAGAACTTCAATTGACTCGGAAACGAGAGGATAATCAACATCTCCACCTTTGATCGATGATTCATGCAAATGTTGGATAAACACACCAGGTGGCAGGGTTTTTGCTCTTTCCGAGCCCATGCGGGCTAATGCATCCGTGTTCCAATTTTCTCCCCTTTTGATGTGAAGTACTCCAAATCCCAGGAAGCAAATAGCGAATTCATCCAGCGTTCGCCGATATTCAGCCATGATGGGAATTTTGGTGTCCCATGTTTGGTTTAACTGATGCTGTACCAAATCCGAGTCACCATAGCAAAGTATACGTTTAACTCCTATTTCTTTCGCAATATGCAAGCCATGAAGAAAAGCTTTGTATTCTGCCATGTTGTTACTGGCGTTGAAGTGTATTTGTAATGCATACTCCATAGTGTCACCTTTTGGGGATTTTAGCACTACACCAGCTCCAGCGTCCTTTTTCATCTTGGATCCGTCAAAATGCATGACCCAATATTCCGACTCTGGCATTGGTGTGTTTTCCATTGCTTCTGTCCAATCATCGACGAAATCTGCCAACCCCTGAGATTTAATTGTCGTCCGGGGTTAGTACTTAATATCGAACGCGGCTATCTCAATGCCCCATTTGGCTACTCGGCCTGTTGCATCCGCATTGTTGATGATATCCCCTAGTGTTGCTTTGCTTACCACTGTTATGGAATGTTCTTGGAAATAATGGCGAAGTTTTCTAGATGCGAAAAACATGCCATATGCCAGATTTTGATAATGTGGGTACCTTTGCTTTGACTCGGAGAATACTTTGCTGACATAATACACCGGGTATTGATCTGGTATGCTTTGTTCATCTTTCCGCCTTTCCACAATTATCACTACACTAATAACCCTGGTTGTCGCAGTAAGATACAGTAACATGGGTTCTTCGTCTTTTGGGGATACAAAAATCGGAGCTTTCATCAAGGTTTCTTTTAACTGGGTTAATGCTCTGTCCGCCTCTTCCGTCCATTAAAATTTGTCAGATTTTTTCAACAATTTGTATAATGTCAGAGCTTTGTCTCATAGCCGGCTTATAAACCTGCTGGCTGTGGCTGTAGAGCCCATCAATCTTTGGACATCTTTTAAGCACGTAGGCCTTGTGATGTTCAAGATTGCCTTGATCTTTTTCGGGTTTACTTCTATTCCTTTATGAGAAACGATAAAACCCAGAAGTTTTCTTAAGGGACCAGGAATACGCACTTTAATGGATTCAACTTCATTTTATAAGTGCGCAAGTTTTCGAAAGTTTCTCGTAGATCTTCAAGGAGTGTATATTTTTTCTTGGAAATGACGGTAATATCATCCATGCAAACGTGCATGTTTTTTCCAATCTGATTATGCAAACAATGTTGCATGCAATGCTGGTATGTTGCACCCGCGTTCTTCAAGCCGAAGGGCATGGTTATGTAATAGTATGTTCCGTAGGGTGTTATGAAAGAGGTTTTGATTTGATCCTCTTCTTTCATGCGTATTTGATGGTACCCGGAATAAGCATCCAAAAAGCATAAATGATCAGAGCCAGCAGTGGCATCTATTATTTGATCGATCCGCGGTAACGCGAACCTATCTTTCGAACTCAATTTGTTCAATACCGTGTAATCTCTACACATCCTAAGAATAGTAATATCCTTCTTCGGGACTAATACTGGGTGCGCAGACCAATCAGTATGTATTACTTCCCGGATAAAATTAGCTGCTAGAAGCCGGATAATTTTCATGCCAATAGCCTTCCGTCTTCTTCCGTCAAATCGACGAAGACCTTGCTTGACGTGTTTTGATCCTGGAATCACCTTCGATTCATGCTCAACAAGTTCCATGGGTACACCCGGCATGTCCGCTGTACACCAGGCAAAAATATCCCAGTTCTCACGGAGGAACTTGACGAGCGCGCTTTCCTATTTGTCGGTCATCCCAATTCCTACTACGACAAACTTTGTCGGATCTTTGGGATCTAGGATAACCTGTCTTGTGTTCTCTGATGCTTTGACGCTATCTTCCGACTTCCGGCTTTCTTTTCCTGCCGGCATTTTTGTCGGCGATACTTCCTTTGCCAGCTCTTTCAATTCATGTTTTGCTTTCACTTGTTCGGCGCAAAGGGCATTGTCATTTTCCAGCTCGTTTGCCAATTTAAAGTCTCCCGATATGGTTATTACTCCTCCTTTTGTCCCTGGCATCTTCAGCTTGTTATAGATATAACATGATCTTGCCATGAATTTGGCAAAAGCTGGACGTCCAAGTATTGCGTTGTATACACTTTCGAACAGCACCACCTCGAATGAGATATTTTCCTGACGGAAGTGTTCTCATTCTCCAAAGGTTACATCTAGGGAAATTTCTCCTAGGGAATGTGCGTGTCTGCCCGGAACAATGCCGTGGAAACGTATGTTGCTGTGATTGAGCTGGGTCTCGGAGATGCGCAGATGCTTCAGTGTATAGAGGTACATAATGTTGATACCGGGTCCTCCCATCCATCATCACTCTTTTCAGCCTAGCGTTTTGAACAATAGGGCATACGATTAGAGCTTGCGTGCCGGGTTCTGGGATGTTTTCGGGATGATCGGACCGATCCGAGGTGATTGGCATATTTGAATACTTCAAGAATTTTGGGGGTTTGTGGAACAATCGCGTTGATTTCTCTAAGTGTTCGCTTCGCCTGTTTTGATGAGGGAGTTGCCAGGAAAGTTAGGTTACATTCGCCATGAACTCTCGGGAATTTTGGCTCGCCTTTCCACTATTGTTCCTGGATTTTTTTGTCGGTGTCCGATTCACTTTCTTCCTTTTCAGCTTCTGGCTTTTGTTTGGAGAACTTCCTCTTGGAATTTTCCCCCATATTCCCGGATCCTGCAATGCCTTTCATGTGCTTATCAATCCGTCATTCCGCATTGGTATGGGTAGGATTCCCAAATTGCGAATGGTGGACACAGTTTTCCGACTTAATCTTTTCCCACTCTTCTATTGAGTAGGAGATAGGTTATGTGTTTCTTCCCTTCCATTTGCTGCCATTATCCTTTCCAAAGGTTAAGTTAACTTCTTTGGGCTTTGACTACGCTTCTGGAGTAGATTTTTTCTCAGAACGAGACGTCTTTTTGGCCCGAGCCAAAGCATCAATATTTCCACCTCTTGCTCTGATGTTGTCTTCGGCCGCTGCGTGCTCATTGGCGGTGGTAAGCATAGATCCGAGATATTTGTGCTCATTTGAACCAACCATGAACGGTACAAGACCGAGTTTTAAGCCGTTGATGAAAGCATTCATTGCTTGTACATCACTTACTCAGGAACAGCTGTTTTTCATCGCTATCCATCTTGAAATAAAGTCGACATACAACTCGTCTTCAAACTGGACGTGGCGGTTTAGCTGGTTGATGCTCTTAGGGCGTTTGTATGTACCCCGAAAATGCTGAGTAAATACTCTAGCCATATCATCCAAACTATCCACGGTTCTTGACGGAAGCCCATTGATCAATATCTGGCTCCATCCAGCAACATTAGGGGAAGGAATTTCACCGCCTCTAGGTTTGTCCCTTTGTTGATCTGGACGGCAGTATAGTAGTCTGAAAGCCATGTATTCGGTTCGTACTTCCGGTATACTTTTGGTAAGTTGGACCAACTTTAGAAAGCCATGTAGAGTTATTCTTCGGATTCTGTCAGTGAAGCACTTAGGTCCAAACTATAGATCATCTCTTTCCGCCTTATCAGCGTGAGCGGAATATATGTCGGTTGAATGGACAGAAGGGGATCTGCTCCTTTCTGGGTCATTGTTGCGCGAGTGCGCTCTTCCAGGATTATCCTTGTTTTCATCATCTCTCACGCCTGTGAGGAGTGTCATATCTTCAGGCTTTTTCAGCTAGGCGTCTTAGAGGCGGCATTGCTTTTGCGTCTTTCCGGTTTTGTTCTTCCCGATCACGGGGATTATTTCCACCTTTCTGTAGATGGGCTCCTGTCCTGGACGCTCCATCCTTATGATATGGTATTTTCTTGTCCTTTCTCAGATCTCCTTTCTTCTCCTTACAATTGCCTAAATCTCCAGGTTCACCAGGTCCAGGTGCTCCAGCGGCGCATGTGGCAGTTTTGCATAGGGCCGAGTCGTCATGCAACTTCCCTAATCTTGCCTGTCTCGCTGTTGCTGTTGAAATTCTTTCCCTAAGAAAGCATACACCCCTTGAAGATTTTCTTCATTGGAGTACAGATCATCGTTAAGGATGGCGAACGCGGCCTCCGTGTTTTCGGCTGCAGTTTTGTATATGCGTTTGCCCTTGGCATTGGTGCCGTTTACTTGTCTTTGCCAAGAAGGGTTTTGGAACCATTCTTTCGGTGGCAGGACATCCGTACTTGCAATTCCAGGTAACCGTGTAGGTTTTATGCCAAATATATTCCTTCTTTCGTACTCCTCTATTTCTTCTTGCTGCAACTTAATGCTAGCCTGGGTTTTTAAGAGATTTTCCCGAGTTCTGAATAGATGTTGCTGTTGCTGTTGTAGAGCTTGTCTTCTGGCTTCCAGCACTTCAGGGGGTTCGTCACGTCCCACCGGGGTTTGAATTAGATCAAGTTTGTCCTGTACCAACATTTGTGGGATAGGGATTTCCTTCATTTTCTTCTCCGCATGTATGACTCTGCTTCCTCCTACTACTTCCAGGTTTTGGTTAGCAATATCTGCCAACTTGGAAGAAGGAGGTTTTTTGCCAAGTTCATCCTCTGTCAATTCCTTGACTTTGGGGTAAATTGGACTGGTTTCACCATCTTCTCTTTCCTCATCTGGCGGAGGTGTTTTGGGGTCTTCATCATCCCCGACATCCGTGTTTTCAGCCAGTTTTGTCATAAGCAC
This sequence comes from Alopecurus myosuroides, assembly GCA_028641055.1. NCBI lineage: Eukaryota > Viridiplantae > Streptophyta > Magnoliopsida > Poales > Poaceae > Alopecurus > Alopecurus myosuroides. Next base: position 278,591,676 of record CM054063.1, read on the forward strand.
TTCATGGAAGCCCCCTGCATAGACTTGACCTTTCTCTCGAAACCATCTTCATCTTCATCCTCAGAATCTAGGTCTTCAGATCCGGGTTCCGACTCCAATCTTGCCTCTAGGGAAGCTAACACACAGTCGGCTTCCGAGTTCATCGTCTCATTGAAGGGTGTCGGGTCTTCCACTTGAACCGTGGGATTGTTTTCGTCTGCCTCTTCCACGGGATTACTTTCATCCGTGTTTTTAGCAACCTCGGACCGCACCATGCCAATAAACTGGGATTTGATTGTGGGCATCTCCGAAGAGGCAGAAATTTCAGGAGGGTATTGGCGATCTGAGCAGAATCTGGTATCATAGTTTTCTTCAACTGGGTATAGGGCGGGTGGGATAAATTTGCTTCCACCACTGAATCCCATTGCTTCTTCAGTTAATCCTATAAATATGTTTGCAGATCCAATCGGTAAAACGCAGACACTTACCAGGTGATTCCGTGCTGGCATGTATGATCCGTTGTCGAGGAAGCGCCCAACACCGTTGTCGAATTCCAAGCTTCCGACAGTTATGGTGCTGCCGATTCCGCCGAGTATCCCCGATCGAAACATAACGCCCGACGTGGCCCCACGGTGGGCGCCAACTGTCCAGACATCGTATTAGAGTTCATAGACGGGGGTTCCATGAGACTACTGGTAGAGACATGGGGGACGTGGTAATAAGACAACCAGATACACTAAGTTTACCCAGGTTTGGTACGTCGCAACTAGGCGGCGTTCCTACTCCTGCAATCTCACTAAATCAAGGTTGAAACCTAAAGTATACGAAGTACAATGTGAGTAGGGTTTCGCTAACTTGACAAGGATCAACTTCTCGGCGAGTTGGCTTCTAGCAAATTCTCTCCTTTGTCTTCTCTCCCGTCCGGCTTTATATAGATAGCCGGGTTAGGGCTTACAGAAAGGAAAGCTAGAAGACTACGGAAAGTATCTAACTTGGAAAGTAAGGAATCCGTCTTATACTCCAAGCCGCACCACTTTGGCCCGTGGTCCGGGTTCTTCTAGAATCCGGATTCTGCGCATCAGCTTACTGGGCCGCCTAATGGACTATGGTCCATTACCAACAGGCCACCCTGGTAATCCGGCTCTTTAGGACAATTCCGGATAGACCCCTAATCAGTCTATATCCGACAAATTACCCCTCTTCGGGGAGGAATTTCCTCGACAGAGTTCTCCCTGTCGGAGAGCTTTTCTATCTCTGTTGTTTTCTGCCCCGAGGAGGTCGCGGAATATTACCTCGATGGGTCTCCAGGGCTTAGGGTTTCTTGGGGATGAAGTACGCAAAAGGGGTCCGCCAGTTCTGGGCAAGGGTGGCGACACCACGTGGCGGTGCGACCAACGGGGGCGGGCACCACCAGGTGGTGTGGGCCCCTAGTGGCCCCCCTTTGGCTCCCCTCGTGGATGGCTCCCTCATCTGGTGTTCTAAGATTCCTTCGATGACCCCCTTCTTCTTGTGGTCTTCAGAAATAGGGTATCTTGGCAGTGCTTTTTCCAGCTGATTTCTGGCCTCGGCGATTATTCTCTAATAATTATCAAACATGCAAAATAAGATAAAATAACATAAGTGGTGCATCGTAATATGAAATATATGGATAAATAACAGTATTATGATATAAAATAGTGATGCAAAATGGACGTAACAACTCCCCCAAAGCTTAGACCTCGCCTGTCCCCAAGCGAAACTAAACTCAGTAAACATGACCATATGTTTATGGAGTGAGGTGTCGATAAACAAAATACGGACATGAAGCATCACATCTATCAATACACAAGTCACTCTAAACAAAAACTTCCTCTCATATAATTTAACTTGAAACAAGTAAAGGGAATCACAATAAAGCTGCAAAAAGGAAATAACAATTGGTTAAGGCGAACTTTGCTCTTGGCCAGGGAACAATTAACAGATTGTACTTATCTTTCGATGAGAGTCTTTATATTAGAGCTTATATCGCAGAGTTTTACATGCTCAGTCTTAATAATCTCTTTACAGTCATTGATAACTTTGAAAGTGATATCCGTTTAGATAAAAACATTTGTACTATACAAAGAGGATAAAAGACATGATTGACTAATCAACCTATATATGGATGGATCGCAACAAATCAAATGTTTTCTTAAGACAGAAAGTAGTAGATTTATTGAATCAACATAAAGGTAAAAGATAGGCTCTTCGCAAAGGGAAGCAGGGACTAACTCATGTGCTAGAGCTTTTTATTTGATAAACAAAGGAATTGAAAACAATTTTGAGAAACGTGTATGTTTATGTCAACGAATGGAAAACATACAATACAGTATGTCACATGCGAACTAGACTTCACAAGAGCGTCCCCCATTGAAGAACGCTAACTGAGATCAACAGATCATCGCTCATCTCTTTTCTTTACACAATTATTCTTTGACTGATAAATCAGGGAAAAAAATAGTGAAGAGAATTCATAGTAACCAAGTTGGGGGCTGGGCACCCCGCCGCTAGCTCTTTTAGCAATTGGATAAGCGGATGTGCCACTAGTCCAGGTGTGTAAAGTCCAAACAACAAGTGAGATAAAGATTCTCTATTTGCGTCCTCATGAGCTAAAACAAGGGAACAAAACAGGTGTAATTTTGAAGGTTTAACGGTAGCACACGAGCAATTTACTTGGAGTGGAGGTTAAATAGCACATATAGGTAGGTATGGTGGACACAAATGGCATGGATTTTGCCTCAAGGTTTGGATGCACGAGAATCTCGGTACAGGTTTTTGGCTAGCAAGGTTGGGTAGCAAGCATAAGAGTTGAGGGAAAATAAACAAATATACACATGATATAACCAATCATGCAATCTTCCTTGGAAGTACAAACAATATTAACTTGAGAATACCAAGCTTATGATCCAACAAGAAAGAAAGGTAACGGAATAATATATCTACATGCATCTCCCTCTTTTCTACTTAAGCATCAAAGTATTGTTGCTACTGACCAATGCTAAGTTTTCCAAGACCAGCTAGATTAAATTGATGCTCCCATATTGATACCAAGAGTAATAACAATATCAACCATATAACAGACATTAGAAACTAAAATAAAGTGTATAGATTAAATGATGAAACTTCTCATTAATATTTCATAACGGCAACTCACACCAAGTGACACGCGGATAACCAACTAAAGAGAGATACTTCCATACTGTAAACCATCCTATATGATAATTTCTATACTCATTATATGACTCTACTAAAAGTTTAGAAAGGTGAAAGATAAAGGAGTGACTGGGACACGCCCCAAGCTTGGAACAAGCCAAGGGGATGCCAATACCAATGACGGATTACTTGTTCGGTGGTGGTGGTGAATCCTTCCCATCCTCAGACTTCTAAGGTAGAGTCTCTCCATCAACAAATGATGACTTGGTCTCCAATATCTTGAAACTAGCAACATAACTTATACGTTTAAACCTGATCTCATACTCACAGTTTTGATTGTGCACATCGTAGAGTTGTGCTTGTAATTTTTTGGTGGCCTCGTGGAGCGAGAAGATCTCCTCCCAAATCTTGGCAGTCTCCTTCTTATGCTCGGCAATCAGTTATGCCTTTATTCTATGGATTATGTCCACTTCACGTTCCTCCATCTTCTGGTACCTAAATATTTCTTGCTCCAGATCTTACATCCTAGCTTCCAGACTACCTTCTCCCTTAGGACAATAAACACCTTCTTTCTGCACCACCCCATCGATGAGCAACAACTCCTTGGGACACATCTTCAACTCGTTCATGTAAGGGTTGACAACGTTCACAAAGAAACTGTCCTCGGGAGGTCTGGAAGAGGATATCGTAGCTCTAAATCTGAAGACGAAATCTGGCAGAAATAGATCGAAACAAAAACATGAAAAGAAAACAATATACGGACCTCGGGGGATCCGGGGGGTTATATAGCAGAAAGTTTAGTAACAAAAGGAAAGTGCAGGTCAGAAACGGGTCGTAGATGGGCTCCGAGGCACCCATACCATAGGTGGCGCGACCAGGGATGGGCCCGCGCCACCAGGTGGTGTGGTGCCCTCGGACACCTTCTCCTACCCTTCTCCGGCTCAATATTTTTCATATTTTATAAAAATAACAAAAGTATAAGTTGTAAACTAATAAGCGAACTTTTTCTTAACATAACTGTTACCTATTTGAAACGTACTTTGCAGTTTCTGGAATTTTCTCCTTTATAAGCTCTTCGAGAGTCACCATCTGAATAGTATGAACATCTTCACTATAAGAATCTCCAGAAATATAATGTTTGAGTCTTTTACCATTCAATACTTGTGGACTATCACCGTCAAGTTAATTAATCTTTATTGCACCTAAGCGATACACCTCTTCAATAATTAAATTTCACTCCCATCTCGAGAGTAATTTTCCTGAAAAAAATTTGTGACAAGACTTAGACAATAGAACTTTTTCACCAACAAAAAAAATCTCTTCTAAGAATTCTCCTATCATGCCCTTTTTTAACTTTCGCTTTAAAGAGTCTAGCATTCTCATAAGCTTCACTTCTCCATTCGTCTAAAGAACTCAAGTCAAGCATCCTTTTCTTACCGGCAAGTTTAAAATCTTTATTAAGTTCTTTCAACACCCAATAAGCTTTGTGTTCTAATACTAAAGAAAAGTGACAAGCTTTTACATAAACCATTTTTATAAGGATACATACCCATAGGATTTTTATAAGCAGTTCTATAAGCCCATAAAGCATCATTCAACCTTTTAGCCCAGTTTTTCTAGATTTATTAACGGTCTTTTGCAAGATAAATTTAATTTCTCTATTTAATAATTCTACTTGCCCACTGGTTTGGGGATGATAAGATGACGTAATTATGTGATTAACATCATATTTAGCAATGTTTTTTTCTAATACCACGATGAATAAAGTGAGAACCTCCATCAGTCATAAGATATCGAGGCACACCAAACCTAGGGAAAATAACAACTTTAAGCACTTTTAATGAGGTTTCACCATCAACACTCTTCGTAGGTATAGCCTCTACCCATTTAGTAACATAATCAATAATAACACGTATATGAGTATAACCATTATAAGGAGGAAACAGACCCATAAATTCAAATCCCCAACAATCAAATGGTTTATTAACAAGAGAATAACTCATAGGAATTTCATTATGTCCAGAAATATCACCAACTCTTTGACATTCATCAAAATACAAAAAAAAAATCGTGCATCCTTAAAGAGTGTAGGCTAATAGAAACCTGATTGTAGAACCTTTTGTGCGGTTCTATCTCTAGCGTGATGTCCTCCATAAGCACTACCATGGCATTTTCTCAATATCTCCCATTGCTCATATTCAGGAACACATCTTCGCATAATACAATCTAATCCTTCTTTATATAAGTGTAGGTAATCCCAAAAATAATGCCTCAAATCATAATAGAATTTCCTTCTTTGCTGAGTTGTAAAGGTTGGAGGTAAGTACTTGGAAACAATAAAGTTAGCATAATCTGCATACCAAGGACTATCTCGTGAGCTTACTTTTATTGCAGCTAGCTGTTCATTTGGAAAACTATCGTTAACATGAATAGGGTCATAAGCAATGTTTTCCAATCTAGACAAATTATCGGCAACCGAATTTTCAGCACCCTTCCTATCTACAATATGCAAAACAAACTCTTGTAAAAGCAGCACCCATCTAATGATCCTAGGCTTAGCATATTTATTTTCCATAAGGTATCTAATAGCAGCATGATTAGTATGAATAGTGACTTTCAAATCAACAATATAAGGTCTAAATTTATCACAAGAAAAAACTACAGCTAGGAACTCTTTTTTAGTGGTAGCATAATTCTTTTGAGTAGAATCAAGAGTCATACTAGCATAATGAACAACATTCAACTTCCTATCTATATGCTGTCCAAGAACAGCACCAACAGATAATCACTAGCATCACACATAATTTCAAAACGTAAATTCCAATTGGGTGGTTGAACAATAGGAGCAGTAATTAAAGCCTTCTTGAGAGTTTCGAAAGCTTCTTTGCAATCATCATAAAAAACAAAAGGTACGTCTTTTTGGAGAAGATTAGTAAGAGCCTTTGATATTTTAGAGAAATCTTTAATAACCCTCCTATAAAATACAGCATGACCAAGAATAGTACGAATACCTTTGACATCCCTGGGATAGGAAATTTTCTAATTTCTTCAACTTTAGCTCTTTCAACTTCAATACCTCTTTCAGAAATTTTATGTCCAAGAACAATTCATTCATTAACCATAAAGTGGCATTTCTCCCAATTAAGAACAAGATTAGTTTCCTCACATCTCTGCGAAACTTTATCAAGATTGTGCAACCAGTTATAAAAATAAATTCCATAGATGGAGAAACCATCCATGAATACTTCCACAATATGCACGAAAGCCATGAAAAATAACAGACATGCATATTTGAAACGTAGCAGGAGCATTACACAAACCAAAAGGCATACGTCTATAAGCATAAGTTCCATAAGGATAAGTAAAAGTTCTTTTCTCTTGATCTTGTTTCCTTACAAGAATTTGAGAAAACCCAGAATAACCATTAAGAAAGAAAAAAATGAGTTTTGTTAGACAACCTTTCTAGCATTTGATCAATAAAAGGTAAAGGATAATGATCCTTCTTAGTGACTTTGTTAACTTTTCTAAAATCAATGCACATTCTATAACCAACTCCTACTCTTTAAGGAATAAGCTCATCATTTTCATTAGGCACAACAGTCATTCCTCCTTTCTTAGGGACACAATGCACAAGACTCACCCATCTGCTATCAACAATAGGATAAATAACGCCAGCATCAAGAAGTTTTAATACCTCATTCCTTAACACTTCCTTCATCTTAGGAATTAAACGACATTGATGTTCAACAACTGGCTTGCATCTGGTTCAATATTAATAGCATGCTGACATATATAAGGGGAAACCCCTTTCAAATCATCAACAGTATATCCAATAGCTCCACGATGTTTCTTCAATATATCCAATAATCTTTTCTCTTCTTCTCCTGAAATCTTAGAACTAATAATAACATGATATGTTTTCTTATCATCAATATAAGCATAATTAAGATCATCAGGTAAAGTTTTTTAATCGAAAATAGGATCCTCCTTGGGTGGTAATGTGGTACCCATGTCTTCCAGAGGTAAATTATGTTTCTGCATTGCTGGTTGACAAAGAAGAATATCGGAAATATCATTTCTTTCTTCCATAAAGATCCCACTTTCGTGGTCATCCATGTATTGCTACAAAGAATTGTTAGGAGCAAGAGAAATAGAGGCAAGATGTTCAACTTTAAAATCTTCATTAGTGAATTCAATTTCATAAGGAGCTCTAGCAAATTTAGAAAAATTAAAATCATAAGATTTTCCATCAAATTTTGTTACTATTTTTTTCCTTCTTACAATCTATAATAGCAACACAAGTGTTTAAGAAAGGTCTACCAAAAATAATAGGACAAGTTTTACTAGCAGCTCCACCAAGTACTAGAAAATCAGCAGGATATTTAGTTTTACCACATAAAACTTCTACATCTCTAATAGTACCAATAGGAGAGATGATTTCCCTATTAGCAAGCTGAATAACCACATCAATTTCTTCAATTTCACAACAACCAATTTCATGCATGATTTCTCTATATAGCTCATAAGGAATAGCACTTGAACTTGCAACAACATCACATAAACCATAATAGCAATGATCACCTATCCTAATAGAAAGCAAAGAAACACTAATTTTCTTAGATCTACTAGGATGTGAAACAATATTAGAAGCATCTTTACAAAACATAATATGTTCATCTTCTACACTTCGAGTGACAAGATCCTTTACTATTGCTACAGTAGGTTCAACAGTTATTTGTTCATCAGGTTCTATAGATTTATTTCTACTTTTGTTAACCACACTACCTATAATTGAATGTTCCTTTACATTACCAGGGAAAGGCATTTTCTCAATATAAGGTTCACGCAGAACGGGATTAACATTATGGATTTCTATATTTCTAACATGAACACAATTAGCTTCATCCTTCATACGGGTAAATGAGATCCCATTTAGCTTCATCCTTCATACGTGTAAATGATCCTAAACAAGAAGCATCCAATAAATCCTTATCATGAGGAGAAAGCCTTGCACAGAAATTATTAATAACAATATTACTTGGGAGCTCATGAATGGGGCATTTGAGCATTAGTAACTTCAATCTCCCCCACGCTTGGGCAATACTCTATTTATCATGAGAACATAAATTATATATTTGATTCCGATCCTTATGAATCTCACTCGGAGGATAAAATTTAGAATAAAAGAGAGGTATAATTTTCTCCCATACAATAGATCTACCATTATTTAGCATCTCAGACCATTCCGTAGCTCTGCCCTTTAGTGATAAAGAGAATAACTTCCTCTTAACTTGGTACATTGTAATGCATGCACACTTGACAACTCGCACAATTCATGTATAAAGAGGAAATGATCACCAGGATGAAATGTTCCATCTCCAAAATAGCAATTGTCCATAACACAATCAACAATTTTCGTAGGTATTTTAAAAAGGATCCAATTCAGTAGATAACGGGTCATCTACTACCCTAACAGTGGCAGTAGTACTCCCAAATAGGGAACCAAATTTAGAGATTTCCATAATAAAATTAAGCAACCGACAAAAATAAAAACAACACTCACAGTAAAACTTTCTCTTACAAATTCCACTTACCAATAGTGCTTCACTCCCCGGCAACGGCGCCATAAAATAGTCTTGATGACCCACAAGTATAGGGGATGTATCGTAGTACTTTTAATAAATAAGAGTGTCGAACCCAATGTGGAGCAGAAGGTGTTGACAAGAAGTTTGGATAGAGGATTCACTGTAAAACTAGCAGACAGGTTTTTGGTGGTTTTTGTTATAGCAGATAAATAAAGTGCGAGTAAATAAAATACAATAATAATACTTGCAGCAAGTGGCCCAATCCTATCTACATCAAAGGATAAGCTGGTTGTTTTACTTATGACCACTAAGCGTTCTAGAGGACACATGGGAACTTAATCAAGTGCTTTTGCTTCATACAATTGATTACTATTTATTGTTTTGATAGGTGTTGTGTGGGTGAACCTATGCTAATGCACCGCCTAACTAGGACTACTATATACGTGTCATTATACCACTTGCAACCATCCGTAACTACAAGAAAGTAATTACGACAAATCTAACCATAGCCTTAAACTCTGGTATCCTACACTCCCTCGTGCATCGGTTTCCTAGCCAATGGTTTAGGTTTCTGTCACTTCGGCAACCCCACAATTAGTAGCCAAACACACAATGCATCCCTCTAGGCCCATAGAGGTTAAGTGTCATGTAGTCGACGTTCACATGACACTACTAGAAGAATGGCACCACAACTCAGATATCAAACCATTAGATATTACTTCATAATTCCACTACTAATATCTTGACTTCTCCCACGTCCTCAAGAATTAAATGAACTACTCACAATAAATCATATGGATCATGATCAGAGGTGATATAATGATGAATAACAATATGGTTATAAAGTGCAAACAACGATAAATCTCGTAAGTATCAACTTCAAACAAGTAATCCCCACCGGAGAGAGATCTATTGAAGAGCAACGATATGGATCCCTAATTGTTATAGTGGGACGAAGGTGGACGGTGAGGATGATGGTGATGGTGATGAGGGAGATGATGACGATGATCTTGATGATGTCCGGAGCTATGACGGTGACGATGGCAATTATTTTCCCTCTTCGGGGAGGAATTTCCCCGACAGATTTCTCTCTACGAGAGATATTTTCTCCCTCTGTTGTTTTCCGCCCGGAGGAGGCGGAAGAATATTTCCTCGGCAGATCTCTAGGGCTAAGTGTTCCCTGGGGATGAAGTACGTGAAAGGGGTCTGCCAGTGGTGGGCTAGGGTGGCCACACCACGTGGCAGCGCGACCAAAGGGGGGAGGGCGCCACCAGGTGGTGTGATGGGGGGATGATAACCCGGTAGGCCAAACTCCAAGGAGTAACCCGGCCCAAAGGACGCTGTGCGGGATCCGGCTAAGGATAAGGAAACTTGTGGAAGGCCCAAGCTTGTAGGCCTAGCAACCCGGATTGTGGGTTACTGTAAAGGAAAGTTAGGGTTTGTGCGCCGTGTCCGGGTAGGATCCAGGATTCGCCTTGGAGAATAAGCCAGGGGGTACGGGTGCTTTATAAACCGATCCCCAGGTATAGTTTAGGCAGAGATCTAAGAACCCTAGCAATATCGCTTGATATCGAGCATCCAGTGTAATCCCAGAGTTGAATTGTTATATCAAGATCGGAGACTCGGCGACTTTGATTGCCGGCTACCAGATCGAATTGCATCATGTTTTCCTCTGAGCTAAACCCTCTCCCAAACACCTGTGTCGTCTTGCCCCAAGATCAGTTACCCCCGGTAACATCTGCCGTGATTATCCCACGACAGTTGGCGCCCACCGTGGGGCCTGCGTCCAAAGGTGTTCACATCACTGGAGAAGCTCGGAAGGGCATGGAGAATCTTGTCGTCGGCGAAATCTACATCGACCACAAAGGAGAAAAGATGGTGGACGATTCCGGCTGGGGGCCAGAGTCAGATCACCTCGAATCCGGATCCGTCGTGACAATCGGCCGGATCAGCGTCTTCATTGGTATGGTATGTACTTCCAATTCGATCCCTGACAACATTGGATCTGATTCTGTGACAGGAAAAGCCACGTCTATACGATCAGATGATGAAGAATCGGTTGGAACGACACATCCGGCAGAAGAACCCATCGCGGAGTGGGAACAGCCGGAGGAGCCGGCATGGACCCCGCGCGACCGGGTTGAGAGAGAAGATGATGCCGGGTCTATCCTGGATCTGCTGGAAAACCGGTATGAGGAGGAGAACGGCGAGGAAGAACAGCATGAATTTACACCGGATATCGTACGCCGAGTTGCAGTCTATGCGGCTCCCGCGGCCAATCTCAACCAAGGAAACGCAACCGCGGTACCAGTCGGGGCGGCTCAGGCGGTGGCCCAGCAGCAGGGCGCGGCTAACGGAGACCCGGTTTTGGCCCGGGTTGATGGGGAGTCGGCATCAGTAACCAGCCGTGCAGCGGATGAGGAGTTGCATGCAAACACGTTCGGATTCCTGAGAAACCGGACACCAGGGGCGGGTCCTTCGAACCCGCACCACCCGGCCCTATTCGATAATAATCTGATTCTAGATCCCACGGTTCTTGCAACGGTTATCACTCCGGAAAACGCAGCGGAACGTGTCAGGGACCTGGATGTGGCTCGTCGTGCGCTGGAACAGCAAAGAAGGCAGGTAGAGGCAGAAAGGCAAGGGATGGCCGCGCGGCAGCGTGAGCTGGATGCGCTGGAAACTCGGCTCCGAGAGGAAACGTCTAGAGTACATCAAAGGCATCAAACCAGGTTACCAGCAACGGGCGGGGTTATTAATCCGGCTAATTTATTTGTCACACCTCAGGATCAGCCGATACCAGTGGTGAACCAGGGAACCGCGCCCCAACCGGCGACAGCAGCGACACATCCGGCAAATGAACGGACCGGGTTACCCCCACCACAGACTAGAGTCACAACCGGCAACGATCTACCACCACCACCACCATCATGATTCCGCACGCCAGCCGGTCACTACAATAACCCCATGGACAATGTGTATGCGGCGACACTCGCGTTGAATCAAATCCCTGTGGGAGAGTCGCCCCATGCAGAGAAGACCCGGCAAGCCATCGATCTGTTGCACACTGCGGTGGCACAGCAAGCCAATTATCCGGATCATAGAAGCGGTATGCACGGGACGCCATACGTCAGTCAACAGCAAGGGAATATCCAAACAAGTTCAGCACGGCGGAGGGAAGAGCAGCAGCAAATGCCGCCTCCTCCCCGCGTTCAGGCAGCATCAGTGGCACAGGCTGTCGTGGACAGTTCTAGAGCCCGGAGGGCCGCGGCCGGGCCTGCAGCGCATGGACTTCCCGCCGCATCGCGCCCAGCTGCGCCCCCCGCGGTATCACACGTTTCTAGAGCAAGGCCGGCCTCAACCGTTCTTGCGGAACCCAAGTGTCTCTCGGACAATATCAGAGCTGAACCTTACCCGGAGAAATTCAAAGAGCCAGGGAAAGTAGTGAATTATGAACCAACTATGGATCCAGAAACATGGCTAAGTAGTTATGAGATGGCAATGTCGATTCGCAACGCATCCGAGAATCTCCAAGCCAAATTCATGTACTTGATGATGTCAGAAGGAGCAGCAAAGTTGTGGTTCACCAATTTGCCGGAAGGATCGATCAAGTCCTGGGAAGAATTGAAGACCGCGTTTGTCAAGCACTTTCACGGGACATGCAGGAAATTGTTCACTATTGATGATCTAGAGCGGTGCGTCCAGAAGAAGGGAGAATCGGCGCGCAGTTGGGTGCGCCGGGTCATGGAGATACTTCACTCGTCCACGGATATTCAGCCCAAGGATGCACTACAGGCCATGGCAAAAACATGCAAGTACATACCTTTAGTGCAAAAGTTAACTCGCATGAAGTCTAGTCGAAATGCGTCGGAAGTTACAATGGGAGAATTGATGGATGCGTGCAACAAACACGCTGCAACAGATACTACAGAAGAGGAAGTTGATGACAAGAAGGTAAAAACAAACACAAGTAATAACGGAAGAACCGGCAATGATTCAGCACCGGGTAATAACGGAAATAGCCAGAACAAGCGCCCGTTTGAAGGAGGCTCCGAGTTTGTCGCCAACACAGAAGCCGGGTCTTCGAGGCCCAGAGCAGAGGGAAATTTCAACGAAGGTAATCACAATGGAGGAAATTATCAAGGACCGCCAAGGCCGGGTAACAATTGGGATATATTCAGGATGGCGTGCCCAAAGCACAGCAGGAACGGCAGGCCAGCTAACCACTCCCTGGAACAGTGCGCCGACTTACAAAGATGGAAAAATGAGGAAGTGAACAGAGCTATGCGAGGTGCAGGACGGGGAGGAGGACCAGGTCCAGGGGGAAACCCGGGCAACGGCCCACCCCCAGCTGGTAACCCGGCGGCTGGAAATCAAGGTAATAACCAAGGGGGGCAGGAGGTTTCCAGGCTAACCCCAAACAATTGGGTCAATATCATGTGCATACCACAGGAGGCTCTAACAAGGACAAAAAGATACTGAAGCAAGCGGTCAACTCAGTTTCGTCAGCTGTCCCGAGATACTTGAGATGGTCAGAACAGGAGGTAACATGGAGCAGAAGGGATCACCCAGAAAGAGTGGAGCACCCGGGAGTCTTGGCATTGGTAGTCGCACCGCAAGTCAATGGATATGAACTGAAAAAGGTTTTGATGGATGGTGGAAGCAGCATCAATATACTGTATTGGGAAACCTTCCTACGCATGGGCCTCAAGGAGTCTCAGCTACAAAAAAGCTCAACAGTTTTTCATGGGATAGTGCCGGGTCATTCAGCGTGCCCCGAGGGAAAAATCGCATTGGAAGTAGCCTTTGGGGAGTCAAAGGATAATTATCGAGTCGAGTGGCTTACCTTTGAGGTAGTCAAATTACGCAGCCCTTATCACGCGTTATTCGGAAGGCCGGCTTACGCCAAATTCATGGCTAGGCCGTGTTACGTATATCTACAGCTAAAAATCCCGGGTCCCAAGAAGACCATTACCATACATGGAAATCGAGACATAGCGGATGAATGCGACGAAGGAGATGCAGCAATGGCCGAGCAGGCCTGTAGAAAAGAAGAACTCAAGCACTACCGGTCTCAAGCAGACCCGGCGGACAGGGCCACGTCAAAAAGGCCGAGTACTGAAGGCGAAAGAGCAAAATCCAAGGTAGCACAAGATGCTAAAATGGTGGCTTTTATCGAGGATGACTCCTCCAAACAATCCGCCATGAAAGAAGAAGCTGCACGATCACTCGCAACCAGCCATGTCATGGAAACACGACACCCGGGTTGGCTGGTAAACCCGGTATTCATCATGAAAAAGTCCAACATGTGGAGAATGTGCATCGGTCACGCCAGTCCGGGATCGGTGCCCGTGAAGAACTAAACAATGTAACGGGCAGCAGGTTTCAGACGCGCTCTTTTCCTACCCATGGTACCTAAGGGGACTGGAAGGTTTTTAATGAGGCGGCCTGCTGATCCAAACTTTCTCGCATCAATAAAGAGATGGTTATCAAGTCCTATTTCGTTACAGCCTGATTACAAGTAAGTAGTATCCAGGTGACATCAATATTTCAGTATCATTAAGAACGTTGAGCATATTTAGGTCTCGGGGGCTGGTTGCTCAAGCAGTCCAGCCACAAACCCGAAAGACCCGGCCTTGATGCCTATAAGTTATAAGGGCCGATTATTCGCAAACGAGTACGGCTACAATCTTATAACTGGACAAAGGAGCCAAATTTTCTTGACTTTTCTTACTTAAGCTCGATGTGACTCGCACTAAAGTGGCATGATTTGTTCGCTTACGATTGCAATCAGCCATGAAGCCCAATGGGACTTGTGTGACATTGTTTTCGTATGGATGTAACGACATGGTATCCACGCGAAAGCCGGCTTACAGTACAAGATAGTCAAAAGGGTCATCTAAACCACAAGTTTATGCAGAGTACAAGGCTAATAGCCGGAAACTCAATAACTATCAAGCATAACTTCAGTATTTACGCGGATGGCCTTAGGTTTTCGACTCGGTAAAAAACAATTTGTTCTCTGAGAAAGGCCACACCCCCATGACTCGGACTTTGGGTCATGGGGACTGGGGACTTCGAAAGAGAAACAAACTACTTGGCTATCGCAGATCGAAAAGCCCTAGCATCCGAGTCTTGGGGACTTAAAGAAAAGTCCGCTTATCAAAGCCCCTGGTACTCGGAAAACCGAGTCTTACGAAGGGAGCCAAAATAGAGAGTCGAGTATCGAGAAAAAGCTCAAAGAATAGACAAGCAATACGGTTATCAAAAGGCCAGGAAAGCCACAAAGTGTATCATGGACTAAAAGCACGTTACAAGTTACGACATCAGTGTCAAGGGTGCACAGGCGCACCATCAAAAGCATAATAGTTTGAATACAAAGCATCACGTAAAACAAAGTATTATGGTGGTACTGCCCTATTCGGCCTCCTGAGTACGGTCTTCCGGCTCTGGATCCTGGGCTTGTGGCTTAGCCTTCCCGGCACCCTTACCCGGATTCACTGCATCATGGCGGACGGGTGGAGGGATGGCTGGTGTAGAGGCAGACGGACCTGATCCTAGCTCGGCTTCTCTCTTCGCAGTCGCCTCCCTCTTCCTGGCCGAGTTAGAAACCCACTTCTCCAATATATCAAAGGGCGGGGGTGCTTCCTCTGTAACAACTTTGCCATCAGCGTCGTATGCACTCATGATCGTGTTTAGATCCAAACTATCGGCCAAAGTGGTAGCCGAGGGGCGCACTGCGGCTTGTATGGCCTTGAAATCTTTGGGTGTAAATTTGGAACCATCCGCCTTGAATTCGGTAAACCCGGATATTACCTTTGCCGGGTCAAGCTTTGGAAAGAAAGCCTTGGCCAGGGTGAAAGCCCGGGTCATCCCAATCCGGCATGATGAGCGTTTCCAGATTTCAATCCAGCCAGGCACAGTGGAGCAGGCTTGAATGAGATTTTCTTCACCCGGGTATACTTCCGTAGGCCACTTCACGGCATCCAGTATAAATTTTGTGCCGGCAAAGAAAGTCCGGAGCACGGTCTTTAGGGTTTTAGCCTTGACAATGGCATTCTCCTCTGGGGCCGCAAGGTTAGCACCTACAGTTGTAACAAAGGAAAGAACATATCAGTAATACCGAGTATGATATAATAAAGCAAAGACATGAAGCCAATTGGCAGCAAAAACTTACTAAGCAAGATCTGATAAGTATCGGTGACTTGGTCCGATAGTTTCTTCAGTTCGGTTTGAGCGGCATTGCACTTCTTCTTGTATCTGGAAACATCCTTCTTCAAAGTTTTCATGTCATCCTCAAGGATTTCCCGTCGTTTTATCTCGGCAAGAAGAAGCTGTTCGGTCTTCAGTAAAGTTTCATCAGACCGGGTTATCTGTGCCTGTAAGTAGCAAGGAATGCAAGTATTAGTTGGATATTATGGTAAGCTGAATATGGCGTAAAGTACCAAGCATAACTTTTGCAAGTCATACTCGGAACTTGGGGACTAGGTATGCAATATGAGATACCAAGTGTCCTTACCTGGTGCTCTGCAGCCATGCGCTCCAAGATCTGGCTCTCCGAAGTCTTCATAGTGAGGAGGGTGTTCATCAATTGATCAAAAGTGTCTTTACTTGTATCAGAGGACCCGGGGCCTTGGAAATTCCGAGAAGGAGCCTTCTTCTTAGTGGGAGGCGGAACCCGGGTCATTAGTGCGTCGGAATCCGACGCTCCTTCTTCTGCACCAAAGACGGTGGCTTTGTTCTTCTTGCTTGCATGGGAGGCAATCGGATACTCGGCTTCTTGTGTGTCCGGCTTTGTCGGCGATGCTTGTTTTTCGCCGCTAGACGCGGCTGTATTCTTATCAGTCGGGCTCCCCTTACCTGGGCCCTCGGTCTCCATATCCTCTTGGTCGCTGGTAACGACCTGGGCCCTGTAGATGTTGTCAGTGAGCAGCTAAATACGCAGTTAGGAAAGGGTGATGAAATGTGGCGAAGCATCAGGAAGGGGATTTTACCCGGCGTTCACCGCAAAGTCACTAGGAAATCCGTCGCTGGACTCGGGAGAGGCTGGAAATTATCAAGTTAGATGTCATGTGGGAATGGTTCAAGGAGAATGTTTGGACCGAGAAAAGATAGAGTAATTACCAGCCCGCCGAGTGGGGTCGATGAAATACCCGGGTTAAGGGCATCGTCACCCGGGTGATTTCGAGTTGACCTACGCTTGGTCATGGGCGACTCCTTCAAGAATGGCCAGTGGAATAACGTCAAGGTAGCTCAAGTATATCATTAAGGTAATGCGAATTGAATGCGAGGAGGAGATATGAAACCTTGGAGGTGGCCTCTTGAGTTTTTCTTTTGGATCCGACTTTTATTGTCGGCTCCAGTTCCTCCTCGTCGCTGGTAGATTCTACTTTGCCGTCGGAGTTTTCTTCCTCGTCATCTTCTTGTTCTGGATATCATCGAAGTTATAGTTGGAAACGAAGGGATTATGGTGAGCTCGAAGGAGCCAAGCAAAATCCGGAAAGTACCTTCGTCCGAGTTAACAGTTTCCTGCTTCTCTGGACTTTCGGAGCTAGGGGAGGCGTTGGTTTTCCAAAAAACATCATCAGCCTGAAAGGTGTTAGTGCAAGGGTTATCAACTGTATCAAGTGGAAAGAGCGAAGGTAAAGGCATCAAAGTCGGGTTTTCACCTTGGGGGCTGGGTTCTCAAGTGTGAAGGGCTCTAACCCGGATATGTTCCGGATTACCTCGAGCTTTTCTGTCAGAAAACCCTTGATGGTTTTATGAGTGTCGCCAGCTGCGAAGATGTTGTCGGAGTACCGGAGCGGGTCTGTAGATTGCCCTGAATACTCGCACATCAACTTTGTGCGGATGGAGTTGGGTTGAATCCGGAAATCGACCCAAGTCTTCACCAGGTTGAGCCCGATGAGGTCTTGGGCCGTGAGAGTGGTAATTTTGGCTAGAAGAGGTTGAATTGCCTCCCTGTCCGAGTCAGGGGCGAAGGCACTAAATTTATCAGAGATGTCAAGAAGACCCTCTGAGTAACCCGGCAGCTTCTTTTGGCCGGGTGGGGAGGTGTCTTGGCAGTAAAAGTAGGAGAGCTGCCAGTGCTTGACATGGGAATTAAGGGTGAGGGGTGGCATCAAAGAATTCTTGCGGCGCTGGATGGAAACCCCGCCGCAAGCGAGAAGCGCCCCGTCACCGCTCTCGCGGCACGGTTTGCATTGAAAAAGCTCAATGAAAAGAGCTAGACTTGGCGAAGTGCACAAGTATGACTCGGAAAGGACTATGAAGTGGGTGATGTTTAAAACAGAATTAGGCCCGATATCAAAGACGCGAAGGCCGTAATGGTTTAGAACATCACGGAAGAAAGGGTGACCCGGTGGGCGGAAGCCCCGGGTCACATGTTCCACAAAGCAAATTACCTCGCCTTTTGTCGGGGTGGGCCGGGTCTCCTTACCCGGCACTCTCCATTGGATACCTCTTGAGGAGGAAGGACTCCCAGCTCCACCAGCTCCTCCAACTTGGCCTTGGTGACCATAGACCGCGCCCAGTTGGCGGATATGGAGTTGGTGGCTTTAGCTTTGGTTGGAGTTTTCCCCTGCTTTTTGGGAGCCATGTGGTTGACCTGCAAAGTACAAAGTAAAAGGATAAGCGGGCTAAGGCACGGAAGTTGTGAGCCGGCCGAGTATCGGCAGGGTAATATTGAGACATGAAAAATTGCGTGTAATCCGGGTGTTAGCTCGCCAAGTAAAGTTCGAAATTATCCGGGTATCAAGTATTATGGCGAAAATTATGGGGATCTAAGTGTTGAAGGAGTTTTTGAGGACGATGGATGGCCGCCTAGGCACTTAACGCGAATAAAAGGAACTGAAAAGGGGAAGTCCGGCCGGGTGATTGAGGCCAAGGCGGAAATTTTGAGTGGATCGGGCCCCGATTGGGAATCTTATCTTCAGATTTGTGGCGAAATTAATACTTGCGGGTAGTAGGAGAGTGGATTGGAATCCATAACTTATCTATTAGGCGAGCTGGAAAGAATACTAGCAACCTAATTCGGCGTGGCCGAGGAATCATTGGCGGGTCGATTTGGATCTAATCTAAGGTGAAATCAAAAATTGCAAGGGCGAATTAATGGGCGCAAGAGGCTTACCGGAGGAGATCTGAGTGAGGCTTTGCGGATGCAGATGGCGCAAGCCTGGTGTCCCTTCGCAGTTCTTGACGGGCCGGATGGAGATTCGCCGGTGGATCTTGGCGGCGGCGCGGGGCGAGCTGTCGCGGAGCGCAGCCTCCGGCCGATGGGCTCCGGTGATACGCGCGGGATTTCCGTGGTGGTGCTCAGTGAGAGTGAGCTTAGAAGGAGAAAGGAAGCGGAGTGGGGGAAATGAGCCGTTAGGGTTCGGGTTACCCCCAAGGAGCTTATTTATAGTGCGAGTGGATAAGCCCAGTTCCGTGAGCGGGAGCCGGGGGTTGCGGAAGTAAAAACGACTATTTATTTGAGTTTCTGCGAGATATGCGCCAAGTATTGAGCAAGGCATCTGAACGAACAGGAGAAGGAGATCCATTCCGTGATATCAGGACAATTATCAAGTATAGGATCTTGATATTTTGGGGTTTTACCTGGGAAAGTAACTTAGGTAATTGGGGAAGAGCCGGGTTACTATATGGCCACCATGGAGTAAGGCCTAGCTATTTATCGAGGCGCTTTAACCCGGCCTCCATGTACTCGTGTGTTCGATATCTTTGCAGGGAATAGCGAGCGCTTCAAGGAAGGATCCATGAAGCCCAGGCTATTCTGGGGACTACTGATGGGGGGATGATAACCCGGTAGGCCAAACTCCAAGGAGTAACCCGGCCCAAAGGACGCTGTGCGGGATCCGGCTAAGGATAAGGAAACTTGTGGAAGGCCCAAGCTTGTAGGCCCAGCAACCCGGATTGTGGGTTACTGTAAAGGAAAGTTAGGGTTTGTGCGACGTGTCCGGGTAGGATCCAGGATGCGCCTTGGAGAATAAGCCAGGGGGTACGGGTGCTTTATAAACCGATCCCCAGGTATAGTTTAGGCAGAGATCTAAGAACCCTAGCAATATCGCTTGATATCGAGCATCCAGTGTAATCCCAGAGTTGAATTGTTATATCAAGATCGGAGACTCGGCGACTTTGATTGCCGGCTACCAGATCGAATTGCATCATGTTTTCCTCTGAGCTAAACCCTCTCCCAAACACCTGTGTCGTCTTGCCCCAAGATCAGTTACCCCCGGTAACATCTGCCATGATTATCCCACGACATGGTGTGGGCCCCTGGTGGCCCCCTGTGGCTCCCCTCGTGGCTGGCTTCCTCATCTGGTGTTCTAAGACTCCTCCGATGCCCCCTTCTTCTTCTGGTCTTTAGAAAGAGGGTATCTTGATTGTGCTTTTTCCCACTGATTTCTGGTCCCCGTGTTTATTCTCCAATAATTATCAAACATGCAAAATAATATAAAATAACATAGGTGGTGCATCATAATATGAAATATATCGATGAATAACAGTAAATTATGATATAAAATAGTGATGCAAAATGGACGTATCACCAGACCATGTCAATGGTATTCCAAATAGTTTGAGCAAACTCACAATTCGTCACTAGCATCTCTTCTAGGGCATCCGGGAAATTGACAGAAGTTGTAAGCATGATAGAGATCAGATCACTTGGTTGGATCCAGAAGGAAGTAGCCTGCCGATACTAGGTCGGCAACCCATTCGGTTGCACGTCGGGTCTCTTCCACACGAGAACACGTGTCATCCTCTCCAGGGTTCCCCGATAAGACTATCTTCGAATCAAAATCCAGGTCCAAAGCCTTGACCATGGGAAAAGAAATGTTTGTCCCTCCCACAATCTCCCTACACCCTCACCAAGTCCCCCTACCTCCTCCCGCCGGCCATAGTCCCGGCTGGATTCACCCCTCACATGGTTTCTTTCTTCCCGGATCAACTAGTCCCTTTGCTCAGATCGGTGGCCGCCGACGACCTCTCCTCTCTGCTCGGTCTGGAGGACATGCCGGCGTCCCATCTAGAGAAGATTCCTGAGGCTCTACTGGACCTTCCCCCGCCGTTGCCTTCTCCAGATAAAACCTTGCCCAGCTTCAATCTAGATGTGGAGGGTGCGGGGACGGTGCTTCCGTTGCTTGGCTGATTGTCGTGGCCATATTAGGTGTCGTGCTACAACCGCTATGACCACCATGAGCGTGATTGTTGGCAGCACCAGCAGGCCAGTCAGGCCCGCTCTGCTCCAGATCACCTATTGCACGTCGTCCTCTAGACCTGGGCTTCTGTTGCCGCTCCTCCCTCCGCTTCCCTAAAACGAGCACAGTCGACGACCAGTATTGCCCGGCAACTCCACCAAACGCGAAGCTAACATCTATCTTTGAGGAGTAGGAAAGTTGCTTCTCGAGATGACGGAGTACGTGCAGGGCTTACGAAGCGACTTAGGAGCATGGTGGAGTGGGCTGAGGGTGCTCTGGAAAAGGTTTCCATGGTGTCGATTGTGGTGCAGATGGCTCCATCACCGCCCCCAATTGGTGGGATCAATGCTGGCTACACATGTTTCGAGATCTTTGGTTGTTACTCCCCTAGGGATGCGACCAATCCGGCGTAGTTGCTTGCCAGGACCTCCACGCCTTTGATCACCTCGGAGTGCCTCTCTGTGATGGTGCAAGAATTGCCCAACCTGCACGAGTTGGCTATGGAGGTTTCCGCTCCGTTGACATTGGAGTAGCATAAGAGTTTTGGTGCCACTGGCTCTGAGGAGAAGTACTCGAAGGAGATGGTTTAGAATGATGCTGCAGAGCTTGATGGCATGGCGTCGGGGTCGTTCAATGACATGCAAGTTGAGGATGTGCCCTTTCTCGTTGTGCGACGCAACAACCGTTTGGAGAAGAAGACCAACGATTATGATAGTCCCGCAGCCAAGCGTGTCGAGTTTAGGCATGCAGAAGATTTTGGAGAGGTTCCAAATATCACGGGAAAGGGGAAAGCCACCAAGGATGTCGTGGCTAAGAAGATGCAATTTTATCTGCATATGTACATGAAGTAGCAGCACACACCGTAGATGATTGGAGCGTTTCGAGCTTTAGTAGAGGTCAATGTTTGATCTCTTCTGTCGGGAGGGTACACAGCAGTGCATCTCTAGTGGTGAGAGTTTGTGTGTGTTCTAGGAGATCGTCTTTGTTGGATACGAGGTGTGGCTTGTGACCTTAGGTCTTGGTGCTCTTGTTTCTCGCACAGACGATGTTACTTGAGTTGTTTTGCACGATTTTTTCGTAAATTAACCGCGCGTTGTATGGTTTTCAGATCCGGTTCCCCTTATTAACCGGATCAAATCTCTTCTTTTGTAATGAAATGCGGGAGCTCCCCGCGCTATGATGAGGTTCGTAAAAAAAATCGCACTAGTGATTGCAGAATGCTGATCAACAATATACCACCAAAAAATAAACCATTCTCGTGATAGACCGTCTCTCCACGTAACAAGCAGTTGTGGGGGAACAACCATTGTGTCACCTTGTAGCATGCATTTGGAGATAACTAGCTACTTGGCCTAGAGCAAAGGGACAGACAGTATATAATCAATTCAACGATTTGCAGACTAGAATTCGTTTCATTCCTTTTTGGGGATATCAAGGTAGGAGGCAACTTAAAAAAAAAATTGCAAGGATTTGAGAGTCATGACCATAAGCAGTACTAACATTGCAATCATCGGTTCCCATAAAAGATTTAATGCATTCATAATCGGAATTTATACACGACTTTATTCCTTTGTCATTCTCCTATCCTTCAGTATTTTCCTGAATACGGTCAACAAGATCCCATTTAGCTTCTCCTTTCATACGTTTGAATGATCCAGAACAAGAAGCATCCAATAAATCCTTATCGTGAAGAGAATGCCTTGCATAAAAATTATTGATAACAATATTACTGGGAAGCTCATGAATGGGGCATTTGAGCATTAGTAACTTCAATATCCCCCACGCTTGGGCAATACTCTATTTATCATGAGGCCATAAATTATATATTTGATTCCGGTCTTTATGAATCTCACTCGGAGGATAGAATTTAGAATAAAAGAGAGGTGTAATTTCCTCCCATCCAATATATCTCCCATTCTTCAGCATCTCAAACCATTCCGTAGCTTTGCCCTTCAGTGATAAAGAGAATAATTTCCTCTTAACTTGGTCCATTGTAATACATGCACACTTGAAAACTCGCACAGTTCATGTATAAAGAGCAAATGATCACCATGATGAACTGTTCCATCTCCAAAATAGCAATTGTCCATAACACAGTCAACAATTTTCATAGGTATTTTAAAAAGGATCCAATTCAGCAGATAACGGATCATCTACTACCCTAACAGTGGCAGTACTACTCCCAAATAGGGAACCAAATGGACATCTGTCCATAATAAAATAAAGCAACCTATAGAAATAAAAACAACACTCAAAGTAAAAGTTTCTCTTACCAATTCCACTTACCAATAGTGCTTCACTCCCCGGCAACAGCGCCAGAAAATAGTCTTGATGACCCACAAGTATAGGGGATGTATCGTAGTACTTTCAATAAATAAGAGTGTCGAACCCAATGTGGAGCAGAAGGTGTTGACAAGAAGTTTAGATAGAGGATTCACTATAAACACTAGCAGACAGGTTTTTCGTGATTTTTGTTATAGGAGATAAATAAAGTGCGAGTAAATAAAATACAATAATAATAATTGCAGCAAGTGGGCCAATCCTTTCTACATCAAAGGATAAGCCGGTTGTTTTACTTATGACCACTAAGCGTTCTAGAGGACACATGGGAACTTCGTCAAGTGCTTTTGCTTCATACAATTGATTAATATTTATTGTTTTGATACGTGTTGTGTGGGTGAACCTATGCTAATGCACCGCCTAAGGACTACTACATACTTTTCATTATACCCCTTGCAAGCATTCGTAACTACAAGAAAGTAATTACGACAAATCTAACCATAGCCTTAAACTCTGGTATCCTACACTCCCTCGTGCATCGGTTTCCTAACCGGGGGTTTAGGTTTCTGTCACTTTGGAAACCCCACAATTAGTAGTCAAACACACAATGCATCCCTCTAGGCCCATAAAGGTGAAGTGTCATGTAGTCAACGTTCACATGACCCTACTAGAAGAACGGCACCAGAACTTAAATATCAAACCATTATATATTACTTTGACATAATTCCACTACTAACATCTTGACTTCTCCCACGTCCTCAAGAATTAAACGAACTACTCACAAGAAATCATATGGATCATGATCATAGGTGATATAATGATGAATAACAATATGGTTATAAAGTGCAAACACTGATAATACTCGTAAGTATAAACTACAAACAAGTAATCCAGACCGGAGAGAGATCTATTGAAGAGCAACGATATAGATCCCTAATTGTTATAGTGGGACGAAGGTGGACGGTGAGGATGATGGTGATGGTGGTGAGGGCGATGACGATGATGATCTTGATGATGCCCGGAGCGATGACGGTGACGATGGCGATGATTTTCCCTCTTCGGGGAGGAATTTTCCCGACAGATTTCTCCCTGCCAGATAGATTTTCTCTCTCTGTTGTTTTCCGCTCCGAGGAGGCGGCATAATATTTCCTCGATAGATATCTAGGGATTAGTGTTCCCTGGGGATGAAGTACGTGAAAGGGGTCTGCCAGTGGTGAGCTAGGGTGGCCACACCACGTGGCAGCGCGGACAAGGGGGGGCGCCACCAGGTGGTGTGGGCCCGTGGTGGCCCCCTCTGGCTCCCCTCGTGGCTGGCTTCCTCATCTGGTGTTCTAAGACTCCTTCGATACCCCCTTCTTCTTCTGGTCTTCAGAAAGAGGGTATCTTGATGGTGCTTTTTCCCACTGATTTCTGGTCCCGGTGATTATTCTCCAATAATTATCAAACATGCAAAATAATATAAAATAACATAAGTGGTTCATCATAATATGAAATATATCAATGAATAACAGTAAATTATGATATAAAATAGTGATGCAAAATGGACGTATCACCAGACCATGTCAATGGTAATTCCAAATAGTTTGAGCAAACTCACAATTCGTCACTAGCACCTCTTCTAGGGCATCCGGGAAATTGACAGAAGTTGTAAGCATGATAGCGATCAGATCACTTTGTCGGATCCAGAAGGAAGTAGCCCGCCGATACCAGGTCGACAACCCATTCGGTTGCACGTCGGGTCTCTTCCACACGAGAACATGTGTATCCTCTCCAGGGTTCCCCGATAAGATCCTCTTCGGATCGAAATCTAGGTCCAAAGCCTTGACCATGGCAAAAGAAATGGTTGTCCCTCTCACGGTCTCCCTAGACCCTTACCAAAGCCCCCTACCTCCTCCCGCCGGCCATAGTCCCGGCTGGATTCACCCCTCGCATGGTTTCTTTCTTCCCGGATCTACTAGTCCCTTTGCTCAGATCGGTGGCCGCCGCCGACCTCTCCTCTCTGCTCGGTCTGGAGGGCATGCCGGTGTCCCAGCTGGAGAAGATTCCTGAGGCTCTACTGGACCTTCCCCCGCTGCTGCCTTCTGCAGATAAAACCTTGCCAAGCTTCAATCTGCATGTGGAGGGTTCGGGGAAGGTGCTTCTGTTGCTTGGCTGATTGCCGTGGCTATATTAGGTGCCGCGCCTGCAACCGCTATGACCACCATGAGCGTGATTGTTGGCAGCACCAGTAGGCCAGTCAGGCCCGCTCTACTCCAGATCACTTGTTGCACGCCGTCCTCAAGACCTGGCTTCTGTTGCTGCTCCTCCCTACGCTCCCCCAACCCGAGCATAGTCGACGACCAGTATTGCCCGACAACTCCACAAGACGCGAAGCTAACATCCATCTTTGAGGAGTAGGCAAAGTTTCTTTTCATGATCACGGAGTACGTGCAGGGCTTACGAAGCGACTTATGAGCGTGGTGGAGCGGGCTGAGGGTGCTCTAGAAAAGGTTTCCATGGTGCCGACTGTGGTGCAGATGGCTCCATCACCGCCCTCAATTGGTGGGATCAATGCTGGCTACACATGTTTCGAGCTCTTTGGTTGTTACTCCCCTAGGGATGCGACCAATCCGGCGTAGTTGCTTGCCAGGACCTCCACGCCTTTGGTCACCTCGGAGTGCCTCTCTCCGATGGTGCAAGAATTGCCCAACCTGCACGAGTTGGCTGTGGAGCTTTTCGCTCCGTTGACATTGGAGTCGCATAAGAGTTTTGGTGCCACTGGCTCTGAGGAGAAGTACTCGAAGGAGATGGTTCAGAATGATGCTGCAGAGCTTGCTGGCATGGCGTCGGGGTCGTTCAATGACATGCAAGTTGATGATGTGCCCTTTATCGTTGTGCGACGCAGCAACCGTTTGGAGAAGAAGACCAACGATTATGATAGTCCGGCAGCCAAGCGTGTCGAGTTTAGGCCTGCGGAAGATTTTGGAGAGGTTCCAAAGATCACGGGCAAGGGGAAAGCCACCGAGGAGGTCGTGACTAAGAAGATGCACTTTTATCTGCATATGTACACGAAGTAGCAGCACACACCGTAGATGATTGGGGCATTTCGAGCTTTAGTAGAGGTCAATGTTTGATCTCTTCTGTCGGGAGGATACACAGCAGGGCATCTCTAGTGGTGAGAGTTTGTGTGTGTTTTAGGAGACCGTCTTTGTTGGATACGAGGTGTGGCCTTAGGTCTTGGTGCTCTTCTTTCTGGCACAGACGATGTTAATTGAGTTGTTTTGCACAATTTTTTCATAAATTAACCGCACGTTGTATGGTTTTCAGATCCGTTTCCCCTTATTAACCGGATCAACTCTCTTCTTTTGTAATGAAATGCGGGAGCTCCCCGCGCTATGATGAGGTTCGTAAAAAAAATCGCACTAGTGATTGGAGAATGCTGATCAACGATATACCACCAAAAAATAAATCATTCTCGCGATAGACCGTCTCTCCACGAAACAAGTAGTTGCGGGGGAACAACCATTGCGTCACCTTGTAGCATGCGTTTGGAGATAACTAGCTACTTGGCCTAGAGCAAAGGGACAGACAGTATATAATCAATTCAACGATTTGCAGACTAGAATTCGTTTCTGTACTTACTAGTAAAAGCGACAGACAGTATATTGAGATCCAGTTTGCGGCATGGGGATCACCAGAGACAGAGACCAAGTTCGTTTCCAGACAACGTCATAAAGTCTTTGGTTCAGAAACGAGACAAGCTTAAACAAGACTGAAAATTGACACATGTTCATCTTCATTTCGAAGATGATCCAGTAAATTTGGATTTCAAGTGCTAGCACCATAACTGCTATCACATCAAGCACCTGGTGACGTGCAGGTCCTCATCACTTGTGGTTCATTTGAATTCACCAAACGACTAGAATCAGGGCACATAGTAATAATATATGCAGAGTAACGGATAAAATTTGGGGCAAAACCATGCATACAGGTAACCAGATAAAAAAGGACAACAATAAGTAGTGCCAGCCGGCACAATAACATATATAGATAGCAGCAGATAGCCTTGTCCAAAACCCATGCTCAGAATTTGGCCTCTGGCCACATAACAGGTTCTTCAACGTACGACGTACTTAATAGATGCAAAAGATAGCAGAGAACTCATCCAGTACCTACTGGCATCATGGTAGATAGTTCTACGGTAAGATCGAGCTAGACTGTCAAAAGCGGAGCCTCGAGGAAGCTAAGTCAGGCGCCAGCGAAGTTGGGAGCTGGAGCGCCGTTGCCGAAACCGCCGCCAGCACCACCCATACCCCAACCGACACCCCCAGGACTGGTGCCGAAACCGCCGCCAGCACCACCCACACCCCCAGGACCGGTGCCGAAACCGCCGCCAGCACCACCCATACCCCCACCGACACCACCAGGACCGGTGTCGAAACCGCCACCAGCACCACCCGTACCCCCGCCGACACCACCAGGACGAGGAGCTTGGCCCTCATGCCTTTCCTCCTGCAAAATAGAACTGTTAGTATCAGCCATAATAAGGCACAAAGCAGCAGTATACTAGACGCTAGAAATCACAGAAAGAAACAAAACAATGTTCACACAAACGATTCACTGTCAACAAAAGCACACACAAAACAATGTTCACACAATTTTTTTTGCATATAGCATCCTAAAGGACCAATTCACCCCCACAAGAACTATATGCATGTATTGCAATTAGGAGAAATTTGCAGTCCAAAGATCTCGAGGCATGCCAGTTTATACTGCTAAGTAAATGAGAAAACTACAGTCATAAAACAATACGCTAAGCAAATATCCAGCATTTCACAACGCATCATAAAGCAGATGGGCGATTGCTACAAAGTTAGAGCATATAGCATATCCATGCTAATGTTTTGCAAGGAATAAACAAACTACCTATAGCCAATACAGGAAGGAATCAGTCTAATTAATCAGCAGACACATCTGAAGAAAGATGGCCAAGCATTGTGTCAGCTAAGCAGACTACATGGTACCACATCTGTACAAAATATACAGCACTGCCACAACAAATCAAAAAGCATATGGGTGATTACTACAAATTTAGACCGTAAGTATAGATGCTAGTTTTATGCAAGATACAATCCCTACAGACTACACAGAATGAATACAGGGAGAAACCATTCTAATCAGCAAACAATTATGAAGGAAGATGGCCAACAAGTGTGCATACCCATTCAGCAGTACCAATGGTGCATCCAAGCGAAGAAATCATAAAACAATATATGCTGAGCAGATATATATCAGCACGCAATTCATCAAGTAAGTAGGTGGGTGACTGCTTAAAAGTAAGACCTTGGAATGCAAGCATATCCATGCAAAGCTTGCAAGGAAGATACAAATACCTATATAACAAATACATGAAGAAACCATTCTAATCTGCAAACACGTCTGAAGGAAGAGGGCCAACAAGTGTTTCAGCCAAGCAGACCAGTACATGTATTGCTAGCTAGCGATTAAGCACTACTGGCAATTGAGCATATATAATAGGAAGAGAGGAAATTAGGTAAAGATAAGGGGCAATACCCTCCAGCGGCGGCGGTAAGGATCCGGTGGCGGTGCCCGGTTCTTCCGGTCCTTACGGGAGCGGACGCGGATCTTGTTCTTATGAATCGCGCAGCCCACGCACCAGCGCTCCTTCAGGAAGAACTTGGGGAGGGCGTAGTTCTCGATGTTTGAAGCCTCTTTGAAGTCCCTGAGGCCTACCGGCTCAACGATGTTCACCACCTTGAAACGCTTGATCGCCTTGTCCTGTGTGCCACCACATCAAAGCGCACCAAATCAGAAGACTGGCGGACACAGCGATTCGCGCATCAAGGAACGGTTTTGGACTCCGGGCTCGTGATGGAAGTGGAGCTCACCTTGGGGACGCACTTGGCGCAGTTGTCGCACCGGACGAACTTGACGTGGCCTCGGCCATTCTTGTTCCGGCCGCGGTTGCGCCGCTTGAACGTCTGCGAGAGCGGCACGAAGCGAGAGAGGGCGCGCGGGTCAGACCGGCATTGGTTCGTCATGAAGAAGTCGAGATGAAAGCACGGGTGGTCGGCACATACCATGGCGACAACGCGAGGTCGATGGCGAGCTCGCGGGGAGTACGGACGGCGGTCGGCGGCGGCGGCGGCGTCTTCGAGCTCCGAAGTCTCCGGGGCCTTGTGGGTTTTGCCCACCGGGGCGGCGTGGTCCACTTATATAGCGGGTGGGAGGTGGCCAGGTAGGTGGATACCATCCACACCGTTCGCTCGTCGATCGACGGTTCACAAGCGTGGAGCTAGTGAGTGGAAGGAGAAGCCGCATTTATTGTGGCGCCGCTTTGCAACAAGTCGGAAACTGCGCCCACGTGTGTGAGAAATGAATGAGAAAACCCGTATTCGCAGCGGAGGAAGCGTCAAACCCCGTCAAACCGTTTAACGCGTTAATCACACGTAGTACGTACGAAAGTCGAAACCCTGTTTTAGGGCCACCAAAGCCCACGTATGGTTGCATACAAATGTTTTTTGTGATCTTATTGTATCATGGAGACCATTCATTAGCATGTGCACTCAAAGGGAGCCTTAGATCCCATTCTGTTCCGATTTTGTTCGCATGGTATATTGATATATTGTTCAATACTAGCACAATGCCCGTGCGTTGTAACGGAAAATCCAAAAATTATAAACATCCTGATCATAATTGTCCTTACTTTAAGACTTGTTCTTCGGTCTCATATTCGTCTTATCACCCCGCCACCACGAGCCAACCACCCCTCACTCTACAAGAACCTTGTTGAGCGTGGCCACCTCGAGGGGCCGTGTCTCCTACTGGAAACCAACAAGTGTCAAAGGAGAAAATTATTATTGGTCAGACCAATTTGCAATTGTTTTCTTTGGATTTACCATTTTCTAAAACCGCAAAAAAATCTAAAGAAAAATGGTTTCAAAAAATTTGCAATGGTCAAGCAAGCACAGAAGAGTGGGATTTTACGCAACTGAGCTGTAAAAGAGTATATATATACTCGTTTCAAAGAGCGTTTTAACTAAATAGTTTTTGCTCATACCGGGTTAATTGTCGCAGACGGCATATACTGTGCTAGTACGCACACGAAATGCCTCACGGGAAAAAGAAAAAAACAACACGGCAAAACTATTTTTTATTGCTTTATCGAATATAGAAAACATGCCCGTGCGTTGTAACGGGAAAGAAAAAAAATCAATGTCCCGGCCAGAAACGCCGCTAGTATAGCCATTCGTCTTCATCGCCACCTCACCCCACTATGTGAAGAACTTCGTGTATCTCGGATCGGAAGTAGAGGAAGCACACAATGACAAATACATCGTTGGGTGAGGATGAAGATGTGGGAATCGCTCCCTCCAACAGCAAGGAAACATGTTCATTTGACGGTACATTTCGTAATAATTGGTATATTATTGCTATTATTTTGAATTCTGAACATTCTCATTCTTCCAACATAATAGGAAGGTATTACGATTTTTTCTTAATATTTGGATGGAATTTGATTTGTGTTTTTGGAATTAAGCTCCTTTTAAACACAAAACTTGATTTGAATTTTGGAGAGGAAAAGTTATTCTAAAAATTGCTCGGAATATTTTGTAATACATTGTTGTGGTTTTGCATTGAACAAGGAACCCCCTATGAGAATTTCCTCTATTTTATGTTGATTTTTTAACCTCCAAATAACTCAGATACATGATATGCTAAATTGAAACGGAATATATAAAAGAAAAGAGAAAGAGACCTACTTGTATGGCCCAAATGTAGTGTACAATATAAAATCCATGAAAAAAAGATCCGATATGGCATTATGGCTACATCGATCCATGACTAAATTCTTGACCATGGCATGCGTCATACCCGCATGCATCCGATTGCAACAGTGCTGCCGACATCTTCCTATCTCTGATGATAGAATCATGGCTGCCTCGCCCATGGAATGATGTGGCTAACAATGAGACTGGAGTACACCGGTGAGTCCTCTTTACCGCGGGCCTACGGCTGCCTCCTAATGAGCTCGACTTAGGCAAGCTCGGCATCAGACCCGGGAAGGCGACGGACGTGAAACACTTGGGTAAAATCAAATTATTAGACAAATTGTACTAATTTAATATGTAGCAAGTCGCTTGTTGTTCATGCGCCGCCACTCTGCTTGGCAGGTTAGCTAATGGGCCTTTCTCATCTACGCTCAGACCGGCGTCACACAATTTTACCAGCATCAAACATGAACGGACTGTCCAAATGATTGATTGATTGTTCTAAACATACATGAGATTCCAAGGTTGTATAAGGAGGGATGAGGAAAGGCACTTATGCGCACCGTCCTCCTCCTCCCCGTGTGCTTGAGCTGTTGCTCCTTGGGTCAGCCATGGAGGGAGGCGTGCAGGTTGGTCAGCGGCAGATCGATTGCCACAAAGGGGTGTGCATCAGAGTTGTTAGGGAGGACGGACGCCCGGAGGTGGCACACGGAGGGACAACAACAGGAGGCGGGGCACGCACGGTGGCGACGGGAAGTCGGCATGGCCGGATGGATAGGCCTGGTTTGGATGAGATGTCGGGTAGCAGACCATCAGTCAGGACTCAGGAGCCCTGCGCTTGATTCATGGCTAGATATTGGCACATCATGCCAACATCCTTCCTGGCTAGAGATTGGCGCATCATGCCAACATCCCGAGCGGCGGTGGCAGGAACGTGATGGGTGGATCGTCGCGATAGGTGTGTGAGGAGTCGACCTGAACTCTACTATTTGCACGTTCACGACTATATGTTTTCCCTTTTCCTTTCCTTGTTGGACTGTAGGAATAGCGTTCAGAAAAAAAAAACGAACGGGTATGACTTAAGGATGGCATGGTGGGTAATGAACCGACTAACCAAGTAACCAACTAAGAAAGCCTTAACATTTTTATTATATATAGTATAGATAACATTATGGCTAACATGCTGATGATCATGATTGAAAGAGTCAAAGAAAATGACCAGATTGAGGGAGTGGTTCCACATCTAGTCGATGGGGGACTTTCTATACTCACTAGTAGGAAACTGCTTTCCTATGGAAGGCTTTCTGTAGCGCACCAGAGAAGCGTGCGCCATAGAAATTAAAATTTTGTAGCGCACGACAAAACATGCGCCACAGAAATATTATTATGTGGCGCACAAAAGAAGGGTGCGCCATAAAAACTAGGTGGGGCACGCCCACGTGCGCCACAAAATTGTCATATTCTGTGTATTGGTGCCACATACATTATTTTTCTCTCCCCCCCTCCCCCCCCCCCCCCCAGATCGTCTTTCTAGTTTTTCCACGGGAGAGTTCCAGATCTAAAAATCATCAAAAAAAATCCTTATAGATGCAGGAGAGTCGAAGGTCTAGTTTTTTTATCAAATTTTGACAAATTAATTTCGACTTTATGAGCAAAACTTCGTTAAAAAAAGTAAAATGGGCATAACTTTTGCATATGATGTCGGAATTTAAAGTTCAATATATCAAAAAAAAAAACTAGAGAATTCAGCCTATGAGGTATTTTTAGATTCTCCAAATTTCAAAAGGAAAAAAAAAGTTATTTCAAACAGAAGATTCTTTCCTACAAAATCAATAAAAATTGGAAAAAAATTATGTGGCGCGCGGGAGGTAGGTGCGCCATAGAATTCTTGGGCGGGTTTCAAAATTTGAATCCCGCCCCTTCTCTTCTCCTTCTCCTCCACTTCTCCACTTCTCCTCTCCCCTTCTCTCCTCTACCTCCACTTCTCCTCTCCCTTTTCCTCCACTTATCCACTTCTCCTCTCCCCTTCTATTTTTATCCTCTTCTCCTCCACCACCTCCGGCGAGCTCCTCCTCCTCCTCCTCCTCGTCCACCACCTCCACCACCACCTCCGGCGAGCTTCTTCTCCTCCACCAACACCACCTCCCGCGAGCTCCTCCCACTCCACCAACTTCGGTGGCCTCCTCCTCCACAACCTCCGGCGACCTCCTCCTCCTCCTCCAACTCCGGCGACCTTCTCCTCCTCCTCCACCACCTAGGATGACCCCCATTCTCCACCCACCACCGACCAAGCCATAATCCGGCAAAATTTCGAAATTCCGGCGGCGAGATCCAGCGAAATTCCGGCGGCAAGATCCGCTTTTTTTTATTTTTTTTATTTAAAAAAAGGTAGCACATGGTGGTGGGTGCGCCACAGAAATATCGCCAAAAGAATTTCTGTGGCGCACGGAAGGGGTGCGCCACAGAATTATATTTTAGTGGCGTAAATTCTGTGGTAACAAAATTGGGGGTGCACCATAGAATTGTTTTTTGGTGCGTCACAGACAGACGTTTTTGTACTAGTGACTTTAATATGCAGATGATATGATTCTGTTTATGGCATATGATTTGGATAAAGCTACGAACCTAAAGTTAATTCTTTCGGCGTTCGAGCAGCCGTCTCGGTTGAAAATTAACTTTCAGAAAAGTGAATTGTTTTGATTTTGTTGAGGCACAATATGCTGTAGCTCAGTATACTTAGTTATTCGTGTGTGAGGAAAGTCAATTTTCTATTAACTATTTGGGTATACCAATACTTACAGAAGATTGACTAATGTGGAATGGAGCCACGTCGAAGAGAGCATGCATAAAAGGATAGCTAGTTGGAAAGGAAAAAATTTGTCCCTTGGTGGAAGATTGGTTCTCATATACTCAGTACTTGGTACTGTATATAATATCATTCTTCCAACTACCTAAAGGAGTGTTTAAAAAATTAGACTATTTTCGGTCAAGATTCTTTTGACAAGGAGAGAGCGAGAAAAAGAAATATCGACTGGCCAGGTGGGACGTAGTTTGTCGACCAAAAGATCAGGGAGGGTTGGGTATATATGACCTACAGGTTAACGACTCAGCCCTTCTAGGTAAATGAATTTTCAATCTACTCACCGAAGGCGTTTGGCAAACACTCCTTAAACGAAAATACATTAGCTCCTAAGCAGTTTCAGAAGTTATGTGGAAACCAGGTGTTTCTCATTTTTCGGCTGGCCTAATGGCGATTAAGAATCATTTCTTTCTCTATGAGGTATTTAAGATTAAGAATGGATCACCGATAAGATTTTGGGAGAACATATGGTTGGATAATACCACACTCCGAGAATAGTATCCGGCCTTATTCAGTATCGTGCGACACAAGGGTGATATGCTAGCTACGATTATGCAAACATCCCCTCCAAATGTGAGGTTTAGACAATACATTATTGGTCCCCGACTTTTGTCATGGAATGCATTAGTGGATAGGTTAACTTCAGTCAATTTGACACCTGGCACCCATGAGTTTCTTTGGAAGCTAACCAAGAACGGTGTGTTCTCGGTGGATTCTATGTATAGAGCAATGGTCCAATTAGTAATACTGGTCGATAATAATAATAAAATATGATAAATGAAGGTACCATGAAAAATTAAAATTTTCGCATGGTACCTTTGTAAAGGGGTCATATTAATAAAGGATAATATTGTCAAATGTAATTGACATGGAAGTACGAAGCGTGTTTCTTGTTCTTATGATGAGACAATTAAGAACTTTTTTTTTATTGCACATTTGCGCATTCTATCTGGTTAGCTATCCAAATGGCTTTGAATCTTTACAAACCCACATCCATTGCTAATATTTTTTGCCACTGGTTGAATGGGGTTGATAATCGATTCAAAACTATTATTAGGCTAGGAATACTAGCCATTATATGGTCGCTCTGGCTATGTAGAAATGCCAATATTTTTAATGATAAATTTTCTCTCGTATGCAGGTTCTATTCTGATGCGTAAGTATTCTCCGTTCGTGGTCCACATTACAACGAGTGGAGTTTCAAACCCTTTTTATGGAGGCATGTGCACGGTTTGAGAAGGTGGCGACGGATATTTTTATCCCACATGGATGACCGCTTGATCTATGGATAGAAGCATCATATTTCACAATAGTCTACGTCATTATTATTTGTTTAGGCTTGTCGTATATTTTTTCTGGTTTGCGGCTGTGTGCATTGTAATGATGCACAGGACGTGTGTAATGCTTCAACATTTGTTAAGTAATAAAAGCCCATTATCAAAAAAAATGTTGTACTTAAAATTTAGGCCATGTATAAAACAATCTTCCTACTCATAAAATGGTCATTATGAACTATAGTATCGCTAAAGCGTAGTCACCATTAAGTCCTAACCGCATGTCACCCCTTATTTTTGATGATGTGTAATTGCACCGATGCGAGCATCGTCCTGGTCAGCTTACATGGCATGATGTGTAACCAGTGAGAGGTGAACCAGTCTTTAATATGGTTCATCGTGTGCGGAAGAGATGGCGCTCATCCTCTACCCCGAAGGATACCCCATTTTCCTCTAATTGGTGAGTTTGCTTTGTCCCTTAAAATCATGATCTAGGTGGTTTCTTGCATGATCTTTCACTAATTTGGAAGCTATG
Organism: Alopecurus myosuroides; assembly: GCA_028641055.1. Lineage (NCBI taxonomy): Eukaryota > Viridiplantae > Streptophyta > Magnoliopsida > Poales > Poaceae > Alopecurus > Alopecurus myosuroides. Next base: position 278,627,329 of record CM054063.1, read on the forward strand.
CTAGGTTTGTATTGATAGGTAGTGAATTTTTAGACATTTATGTGTACTCTGGTTTAGGGGTTTGATAGCATCACATAAGTTTTCCAAATTTGTGCTTTTATTTATTGTAAGTTATGAAGGCAGCGATCTCTTTACAGTGGTGGGGGCAATCCATATAGAATATTTTGTTAGTTTGATGTAATAGGACATGTTGTAGATGGCCCACGGGTTTACTTCTATGCCTTTGATAGGGATACTTGATCACCTTTATTATATTGAAGAATTATTTGAGTTTTTAAGGTACAAGAAGTGATGGAGGGATAATAACCCGGTAGGCCAACTCCAAGGTGTAACCCGGCCCAAAGGACGTTGCGCACAATTCGGCTAAGGATAAAGAAACTTCTGGGAGGCCCAAGTTTGTAGGCCTCGTAACCCGGATCGTGGGTTATGGTAAAAGGAAAGTTAGGGTTTGTATGTGGTGTCCGGGTAGGATTCAGGGTGCGCCTTGGAGGGCAAGCCAAGGGGTACGGGTGCTTTATAAAACGACCCCTAGGTTTAGTTGAGAGGGATCCAAGAGTTCTAGCAATCTCGCCTAATATCGAGTATCCAGTGTAACACGTGATTTGAGTTGTTATCTTGAGATCGGAGACTCGGCGACTTGATTGCCGGCTACCAGATCGAAGTTCATCATCATGTTTTCCTCTGAGCTAAACCCTCTCCCAAACGCCTGTGTCGTCTTGCCCCAAGATAAGTTACCCCCGGTAACGTCTGCCGTGATTATCCCACGACAGTTGGCGCCCACCGTGGGGCCTGCGTCCAAAGGTGTTTACATCACGGGAGAAGCTCGGAAGAACATGGAGAATCTCGTCGTCGGCGAGATCTACATCGACCACGAAGGAGAGAAGATGGTGGACGATTCCGGCTGGGGGCCAGAGTCGGATCACCTCGAATCCGGATCCGTCGTGACAATCGGCCGGATCAGCGTCTTCATCGGTATGGTACGTACTTCCGGTTCGATCCCTAACAATTTTGGATCTGATTCTGTGTCAGGGGAGGCCACTTATATCCAATCAGATGGAGAAGAATCAGTTGGAATGGCAGATCCGACAGAAGAACCCGTCACGAAGTGGGAACAGCCGGAGGAGCCGGCATGGACCCCGCGTGACCGGGTTGAAAGAGAAGATGATACCGAGTCCATCCTGGATCTGCTGGAGAACCGGTATGAGGAGAATAACAGCGAAGAGGAACAGCATGAATTTGCGCCAAGCATTATACGCCGAGTTGCGGTCTACACGGCTCCCGCGGCCAACCTCAATCAAGAGAACGTGACCGCGGCCGCAATCGGGGCAGCTCAAGCGTTGGCCCAACAGCAGGGTACGGCTAACGGAAACCCGGTTCTGATCCGGGTGGATGGAGAATCGGCATCGGTTACCAGCCGCGCAGCAGACGAGGAGTTGCAGGCAAATACGTTCGGATTCCTAGCAAACCGGACACCAGGGGCGGGTCCTTCAAATCCACGACACCCGGCCCTGTTCGATAACAATCTGATCCTAGATCCCACAGTCCTTGCCACGGTTATCACCCGAGAGAACGCGACAGAACGTGCTAGGGATCTAGATGTAGCCCGTCGTGCATTGGAGCAACAGAGAAAGCAAGTAGAAGCAGAAAAGCAAGGGATGGCCACGCGCCAACGTGAGCTGGACGCACTGGAAACCCGGCTTCGAGAGGAAACAACCAGAATACATCAAAGGCACCAAACCAGATTACCAGCGTTGGGTGGAGTAATAAATCCGGCTGCGCTGTTTATCACACCTCAAGACCAACCGATCCCAGCGACGAACCAAGGGACCGCGCCTCAGCCAGCAACCGCAGGAATACATCCGGCAAACGAGCAGGCCGGGTTACCCTTGCCACAGACTGGGGTTACGACCGGCAACACCTTGCCACCGCCACCACCATCGCGTTTTCATACACCTGCGGGTCATTACAATAATCCCATGGACAACGTGTACGCAGCGACACTTGCATTGAATCAAATCCCTGTGAGAGAATCGCCCCACGCAGAGCAGACCCGGAGAGCGATAGATATGCTGCATACCGCGGTGGCACAGCAAGCTAATTATCCGGATCACAGAAGTGGAATGCATGGGACGCCATACGCCAGTCAGCAACGTGGCAACACCGGCAATATCCAAACAAGTTCAGCACGGCGGAGGGAAGAGCAGCAGCAAATGCCGCCTCCTCCCCGTGTTCAGGCGGTACTGGCGGCATTAGCAGCGCAAGTTGTCGTGGATAGCTCCAGGGCCAGGAGGGCCGGGGCCGGGTCTGTAGTACATGGATTACCAGCAGCACCGCGTCCCGCTGTGCCCCCCGCAGGATCACATGTCTCCCGAGTAAGGCCAGTTTCGACCATTCTTGCCGGACCTAAGTGTCTCTCGGACAGTATCAGGGCCGAACCTTACCCGGAAAAATTCAAAGAGCCGGGTAAAGTGGTGAATTACGAACCAACTATGGATCCAGAAACATGGTTAAGCAGTTATGAGATGGCTATGTCAATTCGCAATGCATCCGAGAATCTTCAGGCCAAATTCATGTACCTGATGATGTCAGAAGGAGCAGCGAAGCTATGGTTCACCAATCTACCGGAAGGGTCTATCAAGTCCTGGGAAGAGTTGAAGACCGCGTTTGTCAAGCACTTTCATGGGACGTGCAGAAAGTTGTTCACTATTGATGACCTAGAACGATGCGTCCAGAAGAAGGGAGAGTCGGCGCGCAGTTGGGTGCGCCGGGTTATGGAGATACTTCATTCGTCCACAGATATTCAACCCAAAGATGCATTACAAGCTATGGCGAAAACATGTAAGTATGCGCCTCTAGTGCAGAAGTTAACTCGCATGAAATCCAGTCGGAATGCTTCGGAGGTTACGATGGGAGAATTGATGGACGCGTGCAACAAACACGCTGCAACGGATACCACAGAAGAGGAAGTTGATGACAAAAAAGCAAAAGCAAACACAAGTAATAGTGGAAGAAGCGGCAATGGATCAGCACCGGGTAACAACGGAAATAGTCAGAACAAGCGCCCGTTTGAAGGAAGCTCCGAGTTTGTCGCCAACACGGAAGCCGGGTCTTCGAGACCCAGGGCAGAAGGAAATTTTAACACTGGAAACCACAATGGAGGAAACTATCAAGGGCCGCCAAGGCCGAGAAACAATTGGGACATCTTTAGAATGGCGTGCCCAAAGCACAGCAGGAACGGTAGGCCGGCTAATCACTCCCTGGAGCAATGCGCCGATCTACAGAGATGGAAGAACGAGGAAGTGAACAGAGCCATGCGAGGAGCAGGCCGGGGAGGAGGACCGGGTCCAGGTGGAAACCCGGGCAATGGCGTACCCCCAGCCGGTAACCCGGCAGCCGGAAATCAAGGCAACAATCAAGGGGGAGCTGGAGGTTTCCAAGCTAACCCCAAACAGTTGGGTCAATATCACGTGCATACCACAGGAGGTTCTAACAAGGACAAAAACATACTGAAGCAAGCGGTCAACTCAGTCTCTTCGGCTGTCCCGAGATATTTGAGGTGGTCAGAACAAGATGTAACATGGAGCAGAAGAGATCACCCGGAAAGAATAGAACACCCGGGAGTCTTAGCATTGGTAGTTGCACCACAGGTCAATGGGTACGAGCTGAAAAAGGTCCTGATGGATGGAGGAAGCAGCATCAATATCCTGTACTGGGAAACCTTTCTACGCATGGGTCTCAAGGAATCTCAGCTCCAGAAAAGTACGACAGTTTTTCATGGCATAGTACCGGGTCATTCAGCATGCCCCGAGGGAAAAATCGCATTGGAGGTAGCTTTTGGGGAATCGAAGGATAATTATCGAGTTGAGTGGCTTACTTTCGAGGTGGTTAAGTTGCGCAGTCCTTATCACGCGCTATTCGGAAGGCAGACTTATGCTAAATTCATGGCAAGGCCGTGTTATGTGTATCTACAGCTAAAAATCCCGGGTCCTAAGCAGACCATTACCATACATGGAAATCGAGATATAGCAGCTGAATGCGATGAAGGAGACGCGGCAATGGCCGAGCAAGCCTGTAGAAAAGAGGAACTCAAGCATTACCGGTCTCAAGCAGACCCGGATGACATAACCGCATCGAAAAGGCCAAGCACTGAAGGCGAAAGAGCAAAGTCCAAGGCAGCACAAGATGTTAAGATGGTAGCTTTCATCAAGGATGATTCCTCCAAACAATCAGGCGCAGGAGAAGAAATCGTACGACAGTTTGCAGCCAGCCGCGATATGCAGACGCCTCACCCGGACTGGCTAGCAAACCCGGTACTCATTATGAAAAAGTCTAACAAGTGGAGAATGTGTATCGGTCACGTCAGCTCGGGACCGATTTCCAAGAAGAATTAAAACAATGTAACAGGCAGCAGGTTTCAGACGCGCTCTTTTCCTACCCAGGGTACCTAAGGGGACTGGAAGGGTTTTAATGAGGCGGCTTGCTTACCCAAACTTTCTCGTATCAATAAAGAGATGGTTATCAAGTCCTATTTTATTACGATCTTTGCTTCGGTTAAAGGTAAATATTTGTCTATTTGCTATCAGTACATCAGTATCATCAAGTGTGTTGCATATATATATAGGTCTTGGGGGCTAATTGCTCGAATAGCACAGTTACAAACCCAAAGACCCGGCCTAGATGCCTATGAGTTATAAGGGCCGATTACTCGCAAACGAGTACGGCTGCAATCTTATAACCGGACAAAGGAGCCAAATTTTCTTGACTTTTCTTACTTAAGCTCGATGTGACTCGCACTAAAGTGGCATGATTTGCTCGCTTACGATTACAATCAGCCATGAAGCCCAATGGGACCTGCCTGATCTTGTTTTCGTATAGATGTAACAACATGGTATCCACGCGAAAGCCGGCTTATAGTACAAGATAGTCAAAAGGGTCATCTAAACCACAAGTTATGAAGAGTACACGGATAATAGCCGGAAACTCAACGTTTATCAAGCGTAACTTCATTATCTATGTGAAACGACTCTGGGTTTCGGCTTAGCAACAACAAGTTCGCTCTCTTCGGAAAAAAAAACCCACACACCACAGACTCGGATATTCGGGCCTTGGGGACCGTGGGTTTCGAAACAGAATCAAGTTGTTTTATCGCTAAGCTCGAAAGACCCCAATGTCCGAGTCGTGGGGACTTGGGGACTTAAAGAAAAGTCCACCTGTCAAAACTCACGATACTCGGAAAACGAGTCTCACAAAAAGAAATGTAAAGAAAGTTGGATATCAAGAATAAGTTCGAAAATAGACAAGTATCAAGTTCATCAAAAGGCCTAGAAAGGCACGAAGTATATCACGGAATTAAAGTACACTACAAATTACGATACCAGTATCAGGGGTGCACAGGCGCACCGTCAAAAGAATACTTGTTTTGAATAAAAGCATCAGACGATCGAGGTATCATGGTGGCGTTTGTTTACTCGGCCTCCTGAGTAAGGTCTGCATCTTCGCCCTTGCCCTCCGGGTCTTGATCCTGGGCCTGCTTCTTAGCTCTTCCGGCATCATTACCCGGATTCTTCGCATCAAGACGGACAGGAGGAAGGACAGCCGGCGTAGAAGTGGTTGGCCCTGATCTTAATTCGGCCTCCCTCTTCCCGGTTTCTTCTTTCTTCCTGGCCGAGTCGGCAGTCCATTTCTCCAAGATATCAAAGGGCGGGGGTGCGACCTCCTTCACGATTTTGCCTTTAGCATCGTACGCACTCATAATCGTGTTCAGATCCATACTATCGGCCAAAGTGGTTGCCGAGTGACGCACTGCGGATTGTATGGCCTTGAAGTCCTTGGGTGCAAACTTGGAGCCATCAACTTTGAATTCTGGAAACCCGGATATCACCTTTGCCGGATCAAGCTTCGGAAAATAAGCCTTAGCCAATGTAAAGGCTCGGGTCATTCCAATTCGGCATGCCGAACGTTTCCAGATCTCAATCCAGCCAGGCACGGTGGAGCAAGCTTGGATAAGATTCTCTTCACCCGGGTATACCTCAGTAGGCCACTTCACGGCGTCCAGTATAAACTTTGTGCCGGCAAAGAAAGTCCGAAGCACGGTCTTTAAAGTTTTAGCCTTTGCAATGGCATCCTCTTCTGGGGCCGCAAGGTTGGCACCTGCAGTTGAAACAAATGAGGGACATATCAGTAATCCCGAGTATCACGTAATAAAGCAAAGGCATGAAGTCACTCGGCAGCAAAAACTTACTAAGCAAGATGCGATAGGTATCGGTGACCTGGTCCGATAATTTCTTCAGTGCGGCTTGAGCGGCATTGCATTTCTTCTTGTATTTAGACACATCCTTCTTCAAGGTTTCCACGTCAGCCTCAAGGGCTTCTCTCCGCTTTACCTCGGCAAGATGAAGTTGTTCGGTCTTGAGCACAATTTCATCAGACCGGGTCATCTGCGCCTGTAAGGAACAAGGAGCACAAGTATCAGTCGGGCATTATGGCAAGCTTAATATTGCATAAAGTACCAAGCACAACTTCAACAAGTTATGCTCGGAACTTGGGGACTAGGCGTACACTACGAGATATCGAGTATTGTTACCTGATGCTCTGCGGCCATGCGCTCCAGAATATTGCCCTCTGAGGTCTTCATAGTGAGGAGAGTGTTCATCAGCTGATCAAAAGTATCATTATCCGTGTTAGAGGACCCGGGGCCTTGGAAACCCGGAGAAGGAGTTTTCTTCTTAGAGGGAGGCGGCATCCGGGTCATCCGAATGTCGGAACCTGGTGCCTCTCCCCCCGCACCCAAAGTTGCAGCCTTTTCCTTCTCGCTTGCGTGCGAGGCAATCGGATACTCGGCTTCTTGTCTGGTCGGATTTATTGGTGACACTTGTTCTTCGCCGTCAGCCGCGGCTGTCATATTATCAGTCGGTTTCCCCTTACCCGGGTCATCGGTCTCCATATCCTCTTGGTCACTAATAATGACCGTGGCCCTATAGACAGTATGAGTGAGCAGGTAGCGTGTAACCAGGAAAAGATGATGAAAATGTGATAGAATGTCAGGAAAAGAACTTTACCCGGGATTCACCGCATAATCCGCGGGGAATTCGCTGCTCGATCCGGACGAAACTGAAAAACATCAAAGCAAGATTTTGTAAGGGAATGGTTCAGGAAGATTTTTATCATTCAAGAAAGGATAAGGTGAATACCAGCGCGTCGAGTTGGAGACGATGGAATACCCGGGTTGAGAGCATCATCACCCGGGTAATTTCGAGTCGCTCTGCGCTTAGTCATGGGTGACTCCTTCAAAGACGGCCAGTGGAATAATGTCAAGTTAGCTCATGTGTATCATCAAAGGAATACGAATTGAATACAAGGAGGTGATATGAAACCTTGAAGACGACCCCTCAGGGTTTTCTCTTAGATCCGACGTTGATTGTCGGCTCCATTTCCTCCTCATCACTGGCGGATTCTACCTTGCCGTCAGTTTCTTCTTCTTCGTCCCTGTCCTCTTGCTCTGGAAGTTATCAAGGTCACAGTTGGAAAATGGAGAACGAGACACGACGAGCTTAAAGGGACTAAATGAAACCCGGAGTGCACCTTCATCCGAGTTAACGACATCTTCTTGTTCCTCTGGACTTTCGGAGCTAGGAGGAGTTTCGATCTTCCAAAAATCATCATCAGCCTGAGATGAAGGTATAAGAACAAGGGTTATCAGCTGTACCAAGTGAAAAAGGGCGAAGGTAAAAACATGAAAGTCGGATCTTTACCTTAGGGGCTGGGTTCTCGAGTGTGAAGGGCTCTAATCCGGCTATGTTCCGGATTACCTCTAGCTTCTCTGTCAGAAACCCGTTTATAGTTTTATTGGTGTCGCCAGCCGCAAAGCTGTTGGTAGAGTACCGAAGCGGGTCTGTGGTGTGCCCCGAATACTCGCACATTAACTTTGTGCGGATGGAATTGGGCTGGATCCGGAAGTCGACCCAGGTCTTCACCAGGTTAAGCCCAATGAGACCTTGGGCTGAAAGAATAGCGATTTTGGCTAGCAAAGGTTGAATAGCCTCCCTGTCCGAGTCAGGGGAAAAGGCATTAAAATTCTCGGAGATGTCAAGAAGGCCTTCCGAGTAACCCGGCAGTTTCTTTTGGCCGGGTGGGGAAGTGTCCCGGCAGTAGAAGTATGAAAGCTGCCAATGTTTGACGTGGGAGTTGAGGGTAAGAGGTGGCATCAGAGAATTCTTGCGGCGCTGGATAGAAACCCCGCCGCAAGCGAGAAGTGCCCCGTCACCGCTCTCGCGGCACGGTTTGCACTGGAAAAGCTCGACGAAAAGAGCCAAACTTGGCGGAGTGCACAAGTATGACTCGGAGAGAACAATGAAATGGGAGATATTTAACACAGAGTTAGGCCCTATGTCAAATATACGAAGGCCATAGTGGCTCAGAATATCGCGAAAGAAAGGGTGACCCGGAGGACGGAAGCCCCGGGTCACGTGCTCCACAAAGCATATTACCTCATCTTTTGCTGGGGTAGGCCGGGTCTCGTTGCCCGGCGCCCTCCACTGGATATCCTCTTGGGGGGAAGAACCCCTAGCTCGACCAGTTCTTCTAACTTGGCCTTGGTGACCGTAGATCGTGCCCAGTTGGCAGATATGGAGTTGGTGGTCTTGGCTTTGGCCGGCTGCTTTCCCTGTTTCTTGGGAGCCATGGGTTTAACCTGCAAAGCACAAGGTAGAAGGGCATGAGGAATAAGACTCGGAAACTGTGAGCCGGTCGAGTATCGGCGAGTGATATCGAGACAACATGGAAATTGCATACTATCCGGGTATCGATCTACAGAGTAAGGTTCAAACTATCCGGGTATCAAGCATCATAATAAAAATTATGGAGGCCTATGCGTCGAAAGAGCCTTTGAGGGTGATGGATGGTTGCGCAGGTACTTATTGCGAATAAAAAGAACCGGAAAAGGGAGGATTTTCTGGGTGACAGAGACAAGGGCGGAAAAATTGGGCGGCCCGAGCCCAGATCGGAGTTTCCATTTCTGGATTTTTGGTAAAATTAACGACTATGGGCGGTAGGAAAGTGAAATAAAGTCTATATCTAATTCATTGGATGAGCTAGAATGAATACGAGCAACCTAATTCGGCGTGACCGGGAAAATGACCGGCGGGTTGACTTAGATCTAATCTGAAGAAAATCAAGAAATTGTGGAGGCCAGTTAATGGATGAGAGAGGCTTACTGGAGGAGATCGCAGTGAAGCTCGACGGAGACAAACGGCACAGGCCTGGTGTCCCTTGGCGATTCCCGGCGGGCAGGTCGGGGGTCTGGCGGCGGATCTGGGCGGTGGTGCAGAGCGCACCGTGGCGGAGCGTAGCCAGCGGCAGATAGGCTCCGGCGATGCGCGCGAGGTTTCCGTAATGGTGTTCTGTGAGATCGAGCGCTAAGGGAGAAAGGAAGAAGAATGGGGGAAAATGAGCCGTTGGGGTTCGGGTTACCCCTAGAGAGCCTATTTATAGCGCGAGTGGATAAGCCCAGTTCAACGGGTGGGAGCCGGGAGTTACGGAGTAACGGCTATCTGTTTGAGTTTTGCGAGATACGCTTTAAGTATTGAACGAGGTATCGGACAGAAATAGGAAGGAGATATTCTCCATGATATCAAGATCAATTATCGAGTGAAGTATGGGATCTTGGCATTTTTATCAAGGCTTAGATCCGGAAAGCTAAGCCAAGTGTTTGGAGAAAACCCGGGTTACTATATGGCCACCATGGAGTTGAGCCTAGCTATTTATTAAAGCACTTTAACCCGGCCTTCATACACTTGCGCGTTTAATGTTTTTGCAGGGAATAGCGAGCGCTTCGAGGAGGGATCCGTGAAGCCCAAGCTATTCTGGGGACTACTGATGGAGGGATAATAACCCGGTAGGCCAACTCCAAGGTGTAACCCGGCCCAAAGGACGCTGCGCACAATCCGGCTAAGGATAAAGAAACTTCTGGGAGGCCCAAGTTTGTAGGCCTCGTAACCCGGATCGTGGGCTATGGTAAAAGGAAAGTTAGGATTTGTATGTGGTGTCCGGGTAGGATTCAGGGTGCGCCTTGGAGGGCAAGCCAAGGGGTACGGGTGCTTTATAAACCGACCCCTAGGTTTAGTTGAGAGGGATCCAAGAGTTCTAGCAATCTCGCCTAATATCGAGTATCCAGTGTAACACGTGATTTGAGTTGTTATCTTGAGATCGGAGACTCGGCGACTTGATTGCCGGCTACCAGATCGAAGTTCATCATCATGTTTTCCTCTGAGCTAAACCCTCTCCCAAACGCCTGTGTCGTCTTGCCCCAAGATAAGTTACCCCCGGTAACGTCTGCCGTGATTATCCCACGACAAGAAGGTATGGAGAATCAATCACCGAGAGTCCGAGAGTAGATCCAGGTGATTGGATCTCGTGGTATACATTTTAAAGTGATCCCATGATCAACCTCCTATTATGATTTTTTGTGTTGCAGGTCTTATACAGTCTGCAATTCACCGATCATTTAGAGACAACCTCCTACAAATATCAATTCTCACCTGATTTTTGCATGGGTTTCCTTGTAGTGTGTTATACAAATGACACCGTTATAATCATGCCAACAAGTCCTAGCCCGAACTATCACAAATCAATTATGATATCTATAAACATGATTGCACGGAAACTATCTGACATTGCCTCTCTTGTGTGACATTGATAAAATTCCTTTTACTTATTTGGGTATGCCTAGGAACAATAAAGCATAATTTTCATTACTTAATGCCACTAGTTGACATAATTTAGAGGAGGTTGACTGTAAACTTCATGCTGGCTTCTTATAGTGATGATGTCTTATAGTAGGAGAGTGTATCTATTTAAGATCATGATGCACTACCTTGGGAACAAAAATTCTAAGAAGGGAGATCACTTTTAATAATGTAACTGTATAGGATGAGGTATGTAGGAAAAATTAGAAATGTGGTATGGGTGTTTTAAATCTGAAAGTGTGGAATGAAGCTTTGCTGCTGAAATACCTTGATAAATTATATAATAGAGTTGATGTCCCTTCGCGCATCTTGTTTTCAATTCATACTATTTGAATAAAGATCCTCATGTTGTGGACACATGTGGGTTATTTTGGTGGAAATATGTATTAAACTCACCCCCATTTTCAGAGGATAACTGCATGCAACATTATCTTGGCAAATTCCATTTAGATTTAGTAAGATCCTTGGGGGAACGGGATTGCTTATGATTTGTACCCCAAGATCATATTGTTTTCCCCTTAATGACGATGTCTCTCTGCCATTAACTTCCTCTATACTGATAGGTAGGCTTCTAACTCTTCCCTTGCTTTGACCCCGCAACCCTTTATTGATCTAAGAGAACTTCAAGAAGTTGTTGCTCACGTAGTCATCGACACTCAACATCATGACTAGTGGTCTTATTCTTGGGAATCTCATAATAAACTGCTATTCGGTTCTATTAGTTTTTATTTCAGAGATATCGGCCCCGCCAAAAGTACGGTATGGTTAACTAGATGGGGGAGGGGTGAGTAGGTGACTAAATTTTTTATTCTTTTCCTTTTTAATTTTGGCTAAAAAAATTAAAGCACAAGGTTTTCTAGATGTGCATCTATGTGAGCAACCTATGTGATACGATGAGTACACAACGGAAACAATAAGTGATGTGGGGGTACCCAAGAGTCCCCCATGAAAAAGGTACCCAGTACGGCCCATTAAGGGGTACATTGGGAGGCTTCTCGAGCATATACACAAAGGCTCATGAAGAACTAGACCACAACGGAAGGAAAGACTTTATCTGCAAGAAAGGAAAAGTTTAGCAAACGACTCAAAGTCGAAGTTTGCCTGGGACCCCTTCTACCTATATAAGGCACGGGAGGGGGTCAAGAACAGGACAAACAACCCTAGATTGAGAGCTAGCCAAGATTCAATCTACGGAGAGCACCCCTTGTAATCGATACTTTCACCTCATCGGAATAAATACGACGGGCAGTAACCCATCAAGTCGATTAATCTACCATGTCCCTCTTCCTTTACTAAACCCCGGGTCCCTAATCATGGGGATTCTTGAGTTCACCCCCTTGACATTGGCGCCGTCTGTGGGAATCATGGGCGCTGGATGTCACACCCAAGTTTTTGGATTCTTGTACTGTAGTTAAAGGAGACAAAAATGTGGGGCCAATTTTTTTTTCTTCAACATGTTTGTGTGAACCAACATGTGTATGTGACAATAGTCATATATGCAATGCAAGAAAAGTTTACATTTAAAAACAAATACAATTTTTTTCCTGAAAACACATTTGTGTTTCTCTGATGTTTACCCTAATGTGACTTGAGTAATTTTTGTCCCAAGATTTTAAACATGTTTTTCTTCATCTTGACTTAAACCTTTAGCTTTGTTGAATCCAAGAAAACAAAAATACAAATTGAATTATGGAGGTTTTCTTTTATTTTCCCTATTGAAACTTTTCCCTGAAAACTTAGTCAACTACCTGTTTTCCACTCTTGTTTTCAATGGTTCAGATTATTCCATTTGGTGTTTTCTTGACTTGTATTTGTTCTCTGATATGTGGACTACAAAACTATAAGGTTGGTTTGATTTATGGAGTTTGAAAACAATATTTTGCATGTTTGTTTTGTGGAGAGAAATAAAGACAGAAAAATGGATTATTTGGAAAAACAGAGAAAAATAGAAACTAGCCCTTTTTCCACTTTGTTTTAAAAGCCTTCCACAAATCCAAAATTGTTTTCAAAGGATGTTTGAAAGTACAAATCATTCTTAACAATCTGCAACTTAGAAATCAATTTTTTTAATCCATTTTCTTCGTGAAAAAAGGATGAACTTTTTGAATCAAAATTTTAGAATCCCCGAAGGTTCCACGGAGTCCCAAAGAGACCCGGAGGGGGGCCTCAGGGGGCCCACACCATAGGGCGGCGCAACCCCCCTTGGCCGCGCCAGGGGGTGGTGTGGGGCCCCCAGGCCTCCACCGCCTTTGCCCTTTCACCTATTTAATCTCCCCGGGGCATAAACCCTAGAGATATTCCACTTCTCCCCGAAAAACACCCGAGGCCGCCTTCATCGTCATCCCGAGATTAGGAGGGTTCTGGAGCTCTCCCCAGCATCCTGCCGAGAGGGAAATTCATCGCCGGAGGGGTCTACACCACCATGCTCTCCTCCGAAGTGATGCGTGAGTAGTTCATCCCTAGACTACGGGTCCATAGCAGTAGCTAGATGGTTGTTCTCTCCACTTTGTACCTTCTATTTAGATCTCGTGAGCTTCCTAACATGATCAAGATCATCTTTATGTAATGCTACATGTTGTGTTTGCTGGGATCTCATGAATGTTGAATGCTATGTCTTTTGATTATCAATTTATCATGTTATCTTCATGCTTATGTTATTTATGACCTTGCATGCTCTCCGTTGTTAGTAGATGCTCTCGCCAAGTAGATTCTAGTAACTCCAAGAGGGAGTATTTATGCTCGATAGTGGTTTCATGCCTCCTTTGCATCTGTGCTCAAGTGACAGAAACGTGACGGATGGAGGATGTGCTGTTGCCATTAGGGAGAAAACAACAATGCTTTGTCTAAGGATGATGTTATTGTTTACATTACACACTTCGCTTACTGCAATTATCTGTCGGTTGCAACTTAATACCCAACGTTTGTTCGGATGATATTCGGAGGGCGGATTATTAGTCATAGATGCAGTTGGATAATGGTCTATGTATTTTGTTGTAATTCCCGCATGAATCACATAGTAATATTTTTGTCTTGCATATGCACTACGGTGCAACCTTTATTATGTCAATTGCCCAGGTGTAATTTGTTCACCACATATGTTATTTATCTTTCATGGAGAGACACCACTAGTGAACTGTGGACCCCGGTCCTTTTTACTCATACTTGATAATTACCTACCGCTTTCATACTGTTACAACTGCTTTCATACTGTTCTCCTACTATTTTCTACACCATACGTTTGACCTCTTTGTGTTCAGCAAAACCAGTGAGATTGACAACCTCACTTCTTTGTTGGGGGCAAAGTGATTTGATTGTTTTGTAGGTTCCATGTTGCTTCTGAACCAGTAGTGCGCCCTGCCATCTCAGCAGCTCCAACCTTCTGAAGTTACTCTTTCCTCCTACTGGTCGATTCAACCTTGGTTTCTTTCTGAGGGAAACTTGCTATTGTGCCTTCATACCTTCCTCTTGGGGTCTCCCAACGAACGTGTGTATCACGCGCATCACCAGTTCCTAATGGGTTCCCTGCACTATTTTATCAAACACACTGGGAATTTTTTAGGACTGAAATTTGTAATGCAGTCAGGAGCTTTCTTGGTAGAGGGGAGATCCCGGAGGGGATGTGTGATTCTATTATTGTGTTGATCCCCAAGGTTGCAAAGCCTAAACAACTAAACTTTTTCTGCCCCGTCAGTCTTTGCAACATCCTATACAAGATTGTGTCCAAGGTTTTGGAAAACATGCTGAAAGTGATTCTACCGGATATAATCTCAAAGAAACATAGTGCCTTTGTTCCTGGGAGGTTGATCACAGATAATCCATTGATTGCCTTTGAGTTCTTGCATACTATTTGTCACTAAAATACAAAGAGGACTTTATTTGCTCTGAAAACGGATATGATGAAGGCATGCGATCGAGTGGAGTGGAATTACCTCCACGGATGCCTAGGCAGGCTCGGTTTTGACCCCACATGGATACCTTCAGTGATGCGGTGTGTGAGTTGCGTCCTCTATGTCGTTCGTGTTAACGGGGAGTTGACTGAAACAGTTGTTCCGTCTAGGGGTAACCGGCAAGGAGATCCTATTAACCCTTATTTATTTCTTTTATGCACGGAAGTTCTGTCAAGTTTACTGCAAAAAAAGGAGGCTCGAGGTGAGCTCTATGGTATTCGTAATGGTAGACTCGGTCCCACTATTTCCCAGATTGTCTGTTTGCAGATGGCAACATCTTTTTCGCATGAAGTGACGATAAGAGTCTGGATTCTCTTAAAAGAACACTCAAGATGTATTGTGATGGCTCAGGGAATAAGGTTAATCTTGAGAAGTCATCGATTTTCTTTGGTCACCGATGTTCGGACAAAGTGAAAGATAAAGTGAAGGAGAAGTTACAGGTACAAAGTGAAACCCTGAATGATTGGGATGCCTACGATAGTGGGCTGCTCTTCTACGTCTACCTTCAAATTCTTGTATGACAAGGTATGGAAGTACTTAAATGGTCTCTCCAGTAGGCCATTTTCTAGGGCTGGAAATGAGACATTGTTAAAGGCAGTGGTGCAGGCTATTCAAACCTTTGTTATGAGTTGCTTTCAATTACCTCGCTCCATTTGTGACAGAATCAAATTGGTTATTGCTAACCGGTGGTGGGGTACGGAGGAGGGAAAGAAAAAGATGCACTGAAGATCTTGGGCCTGGATGTCAACTCCTAAAGCGCTAGGAGGAATGGGGTTTTGCGACCTCGGCCTCTTTAATCATTTCATGTTGGCCAGGCAGGGGTGACGTTTGCTCATTGTTCCTGATTCTTTGTGTGCACGAGTGTTGAAAGGAAGGTATGTCCCAAATTTGGATTTCTGGAATGCTTCGCAGCCAAGAACTTCATCGTATACGTGGAGGAGCTTGCTGCATGGGAGGGATCTCATACGTCAAGGTATTCGGTGGGCTATGGGCGAGGGTAGAAGAATTAAGATCATGGGGGATAATTGGGTGCCTCGGTTCCCCCTGACAAGATCAAGACCGAGTCAAGCAACAGTGTACTGTCTCATGAATGAGGATACTAGCACCTGGAATGAGGAAAATATTGAGGCTTTTTTTACACCGGATACTGTTGCTCAAATTCTTAAGGTCCCTATTTCTCGCCATGCCGGAGAGGACTTTGTCAGTTGGCCCTTCAACCAGTTTCGTACCTATACGGTACGGTCAGGTTACAACCTTGCTCGCTCGGCCAGCTTCATTTTGTGGCGGAGCAAGACGGGCACATGCATAAGCTCTAATTGGATGAGAAATGAAAAACTGTGGAAGAAATTGTGGAGTGTAAGGGCGCCGGGAAAGATGAAGATCCACCTATGGAGATTCGTCCACGACTGTCTCCCTAGCGGGGCTCAGCTGCATCGACGTTGTGTCCCGGATACTGGCTCTTGTGTGTTTTGCGGACATGTGTAAGGTATTGATCATGCGATGCTCACTTGTCAGTTTGCGCGGGTGGTTCGGAGAGAGGTGAAACAACATGTACACCTGCGTTTGGGCCGTAAGACTTTTGCCTCCAATGGATAGTGGCTTTTCGAGTTCCTGAACCGAGCCAGCAACCTGCAAGCAACTGTGTTGGCAGTTGGCTTCTAGCATATTTTGGAGGCACGAAACGATGCTCGAAACTTGTTGGCTAGGACAAACCCGAATAACACTTGTGCAAAGATTGTTGCTTATGTTGACCTCATCCGATCGCAAGGAAAAAATCCATCTCCGGCTACTAGGTGTGACTCCAACTGCCCCACTCGATGGACTCCACCGCCACCGGGAGTGGTTATGATAAATTCTGATGGTGCGATCTTTGAGGCAAGCGGAAGAATGGGGGGGGTATCATTGCACGAGACCACGCAGGAACCTGTTTGGCGGCTTGTCGCCAACATTTACAGGGTCTCCTCTCCCCGGAGGAAGCTGATGCTTTGGCCCTCCGTCGGTCAGTGTTGCTTGCTCAGGAGGAAGGTTTTCAGAGGGTGATCATCGCTTCTGACTGCCTATCTTTTGTTCAGCGACTAAAGTCATCCGAGATGTACATGTGCCCGGTTGGTATCCTAGTTAGAGGAATGAAGCCTATGGCTTCCGTTTTCACATGTATTTCATTCGTCCATGTGAAACGATCCCTTAATGAAGCATCACATATTTTAGCTAATTTTTTTTTTGAAAAGCAAATATATTAAGCAAGTCAACAAGCCGCCTCATTAAAAACCTTCCAGCCCCCTTAGGTGCCCTGGTAAGGAAAAGAGTGCGTCAAGAAACTTGCTGCTGCACATAATTATCCGGGTTTACAATCCTTTCTAATACAGGCATCAAGAAAGATGGGGGTAAAATCAACCCAACGACAATTCCTCCTATACGAATTACAGTAACTAGCACATAAATGGGCAGCCTCATTAGCCATTCTAGGAATATATCTTAGAGGTAAACGAATCTAAGTTACCAAACAGATCATTGATTTCCGAAAGGATCGTTGCCACCACTGATCTTTCATATGAGGCCAACCACATGTTGACAATTTGCTTTGAATCAGTTTCAATCTCCACATGTCTCATACCCCTGTCGATAGCTACCTTAATGCCATCTCTCACATCAACACCTTCCATTACTAACGGATTAGCCGCTGCCTCATACCAAGCTGCTTGAGAAAATAGTAATTTCCCTCCATGATCACGTAACACCACACCCGTACCTCCCTGTCGGCAACCTCCATTAAATGATGCATCGACATTAATTTTTATATTTCCTCGCGTTGGAGGTTGCCAAGCTTGAACCTTCATCTCTTTAACAGGTGAATTCTCTTTCCCCGACTTGTGTAGGTCATTTGCCACGTCACAATCCCAGCTAACTGATTGAGTTATCGATCTAGTGGAACCCCCATGCTTCCTTGAATTTCTCTCAGACCAAGCCGACCAAGCTCCACATAAAATGATACAAGAAAATCGGGTCGATACAATGTTGTCATCAATCATATCCATAGCCCACGAGTCCGGGTGTAAATTTGGGATTTTGACCCCTATGAGCTCTCTAACATGATCCCAGAATAATTTTGCCCAAGTGCATCTGAACAGAGCATGAAAATAGACTCTTATTCTCCACAGCTATCACAAGCACCAATATTTTCGATATGTCGGTCACGAAGAATATCTTTTCATCGCACAATTTTTTTTATGACCCTCCACCAGAAATTACGAACCTTGGGCGGTATGGCTAATCTCCAAAGTTTCTTCCATACTGATTTTTCCGAGCCCCCCGATGGTTCAACAACAAGACCACGGTTGGCTTGGATAATAGTCTTGTACACAGAGCTGACCGAGAAAAATCCTAGCCTTTCCGGTTGCCATGACCAAGTGTCATCCATGAACATTCCGACATGAATACGAAGAATCGCTTCGACATCGGAGTGAATGAAATTGCGGCGAACTTTGTCTTCAATCCACCCACTCGACTCATCATCAATGAGCTCTCCAACTTGTCGCACTCGGACTTCTAGGGGATACTCACCGTACGAACTGGATAGCAGATGCTTGGATTATGGGGCATAACTGCTCCCACGTCCCAGCTTCCTGGTAGGCCTGCGCTTATGCGCGACAACACAAGCCCTGCTATTCCATCGTCGATGTAAACTATCCACTAGAGATCAAAGGCACTTCCGTCGACGTACTTCAAACCATACACACATGGTACGTCAACGGCGTTTAACAAGTGATATCACAACAGATCTCTACGACACAAAAGATTGAAATAAGTTGCAAATGGCTCTCATTAGAGCAGAGATAGCAAATACAATCATTCAGAGGGCACATGCCCCAACAATACATCATTACAATACAGCGGAAGCATTCAACATGTCTGAGTACAGACAAGAACCAAATAGGCCTAAGAGGCCGGAAACGAAAAGACGGAGCCCATCCACGAAGTCTCGGATCCTGCCCGGGTCCGCTATCTACTCGTCAGCAGTCTCGTCATACTCCACGTAGTAGCCACCATGTAGATCCTCGGAAACGTAGGTCTGCGGAAACCACAGCCCCAAAGGGGTCAGTACATAAACGTACTGGCAAGCAAGACTCACAATTCACCAAAGTGTAACCCGTCAACACCAAGCACAGATGCTTTGGGTTCAACAGAAAGAAGGGGAATATAAAAGATGCTGCAACTGGCTGCGCTAACCAACTACAGAGATTCTACCACTTCCGGCTATCAGAAAGGAGGTAAGATCGTGTGTAGTAACCATCTGAAAGATAACTTCAAACAAACCCATCCTGGATCTCGCCCCTTATCCAAAGAAGCAATCCGAGGATAACTCACACAGTTGAGTTATTGATGGTTCAGATTATTGTGTCAATAAGCCTATTACTAGTCAAGTTATTAATCATTGGGTGTAACATGTTTGATCATTATGTTTAAGTTGTCCTGAGTACTTGTTAGCCAGTACTTTCACCAAGTAATCCATAACCGCGGAAAACACGGCTTCTCGAGAAGATTATCCCTGCAGGGTTGCACCAATTTGGCCGTACACGCATGAATAACCCGCCAGATGGAAAGGCCCTTCCACCAAGCGGGGCACTCAACACAACTCAACTCTTCTTCGCATCAAGCCCAAAGAACCTTGGGCGCACGGCTAATCGAGCCCAGAAGAAAATGGACCCTCATAGCACTCTAAGAACGTGTCCCCCTATATGCCGACTACGAAAGTTCCACCCTGGCCTGGGCTCGCAAAAACATGCATGCGGCAAATGGAAAACACGAACTAAATGAGGCGATTTGGACGAGATGCGAATCGAATCAAATTGACGGGGGCGCCCATACTCGCTTCCCACATGCGGTTAGTGCGCTCATCATGGATCAGTAGACAAGACCCTTTTCCTATTAGGGTCGACACTAGCAGGCCTCAAAACCACAAAGGGCCTCCTGCCGGTGCCTTATCATCAAATTTATTATTTAACAATAACATTAGCATGATTGATTGATTAAACATCGAGCCCCAGAACATAATAGAACTAGTAACAGAAAGTAACGGGTAACAGACTCGAGCAAAGCAACCTAAGCATGCTAGTAAGACACTGGCTCAATCAAAGGGGTGATAGGAGTGGAGGTGAGGCAATATCAGGGTTAAGGGACTCATGTGATAGGTTCGTAACAGAAACAACTACTACTAAGGCTAGCAGAAAAGAACAACGGAAAGTATCGGTAACCAATGTTGAAAGGAACACAGTGGTTCATGTGAGTGATAACTTGCCTGCAAACCCAGTAGCCTGGTACTGAGCTAACTCCTTAGAAGGGGTGTCGTAAGTATCGTCGGTCTCAACGTCGTCGTTTATCCGAGAAGAAGCAAACAAACATTGCAGAAAGATAAACAATCAATATAATGGCATAGGTGCACAAACATGGGATGATGCATGTCATGTTCATAGATGCATCAAAATAAACTACTTGACAAGATAACACAATTTGATTGGACCCATATGCAATTGGATTGCATATGGAAAAGATCCATTGAAATAAGTGGAAACAAATGATTTACAATTAATTATTATGTGAGAGTTGTTAGCATGATGCATCCATGATGATAACAACAGAATAACAACAAATAACAAAGATAGATGCAAGTGAAAAAGGATTGGAGCAAGTTTTGGAAATCATTGATTAAGTTTGGAAAGTTTGGTTACTTAAAACATGTCACACAAGTAATTGTTGTTTTCAACAAGTTAAAGTGTGCAAAACAATTAACAAAATTTATATTTGAAAAGAACATCAAATTTTAGTTGGATTACATGTTTCAAATATTGAAATTGGAATTAGGATGAATTTATTATGAATTAAACAATATTAAACAAGTTTTAATTGAATTTAGAACAAGTTTGAATATTATTTGAATTTTATTTGTTCAAATTATAAATTCAAATGCACATTTGAAAAGTTCACACTTTGATGGTTTGAAAACATATTTTGCATGTTCAAAAATATTTTATATTAAGCAAGTTATGATTTTATCAAATTTAATTGAATTAAACAAGTATTAAATTATTTAGGCAATTTAAATTATTCAAACAATGAAACAAATTTTATATTTGAAAAGGTGAGGTGAAATGGTATGAAAAACATATTTTATTTGCATTATTTGGAATTAGTATGAATTATTTATGAGTTGTTGCAAATTACATTTGAATTATCCAAATTTGAATTTTAAATGCATTTGGGAATCCCAAAACAGTACACAAATGGCATAGTTGGATAGATCTATTAATTTGGATCAGAAAACATATATAACTTTTATTTTTTAGGGTTATAGATCAAAAGTTATTAAAGGTTTAATTTTGGGATTAAAACTGTTATTTAAAATAATTTGGGGATTAAACAGAAACGTAGAAAACTTTGGTTACAGCACTGGAGTGTACACCACACACTGCCAGGGGGCCCAGGGTACTGTGTGCGTGCGTGGCAAGAGGAGGCACTGACTGGTGGGACCCCGTTGTCAGCGCGGTGGGAAAATAGCGAAAAAGGGGTGCGCCCCTGGGATTCGACCCCAGGACCTGATCCGCGCGCGAGAGGGGTGGAACCAGTACGCTGCTTCTGCTGTTGTGACAGATACGGGGTGCGTGCAAAGGTAAGGTTCAGGTTATGCGCGAAATGTTAACTGAACTTTGTTCAGTCTACTGAACCTGGACGCGGCAGAGAAGAACGCCGGCGGCAGCTGGCTTGCTGCTCACGGGAGCAGTCCGTGCGTGGCCGGGGCGTGCGGTGGATGTGTTGCGTGGGTAGTGCAGGTGGTCGTGGTGAGGACGGATTGGGAGGGAGAGGGGAAGGAGCAGGGCGATCACCTGCTGGTCGCTGTCGTCGTTCGTCGTCGAGGCAAAAACGGCGGAGGTTGCCGGCGATGGCGCGGTCGCCGTGGTTGCTCCCGGCAACCGGAGAGGGGACGGAGAGGATCCAGGGACTGCAGCGGTTCCGTTCCCGGCTGCGGATCCCCCTCGAGGTGACCAAGGCGAGGGATTGGTGGCGGTGGTCTGACGGCGACGGCTTCGGTGTGTGCAGGTTCAGAAGAACAGCCAAGCAGAGGGAAAGGAAGATGGCGGCGATGGGAAGGAGGGGGGCTCTAGGGTTAGGGGCAGAGGGGGAGGTGTGGTGATTTAAGGGGGGTGAGACCTTGTACGGCAGCTCATCCAGGGGGGGTGGAGGAGGATCAAGTGGCAGGGAAGCGTTCGTACAGGGTGACATCAGCTCGAGGTGGAAGAAAACGACAGTGAGGGGGGGTACTGGGCCAGAAAAAGGGTAGTTGGGCTGGGCTGGGAGGTAGTTAGGTTAGTTGCTGCTTCCTTTTCTCTTTTTGTATTTTCTGTTTCTTTTTTTTTGTAGCAAACAAAATTGGAAGAAAAGAAGGCCTTTAGGGTTAGGAAAAATTCATAGAAAAATAGGGTGTGCTCCTGGTGTTGATTACAAACAATTAACAAGTTTGAATTCCCAAAATATTTGAATTTGTTGTGCTGTTTGGAAATAAGCCAAATTTGAGTGTTTTTGAGTATTAAAAGGATTATTAAAACCCACACTTTAAAATGGTGACCCAACATGATTTAATTTGATTAAAATTAGTTGAGTGGCTAGTTCATGTTTATAACTTCAAAAATGGTTCTGTTTGAAACACATTTGGTTTGAATTTGAGCAATTTAGAAATTAATAGGTTAATATTGAAAACAAGGATTTTAATAGGGTGAACCCTATTAATTAAAGTGATTAAATGAGTTTGATTGTTTTGGAGATTTGTTATAAACTCAAGTTGATTGATGTTTTGAAGATGTGATTTGAATTTGAAATGATTTGGAATTAATTGATTGAATTAATTGTTTGATTAAAACCAGCAATTTAATGAGTGATCAACATGGAATAAAATGGAACAATTTGGTTGTTTTCATCTGTGATTTTTATTCCAAAAGTTGTAACATAACAAGTATGAAAACATTGTTTGAGTAAGGTTTAAATTTGAGTTGTGAAAACAGTGGAAAACAAATGGAACAATTTAGAAACAAAAGCAAACAAAGTGGAAACAATATGATGACATGATGCAATACTTAAATAAACAGGAAATCAAACATTCTATGGGGTAGTTTTCATACTTGGGCTGTTACACAACTGTAGTAATATTACTATCCACTTCTCTCCTCATCGGTCTTTTATTAGGATTATCTAGGATCCAAGAATCATCCCAAGCATTGATGGTGGATCCATCACCCACCCTTTTAATGAGACCGAGTTTTAAAGCATATCTACCATGCATGATGGCACGCCAAGTATGTGAAGAACCCCTCTTCCTCGAGGCATACATAAAATCACAAGAATGAAAATACTTTCCTTTAAGAACTCTGGTGCATAGTGAATTTGAATTTGTTAGTATCCTCCATCCTTGTTTAGCTAACATGTCCTGATTGAAAAAATACAGATCCCGAAAACCCATACCTCCCTCACATTTTGGGATCGCCATATCACTCCATTTTTGCCAATGCATCTTACGTTTATGCTCATCACCTCCCCACCAAAAACGAGCAATAATACTCGTTATCTTCTTACATAGCTTTCTTGAAAGTTTAAAACAACTCATTGAGTATGTTGGTATAGCCTGGCAGATAGACTTGATTAGAACTTCCCTCTTTGCACTATTTAAATGTTGCGGCACCCAACCATTAACGAGTCTTTCGATTTTCGAAAGAATTCCTTCAAATTGAGCATCCTATGACCGACCACTTCTGTAGGTAAACCCAAATTTTTTTCCACAAGGGCTTCATTAGTAATATCAGCCCCCGAATGAACTTCCTGCTTCATCTCCACTGTACAGCTGCTACTAAAGAATATCACTGATTTGTCTTTGTTAACCAACTGTCCGGAGCCCAAATGATACCGTTGTAAAATCTCATTAATTCGTTCAGCCCCAGCAAAACTAGCTTGTGTAAAGATAATGCAATCATCTGCAAATAGCAAGTGAGAAATCCACGGTGCATGAATTCCCACCCTCACTCCTCATCTTAGGTGACCTGCACCAACATACTTAAGTAAACACGTTAAGCCTTCCGAGCAAAGCAAAAAATAAATAAGGAGTAATCGGATCCCCTTGTCGAATACCCCTTGAGGGATTGAAACTATCTGAAAGGACCCCATTAACTCGAACCGAAAAGGAAGCAGTTTCCACTCAGGTCATAATCCTCTTAATCCAAAATTCCGCAAATCCCAGTTTTTCCATAGTCCGTTTCAAATAAGACCACTCAAACCGGTCATAAGATTTCCCATATCAAGTTTAATGGCACAAGCCCCGGTTTTTCCTTTCTTGCTCCTCAAATAATGAACACACTTATATGCTGTGAGGACGTTATAAGTAATCAATCTTCCTGGCACGGATGCACTTTGTTCCTCCGAAATAATTTCATCTAAAATTGGCCTCAATCTCAATGCTAGAACTTTAGATGCCAACTTGTATAAGACATTGCAAAGAGAGATCGGCCTAAATTGAGTAAGAGCAGAAGGGTTCTTGACTTTAGGGATCAAACATAAAATGGTAGTGTTTACCTCCCTTGGCATCACACCCTCATCGAAGAAGACCTTAATCGCCCTACAGATCGGATCTTTTAACACGTTCCAATGACGTACGTAAAATCCAGCAGTAAAGCCGTCTGGTCGTGGTGATTTGTTAGGATGCATCATAAATAGGGCCTTCTCAATCTCCAAATCTGATAAGCGTTTACACAACATTAGATTCATTTGGTCAGTGACCTTCCGATGGACCACTTCAGTAATCAGTTCTGGATCAACCGTCCCATACGAATGAAATAAGTTATGGTAAAATAATTTTGTGGTATTCTCGACGACCACTTGGCTAGTCACGACAGTACCATCATCAAGACGCAATGATTTGATTATATTCTTCCGTCCTCTTTCTCTTGCTCTCGCATGAAAAAATGCCGTATTGCGGTCACCTTCTTTCAATCACTGTACGCGCGAACACTGCTTTGCCATAATCTCCTCCCCAGCAAGAATTTCAGAGATCATGTTCATAATTTGTTTCTCTAGTTTTGACGGCCCAGTTTTAAGTGATCTCGATTAGAGAGTAGCCAACCTCCCCCTTAACTGCTTCAACTGTTTCGTGACACATCCAAACTTGTTGCTGTCCCATGATTGTAATCTCTTACTGACCCCACTTAGAGCATTTGAAACTACCGCAAGATCACCATTTATAGGGACCCAAGCCCTCTCAACCATAGCCGTATAGTTGCTATGTCTAGTCCATGCATTCTCGTATCGGAAAGGCTTCTGTCTAGTAGACCTTTGATCGCCACCAACACTTTGAATAGAAATAAGCAGTGCACAATGATCCGATTGCATTGTTTGGATATGTTTGATCACCGTGTTACCGAACGCCTCAAGGAAGCGATCATCACCCAGTGTCGAATATGCATCTCAACAAGTCCCTCGGGTGAACCGATAGGGTTTTGATTAGGAGAACGTGTAGGACGCTGGTGACAATCGTTGGATAACAGGGGCACGATTTACCCAGGTTCGGGGCCCTCATAGAGGTAAAACCCTTACTCCTGCTTCTGTCCATCTGTATTAGCCATAGATCGGTTACAGTGGGTGGTGCTCGAGTCGAGAGTAGATCTCAATCTCAAGGCTTTGGTGGTGCGGTAATACTCGGTCCCCCTCCTGGTGGTTCTCGTGGCCTTATATAGGTGGCCAGGTCTCAAACCGTACCGGGGGGGGGGGGGTTACAAACCCTAACCTAAAGTCGGTTACAAGTTTCCTTTCTTGACACGCAAGGCCTTGCGGGTGGGCCTTGATAGGGCCTTCTAGAACTATCCACGACGTCTCCATTTGGGCTTAGGTCTTGGGCCTTGGACCGGTTAGCCTCACCCTATAGCTCTAGGATTCATCCCCTCGTCAGTAGCCCCCGAGCGTTTACTCGACTGAGAATTTTGTCGGGTAGACGCTCAAAGTTTGTCTTGATTTCTTTCGATTGATTGCTTCAACTGTTTGACTTTTAGAGGGCGCGTATCCTAAGCGCGATGCACTTCTTGTACTCGAGTATCGAGCGATGAATGTGCCTGTGTTTTGGCTGTTTTCGCAGAAGGATGTGGCTCAGTTGCTTGGCTCTCCCGAAAGCTTAGGGCCAATTAATTGCATCTAGGGCAAAACAGTTCTGGCCTACGCAGACTTGAGAGCTCCGACTCGAATCCGGTGAGGTGATCATTGCGACTGGGCCGTGGAGGTCTTCCTGACTCGAACTTAACCTATAGGGGTACCCAGCGCGTCCGCTAGGATTCTTCTTCGTGTTGTTGACACGGAATTTTACCGTAGGACGCAGATTGAGTGCGATTCCAGGCCCATAAGAGAGATCTTTTGGGTCTTACCTTCGTATTCGAGAGAATACAGCATCCGAATGTGCCGAGTTGGCCGAACGATCCAGGGTAGGGATGTGTATATACATCGTGTGACAGAGTGGCAGGAGCTCCGCACTCGCAAATATTATCTTGAGATTTTTCGAATGAAGAGATTTCCCTTCTTGTTGTGCTTATGCAAAGAGATTTTTGGACTTGTAATTTTTTGCCCATACGATAGAGTTTTCGTGTCTGGAAGCCTTGCTGTGCCCATACGAAAGTAATTTCGCGTCATGATATGCCCATACGAGAGAAATTTCGTGTCAGGGATCCCATGCGAAAGAAATTTCATGCTTTGATTTGCCCGTACGAAAGAAATTTTGTGTCATGGATTTTATGCGGAACAGTTTTCGCGTCTTGATACGCACATACGAAAGAAATTTCGTGTCAGGGATCCCACCCGAAATAATTTTCGGGTTTGATGAGGTATGCAATGATGTCATTGCGCACTTGTTCGTTCTGACTCCTCCCGATGGGACGTGATGGAGCGAAGCAGAGAACACTTACCCACCTTGTCAGCTTTTGACTGGAAACGAGAGGTCGTTTCCGGTTTTTTCGCAAGCCACGTGCTGTAAATGCGCACGATCTGCTGTAAAGATCGTGGCAGAGGCAACCGTTCACCGCCGCCTCGTTTCCACTTCCCGCGTGGCAGCTGCGATGGGCGCCACGTCACCAGATCTACGGTTCAGATTGGCCTGGTCCGTGAATAAGTAACCGTCCTTAGGCAAAAGGTAAATTTCCTGGCCATTTGCTCTCTTTCTTCCTCCTCGCGCACACCTCATGTTCTGCAAGCACCTAAAAGGCTCCCATGGCTGGAGGGAAGAAATGCAGTGCTGCCGTGTCCTCATCGAAGGAGGTTGGAGATGCCTCCGTGCCGCCCGCCGTGAGGACAGATGACTGGCGCTCCGCCAACACCACCAAGAAGAGCATCAACGAGATGCAACGGGAGGGGCTGCTGCCTCCCGACGGCGACAAGCGTGTTCGCCTGGGAAAGAAAGAGGAGGTACCTAATCCCCGCCCGAACGAGCGCGTGATCTTCGTGGATCACGTCACGCGCGGTCTCTCTCTTCCTCTCCGCCCCTTTCTCCTTAGACTGCTGTATTTCTACGGCATACAACTCCATGACTTGCCTCCAAATGCGATTCAACACATGTCATGCTTTATCGTGCTTTGCAAGTGCTTTCTGGGCATTCACCCGCATTGGGGCCTCTGGAAGGCCCTGTTTAAGTGTGAATCTTCCGGGAGAAATCGCGACCCGGCGAGATGCTGGCAGAGCCACTGCGCACCGGAGGCTTCGGGATCCAAGCAAGGACGAGCATCCCTTATATGGAGATGTACTTCGTCGACTCCGCGCAAGGATGGCGAAGGAAGTGGTTCTACGTCGTCGACAACAGCGCGGGTGGGGCTCCCGAATCCTACCCATTTGAGGTTCTAAAGTGAAGGAAGTCCTAGGCGCACAAGGTCCCCGCCGAGGACAGCAAAGTCGTCTCTCCCCTACTCGCAAAAGTGTGGAGCATCCGCGACAAGGTGACGGGGGTCCCGCTGAATGGATTGCACTTGGCGAGTGTCTTTCTTAGGTGGAGGATCCAACCCCTTCAAGAGAGGCCGTCGACCATGTGGGAGTATCAGGCCACCCAAGAACCCAGCCGCGTTTGCGAAGACATCCTCTCGAATGCTGAATTCGAGAAGAAGATTGCGGCTATCACCAAGCTGAAGATAGGAGAGGCCTTCTCGACCTGTTCTCTCAAGCCATTCGAGGCTTCGAGACCCCCTCCAGCGTAGGTAAGTGTTGTTGTTCTTCCTTTGTTACTTGCAGCCTAAATTTCTATCGAGTGAGAATATTTCCTTCTCTTCTTTCTTTATATCTATAGAGCTTGAACGTGGAGACGTGCTACCCGCCCGTTACTGCAGAAGAGGCATCAGACCTTCTTGCGAGTAACATGGACGCTCCTCCCGAGACCAGCGTGGCTGAAGCCGACTCGAGCTCTGAACACGAGTTCATGGACGACAAAGAAGAGTCGGATAGCGAGCATCTCCAACGCCGCAAGCGCCGCAAGCCCAAAAAAGATGAAGTCACCTCTAAGGGCAGTTCCTTGGATGCCGAGTCTCTTAAGGCGAATAAGCCTCTTCAGGTGCCTTCTCTGAATGTGCTTCCTCCCTTGGGCCAGCAGCCGAAGGTTTCCATCACCTGGAATGTGGATATTCTGGATGACGATGATGAGGACGAGTAAGTTTTGCTTGTGCGTTGTTCTTTAGTCGCGAATATTTTCCTTGTTCTGTGTCTTTGTTTGACTTTTCCTTCCATAGCAGCCTTCAAACCATCAGCCCTAGCCAGTATGCTTCTTCTGTTCCCTTTGTGAAGAGGAAAGAAGTAGTTGCGGGTGAAACTCCAGTCGCAGAGGCCGCCCAAAGGTCTCCAAGTTCCGCGCGGGAAACCGCAGCTCCTGAGTACGGGTTGCCTTGCTTCGC
The DNA here is from genome assembly GCA_028641055.1 of Alopecurus myosuroides. NCBI lineage: Eukaryota > Viridiplantae > Streptophyta > Magnoliopsida > Poales > Poaceae > Alopecurus > Alopecurus myosuroides. The sequence continues at coordinate 278,655,958 of CM054063.1, forward strand.
GGGTGGGGCTTTGTCGAATAAAGAAGTTTCGGGCACCTCGGCGGACCCTCTGTCTGTCGCCCAAGGGCAGTAAATTTGTCGCTTCTTCTCGCATCTTTCGCTTCATTTGATCGTAATTTCTATCGGGTGCACGACAGTGCTCCCGATGGGAGTAGCCCCCGATGCCGTGGTTTATCACTTGCGGTTGGCCACAGACTCAAATTTGAACTTTTTCCTTTCTCGCTTTCCTTGACTATATCGGGTGCATGACAGTGCTCTCGATGGGAGTAGCCCCCAAGGCTATACTCGACTGTGTACAGTCGTGTATAGGCTCAAGACATTTTGTCCCTTAACTTGAATTTTTTGTTCTGTGCTTTTGCAGACTCTTCTTGACTACCTTGCTGCTATCGGTCGTCAGGTGCTCTCGGCTGAGGCGGATCGCGCTTCCCTTAGGGTGGATCACGGTCGGCACGTCGAGGATGGCCGCTCCCTTCTAGGTAAGCTATTTCATCCTACTTTACAGATTCTGTTGGTCGTGAAAGTTTCCTTAGGTGTATTTGTCACTTGTAGATGAAGTTACCCGCCTGAAGGCCGAGAAAGCCAAAGCCATTGCTCGAGTGCAAACCCTTGAGGCGGAGCTGGAATCCTCCCGAAAGGAGTTGGAATCCTCCCGCAAACATTCAGCTGATCTCGAGGGGAGCTTCTCGAAGGCTCAAGACGCGCTGAAGCAGTTGGAGGAGGCATGCGCCAAGCATGACAGCGACCTTGTCGGCCTCATCCGTCCTCTCGCCCAGAAGTTTGCGGGTAAGTCTTGTTTTATTTTTTTGCTGGTGCAATTCGAATATTATCTCGTTGTCTCGAAAATTTATGTTGTCTTTGCTGTAGATGCCCTCGGGGTCGGACTGGTGCAGCCTGGGAGCCAGCGGCTAGACGCCCTTACGGATTCTTGCACCCAACTCCAAGAGTACGTGAGTAGGGTCTGCTCCCTCGTTGGTGACGCCACCCGAGTGTTGAAGCAGTTCCACGAGCGCCTACTGGTGGATGCGGTGGTTCCGCCTACGCTGAGCGGCCTTCTGAAGGTGTTCTTGGAAGATGAAAATCTCCTCCAGGCATATTCAGTCGCCCAGTCTGAGTGCAGGGCCAGGACGGCTATCCAATTTGCACTGGCGCATGGAATCTCGGATGACCTGGAGAAGGTGTACTCGAGCCTCCCCTACGACGCCTCAGGCAAAAACGTAGCGCTCCATCCCTTTGGCGGTAAGGCCGAAGTCCTCATGAAGAAGCTCTCTGAAGTGCTGGCTCGTGCTGGCCGCAGGGGGCAGTCTACTGCGAGTGGCACTACTTCTGCAGCCCCTTATGGTACTTTATGTTTTTCTTTTGCTAGTCGATGTAATGAACTTTGGGATGTATTCCCGTATTTTCGCAATCGAAGTGCTTCCTTAAATCTTCAATATCCAATTGTTGTATGCTCCCGATAGGAGTAGCCCCCGAGCATCCGAAAGAATGGGTGGTGTGTTTCTCGAGTGGGGTCTTGTTTTTTCTGAACTTGCTTCTTTTCTTTCCAGGTAGTGGATTCTGGCCCAGAATCTTCGTGTGGGTCTGCCACGCGGGTGAACTCCCTTGTTGCTACTGCGAGCACGTTCTCCTCACTCTGTGATCGTGTTGCGGATGACGAGCATAAACTGAAAACTCTGCGGGGTGTGGCTGATGTTGCCAAGTCAAAGCAGAAACTTGCGGCTGAGCGAGACCAGTTTGTGATGGAAGAGCTGGCCGCCGTTGCAAAGGACATGCTTTGTAAGTTTGCGAGCCCCCTAGTACTTTACTGCTTGTTTACTTTTCTGTCTTGACTTGTTTGTTGTATTTGCAGTTGTTGAGCCTGACAGACTTTGTGAAACCCACTGGGTGGATAATCACATTGTCTATGAGGCGGGTAGCTCAAAGCCGCATGCGGACAATTTTTGGTCTGACCGCAGTCGAGGCTTTATTTCGTCCACCTTGAAGTATCGTGCTAGCCAGGCGAAGATACTTGTCGATTCCTATCGCGAGGCCCTTTCTTCTGTCCACCGGACGTTCTATCCGTTGGGCACCGTTCCAGAAGGGTTGAGCAATTTGCTAAGGATCTTTGGTCGAGTAGGAGACGTTCGAGAGTGTGTCCGCCAGCAGCTTATCTGTGGATCTCAAGTAGCGCTCGCCTTTGTTCGGGTGTGACATCCTGAGATCAACTTTAACTCTGTGGCGAGGCTTCCTGACTCTCCAATCGATTTTTCTTCTCATTATATAGCCGTTCGTCCTGCAGCAGAAGAGATTATTCGACTAACTTCCGAGGAGATTGATCTGATGCTTGCCAAGACGACTACTCGTCGTCAGATGTAATTGTAGGATGTAGATATCATGTATTTTGGTTGTAATGTGTTTGAAGGCGTAAGCCTTGTAACCCTGTATAGCTCACTCGATATATTTTTAAGGTGTTTACAAGGTGTGTACCTTGTTGTACCTCGTGTTCGGAGAAAATTATTTTTATGCTAGTTAGGCGTAGCCCCCGTGTGTTTGGGGTGTATACCTGTTGTTTTTAGCATGTAAAAATAGAAGATACGGATAGCTATGGTTGAGGAACCATATGTTTTATTGATATGGTTGAGAAGCCATGTATTTGATTGAGCTACAGAGTGGCTAGTAGAGCCTTATTTCTTGCGAATAGGATAATCATAAGGGTAGAACTTGCGGATATGCGCAACGTTCCACGGGTTAGAGTAGATGCCACCAGTCTTCGGATTCTTCAGCCGATACGCGCCACCTGGGATAATTTCGTGTATTATGAAGGGTCCTTCCCATGGTGGCTCGAGCTTGTGTCCTTTCTTCTGCTTGAGCCGTAGCACCAAATCTCCTACCACGAAAGATCTGTGGCGTATACGGGAATAGTTGCTAGTGATTGTTGGTATACTGCGGATCTACCGAGTGCGATGTTTCGTATCTCATCCAGTGCGTCCACGTCTTCTGCGAGTGCCCTGTTTGAGGTTTTTTCGCTCTATGCGACGACTCGTGGAGCACTGAATTTGACATCTTTGGTTAGGAAAGCTTCAGCTCCGTATACCATGAAAAATAGCGTGTAATTTGTTGAGCGGTTTGGAGTTGTGCGTAAGCTCCGTAGCACCGATGGTAGTTCTTCGGCCCAGTGCCCTGCCGCTGGGTGCAGTCGATCGAGTAGTCCTTTCTTCAGGCCAGCGCAAACTAATCCGTTGGATCGTTCGACTTTGCCGTTTGTTTGCGGGTGGGACACCGAGGCGAAGCTGAGGGTAATTCCTTTTCCTCGCAGAAGTCCTGCGTTTCCTTGGCCGTGAAGTTTCTCCCGTTATCCGTGATGATGTTGTGTGGTATGCCAAATCTGCACACGATGGAATTGAGGAATCTCACGGCGCACTCAGCATGTGCGGAGGTGACTGGCATGGCCTCTATCCATTTTGTGAACTTGTCGACTGCCACAAGCAGGTGGGTATATCCGCCAGGCGTTGATTTGCGCAGGGGTCCTACCATGTCTAGCCCCCATTGAGCAAAGGGACATGCGATAGGGATCATGTGGAGTTCTGTGGCAGTGGCGTGTGGCTTGGGCGCAAACCTCTGGCAAGCATTGCATTTGTCGACTAGGTCCTTTGCGTCTCTGGCTGCCGTGAGCCAGTAGAATCCTGCCCTGAAAGCCTTTCCTATGATTTCCTTCCAGCTAGCGTGGTGTTCACAATCTTTTTGGTGTATGTCTTGTAGCAGTTCCTTGCCGTCTTCGGGTGCTATGCATCTCTACAATTTTCCTGATATGCTCTGCTTGTATAGCTCTCTGTTGAGCACCCGAAAAGATTTGCTGCGTCACACTATTTGTCGAGCCTCGCAAATGTCAGCTGGGAGATGTTTGTTCGACAAGTAGTCAAGGTATTTCTGCGTCCAAACTTGCTCGACCAGAAAAACTTGTCTTGAAATATTTTGGATGAGCTCGATGACAGCGATTTGCGGGCTGACGTCCGTCTCCAATGCTGCGGGTGCTCCCCTGACTTCTTGACCTTGACTGAACGCCTGATCATTCGCTCGAAGTATATTCCTAGCGGTCTGGGCGTGTTTGTAGACCCCATGTTTGCCAGTTTATCTGCTTCCTCGTTGCTGGATCGCGCAATGTGGTTCAGTTTGCACCCTTTGAAACTTCCTTCGAGCAGATTATACATGTCGCGATAGGCGACCATGTTATCCGCGATAGAATCGCACTCCTTCATCGTCTGTTGTACGATGAGGTTTGAGTCTTCATAGATCATCAATCGGGTGGCTCCATAGGCGATCACCATTTTCATGCCGTGAAGGAGGGCTTCATACTCTGCGTCGTTGTTGGATGCTGGGTCATAAGGTGGGAAGTCCAACCTCAGGACGTACTGCAGCTTATCTCCCCTGGGGGATATGGGGACGACCCAGGCTCCAGCTCCTTCATTCCTCTTTGACCCGTCGAAGTAAATGATCCAGTTGCTCGTGTATTCTGGCGGTCCTGGTGTTTGCAGTTATGTCCACTCGCTTGGGAATTCCACGAGTACTTGGGATTTCACAGAGTTGCGCCCTGGATATATGATGTCCTAGGCGCCTAGCTCGATGCTCCACTTTGCAATTCTTCCGGATGCCATGGGATTGTTCATGATAGTACCGAGTGATGCGTCGTTTAGCACCGTGACGGTATGTTCTTGGAAGTAGTGCTTGAGTTTTTGAGCTGTGAGTACCACGCCATACGCAAGTTTTTGGTAATGATGGTATCGCTGTTTGCACGACGAACGCATCTCGCTGATGGAATATATTGGCCTTTGGACTCCGTATGCCTTTCCCTCCTCTGGCCGCTCAACTACGATGACCGTGTTGATGACTTGGTTTGTTGCGGCTAGATAGAGGTATAAGGGATCATTTTCTTGTGGCGTTGCTAGGACGCGCTTGCTCTGCAGTACTTGCTTCAGATCGAGGAACGCCTTTTTTGCTTCTGGTGTCCACTCGAACTCATCTGTCTTCTTCAACAGCTTATAGAAGGGCAATGCTTGCTCGCCTAATCTTGCAATGGATCTGCTCAGGGCGACTAATCGCCCTGCGAGCTGCTGCACACCGCGAAGATTGGTTGGCCCCTTCATTGTCAAGATCGCTTGGATTTTCTCTAGGTTGGCTTTGATCCCTTGAGCGGACACCAGATACCCGAGAAGTTGTCCTACAGGGACGCCGAAGACGCATTTGGTCGGGTTGAGCTTAATCTTGTATGCGTTCAGAGCGTCGAATGTCTCTCTGATGTCCTCGAGGAGCGTATCCTCCACTCGAGTCTTGATGATGATGTCATCAACATACACTTGTACGTTCTTGCCAATGAGCTTGGCGAGACATTTTTGCATGCAACGCTGATATGTTGCGCCTGCGTTTCTTAGCCCGAAGGGCATTGTCGTGTAGCAGTAGACGCCGTGAGGTGTGATGAATGATGTCTTTTCCTCGTCTCCTTCTTCATCTTGATTTGATTATAGCCCGAGTAGGCATCTAAGAAGGAGAGGCGCTGGCAGCCTGCGGTGGAGTCCACGATCTGGTTGATCCGTGGCAAGGGAAAGTTGTGGTTGGGGCAGTGTTTGTTCAATGATGTGTAGTCAATGCACACGCGAAGGATGTCAGTGTTTTTCTTCGGGACCAGCACTGGTTTGCTAACCAAGTGGATATCTTTATCTCTCGGATGAATTTTGCGGCGAGTAGTCCATTCACTTCTTCTCCAAGTGCTTTATCTTTGGTTCCGAGAACCGTCGGATTGTCTGCTTGATAGGCTTGGCGTCTTTGAAAACTTTGAGTGAGTGCTCGGCGAACTCCCTGGGTATCCCTGGCATATCTGAAGGCTGCCAGGAGAAAATTTCCCAGTACTCACGAAGGAGTTCGACGAGTGCGCCTTCCTATGCTGGCGAGAGGGTGGTGGACACCATCGCCGTCTTCGCAGGCTCCGTCAGGTGCACTTGATGCTTTCGAGTGTCGTTGTTTGCGCTGAACTCGAGTTTTGGGGCATTCTTTTTGGTGAGAGGCATCACAGAGTGGTCCGTGGTTTTTGCCAACTCTACCAGTTCCTCCTGCATCCCGAAGGATTTCGCGATCTCGTTGAACTCGATGTTGCACTTGTTAGATTTTTGGAAGTCGCCGTCGATGGTGATGGTGCTGTGTTCCCCATGTAGCTTGAGCTTCAGGTAGGAGTAGTGTGGTACTGCCATGAATCTCGCGAACGTTGTTCGGCCAAGAATGGCGTGGTACTGTGAGGGCCAGTCGACTACTTCGAAGTCGAGGAATTCGCGCCTGTAATTTTTTCGGTTTCCGAGCACTACCTCTAAGTTGATAGTTCCGAGCAGACGGACTGCTTTGCCTGGTACTATCCCGTGGAAGGATGATTCTGACTCTGCTAATCCATCCAGGTTCTTGTTCATCCTATGGAGTGTGTCCGTGTAAATGATATTTATCCCGCTGTCGCCGTCCATGAACACCCGTGCAAGTTCGTAATTGCCTATTTGTTCTTGGATGACGAGCGCGTCGTGTCCAGGTCGATGTACCCGAGGCGGATGGTCATCCTTGGAGAAAGTGGTCGACTGATCTGCCATCTTCAGGTAGTCGGGTGTGGACGGTGGAGCTTGCACTGCCATGACCACTTGGCGTGTGTTAGTTTTCTGGGCTCTGCGGGAGGGGCAGACTTGTTGTATCATTCCGAGAAGTCCTGTTGGGTTCGGGTATCCATTGCCTCCTGGATTTGCGACGGGTGGCGCTGGTAGCGCGGCCAATGCCATGTTTGGATGTCTTGGTGGAGGTAGGGGTTGTGGCGGGTGGAATCCCTGATGTCCTCCGCTGGGAGCTGCGGGTAACCATGACTGACTGCAGCTCCATTTTTCTTCGAGAAGGCCTCGTGGATGTCGAGAAATTTCTGGCAGTCCTTGAGGAGGTGGGTTGCCTTGGTCTTTCCTCTGCGCTTATCTGTAAATAGATGTAGCATGCAGTAACCGTCGAGGTCTTCCTCGGGAGTTTTATCCTTGGGCTTTGGCTTCCATTCGCGGTTTTCTCGAGGTCCACCGTCACGATTTCTCGTGAACTCTGCTGCAACCAATTCTTCTCGATCGTCATGATCGTAGCGCCTTCTCTTTTTCTTTCGACCATGGCGGCCATCCTCGAGTGCTAGCGAAGATGTCTTCTCATTGCGCATGGAGTCTTCACCATTGGCCTATCTGTCGGCTATGTCATCAGCTCCCCAATGGTTTTGGGTGTAGCTCGCCCCAACTCTTCTCTGAAAGCGGTCGTCGGGCTCCCTTCGTGAAGGCTTCGACTGCAACCTCCTCCGATATGTTTCCCGCCGTATTTTTGAGCGTGGTCCACCACTGTGTGTATTCGCGAGTAGATTCGCCTCTCTTTTGCTTACAAGCCGGCAGTTCCTCGATAGATGCGGGTCACTTGTAGGTTGCCTGAAAGTTTTTGCGGAAGTCGTAAGTTAGATCGTCCCCTTATCCGTAGCATGCCCTCGGTCTTCCTTCGAGCCAGCTGCGTGCAGCGCCCACGAGATCCAGGTTGAGGTACTGCATAGCCGTAGTTTTGTTCCCACGTTGGCATTTTATTGCCGTGAGGTAATCCGATAGCCAGGACTTGGGTTCCAGCGATCCGTCATATTTTGGGACCTCCGTTGTGAGCTTGAATCTTCTGGGTATCGGTGCTTCACGAATATCGCGGGTGAAACATAGTGCACCGCAGGCCTCCTCGTCAGAAGAGGTGGATAGGGATTGCGCGAGGTTTCTAATCGCTCGGGCTTTGCCGACCTTGTGCTGAGCGATGTCAGATCGCGCGTTGTGTTCAGGCCGGTCGCGATCGTCCTCCTTCCATGGTTCCTTGCTGCGGTGTCGCGAGCGGCTGGTGTGATGTCGCGGGCTGTGATCTCGATCTCTTGGGCTATCCTCGCTGCTGCTCGGGCTATCTCCGTGACGCCAGGCTTCTTTTCCTCGGGCGCGACGAGGTGACTTCTTTCTCTTGGGTGAGGTGCTCCTGCGTCCGCGGGGTACTTCTTTGTCCTTCCGGGGAGTTTTCTCGGTCTCTTGCGTTGTCGAGTGTTTGCTGCTTTGATCCGCAAGTCTTGCGACTGCCATGCCCAGTCCTTTCTGGACTTGTTGGTATTGTCCCGTGCGGGGGTCGTTTTCTCCTGGCTTGTTCGCCTGCAGGTACGTGGCTGCTGCCAGGACCGCGGGAGCCGTTGTCATCGGGTGGACATTGCCGTCGTCGTCGATGCGCATAAGGGATGTATCAAGCGTTCTTCTGATCCCGCTGAGGGAGTCGAGATCCAGAGCTGCGGTCTTCGAGACGTATCTTTTCTTTGCGGGATGGTTCCCTACCGAATGCTTTTGGAGAGTACCGCACAACGCAGGCTTGATTCATCAGCCAGTTTTTTCCGCTCGTCCAGATCCTTGCGAGCTTCTTTGATCAACGTTGCCGCTTTCACTAGATGGTAGTGGTATGCGGTTAGATCTTCCTGAATGGCTCCTCCTTCAATCGGCTTACATGAGTGTACGACCGTTTTTGCCTTGACCCAGGCTTCTCGCGATACTTTGATGAGCTCACGTTCCTTCGCGCTATCTTCCGTTTCTTCGGGTGGATCACTCGATCCTGCCATTCAGACCTGAGCCAGATATGACCCGTGAGTCCTAGGCGTGGATTGACGAGTTTTTCCAACCCGAGAAGGTTCATCTGGAGAGATGGTGTGGAAGTTGCGAGTGCTGGGGCGGACGGATTCGCCGCTAGGTGCTAGGTCGCGACCAGCGTAGTTGGGCAGCAAGTCGACAGTTTTCGGGCTCGAGACCGACTCAGATTCCGATCCTTCGAGATCGGTTTGCTCGGGGAAGTGCAGGATTCCCGCTTTGTTGGCGTGGAAGTGGAAGCTCCCGAACGTCAAGGTGACGCTCTTCTCCAATCCACTGAACGTCGGGCGTGATTCCGGCGAGTGGGGCGCGACGATGATCGATCCAAATCGGATCGAATCTGTTGGAGTCAAAGTTCCGGGGCTCCAGCTGAAGTTTGGTGACGATGAGGCCGAAGATGCGTAGATCCAGCGCCCGCCGTTCCCACAGACGGCGCCAATTGTTGAATATGCATCTCAACAAGCCCCTCGAGTGAACCGATAGGTTTTTGATTAGGAGAACATGTAGGACTCTGGTGACAATCGTCGGCTAACAGGGGGCACGATTTACCCAGGTTCGGGGGCCTCGTAGAGGTAAAACTCTTACTCCTGCTTCTGTCGACCTGTATTAGCAATAGATCGGTTACAATGGGGGGTGCTCGAGTCGAGAGTAGATCTCAATCTCAAGGCTTTGGCGGTGCGGTATTTCTTGGTCCCCCTCCTGGTGGTTCTCCTAGCCTTATATAGGTGGTCAGGTCTCAAACCGTACCGGGGGGGGGGGGGGGCTACAAACCCTAACCTAAAGTCGGTTACAAGTTTCCTTTCTTGACCTGCAAGGCCTTGCGGGTGGGCCTTGATAGGGCCTTCTAGAACTGTCCATGGCGTCTCTCTTTGGGCTTAGGTCTTGGGCCTTGGACCGGGTAGCCTCACCCGATAGGTCCAGGATTCATCCCCTCGTCAACCAGTCCACGGTCGAGTCTCACTTTGATATTCCTCTGACCATGTTGGCGATTATCCCATGTATACGGCAGCCCAACGTAGCCAATATCAGTGAAGCTACAAAAGTCCACCGCATCCCTAAAACCCTCCATCATCCAATCTTGCTTCAAATTACCACCTATCCATTCATTTACGTGAAGAATTTCATTGAAATCTCCCGCGCAAAGCCACGGGTTATCATACTCACTCCTCAAGAATTCCAGCAACTCCCAGCCTCTACTTCTTCTTGCTTGAACGGGTTCTCCGTAGAAACCCGTAAATCTCAACTCCAAAGGTCCCAAGCTCTCGTTCTGAACCAACACATCGATGTGAGTCCTACTAAAAGATTTCAGACTAACCACGGAGTCATTGTTCCAAAAAAGCGCAAGACCCCCACTCAGACCTTCACATTTAACAGCAAAGGCATTCTGGAAACCAAAACCGAATCTCAAATCTCTTGCTCTCGTTTCTGGCAATTTGGTCTCAGAGAGAAAAACCAAACTGGGGCGATGCAACTTAATTAGGTTGCAAATCTCCTGAACCGTCTCGAGCCGCCCGCAGCCCCGACAGTTCAAGCTGATAAGATTCATTGCGCCCGACAGTCTCCTTCGAGAGGAGCCGTCGATGTGCTATAATTGGATGCTGAGTTACTACCATCACCAAGCTTCTTTGACCTCTTCTTTTCTCTCCGTGGCACATAGCATAGTGGCGGGGGAGGCACAAGGTTACTACCCCCACCTGAAGATTTCCTCATCTCTGAACCCTCTAAAGTAGGGTTGAAAACGGAACGGAAACGGAAGGAAACACGCACTATCATTTTCGTTTCCTTTTCTCTCATCAGAATCAGAAACGAAATCGGAAACCCCAGAAACGAATACGAAATCGGAAATCCCCGTAAATAAATATGAAACGGGAACGGGTCGGATACGATATGGAAGCGAACATTTGTCGGAACACAATACCGGTATAAAACGTGGATAAATAATTGTCCACAACCTCGAGGAATGACAATTTAACATGAAGTGTCACACATTTGGTTTAATATAGGCGTGTGATCGCACACTACATGTTTGTAATAGATTAATTAGCTTTAGTACGAATAGCTTTATGGACCTAACTAGCCATGAAACCAGGCCTTGCTTTGCATGTGGGTCGTGGACTTACATGATCACATCAAGCGACTAGCATGTATGTTCAGTATACGGAAACTTTTCTTATTTATTTTTACGGAAATTCCGTTTCGTTTCCATTTTCGTCGGAATCTGCATTATCGTTTCCTTTGTCATTTCGTTTTTAGAATATTCCTTTTCCGTTTTGTTTCTCAAAATGCCGTTTTTTGTTTCCATATTTTTCTCTTCATTTCCTTTTTCTAGGGAAACAAAGGGAAAGTTTCCTTATCATTTTCAACCCTAGTCTGAAGGGTCGGTATCCTTCCCTAGTTGAAAGTCTAATTTTTTGGCCACCGACTGTTTCCCTATCCCTTCCTCTAATTCCGCTCCCTCCGCCATCAAGTCTCCTGCCTTCTTCAAAGGGCTAGATGCCGTGTCACTGTAATCATCATCGTCCTCATCCATCTCTGCCGAAGATCGCTCCCGAGCAAAGCTCTCCACTTCACGGCCTCTGCCCCTACCCCCCAAATCTCCCAGGAGCTCCACCTCTAAACATAAACTGCCCTGTTTGCACTCTGCGTTTTGCTAACAACCACTTCCCATATTGAATAGCACTTTGATCATGCACTTCATCCCCGCACCCCTCCAAATTGTGGCCCATCACACCGCACACGTCGCAGAAACAACCAATCTTTTCATATTTGAATGTAAAAGTTCTCTCTTCCCACCAACGTTTAGAGGAACAAACCGGATTAGTGGGGATCTGACATCGATGCTAGCTCGAACTCGAATGTAATCACCTTCAAAATAACGGACATGCTTCATCTCCACACTTTGTACCTTCCCAATTCTCCTAGCAAGTTCATCAACAACTCTCGTAAGTCTGTATAATTCCAGTATAACATGTATTTGCGCCTAGACATTAGTGCGATCGAGCGGGACATCTTTTGGGTTCCCTAGGCCATCATATTCTGCAATAACAACTACAAGCTTCTTGAATAGCCAAGGTCCTTGTTGCATTACCTTATTCCAATCTCCCAAACAGAAAAATTTGAAGGTGAAAAGGTTGTCGTCGACCTCCCAAACTCCAGGATCATGAGCGAGTCCCCAAACCCCCTTCAGCGTATCAAAAACAGCAGACGAAGCGATAGGTTTACTCGTATGAACTCTTGCAACAGCGAGCCACCTCGCCCTTTTCTTCAAGTCTTGCAGAACTTCCGTCCCGATAAAAACATCATCCAACTTCCCTTCCCTTAATTCCAGATTGAGCATGCCGCTGGCTAGGGCATCGTCTTCTCCTCCCTTTCTTGTTACACTTCCCGAGCCCTCGTTTGATTTCGCCATCGAGAAACGAACAACCCGACCTTGAGGAGCAGATCGATATTGAGACCCTCAATCAACCACTTCTGAACGCGAGAAGACCTAGGTCCCCTCCTGCGAGAATATCTAGCCTTCGCCAACCTAGGAAGACACGGACTAGGAATCGAATCCAAGTAGAAAACGAGAAATCTCACTCCAGGGCACGATTGCCGCCGGAGGAGCCAAAAACCCCAGGAAACTAGGTCGTACACTCGCAGTTATCGATCCCCGTTCCTGTAACCTCCTTCGGCTGCAATATTCTGTTTGATTGTCCCTCTAGTGAGGTTTTTCATTCTGTGCCGGATTGTATCCGGGGTACTCTTTGTATCGATGTTATTTGATCAATAAAGCTCTATGTTATGTCTAAAAAGAAAATTACAATCCTATGAACGTGTCCTCAATAAAAAGGACTTCCTATCCGGCGCGTGTGGCACGACCGACCAAGACTGCCTCGTGTCGCCCGGCTCGCGTCGCACCGGCGGATTGCAAAAGAAAAGAGAAGAAAATCTTTGTCTCCGGCCTCCGTACTCGAGTCTCGGCAAAATTTCCCCGGTGGCGCATGTCAAGGAATGGTCGCATCCATGATCCATCAATGGCTCTCTCTTAAGCACCTCTCAGTCTAAGCAAAGAATCGGCACTCCCCACCTTCCCACCCACCCACTTCGTCCTCCGCCGCCAGCTAGGTAGGGTTACGGCCGTCGGAACTGAAGCGCGCGCATGTCCGGAGGCGACGCGTCGACGGAGGCGGGGCCGGAGGTGGACACGGGCTTCGAGTTCGCCTTCGACAACGAGGCATTCTCCGACAAGGTGCTGCGGATAGAGGTCTTCGGCAGCAGCGAAGACGCGCCCGGGTCCGGCGCCGACGCCGCCAGCCGCAAGCGCCGCCGCGAGGAGGCCCAAGGTACCACTAGCCATTAGTTTGTTGGTAGATAGATTCTAGGTCTAAGCACCTACCTGCATCAAAGTGCCTCTGGATCAATCACATCTCTCCCTCTTTTGCGATGCCAAATCTGTGGGACTGCCATTCATTGTGCACAATGTTGATCTCGTGAAATGGCACCCCCGCTGTCCAATTCTCTGGCCCCGCCCTGCAGCCCCCGTGCATGTAAAATTTCCCCTCTTTGTGGTATTTTCTGGCAGAGTATTAGTCTCAGATTTCAAGTTGTTCCTCTAAAATGTCTTCCTAGTTTTCTGACATAGTATTTTTCGCGGATGAATCCATACAAAATTTATTCAGAATAACCAGTTGACAAATTAGTAAATGTTCTCTGTACGTCCAACTATAGCGCTGCACATCTGTACGTAATGACATATTTCATATTTGGATGTCGCAGTGATGTTCGAAGTCGAACTACATCATACCGTTACTAAGGTTATATCTCTAATTGTAGCGTCCAAAGGCCTGAAACAAGTAGGGTAACAGATTTTTCAGAAGTGTTAATTCTTGAATGCATAGTTGGATATGAAAGAAATTGTCTCATGGTTGTATGAATGAGTGTCATCCTTCATATATTCAGTGAGGAGGTGTGAAGAGCTCCCTGATCCACATTCGAGGTCAAGATTTGCTTTTAATTCTAGTAGGATCCTTGGAGTGAAAACTGTGATTACTTCACTCGCTGACCTAGGAGCGTGCTTATTATGCTTGATGCAGCTTCACGGGTATCCAGCTGTTGTTACATTTAACATTTTCCGTATTTCTAAAGGTTGATTAAATGAATGTGCACACGTAGTCAACGTGGATCTCCAAATATTTTGACAGCAAAAAATTTTGTTTCCTAATTCTGCTGCGTACCCTTTGCTACTCTATTTACATGTATCTGTATATATTCGACCTTTGTATTTTGGAGGTGATGATGGGGATGATATTGACTCTTCCTGCACTGTGATGGATGCACCGACTTTACGAGTTAACACCATAAAAGTCAATTCGGCGATTCTTGCTGCAAAAAGCCCTTTCTTTTTTAAGGTAATTTTGATGACATTCTGAAATGCATTTTTCTATAGCCACTTCACATAGCTTCTAATGGGCCTTATGCTCTTAGCTTTTCTCAAATGGAATGAAAGAGTCTGATCAGAGATATGCAACACTTAGAATTGCCGATTCAGGTAAAAATGTACTCAACTTTTTCATCTTATAACTGCCGATATTATGATTATTTCTGGTTTATGCATTTTGAATTTAAAATATGATTGCTTCCTGCCACACATTTGATTTACTTTGATAATAAATTTATTTTTTGCGGGTAATACTTTGATAATGAATTTTTTTATTCTCATTTCCCTACAGACATATCTAGTAATAACATTTTATCGATTCTGTGGCATTATAGTTTTTGCCAATTGATTTTTGGAAGTCCATGGTCATACTTAAATAATCATGTAGGCATAAAAATAGCTATCCTTTATCTGTACTTCTTTATTTTACTAGCAAACGTGCCCGTGCGTTGCAATGGGAATATAAAATTCTACGTCATGTAGACGCACCAAATGAGTCTCCATTGACATGGCCGGGCGCCGGCCGCAACATTAGATGGCGCTGGAGCAACGATCTTAGATTAATGTTCCAGCCATAGTTTCAATCCTAAGAGAGGGCATGTAATTTAAATATAACTTCTATTACTAAAAAATAAGTAACCTAAGATGCCATTTATAGAAACAAATTAAGATAATCTGTTATTTTCAGTGCATTAGTGGTATCCCTCAATGCCAATTGATATTGCCGTCAGCTTTTTGATGCCACCCGCTTGACATCCAATCCTTGGTAGCTTAGTTTTGAGGTGAATTAGGAAACTGCACCAACTAAACCATCGGACCATTAGATTGCGTTTTTAGCAATATTTCTCAAACCCTTAGGCCTCGTTTGGAACAAGAGATTTTCCCGGAATTAGAGAGTGTAATCACACAGGGGTCTAGTGAAAACACTTCTTTCACCCAATCCCTTCCATCCACCCTAAACCCACTTCCTCGTCAATCCCTTGTCGCAGTTTATGTGTTTGGCCAGGACGCCGGAGCTTCGTTGAGTTGCCGAGTATTCAATAAACTTGAGGGAGGAGGCGTGCCGCGAATTCCGCTCGGATCGAAGCATTTTCTTGTGTTTGCACGGGCTGAGCCCGACCAATACCTGCCCACCAAACGGCCCACACAGGTTTTCTGGTGTTATTTTATTGGATTGGGATAATACACGGAAAAACACTTTAAACCAGTCCTGCCAAACAAGGCCTTAGAGATGCTATTCCCCTGGTGTTCAGCCTAAGCTCAATACTTTCATTACTTACTATTTTCCTTGAAGCCCTTTTTGTGGTTGAGCGCCATGGGGTTGTTGATATCTATGAAGATGATGTCAACACCTTCTGTGTATTGTGGAGGTTGTTATCACTCTAACAGGCATTGCAGCCATGATTCGTGGGCCGTCGACGGACGAAGAAGTTTGTGCCGGCTATTCTATTTTCACTGGAGTAGCAAAATTAATGGCATGCGTATACTGATTGGGCCTGTCCTGCGTCTGCGCTAGCCGAATCGTGTCCCTTGGAGTTCATTATGCATCAATCTAGCAGGATGCCTCCATCTTGTGATTCGTGTGCTTTGCATGACCTCTTCGTTCTGACACGCTCGGTACCAAAACTGATGAAACCGTTTCAGAAACAGAATCATGGCTTAGGTACAGCTGGCTCTATTTTGCCATCCGGAACCATGGCTACCTCTCAGGAAGCAGGAAGCACGGACATGAGCTGCACCATGCTGGTCGACGGCATCGCCGTGGTGGCGGACGGATGCCATGCACACGTGGAACCCCACTTGGCAAATAGAAGGAGCATCTTGTGCACCATCAGCGTCTCAGGTGTGACACCGTCGTGAAGACATGCGATCAATGGTGAAGGTGCTCACGTCAGTTGCAACTTTTCAGTGATAGACATGTTTGGCGACCAAGGGTTAACGACTGGCGTATATACCAAAAGCAAACTGACTGAATTCTCACAGTCGAGGCAGAAGATTGAACGGGAACAGCAGGAGCTCTGCTTTTATCATTAAAGAAGAGAACAAAGAACCCAGGATTTACAAAACCCCCTCATGGCTGGTGCCACTCAAGAACACAATGACACACGAAACTCGCTGGCCTGTTTCTAGCCAAAAACAGGAGCTCTAAGTCACTTTTTACTAGACCAGCCACCACAAGTGCTGGCTTCGACTTGGCTTGGAACAAACGTCTCCCTCTTTCCTTCCAAATGTGCCAGATTGTATACACTCCCGCGGCAACGTCGCGCCTCTTCTGCTCATCCTTCTTTCCCCGGGGTGCCTTCTCCCACCATTGATTCAAGTTGTTCGAAGACGTCGCAAGCTGCAAAGCCTGTGGATTGTGTGCCAGGAGATGAGCCCAGACCTCCTTGGAGTATGGGCAGCACAGCGCAAGGTGGGATGCTGTCTCAAATTGCTGGTCACAGAGGCAGCAGAGGTCATCGTGCGGCAGCCCCCTCGAACGGAGCCGCTCCGCAATCCAGTTTCTGTTCTGCAACGAAAGCCAAAGGAAGAATTTAACCTTTCCTTCGGCGCAGATTTTCCAAACATGCTCCAGCTCAGGTTGCCTTATCCTGCCGTAGAATTGTACGGCATAAGCCGACTTGGCCGAGTACTTTCCATCTGAAGAAAGGCGCCAGGAGATAGTGTCTGGGGCATCCGACAGGGTAACATTCTGAAGCAAACTCCATAATTGAATGAATTGATCCAGCTGCTCTTCCGTGCTGATGCGCTGAAGGCCCCTCATCCATCTTCCATTGAACAGAGCCTCTCTTACCGTCAGACATTTCCTTCGAGCAAGGGTAAAACAGAGAGGTGCCACAGATTTTGGAGCAACTCCGTTGAGCCAATTGTCAGCCCAGAACCCAGAGATTGCTCCATCCCCTAAAGAGATAGTTGTGCAGGCTGCAAAGAGCTTCTTGTCGGATGCGCTACAGGGAGTGTCCATGCCAATCCACGGCCTGTCTCTGTCAGTCCATCGAAACCACTCCCAACGAAGGCGGAGGGCACGACTATAGGCATCCAGATCTTTGATTCCCAGTCCCCCGTAGGCAAATGGCGCACAGATCCTTTGCCAGCTAACCAGGCACTTCCCCCCGGATGCTTCTTCATCAGGCGCCCACAAGAAATTCTGACGAATTCTGTTGAATCTTTTGATCATCCACTTCTCAGCCGGGAAGACCGTTAGGAAATACGTGGCAGTGGTTGTAAGCACGCTGTTGATCAAAGCCAGCCGTCCTTTTCTGTTCATAAGCTTTCCTTTCCACCCTTTTAGCCTTCCCATAGCTGAGGTCAAACAGAGGCTGCACCTCGATCTTCTTGGGCTTGCGAAAACTGAGCGGTAACCCCAAGTACTTACAGGGGAATAATCACTGCGAGCCCCCAAAATCATGTAGCACAACAGGCAGGTCAATTCCATCACAAGCCACTGGGTATGCCACACATTTCTCCAAACTCGTTTTGAGCCCAGAGGCATTGCCAAACAGCTGAAGAATCCGCTGCACCGCCGTGATGTCCTCCTTGATAGGGTTAACACAAAGGGCCGCGTTATCAGCGTAGAAGCTGGCACGAATCCTGGCAGCCCTCAGCTTCAACGCAGACAGAACCTCATTCCGAGTAGCATGGTCAAAAAAGACATTGTAGAGGCTCCATGGCAAGAATTAAAAGCATTGGCGATAGCGGATCTCCTTGGCGTAGTCCCCTCTTGTGTTTGAAAGGCCTGCCGAGCCCCCCATTAAGAAGTATGCGGGAGGATGACGACGCCAACAATAATGACACCATGTCCCTCCACCTCTGTCCAAAACCCACTGCAGCACTCTGATAAAAAAAACCCAATCAAGCGAATCAAAAGCCTTTGCGATGTCTAGTTTCAGGAAAAGCAAAGGGGTCTTCTTCCTTTTTGCATCTCTGATCACATTCTTGACATACAAGAAATTGTCTTGGATTGAGCGGCCTCTGATGAAAGCACTTTGCCCTGACGAAACCGGCGTCTTCAGCTCTGGGGCTAATCTGTTGGCCATCAGTTTGCAGAGCACCTTTGCGGCGCTGTGCATAAGGCTAACAGGCCTATAGTCTTTTGCGTCCACTGCCACATTCTTTTTAGACAGAAGCACAATCGAAGCGGTGTTAAGAAGGCACCAATTATCACCCTTGAGAGAGTGCAGCTGGTTCATAGCTGCCAACAGATCATGGCTGATGATCGACCAGCAGGTCTTATAGAAATTGCCGATAAAGCCATCAGGCCCAGGGGCTTTCTCCCCATTTAAGTTGTCGATCACCACCTTCAGCTCAGTAAGATTGAAAGTCTCGTCTAGGTAAGAAAGATTTGCTGAAGGCAGGTTCAGAGCCTCCCAGTTGAGATCCGTCTCCATGTGCACACTTGATCCCATCAGATTCGAGAAATGCTTGAGCAGAATACTCGCCTTCTCCTCGTGCGCTGAAACAATACCCTGGGTCCCAAGCAGCGTCGAGGCAGAAGATGATTAGGCGCTTCGTGCCGCTGGAAGCAAGCAGGCCTCGGCGCTCATCCCAAGCAAAGACATTGGCGCCCTTGGTCTTGATGTCGACCGCGATGTTCTCGAGCCCCTGGACGCGGTGGAGGGCAATCCCATCGGAAATTGAGCGCAACATCCGTTGCTCCTGGCTCAAGCGCCGTATGGCCCGTCGCTTCAGACTCACCGCCGTCTGGCCCTCCCCGCCTCCTGCTTCTATTGGCATCTGGCCGTCCAGCTCACCGGCGCGTCTCACCGTGATTAAAAGCACCCATCCCGCGAGACCCGAACCGGAGCTCTCAATCGGCTTCCTCACCGACCAAACCTGCTAGATCACGTGTTGTGGAAAACACGAGAGGAGAACGCTGGATTCAGTTAGGTCACGTGCCTTTTGTTGGGTTATAGTGGTCGGTCACGCTCGTATTAAAGCAGGACGTTTTGAGACGAATCCGTTACCATACAGAAGTTTCTGATTAAGTTTTATGAGCTGTTTCATTAATCTTTATGCTTCCTTGGTTTCATTTTTTTTTACTTTGTAACAGAGGAAAATGCCTTTATGGAGCTTTTAAGCTTTATGTACAGTGGAAAGTTGACACCCACAACTGATCCCACTCTTCTGGTTGATATCTTGATGGCTGCTGACAAATTTGAGGTCATTTCTTGCATGAAGCTTTGCGGTCAGCGTCTCGCAGGCCTGCCTATGTCCCCAGAATTTGCAGTGTTGTGCCTAGATCTCCCAAGTTCTATTTCAGTGCCAGCTGCCTTGACAGAAGCAGCCAAGAAATTCCTTGCTAAAAGATACAAGCAATTCCTATCAAGAAAGTAAGTGAACCCCATGGACTGGGATATTTGTTTTCCCTTCTAGAGGAGACATGTGGACATTGTTGTCATGAAAATCATCATCTCAAGGCTTTGCATGGTTTTATCTCATTTTAGGTTCCAAGATGAACTGATGAGGGTCCCTCTCCCTGGGATTATAGCTATCTTATCAAACAATCACCCCGGGGTTGCATCTCAAGAAGCCGTCTATGAATTTGTGCTCAGATGGGCTGATTCGTGGTACCCAAATCCAGAAGAAAGACGCATGATCTTGAGTTCATATTTACTTCCACTAGCCCCGCTAGTGCATAGTAGGACCGGTGGCGTTCTAATTGATCAGCCGTCTTGTATAGTTGAATTTACTTTAAAGCGTGAGCAGTGCTCCAGCCTCTTCCCGTCAGGATCAATACGCTCGCTGCCGTTCTATTGTGGGGGGCATGCTTTCTTCCTCTTGGCTCTCTGTAAGATGGAGGTGCCCGATTTTTTTGGCCTCTGCGTAATGAAGCTAGAAGACAAGGGGCTGATGAGTGGGACAATCGATTATAAGATTGAGATAAAGAAGAGAAGGTCGCTGGAGTTTGTCACCAAGTACATTTGCACCTCCACCACGGATAGTGGGAAACTTGTTGGATGCAAGATTCCTATTTCAGAGTTGACCGCTGACAAAAGCTCCTTCTTCATCAACGACAAACTCCATGTGCGAGTTCACGTGACAGTAAAGCCGCAGCCATAGCGATGTGTGCATTAGCTGCTAGCTTGATCAACCTTGCTCAAAGTCTAATTGTTTTAGTGCGCAAGGAAACCCGTGTTCTTCTGAAATGTGAACAAACCTGAAGCGGGATGCTCTAGTCATTAGCTAGCATTTGCTCTGCTCCCTTTTGGTGACTGGAATTTTGTAGCATGGGCACGTAGAGTTTGATGCCGGAGGTTTCACCATCTCATGTGCGTGTGTGCTCTTCTATGCATTGCTGAACTGTTAATGAACACCTCGTCGCAACCTGGCTGATATGCTTTGCTGAGGAATCTGTGATCTATGTCACACTATGTTATCATCCTTATAATTAGTGTCATGTTATGATCTGTATACTCCCTGTAAATATGAAATTTGGCGACTTTGCTCCCAGGGAGGGAACGCTGTTCTTACAGGTCAATGTTCACAAGCCTGTTGCTTTGCAGATGAAGAACTTCAGTCGAGATTAGATGTTCAAATATTATGTTCAGTCAACCGAATGTGTAGTTCCCTTTACCTGAATGTGATCGTCGCCAAAAAAATTCACTAAACCAAAATTGAATCCTGAGCTGAAAAGTCACCTTCAAGATCCATGGTTTTCTTTTCTTTTGTCTAATTTATCAGTCGCTGTTGAACCATTAGTATATCTGTAACTGGCTGAATTTGTTGTCCACTGAGAGATAACACAGTTTTTGTGTTTCAGACGCCCATCAATGCCAATTTTCACCGGCATGTTGATCTTAGTACGCTTTAATGCAAAAAAAATAGACGTGCTTAGTTATATACTTGATTTCGTTGTCGTTTACATTTCTATCAAATAACTTAATGGATTGAGCTTTACTGTTGCCTTTGGACCGGATTCTTGTTCTCCTTGTGTAGGTTTTCTGTGTAACGCCTGCTGATTGTGTAATGCTCATACTTGTATGTGGAGTGAAGATAGATGCATGCTCTTTTCGCTGGATTTCATGAATATTTGCAGTTGGGTGAGTAGAAGAAATTCAAAAGGGAAGCACATAGCTGAAGAAAGCTGATGTCACTGGAGTCCTCGTTATGGCCGATGGAGACATTGAAGAGAGGTTTCATACGTACTAATTTGTATATGGCTGGAGTGGTTTCGAATTTGTAATGGCCTCCTTATAGTGAGAAGGACCAACACCACAATATTGGCTTTCTAATATTTCTAGCACTACTAAATCAAGCGTATTTTTTATTACTCTGATGGCTCTTGGGTTGGAGGACAAATAGTTTGATATAAGTGCTTGCTTTCTTGTGAATACGTACCCTTTTAAAATCATTTTGGACGTTCACAGAAGAAGAAAAAGGAAGATGAGTGAAAGGAAAAAAGACCTTTACAGAAGAAGAAAAAGGAAAAAGAGTGGAAGGCCGGGGCACGAGATCAAAATTAGTCGACGCCGGTGCGCCGGTCACTCGTATGTACAGAGAGAGTTCAGAGTCTTTAGGCAACTCGAGCGCAAATCGCCATCCGCTGAACTGTCACCAGCGCCGGGACGTGATGAATCGTGATCCGCCGCCACCCCTCCATTCAACGCAAAATCCCGGAGCCGATTCACCCCGGCAACGCGCCAAAGCCAAGTTCTTATCACCGGCCCCATCCGGCCGTCAGATGGATAGTCCCTCTCGTCGTTTCAATGTCGCCCCCTGAGACGTGCAAAGCGTTTCGTGCTGTCTGAGGCAACGCGCACCTACGTACGAGTCCCCCTCTCCGTCGCCGTCACCGTCACCCGTCACGCTCGGCCGGCCCTGCCTGCCTGCCTGGCAGCTAGCGTCGGCCGTTTCGCTTCATCGTCGTACGGCATGTCATGTCGTCGTTTCTAAATTTAGGCTGTGTTTTCCGTTTTGAAAAAGATTATATTGGAGCCCAAGGAACCGGTGCCGGCGGAGATGACAGCTGATCGGGCAGCGGTTGCGGCTGACGTGTTAATGTTCCTGCTTAATTAATCAACCAGTCCTGGTTGGTTTCCCTTTCTTTGATAAATGTTTAAGGCAGACTTGCAAGTTACAGCTGACACGGATGTCGCAGCTGCTTAATGGAGATTTGTTCAAACTCGGTGCTGGAAGGAATTCTCATTATCATGGTGCCACGGCCGTATGTACGTACAAGGAGAGAGGTACAGGGGAGGATGGGCATGCCTGGCTCTCTTAGCTTGGCCGAGGCATGTGGCTGAGGCTGGAGCATCGTCGAATGTTTTTTGATGCTGCTAGTACGCACTGCTGACTTCTTCTTGGTGCTCTGATTCTGAAGCGTGGCAGGTGTCCGTGACGCAGCTCGACGACGGCGATGGATGGTCATGGTCGCTAGCAGCACGGTGGAGCACGGTGGAGCCCGTGGTGGTCGTATCATCATCGTCACCACCGGCATCCCCGGTTGCCGACCTCCTTGCTCTGCTCTTCAGCGAGACCCGGTACACCACCCATTCGCCCTGCGCCTGACCCCCGTAGCTCTGAATGCCATCTGCGCTCATCTTCTTGTCGGCTGCACAGACGCTGGCGGCGAGGCGGTACTCGTGCATGACCCAGTCCGTCCGCGCCTTTCCTTTCTTGCCGCGGTGGAACGCGAGCGCCGTCTTGACGCCGACGAGCAGCTGCTTGCCACGCCCGCGCATGGACGGGCATTGCACCTGCACGCACACCGCCTTCTCCTTCCCCGTGGCCTTCCAGTACCCGCTGGCCGCTCTCCGCCGCCGCGCACCGCCGCCTCTCGCCGGCGCCTGCCGCAAGCTGAAGAAGTAAGACGCCTCCCCTTCGATCGCGCCTGCAACAATAAATCCATGGAAACCGGAACGAAATCAGTAAATTTATTTCCGAGACCATGCATGCGCGCTTGCGTGCACGGACATGTCTGGACGAGCGGGCACGCACGCACCAGGGAGGTCCCATGGGTCGGGCAAGGCGGCAGAGTGGACGACGGGGATGACGTCTGCGGGGAGCGGGCGCGAGAGGGCCTTGCGGCGGAGGTACTGCACCACCAGCTCCTCGTCGGTGGGGTGGAACCGGAACCCCGGCGGCAGCTGCCTCGGCGGCGCCTCCCCTGTTCCTGCCACTGGCCGCCTCTCCATTAAGCTACTCGATCCTCACCGGTGCAGTGCAGTTGTACTAACTAGATGCTGATGAGCAGCGACCAGGCAGGGAGACAGCACAGCTTTCAGATACAGAGAAATGAGAGGGGTTGATGAGTGGAGTGGAGGACGGAAAAGGCGGGGAATTTATAGATGCTAGCTGCCGGCCGGCGATGTGGCGTGGAGCGAACTCCATCCTCCCGCCAATCTTGCTTCAACAGTATGATTCCTTGTTCGATGTGACAAAGATCCCGTCTTCACCACTAAAAATAGCCCCTAAATACTCTTCCTTTCTGGCAATCAATCACATGCGTACACCCATAAATAAAAGTATTCGCAACCTATGGAAAAAGTAGACAATTCTATATATGTAGTTACCACTTGGAGGTTGATCGAAAGAGATGGTTATACATCAGCAGACGATTCCAGGCCATGTCATATGCATATGCATGTACTCCTAGTGTACGTTTTGACAAGTAAGATCGATGGTTAATAATTTTTGCCAGTGATATCGTGCACGCTAACCAACGGCGGTGAGTGAAAGCCGGGGTGTTGATCATCTTCGTGTGTTTAATATTCGTGATGCTACATGTGAACCGGGAAAAGAATCATGGGCAGCCTTCTGTTCTTGCTTCTACCATGTAATCATGCATGCGAGATGCAGCGCACTGATTACCTTTCACTTTGCAACTCTTTGTTTTAGCGTTGCTTAACCGCTGAGTTGCTTCCTGCCTCCTCCTTCCGGGCAGTCGAGCATCACAAGTTCCCACAAATCTTGGGAACTTCTGGGTCCACACCACACCGTGCATGATCGCGCTGTCACGAGACTTCAACTAGGATGGATTTATTACCTGCCTCAGCATATTTCTTTTTGAAAAAAATTCTGATATATTTTTCAACTGTCAAAACAACCACTACAACCACCGAAGGCGCGCCGCTATCATCGCCTTGCCGCATCGGAGACGGACACGTTGTTGTACTATTTTAGATAAAAGACATTATGTCGTGCTTTAAATTAATGAAGTAACATGTTCAGTCACAAGTCTAAGACAAACGCTGAGGCCTACAACTTAGCCTACACGACCACAGACTGAAAGATAGCGAAGCCGACATCCCCAAGAACAAACCGGGAAGACCAACACTCTAGGCAGAAGACCAGGAGTTAACAAACTGTGAATCACCCTAGGTCCTCTTGCCATCCGAAGGAGACGCTCCCTGTCTTACTCTTTTGAGAGAGGGGCCCACAGTTGCAGAAAGATAAGCATTTTGAAGACAATGTTAGCTAGAGATTTTGGCAGAACAGATTCAATCGCTAGTTTATTACGAACATTCCAAAGCACCCAACAAAGCGCAACAAACAACACCCAACTGATTCTACGTTGTTGGAGGAAAGGCAAAGAGTTGCCGAAAGTTCGCAAGGGACCATGTGCATGCCAGCAGCGATGAGACTACACTCCAACCCAGTCTAGTTAGCGAGCACTTGAAGAAGATGTGCGCCGCATCTTCGGGTTCGCCGCAGAGGGCACACTCCCCATTTGAGAGTCTAAGTCGCTTTGACAGCTCAATCCCCGAAGGGATCCTGTCGAGGGCCACCTGCCACAAAAAAATCTTAATTTTACGAGGGAGCTTAGCCGCCCCAATGTCGCGGCTGTGCAGAACTGACGCCCCTTGTGTCATTTTGTGGTACATCGAGGACACCGAGAACACACCCGATGGTTCGAGTGTCCATTTGACTACATCCAAACCCTCTTGGAGGGAGAACGGTTGCAACTGGGAATTCAACGTTGCCTATTGCGCGGCGCCTTCCTGATCAAAGGTGCGTCTAAAGCCCACCCCAGGCTCCTCGGGGTCAAAGGCCTCCCGGACAAGGATCGACGGATCATCACAAATGGCAAACAGACGCGGGAAGCGATCCTTTAGGGGAGCCTCGCCCACCCATCAGTCAAGCTAGAACGCCGCCCGGGCTCCATTTTTAACCTTGAAACGAGCCCCCAATTTGAAGAGGTGCTTGATGTCGAATCTGCATCTCAACAAGTCCCTCGGGTGAACCCACCGGATTTCAATTAGGAGAACGTGTAGGCGCTGGTGACAATCGTCGGCTAGACAGGGGGCACGATTTACCCAGGTTCGGGGCCCTCGTAGAGGTAAAACCCTTACTCCTGCCTCTGTCGATCTGTATTAACGAGTAGATCGGTTACAACGGGGGGTTGCTCAAGTCGAGAGTATGATCTCGATCTCAAGGCTTGGTGGTGCGGTATTGCTTGGTCCCTCTCCTGGTGGCTCTCCTGGCCTTATATAGGTGGCCAGGTCTCAAACCGTACCCGGAGAGGACTCGAACCCTAACCTAGAGTCGGTTACAAGTTTCCTAACTTGACCCGCAAGGCCTTGCGGGTGGGCTTCAATTGGGCCTTCTAGAATAGTCCACGTCGCTTACTTTGGAGCTTGGGCCGTGGGCCTGAAGCCGGGTAGGCTCACCGGATAGGCCTAGGATCCATCCCTTCGTCAGTAGCCCCCAAGCGTTTACTCGGCTGAGAATCTGTCGGGTGGACGCTCAAAACTTATCTTGATTTCTCTTCGATTGGTGGCTTCAATCGTTTGAAGAGGATGTGTATCCTGTATGCGATGCATTTCTTGTACTCGAGTATCGAGAAAAAGTGCCTGTGTGTTTGGCTGTTTTCGCAGAAGGATGTGGCTCAGTTGCTTGGCTCTCCAGAAAACTCGGGGCCAATTAATTGCATCTAGGGCAAAAGCAGTTCTGGCCTACACAGATTCAAGACCTCCGACTCGAATCTGGTGAGGTGATCATTACGACTGGGCCGTGGAGGTCTTACCGAGTCGAACTTAACCTAATGGGGTACCCGGCGCGCCCGCTGGGATTTTTCTTCGTGTTGTTGACACGGAATTTCACAGGAGGACGTAGCTTGAGTGCGATTCCAGGCCCTCAAGAGAGGTCGTTTGGGTCTTACCTTCATATTCGAGAGAATACGGCATCCAGATGTGCCTAGTTGGCCGAACGATCTAGGGAATTGATGTGCGTATATCGTATAACTGAGTGGCAGGAACTGCATACTCGCATGTTTTGTCCAGGGATATTTCGAGTGAAAATATCTCCCTTGTTTTTATGCACAAAGTTTTTTGTGCTTTGTAGTTTTCTATCCATACAAAAGAGTTTTCGTGTTTGGAAACCTTGTCATGCCCATTCGAAAGGAAGTTTCATGTCTGGGGCTTTTATGCGAAAAGAGTTTTCGCTCTTGATTCTCCCATACGAAGTTATTTCGTGTTTGGGACTTTTATCCGAAAAAGTCTTCTCGCCCTGATTTGCCCATACGAAGTTATTTCGTGTTTGGGGCTTTTGATCGAAAGAATTTCGAGCCTGATGACGTTCACAATGACGTCGTAGCGCACTTTATCCTCCCAATGGGACGTGACGGAGTGAGAACAGATGCGCTTGCCCACCTTGTCAGCTTTTTGACCGGAAACGAGACGTCGTTTCCGGTTTTCCCACGAGCCGCGCGTAGTAAATGCGCACGATCTTCTGTTAGGATCGTGGCACGAAACAACGTTCACCGCCCTTTCTTTTCGGCTTCACGCGTGGCCGCTGCGATGGGTGCCACGTCGCTTGATGAGCGGCCAGGATTGGGTGACCCCGTGTATAAATACGGTCCTTAGGTAAAAGGTAAAAACTTCCCGTCATTCGCTTCCCAGCCTTCGTCTTCGTAGCCTTCGTCTTCCTCGCGCTCACCTCCTTCCTCTGCAAGCTTGCGCCAGCACCCATGGCGGGAAGCAAGAAGCGTAGGCGCCACGGTTTCCTCCTCGCAGGCGCCTGAAGATGTTCCTGCGGCCCTTGCTCCGTGTTCTGTCGACTGGAGCTCCGCCAACAACACGCAGAAGAGCATCAAGGAGATGTAGAGGGAGGGACTGCTGCCTCCCAACGCCGAGAAGCGAGTTCGCCTCGGCAAAAAGGAAGAGGTACCCAATCCCCGCGCGAATGAGCGCGTGATCTTCGCGGATCACATCTCGCGCGGGCTCTCACTCCCTCTCCATCCCTTCTTCGTGGCATTGTTGTATGTCTACGGCATACAGCTCCACGACTTGCCTCCGAACGCGGTGCAGCACATCTCGTGCTTCATCGTGCTCTGCGAGTGCTTTCTTGGTGTCCGCCCGCACTGGGGCCCTGTTCAAGGTGCGGGCCTTTCGCGAGAAATCGCGGGTGAAGACTGAGCTTGAAGAGACGCTGCGCACCGGCGGCTTCGGAATCCAGGCAAAGTCGGATACCCTCTACTTCGACATGCAACTCATCGACTCCGCGCAAGGGTGGAGGAAGAAGTGGTTCTATGTCGTCGATAACAGCGCCGGTGGAGTTAACGAATTCCACCCGTTCGCTGTCTTGAAGCGGCGAAAGTCTTGGGCGCACAGGCTCTCCGTCGAAGAGAGCCGCATCGTCGCCCCGCTACTCGCCAAGGTTGCAGCACTCCGCGACCAAACCGCAGGGGGTCGCGCTGAACGGCTTGCACCTGGCGAGCATGTTCCTCAAGCGCAGGATCCAACCCCTGCAGGCGAGGCCCTCTACCATGTGTGAGTACCAAGGCGCTGAAGACCCCAGCCGAGTGAGCCGAGAAGAACTCTCGAATGCAGAGTTTGAGAAGAAAATCGCGGCCATCACTAAGCTGAAAGTGGGCGAATCTTTTGCTGATTGCCCAATCGCAGCTTTTGAAGCTTCGAATCCTCCTCCATCCGATGTAAGTCCAATTCTCTTTCTGTCTTTTAACTTTTCCTTTCTTTGCTTGGGAGTTTGTCGACTGAATTTCTTCTTCCCTTCTTTTTGTTTTCCTTCTGTAGAGCCTAGTGGTAGCAACCTGCTACCCGCCAGTTTCTGGTGAAGAGGCCTCGAACTTGTTGGCGAGCAATCTAGATGTCCCTGCTGATACCAGTGTTGCCGACGCCGATTCGAGCTCTTATCATGGCTCTTCGGATGATGTGGAGGAATCAGGTAGCGATCTTCGCCACCGCAAACGCCGTCGGGCGGGAGACGATGAAGCTACTTCCAAGGATAACTCCTTGGGTGGGGGATATGATAAGGAGCCCCTCATCGTGACCCCACTGAGTGTGCGTGCTCCTCCCGCTCCCAAGCCCAAGATCCAGACCACCTGGAATGCGGATATGTTGGATGATGACGACGATGAGTAAGTTTTTTTTTTGCTCTTCCTTATGCTGTTGTTTCTCCTTCACGACAGGCTCCAGTCCATCAGCCCTGGCCAGTTCGCCTCTTCTCTTCCTCTCGAGAGGAGGAAGGATGCAGCTGCAGGTGGAACTCCAACTGCTAGGACTGTTCAGAATTCGCCGAGTCCAGCCCCAACGGTTGTGGCTACGGAGTATAGACTACCTAGCTTTGCGGTTGGAGCCTCGACTTCGAAAGAAGTGTCGGGTAGATCGGCTGATCCCATGTGCATCGCCCAAAGTCAGGTAAGCTTTATCCTTTTCCTTGTAATTTGTACTTTGTTCGTTTAGGATTTTTATCGGGCTCACGGCAGTGCTCCCGATGGGAGTAGCCCCCGAGGCTGGAGTTAATCGCTTGCGATTGGCTACAGGCTCAAGAACTTAAGCTTTTTTTTCTCTTCATTTTATTAGGGGCTACAGGCTCAAGAACTCAAGAATTCAACGCTGCCCATTGCGCGGCGCCTTCCTGATCAAAGGTGCGTCTAAAGCCCACCCCAGGCTCCTCGGGGTCAAAGGCCTCCCGGACAAGGATCAACGGATTATCACAAATGGCAAACAGACGCGGGAAGCGATCCTTCAGGGGAGCCTCGCCCACCCACCAGTCAAGCTAGAACGCCGTCCGGGCTCCATTTTTAACCTTGAAACGAGCCCCCAATTTGAAGAGGTGCTTGATGTCGAATCTGCATCTCAACAAGTCCCTCGGGTGAACCCACCAGGTTTCAATTAGGAGAACGTGTAGGCGCTGGTGACAATCGTCGGCTAGACAGGGGGCACGATTTACCCAGGTTCGGGGCCCTTGTAGAGGTAAAACCCTTACTCCTGCCTCTGTCGATCTGTATTAACGAGTAGATCGGTTACAACAGGGGGATGCTCAAGTCGAGAGTATGATCTCGATCTCAAGGCTTGGTGGTGCGGTATTGCTTGGTCCCTCTCCTGGTGGCTCTCCTGGCCTTATATAGGTGGCCAGGTCTCAAACCGTACCCGGAGAGGACTCGAACCCTAACCTAGAGTCGGTTACAAGTTTCCTAACTTGACCCGCAAGGCCTTGCGGGTGGGATTCAATTGGGCCTTCTAGAATAGTCCACGTCGCTTAATTTGGAGCTTGGGCCGTGGGCCTGAAGCCGGGTAGGCTCACCCGATAGGCCTACGATCCATCCCTTCGTCAGTAGCCCCCGAGCGTTTACTCGGCTGAGAATCTGTCGGGTGGACGCTGAAAACTTATCTTGATTTCTCTTCGATTGGTGGCTTCAATCGTTTGAAGAGGATGTGTATCCTGTATGTGATGCATTTCTTGTACTCGAGTATCGAGAAAAAGTGCCTGTGTGTTTGGCTGTTTTCGCAGAAGGATGTGCCTCAGTTGCTTGGCTCTCCCGAAAACTCAGGGCCAATTAATTGCATCTAGCGCAAAAGCAGTTCTGGCCTACACAGATTCAAGACCTCCGACTCGAATCTGGTGAGGTGATCATTACGACTGGGCCGTGGAGGTCTTACCGAGTCGAACTTAACCTAATGGGGTACCCGGCGCGTCCGCTGGGATTTTTCTTCGTGTTGTCGACACGGAATTTCACCGGAGGACGTAGCTTGAGTGCGATTCCAGGCCCTCAAGAGAGATAGTTTGGGTCTTACCTTCATATTCGAGAGAATACGGCATCCAGATGTGCCTAGTCGGCCGAACGATCTAGGGAATTGACGTGCGTATATCGTATAACTGAGTGGCAGGAACTGCATACTCGCAAGTTTTGTCCAGGGATATTTCGAGTGAAAATATCTCCCTTGTTTTTATGCACAAAGTTTTTTGTGCTTTGTGGTTTTCTATCCATACAAAAGAGTTTTCGTGTTTGGAAACCTTGTCATGCCCATTCGAAAGGAAGTTTTATGTCTGGGGCTTTTATGCGAAAAGAGTTTTCGCGTCTTGATTCTCCCATACGAAGTTATTTCGTGTTTGGGACTTTTATCCGAAAAAGTCTTCCCGCCCTGATTTGCCCATACGAAGTTATTTCGTGTTGTGGGCTTTTGATCGAAAGAATTTCGAGCCTGATGACGTTCACAATGACGTCGTAGCGCACTTTATCCTCCCGATGGGATGTGACGGAGTGAGAACAGATGCGCTGGCCCACCTTGTCAGCTTTTTGACCGGAAACGAGACGTCGTTTCCGGTTTTCCCGCGAGCCGCGCACAGTAAATGTGCACGATCTTCTGTTAGGATCGTGGCACGAAACAGCGTTCACCGCCCTTTCTTTTCGGCTTCACCCGTGGCCGCTGCGATGGGTGCCACGTCGCTTGATGAGCGGCCAGGATTGGGTGACCCCGTGTATAAATACGGTCCTTAGGTAAAAGGTAAAAACTTCCCGTCATTCGCTTCCCAGCCTTCGTCTTCGTAGCCTTCGTCTTCCTCGCGCTCACCTCCTTCCTCTGCAAGCTTGCGCCAGCACCCATGGCGGGAGGCAAGAAGCGTAGCGCCACGGTTTCCTCCTCGCAGGCGCCCGAAGATGTTCCTGCGGCCCTTGCTCCGCGTTCTCTCGACTGGAGCTCCGCCAACAGCACGCAGAAGAGCATCAAGGTGATGCAGAGGAAGGGACTGCTGCCTCCCAACGCCGAGAAGCGAGTTCGCCTCGGCAAAAAGGAAGAGGTACCCAATCCCCGCGCGAACGAGCGCGTGATCTTCGCGGATCACGTCTCGCGCGGGCTCTCACTCCTGCTCCATCCCTTCTTCGTGGCATTGCTGTATGTCTACGGCATACAGCTCCACGACTTGCCTCCGAACGCGGTGCAGCACATCTCGTGCTTCATCGTGCTCTGCGAGTGCTTTCTTGGTGTCCGCCCGCACTGGGGCCCTGTTCAAGGTGCGGGCCTTTCGCGAGAAATCGCGGGTGGAGACTGAGCTTGAAGAGACGCTGCGCACCGGTGGCTTCGGAATCCAGGCAAAGTCGGATACCCTCTACTTCGACATGCAACTCATCGACTCCGCGGAAGGGTGGAGGAAGAAGTGGTTCTATGTCGTCGATAACAGCGCGGGTGGAGTTAACGAATTCCACCCGTTCGCTGTCTTGAAGCGGCGAAAGTCTTGGGCGCACAGGCTCTCTGTCGAAGAGAGCCGCATCGTCGCCCCGCTACTCGCCAAGGTTGCAGCACTCCGCGACCAAACCGCAGGGGTCGCGCTGAACGGCTTGCACCTGGCGAGCATGTTCCTCAAGCGCAGGATCCAACCCCTGCAGGCGAGGCCCTCTACCATGTGTGAGTACCAAGGCGCTGAAGACCCCAGCCGAGTGAGCCGAGAAGAACTCTCGAATGCAGAGTTTGAGAAGAAAATCGCGGCCATCACTAAGCTGAAAGTGGGCGAATATTTTGCTGATTGCCCAATCGCAGCATTTGAAGCTTCGAATCCTCCTCCATCCGATGTAAGTCCAATTCTCTTTCTGTCTTTTAACTTTTCCTTTCTTTGCTTGGGAGTTTGTCGACTGAATTTCTTCTTCCCTTCTTTTTGTTTTCCTTCTGTAGAGCCTAGCGGTAGCAACCTGCTACCCGCCAGTTTCTGGTGAAGAGGCCTCGGACTTGTTGGCGAGCAATCTGGATGTCCCTGCTGATACCAGTGTTGCCGACGCCGATTCGAGCTCTTATCATGGCTCTTCGGATGATTTGGAGGAATCGGGTAGCGATCTTCGCCACCGCAAACGCCGTCGGGCGGGAGACGATGAAGCTACTTCCAAGGATAACTTCTTGGGTGGGGGATTTGATAAGGAGCCCCTCACCGTGACCCCACTAAGTGTGCGTGCTCCTCCCGCTCCCAAGCCGAAGATCCAGACCGCCTGGAATGAGGATATGTTGGATGATGACGACGATGAGTAAGTTTCTTCCTTTAACTCTCTAGTCGAATTTTTTTTTTGCTCTTCCTTATGCTGTTGTTTCTCCTTCACGACAGGCTCCAGTCCATCAGCCCTGGCCAGTTCGCCTCTTCTCTTCCTCTCGAGAGGAGGAAGGATGCAGCTGCAGGTGGAACTCCAACTGCTAGGACTGTTCAGAATTCGCCAAGTCCAGCCCCAACGGTTGCGGCTACGGAGTATAGACTACCTAGCTTTGCGGTTGGAGCCTCGACTTCGAAAGAAGTGTCGGGTAGATCGGCTGATCCCATGTGCATCGCCCAGGGTCAGGTAAGCTTTATCCTTTTCCTTGTAATCTGTACTTTGTTCGTTTAGGATTTTTATCGGGCTCACGGCAGTGCTCCCGATGGGAGTAGCCTCCGAGGCTGTAGTTAATCGCTTGCGATTGGCTACAGGCTCAAGAACTTAAGTTTTTTTTTCTTCTCTTCATTTTATCGGGGGCTACAGGCTCAAGAACTCAAGAATTCAACGCTGCCCATTGCGCGGCGCCTTCCTGATCAAAGGTGCGTCTAAAGCCCACCCCAGGCTCCTCGGGGTCAAAGGCCTCCCGGACAAGGATCAACGGATTATCACAAATGGCAAACAGACGCGGGAAGCGATCCTTCAGGGGAGCCTCGCCCACCCACCAGTCAAGCTAGAACGCCGCCCGGGCTCCATTTTTAACCTTGAAACGAGCCCCCAATTTGAAGAGGTGCTTGATGTCGAATCTGCATCTCAACAAGTTCCTCGGGTGAACCCACCGGGTTTCAATTAGGAGAACGTGTAGGCGCTGGTGACAATCGTCGGCTAGACAGGGGGCACGATTTACCCAGGTTCGGGGCCCTCGTAGAGGTAAAACCCTTACTCCTGCCTCTGTCGATCTGTATTAACGAGTAGATCGGTTACAACGGGGGGTTGCTCAAGTCGAGAGTATGATCTCGATCTCAAGGCTTGGTGGTGCGGTATTGCTTGGTCCCTCTCCTGGTGGCTCTCCTGGCCTTATATAGGTGGCCAGGTCTCAAACCGTACCCGGAGAGGACTCGAACCCTAACCTAGAGTCGGTTACAAGTTTCCTAACTTGACCCGCAAGGCCTTGCGGGTGGGCTTCAATTGGGCCTTCTAGAATAGTCCACGTCGCTTACTTTGGAGCTTGGGCCGTGGGCCTGAAGCCGGCTAGGCTCACCCGATAGGCCTAGGATCCATCCCTTCGTCAGTAGCCCCCGAGCGTTTACTCGGCTGAGAATCTGTCGGGTGGACGCTCAAAACTTATCTTGATTTCTCTTCAATTGGTGGCTTCAATCGTTTGAAGAGGATGTGTATCCTGTATGCGATGCATTTCTTGTACTCGAGTATCGAGAAAAAGTGTCTGTGTGTTTGGCTATTTTCGCAGAAGGATGTGGCTCAGTTGCTTGGCTCTCCCGAAAACTCAGGGCCAATTAATTGCATCTATGGCAAAAGCAGTTCTGGCCTACACAGATTCAAGACCTCCGACTCGAATCTGGTGAGGTGATCATTACGACTGGGCCGTGGAGGTCTTACCGAGTCGAACTTAACCTAATGGGGTACCCGGCGCGTCCACTGGGATTTTTCTTCGTGTTGTTGACACGGAATTTCACCGGAGGACGTAGGTTGAGTGCGATTCCAGGCCCTCAAGAGAGATCTTTTGGGTCTTACCTTCATATTCGAGAGAATACGACATCCAGATGTGCCTAGTCGGCCGAACGATCTAGGGAATTGATGTGCGTAGATCGTATAACTGAGTGGTAGGAACTGCATACTCGCAAGTTTTGTCCAGGGATATTTCGAGTGAAAATATCTCCCTTGTTTTTATGCACAAAGTTTTTTGTGCTTTGTGGTTTCCTATCCATACAAAAGAGTTTTCATGTTTTTAAACCTTTTCATGCCCATTCGAAAGGAAGTTTCATGTCTGGGGCTTTTATGCGAAAAGAGTTTTCGCGTCTTGATACTCCCATACGAAGTTATTTCGTGTTTGGGACTTTTATCCGAAAAAGTCTTCTCACCCTGATTTGCCCATACGAAGGTATTTCGTGTTTGGGGCTTTTGATCGAAAGAATTTCGAGCCTGATGACGTTCACAATGATGTCGTAGCGCACTTTATCCTCCCGATGGGACGTGACGGAGTGAAAACAGATGCGCTGGCCCACCTTGTCAGCTTTTTGACCGGAAACGAGACGTCGTTTCCGGTTTTCCCGCGAGCCGCGCGCAGTAAATGCGCACGATCTTCTGTTAGGATCGTGGCACGAAACAGCATTCACCGCCCTTTCTTTTCGGCTTCACGCGTGGCCGCTGCGATGGGTGCCACGTCGCTTGATGAGCGGCCAGGATTGGGTGACCCCGTGTATAAATACGGTCCTTAGGTAAAAGGTAAAAACTTCCCGTCATTCGCTTCCCAGCCTTCGTCTTCCTAGCCTTCGTCTTCCTCGCGCTCACCTCCTTCCTCTGCAAGCTTGCGCTAGCACCCATGGCGGGAGGCAAGAAGCATAGCGCCACGGTTTCCTCCTCGCAGGCGCCAGAAGATGTTCCTGCGGCCCTTGCTCCGCGTTCTGTCGACTGGAGCTCCGCCAACACCACGCAGAAGAGAATCAAGGAGATGCAGAGGGAGGGACTGCTGCCTCCCAACGCCGAGAAGCGAGTTCGCCTCAGCAAAAAGGAAGAGGTACCCAATCCCCGCGCGAACGAGCGCGTGATCTTCGCGGATCACGTCTCGCGCGGGCTCTCACTCCTTCTCCATCCCTTCTTCGTGGCATTGCTGTATGTCTACGGCATACAGCTCCATGACTTGCCTCCGAACGCGGTGCAGCACATATCGTGCTTCATTGTGCTCTGCGAGTGCTTTCTTGGTGTCCGCCCGCACTCGAGCCTTTGGAAGGCCCTGTTCAAGGTGCGGGCCTTTCGCGAGAAATCGCGGGTGGAGACTGAGCTTGAAGAGACGCTGCGCACCGGCAGCTTCGGAATCCAGGCAAAGTCGGATACCCTCTACTTCGACATGCAACTCATCGACTCCGCGCAAGGGTGGAGGAAGAAGTGGTTCTATGTCGTCGATAACAGCGCGGGTGGAGTTAACGAATTCCACCCGTTCGCTGTCTTGAAGCGGCGAAAGTCTTGGGCGCACAGGCTCTCCGTCGAAGAGAGCCGCATCGTCGCCCCGCTACTCTTCAAGGTTGCGGCACTCCGCGACCAAACCGCAGGGGTCGTGCTGAACGGCTTGCACCTGGCGAGCATGTTCCTCAAGCGCAGGATCCAACCCCTACAGGCGAGGTCCTCTACCATGTGTGAGTACCAAGGGGCTGAAGACCCCAGCCGAGCGAGCCGAGAAGAACTCTCGAATGCAGAGTTTGAGAAGAAAATCGCGGCCATCACTAAGCTGAAAGTGGGCGAATCTTTTGCTGATTGCCCAATCGCAGCATTTGAAGCTTCGAATCCTCCTCCATCCGATGTAAGTCCAATTCTCTTTCCGTCTTTTAACTTTTCCTTTCTTTGCTTGGCAGTTTGTCGACTGAATTTCTTCTTCCCTTCTTTTTGTTTTCCTTCTGTAGAGCCTAGCGGTATTAACCTGCTACCCGCCAGTTTCTGGTGAAGAGGCCTCAGACTTGTTGGCGAGCAATCTGGATGTCCCTGCTGATACCAGTGTTGCCGTTGCCGATTCGAGCTCTTATCATGGCTCTTCGGATGATGTGGAGGAATCGGGTAGCGATCTTCGCCACCGCAAATGCCGTCGGGCGGGAGACGATGAAGCTACTTCCAAGGATAACTCCTTGGGTGGGGGATCTGATAAGGAGCCCCTCACCATGACCCCACTGAGTGTGCGCGCTCCTCCCGCTCCCAAGCCCAAGATCCAGACCGCCTGGAATGCGGATATGTTGGATGATGACGACGATGAGTAAGTTTCTTCCTTTAACTCTCTAGTCGAAAGTTTTCTTTTTGCTCTTCCTTATGCTGTTGTTTCTCCTTCACGACAGGCTCCAGTCCATCAGCCCTGGCCAGTTTGCCTCTTCTCTTCCTCTCGAGAGGAGGAAGGATGCAGCTGCAGGTGGAACTCCAACTGCTAGAACTGTTCAGAATTCGCCGAGTCCAGCCCCAACGGTTGCGGCTACGGAGTATAGACTACCTAGCTTTGCGGTTGGAGCCTCGACTTCGAAAGAAGTGTCGGGTAGCTCGGCTGATCCCATGTGCATCGCCCAGGGTCAGGTAAGCTTTATCCTTGTCCTTGTAATCTGTACTTTGTTCGTTTAGGATTTTTATCGGGCTCACGGCAGTGCTCCCGATGGGAGTAGCCCCCGAGGCTGTAGTTAATCGCTTGCGACTGGCTACAGGCTCAAGAACTTAAGCTTTTTTTTTTCTTCTCTTCATTTTATCGGGGGCTATAGGCTCAAGAACTCAAGAATTCAACGCTGCCCATTGCGCGACGCCTTCCTGATCAAAGGTGCGTCTAAAGCCCACCCCAGGCTCCTCGGGGTCAAAGGCCTCCCGGACAAGGATCAACGGATTATCACAAATGGAAAACAGACGCGGGAAGCGATCCTTTAGGGGAGCCTCGCCCACCCACCAGTCAAGCTAGAACGCCGTCCGGGCTCCATTTTTAACCTTGAAACGAGCCCCCAATTTGAAGAGGTGCTTGATCTTGTGGATACTTCGCCAGAACTGCCAGCCCCCTGACTCGTAGCCGCGAAAATGTTGGTGGCCTCTAGGTATTTGGCTGAGATCAGGGCACGTCAAATCGAGGTATCTTTCTGGTACAGTTTCCAAACCCACTTGAGCATGAGTGCCTTGTTTGTTGTTTTGGTGTTGGCAAGCCACAACCCCCTACTTTTCATATTGCAACATGGTTGCTAAGTTTACATTGTTCAAATTGTATCTATAATGCCTATGTTTAGAGTACAAATATGATGATCAAGATATGTTGGTAGCATGTCACCTCAGAAATTATTTTATTTTTATCGTTTTACCTACTCGAGGACGAGTAGAACTAAGCTTGGGGATGCTTGATACGTCTCAAACGTATCTATTATTTCTGATGCATTTTTCTGGATTTCCTGGGACTAACTTATTAACAAGATGCCATAGCGCTAGTTCCTGTTTTCTGCTGTTTTTGGTTTCCGAAAGTTATTCTGGAAATTTTCTCGAAATTGGACGAAACAAAATCACAGGGTCCTATTTTTCTGTCACGTACACGAAGTACGGAAGAGACCCGGAGGGGGGCCACCAGGTGGCCACACCATAGGGTGGCGCGGCCCCCTGGACGCGCCACCACGTGGTGTGTGTCCCTCGGGCGCCCACCGACATCGCTCTTTCGCCTATATATACTGCTTCCCGGGAAAACCCTAAACAACTAAGTCTCCATCCACGAAAAGTTACGTTGCCTCCGTCATCATCAATCCTAGTTCGGGAGGATTCTGAAGCTCTCCCCGGTACCCTGCCGGGAGGGAAAATCATCACCGAAGGGCTCTACATCACTATGCCTGCCTCCGGAGTGATGGGTGATTAGTTCATCCTAGATAGCCGTACAAGTTAGTGTTGTTGTAAATTGGTTGGTGATTTGTAGACAACACCATAGAAATCATAATATGGAAATTCCAAAAAATAAAACATAAGTAAGGAATTTGTATTCAAATATCCATGATAAAGCAAATTATTTAACCTTTATACCACAACAAATTCTCCATGCGTGTGTTTTATTAACATGCAAGAACTAATATATATCTATAACTACAAGTAACATTGGCTCACCTTGATATTTTATTGTACTATATTATGATGGATAGATCTTATAAGTATGCATAAACATAATCTATTGCAGGTTATTTTCCATTTTTATTTACACTTTGGCACTTATTTTTTAACAACTTTAAAACAAGCTAATATCAATCAACGATAATCCTACTTTAAACCACACAAAAATGACACAAAAATGTAACAAGGTAATCATTCACACACAGGGCCGGTCCCGAGAGGGAGCGAGAGGGGCGGCTGCCCCGTGCCCAAAAAATCCTGGGGCCCATTTCAGGTTTGTGTTAGTCTACTTCCGCCATTGCTCATCCGCTCGCCCGTTGTTGCTCGTCCTCCACAACTTAGTTGATTTTGTGATTCATCGTTGTATATATGGAAATTGAAGACTATATTTGAAGAACTACAGTCACTCATAAGTATATTTGGATTTTTAATGAGTTCAACAAATTTAAAGTCAATTGATGGTTCTGAAATTAAAGACAGTTGCACTACATTTGCAAATACTTTCTCTCTAGATAAGAAACATGATATCGAGTTAAATGATCTAATTTCTGAGTTAAGAGTTATGGAGTTGACCTTGCCAGATAAAACAATTAATGTCTGCTATGAAGATGTTTTAGTTTGTCAAAGAAGAAGATTTTTATCCTAATATGTATATTTCTTATCGGATCTTATTTACTATTACTGTAACAGTTGCATCAGCTGAAAGAAGCTTTTCAAAGTTGAAATTTATTTGAGACCTATAATGTCACAAGAGAGATTAAATGGTTTGTCAACTCTATGCATCGAGAAGAAATTATTGGATGAGATTGACATTGACTCCATCGTTGATGACTTTGCATCTAGAAATGTAAGGATAAAATCTTAGGGTATTATACTTTTTTTTTCTGCGAGGGGTTTCTACGTAAAAAAAAGTGTCTCGTTTTTCTTATTTGATTTATATTTCATCAATATATCTATATGTATGTCTAATTAGGGGTGGGTATTCGGTTCTTTCGGTCTTTTCGGTTCGGTTTTTCGGGTTTTATAATAATTCGGTTTTTAGAAAGTGACAACCGAATTAACCTATCATTTTTCAGGAACCGACAATTCGGTTCTTCAGAAATTCGGTTCGGTTTTCGGTTTAAACCGAATTAACCGAGATTGTAACATGCAAAAAATTCAAATCAAGAATTAGATAGCAAAAATGGGTGGATAGGGTTGCGGAGCCTTGCCGGGACGACATTGACATGTGAACCTAGTGTCATGGAAGCTAATATTACACGACATATGGATGGGTATGTATTTGTTATGAACTTTAATTGCAGTTACATAAGAGAAAGCAATAAATAAGATTTGGGTGGAGACTGTGTTGGCAATGATAGATATTTTTAATGGGACAACTATTTATTTCCCTAGATATAGTTTGTCGCATAGTCTTGAAATATTTGATTGCATGATGAATCGGTCCTTTCGGTCAGTTCGGTTAACATGGACTCAAAACCGAACTAACCGATATAATTTCGGTTT
Organism: Alopecurus myosuroides; assembly: GCA_028641055.1. Taxonomy (NCBI): domain Eukaryota; kingdom Viridiplantae; phylum Streptophyta; class Magnoliopsida; order Poales; family Poaceae; genus Alopecurus; species Alopecurus myosuroides. The sequence continues at coordinate 278,695,505 of CM054063.1, forward strand.
TCTAAAGTTGGGAACCGATATATGGACCGAAAACCGAATTAACCTTATAATTCGGTTTGTTCGGTTCGGTTTCGGTTCGGGTTCGGTTTCTCGGTTTTTTATGCCCACCCCTATGTCTAATTGTACTAAGGAGGGCCCAAATTTTCACCTCGCCCCGGGTACCGGAAATATCAGGACCGGCATGTTCACACACAGATTAAAGATTCTTAAATATTTTCCCAACATGTTATATTTTATTCCAAAAATTATTTATGGGTACAATAAATAGTCATATTTATAATTTTTTAAATATGTATGTTATCCAAAGTCTATTTTTGAGAAATTTCTAGATGTTGCCTTTGCATTTGTGAGGGCCAATATGGAAACTGATTTTTTTAGAGTTGTATCACCTAACCAAATATTTCCCCAAAAGCTTATAGCAGATCAAGTACCTAGTTTAAAATAACCTCTACTAAAAATATCATTTTTAACTCGTGTCAAGCCATTCCAAAAGGGCAAATCAGTTGGTTTAGCCACTACCTGAGCTAAAGTTGAATCCTGTAAATATTGATTGGTTAAAAGCTCTTGCCACACACCCTCTTTGCTTAACAATTTAAACAACCATTTGCTAAGAAGTCATTTATTCTTAATTTGAAGTACCTCAATACCTAAACCCCCTGACTTTTGGGTATGCATATCATATTCCATTTAATCAACCTATACTTATGTCTATTGCATCACTTTGTCAGAAAAAAACGCGATCGATAGAAATCTAATCTCTTTCTTACCCCAGTGGGTATCTCAAAAAAGATAACATGAACATAGACAGACTTGTTAACACTGAATTCACAAGGACAATACGATCGCGTAGGATAATAACTTGCCTTACTAGCAACTCAACTTTCTAAAAAAACGAGCTTCTATTGGATACCATTCAGCATTACAGAGTGTTCCGTGATGGATTGGTACCCCTAGGTCTTTAAAAGGTAATGAGCCTATCTCACAGCCAAAGAATTATTTGTATTTGTCTTCATTATCTTTTGTGTTTCCAAAACGGAAGATCTCTGTATCAATTGATGCGCAAAACATTTCACATGAAGCATCTATACATCACGCAAATAAATAATGAACTATCACCCCGTCGGGTTAAAGATGCCTCGTACAACTATTTTTTTTTGAGGGTATGCAATTGCATACCTGATTTTTATAGAAGGCAGAGTTTAATTACAAGAAGGTGACAACAACAACATGCTATCAAACACACTCCACAACACTCCTAACCGACTACTCGCGGAAAGCAGCTCCTACTCCCGCACCTGCCTCGTCCCAGGTCCTCAGTTCTGCAACAATTTTGCCAGCTAAAATCTCCCCGTTGCAGATTTGGCCGATGTTCCCAAAAACCCTCGCATTGCGCTGCTTCCAGATATTCCACGTGATTATCGTGACCAGAGAGTCCATAGCCTTTCTCTCCTTGCCTCTAAACCTCCCTCGGATGGCCAACCACCAGGACTCCAATGTGTCCCTGGCTGTTGGCGTGGCCAACTGTAATCGCAGCCGACTACTGCACCTCCACCAAACCATCCTAGTGAACACACATGTCACCAAGATATGGTCTGCCGTTTCCACCTCTTGCAAACACAATTTGCAAATGTCTGGCTGATCCTGAAGCCCATGCCTCACTCTCCTGTCGGACGTCCAAATCCTATGCTGGATAGCCAACCAAATGAACAATTTGCACTTGGCCGGCGCCCAACACTTCCACACTCCTTTAGCTAAAGGAAATCTGATCTGCCCCAAAAGCAACGTCTTGTAGGTTGAACTAGCAGAGTATACCCCTGAGGCTGCCACAGGCCACCGAAACTCGTCCTCCCTGTCCGCTTCCATAGGGACCTCCTGTATGTCTGTCCAAATATTGATGTATTGAACCATCATCTCGGCAGTCCAAACTCCTTTGATGTCACCAACCCATCTCAAGTCCACGAGGGCCTCCTGCACGGTCCTCTTATTGGCTGTCCTAGAGCTAACTGCCGCCCTGAGCAAGGGTGCTAGCTCTTCTACTGAAGCTCCATCAATCCATTTGTCCTTCCAAAACAGCGTTCTCCTACCGTTTCCCACTCTGATGCGTACAATGGTGTTAAAGACCTCTGCTGCCATTGTGTCCTTCAGCATAGGCAGCCCCTGCCAAGGTCTCGAGGCGTCAGTCCTTCTCAACCACTCCCATCTCACTCTAAGGGCCGGACCCTGCAGCTCCAGATTCTTTATGTTTAGACCTCCATAGCAGTAGGGCTTGCACACTTTATCCCAAGCTACCGGGCATTGGCCACCATGCGCGGTCGCAGCTCCAGCCCAGAGGAGCCCTCTCATCCACTTATTAATTTCTTCCAGAAGCCAGCGAGGAGCCTCAGCCACTAGCAATTGGTGCACAGGTCTTGCCGCCACCAGAGATTTGACTAAGGCTAGTCTCCCTGCTTTGACAATCATGCCACTCTGCCATGCCGGAACACAATTAGTTACTTGGTCCAGCAAGGGCTGCCACTCGTTCTTGGTCAAAGGACGCAAAGCTAACTGCAGTCCTAGATATCTGATAGGAAGTGCGAGATAGTGCAGCCTAACACCTGGGAGACCAATTGCTCGTCCAGCTCATCTCCCCGAATAAGTGTAGCAGAGGTCTTGGCATAGTTCACTCTCAACCCTGATGCCTCGCCAAAAATACCCAGGATACTCTGCATTACCGAGAGGTCGAACTCCACTGGTTTAGCAAAAAGCACCACATCATCCGCATAAACCGAGACTCTCTGTAAAGCCGAACAACCAACTAAAGGGGTGAACAGCCCTTCTCCCACTGCCTTTGCCACTGAGACTGTAACAATTTCCATGGCCAGAACAAAGAGCAAGGGGGAAATTGGATCTCCTTGCCTCAACCCTCTAGCATGTGAGATCTTCTTCCCTGGCACTCGGTTAACCACCACCTTGGTGCTAGCCGTGCGTAACAAAATAGCAATCAAGTTGCACCACCACTCACTGAAGCCCTTCTGTCTGAGGACTTCTAACAGGAATGCCCATGACAGTGAGTCAAACGCTCTTGAGATATCCAATTTTAAGAGCACCCCCTTCTCCCTCCTGGTGTTGATCTTGCGAGCCAGTTGCCGAACCAGAATGAAGTTATCATGCAGACTCCGGCCTCTAACAAAGGCAGACTGATTTGCACTAACCAGCTCACCAAGTTTGCTTCTCAATCGGTTAGCAAGAAATTTGGAGACAAGCTTAGAGAAGCTGTGCACCAAGCTGATGGGTCTGTAATCTCCTGTCTCCACAGCATCTGGTTTTTTGGGTACTAGAGTAATCAACGCTTTATTGAGCTTCACGAACCCCCTCCCATCCCCTACTGCCAACTTTTGCAAGGCTGCCATAATGTCAGGTTTTATTACCTCCCAAGCTTTGTGATAAAAAGCTCCAATAAAACCATCCGGGCCGGGAGCCCTGTCCGGGGGTAACTCCTTGATGGTCTCCCAAACCTCCTCCTCGGCCTCGTACAACTATCAATAAACAGGGGACCCATATTTCCATGCCTAGTTCCTCCGCTGGATATACTATGACAACATACAGATCCAGTACATATCCATATGGTAACCTGCAAAAAATAAACAACTATAGATAGTGTTGTTAAAAATAATATTTTTACCTGGCATAAGCAAGCGCACACAATCCAGTTAACTCTGTAACCTGATGATCTTTTGTGTAGATTGTCGTTTCACCTTTTTTTCTCCCGGATCATCAGCATCGGCGGAGCAAAATCTACATGAAAACGACGGGTGCCAATAGTTTTGGACGTAACGAGCTGCATGCCACGGATAATGTCAAAGCATAGCTCATTGAGCGAGTTGGTGCAAGCAAACCCAGGTAAGCTAAACGGTAACATTGGTCTCACCTGTCACTGTTTGATTGACGGATGCAGGCTAGCTTGGGTTGGAATAACTCCAACATGACTTGAACTTGTGGATGGATTTGCTTGCCTCAGATCGAATATAGCAAGTGACCTCTTGGTGAGATCAAAGTAAACATCAGCTTGCGCCCCCAAAGGGTAACTTCTTTGGTGTTACCACCTTCTTGATGGCTACACTTTGCTTTTTGAGATATACTTCTCTTTTTCTTTATTTTCTGGTTTCCTTTTCTACGGTACCTTCAGAGCGGTTTCCATCACATGTTATCAGTCGTACCAGGTATGTAAACCCAACTTTGGATGTTTGTTTCGAAATCGCATTGAGTTTCAGAAGAATGCAGAAAAAAAAGTCAATGTAGACATATGGTAGAAACTTACACTTACAAATTTTGTTAACAAGTTATGAAAATTTGTGACGTGTGCAGAAATCACAAAGATCATAATTTGGAACTTGGTACACGGCACAGATCATTTTTTTTGTTTTCTGTACAGATCGTATATATATTTGACAAAAATGTTGAAACCCCCGATCATCAAAATATGCATACGACCTTTTGTAATAGATTATTCAATAGAGCCTGCAAAAAACATACATCGATCAACAATGTGAAGCTACCGACCCAGTACCTGACGACAGTACCATGCCTAGCTCGACAAAGAGGTGGTCATTGCCATCGGATCCCTCCACTGGCTAGAAGTTGGGTTCATGTGTACTTTGGGTTCCCAAAATTCTGCAGAAAGGCAACACGTTCGATACAGACAAAAGGGAACAACTGAACGGCAATGATGAGCTATCAGTACCGCGCATCTATTCAGGCTTACTACACCTGAGAAATGGGGACATGGCAGGCCGAGTTAGGCTGCCTAATTAAGATGGCAGAACTAAGCACCATTACGCAAGTAACAGGTCCCCTCCAACTCTGCAAAGCAAATTAAGCACCATTACGCAACGACTGCTCGCTGGTAAAATCACCGCACGAAAACCACATGCATGGTGATGGCGGCCCTCTCGTCGATTTGCTGTCGCGTGTCGACGTCGGCTCGAGGAAGCCCTATCCATGTTTTGCATCTCCCTAAGACACTGAGCGTGTTTCATGGCTTATATTAGTTGGAGATGGCTGGATTCATGGGTTAGGAGGAGAGTTGGAGAACTGCCACGCCAAGGTCATACATGGCCAATCAGCTAGCTAGCTAGGCTGATACTATGTCCGTTTCTTAGACAAGCAGCAAGGCTGCTGGAGGCAAAGCAAGTAGCTAGAGTGCTGCAGGTAACGAGCGAGGAGGGGACGCAGAAATTAAGCTACCACCAGCTGCAGGTTAGGTAAGTCGGAGAAGTCGGAGAAAGCCCAGTTAGCTCGCACGTCCTGCGCAGAGCAGGCATTTCCTCCAACACAAGGCAGGCAGTATTAACGTAGGAATTCGGAAAACCCGGCCGTGCCGAACTGACGGATCATGTCATGTGTAATACCGCTGCGTTGGCGTGGCTGTGGATGTGGTCGTGTGAACAGTGGAGTTTTCAGCACTTCACTCGTGGACGATGCACGAAACGAAAGCTACAAGGAGTAGTTAATACCACACTTGTCTGCTGGATTGTCAATGCCTTTGGAGTGCGGGTGGCTCTGACTTGTGCCCGCGGCGACGGCCAGGCGTTACATACGTACGTTGGCGCCGAGACGAAGCAAACTCACTGGCCACATCGCCGTTGTAATATTCTGGTTAAGGTCCCGATCGAGTAATCGGTGTTTGGTTTACTTATTTGCTGATGAATTGGTATGATGTGAGGTGAGAGGCCCCATCCAAGCATTGGAAAACTGAGAGGGGTTGGTCGATGCCATTTGTGTCCCCAGATACGCAACTAGGAGCACCGGGTCGCTGCATGCCAATTCGAAGAGATTCTGCTCTGCTTTTTCGGCTTGCTTTTCGCTGCACGAGCTCGATCTTCTCGGTAACTCGGTTGTTTCCGAACCAAGGATGCATCATGTTCTATCAAAACACCCTATAATACATGCGATCAAAGAAAATAAAGCACACACGAAACTAAAAATATCTTTGATAAAACAAAAAATTACATTGAAAACCTTTAAAATCAAAAACAGCTTTTCACCCCCACTTTATTATAGATAAAGTCAAACGTCGAATCGATACATTATGCTAAAGGAAACTTCTAACACAGCAAATCAAAGATAGAAAAACAAAACAAGGAGAGTTAAAACCCCGGAGATACCGGAACAAGCCCAAGAGATACCCAACCTCCACAACAACGGCTCCAAGAAGGTAACAACGAATCACGTCTTCGTCGTCAGTAACGAGATGGTCGATAGATTTCACCCAGAGCCGTAATGCGGTAAAGGTACCCACAACAACGCCTCCAAGAGGGTAACGATCAATACCCGTAGACATCGCCGCCATTGGCGCCGGAGCATGGAGTTTTCACTCGGAAAAAACCTTCACCCACATTAGGATTGTCAGACCACCCACCACCCGCAAGCCAGGCCTCAGAACACATGATCCGAGAGCTGCCAAAGCCGAAACGTCGGCACCACCAGGAACCCCCACCACCCGCTCCTTGCCATCCACCCGAACAAGGATACATGCCATCACCACCATCGCGTCACTCGTCGTAAAGACGCCCTCACATTTCACCTTCGAGGGCCGCCACCCCGGCATCCCCGAACTTGAGCCCCATGAGCGGCACAATGCACCGGGAGCTCCATGGATCGGTCTAGGTGAGATGGCGGCAGGTCCAAGGCTTTGTGGCGGCAAAGATACTCGGACAGGGTTGCGATTCTCGTTCCCTACCATCCCACTATGCCGGGTGCTTTGCAAGGCTGCGTGGTCATATGGTTGAACATGAGGCGCTCGACAGCCTTGTACCTCGACTCCAACAGTGCGATCCAGAAGGACTACACAAGGATCAAGACTGTGTTTGATGGTGCTCTCGCCGCCTATGTCGCTCAGGGAGGCACGCCACTGGAAACGCCTCATGTAAGGTTCGGCACGCACGTCTTCAAGCACCTGATGAAGTTCCCCTGCGCCAAGCAGCCGGCAAACAGCAAGACAGATGCCTTCTACGCCCTTTACCACATGAAGCAGTACGTCCATGAGATGGAGCTGCTAACGCTGCCAAATGACGCCGTCAAGTGGGGTGAAAGGCTTGCAACCACGTCAGATCCCGCTCTCAGGCAGGCCTTCTTCGAGATCCAGGAGGATATCGCGACTCTCGTGCATAACAGAGTCGTCAGATCCGGAGGCATGTTCTACGCTGGCAATCAACCGTCCAATAGAGTCATAGACGAACGCTTGGCGATGCAGGGTGACGACATGTCCATGATGATGCTGGCGACCAATAAGAAGGGCTTGCTCCATGCCGACCCCGACAAGCCGACGACGTCTCAAAAACAGGCGAAGAAGTCTTGATGCCTGCATTAGCTAGGTAGCTAGTTGTTAGTTCCGAACTCGTGTTGTAAACTCTTTATGACTATGTTGTAAACTTGATTGTGAGCGACACTAGTAATTTATTTGTGTTATGAACTATTCTAAGTGCTTTGTTGCTTTTCATTCGTTGTTGCCTCTCTATTTCTTATGGTTTGCTTTTTTTTTGGTCTTTCTTCGAAATGCCGATGATTAGAACGTGTTGTGGCGTTATGTGTGATGACAATGTCGTCGTTTGATCTCCTGTGCCAAGTAGACTAGTAATTTAGGCATATATTGTATTTGCCGCACAAGATCAAACAACGACATTGTCATTTTCCGTGCCCAACCTAAGTATGAGACACGAATCCAAGTCATTCTTGGTTTGCATTCTTTCGGTATTTCTTCGTAATGCCGGTGATCATCTTGTTGCACCCATATATATGCATGACTCTATATTGTCAACTGCTAGCTATTTTAGCTATTTATTTCCACTAACATATAACTAATATCATCTTTCTTTGTGTGTGTAGGAGATGGCGAAGAAGTGCTATGTCATGTACATCGGTCGGGTTCCAGGTGTGTACGAGGAGTGGAAAGACTGCGCGAAGCAAGTGAACACCTTCTCGGGCAACCTCTACCAAGGCTATGCGAGTAGAGAGGTGGCGGAAGAGAAGTGGAGAAAGTGGAGGAGGTGGCGGAAGAGAAGTGGAGGAACTTCATCGTGATCATCATCGCCTTGTTGCTATCCATCGTAGGCTACGTGATCTACTCTCACCTAAGCTAGCTAGAGCTCGATCCTTCGTCGGAGTTGTAATGTGATTGCGAACTTGTACTCGATCGGAGACACAAACACTTGTGTTGTGTGATGTACTTCGTATAAATGAACTTGTATATATGTATGTTGCGATTCATGCAAGTTGATGTGCATGAGATGTACTTGTATTCATGGTGATTCCAGTTTCTGGAAATTCTGGACTGTTGTACTGTATTTCTGCATCTATATACCTTTATATTGTGTATTCTGGATTGTGCAAAATTTAAAAATAAAAAATGTTATAGGAGGCGCATATTGGAATTATAGGAGACGCATATGGGGAACTATAGGAGGCGCATTTCTGTACATATGCGAGGCGCATCTAATATGCGCCTCCTATACCTGCATATAGGAGGCGCATAATGAAATGTGCCTCCTATATGCAGGTGCGCCTCCTATAATGTAATCTGTAGTAGTCTTTGTATCATCGGAATTACTTCACGTACGCTAAAGTATCACTAGTAGAAAACATGGCTTCCGTTTGGGAGCCCGAAAGGCGCTAGTACCGGTCAGGTTTGTAGCCGGGACTAATGTGAACATTAGTCCCGGTTCCAACGTTTTAGACGTCGGCTAGATTTAATCCCGAGTCGTATGGGACCATTAGTCCCGGTTGGTGATACCAACCGGGACTAATAGGGTGGGGCCAGCGCGAGCCCCTTTAGTCCTAGCTGTTATTACAAGTCGGGACTACATATGGACCTTTAGTCCAGGTTCATGATACCAACCGGGACTAAAGAATTCTCTATATCATCTTCCTGTCCGAGCCACCTCCAATTTTTCCTGCCCGAGTGACAGCTCCTTTTTCTCCTCGGCTTCCTCTCTCCCGAGCTTGAGTTCGTCCCCATTTTTTTCCACCATTTGACAAGATTGGTGAAGCTCCATCTATGCAAGGTTAGCAAATTCATCCTTTCATAAGGCATTGCTAGTTTAGCTCATTTGATTGTTGGTTAGCTCATTTTATATTTCTTGTGCTAACTAGGTGTTTGATAAAATTCCCAAGATAAGAGTGTTTCTGTATGCAATTTGAGCTCAAATTAAAGTATTATTTGTGATTTTTAGTGTCGTCATGTCCCCGTCCTCACCGGCGTCGATCGCCCGCGCCATCCCATCACCGGCACCACCTTGGTGAGCCTCTTGTTTTAATATTTTTTTAATAAAAAAGTTCTTACTTGTATGATTTAGATGCATAGTTTTACTTGTATAATTTTCTTATTTATATGATTGTTTGTTATATATATAGTGCCATGGTTTTGATATCCTTCCCCGTTGGCCCTCTTCCAGTCTATGATTTGGATGTAGTATATTATCTTTTCTACCTATTTATTTCAGTTCGTGTTTATGACAATTATGCCGACCAACACTTGACATAGATATTTTTAACAGGAGGTATGTGAACTGGAAATTCCAACCAACCCTCATGTCGAGAAGTTAAATTTAGTTGAAAAATGTAACGATGATTTGAAAAACAATTAAAAAAATTGAAGAAGAGAAGATGAAATTGGAGTTGTATCATTATGCCATTAATAAAGAGGCTTGGTATTATTATGTTGTTGGATCAATGGTTACCTTAGTTGCGATTTTGATCGCATTTGTTGTTGCATTTAAATGCAATAGATAGTTGTTAGTTTCAATTTATGTTTTATGAGAACTATGTATGAACTATGTTCTATCGGTTTTTAACGTGATAAAATTGTATTAATTAATTTGGTCATATCTCTATTCATGATATGGTGTAATGGTTTTTGTTAAACTTATATAATGCGGATGAGCCGGCAATGGATGTACGGTGACTGACGCAGTCCGAGTTCATTAATGGCCCGCATATTTTTTGTCGTGTGGCTGAGCAAACAATCAGGACGGTTTTATTTGTTGTCTATGTAGTGCCTGTAAGAATATGAAGGATTATTCTTCCTAAAAAATGCTTCACTTACAGTTGTTGCAGTCCGGTTTCATGTCTAGCTATAATATTTGGACCAAGCACGGGGAAAGAGGGGTTATAATGGAAGACAATAAAGAAGAAGAGGATGATAACAACTATCCTATGTGCTCTGAACATGGTGGTACTACAATGAAGGAACGATCTGCCATTGTTGATGAGCCCCCCGCTGATTATCTTGGTCGGGTCTTGATGCATAGATAATCTGCGAAAGTGAAAACGAGATGTTGAAGTTGGAGCACATGTTAGAGGATTAAAAAAAATTGTTGTACCCAACTTGCGAAGATGGCAAGAAAAAGTTGGGTACCACACTGGAATTGATGCAATGGAAGGCAGATAATGGTGTATCTAACAAGAGATTTAAAAAGTTACTGAAAAATGTTAAAGAAGATGCTCCCAAAGGATAAATAATTTCCCCATAGCACGTACGAAGCAAAGAAGGCTGTATCCCCTCTAGGATTAGAGGTGCAACACATACATGCATGCATTAATGACTGCATCTTCTATCGCGGTGAGGATTACGAGAATTTGGATGCATTTCCCGGTATGCGGTGCATTGCGGTATAAGATCATTCGATAAGACCCTGGTGATGTTGAGGGCAAGCGCCCCTGGAAGAGAGTACCTTCCAAGGTGATGTGGTATGCTACTATAATAGCACGGTTGAAACGTTTGTTCCAAAACTAATAGCATGCCAAGTTGTTGAAATGACACAAATAAGACCGTAAGAAAGACATAATGTTGAGACAACCCGCTGATGGGTCACAGTGGAGAAAAATTAATAGAGAGTTCAAGGACTTTGCAGGAGACGCAAGAAACTTCCGGTTTGGTCTAAGTACAGATGCCATGAATCCTTTTGGGGAGCCGAGCTTCAGCCATAGCACCTGACATGTGACTCTATGTATCTATAACCTTCCTCTTTTATTATGCATGAAGCGGAAGTTCATTATGATGTTAGTGCTCATCCAAGGCACGAAGCAACTTGGAAACGACATTGATGTGTACATAATGCCATTAGTTGAAGAATTTTTACAGTTCTGATATAGAAAAGGTGTACGTGTGTGGGATGAGCACAAACAGAAGGAATTTGACCGGTGTTGCTGTTTGTAACCATAGATGATTGTCCTGCTCTTAGTAACCTTTCAGGACAGACAAACAAGTGATACAATGCATGCACGCACTGTTTAGATGAGACTGGAAGTATATATTTGGATAAATGTAGGAAGAATATATACATGGGGCATCGTTGATTTCTTCGGACCAACCATCCCTTAAGAATCAAAGGTAAGCATTTCAAAGGCGAGGGAGGAAGATCACTGTCATAAGTCTACCCTCCATAGTAGTGATGATATATATGGTATAATTAAGGACTTAGAAGTAATCTTTAGAAATGGTCATGGTGAGGAATCGGTTCCGAATGACGCTAACGGAGACACACCCATGTGGAAGAAGAAATCTGTATTTTGGGAGCTACCTTACTGGAACGTTCTAGAGGTCCGCTCTACAATCCACGTGATGCATGTGACGAAGAATCTTTGCGTAAACTTTCTAAGCTTCTTGGGCTTGCATGGAAAGAAAAAAGATACACTAGAAGCACGGCATGACCACCAACGTATGAACGATCGAGATGGCCTGCATCCAGAAAACTTTGAAGGTCCTGCCAGCTACACTCTCACCAAAGAAGAGAAGGAATTTTTTTTCAATGTCTGAGCGTATGAAGGCCCCGTCTTGCTTCCCTCGAATATAAAGGGAATAATAAATATGGTATATAAAAAATTCCAAAACCTAAAGTCTCATAACTGTCACGTGCTCTTAATACAAATACTTCTGGTTGCTTTGAGGTGGATTCTGCTGGAAAATGTCCGAGTACCCATCGTGAAGCTATGTGCATTCCTGAATACAATTTCTCAGAGGGTAATCGATCCAGAAATTCTACCAAGGTTACAGAATGATGTGGTCAAATGTCTTGTCAGTTTTGAGTTGGTGTTCCCACCATCCTTCTTTAATATTATGACACACTTCCTTGTTCACCTAGTCAAGAGATTACCATTATCGGTCCTTTTATTTCTACACAATATGCTCCCCCATGGGACTATTAAAGAAATATGTTCATAATAGTGATAGGCCAGAAGTAAGCATCTTCAAGGGCTATGGAACAAAGGAGGTCATTGAGTTTTTTGTTGACTTTATTCACGAATTTAAGCCGATTGGTGTTCCTCAATCGCGGCATGAGGGGAGACTGAGAGGAAAATGCACACTATGAAAGAAAGCAATTTACAGTATGGACGGACATTCTTTCACTCAAGCACACCACACGGTTCTACAAAATTCCACCTTGGTGGCTCCGTATATCGAGAAACACCTGAATATTGTACGCTTCGGCCACCCGGAGCAGTCTGACTCCTGGATTAAAGGAAAACACATGGATACTTTCAGCTGTTGGTTGGAGACACATATCATGATTAACTCCACCATTGGAGAGAAAATGTACTTTCTGGATAGGTCACCATATTCGAATATATTGACTTTCCAAGGGTACGGGATAAATGGGAATACATTTTTCAGGACCGCCCAAGATATGGAAAGCACCAACCAAAACAGTGGTGTCCAATTTGATGCAGCAAACAACAATGGGAAAAAGGACACATATTACGGTTACATAGAGGAGATATGGGAACTTGACTATGGACCTTCTTTTAAGGTCCCTTTGTTTTGGTGCCAATGGGTCAAGCTGACGGGAAACGGGGTGAAGATAGACCCGCGGTACGGAATGACAATAGTGGATCTCAACAATCTTGGGTACCACACCGAACCATTCGTCCTAGCCAAGGATATGTCTTAGGTCTTCTATGTGGGGGACATGTCTACCAAACAAAGAAAAATAAAAGATAAGAAAGCGAATACATCATACGATGAGCCAAAGCGCCACATAATTCTTTTGGGAAAAGAAACATCGTGAGACTGGAGGACAAGACATACATGTCAGAAGATTATAATAAGTCTGATGAAATTATGCCCTTCATTGTGAACACTGGCCCAAGCATCCAGCTAAATAATGAAGATGCTCCATGTTTACGATGCAATCATAAGCAAGGGACATATACGAATAAATAAGTTTATACCCCAACACTAGATGGGGATGTTGGTGATGCGTAATAATGTATTAAAACTTTTATGTAACCGTGTTGTGAAAACTCAGAAGAAAACTCTAAACACTGGATTTTGGTTCTAAAAACTTCAACGACTCACAAGAGCTCGAAAACGTTGGAACTAAACACAAGGTTCCCCTGCATATAGCCGCACAGTGCCTCGTGAGTGCCATCATATGAAATTAACAGTAGAGTTGCATCTTGTACGCAACGAATCAGAATGATTTGTATTCGGTCGATGAACTGAAGGACGTAGCTAATTAGGGAACAGAAATGATTTGTATTTGGTCGATGAACTAAAAGATTTTGTAGATATAACAAAACACACGGTTTCCCCTGCATATAGCTCGACGGTGGATCGTAGTGCCCGCATATCAAATGCACTGTCGGATGTATGAAAAGAATCTAAATGCTTTGTTTACCAAATGAACTACAATGAGTACACACTGAGTGTCGAACATGTCCCGGATGTGGGCTATATATAGGTTCATCTCGCTCACGAAGTGGTCTTAATAGTGCTGATGCAATAGCTCACAAGCACTCAAAACAAAGACACCCCTGATCCAACGGCTCATAAGCGCTCGAAAGAAACACAACCAAGCAATTAGTTCCACTTTGCTACCCCTCTTCTGGCTCCGTATAGGTGGTAGACGATAAGTTGGACTTTTCTCCAGAAGGGCTAGGGTTTCGCCGGAGAGGGACGCCGGAGCGTCAGAATCCCACCAAAAGTTCGGGGGTGCCATAACATGTGTGTAAAAAGTGTGATTTAGGTTGTAGATGCCCACGATTTCCTCACTGTTTGGGTTAGGGCTTCGCCCGGCATCGGCTTCTCTCTAACAGGTTTCTAGACTATAGCTCGAAACTTCGGGATCAGACAAACTAGGGGGAATCTTATCAAGATTTTGGGTATACCATCTTCTTGGGTGTTCCTAGGGCCTAACCTAAAACAACCACGCAATTCGGTCCACTTTTCTACCCTTCTTACGGGCCCTGTCTAGGTGGTAGACGACAAGGTTGACTTTTCTCCAGCGAGGCTAGGGTTTCACAGGAAGAGGGGCGTGATGTCTACGCATGCTTCTATTCTTGTAGATAGTGTTGGGCCTTCAAGTACGGAGGTTTGTAGAACAACAACAAGTTTCCCTTAAGTGGATCACCCAAGGATTATCGAACTCAGGGAGGTAGAGGTCAAAGATGTCCCTCTCAAGCAACCCTGCAATTACGATACAATAAGTCTCTTGTGTCCCCAACACACCTAATACAATTGCTAGTTGTATCGGTGCACTAGTTCGGTGAAGAGAGAGTGAAATACAAGTAATATGGATGATTATAAGTGACAATAGCAATCTGAAATAAAAATGGCAGCAAGCAAACATGTAGCAGAACTGATTGTAAACGGTGTTTCAACGCTTAGCAACAAGGCCTAGGGATCATACTTTCACTAGTGGACACTCTCAACAAAAATAACATAATTGAATGCATAAATATCATCTCTTCACTACGCTACTCCGAACCACTCTCTGGTTGGATAATAAACACCAATCAACCGCATAGGGCTATAAAAGCACTCCTTAGAGTTCGCATTTCCCCATCCAGGTAACCTCACACTGTCACTATGAGCCCAAGATGGTTCCAGACAAACACCACAATTTCGTAGGGTCATCCAACACAAAATATATATATATATATATATGTATATATATATATATATCATGCTAAACCAGACGGTACACACACTTTCACCTTTACAGCGTGATCAAAGTGTCTACAGAGATCTCATAACAAAACCATTTGAGTAGCATAATAGATGAAGAGTAACATCTAGTTATTTAACTAGATTACAAAGCTCGTGATCATATAAAGATCACACCATGGGCGAGAGAGATGAAACACATAGCTACCAGTAGAGCCCTCAGCCTCGGGGGAGAACTACTCCCTCCTCATCGTGGGAGTCAGCAACGGTGATGAAGATGGTGGTGGAGTCGATGGAGATGGTTCATGGGGCACTTCCCCGTCCCGGCAGGGTGGCGGAACAGAGATTTCTATCCCCTGAAACTTGTCAGCAGCGGCGGTGGAGCTATGGAACTTTTCATGGAGGGAGGCTTGATATTTTAAGGTTTATGCATCGGGGGGATTATATAGGCGAAAGGGCAATGTTGGTGGGTGCCTGAGGGGCCCACACCACCTGGTGGCGCGGCCAGTGGGACCCACGCCACCCCATGGTGTGGCTGCTCCTCTACCCCCCTCCGGGTCTCCTTTGGACTCCGTTGACGTGCTAGAAAAAATAGGACCCTGTGATTTTATTCCGTCCAATTCCGAGAATATTTCCAGAACAACTTTTCTGAAACCAAAAACAGAAGAAAACAAGAAATGGTGCTGTGGCATCTTGTCAATAGGTTAGTCCATGAAAACGTCCGGAAAACGAAGGAAAACATGTGAAAACATAAAGATATTGGATACAAAACAAGCATGGAGCATCGAAAATTTTAGATACGTTTGAGACGTATCGAGTATCCCCAAGCTTAACTCCTGCTCGACCTCGAGTAGGTAAGTGATAACAAAATAATTTTTGAGGTGACATGCTACCAACATAATCTTAATCATCATAATTGTAAAAGCATTTGTAAATCTGAGATCATAGTACTCTAAACATAGACATGATAGATATAATTCTAACTATGAAACTTCGCAATCATGTTGCATCATGAAAAGTAACACAAACAAAAGATCATGAATAATAATGCATTTGGAAGTTTTATGTTTGTTTCGATCATAAGAAAGCATAGCAAGGTAGTATTCCGCTTGTCCTTAAGAGTGGAGCAAAACATAAATGCCATGACACATTCAAAGTTCAAGTTATGACTAGAAACAAATAGTTTGAGAGTAAGTAATAACATAGCATGAATCAATCAATAATAATCTTTGGGAAGAATGCACATTAAACTCAGAATGGCAACTACGCTCTCTTAACTGTCCATAAAGTTAGAAGATGAAGACTCAACATAAAAGTAAAAAAGGCCCTTCACAGTGGGAAGTAGGGATTAACTCATGTGCTAGAGCTTTTTATTTTATTAAAACAGAGGTATTGAAAATAATTTTTTAGAAAGGTGTATACTTATGTCAACGAATGGTAAATAGATAATATAGTACGTCACAAGCCAACTAGACTTCACAAGAGCGGCCCCGATTGAAGGAAGCTAACTAGGGTCAGTAGATCATCCCTCTTCTCTTTTCTTTACACAATTATGCTTTGATTGATAAATCAGGGGCAAAAAGAGTGAAGAGAATTTATATATCACATTTTGGGGTTGGGCACCCCGTTGCCAGCTCTTATAGCATGTGGAGAAGAGGATGTGCCAATAGTCTATGTGTGTAAAGTCCAATCAACAAGTGAGATAAAGATTCTCTATTCAGACCCTCATGAACTAAAACAGGGGCACACAACAGGTATAATTTTGAAGGTTTGAAAGGTAGCACATGCGAAATTTACTTTGGAGTGGCGGCTAAATACCACATGTAGGTAGGTATGGTGGACACATTTGGCAAACTTTGGTTTTTGGGAGTTGGATGCACGAGTAGAGCTCATACTCAGTACATGTGGAGGCTAGCAAAGACTGGGAGCGAAAAATTAAGAGAGCATAATGGCCATAATCATGCATGGCGAAAAACACATTATTGATCAAAGCATACATGGTATTACAAGTAAAAAACTAAATGATCATGGAGGCTAGAGGTGACTGGATTATACTCATAACATGGTGTAAGCATGCGCCAAGTCAACCAAATCAAGCATTCAAAGGAGAATACCACAATATTATGCTTTGAGATGATAAAAACAACTCATGATTCTTTCAATGACACATTAAGCACTATAAGATATTTGGTACAAGTCATGATACATCAATAACTACTAATCATAGAATTAAGATAATATCCAACATGACATGATAAAGTCTAACCACGGTCTAACCAAGCTTCTATTTGCACCGTTATAAGCATGAAATATTTTATTGCTTTCCAACACCAATTAACTTGTTTGAAACAACTCTCATAGATAATATTCATCAAATACCAGAGATCTAAACATATAAAACTGAAGCAAACCAACAATCTACAAACAAAATAAGAGTGGAAAACAAGGGCTAAATGCAGTACTAACAAAAGTGAACACTCACAAAACAATAAGAATGAAAACTAGAGTGTTCTAAGCAATGAAAACAGAGCGTGTCTGTCTCCAAAATAAATATGATATGATCCAACTAAGTTTATTGCAGCAACGAAAACAAAAGAAAACAAAATAAAAGCAATCAGACGCTCCAAGTAAAGTGTATGATGTGACCGAATAAAAATATAGTTTCACTAGAAGTGACCTGATAAGTTGCTGATGAAGAAGGGGATGACTTGGGCATCCCCAATCTTAGAAGCTTAAGTATTCTTGGAATTTGCTGGGATGAACCACAGGGGAATCCCCAATCTTAGGCTTTTCACTCTTCTTGATCACATTATATCATCCTCTTGTCTTGACCCTTGAGAACTTCCTTCACACCAAACTCGAAGTAATTCTCATTAGAGGGTTAGTGCAGTATCAAAAACTCAAATGTTCTGCATGGACACAAGCATTATTAATACTTTTTAAACATTACCTACAACCACTAAGGTTTTAGGGAGCGAAGAAATCCACTCAACATAGTAAAAGAGAGAATGCAGGTAAAAAAGGCAGAATCTGTCAAAACCAGAATAGTTTGTAAAGACAAAATATTTCGAGGCACTTACATTGCTCAAATCAGAAAACTTAAAACTAGAAAGGTTTTGGAAATAGCTGAGGATTAAGCACAAAAAATTTCAGGTCATTTTGGTATTTTTGTGATTTTATACAATTTTAACAGTGGACAGCAGGAATCTGTTTTCTGCGCAGAAATCCAAATCTAACTTCAACTTTCACTAGAGACTTTACTTGGCAGAACAAATACGAGAAAATAAATATACAAAGGAGTTGCTACAGAATTAAACAACACCTTGACTCAAAGAAAATAGAAGAAAACATTGAAAAAATAAAAACATGGGTTCTCTCCCAAGAAGTGCTTTTCTTTAATGCCTTTTAGCTAGGCATGATAATTTTTATGTTGCTCACATAAGGATAAGAGTTGAAAAATAAAAGAGAGCATCAATAAGCATATATAAAACATGTTTATACCTAACACTCTTCCTATGCATAGGATTACTGTAAGAAAACAAATCAATGAAGCACAAAGCTAGCATAGGAAGGCAAAACAAGTGCAACTTCAAAACTTTTAACATAAAGAGAGGAGACTTAATATTATTGAAATATATGAAACCGTGTCTTCCTCTTTCATAATGACCAGTGGGTCTTAAATAAACCAGCATATTGAAGGAACACAAGAGAAAGCTCAAAACTTTCATCATAAAGAGAGGAAATTTAATAACATGAAGATTTCCATAACCATATTTTCCTCTTTCAAAATAATTCTCATAAGCATCATGAAGTTACTCAACAATATAGCTCTGACATAAAGCATTTCTATCATGACCAGGCATAAAATTATTATCATGACCAGGCATAAAATCATTACTCCCCACATAAGTAGAATCCTTCTCATTAGGAGTAGTGGGAGTAAAACTATAACATCCATCATTGCAATCATCATAAGTTGGAGGTATAGTATAATCATAATGAACTTTATCCTCAAGAGTAGATGGACTGAAAATATCATACTCATCATTGTAAACATCATATATAGGAGGCATATCATAATCACAATAAAATTTATCCTCAATAGTAGGTGGAACCATAATACCACAATCATTATAATCATCATATATTGGAGGCAAAGTATCATCAAATAAAATTTCCTCCTCAAAACTTGGGGGACTAAAAATATCATATTCATCAAAACCAGCTTCCCCAAGCTTAGATATTTGGATAGCATTAGCAATAATGGTGATCAAAGAATTCATAGTAATAACATTGCTACTAGCATGCAAATAAAGTTCCATAGGTTTTTTAATTTTCTCTTCAAACACTTCATGTCCTAACTCAAGATAAATATTATAAAGCTCTCTCATATTTTCGTTGTTTTCCATTAAGCCTAACTAGTGAAAATAAAAAATAGAAAGATATAATTGCAGAATCTAAAGGAAATAACTTCAGGCACTCACACCCGAGGATGTGAGTACCTTTTACCTTACCTCCCGGGAAATGGCGCCATAAAAGAGCTTGATGTCTATGCAAGCTTCTATTATCAAAGACAGTGTTGGGACTCCAAGTGTAGAGGTTTGTAGACCAGCAGCAAGTTTCCCTTAAGTGGATCACCCAAAGATTATTGAACTCAGGGAGGTAGAGATCAAAGATGTCCCTCTCAAGCAACCCTTCAATCACGATACAAGAATTCTCTTGTGTCCCCAACACACCTAATACAACTAGTAGTTGTATTAGTGCACTAGTTGGGCGAAGAGAGAGTGAAATACAAGTAATATGGATGATTATAAGTGATAATAGCAATCTGAAATAAAAATGGCAGCAAACCAACATGTAGCAGAACTGATTGTAAACGGTGTTTCAATGCTTAGAAACAAGGCTTAGGGATTATACTTTCACTAGTGGACACTCTCAATAAAAATAACATAACTGAATGCATAAATATCATGTCTTCACTATGCTACTCCGAACCACTCTCTGTTTGGATAACAAACACCAATCAACCGTGCAGGGCTATAAAAGCACTCCTTAGAGTTCGCATTTCCCCATCCAGGTAACCTCACACTGTCACTATGAGCCCTAGATGGTTCCAGACAAACACTACAATTTCATAGGGCCATCCAACACAACATATATATCATGCTAAACCACACGGTGCACACACTGTCACCTTTACACAGTGGTCAAAGTGTCTACGGAGATCTCATAACAAAATCACTTGAGTAGCATAATAGATGAAGAGTAACATCTACTTATTGAACTAGATTACAAAGCTCATGATCACATAAATATCACACCATGGGAGAGAGAGATGAAACACATAGCGGTAGAGTCCTCAGCCTCGGAGGAGGACTACTCCCTCCTCGTCGTGGGAGTCAGCAACGGTGATGAAGATGGCAGTGGAGTCGATGGAGATGGTTCCGGGGGCACTTCCCCGTCCCGGCAGGGTGCCGGAATAGAGATTTCTGTCCCCCGAAACTTGTCGGCAGCGGTGGCGGAGCTACGGAACTTTTCATGGAGGGAGGCTTGATCTTTTAATTAGGTTTTATGCATCGGGGGGGGGGGGGGGGTGGTTATATAGGCGAAAGGGCGATGTCGGTGGGTTCCCGAGGGGCCCACACCACGTGGTGGCGCGGCCAGAGAGACCCACGCCACCCCATGGTGTGGCTGCTCATCTGCCCCCCTCTGGGTCTCCTTTGGACTCTGTTGACATGCTGGAAAAAATAGGACCCTGGGATTTTATTTCGTCCAATTCCGAGAATATTTCCAGAACAACTTTTCAGAAACAAAAAACAGAAGAAAACAGGAACTGGCGCTGTGGCATCTTTTCCATAGCCAGGTCATGAAAACATCAGGATAACATGTGAAAACATAAATGTGTTGGATAGAAAACAAGCATGGAGCATCGAAAATTGTAGATACGTTTGAGACGTATCACGGCAAAGAGCTTCAGAATCCCATAAAAATATACGTGGTGCCATATCATGTTTGTAAAAAACTGTGATTTGGATTGTAGATGCCCAAGGTTCCCTCACTCTTTGAGTTAGGGCTTCATCAGCATCAAATTCTCTCTAGCGGTTTTCATGGCTACTTATAGTCCGAAACTCGAGGATCAGACGAATCAGGGGGTCTTATCAAGAGTTGAGGTAGACCATCTTCTTGGGTATTTCTAGGGCCTAAGCTAACACAACAAAGGAAATATTTTTACTTTGCTACCCCTCTTCCGGCTCCCGTCTAGATGGTAGACGGCACGGTTGACCAAAAGTCAACTATGGGGGTTTCGACGGGAATGGCGTGCCGGAGTGCCAAACCCCCACCAAAACATAGATGGTGACCTAGCACATGTGTACAAGTGATGTGGGATGTGTAAATGCAAAGGTGATAACCCCGGGGTGTGATCCGCCTCGGCGACACTCGCTCCCTAGAAATTTGGGAATTAATTGAAATTACCTCACATTTAAAACATGAATGAATTTGTTATTAAAAGATAGATTATATTTTCTGAACAATTTGATATATTACTTGCATTTTTTGATAAATAGATCAAAATATATTGATTTTACAAGGGCCAGATTCTTTTAAAAACAAATTAAGAAAAAAATGAAAACTGCGGGCCTCACGTGCAAAATTTCATTTCCAAAAAGGGCCACCTAGCGCGCATAAATTTTGGTGTGACAAACTAAAGGACCTTTAGTCCCTGATCCAGCTACAAATGGGGACTAAATGCCTGACACTATATAACTTCTAGGACTTAGTATCCCGGTTCCAGCCACCACCCCGGAGAAGGAACAAAGCCTAGCACCTCCAGGCCACCGGAATCCATCACCGCCACGAAGGAGGATGTTCACGGGCAATCGGAGACCACCACGTGCTCTGCCGTGGGATCTTCTCCCTCTTTGCCGAAGGAATCGACCGGAGGTGACCACTATCGACGGCCTCCGCAGGATCAATTTGCTTGTCGCCGCGGGATCGATTTGTCGCCTACAATTTCGGCCCCACCCTACCTCCTTGGACTCACATACGTGCTCGAGGCTAACCTCCCCTTCCTATCCATTTAGTCCCCTTGATTCCCCGCGGCTTCTACCATGCTGCCGTTGTGCCTTCTACGCCGGCCGCCACGCAGGAGCATCGTCGGAGCTTCCCCAGTAACCAGTTGCGAGCGGCGCCGCCCCTCCAGGGTCGCATTCAACCTGTCACTTCCCCCTCCCCCCTCCCCCGCGGGCTAGCACTCCGCCGATGAGCACGGCCGAGCTTCACCGGAAGCCACTAGCATCAACGGGACATCACCGTCTTTTTTTTCTTTGTTAAATTATTTTTTACTACTAGATAGTTTGTTACTAAAATAAATTAACATGTAGAAAAGTAGAATAAATATGTTTCACTTTTATTTGATTGACTTGTGCAAATAAACTCTAAATTTTTATGACATTTTCAAATATGTTTGAATAACATCAAATTTGGCCCTTATTTGAATAATGATAAAAAAATTTAAATCTCACAAATTTATAAATTATTCAAATATTTTCAGAAAATGTAAGAAATATGTGAAAATGGCTAGTAAGACAAATGTTAGTGAATAGTAGAGTTTTCTAAATCATTTGAACATAATTGCAGAAATAATTTATACTAAAAAGGTTCGCAGATGAATATTGTGTATAAGAAAGAATGTTAAGACTTTACTACATTCGTTTTGCAGTTTAGCTATGGACGCCCGCAGAAATCTTGAATATATTATATTTTGGTACTTACAACTCACAGTTTTTGAACGAGTACGTTGAGGGAGCTGAGATCGAACAAAGAGACGAACGGACATTAACAAATTCCGGCAAAGTATACTAAGCCTCTGTTAATCATTAGATGCATTAATTGATTTGTATTGCACTTATTAACGAATATTTTTTTTAGCCCTCCGGATCCAGCAACTCAGCTAGGCCCTCCGGATCGAGCCAATTTGTTAATAGGCAATGAGGCCCGACCAAGAGGTTAGACGATTGTCAAAGGTTCCTGAACGAGGAAGTTGCTGCAGATGGAGAACCGCTTGCTCCCGCAGTGATTGTAAGGAAGTTTGTAAATCGATGTATGGTGGTTGTTAGGAAAATCATCCCAATTAGCACTCGAGAATGGCATAAGGCAAAAGTAGGCAACGATGGAGCAGTTAGTTTTGTCAACCAAATAACCAAAGATGAGATCTAGAATATGCTCTTGTCGCATTTCAACCTACCGGAAAATATGTCGAACCACATCAAGTTGAAACTCAATCAGTGGAATATTAAGAAGATGGCCACAGAATTCTAGAACTTCAAGAAAAAATATGGTTTGAATATCAGAAGAAAAAAGAAAATTCAAGATTCACTGGATCACTAGAGAAGCAAAAACATCACTGGGACGCATTTACCTTAGTCACTCTTCCATTTTTCTTTCATCACACATATACCTTGATCACTCTTTAGGGTCTTGGGTACCGAAAAGTCCTAGCAGTAAGTAATAGATATATAAACACACACAAATAACATAATGAACTCACTGAACTAAAATTCCTCAATAAGATGGAGCACTGATGCGGTGTGGACACACGCTCGTTGGGATACCCAAAGCGCGGGGTGTGAAGAGTGCATCAGCAAGTTTTCCCTCAGAAAAGGAATCAAGGTTGAATCAACCAGTAGGAGGAAGGAGTAACTTCAGAAGGTTGATGCAGTTGAGATGGCAGGGCGCACTGCCGGTTCAGCAGCAACGTGGAACCTACACAACACAATCAAATCACTTTGCCCCAATGAAGCAGTGAGGTTGTCAATCTCACCAGTATTTGCTGAAAACAAAGAGGTTAAACGTATGGTGTGGAAAACAATATGGGAACAATATGAAAAATAGTAGCAGCGATCTGTGTATTATCAGTATGAGAAAATGGACCGGGGTCCACAGTTCACTAGTGGTGTCTCTCCGTGAAAGATAAATAACATGTGTGGTGAACAAAATACAGCTGGGCAATTGACAGAATGAAGGTTGCACCATAGTGCATATGCAAGACATAAAGATTACTATGTGATTCATGCGGGCATTACCACAAGATACATATACCGTCATCCAACTGCATCTATGACTAATAATCCACCCTTCGAATATCATCCGAACAAACGTTGGGTATTAAGTTGCCAAAAACAGAAAAACGCAGTAAGCAAAGTGTGTAATGTAAACAATAGAATCATCCTTAGACAAAGCATTGTTGTTTTCTGTCACTCGAGCACATAAATACTCCCTCTTGGATTTACTAGCATCTACTTGGCCAGAACATCTACTAATAACGGAGAGCATGCAAGATCATAAATAACATATGCATGAAGATAACATGATAGATTGATAATCAGAAGACATAGCATTCAACATTCATCAGATCCCAGCAAACACAACATGTGGCATTACATAAAGATGATCTCGATCATGTGAGCCAGCTCACGAGATCTAAACATGAGGCATAAAGTGGAGGAGACAACCATCTAGCTACTTCTATGGACCCGTAGTCCAAGGATGAACTACTCACGCATCACTTCGGAGGGGGGCATGGTGGTGTAGACCCCTCCGGTGACGAATTTCCCTCCCGGGAGGATGCCGGGGACAACTCGAGAACCCTCCCGATCTCGGGATGACGATGATGGCGGCCTCGGGTGTTTCTCGGGGGAAAGTGGTATATTTCTAGGGTTGGCGTATCAGGGGGATTATATAGGCGAAAGAGCGATGGCAGAGGGCACCTGTGGGGGCGCCGTCCTATGGTGTGGCCTCCCTGTGGCCCCTCTCCGGGTCTCTTTGGGACTCGTAGGACCTTCGGGAATTCTAAGACTTCCGGGCTTCGAATTTTCCAATTCTGAGAATATTCACAGAATAACTTTTCTGAAACTTAAAACAGCAGAAAACAGGGAATTTGCTCTGTGGCATCTTGTTAATAGGTTAGTCCCATAAATCAATAAAAATGACATAAAGTGTATAGCAAACATGTAGGAAATAACACGAAAACAACATGGAACATCAGAAATTAAGGATACGTTTATGACGTATCAACATCCCCAAGCTTCATCGAGTAGGTAAACGATAAAAACACATAATTTCTGAGGTGACATGCTACCAACATAAACTTGATCATCAATAATGTAAAAGCATATGTAAGCTGAGATCATAGAACTTCAACACAAGCATGATAAATAAAACTTTAATAATAAAGCATAACAATCACCTCGCATCATGAGAAGTAACACAAATAAAAGATCAAGAATAACAATGGATTCAAAGTTATACGTTTGTTTCAAGTTTAGAGAAAGCATAGCATAGTGTTATTTCGCTAGTCCTTAAGAGTGGGGAAAACATAAATGCTAGGACACCTTCAAAGTTCATGAGGAAGACTAGAACAAATAATTAGAGAACAAACAATAACACATCATGAATCAATTGATAATGTTTCTGGAAAAAATGCACATAAAACTCAGAATGGCAACTATGCTCTCTCAACTGTGCATAAAGTTAGAAGATGGATACTCAACAGAAAAGTAAAAGAAAGGCCCTTCGCAGAGGGAAGCATGGATCACTCATGTGCTAGAGCTTTTTATTTTATTAAACAGAGGTATAAAATGTTTGACACTCCTTCCAACCTTCTTTCCCAAACCATGGCTAACCGAATCCTCGGGTGCCTGCCAACAATCACATACCGTGGAGGAGTGTCTGTTTTTAAGAGAGGTGTATGCTTATGTCAACGAATGGTAAATAGAAATACAATACATCACAAGAAAACTAGAATTCACAAGAGCGGCTCCTATAAAAGGACGCATCTGGGTAGAAGGTTGTCCCTCTTTCTCTTTTTTTTACAAAATTATGCTTTGACTAATCAATACGAGGCAAAAATAGTGAAGAGAATTTGTTTGTATTAATTTGGGGCTGGGCACCCCGCTGCCAGCTCTTCTATCAATTGGATAAGAGGATGAAGCCACTAGTCCAGGGTGTGATAGTCCAATCAACAGGTGAGATAAAGATTCTCTATTTACGTCCTCATGAGCTAAAACAGGAACACAAAACAAGAGTAATTTCGAAAGTTTTAAAGGTAACACATTAGCAATTTACATGGAGTACAGTTAATTACCACATGTAGGTAGGTATGGTGGACACATTGGGCATACTTTGGTTTTTGGGAGTTGGATGCACGAGTAGAGCTCATACTCAGTACAGGTGGAGGCTAGCAAAAGACTGGGAGCGACAAATCAAGGGAGCAATGATGGCCATAATCATGCATAGGGACATAAACATCATTTATCACAACATAAGTGGTACCACAAGTTCAAAAACTAAATGATCATAGAGTCTATTAGTGACTGGTTCGTAGTCACAAACATGGTGTGAGCATGCGCCAAGTCAACCAAATAAAACATTCAAAGGAGAATACCACAAATTTATGCTTCAATATGACAAGAACAACTCATGATTCTTTCAATGGAACATTAGACACTCTCAGCTATTTGAGACAAATCATGCTACCAAATAACTACTAAGCTTTAGAATTAAAATAACATCTAGCATGATATGAAAAAGTCTAGCCACAATCCATACAAGCTTCTAGTTGCATCGTTTATAATTCTAACACATGCGACAGTTTCTCTTCCCAACAAGCACCATACAAAATATGTTTTAACAAAAACTCTCTAAATGATATAGCAAGAAAACATGAGAGTAATCACATAACACTGCTAAAACTAACAAATCTGAATAAGAGATGCAATGAAAACCAGAGCTAAACAGGAATTTTTGCAGCAGCTAGAAGAAAAACTAAGAATACGAGCATAACGAGTATTCAAACAAAAAAGCGGAGCGTGTCTCTCTCCCAAACAAGGATGCTAGGTTCCAATGATATTATTGCAGCAAGGAAAACAACAGAAAATAGAACGAAAAATAACAGACGCTCCAAGTAAAATTCATATGATGTGACTGTATAAAAATATAGTTTCACTAGAAGTGACCTGATAAATGGTTGATGAAGAAGGGGATGCCTTGGGCATCCCCAAGATTAGATGCTTGAGTCTTCTTAGAATTTGCTGGGATGAACCACGGGAGCATCCCCAAGCTTTGACCTTGCACTCTTCTTGATCACATATATCACTTTCTTTTCTTGACCCTTGAAAACTCCCTTCACACCACACTCAAAGAGTAATTCGCATTCGAGGATTAGTGAAAAATCAAAAATTCATGGGTTCTGTATGCGTCTAAGTGATATTGATACTTTTAAACATTAGCTACATCCACTGATGTTTCGTGAAGCAAAGAAATCCACTTGACATCATAAAAGAGAAAATGCAAGAAAAATGGCAGAATCTGCCAAAACCAGAACAGTCTGTAAAGAAGAATTTTTTTGGGCACTTATGCTACTCAAATAAAAAAAATGATAGAACGAAAAAGTTGCAGAATTAGCTAAGGAATAAGCACAAAAAAATTGAAGGTCATTTAGAATTTTCTGTGAATTATACAATTTTTTACGGTGGACAGCACAAATGTGTTTCCTGCGTAGCAATCCCAAAAGCAACTCCAACTTTCATCAGAAACGTTACTTGGCACAACTAATATATGAAAATAAAGATACAAAGGAGTTGCTACAGAATTATACATCCCCTTGACTCAAAGAAAACAGAGAAAAACAATGCAAAAATAAAAACCATGGGTTATCTCCCAAGAAGTGCTTTTCTTTAACGCATTTTAGCTAGGCTCGGAAAAGTGGATTCAAGTATTTTCCAATGAAGAAGTATCCAAATTGTAATGAGTTCGAATAATAGAGTTAAAAGGCAACATGATTATCTTTCTAGGAATTTTCCATACCTTTCTTGAGTGGGAATTGAAATTTAATATTCCCCTCTTTCATATCAATAACAGCACCAACAGTTCCAAGAAAAGGTCTTCCAAAAACAATTGGACAAGAAGCATTGCATTCAATATTCAAGACAAAAAAATCAATGGGGACAAGATTATTATTAACCATGATAAGAACATCATCAACTCTCCCCAAAGGTTTCTTTCTAACATTATCAATAAGACGAACATCCAAATAACAGGGTTCCAAAGGTGGCAAATCAAGAATATCATAAAGTCTCTTAGGCATAACAGAGATACTTGCACCAAGATCACATAGAGCATTGCAACTAAAATAATTCACTTTCATTTTAATAATGGTTTCTAACCCATCATCTAACTTCCTAGGGATAGAGGCTTCACATCTTAATTCATCCTCTCTAATTTGCATCAGAGCATTTGTAATATGTTTTGTGAAAGCAATATTCATAGCACTAGCATTAGGAAAACTAGCAAGATTTTGTAGGAACTTAATAACTTCAGTTATGTTGCAATCATAAAAATCAAGATCATTTTTAGCAAAGGTAATGGGACTATTCTATCCCATGTTTCTAAATATTTCAGCACTATTATCAGGAGCATTTTTAGCAGTTTTAGGTAATTTTGCATTTTTAATAGCAACAGTGGGAATATTGCAAACACCAATTACTTCACCATTGATAGTAGAAGGTTTACTAGCATAAGAGGCTTAAGTTTTACTAGTGGTGGTAATGGTGCAAACATTAGCTATATTATTCTTTCTAGCTATTTCATCTTCTCTTTCCCATCTAGCATGCTAACATCCTAACATTATCATCAATTCGAATTTGGATGAAATTTCTAGTAGCAAAAGGATTCTCATCTATAGTTTCAGTTTTAGCAGTCATCCTATTAATCAAAGAAGATTGTGCTTCGTACATGGATAAAATAGAAGTTTCAGCATGAGCAATTTTACTTTGCAAACCAGATATTTCTCTATTTAAACTCTCAAGTTGAAAACTAATATTTTTTTTAGCATAATAGATTGTTCCTCAATGGTCTTAGTAAATAGTTTATTTTGCTCATATTTCTTTTACATAAAGTTTTTAATGTCTCTTTGAACTTCTGAAATCCTGTCATTAGTCATTCCAGTTCTATCATTATTACCACTATTAAGAGGATATGGCCCATAATTATTGCTATCAAAATTATTCCTATAAGCATTGTTGTTGAAATTATTATTTTTAATGAAGTTCACATCAACATGATCTTCTTGAGCAACGAAAGAGGATAAAGGAACATTTTTTGGATCAATAGGAGCATGGCCATTAACAAGCATAGACATAATAGCATCAAGTCTATCACTCAAAGAGGAGGTTTTTTTCAACAGAATTTACCTTCTTACCAGTTGTAGCTCTCTCAGTGTGCCATTCAGAATAATTTACCATCATATTATCAAGAAGCTTTGTTGCTTCCCCCAAGGTCATGGACATAAAGGTTCCTCCGGCTGCTGAATCCAGAAGGTTTCTTGAAGAAAAATTCAGTCCTGCATAAAAGGTTTCGATGATCATCCAAGTAGTCAGTCCATGAGTGGGACAATTATTTACTAAAAATTTCATTCTTTCCCAAGATTTAGCAACATGCTCATTATCAAGTTGCTTAAAATTCATAATGCTACTCTAAAGATATAATCTTAGGAGGAGGATAATATTTTCCAATGAAAGCATATTTACACTTAGTCCAAGAATCAATACTATTTCTAGGCAAAGATAGCAACCATTCTTTGGCTCTTCCTCTCAAATAGAAAGGAAACAATTTCAGTTTAATAATATCTCCATCTACATCTTTATATTTTTGCATCTCACATAGTTCAACAAAATTATTAAGATGGGCAGCAGCATCATTAGTACTAACACCAGAAAATTGCTCTCTCATAACAAGATTTAATGGTGCAGGCTTAATCTCATAAAAATCAGCAATATGAGCAGGTGGAGCAATAGGTGTGCTAATGAAATCATTGTTGTTGGTGCTAGTAAAGTCACACAACTTAGTGTTCTTAGGAGTCGTCATCTTAACAGGATTAAAAACAGGATAAAAACTACAACTAGAATAAGAACTATTTTTTTTTCTGTTTTTGATAAAGAGAAACAAACAAGACAAAATAAAATAAACTAAGAAAAACTAAAACAAAGTAAAGAGATTGTAAGTGAGAGACTCCCCTTGCATAAATTCTCTTCCTCCCTGCAAACGGTGCCAGAAAATCTTTGATACGGTGTGGACACACGCTCGTTTGGATACCCAAAGCGCAGGGTGTGAAGAGTGCAGCAGCAATTTTTCCCTCAGAAAAGAAACCAAGGTTGAATCGACCAGTAGGAGGAAGGAGTAACTTCAGAAGGTTGATGCAGCTGATATGGCAGGGCGCACTACCGGTTCAGCAGCAACGTGGAGCCTACACAACACAATCAAATCACTTTGCCCCAATGAAGCAGTGCGGTTGTCAATCTCACCGGCTTAGCTGAAAACAAAGAGGTTAAACGTATGGTGTGGAAAAAAATATGGGAGCAGTATGAAAAATAGTAGAGGCAGTGGGAAAACATTAGAAGCAGTGTGTGTATTATCAGTATGAAAAACAGACCGGGGTCCACAGTTCACTAGTGGTGCCCCTCCGTGAAAGATAAATAACATGTGTGGTGAAAAAATTACAGCTGGGCAATTGATAGAAATGAAGGCTTCACCGTAGTGCATATGCAAGACATAAATATTACTATGTGATTCATGCGGGCATTACATCAAGATACATAGACAGTCGTCCAACTGCATCTATGACTAATAATCCACGCTTCGAATATCATCCGAACAAACGTTGGGTATTAAGTTGCAAGCAACAGATATACGCAATAAGCAAAGTGTGTAATGTAAACAATAGAATCATCCTTAGAAAAAGCATTGTTGTTTTCTCCCTAGTGGCAATAGCACATCCTCCATCCGTCATGTTTCTGTCACTCGTGCACAGATGCAAAGGAGGCATGAACCCACTATTGAGCATAAATACTCCCTCTTTACTAGCATCTACTTGGCCAGAGCATCTACTAATAACGGAGAGCATGCGTGATCATAAATAACATATCATGAAGATAACATGATAGATTGATAATCAGAAGACATAACATTCAACACTCATCAGATCCCAGCAAACAAAACATGTAGCATTACATAAAGATGATCTCGATCATGTGAGGAAGCTCACGAGATCTAATCATGAGGCATAAAGTGGAGGAGACAACCATCTAGCTACTGCTATGGACCCGTAGTCCAGGGATAAACTACTCACGCGTCACTTTGGAGGAGGGCATGGTGGTGTAGACCCCTCCGGTTATGAATTTCCCTCCCGGCAAGGTGTCGTGGAGAGCTCCAGAACGCTCCCGATCTCGGGATGACGATGACGGCGCCCTCGGGTGTTTCTCGGGGAAAAGTGGTATATTTATAGGGTTGACGTATCGGGGGGATTATATAGGCAAAAGAGCGATGGCAGAGGGCACCTGGGGGGCCCAGACCACCCCCAGGCGCGGCTAGGGGGCGCCTCCCTATGGTGTGGCCCCCCTGTGGACCCTCTCCGGGTCTCTTCGGGACTCCGTGGAACCTTCGGGAATTCTAAGACTTCCGGGCTTCGAATTTTCCAATTCCGAGAATATTTTCAGAACAACTTTTCTGAAACTAAAAACAGCAGAAAATAGGGTGTTGGCTCTGTGGCATCTTGTTAATAGGTTAGTCCCGGAAATTGATAAAAATGAGATAAAGTGTATAGTAAACATGTAGGAAATAACATAAAAACAACATGAAACATCAGAAATTAAGGATACGTTTATGACGTATCAAGAACATAGCTGGTTAGGCCTCAACGCTTAGCCCAACAGGACTACTCGCACATCATGATCATACCAGCAATAGAAAACATTATAAAAATAATACTTGTATTGAATTAATTGACAGTTCTTATAATGTTGTTAAGCGCGACGAGATCTAAATTAAAAGTTACTATGGCCCTACGACTGTGGTGGTGTCGAGACATCGTAGTAGTTTTCACAGACGGGGGTGCCATGAGACTACGGTAGAGACGTGGGGTAACGGGATAGCGTAGTAACACAGAACACAGGATTTACCCAGGTTCGGTACATCGCGACAGTACGACGTGCCTACTCCTGCACTTCTCACTAATTGGGACTAAAGCCCGTAAACAGAGTTACAATGTGAGGGTTTTAGATCTAAACCACTCGACGAGGATGAGCTTCTCGGCGAGTTGGCGTAGAGCTTCTATGTTATCTCTCCTTCGTTGGTTGTTTTGTTTATCTCCCGTCCGGCTTTATATAATACCCGGATTAGGGCTTACAGAATAGGAAACCTAGAAAACTACGGTAACTTGTAACTTGGAAAGCAAGGAATCCGTCTTCTCCTCCAAGCCAGATCACATGGGCTGTGATCCGGGTTCTTCTAGAATCCGGCTTCTGCGCGTCGGATTACTGGGCCGCCTAATGGACCTAAGCCCACTACCACTTAGGCCACCCTGGTAATCCGGCACTTGGCCTACCATCTTCTATACCCCTATTTGGTATATATCCGACAGTAGCCCCCAAGAAGGATCAAAACTCTGATTCTCCGCCGTTTGCCAAATATTCTTTGTCCGAGAAATATTGATTCAGCAGTCTTGATTCTTCTTATTCTTCTTTTGAAAAAAATGGTGGCATGAAACTCGGAATCCTGAAAATCCGGCTTTTCTCTCACGATCCTTCGTGGAGAAGAAACTTCTTACGTCAGTGCACTCAACCATGCTGACGTAAGCGACGTTTGAGTTTTACTCGGAAAAACCCAGAAACATATCTCTGACAGATTCTCGCGGGAAACGAGGAGATAACCATCATTACCCCGTCGTTTCATTTCCCGGATTTTCCGGCGAGTGACACGCGGCAAACATCCAACGGTCAAAATAGCCGTTGGCGCGCATCTTGACGGATTTCTAGCTATAAATAGCCATCCTCGTCCTCAACGAAAACCTTCCCCACTCTCACCGCTCTCGCCATTGACGCGCACAAGCTCCCAAGCGACGCACTGTCCCGAGCACTTCTCACCTCCAAGCCCCGGAAACGAACCGCGCCGCCCGAAAATGGCAGGCTCACCGTCTTCGCGCACTCGCGCAGCCATCAACGACATCATCAGCGACCTAGATCCCCAAACTGGGTCACCCAAGCACGCCGGCGACGAGCCGGAGAAATCCGCGGCCTCTGCGGCGGGCGGAGAAAATCTTTCCGCCGCCGCGGACGTTGCGAGCGCTAGCTCCGCCGCCTCCCCGCCGTTCGCTCCTGAAACGGCGGAGGAGAAGATCCAGCTCATCGGTGACGAGCTCGCCGCCGCAGAAGCGGCCACCGCCTCCGCCACCGGAGCAGATGAAGAGGCGGAATCTGCAGGCAACTGGGTTGCCTGCAGCATTCCCCCGGCCCTTCTTCCAAACTTGGAGAAAGAGGGCCTAATCCTCCAAGGGAAATGGCGGCTCCCCGAAGACGAGAATGAGCCGGCGCCAAGAGATGGCGAAAGGGTTCTCCTTTCTTCCCACCTTCTAAGAGGTATGGGGCTCCCCCCTTCCGCTTTTTTCCTCCAAGTCCTTTCTCACTACAACATCCAACCCCACAACCTGCCACCCAACTCCATTCTTTATTTGGCCGGGTTCCAGGCCCTATTCGAGGGTTACTTAGGTTTAGAGCCTAGGTTAGACTTCTGGATGTATTGTTTCGGAGTTAAGCGGAACTTCTCGGAGGGCGCACTTCCGACTTGCGGGACCATCTCCTTTACTCTTCGGAGGTTTAGGGAAGATTGGTTCCCCAAGATCAAGACATCAGAATCCGTCAAATTTTGGACGGGTTCTTTCTTTTATCATCCCGATGTGCCTTTTCCAAAAAAGGCCATCGGGGTTCCACCTTTTGCCAACACCGCCGCTGTTCCCCAAGAGAATTGGGGAACAGAAGCCGTCCAAGTCCTGCCGCCTGATCTACTAAGGATCAAGCGGCGCATCGCCAAGCTCACCTCCTTGGATCCGCCTCTAACCGGCATGGACACGGTTCTATGCTGGCTGACTAGGCGAATTCAGCCATTGGCCAACCACAGTGGCCGTCTCCTGTGCGAATACACGGGAGTCAAGGATCCGATGCGGACAACCACCAAAGATTGGCCCGCAAAGGAGCTTCGACGGCGCATCAACCAGTTGGTCGCATCACGCGACCAATACGAAGCGAGTCGGCCAATGTATACGGCCGACAATCCGGTTCCCAAGGTAATTTTTCAGTCATTTGGGTACAGTTTTATTTTTTCTCGGATTTTCTAGCTTCTGATTCTGATCTTGTTTGTCCGACAGTTCGCGCATCTTCCAGATTCGGAATTGGTCTCTGAGGCTGAGCTGGACGCGCTGCGCACCGCCGCTACAGGTGGGCGCAAGCGCAAGAAGATTATTTCCTCTGAGGAAATTATCGACCTTGACGGAATCCCCGTCGCCACTTCCAGGTTCTTTCATCTGGGTTCTTTTCCTTTCATGAGAACTTTTCATCCTTCTTCCGTGTTTTAACTTTTCCGGGTTTTTTGTTTTTTAGCCTACCTCCCTCCAGCCTAAAGCCGAAGAAGCTCAAGAAACACAAAGTTGTTTCCAGCCGAGGCAGCCAACCTTCTCCCGCCGTTGCCCCGGACACACCGTCCTCGATGGCGGAAGAGCACGCTGCAGCCCCCACGACCAGGCCGTCAGAGCCCAGCCAGCCCGTTGTGTCGGACACGGACACGAGGGAAAGGGCGGCTCCAGAGGTGGAGAAATTTTCTCGGACTTTCGACGACGAAATTCCCACCTTTGACAAGGACTTCAAGATTATCAATGACGGCCTAAGCGCGGCTGGAACTGCTTTAGCGGAATACGCAAAGGAGTTCAAGGAAAACTTGGCGGGTTTGCACCGAATGAGCCAGGTATGTAACTCTAGCCCCCAAGCATTAAACAAAATTGCATGCCTGTTTTGCTTTGATGCTTTTTGTAACCATTCTTTTCCTTGCTATGTTGCAGCAAACCGCCGAAACCATAAACATGGAAGTTTTCAACAAACTCACCATCAAGAATAAGGAGGTTAGAAATCTCCTTTCTATTCTTGAGGAGAGAGAGGCGGAACTGACATCGTCTCAGCTCGCTTTGTCGGAAACATCAGGTACACATTTTTCCTCTGAGGTTTGCGATTCAATTTTTTGTCTAAGTACTTATTCCGGAAATTTTCTAAACCCGGAATTTTCTTTGCTTTTCAGCTGCTTTGGCTAAAGCCAAGCAAATAGCTGAAGATGCCGGCAATGCCGAGAATCTCCGAAAGGAGAATTTGGAGCTTCACAAGCATCTTGTGAAGGCTCAAAAGGATCTGGAGGCCAGCAACTTGGCCATTGGAGTTGCCAACTCCAAGGCTTCTGAACAGGCGGAGAAGGATAAATCCACTATTCAGGATTTAGAAAATGCTCTGAACCTTCGCCTGGAGGAAATCTCCGAGGTCGACAAGCTTACCGGTAATTTTCCGTTACCCTTTTTATCTTGTTTTTCTTCTCTGTTTTTTGCCTAACACTTTTGATTGTTTTGTCGGAAAAAACAGGAGATATCCCAGATGGTACCCGGCTTGAAGGGATCCAAGCCTTTGGGAAGATGTGGACTTCAATCCGTGCTGCTGGAATGCAGCTGGTGAACAAGTTTCTTCCCGCAAGGACTGGGGAGTTCTCGGAGGTTGAAAAACTTCCGGGAGCTATCATGGAGGTGGCGGAATCCAGGGATTCTATCCTGCGTTCCGCTGCACGGGGTGGTGCGCGTATGGCACTCGGCCTTATGCGCATGCACTACCCCGGTGCTAAATCCTGGCGCGTGGCGTCCGGTGTTCCTCAAGGATACACGGATACTCAGCGAAATACCATCTTTGATGAAATCAAAGGCCACGCCACCCAGATTGCCTCCATGGTAAATATTTCCGTCAACTATCCAGAAGAAGAGATCGCTCCAATCCCCGAGGACGACAGCAGCGAGGAGGAATCAGATGCTTGAAGGGCTACCTTTGACCTGGATAACAAAAATAGACAATAGGAGCATTACTGTTCTTTCAATGTAATCTACAATGTAATGCTTCTATTTGTATGAATGAAAAATTCCGCCTTTTGCAATTTTTAATTATGAAATTTTTTGCAAGGTTTTTCGGATGTTATTATTCCTTTATCTTCTAAGTTTTCTGGCATATATGTTTTAACTGTCCTTAGTGTTTGAAATGGCTCAAATAGCAATATGAATCGTCATGCCGAGTAACTGGGAGTAACCAATCAGTTTAAACTCGGAAACATGGACCATGCTAAAGGCATTTTTACTAACTAGCTCCAGTAACCCAACACATACGCAATCAGATAATGCTTAGAGAAACAAGGAATTTTTTGACCGAAACTTGGGCACGCAGGCAATTCAAGTTTCCTTTAGCCGTTAGCAGGCTGAAAAAACATTCAGTTTCTTAACGCCGAGAACGCGGGCACAATTCGGGTTAACATTGAGTATTTTGTAAGATCATTGGGAAATAGAGAAGGTGGAAACATGCTTTTACTATAATGAACTTGTAAAAAACATGGATACCAGAAATCCAACAACTTTATTTCATGATCTCAAAAGATGTTTACATAGATATTGAACTAAGTATAGAAGAGACATAACTGCTATGTACTCCAAAGCTTTGCTATCCTCTTGACTTTGTCGGATGCCTTAATCAACTTGTATAGTGTTAGGATTTTAGCCCCCAGCCGACTAATAAATCTGCTAACGGCAGCTGCGGAACCCGTCAATCCTTGGACATCTTTGACGCAGGTAGGTTTTGTGATGTTCAAGATTGCCTTGATTTTTTCCGGGTTAACTTCTATTCATCTGTGAGAAACGATGAAACCCAGAAGTTTTCCTGAGGGAACCCCGAATACGCACTTAGATGGATTCAACTTCATCTTGTAGGTGCGTAAATTTTCGAAAGTTTCTCGCAAATCCTCAAGGAGTGTATCTTTTTCCTTGGTTACGACAGCAATATCGTCCACATAAACATGGACATTTTTTCCAATCTGACTATGCAAACAACGTTGCATGCAACGCTGTTAGGTTGCACCTGCGTTCTTCAGGCCAAACGGCATGGTTACGTAATAATACGTCCCGTATGGGGTTATGAAAGAAGTCTTAATTTGATCTTCCTTTTTCATGCGTATTTGGTGGTACCCGGAGTATGCATCCAAAAAGCACAAAAGCTCAGAGCCTGCTGTGGCGTCTATTATTTGATCGTTTCGCGGTAACGCGAACCTATCTTTCGGACACAATTTGTTCAAGCCTGTGTAATCTATACACATTCTAAGAGCAGTAGTGTCTTTCTTCGGTACTAATACCGGATTTGCGGACCAGTCAGTATGGATCACTTCCTTGATGAAATCCGCTGCTAAAAGCCGGATAATTTCCTTGCCAATAGCCTTCCGTCTTCTTCCGTCAAATCGACGGAGACCTTGTTTGACGGGTTTTGATCCAGGAATAACCTTAAGTTGGTGCTCAGCAAGTTCCCTGGGTACACCTGGCATGTCAGCTGGACACCAGGCAAAAATATCCCAGTTCTCACGGAGGAACTTGATGAGCTCGCCTTCCTATTTGTCGGTCATCCCAGTCCCTACGACGACAAATTTTGTCGGATCTTTGGGATCTAGGATTACCTGTCTTGTATTCTCGGATGCCTTGAAGCTGTCTGTTGGCTTCCGAGTTTCTTTTCCTGCCGACATTTCTGACGGCGATACCTCCTTGGCTAATTCCTTCAGTTCTTCCTTTGCTATGACTCTCTGAGCGCAAAGGGCGTTTTCTTTCTCCAACTCGTTTGCCAGCTTGAAATCACCAGCTATAGTGATTACTCCTCCTTTGGGTCCTGGCATCTTCAGCTTGTTATAAATATAACAGGATCTTGCCATGAATTTGGCGAAAGCTGGACGTCCGAGTATTGCATGATACACGCTTTCGAACCGCACTACTTCGAAGGATACTTTTTCCTGCCGGAAGTGATCTTTATCTCCGAAGGTGACATCTAGGGAAATTTCTCCTAGGGATCGTGCTTGCCTGCCAGGGACGATACCATGGAAGCGTATGTTGCTGTAGTTGAGCTGAGACTCGGAAATCTTCAGATGCTTCAGTGTATCCAGGTACATTATGTTAATGCTGGATCCTCCATCCATCAGCACTCTTCTTAGCCTAGTATTTTGAACAATAGGACTTACAACAAGAGCTTGTGTGCCGGGTTCAGGGATATTTCCGGGATGATCAGACTGATCCCAGATTATCGGTGTGTTGGAGTACTTCAAGAATTTCGGGGTTGCCGGAACAACCGCGTTTATTTCTCGAAGTGTTCTTTTTGCCACCTTTGCTGACGGGGTTGCTAAGAAAGTTAGCATTGCTTCTCCATCAACTCTCGGAAACTTGGGTTCGCCTTTACGCTGTTGTTCCTGGATTTTTTCGTCAGTGTCCGATTCACTGTCTTCTTTGTCAGCTTCTGGTTTTTGTTTGGCGGGCTTCCTTTTGGAACCCTTCCCCTTGCCTCCGGCTCCTGCACTGCCTTTCATGTGCTTATTCAGCCGGCATTGCGCGTTTGTATGGGTGGGTTTCCCAAATTGCGAGTGGTGAACGCAAGGTTCCGACTTAATCCTTTCCCACTCCTCTGGAGTGTAATTGATTGGATCTGGGTTGCGTCCTTTCCACTTGTTTCCCTTTTCTCCTCCAAAGGCTATGTTCACCTCTTTGGGTTTCGTCGTTGTTTCTGGAGTGGCTTTTTTGTCAGAACGAGGGGTTTTCTTGGCAAGTATCAGTGATTCAATATTGCCTCCTCTTGCTCTGATGTCATCCTCGGCTGCAGCATGATCATTGGCGGTTGTAAGCATAGAACCGAGATCCTTGTGCTTTTTGGAACCAACCATGAACGGTACGAGTCCGGGTTTTAGGCCATTGACGAAAGCATGCATTGCTTGTACGTCAGTTACTCCAGAGCAACTATTCTTCATTGCTGTCCATCTGGAGATGAAATCCACGTATGGTTCATCCTCAAATTGCGTGCAACGGTTTAGCTGGTTGATGCTGTTCGGGCGTTTGTACGTTCCCCGAAAATGCTGAGTGAATACTCTAGCCATATCATCCCAGCTGTCGACTGTTCTTGATGGTAATCCATTGATCCAATCTCTGGCTCCGTCCAGCAGCATTAGGGGAAGAAACTTGACAGCTTCCAAGTCTGTCCCATTGTTGATCTGGACGGCTGTATAGTAATCCGAGAGCCAGGTATCCGGGTTTGTGCTGCCGGTGTATTTCTGGTACGTTGGACCGACCTTGGCAAAGCCAGAATGCAGCGTTATTCTTCGGATCCTGTCGGTAAAACATTTAGGACCAAAGTATAGATTATCTTTTTCTGCTCTGTCAATGTGTGCAGAATATCTTCCGGCTGAATGGACAGAAGGGGACCTGCTCCTTTCTCTTCCATTGTTGCGCGAACGCGCTTTTCCGGGATTGTTTCTATCTCTTCCGTGATCACGCCCTTTTGGATTAGGCGGAGTTCTACTCCTGTGCCTTTCTTTGTCCTTAGGCGGTGTCCGGGATCTCTCACGCCTGTGAGGTATATCGTATCTTCCAGCTTTCTCAGCTGGGTTTCTCGGAGGTGGCATTATTTTGCCGTCTTTCTGGTGTTTGTCTTCCCGATCATGGGGTTTGTACCCATCTTTCGGGAGATGGGATCCGGTCCTAGACGCTGCATCCCGGTTGTCGGGGTTTTTCTTGTCTTTTCTCGGATCCTCTTTTTTCTCTTTTGAGTTGTCTGAATCCCCAGGTTCTTCCGGTCCAGGTGCTCCAGCAGCGCAAGTAGCTGTCTTGCATAGGGCGGAGTTATCATGCAGCCTCCCTGATCGCTCTTGGGCGCGTTGTTGTTGTTGCAATGCTTTTCCTAGGAAAGCATACACCCCTTGGAGTTTTTCCCCGTTGGAATACAGATCGTTGTTAAGAATCGCGAACTCTGCTTCCGCGTTTTCTGCTGCGGTCTTGTATATTGGTTCGCCCTTGGCATCTTTGCCGTTTACCTGCTTTTGCCAAGACGGGTTATGGAAGCTTTCTTTTGGCGGCAGTTCTTCCGGTCTTGCGATTCCGGGTAACCTAGTAGGTTTTAACGCGGATCTATTCTTTCTCTCGTACTCCTCTATTTCTTCCTTCATGACCTTGATGTCATTATGGGTTTGTTGGAGATGTTGCCGAGATCTGAGTAGATGTTGCTGTTGCCGTTGGAAAGCTTGTCTCCTGGCTTCCAGCATCTCAGGGGGTTCGTCTGGTCCCACTGGTGTTTGCAATAGCTCTTGCTCTTCCTGTTCCGTCATTGGCGGAGCAGTGATTTCTTTGGATTTCTTCTCCGTAGTCTTTGTTCCGCTAACATCTCCAACTTCCAGGTTTTCATCAGCGAGATCGGCTGATTTTTTCTTCCGGATTTTGTATTGGAGTTTTTTAGCAGCACGGTGCTTTTTCTTGGAAGAGGGAGGTTTTTTGACAGGCTCATCTTCTGTCATCTCCTTGACACTGGGGAATACCGGAGAAGTTTCTCTGTCTTCTCTCTCTTCCTCTGGCGGAGGGGTTTTAGGGCTTTCCTGGCTGCCGGCGTCCGTGGTATCAGCCGGTTTCGCCATTAGAACTTCATGGAATCCCTCTTGAAAGGACTTAACCTTTCTTACGAAGGCGTCCTCATCTTCGTCTTCGGAGTCGAAGTTATCCGATCCGGTTTCCGAATCCAATCTCGCCTCAATGGCGGCAAGCACGGATTCTGCTTCCGAGTTCATCGTCTTGTTGACGGATGTCGGATCTTCCGCCTCTATGACGGGTGTTTGATCTTCCGTCTCCATGACGGGTGCGTTGTTGTCTGCCTTTTGCACGGGATTTCCATCATCCGTGTTTTCGGCGATTTCGGATTGCACCATGCCGATAAAGTATGTATCACTTTTTTGTCGGCGATCTGAGCAGAATCCGGCATCATAGTCATCTTCGACTGGGTATAGGGCGGGTGGGATAAATTTGCTTCCACCGCAAAACCCTATTGCTTCTGCAGTTAGCCCGATAAAGATGTTAGCAGATCCTATCGGTAGCACGCAGGCACTTACCAGGTGGTTTTGCGCCGGTATGTAGGATCCGTTGTCAAGAAAGCGCCCGACGTCGTTGTCGAACTCCAAGCTTCCGACAGTGATCGATCTTCCAATTCCGCCAAGTATCCCAGATCGGAATCTCACGCCTGACGCGTTTGCCCCACGGTGGGCGCCAACTGTCGAGACATCGTAGTAGTTTTCACAGACGGGGGTGCCATGAGACTACGGTAGAGACGTGGGGTAACGGGATAGCGTAGTAACACAGAACACATGATTTACCCAGGTTTGGTACGTCGCGACAGTACGACGTGCCTACTCCTGCACTTCTCACTAATTGGGACTAAAGCCCGTAAACAGAGTTACAATGTGAGGGTTTTAGATCTAAACCACTCGACGAGGATGAGCTTCTCGGCGAGTTGGCGTAGAGCTTCTATGTTATCTCTCCTTCGTTGGTTGTTTTGTTTATCTCCCGTCCGGCTTTATATAATAGCCGGATTAGGGCTTACAGAATAGGAAACCTAGAAAACTACGGTAACTTGTAACTTGGAAAGCAAGGAATCCGTCTTCTCCTCCAAGCCAGATCACATGGGCTGTGATCCGGGTTCTTCTAGAATCCGGCTTCTGCGCGTCGGATTACTGGGCCGCCTAATGGACCTAAGCCCACTACCACTTAGGCCACCCTGGTAATCCGGCACTTGGCCTACCATCTTCTATACCTCTATTTGGTATATATCCGACAGGTGGGGTAGATGGTGGCGGAGCGGTGATGGTGATACGTCATAAACGTATCCGTAATTTCTAATGTTCGATGTTGTTTTCATGTTATTTTTTACATGTTTTCTATACACTTTATGTCATTTTTATCGATTTTCTGGTACTAACCTATTGACAAGATGCTAGAGAGCCAGTTGTTGTTTACTCCTGTTTTTGGTTTCAAAAAATTTGTTCTAGAAATATTCTTGGAATTGGCCGATTCAAAAACCGGGGGTCTTAGAAATCTGTCACGCACATAGAGTCCAGAGGAGACCTAGAGGGGGCCCACATGGCCCCACACCATAGGGAGGCCCCCCTCCCCCCCGCGCACGCCGCTCCATGGGGTGGTGTGGGCCCCCTTGCCACCCATCGACGTTGCCATTTCTCCTATTTATACCCCC
The DNA here is from genome assembly GCA_028641055.1 of Alopecurus myosuroides. Taxonomy (NCBI): domain Eukaryota; kingdom Viridiplantae; phylum Streptophyta; class Magnoliopsida; order Poales; family Poaceae; genus Alopecurus; species Alopecurus myosuroides. The sequence continues at coordinate 278,737,625 of CM054063.1, forward strand.
ACTACTAGAGATTTGCTTATAGCAGCATATCCTACCACAGGCGAACAAGAAAAACGGTGCGCCTGGGTTAATTAGCGCAGGCGAAGAGAAAGCAGGTGCGCCTGGGGTAGGCCAGTTACCCCAGGCGAACAGAAACCGGAAGCGCCTGGGGTAAAGTGTGGCAGGGCCAACCACGGCCGACGCTGGCACGCTTCCTTTACCGCAGGCGAATCGCGTATCAGTTCGCCTGCGGTATAACAGATACCACAGGCGAGTACGTACCGAAGCGCCTGGGGTAAAAAGTGGACTGGGGTAGCTCCCTTTAGCGCAGGCGCACGTGTAAGTAGTTCGCCTGGGACAAAGAATAGCCTGGGGTAGCACCACTTAGCGCAGGCGCTTCCCAGAACGCGCCATTAAACACGGGAACAGAAACCCCCGCCATTAAACGCGGGAACAGAAACCCCCGCGCCGTCAAAGGCGGCCGGCCAGTGCATGCGCCCCAGTCAAAGTCCACCGGATTAATGGCCATTAAACACGGGAACAGAAACCCCCGCCATTAAACGCCGGGAACAGAAACCCCCGCGACGTCAAAGGCGGCCGGCCAGTGCATGCGCCCCAGTCAAAGTCCACCGGATTAATGGCGGGGCGGCAGCGGCGACACGCGCGGCGCGGCGACTGGCCCGCGAGTAGTATATAAAATGGTGCCCGCCCCCTCCCCGTACGCACAGTCTCGCCATTCTTTCTCCACCCTTCTTCTCCACCCTCGAACCTCGCCGCAATGGAGAACCTCTGGGACGCGGGCCCCGAGAGCGACGACGACGAGCTGCAGCCAGCGCAGCAAGCGGCGCTGGCGCCGCAGGTGGTGGCGCCGGAGCAGCCACCCGAGTACGACGAGGCGCGAGAAGCGCGGCGAGCCGCCCGCCACTGGAGACGCGAGGTGAGGAGGCAACCAGTGTGGCCCGAGCAGCACGCCGGGCTGCACTCGTTCGAGACCTCGCAGAACGAGGACGCGTACCGCGAGGTGCGCGGCGTCCTCGAGCAGGCCGCGACGGCGGCGGAGGCGGCCGCCGTTCGTGCCTCCTTGGAGGCGCACCAGCGGGAGGAGGCGGCGCGAGCGGTGCGCCACCAGATGGCCCAGCGTGCTGCCTCCGTCGAGCAGGAGGGCATCATCGCCCTCTACGAGGCCGACCGGCGGCAGGTTGCGCTGCAGAGTGAGCGGCGGCGCAACCGCCTGCCCTCCGAGCAGGCGCAGCTGCACCGGCTGCGCCTGCAGGCCCGAGCGGAGCGGGCGGAGCAACGCCGTCTCGCCGCGGCGAGCCAGGACGGAGCCGGCCCCTCCAACCAGCACCGCCACGACGACGTCGCTGATGAAGACGACGATGCGTAGGCGGAGCAGTCATCGAGTAGTTTAAATTTTTCGTACTAGCTTAAATTCGCGCCGAATATGCATGTACGCAGTTTTCGAATTTCAATAAAATTTCGCATGTTTTCATTTTGCGTTTGTTTGGGCCGGTTCTTGGGCTCGGGACGCGACTGGGAAACGCGCCCCCCCCACAGGTTCCAGAATAGCGCCGTTTAGCGCCGCGGCGGCCCCAAAACGGCGGCGTTTTGGGCCCTGGGGGGCGCAACGGCTGGAGATGCCCTGAGCGATCCAGAACGTGTTGAAAAACCAGTGCTAACACACCCTTCGGATGCATGTCAGTGGAAAGCATTAGACGCATTCGATGAGGAATTCGGGAACGACCCAAGGAACATCATATCAGGCTTGGTGCGAGCACCGACGGTCTCAATCCGTTTGGCAATCAAAGCAGCAAACATATATTAAAATGTGTTTTTAGAGAGAAACACTTGCGGTATCTCGCTAAACCAATCTATTTACGCTCGATGCGACATATATTAGCTCGATGTGTAGTCCCAGGCCGTGGGGCTGTGTAATTTAGAAAATCTTAGCACAGGCGCATCGTCAAGAAAACGCGCCTGGGGTAATATATATCACAGGCGCTTTTGACAGGACATGCGCCTGGGGTAATGCCATGTGGGACCGCGCAAACCAAAATCCTACGAAATTTACCGCAGGCGCATTATCTAGATAACGCGCCTGCGGTAAGGATCTGTGGGGCCGGGCATAACAGGGCATCGAGCCAAGAACACTAGAACCGGTTTGTGTCACAAACCGGTTCTAAAGGTATGTCCCCTGGGCCCACCTAGCTACCCGCACAAATGGCCGCAGGCCTTTAGGACCGGTTTGTTATACAAACCGGTCCTAAAGGCCTGCGGCCATTTGTGCGGGTAGCTAGGTGGGCCCAGGGGACATACCTTTAGAACCGGTTTGTGACACAAACCGGTGCTAATGCTTAGCGCAGGCGCATCTCCCAGTATGTGCGCCTGGGGTATACCTCTGTGGGCCCGCGCAAAACGAATCGCTAAGAACGTTAGCGCAGGCGCACATCCCTTTGTTCGCCTGGGGTAAGGGATAGCGCAGGCGCATTTCACTCGTTGTGCGCCTGTAAGTACTCGATCTGCTAACTCACAACCCGCATAATCACTCTCATCGCACATATCGAGCCCTAACCGCACGCCGCCGTCGCCTCTCTCATCGCACGACGCCGTCGCCTCTCTCATCGCACGCCGCCGTCGTCGTTGTCGAGCAGGAGGAGGAGCAGGAGCAGCAGCAGGAGGAGGAGCAGGAGCAGCAGCGGAGGAGGAGCGGGAGCAGCAGGGCAGGAGGAGCGGGAGCACGCCGCGCGCGCGCCGTCCCTCTCATCGTCGTCGTCCACGCCGGCCGTCGTCACCCACGCCGCCGTCGCCCACGCCCACGACGAACCCAGGTCAGCCCCCCCCCCTCCCCCTCTTCCAACGCCCTCATAGTACTACTGCTGCTACATGCTTTAGCTACAACTGGATCTGATCATGTACCATTATTTCTGGATTCTGGTAGTTCAGCTCATAGTATAAAATGCTATATTTCTTACACTAGCTGAATCACCTACTAATTACATGTGAATAGAACATTGAAGCTTTGGACACTGCTAGAATTCTCCGTGATTTGTTATTAATTAAGTGCAGTATTTTACTTTGATCAATATATATGAAGGTTTTTTTGGCATGATATATGAATTTCCTGGGTGTTTTTGTGCCATGTGATGACAGCAATGCAAGGAACTGTTTTTGTGGCCATGCATATGTGTGCATTCAATTTCTGTCGCAGGTACATTGAGTGCCAATGTTTTGTCGGAACGTTGATTCATTTCCGTTCCGGCGAATTTCTGGCACTCCGGCATGACCATTTATATATAGCCGAGGTCACGCCGAATTTTTCCGGTGACTAACAGTATACGTTTTGTCTACTGCTAGCTAGGGCATGTCTTCTTCTACTACGGATCCGGCTTTATTGGACCACTACATCCTTATGGCCCGAGAGTCGCAAGAGGAAGATCGGACAGAAACTGACCATGATGTCGAGCCCCTCAATGATGACGGGCTCACCGGTGGCGAGGAGGAAACCACTGATAGTGGCGCGGGGGGTCCCTCAGGGAGCAGCACGACGGGAAACAAGCGTCGAAAGCGAGCTCCGAACAAGGTCGGCACCGTTCGAGAGAAATTCACGGAGGTGGACCCTTCCAGTGGCACGCCTCTAATGCCATTGGACCTTGTGAAGGGGTACTTCCTCCAACTTGGCGCGATACTTCGAGACGTCGTCAATGTCAACGAGCCGACTCTCAAGAAGAAACTAACTCTGCGCGCCCAACTCATCTCGAGGCTGCACGCGCGGTACGAGTTCCCTCCCCCCTACAACAACGAGAATCTGAAGGGCAACCTCGTGAACAAACTCGCCCTCACTAGATTCACCAAAGCCCTGAGCAATTACAAGACTATGGTGAGGGCGATGATTAAGGAATCGACACCATTCGAAGAGATCCATCGCCACTTCCCGCGGATTACGCCCGATGACTTCAAGACTTTCCTAGATAACGAGTCGCTTGATGTCACTAAGAAGCAAACGGGATGGGGGAAGGATCTAGCGTCGAAGAACATCGGTCACCACAATCTCGGCTGTCGTGGCTACGACGGGAAGGAGCCAGTTTGGGCGAAAGAGGACCAGGCCTACATTCAAAAAGGGATTGAGAACCCTTACGCCAAGTATGCCCATGACCCGCAATTCCAGAAATTCATGAGGTCGAGGTACAGAAAAGTAACTCCGACCGGGGAACTTTTCTCGGACCCGAAGATGGTGGAGGGTGTTATTTTGGTCACGGACGATAGCGTGAAGAATGTTGAGAAGCTAGTGGTAAGAAATTTACCATTTCATGCAACTCATCATCATCAAGTCCATGATTTCATTCTAGTACGAAACCAATTCTAAACCGTTTATATGTTGCTTCTGCAGCTAGAAGAACAACAACTTGAATCTTCCTCGTCGCAGACGTCGACGGCCAAAGTCGCGTGGGATAAGCCTTTCATCAGGGGGTACAACAAGGCAAAGAGCCAGGACCCTCTGAAAAGGCCGCACTTAGGCCATATCACCGGCGGCGGACTTAATAAGAAGCACGCTCACCATGGCTTGGCTGAGCCCAGCACTAAGGAGTCGCGGGCGGCGAAGAAGAGCGAGGAGACGGAGGAGCTGAAGAAGAAGGTCCATGACTTGGAAACAAACATGGAGAAGAAGATTGAGAGAACGGTGGGGGAAAAGATGAATGCGCTCATCCCAGCCGTATTTGAAAAAATATGTGGCTACATCGCCGGCGGCTCACAGGGGCCGTTACCGACGTTCAACATACCGTCGATGTTGGTCGTGCCCGCCGCGGCCGCCGCCGGTGGTCCGTCGACGTCGGCCGTGCCTGTCGCCCCCGCCGTGCCCGACGCGCCTGCCCCCGATGGACCGTCGGCCGTGCCCGACGCGCCTGCCCCCGATGGACCGTCGGCCGTGCCCGACGCGCCTGCCCCCGATGGACCGTCGGCCGTGTCCGGCGCGGCCACCACCCCGTTGCTCGACGAGCCCACCATCACCTGTGGTCCGTCGACGTTAGCCGAGCTCAATGCCCTCACGGTAAATTATTGACCGTCTCAAAAGCTGTAGCCAGTTCAATATAACCCTACTCTCTGACCTATCCATGCATGTTATCGCAGGCTGACGCGACGGGATGCACCTTCCTGCTAAAAGTGGGCAGCGAGTTGAAGGATGTTGCAAAGGGGAGCATCTTGCAGCCACTATCCCGCAAGTACCATTGCAGAGATATACCGGACAACGAGCTTCGGGTTCGCGTCGATCTGGTGCTACCGGGATTCGAGAACTTGTATCCTCCTAATCAACCCGCCGATGCCGACAGCGAGCTGAATCTCGGCCAACTGGACAATCAAATCTTGCTATGGCCGAAAGCCCTTATTCGGCTGAACACGACGTCAGGGTCGGCGCCAAGCCAAGCCATGACCGTCACCACTACACCGGTTGCGCCCGCGGCAAGCCAACAAGACAAGGTCCAACATGGCAATGTCCTCTCTCCACCTCCGGTGGATCCTCCTCCTCCCGAGCACGAGACGTCCAATGACGAGCAACATCACGAGCATGAGACCCATGACGAGTACATGGATATTGAACTTGCTCCCATTGACGATTTCATAAATCCGTTGGATGGCGAGAAGCCGGTTCCTCCGAAGTTACCCGCCAGAACTCTTGATATCCAGAAGAAGGTAGATGGCGGAGAGGGCGGTTCTTCTGAGTTACCCACCAGAAAACCGGATATACAGAAGAAGCTAACCTATTCCCAAGAAACTCCCGAGGAGCAGACGGCCTTTACGGCTCCACAGCCTACGCTGGTTACCCCGAATACACTCCGTGCTACGGCCGCGGAGGCGGTAAAACAAAGCGGCACTCCCATCTGCTTGAGGCCGAAGAAGAATCGGAAGAGGCCGGGCAACAAGAAGAAAGGTGGTGCCTCCTCTAGTAGCCAGCCAGCGGTCTCCCGAGTCCTGGACCGTTTGCCGCCCGCCGTCCCGTGGAGGAAGGTGCATGAGATGGGTGAGCCGATGCTGCCGGCAGAGGTTGTCGCTGTCATGGGTGGTGACATGAGGACCATCCACGACGGGATTTTGTTCAAAGAGAATGAACTTCTACGTGAGAAACATCCCTCCTACCCGCTATACGTGGTCAAGGTGCCCCGATCCTTGGGCTTTGTGGATTCAAATCCCGCAGAGGTGTTCTTCATCAGATACGAAGACATATTCAGGGTCTTCCACTTGGGTAAGCTCGACCGAAGCATTGTCCGCCTGGTATCGCTCAGCATGGCGCATGATATGGTCATGGAGAATACCCCGCACATGGCGATTATGGACCCGTACTACATGAATGAGGACTACTTGCGGTCACATGCGGACCGAGTTCTTATCACGACTTACATAACGGGGTTTTTGATAGATAACAAGGATAAGAACGCCATTCTCATGCCATACTTTCCCAAGTAAGTAGTCCTCTCCGCTTCACGTCGTTACATTCTTTCTAGAATCTCCTTAGTATTCCGATTGATGATATTGATGGCTCTTGTTCGAAATGTTCTGCGCAGAAACGGAGGATGCGTACTCATCGTCATGGAACCGCATTGGTCACAATGCACTTATCTTGATGCGGGTAGGGCGGTGCAGAAGGACTACACCGACATAAGAGCTGTTCTTAATAGTGCCCTCAACGGCTTCGCCGCCGATTTAGGCAAGCCCCTAAAAAAGGAGAAAATAGTCCGAGGCGCCTACGTGTGCACCCACGTAACAAACTTCCCCTGCCTCAAGCAATCGGAGCAAGAATCTGAGTTGGAAGCCTGGTATGTCATCTTTCAGATGAGGGAGTACTTAAAGGATGCCCAACAGGCCCATCTACCAAGTGATCTCCGAGACCTGACCACAAAAATGGCCAACACCACCGATGAATATGTGCGGGCTGAGTTCCGTCGCATCCAGCGGAGGATCTGCACGATACTCTCGTCGGATGTCATCACTCGGGGTGGCTTGTTCTTCCACGGCCACGCACCACCGAGCAACCGTGACATAGAAGCACACCTACGAGAGCAACGTGACACCCGGACATTCAACACGCTACAAGGCGTTCGTCCGTTCCCGCCGAGAATATAGGATTGACAAAATGTTAGTATACACTTGCATCATATAACTTTTAGACCTTTATTTGTCGTGTTTTATTCGTAAACCTTGATGCTTCTATTTTTTGATAGTTATTTGCGGTCTATTATCACTTTCGATGCTAAACTCGTATTTTTGTCCTATGCACAGATGACATGGTATGTTGTGTATGTCGGTAGGGTTCCCGGAGTCTACGACGACTGGGACCAATGCCGAAGACAGGTGCACGGTTTCAGCGGCAACAGCTACAAGGGGTACAAGACCATGGAGGAGGCGGAAGCTCGATACGCCACTTACCTAGCGAGAGAGAAGACGGAGAAGACGAGGGCCCGGATGACCACATTCGCCATCGCCGTGCTTATACTCCTTGTACTCCTAGTGTTGATGCTACTCTTGTCTAGATAACTAAACTATCGATTTGTTTGGACTATGTACTCCTAGTGTTTGAACTATGCTTGTAACTAAACTATTCGTTTCGAGACTATTTGGTGATGATCGAAATATTTCTGTTATTTTGCTGTCATTTTCATATTTATTACTGTCAATTTGCTGTAATTCTGTTATTTTCGTTTCTTTTATTTTTTGACACAGCAAAACCATACCCCAGGCGAACAGGGAAGCATACCCCAGGCGAACATGTACCCCAGGCGCACAGCGCTTGTTCGCCTCAGGTAAGAGGATTACCCCAGGCGCATAAGTCCTGTTCGCCTGGGGTATGTCAAGATACCCCAGGCGCATTTGGTTGTTCGCCTGCGGTAAGTCATTACCGCTGGCGAGGTGGTCCCAGGCGAACAGTCATTCGCCTGCGGTAGGCTAAATTGGTTCGCCTGCGGTAGCCTTTTCCCTACTAGTGCCCTCAGGAGGTTAACTCTAAAACAAAGCCTTTTTTCACGAAAAACACTCGAGGCCGCCGTCATCGTCAACCCTAGTTCGGGAGGGTTCTGGAGCTCTCCCCGGCACCTTGCCGGGAGGGGGAGTCATTGCTGGAGGGCTCCACACCATCATGCCCGCATCCGGAATGATGTGTGAGTAGTTCATCCTTGGACTACGGGTCCACAAGAGTAGCTAGATGGTTGTTCTCTCCTCTTTATGCCTCATGTTTAGATCTTGTGAGCTGCCCTACATGATCAAGATCATGTTATTGTAATGCTAGATGTTGTGTTTGCTGGGATCCTATAAATATTGAATGCTGCATCTCTTGATTATCAATCTATGATGTTCTTTTCATGTGTATGTTATTTATGATCTTGCATGCTCTCCGTTGTTAATAGATGCTCTGGCCAAGTAGACACTAGTGACTCCAAGAGGGAGTATTTATGCCCGATAATTGGTTCATGCCTCCCTTTTACTCACACTTAAGTGACCAAAATGTAACGGGTGGGGGATGTGATGTTGCCACTTGGGAGAAAACAACGATGTTTACATTGTTTACATTACACACTTTGCTTAATGAAATTGTTTGTTGCTTGCAACTTAATACCCAAGGATTGCTCGGATGACATTCTGAGGGTGGATTATTAGTCATAGATGAAGTTGGATAATAGTCTGTGTATTTTGTGGTAATGCCCGCATGAATCACATAGTAATCATCAGGCCATGCATGTTTCAATATATATAAATTTCCCAGCTGTAGTTTGTTCACCACACATGTTATTTATCTTCTGTGTAGAGACACCACTAGTGAACTGTGGACCCCAGTCCATTTTCCTCATACTGATAGTATAACCACTGTAATCACTATTTTCCTACTGCTACTATTGTTTTCCTACTGTTTTCTACACCATACGTTTAACCTCTTTGTTTTCAGCAAAACCGGTGATATTGAGAACCTCACTGCTTCGTTGGGGCAAAGCTATTTTATTATGTTGTGTAGGTTCCGTGCTGCTTATGAAAAGGTAGTTCGCCATGCCACCTCAGCTGCACCAACCTTCAGAAGTTGCTTCTTTCTCCTACTGGTCGATTCAACCTTGGTTTCTTCTAAGGGAAACTTGGTGTTACACTCTTCATACCTTCCTCTTGGGGTCTCCCAATGAACATGTGTTCACACGCATCAAGCACTTTTCTGGCGCCGTTGCCAGGGAGAAAGAGGATTTCTGCAAGGGGAGTCTATCACTTCCAATATCTTTACTTTGTTTTAGTTTTGCTTAGTTTATTTTATTTTGTCTTGTTTGCTTCTCTATATCGAAAAAACAAAAAAATATAGTTCTTATTCTAGTTGTTATTTTTTGCTTTATCATGCTTTCTATCAATGTTTGATGTCTTTGAAACTAGATCTTATTGGCAAGATGGGTTCACGGAAGAACAACAAAAATATTATAAGGAATACCGCTTGTCACAGAAAGGGAAACACTTATGGGAACAAACTAATAAATTGTATATCATTGCTCGAAACTTGTGCTCCACTTATAATGTTACTTATTTCTTTGATAAATCTTTTTGCTGTAGGAGGTATAAACACCTCCCTTTCCAATGTGAGTATAATCATGATGTTACCATATCTTCTTATGTTAAGAGAAATTATGAATTTTATGATGTGGAACAAATTGAGGAACTTATTGCTGTGAAAGGTGCATTCAAAATTGCCTATTTGCTTGAAAGTATTGATGATGCACCTTATAAATATGATATACTTGAATATTGCTTTGATAATTACAAGGATTATAATTACTACATACTTAAATATCTTAAAAGATGCTCTCCACCAAAGGAAATAACTGATGCCTTGCAGGAGCCTATGGAAGAAGAAATTGCTGAATCTCGAAGCTCATTGGATGAAAAAGATGAGGAGAGTGATGATCAAGAGGAGGAAGAATGGAGCTACCCATGTCTACCTCCCAATGAGAGTAAATCTTTAACTCATAGTTGTGATGATCCTATTGATTCTTTTGAAATATCCCTTTTTGATGAATTTGATACTTGTGACCTTGATACTACTATGAATGAAACATGTGATAAGGATATTGGTAGTGTCATTTATGATAATCCATGCTACTTTGATAAATAATATGATAATCCTCTATTTATTCCAACTATTGATATGCATGATAATACGAAAGTTTTGTTTAGAAAATTTATATGATAATGCTCTAGATGATGGTCCTATGTTTCTTGCTGTTATAAACTATAATGCTACAGAAAATAGGATTGCTATAATGTTTCCCATATCTTTTAAGAGTGACCAATCATCTTGTTTTGCTATTGCTAAAAGTGGGAAAGAAGAGGTCTTTATTTTTAATTTTGATCCCACTATTTTTTAGCTTGATATGAATTGTGTGCTTTTAGACCATGACAAACATGCTTTATGTGATAATTATGTTGTTGATTTTGTTCATGATGCTACTGAAAATTATTATGAGAGAGGAAAATATGGTTGTAGGAATTTCATTTTAGTAGAACACCTCTCTTTTTGTTGAAAGTATTGAAATTGCTCTTAATCTACCTTCCCTTGATTTCTAGTTTGAGCTTCTTAAGTTAATTTCCTTACAAGATTCCTATTCATAGGAAGTTGGTTAGACTTAAATATGTTTTATACTTGCTTCCTAATGCTCTATTTTTCTTAATTTATATTTTTTATGTGAGCATTTTCTCTCTTTCTATGCATAGCTGAAAGGCGCTAAAGAAAAGCCCTTCTTGGGAGATAACCCATGTTTTTATTTTTGCTTTGTGTTTCTCTGTTTTATTTGAGTCAAGGTGTTGTATACTTCTGTAGCAACTCCTTTGTATCTTTATTTTCATGTATTAGTTGTGCCAAGTAAAGTTTCTAGCGAAAGTTGTTGTTAGTTTTGGATTTCTACGTAGGAAACAGATTTCTGTTGTCCACCATAAAAAAATCGTATAATTCATGTAAAGATCAAAATGACCTGAAACATTTTGTTCTTATTCTTCAGCTAATTCCGAAACTTTTTTGTTCTTTATGTTTTTATATTTGAGCAACTGAAGTGCCCCGAATAAATTCGTCATTACAGACTGTTCTAGTTTTGGCAGATTCTGCCATTTTACTTGGATTCGTTCTTTTTAATATGTAGAGTGGATTTATTTTCTTCTTGAAACATCAGTGGATGTAGATAATGTTTAAAAGTATCAAGAACTCTTGTGCTCATGCAGAACACAGGAATTTTTGATTGTGCACTAACCCTCTAATGCAAATTACTTTTAGTGTGGTGTGAAGGAAGTTTTCAAGGGTCACGGGAATAGGATGATATAATGTGGTCAAGAAGAGTGCAAATACAAAGCTTGGGGATGCCCCCGTGGTTCATCCTAGCAAATTATAATAAGACTCAAGTGTCTAAGCTTGGGGATGCCCAAGGCAGCCCCTTCTTCATCAACAATTTATCATGTCACTTCTAGTGAAACTATATTTTTATTCGGTCACATCATATGAATTTTACTTGGAGCGTCTTTTATTTTTCGTTTTGTTTTCCTTGATGCAATAAATATCATTGGAACCTAGAATTCTTTTTTGGGAGAGAAACACACTCCACTTTTTCATATGAATACTCATTATGCTCGTATTCTTAGTTTTTCTTCTAGCTGCTGCAATCCGTTTAGCTCCTATTTTTCATGTATATCTTATTCATAGCTGTTAGTTTTAGTAGAGTAATGTTAGTACTATATTTATTAATTGTTGTATCATTTGGAGAGTTTGTGTTAAAATATATATTGAATGGTTCTTAATGGAAATAGAAAATGCTACATGTGGTAGATGGTATAATGGAAAAAAATTCATATTCTTGTAGATCACTAAACTGTTTCACTTGATTATTTGCGATTGTTTTGAGATATTAATGGTTGCTCCAAAAGCTTGCAACTATGCCACACTCAAATAACCAGTTGATGGCATAATGGTATATGACTTCCTTTGCTGATAGCAACCACGATAACTTTTGTTACGCGCTACGGTAAGGGTAGCTGTCGTGGTGGTGTCACGGCAGATGCCATGGGATGGCTAAAGATGTGGGGACGAAGGACGCTGGAGGTGCTCGGGGAGGGATCACGCGACGAGTAGCCGCGTGAGGTACGAAGTAAACACTGCAAACAACACGATCTACCCAGGTTCAGGGCCCTCGTGAGGAGGTAAAACCCCTACTCCTGCCTTTCTCTATGTATTCTGGTGTCTCACCGAGTAGCCACAGTACAATGTTCTTGCTACCGAGTAGCCACTCTTCTCTCTACGTGATGAACTAGGTCAAGAATTAGGTCACAATGTGTTCCAGCAAGCGATCCCTCACGCAGGAGGCGGCGGGGCACCTTATATACCCGGTGCCCAGCCGGATACGTCCAAACGTGGACAAGTGTCGACATAGTGTGCACATCGTCCTTCTTCCGGGTTCCCGCTGACAGCTTTGGTTCCTAATCTTGGCTGTATCCGGAAAGTCGTTGGGCAAAACCAAGGGGACAGACTGGTATCACTGTGCCAAACACAGAGTGGGGCCCCCTTATTCTGCGACCGCCTGCTTCCATGCTGTCACTGTCAGGCAGGCCGGTCCCAGATGAACAGTAGTTCGAATAGTGCCAAGTACGGACCCGGGATACGCGGGATCCTGTGTCAGAACGGCTCCTTTGACTTCTGGCCCGAGTAGGTTCCCGCCAATTTTACTCGGGCCAACTCTTCTACTCGAATGGATAGAACTTGATTGATATCTCCTTCTGGTCATCTTGAAGTGAGACCGAGTAGCAGTCGACCGGGTAGCGAGTACCGGGTAGGCGGCTACTCGACCAAACTTCTCTTCTGACAGTTGCCTTTACCACTTGCCTTTACCCTACTCGGGGGTAACCCCCCGACAGCAGTCCCCGAAGCTGATAGAGTCTCGCGAACTCGTTCACTAGGCTCTGCCAGCTTGAAACCAATCTTTGCAACATAGCCCTTGAACCTCAAGACGCCGAGTAAAACCTCCGAGTAGCACTCTGGAAAGTACCTTGGGTCTCCTCTTTTCCGAACAGGGCTAGTTTCCTTCTCTGCGTCCGAGTAGAAAGACTTAGAGAATTTCTCAAGCAGAGTCTCTGCAGCGCAGAGCATAATCCAGCCTTCCGTGCCGCAACTGGACACGTGTCGTGCATCAGCGACCCCTACGTCTCGTTGCCCAGGACACGACGTGCCACGCGCCCAGTTTTCACGGAGCGGTCCCACCAGCTCGTCATGTCCCATCAAGCGCAGTAATAGACCACGATCTGGTCGTGGGATCTGCTGTGGCCGTTACGCGCGCGTTCCGCGCTTGCGTGCGTTTCTATCCGGCCACAGGCCCCACCACACGAGTGTTATGGCCACGATCGATCCCACTACCCCGATGGTAACGGTAATCTGAGGCGAGGGTATAAATACCCCCACCGGTAACTTCCCCTTCTTCCTCCTCCGCACTTTCCTCTTTCTCTGCCCTGTTTCTTTCTTCTCCGCCGAGCTCTCCGCTGCCGCGCAACTGTTTGCACCGCTGCGGATTCGTTCTCTCCACCCAACTCCTCCAACTTCCACCACCTTCTCGCTCGCTGCCATGGCTGCTCGCGCCGGCTGGGCTGGTTCCGATGTTACTGTCGACGACTGCTCCTGGCTCGTGAACACCCGGAGGGTTCCTCCTGGTGTTCAGTGCCGGCCGTCCGACGGCGAACTCGTTCCGGCCCCGCGGGAGGGCGAGCATGTCGTCTTCCTCGCGCACTTCGCGCGAGGATTCGGCCTGCAGGCGTCTGATTTTCTCCGCTCCTTCCTGGATCACTTCAGTGTCCAGATGCATCACCTCCCTCCGAATGCGGTCGTCTTCGTCGCCTATCATACCGTGGTGTGCGAGGCCTTTCTCGGCGTCCGCCCCACGGTACAGACATGGCTGAAGTACTTCCATCTTCGTCAACAGAGCAAGGGGAAGAAGGATGGCGCGGCCACTGGCAGTCGGGTAACCGACACCGGCAGCGCCATGATGCTGCAGCGGACGGGAACCAACCACCCTCGCATCAAGGGCTTGGATTCCGTCCGTATGTGGCAGAAATCCTTCCTTTACGTGAAGAACATCCCCGCCACGAAGGGGGGACCGGTGACGGATCGCATCAACCTGCCCGCCTGGAGCAATCGAGCTCCATCTGGGCAGAACTGGAAGACGAAGCCCTCCAACGACCGCAACGCCGTGCAGATGGAGGAGCGGCTCGCTGCGCTAATTGGAGAGGGCCTCAGGAGCGATGACCCCGTCGCCTGCTGGATCAAGAACCGAGTGCTGCCTCTGCAGCAGCGCGCCCATCCAATGTGCTACCTGGGAGCCCCCCGCGATTGCACTCGAACGACCACGTTCGAGCTTAGCAACGCGGACGTCGCCGAGCACGCGAGGTCCATCCTGACCACGGGCCTCCGCGACGATTGGGAGTATGGGTTTACCCCCTACAGCCGCACGAAGCCGATTCCACGGGTATGTTCCCCTTTCTCTGCTTCCAGTTTATGCAATCCGAGTAGATATTCTCCTCTTCCTACTGTGATTAGCAATTGCATTCCGCACCGAGTAGAGCACTCTGCAGAACTGCCTAGGCTTAGTATGCTTGGTGTTTGCACGCCTCGCCGAGTAGCACACTTAGGAGAAGTGCTTAGGCTTAATTTGCTTGTTGCCTGCACGCCTTGCCGAGTAGCATACTTAGGAGAAATGCTTAGGCTTAATGTGCTTGTTGCCTGCACGCCTTGCCGAGTAGAACACTTAGCAAATTTCCCTAGGCTCAGTGTGCTTTATGTTTGCACGTCTATCCGGGTAGAATGCTTTCTCGCTACTCGGCTAATTTGCAATGTTTCTCCGTCTTTCAGGTCCTTGACCGCCAGCTAGCTGAAAGCTGTGAGCGCTTTGAGGGAAATTGGTCAGATGACCGAGAAGAAGATGACCAGGCCTCCCTCGAGACCGCGGATCAGATCAATCTTCCTCAGTCCCCTTCGACAGAGAAGCAGCCTGCCGAAATGTCTCTCCGCGATTGGTCTGATGACGAGTTAGAAGGTAACTGAATTCACGCTTTCTCTCTGCGAGAAACACAAGCCCTTTGCCTGCTGTTTCTGAAGTGTTTTTCTTCCTCTCTATTTCACAGATGCTGCAGATGCTGAGGATGATGACGAGGATGAGGACGAGAAAGCCCTTGAGGCCAATCCTCTATCAGTTGATGCACCTGCTACCCGCAAGCGGACCGGCAGCGGCGCCCTAGAGCCCCCCGCCAAGAAGAAGAAACCATCCGAGAAGACGACCAAAAAGGTCGTGAAGAGAACAAGACGAACGATTCCCTCCACCAAGGCGTAAGTTTCTTCTCGGTTACTTCCCAATTTTGCACTTCGCTGTCTCTCTTAGTCTTCCTCTGCCTACCTCTAATTCCTGATTTTACCTTCCTCATCAGAGCTCCCTTAGATGCGAATGCTGCTTTCGCGCCTGACCAGGCCAAGAAGCAAGCTGCCATCGACGTCGACAAGTTAATCAACCTCGACGATGATGAGAATACCACCGCCAACGCACAACCACAGGGCACTGATGCCCAAGGCACCTACCCAGAGCTACAATCCCGCGCCGAGCAGGAGGCGCAGGACACTGCTCATCAAGAGAAACCACCGTCTCCTCCGGCCAACACCGCCGAGGAGAACCAAGATCAAGAGATGCATGATGACGCCGCCCTCGAGCGGCCAGGAGCAGAACAGGAGCAGCCAGCCACAGGGGGTGCTGAGCAAGAAGATCCTGCGTCCCAGGCGCGGGTGGAAGCAATGGATATCTCCCAGCCTGATCCTGCTGCTGAACAGCGGGTAGAGGACGCGACTGGGCGTTACCCTCTGAGCGACGTGCAACCAGACGCCGCGCAGAGTAGCGCCCAGCCAGATGGCGCATCAGACAGCGCGCCCCTGGCGCCACCAACTGACCAAGGTGGCGCGCAGCCAGACTCCTCCCTGGTGCCGCAACCCAAAGCCGCAACCGGCCCTTCAGCCAAGCCGGTTACTAGGAAGAGTACCCAAGATGCTTCCGAGAAGGAGGCAGCCGAGAAGGAGAGAGCTGAGAAGGAGAAGGCTGAGAAGAAGGAGACCGAGAAGCCAATCTCCGAGAAGCCAATTGCTCAGAAGGAGAAAGCAAAGAAGAGAGCTGCCGACAAGCCGCGCTGACATCAGCTGGCCAATCCAGGCAGCTGGTTATCCGCAATCCCAACGTGGTTCCTGCCGCTGCTACCATAGCTGATCAGCCCTGCTACCCTGATTACATGGTGAAGGTTAGCCAACAGCACCAGGTCGGCTTCTCCCCCACAGACCGGACTCTTGCTCTTCAGAAAGGGAGGAAAGCCGTGGCAGTGGACTCCAGGCCCCCGGCCCCAAATCAAGACAAGTCTGTCTCCATTGCTTCTCGGGGAGCTCAAGACCAGGCGATAACGTCCTAGAGCCTCGAGGAAGTGCTCGACCTGATCGGCTTCATCGACGCCAAGTGGGACAGCAAAGTTCTCGGCAACCCCAACTGGAACGGCATCGATCTGGGCGACATCGACCATATGCGTCAGGATTGGAACAAGGTGGACTTGGGTTGCAAACCCATGACCGTCTCGACCACCTCTGCTACGCTTGCTGCCAAGATGTTTGTCCACCGCAAGAACGCCGAGGACCTCGAGCAATCCTTCGCAGTAAGTTCTTAATCATCCTTTCCGAGTTGCATTTTTTCTTCTTTTCTACTCGTTTTCCTTTTCCTTAGCCATCACCCAGTCCCCGAGATTCTGGCCGAGTAGACAAATACTCTCTCGAGTAACCGTCTTCTCGGGTTGAATCTCAACTTCTTTGTCTGATTCATCTTCTTTCCTCTTTTCAGAACAACGTATTGAAGCGGACTAACTTGCACCGTCAACTTCTCTGGAATCATGCCATTGCCAAGAGACGCATTGCTGCCTTGGAGAAAGAGAAAGTGAGCGCCGAGGAAGCCGACAAGGAAGTAATGAACAGCACCATGAGGCTGTCTGAGGTGGAAGGTACGCTTCTAGCTACGCGGTTCTTGCGTTTTTTGTTTACGCCCGCTTCTGCTTTTTTGCGTTAATCATTTCTACTCCGCAGGGAAACTGAAGGCCCTGGTTGACGAGCACGCGAACTGCCGTGCCTTTGTTGAGAATGGCGAGGCCACCATCAAGAAGCTTGAAGGTAAACCACTGTCTACTCGGTTCGCCCTTGTGTCTGTTTCTTTTGCTTTTCCACTGATCGTGCTTTGCTCTTTTCAGAAGATCATAAGAAGTTTGTTGTAGAGCATAAGGATTGCCTCAAACCGGCTGAGGTGCAGGTGCAACTGGCAAGCCAATCTGCTGCTCTGCAGAGTGAGCACGCTACCGAGATGGAGAAGTTACAACTCCAGCTGCAGAAGGCACTCCAGGATGCTATCAACCTTGGTGCCGAGAGGGACAGAGTCATCGCCGAGAAGGCAAAGGCCGAGACAACAGCCAATGCCAAGGTGAAAGCCCTCAAGCAGGAGTGCGAGGTGCTGACGAAAGCCAATGCTGGGCTCTTTACTCAGCTGGAGGGGCTCCGCTTGCTCGAGGAGAAGCATGTATCCAATGAAGAAGCATGGAAGAACCAGCTGCAGGGGCTGCGTCACGAGTTGAATCGTAAGTTTTCTCCTTTCTGCATCTCTTCTTCTCGGTCCTACCTCCTCTCTAATTCTGTTACTGAATTTCTCACTTGCTTTTTGCAGAAATCTTCCCTGACATCGTGTCCTCTTGCGCGCCTGCTTTGGCTAAGGCCCAAGCAGCTCGCATTGAGAAGGGCGAGGCTGCGGACACCAGGGCCGAGATCGAGGATAGCATGCTGGTGATGCGAGGGCAGTTTGAACGCCTAGCCGGCGTGGGCACTGACCTGGTGTGCACCGCCTTCCAGCTCCACAAGCTCTTCTGGCCTCAGGATCCTGCGCCAACAACTATTTGTGGCCTTGCTCTGAAGCTGCGCAACGTGAAGGCCGAATTGAAGAAGTGGCGCGCCTCGGGAGCTCGGGCGGGTGCTGATCTGATGCTGCTCTGCGTCGCCTCCTGGTATGAGAACTTGAACATGCAGATTATCCGCGGGATGCGCGACAATTCCAAGTGGGAGACGGATCCCAGCTGCGTGACCATGCGTAAGCTGATTGCGCATGAGGTTGCGGAGTATGCTGACACGGCAACCTTCATCGATGGCCTCACTGAACCCGACACCGAGGTGGAGGAGGACGAGGAGGAGGACGAAGAATCAGATCCCGAGTTGGGCTTCTTCGATTCACCCAGGGGCAAGGCCGGGAAAGGGAAGGCCGCGGTCGTCGCGAGTAGCGATGAAGAAGTCGAGGAGATCGACACAGCCGCCCTCGAGTTCGGCACCTCATCAGGAGCCGCCCTCGACAACACGGTACGCCCCCAAGGCCAAGCTTCTGGTTCTTCCCTGGCAACAGGACCTGTCTCGGTGGCCACGGCCACCTCAGACCAGGTAGCCACCGAGCACGACGTCGAGATGGAGCAGTCCACCACCGTCCACTTGGAAGCGGACGTGACCCACGCCAGCGCCGAAGAGGATGCCGCGAAGACAACTGATGCCAGCTCGGAGGCGGAGGCGACCAAGAGCACCACAGAAAAGGAAACCGCCAAGGCCAGCACCGACAACACCGCTTCCTCAACATGATTTTATCCTGCAAACTTTTTACTTAAACACTTATCAGATCCCCGGGATGCCGGGAGCAAATGTATCAGACTATTTATCTTGTTGCTTGCTACTCAATTTTATTCCCACTTGGTATTTTCAACTTAATCAATTTGTTCAACCTGGGCTGGATGCCGAGTTGCGTTATCATGCGAGTCCCCGAGTTGCATTTCTTATTCACTCTCCCTTTTCGTCTCAGCTCTACCCGCAACTTGTTGCTTTTTTGGTATTCGAGTCACAAGAGTTAAAGAGTAGAGCTGCAAATACTTAGCCGCTTAGAAACAATCATAGTAACGCAGCCCACCACTTAGCCGAAAAGACAAGACACAGAACAGTAATAAAAGCACCCTACTCGGTTCCTGCACTCTTCCTTTCCTTAGTAATTTTTCTTGTGCTCATGGACCTTTTGCTTGTTCTCTTGATTGCCATGAAGCCGGGTTTCGGACAGCAGCAAAGTCGAAGAGTTGGCATGTAGGTTTAAACACAGTACTCAATGTACCTTTGAATTTTGAAGTAGAGCAACCGAGTAGGCAAAAGGTAAAGCCGAGTAAAAACACTTAGAGCAATTTTGGACGAGGGCAGTCCCCAAGATCAATTTCAGATTGCAGAGTAGAATTTCAACTCGGATAAGAGGGTACATACACATCTTTGCTCATGAATGAAAACGACGGAGTAGAGCTACATTCCAAGGGCGCTTGGTTTCCTCTCCAGCTTTATCTGCCCTGTTCGCCTGTGGTGGGCGCGCATCTATAAGATAGTAGGCATCGTTGTGCAGCGCTTTGCTCACAATGAAAGGCCCTTCCCATGGAGGAGACAACTTGTGCATCCCGGCTGTGCGCTGCACAAGCCTAAGGACCATGTCTCCTTCTCGGAAAACCCTTGGGTTCACCTTTCGGCTATGATAACGCCGCAGGTTTTGCTGGTAGATAGCCGAACGTGACAGAGTCAGCTCTCTTGCTTCTTCAAGCAGGTCAACGTCGTCTTCTCGAGCTTCTCTCGCCTCCATCTCTGTGTAGAGGGTTACTCGGGGGGAGTCATGCTCTAGGTCTATTGGCAACACGGCCTCAGCCCCGTATACCAAGAAGAATGGCGTGTAGCCGGTTGACCGGTTAGGGGTAGTCCTTAGACTCCACAACACCGCTGGCAACTCGTCTAGCCAACACCCAGGTGTTTTCAGCAGTGGCTCCATCAGCCTTGGCTTTATGCCTGCCAGTACCATGCCATTTGCTCTTTCAACTTGCCCATTGGAGGCGGGATGCGCGACTGACGCAACGTCTAGTCGGATATGCTTATCTCTGCAGAACCGCACCATTGCTCCCTCAGCAAAATTTGTGCCGTTGTCGGTGATGATGCTGTGCGGGTAGCCATATCTCAGGATCACATCCTTCACGAATTTCACAGCTGTGGCTCCATCGCACCTCCGAATAGGCTTCATTTCGATCCACTTGGTGAACTTATCCACCATGACCAGGATGTGAGTCATGTTGCCTCTAGCCGGCTGGAAGGGCCCGACCATGTCCAAACACCAAACAGCAAATGGCCAAGTGATGGGAATTGTTTTCAGCTCGGAAGCAGGCATGTGAATCTTACTTGCGAACATCTGGCAGCCATTGCACTTTCTCACGATGTCCTCAGCTTGCTGCAGTGCTGTGAGCCAGTAGAAGCCATGCCGAAAAGCTTTCTTGACCAACGCCCGAGAAGAGGCATGGTGCCCGCATTCTCCTTGATGTATCTCTACCAGAATTTCTTCTCCTTCTGCTGGGTCCACACAACGTTGCAGCACGCCGGTGGCACTTCTCTTGTGCAGCACATCTCGGACTATAGTGTAGCCCTTGGATCTTCTCTGAATCTGTCTTGCAGCCACCTCATCTTCTGGCAGAGTACCGTCCCTCAGAAAGGATAATATGGGCATGGCCCAACTCGGTGTCTCCCGTGTAGGAAACACTGGTTCGTCCACTTCCATTGGGACGGGTACCTCTGGTTGCTCTTTAGGGATGGGAGCACTTCTCTGAAGCCCAGACCGATTAGCAAGGACTTCCTCAATGAATGCGACAGTCCCCGGGTTAAGGACTGCAGTCCCCGGGTACGGAGTGGCAGTCCCCGAGTAAGGAGTGGCAGTCCCCGAGTAAGGAGTGGCAGTCCCCGAGCAAGGAATGGCAGTCCCCGAGTAAGGAGTGGCAGTCCCCGGGTTTCCTGTAGAATTCTCCCAGTCAATCTCCATGGGATCAGATTCCTCACTTGGCAGAGAAGGAACAAATATGGACTCCGAGTTGGGAGAAGGCTTGATGGATGGCTTCCTCAAATGCTCCAAGGCGACTCCCGCCGGTATGGATTGCCGAGAAGATCCCAACTTGGATAACTCATCTGCTGATTCGTTCTCTGCTCGGTGAATGTGCTGGAACTCACACCCTTCGAAGAACCCAGTCATAGACTGCACCAGGAAGCGATATGATGCCATGTTGGCATCCAGAGCATCCCATGTACCAGAGACTTGCTGCACCACCAGATCTGAATCGCCATAGCATATAATGCGCTGCACGCCAACTTCCTTGGCTACTCGCAAGCCATGCACCACTGCCTCATACTCAGCAACATTGTTGGACGCCTTGAAATGAATCTGCAACACATACTTGAGTTGATCTCGCTTGGGTGACGTAAGCACTACGCCAGCACCAAGACCTTCCTTCACCTTCGAGCCATCAAAGTGCATCTTCCAGTAGTTAGAAACTGGAGCGGGAGGTTTATACTGCACCTCGGCCCAATCCACCAGGAATTCCGCCAGAATCTGAGACTTGATGGCTTCTCTTCTCGCGTACGCGGGTGCATACGCAGCCAGCTCGATTGCCCACTTGGCTACTCTGCCACTCGCCTCCTTGTTGCCCATGATATCTGAGATGGGAGCAGAGCTCACAATCGTGATGGGATGCTCTTGGAAGTAATGCTTTAGCTTCTTGGCGCCCAGGTACACGCCGTAGGTCATCTTCTGGTAGTGCGGGTAGTTTTGCTTGGAGCTGGACAGCACTTCACTGAGATAGTATACTGGGCGCTGCACACTCTTGCCTTCTTCTTCTCGTTCCACCACAATCACCACACTGACTACTCGGTTAGTCGCAGCAATGTACAGCAGCATTGGCTCCTTGGGTAGCGGACTAGCCAAGATGGGAGCGCTAGCCAGCATTGCTTTTAGCTCATTGAATGCCACATCCGCTTGCGGAGTCCAGACAAACTTGTCACTTTTCTTCATCAATTGGTACAGAGGCAGGGCCTTCTCGCCCATTCGGCCCAGAAAACGGCTCAGAGATGCCAAGCAACCAGTGAATTTCTGCACGTCCTTCAATGATCTCGACAAAGACATGCTCTCAATAGCTTTTATCTTTGAGGGATTGGCTTCAATGCCCCGACTAGACACCAGGAAGCCGAGTAGCTTGCCAGCCGGGACACCAAAGGTGCATTTACTCGGATTCAGCTTCATTTTATACTTGCGTAGGTTAGCAAAGGTTTCCTCCAGGTCGGCAAGCAGAGTATGTGTTTTATTCGTTTTGATGACAATGTCATCTACGTACACCTGCACATTCTTGCCGAGCTGGTCGTGCAAGCATTTCTGCATGCATCTCTGATAGGTTTCACCCGCATTCCTCAAGCCAAAACACATGACACGATAGCAATAAGCCCCGTACGGGGTAATGAAAGCAGTCTTTATTTGATCAACAGGATTGAGTGCGATCTGGTGGAAACCAGAGTAGGCATCTATGAAAGACAACAGTTCACAACCAGCAGTGGAATCGATCACCTGATCGATGCGAGGTAGCGGGAAGGGATCCTTGGGGCATGCCTTGTTCAAGTCGGTGTAGTCGACACACATGCGCCACGCAGTGGCAGCCTTGGGATCCTCCTTCTTCTTCTCGACCATGACCGGGTTGGCTAGCCAATCCGGATGCAGCACCTCCATGATGAAATTGCTTATCAGCAACTTGGTGATCTGGTCACCAATGGCCTTCCTTCTCTCATCTCCGAAGCGGCGCATAGCCTGCTTCACTGGCTTGGCGTCAGGACGCACATGTAGTGAATGCTCAACCAACTCCCTCGGGACTCCTGGTAGATCTTCATTGGACCAGGCGAATACATCCCGATTCTCACGGAGGAAGTGGATGAGCTCGCTTTCCTATTTCTCCGCCAACCCGGAGCCAATGATGGCTACGCGGTCGGGGAACTCGGGGTCGACCTGGACCTTCTTGGTCTCCTGAGATGCCTGGAATGCGGTCCCATGCTGGGTACTCGGCACGCCTTGCGCGCCAGCTTGCGCGGATTGCGCCATGGCCACCACCTCATACATCTTCTTCTTCTCGGCAGCAATCACCATTGATTCCACCAACTGGGAACCAGCAGAGGCACACTCCATGGACTTCTTGTAATCACCAGAGATTGTAATTATGCCATTGGGACCAGGGATTTTCATCTTCAGATATGCAACATGAGTAGAGGCCATGAACTTGCTCTGAGCAGGCCTGCCGAGTAGAGCGTGGTAAGGACTCTGATGATCAACCACCTCGAACTGCAGGCGCTCTGTGCGGCAGTTATCCCTGGTGCCGAATAGCACATCTATCCACACTCGGCCAATCGGGTTGCACGAGATCCCGGGCACAATACCATGGAAGGTGGTCTTGCTGGGCATCATCATGTTCTCGGCCAGGCCAAGCTTCTCGAGTGTGTCCTTGTACACAATGTTGATGCTGCTGCCATTGTCGATTAGCACCTTGCTGAACCTCACATTCTTCTCGGGGCCCAGGAAGGTAGGATCCAGCACCAAGGCATAGCTACCCGGATTAGGCATTACCTTGGGATGATCTACTCGGGACCACCTGATCTCCTGGTCACACCAGTACATGTAGTGAGGGACAGCCGGAATCACTGCATTGACCTCCATGGCCCGCCTGTGCTGTGATTGCTTGTCGACTGGATCAGAGGTGAAGATCATGTAGCTCTCATGGTGCTCTTGGTACTGGTTGGAGCCTTCGCCCCCATTGTTGCCGTTGTTGTTGTTGCCCTGGTAGTTGTTGTTACCTCTGTTGTTGTTGCGGTTGTAGTTGTTGTGGTTGTTGCGGTAGCTCTCATTGTTGAAGTTACGGTTGGCTCCTAAAGCCACCTGGTTCACGTTTTCTCTTCTCGGGTACACTGGCGGCCGAGCTGCGGGTGCGCGAGTAGGCTGCACATTGGCGTTGGCCGCTGGCAGAGGAGGAGGAGGAGGCAAGCCATCACTCTTGATCACATCCCACCACTCGCACTGCCGAGTTGTGTGGTTAGCAGGCCTCGAGGGGTGGTGAGTGTGAAAACTGCATGGGCCATCCTTCATGTCATCAAAGACAAACTTCTTCGGCTGCTCGGAGTTTCCGCTACCCGACTGAGAGGTGCGAAATGGTTTCTTGTTGCCTTGGCCCTGGTTCTGGTTCTGCCCGTAGGCTCCAGCAGGTTTCTGCCTTTGGCTGCCACCAGCTCCAACAGTCACTGCATTTACCTCCTCAGGATCATACCGAGTATCTATTCGGCGCTTGTTGCGGAACTCGTTGCGCTTGCTGTTGCTGAAGTTTCTTCTCGGCTCAGAGGAGTCCATCAGGGGCTGAGTAGGATCACCAAGTGCGTACTGATCCGCAATCTTGATGGTCTCCGCCAGAGTGTTCGGCATCTCCCTCTGCAATCTCTGCCACAACATGCTGCCATGCCTGCATCCCTGCGCAAACCATGTGATGGCCTGGGCTTCATTCACACCCTCACAGGTGTTCCTCAATGTACTCCACCGAGTAAGATACTCGCGGTCTGTCTCGTCTTCTCGCTGCCTGCAAGCGGATAGCTGCTGTGGCCTATTCGGCCTCTTGTATGTGCTGGTGAAGTTGCTGATGAAGGCGTCCGAGAAGTCCAGCCAACAGTTGATGTTGTTCTTGGGCAAGTTGTTGAGCCAAGTGCGGGCCGGACCCTCTAGCATCTGCGGAACATAGCGCACCGCCCATCTTCTGTTGCCGTTCGCGATATGAACCGCGGTGACATAGTCATTGAGCCAATCTTCGGGCTTGGTGCTGCCATTGTAGCTCTTGGTGCCCCTTGCGAGCTGGAAGTTCTTCACGGACGGCTCGTTCATGATGCGCGGGCCAAAGCACTCGGGGCCAGGAGGACCCGTGTTCTCCAGGCGCGCCGACAAGCTGATCCGGTCCAACTGATGCCTCGCATCTCCAGGCGCCAGCATGCGCTCGCCAACACGATCATGGACATCATAGCCAGCCATCTCCATGGCCGAGTAGCCATCATCATATCTGTCCACCTGCACAGCTGCTGGCTGCTCCACCGGGTTGGCGACCGGCGCCACTGCTCGCGGCTGCTGCCTCTGCCGAGTAGGCTGAGCTGCGGGTTGCCGAGAAGGACCTGGACGCGCTCCATCTCGGGCCTGGCTTTGAGCTTGATGGGCTTGAGAGCCTGCTCTTGCAGCGTTGTGTTCCTGCCCGGGCTGCTGCGGCACAGCAAGCTGTCTCGCGGCAGCAGCCGGGTCGTACACCTGCATTTGCCTATCTCTGGCCGAACGTCCACTGCGGCTCTTCTCGCGGCTGGGGTGCGGAGACGAGGCCTGATCGTTAGATCTAGCCGCGTGCGAGTGCACCACCTGCGAAGCTCCAGCACCCGGGTTGGCCTTCCGGAACTCCTCATTCTGCCTAGCTGCCTCCAACACCAACTCGTTGAGCCTTTCCTGCTGCCTAACACGCGCGTCGCCATCTAGGCGAGGCAACTCGGCAGCTACGGCCTCTGCAGCTCTAAGTGTCTTGGCGGGTGTGCTATATCTGGGCCGGGTGGAGGTGTTTGCGGTGGCGGACTGAGCAGGCACCTCTACAACTGTCGCCATGTCGGCACCAAGGTTGCGTCGAGTGGCGCCTACTCTGCTAGCTCTCCTAGCGACTGGCGTGAAGACGTGAGCCTTGTTGTACTCGAGCTGATCTAGACTCAATTCCAACCTCACCTTATCCAACTCCGCCTGCTCGGCAAGCAGCTCCTGGCGCTGCCTCTCGAGCTGCTCCCTCATGGCAAGAAGCTCGATGTCGGTGGGAGTCGGCATGCCAAGTCGCCCAGCCGACGCGGGAATAGTCGGAGTCGTGGAAGGTGGCAAGTTGCACTCCTTCTCGTAGGGCCGGTGAGTCCTGCCACCAGCACTCGATGCAGCAAGATCCTCGACGACGGCCGCAGCGCCAGTAGCGGCTGCGCCTGCGTTTGCCGCCAAGCCAGTCACCATCACCTCAGCGCGGTCCGCAGAACGGCACGCGGGCCTTCCGCGAGCAGCGATCACCGCGGGAGGATCCTCCGCGTCATGCACCAGCTCGGGGTACGCGCGGTTGGCGACGGTGGCGACGTAGACGAGGTGAGAGCCGAAGGAGATCACCGAGCCGCCCTCCGGCATGGCCCTGCCGCCAAAATCGCCGGCGTTGTCGGTGACGAAGTCGAAGGAGCCGAATCTGTGGACAAGGCCACAGACCACGTGCTCCGCTGAAGAAGATCCCGTCCGAACAGAAACTCCAGCCAGCGCCGCTGGTTGCCCCACGGTGGGCGCCAACTGTCGTGGTGGTGTCACGGCAGATGCCATGGGATGGCTAAAGATGTGGGGACGAAGGACGCTGGAGGTGCTCGGGGAGGGATCACGCGACGAGTAGCCGCGTGAGGTACGAAGTAAACACTGCAAACAACACGATCTACCCAGGTTCAGGGCCCTCGTGAGGAGGTAAAACCCCTACTCCTGCCTTTCTCTATGTATTCTGGTGTCTCACCGAGTAGCCACAGTACAATGTTCTTGCTACCGAGTAGCCACTCTTCTCTCTACGTGATGAACTAGGTCAAGAATTAGGTCACAATGTGTTCCAGCAAGCGATCCCTCACGCAGGAGGCGGCGGGGCACCTTATATACCCGGTGCCCAGCCGGATACGTCCAAACGTGGACAAGTGTCGACATAGTGTGCACATCGTCCTTCTTCCGGGTTCCTGCTGACAGCTTTGGTTCCTAATCTTGGCTGTATCCGGAAAGTCGTTGGGCAAAACCAAGGGGACAGACTGGTATCACTGTGCCAAACACAGAGTGGGGCCCCCTTATTCTGCGACCGCCTGCTTCCATGCTGTCACTGTCAGGCAGGCCGGTCCCAGATGAATAGTAGTTCGAATAGTGCCAAGTACGGACCCGGGATACGCGGGATCCTGTGTCAGAACGGCTCCTTTGACTTCTGGCCCGAGTAGGTTCCCGCCAATTTTACTCGGGCCAACTCTTCTACTCGAATGGATAGAACTTGATTGATATCTTCTTCTGGTCATCTTGAAGTGAGACCGAGTAGCAGTCGACCGGGTAGCGAGTACCGGGTAGGCGGCTACTCGACCAAACTTCTCTTCTGACAGTTGCCTTTACCACTTGCCTTTACCCTACTCGGGGGTAACCCCCCGACAGTAGCTAACAGTGACTTGTCACTGCCACGGACCCTCTTGGAGTGATTTTCATTATGCCTTGTAAGATCATGATTTTAGTTTTAATCTTTTAACTTGTGAGTTCTATGTTATGATTTTTGGGCACTTCCACCATCCATATTTGCTAGCCTCTTCGGTACTGTGCATTGCTCCTTCTCACATTGAAAGTTGGTGCAAAATTCATAGTGCATCCAAACCCCGTGGGAGAACTTTGTACTTCTACACATAAGCCACAAATTATCTTCCTCAAAACAGCCACCATACCTACCTACCATGACATTTCCATAGCCATTCCGAGATATATTGCCATACAACATCCATCTTCATTATGTTACTTGATGTCATGCTTCATTGTTATTTTGCATACTGCTACACTGGCAGGAGCATTTAGTTTTATATACAACAGAGATATTTCAGTTTGAGTTATGAGTACTAAAAGTGTGATGATTCATTGTAAAATAGAGTGTTGCCCCTACCAGTGAGGTTATAAAAAAAATAAAAAAGGAAAAAGCCAAAAAAGGGCAAAAGAGAGATAATAAAGAGAGAGGGGGCAGCACTACTATCATTTTTTCCCCATTGTGCTTTGTTAGCACCAATACTTCAGCTTGGAGAGAGTTTTCATATTATGACTTGCATAACTATGTGGGGAATTTAACGTTATAGAATTTGGCTTGTATATTCCAATGATGAGCCTCCTCAAAAGTGCTCTAGGTCTTCGTGAGCAAGCAAGTTGGATGCACCCCCACTAGTTCCATTGGATATCTTTCATACACTTATAGCTCTATGTGCATCCATTGTGTGGAAATCACTACTCCTTGCATAACTTCGATTATAAGACTTCCTCTTGTCTAATGATCACTTTCAGTTGTGTGAGACTTTCTTCCATTGTCCATCCAAACCCCGCATAATGTTCTTTTAGCCATCACATCCTGGTGCCAGGGACCAATACAGAATGCTTGCTTGTTTTGAGTGCACAAATATCTTAATGATTTTCCTACGTGCATATTCTTATTGCTTGACTTGATCCTATCAGGAGTTTTTGTGAGAGTTTGATGCCTTAGATGATTATATTGTTGTCCATGAAGCTTAAATCATCCTTAATAAACCATTGCACCGTTGATTGTCTTTTAGTTGTTTAATTGAAAAGTTTTACTTTGTTATTCTTGATGGTTCAAACATTATTTTATTTGATATCAACTATAAACCATAGCCTTTATTCATTTGATCCTAGTTTATATGCTTTTACAATTTTGATGATCAAGTTTATGTTGGTAGCATGTCACCTCAGAAATGATTTTTTTTTGTCATTCATCAACTCGAGGATGAGTAGGAACTAAGCTTGGGGTGTTGATACGTCATAAACGTATCCATAATTTTTGGTGTTCCATACAGTTTTCATGTTATTTGCTACATGTTTTCTATACACTTTATGTAATTTTTATCGATTTTCTAGGACAAACCTATTGACAAGAAGCCACAGAGCCCGTTTCTGTTTTCTGTTGTTTTTGGTTTCAGAAAAGTTGTTCTGGAAATATTCTCGGAATTGGACGATTCAAAAACCGGGGGTCTTAGAGAAATCTGTCGCACACACGGAGTCTGGAGGAGACCCGGAGGGGGGCCATAGCGGCCCCACACCATAGGGCGGCGAGCCCCTGGCCGCGCCATGGGGTGGTGTGGGCCCCCTAGCTTCCCACTGATGTTGCCCGTTCGCCTATTTATACCCCTCGAGAGGTTAACCCTAAAAACAGAGCCTTTTTCCATGAAAAACACTCGAGGCCATTGTCATCATCAACCCTAAATCGGGAGGGTTCTAGAGCTCTCCGCGGCACCCTGCCGGGAGGGGGAATCCTCACCAGAGGGCTCTAGACCACCATGCCCGCCTCCGGAATGATGCGTGAGTAGTTCATCCTTGGACTACGGGTCCATAGCAGTAGCTAGATGGTTGTTCTCTCCTCTTTATGCCTCATGTTTAGATCTTGTGAGCTGCCCTACATGATATATATCATCTTATTCTAATGCTACATGTTGTGTTTGCTAGGATCCAATGAATACTGAATGCTATGTCTCTTGATTATCGATCTATCATGTTATTTTCATGTGTATGTTATTTATGATCTTGCATCCTCTCCGTTGTTACTAGATGCTCTAGCCAAGTAGATGCTAGTGACTCAAAGAGGGAGTATTTATGCTCGATAGTGGGTTCATGCCTCCCTTTTAGTCATGCTCGAGTGGAAAAAACGTAATGGGTGGGGGATGTGTTGTTGCCAGTAGGGAGAAAACAACGATGTTTACATTGTTTACAATACACACTTTGATTAATGCAATTATCTGTTGCTTGCAACTTAATAACCAAGGATTGCTCGAATGACATTCTGAGGGTGGATTATTATTCATAGATGCAGTTGGATAACGGTCTATGTATTTTGTTGTAATGCCCGCATGAATCACATAATAATCATCATATCATGCATGTTTCAATATCTATCAATTGCCCAACTGTAATTTGTTCACCACACATGTTATTTATCTTCTCTACAGAGACACCACTAGTGAACTGTGGACCCGGGTCCATTATCCTCATACTGATAATAAAACCACTGCAATCACTGTTTTCACACTGCTACTATTGCTTTCATACTGTTTTCCACACCATACGTTTAACCTCTTTGTTTTCAGCAAAACCGGTGAGATTGACAACCTCACTACTTCGTTGGGGGCAAAGTGATTTGATTGTGTTGTGTAGCTTCCATGTTACTACTGAACCACTAGTGCGCCCTGCCACCTCAGCTGCATCAACCTTCAGAAGTTGCTTCTTTCTCCTACTGGTCGATTCAACCTTGGTTTCGTTCTGAGGGAAACTTGATGATGCACTCTTCATACCTTCCTCTTGGGGTCTCCCAACAAACGTGTCTTCACACGCATCAGATGTCAGGAGCACTTTGTGGCGATGAAGGGTAGATTCTCTCTCAAAGGTGGAAGCGGCGTCTCCTAGGTGTTGTTTTCTCCTTTTTATAAAGCCAGCGAATGGAATTAGGTTTTTGGGATTCTTCCTTCGCAAATTGGCTCTGAACCCTTTGATGACTATGAGTCGGTTTGATCAGACGGTCAGTATGTCACTCCGTATGGTGGATGGTATGGTGGGTGCAGCCGTATCGGTGGTCGTTAAAGCTCCTTCAATTGCATCTTTAATTGACTTCCAACTTTGATCATTTACTTCCTTTAACTATTGATTTCTAGTGATTTCCACGCGAAAAATCTACAACAAAAAAATGATACAGAGATTTTCAATTGACTTGCACATTAAGGGTTAGTGGCAGGTTTAGAGTTATATCTCGATCATTTTCATGACAAAGATATGGTTTAAACATAGATAGGACGCATCAACATCCCCAAGCATAAACCTTGATCATCCCGAGCAAGTAACAAAATTACAAGGAACTCAGCGTTTAAAACGAAACAACGGGAAGTTTAGTTCACTTACAATTGGTTGTCTGATGGCTCGCCCTTTCTTCAACTGAAAACTTGATTTATATAGCGTAACAACAAAGTATTATAATAGTTTTGGTAAGCCAAGAAAATTAAAATAAAGCTCATATTAATATGCACATTTATAATTGTAACAGTTATTGTACTTCTTGTAGAAAACACTTGCCTAACAAAGGACAATTAGGAAGATTAATTTATCATATTAAGAATGGGAAAGCATGTTCAAATAAGCATGGCTTAACGATAATTCATTAAGAACACCCACTGAGATAAAGTAAATAGCTCTACACTCCACTCTTTCTTTTCATTGACTTTCAAGGTACATGTGTGAGGCGAATTTTACAATACCGTGGTACCCCAAAACTGGGCAGCGGAGTAGTTGGCTCTACACTCCACTCTTTCTTTCGATTGGACGGTCTCTGATGAAGGGCATAGTTGGCTTTTTTATTGGCATCCAGGGAGACCCCACGACTCTAGTAGCAGGTGTTATTCAGTCAAAGGATTGATATGTTTCATGTCCGCTATCCATCTCGGCCATGCTGCTCGCCGCCGCCATCCATCTTGGACATTGCAATCTTACTTGCCGGCCGCCGGGAAACACCGACCTCGCCGCCATCCGGGTCGACCGCGCCGACGCGTTCCCATCGAGTCTCCCCTGATTGATCCGTGTCCCGCCACGATCTCCATCCGCATGCTGCCGTTCTGTAGCGAACGACCGCCCTCGCGCCGTTGTCCCAGTCGACGACTCCTCCTTCCCCTGATTCACGAGTCTCCCCCGATTGATCCGTGTCCCGCCACGATCGCCGTTCCCCGTCATCCCGCCGGCTCCCTGCCGCTTATACACCGTACGTCACCGCTCCTCCATGGGGATGGCTGCCATAGCTGCTCCGCACCCCGTCCCCCTCCATGTTGCCGTAGGGAGGCATCCCTTACTTGCGGTTACGCAGAACACCACTTCATGTGTAGTGCACAAGTCGTTGACATAATACTCACAGAAGGACTTCTCCGTGAATATTACATCCCTCGGAGTGGTACAACAGAAACATAGCAGGTCCAAGCAAAGCTATAGGATACAAACATGTTCATTACAAAATCTCGAGAGTCTCTTTGATTAATGAAAGAATAACTCATGCAAATGAAACATTAGAAGAAGCAATTCGAATTTCCAAGCTAGAGAATGACTCTAGCTCAGAACCTAATCCACTACGGCTGATGTCAGCCCTAATCTATGGCTTGTAAACAACTAAGTCCACGAATGGACCCCACCTACTCCTTGATAGCTTCTCCTCCACCGGCGTTGTTGATGTCTATGCTTCACGGTCTAAGTAGGATATGACTCCACCTAGCTTCATGAGATAGTGATGGCTTCCTGATAAAGACTCCTTAAGGCTTCAACTCTAAGCAGGGGGTCAAACGGGAATGAATGAGTAACGAGCGTTACTCAACAAGTTTATGATACACAATGGGTAATTTGATGCACTAACTACAGCTTTAGACTCGAACGATTCATAAGAAAATGCAAGGTTTTTGTAAATCTTTCTTCAAGAGGTTGCTTTTAATACTGAAAACTATGCCCTCCAGACCATCACAGGACTAGAACTTCATGGAGTTGCCTTTCCTGTAGCGTTCGCAGTTCCTTCCCGGAACAGGGGGTAACATGACACATCCTTTTACACTCTACAAAGGTGCGTTACTTTACCCATAGGCGATCCAGACCATGTTGCACAACCAGGCATACGTTCCTGTCCACACCCACTTAGGTGTGGGGCCCGGTTGTTGATCCAAACCAAACCATACTTCTCCACACAACGCATTCCCACCCATTTCTGCCACGCAGGTTGAACCGCTGATTCTAACCCTCGCGATAGAGATCTAGGCGCCTCGGGAAGACACTCATAGACCTCAGAGTCTGTGGGACGTAAGCGCTCCCACCCATGTGCATGTAGTCCTGCAAGAACTACAGCGTACGTCTCTGGCAGTTCGTTGACATCCGAACAGGAAAAGATCGCAGCTGGCTTACTCTCCCCACACAAGACCCATGGTTAACACGGTATTTATGGCGCACCGAGTTCTGACGGTATTTGTTGTTAAGTCCTAGGCAATGCTTTCCCATGCAGCTGGAACCTTCCTTTGACCTATTCATCTTACCATGGTCCCATCCGCCCACCAAACATAACACTACCACTCGGGTAGTCATTCAATTAGTCATATCATTATAAAAAGAGGATCATGCATTCTTTTGAGAATAGGTGGTAATACGATAGGGTTTTTTCAAATAGTTCTTTAGGAAGTACTGCAAAGGATATGAGCAAGAGATGAACTTGCTTGAGATAGAGATAATGACAATATTCCATGTCTTCGGGGTTGGAGAGTTGCATAGAGAAATCCCGATATCTGAAAGATAGCAAAGTAGTCCTGGTAAGGACTACAAAAGACATTGTCAAGATGATGTAATGCATAGTAATGAGGTGCATTGCGAAATACCATGAAAATACCCCATCTTACAAGTGTAAGCTATGATCGATACAATACTAAGATCACATTTGTTTTAGGTGATTTAGAGTTGTTTCATAACTTGTGGTGATAATTTTGTTCACTTCTTTTAGAATTACATGTGTTTCACTTTTATTTAACAAACAATTGCTAACATGTTTAAGTAGAAGTGTTTATTACTTGGTTAGTTAATAAGACAATACTACATGGAAAACAACTATTGAAAAGATAACAGACACATTTTTATTTTATGTTCAAAAAGTGTAGAGCTAATGCAAAAAGAGTTTAATTGAAAATGAGGAACTAATACAACTAACTCTATCATCACATAATTTTCTAATGACTTGTGTGATAGGTTTAGTAGGTGTGGAAACATTAGGATTTTATTAAAAAGGAAATTAATGTTGTGGAAATTATTTATGGTTATGATGGAACATTATAGAAAAACATTATACTTTTTTAAAACAAGTTCATAAGTTAAACAAAATGTTTTATGTTTCTCATATTTGATTTTAAAATATTTTTCTCTTTAATTTGGTATAACATTTGAAGATTTCTAAAAATATTTGAATAAGTTATTAATTTCTTAATTTTAAATGAATAAAATGACTAGGCAAAATATTGCACACATGAAAACTTGTTGAAATGTCATTGAAAATATAATAGATGAGTTGCATTTTTCATTTTGAGAAATTTGGTATATAACTTGCATTTTTTTGATTTTTTTGAATTATTTATTATTTTTCTCAATTTTAGACGAATTAATTTAAATTCAAAAAATTGTTTAATTTTTAAACTTTATCAAACATTTTGAAAAGTTTATAAAGATTTAGATTTTATTCTCTAAACAGTTACATATTTTATATATATTATCTGGTAAGTAAATTAAATGATATTGATTTATTAATTTTAATTGATTTTGTGCCTTTTTTAAAATTTGAAGGTGGGACCCACTTGTTAGGTTTGAATTAAAAATTAAACAAAATAAAAACAATTTATGACGCCATGCCGACATCGGGCTCAAGTCACCACCGGAGGGGATCTTCACTGTGGATTTCAAATCGGGCAACTTGGTTCGAATTGATGCAATACAATGACTCTAATAGCTAGAGGACGACACGGGGAACCGATGGGTGGTGGAAATTGGACCATATGGTCACCGGTGTAGCTCCGGCGACCATGGGCGCGGCGGCGGTTGGCCGAGCACGACGGCAAGGCAATACCGACCACGATAGTACAAACAGGAAACACGCCTATATGCGCAAGCTCACCGTTAGCGCGGTGGAGCGGCCAGTGAGGCACGGCGAGGTCGGAATCGCCGCGGCATGCAAGAACAGCGGCGCGGTGGTTCGAGAAGATGGCCTCGATTTGGCGAGCTCTAACCTTCTCAGCTTGTGTGCCTTCTCGAGGAGGAAGAGCAGAACATGGTGTGTCTCCCTGCTACTTATGATGGCGACTGTGGCGGGAGGAAGTCTTCTTATATATGTTTGTTTGTTCCCCGGCAATGGCGCCAGAAATTCTTTGATTGCTATGAATGGCGTGTTGGAAACCCCAAGAGGAGGGTGTGATGAGCAAGCGGCAAGAATTTCCCTCAGTTAAAAACCAAGGTTATCAATCAAGTAGAAGGAAGAGGATCTCAGGAAAGTTGATGCCACTGACGGTGATGCTGGCGCTTCACCGGTGTCAGCAACAACGGGGATCCTGCACACAACACAACCAAAATACTTTGTCCCAACGGTACAGTGAGGTTGTCCATCTCACCGGTCTTGCTGAAAACAAATATTAGACAAATAGTGTGGAAAATGATGTATGCTTGCAGTAAGTAAAGAAAGCAATAAATAGTTGTGGTTTGTTTAACAGTGTGGAAAATGGACCCGGGTTCATAGGTTCACTAGTGATGTCTCTCCATAAAAGATAGCATGCTGGGTGAACAAATTACAGCTGGGCAACTGACAAATAGAGGTTGCACCGTAGTGCACATATATGACATGAAGACTACTATGATATTTAGTGCGGGCATTACAACAATATACATAGACTGAAGTTCATTTGCATCTATGACTAATAATCCACCCTCAGGTTATCATCCGAACCCCCTTAGGTATTAAGTTGAAGGCAACAGATAACTGCATTAAACAAAGTTTGTAATGTAAGCAATGATTATGCACGCGGGCACTCTCACCGTTGTTTTCTCCCTAGCGGCAATAGCACATCCTCCCCCTTCACGTTTCTGTCACTCGAGCAAGGTGGTGAGGAGGCATGAACCCACTATCGAGCATAAATACTCCCTCTTGGAGTCACTAGCAACTACTTGGCCAGAGCAACCATCAGCAACGGAAATCATGCAAGATCACAAATAGAATATGCAAATAAAGACTATAATCAACTTAGCATAAGTTCAATATTCATCGGATCCCAGCAAACACAGCATATAGAATTACATAAGATCAATCTCGATCATGATAGGAAGCTCACAAGATCTAAACATGGAGGCATATGAGGAGAAGACAACCATCTAGCTACAGCTACGAACCCGTAGTCCAAGGATAAACTACTCACGCATCACTCCGGAGGCAGGCATGGTGATGTATAAGACTCCGATGAGGATCTCCTCTCCGACAGGGTGCCGGAAACAGCTTCAGAACCCCTCTGATCTAGGGTTGACGGTGACGGCGGCCGTAGAACTTTTCGGGGATTTTTTATCAGGTGCCTCGGGTTTTCCATCCGGGGGATTAAATTGGCGAAAGGTCAAAGGCGGTGGAGCTCCAGGGGTCCCACACCCATAGCTGGCGCGGCCAAGGGGCCACGCCAACCTATGATGTGGCCCCCTGGTGCCCGTCTTCGACTCTTCTCCGGTGTTCTGGATGCTTCCGGGGAAAATAGGCACTTCGGGCTTTGTGGGGTCCAATTCCGAGAATGTTTCCATAACACCTTTTCTGAAACAAAAAACAACAGAAAATAGGGAACTCGCACTTGGCATCTTGTTAATAGGTTAGTCCTGGAAAACGTATAAAAGTGCTATAAATAAGGGAGAAAACAAGCAGCAATTGACATAATATGATCATGGAGCATCAGAAATTATAGATATGTTGGAGACGTATCAAGCATCCCCAAGCTTAGTTCCTACTCATCCTCGAATAGGTAAACGATAAAACAATAATTTCTGAGGTGACATTCTACTAACATAAACTTGATCAATCTAATGTAAAAGCATATGCACGCTGAGATCATAGAACTTAAAACACAAACATGATAATAGAACTTTAATAATAAATCATAGCAATTACTTTGCATCACGAAGAGTATCTCAAACAAAGGATCATGAATAATAATGCAAATAAAGGTAGACGTTTGTTTCAGGTATAGAGAAAGCATGTCAAAGTGATATTTCGCCAGTACTTAAGAGTGGGGAAAAACATAAATGCCAGGACACCTTCAAAGTTCACGAGGAAGACTAGAACAAATAATATCACATTATGAAGTAATTATTGATGTTTATGGGACAAATGCACATAGAACTCAGAATGGCAAAAATGCTCTCTCAACTGTGCATAAAGTTAGAAGATGGAGACTCAACATAAAAGTAAAAGAAAGGCCCTTCGCGGAGGGAAGCAGGGATCACTCATGTGCTAGAGCTTTTATTTTAGTAAACAGAGGTATTAAAAGTTTGACACTCCTCCCATCCATCTTTCACAAACCATGGATAACCGAATCCTCAGGTGCCTTCCAACAATCACATACCATGGTGGAGTGTCTATATTTTGGAAGATGTAGGCTAATGTCAACGAATGGTAAACAGATAATATAGTTCGTCACAAACCAATGGATTCACAAGAGCGGCTCCCATGGTGAAGGATGCAACTGCTGTAGAAGGTCATCCCTCTTTCTCTTTTATTTACAGAATTATCCTTTGACTGATAAATAAGGGGCAAAAATAGTGAAGAGAATTTGTTTGTATTAATTTGGGGCTGGGCACCCTGCTGCCAGCTCTTCTATCATTTGGATAAGCGGATGAAGCCACTAGTCTAGGGTGTGAAATCTAATCAACAAGTGAGATAAAGATTCTCTATTGACGTCCTCATGAGCAAAAACAGGAACATAAAGCAGGAGTAATTTTGAAGGTTTTAAAGGTAACACATGAGCAATTTACTTTGGAGTGGCAGTTAAATACCACATGTAGGTAGGTATGGTGGAAACAATGGGAAAAACTTTGGTTTAAGGGAGTTTGGATGCACGAGTAGAGCTCATACTCAGTACAGGTGAAGGCTAGCAAAAGACTGGAAGCGACAAATCAAGAGATCATAAGAGCCATACTCATGCATAGAGACATAAACATCATTAATTAAAACATAAGCAGTATCACAATTTTAAAAACTAAGTGGTCATGGAGGATATTCGTGACTGGTTTGTAGTCATAAACATGGTGTGAGCATGCGCCAAGTCAACCAAATAAAACATTCGAAAGAGAATACCATATATTGATGCTTTACTATGACAAGAACAACTCATGAATCTTTCAAGACATATTAAACACTCTAAGCTATTTGAGGCTATTCATGCTACTCAATAACCACAAGGATTTAAAACTAAAATAACATTTAGCATGGCATGAAAAAGTTCTAGCCACAGTCTATACAAGCTTCTACTAGCACTGTTATAAATTCTACTTCAAGCAGTAGTTTTCTTTCTCCCAACAAGCACAAAACAAAACATGCTTTAACAAAAATACTCTTTATGATACAGCAAGCAAACATGATAGTACTCACAAAGCACTACTAAAACTAACAACTCTAATAACAGATGCATGCAAAACAGGAGTTAAATAAATGCAGCAGCTAGACAGAGATTAAGAATACAAAGTATTCTTATGAAAAAGCGGAGCGTTTCACTCTCCAATAAAAGAATGCTAGGGTCCAACCAAGCTTATTGAAAAACTAAAAACAAACTAAAAGAAAAAACAAACTGAAAACAAAAATAAAAGACGCTCCAAGTAAAGCACATAAGATGCGACCGAATAAAAATATAGTTTCACTCGAAGTGACCTGATAGTTTGTTGATGAAAAAGGGGATGCCTTGGGCATCCCCAAGCTTAGACGCTTCAGTCTTGTCGGGGGGCTACCCCCGAGTAGGGGTAAGGCAAGTGATAAAGGCGAAGATCAGAGTACTGTTGGCCGGGTTGGTGGCTACCCGGGTACCCTCTACCCGGTAGTCTTTATCCGGTCATAAGTATTGAAGGCCAAGAGGCGATATTGAGCAAGTTTGTATTTGACCGGGTAGCGGTCAAGTGGTCCGAGTAGATGGACTACGTTCCTACTCGGGTAAGAAGTCAATGGAGCCGTTCTGACAGGATCCCGCGTATCCTATGGCCGTACAGGCGTGCGGTTCAACTTACCGAGCACGTGATTATCCGCGCTACGGCGTGGCTACAGTGAGGTAGGCGCCTATCAAGTCCAATCACTGACAGAGGGGAGAGGACATGCCTAGGGGCCTACTCTATGTCACTGACAGTGTGGACACATCCCATCTGCCGAACGGTGCGGCGACTTCCCGCACTGCGTCAGCGAGAAGCCGGAGGCGTGCGCTGTCCTGCAGTGGGCATGTCCCATCGAGTTGTACCTTATAGTCTTTCTTTATTCGGCTGGGCACCAGTATATAAGGTGCCCTGCCCCCTCCTGCGCGAGGGACGTTGCCTCAATTCGCATTTATTGCAAGAGCCAACACTAGAGCTAGAGAGAACATCCGAGTGGCTACAAGGCCAAGAGGCAAACATTGTACTGTGGCTACTCGGAAAACATACATAC
Organism: Alopecurus myosuroides; assembly: GCA_028641055.1. NCBI lineage: Eukaryota > Viridiplantae > Streptophyta > Magnoliopsida > Poales > Poaceae > Alopecurus > Alopecurus myosuroides. Next base: position 278,776,592 of record CM054063.1, read on the forward strand.
ATAGAGGTAGGCAGGAGTAGGGGTGTTACCTCCACACGAGGGCCCTCAACCTGGGTAGATCTTGTTGTTTGCAGTGTTACTTACGCGCGGCTACTCGTCGTGCGATCCCTCCCCGGATACCTCCAGCGTCCATCGGCCCCAACTTTAGCCATCCCATGGCATCTGTCTTCTCCACTCCACGACAGTTGGCGCCCACCGTGGGGCCAGCAGCGGCGCTGGCTGGAGTTCATGTTCGGACGGGACCCGTTTCTGCTACGGGGGAGCGCGTGGTCTGTGGCCTTGTCCATAAATTCGGCTCCTTCGACTTCGTCACCGACAACGCCGGAGATTTCGGCGGCAGACCCGTGCCGGCAGACGGCTCGGTGCTCTCCTTCGACACGCATCTGGTCTACGTCGCCACCACCGTCATCCGCGAGTTCTTGGAGGCGGAAATCGCCGCCATGAAGGCGCAACTCGAGCAACAGCGTCAAGCGCTACTCGCGGAGTCCCAGGAGCTGGAGAAGGTTAGGCTTGAGCTTAACCTGGCGCAAAACGAGTATAACGTAGCGCATGGCTTTACTCCTGTTTCTAGGCATTACTCGTCGCAACTTAGGTGCTGAGCTGGCTAGAGATGGTAGGGCTGCTAGCCAATCTGCTAGTTTGAACACTGTTGGTAAGCCGAGATACAGCACCCCCGCCAAAACTCTTAGGGCTGCAGAGGCAGTAGCTGTTGAGTTGCCGCATCTCGCTGGCGACGCGCGCGCTGGGCAGCAGGATAGACTCAATGAGCTAGTGCTAGAGGCTGCCAGGCAAAACGAGGAGTTCCGGAAGCCAATCCGGGTGCTGGCGCTTCTAAGGTTGTGCACTCGCATGCGGTCAGATCTAAGGATCAGGCCTCATCACCGCTTCCTAGCAATGAGAGGGACCAGAGTGTGCACTCTGGGAAGAGCAAACAGATGCAGGTGTACGACCCGGCTGTCGCCGCAAAACAGCGCGATGTGCCGCGGCAGCCCGGTCAGAAACACAACACTGCAGGAGCAGGCTATCAAGCCAATAAAGCTCACAGCAAGAGGCAAGGAGGAGACCGTGCAGGACCATCGCGGCATCATGCCGCCAACCCGGCTCAGCCAAGAGTGCGGCAACCAGCGGCAGCACAGCCGCATGTAGCTGTGCCAGCAGCCAATCCGGTTGTGCAACCCGCAGCCGTGCATAAAGACCGCTATGATGATGGGTACTCGGCGATGGGGCTAGCCAGGTACGCTGACCCAAGAGATGTCACTGATCGCCTGGGTGACCGCATGCTGGAGCCCAGTGATGCAAGATACAAGCTGGACCGGATCAATCGGTCTGCGCAGCTCGAGAACAAGGGGCCACCTGGCCTAGATTGCTTTGGTCGCCGCGTCATGGAGGAGCCCTCCGTGAAGCAGTTTCAGCTACCTAGGGGGACCAAGTGCTATGATGGCAGCACCAAGCCGGAAGACTGGCTGAGTGACTATGTTACCGCTGTGCACATCGCAGGCGGCAACAGGAGATGGGCTGTGCGGTATGTTCCGCAGATGTTGGAGGGCACTGCTCGGATTTGGCTCAACAACTTTCCAATAGATAGCATCAACTGCTGGCTAGACTTCTCGGAAGCCTTCGTCAGCAACTTCACTAGCACGTACAAGAGGCCGAATAGGCCGCAGCCACTGTCTGCTTACAAGCGGCGAGAAGAGGAAACTGACCGCGAGTACCTTACCCGGTGGAGCACACTGAGGAACACCTGTGAGGGTGTGAATGAGTCACAGGCAATTGCCTGGTTCGCGCAAGGCTGTAGGCATGGCAGCATGCTGTGGCAGAAGCTGCAGAGAGAGATGCCGAGTACGCTCGCCGAGACAATCAAGATTGCTGATATGTATGCACTCGGAGACCCTACTCAGCCTCTGCTCTACGTTGAGCCGAGAAGGAAGCACCATGACAGCAGCAGACGCAATGACTTCAGAAACAAGCGCAGAGGTGACCGCATTGATACTCGGTATGATCCCGAGTAGGTGAATGCTATGGTCCAAGGCCCTGCGGCTGCAGGGAGTAGCCAAAGGCAAAAAACTGCTGGAGCCCAATACGGGCAGAACCAGAATCAGAGCCAAGGCATCAAGAAGCCATACAATGCTCCCCAGCAGGGTAGCGGCAACCCGGATCCAGCCCCGAGTTTTATCTTTGAGAACATGAAGGTTGGGCCATGCAGCTTCCATACTCGGCATCCGAGTAGGCCAGCCAACCACACTACCCGACAGTGCAGCTGGTGGGACCGTATCAAGGATGAGGACGCTGGTCAGTTGCCCCTCCTCCTCCTCTGCCACCTGCGAATGCCAATGTGCAGCCTATTCGGGCAGCTGCTCCTAGGCCTGCAGGGAATCCGAGAAGGGAGAATGTGAACCAAGTGGCTTAGGGAGCCAACCGCAACTACAACAACGGAAACCGCAACTTCAACAACAACAACAACCGCAACTACAACCACAACAACAACAACAGGAACAACAACAACAACAACAACAACACCAACAACAACAACAACAACAACAACAACAACAACAACAACAACAACAACAACAACAACAACAACAACAACAACAACAACAACAACAACAACAACAACAACAACAACGGCAACAATGGTGGTGGAGACCGCAACTAGTACCAGGAGAACCACAAGAGCTACATGATCTTCACCACCAAGCCAGACGACAAGCAGTCATTGCACAGGCGTGCGATGGAGGTAAATGCAGTGATCCCGGCTATGCCTCACTACCTGCACTGGTGCGACCAAGAGGTTACTTGCTCCAGGGCTGATCATCCCAAGGTGATGCCCAATCCGGGTAGCTATGCTCTGGTGGTGGATCCCACCTTATTGGGAACTCAGAAGAATGTCAGGTTCAGCAATGTGGTGATAGATAACGGCAGCAGCATCAACATCATGTACCGGGATACACTGGAGAAGCTTGGCCTTGCCGAGAACATGCTGCTACCCAGCAGGACCACATTCCACGGCATTGTGCCGGGAGTATCTTGTGCTCCAATCGGCCGCATCTGGGTGGATGTCCTATTCGGCACCAGGGAGAACTGCCGCACCGAGTGCCTGCAGTTTGAAGTAGTCGATCTTCAGAGCCCCTACCATGCTCTACTCAGTAGGCCTGCCCTCAGCAAGTTCATGGCCTCAACCCATGCAGCCTACCTGAAGATGAAGATACCTGGTCCCAATGGTGTCATCACCATCTCGGGTGATTACAAGCGTTCCATGGAATGCGCGTCTGTGAGTTCTCAGCTGGCGGAGTCCATGGTCATTGCTGCCGAGAAGAGGAAGATCCATGAGGTGGTTGCTATGGCTCAAGCGGCGCAAGGTGGTGCGCCTGGCATGCCGGGTTCCCAGTATGGAACGACCTTCCAGGCTTCCCAGGAGACAAAGAAGGTCCAGGTCGATCCTGAGTTCCCAGACCGTGTTGCCATCATTGGCGCCGGGTTGGGAGAGAAATAGGAAAGCGAGCTCATCCATTTCCTCCGTGAGAATCGGGATGTCTTTGCATGGTCCAATGAGGACCTGCTGGGCGTCCCGAGGGAGTTGGTTGAGCACTCACTACATGTGCGGCATGACGCCAAGCCGGTTAAGCAGGCTATGTGCCGCTTTGGTGATGAGAGGAGGAAAGCCATCGGTGATCAGATCACCAAGTTGCTGATCAGTGGATTTATCATGGAGGTACTGCATCCGGATTGGCTTGCCAACCCGGTAATGGTTGAGAAGAAGAAGGAGGACCCCAAGGCCGATACCGCATGGCGCATGTGCGTTGACTACACCGACCTGAACAAGGCCTGCCCCAAGAATCCATTCCCGCTACCCCGCATAGATCAGGTGATCGATTCCACTGCTGGGTGTGAACTTTTGTCTTTCATTGATGCCTACTCTGGCTTCCATCAGATAGCTCTCAACCCGGATGATCAAATAAAAACTGCCTTTATTACCCCGTACGGGGCTTATTGCTATCTTGTCATGTGCTTTGGGTTGCGGAATGCTGGGGCTACCTATCAGAGATGCATGTAGAAATGCTTGCATGATCAAATTGGCAAAAATGTGCCGGTGTACGTAAATGACATTGTCATCAAAACGAATAAAACACATACTCTGCTTGGTGATATTGAGGAAACCTTTGCCAACTTGCACAAGTACAGGATGAAGTTGAATCCGACTAAATGCACCTTTGGCGTCCCGGCTGGCAAGTTACTCGGCTTCTTGGTATCCAGTCGGGGCATTGAAGCCAATCCTTCAAAGATAAAAGCTATAGAGAGCATGTCTTTTCCGAGATCACTGAAGGATGTGCAGAAATTCACCGGGTGCTTGGCTTCTCTGAGCCGCTTCCTGGGCAGAATGGGCGAGAAGGCCTTGCCTCTTTACCAACTCATGAAGAAGAGTGACAAGTTTGTCTGGACACCACACGCTGATGTGGCATTCAAGGAGCTGAAGGCCATGCTGGGTAGCGCTCCCATCTTGGCTAGTCCGCTACCCAAAGAGCCAATATTCCTGTACATTGCGGCAACCAACCGGGTAGTCAGTGTGGTGATAGTGGTGGAGAGAGAAGAGGAAGGCAAGACTGTGCAGCGGCCAGTGTATTATCTCAGTGAAGTGCTATCCAGCTCCAAGCAGAACTACCCACACTACTAGAAGATGACTTACGGCGTGTACCTGGGTGCCAAGAAGCTCAAGCATTATTTCCAAGAGCATCCCATCACATTGGTGAGTTCTGTTCCCATCGCAGATATCATGGGCAACAAGGAAGCAAGCGGCCGAGTAGCCAAGTGGGCAATCGAGCTAGCCGCGTACGCTCCTCTGTATGCGAGAAGAGAAGCCATCAAGTCACAAATTCTAGCAGATTTTCTAGTGGATTGGGCTGAGGTGCAGTATGAGCCTCCCTTGCCGTAAACCAACTACTGGAAGATGCAATTTTGATGGCTCCAAGGTGAAGGAAGGCCTTGGTGCTGGCGTAGTGCTTACGTCACCCAAGCGAGATCAACTCAAGTACGTGCTGCAGATTCATTTCAGGCATCTAACAATGTGGCCGAGTATGAGGCTGTGGTGCACATCCTTAAGGTAGCCAAGGAGATTGGTGTGCAGCGTATCATCTGCTTTGGCGACTCGGATTTAGTGGTGCAGCAGGTATCCGGCACCTGGGATGCCCTGGATGCCAACATGGTGTCCTACCGGTTTCTTGTGCAAACCATGACTGGCTTCTTTGAAGGGTGTGAGTTCCAGCATATACACCGAGCTGAAAATAATGCAGCTGATGAGTTGTCCAAGTTGGGGTCTTCTCGGCAGTTCATCCCGGCTGGGATTGCCTTGGAGCATTTGAGGAAGCCATCCATCAAGCCATCCCCCAACTCGGAGTCTATCTTCATTCCTTCGCTGCCAGGAGAGGAAGTTGTTCCAATGGAGATTGACTGGGAGGCTGCAAAAGAGAACCCCGGGACTGCCGTCTCCAACCCGGGGACTGGCACCTGCAACCTGGGGACTGCTCCATTCAACCCGGGGACTGTCGCATTCATCGAGGGGGTCGTTTCCGAGTACTCGGGGACTCGGGGACTCATCTCCAACTCAGAAGAGGTCTTGGTGGCTGATCCAATGGAAGTGGACGAACCAGTGTTTCCCACACGGGAGACACCGAGTTGGGCTCTGCCCATATTATCCTTTCTAACGGATGGCACCTTGCCAGAAGACGAGGTCACAGCCAGGCAGATACAGAGAAGATCCAAGGGCTACACTATCCTCAACAAGGTGATGCATAGAAGGAGTCCTACTGGCGTGCTGCAACGCTGTGTTGAGCCAGAGGAAGGAGAAGAAATTCTTGTGGAGATACACGAGTGGGAATGCGGGCATCACGCCTCTTCTCGGGCTCTGGTTAACAAGGCTTTCCGGCATGGCTTCTTTTGGCTCACTGCCTTGAAGCAAGCTAAAAATATAGTGAGAAAGTGCAACGGCTGCCAGAGATTTGCAAGTAAGATTCATATGCCAGCTTCTGAGTTGAAGACCATTCCCATTACTTGGCCATTTTCAGTTTGATGTTTGGATATGGTGGGTCCTTTCAAGCCAGCTAGAGGCAACATGACTCACATCTTGGTCATGGTTGACAAGCTCACCAAGTGGATTGAGGTCAAGCCTATTTGGAAGTGTGATGGAGTCACAACTGTGAGTTTCCTGAAGGATGTGATCCTGAGATACGGCTACCCGCACATCATCATCACTGATAATGGCACTAACTTTGCTGACGGTGCTTTCGCAAGATTCTGCAAGGAGAAGCGGATCCGGCTAGATGTTGCATCTGTTGCGCATCCGGCCTCCAATGGGAAAGTTGAGAGAGAAAATGGCATGGTGGTATCTGGCATAAAGCCAAGGATGATGGAGCCATTACAGCGAACCCCTGGTTGTTGGCTGGACGAGTTGCCGGCAGTGTTGTGGAGTCTAAGGACTACCCCTAACCGATCAACTGGATACACACAATTCTTCCTGGTATATGGAGCTGAGGCCGTGTTGCCCACTGACCTAGAGCATGACTCTCCCCGAGTAACCCTCTACACTAAGGCGGAGGCGAGAGAAGCTCGAGAAAATGACGTTGACCTGCTAGAAGAAGCAAGAGAGTTAACTCTGTCACGTTCAGCTGTCTATCAGCAAAACTTGAGGCGTTATCACAGCCGGAAAGTGAACCCAAGGTTTTTTCAAGAAGGAAACATGGTCCTTAGGCTCGTGCAACGCACGACCGGGATGCACAAGCTATCCCCTCCGTGGGAAGGGCCGTTCATTGTGAGCAAAGCTCTGCACAATGATGCCTACTATCTAGTTGACGCACAGGCACCCCAGAAGAACATGCCGGATAGAGCTGGAGAGGAATCTAAGCGCCCCTGGAATGTAGCTCTACTCCGCCGTTTTCATTCATGAGCAGAAAGTTGTATATATCTCCTCAACTGAGTTAAAATTCTAGTAGGCACTCCAAATTCAAACTCGGGGACTGCCCTTGCCAAACTTGTTTTGTGTTGTTATACTCTGTCTACTCGGTTGCTTTACTTATAATTTCATAAGCATATCTAGTAGTGTGTTTAAACCCAAGGGCCAACTCTTCGACTCTGCTGTTGTCCGCAACCCGGCTTCATGGCAAGCAAGAGAACAAGCCAAAGGTCAATGAGCACACGAAAAATTGCTAAGGAGAAGAAAGGTGTAGCAACCGAGTAGGGTGTTCTTTTCTGTTTCTGTTGTCTATTTTTGGCTAAGTGGTGGGCAGCGTTACTATGCGATTTTCTAAGTGGCTAAGTATTTGAAACTCAAACTTTGAAATCTTGTGACTCGACTACCAAAAAAGCCACAAGTGGCAGGTAAGAGCTGAGACAAAGTGAATGAGTGGATAAAAAATGCAACTCGGGGACTTGCATAGAAACGCAACCCGGCATTGAGCCAGAGTTGCTAAACTGTTAAATAAATTAAAAACTGAGTAGCAAAGGACTTAATTGTTTCGGTTACATATGCACCCGACATCCCGAGGATCTAATAAGTGTCTGAGATAAAATGTGCAGGAATTACTCGAGAGTAGAGGAGGTATTGTCCGCGTCGGTGTTGGCGGAGGCAGTTTGATCAGAGGTTGCAGTGGCCACGGAGATGGGATCCCTTGTCGAGTCGGAGGCCAGAGGGTAGAGACCGTCTGTAGCAGCAGCAGTCACGCCCAACTCGGGAGCTGGTGCCTGGATCACCATCTCGGTGGTGATGGTGGCCTCCTGAGCGGTAGGCTGCGGCTACTCGGCATCTGCGTTGGCGGCCAACTCGGATTCCTCCGTGTTGCCCTGCTGCTCGGATTCCTCAGTCCCCTTGGTCTCCTCCTGCTCGGCTTCCTCCTCTCCGGCACGTTCCTCAGACGCAGCCAAGTCCTCATCCTCGTCATAGTCCTCGTCATCGTCCTCGTCATCATCGTCTTCTCCAACGTCAGTGTCCGGCTCCGTGAGGCCGTCGATGTAGACGCTGGTCTCGGCGTAGGAGGCGATCTCGTAGACCACCTCCTTTCGGGGAGCGATGCAGTCAGGCTCTTTAGTCCATTTGGAGTCTTCGCGGCGCTCACGGATCGTTTGGAGGTCCAAGTTCTCATACCATCTCAGGATGAAGTGCAGAAACTCGTCAGCTCCTGCCCGAGCTGCGGAGGCACGCCACTTCTTGAGTTCAGCCTTGACTTCGCGCAGGTTCTCGGCAATTCCTTGGAATGTTTCTGGGACCTCCTTTTCTGGCCAGAACAGGGTGTGCAAGTTGATTGCTTTTGCCACCATGGAGGTGCCCAGGCCCTTGAGGGAATGCACCTGTGTCTTCAAGTTGGAGAGAAGGTCCGAGATGGTGGATCCATCATCAAGGCCAAGACCGGCTGCTGCCCTGGCTTTCTTTGCTTTGTTCGCAACAGTTGCGCCAGCAGCACGAAGCTCCGGGAAGACATCTAAATCAGCAGGGCCTAAAGTTAGGTCAGAAACAGAAACCGAGAAGAAGAAAAACAGAATAAAAGAAGGCAGAGAGAAAAAAAGGCAGACATGATAGCGGATAATGACAACTTACATTCCATCTCAAGGACAATTGCTCCCAGTTTCCTATGCCAGTCGGTCTCGTCTGAGACATGCTTCGCATGGATGCGGCGTGATTCCGTGATCTGGGTCTCGAGAGCCGAGTTCTGATCCTTCAGCACCTGGATCTCCAGCTCAAGTGCCTGCTTCTCGGCCTTGGATGTCCTCTCGAGCTCCTTCTTCTCGCTGACATGGTTGATGGCAGTTTGGAGCGCGGCTTGGAGATCGAGTTGGAGCCTCTCGTATTCATATCTCTCGGTCTTGCGCTCCTTCTCAATCTCCAATTCCCGGTCCACCATTTGTTGTTGCACCTCAGCGGGCGTGAGGCACTGCAAGTGTTGCTCTCGGAATTTTTTATACTCTTCTGCGAGAAGAGTAGCATTGTCAGCAAAACAGCCGAGTAGGAAGATACAGTTGCAGAAAAGAAAGAGGAAGGCTCACCTTCCAGAGTAGAGATCTTTCTCTGGGTGGAGGCGGCGAAAACTCGCAGTCTCGGTGCTTTTCCACCAAGTCCTTGAGCTTGCCTGCAGAGAAAACAACAATAAAGCAAAAAGCAAACACGGGCGTAAACACAAAACGCACAAACCGAGATGCTAAAAGCTTACCGTCAACCTCAGAGATCTGGAGAGTGCGTTCCAGGGCCATCTGCTCCATCGCCTCGCTGTCCTTCTTGTCGGCTTCAAGAGCCTGGATACGATCTTTGGCGATGCGGTGGTTCCAGAGTAGCCGACGGAAAACCCTGGTCCTCTTCTGGACGCTATCCTGCAGAGAAGAAGGGAGAAAGTGTAAGTGGTTTGGAAGATTTGGCCCGAGTAAATGTCAACTCGGTTGAGTCTTCACTCACTCGGCCCGAATCTCGGGGACTGGGGGAATGACTAAGAGGAAAAGAGAAAAAAAAGAGAAAGAAGAAACCAGCAACTCGGAAAATGCAAGAAGGAGAAGAAATACTTACCACGTAGCTCTGCTCGATGTCCTCGATGTTCTTGCGGATGACGAACAGCTTTCCGGCCAAGGCACAGGCAGGGCTGGCAACCGTCATGGCGACAGAGCCTACATCAGCCTTGTTCCAGTCGGTGCGGTAGTGATCGAGCTGACCCAACTCAGTACCGTTCCAAGTGGGGTTACCGTGCGCCTTGCTATTCCAGGCCTTATCAACAAAGCCTACTCGGTCCAAGATGGCAGTAAGGCCTTCTTCTTCAATCTCTTCATCTTCTTCGCCATGAGAAAAGAGCTCGGGGGTCGCCTTCTTCCCCTTGGACTTGGAGGTTCCCACGGCTTGGCCTTCCTTGAGAGCGGCTAGTCGCTTCTCTCCCTTGGTTAGTGATATTTGGTGGCGCTGCGACAAGGTCATCATGTACTCGGGGTAGGTGGGTTGCGCGCTGCCGCTAGCGCCAGCACTCTACTTCTCGACGGGGCCAGTGGTGACCCCGGAGGCAGACGGGTTGGCGTTTGAAGCAGACGGAACAAGCGTAAGCTGGGTGCTCTTCGCCTTCTTCCCGGGCTGTTCACCTCGTGGCTTGGGGGGCGGCATCTTCTGACTAGCCTGCGAAGCACTGCGCTTCGGCTGTATCCAGGTTGCCTCGGTCTTGATGATCTTATTGGTGCTTGGCGCAGTGGCTGGCCGGGAAGAAGGTGGTGGTACTTGTAGATTTGGCTGAGGAGGAGATGGATGAGTTGTTGGAGGAACTGGCGCACTGGGTGGAGTCACCTGCGGAGTTGACGGCACAGGAGGCCGGCTACTCGGTGCAGCGTCTGGCTGCACTTGGTCCTGGCGGGTTGGCTCCACCACGGCATCTTCTACCCGCTGCTCCGCAGAGGGATCTGGCCTTGTGTCAATAGTGTCTTCTACCCACGGCCCGGCCGCGGGATCATCTTGTTCTGAAGCATGTGTGTCTTGCTGCTGCTCGGGGGTGGCGTCTGGCCGCTCCAGGACGGCATCATCCTGCTGCTTGGCAGCATCTTCAATGTTCTCCTCCGCGGATGCGGCAGGAGGAGTTGGCGGCATCTCGTCGTTGGCAGTAGCCCGGGCAGTGGGGCGCGCGTCAGGCGGCGAATGCTCGGAGGTGAGATCTCTCTCTACCCTGGCACCGTCATTCTCGGTGCCAGTGTCTTGTTCTTCATCAACTGGGGAGGATGCACACGACCTTCCCCGTGGCCTTTGGTTCTCGTCGTCATCCGAGAGATGAACGGTCTCTTCTCGGGGCGTGGTCGTATGCGTCTGAGAAGCTGACGCCGTGGTGGCGTCGGCGTCAAGAGCCGCGCTGGAAGAAAGAATAGTGCAAGATCAGAAAGCAGAGAAGGGAACCAAGGGAAAGGTTTAACAGGAAGCGGAAATAAGTTAAGATGTACTCGGAGGAACACTTACCCTTTGCGGGTGGGGGCTTTCCTCTTCTTGGAAGCGCCGGTCTTGGGGACGGCTATCTTCTTGGCCTTCTTGGGGGCAGGTGCCTGGGCACCACTGCCAACTCTCTTCCGAGTATTGGGAGCGGCCACCGATAGCGGATCGACGACCAGAACTTCCTCCTCGTCGTCCAACTCAGGGTCCTCTGCAGAGTAGAAGAACAAAGGAGTTAAAACAAGCAAGGAAAGAAAGTCAAAGTTTACTGCTAGCAGACAGAGAGGTGAACTCAATCACCTTCGTCATCTTCGGACCAATCTCGAATAGACGCATCAACTCGGGACTTACTGGGTTGAACGGCGTTGGGGATACATAAGGTATCCTGAGTGTCGTATGCCTTGGCATCATCTTCTTCTCGGTCCTTGTGCCAGTTGGACTCGAAGATCTCACTGTCCTCTTCTCGCTTACGGTTGATGTGCTGTTGAGGCAAAGATAAAGCACAATGAGTTGAGTTCTCAGCTAAGTATTTCTACTCGGCATAGCATGCAAACACAAAGCATATTAAGCTAAGATTTCCTACTCGGAGTAACATGCAAACGCAAAGCATATTAGGCTAAGTAATTCTACCCGGCATGGCGTGCAAACACAAAGCATATGAAGCCAAAGAGATAGGTATGAGGACCTACTCGGTACAGCATGCAAATACAAAGCATACAAAGCTGAGAGACTACATATTCGGTATCAGAGTGCAAACACAAAGCATAGAGCACTAACCTGTTCGATGGGCTTGGTGCGGCTATACGACACGAAGCCGTACGCCCAATTCTCGGTGAACGAGGTCTGCATGATGGACCTGGCCCAGATGGCCACTTCCGCTGCGTTGAGCTCGAAGGTTGTTGTCCGGGTACAGTCGCGGGGGCCTCCCATGTAGCACATCTTGTGCACTCGGTGCTGAAGCGGGAGTACCCGGCACGACATCCAGCATGCAATGGGGTCGTTTTGGATGAACCCCGTCGTCACCAGCTCTGTCAGGCGATTCTCGACCTGGAGGACGTCTGGCACCGTCTTTTTCGGGTCGTAGCCCCAGTTCTGCCCAGTGGGCAGCTCGTTCTTGAACTGCGGAAGCCCTATCCGGTCTTCTATTGGCTTCCCCTTCTCAGCGGGTATGTTCTTCATGTACAGGAACCCGCGCTGCCAATTGCGCACGGTGTCCAGCCCGAGAACTCTCGGGTGGTGTCCGGTGCGGCGTTGCAGCATCATCGCGCTACCCGTCCGGGTCATCACGCGGGGGCGGAAGTGTTGCCGGGATCAGAAATCTTTTGTCTACGGAGGAAGAAATACCTTTCCCAGGTGTGGATGGTTGGGTAGACACCCAGAAAGGCTTCACACACGGTGGCGTGTGTGGAGAGCATCACGATTGCGTTTGGTGGGAGATGGTGTGGTTGAACGCCAAAATGGCGGAGAAAATCAGAGACGAATTGGGAGATGGGAAGGCCGAAGCCACGTTTGAAATGGGATAGGAAGACCACGAACTCACCCTCTTCGGGTTCTGGAATGATCTCCTTGCCAGGAGGCCGGCAGACAACGCTGGGAGGGATGCGGCGCGTGTTGACCAGCCATTGGCAGTCCTCCGCGGTCACGTCCGAGCCCTCCTAGCCGGCTCGGGCGGGAACCACATCGTCTCCAGGCGCCATGGAAGCAGATGGCTGTCGGAGAAGAAGAGCTCGATGGAGATGCGCGGAGATGCGCTTCTCTCTCTCTCTCTCTCTCTCTCTCTCTCTCTCTCTTTCGTTGTGTGTACGGCGGCGGCACGTTGAGGGGCAGTGGCGATGTGCTTGACGGCGGCGACAGAGGCGAGGGGAGCGTGAGATTGGAGAAAGTGCGAAGGAAGAAGAAGAAGTGGGCGGCGCGGGGGTATTTATCTATCCACGCGCATTGCAGTTACCACCGGATTGATCGTGGGCAGTAATCATGCGGCGTGGGTTAACTACCCGTTAGAAACGCACATAGCGCGAAACGCGCGCGTAACCGGCGCAGTTAATCCCACGTCCCAGATCGTGGGCTTTCGAGTACCGTTTGACGTGACCTAACGGGCCGTGGGCCCTAGTTGCAGTGAAGGGCGCGTGGCCTGCTCTGTCCCTAGCACCGAGGCGTCGGGGGCACGAGGGCTTGACACGTGCCTAGTAGCGACACAGGGAGATGGATTTGGTCTGATCCAGCGGGATTGTGTTCGAAATTTCACCAAGTCATTTTACTCGGCAGCTCAGTAGAGAGATTGCTCTACGCGGCTACAAGGAAGGTTCTTTTAAGGTCACAGTTGGAGAGATTTGAGAAGGGGTTACTAGTTCGAGTTGAGGTGCAACTCGGCATCGCTGCTTCAAGAAGACAATTTGGTTTAAGCTGGCAGGTCCCTGAGAACAAGTTCGCTGGACTCTACCAGCTTCGGGGACTAATGTCTTGGGGCTACCCCCGAGTAGGGGTAAGGCAAGTAATAAAGGCGAAGATCAGAGTACTGTTGGCCGGGTTGGTGGCTACCCGGGTACCCTCTACCCGGTGGTCTTTATCCGGTCATAAGTATTGAAGGCCAAGAGGCGATATTAAGAAAGTTTGTATTTGACCGGGTAGCGGTCAAGTGGTCCGAGTAGATGGACTGCGTTCCTACTCGGGCAAGAAGTCAATGGATCCGTTCTGACCGGATCCCGCGTATCCTGTGGCCGTACAGGCGTGCGGTTCAACTTACGGAGCGCGTGATTATCCGTGCTACGGCGTGGCTACAGTGAGGTAGGCGCATGTCAAGTCCTGTCACTGACAGAGGGGACAGGACATGCCTAGGGGCCTACTCTATGTCACTGACAGGGTGGACATGTCCCATCTGCCGAACGGCGCGGCGACTTCCCGCACTGCGTCAGCGAGAAGCCGGAGGCGTGCTCTGTCCTGCAGTGGGCATGCCCCATCGAGTTGTACCTTATAGTCTTTCTTTATTCGGCTGGGCACCAGTATATAAGGTGCCCTGCCCCCTCCTGCAGGAGGGACGTTGCCTCAGTTCGCATTTATTGCCAGAGCCAACACTAGAGCTAGAGAGAACAAACGTGTGGCTACTCGGCCAAGAGGCAAACATTGTACTATGGCTACTCGGAAAACATACATACAGAGAGGTAGGCAGGAGTAGGGGTGTTACCTCCACACGAGGGCCCTGAACCTGGGTAGATCTTGTTGTTTGCAGTGTTACTTACGCGCGGCTACTCGCCGTGCGATCCCTCCCGGGATACCTCCAGCGTCCATCGGCCCCAACTTTAGCCATCCCATGGCATCTGTCTTCTCCACACCACGACAAGTATTCTTGGAATTTTCTAGGATGTACCACCAGGGCATTCCCAAGCTTAGGCTTTTCACTCTTCTTGGTCACATCATATCATCCTCGTCTCTTGACCCTTGAAAACTTCCTTCACACCAAATTTCTCACAATCTTCATTAGCAACGTTAGTGCAGTTGAAATAATAAATTCACATGGTTCAGTTTCAACACATGTCTAACACTCAAAAACACATTAGCTACTTTCATAACTTCTTTTAAAACTCTTTTTCTCAAAATAACACCAAAAGAAAGAGATTAAGATGCAAATGCAATAAATGGCAGAAATCTGTCAAAACAGAATAGCAGGTAAAGATCGATTTTTTTCAAAAATCTTCTGTTCCTCAAATAAAAAAGTGTTCAACTAAGAAAAGTTGTGTATATAACTCAGGATTAAGAACAAAAAAACTAAGGTCATTTTGAATTTTCTGTGATTTTTTACAGAATTAACAATGGACAACATAAATTTGTTTCCGGCGCAGAAATCCGAAATATAGCCTCAACTTTTCACTAGAGGCTTTACTTGGCTCAACAAAAATACAAAATAAAATATACAGAGGGGTTGCTAAAGAAATAGACAACACCTAGGTGCAAATAACACCAAAGAAAACGAAAGAAAACGGGTTGAAAATAGCGAAATAAAACGGGTTCTCCCGGTAGCGCTTTTCTTTAACGCCTTTCAGCTAGGCATAAAAGGGCAAGTCAAGTATTTTAAAGTGAAGAAGCATTCAAATCAAGATTTGGTAATTCTTTAATAATGCATTTTATTTTATCTAAGTGAGTTTCAGAGGCTCCTCTCTTAGTACTTTTAGGCTTACTATCTTCATCAAATAAATTCCCAGGAACAATCCAATCAAAATTATTTTCTTTGGCTTCGTGTAGTGCTACTAATTTAAAGTGGATTGGTATTTTATCCTCGTTTTCATTATTAGATTCAGTTTTTTCTAGAGCACCAACAATGTCTACACATGAGCCAAGCATATTAAAACGATCAAAGACTTTTCTAGCTTCTATAGCAACATCTCCAAATTCTTTAAACATAGTTTCTAAGATGAAGTTTCTTTTCTCAACATCTTTAATGTTATTCAAGTTGAGGAACATATGTTGTTTTATGGGATGGAGGTTAACAACCCTAGCTTCTAGCATGTGAACTAAAGAAGTTGCAGCAGTCTCGTAATTGGGAGCAAGTTCTACTATTGATTTTTCCTCAAAGTTATCATGCTTACTAACATGATCAAAGAATTCTTTGATAGTGTCCTTTCCATGTATAGAACCACTTCCTACTAGCAAATCTTTCAAGGTAAACTTAGGGAACAACATGATGAGAAATAAAACGTAAAGACAAAAATAACAACTAGAATGAGAACTAATTTTTTTTTTGTTTTTGATATAGAGAAGAAAAACAAGACAAAAAAACAAGACAATAAAAAAATAAAGAGGTTGAGAGTGAGAGACTCCCCTTGCCAGACGACTTCTTCTCCCCGGCAACGGTGCAAGAAATTTTTTGCTACTTATGATGGCGACCGTGGTGGGAGGAAGTCCTCTTATATATGTTTGTTTGTTCCCCGGCAACGGCGCCAGAAATTCTTTGATTGCTATGGATGGCGTGTCGGAAACCCCAAGAGGAGGGTGTGATGAGCAAGCGGCAAGAATTTCCCTCAGTTAAGAACCAAGGTTATCAATCCAGTAGGAGGAAGAGGATCTCAGGAAGGTTGATGCCACTGACGGTGGTGCTGACGCTTCACCGGTGTCAGCAACAACGTGGAGCCTGCACACAACACAACCAAAATACTTTGTCCCAACGGTACAGTGAGGTTGTTAATCTCACCGGTCTTGCTGAAAACAAAGATTAGACGTATAATATGGAAAATGATGTATGCTTGCAGTAAGTAAAGAAAGCAGTAAATAGTTGTGGTTTGTTTAACAGTGTGGAAAATGGATAGGGGTTCATAGATTCACTAATGGTGTCTCTCCATAAAAGATAGCATGCTGGGTGAACAAATTACAGCTGGGCAATTGACAAATAGAGGTTGCACCATAGTGCACATATATGACATGAAGACTACTATGATATTTAGTGCGGGCATTACAACAATATACATAGACCAAAATCCATCTGCATCTATGACTAATAATCCACCCCAAAGGTTATCATCCGAACCCCCTTAGGTATTAAGTTGCAAGCAACAGATAACTGCATTAAACAAAGTGTGTAATGTAAGAAATGATTATGCACGCGGGCACTCTCATCGTTGTTTTCTCCCTAATGGAAACATCACATCCTCCCCCTTGATGTTTATGTCACTCGAGAAAGGTGGTGAGGAGGCATGAACCCACTATCGAGCATAAATACTCCCTCTTGGAGTCACTAGCAACTACTTGGCCAGAGCAACCACTAGCAACGGAAGGCATGCAAGATCACAAATAGCATATGCAAATAAAGACTATAATCAACTTGGCATAAGTTCAATATTCATCGGATCCCAGCAAACACAACATATAGAATTACATAAGATCAATCTCGATCATGATAGGCAGCTCACGAGATCTAAACATGGAGGCATATCAGGATAAGACAACCATCTAGCTACAACTACGAACCCGTTGTCCAAGGATGAACTACTCACGCATCACTCCGGAGGCAGGCATGGTGATGTAGAAGCCTCCAGTGATGATCTCCTCTCTGGCAGGGTGCCGGAAACAGCTTTAGAACCCCCTGATCTAGGGTTGACGGTGACGGCGGCTGCGGAACTTTTCTGGGATTTTTTATCAGGTGCCTAGGGTTTTCCATACGGGGGGATTAAATAGGCGAAAGGGAAAAGGTGGTGGAGCTCCAGGGGTCCCACACCCATAGCTGGTGCGGCCGGGGGGGCTCCACCCTATGGTGTGCCCCCTGGTTCCCGTCTTCGACTCTTCTTCGGTGTTCTGGATGCTTCCGGGGAAAATAGGCACTTCGGGCTTTGTGGGGTCCAATTCCGAGAATGTTTCCAGAACAACTTTTCTGAAACCAAAAACAGCAGAAAACATGGAACTCGCACTTGGCATCTTGTTAATAGGTTAGTCCCGAAAAAAGTATAAAAATGCAAATAAGGGAGAAAAAAAGTAGCAATTGACATAATATGATCATGGAGCATCAGAAATTATAGATACGTTGGAGACGTATCACTCTCCGTTGCTCCAATTTTTCCAGGGATAGCCGGAGTCGACAACGACGAGTGGCGACCGGATAAACTAGGGTTAGGTTTTGGATTTGGTTACATAGAGAGGGAGACGGTAAGGAGAGAGGAGGAGAAGTTGGTTTCGACCTCTCCTTTGCTCTTATCCTCGACGAGGAAGTAGACAGGGAGGAGGTGGCAGTGGCGGTGATGCCACGGCCACGAAACGAGGAGGTTCTCCTCTGCCTTCTGTCACGAGGTTGAAGAAGAAAAGAAATAACAACTTCTGGAAAACCCCCTAATAGTTTTTACAAATTACTGAGAGGTCCTTCTTATAATGGAAAGTGAGAGTTAAACATTATTTTCAGAGCCTTTTTGTAAACTTAAAAATTATTAAAATTCATATTTGAACCCCTTGTCAAATTTTACACCCCACCATGTTCTGTTTTGGGGAAATTTAAGAATATTTAAATTTTAAACTTGGGTGATCACTTTAAGTGATTTTTGTTGTTGTTTTCTCTCAATTTAAATTTCCAATGGACTTGAAATTATTTTGAGTATGTTATGATATGAACACAACACCCCAAATATGTTATTTCAAACAAGGTGTGTTTTTCATTGGAAAATTTTAGATACAAGTCTTTGAGGAATTAATTTGTAATCTACTTAGTAGTGTTTGATAGTCATTGCTGTCAAAATCACCAATCAGGGAATTGTATTCCAGGTTATACCAAATGATTTTGATTAGTGAAAAGACTTGTTTTCTTTTATGTGGCTTTGTTATTCTCATAATTGAAATTCCTAGCAACTTTGGTTGACACTTTACTTGGGTGTGTATAAGCCATGTTTTGCTATTTTTAGTACTTGATCAAGTGGAAAACATGAGTAGCTCAGGCTCACATTGATTCCTAATATCAAGAGACTATATTTTTGTTTTCCAACCTTGTTTACAAGTATGGATATCATCCAATGTTGTTTTTAGAACATCTAATCATTCACATGTGGGTGTATGGATGAATTCTTGTTATTATCCATTTGTTCTGTGGATGAGAAGGGTCTGGAAAACAAGGTAGTTAAGCTTGTTTCCACCTACCTCGACATATCACAAGACATTTGGATGCAATGGCTTGTTATTATTCTTTACTAGATACTAGATTCTATTTAATTGATTGTTATGTGTTCCTCATCTCTGATGAGCTTGACAACGAATAGATATTCTAAGTACTCTAACATTACCTAAGTGTTTTCTCTCCCTTGTTGGTCTCTTGACTTAAGAAATTCACCACTAGAGTCTATATGATATCTAGACTGGTTCCTAGATACTAAGTTCAGTAGAAATTTGCATCTTCTGATGAAATGCATTCATTTGATTCCATAATCACTTCATTCTGGTGAAGTATTCAATTATGATGAAGGTTAGCTTACTGAAACTCGGATGTTTTAATGCTTATAGGAATAATCTGTTCACGAGGTTGGCCTGACCTTGTAACCAAATTATTCTTATATAACACCAAACACTTGGATTTCAACATGTTACTTGTTTTCTTCCTTATCTTGGTTTCATTTTTTACTTAGAACTTGAATGTGTTGCTTAAGTTATAATGTGGTTTATTGTTTCCTCCTTGTTATTCTTCTTCTTGTATGGATCATGGTTGCATCTATAACAGAACGTAGGTGTATTTTATAACATCAATTTACCCTATGCATATAAGAATAATTTGTTGACAAAGTTGCAAATCTTGCCCTCAAATTACGTTTCATATCCAAATGGCTGATAAGTACAAGGTTAACAAACCTTCTGTTTATTTGTATATGACACTCAATTGTTAGAGCCTACAAAAGTGATTTGTTAACAAGGTTGCAAACTTGTTACCAAACTACTTCTAAATAACACCAACATTGGAATACCAAATTGTTACTAGATAATTTAATAAGAATAGACCTTGGTGTATGATTTTCAAAATTCTCCAGGATAGATTGAGTTAGCACTTCTAGGACAGTCTAAAGAATCCTTTTCAAGATCTTCTTATGGTAGTTCCTCGTTTCTTGTGGTTTTCTTCTCTTGCAGAATGTCTTCGAGAAGATTGGGAAACAAGAAAATAAGATAGTCTAGACAAAGTAACAGGATGGTCTAGACAACGTAGAAAGATCTAGATTAAGAGTTAGTTAAGCTTTTATTGTCCTTCAATATATACTACTCATTTTATTTCCCATAAGATATGTACTTGTTTCATACATGATTGGTTTTACTTAGCTTTCAATTTACTTCTTCTAATAGATGTTATTACTTGTTGTTATTCATTAGTTGTATCCAAAGATACTTTCGTTGTTGAATGTTGATTTGAATAGAAGTGTAGAATGCTTGTGGATTGATGACTTATGATAGCAAGTTGATCAAATGGTTCATTGATGTGTTGAGATCTCATATGGTCATTTGTATAAGATGAATGAGGCAATAAGCATATGAAGGTTATTGGATTTTAATGATTTAAGTCAGAGTTGTTAGTTGGTTTCAGGGAGTGTCATGTTGTTACTTTATATTCTTCTCTTTATTATCTTTGTCATGCATAATGTAGCCATAGAGTTTTGGAAAGATCAGATGTAATGATGAAGGTTTAACATTAGTTTAGGAAGATTTAGTTCTTCTTTTAGGTACTTATTTTATGGTTGATGAGATATGTACATATTCTAGAAATATGTTAATAAATATTATTATGTCATTTCCCATTTGTGGGGTTTGAGTTAATTCTTGTTTGTATCATTTGTGTTCTATTGAACAATTGTTATTAGTTGTGAAAGTTCACTTAGTAGTTATTAGATAATTTAGAAAGATGTTGTGTGAATGGTTGATAACTTAAAGAGATCATGTTTAGAGGAGACAATATCTCTACTCATGAGATGGTTCAATTGTGCATTATTATCTTGTGGAAGTGTGGTCATGAATGATGTGGTTTTGGATTCTCACCCCCTCCCCCCCCCCGGTAAGTTCTATGCACCTAGTTGAATTCTCCCAATTCACTTATAGACTTGAGATTAAGTTTGTTTAGAGCTGGTCATCACCAATTCTATTTTTTCTTATCAAACGATTTGGTTTCTTAAGATACTTGTTATAAAGATCACTCCAAATATACTCTCGAACAGATGATCTACACTTATTTCATCATGTCAAGAGAAACATTGGTCATTTTGATTCGTTTAAACTTTCGCGCCAAAATTTCTCGTATTTTTAGATGCATGCTTTGCAAATGCACATATCATATTTTGATGATTATAACTTTCCAAACACTGGGATGTTACATTACTCCATCCTCACAGTCGGCGTCTGTCCCCTTATATGTCGGCTCCTTTAAATCCGGTGCCACCCTGAGATCTCGCCCAAAGGAGCCGACAGTCTCCATGCGCCGCGACCGTCGACCTCGCGCAGCGTGACGTTGTCTTCTCCATCCTAGCGTGTCGGCCGTCTGATAGGAGGTTTCCCGAGTCCCCCGACGCCGCGCGTTCGACGGCCGCGGACCTCACGTACCCACGACGGGGCACTTACTCCGGCCTCTCCAGCGGCAACCTCCACCCCCTCTCCGCTCGGTTCCTCGATATCTGCTCCCCTAGGCCTTGTTGGACGAAATGATACGCAAACATTCATTACCGGTAATTAACGACTAAAAAAATCTGTAAAAGAAATTGAAATGAGCATTTTGGCCCTGGGGTCGAGGTACTCCATCAGGTTGGCCGAGATTTCGAGCTGGTACTCCATCGCTGATTTCTGGAGTACCAAAACACCCGTTGGATCGTTCAAAATGAACGGGCCAAATTCATTTAGGGGTTCAGTAAAAGTCCTCATGTGTGATGAGTGAGAAATGGAAGACTGATTTCTCTGCAGAACACTGCAGCGGTTGCGGCTGATGTGTTAATGTTCCTGCTTAATTAATCAATCAATCCTGGTTGGTCTCCCTTTCCTTGATAAATGTTTAAGGGAGACTTGCAAGTTACAGCTGATACGGATGTCGCAGCTGCTTAATTGCGATTTTTCTTCTGACGGATTCGGAGGGAGTACGTCGTCTTCAAACCGGTACTCGGATGTGTTTTCATCATCATGGTGCCACGACCGTACGTACAAGGAGAGATACAGGGGAGGAGGAGGTGGAGGTTTCACCCATCCCTGTCAAAAGGGGCACAATCAGTTTCACCATGCCCAGCTAGCTTGACCCGAGGCGTGCACGCGGCTGGAGTGGCATCCTTGATGATGCTGCTACTGCCTAGTACGCACTGCTCACTTCTTCTTGGTGCTCTGATTCTGAAGCGTGGCAGGTGTCCGTGACGCAGCTCGACGACGGCGATGGCTGGTGATGATCGCCAGCAGTAGTTTCCACGATGGAGGCGGCGATCGTATCATTATCATCACCACCGGCCACCCCGGCTGCCGACCTCCTTGCTCTGCTTTTCAGCGAGACCCGGCACACGACCCACTCTCCCTGCGCCTGAGCCCCGCAGCTCTGAATGCCAACTGCGCTCATCTTCTTGTCGGCTGCGCAGACGCTGGCGGCGAGGCGGTACTCGTGCATGACCCAGTCCGTCCGCGCCTTCCCCTTCTTGCCGCGATGGAACGCGAGCGCCGTCTTCCCGCCGACGAGTAGCTGCTTGCCACGCCCGCGTCCGGATGGGCATTGGAGCTGCACGCAAACCGGCTTCTCCTTCCCCGTGGCCTTCCAGTACCCGCTGGCCGCTCTACGCCGCCGTCCGCTCGCCGGCGCCTGCCGCAGGCTGAAGAAGTAAGCCGCCTCCCCTTCGCTCGCGCCTGCAACAATCAGTCAATGGAAAACGGAACGAAATTAGTAAAATTTATTTCCGAGACCATGCACGCTCGCCTGCAACAATCAGTCAACGTGTCTGGACAATCCAGCGGGCACGCACCAGGGAGGTCCCACGGGTCGGGCAAGGCGGCAGAGTGGACGACGGGGATGACGGCTGCGGGGAGCGGGCGCGCGAGGGCCATGCGGCGGAGGTACTGGACCACCAGCTCCGCGTCGGTGGGGTGGAACCGGAACCCCGGCGGCAGCTGCCTCGGCGGCGCCTCCCCTGCCCGCCTCTCCATTAAGCTACTCGATGGATCCTCGCCGGCAGTGCAGATGAGCAGCGACCAGTCAGGGAGACAGCACAGCTTTCAGATACAGAGAAATGAGAGGGGTTGATGAGTGGAGTGGAGGACGGAAAAGGCGGGGGATTTATAGGATGCTAGCTGCCGTCCGGCGATGTGGCGTGGAGCGAACTCCATCCTCCTGCCAATCTTGCTTCAATAGTATGATTCCTTGTTCGATTTGACAAAGATCCCGTCTTCACCACTTAAAATAGCCCCTAAATACTCTTTCTTTCTGGCAATCAATCACATGCGTACACCCATAAATAAAAGTATTCCCAAGGTATGGAAAAAGTAGACAATTCTATATATGTAGTTACCACTTGGAGGTCGATCGAAAGAGATGGTTACACAGCAGCAGACGATTCCAAGCCATGTCATAAGCATGTACGTTTTGACAAGAAAGATCGATCGCATGGTTAATTATTTTGCCGGTGATATCGTGCACGCTAACCAACGACGGCGAGTGAAAGCCGGGGTTGATCATATGTGCTGCGCGTGTGTTAATTATGTGCGATACTACATGACATGTGAACTGGAACAAGAACATGGGCGCCTTCCTTTTTCTTGCTTCTACCATGTAATGATGCAAAGATGCAGCACACTGATCACCTTTTCCATCGCAACACATTGTTTTAGCGTTGCTTAATCGTTGAGTTGCTTCCTGCCTCCTCCTTCCAGGCAGTCGGGGGCTTCACGAGTTCCCTGAATTTTGGGAACTTCTGGGTCCACACAACACCATGCATGAAAGCTAGATATTTCAAGTCCTTGCTATCACGAGACTTCAACTAGGATGGATTTCTTACCAGCATCAGCATTTTTCTTTTCGAAAAAATTTCCGATCTATTCATCAATAGTCAAAACAGTTCAAAGAACACCATCATTAATAGAAATTACATTGATTGGACATCCAGATACGTAAACCACCTAGCGAAAACTACACACGTGAGCCCGTAGGGAAGTCGGCATGCTAACGCCGCACTAGACCAGCGGAGCAGAACAGCAACCGTCGTCGCCGATGAAGAAAAAACATAGATCACATCGTCGATCCAATTTGTCGACACATGAACACAACTCCACGGCCCCTCCAACAATTCTGGTTACGAAAAGGCACCACATCATCGCCACCTGAGGAGGCCGTCGGGCAAGCCCGCGCGGTCGCTCGTGATGGTGGCAGGCGAGGTTCTCGCCATTCCGTGCTATCGTGCGGTGTGTTGCAGTCTTCGATCGGGGCGGCGGCCCTAACTGGTGACGTGGCATCGTCTTGGTGGCACGCACCAATCACAGCACTGG
Source organism: Alopecurus myosuroides (assembly GCA_028641055.1). Classification (NCBI taxonomy): domain Eukaryota; kingdom Viridiplantae; phylum Streptophyta; class Magnoliopsida; order Poales; family Poaceae; genus Alopecurus; species Alopecurus myosuroides. The sequence goes on from CM054063.1 coordinate 278,800,443, forward strand.
TGTGTGGCATGCTTGCTCGTTTGGGCGACGAGGTCGTCGCGATTGCTCTTCTCCTTCTATGGCTCTAGATCTGACTGGTACAACCTCGTCCCTCTGTTTAGGCTCTCTCCTCCCCGTCCTCAGTGCAGCACAGTGGCCTTGGTCGTTGTTGCTCGCGCGGGCGGGGTGATGATGGTATAGGTGAGGGGCCGGGGGAAACCTCTGTCCGGTTGGTCTGGCGACGGCGACACGTTCCTTCTTGGGGGCATAGCTGTGGCCCCTTCCTCCCAACCCTGACCACCCTCCCGAGCAAAAGTTCAAAATCCGTGTCGTGCTCTCCTTGGAGACGCCATCTGCGGAGGCTTTGGTCTTGGGTGAGAAGTGGCTTTGGTGAGGTGGTGTGGGGCGGTACTGTCGTTCCAGCGTCGCGTGAGACTCGAGCGGTGCGCGAGGAAGGTGTCGTGGCGGATTCATGTTTCGTGTCGACCTCTCTCCGTGTTGACTAGCGGGTACCCAGTTTGACCCCTTGCAGCCCATTGCCCCTGTTCGCCATGGGTCGGCGACCTCGAGCCTGGGTGTCGGGCGTTCAAGCTCCGGTGGTCCTGCTCAGCCGCGGTGGTGTGGGTGCCATCTCTCGTTGTTTCTTCTTCATTGCAGCCTCGTTCGCCTGCTTGGATCCGATGTCACTGTCAAGTAATGGCGAAGTTGGTCAATCGGTGGAGCTCCAGAAGCGTGTGAGCTCTCTTCTGTTCCGACAAATTTGATCCCCTTTTCCGCCGGTGTTCTCGGATGAACTTTCCTCGCCCCTCGACGGTACAGAGTGCCTTTCGATCCAGGGCGAGGGACACGGGGTCTCTTCAGGTAGGGCTGGAATTCGAGCTGAGCCGAGCCGGCTCGGCTCGACTGGCTCAACCTCGGTCAACTGACGAGTCGAGCTCGGCTCGACTCGTTCAATAAACGAGTTCAAAATCAACACTCGGCTCGGCTCGGTGAACTCGCGAGTAGCTCGCGAGCTGCTCATTTAACTTATCTAATTTTATAAAACTATAAAAAGTCAACATTATATAATGCATATATAATTATTTTTGATTATTTGGGTAAATCATCACAATAATCAGTGAAAATATGTCACAATCAAACAATTTGTAGCAAATAAACTAAAATAATCCGTAAAAAAATATTCAAATAAATAAGAATATCATTAAAAACTATTTTGACCGAGTTAAACGAGTACTCGGTAAACTCGGCTTGTTTAGCTTGAACTCGTTTTACTGTTAAAAACGAAAACTCGACCCGGCTCGTTGTACAACGAGTTCGAGCCAAGCCGAGTCGAGTTGCGAGCTAATCGTTTAACTCGCGAGTTCTGAGTTCTAATTCCAGCCCTATCTTCAGGTGGAGGACTGCGGGTCTAAGTGTTCAAGTGTTGAAGACAACGTCTGATTCTCACGTTGTATTCCCCTTGGCCGCGGTTGCTTGGTGTTCTTTGATAACTTAGTCAGATTCTAGCATAGGAACCTCAAGCTGTTCTTTATGTGATTTTATCTTATGTTTGCTTGTGGTCCTTGATGCTTGTAAGCTGTTTATCAGCGTGATGTGTTCGCCATAGGGTTTTGATAAGTCAAAGTAGGGCAATAAAATTTGTCTATTATGAAATAAAAACTTCAAAAGATGAACAACTCTGGCCAGACTTGAAAAAGAAAATTATTACCCGGCATAAGTAAGCACACAAACTCCAATTAACCATCTAACCGGATGATCTTTTGTTTCCTTCACTTTTTTCTCCCAGATCATCAGCATCATATCGACGGAACAAGATCTACACGAAAACGACGGGTGCCAATAATTCTCGATGTGAAGAGCTGCAAGATACGGGTAATGTCAAAGCATAGCCACTGGTAGAAAATAGGCCTTCGGTACGCCCCCATTAGTCCCCAAAATAATGGACCCGCGACCATAGGGGTCTTTAGTCACGGTTCGGGACGAGACCCGCGACCAATAGTCTGGGCCCAGCGCGCTCGGCCCACAGCTGGCGGAGGGGAGGGGATTTAGTCCCGGTTGGCCAGACCAACGGGGACTAATAGGTCCTCGGGCCGGCCCCACGGCCTTTAGCCGCGGTTGTCCAGGTGAACCGGGACTAAAGGCCCATCCCTATATATAGGACTCACCTCGCTGCACTTGGCCACATTTGCTCACAATATTCACAAGGGGGTGGTGGGTATGCTTTTGGTTCCTACTATGCACACAAGGTGTTCGATGAAATGCCCCATAGCATGAAACACACTTGAGCGTTTTCATTTATTTTACCTCCGTGATCGCGGTTAGCAACTTGAACCTTTCATGATTTGTATTATTTCCAGCTAGCTAGTTAGTTTAACAGATGCATGATGGTTAATTATATACTTTATATAATAATAATGCAGATGAATCGGCAATGGATGTACGGTAACCGACTCTCCGGTGAGTTCACTACGGGTTTGAAAGATTTCCTCGTAGTGGCAAATGCGAACAAACAGCGAGGTTTTATTATGTGTCCATGTGCTGAATGTAAGAATGAGAAGGGTCACTCCTCCTCAAGAGTCGTTCACATGCACCTGCTTCGGCACGGTTTCATGCCAAGCTATAATTGTTGGACCAAGCATGGAGAAAGAGGGGTTAGAATGGAAGAAGATGAAGAAGAGGATGATATCGATTTCAACTATCATGACCTTTTCGGTGATACTTTCATGGAGGATGATGCTGAAGGTGGGGAAGGGTTTGGTGAAGGTGAAGAAGAGGCACATGATGAGCCCGCTGATGATCTTGGTCGGACCATTGCTGATGCACGGAGACGCTGCGAAACTGACAAGGAGAGGGAGCATTTGGATCGCATGTTAGAGGATCACAAGAAGTCACTGTACCCAGGATGCGACAATAGTCTGAAAAAGCTGGGCTCCACACTGGATTTGCTGAAATGGAAGGCACGGGAAGGTGTAGCTGACTCATCATTTGAAAATTTGCTGAAAATTTTGAAGAATATGCTTCCGAAGAATAACGAGTTGCCCACCAGTACGTACGAAGCAAAGAAGGTTGTGTGCCCTCTAGGTTTAGAGATTCTGAAGATACATGCATGCATTAACGACTGCGTCCTCTACCGCGGTGCATACGAGGATTTGAATGAATGCCATGTATGCACTGCATTGCGTTATAAGATCAGAGGGGATGACCCTGGTGACGATGTTGAGGGCGAGAAACCCAGGAAGAGGGTTCCCGCCAAGGTGATGTGGTATGCTCCTATAATACCTCGGTTGAAACGCCTGTTCAGGAACAAAGATCATGCCAAGTTGTTGCGATGGCACAAAGAGGACCGTAAGTCCGACGGGGAGTTGAGACACCCCGCTGATGGAACGCAATGGAGAAAGATCGACAGAGAGTTCAAAGATTTTGCAGCTGACGCAAGGAACATAAGATTTGGTCTAAGTACTGATGGCATGAATCTTTTGGCGAGCAGAGCTCCAGCCATAGCACCTGGCCCGTGACTCTATGCATCTACAACCTTCCTCCTTGGTTGTGCATGAAGCGGAAGTTCATTATGATGCCAGTGCTCATCCAAGGTCCGAAGCAACCCGGCAACGACATCGATGTGTACCTAAGGCCATTAGTTGATGAACTTTTACAATTGTGGGGCAAACCTGGTGTACCTGTGTGGGATGAGCACAAAGAAGAGGAATTTAACCTACGAGCGTTGCTTTTTGTAACCATCAACGATTGGCCTGCTCTCAGTAACCTTTCTGGACAGTCAAATAAGGGATACAAAGCATGCACGCACTGCTTACATGAGACTGAAAGTGTATTTTTGGATAACTGTAGGAAGAACGTGTACCTGGGTCATCGTCGATTTCTTCCCCGAAATCATAACGTAAGAAAGAAAGGCAAGCATTTCAACGGCAAGGCAGATCACCGGCCGAAGCCTGCGGAACGTACTGGAGATGAGATATTTGATATGGTCAAGGATTTGAATGTCATCTTTGGAAAGGGTCCTGGCGGACAATCAGTTCCGCAGGGAGTTGACGGGCACGTACCCATGTGGAAAAAGAAATCGATATTTTGGGAGCTACAGTATTGGAAAGTCCTAGATGTCCGCTCTGCAATCGACGTGATGCATGTTACGAAGAATGTTTGCGTGAACCTGCTAAGCTTCTTGGGCGTGTATGGGAAGACAAAGGATACAAAGGAAGCACGGCGGGATCAACAACTTTTGAAAGACCCAGATGACCGGCATCCGGAATGGTTTCAAGGTCGTGCCAGCTACGCTCTTACGAAAGAAGAGAAGGTCATTTTTTTTGAATGCCTGAGCAGTATGAAGGTCCCGTCTGGCTTCTCGTCGAATATAAAGGGAATAATAAACATGGCGGAGAAAAAGTTCCAAAACCTGAAGTCTCACGACTGCCACGTGATTATGACGCAATTGCTTCCGATTGCTTTGAGGGGCCTCCTACAGGAAAATGTTCGAGTAGCCATTGTGAAGCTGTGTGCATTCCTCAATGCAATCTCTCAGAAGGTAATCAGTCCAGAAGATCTACCACGGTTACAGAACGATGTGGTCCAATGTCTTGTCAGTTTTGAGTTGCTGTTTCCACCATCCTTCTTCGATATTATGACGCACCTCCTGGTCCACCTAGTCGAAGAGATTTCCATTCTCGGTCCTGTATTTCTACACAATATGTTCCCCTTCGAGAGGTTTATGGGAGTATTAAAGAAATATGTTCGTAATCGTGCTAGGCCAGAAGGAAGCATCGTAAAGGGCTATGGAAATGAGGAGGTAATTGAGTTCTGTATTGACTATGTTCCTGACCTTAAGCCGATTGGTATTCCTCAATCGCGGCACGAGGGGAGACTAAGTGGAAGAGGCACGATCGGAAGGAAATCAACGATATGTATGGACGGTCATTCTATGACTGAAGCACACTACACAGTTCTGCAAAATTCGAGCTTGGTGGCTCCGTACTTCGAGCAACACAAGAATATTTTACGCTCGAACAACCCGGGGAAGCCTGAATCATGGATTAGAAAGGCCCACATGGAGACTTTCGGCAGTTGGTTGCGAAAACATTTAATGAATGACAATGATGTTGAAGATCAGCTGTACATGTTGGCCAAGACACCATCTTCGACTATCACGACTTTCCAAGGGTACGAGATTAATGGGAATACATTTTACACGATCTCCCAAGATAAAAAGAGCACCAACCAAAACAGTGGTGTCCGCTTTGATGCAGCAACCGAGATTGGGCAAAAGGTCACATATTATGGTTACATAGAGGAGATATGGGAACTTGACTACGGACCCTATTTTAAGGTCCCTTTGTTCCGGTGCAAATGGTTCAAGCTAACAGGAGGTGGGGTAAAGGTGGACGAGCAATACGGAATGACAATGGTGGATTTCGACAATCTTGGTTACCTTGACGAACCATTCGTCCTAGCCAAAGATGTCGCTCAGGTTTTCTATTTGAAGGACATGAGTAGCAAACCGAGGAAACGGAAAGATAAGAAAACGATCAGTGCATCATGCGATGATCCAAAGCGTCACATTGTTCTTTCAGGGAAAAGAAACATCGTGGGAGTGGAGGACAAGACAGACATGTCAGAAGATTATAATATGTTTGGTGAAATTCCGCCCTTCAAAGTGAACTCTGACCCAAGCATTAAGTTAAATGATGAGGATGCTCCATGGATACGTCCAAATCGTAAGAAAGCGGGGACACAAGGAAAGAATTGATGTGTAATAATTTATTGTACCAAACTTTGTTGAATGGATCATGTTTAATGGATCATTTTGAATTATATTATCTCTAATTAATTTATTGTACCAAACTTTTACTAAAAACAGAAAACAGACGCGCTAGCGCGCCGCAGTGTCGCCGGAATGCAAATTCTTTTATTAAAAAGAGAAAACATACGAACACTAGCTACTCCTCGCCGTCGTCGTCGGGGAACTCGTCGGTGACCTCCTCCGGGTCATCATCGTCGCCGAACTCGTCCGTGACCTCCTCGTCGTCGTCGGAGGTGCATGATGGTATGTCCGAGATAGGCCCCCACCTCGGATCGTCGGAGGCCCAGACTTCGCCGGCGCGGTCGGCCCGACGAAGCTCCTGCAGCGCCCTCGTCCTCGCCTCCCGAGCGGCATCTAACGCGAGGTGGCGTTCGAGGCGGCGCTCCGCCCGCTGACCCGCGCGGGTCTGCCAGAGCTCCTCGTCGGCGCTCTCCTCCCCCGGGTTGTTCCGGTAATACTCGCGGACAACGCGGTCTTCCCTGGCGTCGACTAGGCCCTGAAACGCGCGGTGGCGGAGGTGGAGGTGGTCGGCGGCAGTGATGATCTGCGGCTTCGGCGCCCTGGCCTCCGCTTCCCAGACGGTGTCGCAGTCGTTGAAGTTCATCAGCGACCGCGGGCGGTTGAGGCGCCAGGCCGCCGCGTCCCAGGCGCGGGCTGCCTCCGCCGCCGTCGCAAAGGTGCCGAGGGGGATGCGGTCGTCCCCCCAGCGGATATCTGCGCTGAACATTCCGTTCTGCCGTGCTCGCACGCCGCGGAAGCCGGTGGTGCTGTTCCTCCTCGGAGGCATGGTGGAAGCGCGACGGTGCGTGGAGAGGAGAAGACGCGCTCGAGGCGCGACAGTTTATACCGCGCCCTCCTGGCCACGCGTCACAAACTACCGCGCCACGCGTCGCAACTCCCGCGCCACGCGTCACAATTCCCGCGCCACGCGCCACCCTAACACAACCAAGCAAATAGTTGCACATTACAGCCCTACCAAATGCCCGGTAGGACGTATATATGATGGCGAATCCGGATGTTTTGTATTTGCTCGATGAACTGACCGGTGTATGAAGGTGGGCTATATATAGGGTCCTCTGGCTCACAAAGTGGTGCTAGGGTTTTGATCCAACGGTTAAGAAACCACCTCATCCACGGCTCACAACAACTCGAAAGAAACACACCGTAGCCCTGATCGAACGGCTCACAACAGCTCAAAAGAAACACACCCCGGATCCAACGACTCAGAAGCGCTTTAAAGAAACACACGATCCGTGTGATTCTATCTGATTGGTCCAAACGAAACCCTAACCCATTTAGTCCCGGTTGGTGTCCCCAACCGGGACTAAAGGGATGTTTTCTTCTCGCTATATATATGTGCATTGCCACACCATTGGCATAAACACATACAAACTCACCACTCTCTCATGGCTTCTACCGTACCCACTCTAACATTCAACCAGGCCGAGGCACTTTCCGCCTCGAACTACCCCTGCCCGCCCGGCTACAGTGTTCCCGCCGGTTGGATGCTGAGCGCCGGAGGAGTGCCGGTCCCTCCTCTTCCTCAAGGTGTGGCACGTCGGGCGGCCATCACGAACCATTACTACAACGAGCTCACGCCGGAGCAGCGGAGAGATCCCAGCTGGCATCCCGATAACCAACATACTTGGGATGCCTTCTTCATCAATCGGCGTGAGAGGGCGCTCGCCAGGTATGAGGAGGACGGCCTGCCTCCTGGGAACTTTCACGAGGCCGGTCGTCGGCTATGGTGGTCCGGCCGGACTCTACAGAGCGTCATGGACTACATCAGGGCCGGCGATAACCCCCGCCTGCGCTACCCTCAGGCCCAGTCCTGTGCTCTGAATTTTCTCATGTCGTAGGCCTAGGCAGGAGTATGACTAGCAGCAGATATCAGATCATGCATGCATCTATGCTCTCCGTTTAGGTTTAGATCCACTCTTGCCATTATGTACTGCCTTTTTTATCTATGGGAATTTTTAAGATTGGAAAAAGAATTAGTTCTATTTTTCTGAATTTTCTGATATATTATTTGTATTTTTAAGATTGGAAAAAGAATTAGTTTTATTTTTCTGAATTTTCTGATATATTATTTGTATTTTTAAGGTTGCACGCATCTATTATTTCTATTCGAATAACCACCTTTAGTCGCCGTTCGTGTCACGAACCGGGACTAAAGGCTCGTTCTGCGCGGGAACGAGAAAGCCGCGAAAATTTTCACCATTAGTCCCGGTTCGTGACACCACCCGGGACTAAAGGCCCGCGGAGGGTACCCCAGGGGACCTTTAGTCCCGGTTCGTGACACCACCCGGGACTAAAGGCTGGAACTATATATGTGGATGCCTTCCTGCCCCAAAATTTTCTAAGTCACAAACCCTCTTCTTCCCTCGCGCCGGCGCCTGCTCGTCTTTCTGCCCCGTCGCCGTCGCCCGCGCAGAGGACCGCGCCGTCTCCATCGCCGTCGCCGTCGCCGTCGTCGAGCCCTTCTCTCCACCGCCTCCACCCTGCTCCGCCCCCGTCCCGTCGCCGTCTCTCCGGTAGGTTCCCCGCGGGCCGTCGCCGTCGCCCTAGATCCAACGCGCGAACGCCATCGAACGGATCAAGAACACGAATCACGCGCGAACGCGCCGCCCTCGAACGGCGACCACGAACTGAGAACGCGCCGCCCTCGCGCTCGCTACCGCGGCCAGATTCGCCGCCGGCGAGACAACAGTGGCCGTGTGGCCTCGTCCCCATCTCCGTCCCCTCCCCCGTGGCGAGCACCACAGTGGCCTCCTCCCCATCTCCGTTCCCTCCCCCGTGGCCGGAATCGTCGGAATCGCCGGAGACCCGAGAGCCTGAACTGCCACCGCCGGCCACCGTGTGACGCCAGGGGTGACGTCATCATGACGTCACCTGGCCACGTGTTGACGAGTTTTTTTAATGACGTCATCATGACACGTGGGGCCCACTGTATATGGAATTACAGAACATAATTAAATCTTCTAAATTAAATAACTTTTAATTTATAATTCCAAAAAATATGGAAAAATATGCAAAATGTTCACAAAAATGTAAGCTATCTGTTTATATCATTATCATTCATGTTTGACAAAGTTTAAAATGAGACCATATTTGAATTTGAGTTAAATTCATTAAAATAATGAAAGTAAGTTTTAATTCAATAAATTCAGAATATTAAGTATAATATACCAAAATGACCAGAAAAGCAAATGCAACCTAGCTTTGGGGTTCTCCAAGTCATTTGAGAGACCCTACCAATCTGTTTTCCCTCTTTCTACGACAATATTTGCTAAGTCTCCTATATACTTAATTAATTTTTACTACATGCATGTCTGCAGGAGTGACATATGGCAGACAATAGAGACCTGACGGCGGAACAGGAGGCTGAAGGTTATATATTAGATATCATAGCCGGAGGAGGAACAGACATTGACGATGATGTAATCTCTTCTTATCTGAACCTTGAGGATCAAGAAGGTGAAGGAGGAACAGACATTGTCGATGATCAAGGAGGTGAAGAAGGAACAGACATTGTCGATGATCAAGGAGGTGAAGGAATGGACATTGATGACGGAGGTCAACCGTCGACAAACGACGATCTCCAATTGCAAAGAACAACCACCTCCGGCGAGGTATATATTTTAGCCCTCGGTCTTATTTTAGCCCTCGGTCCAATTGCAAAGACTAACGCGCGCGACTCTCTTTCTTATTTTAGCCCTCGGTCGGATCTAGTATGACAAAGCGTGGCAAATCCAAGGAGATGAAAGATTCCGAAATATATACCATCGAATCAGTCAGTCAAATCGGCAAGCCCCTACAGCACACCACAAAGTTTATCAACCAATGCGGAGTCATTGTTAGAGACGTCGTCCCGATCACCGTCCAGGAATGGAAGGAGCCAAAGAAAGCACGTGTTGGTTTCACTTATGTCGACAAGAGAACGAAAAAGATTATGTTTAGAAAGCTTATTGCACATTTCATTCTACCTCCGGAATACAACAAAAAAGATGAATTCGGTCAGGACGTTCCGGGTGGACGTGAGAGGAGGAGGATAGTCAAAGAGTTCGCTCTTCAGAAGATGGCCGAAGCATTCCGGAACTTCAAGAAAAAATTGTTCCGTGAATATGTCAGCCAGGGCAAGACTCCGAATTTCACTGGACAATATGAGAAACTGAGAGATGATTGGACAGAATTTGTGACGCAACATAAATCGGAGCATTTCAAGGTAATGTCGGCAAAAAATAAGGCTAATGCGAAAAAGAAACAGTACCATCATGTTATGGGGCCAGGAGGATACCGCGTTTCGGCGCCTAAGTGGCAGGCAATGGAGGACGGCCTAAGGGCAAGAGGAATCCGTCTAGGTACAGAGGGATGGGACGAAAGAGCCAAAATGTGGTGGTACGGGCATGGGGGATCGCTAGACCCGGAGACAGGGGAGTGTGTTCACCGGCAGAAAAAGTTTGCTCCCACAAAAGAACTTGTTGACGCAATGACCAGAGCTCAACAGGGCAAGATCACGTTCAACAGAGAGAGAGACCAACTGACAGTTGCCCTCGGAAATCCTGAACACGGAGGACATATACGAGGCAAAGGCAGAATGCCGTGGAAAGTAGGGTTTTCCCAGGAGGGTGACCCGTACTGTTACAGAAGCCGTAGGAGAGGTACGGACCGGGCTGCAGATGAACTGGCGAATCTTGCAATGGAAGTTTCTGACCTGAAGAAGGTCGTGGCGGGAATACTTGAGAAAGAAAAAGCGTCGGCTGCAGGGCCGCATCAAGAACATGCAACGGATCTCGGAAGCCAGCAGCGGAGAAGCAGCGTGGCTTCCACGGAGGCCCCGACTGCAGGTGCTAATGCACCGATGATCGAGAGTCGTGCACCGGAGCCTCACTACCCCGTGGATGACGTAAAGGAGATGAAAGAATGTGATCTGCATTATCCCGTGGGGAACATTTCCATGAAGGTGGCTACCGGCAGTGCTTTACCCTATACACCTGGAGCACTCCATCACAACAACCCCATTCCATATGGCTATGCTCGTGTCACGGTGGAAGACATAGTCCAAGCGTTTGAGGACCTGGAGATTGACATAGCTACACCCGAAGGGGAGAGAAGACTTGGAGATGTCAAGCGCCAGTTCATTCTATGGAAAAAGAAGTACATAGTGTTTCCAGGCGAGACGCCAAGGCTAACAAGTCCACCCCCCTACGATGGTGCAGGTGCTGGTGGTGGTGGTGGTGCTAGTGCTGGTTCACCTACGCCTCCTTCACGCCATTCGACGCCGTCCCCCGATCTTCCTCCTCCGGTGGTTAAGCAGCCGTCGCCCACGATTCCTCCTCCGGAGGAAAAGCAGACGTCTCCCACTATTCCTCCTCCGGAGGAAAAGCAGACGTCGTCGCCCCCCATTCCTCCTCCGGAGGATAAGCGGACGTCGCCCCCCATTCCTCCTCCGGAGGATAAGCAGACGTCGCCCCCCATTCCTCCTCCAGCGAAGAAACAGAAGCAGGCGGGCAGCAAGGGAACACACTCTTGGTCTATTAACCCGGACCCTTATGTACCTAAGACCACACGGGTACCGGAGCCATCACTGAAGCCTCTCACCCCAAGGCCTTGGGAACTTAGTGATGCTGAAACCAAATTGGTCGTGAAGGCTGACGTTGAGAAATGGAAGGGCAAACTGAAGGCGCTAAAGGAGCCTGAGCCCAAGGAAGTATTCCCTCCGATTGTAGACTATTGGGCTACGGATTTTTTATCGACAGTGTCCCAATCCGTGAAGAATTTGCCTAAAGACTATGATATTGAACTTCGTAAGCAAGCAGGAATATTGGAGGAGGAGAAAAAAAAAGCAAAAATGATACAAAGCGGGAAACAAGTTGCCCAGCTCGGGATGCAGAGTAAACAATCGATATCCCCCCTCATAGTGAAAGCCGCTCCGGAACATGACCCCGAGGTCATAAATGCTGTGACAGCAATGGGATTGACTGTAGCTACTGCCATGCAAAATGCGTCCGAGGCCGGTATGTCTCTCCGTGCCTTTTTAGACATGGACGATATGCCAGTGGCTGATGTAGCATTAAAATATGTGAAGAAAGGGCCTCTCGTCGAGCCTGCGAAGGAAAAGGATCTACCACCACTAATGCAAAGTCTTCTACGTTGGTACAAAGATTTCATAACTTTTACCGACAAAGAATATGTGTATGTGGATTATACAGAGGAGCATCACACCAAAAAGTACTCTGTAACAGTTGAGTTGAGTGAATTGTTCCAACTGTTCAATATGCGTGAGCTCGACAAATCTATCCTGAGTTGCTACGTTCTGTAAGTGATTTATTTCTACCTCATCTCGTTCTTCATTTGCCTACACTATATATATATATATATATTGTCCTAACTATATTGTTCCGTACGCTATTATGCAGATTGAAGATTTGGGAATGCAAAGTAAGACTCATCCATGATATTGGGTTCATTGACCCACAAATCATTAATGGAACTATGTTAGAACGTCACCCCATAGACGTGGAGAAAGACTTGTACAATTTTTTTAAAAAGCATGAATCCAAAAGATATATTCTATTTCCTTACCATTTTGGGTGAGTGTTTCTCTCATGTTCCCATTCTCTTTTGTTTACTCCATGCATGGTATGTCCAATCGATAAATTATGCATGACTCTGCATCTAATGTGTCCGCAGGTACCACTGGATTCTGCTAAAAATTGATCTTCACGAGGCCATAGTTTTCATCATTGACTCTATGAATTCAAATACAAATCTTTGGGTCGACATGAGAAAAATGATGCAAAAGTAATTATTTTTCAATCATTTGCGCTCTATATCGATCGGTCTCTTTTGTTCATTTTCTAAGCTAATAACTCCCTTGTTCATTTAATTTTATTTGCATTGTAGAGTTTGGAGACGGCTCTCACATCAACATGTCGGTGAATTCAAAGATGCGCTAAAATTTAAAAATGTGCTCAAAGGTGTGGATAAGCAGCCACCGGGGACCGGTCTATGTGGATACTATGTCTGTGAGAACATACGGAAAGAAATATCTGAGAGGAAGAAGGACGAGAAAACGCGGAACGGTCTCAATAACTTGCGGAGGGCGCTTACTCCAGAAGCTCGCTTCCGACCAATTCAAGAGGAAATAGCAGGATTTTTCCTTAGGCATGTCATCCAGAAGAAAGGAGAGTTCCATGCGTCCACCGACGATGACTTTTATAAGCATGTATAAGCCCTAAGTACTTTGAAACTTGTGCGAATTTGTGTATGCTCGTCCATCTTAATTGTGTAATATGGAAACTTGTTCGAGGTTGTATATATGGTCACCCGATATTGAATATATATTATATATTCCTATTGAATTCTCCTCGTTTGATATTTCATATATATATATATATGCATGAATATGTCTACTGAAATTAAAACAAAACAAATTAAAAAGGAAACAGGTTTAGGGGGCCTAAAACCCTAAACCTGCGCAGGTTTTCAGTCCCGGTTAACCACAAGACCCGGGACTAAAGGTCTTCCGCCGCAACGGACCCCTAGCGCCCACGTGGACGGGCTTTTAGTCCCGGTCCGTAAGTGGCGGGACTATAGGGGGGGGGCATTTAGTCGCGCATAGCTAGTCCCGGTTGCCCGGACGGGATTAATAGTCCTGGTGAACCGGGACTGTAGGCCTATTTTCTACCAGTGAGCTCATTAAGCGAGTTGGTGCAAGCAAACCGAGGTAAGCTAAACGGTAACATTGGTCTCACTTCAGCTGTCACCATTTCTTTGACGAATGCATGCTAGCTTGGGCTGGAATAATTCCAACATGAATTGAACTTGTGGATGGACTAGCTTGCCTCAGATCGAATCTAGCAAGTGGCCTCTTGGTGAGATCAAAGGAAGGACCAGCTTGTGCCCTCCAAAGGGTAACTTCTTTGGTGTTACCACCTTGATGGGTACACTTTGCTTTTTGGGGTTTTAGTTTTTCTTTTTCTTTAATTTTTTTTTCCAGCATGTTAGTTCAGAGCGGTTTCTATGAGTGCCCAGGTAGGAGTACTATGCACAAACGCAACTTTGATTTTTTTTTTTCCCGAAATCACATTGAATTTCTAAAATATAAAGAAAATAATTGGGCATGTAGCTAGGTATAGGGTAGAAATTTACTCTTGCAAAATTCGTTGATAAGTTATGAAAAATTGCCAAGTGTGCAAAAAGCACAAATCGTCTTGTCTAAGTTACACAGTTTGCAACTTGATATACAGGTCAAATAATTTTTTTTTATGTTTGCACAGAGGTTCTTTCGAAGAATAAGTATTGGGGCTGTCATCAGCCCCTAACCTATATCCTCCATATGCAAGCAAAAGGGCACAACAGAATGGCAATCATGAGCTGCCAGTAGCACGCATCTATTCAGGCTTACTACACCTGAGAAATGGGGACGGGGCAGGCCGAGTTAGGCTGCCTAATTAAGATCGATGGCAGAACTAAGCACAATTACGTACTCAATCAACGGCCGGCCGGGTCCCCTCCAACTCTCCAAAGCAAATGAAGCACCATTACGCAATGGCGCGAATGCTGATCGCTTAGACAGAACCCCCCCGCGCACGGAAACCACATGGCGGCCCTCTCGTCTATTTGCTGTCGCGTGTCGACGTCGGGCTCGACGAAGCCCTATCCATGTTTTGCGTCTCCGTAAGACACTGAGCGTGTTTTCAGGCAATCAGGCTTAGTTGGAGTGCAATTGGTAGATGGATGGATGGGTTAGGAGGAGAGCTGGAGAGCTGCCACGCAAAGTCCTCCTATAGAGCCAATCAGCTAGCAAGCCACCTGATCGCTCATACCTAGGCTGATTACACCATGTCTGTTTCTTAAACAAGCAGCAAGGCTGCTGAAGGGTAAGCAAGTAGAGCTGCTGCAGAAACGGCTGCAGGTAACAAGCAAGCAACCGAGAGAGAGTAGGCCACGCAGAAATTAAGTAAGCACCAGCAGCATGTTAGGTAAAGATCATTAGATCAATCATAGGAGGAGAGCTCAGTTAGCTCGGACGTCCTGCGCAGGCATTTCCTCGATCACAAGGCAGTACTAGCGTAGGAACTCGGAGAACCCCGGCCGTACCGAACCGAACTGACGGGATCATGTATACCGCCGCGCGCGTGGGTCGTGTGAACAGTGGAGCTTTCAGCACTTCACTCCTGGATAGATGATGCACGAAAGATACAGGGATCGAGTAGTTAATGCCACACTTGTCGGCTCCATTGTCAATGCCTTTGGAGTGCGGGCGGCTCTGACTTGTGCGCGCGGCGACGGCCAGGCGTTACGTACGTACGTTGCCGCCGAGACGAAGCAAGCTCACCGGCCGGCCATGTCGCCGTTGTATTATTATGGTTACGGTCCCGGTCGAGTAATCGGTGCTGGTGTTTGGTTTACTTAGTTGCTGATGAATTGGTGTGATGTAAGGTGAGATCGGCCCCATCCAAGCATTGGAAAACTGAGAGGGGTTGGTCGATGCCTTGTGTCCCCAGATACGCAACCTGGAGGACCGGGTCGCTGCATGCCAATTATATTAGGCAAGATTCTTCTCTGCTTTCTCGCCTTGCTTTTCCCTGCACGAGCTAGATCGTCTCGGTAACTCGGTTTTTTGTGAAACGAAGGATGATGCATCATGTTCCAACAAAACACACACCAAAACAAAAATTATATGGGATCAAACAAAATAAAGCACACACCAAAACACAATTATTCGATAAAACGAATTTTTACATTGAAAACCTTTAAAATCGGAAACAGGTTTTCAACCCCCCCCCCCCCCCAACTTTATTATAAATAAAGTCAAACGGCCGAATTGATACATAACGATAAAGGAAACTTCTAACACCGCATATCAAAGATAGAAAAGTAAAACAAGGAGAGCCAAATCCCAGGAGATACCGGAGCGAGCCCGAGAGATGCCGAAGCTCCACAACAACGCCTTCAAGAAGGGACTGAATCACGTCGTCGTCGTCGTCGTCAATACCGAGATGGTCAACAGATTTCACCCGGAGCCCTAACGCGGTAAATGTACTCACAAGAACGCCTCCAAGAGGATAACGATACCCGTAGACATCGCCGCCATTAGCGCCAGAGCGTAGAGTTTTCACTAGGAAAAACCTTCACCCACGTCAGGAATGTCAGACCGCCTACTACCTCCAAGTCAGGCCTCGGGACACATGATCCGGGAGTTGCCAACGCCAAAGCGCTGCCACCGCCAAAACCCCTGCTAGCCGCTCCTCGCCATCCACACGACCAAGGTTTCGGGCCATCACCACCATCGCGTCGCTCGCCTTAAAGATGCCCGCACATTTCACCTTCCAGGGCCGCCGCTCTAGCATCCCGAGCTCGAGCCCCATGAGCAACACAATGCACCGGGAGCCCCACGGATCCGATCAAGGTGAGATGGTGACATATCCAAGGCTATGTGGTGGGCAGATCGCGCAGCAAACCAGTAGGAGGAAATCCACCGTCCTCCACCGTCAAAGACGGTCACCGATCGGACGCATCTGGCAGGGGATCCGATCCAAATCAATCCTAGATCAAGCCCAACTAGCCTCACACCGCGCTGCAACACCAAAGCCGCCGCCATCGCAGTCCACTAATACGTCTAAAATGTATCTATATTTTTTTGGTTGTTTCATGCTAAGTTTATATCATTACGACATATTTTTACTATAATTTTATACTATTTTAGAGCATTTCCCGAACTAACCTACTGATACGGATCATGGTGTCACCGCTTGGAGGTCTGTCAAAAGAGATGGTTATATTTATACAGAGGCGGACATTCCAAGCCATGTCATAAACATGTATGTGTGTTTTGACAAGGAAGATGCATGGTTAATTATTTTGCCATTGATGTCGTGTACGCTAACCAACGGCGGTGAGTGAACGCCGGGCTGGATCCGCATGGTTTCATGTACTAATCTGAACTGTACAAGAATCATGTGCGCCTCCTTAAATTTTCTTGCTTCTACCTGTTAATCATGCAAGCAAGATGCAGCGCACTGATTACCTTTCCCTTTGCAACTCTTTGTTTTAGCGTTGCTTAACCGTTGAGTTGCTTCCTGCCTCCTCCTTCCAGGCAGTCGGGCATCACGAGTTCCCCGAATCTTGGGAACTTCTGGGTCCACACGACACCATGCATGATCGGTAGATATTTCAAGTGCACTGTCACGGGACTTCAACTCAGATGGATTTGTTACCTGCGTCAGCGTGTGACTCCAAATTCCCATCCTGTAAAAAAAAGACGGGTGCCAATATTTTGGGACGTGTTTGGGTCGGTGATTTTCAGCCCTTCATCCAATACCACCGGTACCTGAAACCGTTACTCAAGTTTGTTTCAGACGGGTCGTAATTAGATGCCCGGTAATCAAGTCCCGCCAATGTTTTCGGCTGATACCGCCCACCACCCACCATATTCAAAAACGTTAACGGCCAGCTTTCCTCCACCTACGAGACCTCTCCTCCACGATCTGCTAGACTATTACGCACCCCACCACGCCTCTCTCGATTTCCTTCGCCTCGCTCGAACAAGATATTCGCCCGCCGGCGGCACCCGTCCCCGCGGCCAGCCGCATCCATGCCGGAGTCCCATCCATTCCCAGCCGCATCCATCCCCCTTCCCAAGATCCCTTGACACCTGCCCCAGGTCCAATGCTTCCTTCTCCAAAATTTGTTACCACTAGCCCAAGTCCCTGCCGGCCAATGAGCTCGACAACGCCGACGAATTGCTCGACCAACAAGCTCGACGTCCAACACAGGAGCACGATGACCAGGATGTGCCTTCCTCAAATTTTCTTCCCACCCGCTCCATCCCCTGTCCGCCGACGAGCTCGACGGCTTGATCTATCCGGCAGACGAGCTGCTCGATCAAGGCAGGAGCCCGACAACTCGAAGCTCTCTCGATCTCCCTCTCCCTTGACAAGGACCATGCCTCTAGCTCTCCACCGAGCTAGCTCCACCTCATCTCTAAACGATCAAAGGATGCATTACTATTACACAGCTAAAACCAAACAAAATCTGATTTGTCCCGTCCGGAGCTATTACGCTGTGTAATATGATGTTTACGTTACCACTGCTCAAAACAAACACGTCCTTGATGTGACTTGCTATACGTAGCTGTATAGATAACCTGTAAACGATGAACAACTATAGTCTTGCTAAAAATAATATTATACTTGGGACAAGTATGCACACAAAATCCAATTAACCGTCTAACTGGATGATTAGTTGTGCAAATTGTTCTTCACTTTCTTCGCCCGGATCATCAGCATCGCCGGAACAAAATCTACCCGAAAACGACTAGTGATAACTTTTTTAGATGTGAAGAGCTGCCAGCCACGAATAATGCCAAAGCATAACTCATGGAGCGAGTTGGTGCAAGCAAATCGAGGTAAGCTAGACGGTAACATTGGTCTCACCTGTCACGGTGTGTTTGGAATAACTCCAACATGAATTAAATTTGTGGACTTGCTTGCCTCAGATCGAATCAAGCAAGCGACCTCTTGGTGGGATCAAAGGAAGAGTCAGCTTGCGCCCCCCCAAAGGGTAACTTATTTGGTGTTACTACCTTCTTCCTGATGGCTACACTTTGCCTTTTGGGCTATATGGTTTTCCTTTTCTTTACTTGTTAGTTTGTTTTTCTAAGGTGTTAGTTCAGAGTTGTTTCCATCACAAAAGCCCAAGAATCATTCCAGGTATGCACAAACGCAACTTAAATATTTTCCAAAATTGCATGGAGATTCAAAAAACATTGAAAAAAAATCACGCATGCAAGTATAGGATAGAAACTTACTTTTTGCAAATCTTGTTAACAAATTATGAAAAAATTTCAAACTGTGCAAAAATCACAAGGCCACAAATCGTCTTTATGTTACAAATTTGGAATTTGATATGTACAACAAATCATTTTGTGATTTTTGCATACATCATAAATAGACATATTTTGGCGTACTCCCTCCGTCCACGAATAAGCGTACTTCTAGTTTTTTACAAAGTCAAACTTTTTTTTTAACTTTGATAAACTTTATAAGAAAATTGCAACATACCAAACTAATATATTCAGATCCATATTAAAATGTACTTTGATAATATGATATATTCAGATCCATATTGTGTCATTTTTTTTTGACGATTTACGGCAGGTGCTCTGCCAATTCATATTAGAAGAGGGAAAAACTCGGAATACAACTGTTGTACAGAGAAAAAGGAAACGCAAGGCCGTAGCCTAAGTAATCAACCTGAAGAACTACTTGCCACAACGAACAAATTTGTCTCTTCTCCAGCTAGCTCAGCTACCTGCCTAGCATTGCTACTCTTCTCATAAAAAACGCGGCGGTTTCTCTCCTTCCACAAGTTCCAGACCAAGTAAGCCGTAGCTCCGGCTATCCGCTCTTTGACTTTGTTAAGTGCCACAACCTTAGGCCACCAGGAATGGAACTGCCTAGAGCCAGCCCCCAAAGCCGCAACATCTTTGAAAACTGTGGAAAGATGAAACCAGGCCTCTTTGGCAAAAGAACAGCCTAGGAAGATATGCTCAGCCGTTTCCACATTTTGATCACATAAGGGGCAGTCATCAGAGTCCGTCAGCTCGCGAGCCAGCAGTCTGTTCCTAGTCCACACTCTCCTTTGCAGGGCAAGCCAACAGTGGAACCTGACCTTTGGTTTAGCCTTAACCTTCCACACCTGATTCAACAAGGGTTTGGGGATCCGGGCCATGAATTGGAAATCATAAGCCGACTTGGCAGAGTAACACCCATCCCCTGTGAGCTTCCAACGAATAGTATCATGAACATCCGACAGGGAGATGCCACGGAGACGCATCCACAAATTGTAGAACTGTTCCAATTGCTCAGGCGAGGAGATCCTATCAAGCCCTTTCATCCAGGTCATATATTCGGATCCACGAATAAGCATACTTCTAGTTAGGCTGCCTAATTAAGATGGCAGAACTAAGCAGCATTACGTACGCAAGCAACAGGTCCCCTCCAAGTCTCCAAAGCAAATTAAGCACCATTACGCAACGGCGCGAATGCTAAGCGATTCGACATTTAGACAGAACCATCCCACGAAAACCACATGGCGGCTGGTCCATTGCCAGGGTCCGTTCGTCGATTAGCTGTCGCGTGTCGACGTCGGCTTGACGAAGCCTGGCCGGGGTCCATGTTTTGCGTCTTCGAAGGCACTGACCGTGTTTCCTGGCCTACTGGGAGTGCAATTGGTAGATGGATGGATGGGTTAGGAGGAGAGCTGGAGAACTGCCACGCAAAGTCCTCTACACCCCCAATTAGCCTGTTTCTTAAACAAGCAGCAAGGCTAGAGCCAGCGAGGAGGTAACAAGCAAGCAAGCGACGCTGAAATTAAGCTTCCAGCCAGGAGTATGTAATTAGGCAGAGATCAATCATGGGAGGAGTCGGGGATCGAGAGCTCAGTTAGCTCGGACGCCCTGCGCGCGCACATCCTCGAACGCAAGGCAGTATTACGTAGGAACTCGGAAATCCCGGCCGGGTCCGTACTGACGGATGTGGTCGTGTGAACAGTGGAGCTTTCAGCAGTTCACTCGTGGATGAAGCTCGAAACGAAAGCTACAAGGAGCAGTTAATACTGCACTTGTCGGCTGGATTGTCAATGCCTTTGTAGTGCAGGCGGCTCTGACTTGTACTCCCTCCGTTCCATATTAGGTGACTCTCAAATAGATGTATCTAGTACTAAAATATGTCTAGATACATCTACGTGGGAGTCATCTAATATGGAACGGAGGGAGTACGTATGTTGGCGCCGAGACGAAGCAAACTCACCGGCCACGGCGCCGTTGTATTATTCTGGTGACGGTCCTGATCGAGTACTTTGGTTTGCTGAATTGGCGTGATGCACTACAGGAACGCGACGGTACGCCGACGGCCGGACCCCCTCGGCGTAGCTCTTATCCCCCTCGGCGTAGCCATACGCCGACGGCCACCCTCGGCGTTGCCCCCTCGGCGTACACGCCCGTCGGCGAATCCGTCCTGGCCGTCGGCGTATAATATCCCCTCGGCGTATAGGTAGGTGGGGCCCGCAAACGCGTCAGGACGGAATCCGTTACGCGCCTACGTACGCCGACGGCCACCCCCTCGGCGTAGAAGCCCACGTGGCGGACAGCTAGGGCTCAGCAGCCAAGTACGCCGACGGCCTGCCCCCTCGGCGTATCCTCTGTGCTGGGCTGGGCACAGGACCTATGCCGACGGCCTCCCCCTCGGCGTATCGGTCGAGCTGGGCTGGCAGAGGCCTACGCCGACGGCCTTCCCCTCGGCGTAGCCCCCTACCTGGGCTGGGCAAAGGCCTAGGCCGACGGGGATCCCCTCGGGGTAGGTCCTGCTTTATTTTTTTTTTGGAATAATTGCTATTTTTTCCTGTTATTTCTACAGGGCAATTATGCAGGTTTTCAATAGAAATAAAAGCTCTAAATTATGGAATATCATCACACAAACATCATAGACTTCACACAACGGTACCATATCAATCCAAACATCATATAACATCATAAAAGCATGATCCAACCGTGCATACATAACCATCCAAGCACCGTGCATACATGATCCAACGACATTATTCAACCGTGCTTACAAGCACAACCATCTCCTAGCTACACGGCCTCGTCACTCGAGGTACCCATCTCCGACCTCGTCAGGATCGGCGACGCACGGCGCTGGGTAGCCGCCGTCGAACCAACCCCGGAACTCGGCGAGGCAGCACCACCGGTATGAACCGGTGTGGTCTGACGAGACGAACTCGGCGAGGCTGTGATCTCTCGGGAACCCGTGGGCGAGGCATCAGGACGACCAAAGGGTCGATGCGTGGAGCATCCCGAGCCCTACATGCATGTGTGAGCAAAAGTTAGCAAGTTAGAATGCACATGATATCGATCACAACTAGTTTGCCAAATTACTTACCGGAGTCGATGAGTAGTATCCAAGAGCGAACATATCCTTCGACGGGGCCCGTGGCGCCGGCCCCGGGTTCGCTGGTGCCTCTGGTAGCGACGTCGGCCTCTCACCAGTGATAAGAAACATGCGGGTCGCCTGCAAGATAGGGTAGATGTTAGGCGTTGTAGATATGAAGGTTCAAACCACGGGAAATGAGACTTGTAATATTTTGTAGAAACAACAGGTTGTAACTTACATTATCGAGCATCTCTCTATACTCGGCGTATGCCTGTGAGACCTGCAGCCACTCGTTATACGCCGTCTCATACTCCGCAAAAGCGGCTGCGTAGGCCGCCTCGAAAGCAGGCTACAATCCCAAGAAAATTGAATCTCGTGAACAGTCACCTCAGGAACGAATGTCGAAAATAGGATGAAATTGAGACAACTTACATCGTGGTCAGCTCGGGAAGGCCGGCGATGACGCGTGACCTTTGGGTCATCGGCGGTGAGGGTAGACTTGACACGCGTCAAGCTCAACTCAGGCATGTGCGGGGTCACCGTATCAGCTAGGAAGTAACGCCCATGCTCCCTGCCACCTCCCGCCACGACCAACGCTCTCATATCGGTCTCGTGCTCCAAAGGGTTTTCCACATGCGGATGGAAAGTCTGGAAAGTCGAGCAGTACAAATCCAACTTGTCCTTTGCGTTGCCGTAGTACTCGGGAACCTCGGGAGGAGGCTTGGATGGATCGGGCTTCTTAAGCTTTATTGTTTCCCATGCTTTCACGTCCGAAACAAACCCTCCAGTAGATTGCACCTGCGTATCAAGTAGGAACACAAGAGGAAATGTTATGTTCATCAAGTAGGAAAACAACACGAAATAGATGCAGGTTGTTCCATGTATGCCATCTTTTCCTTGAAGTTGGCAAGGCCGCAGGCACCCGCACGGTGTGTCCCGACGTGGCCGCGGTTTGCCTTGTTTCGGTCGCTCACGGCTTTGAACTCGGCGTCTTGCCCGAGCCACTTTGCCGCCACCGCTTCCCATGCGTCTTCCCTACCTAAGGTCCACGAGGGTCGAACCTGAAAAATCGATACTCATTTGAAGCACAGAAATTGCAAATGCACCTTAGCAGCAACATATGAACTTTTTGACAATTTACTTACCAACATGTAATCATCCAGGGTCATGTCAGGTGGATTCTCCACATTCTCGTGCTTCGGCGCCCTCTTGCCCAACTTCTCAGAACTGAATAAGTTCATGGACGTATTCTTTTGATTATAGAACTGTTGCGGCACCAATTTCTTACAAGCCCCCTGCAAAGTCTTGTCCGCCGTGTCCTGATCCTCCGGAAGCACCCTAAAGAATCTCTGTAAATTAGGCATAAAAATAATTGTGAGAGTCATGAGGTAGGATGGTGGAGTCATCAACTATCAACTATGAAAGAAATTTGAAGAGTTTGTCTTACCCAAAACCTGGTGATAACAGCGTCAGCAGCTGACTCGTAGCCAACCCAAGGGGCGGCCTGATAGTCGTGCCAACTGCTGGCTAGAATCCTCTCGCCACCGGGGACGGGAGAGTAATAGCCCGGCCAATACTTCCTAAGCAGAGATCCAACCAGGCTGTTAGGAGTACGCTTGATCCCCGGTGCAAAAATCCAAGTGCTGCACAATAATGAAACATTAATACACGTCAACATGAAATTACCGTGTTCAAAATGGGTAGTCATTTACCTTTTGCCGTTGCCCTTACTGAGGGTTCTCGCCTCCGGTGCAGGTTCCTGTGACTCATCAGGTACCCCGGATTCCCCACGTAACTTTAGCTTCTTCGGAGCCTCGGGGTTCTCCTCTCCAGAATCCTCGTCCTCCACCTCGGCCTCCACCTCGGCCTCCACCTCCTCGTCTCGAGACTGCTCCTCCGCCTCGGTCTCAGGAGACTCCTCCACTCGTGCCCGTCCACCTAGTCGTCCTCCAGCTCGTCCTCCACCTCGGCCTCCACCTCGGCGTCCCCTCTGGGGAAGTGCATCAGAAGCTACCCCTCCACCTCGTCGTGCACCTCCTCTCTCACCCCCCTCCTGAGTGTAACGCGGGTTCGCAAACCGCCGGCGCTGCGACTTGCTCAAGGTGGCCGAGGATTCCTTGCCGCTCATATTGCTCAATCACCTGCATTGACAAAGGGTAAACAATTAATAAGCATGTTCAAAAATATATAGTAAGCATAATAAAGAATGCAAGGAAAATAAGTATTAAGCTAACTACATGAGAGAAATTAAATACTAAGCATAAACATAAAAGACCCTCACCATCACTCTCATAGTTAAATCTTGTGTTCTCATTGTCACTATCAGAATCACTATCACGTGAGTAGTACGGTGGATGCTCATCGCACGGTGGAGGCTCATCATTGGCAATGTCCGAATGAAACTTGTTGAGCATATCTATGTCCTTTAGATCCATCACTGCCTCACCGCCTGTTTGTGATTCGTTCTCGAGGTCCACAAGATCTTGTATGCCAAAGTCCCCAAAGCTCTCTTGCTCTTGGTAGAAAATCCCCTCATATGTTTTAGGGTCGATGTTGTTGTAATCATCGTCCGAGGGCATGGGTAGCTTACCATGTGGTGATACATGGAACACGACTTCCCATCCATTGAGTCCATCTTTCTTGCATGGGTAGGGAAAATAATAAACCTGCTTCGCTTGGTGAGCCACAACAAAGACATCGGATCGACTATAGGTGGTTGAAGACTTAACTTCAACTAACCCAATGGAAGGGGTTTTTATCAGACCATGCTCCGTTGGGTCAAACCAGTGGCATCTGAACACGACGAGCTTGAGTTCTATGTTCGTATTATTGTACGTCACCTCGTATACGTTTTGTAACCTCCCATAGTAATCAAACTCTCCGGCTCCTTTGGTGAAGACCCCGGTATTTATAGTTTTTGCATTGGGCCGACTGTTCTGGTGAGACTCTGTATGGAAGCGAAACCCATTCACGTCATACTTCTCATACATCTCAACTTTACGATTACAACCTTGGGAGACACATCTCAACTCATCCGACATCACAATAGTGGGATCACCTCCCTACAAGTTTGGTACAAATTGTTCTGTGCATTAGTTACGTGTAATAAGATGGACAAGACACGGATTGCAAGGTAGGAGGGACAGGTTAGAGTTTACCTTTTCCCTAAACCAAGCCGTGAAATTTTTCTTTCCGGGGGCACCCTCTTTCATAAGAGTGTCCAGCTCGGCTTCATCGGGGTCCACAGTTCCCGGCCACATTTCATCGATGAATTGCCTAAAAGGACAAAAACCAAGATACTAGTTGAAAAGATACTTTGTTCACCATTTTACCTAAGGAAACTGCCCGCCTCATTTTGCTCGTCGCGGGTCACTTCTTTCATGTTTTGAAGCCCATAGAGCATTATGCACTCCTGCTCTTCGAAGGTCAAGTTATACTTCTTTGCGCCACCGGCCTTGCCACCGGGAAACTGGAAGAGAAGGAGCTTGGGGTCTTGCTTGGGCTCATCAACATTGTACCGAGAGGCCTGGTTATGCATAGTGGGAACATCATCGGGAAAGTAGGTTAGCCTGGCGTCTGCCATCTCCTGGAGGACAGTTGCCTCAGCTATGCATGCTTCAATCTTATTTTTGTTTCCACACTTGGTTCGAATATACTTAAACTCTCTCTCAATACAAAACTGCCAACGAAATTGCACCGGTCCACCCAATAGTGCCTCGTTCGCGAGATGCACAACAAGATGTGCCATCGGAGTAAAGAAGCCAGGCGGAAATATCATCTCTAAGTTGCATAGCAACTCCGGCACTAGCTCATGCAGCTTCTTAATCATCAGGGGACATATCTGCTTAGCACAAAGCGTGCGGAAGAAATGGCTCAACTCCGCGAGCACACGCCAGACACGTTCGGGGAGATACCCTCGAACCATCACCGGCATCAGCCGCTCAATCCATATATGATAGTCGTGACTCTTGAGCCCGTTGACTTTTCCCGTTGAAAGATTGACTCCCCTACTTATATTCGAACAATATCCATCAGGGAACATCACGACGTATTTGAGCCACATGAACGCCTCTTTCTTTTGGATACTATTAAGGCAGTAGAAGGCATGCGGCTTGAACCAGTTTTTTCGACGGCCCTCAGGTTCCTGCATGTGTAATCTCTCCCTATCACAGAGCTTCTGAACATCGACTCTAGCCTTCACATTGTCCTTTGACTTCTCAGGAATGTTCAGGACAGTGTGAAACAGAGACTCTCCGACATTCTTCTCGGTGTGCATCACATCGATGTTATGGGGAAGTTCGAGGTCCTTGTAATATGGGAGTTGCGTAATGCTTGCCACGTGAGTCCAGTTGTGGTCCACACCATATCCCGAATATCGTGGGCCATTTCCCTGAGCAAGCACGAGAGCACTTAACTCGGCATCAACAACTGCACCATCGAAAGTTGGTATCTCTGCCTCTACACGCTCAACTCTGCCCTTCTTAAAGTTCTTTTCGTCATCTCTAAACCGATGTCTTCTTTTGAGAAACTTTCGATGCGTGTCAAACGCGGAATACTTCTTACCCGCGCTTAGCCAAAGAAACTCAAGTCGGTTCCTGCACACTGGGCATGGGAACTTACCAGCTGTACACCATCCGCAGAATAGGGCGTACCCCGGCATGTCGTGCATGGAATACTGGAACCAAACTTTCATCAAAAAGTTCCTCTTCGATGCACGGTCGTATGTGAAGGTACCGTGGTGCCAAGAGTGGTTTAGATCATCCACAAGCGGCTGCAAATAGACACTCAAATTCTTCCCAGGGTATTCAGGCCCTGGAATGATCAATGACAGGAATATGTTCTTCCTTTGCATTAGGACTCCGGGAGGGAGGTTGAGCGGAATAACAAACACGGGCCAGCAGCTGTACGAGGCAGTCGACATACCATACGGATTGAAACCATCGGTTGCTATCGCAATTCTGACGTTCCGAGCCTCGGCTGCCTCCTCAGGGTATTTTGCATCGAAATTCTTCCATGCCATACCATCAGATGGATGTCCCATCTTTATCCGTCCGTGCTCGTCCTCGTATCTGTTCCCATTCTTGTGCCAGGTCATCTGGGTGGCAGACTCCTTATTCATGTAAAGTCGCTGGATTCTTTTTATGAACGGGAGGTACCGAAGAATCTTCATGGGGACTTTTGTCTGCCTCTTCTGACCATCACGTCCATTTACCTCATGATACCTAGAGGCCCCACACTTGATACAGTACTTGTCTTCCGCAAACTGTTGCCGAAACAAAACGCAGCCTTTAGGACATCAATCTATCTTCTCATAATCCATGTTCAGCTCTCGCAGGATTTTCTTTGTTTCGTACATGCTTTTAGGCAAACAATGTCCTTCAGGCAGCATGTTACCATATGTTTGCAGATGAGATTCAAAGCATGAACGGGTATTGCCGTGCTTGAGCTTTTCGGCTAGGGCTTGGGAGATGGCATCGAGCTGACAAATTTTTGCACCATCGTGCAGAGGCCTCTGACCCGAGGACATCATACGAAAATAGGACTGTGCGGTTGGCTCCGGTTCCTCTGGTTCACTCGGTTCGGATGGTTCCTCCCGTGAAGGTGGCGAATCTGGTATGTCGGCATCACGGAGATCTTCTAGGAAGTTTCTTATCCCATCATCATCAATGCCATTAATCCGCTGCCGCATCACCCTACCATTTTCACGTTCGTACTCAGCAAAGTCGATCGTCGTGGTGTACTCCGCCCAATACCCATAAGACCATAGGTGTTTAGTCATATCTTGCTTTCCCTTACGAAGACGCAGCTTGCATCGAGCGCAAGGGCAACCTGGACGGATGCCCGACTTTGAACCACGCCCTAACTCCCTCACTAAGAAATTAGTCTTCCATACCCACTCATCTGTTCTTTCCATCGCATTTTTTCGGCCAGTGAACATCCAACCATTATCAGCCATAATCTGCTGTATTGCGAGGCAAACAACACATATTGTATTCGAGACAGGTCAAATAATCTGCTGTAATCATCTCAAATAATAGCATGAAATTAAATGCATGATATTTTTATTTCCTAGCGGCAAAACCTACATATCTAATAGGTCAAGGGTCCTAGCAGCCGCCGGATCCGTAGATTGAGTACGTTTTCCATGCTCTACCCCGATCCGAGACAGAATTTCGGCAGCACCTCCCCGCTGCTCTCCCGATACACGTCTCGGCAAAAAGCCGAGAGAATGTGCATAAGGAGAACAACGGGGAAGCGCTACCGAAATCCTGACCCAGACCGGAGCAGAACATGGAAAACGTACCCAACTACGCATCCGCCGACTGTCCCGTAAATGCCGCAAGCGTTACGGTTCAAAATATGCCTACCACTATTGCATATTTATCTTCGTAACGCTTGCGGACGGGAAATGACACCTAGGTGACGCGACAAAAAAAATGCGAGGGAGAAGACAGAGTTCTAGCTCACCCGCGGCGGTAGAGGACGTAGTCGAACAACGGCGTGACGTGGTCGGGGATCGACAACGTGGCTCCAGACAGCGGCGGCGGGGTCGAAGATCGATGGCGTGTCGTGGCGGCTCCTACCCGATATCCTGTAGCACACAATATGCGAATTAGAAAAACAGATATCTATAATATGCAGATAATATGCGACGAGCGCGGACGTCACCGACGCGCGCGGGCAGAGTCGACGACGCGGGCGTCACCGACGCCTCACCGACGCGCGCGGGCGTCGCCGACGCGGGCGGGGGCGACGACGCGGGCGTCACCGACGCCTCGCCGACGCGCGCGGGCGTCGCCGACGCGGGCGGGGGCGCCGACGCGGGCGTCATCGACGCCTCGCCGACGCGGGCGGGGGGCGCCGACGCGCGCGGGCGTTGCCGACGCGCTTTTTAACTAATTTTCTAACCTACTAACGGGCACTGCGCCCGGCGCACTCCGTGACGCCTCACCCGGCCCGCCCTGCACCAACCACCTCCTCCGCCGGTCCTCCGCCCCCCGTCCGGCGACGACGCACTCCACCCCGCACCCCCCCAAGTTCACCTCCGCCGCCTCCGCCACCGCCAGCCGCGCCTCTGGCACCTAACTAACTAACTAACCTAACTAACCTACTAACTAACTAACCTACTAACTAACTAACCTAAATTCTAACTAATTTATTAACAGAAGGAAAAAAAATCAAAAAAAAATTACCATAGTGAGGTGGCCGGGAGCTCGCTGTGAGGGGATGGGTGGCCGGGAGCTCCCTGGGCGGCGACGGCGAGCCGGGGAGGCGTCGAGGCGGCTCCAGGAGGCGACGGGGACGGTCGGTGGCCGGGGAGACGACGGGGAGGGGCGGCGGCCGGTGAGGCGACGGGGATGGGTGGCGGGCACGGGCGGGCGCAGGAGGGGCTGGGGGAGGCGGCGGCCGGGGGAGAGGACGGGACAGGGCGCGCGGGCGCGGGAGGGGCTGGGGGGAGCGGCGCCGGACGGGGGAGGGAAGCCGGCGGCGGCAGCGCGGCTGGGGGAGGAAGACAGCGCGGGCGCGGGTTAGGTTAGCTGCGTGCGTTTTTTTTTTGTTTTTTCTCCGCGCGCGTGCGTTGTATACATGCCTGTGTTAAAAAAAAATTGTAGCTACGCCGACGGCTTGCCGTCGGCTTAGGTTCCTAGGTTTTAGATAATTATTTTTTCTTTTTAGTGGTTCCGACAGATATGAAAAAAATCCTGAATGTAGATATGATTTTCTGTGTTTCATACTAAAAATGTAAGAGGTAAATTATTTTTTATTGTCAATTTTTCCGAGGGACAAAGATAGTCATATCTTTGTACGAAACTTTACATGTTACCATCCCGTAGCATTTTCTGTACCCGTGTATTTAATTTTGGACAGTTTCTAATTTCAGGCACATGAAGAGATAATTTCAGGCATAAATATACTCATATTTTATATGCCGCAACCCCATAATGAATGAGTCAAGACAATGACGTTGGTATTATGTAATTTTTTGCGGTGGATTCCTTCATATGGGTGCTTTGTCAAGCTCGCTTCTCTTATGGAATCATGTTGTTGCACCATGGTGTAAGAGTTTTAGGACTAGAATGTGATGCTATGGTTGGTGACAGTATCCCGAGTTTCAGTGCAACATGTCATATGACTCTTTGGTCTTTCTAATTATTTACTGAGATTAACATTAAATGGGTGTTGTGACATAGTGAGTACTGACCCTCTAGATCGTGTTTCTGTAGTCAGAAGCGCGTGCTTGTGACGGGGACGCTCCGTAGCCCCCCTCCGGTGAAAACCTAGACCCGCAGGAGAAATACCGGACTTATACGGATACACGCGGTAACGGCGTCGAAAGGGGGTAGCATTGTGGAACCAGCTGCTTGTTTGTGTTAGGGTAGCCCATAGGAACATAAAACAAGTTGGTAGAACCCAACTCTTCGGAAGATTCCCGACGTTTCGTCCGATAAGGGAGTTTCACCCTATAAGCGCATGTAAACTCACGAGGGAGAAACGGACGTCGGTGAAGCGGGTCACACCCCGGAGTGCAATCTTTGCCATCCAAAGACCACAACACACATATAATAACATGGTATGGCACCCTCTAGCTTGTGAAAGGTTCCGGACGCTCCGTAGCCCCCCTCCGGTGAAAACCTAGACCCGCAGGAGAAATACCGGACTTATACGGATACACGCGGTAACGGCGTCGAAAGGGGGTAGCATTGTGGAACCAGCTGCTTGTTTGTGTTAGGGTAGCCCATAGGAACATAAAACAAGTTGGTAGAACCCAACTCTTCGGAAGATTCCCGACGTTTCGTCCGATAAGGGAGTTTCACCCTATAAGCGCATGTAAACTCACGAGGGAGAAACGGACGTCGGTGAAGCGGGTCACACCCCGGAGTGCAATCTTTGCCATCCAAAGACCACAACACACATATAATAACATGGTATGGCACCCTCTAGCTTGTGAAAGGTTCCGGACTCTCCGTAGCCCCCCTCCGGTGAAAACCTAGACCCGTAGGAGAAATACCGGACTTATACGGATACACGCGGTAACGGCGTCGAAAGGGGGTAGCATTGTGGAACCAGCTGCTTGTTTGTGTTAGGGTAGCCCATAGGAACATAAAACAAGTTGGTAGAACCCAACTCTTCGGAAGATTCCCGACGTTTCGTCCGATAAGGGAGTTTCACCCTATAAGCGCATGTAAACTCACGAGGGAGAAACGGACGTCGGTGAAGCGGGTCACACCCCGGAGTGCAATCTTTGCCATCCAAAGACCACAACACACATATAATAACATGGTATGGCACCCTCTAGCTTTTGAAAGGTTCCGGACGCTCCGTAGCCCCCCTCCGGTGAAAACCTAGACCCGAAGGAGAAATACCGGACTTATACGGATACACGCGGTAACGGCGTCGAAAGGGGGTAGCATTGTGGAACCAGCTGCTTTTTTGTGTTAGGGTAGCCCATAGGAACATAAAACAAGTTGGTAGAACCCAACTCTTCGGAAGATTCCCGACGTTTCGTCCGATAAGGGAGTTTCACCCTATAAGCGCATGTAAACTCACGAGGGAGAAACGGACGTCGGTGAAGCGGGTCACACCCCGGAGTGCAATCTTTGCCATCCAAATACCACAACACACATATAATAACATGGTATGGCACCCTCTAGCTTGTGAAAGGTTCCGGACGCTCCGTAGCCCCCCTCCGGTGAAAACCTAGACCCGCAGGAGAAATACCGGACTTATACGGATACACGCGGTAACGGCGTCGAAAGGGGGTAGCATTGTGGAAACAGCTGCTTGTTTGTGTTAGGGTAGCCCATAGGAACATAAAACAAGTTGGTAGAACCCAACTCTTCGGAAGATTCCCGACGTTTCGTCCGATAAGGGAGTTTCACCCTATAAGCGCATGTAAACTCACGAGGGAGAAACGGACGTCGGTGAAGCGGGTCACACCCCGGAGTGCAATCTTTGCCATCCAAAGACCACAACACACATATAATAACATGGTATGGCACCCTCTAGCTTGTGAAAGGTTCCGGACGCTCCGTAGCCCCCCTCCGGTGAAAACCTAGACCCGCAGGAGAAATACCGGACTTATACGGATACACGCGGTAACGGCGTCGAAAGGGGGTAGCATTGTGGAACCAGCTGCTTGTTTGTGTTAGTGTAGCCCATAGGAACATAAAACAAGTTGGTAGAACCCAACTCTTCGGAAGATTCCCGACGTTTCGTCCGATAAGGGAGTTTCACCCTATAAGCGCATGTAAACTCACGAGGGAGAAACGGACGTCGGTGAAGCGGGTCACACCCCGGAGTGCAATCTTTGCCATCCAAAGACCACAACACACATATAATAACATGGTATGGCACCCTCTATCTTGTGAAAGGTTCCGGATGCTCCGTAGCCCCCCTCCGGTGAAAACCTAGACCCGCAGGAGAAATACCGGACTTATACGGATACACGCGGTAACGGCGTCGAAAGGGGGTAGCATTGTGGAACCAGCTGCTTGTTTGTGTTAGGGTAGCCCATAGGAAGATAAAACAAGTTGGTAGAACCCAACTCTTCGGAAGATTCCCGACGTTTCGTCCGATAAGGGAGTTTCACCCTATAAGCGCATGTAAACTCACGAGGGAGAAACGGACGTCGGTGAAGCGGGTCACACCCCGGAGTGCAATCTTTGCCATCCAAATACCACAACACACATATAATAACATGGTATGGCACCCTCTAGCTTGTGAAAGGTTCCGGACGCTCCGTAGCCCCCCTCCGGTGAAAACCTAGACCCGCAGGAGAAATACCGGACTTATACGGATACACGCGGTAACGGCGTCGAAAGGGGGTAGCATTGTGGAACCAGCTGCTTGTTTGTGTTAGGGTAGCCCATAGGAAAATAAAACAAGTTGGTAGAACCCAACTCTTCGGAAGATTCCCGACGTTTCGTCCGATAAGGGAGTTTCACCCTATAAGCGCATGTAAACTCACGAGGGAGAAACGGACGTCGGTGAAGCGGGTCACACCCCGGAGTGCAATCTTTGCCATCAAAAGACCACAACACACATATAATAACATGGTATGGCACCCTCTAGCTTTTGAAAGGTTCCGGACGCTCCGTAGCCCCCCTCCGGTGAAAACCTAGACCCGCAGGAGAAATACCGGACTTATACGGATACACGCGGTAACGGCGTCGAAAGGGGGTAGCATTGTGGAACCAGCTGCTTGTTTGTGTTAGGGTAGCCCATAGGAACATAAAACAAGTTGGTAGAACCCAACTCTTCGGAACATTCCCGACGTTTCGTCCGATAAGGGAGTTTCACCCTATAAGCGCATGTAAACTCACGAGGGGAGAAACGGACGTCGGTGAAGCGGGTCACACCCCGGAGTGCACACTTTGCCATCCAAAGACCACAACACACATATAATAACATGGTATGGCACCCTCTAGCTTGTGAAAGGTTCCGGACGCTCCGTAGCCCCCCTCCGGTGAAAACCTAGACCCGAAGGAGAAATACCGGACTTATACGGATACACGCGGTAACGGCGTCGAAAGGGGGTAGAATTGTGGAACCAGCTGCTTGTTTGTGTTAGGGTAGCCCATAGGAACATAAAACAAGTTGGTAGAACCCAACTCTTCGGAAGATTCCCGACGTTTCGTCCGATAAGGGAGTTTCACCCTATAAGCGCATGTAAACTCACGAGGGAGAAACGGACGTCGGTGAAGCGGGTCACACCCCGGAGTGCAATCTTTGCCATCCAAAGACCACAACACACATATAATAACATGGTATGGCACCCTCTAGCTTGTGAAAGGTTCCGGACGCTCCGTAGCCCCCCTCCGGTGAAAACCTAGACCCGCAGGAGAAATACCGGACTTATACGGATACACGCGGTAACGGCGTCGAAAGGGGGTAGCATTGTGGAACCAGCTGCTTGTTTGTGTTAGGGTAGCCCATAGGAACATAAAACAAGTTGGTAGAACCCAACTCTTCGGAAGATTCCCGACGTTTCGTCCGATAAGGGAGTTTCACCCTTTAAGCGCATGTAAACTCACGAGGGAGAAACGGACGTCGGTGAAGCGGGTCACACCCCGGAGTGCAATCTTTGCCATCCAAAGACCACAACACACATATAATAACATGGTATGGCACCCTCTAGCTTGTGAAAGGTTCCGGACGCTCCGTAGCCCCCCTCCGGTGAAAACCTAGACCCGCAGGAGAAATACCGGACTTATACGGATACACGCGGTAACGGCGTCGAAAGGGGGTAGCATTGTGGAACCAGCTGCTTGTTTGTGTTAGGGTAGCCCATAGGAACATAAAACAAGTTGGTAGAACCCAACTCTTCGGAAGATTCCCGACGTTTCGTCCGATAAGGGAGTTTCACCCTATAAGCGCATGTAAACTCACGAGGGAGAAACGGACGTCGGTGAAGCGGGTCACACCCCGGAGTGCAATCTTTGCCATCCAAAGACCACAACACACATATAATAACATGGTATGGCACCCTCTAGCTTGTGAAAGGTTCCGGACTCTCCGTAGCCCCCCTCCGGTGAAAACCTAGACCCGTAGGAGAAATACCGGACTTATACGGATACACGCGGTAACGGCGTCGAAAGGGGGTAGCATTGTGGAACCAGCTGCTTGTTTGTGTTAGGGTAGCCCATAGGAACATAAAACAAGTTGGTAGAACCCAACTCTTCGGAAGATTCCCGACGTTTCGTCCGATAAGGGAGTTTCACCCTATAAGCGCATGTAAACTCACGAGGGAGAAACGGACGTCGGTGAAGCGGGTCACACCCCGGAGTGCAATCTTTGCCATCCAAAGACCACAACACACATATAATAACATGGTATGGCACCCTCTAGCTTTTGAAAGGTTCCGGACGCTCCGTAGCCCCCCTCCGGTGAAAACCTAGACCCGAAGGAGAAATACCGGACTTATACGGATACACGCGGTAACGGCGTCGAAAGGGGGTAGCATTGTGGAACCAGCTGCTTGTTTGTGTTAGGGTAGCCCATAGGAACATAAAACAAGTTGGTAGAACCCAACTCTTCGGAAGATTCCCGACGTTTCGTCCGATAAGGGAGTTTCACCCTATAAGCGCATGTAAACTCACGAGGGAGAAACGGACGTCGGTGAAGCGGGTCACACCCCGGAGTGCAATCTTTGCCATCCAAAGACCACAACACACATATAATAACATGGTATGGCACCCTCTAGCTTTTGAAAGGTTCCGGACGCTCCGTAGCCCCCCTCCGGTGAAAACCTAGACCCGAAGGAGAAATACCGGACTTATACGGATACACGCGGTAACGGCGTCGAAAGGGGGTAGCATTGTGGAACCAGCTGCTTTTTTGTGTTAGGGTAGCCCATAGGAACATAAAACAAGTTGGTAGAACCCAACTCTTCGGAAGATTCCCGACGTTTCGTCCGATAAGGGAGTTTCACCCTATAAGCGCATGTAAACTCACGAGGGAGAAACGGACGTCGGTGAAGCGGGTCACACCCCGGAGTGCAATCTTTGCCATCCAAATACCACAACACACATATAATAACATGGTATGGCACCCTCTAGCTTGTGAAAGGTTCCGGACGCTCCGTAGCCCCCCTCCGGTGAAAACCTAGACCCGCAGGAGAAATACCGGACTTATACGGATACACGCGGTAACGGCGTCGAAAGGGGGTAGCATTGTGGAAACAGCTGCTTGTTTGTGTTAGGGTAGCCCATAGGAACATAAAACAAGTTGGTAGAACCCAACTCTTCGGAAGATTCCCGACGTTTCGTCCGATAAGGGAGTTTCACCCTATAAGCGCATGTAAACTCACGAGGGAGAAACGGACGTCGGTGAAGCGGGTCACACCCCGGAGTGCAATCTTTGCCATCCAAAGACCACAACACACATATAATAACATGGTATGGCACCCTCTAGCTTGTGAAAGGTTCCGGACGCTCCGTAGCCCCCCTCCGGTGAAAACCTAGACCCGCAGGAGAAATACCGGACTTATACGGATACACGCGGTAACGGCGTCGAAAGGGGGTAGCATTGTGGAACCAGCTGCTTGTTTGTGTTAGTGTAGCCCATAGGAACATAAAACAAGTTGGTAGAACCCAACTCTTCGGAAGATTCCCGACGTTTCGTCCGATAAGGGAGTTTCACCCTATAAGCGCATGTAAACTCACGAGGGAGAAACGGACGTCGGTGAAGCGGGTCACACCCCGGAGTGCAATCTTTGCCATCCAAAGACCACAACACACATATAATAACATGGTATGGCACCCTCTATCTTGTGAAAGGTTCCGGATGCTCCGTAGCCCCCCTCCGGTGAAAACCTAGACCCGCAGGAGAAATACCGGACTTATACGGATACACGCGGTAACGGCGTCGAAAGGGGGTAGCATTGTGGAACCAGCTGCTTGTTTGTGTTAGGGTAGCCCATAGGAAGATAAAACAAGTTGGTAGAACCCAACTCTTCGGAAGATTCCCGACGTTTCGTCCGATAAGGGAGTTTCACCCTATAAGCGCATGTAAACTCACGAGGGAGAAATGGACGTCGGTGAAGCGGGTCACACCCCGGAGTGCAATCTTTGCCATCCAAATACCACAACACACATATAATAACATGGTATGGCACCCTCTAGCTTGTGAAAGGTTCCGGACGCTCCGTAGCCCCCCTCCGGTGAAAACCTAGACCCGCAGGAGAAATACCGGACTTATACGGATACACGCGGTAACGGCGTCGAAAGGGGGTAGCATTGTGGAACCAGCTGCTTGTTTGTGTTAGGGTAGCCCATAGGAAAATAAAACAAGTTGGTAGAACCCAACTCTTCGGAAGATTCCCGACGTTTCGTCCGATAAGGGAGTTTCACCCTATAAGCGCATGTAAACTCACGAGGGAGAAACGGACGTCGGTGAAGCGGGTCACACCCCGGAGTGCAATCTTTGCCATCAAAAGACCACAACACACATATAATAACATGGTATGGCACCCTCTAGCTTTTGAAAGGTTCCGGACGCTCCGTAGCCCCCCTCCGGTGAAAACCTAGACCCGCAGGAGAAATACCGGACTTATACGGATACACGCGGTAACGGCGTCGAAAGGGGGTAGCATTGTGGAACCAGCTGCTTGTTTGTGTTAGGGTAGCCCATAGGAACATAAAACAAGTTGGTAGAACCCAACTCTTCGGAACATTCCCGACGTTTCGTCCGATAAGGGAGTTTCACCCTATAAGCGCATGTAAACTCACGAGGGGAGAAACGGACGTCGGTGAAGCGGGTCACACCCCGGAGTGCACACTTTGCCATCCAAAGACCACAACACACATATAATAACATGGTATGGCACCCTCTAGCTTGTGAAAGGTTCCGGACGCTCCGTAGCCCCCCTCCGGTGAAAACCTAGACCCGAAGGAGAAATACCGGACTTATACGGATACACGCGGTAACGGCGTCGAAAGGGGGTAGAATTGTGGAACCAGCTGCTTGTTTGTGTTAGGGTAGCCCATAGGAACATAAAACAAGTTGGTAGAACCCAACTCTTCGGAAGATTCCCGACGTTTCGTCCGATAAGGGAGTTTCACCCTATAAGCGCATGTAAACTCACGAGGGAGAAACGGACGTCGGTGAAGCGGGTCACACCCCGGAGTGCAATCTTTGCCATCCAAAGACCACAACACACATATAATAACATGGTATGGCACCCTCTAGCTTGTGAAAGGTTCCGGACGCTCCGTAGCCCCCCTCCGGTGAAAACCTAGACCCGCAGGAGAAATACCGGACTTATACGGATACACGCGGTAACGGCGTCGAAAGGGGGTAGCATTGTGGAACCAGCTGCTTGTTTGTGTTAGGGTAGCCCATAGGAACATAAAACAAGTTGGTAGAACCCAACTCTTCGGAAGATTCCCGACGTTTCGTCCGATAAGGGAGTTTCACCCTTTAAGCGCATGTAAACTCACGAGGGAGAAACGGACGTCGGTGAAGCGGGTCACACCCCGGAGTGCAATCTTTGCCATCCAAAGACCACAACACACATATAATAACATGGTATGGCACCCTCTAGCTTGTGAAAGGTTCCGGACGCTCCGTAGCCCCCCTCCGGTGAAAACCTAGACCCGCAGGAGAAATACCGGACTTATACGGATACACGCGGTAACGGCGTCGAAAGGGGGTAGCATTGTGGAACCAGCTGCTTGTTTGTGTTAGGGTAGCCCATAGGAACATAAAACAAGTTGGTAGAACCCAACTCTTCGGAAGATTCCCGACGTTTCGTCCGATAAGGGAGTTTCACCCTATAAGCGCATGTAAACTCACGAGGGAGAAACGGACGTCGGTGAAGCGGGTCACACCCCGGAGTGCAATCTTTGCCATCCAAAGACCACAACACACATATAATAACATGGTATGGCACCCTCTAGCTTGTGAAAGGTTCCGGACTCTCCGTAGCCCCCCTCCGGTGAAAACCTAGACCCGTAGGAGAAATACCGGACTTATACGGATACACGCGGTAACGGCGTCGAAAGGGGGTAGCATTGTGGAACCAGCTGCTTGTTTGTGTTAGGGTAGCCCATAGGAACATAAAACAAGTTGGTAGAACCCAACTCTTCGGAAGATTCCCGACGTTTCGTCCGATAAGGGAGTTTCACCCTATAAGCGCATGTAAACTCACGAGGGAGAAACGGACGTCGGTGAAGCGGGTCACACCCCGGAGTGCAATATTTGCCATCCAAAGACCACAACACACATATAATAACATGGTATGGCACCCTCTAGCTTTTGAAAGGTTCCGGACGCTCCGTAGCCCCCCTCCGGTGAAAACCTAGACCCGAAGGAGAAATACCGGACTTATACGGATACACGCGGTAACGGCGTCGAAAGGGGGTAGCATTGTGGAACCAGCTGCTTTTTTGTGTTAGGGTAGCCCATAGGAACATAAAACAAGTTGGTAGAACCCAACTCTTCGGAAGATTCCCGACGTTTCGTCCGATAAGGGAGTTTCACCCTATAAGCGCATGTAAACTCACGAGGGAGAAACGGACGTCGGTGAAGCGGGTCACACCCCGGAGTGCAATCTTTGCCATCCAAATACCACAACACACATATAATAACATGGTATGGCACCCTCTAGCTTGTGAAAGGTTCCGGACGCTCCGTAGCCCCCCTCCGGTGAAAACCTAGACCCGCAGGAGAAATACCGGACTTATACGGATACACGCGGTAACGGCGTCGAAAGGGGGTAGCATTGTGGAAACAGCTGCTTGTTTGTGTTAGGGTAGCCCATAGGAACATAAAACAAGGTTGTAGAACCCAACTCTACGGAAGATTCCCGACGTTTCGTCCGATAAGGGAGTTTCACCCTATAAGCGCATGTAAACTCACGAGGGAGAAACGGACGTCGGTGAAGCGGGTCACACCCCGGAGTGCAATCTTTGCCATCCAAAGACCACAACACACATATAATAACATGGTATGGCACCCTCTAGCTTGTGAAAGGTTCCGGACGCTCCGTAGCCCCCCTCCGGTGAAAACCTAGACCCGCAGGAGAAATACCGGACTTATACGGATACACGCGGTAACGGCGTCGAAAGGGGGTAGCATTGTGGAACCAGCTGCTTGTTTGTGTTAGTGTAGCCCATAGGAACATAAAACAAGTTGGTAGAACCCAACTCTTCGGAAGATTCCCGACGTTTCGTCCGATAAGGGAGTTTCACCCTATAAGCGCATGTAAACTCACGAGGGAGAAACGGACGTCGGTGAAGCGGGTCACACCCCGGAGTGCAATCTTTGCCATCCAAAGACCACAACACACATATAATAACATGGTATGGCACCCTCTATCTTGTGAAAGGTTCCGGATGCTCCGTAGCCCCCCTCCGGTGAAAACCTAGACCCGCAGGAGAAATACCGGACTTATACGGATACACGCGGTAACGGCGTCGAAAGGGGGTAGCATTGTGGAACCAGCTGCTTGTTTGTGTTAGGGTAGCCCATAGGAAGATAAAACAAGTTGGTAGAACCCAACTCTTCGGAAGATTCCCGACGTTTCGTCCGATAAGGGAGTTTCACCCTATAAGCGCATGTAAACTCACGAGGGAGAAACGGACGTCGGTGAAGCGGGTCACACCCCGGAGTGCAATCTTTGCCATCCAAATACCACAACACACATATAATAACATGGTATGGCACCCTCTAGCTTGTGAAAGGTTCCGGACGCTCCGTAGCCCCCCTCCGGTGAAAACCTAGACCCGCAGGAGAAATACCGGACTTATACGGATACACGCGGTAACGGCGTCGAAAGGGGGTAGCATTGTGGAACCAGCTGCTTGTTTGTGTTAGGGTAGCCCATAGGAAAATAAAACAAGTTGGTAGAACCCAACTCTTCGGAAGATTCCCGACGTTTCGTCCGATAAGGGAGTTTCACCCTATAAGCGCATGTAAACTCACGAGGGAGAAACGGACGTCGGTGAAGCGGGTCACACCCCGGAGTGCAATCTTTGCCATCAAAAGACCACAACACACATATAATAACATAGTATGGCACCCTCTAGCTTTTGAAAGGTTCCGGACGCTCCGTAGCCCCCCTCCGGTGAAAACCTAGACCCGCAGGAGAAATACCGGACTTATACGGATACACGCGGTAACGGCGTCGAAAGGGGGTAGCATTGTGGAACCAGCTGCTTGTTTGTGTTAGGGTAGCCCATAGGAACATAAAACAAGTTGGTAGAACCCAACTCTTCGGAACATTCCCGACGTTTCGTCCGATAAGGGAGTTTCACCCTATAAGCGCATGTAAACTCACGAGGGGAGAAACGGACGTCGGTGAAGCGGGTCACACCCCGGAGTGCACACTTTGCCATCCAAAGACCACAACACACATATAATAACATGGTATGGCACCCTCTAGCTTGTGAAAGGTTCCGGACGCTCCGTAGCCCCCCTCCGGTGAAAACCTAGACCCGAAGGAGAAATACCGGACTTATACGGATACACGCGGTAACGGCGTCGAAAGGGGGTAGAATTGTGGAACCAGCTGCTTGTTTGTGTTAGGGTAGCCCATAGGAACATAAAACAAGTTGGTAGAACCCAACTCTTCGGAAGATTCCCGACGTTTCGTCCGATAAGGGAGTTTCACCCTATAAGCGCATGTAAACTCACGAGGGAGAAACGGACGTCGGTGAAGCGGGTCACACCCCGGAGTGCAATCTTTGCCATCCAAAGACCACAACACACATATAATAACATGGTATGGCACCCTCTAGCTTGTGAAAGGTTCCGGACGCTCCGTAGCCCCCCTCCGGTGAAAACCTAGACCCGCAGGAGAAATACCGGACTTATACGGATACACGCGGTAACGGCGTCGAAAGGGGGTAGCATTGTGGAACCAGCTGCTTGTTTGTGTTAGGGTAGCCCATAGGAACATAAAACAAGTTGGTAGAACCCAACTCTTCGGAAGATTCCCGACGTTTCGTCCGATAAGGGAGTTTCACCCTATAAGCGCATGTAAACTCACGAGGGAGAAACGGACGTCGGTGAAGCGGGTCACACCCCGGAGTGCAATCTTTGCCATCCAAAGACCACAACACACATATAATAACATGGTATGGCACCCTCTAGCTTGTGAAAGGTTCCGGACGCTCCGTAGCCCCCCTCCGGTGAAAACCTAGACCCGCAGGAGAAATACCGGACTTATACGGATACACGCGGTAACGGCGTCGAAAGGGGGTAGCATTGTGGAACCAGCTGCTTGTTTGTGTTAGTGTAGCCCATAGGAACATAAAACAAGTTGGTAGAACCCAACTCTTCGGAAGATTCCCGACGTTTCGTCCGATAAGGGAGTTTCACCCTATAAGCGCATGTAAACTCACGAGGGAGAAACGGACGTCGGTGAAGCGGGTCACACCCCGGAGTGCAATCTTTGCCATCCAAAGACCACAACACACATATAATAACATGGTATGGCACCCTCTATCTTGTGAAAGGTTCCGGATGCTCCGTAGCCCCCCTCCGGTGAAAACCTAGACCCGCAGGAGAAATACCGGACTTATACGGATACACGCGGTAACGGCGTCGAAAGGGGGTAGCATTGTGGAACCAGCTGCTTGTTTGTGTTAGGGTAGCCCATAGGAAGATAAAACAAGTTGGTAGAACCCAACTCTTCGGAAGATTCCCGACGTTTCGTCCGATAAGGGAGTTTCACCCTATAAGCGCATGTAAACTCACGAGGGAGAAACGGACGTCGGTGAAGCGGGTCACACCCCGGAGTGCAATCTTTGCCATCCAAATACCACAACACACATATAATAACATGGTATGGCACCCTCTAGCTTGTGAAAGGTTCCGGACGCTCCGTAGCCCCCCTCCGGTGAAAACCTAGACCCGCAGGAGAAATACCGGACTTATACGGATACACGCGGTAACGGCGTCGAAAGGGGGTAGCATTGTGGAACCAGCTGCTTGTTTGTGTTAGGGTAGCCCATAGGAAAATAAAACAAGTTGGTAGAACCCAACTCTTCGGAAGATTCCCGACGTTTCGTCCGATAAGGGAGTTTCACCCTATAAGCGCATGTAAACTCACGAGGGAGAAACGGACGTCGGTGAAGCGGGTCACACCCCGGAGTGCAATCTTTGCCATCAAAAGACCACAACACACATATAATAACATGGTATGGCACCCTCTAGCTTTTGAAAGGTTCCGGACGCTCCGTAGCCCCCCTCCGGTGAAAACCTAGACCCGCAGGAGAAATACCGGACTTATACGGATACACGCGGTAACGGCGTCGAAAGGGGGTAGCATTGTGGAACCAGCTGCTTGTTTGTGTTAGGGTAGCCCATAGGAACATAAAACAAGTTGGTAGAACCCAACTCTTCGGAACATTCCCGACGTTTCGTCCGATAAGGGAGTTTCACCCTATAAGCGCATGTAAACTCACGAGGGGAGAAACGGACGTCGGTGAAGCGGGTCACACCCCGGAGTGCACACTTTGCCATCCAAAGACCACAACACACATATAATAACATGGTATGGCACCCTCTAGCTTGTGAAAGGTTCCGGACGCTCCGTAGCCCCCCTCCGGTGAAAACCTAGACCCGAAGGAGAAATACCGGACTTATACGGATACACGCGGTAACGGCGTCGAAAGGGGGTAGAATTGTGGAACCAGCTGCTTGTTTGTGTTAGGGTAGCCCATAGGAACATAAAACAAGTTGGTAGAACCCAACTCTTCGGAAGATTCCCGACGTTTCGTCCGATAAGGGAGTTTCACCCTATAAGCGCATGTAAACTCACGAGGGAGAAACGGACGTCGGTGAAGCGGGTCACACCCCGGAGTGCAATCTTTGCCATCCAAAGACCACAACACACATATAATAACATGGTATGGCACCCTCTAGCTTGTGAAAGGTTCCGGACGCTCCGTAGCCCCCCTCCGGTGAAAACCTAGACCCGCAGGAGAAATACCGGACTTATACGGATACACGCGGTAACGGCGTCGAAAGGGGGTAGCATTGTGGAACCAGCTGCTTGTTTGTGTTAGGGTAGCCCATAGGAACATAAAACAAGTTGGTAGAACCCAACTCTTCGGAAGATTCCCGACGTTTCGTCCGATAAGGGAGTTTCACCCTTTAAGCGCATGTAAACTCACGAGGGAGAAACGGACGTCGGTGAAGCGGGTCACACCCCGGAGTGCAATCTTTGCCATCCAAAGACCACAACACACATATAATAACATGGTATGGAACCCTCTAGCTTGTGAAAGGTTCCGGACGCTCCGTAGCCCCCCTCCGGTGAAAACCTAGACCCGAAGGAGAAATACCGGACTTATACGGATACACGCGGTAACGGCGTCGAAAGGGGGTAGCATTGTGGAACCAGCTGCTTGTTTGTGTTAGTGTAGCCCATAGGAACATAAAACAAGTTGGTAGAACCCAACTCTTCGGAAGATTCCCGACGTTTCGTCCGATAAGGGAGTTTCACCCTATAAGCGCATGTAAACTCACGAGGGAGAAACGGACGTCGGTGAAGCGGGTCACACCCCGGAGTGCAATCTTTGCCATAAAAAGACCACAACACACATATAATAACATGGTATGGCACCCTCTAGCTTGTGAAAGGTTCCGGACGCTCCGTAGCCCCCCTCCGGTGAAAACCTAGACCCGCAGGAGAAATACCGGACTTATACGGATACACGCGGTAACGGCGTCGAAAGGGGGTAGCATTGTGGAACCAGCTGCTTTTTTGTGTTAGGGTAGCCCATAGGAACATAAAACAAGTTGGTAGAACCCAACTCTTCGGAAGATTCCCGACGTTTCGTCCGATAAGGGAGTTTCACCCTATAAGCGCATGTAAACTCACGAGGGAGAAACGGACGTCGGTGAAGCGGGTCACACCCCGGAGTGCAATCTTTGCCATCAAAAGACCACAACACACATATAATAACATGGTATGGCACCCTCTAGCTTTTGAAAGGTTCCGGACGCTCCGTAGCCCCCCTCCGGTGAAAACCTAGACCCGCAGGAGAAATACCGGACTTATACGGATACACGCGGTAACGGCGTCGAAAGGGGGTAGCATTGTGGAACCAGCTGCTTGTTTGTGTTAGGGTAGCCCATAGGAACATAAAACAAGTTGGTAGAACCCAACTCTTCGGAAGATTCCCGACGTTTCGTCC
Organism: Alopecurus myosuroides; assembly: GCA_028641055.1. Classification (NCBI taxonomy): domain Eukaryota; kingdom Viridiplantae; phylum Streptophyta; class Magnoliopsida; order Poales; family Poaceae; genus Alopecurus; species Alopecurus myosuroides. Next base: position 278,844,821 of record CM054063.1, read on the forward strand.
GATAAGGGAGTTTCACCCTATAAGCGCATGTAAACTCACGAGGGGAGAAACGGACGTCGGTGAAGCGGGTCACACCCCGGAGTGCACACTTTGCCATCCAAAGACCACAACACACATATAATAACATGGTATGGCACCCTCTAGCTTGTGAAAGGTTCCGGACGCTCCGTAGCCCCCCTCCGGTGAAAACCTAGACCCGAAGGAGAAATACCGGACTTATACGGATACACGCGGTAACGGCGTCGAAAGGGGGTAGCATTGTGGAACCAGCTGCTTGTTTGTGTTAGGGTAGCCCATAGGAACATAAAACAAGTTGGTAGAACCCAACTCTTCGGAAGATTCCCGACGTTTCGTCCGATAAGGGAGTTTCACCCTATAAGCGCATGTAAACTCACGAGGGAGAAACGGACGTCGGTGAAGCGGGTCACACCCCGGAGTGCAATCTTTGCCATACAAAGACCACAACACACATATAATAACATGGTATGGCACCCTCTAGCTTGTGAAAGGTTCCGGACGCTCCGTAGCCCCCCTCCGGTGAAAACCTAGACCCGCAGGAGAAATACCGGACTTATACGGATACACGCGGTAACGGCGTCGAAAGGGGGTAGCATTGTGGAACCAGCTGCTTGTTTGTGTTAGGGTAGCCCATAGGAACATAAAACAAGTTGGTAGAACCCAACTCTTCGGAAGATTCCCGACGTTTCGTCCGATAAGGGAGTTTCACCCTATAAGCGCATGTAAACTCACGAGGGAGAAACGGACGTCGGTGAAGCGGGTCACACCCCGGAGTGCAATCTTTGCCATCCAAATACCACAACACACATATAATAACATGGTATGGCACCCTCTAGCTTGTGAAAGGTTCCGGACGCTCCGTAGCCCCCCTCCGGTGAAAACCTAGACCCGAAGGAGAAATACCGGACTTATACGGATACACGCGGTAACGGCGTCGAAAGGGGGTAGCATTGTGGAACCAGCTGCTTGTTTGTGTTAGGGTAGCCCATAGGAACATAAAACAAGTTGGTAGAACCCAACTCTTCGGAAGATTCCCGACGTTTCGTCCGATAAGGGAGTTTCACCCTATAAGCGCATGTAAACTCACGAGGGAGAAACGGACGTCGGTGAAGCGGGTCACACCCCGGAGTGCAATCTTTGCCATCCAAAGACCACAACACACATATAATAACATGGTATGGCACCCTCTAGCTTGTGAAAGGTTCCGGACGCTCCGTAGCCCCCCTCCGGTGAAAACCTAGACCCGCAGGAGAAATACCGGACTTATACGGATACACGCGGTAACGGCGTCGAAAGGGGGTAGCATTGTGGAACCAGCTGCTTGTTTGTGTTAGGGTAGCCCATAGGAACATAAAACAAGTTGGTAGAACCCAACTCTTCGGAAGATTCCCGACGTTTCGTCCGATAAGGGAGTTTCACCCTATAAGCGCATGTAAACTCACGAGGGAGAAACGGACGTCGGTGAAGCGGGTCACACCCCGGAGTGCAATCTTTGCCATCCAAAGACCACAACACACATATAATAACATGGTATGGCACCCTCTAGCTTGTGAAAGGTTCCGGACGCTCCGTAGCCCCCCTCCGGTGAAAACCTAGACCCGCAGGAGAAATACCGGACTTATACGGATACACGCGGTAACGGCGTCGAAAGGGGGTAGCATTGTGGAACCAGCTGCTTGTTTGTGTTAGGGTAGCCCATAGGAAGATAAAACAAGTTGGTAGAACCCAACTCTTCGGAAGATTCCCGACGTTTCGTCCGATAAGGGAGTTTCACCCTATAAGCGCATGTAAACTCACGAGGGAGAAACGGACGTCGGTGAAGCGGGTCACACCCCGGAGTGCAATCTTTGCCATCCAAATACCACAACACACATATAATAACATGGTATGGCACCCTCTAGCTTGTGAAAGGTTCCGGACGCTCCGTAGCCCCCCTCCGGTGAAAACCTAGACCCGAAGGAGAAATACCGGACTTATACGGATACACGCGGTAACGGCGTCGAAAGGGGGTAGCATTGTGGAACCAGCTGCTTGTTTGTGTTAGGGTAGCCCATAGGAACATAAAACAAGTTGGTAGAACCCAACTCTTCGGAAGATTCCCGACGTTTCGTCCGATAAGGGAGTTTCACCCTATAAGCGCATGTAAACTCACGAGGGGAGAAACGGACGTCGGTGAAGCGGGTCACACCCCGGAGTGCACACTTTGCCATCCAAAGACCACAACACACATATAATAACATGGTATGGCACCCTCTAGCTTGTGAAAGGTTCCGGACGCTCCGTAGCCCCCCTCCGGTGAAAACCTAGACCCGAAGGAGAAATACCGGACTTATACGGATACACGCGGTAACGGCGTCGAAAGGGGGTAGCATTGTGGAACCAGCTGCTTGTTTGTGTTAGGGTAGCCCATAGGAACATAAAACAAGTTGGTAGAACCCAACTCTTCGGAAGATTCCCGACGTTTCGTCCGATAAGGGAGTTTCACCCTATAAGCGCATGTAAACTCACGAGGGAGAAACGGACGTCGGTGAAGCGGGTCACACCCCGGAGTGCAATCTTTGCCATCCAAAGACCACAACACACATATAATAACATGGTATGGCACCCTCTAGCTTGTGAAAGGTTCCGGACGCTCCGTAGCCCCCCTCCGGTGAAAACCTAGACCCGCAGGAGAAATACCGGACTTATACGGATACACGCGGTAACGGCGTAGAAAGGGGGTAGCATTGTGGAACCAGCTGCTTGTTTGTGTTAAGGTAGCCCATAGGAACATAAAACAAGTTGGTAGAACCCAACTCTTCGGAAGATTCCCGACGTTTCGTCCGATAAGGGAGTTTCACCCTATAAGCGCATGTAAACTCACGAGGGAGAAACGGACGTCGGTGAAGCGGGTCACACCCCGGAGTGCAATCTTTGCCATCCAAAGACCACAACACACATATAATAACATGGTATGGCACCCTCTAGCTTGTGAAAGGTTCCGGACGCTCCGTAGCCCCCCTCCGGTGAAAACCTAGACCCGCAGGAGAAATACCGGACTTATACGGATACACGCGGTAACGGCGTCGAAAGGGGGTAGCATTGTGGAACCAGCTGCTTGTTTGTGTTAGTGTAGCCCATAGGAACATAAAACAAGTTGGTAGAACCCAACTCTTCGGAAGATTCCCGACGTTTCGTCCGATAAGGGAGTTTCACCCTATAAGCGCATGTAAACTCACGAGGGAGAAACGGACGTCGGTGAAGCGGGTCACACCCCGGAGTGCAATCTTTGCCATACAAAGACCACAACACACATATAATAACATGGTATGGCACCCTCTAGCTTGTGAAAGGTTCCGGACGCTCCGTAGCCCCCCTCCGGTGAAAACCTAGACCCGCAGGAGAAATACCGGACTTATACGGATACACGCGGTAACGGCGTCGAAAGGGGGTAGCATTGTGGAACCAGCTGCTTTTTTGTGTTAGGGTAGCCCATAGGAACATAAAACAAGTTGGTAGAACCCAACTCTTCGGAAGATTCCCGACGTTTCGTCCGATAAGGGAGTTTCACCCTATAAGCGCATGTAAACTCACGAGGGAGAAACGGACGTCGGTGAAGCGGGTCACACCCCGGAGTGCAATCTTTGCCATCCAAAGACCACAACACACATATAATAACATGGTATGGCACCCTCTAGCTTGTGAAAGGTTCCGGACGCTCCGTAGCCCCCCTCCGGTGAAAACCTAGACCCGCAGGAGAAATACCGGACTTATACGGATACACGCGGTAACGGCGTCGAAAGGGGGTAGCATTGTGGAACCAGCTGCTTGTTTGTGTTAGGGTAGCCCATAGGAAGATAAAACAAGTTGGTAGAACCCAACTCTTCGGAAGATTCCCGACGTTTCGTCCGATAAGGGAGTTTCACCCTATAAGCGCATGTAAACTCACGAGGGAGAAACGGACGTCGGTGAAGCGGGTCACACCCCGGAGTGCAATCTTTGCCATCCAAAGACCACAACACACATATAATAACATGGTATGGCACCCTCTATCTTGTGAAAGGTTCCGGACGCTCCGTAGCCCCCCTCCGGTGAAAACCTAGACCCGCAGGAGAAATACCGGACTTATACGGATACACGCGGTAACGGCGTCGAAAGGGGGTAGCATTGTGGAACCAGCTGCTTGTTTGTGTTAGGGTAGCCCATAGGAACATAAAACAAGTTGGTAGAACCCAACTCTTCGGAAGATTCCCGACGTTTCGTCCGATAAGGGAGTTTCACCCTATAAGCGCATGTAAACTCACGAGGGGAGAAACGGACGTCGGTGAAGCGGGTCACACCCCGGAGTGCACACTTTGCCATCCAAAGACCACAACACACATATAATAACATGGTATGGCACCCTCTAGCTTGTGAAAGGTTCCGGACGCTCCGTAGCCCCCCTCCGGTGAAAACCTAGACCCGAAGGAGAAATACCGGACTTATACGGATACACGCGGTAACGGCGTCGAAAGGGGGTAGCATTGTGGAACCAGCTGCTTGTTTGTGTTAGGGTAGCCCATAGGAACAGAAAACAAGTTGGTAGAACCCAACTCTTCGGAAGATTCCCGACGTTTCGTCCGATAAGGGAGTTTCACCCTATAAGCGCATGTAAACTCACGAGGGAGAAACGGACGTCGGTGAAGCGGGTCACACCCCGGAGTGCAATCTTTGCCATACAAAGACCACAACACACATATAATAACATGGTATGGCACCCTCTAGCTTGTGAAAGGTTCCGGACGCTCCGTAGCCCCCCTCCGGTGAAAACCTAGACCCGCAGGAGAAATACCGGACTTATACGGATACACGCGGTAACGGCGTCGAAAGGGGGTAGCATTGTGGAACCAGCTGCTTGTTTGTGTTAGGGTATCCCATAGGAACATAAAACAAGTTGGTAGAACCCAACTCTTCGGAAGATTCCCGACGTTTCGTCCGATAAGGGAGTTTCACCCTATAAGCGCATGTAAACTCACGAGGGAGAAACGGACGTCGGTGAAGCGGGTCACACCCCGGAGTGCAATCTTTGCCATCCAAATACCACAACACACATATAATAACATGGTATGGCACCCTCTAGCTTGTGAAAGGTTCCGGACGCTCCGTAGCCCCCCTCCGGTGAAAACCTAGACCCGAAGGAGAAATACCGGACTTATACGGATACACGCGGTAACGGCGTCGAAAGGGGGTAGCATTGTGGAACCAGCTGCTTGTTTGTGTTAGGGTAGCCCATAGGAACATAAAACAAGTTGGTAGAACCCAACTCTTCGGAAGATTCCCGACGTTTCGTCCGATAAGGGAGTTTCACCCTATAAGCGCATGTAAACTCACGAGGGAGAAACGGACGTCGGTGAAGCGGGTCACACCCCGGAGTGCAATCTTTGCCATCCAAAGACCACAACACACATATAATAACATGGTATGGCACCCTCTAGCTTGTGAAAGGTTCCGGACGCTCCGTAGCCCCCCTCCGGTGAAAACCTAGACCCGCAGGAGAAATACCGGACTTATACGGATACACGCGGTAACGGCGTCGAAAGGGGGTAGCATTGTGGAACCAGCTGCTTGTTTGTGTTAGGGTAGCCCATAGGAACATAAAACAAGTTGGTAGAACCCAACTCTTCGGAAGATTCCCGACGTTTCGTCCGATAAGGGAGTTTCACCCTATAAGCGCATGTAAACTCACGAGGGAGAAACGGACGTCGGTGAAGCGGGTCACACCCCGGAGTGCAATCTTTGCCATCCAAAGACCACAACACACATATAATAACATGGTATGGCACCCTCTAGCTTGTGAAAGGTTCCGGACGCTCCGTAGCCCCCCTCCGGTGAAAACCTAGACCCGCAGGAGAAATACCGGACTTATACGGATACACGCGGTAACGGCGTCGAAAGGGGGTAGCATTGTGGAACCAGCTGCTTGTTTGTGTTAGGGTAGCCCATAGGAAGATAAAACAAGTTGGTAGAACCCAACTCTTCGGAAGATTCCCGACGTTTCGTCCGATAAGGGAGTTTCACCCTATAAGCGCATGTAAACTCACGAGGGAGAAACGGACGTCGGTGAAGCGGGTCACACCCCGGAGTGCAATCTTTGCCATCCAAATACCACAACACACATATAATAACATGGTATGGCACCCTCTAGCTTGTGAAAGGTTCCGGACGCTCCGTAGCCCCCCTCCGGTGAAAACCTAGACCCGAAGGAGAAATACCGGACTTATACGGATACACGCGGTAACGGCGTCGAAAGGGGGTAGCATTGTGGAACCAGCTGCTTGTTTGTGTTAGGGTAGCCCATAGGAACATAAAACAAGTTGGTAGAACCCAACTCTTCGGAAGATTCCCGACGTTTCGTCCGATAAGGGAGTTTCACCCTATAAGCGCATGTAAACTCACGAGGGGAGAAACGGACGTCGGTGAAGCGGGTCACACCCCGGAGTGCACACTTTGCCATCCAAAGACCACAACACACATATAATAACATGGTATGGCACCCTCTAGCTTGTGAAAGGTTCCGGACGCTCCGTAGCCCCCCTCCGGTGAAAACCTAGACCCGAAGGAGAAATACCGGACTTATACGGATACACGCGGTAACGGCGTCGAAAGGGGGTAGCATTGTGGAACCAGCTGCTTGTTTGTGTTAGGGTAGCCCATAGGAACATAAAACAAGTTGGTAGAACCCAACTCTTCGGAAGATTCCCGACGTTTCGTCCGATAAGGGAGTTTCACCCTATAAGCGCATGTAAACTCACGAGGGAGAAACGGACGTCGGTGAAACGGGTCACACCCCGGAGTGCAATCTTTGCCATCCAAAGACCACAACACACATATAATAACATGGTATGGCACCCTCTAGCTTGTGAAAGGTTCCGGACGCTCCGTAGCCCCCCTCCGGTGAAAACCTAGACCCGCAGGAGAAATACCGGACTTATACGGATACACGCGGTAACGGCGTAGAAAGGGGGTAGCATTGTGGAACCAGCTGCTTGTTTGTGTTAAGGTAGCCCATAGGAACATAAAACAAGTTGGTAGAACCCAACTCTTCGGAAGATTCCCGACGTTTCGTCCGATAAGGGAGTTTCACCCTATAAGCGCATGTAAACTCACGAGGGAGAAACGGACGTCGGTGAAGCGGGTCACACCCCGGAGTGCAATCTTTGCCATCCAAAGACCACAACACACATATAATAACATGGTATGGCACCCTCTAGCTTGTGAAAGGTTCCGGACGCTCCGTAGCCCCCCTCCGGTGAAAACCTAGACCCGCAGGAGAAATACCGGACTTATACGGATACACGCGGTAACGGCGTCGAAAGGGGGTAGCATTGTGGAACCAGCTGCTTGTTTGTGTTAGTGTAGCCCATAGGAACATAAAACAAGTTGGTAGAACCCAACTCTTCGAAGATTCCCGACGTTTCGTCCGATAAGGGAGTTTCACCCTATAAGCGCATGTAAACTCACGAGGGAGAAACGGACGTCGGTGAAGCGGGTCACACCCCGGAGTGCAATCTTTGCCATACAAAGACCACAACACACATATAATAACATGGTATGGCACCCTCTAGCTTGTGAAAGGTTCCGGACGCTCCGTAGCCCCCCTCCGGTGAAAACCTAGACCCGCAGGAGAAATACCGGACTTATACGGATACACGCGGTAACGGCGTCGAAAGGGGGTAGCATTGTGGAACCAGCTGCTTTTTTGTGTTAGGGTAGCCCATAGGAACATAAAACAAGTTGGTAGAACCCAACTCTTCGGAAGATTCCCGACGTTTCGTCCGATAAGGGAGTTTCACCCTATAAGCGCATGTAAACTCACGAGGGAGAAACGGACGTCGGTGAAGCGGGTCACACCCCGGAGTGCAATCTTTGCCATCCAAAGACCACAACACACATATAATAACATGGTATGGCACCCTCTAGCTTGTGAAAGGTTCCGGACGCTCCGTAGCCCCCCTCCGGTGAAAACCTAGACCCGCAGGAGAAATACCGGACTTATACGGATACACGCGGTAACGGCGTCGAAAGGGGGTAGCATTGTGGAACCAGCTGCTTGTTTGTGTTAGGGTAGCCCATAGGAAGATAAAACAAGTTGGTAGAACCCAACTCTTCGGAAGATTCCCGACGTTTCGTCCGATAAGGGAGTTTCACCCTATAAGCGCATGTAAACTCACGAGGGAGAAACGGACGTCGGTGAAGCGGGTCACACCCCGGAGTGCAATCTTTGCCATCCAAAGACCACAACACACATATAATAACATGGTATGGCACCCTCTATCTTGTGAAAGGTTCCGGACGCTCCGTAGCCCCCCTCCGGTGAAAACCTAGACCCGCAGGAGAAATACCGGACTTATACGGATACACGCGGTAACGGCGTCGAAAGGGGGTAGCATTGTGGAACCAGCTGCTTGTTTGTGTTAGGGTAGCCCATAGGAAGATAAAACAAGTTGGTAGAACCCAACTCTTCGGAAAATTCCCGACGTTTCGTCCGATAAGGGAGTTTCACCCTATAAGCGCATGTAAACTCACGAGGGAGAAACGGACGTCGGTGAAGCGGGTCACACCCCGGAGTGCAATCTTTGCCATCCAAAGACCAAAACACACATATAATAACATGGTATGGCACCCTCTAGCTTGTGAAAGGTTCCGGACGCTCCGTAGCCCCCCTCCGGTGAAAACCTAGACCCGCAGGAGAAATACCGGACTTATACGGATACACGCGGTAACGGCGTCGAAAGGGGGTAGCATTGTGGAACCAGCTGCTTGTTTGTGTTAGGGTAGCCCATAGGAACATAAAACAAGTTGGTAGAACCCAACTCTTCGGAAGATTCCCGACGTTTCGTCCGATAAGGGAGTTTCACCCTATAAGCGCATGTAAACTCACGAGGGAGAAACGGACGTCGGTGAAGCGGGTCACACCCCGGAGTGCAATCTTTGCCATCCAAAGACCACAACACACATATAATAACATGGTATGGCACCCTCTAGCTTGTGAAAGGTTCCGGACGCTCCGTAGCCCCCCTCCGGTGAAAACCTAGACCCGCAGGAGAAATACCGGACTTATACGGATACACGCGGTAACGGCGTCGAAAGGGGGTAGCATTGTGGAACCAGCTGCTTGTTTGTGTTAGGGTAGCCCATAGGAACATAAAACAAGTTGGTAGAACCCAACTCTTCGGAAGATTCTCGACGTTTCGTCCGATAAGGGAGTTTCACCCTATAAGCGCATGTAAACTCACGAGGGAGAAACGGACGTCGGTGAAGCGGGTCACACCCCGGAGTGCAATCTTTGCCATCCAAAGACCACAACACACATATAATAACATGGTATGGCACCCTCTAGCTTGTGAAAGGTTCCGGACGCTCCGTAGCCCCCCTCCGGTGAAAACCTAGACCCGCAGGAGAAATACCGGACTTATACGGATACACGCGGTAACGGCGTCGAAAGGGGGTAGCATTGTGGAACCAGCTGCTTGTTTGTGTTAGGGTAGCCCATAGAAGATAAAACAAGTTGGTAGAACCCAACTCTTCGGAAGATTCCCGACGTTTCGTCCGATAAGGGAGTTTCACCCTATAAGCGCATGTAAACTCACGAGGGAGAAACGGACGTCGGTGAAGCGGGTCACACCCCGGAGTGCAATATTTGCCATCCAAATACCACAACACACATATAATAACATGGTATGGCACCCTCTAGCTTGTGAAAGGTTCCGGACGCTCCGTAGCCCCCCTCCGGTGAAAACCTAGACCCGAAGGAGAAATACCGGACTTATACGGATACACGCGGTAACGGCGTCGAAAGGGGGTAGCATTGTGGAACCAGCTGCTTGTTTGTGTTAGGGTAGCCCATAGGAACATAAAACAAGTTGGTAGAACCCAACTCTTCGGAAGATTCCCGACGTTTCGTCCGATAAGGGAGTTTCACCCTATAAGCGCATGTAAACTCACGAGGGGAGAAACGGACGTCGGTGAAGCGGGTCACACCCCGGAGTGCACACTTTGCCATCCAAAGACCACAACACACATATAATAACATGGTATGGCACCCTCTAGCTTGTGAAAGGTTCCGGACGCTCCGTAGCCCCCCTCCGGTGAAAACCTAGACCCGAAGGAGAAATACCGGACTTATACGGATACACGCGGTAACGGCGTCGAAAGGGGGTAGCATTGTGGAACCAGCTGCTTGTTTGTGTTCGGGTAGCCCATAGGAACATAAAACAAGTTGGTAGAACCCCAACTCTTCGGAAGATTCCCGACGTTTCGTCCGATAAGGGAGTTTCACCCTATAAGCGCATGTAAACTCACGAGGGAGAAACGGACGTCGGTGAAGCGGGTCACACCCCGGAGTGCAATCTTTGCCATCCAAAGACCACAACACACATATAATAACATGGTATGGCACCCTCTAGCTTGTGAAAGGTTCCGGACGCTCCGTAGCCCCCCTCCGGTGAAAACCTAGACCCGCAGGAGAAATACCGGACTTATACGGATACACGCGGTAACGGCGTAGAAAGGGGGTAGCATTGTGGAACCAGCTGCTTGTTTGTGTTAAGGTAGCCCATAGGAACATAAAACAAGTTGGTAGAACCCAACTCTTCGGAAGATTCCCGACGTTTCGTCCGATAAGGGAGTTTCACCCTATAAGCGCATGTAAACTCACGAGGGAGAAACGGACGTCGGTGAAGCGGGTCACACCCCGGAGTGCAATCTTTGCCATCCAAAGACCACAACACACATATAATAACATGGTATGGCACCCTCTAGCTTGTGAAAGGTTCCGGACGCTCCGTAGCCCCCCTCCGGTGAAAACCTAGACCCGCAGGAGAAATACCGGACTTATACGGATACACGCGGTAACGGCGTCGAAAGGGGGTAGCATTGTGGAACCAGCTGCTTGTTTGTGTTAGTGTAGCCCATAGGAACATAAAACAAGTTGGTAGAACCCAACTCTTCGGAAGATTCCCGACGTTTCGTCCGATAAGGGAGTTTCACCCTATAAGCGCATGTAAACTCACGAGGGAGAAACGGACGTCGGTGAAGCGGGTCACACCCCGGAGTGCAATCTTTGCCATACAAAGACCACAACACACATATAATAACATGGTATGGCACCCTCTAGCTTGTGAAAGGTTCCGGACGCTCCGTAGCCCCCCTCCGGTGAAAACCTAGACCCGCAGGAGAAATACCGGACTTATACGGATACACGCGGTAACGGCGTCGAAAGGGGGTAGCATTGTGGAACCAGCTGCTTGTTTGTGTTAGGGTAGCCCATAGGAAGATAAAACAAGTTGGTAGAACCCAACTCTTCGGAAGATTCCCGACGTTTCGTCCGATAAGGGAGTTTCACCCTATAAGCGCATGTAAACTCACGAGGGAGAAACGGACGTCGGTGAAGCGGGTCACACCCCGGAGTGCAATATTTGCCATCCAAATACCACAACACACATATAATAACATGGTATGGCACCCTCTAGCTTGTGAAAGGTTCCGGACGCTCCGTAGCCCCCCTCCGGTGAAAACCTAGACCCGAAGGAGAAATACCGGACTTATACGGATACACGCGGTAACGGCGTCGAAAGGGGGTAGCATTGTGGAACCAGCTGCTTGTTTGTGTTAGGGTAGCCCATAGGAACATAAAACAAGTTGGTAGAACCCAACTCTTCGGAAGATTCCCGACGTTTCGTCCGATAAGGGAGTTTCACCCTATAAGCGCATGTAAACTCACGAGGGGAGAAACGGACGTCGGTGAAGCGGGTCACACCCCGGAGTGCACACTTTGCCATCCAAAGACCACAACACACATATAATAACATGGTATGGCACCCTCTAGCTTGTGAAAGGTTCCGGACGCTCCGTAGCCCCCCTCCGGTGAAAACCTAGACCCGAAGGAGAAATACCGGACTTATACGGATACACGCGGTAACGGCGTCGAAAGGGGGTAGCATTGTGGAACCAGCTTCTTGTTTGTGTTAGGGTAGCCCATAGGAACATAAAACAAGTTGGTAGAACCCAACTCTTCGGAAGATTCCCGACGTTTCGTCCGATAAGGGAGTTTCACCCTATAAGCGCATGTAAACTCACGAGGGAGAAACGGACGTCGGTGAAGCGGGTCACACCCCGGAGTGCAATCTTTGCCATCCAAAGACCACAACACACATATAATAACATGGTATGGCACCCTCTAGCTTGTGAAAGGTTCCGGACGCTCCGTAGCCCCCCTCCGGTGAAAACCTAGACCCGCAGGAGAAATACCGGACTTATACGGATACACGCGGTAACGGCGTAGAAAGGGGGTAGCATTGTGGAACCAGCTGCTTGTTTGTGTTAAGGTAGCCCATAGGAACATAAAACAAGTTGGTAGAACCCAACTCTTCGGAAGATTCCCGACGTTTCGTCCGATAAGGGAGTTTCACCCTATAAGCGCATGTAAACTCACGAGGGAGAAACGGACGTCGGTGAAGCGGGTCACACCCCGGAGTGCAATCTTTGCCATCCAAAGACCACAACACACATATAATAACATGGTATGGCACCCTCTAGCTTGTGAAAGGTTCCGGACGCTCCGTAGCCCCCCTCCGGTGAAAACCTAGACCCGCAGGAGAAATACCGGACTTATACGGATACACGCGGTAACGGCGTCGAAAGGGGGTAGCATTGTGGAACCAGCTGCTTGTTTGTGTTAGGGTAGCCCATAGGAACATAAAACAAGTTGGTAGAACCCAACTCTTCGGAAGATTCCCGACGTTTCGTCCGATAAGGGAGTTTCACCCTATAAGCGCATGTAAACTCACGAGGGAGAAACGGACGTCGGTGAAGCGGGTCACACCCCGGAGTGCAATCTTTGCCATCCAAAGACCACAACACACATATAATAACATGGTATGGCACCCTCTAGCTTGTGAAAGGTTCCGGACGCTCCGTAGCCCCCCTCCGGTGAAAACCTAGACCCGCAGGAGAAATACCGGACTTATACGGATACACGCGGTAACGGCGTCGAAAGGGGGTAGCATTGTGGAACCAGCTGCTTGTTTGTGTTAGGGTAGCCCATAGGAACATAAAACAAGTTGGTAGAACCCAACTCTTCGGAAGATTCCCGACGTTTCGTCCGATAAGGGAGTTTCACCCTATAAGCGCATGTAAACTCACGAGGGAGAAACGGACGTCGGTGAAGCGGGTCACACCCCGGAGTGCAATCTTTGCCATCCAAAGACCACAACACACATATAATAACATGGTATGGCACCCTCTAGCTTGTGAAAGGTTCCGGACGCTCCGTAGCCCCCCTCCGGTGAAAACCTAGACCCGTAGGAGAAATACCGGACTTATACGGATACACGCGGTAACGGCGTCGAAAGGGGGTAGCATTGTGGAACCAGCTGCTTGTTTGTGTTAGGGTAGCCCATAGGAACATAAAACAAGTTGGTAGAACCCAACTCTTCGGAAGATTCCCGACGTTTCGTCCGATAAGGGAGTTTCACCCTATAAGCGCATGTAAACTCACGAGGGAGAAACGGACGTCGGTGAAGCGGGTCACACCCCGGAGTGCAATCTTTGCCATCCAAAGACCACAACACACATATAATAACATGGTATGGCACCCTCTAGCTTGTGAAAGGTTCCGGACGCTCCGTAGCCCCCCTCCGGTGAAAACCTAGACCCGAAGGAGAAATACCGGACTTATACGGATACACGCGGTAACGGCGTCGAAAGGGGGTAGCATTGTGGAACCAGCTGCTTTTTTGTGTTAGGGTAGCCCATAGGAACATAAAACAAGTTGGTAGAACCCAACTCTTCGGAAGATTCCCGACGTTTCGTCCGATAAGGGAGTTTCACCCTATAAGCGCATGTAAACTCACGAGGGAGAAACGGACGTCGGTGAAGCGGGTCACACCCCGGAGTGCAATCTTTGCCATCCAAATACCACAACACACATATAATAACATGGTATGGCACCCTCTAGCTTGTGAAAGGTTCCGGACGCTCCGTAGCCCCCCTCCGGTGAAAACCTAGACCCGCAGGAGAAATACCGGACTTATACGGATACACGCGGTAACGGCGTCGAAAGGGGGTAGCATTGTGGAAACAGCTGCTTGTTTGTGTTAGGGTAGCCCATAGGAACATAAAACAAGTTGGTAGAACCCAACTCTTCGGAAGATTCCCGACGTTTCGTCCGATAAGGGAGTTTCACCCTATAAGCGCATGTAAACTCACGAGGGAGAAACGGACGTCGGTGAAGCGGGTCACACCCCGGAGTGCAATCTTTGCCATCCAAAGACCACAACACACATATAATAACATGGTATGGCACCCTCTAGCTTGTGAAAGGTTCCGGACGCTCCGTAGCCCCCCTCCGGTGAAAACCTAGACCCGCAGGAGAAATACCGGACTTATACGGATACACGCGGTAACGGCGTCGAAAGGGGGTAGCATTGTGGAACCAGCTGCTTGTTTGTGTTAGTGTAGCCCATAGGAACATAAAACAAGTTGGTAGAACCCAACTCTTCGGAAGATTCCCGACGTTTCGTCCGATAAGGGAGTTTCACCCTATAAGCGCATGTAAACTCACGAGGGAGAAACGGACGTCGGTGAAGCGGGTCACACCCCGGAGTGCAATCTTTGCCATCCAAAGACCACAACACACATATAATAACATGGTATGGCACCCTCTATCTTGTGAAAGGTTCCGGATGCTCCGTAGCCCCCCTCCGGTGAAAACCTAGACCCGCAGGAGAAATACCGGACTTATACGGATACACGCGGTAACGGCGTCGAAAGGGGGTAGCATTGTGGAACCAGCTGCTTGTTTGTGTTAGGGTAGCCCATAGGAAGATAAAACAAGTTGGTAGAACCCAACTCTTCGGAAGATTCCCGACGTTTCGTCCGATAAGGGAGTTTCACCCTATAAGCGCATGTAAACTCACGAGGGAGAAACGGACGTCGGTGAAGCGGGTCACACCCCGGAGTGCAATCTTTGCCATCCAAATACCACAACACACATATAATAACATGGTATGGCACCCTCTAGCTTGTGAAAGGTTCCGGACGCTCCGTAGCCCCCCTCCGGTGAAAACCTAGACCCGCAGGAGAAATACCGGACTTATACGGATACACGCGGTAACGGCGTCGAAAGGGGGTAGCATTGTGGAACCAGCTGCTTGTTTGTGTTAGGGTAGCCCATAGGAAAATAAAACAAGTTGGTAGAACCCAACTCTTCGGAAGATTCCCGACGTTTCGTCCGATAAGGGAGTTTCACCCTATAAGCGCATGTAAACTCACGAGGGAGAAACGGACGTCGGTGAAGCGGGTCACACCCCGGAGTGCAATCTTTGCCATAAAAAGACCACAACACACATATAATAACATGGTATGGCACCCTCTAGCTTTTGAAAGGTTCCGGACGCTCCGTAGCCCCCCTCCGGTGAAAACCTAGACCCGCAGGAGAAATACCGGACTTATACGGATACACGCGGTAACGGCGTCGAAAGGGGGTAGCATTGTGGAACCAGCTGCTTGTTTGTGTTAGGGTAGCCCATAGGAACATAAAACAAGTTGGTAGAACCCAACTCTTCGGAACATTCCCGACGTTTCGTCCGATAAGGGAGTTTCACCCTATAAGCGCATGTAAACTCACGAGGGGAGAAACGGACGTCGGTGAAGCGGGTCACACCCCGGAGTGCACACTTTGCCATCCAAAGACCACAACACACATATAATAACATGGTATGGCACCCTCTAGCTTGTGAAAGGTTCCGGACGCTCCGTAGCCCCCCTCCGGTGAAAACCTAGACCCGAAGGAGAAATACCGGACTTATACGGATACACGCGGTAACGGCGTCGAAAGGGGGTAGAATTGTGGAACCAGCTGCTTGTTTGTGTTAGGGTAGCCCATAGGAACATAAAACAAGTTGGTAGAACCCAACTCTTCGGAATATTCCCGACGTTTCGTCCGATAAGGGAGTTTCACCCTATAAGCGCATGTAAACTCACGAGGGAGAAACGGACGTCGGTGAAGCGGGTCACACCCCGGAGTGCAATCTTTGCCATCCAAAGACCACAACACACATATAATAACATGGTATGGCACCCTCTAGCTTGTGAAAGGTTCCGGACGCTCCGTAGCCCCCCTCCGGTGAAAACCTAGACCCGCAGGAGAAATACCGGACTTATACGGATACACGCGGTAACGGCGTCGAAAGGGGGTAGCATTGTGGAACCAGCTGCTTGTTTGTGTTAGGGTAGCCCATAGGAACATAAAACAAGTTGGTAGAACCCAACTCTTCGGAAGATTCCCGACGTTTCGTCCGATAAGGGAGTTTCACCCTTTAAGCGCATGTAAACTCACGAGGGAGAAACGGACGTCGGTGAAGCGGGTCACACCCCGGAGTGCAATCTTTGCCATCCAAAGACCACAACACACATATAATAACATGGTATGGCACCCTCTAGCTTGTGAAAGGTTCCGGACGCTCCGTAGCCCCCCTCCGGTGAAAACCTAGACCCGAAGGAGAAATACCGGACTTATACGGATACACGCGGTAACGGCGTCGAAAGGGGGTAGCATTGTGGAACCAGCTGCTTGTTTGTGTTAGTGTAGCCCATAGGAACATAAAACAAGTTGGTAGAACCCAACTCTTCGGAAGATTCCCGACGTTTCGTCCGATAAGGGAGTTTCACCCTATAAGCGCATGTAAACTCACGAGGGAGAAACGGACGTCGGTGAAGCGGGTCACACCCCGGAGTGCAATCTTTGCCATAAAAAGACCACAACACACATATAATAACATGGTATGGCACCCTCTAGCTTGTGAAAGGTTCCGGACGCTCCGTAGCCCCCCTCCGGTGAAAACCTAGACCCGCAGGAGAAATACCGGACTTATACGGATACACGCGGTAACGGCGTCGAAAGGGGGTAGCATTGTGGAACCAGCTGCTTTTTTGTGTTAGGGTAGCCCATAGGAACATAAAACAAGTTGGTAGAACCCAACTCTTCGGAAGATTCCCGACGTTTCGTCCGATAAGGGAGTTTCACCCTATAAGCGCATGTAAACTCACGAGGGAGAAACGGACGTCGGTGAAGCGGGTCACACCCCGGAGTGCAATCTTTGCCATCAAAAGACCACAACACACATATAATAACATGGTATGGCACCCTCTAGCTTTTGAAAGGTTCCGGACGCTCCGTAGCCCCCCTCCGGTGAAAACCTAGACCCGCAGGAGAAATACCGGACTTATACGGATACACGCGGTAACGGCGTCGAAAGGGGGTAGCATTGTGGAACCAGCTGCTTGTTTGTGTTAGGGTAGCCCATAGGAACATAAAACAAGTTGGTAGAACCCAACTCTTCGGAAGATTCCCGACGTTTCGTCCGATAAGGGAGTTTCACCCTATAAGCGCATGTAAACTCACGAGGGGAGAAACGGACGTCGGTGAAGCGGGTCACACCCCGGAGTTCACACTTTGCCATCCAAAGACCACAACACACATATAATAACATGGTATGGCACCCTCTAGCTTGTGAAAGGTTCCGGACGCTCCGTAGCCCCCCTCCGGTGAAAACCTAGACCCGAAGGAGAAATACCGGACTTATACGGATACACGCGGTAACGGCGTCGAAAGGGGGTAGCATTGTGGAACCAGCTGCTTGTTTGTGTTAGGGTAGCCCATAGGAACATAAAACAAGTTGGTAGAACCCAACTCTTCGGAAGATTCCCGACGTTTCGTCCGATAAGGGAGTTTCACCCTATAAGCGCATGTAAACTCACGAGGGAGAAACGGACGTCGGTGAAGCGGGTCACACCCCGGAGTGCAATCTTTGCCATACAAAGACCACAACACACATATAATAACATGGTATGGCACCCTCTAGCTTGTGAAAGGTTCCGGACGCTCCGTAGCCCCCCTCCGGTGAAAACCTAGACCCGCAGGAGAAATACCGGACTTATACGGATACACGCGGTAACGGCGTCGAAAGGGGGTAGCATTGTGGAACCAGCTGCTTGTTTGTGTTAGGGTAGCCCATAGGAACATAAAACAAGTTGGTAGAACCCAACTCTTCGGAAGATTCCCGACGTTTCGTCCGATAAGGGAGTTTCACCCTATAAGCGCATGTAAACTCACGAGGGAGAAACGGACGTCGGTGAAGCGGGTCACACCCCGGAGTGCAATCTTTGCCATCCAAATACCACAACACACATATAATAACATGGTATGGCACCCTCTAGCTTGTGAAAGGTTCCGGACGCTCCGTAGCCCCCCTCCGGTGAAAACCTAGACCCGAAGGAGAAATACCGGACTTATACGGATACACGCGGTAACGGCGTCGAAAGGGGGTAGCATTGTGGAACCAGCTGCTTGTTTGTGTTAGGGTAGCCCATAGGAACATAAAACAAGTTGGTAGAACCCAACTCTTCGGAAGATTCCCGACGTTTCGTCCGATAAGGGAGTTTCACCCTATAAGCGCATGTAAACTCACGAGGGAGAAACGGACGTCGGTGAAGCGGGTCACACCCCGGAGTGCAATCTTTGCCATCCAAAGACCACAACACACATATAATAACATGGTATGGCACCCTCTAGCTTGTGAAAGGTTCCGGACGCTCCGTAGCCCCCCTCCGGTGAAAACCTAGACCCGCAGGAGAAATACCGGACTTATACGGATACACGCGGTAACGGCGTCGAAAGGGGGTAGCATTGTGGAACCAGCTGCTTGTTTGTGTTAGGGTAGCCCATAGGAACATAAAACAAGTTGGTAGAACCCAACTCTTCGGAAGATTCCCGACGTTTCGTCCGATAAGGGAGTTTCACCCTATAAGCGCATGTAAACTCACGAGGGAGAAACGGACGTCGGTGAAGCGGGTCACACCCCGGAGTGCAATCTTTGCCATCCAAAGACCACAACACACATATAATAACATGGTATGGCACCCTCTAGCTTGTGAAAGGTTCCGGACGCTCCGTAGCCCCCCTCCGGTGAAAACCTAGACCCGCAGGAGAAATACCGGACTTATACGGATACACGCGGTAACGGCGTCGAAAGGGGGTAGCATTGTGGAACCAGCTGCTTGTTTGTGTTAGGGTAGCCCATAGGAAGATAAAACAAGTTGGTAGAACCCAACTCTTCGGAAGATTCCCGACGTTTCGTCCGATAAGGGAGTTTCACCCTATAAGCGCATGTAAACTCACGAGGGAGAAACGGACGTCGGTGAAGCGGGTCACACCCCGGAGTGCAATCTTTGCCATCCAAATACCACAACACACATATAATAACATGGTATGGCACCCTCTAGCTTGTGAAAGGTTCCGGACGCTCCGTAGCCCCCCTCCGGTGAAAACCTAGACCCGAAGGAGAAATACCGGACTTATACGGATACACGCGGTAACGGCGTCGAAAGGGGGTAGCATTGTGGAACCAGCTGCTTGTTTGTGTTAGGGTAGCCCATAGGAACATAAAACAAGTTGGTAGAACCCAACTCTTCGGAAGATTCCCGACGTTTCGTCCGATAAGGGAGTTTCACCCTATAAGCGCATGTAAACTCACGAGGGGAGAAACGGACGTCGGTGAAGCGGGTCACACCCCGGAGTGCACACTTTGCCATCCAAAGACCACAACACACATATAATAACATGGTATGGCACCCTCTAGCTTGTGAAAGGTTCCGGACGCTCCGTAGCCCCCCTCCGGTGAAAACCTAGACCCGAAGGAGAAATACCGGACTTATACGGATACACGCGGTAACGGCGTCGAAAGGGGGTAGCATTGTGGAACCAGCTGCTTGTTTGTGTTAGGGTAGCCCATAGGAACATAAAACAAGTTGGTAGAACCCAACTCTTCGGAAGATTCCCGACGTTTCGTCCGATAAGGGAGTTTCACCCTATAAGCGCATGTAAACTCACGAGGGAGAAACGGACGTCGGTGAAGCGGGTCACACCCCGGAGTGCAATCTTTGCCATCCAAAGACCACAACACACATATAATAACATGGTATGGCACCCTCTAGCTTGTGAAAGGTTCCGGACGCTCCGTAGCCCCCCTCCGGTGAAAACCTAGACCCGCAGGAGAAATACCGGACTTATACGGATACACGCGGTAACGGCGTAGAAAGGGGGTAGCATTGTGGAACCAGCTGCTTGTTTGTGTTAAGGTAGCCCATAGGAACATAAAACAAGTTGGTAGAACCCAACTCTTCGGAAGATTCCCGACGTTTCGTCCGATAAGGGAGTTTCACCCTATAAGCGCATGTAAACTCACGAGGGAGAAACGGACGTCGGTGAAGCGGGTCACACCCCGGAGTGCAATCTTTGCCATCCAAAGACCACAACACACATATAATAACATGGTATGGCACCCTCTAGCTTGTGAAAGGTTCCGGACGCTCCGTAGCCCCCCTCCGGTGAAAACCTAGACCCGCAGGAGAAATACCGGACTTATACGGATACACGCGGTAACGGCGTCGAAAGGGGGTAGCATTGTGGAACCAGCTGCTTGTTTGTGTTAGTGTAGCCCATAGGAACATAAAACAAGTTGGTAGAACCCAACTCTTCGGAAGATTCCCGACGTTTCGTCCGATAAGGGAGTTTCACCCTATAAGCGCATGTAAACTCACGAGGGAGAAACGGACGTCGGTGAAGCGGGTCACACCCCGGAGTGCAATCTTTGCCATACAAAGACCACAACACACATATAATAACATGGTATGGCACCCTCTAGCTTGTGAAAGGTTCCGGACGCTCCGTAGCCCCCCTCCGGTGAAAACCTAGACCCGCAGGAGAAATACCGGACTTATACGGATACACGCGGTAACGGCGTCGAAAGGGGGTAGCATTGTGGAACCAGCTGCTTTTTTGTGTTAGGGTAGCCCATAGGAACATAAAACAAGTTGGTAGAACCCAACTCTTCGGAAGATTCCCGACGTTTCGTCCGATAAGGGAGTTTCACCCTATAAGCGCATGTAAACTCACGAGGGAGAAACGGACGTCGGTGAAGCGGGTCACACCCCGGAGTGCAATCTTTGCCATCCAAAGACCACAACACACATATAATAACATGGTATGGCACCCTCTAGCTTGTGAAAGGTTCCGGACGCTCCGTAGCCCCCCTCCGGTGAAAACCTAGACCCGCAGGAGAAATACCGGACTTATACGGATACACGCGGTAACGGCGTCGAAAGGGGGTAGCATTGTGGAACCAGCTGCTTGTTTGTGTTAGGGTAGCCCATAGGAAGATAAAACAAGTTGGTAGAACCCAACTCTTCGGAAGATTCCCGACGTTTCGTCCGATAAGGGAGTTTCACCCTATAAGCGCATGTAAACTCACGAGGGAGAAACGGACGTCGGTGAAGCGGGTCACACCCCGGAGTGCAATCTTTGCCATCCAAAGACCACAACACACATATAATAACATGGTATGGCACCCTCTATCTTGTGAAAGGTTCCGGACGCTCCGTAGCCCCCCTCCGGTGAAAACCTAGACCCGCAGGAGAAATACCGGACTTATACGGATACACGCGGTAACGGCGTCGAAAGGGGGTAGCATTGTGGAACCAGCTGCTTGTTTGTGTTAGGGTAGCCCATAGGAACATAAAACAAGTTGGTAGAACCCAACTCTTCGGAAGATTCCCGACGTTTCGTCCGATAAGGGAGTTTCACCCTATAAGCGCATGTAAACTCACGAGGGGAGAAACGGACGTCGGTGAAGCGGGTCACACCCCGGAGTGCACACTTTGCCATCCAAAGACCACAACACACATATAATAACATGGTATGGCACCCTCTAGCTTGTGAAAGGTTCCGGACGCTCCGTAGCCCCCCTCCGGTGAAAACCTAGACCCGAAGGAGAAATACCGGACTTATACGGATACACGCGGTAACGGCGTCGAAAGGGGGTAGCATTGTGGAACCAGCTGCTTGTTTGTGTTAGGGTAGCCCATAGGAACAGAAAACAAGTTGGTAGAACCCAACTCTTCGGAAGATTCCCGACGTTTCGTCCGATAAGGGAGTTTCACCCTATAAGCGCATGTAAACTCACGAGGGAGAAACGGACGTCGGTGAAGCGGGTCACACCCCGGAGTGCAATCTTTGCCATACAAAGACCACAACACACATATAATAACATGGTATGGCACCCTCTAGCTTGTGAAAGGTTCCGGACGCTCCGTAGCCCCCCTCCGGTGAAAACCTAGACCCGCAGGAGAAATACCGGACTTATACGGATACACGCGGTAACGGCGTCGAAAGGGGGTAGCATTGTGGAACCAGCTGCTTGTTTGTGTTAGGGTATCCCATAGGAACATAAAACAAGTTGGTAGAACCCAACTCTTCGGAAGATTCCCGACGTTTCGTCCGATAAGGGAGTTTCACCCTATAAGCGCATGTAAACTCACGAGGGAGAAACGGACGTCGGTGAAGCGGGTCACACCCCGGAGTGCAATCTTTGCCATCCAAATACCACAACACACATATAATAACATGGTATGGCACCCTCTAGCTTGTGAAAGGTTCCGGACGCTCCGTAGCCCCCCTCCGGTGAAAACCTAGACCCGAAGGAGAAATACCGGACTTATACGGATACACGCGGTAACGGCGTCGAAAGGGGGTAGCATTGTGGAACCAGCTGCTTGTTTGTGTTAGGGTAGCCCATAGGAACATAAAACAAGTTGGTAGAACCCAACTCTTCGGAAGATTCCCGACGTTTCGTCCGATAAGGGAGTTTCACCCTATAAGCGCATGTAAACTCACGAGGGAGAAACGGACGTCGGTGAAGCGGGTCACACCCCGGAGTGCAATCTTTGCCATCCAAAGACCACAACACACATATAATAACATGGTATGGCACCCTCTAGCTTGTGAAAGGTTCCGGACGCTCCGTAGCCCCCCTCCGGTGAAAACCTAGACCCGCAGGAGAAATACCGGACTTATACGGATACACGCGGTAACGGCGTCGAAAGGGGGTAGCATTGTGGAACCAGCTGCTTGTTTGTGTTAGGGTAGCCCATAGGAACATAAAACAAGTTGGTAGAACCCAACTCTTCGGAAGATTCCCGACGTTTCGTCCGATAAGGGAGTTTCACCCTATAAGCGCATGTAAACTCACGAGGGAGAAACGGACGTCGGTGAAGCGGGTCACACCCCGGAGTGCAATCTTTGCCATCCAAAGACCACAACACACATATAATAACATGGTATGGCACCCTCTAGCTTGTGAAAGGTTCCGGACGCTCCGTAGCCCCCCTCCGGTGAAAACCTAGACCCGCAGGAGAAATACCGGACTTATACGGATACACGCGGTAACGGCGTCGAAAGGGGGTAGCATTGTGGAACCAGCTGCTTGTTTGTGTTAGGGTAGCCCATAGGAAGATAAAACAAGTTGGTAGAACCCAACTCTTCGGAAGATTCCCGACGTTTCGTCCGATAAGGGAGTTTCACCCTATAAGCGCATGTAAACTCACGAGGGAGAAACGGACGTCGGTGAACCGGGTCACACCCCGGAGTGCAATCTTTGCCATCCAAATACCACAACACACATATAATAACATGGTATGGCACCCTCTAGCTTGTGAAAGGTTCCGGACGCTCCGTAGCCCCCCTCCGGTGAAAACCTAGACCCGAAGGAGAAATACCGGACTTATACGGATACACGCGGTAACGGCGTCGAAAGGGGGTAGCATTGTGGAACCAGCTGCTTGTTTGTGTTAGGGTAGCCCATAGGAACATAAAACAAGTTGGTAGAACCCAACTCTTCGGAAGATTCCCGACGTTTCGTCCGATAAGGGAGTTTCACCCTATAAGCGCATGTAAACTCACGAGGGGAGAAACGGACGTCGGTGAAGCGGGTCACACCCCGGAGTGCACACTTTGCCATCCAAAGACCACAACACACATATAATAACATGGTATGGCACCCTCTAGCTTGTGAAAGGTTCCGGACGCTCCGTAGCCCCCCTCCGGTGAAAACCTAGACCCGAAGGAGAAATACCGGACTTATACGGATACACGCGGTAACGGCGTCGAAAGGGGGTAGCATTGTGGAACCAGCTGCTTGTTTGTGTTAGGGTAGCCCATAGGAACATAAAACAAGTTGGTAGAACCCAACTCTTCGGAAGATTCCCGACGTTTCGTCCGATAAGGGAGTTTCACCCTATAAGCGCATGTAAACTCACGAGGGAGAAACGGACGTCGGTGAAACGGGTCACACCCCGGAGTGCAATCTTTGCCATCCAAAGACCACAACACACATATAATAACATGGTATGGCACCCTCTAGCTTGTGAAAGGTTCCGGACGCTCCGTAGCCCCCCTCCGGTGAAAACCTAGACCCGCAGGAGAAATACCGGACTTATACGGATACACGCGGTAACGGCGTAGAAAGGGGGTAGCATTGTGGAACCAGCTGCTTGTTTGTGTTAAGGTAGCCCATAGGAACATAAAACAAGTTGGTAGAACCCAACTCTTCGGAAGATTCCCGACGTTTCGTCCGATAAGGGAGTTTCACCCTATAAGCGCATGTAAACTCACGAGGGAGAAACGGACGTCGGTGAAGCGGGTCACACCCCGGAGTGCAATCTTTGCCATCCAAAGACCACAACACACATATAATAACATGGTATGGCACCCTCTAGCTTGTGAAAGGTTCCGGACGCTCCGTAGCCCCCCTCCGGTGAAAACCTAGACCCGCAGGAGAAATACCGGACTTATACGGATACACGCGGTAACGGCGTCGAAAGGGGGTAGCATTGTGGAACCAGCTGCTTGTTTGTGTTAGTGTAGCCCATAGGAACATAAAACAAGTTGGTAGAACCCAACTCTTCGGAAGATTCCCGACGTTTCGTCCGATAAGGGAGTTTCACCCTATAAGCGCATGTAAACTCACGAGGGAGAAACGGACGTCGGTGAAGCGGGTCACACCCCGGAGTGCAATCTTTGCCATACAAAGACCACAACACACATATAATAACATGGTATGGCACCCTCTAGCTTGTGAAAGGTTCCGGACGCTCCGTAGCCCCCCTCCGGTGAAAACCTAGACCCGCAGGAGAAATACCGGACTTATACGGATACACGCAGTAACGGCGTCGAAAGGGGGTAGCATTGTGGAACCAGCTGCTTTTTTGTGTTAGGGTAGCCCATAGGAACATAAAACAAGTTGGTAGAACCCAACTCTTCGGAAGATTCCCGACGTTTCGTCCGATAAGGGAGTTTCACCCTATAAGCGCATGTAAACTCACGAGGGAGAAACGGACGTCGGTGAAGCGGGTCACACCCCGGAGTGCAATCTTTGCCATCCAAAGACCACAACACACATATAATAACATGGTATGGCACCCTCTAGCTTGTGAAAGGTTCCGGACGCTCCGTAGCCCCCCTCCGGTGAAAACCTAGACCCGCAGGAGAAATACCGGACTTATACGGATACACGCGGTAACGGCGTCGAAAGGGGGTAGCATTGTGGAACCAGCTGCTTGTTTGTGTTAGGGTAGCCCATAGGAAGATAAAACAAGTTGGTAGAACCCAACTCTTCGGAAGATTCCCGACGTTTCGTCCGATAAGGGAGTTTCACCCTATAAGCGCATGTAAACTCACGAGGGAGAAACGGACGTCGGTGAAGCGGGTCACACCCCGGAGTGCAATCTTTGCCATCCAAAGACCACAACACACATATAATAACATGGTATGGCACCCTCTATCTTGTGAAAGGTTCCGGACGCTCCGTAGCCCCCCTCCGGTGAAAACCTAGACCCGCAGGAGAAATACCGGACTTATACGGATACACGCGGTAACGGCGTCGAAAGGGGGTAGCATTGTGGAACCAGCTGCTTGTTTGTGTTAGGGTAGCCCATAGGAAGATAAAACAAGTTGGTAGAACCCAACTCTTCGGAAAATTCCCGACGTTTCGTCCGATAAGGGAGTTTCACCCTATAAGCGCATGTAAACTCACGAGGGAGAAACGGACGTCGGTGAAGCGGGTCACACCCCGGAGTGCAATCTTTGCCATCCAAAGACCAAAACACACATATAATAACATGGTATGGCACCCTCTAGCTTGTGAAAGGTTCCGGACGCTCCGTAGCCCCCCTCCGGTGAAAACCTAGACCCGCAGGAGAAATACCGGACTTATACGGATACACGCGGTAACGGCGTCGAAAGGGGGTAGCATTGTGGAACCAGCTGCTTGTTTGTGTTAGGGTAGCCCATAGGAACATAAAACAAGTTGGTAGAACCCAACTCTTCGGAAGATTCCCGACGTTTCGTCCGATAAGGGAGTTTCACCCTATAAGCGCATGTAAACTCACGAGGGAGAAACGGACGTCGGTGAAGCGGGTCACACCCCGGAGTGCAATCTTTGCCATCCAAAGACCACAACACACATATAATAACATGGTATGGCACCCTCTAGCTTGTGAAAGGTTCCGGACGCTCCGTAGCCCCCCTCCGGTGAAAACCTAGACCCGCAGGAGAAATACCGGACTTATACGGATACACGCGGTAACGGCGTCGAAAGGGGGTAGCATTGTGGAACCAGCTGCTTGTTTGTGTTAGGGTAGCCCATAGGAACATAAAACAAGTTGGTAGAACCCAACTCTTCGGAAGATTCTCGACGTTTCGTCCGATAAGGGAGTTTCACCCTATAAGCGCATGTAAACTCACGAGGGAGAAACGGACGTCGGTGAAGCGGGTCACACCCCGGAGTGCAATCTTTGCCATCCAAAGACCACAACACACATATAATAACATGGTATGGCACCCTCTAGCTTGTGAAAGGTTCCGGACGCTCCGTAGCCCCCCTCCGGTGAAAACCTAGACCCGCAGGAGAAATACCGGACTTATACGGATACACGCGGTAACGGCGTCGAAAGGGGGTAGCATTGTGGAACCAGCTGCTTGTTTGTGTTAGGGTAGCCCATAGGAAGATAAAACAAGTTGGTAGAACCCAACTCTTCGGAAGATTCCCGACGTTTCGTCCGATAAGGGAGTTTCACCCTATAAGCGCATGTAAACTCACGAGGGAGAAACGGACGTCGGTGAAGCGGGTCACACCCCGGAGTGCAATATTTGCCATCCAAATACCACAACACACATATAATAACATGGTATGGCACCCTCTAGCTTGTGAAAGGTTCCGGACGCTCCGTAGCCCCCCTCCGGTGAAAACCTAGACCCGAAGGAGAAATACCGGACTTATACGGATACACGCGGTAACGGCGTCGAAAGGGGGTAGCATTGTGGAACCAGCTGCTTGTTTGTGTTAGGGTAGCCCATAGGAACATAAAACAAGTTGGTAGAACCCAACTCTTCGGAAGATTCCCGACGTTTCGTCCGATAAGGGAGTTTCACCCTATAAGCGCATGTAAACTCACGAGGGGAGAAACGGACGTCGGTGAAGCGGGTCACACCCCGGAGTGCACACTTTGCCATCCAAAGACCACAACACACATATAATAACATGGTATGGCACCCTCTAGCTTGTGAAAGGTTCCGGACGCTCCGTAGCCCCCCTCCGGTGAAAACCTAGACCCGAAGGAGAAATACCGGACTTATACGGATACACGCGGTAACGGCGTCGAAAGGGGGTAGCATTGTGGAACCAGCTGCTTGTTTGTGTTAGGGTAGCCCATAGGAACATAAAACAAGTTGGTAGAACCCAACTCTTCGGAAGATTCCCGACGTTTCGTCCGATAAGGGAGTTTCACCCTATAAGCGCATGTAAACTCACGAGGGAGAAACGGACGTCGGTGAAGCGGGTCACACCCCGGAGTGCAATCTTTGCCATCCAAAGACCACAACACACATATAATAACATGGTATGGCACCCTCTAGCTTGTGAAAGGTTCCGGACGCTCCGTAGCCCCCCTCCGGTGAAAACCTAGACCCGCAGGAGAAATACCGGACTTATACGGATACACGCGGTAACGGCGTAGAAAGGGGGTAGCATTGTGGAACCAGCTGCTTGTTTGTGTTAAGGTAGCCCATAGGAACATAAAACAAGTTGGTAGAACCCAACTCTTCGGAAGATTCCCGACGTTTCGTCCGATAAGGGAGTTTCACCCTATAAGCGCATGTAAACTCACGAGGGAGAAACGGACGTCGGTGAAGCGGGTCACACCCCGGAGTGCAATCTTTGCCATCCAAAGACCACAACACACATATAATAACATGGTATGGCACCCTCTAGCTTGTGAAAGGTTCCGGACGCTCCGTAGCCCCCCTCCGGTGAAAACCTAGACCCGCAGGAGAAATACCGGACTTATACGGATACACGCGGTAACGGCGTCGAAAGGGGGTAGCATTGTGGAACCAGCTGCTTGTTTGTGTTAGTGTAGCCCATAGGAACATAAAACAAGTTGGTAGAACCCAACTCTTCGGAAGATTCCCGACGTTTCGTCCGATAAGGGAGTTTCACCCTATAAGCGCATGTAAACTCACGAGGGAGAAACGGACGTCGGTGAAGCGGGTCACACCCCGGAGTGCAATATTTGCCATACAAAGACCACAACACACATATAATAACATGGTATGGCACCCTCTAGCTTGTGAAAGGTTCCGGACGCTCCGTAGCCCCCCTCCGGTGAAAACCTAGACCCGCAGGAGAAATACCGGACTTATACGGATACACGCGGTAACGGCGTCGAAAGGGGGTAGCATTGTGGAACCAGCTGCTTTTTTGTGTTAGGGTAGCCCATAGGAACATAAAACAAGTTGGTAGAACCCAACTCTTCGGAAGATTCCCGACGTTTCGTCCGATAAGGGAGTTTCACCCTATAAGCGCATGTAAACTCACGAGGGAGAAACGGACGTCGGTGAAGCGGGTCACACCCCGGAGTGCAATCTTTGCCATCCAAAGACCACAACACACATATAATAACATGGTATGGCACCCTCTAGCTTGTGGAAGGTTCCGGACGCTCCGTAGCCCCCCTCCGGTGAAAACCTAGACCCGCAGGAGAAATACCGGACTTATACGGATACACGCGGTAACGGCGTCGAAAGGGGGTAGCATTGTGGAACCAGCTGCTTGTTTGTGTTAGGGTAGCCCATAGGAAGATAAAACAAGTTGGTAGAACCCAACTCTTCGGAAGATTCCCGACGTTTCGTCCGATAAGGGAGTTTCACCCTATAAGCGCATGTAAACTCACGAGGGAGAAACGGACGTCGGTGAAGCGGGTCACACCCCGGAGTGCAATCTTTGCCATCCAAAGACCACAACACACATATAATAACATGGTATGGCACCCTCTAGCTTGTGAAAGGTTCCGGACGCTCCGTAGCCCCCCTCCGGTGAAAACCTAGACCCGAAGGAGAAATACCGGACTTATACGGATACACGCGGTAACGGCGTCGAAAGGGGGTAGCATTGTGGAACCAGCTGCTTGTTTGTGTTAGGGTAGCCCATAGGAACATAAAACAAGTTGGTAGAACCCAACTCTGCGGAAAATTCCCGACGTTTCGTCCGATAAGGGAGTTTCACCCTATAAGCGCATGTAAACTCACGAGGGAGAAACGGACGTCGGTGAAGCGGGTCACACCCCGGAGTGCAATCTTTGCCATCCAAAGACCACAACACACATATAATAACATGGTATGGCACCCTCTATCTTGTGAAAGGTTCCGGACGCTCCGTAGCCCCCCTCCGGTGAAAACCTAGACCCGCAGGAGAAATACCGGACTTATACGGATACACGCGGTAACGGCGTCGAAAGGGGGTAGCATTGTGGAACCAGCTGCTTGTTTGTGTTAGGGTAGCCCATAGGAAGATAAAACAAGTTGGTAGAACCCAACTCTTCGGAAAATTCCCGACGTTTCGTCCGATAAGGGAGTTTCACCCTATAAGCGCATGTAAACTCACGAGGGAGAAACGGACGTCGGTGAAGCGGGTCACACCCCGGAGTGCAATCTTTGCCATCCAAAGACCAAAACACACATATAATAACATGGTATGGCACCCTCTAGCTTTTGAAAGGTTCCGGACGCTCCGTAGCCCCCCTCCGGTGAAAACCTAGCCCCGCAGGAGAAATACCGGACTTATACGGATACACGCGGTAACGGCGTCGAAAGGGGGTAGCATTGTGGAACCAGCTGCTTATTTGTGTTAGGGTAGCCCATAGGAAAATAAAACAAGTTGGTAGAACCCAACTCTTCGGAAGATTCCCGACGTTTCGTCCGATAAGGGAGTTTCACCCTATAAGCGCATGTAAACTCACGAGGGAGAAACGGACGTCGGTGAAGCGGGTCACACCCCGGAGTGCAATCTTTGACATCAAAAGACCACAACACACATATAATAACATGGTATGGCACCCCCTAGCTTTTGAAAGGTTCCGGACGCTCCGTAGCCCCCCTCCGGTGAAAACCTAGACCCGTAGGAGAAATACCGGACTTATACGGATACACGCGGTAACGGCGTCGAAAGGGGGTAGCATTGTGGAACCAGCTGCTTGTTTGTGTTAGGGTAGCCCATAGGAACATAAAACAAGTTGGTAGAACCCAACTCTTCGGAAGATTCCCGACGTTTCGTCCGATAAGGGAGTTTCACCCTATAAGCGCATGTAAACTCACGAGGGAGAAACGGACGTCGGTGAAGCGGGTCACACCCCGGAGTGCAATCTTTGCCATCCAAAGACCACAACACACATATAATAACATGGTATGGCACCCTCTAGCTTGTGAAAGGTTCCGGACGCTCCGTAGCCCCCCTCCGGTGAAAACCTAGACCCGAAGGAGAAATACCGGACTTATACGGATACACGCGGTAACGGCGTCGAAAGGGGGTAGCATTGTGGAACCAGCTGCTTGTTTGTGTTAGGGTAGCCCATAGGAACATAAAACAAGTTGGTAGAACCCAACTCTTCGGAAGATTCCCGACGTTTCGTCCGATAAGGGAGTTTCACCCTATAAGCGCATGTAAACTCACGAGGGAGAAACGGACGTCGGTGAAGCGGGTCACACCCCGGAGTGCAATCTTTGCCATCCAAAGACCACAACACACATATAATAACATGGTATGGCACCCTCTAGCTTGTGAAAGGTTCCGGACGCTCCGTAGCCCCCCTCCGGTGAAAACCTAGACCCGCAGGAGAAATACCGGACTTATACGGATACACGCGGTAACGGCGTCGAAAGGGGGTAGCATTGTGGAACCAGCTGCTTGTTTGTGTTAGGGTAGCCCATAGGAAGATAAAACAAGTTGGTAGAACCCAACTCTTCGGAAGATTCCCGACGTTTCGTCCGATAAGGGAGTTTCACCCTATAAGCGCATGTAAACTCACGAGGGAGAAACGGACGTCGGTGAAGCGGGTCACACCCCGGAGTGCAATCTTTGCCATCCAAAGACCACAACACACATATAATAACATGGTATGGCACCCTCTAGCTTGTGAAAGGTTCCGGACGCTCCGTAGCCCCCCTCCGGTGAAAACCTAGACCCGAAGGAGAAATACCGGACTTATACGGATACACGCGGTAACGGCGTCGAAAGGGGGTAGCATTGTGGAACCAGCTGCTTGTTTGTGTTAGGGTAGCCCATAGGAACATAAAACAAGTTGGTAGAACCCAACTCTTCGGAAGATTCCCGACGTTTCGTCCGATAAGGGAGTTTCACCCTATAAGCGCATGTAAACTCACGAGGGAGAAACGGACGTCGGTGAAGCGGGTCACACCCCGGAGTGCAATATTTGCCATCCAAAGACCACAACACACATATAATAACATGGTATGGCACCCTCTAGCTTGTGAAAGGTTCCGGACGCTCCGTAGCCCCCCTCCGGTGAAAACCTAGACCCGAAGGAGAAATACCGGACTTATACGGATACACGCGGTAACGGCATCGAAAGGGGGTAGCATTGTGGAACCAGCTGCTTTTTTGTGTTAGGGTAGCCCATAGGAACATAAAACAAGTTGGTAGAACCCAACTCTTCGGAAGATTCCCGACGTTTCGTCCGATAAGGGAGTTTCACCCTATAAGCGCATGTAAACTCACGAGGGAGAAACGGACGTCGGTGAAGCGGGTCACACCCCGGAGTGCAATATTTGCCATCCAAAGACCACAACACACATATAATAACATGGTATGGCACCCTCTAGCTTGTGAAAGGTTCCGGACGCTCCGTAGCCCCCCTCCGGTGAAAACCTAGACCCGCAGGAGAAATACCGGACTTATACGGATACACGCGGTAACGGCGTCGAAAGGGGGTAGCATTGTGGAACCAGCTGCTTGTTTGTGTTAGGGTAGCCCATAGGAACATAAAACAAGTTGGTAGAACCCAACTCTTCGGAAGATTCCCGACGTTTCGTCCGATAAGGGAGTTTCACCCTATAAGCGCATGTAAACTCACGAGGGAGAAACGGACGTCGGTGAAGCGGGTCACACCCCGGAGTGCAATCTTTGCCATCCAAAGACCACAACACACATATAATAACATGGTATGGCACCCTCTAGCTTGTGAAAGGTTCCGGACGCTCCGTAGCCCCCCTCCGGTGAAAACCTAGACCCGAAGGAGAAATACCGGACTTATACGGATACACGCGGTAACGGCGTCGAAAGGGGGTAGCATTGTGGAACCAGCTGCTTGTTTGTGTTAGGGTAGCCCATAGGAACATAAAACAAGTTGGTAGAACCCAACTCTTCGGAAGATTCCCGACGTTTCGTCCGATAAGGGAGTTTCACCCTATAAGCGCATGTAAACTCACGAGGGAGAAACGGACGTCGGTGAAGCGGGTCACACCCCGGAGTGCAATCTTTGCCATCCTAAGACCACAACACACATATAATAACATGGTATGGCACCCTCTAGCTTGTGAAAGGTTCCGTACGCTCCGTAGCCCCCCTCCGGTGAAAACCTAGACCCGCAGGAGAAATACCGGACTTATACGGATACACGCGGTAACGTCGTCGAAAGGGGGTAGCATTGTGGAACCAGCTGCTTGTTTGTGTTAGGGTAGCCCATAGGAACATAAAACAAGTTGGTAGAACCCAACTCTTCGGAAGATTCCCGACGTTTCGTCCGATAAGGGAGTTTCACCCTATAAGCGCATGTAAACTCACGAGGGAGAAACGGACGTCGGTGAAGCGGGTCACACCCCGGAGTGCAATCTTTGCCATCCAAAGACCACAACACACATATAATAACATGGTATGGCACCCTCTAGCTTGTGAAAGGTTCCGGACGCTCCGTAGCCCCCCTCCGGTTTTCGTCCATATTACTCTATCTTCACGACTATTTAATTTGTTGTTGTTGCGATGAGTATGTTGATAATGAGTCGATGACACAATCATATTAACTTGCAGTAAAAAATTTCATGATAAAAGTGGTTCCTGAACAGAATATCAGAGCAATGACTTGCAAGAATATCGCGATCGAGCAAAAGAAAAAAGAAAAACTACCTAAGCCGACGGCAAGCCGTCGGTGTAGTACTGAAGTTTTTTTTTTAAAACACGCAACGCGTGTGTATACACAGCACGTAACGCGCGGGGAGGGAAAAAAATAGGAACACAACGCCGACGGCACCCCCTCGGGGTAGGCCAGCACGTAACGGGCCGCGCCCGGACGCCGTAACGGAGCTTCACCTACGCCGAGGGGGGCACCTACGCCGACGGTGGCCCTCGGGGAAGATGGCATACGCCGAGGGGCGTATAGACGCCGAGGGGCACGTCGCGTGCCAATCCTGTCGACCCCCCTACGCCGAGGGGCCGACATTTGGCCGTCGGCGTCTCTGACGGCCGTCGGCGTCTGTGCTGTTTCCCGTAGTGATGTGAGGTGAGAAGCACCATCGAAGCATTGGAAAATTGAGCGGCGTTCAGGTGTTGGTCGATCGATGCCTTGTGTCCCCAGATACGCAACGAGGAGGACTGGGTCGCTGGGGATTCTCCTTCTGCTATTCGCTGCACGAGCTCCATCGTGTGGGTAACTCGGTCGTTTCCGAAGGAAGGATGCATCATGTTCCAACATAACAGCCTATAGATCAAAGAAAATAAAGCACACACACAACAAAAATAATCTTTGGTAAAACTAAAAGTTACATTAAAAATCTTTAAAGTCTCCCTCAAATAAAAATAACCTTCAAAATTGTGTGGTGTGGAGCTACAAGTTTTGCATCTTAGTGCAAAAGACAAAAAAAATGCACAAGTTGGACTAACCTCAAATATTTAGACGGTCTTCAAGAAAGTACTTGACGAGCACACAAAAACAAAACATAAATGCATCGACCACACAAAACTTGGGCATAAATACCGGCCAAATGGCCTCTTCAACATATATTTTAAGATCTTTGCAGGGTGGGGTACTGATCAAACAAATAATTCCACTTTATCTTTACTTGTAAGTAAATTTCGCAATATTGAGGTTGTGTGGATGCATGGGCCAGGGTTAATTTTCCCCCTCATTAAAAAAAAATCAAGCTTGCCACCACAAGATATGAAGCCAATGATCTACAAGAAACAAACATAAAAAAAATCAAGCTTGACTAGGATTCAGCGCGAAGTTTTTTGCCTGGAGATGCTCTAACAGCCTATAGATCAAAGGAAATAAAGCGCGCACACACACACACACAAAAATCTTTGATGAAACTAAAAGTTACATAAAAAATCTATAAATTCTCCCTCATTTTTTAAAAAAAAAACCTTTAAAGTCGTGGAGTGGAGCTACATGTTTTGCATCTTAGCGCAAAAGACAAAAAATGCACAGTTGGGACTAACCTCAAATATTTAGACGGTCGTCAAGAAAGTACTCGACAAGCACACAAAAGTGAAACATAAAAAGAATTTACCACACCAAACTAGAGCATACCGGCCAAATGGCCTCTTCAAAATATATTTTAAGATCTTTGCAAAGGTGGGTACTGACCAAACAAATGATTCTACTTTATCTTTATCTGTAAGTAAATTCGTAATATTGAGTTTGTGTGGATGCATGGGCCATGGTTAATTTTCCCCTCGTCGAAAAATAAAACATCAAGCTTGACACCACAACATATGAAGCCAGTGATCTACAAGAACAAAACATAAAAAAGCTCCATAGTGTTAACTGTGTTGGCCACGGCCGGGATAGAGGCATGATACATTTTGTCACACCCCAGTTTTTGGAACCTTGTACTGTAGTTGAAGGAGACAAAAATGTGGTCCAACAATCTTTTTTTCAACAATATGTTTGTTTGAACCAACATGTGTATGTGACAATAGTCATATATGCAATGCAAGATTTGTTTCATTTGAAAAACCAACACAAAACAATTTTCCTGAAAACACCTTTATTTTTTCCCTGATGTTTTCCCTGATGGTATTTGAGTGATTTTTATTCCAAGACTTGGATCATGCTTGTTTGCATCTTGATTTAAACCTTTAACTTTGTTGGATCCAGGAAAACAAAAATACAAAATGATTTATGAAAGTTTTCTTCTAAGTTTTTTATAGAAAATATCCCCTCAAAATATAGCCAAGTACCTGTTTTCCACACTTGTTTTCCCTAGGCTATAATATTCCATTTTGTGTTTTCTTGACTCTTATTTGTTCCTTGATATATGGACTACAAATCCGTAATGTTGGTTTGAATTTTGGAACAAGAAAAACAATCTTTTGCATGTTGTTTTTATGGAAGAAAAATAAGGCAGAAAATGCATTTTTAGAAAACAGGGAAAAACAGAAAGTAGCCCTTTTTCCACTTTGTTTTCATAGCCTTCCACTATTCCAATTTTGTTTTAAAATATTTTTCTGAGAGTTTAAAATATGTTTAACAAACTCCAACTTTTAAAAACAAAATTTGGAATTCATTTTACCTCTGAAAACATTCTGAACTTTTTGCTCATTTTATCTATTTTCCAACACTTGGAAAATTTCTCTAAGTCTATAACTGAACTTTTCTCAAACAGTTTTTTTTACAAAGTTTAGCAGATGTTTTCGATTGGTTTTTGTTCAAAACTTGAAATGTCACCTTGTCACTTGTGTTGACCATAGTTTGGACTTTACCTTGGATGCTTGGGCTTGCTTCTAGAAGAACCAGAGAGGGAGAAAACGTGTGAGGAAAAGTGGAGTCAGAGGGAGGAGTGGCATGGCATGGGCACAACAGTGCCATGGCTACCGTGTCCATGCTTTGGCTTCTCCACCTCCCAAACGCCACCAGCAGCTTGCCCCCGACCCCTATTAACTCACTGACACCACACCACCCCAGGGAACATCGCGGACACGCCCCAAGGCGCCCCCATGCCGATCCCTGACAGCCCCCGAGAGCGCCCCCATGCCAAGTGACTCACCGCTGCGGGATAAAGCCACCCCGCACCTCACCCCAGCGCCACTATACTCACACCCACCCAAACGCCCTCCTCGAGCCAAAAGAATCGAGCCTGAGCGCCTCCACAAGCGCCACGAGCTCAAGGCTTGCCGCCGGCCACCGCAGCCACTCGGGCCAGGTAGGTCCTCTCGCGTGCACTCCCACCACCCGTCGCCACCACCATCGAGCTCCCGTGGGCAGTAGACCACCACTGACCCGCCCTCGTATCCTCGGTTGTGTAGGAGCGCCGCCGCCATCCGTTTCGCCGTTGCGGCCGCACCGCCGTTCTCCGTTGCTGGGGCCCATCGCCGCCGCCAAAGCCCGCACCCCGCGGCAGCCCCGAGTGCCCTCTGCCTCCACGAGCCCGCGCCACCGTCCCTCGCGGCCCCACGGTGAGGATCTCGCCATTCCCGTTTTGCCCGTAGCTCGAATGAGAGAGAGAGGGAGTGAGGAAGAAGACGAACATGGGGCGTTGATGCGGAGATCAACGGCTCACGTTGAATGACCGTTTTTCCCGCCCGCGCGCATGCTCGCCTGTGTAGGCCGCGCCGTGCGCCCAGTTGGGCCGCGCGTCGGTTAATCCGGCCCGTGGTCAGCTGGTTTGTTTTTCCTTTTTAATATTTACAGAAATTAGTTGTTTGCTTTAGGCTTGTGTAAAATAGTTAGAGTGCAAATTATTTTCTACAAATTTTTGTGGCAGTAGATCTACTTTTTCTTAACCGTCTCCAAGTGGTAGATCCATGTTTGCACCTTTATTTTTTGCAATAGAAATTGAAATGGCACAGACCATTTGGGGCATAAAGTTTTGTGTATGTTTCCAAATTGGTCAAACTAAATTGTTTTGAGTAGCTATTGAATAGATATATCAGTAGGACTTGACCTCACATCAAGGGAAGTTACCATTTGGAAATGCCATCCATTTTAGTAAGTGACCAATAGGTATTTCTAGAATTTTAAGAGGGAGTTTAAAAATGATTTTTGATGTGAATCCAATTGGATGAGTTTGTGCGTGACTAGATCTATCTAATCCTAGCAGGATTAATTTTTAGAGCTCTATATTATTTTTGGTGAGAATTTCTAAATACAGCAGTGTTTCTATTTTATTTAGAACTTGTGTGTTTGTTTCTAATTAAATGTTTGGTTGATGGAAACTTGTTTCCTAGCATGAGTAGAGGTGTTTCTATCAGTTATTAGGTTGTTTTATTGCAATACAACTACATTAGAAAGTGTGTGCATGATTGAAAATCAAATAGAAATAGAATTAGCATTTTGTTATTTTCTAGATTTATTATTGAATAGATTTTGAGAGCTAGCTTTGTATGTTTGCTACCTAGGTTTTTGATATGTTTATGTTGATTCCAGTACCATTTTGGTACTGATGTGATGATGTTATCATCTCTGTTAGTTTTCACCTTACTTTGTAGAGAAGCATGTCTATCCATAGTTTGTGTGTTTTCACTAAGTTGTTTCCACTAGTATGAGTAGCTTTGTATTTTTTGTTGGTAGACCATATTTTTGTCAAGTGTGACCCGAGGCTTTGTGACCTCCTAATGGTACATTAGTGGTCCCATAACCCACTGGTCCCATTGCATTTTTGGTTAGGAATACAAATTCCCCACCATACACTTGTTTGTAGTGGCTTATATTCCTATATGAGTGTTTAGTATTTTCCACCAAGGAAAATAGTTGTTTTCTCCACTTGGTTTATTGAAGTGTTTAGTAATACTTTGTGAACCTTAGTATGTTCATTTGTGGTGCATTTGTTGACATAATGTTCCCTTGGGAATATCATGTCAAGAAGTGCTTGACTATTGTTTTGATCATTTTGAGTGTTGCTTGGTAATAGAACTATTTCCCTAGTATAGTAACTTATGTGTGGATAGGATTGAAGGGTACGTTGCATAGAAAACAAAAAAATTCCTACGCGCGATAAACCCAAATGGCCAAGATCTAATCTAGGAGATGAAAGGTAACAGGGAGAAAGAGAGTCTTGAGATAACATACCCTCGAAGACTCAAAGTGGTACGAGATAAAATCTCGTTGTTGGCGAAGTCGTACTCACGACGATCCCGAGCGAGAAGAAGTGCACCGCAATCCGGAGGTGCCTCCGCAATCGGTCACACGTTCAGCTCGATGAAGACTTCCGTTCCCTCGGTCCAGCGGGTAGCGGAAGTAGAGGATCCTCCCGGAACTCCAGCAGAACAACGGCGTGGTGGTGGTGAAGAATCCCACGGTCGGGGCTTCGCCAAGCCGGAGACCATGGAATGGAGCAGCGGGTGGAGGAAAAAGGAAGTGGGCAAGTGTGTGGAGAAGAGGGAGCTCTCACCCTCCTTTTATAGGGGAGGGGGAGGCAGCCCAAGGGGGGGTACGGCCAGCCATGGGTGCCCCCACCTCTTCCCCTCTTCATGTGAGTGGAAGCCCCACTCACACCCACTCATGGTCCCTTAATTTTCCACTTAGAAAATCCAAAGGTTTTCTTTAATAAATAAATATAAAAAAAATATTTCTTTATTTATATTTGTTAATTCCATTAACAAACATTTGCATGCAGAACCTCGAATCATTTGTTAATTCTATTAACAACCATTCGACGAAAACCCCTTGAACTATTTATATTTTCCCCCGAAACAATTTCGGAGCTGCCCAAAACATTCTTCGGTATTCCGTATCCTCTCAAACGCTTCATCGAACCTTAAGTTTGTCACCCTACGGTTCGTGAATAATATAGACATGATCGAGACTCCTCTCCGATCAATAATCAACAGTGGGATCTGGAGATCCGTGATGACTCCTATATGTACAACGATGACTCTCGTGATCGTGTGAACCTTTCAACGTCGTAACGATTTCCCTTTGTCTCACGATATTTTATTTGTCCGAGATCCGATCATTGGTATCAACCATACCTTGTTCGATCTCGTTACCTGACAAGTACTCTTTTCTCGTTCCCGTGATATAACATCCTTGTGATCATATCACGTGCTTGCAAGCGGTGTCGATGTGATATCACCGAGTGGGCCCTGAGTATATCTCTCCGTCATATTGGATGGACAAATCCCACTCTTGATCCATGAGCTTCAACTAACACTCTCCGAATACCTAACGCCACCTTTATAGTCACCCTTTTATGGTGTGACGTTTGATGTCATCAAAGTATTCTTTCGGTATTAGTGATTAACATGATCTCATGGTCTAAGGAACAATGTTACTCCGAATGTAAGACATAACAAAAAAACTAAATGACTTGATCGTATTGTTATACTTAGTTAGGGTCTAAGTTCATCACGTCATTCTCCTAATGACATGACCCCGTTATTAACAACATCCAATGTCTATGATCAGGAAACCTTGATCATCTGTTAATCAACGAGCTAGTTAAAAGAGAGGCTTCACTAGGAACGATCGTTTGTTTATTAATCACACATGTATTAAAGTTTCCGGTTAATACAATTATAGCATGAGAAATAAACATCTATCATAAACAAGGAATAACATAATAAACACTTTATTATTGCCTCTCGGGCATATTCCCTTAAGTCTCCCACTTGCACTAGGCGCAATAATCTATATTACATAGTGATGAATCTAACACCCATTGACTTCTGGTGTTGATCATGCTTTTCCCTTCAGAGAGGTTTAGTCAACGGATCTGCCACGTTTAGATCCGTATGTACTTTGCAAATCTTCACATCCCCATCTGCGACATGTTCACGGATGGAGTGAAAATGGCGCTTGATATGCTTGTGAGACCTTGGCTCCTTATCATTGGCTATGGCACCATTGTTGTCACAATAGATAACCATTAGATCCAACACACTCGGAACCACGCCTAGTTCGGATATGAACTCCTTCATCCAAACTGCTTCCTGTGTTACCTCTGAGGGAGCAACATATTCTGCTTCTGTTGATGATCTCGCCACCACCGATTGCTTGGAACTCCTCCAGCTTACTGCTCATCCATTCATAACAAATACGTACCCGGACTGAGACTTAGATTCATCCGGATCAGTGTCGAAGCTAGCATCGACGTAACATCTTGCGACGGGCTCTTCTTCACCGCCATATATGAGAAACATATCCTTAGTTCTTCTCAAGTACTTAAAGATATTCTTGACAGACGTCCAGTGTTCCAAACCTGGATCGGATTGGTACCTACTAGTCAAACTAATAGCATGTGCCATATCCGGTCTTGTACATAGAATAGCATACATGATAGAACCCATGGTTGAAGCATATGGAATCTTATTCATTTTCTCTCTATCTTCTGCTGTAGCTGGACATTGAGTCTTACTCAACATTTTTCCTTGCAACACAGGTAAGAACCCCTTCTTACTATGTTCTTCAGAATCTTGTCAAGGTATGTACTTTGCGAA
The DNA here is from genome assembly GCA_028641055.1 of Alopecurus myosuroides. Lineage (NCBI taxonomy): Eukaryota > Viridiplantae > Streptophyta > Magnoliopsida > Poales > Poaceae > Alopecurus > Alopecurus myosuroides. The sequence continues at coordinate 278,885,476 of CM054063.1, forward strand.
AGTCCAATTACGCGTCTTGATCCATCCCTGTAGATTTTGATGCCTAATATATAAGCTGCTTCACCGCGGTCTTTCATCGAAAAACTACTGTTCAAATAACCTTTTACGATTTTTAAAAGTTCTATATCATTTCCAATCAACAATATGTCATCCACATATAGTATTAGAAATGCTACAGAGCTCCCACTCACTTTCTTGTAAATACAAACTTCTCCGTATGTTTGGACAAATCCAAACCTTTGATCACCTTATCAAAACGGAGGTTCCAACTCTGGGATGCTTGCTTCAGTCCATAAATGGAACATTGAAGCTTGCACACCTTGTCAGCATCCTTAGGATCAACAAAACCTTTGGGTTGCATCATATACAACTCTTCCTCAATGTCACCATTAAGGAATGCCATTTTGACATCCATCTGCCAGATTTCATAATCGAAAAATGCAGCAAGTGCTAACATAATCCTAAGTGACTTAAGCATCGCTACTGGTGAGAAAGTCTCATCGTAGTCAACTCCTTGAATTTGTCGGAAACTTTTTGCGACAAGTCGAGCTTTATAGACGGTCACATTACCATCAGCGTCAGTTTTCTTTTTAAAGATCTATTTGTTCTCAACGGCCTTGCGGTCATCGGGTAAGTCCACCAAAGTCCAAACTTGGTTTTCGTACATGGATCCTATTTCGGATTTCATGGCATCAAGCCATTTGTTGGAATCTGGGCTCATGATCGCTTCATCATACTTCGCAGGGTCATCACCTCCATCTACTATGAAGTTTAATACAGGATCTCCCTACAGTTCAGGAGTTGTACGTTCCCTAGTTGACCTGCGAGGTGCGGTAGTTTCCTCTTCTGGAGTTTCATGATCTTGATCATTAGCTCTCTCTTCAACTGACGGGGTCGGCATTGGAACAACTTCCGGCGCTGTGCTACTCGCCATTCCAAGAAGAGAAGGTTCAATAACCTCGTCGAGTTCTACCTTTCTATTATTCACACCTTTCGAGAGAAACTCCTTCTCCAAAAAGGATCCATTCTTGGCAACGAAAATCTTGCCTTCGGATTTGTGATAGAAGGTGTACCCTATTGTTTCTTTAGGGTATCCTATGAATACGCATTTTTCCGCTTTGGGTTCGAGTTTATCAGGTTGAAGCTTCTTCACATAAACATCGCATGACCAAACTTTTAGAAATGACATCTTAGGTTTGTTTCCAAACCATAATTCATACGGTGTCGTTTCAACGGATTTAGATGGTGCCCTATTTAAAGTGAATGCAGCAGTCTCTAGTGCATAACCCCAAAACGATAGTGGCAAATCTGTAAGAGACATCATAGATCGAACCATATCCAGTAAAGTACGATTACGACGTTCGAAAATACCATTACGCTGTGGTGTTCCGGCAGGTGTGAGTTGTGAAATTATTCCACATTTTTTCATATGCATGCCAAACTCGCAACTTAGATATTCACCTCCATGATCCTATCGTAGAAATTTAATCATTCTGTTACGATGATTTTCAACTTCACACTGAAATTCTTTGAACTTTTCAAATGTCTCAGATTTGTGTTTCATTAAGTAAATATACCCATATCTACTCAAATCATCTGTGAAAGTGAAAAACATAACGATATCCATCGCGCGCCGATACACTCATTGGTCTACACACATCAGTATGTATGATTTCCAGTAAGTCTGTCGTCCGTTCCATGGTTCCAGAAAACAGGGTTCTAGTCATCTTGCCCATAAGGCATGGTTCACATGTTTCAAATGATTCATAATCAAGTGATTCTAAGAGTCCATCAGAATGGAGCTTCTTCATGCGTTTAACACCAATATGACCTAAGCGGCAATGCCACATGTAAGTAGCAATATCATCATTTAACTTAATTCTTTTGGCATTCACATTATGAATATGTGTATCAATACTATCAAGATCCAAAAGAAATAAACCATTCTTCTCAGGTGCATGACCATAAAAGATATTATTCACATAAATCGAACAACCATTGTTCTCAGACTTAAAGGAATAACCATTCCGCATTAAGCAAGATCCAGAAACGATATTCATGCTTAATGCAGGCATCAAATAACAATTATTGAGGTTTATAGCTAATCCCGATGGTAGACGTAGAGGTAGCGTCCCGATGGCAATCACATCAACTCTTGATCCATTGCCGACGCGCATCGTCACCTCATCCTTTGCTAGTGGTCGCTTATTCTGCAGCTCCTGTTTCGAGTTACATATGTGAGCAACCGAACCAGTATCAAATACCCAGGTGCTACTGCGAGTACTAGTAAGGTACACATCAATAACAATTATATCATATACACCTTTGTTCACTTTTCCGGCCTTCTTATCTGCCAGATATTTGGGGCAATTGCGCTTCAAGTGGCCAGTACCCTTGCAATAAAAGCAATCGGTCTCAGGCTTAGGGCCATACTTGGTTTTCTTATCAGGAGCAGCAACAGATTTTCCACCCTTCTTGAAGTTTACCCTTGGCTTGCCTTTCTTGAAACTAGTGGTCTTATTGATCATCAACACTTGATGTTCTTTCTTGATCTCCACTTCAGCAGTTTTAAGCATCAAGAGAAGCTCAAGAAGAGACTTCTTCATGCTTTGCATATTATAGTTCATCACGAAGTTCTTGTAACTAGGTGGCAGAGATTGGAGAACACGGTGTATCCCTAGCTAAATGGGAATCGATATTCCCAAGGCTATGAGCTTATCAGCGTACGCAGACATCTTGAGTACGTGCTCACTAACGGAGCTGTTCTCTTCCATCATGCAGCTAAAGAACTTTTCTGAAGCGTCATAACTTTCGACTGCGGCATGGGTATCGAAAATCATTTTCAGTTCTCCCATTGTAGCATAAGCAGTGTTGTTCTCGAAACGTTTTTGCAGCTCTAGCTCTAATCCATAGAGGATGTCGCAATGAACTATATTGTGGTCTTCTTGTTGAGTCAGATAAACATTTTTATCTTCATCAGAAGCATCATCAGCGGGCTGGTCACCTAGAGGTGCATCAAGCACATAGAGCTTCTTGCAAGCGGTGAGGATAATTCTCAGGTTATATGCCCAGTTGGTAAAGTTGCTTCCATTGTTCGCTAGTTTTTCTCTCTCCATGAACATATTGAAATTGAAAGTGGGTGGTGCCATAATCTACAATATATTTGCAAAGACTATTTAGACTATGTTTATGATAAATTAAGTTCAAGTTAATTCTAAAATTATCCCATGAACTCCCACTCAAAAACAACATCCCTCTTAGTCGTCTTTAGTGATTACACGAACCAAATTCACTACACCGAAACTGATCATCACGTGAGACGGTGTAGTTGCAAAGGCGAACATCAACATGTTCATCATATCGTCGATATGACTCATGCTTTACCTTTCGGTTACGTGTTCCGAGGCCATGTCTGTACATGGTAGGCTCACCAAGTAGAACCGTAGTATTGCGTGTGTTTCAAGGCCATGTCTGTACATGCTAGGCTTGAAAACACCCGTTGTATGCGAACGTTGAGTCTATCACACCCGATCATCACGTGGTGTCTCGAAACGACGAAATTTCTTAACGGTGCATACTTAAGGAAGAACACATTATTATCTTGATATTAAGTGAGAGGGATCATCTTATAATGATACCATCGCAATCTAAGAAAAATAAGATGCATAAAAGGATAAACATCACATGCATGGATAATGTGATATGATATGGTCCTTCTTGCACTTGATCTCCATCTTGTGCATCATGGTATGATCTTCATCATTCCACCGGCGTGGCACCAAGGTTCGTGGCACCTTCATCTTGATTGTCCATTACAACATATCACATGGATATGATATACAGCACGCAGGCCATAAAAATAAGACAACCATATGGCTCCAGCCGGTATGTCAATAATTTACAAAAGATATCATCTCATACATAACGTTTGTAACATTGACCATATCACATCACATGCCCTGCAAAAACAAGTTAGACGCCTCTAATTTATTTTTGCATATTTTACGTGGCTTGGGCTTCCGAGGATAGAACCGTTCATACCTACGTACAAGAGCCACAAGGTTAATAAGACATATTTTTAACAACCCTTTGTAGATTAGATCTTAACAATAGTCGGAGAAACGGACCCCCCCCCCTTAGTCACAAGTGAGACAATTCTCGCGTACGTAGTACACGTAAACTTAGTCTAGGGCAGCTTCATCCTACTATGCCACTAAGATCATAAAATACTCAAAGAGGCAAAAACATGATCATCAACGCCCACATACTCCTATGAGTTCTACCCGTACAAATCATCTATGCATAGATCCGGCTGTGATACCACTGAAGGGTACGTTGCATAGAAAACAAAAAAATTCCTACGCGCGATAAACCCGAATGGCCAAGATCTAATCTAGGAGATGAAAAGTAACGGGGAGAAAGAGAGTCTTGAGATAACATACCCTCAAAGAGTCAAAGTGGTACGAGATAAAATATCGTTGTTGGCGTAGTCGTACTCACGCCGATCCCGAGCGAGAAGAAGTGCACCGCAATCCGGCGGTGCCTCCGTAATCAGTCACACGTTCAGCTCGATGAAGACTTCCGTTCCCTCGATCCAGCGGGTAGCGGAAGTAGAGGATACCCCCGGAACTCCAGCAGCACGACGGTGTGGTGGTGGTGAAGAATCCCACAGTCAGGGATTCGCCAAGCCGGAGACCATGGAATGGAGCAGCGGGTGGAGGAAAAAGGAAGTGGGCAAGTGTGTGGAGAAGAGGGAGCTCTCACCCTCCTTTTATAGGGGAGGGGGAGGCAGCCCAAGGGAGGTGTGGCCAGCCATGGGTGCCCCCACCTATTCCCCTCTTCATGTGAGTGGAAGCCCCACTCACACCCACTCATGCTCCCTTAATTTTCCACTTAGAAAATCAAAAAATTTTTCTTTAATAAATAAATAAAACATTTGTATTTATTTATTTATATTTGTTAATTCCTTAACAAACATTTGAATGCAGCACCTCGAATCATTTGTTAATTCTATTAACAACCATTCCACGAAAAACCCCTTGAACTATTTCAATTTTCCCCCGAAACAATTTCGGACCTGCCCAAAACATTCTTCGGTATTCCGTATCCTCTCAAACTCTTCATCGAACCTTAAGTTTGTCACCCTACGGTTCGTGAATAATATAGACATGACAGAGACTCCTCTCCGATCAATAATCAACAGTGGGATCTGGAGATCCGTGATGACTCCTATATGTACAACGATGACTCTCGTGATCGTGTGAACCTTTCAACGTCGTAACGATTTCCCTTTGTCTCGCGATATTTTATTTGTCCGAGATCCGATCATTGGTATCAACCATACCTTGTTCGATCTCGTTACCTGACAAGTACTCTTTTCTCGTTCCCGTGATATAACATCCTTGTGATCATATCACGTGCTTGCAAGCGGTGTCGATGTGATATCACCGAGTGGGCCCTGAGTATATCTCTCGTCATATTGGATGGACAAATCTCAGTCTTGATCCATGAGCTTCAACTAACACTCTCCGAATACCTAACGCCACCTTTATAGTCACCCTTTTATGGTGTGACGTTTGATGTCATCAAAGTATTCTTTCGGTATTAGTGATTAACATGATCTCATGGTCTAAGGAACAATGTTACTCCGAATGTAAGACATAACAATAAAACTAAATGACTTGATCGTATTGTTATACTTAGTTAGGGTCTAAGTTCATCACGTCATTCTCCTAATGACATGACCCCGTTATTAACAACATCCAATGTCTATGATCAGGAAACCTTGATCATCTGTTAATCAACGAGCTAGTTAAAAGAGAGGCTTCACTAGGAACGATGGTTTGTTTATTAATCACACATGTATTAACGTTTCCGTTTAATACAATTCTAGCATGAGAAATAAACATCTATCATAAACAAGGAATAACATAATAAAAACTTTATTATTGCCTCTCGGGCATATTCCCTTCAAGGATTCCTTGGGTGTTTGGATTTTAGAAAGTGTTTGTTTGAGCTTGCATTAAGTGCATAGCTACTGGTTGTATAGCTTGTACTTTGGTTGCTTGTTATTTGATTGATTAGAAAAGCATGATTTATTAGGTTGAGTGATTCTTGCTAAGTAGTTGTTTTCATAGAATTATTTTAGTATATTTGCTTACTAGCATGTGTAAGGTGTATGTGATCTTAGTAGGTATTTATATTCATGTGTTGCTTTCTTAGGAAAATGCATCCTTGTAGTGTTGTTTGCTTCTCTAGTGTTGCATTAGTGTCACCCCTGGATATTGAGTTTGCTCCATTATTGTTGTCCTTCTATTTTTTTATGAGTGTATGATTATCCTAGAATGTTTAGAATGTTTTTACTTCTGTTATTATGACATGACTTTGTGAGTTGCTAGATGATATTGTTTGTAGAATACAATTATTTCTTATAGCATGCTTGTGTAGAATTTTCATACTAGTAGGCTATTAGTGGACTCCTGTTATTATGTTATTTTGTTAGGTGTAATGTCTGTTGTTGTTATTATGTTTTAGAGTGTGTAGTATGACTTGTTACTATTGATTGAGTCACTAGTTGGTTTGGTTACTTTTATGATTGAGTGATTTCTTAGCTTTTGTGTAGACATAAGCATAGTCAGTAACTCAATATTCATACGTGGTATGTTTGCTTTGCTATTTGCAATTGTTTGAGTGTTTACCTTAGCTTCAGTATTGTACTTATTTTGTGGTGGTGTTTATTTACCTTGTTATCTATGCATTAGATTAGTGGTAAACTTGTTTGAAGAGGATTGCTTGAGTTGTGGTTAATACCCACTGCCATGGGTATTGCTTTGTTTGATTGGTATTACCTTAGTAGCATCACCTTTGTGACCACAAGCTATTCTTTTACCTTCTTAAAAATTTCTTGGTATGAGAGCGGTGCACCCACTCCATCTATGATATTTAAGATGTGGAATATGGTTTCTCAACCATATGTTTATCTGACGATAGTTTGTACCCTGAGTGTTTGTGAAGAAGTTTTCCCGATAACTTTCTGAGTGATTGCGCTAGGATGAGTTTGCTTGCTGTATGTGTTGCTTTGTTTATGAGATTGCCTTTTTGTTCTGAGTGTGTGTCTTTTATTCTTTTACGACGTTAGAAAACGAAGAAGAGGAAGAGTTGTATGTCAAGTTCAAGCTAATTCAAGGCCAGGGACACAAAGAGATTTAAGGCAAGCCATCCTGATGCTTGCTGTTACTACACTTATCATTAGCTATCATGCATGTTTTACTTCTGAAAGTTTTACAAAAACTTTGATTACCAAAAACTATTTTTGAGTGACTACTACTACTATTAACATTATATAGTATTATGCCAGTAGTTGATACTTGGTGTTACCAAGCCCATAGCCACCATATGGTATTTATTACCACCAAAACTATAAGTCCCTAAGTGGACACCCTAGAATATGTTTTTGCAAAACAAAGGCTTTATGGAAAACACGGTGGAAATACTCAGCCTTACCCACCGGAGGAATGTTGAAGTGGTCATTTTTGGGAAAAAGGTGTTTTACAAAAATGACACATAACCTAGTCTTCACCGGACAACCTTTACCGTACTGCCACCCTACCTCAACATGGGCACGGGGCTTAACTTGAAGTTTGTTTTTGTTATTGTGTGTTCTATCTCAATTTGGTATAACGGTCGCCATGCCCTCGAACCGATTGTCGCCAGGAGGAGAATATAGGTCGTAAAAAGTGTGGGATTAAGTTCTCCTCCGGTTGTAACGGTTGGGTCCCCTGCCGTGCCGCTGGTGGACATGATGTCGGGGGAATCAGACCCAACTGAAGAGATAGGCATATTCTAGCTTGAACATAGTGGATGGTTAGGATCGGTAATCTGATGTTTACATACTGTTGTTACAGTCCGTGGTTGTTCACGGGGGATGTACTGAATCTGGTGGATTGTGTACACCTCTGCAGAGTCAAACTATTCTGAATAGCCGCGTCCTCGGATATGGACAGTTGAATGGCCATGTAGCTAGCATTGTGTCAATGTTTTCTAAAAGGAGTTTTTGAAAAGGAGTTGGAACTTGTGAAGTGTTGAAACAAGGAACATTGTACCAATAAGGTACGGATGGAGAAAAGCCAGAAGTTGTTTTACAAAATTTTTGCAAAGAAAATCTTTTTTTTTCTAAACAAAATCTGGAAGTTGTTTCCAAAAAGTTTTGCAAAGAGAAAAACTTTCTCTTTAACAAGTTTTTACAAAACTTCTTGTACATGTGATATCTACAAGAGAAAGAAAACTATATTATTTTCTTTTGAACTATCTTCTTCAACAAAGATACAGAGATTTTAAAATCAACTATGATGTATCTTTCATATATCATGGATAGTGAATCCTACGTATAGCCTACCTATTCCACTATATAAGAATACTTAGATTTTGTAAGCTACATGATGGGTGTCTTGCTGAGTACCTTCAAACATACTCATATTGGTTTCGTCCCTGGTATTTACTTGCCAGACTTTGAGGAGGAGCCTCAGGAGGAGATCTACGAGGAGGAGTACTGCACTGATGGCTTTGCGAACTAGGATCGTCTCCCGGTCAGCAGCCTGTAGGTTAAGGCGTGACTTGGTATCTACTATGTTGTGTGTGTTTTGTCTTCCGCTGTGTGTGTTGTGTGTTTGCCCTGTGTGGCAGTTGTGTTAGACTTGGTCATGTGACCATGTCTATTTTGTAAGACCCTTGTGTAATCGTGTAATTGGATGATGTATCTGATTGCCAAATTGATATGTTATTCACGACTCGTGTGATCTGGAATCATGAATGCATGCATATCGGAGATCCTTGAACAGTGGTTCGGGGGTCCTTACACATTTATCCGCTTTTGCGTCGCTGGAGTTGAGCATCGCCACGAGCGACATAAGACCCTGAAACTGAAGGAAGGAACCGACGGGTTCACAGTCAACTAAGAACGTGGTATGTCTCAGTCGATGGTATGTACGGAAGACACTGCGGCGTATTCCTTTCCTTTGCGCTATTAGTTGTACCATCCACCAGGCTCGCGAAAATGACCCAATAGCTTTATTAGTAGGCTCCACACCTAGGAATTTAGTAATAGCTAATATGAACTAATAGATTTATTAGTGCGGCGGAACTATTAGCATACCGTCATACAATCCCACATGCACGAGCGAGGGGATAGACTCACATCGTGTTGGAGACGGATTTCCAACTGATAGTCACATCCTAGAATAATCTCAAGATGGAGAGGTCGGCGGTTGATCGATCAGATCGTTCGGGAGATGAAAGCTACCGTCTTCTTTTTCAGTGTTTTAATCTATGTTTTGTTAGGAGGGAGGCTAATAAAGCGGTGCGCGTGCAGCTCTCTCGATTAATTCAGTAGACGTCTTTTATGAAATTACCCCTCAATTTCTGATTGAGCCTATTCAATCAGCCTCTTTTTCGTCAATTCAATTAAACCTTGACGGCGAAGCTTAAAAAAAAACGTGAACGGATGCTAGGCACACTTTTCTGGAAGATGCATATTTCTAAAAGGTCCAACAATGGTGTAATGAAAATGCAACCTGCATATATAAGTAAAGACAAAGTAAGAAAAACACTATGGTTGTACTTTCTCAATAGGTAGTGCATATATCAAGGGTAACTGTGGTGGCGGAAAAATTAGATATAACTTGTGTAAATAACTAATAAATTGCTAAAGATTCTCATTGCAATTTTTATGAGGTAATTGCACACATCTAAAAAGTGTAACTATATATGGTGCAGAGAAATTAGCAACAAACATAAAAACAATAGGATTTCATATAAAGACCTTGGTTGCAATATTCTTGATGACGTACTTAAATATTTCTATAAAGTATTATGGTCAAGAAAAATGTGCAACTAACGTAAATAACTAGATATTTTAAATGAAAGAACACATATACAATGTTTGATCTTTTCTCGATGTAGTTGCATATATCTAAAAAAAAATTAACTATCATGAAGTGGAAAGTGCAACCTAATAAATAATTAGAAAATTCTATAAAGACACCAGTTGCACTTTTCTTGATGAGGTAGTTGCACATTCTTAAAAAGGGTAACTATGATGTAACGAAATGTGCAAAATACATAAATAACGGAAAAATAGGAAAATACACATAGATAATGGTTGCCCTTTTCTGATAAAATAGTTTCAGTTTTTTAAAAGTGCAACTACATAAATAACTATAACATATAGAAAAATTAATGTACGATGGTTTGCACTTTGCCTAATAAGGTAGTTGCACATTTCTAAGAAGTGTAATTATGAAAAACGAAAACTAGAAATAACGAGAAATAAGGCAAGAGGAGAAAAAGTAAAAACTAAAAACCAGACTTCTAGTATGACCTATGTTGCAACCATTAAAGTATTGTTTGGTTGTATATAGGTAAAACCAAGGTTATACACTATATTAAACGTTTGCATTGTCCCCTGGCATGTCGGGATAGTTGTTATGTTGGTCTGTGCTCACGATCGGAAGCACACATGTCATCTGTTCGAACCTCACATAGGTGTATTATTTTTCTTCTGCTCCCATTAGCTTGGATCTCAAAAAAAATCCAATGAATAGTACAATCAACTGGGACATATGAAATTTTCAGTTGAATGAGACAGACTAAATCCCTTAAAATAAACTAGATTTAAATACAAGCGTATCGGAAGTTTCCCACGTCTCCCGGCTACAGATCGGCCACCGTCCAAGACTATAGAAGGGGAAAAAAACCTCTAAGTACGACTTACAAAAATTCAAACTTTTGAAGGTCATCATCGCGCGGGGGACGTAACCGGAGGAGCGGGGCCATCGACGTGTGGCGCATGAAAAGACCCCAACGGGGCTAGTTTTTTTTGCACGATTTTAACGGTTTCTAATATGATTTTCTTAAAACCGACGCTTAATTTTTCATGTATCTTTTTTTGTTGAACTAAAAAAAAGTACGTCCGCGTAAAATCCACTCTTCGAATATTATTTTTTGGTCCCATAAAGTGGCGAAGTACAAATTACAAGTATTTTAGTAACAAACTAAACCGAAAAAATACTAACTTAAATATAAAGCACAAGTATACTACAAAGTACAACTATAGTAAAAGCCAAAATACAAAGGTATAAGAATGCTAGGAAGTACTCCCTCCGTTCCTAAATATAAGATGTTGTAGCTATTACTCATGTCGTCTAGATACATGCTAATATGAGTGAACATGTGCACTAAAAGTTGTCTAGATACATGTAGCCATGTGTGTATATGGAAAATGGCTAAAACATCTTACATTGGGAACGGAGGGAGTATAATCTATCTATACTTCTTATAAAGCGAAACCCCACTAACATGCATTAATGATTTTTCTATCTCAACATGCAAGCTATCCACATCATCCATTTTCCTAGCCAATCAATTGTCCATGTCATCTAATACTTATTAATAGGTATATGCAAACTACACATCATCCATTTTTAATCGAATTATTCATATTTAATAATTTAAAATATATATGCTGAGATCAATTGAATCTTCATGTGCACTTAGAAAACATAATGTATAACATCTCTTATAAAATTTTGTTTACAATATATTGTAGTTTCTAAAGCGATCCCCGTAGCAACGCGCAAGATATCTTCTAGTTATACTAAAAGTCGGAATACAATAGTATAAGTATAGTAAAAGCCGAAGTACAAAGTATAGCAATCGACATACAAAGTACAAATATACCACGGAATATAAGTATATTAAAATTCGAAGTATAAAGTACAAATTTAGTAAAATCCGAAGTACAAATCACACCGATGGAAGTAATAGCAAGTACAAGTCTACTAAAACCAAAGTACAAAATACATTTAAAATCCAAAAGTATAAGTACACTAAAATCTAAATTACAAGTATCCTAGTTTTGGAAGAAAAAAGAGTCATCAAAACCGATGAACATGAGATCCAATTTTGGATATCTCGACATGAGAATCACAAAGCTGAAAACCGTTCATCCGATGACAAAAGATTTACAATATTTTCATTTAGAAATTTTGATTTTGGAAATAGAAGGGAAAATATGCATTTCTTCCACCCGCCCGTGTCCCTCCGTCTCAATTTCTCTCATTCTTATCACCGTTTTCGTGTGACAACACATGGAGAACATGCAAACACCCCACTCCATAGGTGCAGAAGGAGAAAGCGACACTTGGCGGGACACATCATGGGCCGGGCGGACCTCACCGAAGGTCGGCACTTTCCTAGTGATTACCGAAAGCTTCGTATCATCCGTTTTTGCTTGCCTTTGACGAACAACTCTACTTGCTTGGAAACTAGATGTATTTCTCATGAGGCAGTTCGAAGTGGATTTACTGGGTTGCTTGTCGAGGCATGCATTCCTCATTGTAGCACCTAGATTTGCGTTTGTGTCCGTCTATTGACCCAATTTTACCACACTGACCCACTCTACTCGTTATGGCATTTTCTCCTACACCAGGCCAACACGGTCGTTCACCGCTATATGGCCTAATTGAAAAAACCACAACATTGTTAATAATAAGGGTTTAAAAAACCAATAACTTATGTTTTTCTTACATGAGAAAACTACTGTTGTAGCATAAGCGCGATAGTTTTTGCGCTTGCTAAGAGCACCTCTAACAGCTACCCTAAATTTTGATTATAAGGTGGCTGTTTTTGAGTTATATGCCAGCAAAACAGCCGCACCTCCAACTGCTGCCCTATAAATAAAGGAAAACATTTTGTTTAGGAGGGGGGGCTAGACTAGCTAATTCTAGGTCTCTTACTGTTCCCGCGCGCGGAAGCCTTGTTGGACCGGCCTCTAGACCCAGTTAGCAACAATTCGTCTTTTTAGCCCAATTTTTTAGTTAGAATATATTTTTAGGAGCCCACTACGTGCAACCACGTATACGTTAAGTGTTTCGTCATTTTTTAGGATGCTACGTACGTCTTAAAAATTTGTAACAAATTTGCACGCATTTTGTTGAGAAATCACAAGCAGGATGTTGCAATGTTTATCCGGATGATTTTGTAAGAAATGCGTCTATGTGTTTAGAATTCATTTGGAATGATATATTTTTATGCACTCCTTCACATGTTGTAAACCTGTGATTTTATTGTTGCTATCGTTTTACTTTTTTCTTGAAATGGGGTATAATTTTTTGTTGCAACTGGAACGGTAACAAATTATTTTGTTGCTTACCAACTTTTTAATTGATGCACATAATTTTTTTTGTTGCGATAGATTGTGATTTTTGTTGAATTTCTTGAACTTTTTTGTTACAACGAAATAAACACATTGTTTAACCATTCTTTTGTAACATTACTTATATTTTTCGATTTTGTTTTGGAACAATTTGTTGCAATACTTTTTTTTTACATGGAGGCGATAATTTTTGTTGCGATACCAGTGAATTGTTGCAATGGCAGTTTTGCTGTAATTATCGAGATGACCGGGGGCAACGCGATATACCTCTTCGCTTAAGTGGGGCTGTTGTGGACTGCGGGTTCTATATCCAAAAAACTGAAGGGGTTAAATGCAAAAACACGTTTTGCTGTTGTTGGATGTTGATCTAATGGCACACAGGGGGACCTAGGATTGTTGAACTCTAGAGCGACCTACGCAGAGCGTTGCCCATAAATAAATGCCACCAACTGTCATATAGGTATATCACCAATGCCAAATATTTAGGACACACTAAAATAGGGCACGCCGTTTTATAGGGAAGCTGTTCGTAGACCGTTGGGTGCATTAGGGCATGTTCAGTCGTTGAGACGATAGGTGTCTGTAAAAAAAGTCCACATCACGTATAGACTCCTTAGGAGATGACCAGTACAACGCTTGTCTATTTAGTTGTCTATAAACCATCCCAGATCGCATGGGCCTTTGCAGGCTCTTTCCGTGAAAATCGGATCCACTTGACCCACTACAGACGACCTTTTACATACAACGGCAAAGCCGATCGCTAACCAGCGATCTTTCCGCTAATAGTTCGTCTTTATTTTTGCCGACGGACCGTGCCGTTTTTCTCTCTTCTCTCTCCCCCACGTAATATATATTTCTACGTGGCATGAGTTACAGACAGCTGACTAGACATTATTGTACATGCCCTTATATGAGATGGCACGCCGTTTTTAGGGCGGGTATTAGAGATGCTCTAACACAGTTTTCGACTGATGGGACGTGGCACCAAACCTCACTCTGTTTGACTGGACTATCAAGTTATACACATTGCCCACAAGTCTTAACACACAAACCGTGCATTTCGTCGGGCACCTAGTGTGCACCTCCAAGCCGTGCTCGCTTGCTTCATTTCACTGGCGCCACCGCCGGAATAGGGGACTCCCTCCTAGACTAGTGCCGGCTCAGCACCTTCGGAGTTGAAGCCAGGTGGGCGGTTGGAACACCACGATCGGCAGCGCGGAACCGGTGGCTGCTGTCGGAGATTCGCATTTCAGCCAGACGTGGGAACTTCCGGTGTCCGTGGCGTGCTGCAGTTGACATAGTACATCAGGTACTCGACACAACCTCGGACACGCTTGCACCGCGGCGCGGACCACCAGGAGGCCGCGTGGACCCGGTCGTGCACGGTCAGGCGCCGGGTGCTCGACTCCTGGTACGGCGATTCGCCTTGCTGCGGCCGCCGCGCCGCCGGAAGCATGCATGCAGCTCCATCGTGGCTGGAGCTAGCATCGTTTTGGTGCTAGTACTGCCTAGTTCTGCTACTTGTATCTTCCCGGTGGTCTGAAGCGTAGCAGGTGTCCGTGACGCAGCTCGAAGACGGCGATGGCTGGTGGTGATCGCCAGCATCATCTTCCCGATGCACGGCGGCCGCCGTCTCGCCGCCGGCATCCCCGTATGATGGCCTACTTGCTCTGCTCTTCAGCGAGACCCGGCAGACGACCCATTCTCCCGACGTGACGCTCTGCGCGTCATTGGCGCTGGGCGCGGCGGCGAGGCGGTACTCGTGCATGACCCAGTCGGTACGCGTGGACCGCGCCTTGCCGCGGTGGAAGGCGAGCGCCGTCTTCACGCCGACGAGCAGCCGCTTGCCACTGCCGGATCCGGACGGGCCCTGCAGCCGCACGAACACCGACTTCTCCTTCCCCATAGCCTTCCAGTACCCGCTGGCCGCTCTCCGCCGCCGTCCGCCGCTCGCCGGCGCCTGCCGCAGGCTGAAGAAGTAAGCCGTCTCCCCTTCGCTCGCGCCTAAAACAATAAAACGCAACGAAATTCGAATTGATTAATTTCTACCCGACAACATGCAAGCTTGCGTCATCATCGAAAAAAAAAACATGCAAGCTTGCGTGCAAGAATGTGTCTGAAGTCTGAACGCGCCGGCACGCACCAGGGAGGTCCCAGGGGTCTGGCAAGGCGGCGGCGTGGACGACGGGGATGACGGCGGCGGGTAGCGGGCGCGCGAGGGCCTTGCGGCGGAGGTAGTGCACCACCAGCTCCTCGTCGGTGGGGCGGAACCGGAACCCCGCTGGCAGCTGCCGCCTCTCCATTACAGCTAGAGCCTAGAGCTACTCGATCGATCCTCGCCCGGTGCAGAGCAGTTGTAACTGAAGCTGACCAGTCAGGGTCTCAGGGAGACTGTACAACTTTGAGATGCAAAGAGAGATGAGACGGGTTGATGAGTGGAGTAGAGGCGGAAAGGCGTGGAATTTATAGGGTGCTGCCGGCGATGTGGCGTGCAGCGAACTCCATCCTGCTCCTGCCAACATCGTTGTTCAATACCTTGCTCGACTTGACAAAGATCCCGTCTCTCCCTTCACCACTAAAAATGGCAATCAATCACGTACTCACACCCATAAGTATGTAGTTACCACTTGGAGCTGGTCGAAAGAGATGGTTATACAGGAGCAGACGATTCCAAGCCATGTCATAAGCATGTACGTTTTGACAAGGAAGATCGTGTATGGTTAATTAATTTGCTGGTGATGTCGTGCACGCTAACCAACGGCGGTAAGTGAAAGCCGCGCGGGGTTGATCATCCATTCATACATGCATGTGATGTGCGTGTGTGTTAATTATGTGTGTGATACACTACGTGTATACTACGACTTCCTTTCTCTTGCTTCTACCATGTAATCATGTAAGATGCAAGCACACTGATTACCTTTCCCTTGCAATACATTGTTTTAGCTGTGTTTAGTTGTTGACTTGCTTCCTGCCTCCTCCTTGCAGGTAGTCGGGCGTCACAAGTTCACACGACACCAGGCATGACCGGTAGATATTTCAAGTGCACTGTCATAAGACTTCAACTCGAGCCTGGATTCACATTTGGCGCAACTGCCAAGCCTCCCGAGGGCTTTAGGAGCAACCCTATCCGCCGTCAGCACCCCTCCTCCCCTCACTGTCGCTGAAGGTGCAGTCGGGGAATCCGTAGCGATGGGTTCTTTTGTCCCTCACGAGGAGAGATGGGGCGGGCCAGCATACCCTCAACGAGGAGATCGGGCCATCTATCTTGGTCCCCAGCTGTCCTCGTGCGGGGGAGATGCGACACTCATCTGGCCCGCATGGACTGATTCCTACCCGCTGCAACGTCCCGCTAACAACGGTTATGCAGAGTCGTATGGATAATGTGGTGCGGCGGTGGTCGTACCGATTCGATGGCGGAGCAAGAGTTTGGGGATCATGATGGCGGCCTGGTTTTTCAATGGTGGCAGCACCGTGGTCGTGTGGACGACGTGACAGTCGGATCTACGTAGAGTGATATCTATCTCCGAGAGCGACGGCCAAGTCATGCATGTTGTCAGCAGGTGCTATGCATGACGTCTCATGCGAAGGTGTCGCGGAGGCGTCAAACATGCATGTTGCGACAGTGACCGGAAGCGGTGCGGTATAAGACTTCCAGTATCTCCTCTCGTGGTATCTGGCTAACGATGTGTCATTAGCCGGTCAAGTGTTTGATGTTAGAGGTGAATCCGATGATGAGTATGCACACTCTAATGATAACGCAAGATCCCTATTTACGTGCATCTGGTTCGAAACTCCTCTTTAGAGATCATCATATGTAGCTCAACCTTTGGTTCCACTCGTTATTATTGGCACATGTCTAGCGATCTCTTCTTGAAGGTTTAGCATATGAATTGTGCACTTTTCAGTTGTTTCGATTTTTACCATAGTTAGTGGTGGCATGGTGGAGTTACCATCACGAGGCGTACAACCTCGGGTTTTTTTTTTCTTTTTTAGTCCACTTTGCCCATCAATTGTCTGGCTTTATCTGACTTTTAATAATATATTGTGCACCAGGTTTATCCTCTATTTTGAGAAAAAAAAAACAAGAATTCAGGCAAAAATAAAGGTGCAAAAATCAGCTACCAAAATAACCGAAGACATGAAGCCTCTATATAAACAGCATATAAGCAATTAAAGTAGAGATATTTTGTAGAACCATCCACATACGGATGTAATCATATTCCATAAGCCCAGGCACCTTCGCCGCAGGTAGAAAAGCCAACCTGCTAATTTTGGCCAATTCATATGGATAAGCTGTAAAAGATGAATTACTCTAGTCCCCTTAAAAATAATATTAGGTACGCACACAAAATACAGTTGACCGTCTAACTGGATGATCTTGTGCACAAATTATTCTTCACTTTCTTCGCCGGAATCATCAGTATCGACGGAGCAAGATCTACACGACAACGACCGCCGCCAACTGTTTTCGATGTGAAGAACTGCAAACCACGGATAAAGTCAAAGCATAGCTCATTGAGCGAGCTGTTGCAAGCAAATTGAGGTAAGCTAGAGGGTAACATTGGTCTCGCCTGTCACAGCTGTCACCGTTACTTTGACGGATGCATGGCTATCTTTGGTTGGAATAACTCCAACATTAGTTAAATTTGTGGACTTGCTTTGCCTCTCAGATCGGATCAAGCAAGTGACCTCTTGGTGAGATGAAAGGAAGGATCAGCTTACGCCGCGCAAAGGGTAACTTCTTCAGTGTTACCACCTTCTTGGTGGCTACACTTTTGCTTTTTGGGCTATACTTTCATTTTTCTTTAATTTTGATTTCTTTTTTAATGGTATTACTCCCTCCGTATCAAAATATAAGGGGTTTTTTCGAAACAATATGTAGCACTAAAACATGTCTAAATACATTTCCAAATTTCTACACAAAGGCGACACGATTCGGTTCCATACAGACAAAAGGGAGCAACCGAATGATTCAATCATGAGCTAGCCGTACCACGCATCATCTATATATATATTCAGGCTTACACCTGAGAAATGGGGACAGACAGGGGCAGCCGGAGAGGCCGAGTTAGGCTGCCTAATTAAGCTGGCCTGCCGAAGCAACAGGTCCCCTCCAACTCTCCAACGCAAATTAAGCCGCCGGTAATACACTAGACCTGCGGACAGATTGCCTACCTTAAGCACCATTACGCAACGTCGAAAACCACATGGCGGCTGGCAGCCTGCAGGTGTCAATTTGCTGTCGCGTGTCGACGTCGGCTCAACGAAGCCCGACCGGGCTCCATGTTACTTTTGGATGCGTCTCCGCAAGACACTGAGCGTGTTTCCAGGCTTATAATAGTTGGATATAAATGGATGGGTTCAAAGGCCAAGTCCTACTGATGGGGGGATGATAACCCGGTAGGCCAACTCCAAGGTATAACCCGACCCAAAGGACGCTGCGCAGGATCCGGCTAAGGATAAAGAAACTTCTAGAAGGCCCAAGGTTTATAGGCCTTGTAACCCAGATTGTGGGTTGCAGTAAGGAAAGCTAGGGTTTGTAAGCGGTGTTCGGATAGGACTCAAGCTGCGCCTTGGAGGGCAAGCTGGGTAGGGGGACGGGTGCTTTATAAACCAGCCCTATGCTTAGCTTTGAAGAGATCCAAGTAGTAATCATATCGCCGAATATCGAGTATCCATTGTACACAAAGAGATCGAGTTAATAAAGCGAGATTGGAGACTCGGCGACTTCATCGCCGGCTACCCGATTGAATTCCATCATGCTTTCCTCTGAGCTAAACCCTCTCCCAAACGCCTGTGTCGACTTGCCCCAAGATCAGTTACCTCTGGTAACATCTGCCGTGATCATCCCACGACAGTTGGCGCCCACCGTGGGGCATGCGTCCAAAGGTGTTTACATCACGGGAGAAGCTCGGAAAAGCATGAGGAACCTCGTCGTCGGAGAGATCTACGACGACCACAAAGGAGAGAAGGTGGTGGACGATTCCGGCTGGGGGCCAGAATCGGATCGCCTCGAGTCCGGATCTGTCGTGACAATCGGCCGGATCAGCGTCTTCATCGGTATGGTATGTACCCCTGGCTCGGCTCCTGACGATGTTGAATCTGATTCTGTGTCAGGGGAGGCTACTTATGCCCAGTCAGATAGAGAAGAAATAGTTGGAGCAACAGACCAGATAGAAGAATCCATCGCGCAGTGGGAACAGCCGGAGGAGCCGGCATGGGCCCCGTGTGACCCGGACGGTGGAAAGGATGATACTGAATCTATCCGGGACCTGCTGGAAGATCGGTACGGGGAAGATAACAGCGGAGAAGAACAGCATGAACTCACAACGAGCGTAATACGCCGAGCAGCGGTCTACACGGCTCCCGCAGCCAACCTTAATCAGGGAAACGTGACCACGGCTCCGGTCGGGGCGGCTCAGGCATTGGCGCAGCGGCAGGACGCAGCTAACGGAAACCCGGACCCGGCCCGGGTCGATGGAGAGTCGGCATCAGTGACTAGCCGTGCGGCGGATGAGGAGTTGCACGCGAATACGTTCGGATTCCTGGGAAACCGGACACCGGGGGCGGGTCCTTCAAACCCGCGCCACGCGGCCTTGTTCGACAATAATCTGATCCTAGACCCCACGGTCCTTGCTACGGTTATCACTCCAGAAAACGCAGCTGAACGTGTCAGGGACCTGGATGTAGCCCGCCGCGCGTTGGAACAGCAAAGAAGGCAAGTGGAGGCGGAGAAACGAGGGATGGCTACGCGTCAACGCGAGCTGGATGCATTGGAAACCCGGCTCCGAGAGGAAACATCTAGAGTACACCAGAGACATCAAACTAGACTACCGGCCACGGGTGCGGTCATTAACCCGGCAGCTTTGTTTATTACGCCTCAGGACCAACCGATCCCAGCGGTAAACCAGGGAACTGCGCCTCAGCCGGCAACAGGGGAAGCCCACGCGGCAAACGTGCAGGCCGGGTTACCCCCAGCACGAACCAGAGTCACAACCGGCAACGAGTTGCCACCACAGCCACCGTCACGGTTTCGCACACCAGCAGGACACTACAACAATCCCATGGACAACGTGTATGCAGCAACGCTTGCATTGAACCAGATCCCGGTAGGAGAATCGCCCCATGCAGAAAGGACCCGGCAAGCGATCGATCTACTGCACACTGCAGTGGCGCAGCAAGCCAATTACCCGGACCACAGAAGCGGGATGCATGGGACGCCATACGCCAGTCAACAACAAGGGAATATTCAAGCAAACTCGGCGCGGCGGAGGGAAGAGCAGCAGCAAATGCCGCCTCCTCCCCGTGTTCCGGCAGCGTCGGTGGCGCAGGCCGTTGTGGATAGCTCCAGGGCTCGGAGAGCCGGGGCCGGGTCTGCTGCACATGGGTTGCCTGCAGCACCGCGCCCCGCTGCGCCCCCGGCTGGATCGCACGCTTCCCGAGTAAGGCCAGCCTCAACCGTCCTCGCAGGGCCCAAGTGTCTCTCGGACGACATCAGAGCTGAACCTTACCCGGAAAAATTCAAAGAGCCGGGAAAAGTAGTGAATTATGAACCGACCATGAATCCGGAAACATGGTTGAGTAGTTATGAGATGGCAATGTCAATCCGCAACGCGTCCGAGAATCTTCAAGCCAAGTTCATGTACTTGATGATGTCAGAAGGGGCAGCAAAGTTATGGTTCACCAACCTGCCAGAAAAATCGATCAAGTCCTGGGAAGAACTGAAGACCGCGTTCGTCAAGCACTTTCATGGAACGTGCAGGAAGCTATTCACTATTGATGATTTAGAGCGATGCGTTCAGAAGAAGGGAGAATCAGCACGCAGTTGGGTACGCCGGGTTATGGAGATACTTCACTCATCCACAGATATTCAGCCCAAAGATGCGCTACAAGCTATGGCAAAAACATGCAAGTATATTCCTTTAGTACAAAAGTTAACTCGCATGAAGTCCAGTAGGAATGCATCGGAGGTTACGATGGGAGAATTAATGGATGCGTGCAACAAACACGCCGCAACAGACACTACAGAGGAGGAAGTTGATGACAAGAAAGCGAAGGTGAATACCAGTAATAGTGGAAGAACCGGCAATGGGTCGGCACCGAGTAATAACGGAAATAGTCAGAACAAGCGCCCATTTGAAGGAGGTTCCGAGTTTGTAGCTAATACTGAAGCCGGGTCTTCGAGACCCAGATCTGAAGGGAATTTTAATACTGGAAATCATAATGGAGGACACTATCAGGGACCTCCGAGGCCAGGCAACAGTTGGGACATATTCAGGATGGCGTGCCCGAAGCACAGCAGGAACGGCAAGCCGGCTAATCACTCCTTGGAGCAATGTGCCGACTTACAGAGATGGAAGAACGAGGAAGTAAACAGAGCCATGCGAGGTGCGGGTCGGGGAGGGGGCCCGGGTCCAGCAGGAAATCTGGGCAACGGTCCACCCCCAGCCGGTAACCCGGCAGCAGGAAATCCGGGCAACAATCAAGGGGGAGCGGGAGGTTTCCAGGCTAACCCCAAACAGTTGGGTCAGTATCATGTGCATACTACGGGAGGCTCTAACAAGGACAAAAAGATGCTAAAGCAGGCGGTTAACTCAGTTTCTTCTGCTGTTCCGAGGTAATTGAGATGGTCAGAACAGGAGGTAACATGGAGCAGGAGGGATCACCCGGATAGAGTGGATCACCCGGGAGTCTTAGCATTGGTAGTGGCACCACAGGTCAATGGGTACGAGCTGAAAAAAGTCTTGATGGATGGAGGGAGCAGCATCAATATCCTGTACTGGGAAACTTTCCTGCGCATGGGTCTAAAGGAATCTCAGTTACAAAAAAGTACAACAGTTTTTCACGGGATAGTGCCGGGTCATTCAGCGTGTCCTGAAGGAAAAATCGCGCTGGAGGTAGCTTTTGGGGAATCAAAGGACAATTATCGAGTTGAGTGGCTTACTTTTGAGGTGGTTAAGTTGCGTAGTCCTTATCACGCATTGTTTGGAAGACCGGCTTATGCCAAATTCATGGCAAGGCCGTGCTATGTGTATCTACAGCTGAAAATTCCGGGCCCTAAGAAGACCATTACCATACATGGAAATCGAGATATAGCGGCTGAGTGCGATGAAGGAGATGCAGCAATGGCTGAGCAAGCCTGTAGGAAAGAGGAACTCAGGCATTACCGATCTCAAGCGGACCTGGAGGAAAGGGCAACTTCAAAAAGGCCGAGCTCTGAGGAAGAAAAAGCAAAACCCAGGGCAGAGCAAGATGCTAAGATGGTGGCTTTCATCAGGAACGATCCCTCCAAATTGTCCGGCATAGAAGGGGAAATCACACCGTCATCTACGGCTAGCAGCGCTGCGATAACGACAAAGCCGGATTGGCTAGCAAACTCGGCACTCGTCATGAAAGGGTCTAACAAGTGGAGAATGTGCGTCGGTCGCGCCAGCCCGGGACCGATTGTCGAAAAGAACTAGACAGTGTAACGGGCAGCAAGTTTCAGACGCGCTCTTTTCCTACCCAGGGTACCTAAGGGGACTGGAAGGTTTTTAATGAGGCGGCTTGCTGACCCAAACTTTATCGTACCAATAAAAAGAGATGGTTTTCAAGTATTGTCATGGTCTTTGCTTCGATTACGGGTAAGTGGTGCTTGTTATGATCAATACATCAGTATCATCAAAATACATTGCACATACAAAGGTCTTTGGGGGCTAAGCTGCTTAAATAGCAGACACGAGCCCAAATACCCGGCCTTGATGCCTATGAGTTATGAGGGCCGATTACTCGCAAGACGAGTACGGTTGCAATCTTATAACCGGACGAAGGAGCCAAATTTCTTGGTTATTCTTACTTAAGCTCGATGTGACTCGCACTAAAGTGGCATGATCTGTTCGCTTACGATTACAATCAACCACGCAGCCCAATGGGATTTGCTTGACCCTGTTTTTCGTATAGATGTAACAGCATGGTATCCACGCGAAAGCCGGCTTACACTACAAGATAATCAAAAGGGTCATCTAAACCACAAGTCTATGCAGAGTACAAGGCTAATAGCCGGAAACTCAACGAGTATTAAGCATGACTTCAGTATTTACGCAAACGGCTATCGGTTTCCGGCTTGGTAAAGAGCAATTTGTCCTCTGAGAAAGGCCGCACCCCCCTGGCTCGTACTTTGGGTCATGGGGACTGGGGACTTCGAAACAGAAACAAACTGTTTAGCTATCAAAGCTCGAGAGACCCTAGCTTCCGAGTCTTGGGGACTTAAAGAAAAGTCCACTTATCAAAACCCGTGACGCTCGGAAAACCGAGTCTCGCAAAGGGAATCAACAAATAGTTGGGTATCGAGAATAAGTTTAAAGAATAAGACAAGTGTCAAGACTATCAAAAGCCGGGAGAGGCACAAACATGTTCCGAACCAAAAATATGTTACAAGTGATGGTACCAATATCAAGGGTGCACAGAAGCACCATCAAAATCATATTAGTTTTAAAACACAAAAGTACCAGGTAACGCTCTACTCGGCATCCTGAGAGTGGTCTTCCGGGTCTTGGTCCTGGATCTGCTCCTTAGCCTTTCCAGCAGCATTACCCGGACTTTCCGCGTCAGGACGGATAGGTGGAGGGACAGCTGGCGTAGAGGTAGACGGCCGTAATCCTAGCTCGGCCTCCCTCTTAGCAGCCTCTTCTTTTCTCCTGGCCAGATCAGTCGCCCATTTTCCCAACATATCAAAGGGAGGGGGTGCCTCTTCCAATATGATTTTTCCTTCAGCATCGTATGAGCTCATGATTGTGTCCAGGTCCATCTTATCGGCCAAAGCGGTGGCCGAGGGGCGTACTGCGGATTGTATGGCCTTGAAGTCCTTGGGTGTAAACTTGGAGCCATCAGCCTTTAATTCTGGAAACCCGGATACTACCTTTGCCGGGTTAAGCTTAGGAAAGTAAGCCTTCGCCAGCGTCAAGGCCCGGGTCATACCGATCCGGCAGGACGAGCGCTTCCATATCTCAATCCATCCAGGCACCGTTGAGCAAGCTTGCACAAGATTCTCTTCACCCGGGTATACCTCGGAAGGCCACTTCACAGCGTCCAATATAAGCTTTGTGCCGGCAAAAAAGGTCCGGAGCACAGTCTTCAATGTTTTTACCTTGGCAATGGCATCGTCCTCTGGAGCAGCGAGGTTCGCACCTGCAGTTGAAACAAAAGGAAAGTATATCAGTTATCCCGATTGTCATAGCGATAAAGTAGAGGCAATTAAGTTAGTCGAAGGCAAAAAGCTCACTTAGCAAGATGCGATAAGTATCCGCAATCTGGTTCGATAAGTTCTTCAGCGCGGATTGAGCAGTGTGGTACTTCTTTTTGTATTTGGAAACGTCTTTTTTCAAAGTTTCCATGTTGGCCTCAAGGGCTTCTCTTCGTTTTACCTCAGCAAGTAGGAGCTGTTCGGTCTTGAGTAACACCTCATCGGACCGGGTCACTTCCGCCTGTAAGGAACGGAAAGTGTCAGTCGGATATCATGAAAAACCGGGTATTGCGTGAAGTACCGAGCACAACTTCGGTAAGTTATGCCCGGAACTTGGGGACTAGGTATGTACCAAGAGATATTAGGTGTCAATTACCTGATGCGCTGCAGACATACGCTCTAGGAGGTTGTTCTCTGAAGCTTTCATGGTGAGGAGAGCGCTCATCAGCTGGTCAAAATCATCGTTACCCGAGGTAGAAGTCTCGGGGTCGCGGAAACTTGGAGAAAAAGTTTTCCTCTTAGCAGGAGATGGCACCCGGGTCATTCGAATGTCGGGGTCTGCTCCTCCTCTCGCGCCCAAAGTGGCAGTATCTTCTTTCTCGCTTGCGTGCGAGGCTATCGGATACCCGGCTTCTCGCCCAGCCGGGTCTGTCGGTGATGCTTGTCCATCACCAGCTGCGGCGAACACGTCATCAGTTGGCTTCTCTTTGCCCGGGTCCTCGGTTTCCATGTCTTCTTGGTCGCTAACAACGACCGTGGCCCTGTGAAAAATATGAAGGCACAGTTAGCACATAGCCGTGAAAAAGACAGCGAGAGTATGGTATAACATTAGGAAAAGAACTTTACCCGGGATTCACCATAAGGTCTGCAGGGAACTCGCTGCTAGAACCAGATGAAACTGAAAAATGCCAAACGAGGCGTGAGGTTACCTTGCGAGGGAGTATTCTAGAAGGATCTTTATGTTTAAATAAGGATGTGGTCAGTACCGGCATGTCGAGTTGGAGGGAAGGAAATACCCGGGTTAAGGGTATCATCGCCCGGGTGGTTCCGTGTTACCCTGCGCTTCGTCATAGGCGACTCCTTCAGGTATGGCAAAAGGGGTAATGCCATGGTCAGCTCAGGAATATTATCACAGGAACGCGAGTTAGATGTGAGAAATTGATGCAAAACCTTGAAGGCGACCTCTTGGGGTTTTCTTTTAGATCCGGCCTTAATTGCCGGCTCTGGTTCATCTTCATCGCTGGCGGACTCCACTTTGCCGTCAGTTTCTTCTTCCTCGTCTTGGTCTTCTTGTTCTGAAAATTACCATGGTTACAATAGGAAAATGAAAAGTGGGATGTGACGAACTCAGAAGAACTGAGCATGTACCTTCGTCCGAGTTAACGGCCTCCTCCTTTTCCTCCGGGTTTCCGGAGTTAGGAGAAGCGTCCATCTTCCAGAAATCATCATCGGTCTGAAGTAAAAGCATAAGAGCAAGGGTTAATGATTGTATCAAGTAAAGAAGATAAGGATGGAATCGAGAAAACCAGGTCCTTACCGCGGGGGCCGGGTTCTCGAGAGTGAAGGGCTCTAATCCGGCTATGTTCCGGATTACCTCGAGCTTCTCTGTCAGAAAGCCCTTGATTGTCTTGTTGGTGTCACTAGGAGCGAAGCTGCTGGTGGAGTATCGAATGGGGTCCGTGGTTTGCCCCGAGTATTCGCACATCAATTTTGTGCGAATGGAGTTAGGTTGGATGCGGAAATCGACCCAAGTCTTCACCAGGTTAAGCCCGATGAGGCCTTGGGCAGAAAGGATGGAGATTTTAGCCAATAGAGGCAGAATTTTTTCCCTTTCCGGGTCAGGGGCAAACCCATTGAAGGTTTCAGAAATGTCAAGCTGACCCTCCGAGTAACCCGGCAACTTCTTTTCGCCGGGTGGGGAGGTGTCCCGGCAGTAAAAGTATGAGAGCTGCCAGTGCTTGACGTGGGAGTTGAGGGTGAGAGGAGGCATTAAAGAGTTCTTGCGGCGTTGGATAGAAACCCCGCCGCAAGTAAGAAGTGCATCGTCGCCGCTTTCGCGGCACGGTTTGCACTGGAAAAGTTCGACAAATAGAGCCAAACTTGGCGGAGTGCACAAGTAAGACTCGGAGAGAACGATAAAATGGGAGATGTTTAGTACAGAGTTGGGTCCTATGTCGAAAATGCGAAGGCCGTAATGGCTTAAAACGTCGCGGAAGAAAGGGTGACCCGGAGGCCGGAAGCCCCGGGTCACGTGTTCAACAAAACAAATTACCTCATCTTCTGCCGGGGTGGGCCGGGTTTCGTTACCTGGTACCCTCCAGTGGATAATTTCTTGAGAGGGGAGAACCCCTAGTTCGACCAGTTCCTCCAGTTTGGCCTTGGTGACGGAGGACCGCGCCCAGTTGGCGGATATGGAGCTTGTGGTTTTGGCTTTAGCCGGCAGCTTTCCCTGCTTCTTGGGTGCCATGGGGTTAACCTAAAAAAGCGTCAGAAGAAAAGATGTGAGAAACAAAACTCGGAAATTATCCGTTGACCGAGTATTGACGAGTGGTGTCAAGTTAGCCTGGAAGTTAAATATGATCCGGGTATTATTTTGCTAAGCAAGGTATGAATTGTCCGGGTATCGTACATTATTACAAAAGTTGTAGAATTTTATGCATGGATGAGCGTTTGGGGGTGGTAAGTGGGTGTATGTACATCTGTTATGAGCAAATGAGCCGGAGAAGGAGGATTTTCCGGGTGATAGGAACAGGGGCGGAAGGTTTGGGCGGCTCAAGCCCAGATTGGGAATTCTATTTCCAGGTTATTGGTGAAATTAATGATTACAGTTGGTAGGAGAATGAGTTGGAGGGTATATCCTACCTATTGGGTGGGTTAGAGTGAATGCTAGTGGCCTAATTCGGCGCGACCCGAGAAATCGTGGGCGGCCTAATCCAGATCCAATCTGAGGGAGAACTAAGAAGTTGTGAGGCAAAATTAAAGAATGTGAGAGACTTACCGGAGGAGACTGTAGCGAAGCTTTGCGGAGGCAAATGGCGCAAGCTTGGTGCCCCTTCGCGATTCCTGGCGGACAGGCTGGGGGTCTTGCGGTGGATCTGGGCGGCGGGGCGGAGCGCGCTGTGGCGGAGCGCAACCGGCAACGGATGGGCTCCGGTGATGCGCGCGAGGCTTCCGTGGTGACGCTCTGGGAGCTCGAGCTCGAAAGAAGGAAGGAGGAGAAATGGGGGAAAGTGAGCCGTTGGGGTTAGGGTTACCTCTAAGGGCTTATTTATAACGGCCGGGGTGGAAAAACTCATCCCAACGGGTGGGACCCGGAAATTACGGGGTAACGGCTATTTGTGTGAAATCTGCGAGATACGCCTTAAGTGTAGATCGAGGTCTCCGAATGAAAAAGGGAAGCAGATCCTCTCCGCGGTGTCAAGGCAAATTATCGAGAAAGGTATAAAGTTTTGCTATTCTTATCAAGGCTTAGACCGGGAAGTAGAGCAAGGCATCTGGAAGGAAAGCCGGGTTATTATGTGGCCACCAGGGAGTTGGGCCTAGACATTTCATGAAGTACTTCAACTCAGTTTCCGCACATTCGTGTGATTGATATTTTTTGCAGGGAATAGCCAGCGCTTCAAGGAGGGATCTTTGAAGCCCATGCTATTCTGGGGACTACTGGTGGGGGGATGATAACCCGGTAGGCCAACTCCAAGGTATAACCCGGCCCAAAGGACGCTGCGCAGGATCCGGCTAAGGATAAAGAAACTTCTAGAAGGCCCAAGGTTTATAGGCCTTGTAACCCAGATTGTGGGTTGCAGTAAGGAAAGCTAGGGTTTGTAAGCGGTGTTCGGATAGGACTCAAGCTGCGCCTTGGAGGGCAAGCTGGGTAGGGGGACGGGTGCTTTATAAACCAGCCCTATGCTTAGCTTTGAAGAGATCCAAGTAGTAATCATATCGCCGAATATCGAGTATCCATTGTACACAAAGAGATCGAGTTAATAAAGCGAGATTGGAGACTCGGCGACTTCATCGCCGGCTACCCGATTGAATTCCATCATGCTTTCCTCTGAGCTAAACCCTCTCCCAAACGCCTGTGTCGACTTGCCCCAAGATCAGTTACCTCTGGTAACATCTGCCGTGATCATCCCACGACACCTACAGGGCCAATCAGCTAGCCGGCCACCTGATAGCTCGTAGCTAGGCTGATACATGCCATGTCCGTTTCTTAAACAAGCAGCAAGCAGGCTGCTGGAGGGCAAGTAGAGTGCTGCTGCAGAAACGGCTGCTGCAGGTAACAAGCAAGCGAGTAGGAGGCAACACAGAAATGAAGCTATCTACCATACCATCAGCAGCAGTATAGGTAATTAGGTAGATATGGATCGATCAGGGGCAAGGATTTGTTACCAAACTGAATTACCGGAAAAATATCGGTCGGTTACTGGACGAGATTATCAAACCAAAATTTGAAATCTAGACTTAAACCGTCAAAGAAATTCAAAAACTGATTTTAAAAGGATGAACTTGGCTTAAATTCAAACCGTCCGGGATTTTTCGACCAATAAACTCATTTACCGTGTGGGACCAAGAAATCCGGTTACCGGTCGGTAACCGTGGTTAGAGGATACCCAATGCCCCCCCCCTCCCCTCCCCCCAAACGGTCCCTTTTGGTCCTCGCGGACCAATTTAGTCAAAAAAACACATCCCAGCGTCCCAACTAAATGGACAACGGGGGGAGGATAACTTCATTATCCCCCAAACGATGTCCCAAGTTTGGTCCAGGTTTGGGGTTGTCCGCGGACGCGTATGGTGCTCCCAATGGTCCTCGTGGCCTGCCAGCCACCTCTCTTTTCCCACCTACCCTATTTCTCCTCTCTCTTGGGCCATGCGACCCATGTGCACTGCATATGCCCACTCTTTCTCTCTCCAATTCGGGGAGACTCCGTTGGGATGATTTGGGGAGAGGGGGGCGTTGGGTATGCCCTTAGGTTGATCATCCCACAACTTGGGACCAAATCATCCCAACGGAGTCTCCCCGAATTGGAGAGAGAAAGAGTGGGCATATGCAGTGCACATGGGTCGCATGGCCCAAGAGAGAGGAGAAATAGGGTAGGTGGGAAAAGAGAGGTGGCTGGCAGGCCACGAGGACCATTGGGAGCACCATACGCGTCCACGGACAACCCCAAACCTGGACCAAACTTGGGACATCGTTTGGGGGATAATGAAGTTATCCTCCCCCGTTGTCCATATGCCCACTCTTTCTCCATATGCTCTCGTCCGCGGACCACCCTAAGGGCATACCCAACGCCCCCCTCTCCCCAAATCGAACCAAAAGCGGTCCTGTTTTGGACCACCCTAAGGGCATACCCAACACCCTAAGGGCCAAACCATCCCAATGCCCCCCCCCCCCCAAATTCAGTGCCTCGATTTTTTCCATTTTTTCTCTTTATACCTCTTCTCTATCCATATATGATGACTATAAATACCAAATAAAGTCACAATATGAAGCAATTAACATACGGAGGTTCCAAAACACTCATACGCATGTTTAAATTACAAATATTTCGAATTTAAACATGCCAAAAAAATAGGGAATAGAAGATCACGACTCGCGGTCCCGGATCTCTTTTTGCCTCTTGATCATCCACTCCTTTTGAACCGGGTCCATGGAGCTCAAATCAGCCATCATGGCAAACTTGTGCCGGTTTTACTCGGCCATCATGGCAAGCTTGTGCCAGTTCTCCTCGGCCATCATAGCAAGCTTCATGCGGTTCTCCTCGATCACCAAAGCAAGATGGACCTTGTTCCTCCTTACTTTGGGCGTGGCGGCATCCACATCGAGCTTCTTGTTTTGAGCATCAAGGTAGATCTTTAGTGCCTCGGTCTTGTCCTTCTGTTTCCTCTCTTCCTTCTCGACACTTGCCTTCTCCTTCTTGACGAGCGTCCACTTTAGTGTTTATTCCAACACGAGTGTCGAGGCCTCGCGCTTTGCCTCAAGCTTGGTAGCCTTCTGCCCCTTCGGCCTCGTGGCGCTTGGACCAGCCTCAGCGGCACCCACTCCCTCCTCGCCATTGTCGGGCTTGGGCCCCTTCTTCAATGTGTTGTAGACGGAGTGGCCGCCGATAGTGCAGGAGACCCCGAGAGCGGCGGCTTGTCCGCAGAAGCAACAGAGCTCGACGAAGGCACCGATATCGGCACGCATAGACGGAGGAATATGGGCATGATGACGCCGTTGGTCTCCCCCTGCATCATGATGACTCCCATGGGAGTGGTGTTGGCGCTGCCGCTGACCAGCCGCGCCGCGTTGGCCTCCCGCTGGGAGAGGAGCAGGGTCGCGTCGGCGGCGGTCTCTTACTCCTTCAAGGTTATCTTCCGCTTCACCCGCCAGTACTGCCGCTTCTTCGACTCCGGCTTGGGCGACATCTTCGGGGTTGGATTGGGCGCAGCGGTGCTCTCCGGCTTTGTAATCCCCGGTTACTGGCGGCCGGTGGCTCCCGCGGTAGAGGCGGCGAGGGTTGGGAGCGAAGGGACGGTGGCAAGGGTTTGAGACTATGGCTTGTATGTGTCTGACGGGCGGGCCAGTAGGGACACTTCTGTGTGCGCGGACCACCCCAAACGTGGACCAAACTTGGGCGACGTTTGGAGGATACTCGGCTTGTCCCCACCCCCCTCCCCCCTTCCGTTCGGGGAGGCCGTTCGAACGGGTTTCTTACCCATTTCGGTCCGCATGAACCGAATCAGACCGTTTGCGGGCCGTTGGGTTTAATTTAAACGGACTAAAAGATGACCGATTTTGGTCTCTTTTGGGGTGGATCGTTGGGTATGCGCTAATTCAACCGGGAACCAAATCCATGATCATGGGAGAGGAGCTCAGTTGGGTCGGACGTCCTGCGCAGACATTTCCTCCAACATGCACATGGCAGTATTAGCGTAGGAAACCCGGAAAACCCAGCCGGATATATTATCATCGTCGCATATGCATGTGGTCATGGATGAATGATGCAAGAAAACTTACATGGATCGAGTAGCTAATACCACACTTGTCGGCTGGATTGTCAATGCCTTTGGTGTGCGGGCGCTCTGACTTGTGCCCGTGGCGACGACGAGATGAAGCAAACTCACCGGCCACGCCGTTGCTCTATTATTCATTCTGGTTACCGTCGTGAACGAGTAACATATCGGTGCTATTGTTTGGTTTAGTTTGCTGCTGATCTGGTGTGACGTGAGGTGAGACGCCCCATCGAAGCAATGGAAAGATCGAGCGGGGTTGGTCGATCGATGCCTTGTGTCCCCGGATAGGCAACTAGGAGTAGAAAGGAGGAACGGGCCGGGGGAGCTACGTACGTGCCGATAATTCTCCTCTGCTTGCTCGCCTTGCTTTTTCACCGCACGAGCTCGATCGGGGCCGGAACGAACAACAAAGATCCTCCAGAAAAAAATCAAAACTTACATTATAGGAACATATGTACACACGCTGGAAAAACCTAAGCTAGCGCATGCCTGTTTTTTTTTACACAAACGGCACCCCCCGAAAAGGGTCCGCATTCCATTATATTTCAAACGGAACACACCACCACAACGTTCCTCGAGTTTATAGTCTCAACGCCCCAAGCCAGCCAGGAGTATATATACAATAAAGCAAAATAACGAGCATGAAACGAATTCTAAAAGCCAAGCTCAACAGGAGCTAGAACACAACTGCTACAGAACCACCAGAAGTTCTGAAATGACAACCACCAGCTGGAAACTCCTTAAACGGCATTGTTCTCCAAATCCTCTCCCTCCATATCAGCATCTTGACCAGTTTCGACACCCCCATCAGTGATACGAAGTCGTCCAGGGGCAGCACTTCTGTTCGATCCCAGCGAAGAGGCAACCTGGATGAGGGTGTTGGCTCCAGCACGAATGTCATTCTGCTCCTGTGACGGATGAAGACCTGCCCAGTAGGAAAGAAAAACACAAGTATAGCTGATTAGCTCAAAAGGGGACCTAATCAGTTTTCCTTCAAAACAGGCTCTGTTTCTAATCTTCCAGATGGCCCAGCAAACTGCTGCCACCCCTGTGATTTGAACATTACGACTAGCCGTAAGATGCTTAGGAATCCACCAGAAGTATTGAAGGAAAGAAGCAGGTCTAGTGCCAGCCCCAACAGCAGTCCCAATCACACTCCACACATACTTTGCTGCAACACACTCAAAGAACAGATGCAGGATAGTTTCATCTTTATCACAAAACTGGCATTTGAAATTTCCTGACCACTTCCTTTTTTCATGTTGTCTTTAGTAGCTATTGCATCATGCCAAATAAGCCACAACCAGACTTTAATCTTGAAAGGAATCCTAGCTTTCCACAGGTGCCTGAAGGACCTGTCAATGCCACGACTAGACAGATGATTATACATGGATTTCACAGAAAAAATCCCATTTTTTGTCCACTTCCATTTAGGAATATCCCTTCCATCACTCAAAGCCACAGTAGCTAATTTGTTCTGCAGATTTCTCATCTTATTCTGAAGCTCACCATTAAGCCACCTTCTAAAGGAAGGTGTCCATCTCAATTGGGCCATCCCTGCTACTGAGATATTTTGCTCATTACAAATTTCAAACAAGTCCGGATTTATATCTTTCAAAGGTCTGTGCCCACACCAGGCATCACCCCAAAAGTCAGTCTTCTCCCCATTGCCTACAACCATAAACCTCCCCTGAAGGTACACCTGCCTCACATGTAAAATGTCAGACCAGAAAGCAGAATCCATTGCCCTATGCTTTATCTGATAAATACCCCCCCCCAGCCAAGTATTTTGCTCTCATGAACTCCTGCCAGGGACCATCACCAGCCTCCAATTTCCACCACCACTTACACATCAGACTGATGTTGAATCTTGCAAGGTTTTTTATGCCAAGACCACCTTTGGATTTAGGTTTGCAAATCAAATCCCAAGACACCAGATGATATCTTCTTTTAGCTGGACTGCTCTGCCAAAGGAAAGCTCTCCTTGGTTTATCCAATTCTTCCAGAGTGGTTTTGTGAAGCAAAAACATGGACATGTGATAAACAGCCACAGAAGACAAGCACACATCTGTTCTAATTACTCTGCCCCCAATAGACAGAGCACCACTCATCCAACCCTCCATCATCCCCTTCACTTTTTCACCTAAGAATTTCATATCATGAACAGAATTTCTCCTTGCATTCACTGGGACACCCAGATACTTAATAGGCCAGCAACCTTTCTGACAATTAAAAATGTCAGCATACTCCTGTACTTTAACATCATCTTCTTGAATCAACATAACCTCACTCTTTTCGAAATTAATTTTGAGTCCAGACATATTCTCAAAAATATACAGCAACAATTTAAGATTCCTGGCCACTTCCACATCATCTTTGAAAAGAAAAATTGTGTCATCAGCATATTGCAAAATTGTCACACCTTTGTCAATCAAATGATCAGCTAAGCCCACCACAAGGCCTGCATCTTGAGCTTTATGAACCATTTTAGATAGATTCTCAGCAGCAGCATTAAATAAGAAAGGAGATAAAGGGTCTCCCTGCCTCACACCTTTGTAGCTACAAAAGTAAGAGCCAATTTTATCATTGATTTTGACACTAAGAGTCCCTTGGGTAACAATACTCCTAAACCAGCCCATCCATTTATCACTGAAGCCTTTCTGCTTGCAGGTTTTAAACAGGAACTCCCAATTAACTTTGTCATAGGCCTTTTCAAAGTCAATTTTCAAGACCACTCCCTGCTTTTTCTTGAACTTAGTCTCCCTCGAAATTTCCTGGAGCAATTCCACCCCATCCATGATGTTTCTTCCTTTTATGAAAGCAGATTGGCACTGGTTAATAATTTTACCCATGTAACTTTCCAGTCTGGAGGTCATAGCTTTAGAAAAGATTTTAAACAACACCTGTAGCAAACAAATAGGCCTGTATTTCTGTATTCTATCAGCCTCCTCCCCTTTTGGCAACAGGGTAATAATGCCATAATTAATCCTGGCCAAATCTAACCTGTGGTTGAAAAAGTCTTCAAATAACAGGATCAAATCATGCTTGATTACAGGCCAGCAGGCCTGATAGAACTCAATAGGAATCCCATCAGGGCCAGCTGCCTTATTTTTTTCCATTGAGTCTACCACTTCCTTTATTTCACTTTCAGAGAAAGGAACATCTAAATTTTCCCTATCCTCATCAGACAGCTTTTCATGAGTCCCCCAAACATCATCATTCAGATGAATACCACCACAATCTGACTGCCCAAACAAATCCTTGTAAAACTCAGTAGCATGAGCCAGCAAGTCTGGAGTCCCCTGTATAATATCCTGGCCCTTTTTCAAGGAGAAAATCATTTTTCTTCTCCTTCTACCATTGGCAACTCTGTGAAAAAACTCAGTGTTCTTGTCCCCTTTAAGCAACCAATTTTCACTGGATCTTTGCTGCCAGTAAGCCTCTTCTTCTTCATGTAGCTTGAGCAGAGCTTTTTGGACCTGCCCTTTTCTGATTAACTGATCATTGAGCAAAGGAGCATCTTCTTCCAAGTCCTCTAACATTTTCAACTCAGCAAGCAATTGCTTCTTCAATCTTCTCGATTCCCCTCTAAGATTAGCACCCCAGCCTTTCAAGTTCTTCTTTACTGATTTAATTTTCATCAGGAAAGCATCCAAATTATTTCTTGCCCTCACAGGTTTATTCCAGATTGTTTCAACTCTGGATAAAAAATCGGGTTCTTTCAACCAACTCTTCTCAAACCTGAACTCCTTACCATTTACCTCTTTCTTATCCATGGTATCAATAATGATAGGACTGTGATCTGACATCTCTCTAGTAAGTTTGTGAACAGTTGCCAAAGGGAATAACTGTTCCCAGCTTTTACTCATAAGGAACCTATCCAGCTTTTCTAGAGTAGGGTCCACCTGATTGTTAGACCAAGTATATTGACCTCCAGACATGTCAATTTCCAACAGCTCATGAGTATGAATAAGGCTATTAAACATGTCACCCCACCTCATTGATCTGATTGATTTATTTTTATCACTGGCCTTCCTTAGAAGATTAAAATCTCCTCCAATCAAAAGAGGAATATGTTGATCAGAGCAAACACCTGCTAACTCAGTAATAAAATCTTTCTTATCTTCCTCATGTGCAGCACCATAAACATTGACCCAACACCATTCCACCTGCATTTTAATATCAAACACCACTGTCTTAACATGGAACCTGCCCATAGAAACAGATTTCAAGTTGAATTTGTCTGTTCTTAGACCACCCAAAATCCCTCCAGCTTTTCCAACAGAAGGGAGCCAATTCCAAGAAAATTGATTCATAGGATCAATTTTTCTAAAAAAGGCACGAGAATAATTCTTCTTCATTGTTTCCTGAAGACCAATAAAATCCACATCATTAAACCTTAAAAAATCTTGCAAACAATCACCCATTCCTTTCTTGCTCACACTCCTGCAATTCCAGCTAGCTCCTATCATAAATACCTTGGGTTTTGTTTCCTAGTCCTGGGACCAGTCAGAATATCACTCAAAGGGTGATTATTCTGGACTTTCCCAGAGGCAGCACCTGATTTGGCTTGTGTGCCTCCAGCAGGAGATAAACCAGCAATCCTCAATTTCTTCTTAGCACTCCTGGACAAAACAGGAATGAAGCCATCATCCTTCTCCCCATTATCATTCCAGTCCAACAACACCACCTTCTCACCTGCATCCTGTGACTCTTTGGCTATCTGTGACTGTTTATCATCAATGCTATGTCTGGCAATTTCCATGTCTTTAATACAGTTAATTTTATCAAGATTGAAACTATCAGGATTAATCCCAAGTTCTAAGGCCCTATGCATTATAATATCATCATCAAGACAAGCACAAGAATTACTAGTGGTAAGATTAGTACCTTCCAAGCTCCTTGCACTAGCTTGCACCCTAGCCCTGTCTTCAATTCTCACCTGAGTTTCCTGTCTCTCCTGAAGCCTAGAACTGCACCTTATAGGTTGAGGTGCCCCTGCAGAAGTTTCAGACCCCATGCCAGCATTGGTTTGCTCTTCATCAACAGTGACTTCTGTTTCTTGTGTTAACACCACCTCAGGTTGTGATCCATCCAGAGGAATGACCTCAGCACGTCCAGATGGTGCCCCCATAGCAGGAAGAGCAAAAACAGCCGCTCCTCTAGGTATGTAAGGCACATCAGTATCCATATCAGACACCTGATCTTCATTGGAAGAAGAAGAAAGGTCTTCCACTTCATCTTCACTGGCTTGTTCCTCTCCTCCCTCCTGTTCCACAATGGGATCTAACAAGTGTTTGTATTTGCTTTTAACACCATCCATTTTGTCACTACCATTCTTAGCAAGCTGATGAATAAAAATTCTGAAAGCTGGGTCCACTTCCTGGTCATTATTATTCACAACAGCATTGTTCTCAATCACTTCCTCCTGCCCTTCTGCTTGAGCATTATGATCTAGCACAGGAGGGGCAAAGGCTTGAGCAATTTGATGCTGTACTTCACTGACCACATTGATTCTCAAATTGTCATGGAAACGACCTGATGTTGCATCCCCTCTATTGGACCAATCTCCATAATAAACCTGGTTCATCCTTGTACCAAATGAGACACTACTTGATTTAGATGACTGCCCTGTCTCAAAAACTGAATCTGCTACCTCCTTCCCTTTGTTTGTAGCAGCACCCTCTATCAGCTGGCTATTGCATTGTATCCCTCTACCATTACTGCTACAATTCTGTCCCACACCACCATCAGTAACAGTGTCATTCTGATTGTTAGGAACAGAAGAGATATTTTGATTCCTGCCATCCTCTTGTACACCATTCCTGTCACCTGTAGTTTCCAGGGTAGCCTGATTATACACAAGTTTAGGATCTATGTATGGTTCAAAGAGTTCTCTTGTGTATTGGATTTCATAGAAAAATCCATTGATTTCTGCCTCTCTAGTATTAGGCACTAGAGACACATCACGACAGCCAAGCTTCACTCTAACATAACTGTAGTTTCTGACAGTATTCTTGTCAAGCGTTAAGGGCTTCCCAGCAAGACCTGCAACATAAAAGATAGTGGATCTCTGCCTGAATTTCATAGGAATTCCCTTAATTCTATACCAAGCTTCTTCAAGAGCTGCAATCGGTTCAACATCTCCAGTCCATTTCTTAATTTCCAACAGCACATCAGGTTTAGTTTTCATGAAAAACCTGCCAAAGTGAGATAACTCTTCCAGGCTCTTGGCATTAGGAAATCGCATCTGAAACTCTGATTCTGAAACCACCTTGGCATAAAACCGCCAATTAATCTGCATAGATTCCGCCCAAACTTGGAATTCATGTTCCAATTCTCTACCTGTAGCCTCACCTGTCACAACTTTCAGCATAGCATGATGCAGAATCTCTTGTGGCCTTACATCAGCTTCTACAGCAGGGATTGAGAAGAAGCCCTGATCAAAATCAGCGCAACCAAAAAAAGGTGCTGTATACTCCCAAGGGTCTCTAAGCTGACACACTGCTAGTACATGCATGCCACCACAACAACTACATCTGCCTCCAGCGACTTGACCACTTTCATCAATAGCAATACGATCAACAGTGGAACCTGGTACATCACCACCAGTCACAGGTACAAAGGACCGCGACTGATTTGTAATTTGCACCAAAGGATTTGTCGCAACAGTAGTAGCAACTGGCGTATGATTGGCCACCGTGTTCGACTGCACAGAAGGACTAACAACTAATGGATTGAGTACTAGGTCACGTCCCCCAGCCCCTGGATTCGGCATAGACTCACCTTGAGGTGCAGAAGAAGTAGAGGCAGCAGCAGCAATAGAATCAGAAGCAGAACCTTGGCCTGTCATTTCTTGTCGATGATTCCAGCGGTCTCTCCCCCCAGCTGCAGCAGCTTCACGACGTCGTTGTTCTGCTAGGGCCCTCTCCCTGGCCAGCCTCTCCGATTCGCGAGTCCTAGCCGCCCGCCTCTGCTCATCTTCCTGCTTCCTCAGATCTTCTCTGCGCCGAGCTTCCAACTCCTCTCTGTGACGTTCCTCAGATCTGCGTCGATCTTCTTCACGTCTCCACTCCTCATCGCGACGACGATCTTCCTCTCTACGGATCTCCTCCTCCCTACGCATAGCATCATCACCAAACCTTGATCTGCCTCCATACGGCCCTGGTCGGAAGGTATTCCGCGGCGGCGACCTCCTCGGACCATAGCCCCTTCCTGGCGCACCACCTCCTCCTCTCCCAAATCTCCGATCCATGGGCTCCCTCACCACTTGAGCAAAGGAACGAGGGTCACCAGACAGGACTCCAGGCCAGCTCTTCGGATTTGCGGTGGATGGCGAGGTAGGGCGAGGGGCTTGGATGGATCTAACGAAGACGACGCCACACGGTCGCCTAGGGTTTGCTCTCAGCCGATCTGAATCGAGGGGGGAAGTGATGACCAACTCCTCGCGAGCTCCGCCCCCTCCTTGTGTACTCACGCTGGTACGTGGGTCCTCACCGCCCGATGCAGCCGACGCCGACGCGTGGCGAGATCGGAGGCGAACCGCACCGCACACCCGCGCCAAGGGCGGTGCACGGTGGGACGCGCTAGCGGTTGGAGGTACGCCCAATACGTGACAACTTGGACCAACCGTGGCAACAAACTGTGTAAACCTAATCACTGCGCCGTTGGAAATTCCGGCGATCACCGGCGATGACAAAGCATCCAACTCTCTTCCATCTCCTCGACATAATGAAACTCTCTCCCTGCCATCCCATCGTACCACGCCCTTGAATCTCCCGTCACGAGCTCCTGTGCGCGCGTGGTAGATCGTGTGCCACGCCTGTGAAGGAGGCTCCGACGATCGGCACGACGACGACCTAGACTGATCGGCGAACGTGGCGAGGCGTGTCGTCGCCATCTTCTCGGACGAGCGGCGGCGACCTACCCTTTTCCTTGGTTTCGTCTGCTACTCCGTCAAATGTGCGCTCTGCGCATGCCTGTTTGGTTCAAAGGAAAACGGAAAGAAAAAAATTCATAGGAATGGGAAATTTTCCTATGGTGATACTACCATTCATCCGTTTCAAATCCAAATGACCGGCTTTAGCGCTCCTGCTCTAACAAGAGCCAGCGCATACAACTATACAAGCAGACTCACATGCATAACAGCAATAGAATTACATCAACGTTTACCTTTAGGTCGACCTTTAATAAAGATTAACTGGAGCTGATTGACACAAGACCTGCCTAGCTGTTTACCTTTAGGTCGATCTTTAATAAAGATTAACTGGGGCTGATTGACACAAGACCTGCCTAGCTGCTTCCAATACAACCTGATGATCGAACGAGTACCCCGACCTGGAACGTTCCAAACAAGAGCCAACAACACAACAAGAAAATAGCCTGGTAAGGATGTTCCATGGTAGTATCTGCAAATCTGGCCCCGGACTCCAAGACAGGTCCGCGACGCACGAATCCCCAAAGTCGCAGAGATGACTAAACTCATATCCACATTACCTGAAATGTGGGGTGGTCGAACTCTGAACTAGAAAGCAAACCATGCATGGTCCTGTGAAACAAGGAATCTAGGCTCATTCACAGATTTGCTAAAGAAGAAGAAGAGACTTGTCTGAAGAAATACAGCGAAACAATATTGGTATAGGTCTCCACAACTCCCTCCGAATACACAAGCTATTTCTTCAGTTAACTGAACGGATGCCACAAAAAGCAGTAGACCAAGCAGGTACTTAACACCATTGTTCAACGAACAAGGACGGAGAAACTAGCCAGACTACAAACCCGACCACATCAGTGACACTCAGTTCACTGATGGATCACACTCAAGAAAACCATCTGGAG
This sequence comes from Alopecurus myosuroides, assembly GCA_028641055.1. Taxonomy (NCBI): domain Eukaryota; kingdom Viridiplantae; phylum Streptophyta; class Magnoliopsida; order Poales; family Poaceae; genus Alopecurus; species Alopecurus myosuroides. The sequence goes on from CM054063.1 coordinate 278,925,738, forward strand.
AATAGGGTTTTCCCTTTCTTTTTCGAACCATGCAGGAGCGCTTCATGTATTAAAAATAGAAGGAGAAAGAAAGGCCTCAGATGGCCAAAGTTTACAGAATAGCCAATACGGCTGGCTGATAGAAACAGTAACAGCGACTAGCATGACAACCATAATTTCATATCCACCATGTCCAAAGAAACGGTTACAGCTCTTTTTTCTACGACAGAACAGGGGTTTTATCAGACAGGAACGGTGTCTTTGCAATCAGCAGCGAGAATCTGGTGGCGACTCGAGCTCAAGAACCGCAACGTCTACACCACCCTTAGCTAAGTGAGTTAGACAATGTGCTACTCTATTGCATCCCCTCTTCGCAAGAGAAAACCGGTGATCAGGCCGGCATCAGTCTACTAACTCATTTACCATTTCATACAACAATGTGGTTCTCAGCAAGGCATGGAACCTTCACCAGCATTGTTTTTTTTTAGATAAAAGGCATCAAATGCCTTACTTTAAATTAATAAAGCAAAGTAGTCTGGTCACCAGCATTGTTGGATTGACACATAAATACCACAGGTGGGTACACACCCTTGTCATTTCGGCAGCATTCTTTTTATTTCTCCAAGGGATGACACCAGCCAATTGCGAAGGATTCACTATGCCGTAAGCACAGCGCTCACTGCTTGAGTGTTTGTTCTAACAGAGCCGAAAAGGTTAGGTACTTCTAGTTTCTTCAGCTGGCTCTCCGTCGCTATCAGCCTCGGAATGGTAACTTCGGAATCCTGTGCAGTAATCCTCTTCCACAGCCCGCTCCAAGTAGGGCGTACGAAGCAGTATTCGTGAAACATGAGCCCCCTCGTCCACTCACGGTGACGGCAGTAGGTGGCCAGATGATGGGCGAGGGTGAAGGGCCGCACCGAGGTCGGAAGCACACCCTTCCTAATGTCTTGTTCCTGGCTCTCTGTCAACGTGCTCTGGAACGAGCCATTCTCAAGTGAGTATACCTTGACGGGGTCCTCATCGGGCATGGCCAAGTAGATAGAGTTGCCACTGATACAAGGGATCATCCCTAGATGAGACGGACAAGCACCGGTCGCGGCTGATGAACAGAGCCCTGTTGCCGAGGCTGGTTACCCGTGTGAGTTCCCGCCGGGGGAGATCAACCCTGAAGAGCGTGCAGGTTAAGGAGCCGGCAGCTTTGTGCAGGACGGCAACAAACATTGCTCCCATGGACTCCACAAGGAAGTAGAGGCAGCGCTCAGGGTGGCCAAGCTCCTTTGGTACTTCGGCAACCACTGGATTGGCATGTGGTTCAGGAGGATACACCCGCACCAGCTGCCTCGCAGCTCGTGTCACGCCGTAGAGCTCGCCGTTGAACGGCAAAGTGTTGGAGAACTGGACATGAGTGTGCATAATCTTCCATTCCTTGCTGCCTGGCTGCGCGCAGATTTTGCTGGACGCGAGCCGGCTCGGTCCAACTTGGGCCGAGCCTGGCAGAAGCTCGAGCCAATAATGGCGAGCCGCGAGCTGGCTCGAATCGCCGGCGAGCCTTGGAAAGGAGCTCGGCCCGAGCTTTCGAGAAGCTCGGTCAAACTCGGTCTAGCTTGCGAGCCTAGCAGGGCAAGTCACTGACGGGTGGGGTCCATACTCTCCGGCAGCAGTGTGCTACGGTGGAGTTGCTGGGCGGCGTCGGCGTCGACAACAAGATTCATGGCAGCGTGACCCGAGCGAAGCTCGCCCCCCAACCTTCTCCCCTTCTCGCCCTCCAATTCCTCGTCCCCGTTGCCCCGAATTCCGCTACGGCACGCGAGCTTCGCTCGGGTCACGCTGCCATGAATCTTGTTGCCGACGCCGACGCCGCCCAGCAACTCCACCGTAGCACACTGCTGCCGGAGAGTATGGACCCCACCCGTCAGTGACTTGCCCTGCTAGGCTCGCAAGCTAGACCGAGTTTGACCGAGCTTCTCGAAAGCTCGGGCCGAGCTCCTTTCCAATTCTCGCCGGCGATTCGAGCCAGCTCGCGGCTCGCCATTATTGGCTCGAGCTTCTGCCAGGCTCGGCCCGAGTTGGACCGAGCCGGCTCGCGTCCAGCAAGACCAACAGCCGCTCGGCTATGAGGTTGGTGATGTCGGGGTGGAGCGACGTCCAGTCCGGCGCTTGGGCCAACGCCCGGCGCTTGCGAGGGAACCCGTCGGCGTCGCCGTAGGCCTTGCGCTTGCCTGCCTCCCGCACCCGGACTTCTAGGGGATACTCACACTCCGTTAAACAGTAGATAAATGGCTTACGGGGCATACCGGCACCCGCATCTCAATATGAGCAGGCCAACACGTAAACGTGTGAGAACCATTCTCTTACTGTTCATCGTCTGCGCAAACCATCCCGTAGAAATCCAGATACTTCCGTTGACGTACTTCAAAACATACACACATGGTACGTCAACGGCATTGGAACAAGTGATATCACAACAGATCTCTACGACACAAAAGATGAAAATAAGTTGCAAATAGCTCTCATTAGAGCAGAGATAGCAAATACAATCATTCAGAGGACACATGTCCCAACATATCATCATTACATCACAGCGGAAGCATTCAACATGTCTGAGTACAGACAAGATCCAAATAGGCCTAAGAGGCCGGAAACGAACAGACGGAGCCCATCCACGAAGTCTCGGATACTGCCCGGGTCCGCTATCTACTCGTCAGCAGTCTCGTCATACTCCACGTAGTAGCCACCATGTAGATCCTCGGAAACGTAGGTCTGCGGAAAACACAGCCCCAAACGGGTCAGTACATAAACGTACTGGCAAGCAAGACTCACAGTTCACCAAAGTGTAACCCGTCAACACCAAGCACAGATGCTTTGGGTGCAACGGAAGAAAAGGGATATAAAAGATGCTGCAACTGGCTGCTCTGACCAAATACAGAGTTACTACCACTTCCGGCTAACAGAAAGGAGATAAGATCGTGTATCGTAACCAACTATAGCTAACCACCAAACAAACCCATCCTGGACCTCGCCCCTTATCCAAAGAAGCAATCCGAGGATAACTCACACAGTTGAAATAATGATGGTTCAGATTATTGTGTCAATAAGCCTATTACTAGTCAAGTTGTTAATCATTGGGTGTAAGGTTGTTAATCATTAGGTTTAAGTTGTCATGAGTACTTGTTAGCCAGTACTTTCACCAAGTAGTCCATAACCGCGGAAAACACGGCTTCTCGAGAAGATTTAACCCTGCAGGGATGCACCAATTTAGCCGTACACGTAAGAATATCCCGCCAGACGGGAATCAAACCCACCAAGCGAGGTACTCAACACAACTCAACTCTTCTTCGCATCAAGCCCAAAGCACCTTGGGCGCACGGCTAATCGAGCCCCGAAGAAAAGGGACCCTCATAGCACTCTAAGAACGTGTCCCCCTATATGCCGACTACAAAAGTTCCACCCTGGCCTGGGCTCGCAAAAACATGCATGCGGCAAATGGAAAACACGAACTAAATGAGGCGATTTGGACGAGATGCGAATCGAATCAAATTGAGGGGGGCGCCCATACACGCTTCCCACATGCGGATAGTGCGCTCATCATGGATCAGTAGACAAGACCCTTTTCCTAATTAGGGTCGACACTAGCAGGCCTCAAAACCACGCAGGGCCTCCTGCTGGTGCCTTATCATCAAATTATTATTAACAATAACATTAGCATGATTCATTGTTTAACATCGAGCCCCCAGAACATAATGAAATAGTAACAGAAAGTAACGGGTGACAGACTCGAGCAAAACAACCTAAGCATGCTAGTAAGACACGGGCCACAAGCAAAAAGGTTATAGGAGTGGAGGTGAGGCAATATCAGGGTTCAGGGTATCATGTGATAGGTTCGTAACAGAAGCAACTAATCATATGGCTAGCAGAAATAGACAACGGAAAGTATCGGTAACCAATGTTGCAAGAAACACTATGGTTCATGTGAGTGATAACTTGCCTGCAAACCCAGTAGCCTCGTACTGAGCTAACTCCTTAGAAGGGGTGTCGTAAGTATCGTCGGTCTCAACGTCGTCGTATATCCGAGAAGAAGCAAACAAACAACGCAAGGAGACAAACAATCAATAACATGGCATAGTGCACAAACATGGGATGATGCATGACCATTTAATTGATGCATCAGAAATAAACTAGTTGACAAGATAACATAACATGATTAAATGGACCCACATGCAATTGGATTGCATATGGAAAGCCCATGAATTAGGGTTGAAATAATTGTTCTACAACTAATCATCATGGGTAAGTGAGTTAGCATGATGCATGGATGAGGAAAACAGCAAAATAACAACAATAGAAGCAATTGGAAATAAGGTTTACCAAGTTTAGAAATTCATTTATTAAGTTTTAGAATTTTGGTTACTTAAAGGTGTCACACAAACATTTGTTGTTTTCATCAATTTTAATTGTTCAAAATAGATAACAAAGTTCATATTTGGAAAGAACACAAGATTTTAGGTGGATTACATGTTTCACTTGTTGAAAAAGGATTTGGAATAATTTACTTATGAATTAAACAAGTTTGAACAAGTTTTAATTGAATTTAATTCAAACATGAACTTATTTGGATTTTTATTTGTTCAAAACATTGAGTGAAGTTCACATTTGAAAAGTTTATAATTTTATGGTTTGAAAACATATTTTATATGTCCCAAAAGAAAATAATTTGACCAAGTTATGAATTTAACAATATTAAATGATTTAAACAAGGTTTAAATCATTTAACCAATTTTAATTATTCAAAACATGAAACAAATTTTATATTTGAAAAGGTGGTTTAATTTTGCATGGAAAACATATTTCATTTGTTGAAATTGGATTTAAAATGAGCAAGTTATTATTTTGGCAATTTTAAATGCGATAATTAAGAAACAGTTGTTTTCAGCAATTTAAAATATTCAAAACAGCAAACAAAATTTATATTTGGAAAGTACATGAAAATTTTATTGGAAAACATATTTAGTTTGTGGAATTTGGAATTTTTATGCTCAAGTTATGAATTTTGCAAGTTTAAGTGAATTAAACAAGTTTTCAAATATTGCACCACTTTAAAATATTCAAAACAGTAAACAGATTTTATATTTGGATAGAGCATTTAATTTGGGACAGAAAACATATTAAAAATGTTGAATTTGGAGTTGGGATGAATTACTTATGCATTTTACAAGATTTGGTGCAAATCTGCCATTTTTATCACCTCTAGGGACTTAGGAAAAATATTACAGGGCTAGAAAAGAAATTGCAGGGACCTAAATGTGATTTCCTGGAAGTTTCTGTATCAAAACAATGCAAAATAAAAGTTGGTTTTATTTTGTGGGAGGGGGGACTCGAACCCCCCACCTCCTGCTGCGCAAAGGGTGCTGCTACCAGTGCGGCTGCTGCTCTGTTTGTTGCTAGAAGGGGTACGGGGGGTGGATATGTTTCAGTTGCGGGTTATCTGAACTTCGTTTTTAACTGAACCTGTACTGGGAACGGACGGGGAAACGGCCGGCGGCAGCGATCGCTGCTGCTACGATCTCGGTGGCGCCGGGGTGCTGCGGCTCGTAGCGGAAGGGAGAGGGGAGAGAGGTGAGGGAGTAGGGGCGGAGCGCTCACCTTGAGGGCTCCCGAGTGGACAGCGACGAGGAGGCGATCGGGGCAGGTCGGGGCAGCAGCAGAGGTTGGTCGGCGTCTTGAGGAGGATGGCGGCGGAGCTGTGGAGCCTCCCGGCCCAAGCCGAGGGGGTGGAGAGGGAGCCCGCGGTGGGGCGGCTCCATTCCCGCCCTCGCCGCGGCCGGAGGGGAAACCTAGGGGCGGCGATCACCGGCGGCAGGAGGGAGCTTTTTCGGTGTGGTTCAGGTAGTTCAGAGAGTAGCAGAGCAGAGGAGAGAAAGGAAGAGGGAGGGGAGAATTGGAGGCGGGGAAGAGAGAGGAGAGGAAGAAGGAGGGTTAGGGGGAACCCTAGGGTTAGCTAGGTCTTATAGGGGGAGGGGGGAAAGAGCTCAGCCGTTCCTCCATGCTCTCTGCTACGTGGAGGTGCTGGATGGTGATCGTACAGAGGAAGAAGAAAGACCGAAGGGGTATTTTGGGCTGAGGGGGTTGGGCTGGGCCTTCTCTCTCCCTTGTGTGTTGTTTTTATTTTTTTTTGCTCTAATGTTTTTTTTTTTGCTGATTAGAAATAGGAAGGAAAAGGTATGTTTTGGGGTTTAGAGAAATTAGAGAAATTTTGGGTGAGTTTATTAAATCAAAAACAATCACTTGCCAAGTTGTTTTTTTTTTCAAAAGTTCAAATCTAAATTGTTATTTGTGATTTAACTCAAATTTGAAAGAATTTGCTTATGAAGTGATTATTATTGAAAACAACAATTTTAATAGGGTGAACCCTATTGCTAATTGGATTAAAAGATTAGAATTGTTTGGTACTTTTCATGACTTGAAATTTGGTGCTGTTTGTGAATGATTTGAATTTGAAATAACATTTGGGTTAAGTTTGGATTAATTGAATTATTAAAAGCCACAATTTTAAATAGTTGAACCTTAGGGGTTTAATGGAAACAATTGATTGTTTTGATTTGAACTATGATTTTGGAAATTGTAACATCACAAGGATGAAACAAAAGGTTTGAATTTTGGTTTGAAATTCAAATAGAAAACAAAGGGAAACAAATGAAAACAGTTGGAAAACAAATGAAAACAGAGGAAAACAAAAGGAAAACAAGCAAAACAATTGCAATCAACATGATGACATGATGCAAAACATAAAATAACAGAGAGCAAACATTCTAAAGGCTATTTTTCATACTTGGGATGTTACAAAACGCCCCCCCTTGAAGGAATCGCGTCCCGAGATTCCTACTGAGAAAAGAAAAGGTCCGGATACTTCTTGCGAAGATCCTCTTGAGCTGTGACACGTGAAACACATCGTGCACCTTTGATAGTTTTTCTGGAATTTCAAGACGATAGGCATTCCTGGCAACTCTTCTGGAAGGATGTCAGGGAATTTGGAAACCACCGGAACATTTTCAAGTAAGGGAGAGGTTTTGTATTGAGGGTGTATAGCTGAATAGAACTTGATTCATTTGGAGAATAGACTATCTGTTAGAAGGGTGGAACAGGGTTATTGATTAGACGCCGGTAGCAGAACTGAAATGGAATACAACAACAAGTTTTCAACGGACGAAAAGGATGTTGAGAAGAATAGGATATCAACATCGGGGAAAACAAGAACAAAACTCCTGAGGTACTACGGAAAGCCCATCCGGGCTTCTAAAGGATCAATATCTACTGCTTAAGGAATAGAGGATCTGCTTCCGGGGCTTACACGCCTCCGTTCTCAATCATGAGTAGGCAACATGATAAATCATGTCACAACCACCTCCATTCCTATGGTCTAGTAGATATAACCATCCTAGAGAAACCAGAATTCGTGAAATCCTAACTTGAAAGTTTAGATGAGAATGGAAAACAACGTTGCACTTCCTTACCAGAAAAGGGAGGGTGGGTGGAGAAAGAAGAAAAAGAACAGAATTCCTACTCTCACGTTTCATTTTTCCTATATAGCTACAAAATAGTTTCTAGACGCAACTGCGACCAGTAAAAAGGGATCCTACAGGCAGACAGGCTCTGATACCATTTGTCGCACCCGGACTTCTAGGGGATACTCACAGTCCGTTAAACAGTAGATAAATGGCTTACGGGGCATACCGGCACCTGCATCTCAATATGAGCAGGCCAACACGTAAACGTGTGACAACCATTCTCTTATTGTTCATCGTCTGCGCAAACCATCCCGTAGAAATCCAGATACTTCCGTTGACGTACTTCAAAACATACACACATGGTACGTCAACGGCATTGGAACAAGTGATATCACAACAGATCTCTACGACACAAAAGATGGAAATAAGTTGCAAATAGCTCTCATTAGAGCAGAGATAGCAAATACAATCATTCAGAGGACACATGTCCCAACATATCATCATTACATCACAGCGGAAGCATTCAACATGTCTGAGTACAGACAAGATCCAAATAGGCCTAAGAAGCCGGAAACGAACAGACGGAGCCCATCCACGAAGTCTCGGATCCTGCCCGGGTCCGCTATCTACTCGTCAGCAGTCTCGTCATACTCCACGTAGTAGCCACCATGTAGATCCTCGGAAACGTAGGTCTGCGGAAACCACAGCCCCAAACGGGTCAGTACATAAACGTACTGGCAAGCAAGACTCACAGTTCACCAAAGTGTAACCCGTCAACACCAAGCACAGATGCTTTGGGTGCAACGGAAGAAAGGGGATATAAAAGATGCTGCAACTGGCTGCTCTGACCAAATACAGAGTTACTACCACTTCCGGCTAACAGAAAGGAGATAAGATCGTGTATCGTAACCAACTATAGCTAACCACCAAACAAACCCATCCTGGACCTCGCCCCTTATCCAAAGAAGCAATCCGAGGATAACTCACACAGTTGAAATAATGATGGTTCGGATTATTGTGTCAATAAGCCTATTACTAGTCAAGTTGTTAATCATTGGTTGTAAGGTTGTTAATCATTAGGTTTAAGTTGTCCTAAGTACTTGTTAGCCAGTACTTTCACCAAGTAGTCCATAACCGCGGAAAACACGGCTTCTCGAGAAGATTTAACCCTGCAGGGATGCACCAATTTAGCCGTACACGTAAGAATATCCCGCCAGACGGGAATCAAACCCACCAAGCGAGGTACTCAACACAACTCAACTCTTCTTCGCATCAAGCCCAAAGCACCTTGGGCGCACGGCTAATCGAGCCCCGAAGAAAAGGGACCCTCATAGCACTCTAAGAACGTGTCCCCCTATATGCCGACTACAAAAGTTCCACCCTGGCCTGGGCTCGCAAAAACATGCATGCGGCAAATGGAAAACACGAACTAAATGAGGCGATTTGGACGAGATGCGAATCGAATCAAATTGAGGGGGGCGCCCATACACGCTTCCCACATGCGGATAGTGCGCTCATCATGGATCAGTAGACAAGACCCTTTTCCTAATTAGGGTCGACACTAGCAGGCCTCAAAACCACGCAGGGCCTCCTGCCGGTGCCTTATCATCAAATTATTATTAACAATAACATTAGCATGATTCATTGTTTAACATCGAGCCCCCAGAACATAATGAAATAGTAACAGAAAGTAACGGGTGACAGACTCGAGCAAAACAACCTAAGCATGCTAGTAAGACACGGGCCACAAGCAAAAAGGTTATAGGAGTGGAGGTGAGGCAATATCAGGGTTCAGGGTATCATGTGATAGGTTCGTAACAGAAGCAACTAATCATATGGCTAGCAGAAATAGACAACGGAAAGTATCGGTAACCAATGTTGCAAGGAACACTATGGTTCATGTGAGTGATAACTTGCCTGCAAACCCAGTAGCCTGGTACTGAGCTAACTCCTTAGAAGGGGTGTCGTAAGTATCGTCGGTCTCAACGTCGTCGTATATCAGAGAAGAAGCAAACAAACAACGCAAGGAGACAAACAATCAATAACATGGCATAGTGCACAAACATGGGATGATGCATGACCATTTAATTGATGCATCAGAAATAAACTAGTTGACAAGATAACATAACATGATTAAATGGACCCACATGCAATTGGATTGCATATGGAAAGCCCATGAATTAGGGTTGAAATAATTGTTCTACAACTAATCATCATGGGTAAGTGAGTTAGCATGATGCATGGATGAGGAAAACAGCAAAATAACAACAATAGAAGCAATTGGAAATAAGGTTTACCAAGTTTAGAAATTCATTTATTAAGTTTTGGAATTTTGGTTACTTAAAGGTGTCACACAAACATTTGTTGTTTGCATCAATTTTAATTGTTCAAAATAGATAACAAAGTTCATATTTGGAAAGAACACAAGATTTTAGGTGGATTACATGTTTCACTTGTTGAAAAAGCATTTGGAATAATTTACTTATGAATTAAACAAGTTTGAACAAGTTTTAATTGAATTTAATTCAAACATGAACTTATTTGGATTTTTATTTGTTCAAAACATTGAGTGAAGTTCACATTTGAAAAGTTTATACTTTTATGGTTTGAAAACATATTTTATATGTCCCAAAAGAAAATAATTTGACCAAGTTATGAATTTAACAATATTAAATGATTTAAACAAGGTTTAAATCATTTAACCAATTTTAATTATTCAAAACATGAAACAAATTTTATATTTGAAAAGGTGGTTTAATTTTGCATGGAAAACATATTTCATTTGTTGAAATTGGATTTAAAATGAGCAAGTTATTATTTTGGCAATTTTAAATGCAATAATTAAGAAATAGTTGTTTTCAGCAATTTAAAATATTCAAAACAGCAAACAAAATTTATATTTGGAAAGTACATGAAAAGTTGATTGGAAAACATATTTAGTTTGTGGAATTTGGAATTTTTATGCTCAAGTTATGAATTTTGCAAGTTTAAGTGAATTAAACAAGTTTTCAAATATTGCACCACTTTAAAATATTCAAAACAGTAAACAAATTTTATATTTGGATAGAGCATTTAATTTGTGACAGAAAACATATTAAAAATGTTGAATTTGGAGTTGGGATGAATTACTTATGCATTTTACAAGATTTGGTGCAAATCTGCCATTTTTATCACCTCTAGGGACTTAGGAAAAATATTACAGGGCTAGAAAAGAAATTGCAGGGACCTAACTGTGATTTCCTGGAAGTTTTTGTATCAAAACAATGCAAAATAAAAGTTGGTTTTATTTTGTGGGAGGGGGGACTCGAACCCCCCACCTCCTGCTGCGCAAAGGGTGCTACTACCAGTGCGGCTGCTGCTCTGTTTGTTGCTAGAAGGGGTACGCGGGGTGGATATGTTTCAGTTGCGGGTTATCTGAACTTCGTTTTTAACTGAACCTGTACTGGGAACGGACGGGGAAACGGCCGGCGGCAGCGATCGCTGCTGCTACGATCTCGGTGGCGCCGGGGTGCTGCGGCTCGTAGCGGAAGGGAGAGAGGAGAGAGGTGAGGGAGTAGGGGCGGAGCGCTCACCTTGAGGGCTCCCGAGTGGACAGCGACGAGGAGGCGATCGGGGCAGGTCGGGGCAGCAGCAGAGGTTGGCCGGCGTCTTGAGGAGGATGGCGGCGGAGCTGTGGAGCCTCCCGGCCCAAGCCGAGGGGGTGGAGAGGGAGCCCGCGGTGGGGCGGCTCCATTCCCGCCCTCGCCGCGGCCGGAGGGGAAACCTAGGGGCGGCGATCACCGGCGGCAGGAGGGAGCTTTTTCGGTGTGGTTCAGGTAGTTCAGAGAGTAGCAGAGCAGAGGAGAGAAAGGAAGAGGGAGGGGAGAATTGGAGGCGGGGAAGAGAGAGGAGAGGAAGAAGGAGGGTTAGGGGGAACCCTAGGGTTAGCTAGGTCTTATAGGGGGAGGGGGGAAAGAGCTCAGCCGTTCCTCCATGCTCTTTGCTACGTGGAGGTGCTGGATGGTGATCGTACAGAGGAAGAAGAAAGACCGAAGGGGTATTTTGGGCTGAGGGGGTTGGGCTGGGCCTTCTCTCCCTTGTGTGTTGTTTTTATATTTTTTTGCTCTAATGTTTTTTTTTGCTGATTAGAAATAGGAAGGAAAAGGTATGTTTTGGGGTTTAGGAAAATTAGAGAAATTTTGGGTGAGTTTATTAAGTCAAAAACAATCACTTGCCAAGTTGGGTTTTTTTTCAAAAGTTCAAATCTAAATTGTTATTTGTGATTTAACTCAAATTTGAAAGAATTTGCTTATGAAGTGATTATTATTGAAAACAACAATTTTAATAGGGTGAACCCTATTGCTAATTGGATTAAAAGATTAGAATTGTTTGGTACTTTTCATGACTTGAAATTTGGTGCTGTTTGTGAATGATTTGAATTTGAAATAACATTTGGGTTAAGTTTGGATTAATTGAATTATTAAAAGCCACAATTTTAAATAGTTGAACCTTAGGGGTTTAATGGAAACAATTGATTGTTTTGATTTGAACTATGATTTTGGAAATTGTAACATCACAAGGATGAAACAAAAGGTTTGAATTTTGGTTTGAAATTCAAATAGAAAACAAAGGAAAACAAATGAAAACAGTTGGAAAACAAATGAAAACAGAGGAAAACAAAAGGAAAACAAGCAAAACAATTGCAATCAACATGATGACATGATGCAAAACATAAAATAACAGAGAGAAAACATTCTAAAGGCTATTTTTCATACTTGGGATGTTACACTGCCGATACCGGCGCCCCCATCCTCTTCCTCTGTGAGCCGGCCCTCCCTCCGTCCACAATCCGCCGGCGCTGGAACGAAAAAGGGGAGACCTTTCCCCGGGAAACGAGACCTAGATCTCGCGAGAGCTAATGGATTAGCTCGCCTCAGACACGGGTGCCGCCCATGAGAATATATAGTCGCTGGCACTAGTGGAAACAACCCCCCTCGTCCAGGGGGCCAGGGGGCAGCTGTCCCGGTTGCCACCGAATCCGGGACAAATGCCATGCTTTGGTCCCGGTTCGTACGCCCGGGGCAACAGGAATCGCCTGGGGGCATTGGTCCCGGTTCGTGGGGGACATATCGGTCCCGGCTCGTGCCACGGACCGGGACCAATGCCTAGCCACAGGCCACGTGGCACGCGCATGAACATTTGTCCCGGGTCAGTCCACGAACCGGGACCAATGCCCCCTTCCCCTATATATACTGCCCCAGCCCCCTCCCCTTCCATCTTTTTTTTTGCTTGGAGGTGTGAGAGAGTGTGGTGTTACTGTGTTTTACTTTACTATGCACACGAGGTGTTCGACGAAATTCCCGAGCCGCACATAAGCTCACTGAAAATGGTATCTTCGACCGAGGTTAACAAATTATCCTTTTCATCTGTAACTGATACATTAAAAAGTAGTATTTGTCGATGTACTGTGGTCATCTCTGTATTAATATGTTATTGTAATGTATTTTGATAAGCTTAATTATACGATGCAGATGGATGCACGGCAGCGATGGATGTACGGTGACCGACGCACTTCCGAGTATATGCAAGGCCTGAATGCATTTCTTGTTGTAGCTCACGCGAACAAAGATAATGGCTTCATGTGTTGCCCATGTGTTGATTGTCGGAACGTCAGAGAGCACTCTTCCGAAAGAATCCTTCACGGCCATCTACTTCGGAGAGGTTTCATGCCCAGCTATAATTGCTGGACCAAGCATGGAGAAAGAGGGGTTGTGATGGAAGACGATGAAGAAGAAGAAGAAGATCCTTTGTTCCCTGAATACGACGATACTGAAATGGAAGAGAATGCAGAAGAAGGAGGTGATCAAGAACAGTCATCGGAAGAGCCCGATGATGATCTTGGCCGAGTTATTGCTGATGCAAGGGAAGACTGTGAAAATAAATTGGAGAGGTTGAAGCTGGAAAACATGTTACAGGATCACAAAAAATTGTTGTACCCAAATTGCGAAGATGGTAGCACAAAGCTCGGTACCACACTGGAGTTGCTGAAATGGAAGGCACAGAACGGTGTGACTGACAAGGCATTTGAGAGTTTACTTCAACTAATGAAGCCAAAACTTCCAAAGGATAACGAATTGCCTGAGAGTACGTACGAAGCAAAGAAAGCTCTCTGCCCTCTAGGATTAGATGTGCAGAAGATACATGCATGCATTAATGACTACATCCTCTTCCGCGGTGAGAAGTACGAGAATTTGGATGAATGTCCGATATGCACTACACTGCGGTATAAGATCAGAGCAGATAATCCTGGTGATGTTGACGGTGAGCCCCCCCGTAAGAGGGTTCCTGCTAAGGTGATGTGGTATGCTCCTATAATACCACGGATGAAACGTCTGTTTAGAAACAAAGAGCATGCTAGGTTGTTGCGATGGCACAAAGAAGACCGTAAGAAAGACGGAAAGTTGAGGCACCCCGCAGATGGATCGCAGTGGAGAAAGATCGAGAGAGACTTTCCAGACTTTGCAGGAGAGGCGAGAAACTTATGGTTTGGTCTAAGTACAGATGGCTTTAATCCTTTTGGGGAGCAGAGCTCCAGTCATAGCACTTGGCCTGTAACTCTATGTATGTACCACCTTCCTCCTTGGTTGTGCATGAAGCGCAAGTTCATTATGATGCCAGTTCTCATCCAAGGCCCGAGGCAACCTGGCAACGACATTGATGTGTATCTAAGGCCATTAGTGGAAGAACTCTTACAATTGTGGGGCAAACCAGATGTACGTGTGTGGGATGAGAACGAACAAAAGCCATTTGACCTACGGGCGTTGCTTTTCGTAACCATCAATGATTGGCCTGCTCTTAGTAACATTTCCGGACATACAAACAAGGGATACAATGCATGCACACACTTTTTAGATAATACTGACAGTGTTTTTTTGGATAAATGTAAAAAGGTTGTATACCTGGGGCATCGTAGATTTCTTCCGATCAAGCATCCCGTAAGAAAGAAAGGAGGGAAGCATTTCAGAGGTGAGTCAGATAACCGGAAGAAGCCTGAGCTGCGTAGTGGTAATGATATATTCGATATGGTCAAGGACCTAGAAGTAATCTTTGGAAAGGCTGCTGGCAGCCAACCAGTTCCGTACGGCCCTGATAAGCGCGCACCCATGTGGAAGAAGAAATCTATATTTTGGGAGCTACCCTATTGGAAAGTTTTAGAGGTCCGGTCTTCGATCGACGTGATGCACGTGACAAAGAATCTTTGTGTCAATCTGCTATGCTTCCTGGGCGTGTATGGGAAGTCCAAAGATACGCCAGCAGCACGGGAGGACCAGCAACGTATGAAAGACCCAAGCAACAAGCACACAGATAAGCGCCATTACTTAAGCAGCTACGCTCTTACTAAAGCAGAGAAGGAAATATTCTTTGAAGTCCTTTACAGTATCAAGGTTCCGTCTGGCTTCTCGTCGAATATAAAGGGGATAATAAACATGGCAGAGAAAAAATTCCAAAACCTGAAGTCTCATGACTGCCACGTGATTATGACGCAGTTGCTTCCGATTGCATTGAGGGGGCTTCTACCGGAAAATGTTCGAGTACCCATTGTGAAGCTATGTGCATTCATGAACGCAATATCTCAGAAGGTAATCGATCCAGAAATTCTGACAAGATTACAGAGGGATGTGGTCCAGTGTCTTGTTAGTTTTGAGTTGGTGTTCCCACCATCCTTCTTCAACATTATGACTCATCTCCTGGTTCACCTATGTGAAGAGATTCATATTCTTGGTCCGGTATTTCTACACAATATGTTCCCCTTTGAGAGGTTCATGGGAGTCTTGAAGAAATATGTTCATAACCGTGCTAGGCCAGAAGGAAGCATCTCGAAGGGCTATGGAACAGAGGAGATCATTGGGTTCTGTGTTGACTTTATTCCTGACCTTAAGCCAATTGGTGTTCCTGAATCACGGCATGAGGGGAGACTGAGGGGAAAAGGAACGCTGGGAAAGAAAACAATGATACCTAGGGACGGGCATTCTTTGACCAAAGCACACTACACAGTTCTACAAAATTCTATGTTCATGGCTACGTATCTCGAGGAACACAAGAATATTGTACGGTCTGCAAACCCGGGGAAGGATGACTCATGGATTAAACGCAAACACATGGAGACTTTCGGAAGTTGGTTGCAAACACATCTTATAAATGACACCAATGTTGAAGATCAGCTGTACATGTTGGCAGGGTCACCATCTTCGACTATTGGGAGTTTTCAAGGGTACGAGATAAATGGGAATACATTTTACACGAGCTCCCAAGATAAGAAGAGCACCAACCAAAACAGTGGTGTCCGCTTTGATACAACAAACAAGAATGGAAAAAATGAGACATACTATGGTTACATAGAGGAGATATGGGAACTTGACTATGGACCTTCTTTTAAGGTTCCTTTGTTCAAGTGCAAATGGGTCAACCTAAATGGAGAAGGGGTAAAGGTAGACCCGCTTTATGGAATGACAACAGTGGATCTCAACAATATTGGTTACAATGACGAACCATTCGTCCTAGCCAATGATGTGGCTCAGGTCTTCTATGTGAAGGACATGTCTTCCAGACCGAAGAAAAGAAAAAATAAGGAAACAAATTCATCATACGATGAGCCGAAGCGTCACATAGTTCTCTCAGGGAAAAAAACATCGTGGGAATCGAGGACACGACAGACATGTCAGAAGATTATAATAAGTTTGTTGAAATTCCACCCTTCACAGTGAAAGCTGACCCCACCATCCCGTTAAATAATGAAGATGCTCCATGGTTACGGCAGAAGCGATCATAAGCAAGGGACACGAAGAAAATTCAGAAGACTAGATAGGGATGTTGTTGGTGATGTGTAATAATAAACGTGGAATACATGATCATAGTTCTAATAACGTAGTATGAACGAGATTTTGTTAGCCAAAATGATATTTATACATATTCTGTGATTATGAATGGAGTAGGTGCAAGTTTGACCAATAATTTGTATTGATCGGTCAAAAGCTGGCAAGCATTGAGTGCTTGACAACTATGACCAGCCTGACTTCATTATTATTCCAACCAGCGGCACACCCACCCACTTTTCTGTTTCTCTCTCCTCCGTCTGTTGGTGATGTGTAATAATAAGCGTGGAATACATGATCATATAGTTCTGTTTGATCAGTATTTTGTATTGACCGATAAAAAGCTGACAACTATGACCAGCCTGACTTCATTATTATTCCAACCAGCGGCACACCCACCCAATTTTCTGTTTCTCTCTCCTACGTCTGTTGGTGATGTGTAATAATAAGCGTGGAATACATGATCATATAGTTCTGTTTGATCAGTATTTTGTATTGACCGGTAAAAAGCTGACAACTATGACCAGCCTGACCAGCGGCACATCCACCCGAGTATGAGATAACTGTAGGCAGATATTGCAGGCACACTTCGAAGTGATAGTACGGATACCATCCTGACAGATATCCTTAAAATAGAAATAGATCTTCGGTACTACCTTAGAGTTCAAATGACGCAAAGGGTTGCACCTCTGCGGTTACTTTGGCAAGCTGCTAATGCATACACTCCTGCACTGTTTGATATTTTTAAATTAGAATTTGAACTGATCTTGGATTGCGTGGTCTATAACTGTGGCGAAATTGGACCCATATCTGAGTATGAGATAACTGTCAAAAACAGGCGTCGGGGTCATTTTGTTAGATACGACTCATCAGAATACATTTGTAGCTGCAAGAAGTTTGAAAATGTAGGTCTTCTGTGTTGCCAGGTACTGAAGGTTCTTGAGATCAGAAATATCAAAGAAATTCCACCACACTATGTTTTGAAAAGAGGGCGAAAAAATGCTCAGAGTAAACCTTCGAAGGAAAACTATGGTTTTTCTGTTGTAGACGAAGATCTCAAATTCACCGTGTCAATAAGGTACAACTCGCTTTGTCGAACTTTATATAAATCACCCGGGATGCCTTGTATGCTCTGGACTAACTCGGAAGATCACGAGAGAAAACAAAAATTGTAACATTTTTATATTCAAATTATATACAAATGGTAAAATAATTAATAGTTTCAATAGTTAGAATAATTATTTAGTTAAACGAAAAATGGATTTAAATTAGTTATGCAAATTCTAGCATTTTTCATGTTGGAATTTTTGTCAAATTCGAAAGTATATAGAAGTTGTTAATGTGCAAACTTAACCATTTTCAAATTTTGTGGCGCTAAAAATTTTTGGGCGCGCAGGGTGCCACCGAAATTCGAAATTAGTTTTTGGTCCCGGCCCGTGGCACCAACCGGGACCAAAGGGGCTCTAGTCCCGGTTGGTGGCACGGGCCGAGACTAGAGGCCCAGGTGTATAAATATCTCGGCCCTCTCTCCAGGCCGAGCAACCACCCAGGACAGCGGACATGGCTTGGCGAAGCCCTGCCGGCGGCGGGAACGAGTAGGAAGATCCCGCCGGCGCTGGTTCCGCCGGCGGGGTTGGACTAGGGACACGTTGGACTAGGGACACAAATATATATTAAAAAAGGCCCGGGGGCCTTGCTTACATAGGGGGGCGGCGCGGCCACAGGCGGCCGGCCGTGCTTACATATAGGGGGCGGCGGCGCGGCCACAGGCGGCCGGCCGTTTCTTGGGGGGGTAGCTTAGCCTAGGGGGGGGGCGCACCGGCGCCGGCCTACTCCTCCTCGTCGGAGGAGATGCAGTGGTAGGGTGGTGCCTGCCACAGGTGGGCAGGCAGCTGGGGCGGGCCCGCCGGTGGCTGCGGAGGCATCGGGGGCGCATGCGGCGGTGGCGGGGGCAGCACCTCCTCCTGCGGCGGCGGTGGCGGGGGCAGCTCCTCCGGCGACCATACGCCGCCGGTCCACGCTCAGGTCATCCCGTACTCCAGGCCGGGGGGGCACCGGCTGTGGCGGCGGTTGGTCCTCGGAGGCCTCCGGGTCGGCGTTCATTACCTGCCACCAAGGGGCAGGCGCCGCAGGGGGCGGCATGGTTGCGCCGTCGGCGGCAGCGGCGGCCAGGACCGCCTCCCACCGCCTGACCTCGTCCTCGACGAGGGAGCGGCGGGAGGCCTCGTAGGCCTCCTCCAAGTTGTCCCGGAGCTCGGGGTCCTCGTCCTCGGGGATGGCGTCGCCGATGTCCTCAAGGAGTCAGAGCTCCGGCTCCCTCCCCGGCGGCGGCGCGGGGTAGTCTTCGGTGCTCACCTCCTCGGCTGTGGGGATGTAGGAGCGGCGGCGCTGCTCGTGCTCCTGCTGGAGCCAGGTGGCCCAGTAGGGGGAGCTCCGCGCATACGTGCGGTCCCTGAGGAGGCGGGTCGGCAGGAGCGCGCGCCGGCGGTCGATCTCCTCGCCCAGGGCCTCTCTGCTGGACGGGGCCGGCGGCACGGGAATGCGCTGCGGGTTCAGGTGCCAGCCGTCCGGAAGGTGGACGTCCGGCCAGAACACCGGCGTGGAGCGTTTCCAGTGCCACTCGGCCTCCTCCTTCCGGACGTACCGGCGGAAGCGCTTGCCCTTGGGCGCGGCGCGGGGCGGCGCGCGTGACGCCGGAGGCGGAGCGGGGACGCGCGGCTGCCCGCCGATGCGGACGCCTCCCGGGCCGAAGCCGAAGGCCTCCGCCGGCGGCGGTGGAACGTCGGAGCGCGCGCCGCTCGAGGACCCGGCCTCGTGGTCGTTTCGGGGGCGCTTGAACCAGCGGGACATGGTGGCTAGGGTTGCTTTGGCTGGGGCGCGGCCGGGGTGGATGGGCTGTACGGGCGGCGGGGGCCCTTTAAAAAGGACCCGGGGGAGGTTGGCATGCCAACCGGCGGCCGGAACGTGGCGGCGGTTGCAGGCGGCCATGAATGCGGGGTGGGGAGCCGAGGCGTGCGGCGGTTGCAGCTGGCCACGCGCGCGTGGGGAAGTGGAAGGGGGCGGGAAGACGAGTCGGCCGTGGGCCCTTTGACCGTTCCTGTGGTCTTAAATTAAGGGACCGGGCGAGCCAGCCACTAGGTCGCTGGCCAGTGGCCCCTTTTGACCCCTGCGAACCGTTGACCGAATATAATAAAAGACGCGGGCCAGTGGGCCCTTTTGACCAAAAAATGTGGCCAGTGGGCTTAATTAAAGACGTGGGCCTGGAAGCGGTTGGGGAAGGGGAGGCCGGTTGGGGATTGCGAGACAGGAACCAAAAAAACGAAACGAAAAAAAACCTGCCGCGGCAGGGGAAAATTAGCGGAATATATATTTTTTCAAAAAAGGTATCCATCCCGGTCCCTAAAACGAACCGGGACGAACTCCCTGGCCGTCCCTGGCCCAGGTTCGCCACGTGGGCCATCCTTACCATCCCGGGTCCTGGCACAACCGGGACCAATGGGGGAGGGCCATTTGTCCCGGCTAGCCCATCCCGGTTGCACAACCGGGACAACTGGCCCTTACGACCCGGGACAAATGGCCCTGTTTCCACTAGTGTGGGCACTAGGCACTGCTCCGAGATGCCATCCGTCTCCGATCCGAGAACGAATCCGGTGGTCCCAAGTTCGGAACTCCAGTGAAGGATTAGATCGAGAGAAAAACGCGTCGATCCAGTCCGATTCAGCCTCGGAGCGAGTGGGATGTGGGTGGGAAAGGGGTGCTCGCCGCTGTCGCCTCGCCTCGCCTTGGCAGTTGAACGGGGTGATGGAGCGTGTTAGAGCGGGATTAAATCGGAGGCGTCCCTTTCCTCAACAGCGGTCTCGACCTTGGCCGTTCCTGCTGGTCTTGGAGGAGGACCACGCGGCGCCGGAGTAGGACGTATGGTGGGCGGACGGCGGCTATCCTCCGACTCGGGGAGCTCCGAGCTATGTCTCCGAATATTTCCCTCGCAGCGCGCGAGAAGGAAGAGCGACGTTGGAGGCGGGAGAGACGGGAGCAAGTAGTTGCGCGGATGCCATGTTTTTGGGCTTTGGCATTAGCTCCACAGCGTAGGGAGACGGTGCCAAAAAGCCAAATTGGCTATTTGCCGACCTATTTGGCACTGTGGGTGCCCCAGTGCAGAGTGGGGGTGAAGGTTAGGTGGCCGTGTCGGGCCAGCTAGAGTGGACGCAAAACTGCGGCCCATTTATTTATGCAGCCCACTCTTGCTCAAAATGTATTTTTTTTGACCTCCACAACTGAAAAAAAATATAAATAATAATCAATCGATATATGCCTCCGGTAAAAATCGATCGATTTAAAAAAGAACATCGTATCAATTATTACAAGACAATTTTTTTTAGAGAAAAGACAAATTTTATTGCCCTGCCTTAGGAAACCAACCTCACATGTTTTACAGGGGCATCACCCCAACAAACAACTCAAACAGAAACAAAGAAAAACATCCAAAACAGCCACCAAATTATTACAAGACAAATTAAACAAGACGGACTAGAGAGAAGAGCATGTTGATAGGGAGAACACGAAGCAATGCAAAAGCTTCATGGCTGATGCACAACCTTGTACCACTACCAAATTCCGCGCGATCCGAAATGTTTCAATACCGTTGCGGATGGGCTCCAAACCGTCACTAAGGGCAATCCGCGACGGTTTACGCGACGGAGTGAGAACGTTCCTGATCGACTGTCACGGACGATTCTGCGACGATTAAATGAACACTAAACCGTCGCGAGCTACTGGCCGGACCAGCACAAGGCCAAACAAGGAGCGACGTTATTTTTCGTCGCAATGTGTGTACATGTGGCATCGTTTTCCGTTACCTGTTACTGACATTACTTCCACCGTTCCTGACGTCATCATCGTCTTGATATTTTAAAAACGTCGCGATTGGAACTACCGTCACCTCCATTTAATGACGTCATAATAAGTGCGACGTTTACTTTCTCGTCGCGGGTACAAGCAGTATAAGGTGCCATGTGTCGCTCTCATAATGTTCCACGTATACGTTTATTCCCGACGAATTTAGTACGTTGTCCGACGGTGCGGCGTTTTAGTTCGTCGTAAGACGTCGTGAATCATGAGCCAGCACGTGTACCAACACGCCATGTCCACGTCAAAACGTTTCTGTGACTTGTTTATTTCGTCGCGATTTCCATCCAATAAGATGCCGCCTCATGGACGTACCATATAGTACCACGTGTCCTCGTATTCATTAGCATGGAAAATACTATACTTGTTTTCACAGCAAAGCAAACACAACAAATACATAAATGTCGAATAAGGTCACAACATAGCTCGCCAGGAAAGGCAGTCTAATACAGTTCAACAGACAACAAGCGGTTTCACAAAGGGCTACTCAGTTCCATATCTCGGATGAACTTGAGCCAACATGCCACCGATAAGGGTTTTGTACATTTCTTGACTCTTCTTCATAGCTTTGTGTTCCTCCGTCATACGCATCAATTCTTGTCGATACTTCATCCTATCTGCATCAGCTTGTTCCTTGGCCTGTTTCAACTCATCAACTACAGACTGCAGGTCCTGCCTCTGTTTTCTCTCAGAATCATGTTGAAGGTGAAGCTGAGACTTTGTTGCTCTTGCGCTGGTTGTTACCCCACCTATGGTATTCAGGAACAAAGACTTTAGATGGTTCTTGGTCAGCACGGCAGAGACAGCTTCGGTGGCAGAAAAAGGTTCCTTGACAGCGCCATCTACTGAAGTACGTTCTAGCATATGATATTGCATTTCTTCCTATAAAGCATGTAAAAGCTTTAGATGAAATAGAACATGAACTAGCTTGTAAGGAACATTGATATCATGAGAAGCTTGTACATAACAAAGATGCAAATAGAAGATGACAAGCAATTAAGCACGCATGACAAGCTTGTAAGGAACATAAATGAAAAACATCACATGACAGGCATGTAAGTAAACATGGCTGAAAATAGCAGACGACAAGCATGTACATAACATAGATGAAAATAGCAGCTCACGAGGATAGATGAACGACGCTCAGAGGGACGCAAAGATGCGAGCTCGTACGGATGCTGGCCCCTCCACCATCGTCGTCTCATCGTCAGATGAGGAGATGGACGAAGCATTCTGGGAGAGACTTATGCAGGACTCCGATGACGACGAACTTGACGACGCATTCTGGAATGATGTATAGTGTTTCACAGTGTGAAAGATGTTGAAACGTGTCAAAATAATCAAAATTTTGACGTTTTATGTGTTCGTTGAAGTTTCAACATTTCTTCCTTCTTATTTTTGGCTGCAACTATAGTAGGATAATTATGGGCTACGAAGTGCTATAAGGCCCAATAAAAAGTGCCTGACAGGAGAGGGCCCAAGAAAGTGCCATAATGGTCCAAGTCTGGAAACAACCGCTCTTCCACTCACCGCAGTAACCCACTAAACCTGGCATGCAGCACGCCACGCGTTCGTCACGATATTGTGAACGTGAAACGTGTCGCTTTAGTTCCGGCGGCCAGTTATTGCTCCGTCGTGCATGCGGCTCCTCTGTTCCAATCCCCCTCCCGGTGTATAAATAGACGCACTCTTCAGTTCATCCTCTATCTGCCTCACCGCCTCCCCTCAAGCGAAAACCCTTTGACGTAGTAGGTTCCACCGGCGATCGTTTCTCCAGGCGGCCATGGCTCCACCGGCGAAGCGGTCTACTGCCCTCTTGTAGGTTCCATTTCCGTTCACGTACTGTTGATCCGTTTCTGGATTCCTCGTGATTTCGTCTTTCTTAGATCCTTTTCAGAATTCCTGGTGCTTTCATCTTTCTTAGATCCGTTTCTTATTTCCTCGTGATTTCATCTTTCCTAGATCCATTTTGCCTTTTAGATAAACATCAACTTCCTATCATGCAAATATCTACAGGGCACATGAAGCTGAGCAGACGGTCATCTTCAGCGCTCTGGCGAGGAGGGTTGACATCCTAGAAGCTGAGCTTGAGAAGGCCTTGAAGCTCGCCTACGATAATATCACCAAGGCTCGCGATGCCAGGTTGAAGCAGGTGGCTCAGGGCGAAGCTTCCCTCATAGCGTTTCGCAAGTTGATGGATGATACGTCCAAGTTGAGGGCCAGCAACCTCGAACTGACCAAGCAGGTTGGGGAACTGAAGATCGGTTTAGCCCTGGCAGAGCAGAAAACTCTGATCACTCTCCTCGCAGCTGTGACTCCCCGGGCAAGGGAGGATCCAGTGCCATCGGAGGATCCCGTCCCGACGGAGGATCCAGTGCCATCGGAGGAGCTGTCGGCCCCTACTGATGCTCTTTATTTAGCCCCCTGCTATTGCCCCGTGCTTCTGATGTCCTGTTTAGATCGACAATCTCGTTTGTATCGTGGGGTTTCTATTAATATGTAGTCTATGTTTATGTTCAACTACTATGTTTATTTTTTTAAGATAGATATAATTCGAGTTCACAATATGGAGAAATAGATGACAGAAGTTTCGATGGATCTAAGTGACAGAAGTTAAAAGGGTAAAATTAGACTAATGCCGATGCAAAAACATATACCAAACAGATAATTCGATTTCACAATATGGACAAATAAACGACAGAAATGAAAAGGGATATATTCGACTAATCTGCGACGCTCTCGTGGAACGAAACTCGCCTCCAACTGGGCCTATTGGGTCGGGAACAAAAATCCGCGACGGCACATATAAGAAACGTCGAGATGGACCGCGTCTTCAAGAGAAAATTCCACTTTTCAGCCATCCACGACGGAAACCGCGCAACGTTATCAAAACGTGCCGCTCAAAACGTTCCGGATCGCGCGGAATTTGGTAGTGTGTGGCCATGCCATCTGAACTTGGGACTTATCGCTGTCAATGTTCCTGTCACATTGTTTTTCTATAAAGTTATGGTGCCTCCAACGGGCTTGCATTGCACGTACTAAGCACGGAAATAGCATGGCGGACATGGGTGCACGTGACATGAATCTCAACTCATTTCAAAATATTTGTATTTCAAAGTTTTAGAATTTTTTAAATAAAACAAGCATGTATATATCGCATTGATATTTGCTCCTACAAAATTTCAAGAAAAAAAAGCTACCGTCCGTGTCCTACATAAAAAAGTGAAAATGGAACTTTGTAGTTTTGTGTACAGTAAAGAAAATATCATGTTCATTGCATATGCCTTGTACACATCTTTTTTGCACAAGTTAGCTATTTTTCGTATTTTAGTTTCGAGACATACCGCATACATATTCTGTACATGCATGATTTATCTTGTAATTTTTTTTTACTTTATTTCCAATTTTATTTTTTGATTTTATTGTTTGTATAGGGTTCATGTGCCCCCATTTCCACCAAATCCGCATCCCCTACCGGATACGGTGCCTACAGAGAATCAACAAACACTCATACAATACGAACAAGTCAATCTGTACTTTCACACTTTCGTCACCAGATATACAACCATGTAATTGAGTTGTCAGAGTTATTAAATTCTAACTATTGAGTGATACATATAGACAAGAAACAACGCAACCGGCGAAAACGTGCAAGATATCCTCTTTAGGTACTCCCTTCGTCTCAAATTAAGTGTTATAAAGATGGACAAAAATAGATATACCTAAACATAATTTAGTATTAGATACATCCACTTTTGTCTAACTTTGTGACAGTTAATTTGAGACGAAGCGAGTACAAAATGACAACATCACTCAAGAGTGCCTTAGCAGCTAGGTAGGATATATACACTCATCACCTCAGGCTTACTCTCTAGCTAGCATACATACATGCATCATCATCGTCGTAAGTTTTGAATTAACCGTCCGTCCGTCCATATCAACATAGTACGGAACACTGGCCCTCTATTCTATCACACGGATCTCCCTATACATGCATGTGTATCCAAGGGCGAACCCTAAACTAAAAAAAACAAATCTTGTAGATACTCTGCAAAACTCGGCACACACACAACAGATTGATGTAATTGTTGTTACTTGGTTGCCTACAGTCAAATGTTCAATCATCTGACGGTGTAAGTAGAATTGCGCTACTCGATTGCCTGTAGTTAGAGTGCCAGTCCTAAGACGGAATCTGAACTGCGCTGCTGCTCAATGGCCTCCACTCGAATCTCGATCTTCCGAAGGTGGGTCTCAAACTGAGAGAGCTGGGTGGAAACCGTCGTCTGAAACTCCTTAAGCTAGGCACACACAGCAGTCTAAAAATCCCGAATCAAAATCATCATCTCGTTGAAACTTCCTGCACTAGCGCCGACTGGGATCTCTTCTCCCAGCCCATGTGGCTTCCTCTCGCTGGCACCTAGAGCAGCATCGGACATCACATGCGGCGGTACCTGGAGCAGCATCGGACATCACATGCGGCGGCTCCTGCTGTGCGGTCTGGTCACCGGAAGTACTGGCTCTTGGAGTAAGCGCATCAGTCTACAAAGTAAGATAAAAGGGCCAAATTTTTCAATAGATAGAACTTCTGAAGTGGATTTAGATAAAAAAAGATAAAATATCTAGAAAATAAACAAGAATTTTTGTCATTGCATCAAAACTGCATAGTTAGAATTTAATAACTCTGATGACTTAGTTACACGATTGTATATCTGGTGACCAAAGCTTAAAAGTAGATTCATTTGTACGTATTGTATGAGTGTTTGTTAACTCTCTCTACCCCCACATAAAATATGGCATACGCAAAAAAGATCACTTTAACAACGGACTGAGTAAACAAAAAATATGCATTGCCCAAAAGTTAGCAAATGTGTTTACTCAAGCACCACCTACATTTGTCTTTTGATGGTCTTTCCACAGATGAAACACACCATCACCCCACCTTAAAACCAGTCTCCTCCTTGACCGGAGTTCTCCCTCTTACTTCAAACCAAACCATTCCACGCCCTTCTACTTCAACAAGGGATTAAGCGCTATATTCTAAATCCATACAGAAGGTTATAGCAACCCTCGTCGTAAGAAATTGGATAGCGCAAATTTCTGACATTCGAACGTATACTACTCCCATAGAGAGGAAACTCGAAGCGAGATTTCGCGGAGAACCTCCATGGTTACAATGCATTCCCCAATCTACAATTTATATTGAATTTTTATACTTATCTAGGTCTGATTTAGCATGTTATAATACTACAAGTATAGTTTTAATTATTTCGCATAGTTTAATCATATAAATGGAAATGTTACTATAAATTAGTTCATGTTTTTGTGTGGTGATTTCATGGAAAGATACTAAATTTTATTTTGTAATAAAATATTTTTGATAACTATGTTTTCTTTAGTGCTTAATCTATATAATTTATAAGCACTTATGCTAAAGATATGTAAAGAGCACGATCGACAAAATGTCTCAATGGCGGTTTCTAGCATATGATTACACTACTTTTCATGATTATAATTGTATAGCAAGTAAAATTTAAACTAAGTGTGCATGCTTTTAACTCCCTCTGATGTTGTTTACATGGCACACACACTGTTTAAAAAATATGGACATTTAATTTGGTCAATAAAATATAAATTCTATGTCTAAAAAATATACGTTAAAATAATCTTTTGAATATGGATCCAATGGCTTAATTTTGGTGAATACAATTTATATTTTGTTGACCAAATTAATGGCCAACTTTTTAATTAAACTACATGTTTGCTCTATAAACTAGACCAGAGAGAGTGCTTTGTACTGAGACAATATTGTCTAAGGTAATCACCTACAAAAAAATAGTGTGGGTTCTACTATGTTTGCATATGTAAATTTAGTTATTTTGATATGCTCTTATGCAACGTGACTTTTTATCATCTAGTATACACAAGTCATTCACCAGTTTATGAAATAAATTTTTGTTGCACTAGATTAACATGGAAACATGCATGGCTAAACGTAAACATAATATCATGGTAACTAAACTTGTTATCGTCTCTCACATGTTGTATCCCACATTGATTTGTTCTTATGTCTCTCATAGAGGATAATAAGTGGAAGCCTAGCCCGCCCATTCATGTGCCACTTCCTCGCACGTGTTCCCCCTCGCCCATCATCTATGGCGGCTTTGGCGCTCTTCAACATCACCATGGTGGCCATGCACACCTTCTCATATGGTGGGGACCTGAGCGAAGCCATGCGCTTCCTCCCGCCGACGTCGATAACAACGGAGCGAGCTCCTCTAGAGATGGAGGAGGAGGAGAGAGGATTGGGTGGAGGCGGCTAGGGTTCAACACTGTTTATAGAGAGAATCCCTTATTTGACACTACTTGAAAATTTGTTTCCCTCTTTGGCTTGAGAAAAAAATCTTCCCCGTATGAAAATTGGGTTAAAAATTATTCCCAATATGATATCATCGTCGGTTCCGCTTGGATGTTTGATACGTCCATTTTGCTCACTATTTTATATCATAATTTTCTCCTATTCACTGATATATTTCATATTAGAATGCAATACTAATGTTATTTTTCCTTATTTTTCATGTTTTACAATTAAGAGGGGGGGGGCATCGGAGTTAGAAAACAGGAGAGAAAAGCACCAAAGAGATACCCAATTTCCATCGCTCGGGAAAATACAAGAAAATAAATAAACGGAGGAAATAATACACAAAGCCATAGGAGAGCAGCCACGAGACCACGGCACCCCTACGCACGGGTCCACTTAGAGCCGCGCTTGGGGGCTCTGTGGCTCACCTCTGGCTCCCATTAGGCGTATATTTTCCCTTGACCTAAAACACTCGGGGGCGTCTTTTTCCGCTGCAGTCTCGGGGCGGAATCAAGACATAGTGAAGAAAGCACTCCGCCAGAAAGATTCCTTTTGGGAAAATTCTCTCCTAGAGGGTGAAATCCTCGTCATCGTCTTCGTCATCACGCCAGGCATCATCGGGGTAATCATTAACATCATCTCTGTCGCTAGGACCATTGTCCTTTCCATCCCATCTCACTGCGTTATAATATATAGGGCTATAACTTGTATCCATCATTTACGTTGTTTGTAGTTTATACTACTGAGTTTTACCGTGAAAATTCTTGTTATGGCCATATTTTTATTCATCCGTAAATTATCTCTGATCATGATCTATATGATGTCTTGTGACTAGTTCATTTAGTTCTTGGGGACACGGGACAAGTCTTGTAGCTAGTAATCATGTAAAGATTAGTAACATTTAATGGTTTGATATTTAATTTGTGGTGTTATTCTTATATCATGTGAACGCTGGATACATGGTTACGAGTCTAGGGGGATGCAGTGTGTATTTTTTTTTTTGATGGTAGGTCTGTGGGGGTGACAGAAAGCCAAACCCCAATTTTTGAGCTATTTCACAAGGGATGATCTTAGAGTTTATGGTTATGATTATATTTATCTTAATTAGTTTCTTGGATTTAGTAATCCTTGTAAGGGGTTTAATCAGAAGTCTATATGTACAAGTAGGGACAATACATTAGTATAGGTTCACACCCACACAACAATTATCAAAATGATAAAGGTTTTAATCGATGGCATTTGATGAAATTAACTTAATATTCACGTGTGTCATCACGAACATTTTGATCACCATAAGTAACGCAATCGGTTTGTCCTCTGTAATAAAAAAGTATGTGGCCACTTGGAGCAACTTTGTTTTCTTGCTTTTATTTTTGTGTTCTTAAATTCCTCGGTATTATAAAGCCACCTACAAACTTGTTTTGTGGTATTTATAGTGAAATCTTGTTGAAATCCACCAGTCAACACCTTCTGCTTGTCAGTGGTTTCAACACTCTTACTTATCGAAAGGACTATTATAGATCTCTCACTTTTTTTTATCTGAGACCAAACTACCCCTCTATGAGTCGTTTTGCATAGCGGTAGCGGTAACAAACTGAAAGATCACGAATGTCGCCTAGAGGGAGAGGGTGAATAGCCAGTTTAAAACAATTGATTTAAGCTATAATAAATGCGTAATAAAACTACTTAATTTTTTAAACACGAAAGCTAAACAAGTTATGTTCACCCATGTGCATCTTATTCTATACAGGTTAAGAAACTATGTGATAGCAATATAGATAACTTCAAACAAGATGGCTATCACAAAATTAAATGCATAGGAAAAGACCTCGGTATAAAAATAACCAAGACACAATGAGACGATAAGCTAATTTACGAAGGTCTTTCGAGAATGGAAGTACGTATTTGATGGAGGATGTGGAGCCACCAAGACACTCGAACGCACGGTTATGCTCACCATATTCTCCTTGAGCCACTTCCTGTGAGAAGAACTCAATCCACCATGAGGTCAACCGGCGATGACTAAACCTTTACACCATCAAAGCTCATCCGGCCAAGAAAATAGGCTGTAAACTTCTCCGAATTCTCAGGCTTACCGTCACAGGGTGCTTGCCGGACTGAACAGTGCACTCCTGGCGGAAATCGTGAATGGACGCTAGGCTTGGCGGCGGCCAACATACGGACCCACCCATTTTGGGGTGTATGTTCATATACAGGTCTGCCTGACGGCTCGTTGCCATATATGGACACATGTTTTTCGCACACGAGTCCAAGAGAAGTCAAAACTAGACTCACATGTTAGTCGTAGGACAACCTTATTTGCGCACTGTGTACCGTACAACCGTAGATGGGCCCACGTGTTTACCGGATGTGCCAGTTTGTGCGTACCGGGAGTCACTGTTTTAACTCAATTTTTAGCAACATACGTATAGATTATATTTTTATTTATATATCCAATTTTGAAAAAATAAAAAAACCTATAAATATTACTCCCATGTTTTTACTACACCCTAACTAACTGGGCAACACAAGTTCGCGGATTATTTTTTTCGAAATACAATACTGCGCACGTGCGCATCCACATGTACTCCCTCCGTTCAACAATAGATGACTTCTATTTGTCTAGATATGGATGTATCTAAAAGATACATCCATATCTAGACAAATGTAAGTCATCTATTGTTGAACGGAGGGAGTACAACATAAGCGGAGGTTGGCCCAAATCATTGTGGTCAGTGGGATGAACCCGCAACATAAGCATCTAAATGGACAGATTATGTCTATGAGCACCAAAGCGCAGAGCGCGCCCGCACTTGGGGCTTCTTCAAGCGGCGTTTTGATGCTGATGGCGGTGACGGCGGTGGTGTACATGCAGTGCGGGACCACGTGGGGTGGGGCTGGGGCCTTGGCGTGCCGGCGGCTTGCATGGGCGTCTCCCTCGCCGCCTTCGTCGTGGGCTACCCCATGTACCGGCGGTTGTGGCCCGCCCGGCGCCCGGTCCCCGTTCACGAGGCTCGCCGTGGTCTTCGCCGCTGTCAGAAAGCCGCGGGTGGACAGGGCTGGAAGGTTGTATGAGAACGATGAAATGGACATGTTGTAAACTTGTAAACTGTGCTCCTAATGTTGCAAGCCAAGGATGAAGTATGAACTGGCATTATTCCTATGCTTTTGTTTCACGACCTAGTTTGCGGACTGAAATAGGCTGAAGCGGGACGCCGCACAGTCCCGCGCTGAGTGTAGCGGGTATGTAGTGGGCAGCAGCAAGCACCCGCAATACATCCCGATCCCGCATGCCGCTGCCCGCCCCACCTGAAACCTGACATATTCCTCGCGCAAGTGCTCTTTCACATGCAGGATGACTAGAGATTGGCTCAAATAAGTTGGACTAAGTGAGTTCAATCTCCAAAATAAGTAGGTTTGGGTCAGGTTCCGACGTTCCGTATATGTGTATCAAGATCCATTTAAACAAGTGAGCTACTGTGTGTGTTTGGGCCACATTACTCGTACATGTGCGATTCTACGTGTCCAACATAATTTGACATTGGGCCATATCAGTTGGGCGCGCAGTGTCATATTTGAACCAGATTCATGTCGACGGCATTATGGCGTGAGAGTGGGAGCCCATCTAGAGATGCATATATCTCCACTGTTGCACTTAGTCCTGTTCGGCAGGACTAGTCCTATTTATCAGTGATGAGTGTGGATCATAAATACACGGAGAGTATAAAGTACATAGAGGATGGAGTATAAAATACGTAGATAGATGAAGTATAAACTACACAGATGACAGAGTACAAGATAGACATGGTTCACGGATACAGGAGGTATACAGGAGATTTATTTTTTGAAATACAGGTATATGTCTATTGGATGTAAAGAAAAGTTTCATCAAAGCCTATAAATATGGATATGGTTTTAAAGATCTTGACGTGATGAGTTTAAACGTGAAAACAATTTTTACTTTTGTTTTAAAATTTTGAATCTTGAAAATAAAAATACGTACACCTCTACTGTCCTCCACGGGAGACCGAAAAGAAGAAGTCGGCGCTTGACGAATGGAAAACTTACTTATACTTAGCACGAATGCACGATAGGAGCAGACTAGAGTTGGAACTTTACAAATGTTTCTCATTTTTAGCGATTTTTCAATCAACCAGGTCCATTTTTTATGTACTTAATACTATTTTTATTTTTGAGCAGACGAAATTCGAAATCACTAGAAAAAGAGAAACCTCTCGGAAGGTGACCCCGTGTGCGCTGTGCGCTCGACAAGTGTCGCGCTCTCGTCGTGCGGCGCAGTCCCCTGATAGCTTCCGCGCTTGACATTTGTCGCGCTCTCGTGCGTTTGGTCGAATCGGTATTGGTATCGAACCAGATTTTCTGCCCAAACCATTATCGGAGAGAGAGAGAGTGTGTCGTGTTTTTTTCTCTCCCCATTTTCTCTTCTCATCTTCCTCTGGCCTCTCTCTATCTCCCTCGCCGCCTGGCCGCCGGTCTCTCTATCTCTGGACTCTAACCTCCTACAAATCCTTCCGGTGACTATTGACGACGGTTCTCTCCGATTTTTTCCTTTTTCTCTTCGCGTGTTTTCTTTTGTCCCGTGTGTAGTGTTGTTTACTGCCTCGCCGCTGCGCCACCGGTTTTATTTATCTCCGGCAATGATCCTCCAGCAGATTCCTCCGACGACAGTTCACTGTTTTCTGCGATTTTTTCCTTCTTTGTTATGCGATTGGCGACGATTGGGGTTTTCAGATCTATGTTTCGCTATTACTGTTGTTGTGTTCTTTCCTCATCTTTTGGATTTCGAGCAATAATAGTTGTTCTTATTGTTGGTTTTTATATAATCTTCTATTTCTTCCTTCTGACCGGGTTGAAACATGAAAGCAATTGTAGTCAAAATCTGTTTTTCCCTTTGTCATTTTCGGGCTGGGAGTTTTCGGGGGAAGTAACGGGAGGGATCTTCCACCCTATGTTGAGATGTCAAACTCTCTTTGTGTTCTCGATGAACTTCCAGCCTCTGTTGATAGTTGATAATTGCATCTCGAATTTAGTTGTTGTACAAGCTAGGACAGTTCTGTCGTACGTTTCCTGAATGTGCATCGTACTCTGTTTACGTCATACACTATTTCAAACTTCATAAGTACATGCTGTATAGTATGCTGGGACTTCCGCGCTGACTCGTAGGACGTACAAGCTAGGGCAGTTCTGTCGTACGTTTCCTGAATATATATCGTACTCTGTTTACGTCGTATACTGCTTCAAACTTCAGAAGTATAGGCTGAATAGTATGGTGGGAGTTCACCGCTGACTCGTAGGACGTACAAGTTACCTCGGTTCAGTTGTACGTTTCCTGAATGTACATCGTACTCTGTTTACATCGTACACTGCTTCCTTTGTGCAGAAAGTATATGCTGGAGAGTTTGGTGGGGGTTCAAGGCTGACTCTTAGGACGTACATGCTAAAGCAGTTCTGTTAAACGTTTCCTGAATGTACACCGTACTGTGTTTACGGTGTACAATGTTTCCTTTATACAGAAAGTATAGGCTGTTTATTTTGGTGGCATTTCACGGCTGACTCTTAGGACGTACAAGGTAGGTCAGTCTTGTTGTACTTTTCTTGATGTACACCATACTTTGTTTATGTCGTACATTGTTTCCTTTTGTAGATGTTGTTATGTTTGGTGGGATTTCATAGCCGACTCTTACGACGTACAAGTTAGGATAGTTCTGTCGTACGTTTTTCTGTGTATACCGTACTGTGTTTATTTCGTACAATGTTTCCTTTCTACAGAAAATATAATCATATTAATGGTGGTCCACAATTGAATGCTAACATATAAGGAATCACGGATTCTTGGATCATTTAAGTTGTCGGCTGAAAGTTTATGCTCTACTAGGAAATAATAAAATCGATATAATTTATTGTGTTTCGTATCACATTTTTTCACTGTGAAAATAAAAAAAATGCGTCTGTTTCTTGTATCAAAGTCTTTCTTTTCTAAAATTGGTTGTTATGTTTCTTCATCTTCTAAAGTTCAACTTGTCTCTGGTGCTTCTTCCTTCACTTTGTTTGCCTCTTTTTTCGGTTCCTGGTTTCGTTCTATCTCCACCTCCTGTTGAAATTTTTGTTAGTACCAGTTAGTTATGAAAAAAAAAACAGACAAACGTTGGACTATTCATGCCTTTTGCTTGCGGTTAATTGTAAGATCTGCATGGATTCCACCGTGTTTTACTCTTCTCCAATAATTTACCGGTCATTATTGTTTCTCCAATCGTTCATGTACCCACTAAAAATATTGTGTATAAGTAGTTAGTGATTAAACGATTATAATTTCATAAGATATTGACTGTGTTATACATTTTACCTTGACAAGTGTGGTGGTGTATCAAATATCAAGTACTCGAAATCACATTTTGTTCTTCCGTCCCTGTTACGGTTGAAACCTCTTGGTTGCTGTGGAATTGTACGGATGTCTGTTCCATAGTTTGTCTATCTATGTCCTACTTGCTGATGTTT
This sequence comes from Alopecurus myosuroides, assembly GCA_028641055.1. NCBI lineage: Eukaryota > Viridiplantae > Streptophyta > Magnoliopsida > Poales > Poaceae > Alopecurus > Alopecurus myosuroides. Next base: position 278,959,850 of record CM054063.1, read on the forward strand.
TCGTTCGTTCATTTGAGACGTGGGACTGTTGTGCTCTTCATTTCATTCTCTATCAGCCTCTTCAGTCTGTCTTTTCAGGATCTCACAAGATGTTTTGTTATGCCCTAGTTCTTTACAGTGTCTGCATCTGATTGATTTGCCTCTTTTCTTTGATCCTGGTTTTGGTCTATTTCCCCAATTAGTTGTTTTCCTCCTTGTTATTGGTGGTTCATGTATCTTGTCATTGTTATTGTTTGTTGCGGCTTCTTCTATAACCATTTTTTTAAAGTTTAGCCATTACTCTCGCCTTCATGTCACACATACATTCCTGCATCGCCTTGTAACCTCTATCATTTGTACATGCTAGGTTGCAGATGTCTGCCATATTGGACATGGCGCCGGCAAACCTCAGTGATTCTTCTGCTATCCATGTCCACGTCTTCTCCTAGAGTTGGCACGTCTAAATCTGTGTCGTTCCTCCACCTTGGTATGATGAAGCTCTCTGGCAAATCTATTATTCCAAAGTGCAATAGTTCCCATGTGACATGACAACATTGTATTCCATCTCTTTTCATCTTATTGCATAGGCACCATAAATTCTTGTTTTCTTCATCGTAAAAACACATCAAAATATTTTCTCCTGAATTCCATTTTCTCATGATTGACTGCTCTTTCAACTCTTACGTGTTGTGGTTGCATCGAACCATTATAATGAAAAGTTGTGTTGTTTTGTACTTCAATCTGGAATTTTTGGAAGATGTCATGTGTGTGTGCCCCAAGAGCTTGTTTCTCGAACAAATGATGCGTTGATGTCCTTTCCATTTTCAAAGTAGATTTGACCCTTTTCTTATAAAGAGCGTGCAAGCACTTGTCATGTATCACCTCGTACTGTGAAAGAAATTTGGTTATTGTGTCTGTGTTCCTGCTGTAGCACTTCCACGTGTTATTTGTGCTTTCGCATCTGCCTGTGCTTGACGAAAATAGACAAAATCATCCATAAAGTATGCAGGTATCCATATGTGTCTTATCCTAAACAGCTTGTTTAGGTGCTTCTCTCCTTATCCCCCATACTTTTTTTATTAAATTTTGCCACACTGTTTCAAACTCTTCAGGTGTGAATGTGTTCTTAGCTGCAAATCTCAAATCTTCTGACAGGCATGGATGTGTTGCGAAAAGGATCCCTCTTTCTGGCTCATCTTTGTGACAATGTGGTAAAAGTAATTTATGTGTCTTGTTTCTGGCATAACTTCCAGTATTTCCCTCTTCATTGCCTTTTCTTGGTCTGTTATTATTGTTTTTGGTGTCTTTCCTCCCATAGAGTCCAGAAATGTCTAAAGTATCCACTTGAACGATCCTATCTTCTCGTCCTTCAGTAGTGCAACTACAAACAGAACTGTGGAGCCATGGTTGTTTACTCCGACTATTGGTACAAATGGCAGATTATACTTATTTGCACTGAATGTCGTGTCGATAGACATGTACTCGCCAAACAAATTGTAGTTCATAATGCACATATCATCCATTCAGAACAGGCTATGTACTCTATTTTCACTTTCTTTCTCCATTGTGTAAAGGAAACCAGGTACTTTTCTTTGCAATGTTTTGAAACATTCCACGCACTGGTCAATATCATGATCTTGTTCAACTCATGTCTGGTGACTCTGAATGTTGCTAAGGTCAATTGCATAAAAAGGAACTCCCCGAAATCTGTCTCAAATCTTGCGGAAGATTAGCATCAGCTTCCTAGGTGGTAGTCGACCAGCCTGCAGTAGATGTACCACTTTTTTGTCCAATTCTGTTATCGTTTTATGGCAGTGTGCAAATTTGATCAGGAAATTTGTTGGTTTTAATGGATGATTGTGCTCTAGATTGACCTTCTTTATGTACCAACCATTTTCAAACTTTCTTACTTCTATGTGTGCCTCACATCCTGTCCTCAACAATGTAGTTGTACTTCGTGTCCTGTCTGCTAGAATTTCATTCTTAATTTCACCTTCTTTGTTGCAAGAAAATGACTGAAGATATATCTCTTTGTCTCTAGAAGATCTTTTACTATTGAATCTCTTTATAGAAAATCCATACTTTCTTGTATACAGTGCGTAGCTATAGAACGCGTCGTCCTTAGTCCTGAAGATGTCACCTTCTCTTGGTTGTGCTGCATTCACAATTTCTTCTAATGTAGGGTAGTTGTCCATGCTGAACATCTTATCCATTTCCTCTTCTACCTTTCTCGGTGGCCCTGGATTTAGCAGTGGGTCATCATCTTGCAGATTTTCAAAAATGTAGTGTTTGTATGTTTCTTCCTCTGCCGAACCACTATGTTATGTTCCTGTTTGCCCTGTTGTATCTTGTTGTTTGCTTGTTTCTTCTTCCGATGAACCACTGTATTACGTTCTTCTTTGCCCTGTGGAATCTTCTACCGACTCATCTTTCTGGTAACCCTCCTCATATTCCTGTAGTTTTTATTGAAATAAGTTGTTGTTTGCTGTTACAAGAATTTGAATTTTTTATTGATATTTTGTTTTACCTGATTTTCATCACTGTTTGATCCTCTTTTGGATTCTGAACCATCGTATCCTGCACCGTTTTCTTGTTTTGATTCTTTGTAACAGTATTGGTTTCCTTCACTGTCTCTGTATGCCTTCTCAATGGTATTTTCTTTGATAGATGACTGAATGTTGAATCTTGATTCTTTGTAGCAGTATCTCATCCTGCAAAATAGAAACAAATTAAATATTTGCACCTAATGTTTGTAAGTAAATTTGTAGTATGCTTATTAGTTACCTGTGTTCTTGGATTGTGATTTTTGTTCATGATAATGCTACTATTTCTTTCTAATTGAAATGACTCATTTGAGTTGTCTGCTGAACGCACAGTGAAAGACTGTCCTCTTTGATTGTCCCATATAGCCTGGTTATGAGATTCATAGTTTGTTTCGAACACGTCGTCGTCTATCTATTTAAATTTATTATGAAATTTTATCAGTACAGAAGCAACATTTAATGTTTGCACATAATGATTATAAGTAAAAGTGTACCATGCTTCTTGTTACCCGTATCCTTGGATTGTTGTTATTGTTTATTCTAATGTTGTCGTTGTTTTCGAATAGAACTGATTCATTAGAGTTGTGTGCTGGACATACATTGAAGAATTGTCCTCTTTGGTGGTCCCATGTAGCGTGATTATTGGATTCATAATGTCTTGCGAACACATGCTCTTGTCCCTTCTTAGATTTGTTATACAAGTTTATATGTATATTTTAACTTGATGCTCTCTTCAGTTGGATGTACACTTTGTTACTATCTTACTACTTTTAAATTTCTAACCTTCTCTGTCGGATATATACTGAATAGGGGTATAGAAGATGGTAGACAAAGAGCCGGACTACCAGGGTGGCCTACATGGTAATGGGCTTAGGTCCATTGGGCGGCCCAGTAGTCCGACGCGTAGAAGCCGGATTCTAGAAGAACCCGGATCACGGCCCGCGTGATCTGGCTTGGAGGAGAAGACGGATTCCTTACTTCCCAAGTTACAAGTTAAACGTAGTCTTCTAGGTTTCCTGTTCTGTAAGCCCTAATCCAGCTATTATATAAAGCCGGACGGGAGATAGATTGAGGAGGATAAGTTAGACACAAGTTCAAGCTCTACGCAACTCGCCGAGAAGTTCATCCTCGTCGAGTAGCTAGATCTATTCCCTCACATTGTAACCCTGTTATACGGGCTTTAGTCCCAATTAGTGAGAAGTGCAGGAGTAGGTACGCCGTACTGTCGCGACGTACCGAACCTGGGTAAAATCCCGTGTTCTGTGTTACTACGCTATTCCGTTACCCCACGTCTCTACCGTAGTCTCATGGCACCCCCGTCTATGAAAACTACTACGATGTCTCGACAGTTGGCGCCCACCGTGGGGCAAACGACGTCAGGCGTGAAATTCCGATCTGGGATACTCGGCGGAATTGGAAGATCGATCACTGTCGGAAGCTTGGAATTCGACGACGACGTCGGGCGCTTCCTCGACAACGGATCCTACATACCGGCGCAAAACCACCTGGTAAGTGCCTGCGTGTTACCGATTGGATCTGCTAACATCTTTATCGGACTAACTGCAGAAGCAATGGGGTTTTGCGGTGGAAGTAAATTTATCCCACCCGCCCTATACCCAGTCGAAGACGACTATGATCTCGGATTCTGCTCAGATCGCCGACAAAACAGTGATACACACTTTATCGGCATGGTGCAATCCGAAATCGCTGAAAACACGGATGACGGAAATCCCGTGCAAAAGGCAGATAACAACCTACCCGTCGTAGAGACGGAAGAACCAATACCCGTCACAGAGACGGAAGATCCGACATCCGTCAACCAGACGATGAACTCGGAAGCAGAGTCCGTGCTTGCCGCCATTGAGGCGAGATTGGAGTCGGAAACCGGATCGGATAACTTCGACTCCGAAGACGAAGACGAGGATGCCTTCGTAAGAAAGGTTAAGTCCTTTCAAGAGGGATTCCATGAAGTGCTAATGGCAAAACCAGCTGATACAACGGGTGCCGACAGCCAGGAAAGCCCTAAAACCCCTCCGCCAGTGGAAGAGAGAGAAGACGGAGAAACTTCTCCGATATTCCCCAATGTTAAGGAGATGACAGAAGATGAGCCTGTCAAGAAACCTCCCTCTTCCAAGAAAAAGCACCGTGCTTCTAAAAAACTCCAATACAAACTCCGGAAGAAAAAATCAGCCGATCTCGCTGATGAAAACCTGGAAGCTGGAGATATTAGCGGCACAAAGCCCGCGGAAAAGAAATCTAAGGAAATCACTGCTCCGCCAATGACAGAACTGGAAGAGCAAGAGCCATTACAAACACCAGTGGGACCAGACGAACCCCCTGAGATGTTGGAAGCCAGGAGACAAGCTTTCCAACGGCAACAGCAACATCTGCTTAGATCTCGGCAACATCTCCAACAAACCCATAATGACATCAAAGTCATGAAGGAAGAAATAGAGGAGTACGAGAGAAAGCATAGATATGCCTTAAAACCTACTAGGTTACCCGGAATCGCAAAACCGGAAGAACTGCCGCCAAAAGAAAGGTTTTATAACCCATCTTGGCAAAAGCAGTTAAACGACAAAGATGCCAAGGGCGAACCAATATACAAAACCGCAGCAGAAAACGCGGAAGCAGCGTTCGCCATCCTAAACAATGATCTGTACTCCAACGGGGAAAAACTCCAGGGGGTGTATGCCTTCTTAGGAAAAGCATTACAGCAGCAGCAGCGAGGCCAAGAACGATCAGGGAGGCTGCATGATAATTCCGCTCTCTGCAAAACAGCTACTTGCGCTGCTGGAGCACCTGGACCGGAAGAACCCGGAGATTCGGATAAAAAAGAGGATCCGAGAAAGGACAAGAAAAACCCCGACAACCGGGACGCAGCGTCTAGAACCGGACCTCATCTCCCGAAAGATGGATATAAACCACACGATCGGGAAGACAAACACCGGAATGACGGCAAAATAATGCCACCTCCGAGAAACCCGGCTGAAAAAGCTGGAAGATATGATATACCTCACAGACGTGAAAGATCCCGGACACCTCCTAAGGATAAGGAAAGGCATAGAAGCAGAACTCCGCCTAAAGGACGTGAACACGGAAGAGATAGAGACAACCTCGGAAAAGCACGTCCGCGCAACAATGGAAAAGAAAGGAGCATATCCCCTTCTGTCCATTCAGCCGGGAGATATTCTGCACACATTGATAGAGCAGAAAAGGATGATCTATACTTTGGTCCTAAATGTTTTGCTGACAGGATCCGAAGGATAACCCTGCATTCTGGCTTCGCCAAAGTTGGTCCAACCTACCAAAAGTATACCGGCAGTACAAACCCGGATACCTGGCTCTCAGATTATTATACAGCCGTCCAAATCAACAATGGGACAGACCTGGAAGCTGTCAAGTTTCTTCCTCTAATGTTGCTAGACGGAGCCAGAGATTGGATCAATGGTTTACCATCAAGAACTGTCGACAGTTGGGATGACATGGCGAGAGTATTCACTCAGCATTTTCGGGGAACATACAAACGCCCAAATAGCATCAACCAGCTGAACCGTTGCACCCAATTTGAGGACGAACCATACGTGGATTTCATCTCCAGATGGACTGCAATGAAGAATAGTTGCTCTGGAGTAACTGACGTACAAGCAATGCATGATTTCGTCAATGGCCTAAAACCCGGACTCGTACCGTTCATGGTTGGTTCTAAACAGCACAAAGATCTCGGATCTATGCTTACAACCGCTAATGAGCATGCTGCAGCCGAAGATGATATCAGAGCAAGAGGAGGCAATATTGAGTCACTGATACTGGCCAAGAAAACCCCTCGTTCTGACAAAAAAGGAACTCCGGAGTCAACAACAAAGCCCAAGGAGGTCAACATAGCCTTTGGAGGAGAAAAGGTGAACAAGTGGAAAGGCCGCAGTCCAGATCCAATCAATTACACTCCCGAAGAATGGGAGAGAATTAAGTCGGAACCCTGCGTCCACCACTCGCAATTTGGGAAACCAACCCACACAAACGCGCAATGCCGGCTAAACAAGCATATGAAAGGCAATGCAGGATCCGGAAATAAGGGGAAGGGTTCCAAAAGGAAACCTGCCAAACAAAAGCCAGAAGCTGAAAAAGAAGACAGTGAATCGGACACTGATGACAAAATCCAGGAACAACAGCGAAAAGGCGAACCCAAATTTCCGAGAGTTGACGGAGAAGCAATGTTAACTTTCCTAGCAACCCCGTCAGCAAAGGTGGCCAAAAGAACACTTCGAGAAATAAACGCGGTTGTTCCGGCAACCCCGAAATTCTTGAAGTAATCCAACACACCGATAATCTGGGATCAGTCTGATCATCCCGGAAATATCCCTGAACCCGGCACACAAGCTCTTGTTGTAATCCCTATTGTTCAAAACACTAGGCTAAGGAGAGTGATGATGGATGGAGGATCCAGCATCAATATAATGTATCTGGATACGCTGAAGCACTTGAAGATCTCCGAGTCCCAGCTCAACTACAGCAATATACGCTTCCATGGCATTGTTCCTGGCAGGCAAGCACGGTCCCTAGGAGAAATTTCCCTAGATGTCACCTTCGGAGATAAAGATCACTTCCGGCAGGAAAAAGTATCCTTCGAAGTAGTGCCATTCGAAAGCGTGTATCACGCAATACTCGGACGTCCGGCTTTCGCCAAATTTATGGCAAGATCTTGCTATATCTACAACAAGCTGAAGATGCCAGGACCCAAAGGAGGAGTAATCACCATTGCCGGTGATTTCAAACTGGCAAACGAGTTGGAAAAAGAAAACGCCCTTTGCGCTCAGAGAGTTATAGCGAAGGAGGAACTGAAGGAATTAGCCAAGGAGGTATCGCCGAAAGAGATGCCGGCAGGAAAAGAAACTCGGAAGCCAACAGATAGCTTCAAGGCGTCCGAGAATACAAGACAGGTAATCCTAGATCCCAAAGATCCGACAAAATTCGTCGTCGTAGGGACTGGGATGACTGACAAATAGGAAGGCGAGCTCATCAAGTTCCTCCGTGAGAACTGGGATATTTTTGCCTGGTGTCCAGCTGACATGCCAGGCGTACCCAGGGAACTTGCTGAGCACCAACTCAAGGTTATTCCCGGATCAAAACCCGTCAAACAAGGTCTCCGTCGATTTGACGGAAGAAGACGGAAGGCTATTGGCAAGGAAATTATCCGGCTTTTAGCAGCGGATTTCATCAAGGAAGTAATCCATACTGATTGGTCCGCAAATCCGGTATTAGTGCCGAAGAAAGACACTACTGCTCTTAGAATGTGTATAGATTACACAGGATTGAACAAGTTGTGTCCGAAAGACAGGTTCGCATTGCCGCGAATCGATCAAATAATAGATGCCACTGCAGGCTCCGAGTTTTTATGCTTTTTGGATGCATATTCCGGGTACCACCAAATACGCATGAAAAAGGAAGATCAAATCAAGACTTCTTTTATAACCCCGTATGGGACGTACTATTACATAACCATGCCTTTCGGCCTGAAGAACGCAGGTGCAACCTACCAGCGTTGCATGCAACGCTGTTTGCATAGTCAAATTGGCAGAAACGTTCATGTTTACGTGGACGATATCGCTGTCGTAACCAAGGAAAAAGATACACTCCTTGAGGATTTGCGAGAAACTTTCGAAAACTTGCGCACTTACAAGATGAAGTTGAATCCATCTAAGTGCGTATTCGGGGTTCCCTCAGGAAAACTTCTGGGTTTCATTGTTTCCCACAGAGGAATAGAAGTTAACCCGGAAAAGATCAAGGCAATCCTGAACATCTCAAAACCAACATGTGTAAAAGATGTCCAAAGATTGACGGGTTCCGCTGCAGCCGTCAGCAGATTTATCAGTTGGCTGGGGGCTAAAACCTTACCACTCTACAAGCTGCTGAAAAAATTCGACAAAGTCAAGTGGATTGCGGAAGCCTGGGAACGTCTAGAAAGTTATGTACCTTTCCGTACTAAGTTCAATTCTATGTAAACATCTTTTGAGATCATGAAATAAAGTTGTCGGAATGCTGCCATCCATGTTCTTTATAAATGTAAAGTGTTTCCGCCTCATCTATTTCCCAATGATCTTACAAATTGCTCAACGTTAACCCGAATTGTGCTTGCGTACTCGGCGTTACAAAACTGAATGATTTTTCAGCCTATTAACGGCTAAGGGAAACTTGAATTGCCTGTGTGCCCAAGTTTCACTTGAAACTTTCCTTGAATTCTCTAAGTCTTATCTGATTGTGTGTGTGTTGGGTTACTGGAACTAGTTAGTAAAAATGCCTTTAGCATGATCCATGTTTCCGAGTTTCAAAACTGCTTGGTTCGTCCCCAGTTACTCGGCATGAAGATTCATATTGCTATTTGAGCCATTTCAAACACTAAGGACAGTTAAAACATACACACCAGAGAACTTAGAAGATAAAGGAATGATCAAAACCCAAAAAACTTGCAAAGAATTTCATAATTTAAACTGCAACAGACGGAAGTTTCATTCATACAAAAGAAGCATTACATTTTGGATTACATTAAAAGAACAGTAATGCTCCTATTGTCTATTTTTTCTATCCAGGTTCCAGGTAACCCTTCAAGCATCCGACTCCTCCTCGCTGCTTTCGTCTTCGGGGATTGGAGGGATCTCCGCTTCTGGATAGTTGACGGAGATATTTACCATGGAGGCAATCTGGGTGGCGTGGCCTTTGACTTCACCAAAGATGGTGTTTCGCTGCGTATCCGTGTATCCTTGAGGGACACCGGACGCCACGCGCCAGGATTTAGCACTAGGGTAGTGCATGCGCATGAGGCCAAGAGCCATGCGCGCACCACCCCGTGCAGCGGAGCGAAGGAGAGATTCCTTAGACTCCGCCACCTCCATGATGGCACCCGGAAGTTTTTCAACCTCCGAGCACTCCCCAGATTTTTCGGGAAGAAACTTGTCCACCAGCTGCGTTGCAGCAGCCTTGATCAAATTCCATGTCTCCCCGAAAGATCGGATGCCTCCAATCCGAGTGCCATCTGGGGTATCGCCTATTTTTTCCAGTAAAATACCTAAAAAAGTTAGATGGAAAAACAGAGCAAGTAAAACTTGGAAAGACGACAAATGAATAAGAGATTTACCGATGAGCTTGTCGATCTCGGAAACTTCCTCCAGGCGAAGGTTCAGAGCGTCGGTCAAATCCCGAATGGTGGATTTGTCCTTCTCCGCCTGCTCGGAAGCCTTGGAATTAGAAACTCCAAGGGCCAGATTACTGGCTTCCAAGTCTTGTTGTGCTTTCACAAGGTTCTTGTGAAGCTCAACATTCTCCTTGCGGAGAATTTCGGCATTGCCAGAATCTTCTGCTGCTTGTTTAGCCTCAGCTAATGCAGCTGAAAAGCAAGGGGAAAATCCGAGTTAGCCAGCTCCTCGGAAAAAACTTAGGCAAATAATTGAATTGGAAATTTCAGGAGGAAAATATTTACCTTGTGTTTCCGACAATGCAAGCTTCGCTGATTCCAGCTCTGCTTCCCTTTCTTCAAGAATAGAGAGAAGACTTCTAACTTCTTTATTCTTGATGGTAAGCTTCCTGAAAACTTCCCTGTTGATGGCTTCGGAGGTTTGCTGAAACATAGCAAGGAGAAGAATGAGTACAAAAAGCATCAAAGCAAAAAGCACGCATTTTAATTAATGCTTGGGGGCTAGAGTTATATACCTGGCTCATGCGCTGCAAACCTGCCAAGTTTTCTTTGAACTCTTTCGCGTATTCCGCGAAGAGATTCCCGGCTGCGTCCAAGCCGTCATTGATAGCTTTGAAATCCTTGTCAAAGGTGGGAATTTCCTCGTCGAAAGTCCGAGTTAATTTTTCCACCTCTGGGGCCGCCCTTTCCCTCGTGTCCGGGTCGGACACAATGGGCTGGCTGGGCTCTGGGGGCTTGGTGGTGGGGGCTGCAGTAGGCTCTTCCGCCATCGTGCTTGGCGTGTCAGGGGCGACGGCGGGAGAAGGTTGGCTGCCTCGGCTGGAAGAAACCTTGTGTTTCTTCAGCTTCTTCGGCTTCAGGGTGGAAGGTGGCAGGCTAAAAACATAAAAACCCGGGAAAGGTCAAAACACCGAAGATGGATGAAAAAAGTTCCCATAAAAGAAATTTCCAGAAGAAAGAACCTGGAGGTGGCGACGGGGATTCCGTCAAGATCGATAATTTCGTCCGAGGAAGTTATCTTCTTGCGCTTGCGTCCACCTGTAGCGGCGGTGCGCAGCGCGTCCAGCTCAGCCTCAGACACCAAGTCCGAATCTGAAAGATCCTCGAACTGTCGAACAAGTAAGATCAAAATCAGGAGCTAGGAAATCCGAGATAAAATAGAACTATACCCAAATGACTGAAAAATTACCTTGGGAACCGGATTTTTGGCCGTGTACATTGGCCGACTCTCTGTGTATTGGTCGCGCGATGCGACCAACTGGTTGATGCGCCGCCTAAGTTCCTTTGTGGGCCAATCCTTGGCGGATGTCCGCATCGGATCGTTGACTCCCGTGTATTCACACAGGAAACGGCCGCTGTGGTTGGCTAGTGGCTGGATCCGCCTAATCAGCCAGCATAGAACCGTGTCCATGCCGGTTAGAGGCGGATCCATGGAGGTGAGCTTGGCGATGCGCCGCTTGATCTTTAGCAGATCTAGCGGCAGAACTTGGACGGCTTCTGTTCCCCAGTTATCCTGGGGAACGGCGGCGGAGTTCACAAAAGGTGGAACCCCGACGGCCTTTTTAGGAAAAGGCACGTCGGGATGATAGAAGAAAGAACCTGTCCAAAATTTGACGGATTCTGAAGTTTTGATCTTGGGGAACCAATCCTCTCGGAATCTCCGAAGAGTGAAGGATATAGTTCCGTAAGTTGGGAGTGCGCCCTCCGAAGAGTTTCGCCTAACTCCAAAACAGTACATCCAGAAATCTAACCTAGGTTCTAGCCCTAAGTAGCCTTCGAACAAGGCCTGAAAGCCGGCCATGTACAGAATGGAATTGGGGGGAAGATTGTGGGGCTGGATGTTGTAATGAGAGAGAACCTGGAGGAAGAAAGAAGATGGTGGAAGTCCCATACCTCGCAAAAGGTGGGAAGAAAGGAGCACCCTTTCGCCATCTCGTGGCGCGGGTTCGGTTTCTTCTTCTGGCAGCCGCCATTTCTTCTTGAGAACCAGGCCCTCCTTTTCCAAGTTTGGAAGGAGAGCCGGGGGAATACTGCAGGCACTCCAGTTGCCTGCAGATTCCGCTTCCTCGTCCGCTCCGGTGGCGGCGGCAGCGGCGGCCTCCACGGCGGCGAGTTCGTCGCCGAGGAGCTCGATCTTTTCCTCCGCCGTTTCAGGTGCAAACGGCGGGGTTGTCGCGGCGCTCGATGGCGCAATGTCCGCGGCGGTGGAAGCGTTTTCTCCACCCGCCGCGGAAGCAGCAGTCTTCTCCAGCTCGCCGCCGGCGTGCGTCTGCGATCCCGGCTGCGGATCCAGATCGTTGACAAGCTCGTCGATGGCGGTGCGGGTTGGTGACGACGGCGAGGAGGCCATCTTTCGGTGGTGCTTTGCGTTCGGCGTACGAAGGATGCGTGCGTTGGGACAAGGACTTGCTCTCGAGCTCGCGTGCGCGTCAATGGTGTGGGCAGTGAGGGAGTGAGGAAAGTTTCGGAGGAGGACGACGACGGCTATTTATAGCCAGAAATCCGTTTAGATACGTGCCAACGGCTCTTTCGACCGTTGGATGTTCGACGCGTGTCGCTCGCCGGAAACTACAGGAAATATAACGACAGGGGAATGATGGCTATCTCCTCGTTTCCCGTGAGAATCTGTCAGAGATACGTTGCAGGGTTTCCCGCGTGAAACCAAGCGTCGCCTGCGTCAGCATGATTAAAGCGCTGACGTTAGAAGTTCCTTTTCCGCGAAGGGTCGCGAGAAGAAAAGCCGGATTTTCATAGTTCCGAGTTTTATGTTACCATCTCCTTTAAAAGGAAAGTAGAAAGAATCAAGACTGCTGAATCAAGATTTCCCGGACAAAATGTATTTGACGAAAGACGGAGAATCAGAGTTTTGATCCTTCCTGGGGGCTACTGTCGGATATATACTGAATAGGGGTATAGAAGATGGTAGACAAAGAGCCGGACTACCAGGGTGGCCTACATGGTAATGGGCTTAGGTCCATTGGGCGGCCCAGTAGTCCGACGCGTAGAAGCCGGATTCTAGAAGAACCCGGATCACGGCCCGCGTGATCTGGCTTGGAGGAGAAGACGGATTCCTTACTTTCCAAGTTACAAGTTAAACGTAGTCTTCTAGATTTCCTGTTCTGTAAGCCCTAATCCGGCTATTATATAAAGCCGGACGGGAGATAGATTGAGGAGGATAAGTTAGACACAAGTTCAAGCTCTACGCAACTCGCCGAGAAGTTCATCCTCGTCGAGTAGCTAGATCTATTCCCTCACATTGTAACCCTGTTATACGGGCTTTAGTCCCAATTAGTGAGAAGTGCAGGAGTAGGTACGCCGTACTGTCGCGACGTACCGAACCTGGGTAAAATCCCGTGTTCTGTGTTACTACGCTATTCCGTTACCCCACGTCTCTACCGTAGTCTCATGGCACCCCCGTCTATGAAAACTACTACGATGTCTCGACATTCTCCAAGTTCGTTGATCCTTCAGATAGCACTTGCTTTCCCATTGATGTCACGTGTACTGGTGTCGGTTCCCCTCCTTGATTTCATCTATACTGTGTTGTCCTGTTATGCTGCTCAGCAAACATTATATGTAGTATTAGAAAATCGAGCATCCATCTTAACTTTAGCTTATTTTTCTAGTTTTTAATTTCGCATTTCTTATGATATGTTCTTACCTTATTTTGATGCAGATATTTTGTTGTCTTCCCCTGCTTCTCTTGTCCAGCATAGCAGTTTTTGTTTAGCCCGGTTGTCACGTTTCTCTTCTGCATCTCTTGCAAAGCATTTCAGTTTTTTTAAAAATAAAATAGCGTCAAAAGAAATAATTTAACTTATCTAATAGTTTGCGATTTTTTGTACTGTTCTATCAATATAATTGTTACCTTTGATTTTTTTTTCAAGCTATTTCTTTGTATTGTGTTGTTTATTCCAATTGAAAGGTCATTAGGTTTCACGTATCCTCCTGTTTCAATGAACATGTCCTCCTGTAGTTGAATATAATACCATTTTTTGTAACAGAATCATCTTGTTCTACATTTGTAATAGAGAATTTGTTTTCAGCGTGCCTTGTTCCCTTGTGTGTAGTTTCTTTTTCATTGTTTTGCTGACTCTTCAATGGTTGACGGTTCCTGCATGGTTACATCCTCTTCATATACTTCACCTCTTAGTTGATTTGTGATTGATTGTTTATAAACATAGCCTGTATGTGTACAAAATTAAACCGTCATGAGTTAGACAGACCAAATGTATTGATTTTGTGGAGTCCTCGGCAAGATATTAGTTTCTTACCTTTCTCATCTGGTTGATTTTTGTTGATTTGTGTTTTTGCTCTGATCCATTTGAGAAATCGTGATTTGCTCCTGCTTTTCTCTTGCTGCCCATGCCCTGCAAAAATGTGCAGAATCAAATAACATGTTAGCTTAAAGTTTAAGTTTATGGATGTAATGTTTTTTAGTAACACAGCTTTACCTTGTTTATCGTCATGTTGTTTGACTGCGTGGTAACATTTCTGGTTGTTGTCAGTAATGGGCCTTGTGAAGGGATTGAAGAGGCAGAATAGTTCCCTGGAGCAGTGAAACTATGCAAGGCCACTATTATTTTGTTGTTGTTCCCCCTTTCGTTTGCTGTTTCTAACTGATTATCCAAGAGACATTTTCCTACTCTCTGCACCTCAAGTGAGGTTGCAGCAACCAACGAAGAAGGAAACACTGAAGAAGAAAAAAAGATTTGCCAAAAGTTACATCACCAGGTGAGCCTAGTGAAACATGTTACACAAAAGATTTCTGATGCTTCAATTAATATACATAAAGTACATAGAAAATAGCTTTAACCTATTTTTTAAAAATATATAAGGCTTAATATTTTCATATGGTTCTTTCAGAATTTGGCAAAATACAGCACAAAGAAGGGGATGACAAAACAAAGACTCAAAGAAAGGGAAAAAACTGAGAAGAAAATTTTACCAAATATAACATTTCTTACCACTGACGATGAATTTCAAAAATGGGGAAAGTATGTGACCCATGGGTGCAAATTGAAAACGTTGAGTAAGAAAGAACAAAAGGAACAACAGTAAGTACTGTCTCAAAAAGTTTGCGATAATATGATCATCGTTGGTGTGCTATGTAACATAAGATTTTGTGTTTTCTAATCATATTGCATGCCCATTTTTATCGAAATTGGTCGTACATTATGCACGTACAAACCTTTCTTAGAATCTCAGAAACCACGACAATTATTAAACTCTAAAGTGATGGGTGTGTGGTTAGAGGATTTCAATAAAATTGCAAAATAATTAGACTAGAAGAAATATGCTTTCTCTTGCTCCATGATTGTAAGTATAAAAACCATTTGTTAACACATTTAAAATAGGAAGTATACAATGTTAATTTGTAAAATTCTCATACTACAGGAAAAGCTTATTGCTGGCCCTGCAAGTTTCAACGCAAGGCATCACATCAAAGAGTTTAAGGCTCTAAACAAGGAGTACAATCTTCTAAATGATAATCTTGTAAGTTTTAAATTTAACTAAACTTTTTGTGTAGATTCTTTTATTGACATATTACGTTTGTTTCATTCATTACTTAATGGTTATTTGTTCTGTAGCGCCCTACCTTTTAATAAAGGTAGAACACCTGTGTAACCTGCTATTCATGGGATCTCTGATAGCATACACTGCAATAGCATCATTCTACATCGTTGATCAAGTGGACAAGAAATAAAATAGTCTTACAATTGGCATAGTCATCATGGACTAGCCCTAATAACAGAGTTTCAAAGTAAACACAGTGGAAATAAATCTTCAATGAGCCTTCTTCACTTCATGCGCCACAGGCAGAACATGTTGGCGATAGACTCGAGATCCTAAAAAAAATCCTCACCCGTCTTCAGATTCATCTGCACGTTGGAATATGCAGCCCCACGAGGGAGGAAGTCAGTACAAACAATGTACTGGAAGTGAAACTTGTATGGTGGCAGTTTTGAGGAATAAACTAGCTACATGATATTTGGTTGATGGAGTCTGGTCTATTTGCATAAAGCCAATTTTATCCTATATTTGTAAATCATTCTAAACAAATGAAAACATTTGTACAATCATTCATGGCAAAACCACCATAAAGTTGGACAAATCATCATGCAAAACCACCATGAAGTTTGAAAAATTATCATGGCTAAACCATCATGAAGTTTGAAATTCATCATGGCTAAACCACCATGAAGTTTGCTAAACCATCATGGCTAAACCACCATAAAGTTTGATTGTGGCATCATGGCTAAACCACCATGTTCCCTATAAAGGGTTTCTACCATATTTTATTTCATACAGAAAAGATGAGGAGATCCTTCGGCACCAACTCTGTCTAGTTTTCTCAATTTTCCCATAACCGAGGACACGGCTAAGATCTTAGTTTTTAACTCTGCAGAGATTGTGCACGTTCACCTTGAGACTCATCCTCCCCGGGGGAAGGATGAGACAAGATCTTTGGGAGGAGGGATTCAACCATACCAGCATGCCTCGATGCTCCCAAAATTCTATCACCCACTGTCATACAACATGATGAACCCCCACAACTTACTTAATCTTGGCAGAGCCCGTATTACCTCAAGCCTGCTCTGGAAGCTAACTATACAGTGAAGACCTAAAAATCTCTTTATTCCTGGGTGGCGGTCCACAAGTGTACTCTTAGGTGACAATCCCCCACATTCGTGGCTAAACCACCATGAACATGGTCCTGGGTAGCCACTCAGCATAATCCAAGCAAGGTTCAATCCACCCAGGTGTTTCATTGGGTTGTTAATTTTCAATTTTCAAAACACCACAACCCAACAAGTAATAGCAATAGTTGTGATAGTATTCTAGTAGAGCTAAACTAGTACCTAGCAGGGGTTTCAGGTTGTCTACATACTAATAGGTGCTCATCATAGCATATACTTAGAAAATAATAAAAATCACCTATGATGCATACTACTAAAAACACTAATGCAATTGTAAAACAAAAGTGGGACATTAGTATCACTTGCCTTGTGGGAGTTGGTATAGATACACTCTCTTTACAAATAGAACGTTTCTCTCCGTACAATCTAAATAATACAAAAAAAATAACAATAAACAAGCAATTAACCAACAAACAAACAAATACAACAAATATACAATACTGAAGCATAACAAATTATTCAACTTGATTGGTGTTAAAATGGACAAGGTTTTGACACATAATTAAATATGCAAAAAGAATTATAATGAGATGGTTATTATTTGGTCTTTTATGGACAAGTTCAAGTTTATCACAATAATTCAATTTATAAAAGGAATTATAGTGGTGTGAGTTAGGCTTAACACATAATTAAATTTACAAAAAGAATTATGTAAACAGGGTTTAGGCCTAGCTACTAGGGTATGGGTTGGTCAAGGAATATCACTTCACTCAAAATACAAAAGAAGTGGATGTGATAAGGTTTAGGGTTTAGTACTTAATTCAATGTACAAAAGGAATTAAGATGTTTGGGTCAGGCTTTCCAAAATGACAAAACCTATCACAATAATTTAGTTTACAAAAGAAAGTATTGTGATTGTGTTAGAGGTCTACCAAAAGGAATATGGGTTGGTCATGGTCACAATTTGTCACAAGGTTTGGCTTAAGGGTTTTTGAAAACAAATCATGATCAACATGATTCACTTCATGGCTTTGGGTAATAGGATTGAAGCAATTTACAACATGACTTGTAAATTTACAAAGGGTCTTGGTTCATGGGTTTCCGGTGCAAAAGTTATTGTCACATGTGGTTAACATGAAATTGGTGTTGGTTTGATCAAAATTATCATACCACAATTTTCCTAGAGAGGGTTTTATCAAACAATAGTTAAGGTATATGGATTGACTACTATGGGTGGTTTATATGACAAAGATTACATGGGGTGGGTTCTCTGGTCAAAATGCTTTTGGTATTGGTCTCTCTGGTCTAAGATTGCTAAATGGAACAATTTTCTAGAAGAAAACTAATTAAAGTTATTTATAGAATTAATACTAGGTGCAAAATACTCAAATGGTTATTTAAATTTCAAACTTCATTTTAGTTGGTTCAATTATTATTTTTATATATAGGGTATGAAAGTACACATCCTAAGGATTCCAAAAATATTTTATTTGCAATTTTTTAATTTATAGAATTTGAATTATGGCAAAATTCATCAAACAAGCATATATAAATTTGACCCAATTTAAGTTTGTCAAATTTAAATTTGGACAGTACCAAAAGTTTCTACATTTTCTAAGGAATCCAGAGACTACAACTTTACTCATTTTGGCTTTGCAGAAAACAATCTATGATTTATTTTGTATATTTGAGCTGTTTTGGAAATTCAAATAATGCTCCAGAAGTTTCTACAAAACCTATGTTATATTTTCTTATAAATGTATAGATAATTTGTCTATCTTTCCAAAGGTACAAACCTCATAATTTTTGGAGTCTTATTTCATTTTCTATGGATTTTACAAGTGGGCAGAAGGTTTCTGGATTCAAATTCAAATTTGCATAGGGCGGCTGACTCGCGCTGACCGGCAGGCTAGGTGTCGCTCAGCGATTGGCTGCACGCGCGCATGCTGACTAACGCAATGGCCATCTATTTGAGATCCAACGACCATGAAAATAAAGGGAGGGGAGAAGGGGCTCACCACCGTCGGAGTGGCCGAAAATGGTAGGCGGCGGCGCTCTGCTCACGGCAGCGGGCGGTGGCGATGTTCCTGGGGGGTCCCGGGCCTCGGTAGGTGGACGACGAGTCGCGTCTCGACACGGAGCGCATGATGGTGTTCACGGGAGGGCTTGGCGATCTCTCTGGCGACGACGGCGAGCAATCGAAGTGGCGGAGAACTCCGACGACCTTCGGTGATGATGGCGTCGGTGATTTACTGCACGAAAATTTGGGCAAGAGACTCAGGAGGGCGCAGGTGAAAGATCATGATCCATCTAATGATTTTGGTGATGATAACAACGCGGGTATCTACTCTCTAACAATGTTGTTTGAGCCTATGAAGCTGATCACTCAGATGATTATTGATATATTTATATAAAAAGTTCAAAGAGGAGTTCTGAATTTTGGATTCACTGCCACCGGATATTTCAGTTCTTACACCGTAAATTCCGGTGCTTATGGGGCAGAATATCCGGCCCAAGCACCGTAATATTCCGTCCTCTCTGGCAATGTCTAAAGGACTAAGTTTTTCTCCCACTGCCCGCGCACAGAAACTGGGGCGGATATTTGCACCGGAAATTTCCGGGGAAAATTTCCGACCCTCTGGTACTTAGCAGAAATTGGAGTTTTCTCAGATGCCCGCGCACAGAGATGGGGGTGGATTATTGTCCGGAAAATTCCGGGCCCGGATTATTCAAATATCCGCCCCCGGATTATTCAAACATCCGGCCCTGGTCCTTAGCAGTTGTCAGCACGGTGCTGCTGCCCGCGCACAGAGATGGGGGCGGAATGTTGGGCGGAAATTTCCGCCCCCCAGACTATTCAAATTTCCGGCCAGCATAGACCGGAAATTTCCGGTGCTAACATCGGAATATTCCGGCCCTGGCACACTGCAACGGTCAGAAATTGGAGGAGTCTATAAATAGGTGTCTTCTTCCTCTAGATAGCTAGTTCGTCCATTCCTCCCTCTCCTCCATTGTTGAAGATCTCAAAACGCCCCGATCTCCCTCCTCCTCCAACAAAACTCGATGCCCTTCAAGGATCTGATGTAGGAGGACTAGATCTACCTTTCTACCAAGCCAAAAATTGTATTCCCACACCATACCTCTTGGGATCTTGTAATCTCTTGGTTGCTTTGTCATCCAAGGGAAACCCTAGTGCTTGTAGCTTCCACCTTGTAGCAAGAAGTTTCGGATTGTTGAGAGCCTCCGTCTCACTTGTGGAGTAGCCTCAACCACTTGTAAAGGTTTGGTCAACGCCTTCAAGTCGACCTCATAGTGGAAACAAGAATCTCCCTCACCGGAGAAGCTCAAGGAGAACAAGGTGTGCACATCCGTGCTATTGAGGAGAGCCTAGGTGGCTCCCCACCTCTCCAACGTAGACGTACTTCTTTCAAGAAGGAACTACGTGAAACATATCCTTGTCTCCATCTCTTTCACTTGTGGTTATCTTGTGCCTTTCATTTACTTCCGTTCCTACTCGTTATTTGTCACATAGGGTGTCTACTTAATTGCACATCTAGATAACCAAGTTATTACTTTTCCAAAGCCCTCACTAAAATTGAAAAAGGATTAAAATTTGTAGGTCACCTATTCACCCCCCCCCCCCTCTAGTTGACCTTTGTGTACTTTCAATTGGTATCAGAGCTTCGGCTCTTTTATCGGGCTTAACCGCCTAAGAGTATCATGGTCAACGGAGATGATCCCGAATCTTCTAAGGAGGAGCTCTCCAAAATGGCCGACACTATAGCTAACCTAGAGACAACGGTTTGTACCATCCAAACCCAATTGTCCAAGGTTAGCTCTAGTGTAGGCTCGGAGGTTTCCTCCATCAATAAGATGTTGGAGAACATGATGGGTAAACCTAAGGGGTCTTCGCACTCTCCCCATATCTCCGATGAGGATAGTTCGGATGAGGGAACGATTCCGGATGATTCCGAACTCGAAGAGAACATTGCCAAAGCTAAGGCTAAAGCCGCACAAAAGGCTAAAGCCAAAGCAAAGGAGAGTGTCGGTGGCTCCAAGTCTCAAACGGCTAATGGTTTGGGGTCCAATTCAAAAGTTCCACCACCGAAAAACTATGACTCTATCCACCCAATTGTTTCCATGCCACACATCCTTAATGTTGGAATTCCTCCCATCCTTAACACTAACGAATTCTCTTCTTGGAAGTTTGAGATGGAATCTCACATTTCAGGATTGTGTACAGCATTGTGGAGAAGCGTGACTCATGGATTTCATCCTCATGGCCCAAGCAACTTGACTCCGAGGGAGGATGTGGAATCTCAACTCAACAAGATTGCACTTGTCATCATCCAAAAGGCTCTCCCAAGGGAGTATTTCACTCACATTCGTAGTTGCAAGACCGCCAAGGAAGCTTGGGACAAACTTGACACCTTGTTTCAAGGAAATGCTAGCATCCAATCTTCCAAGTACGACGTGGCCATTGACAACTCCGAGAACTTCGCCATGCATGAGGATGAGACCCCCGAAGAGCTATATAGAAGAGTTGTCACTCTTGCCAATCAATTGAGAGACTTTGGAAAGCAAGAGATCTCCGATGAGTGGATCAAGAGGAAATTTGTCAAAGCAATTATACCCTTTGAGAAGAATCTCTCCACTAGCATCCGGACAAGAGCAACTACAATACTCTCAATTCTATTTGTGTGCTTAGTGAGTTCATCGCTATCTCTCTATCACACAAGAGTGCGGATGATGATCTAGCTCGCTCTAGAGGAATAGGAAGGTCTCCCAACCTCGCTTTGAAGTCAAAGGAAATGGCTCGAGTCGATGAAAGTGAAAAAGATGATGATGATGAGGAAGACTATGAGGACACTTACACCGGAGCTCACAAATGCATTTCTCTTGCTATGCATGGATATTGGAAGAGATGGGAAGCTCACAAGGCCGTCTCTCCAAGACCTCCACGACACAAGAACTACAAGAAGAAGGGGGAGCGACCAAGGACATACTACAACTGTGGTAGCGCAAACCATTTCGTGAAGGAATGCCCTTTTGAGCCAAGAGAAGAAAACGAAGGCAAGCTTGTTTGCAAAAACAAGGCCAAGGATCCTCAAAACAAGAACTTTGCTAGGCGTGTGCCAAGGGCCCTTTATGTTCAAGAAGGGGCGGTTCTACAGACTTACATCTCCGAAGATGAAGGAGAAGATGAAGTGGTAGGAGTTGCTCACATCGCCATGGCTACCGCGTCATCTCCTTCGATCTCTCTATTTGAATCCCCCAATGAGATTGTGGCTACCCGACCTACATGTCTTATGGCAAAAGCCACTTTGGTATGCTCTCCTAACTCCAAGACCATTATCAGTAACCCTCCTTCATTATTGGATTGTGTTGAGAATGTTTGTGAGGAGTATAGTGAGGCCAAAGAGTTAGGAATTTGGCTAGCTAGCCTCAAAGGTGAGACTAAGGAGAAAGTAAGCGCCCTCTTACAGCAACTTGATGAGGCTAACTCTCTTGTAGATTAAAAGGAGGAAATTATCATGACCTTAGAAAGCCATGGAGGTCACTATTGCAATGACAAAAGAGCTAGAAAAGGCTCTTGAGAATGAGCGTTCCATTCGTGCCTCTCTTGAGGAGAAATTATCTAGTCTTGAAGAAAACTTTGCCATGAGTGTCTCTAAGCTTAGGAATGATAATGCACAATCACTTGCTATCATTAAAACTCTTGAACATGAAGAGTTGAAGCTAGGAAATGTTCACGAGGAATTAGTTACTAGTCATGAAAAACTAAAAAAGGAGTTCATGTCTCTTAAATAAATTCATGACAAGCTAACCAAGTCTCGTGACAATCTTATAGCTCAACAATCAAACAAGCAAGTTATGTCATCCTCATCTACTTGCATGAATACATTTCCTATCATCTCGTGTAGTGCAAATAATCTTGTAGGAAGGGAGAATAATCTCAATGATGTGACCCCTCAACAAGTCACAAATGGGAAGGAGGGACTTTGGCTATGTAGCCAAGTCAAAGAAGAAGTACAAGAAGAAGAACAAGAAGAAGGTCACCTCTTCCTCACAAGAAGTAAGATTTGTGAAAGAGGGAGAGGTGGCCAAGGAAAAGGAGACCAACACCATTGTGGGTGGTGACACCTCTAGGGGGAGCACCACTCATAATGACTTTGCCGGAAAATACAACCCATCTTATGTTCTTATGAAATCTAGAGATGGTCATGTGTATGCTAAATATGTTGGTACTTCTTATGGTGATGATTATCATTGGAGTATTTGGGTTCCAAAGACCCTTGTCGCTAACAAAAGAGGACCCATTCAAAGATGGGTACCTAAATCAATAAACTAATCTATTGTAGGGGAGTGCTTCCGGTTCGAGCAAATGGACGGTGGATAGTGGTGCATCCCAACATATGACCGGAAGCAATGACGCAATGAGTGATCTTCATCCTCCATTACCTCATCTCAATTGCGTTACTATTGGTGATAACTCCAAACTAAAGGTATTGGGACGAGGCAAGGTAGCAATCTCAAATGACTTGTCAATTGAGAATGTTCTTCTTGTTGAGTCCCTTGGCTATAATCTCATCTCGGTTCTTCAACTTGCTAAAAGCGGTTTTACCTCGTTCTTTAATAAGGAGAATGTTATTGTCACTTGGGAAATGACTCTTAAAGTAGCCTTTGTTGGCATGTCAAGAACGGCATGTATGTAGTGGACTTCTCTAAAGGAGACACGTGTGCCGCGACATGCCTAATGGCGAAAGTTGATGTGGGTTGGCTATGGCATCGCCGGTTAGCCCACACCAATATGAGGACGTTGCATGACCTTCAAAGTGGCATTCACGTTCTAGGACTAACAAATGCTAAGTTTGCCAAAGATCATGTGTGTAGCTCTTGCGTTCTTGGAAAGCAACATGGAGAATCTCACCCCACCAAGACAAACATCACCACCTCAAGAATCCTCGAGCTCATTCACTTGGACCTATTTGGTCCCCTATCATATGATAGTCTTGGAGGCAAGAAGTATTGCTTGGTGATTGTGGATGACTACTCAAGATATTGTTGTGTGTATATCTTCAAGAGGAAGAGTGAGACTCAAAAGCGGGTCATCGAATTCATCACTTTGGTGGAGCGCCAACATAATACGAGCATCATGGCTATCCAAAGTGATAACGGCTCCGAGTTCAAGAACTACACCGTGGAGGGATTTCTTAGCGAGGAAGGGATTGCTCATCAATATTCCACTCCCTACACCCCTCAAAAAAATGGTGTGGCAGAGAGAAAGAATCGTACTCTTATGGATGCGGCTCGAACCATGATTGCGGAGTTCTCTTCTCCTTATAATTTTTGGGCCGAGGCCGTCTCCACCACTTGTAACGCTAGCAACCGATTGTATCTCCACAAGATCTTGAACAAGACCCCTTATGAGATTCTCACGGGCAAGAAGCCGGATGTTTCATACTTCAAGGTCTTTGGATGCAAGTGCTTCATTCGCAAGAGAGGTAAACGCTTGTCGAAATTCGAGACTAAATCTTATGAGGGTTTTGTTGGTTATGCCACAAACGCTCACGCCTATAGAGTCTACAAAAAGTGCACCGGACAAGTTGAAGAAGCTATAGACGTGGTGTTCGATGAGGATAATGGGTCCCAAGGGGGCCGTATAGATCATGGTATTGTAGGAGATGCAATTCCTCCTATCGTCATAAGAAGAATGGGGATTGGTGAAATAATCCCCATTGAGGGTTACCGGATGACGGAGGGAGAAGGACTATGCTCCACTCAAGTGGAGACATTGACTACATCCATTGATACTCAAGCTACCCAACAAGATGCACCAAGACCTCATGCTTCACCACAAGGCCAAGCTAACGATCAAGATCACTCGATCAATCAAGGACAAGCTAACAATCAAGGCCAAGATCATGATGAAGGCCAAGCTCACAATGAAGGACAAGAACAAGATACACATGGTGATGATACAACTCGACACTTAAGGGATCCACCTCCCTTAGATGAAAAAAAATCAAGGTGGACAAGGATCCGATGATGAAGGTGATGATCAAGTGATATCCAAGGAAACTTTGGAGGAGATGCTAGCTCGTAGGGCAAAGATAAGGCTAGATAATCTTGCTCGTGCCGGTCACACGGAGGACATGATTCTTGGACAAGTTCGTGGAAGGGTCGTCACAAGGAGGCAATTGGCGGATTTTAGAAAGGCTCATGCTTTCGTCTCTCATATTGAGACAAAGAAGGTCTATGAAGCTCTTGAAGATCAAGATTGGATTGAAGCCATGCACGAAGAACTCAACAACTTCGAGCGCAACAAGGTGTGGAAGTTGGTGCCAAGGCCCAAAGATTGAAAGAACGTCATCGGCACCAAGTGGATCTTCAAGAACAAACAAGAAAAGGACGGCATCGTCATTCGCAACAAGGCTAGATTGGTAGCTCAAGGCTTCTCTCAAGTCGAAGGTGTCGATTTCGGTGAAACATTCGCTCCCGTAGCTCGTCTTGAATCTATTCGCATCTTACTTGCATATGCTTCTCATCACAACTTTAAATTGCAACAAATGGATGTTAAAAGTGCATTTTTGAATGGTCCCATCCACGAGTTGGTCTATGTCAAGCAACCTCCGGGTTTTGAGGATCCCAACCACCCCGATCATGTCTACAAACTCGATAAGGCACTCTATGGACTTAAACAAGCTCCACGTGCGTGGTACGAGTACCTTAAAGAGTTTTTAGTGAATCGTGGGTTCAATGTTGGTTTAATCGATCCCACCCTTTTCACCAAAAAGGTTGGAGGTTACTTGTTCATATGCCAACTCTATGTGGATGATATCATCTTTGGTTCTACTAACATCGCATTCAATTATGAGTTTTGCAAGCTTATGACGGATAAATTCGAGATGTCTATGATGGGAGAGTTAGAGTATTTCCTTGGCTTTGAGATCAAGCAACATCCCGAAGGCACATTCATCAAGCAAGCCAAGTATACTCAAGACATGCTCAAGCGGTTCAACATGCATGATGCCAAACCTATGAAGACTCCCATGTCCACGACTATTGACTTGAAACCCGACCCGAATGGTAAAGAGGTAGATCAAAAGGTATACCGCTCCATGATTGGCTCTTTGCTCTACCTATGTGCATCTAGACCCGATATTATGTATAGCGTAGGTAAATGTGCAAGGTTTCAAGCCTCTCCGAGACAAAGTTATTTTGAAGCGGTTAAGCGCATCTTTCGATATTTAGTTCATACCCCAAACTTCGGTCTTTGGTATTCCAAGGTTTCAAGCTTTCAGCTCATTGGGTATTTGGATGCGGACTATGCGGGAGAGAAGACGGATAGGAAATCTACATCCGGAGGTTGTCAATTTCTTGGCCGCTCATTGGTGTGTTGGTCTTCCAAGAAGCAAAATTGCATTGCTCTCTCTACCACCGAAGCCGAATACATCTCCGCGGCGAGTTGTTGTGCTCAATTACTTTGGATACGGCAAACATTGAGAGATTATGGCATCGACTTCGAAAAAGTTCCCCTCTTGTGCGACAATGAGAGTGCCATCAAGATCGCATACAATCCCGTTCTTCACTCCAAGACGAAGCACATTGAGATACGGCATCATTTCATTCGGGGTCATGTTGAGAAGGGTGATATTGACCTCTCCTATGTGCCAACCAAGGATCAACTCGCCGATATCTTCACGAAGGCCCTTGATGAACCAAGATTTCGGGGTTTGAGGAATGAAATAAATGTTATCGATGCGTCCAACTTCTCTTGAACTCTTGCATAATTACCTTCACTATATGTGCTATCAAGTTTAGATGTAGGCATGGACATAGGGGGGGCGTAGTTCAACTCATGAACCAACACTCCACCTATCATGCGCAAAACAACCAAAGCTTCATGCATATCTAGTCATTTTGTGACTTATTGTGCTTAAACGTGAGTCATACTTTTGGGTCCAAGATACATCTTCGCGACTCCTTGGTATCACTCAAACACGGTGGCTTCGTCCACCAACATTTCTCTTTGTATTTGATTTGTTTGCTTTTTCGTTCGTGTTTGTGTGGTCATCGTCGTTGGTTCTTGTTTTGGAGGCTCACTTCTTGTTCCATTTTCCACAAAATTCTCGGAAGGCATGGGAACCCCGGAAATTCCGGCCTAGGGCCCGGAAAATTCAGGCCTCCAGAAATTTGCCTCCGAAATTTTCACCCATTTCCAAGGTGCCCGCTCACAGAAGGCACCCCGGAAATTTGGGCGGAAATTCCCGGTGCGAATATCCGGGGGGCCAGAATATTCCATGCCTTAAGCCCCGGAAATTTCCGGGGTTCGAGATTGACCAGAATCTTCCCCCAAAAATATCCAGCGTGCCCGCTCGCAGAAGGCACACCGGATATTCGGGGCGGAATATTCCGGCCCAAATCTCCGGCCCCCGGAATATTCCGGTCTTAATACCGGAATAATCCGGTCTGCTTGGCTGGGGGTTATATATAGGCGACGGGAGGGGCAGTTCCAGACTGCTCTCCCTCCCCTCGTCTCCACTCTGCCCCCAGACGCAGCCACCGCCTCTGAGACCTCCGGGAGGCCCTCTTGCCTTCCCTCCTCATCCTCTGATTGTCCTTTGCGGATCAAGAGACCGCACATCCCTTCCTCCCGCATGGATCCTGGTATGTGCTTCGTTTTCTCCGCAATCTAGGGTTATTGGTTGATTTGATCTCATGTCCTTTGATATTCCATGTGTTTTTGAGAGGAACATCCACATACTAGTATCACCTATCCTCTAGGGTTCCTCCCATTGCACTTCATCGTAGTCTTAGATTCATTGCAGGCCCTAGATTCAGATCTGTTTCAAAAATTTCGAAGGCCGGAAATTTCCGCCCCAGGACCGTAATTTCCGCCCCCCACGGAAATTTCACCTGGGGCCGGAATTTCCGCCCCCCCCCCCCCCGAATTTCCGCACCAGAGACCGGAATTTCCGGCCTGCCCTGAATCTCTAACTGAGATCTGTTCTTCCACTTCTACGAGCTGTGAGCCACCGTTTTGATTTATTTTTGTGTGTTTTTCTTTGCATTTTTCCTGATTTCCTCGCAGATAGTTCAAGCTCTAGGCCTGCCAAGTTGACTAGCACGCGCCAAAGACTCTGCCACTTGAGGGAAGATGTTGAGGGGACTCTAGTGGATGAGGCAGAGATTCGCCGCCGTGAGAGGGATGCTGAGAAGGCATATGAGCGTGAACGTGATGCCAGCAGGGCAGCTCGCAAGGCCAGTAAGCAGCAGGGGAAGGCAGCTCTTAATCTGGCCACCATGTCTATTCCTGAGTTCAAGGCATGGAGGTCCAAGGCCTGGTACACTGAGGGTCCTCAAGACCCAACCATTGACTCATGCTTCTGGCACGTTGAGCAGGAGACGCTCTTCAAGCAGGTGTACACTGTGATGAGCAAGCCAGTCTGTCCCATGAAGTTCATCAACTTCGCACATCTGGCTGCCAATCCCGCCTACTTCAACAACTATGTCCAGCTGGCTGAACTCCTGGGTCTGTGTCACCTCATGGAGACCAAATGCTCGTACAACATCACTTTCATTCAGCAGTTCTACTCCACTCTGGTTTTTTATGAGTCTGAGGATATTGGGATGTCTTGGATGTTTGGGCCTCACTTGCTCACCACCAACTTTCATGACTTTGCTGCTGAGCTCGGTTATCCCTTTGCTGGTCTTCACACTCCTCAGGGTCATCGTATGCACGTTCACGGGATGGAGTATGAGAATAACAGGTTGTCTGAGCTGTATGGTTCCACTGGTGTTATTGGCTCTGCAAAAGGACTCTTCCCCATCTATGACATCCTGCTGCATATGTTCAGGGAGACTATTGCTCCGAGTGCGGGAAATAATGATGCTATTCGTGGTGGCCTGGTGAACCTCATGTACCACTCCTTCCTGACCTTCACTGAGGGCGACATGACTGATACTGAGCGGCACAAAATTGATGTGATGGACTTCATCTTCAACGAGATCCACTTTGCTCTCTTCCACCGCAAAGTGCCCCCATATGCTCCTTACATCATGAAGCTCATCAAGTCTCGCTATCCTGCTGATCTCCATGAGGACCTGGAGTTAGACTGTGATGAGCACAAGGATGTCACTCTATACAAGAAGGCCGCCCACACTCAGCAGGTTGCTCATGATGTTGGCGCCACGGGCCAGGGTCACCGTGATCCTCGCATGCGTCCACCTCCTCCCGGCACCAAGAAGCGCTCATGGCTCGCTTGTGCCATTGAGAAGGTGATGTGCATGAATGTGTGCATCCACAAGGAGAACTACAATGCCTATATTGAACTCCGCAACATCCAGGAGAACCAGCGCACCATCATGACTGCTCTCAACATACCCGATATGCTAGCTCCTCTTCCTCTCAGGATTCCATACAAGAACTGGAACAACCGCGACATTGACTGGGATCTCGGTGTGGATGATGATGAGGACATTGCGTCTGCTAGCGAGGAGGAAGAAGAAGATGATGACACCCAGGCCTAGAGTTTGCTCTATGGGACGTAGTGCTCTTTTTTCTCTTTTTGGTATCCTGATGCCAAAGGAGGAGAAGATCTAGATGATTGCGGGGATTTGCTAGGGTGGTTTTTCGTTCTTCATCGCCTTTTATCGTTTCGTGCGTCTTTTCGAACTTCGTTATTCGTGGATTTGCTTGTGTGAACTATAATTATTAGGAGGCATGTCTCCTATATATGCTATCTGTGGTGTTTTACTTTCCATCGCATGCATTGTTAGTTAATTCCCTTGCAAATACCCGTGTTGTCATCACTCACCAAAATGGGGGAGATTGAAAGCTCATGATCCCTCTAATGATTTTGGTGATGATAACAACGCGGGTATCTACTCTCTAACAATGTTGTTTGAGTCTATGCAGTTGATCACTCAGATGATTATTGATATATTCATATAAAAAGTTCAAAGAGGAGTTCTGAATTTTGGATTCACTGCCACCGGATATTTCAGTTCTTACACCGGAAATTCCGGTGCTTATGGGGCGGAATATCCGTCCCAAGCACCGGAATATTCCGGCCTCTCTCGCAATGTCTAAAGGACTAAGTTTTTCTCCCACTGCCCGCGCACAGAAGCTGGGGTGGATATTTGCACCGGAAATTTTCGCAAATTTCCGGCCCTCTGGTACTTAGCAGAAATTGGAGTTTTCTCAGATTCCCGCGCACAGAGATAGGGGCGGATTATTGTCCGAAAAATTCCGGGCCCGGATTATTAAAATATCCGCCCGCGGATTATTCAAACATCCGGCCCTGGTCCTTAGCAGTTTTCAGCGCGGTGCTGCTGCCCGCGCACAGAGATGGGGGCGGAATGTTGGGCGGAAATTTCCGCCCCCGGAAGTTTCAAAATTCCGCCCCCCGGACTATTCAAATTTCCGGCCAGGATAGACCGGAAATTTCCGGTGCTAACACCGGAATATTCCGGCCCTGGCACACTGCAACGGTCAGAAATTGGAGGAGCCTATAAATAGTTGTCTTGTTCCTCTAGATGGCTAGTTTGTCCATTCCTCTCTCTCCTCCATTGTTGAAGAGCTCAAAACGCCCCGATCTCCCTCCTCCTCCAACAAAACTCGATGCCCTTCAAGGATCTCATGGAGGAGGACTAGATCTACCTTTCTACCAAGCCAACAATTGTATTCCCACACCATACCTCTTGGGATCTTGTAATCTCTTGGTTGCTTTGTCATCCAAGGGAAACTCTAGTGCTTGTAGCTTCCACCTTGTAGCAAGAAGTTTCGGATTGTTGAGAGCCTCCATCTCACTTGTGGAGTAGCCTCAACCACTTGTAAAGGTTTGGTCAACGCCTTCAAGTCGACCTCATAGTGGAAATGAGAATCTCCCTCAACGGAGAAGCTCAAGGAGAACAAGGTGTGCACATCCGTGCTATTGAGGAGCGCCTAGGTGGCTCCCCACCTCTCCAACGTGGACGTACTTCTTTCAAGAAGGAACTACGGGAAACATATCCTTGTCTCCGTGTCTTTCACTTGTGGTTTTTGTGCCTTGCATTTACTTCCGTTGCTACTCGTTATTTGTCACATAGGGTGTCTACTTAGTTGCACATCTGGATAACCAAGTTATTACTTTTCCGAAGCCCTCACTAAAATTGAAAAAGGATTAAAACTTTTAGGTCACCTATTCACCCCCCCCCCCCCCTCTAGTTGACCTTTGTGTACTTTCAGCAGGGGAAAGGGAAAGAGGATGGGAGGGATCTTAGACTATGAAACCTTATCACCTCGCCGGAATTGCGGATCGACGGCGGCGACAACGACGAACTCCGGTGAGCTATTAGGGCGGCCTCACGTCAGGACAGAGGGCAAACAGAGGGGAAAGAGAGACGGGCGTCGGGGATTTATTGAGAGGGGCTCGGGGGTCGCAGACGTGGGCGGGTGCGGAAGCGGTTGGAGGTGGACGATGACGCGTCATAGCTGACGTCAGCGCGGGTCCCATCTGTCGGCGAGCGACGGAGGGGAGGGTGGGTGCGAGGCTCTGGCGGGCTGCGCTGCGCTGCTGTGCGTTGCGCACGGGGTAGGTAAGGGGGGGTGGGCTTGGCCCAGTTGGGCTGGGTTGGTTGCGCCCCTTTTTTTTGTTATGTGTCTTTTTTTCTTTAATAACTTTTGCATAAGAGCCCCAATTAACCTCAAACAAGTTTCTAAATTCTTGTAACATTCTTTTCTTTAAAATATGAACCTAAATGTGTTGTTTCCAACACATTTCAAAATTTAAATTTTGAAAATATGGATAATGTCTTAATAGTACTAAAAATCATTTTTAAATTGAAAACAATAATTAATTGGAATTAGGGTCTAATAAAATTAAGAGAGGTGGTCTCAAATGTACATATTGGTTTTCAAGGTCTTTTAAATGTTTTCAAAACAAACTAATTTATATAGACACTTTATTGGCCATTTCTTGATATAATACTTGAAAGGCATTATGGAAATATTTTTATTCACATGAAATAATTTTGGAGGCATGAAGAAAATACTAGAGATAATACTTCTATGGTTCATAAACATTTTCATAGTTATAAATGGGTTGAAAACAATGTTTGTAGGGAGGTTTGTTAAGAAGAAATATTTTCTCTTTATAATGAGAACTAATTTGAAATAGGTTTAGGATTATTAGGAAGAAAGGTAGTTTGGATTCTTAATCTCAATTTCATTTGAAATGTGTATTGATTTCTTTTCTTTCTTGCATCTCATTTGGTTTTTGGTGACTTGTTCAACATGAAACCAAAAGTTTCAAAATTTTGTGATTTTTGCACTTTCCAAAAATCAGGGATGTTACGTGTTCGTACCATATAGCTATACTTCCCAATTGTGCAAAAAGAAACACTGAATCCTATGTGCTTAAAGTTGACTCACAACAAGTTCCACCTTTTCGACTCCATGATGAAACATGACAATACTAGCATGTTGGAAGATGTAGCAAATAACCTGCTTAGTTTCTAAACAAAAATTATTAGAAATTTGTTTGACAAGTAGACTAGTTTATTGTATTAATAAGACACAATTATTTTTTAACCAGTTATAAAACTTCATCACACTTGTCAATGAGTCCAAATTATCCAAGATGGACAGTGAAAAGTTCATACGTTTCACTCCGGAACATCGACGCCAGAAAACAAAGTAATATTTTTTTAACTATATTTTTTATATAACGGTTTGAACAAAACTATATTACTAAAATATCCTCGATGATTTTACAGCCAAGATTATGATTTCTTCTGTATGTTTTCTATGGAAAACTTCAATGCCAAGGAGATGACCAAGTTTGACACAGAGATGTACACTGATCAATAACAGGGAAAACAAAAAAGACAATCTTAAGAAAATTATGGACAAATATCTAAGATTCACTTGAAGATGGTTTTGATGTAAGAGAAACAAAGTATGATTTTGAAAACTTATGTTTCTACTTCTTCCCGTCGTTTGTTAAATGAACTCCAGTACTACTCTGTGGACCATAGTCTCTACTTATAATGATACTTTGTTATACTTCCTGTCATTTGTTAAATGAACTATAGTACTACTCGATCTATGGATCATTAAAATGCTAATAGTCTACAGTACTCATGCTCACAGCCTATACTTCTCGTGCTCCCAATATATAAATTCTCATTCTTGTAGTCTATAATTCAAATTGAATATACTCTATACTTTTAATGCTAATAGTGCGTACTTCCAAATATGCTCATAAACTATACTTTTCATGCTAATAATTTGTACTCCTCAAGCTGATAGTATGTACATCAAGTCATACTCGTTGTCTATATTTTTTTGTACACCCAGAATCAACACGGGTTGTTAATAGTTGGTACTCCTCAAGCTAACAGTTTATGTACATCCAGTCATACTCGCAGTCTATACTTCTTTGAACAACCAGAATCAACACTGGTGTATGCCCAGGCGTATGTACACTCATGTGCACCGCCGGTGTACGCACAAACAGATGTACACCGCGTATACTTTGAGAAACAGCGTGTGTATAATTTACTAGCAATTTTGTTATACTTTCACATAAAACATGTGTGTATTTTTAAGCGTAGTAGACACTTTGTTTGAGATGAAGCCGAGCAGTAGCACGAGGCAACGCCGAGTCATACCACGCACTACGACCAATGTACGATTCGACCAATGCGCACAACGACATATGTACCCTCTTCAAGATTTTTGTAGATGGTTATCGAGGCGAAGCCGAGCCGTTGTGCACCATAGGCGCTCCTGTTCTTTTGTTTGCGTCGTAGACTTCAAAAAAATAATAAGACTTATAAATAAATTTATATTATGTGCTAATTATTTTTTTTATTTTTTAAAATTTTAAAAATAGTATTTGTATTTGAAAGTTGCTAATTTCCTCCTGTTACTTCACTGGAAAACTCACTGTCCGAAAATCACAAAGGGAAAAAGGAAAAGAGAAAAAGGCGGAAAAACGCAGTTTCAAATTCCAGTTTATGTGTGTGGGAAAATCGTTAAAGGGAAAAAGAGAAAAACACCCGCTAGCGGGTTAGCGGGTGCGTCGTCCGGTACCGACAAAGAGAAAAAACCCGCAAGCCCGGTTTACTTTGCGATGCCCTCGGCGCGCGACACTTGTTCCTCGCGAGCCTTTTTTTTTCCTTTTGACAGGCCGCTCTTTCCATAATTGCACCGACGAAATTCGACTCTGGATGTATTTTTATCATGGTCCGGGTTGTGTAGTGGGCCCGATGATATTTTTCTCGCTGCCGGGCCTAGATTTGGGTCTGCGTTGGAAAGTTAAACCAAATTTACCAGACCCATCCCACGGCTTTCCTTCTGGCTCCTTCCGCCCTCGCCTCACCTGGCCACCGCGGCCGTCACTCCACCGGCCGCGGCGACGGCGCTCCCCACGCACCCCCATGTATGAATCGTACGGGACCTGGGTAACCTTCTATTCCATCTAAACTTCCAATTCGCAGCATCTAAGGCAGCCCCCTCCTTTTTTGTTCCGGCGCCGGCGGATTGTGGACGGAGGGGAATCGCAGGGGAGAGGATGGGGTTGCCGAGATCGGGAGACGAGCGTGGGCTCGCCGTAGGCGCAGATACGTTCCTCTCCGAGCACCGGGAGGAGGCGGCGCTGGTATCCTGGACATCGCTCCACCCCGACGTCACCAACCTCATCGCCGAGCGGCTGCTGGCCGAGGACGTCACAGAGTACATGAGGTTCCGCTTCGTGTGCTCGCACTGGCGCGCTTCGACGGCGAGCCCGCGGGACGCCACGCTGGCCGACCGCCGCTTCCACCCGCGCGGTTGGGTCGCGCTCTGCGACGGCAACGGCGTCCGCCCGGTCGAAGACGCGGCGATCACCTTCTTCCACACCGTCACCAGTAGGGTCTGCCGGCTCGACCTGCCGGGGCTCCGGGGTCAGCGAATCGTCGGCATCACGGACGGCCTCCTAATCTTATTCGATATCCGCGCCGCTGTCATCCGCGTCCTCCACGCCCTTCACCGTCGTCGTCGTCGAGCTCCCCCACCTCGCCACATTCGTTCGCTGCGTGCTCAGCAAGCAGAAGTCGTTCACCATGGACTCTGTCGCCTGGATGAACGCCACCGTGTGCTCTACGGCGTCACACGAGTTGCGAGGCAGCTGGTGCGGGTGTATCCTTCTGATCCACATTCCAATCCGGTGGTTGCCGAAGTACCAAAGGAGATTGGCCACCCTGAGCGCTGCCTCTACTTTCTTGTGGAGTCCATGGGAGCAATGTTTGTTGCTGTCCTTCACAAACCTTCCGGCTCCTTAACCCGCACGCTCTTCAGGGTTGATCTCCCCCGCCGGGAACTCACACGGGTAACCAGCCTCGGCGACAGGGCTCTGTTCATCAGCCGCGACCGGTGCTTGTCCGTCTCATCCAGGGATCTCCCTTGTATCAGTGGCAACTCTATCTACTTGGTCATGCCTGATCAGGACCCTGTCAAGGTATACTCACTTGACAATGGCTCGTTCGAGAGCACGTTGACAGAGAGCCAGGAACAAGACATTAGGAAGGGTGTGCTTCCGACCTCCGTGAGGCCCTTCACCCTTGCCCATCATCTGGCCACCTACTGCCGTCACCGTGAGTGGACGAGAGGGCTCATGTTTCACGAATACTGCTCCTTGAGCCCTGCTTGGAGGGAGCTGTGGAAGAAGATTGCTGCACAGGATTCTGAAGTGTACATTCCGAGGCTGATAGCAACCGAGAGCCAGCTGAAGAAACTAGAACTACCTAACCTTTTCAGCTCTGCTAGAACACACTTTCAAGCACTGAGTGTCGTGCTTACGGCATAGTGAATCCTTCACAATTGGCTGGTGTCCAATTTTCTCTTTTGAAGAGGGGATGTAATGGAGTAGCACACAGTCTTGCTCAAGTAGCTAAGGGTGGTGTAGATGCTGGCATGCTGCGGTTCCTCAGCTCGAGTCACCGCCTGTCATTACAGAGCTTCTCGCTGCTGATTGTAAAGGCACTGTTCCTATCTAATAAAACCCCTGTTCCATCACCAAAAAAAGAAGTTATAACATGTCTTTCGATGAGACTATGATTGTCCTGTTAGTTGCTGTTATTGTTCTCTAACTTGTGTGTTCTGAATCATGTTCTCTCTATGGTGATCTGAGTGTGATCCATTAGCGAGACTGAGTGTCGCTGATGTAGTAGGGTTTCTATTCTGCCTAGTTTCTCGGTCCTAGTTTGCTAAATAAACGGTGTTCGTACGTGGTTGGTCTAATATTTTTTTTATGTTATCCGTTCAGTTTATTGAAGAAATTGGTCGTGATTAAGAGTTCCTGGGAGTGTATTCGGAGTTGTGGAGACCTACACCAATATTGTTTGGTTGTATATCCTCAGACAACGCTCTTCTTTAGCAAATTTTTAAGTGAGCATAAATTATGTGTTTCACAGAATCGTGGTTGATTTCTAGTTCAGAGTTTGACCACCCCACAGTTTCTGGTAATGTAGATTTGGGTTTAGTAATCTCTGTCACCTTTTGATTTGTGCATCGCAGACCTGTCTTTGATTCCTGGTCAGATTCGCAGATATGGAACATTCTTATGAGGCTGTTTTCTCCTTGTGTCGTTGAAATCAATCACGAATTGAAAAGATTCGTCGAAGTTTCCTTTGGTCTGGGGAAGAGGGCATCTCCGGCGCGAGTGTGGCGCCAACTGGAAGCAAGTTTGTCTCCTCAAATCTTTGGGTGGCCTCGGTGTCAAGAACTTGGAGCTGTTCAGCCGCGCCCTCCGCCTTGGTTGGCAGGGGTACTTCTGGACTGCCCCCGATAAACTTTGGATAAGTTCCCAGCTCCCTTGTGATGACACTGATCAGCAGCTTTTTAATGCCTCAACTACCATCGCCGTCGTCGGTGGCGATCGAGCAGAATTCTGGAAATATAGTTGGCTTGGTGGCGCTGCTCTTTGAAGGCCGATGGATGAAAAGGCCCGCAAAGGCTTGATTCTACTGCAAATTTTGGACGACTTGGCACACTTTGGCACGCTCTTCAATCTGTTGCTCTCTCAAACCTCCTGGACTACATATCCTGGCGCTGGAATGACTCTGAATCTTACACTGCTGTCTCTGCCTACAACTGCCGGTTATATGGTGCGATTCCCAAACCAGAGCTCGCAAAAATTTGGAAGATCAAGGCTGAGCCTAAAATAAAAATGATCACATGGTTGCTCGTTCAGAACAGTCTGCCTACGGCTGGCTGATCGTCTTCAGAATCGTGGCTGGCAATATGATGAGCATTGCTGTCTTGATCAGGTGCATGAATCAGCTGTGCGCCTCTTCTGCCTCTGCCCGCCCAGCTCAGCCCATAGTAGCCGGGAACGGGGAACGATGCCACGTCCCCTGTCCCGGGATCGTCGTCCCGGATTCGGGGTCGGGGTCGAGGTGCGGAACGACGCGATTCGGTGGCCGGAACGCGACCCGAGACACAAAGGAACGAGAAGCTTGGTTCATGAGAGTCTGGGGACTTACCAGTTGTCTGTGATGTACGACGTACGCCGTCGACCAAAGCAAGGATAAGAATGAAGTACTCCGGCGGCTTCAGCTGCTTGCAGAATTAACCAAGCGCGGATGTGACCGTGCGACGGTGGCGCTACGACGACCTCCACAGTCTGCATCTTAGCCTGGCGTCGACGCTGTGGATGGGGCTTGGCCGCCCACACAGCGGCGAGCCGGAGACTGCCTCTCGCCTTCCAATTTGTCTGGCGGCGGCAGCGCCTGTTCGTCCATTCTGTAGGTTTTCGTGGTTAATTAGGGATCGAGTCAACGTAGTAAACCGCTGATGCCCCCGTGGCAAGAAGGGTCCATAAAGGTTCAGCCAAAACTAACTCCATACGTCCTATAAAGCCCATAAAGGGTACAGCCCAGAACTAACTACATCTACGCAAAAAACAATCCTAATTTTCTTTGACCCAACCTGTCGTTCCGTGTTATCGTCCCCAAACTATCTGGGTTCGCGTCCCCGCTATCGATTGGTCGATGGAGAGATGTATACCCAAGTCGTTCCGTGTCACTGGCCACTCAACGATTCCCGTACCCCGTTCCCGACCCTCGTTCCCACCGAACCGGGAACTTGGCAACTATGGCTCAGCCCATAAGCTGGTCTGCCCAGACTACTTCCATCTCTGCTTGGTGGACGTCTCGTGCAGTCACGCCCACGAAGACCTTGCCAGTGAAGCTGCACACGGTTTTTTTAGAAAAAAAGGCTTTATTAATGCCCTGCTTTAGGAAAGCAGCCACCACCACCAGAGTACAACACAACTGAGGAAAGCTCAGTACAACCAAAAAAGACTAATCGTGCGAAAACAAGAAGGAAACACAACCCATGAAAGGGTTGGACACCCGCGCAGGGGGAACAGAGAAACAGACAGAAGAAACCTAAGCAAAGAGAGAAACAGCAAGGTATCACCGACTAGCCCACACCACTTCGTGGAGCCGCCAGGATCTTTAGTTCCGACGCCTTTAGCTTTAGCCTCTCCAGGGTCTCGGTCCATCTGTCCTCACGCTTTGCCGGGGCAGAGAAGCTTCCACTGTGAAAGTAAGGAGTTCACCGAAAACAAGTTATTCAAGGGAGAGGAGCTAATTTTGTTGTTAAAGACAAAGTCGTTGCGGGAAAGCCAAATAGACCAAAATACTGCTCCACAGATCGCCCACCAGATCAAGGAAACCTCTCTAGGTTTCTTGTTCACTAGCAAAAACTCGCAATCCTCCCGCGACAGAGGAGTAGAATCACAACCGAGGCCCTCTCGAACACACCACCAAAGAAAATGAGAAGTTGGGCAGTGGAACAGGAGGTGATCCACCGATTCCTCTTCCCCACACATCCTACACCCAGCTTCCCCCGGCCATCCTTTCGATCTAAGGTCTTTTACAACTTGGATACGACCTCTTAAGCACATCCAAACGAAAATTTTAATTTTGAATGGCATACTCGCTTTCCACAAGCCTCTAAGGTTATCCGTGACTATCCCAGAGTGAAGCACCTGGCGGTAAAGCTGCACAGGGTTTGGCGCATCTGGAATGAAAGAAACCTGCGCATTTTCAGCAACAAATATCTTGCTTTTCATCAGGCGGCCCTTGTGATTGAGGATGATCAGAGGCTGTGGACTTTGCCTCCCGCTCACTAGATTGTTTGCCTAGACTTGTGCTGTTTCCTGGGTTGTGTTTATTTTTCTTGTAATCATACATTTTTATTACCTGTAATCTCCTCTTATCTACCGTAAAAAGAATATTATTGTCTCTGTCATTCAGAGGTCCCCTGATTTGTGGAGAACGTTCATCATCACCTTGTGTGCGAACCAGGGGATCTGGAACCCAGGCGGATATTGTCGCTGAAGGAGTTCTGGTAGGCTTCTCATTCCAGCTTTATAGAAAGCTACGAGGGTCTGTGCATTCAGTTCCACACGCCACAAGGTGCTCCAAACCATCTGGCGACACATATTTTGGTTGAAGCTACTAGGGCAGTACTGCTGCTAAATTTTCAGTCTCTCTTAAGGATTTTTCTCAGTTGAGAACCATCCTTCCTATCATGAGTAATCACTCTTGAAGGTAGACCAGATTCTAGTCGATCTGACCCATCGCGTCGCCCGAAAATAAGAGCAAATAAGTAGAAATAAACATTGGAGGTAATTGCTAGGTGAGCAATACCGCTTTTATGTCATTCTGCTTGTATGCGTGGCTTTTTATTAGAGCAAGAGGCCCATGTTCCATTACTAAATGAAATATCAAAACATCGTTTCACAACAATCTTTTTTGGATGGTGCTGAGCGTCCCCCGGACGATCGTGTAATTCAATCCTCCGCCTCGCGCACCGTCCGTTCGGGGCTTCGGGCAGATGACGTCCGTCCGATCACTTCAGGGTCAGCACATGCGCACATGCCTTTTCCCACCTCCACGGCTTCACACGTGGATGACCCCACAGGCCCCTCCACACCCCACCGCTGCTTCGCCTCCACCCGCACGGGAGAGAACAGCGTCAGTAGTGTCGCCGGCGCCGTAGGGAGCATCGCCGGGAGCATCTCCGGGCGCCCTCGAGAGCATCACCGGACAGCGTCCGGACCACCGCCGTTCGCCGTAGGGAGCACCGCCGTTTGCCGACGGGAGCATCACTGTGCGCCGAAGGGAGTGTAAAATATCAATGGATTCAATCTACTCGGCGTGCCAAGATAGGCCGCGAGCGTCATGTATATATAGGTGCGTTGCGGCACATAGCGTTTACAATCTAGGATCCGATTCTGACAAGAACTCATAGCTAGGGTCGGCTTCATATAATCAACCGATTACAACTTGTTAACTAATTCCATTTCTAACACCCTCCCTTAATCACAACTTAGCTAAGTTGAGATTACGTTTGAACTCTTCAAAACTGCGAGTTGAAAGTGGTTTAGTAAAACCATCTGCAACTTGATCCTTGGAGGGTATAAACCAAATTTCCAATTGTTTACTCAAAACTCTTTCTCTCACAAAGTGAAAATCAATCTCAATGTGTTTTGCTCTGGCATGAAACACTGGATTTGCTGACAGATATGTCGCTCCAAGATTATCACACCACAAACACGGTGTTTGTCTTACCTTTACTCCTAGCTCCTCAAGAAGAGACTGTATCCAGATAATTTCAGCTGTGGCATTTGCAACTGACTTATACTCAGCTTCAGTACTAGATCTGGAAACCGTGGCTTGTTTCTTTGCACTCCATGAAACAAGGTTAGGTCCAAAGAAGATTGCAAATCCACCAGTGGACCTACGATCATCCAAACAACCTGCCCAATCTGCATCTGAAAAACCACTAACCAAAGTGGAACTTGATTTCTGAATTGTCAAGCCAATACTCGATGTATCTTTAACATATCTCAAAATCCGCTTAGCTGCAGTCCAATGTGATGTGGTTGGAGCATGAAGATATTGACACACCTTATTGACTGCATAAGAAATATCTGGCCTTGTAAGAGTTAAATATTGCAATGCTCCAACTATACTTCTATACCTGGTACTATCATCAGAACCAAGTAATTTCCCTTCATGAGCTGTAAGTTTTTCTGAAGAAGACAAGGGAGTAGGACAAGGCTTGCAATTTGTCATACCAACTCTGGTAAGTATTTCTTGAGCATACTTGGCTTGATTTAACACAAGTCCATCATTTACCTTCTTAACTTCAATTCCCAAGAAATAATGGAGCTCACCAAGATCCTTAAGAGCAAATTCCTTACTTAAATCAAGCAAGAGAGCATCAGTTGCAGCCTTAGAAGAGCTAGCAACTATAATATCATCAACATAAATAAGCATGAAGATAGTAACATTTGACTTGTGATAGATGAATAATGATGTGTCAGATTTTGAAGCCATAAAACCCAATCTGACTAACTGTGAACTCAATCGAGAGTACCATGCTCGAGGTGCTTGCTTCAGTCCATATAGTGCTTTGTCAAGCTTGCAAACAAAACCTGACTTATTTTTATCCTCATAGCCTGGTGGTTGCCTCATATAGACCTCCTCTTCTAGAACACCATGCAAAAACGCGTTCTTGACATCTAACTGTCGTAAACTCCAACCTCTAGAGACAGCAATTGCCAAAACAAGCCGAACAGTAGCAATTTTAACAACTGGACTAAACGTGTCCTCATAGTCTATACCATACCTTTGTTTAAATCCTTTTGCCACCAATCTGGCCCTATATCTATCAACTGAACCATCTGCGTTCTTTTTAATTCTGTAAACCCATCTACAATCAATAACATTAGTGCCATACCGTTGAGGAACCAAATGCCAAGTTTTGTTTTTAATAAGAGCATCATACTCTTCATCCATTGCTTTCTTCCAATCCTTATTTGACAAAGCATCTTCCAAGCTTGCAGGTTCATCAGGTGAACAATTTAAACACCAACGAATTGTTCCATCTTTAAATTCCCTTGGTTTAAAAATACCTCTTGAAGACCGTGTAGTAATTCGAGTGGAAGCAGCAGGATCAATCATTTGATTGTTAGCCACAGAAGATCCATCACCCTGCGTGCTGTCGAATGTCACAGGAGATCCTGGGTTGCGCTGTGTGTCCGGTGCTGAATACGAGCTGGCCGCAGAAGATCCCCGAGAAGCTGTCGCAGGGGACACGGGGGAACGCGACCTGGGCGGAGTCACATCAATGCTGGGGCCCGCTGTCGAATCTGCTGCGTGGCCTGGCGCACTCAGCGCAGGGGAGACGGATCCCGAGGGGGATCTTCCTGGGACTGACGGGGATGATCCCGACGTAGATCTGTTAGGAGAATCAGCTCCAGATTCCGTGCCCACACTGTTTTCCGAATATGAGAATCCCTGTGTGTTTTCTGCACTATTTTGAGTACTGTTTTCACCAAAATTTCTGAAATTTTCACCATGTTGCTGCAAAATCTCAGGGAACACATTAGTAACATTAGTAGGATTAAACAATGTTGGATTTTCAATATTTTCGCCCCCATGCTCAAAATTGTGAAGAGAAGAATCAAGTAAGATAAGTTCACGGCGCAATAAAGCACCTGCATTTGGATGAAGATCTTTGAAGGGAAAAATAGCCTCATAAAAAACAACATCTCTAGACACATAGACACGCCCGGAAGAAACATCAAGACACTTAACTCCTTTGTGCATAGGACTATAACCCAAAAACACACAACGTTTGGAGCGGAAAGCAAGTTTTCGTGTATTATATGGACGAAGATTAGGCCAACATGCACATCCAAAAACACGAAGAGATGAGTAATTTGGAGATGCACCTAAAAGATGATGAACTGGGGTGTCATTATTTATAACTTTGCTTGGAAGAATATTAATAAGATGTGTGGCTGTAAGAAAGGCTTCATCCCAGAATTTCAAGGGCATAGAAGCATGAGCAAGAAGTGATAAACCAACTTCAACAATATGACGATGTTTTCTTTCAGCGGCACCATTCTGTTGATGTGCATGAGGACATGAAACATGATGAGCAATACCTTGAGTTTGGAAGAAAGAATTTAACTTAACATATTCTCCTCCCCAGTCTGATTGTATTGTAAGAATTTTCCTATCAAAATTTCTCTCAACAAGTTTTTGAAAATTAATAAAAGCTTGATAAACATCAGATTTCTTTTTCAATAGATAAATCCAAGTAAATTTACTATAGTCATCAATAAAGCTTACATAGTAATCATGACGACCTACGGATGTGGGAGCAGGACCCCAAACATCAGAAAAAATCAATTGGAGAGGAAACTTAGACACACTACTTGAAATAGGATAGGGAAGTTGATGACTTTTGGCTCTTTGACAAGAGTCACAAATAGACTCAATACTTGACTCTCTACTAAAAGGAAGTTTGTTTTTGCTAATAATTTGCATTACAATTTGAGATGAAGGATGACCTAGACGACTATGCCACTTTGCTTGGGAAGGCTTGCTAAGGAGAAAAGCATGCTTCTGATTTGATGGTTCGGCCATGGATGATATAAGAGGATAGAGACCACCTACACAACGTCCTCTATGAAGAATTTGTTTCGTGACCTGATCCTTGATCAAAAATAAATTTGGGTGAAATTCGAGAAAGACATTGTTATCAATAGTGAAACGATGAACAGATAAGAGATTTCTCGAAGCACTAGGAACATGCAAAACATTGCGAAGGGAAAAATTTTGAGCATGATTACGAATAATTGAATTTCCAACATGTTTAATAACCATACCTTGTCCACTTGCAGTGTTCACCCTATCATGTCCATTATAGGTGTCACGAACTGATAATTTGTTGAGTTCACCCGTGATATGGTGTGTAGCTCCGGAATCACAACACCAATTTGTATCAATGCCATATGCATGAGTTCCCTTTGAGACATCATCATCATCATTGTCCTCTTGAAACCGATACCAACAATTCTTAGCAAGGTGTCCCTCTCTGCCACAGATTTGGCAAGTGTCATCAACCCATGGAGAAGTTCGACGACGTCCTCGACCTCGTCCACGTCCACCTCCAGTAGACATACGACCTCCTCCACGATTAAGGTTGTTGCGAGAATAATCATTGCGTGGGTAGTCATCAAGGCGGCGATCTTCTTGGCGCCGGTCATCTCTTCTGTCATCACGTGTATAGTCACGTGTATTATCACGACGCTGATCAGTGCGTCCTCCATAATTGCGCCGAAAGTTTGCTTGATTCCGATTGCGTGCTGCTGCATTCGCTGAAGTTTCAAACCCTGAGTTCATACTCGAGCCAAGCATCTCCTGCCGTTGATCATATGACTGTATTTGAGAAAATAGTTCAGCCACGGTGAGAGAAGATTTTACTACACCAAGTGCAGCCACAATAGCATCGTAATCATGTCCGAGGCCAGCAAGAATAAATGAGACAAGTTCTTCTTCTTCCATAGGCTTGTCAGCAGCAGCAAGATCATCAGCAATACTTTGCATCTTAGCAAAGAACACCTCTGTAGTCAAATTGTTCTTCTTTGTATTAGCCAATGCAATTCTCAGATTTGTCACCCGAGATCGATTTTGTGAAGCAAACATCTCTTCTATCACCTTCCATACTTCTGCGGCATGTTGAAGCCGAAGAACATGCATGAGAATTTCCCTTGACAGTGAATTTACAAGGAAACTTAGGACTTGTTGATCACGGGATAACCAAGTTGCATATGCAGGGTTTATCACCATAATCGGATCCTTGTCTGCCACGGGATTTGGTGTAGCAATCTTCATAGCGGGTGCAACTTCCGATCCATCAAGGAAGCCTGTCAACATAGCACCTCAGATTGCGGGAAGGACTTGGGCTTTCCATATTGGGTAATTGGACCTTGTTAACTTTTCTGACGGCGGCGACCCAAGATTCGGCGTGGCAGCGCTTGATGACGCCATTGCTGCAACTTCTGTCGAACCTTGCTGTAGTTGTCGAAAACCGCAGATTAATCTACTTCTCTAGAGGGAATTTTCAGAAGAGGCAAGCTCT
This sequence comes from Alopecurus myosuroides, assembly GCA_028641055.1. Lineage (NCBI taxonomy): Eukaryota > Viridiplantae > Streptophyta > Magnoliopsida > Poales > Poaceae > Alopecurus > Alopecurus myosuroides. Next base: position 279,004,184 of record CM054063.1, read on the forward strand.
GATACCATGTAAAAAATTTGCACTAGCCATATTGACCAAAAGTCCGAACTGATGGAAAGAGGCTAGGCGTGTATTGACCAAAAATTCTATAGGGAGCATCTCCGGGCGCCGCGGGGAGCACCGCCGGGAGCACTCCGGGCGCCCTCGAGAGCATCACCGGACAGCGTCTGTAGCATCGCCACACGCCGTAGGGAGCACCGCCGTTCGTCGTAGGGAGCATCTCCGGGCGCCGCGGGGAGCACCGTCGTTCGCCGTCGGGAGCATCACTTTGCGCCGAAGGGAGCATCGCCGGGCGCCGCGGGGAGCACCACCGTTCTCCGTCGGGAGCATCACTTTGCGCTGAAGGGAGCACCGCCGTTCGCCGTCGGGAGCATCACTGTAACTTAGTCTATGAAATCTGGTTTTCATAAAACATGACTAGTATCATAACTTAGTCACTGCAATGAGCATTGGTTTAGGTAAAGCATTCATAACGCGTACATCATATATAGCAGCATCATTGATGACTTCCCGGTAATCTATTTCATCTTCTCGGTTTTCCAACACAGTCAAGAATTCATGAAAGTGAACGATTCGTCTTGCATGCTAGAGTCCATGACAAATTATATGCAACTAGGGTGGGCGGCAATCACAACACCACGTCATAAGTAAAATTGTATGTCATCCAGTAATTATAATCAACATGGCATCTCAATGTCATCAATCATGACTACCACGTGTTCTGAGCATTCTCCTTCATTGAGAAGAAAACCCGGCTCATGGTGCATACAGAGCATTCAGCTTAGTGATCATTCCCAATGTTCACAATGCACCTGCAGTTTTACTTTCTATAGCAGAGATCATAACATACTGTACTATGATGAAATTATTCACACAAATTTTATAATCAAATTATCTCTTTGTTAGCAGAAATTTTAGTTTAACTTCCGAATAATCCGTACGAACTTGACAATCAAATTATCTCATTGTTAACAGAATCTACGGACTTATCTCCTGACGAGTTTTGTATCATATAGAGCTAAAATGTTGAACATGGAGTATCCTCAAGCTACGGTATAAAACTATGAAGTTGGACCCACCTTTTAAGTTACTCAATCGCAGGAATTTGTCTAAGTTTAAGAGGATTACAGAACATCTTTTTGTACACAGATTTTGCAAAGACATCTAAGACTATGTTCATAATATTGGGTTCATGTTTTCAAATATATGACACACACATATATATAACATAAACTCCCACTTAAACGAACATCCCTCACTTCATTTAGTGATCACACTACCCCCATCCACCACACTCCCCCAATTGTCACGCCATTGGTGTAGCTTCACTGGTAAACAAAACATGTCAGTTGCATCGTCCATGCAACTCGTACTCGACCTTCCGGTTTTCTATGTTCCGAGGCCATGCCTGTGCATGCTAGGATTGCCAACTTAACCTTAGTGTATCTGATTGTGCATAACATGGCTTGCAACCGCCGTATGCGAACACAGAAGGAAGTACCCGATCGTCATAGCCCACTTTTCTACTGCAGACTTTCTTGTCGGTGCCGCACTAAGGGAGAACACTTACATTGGAACTAAAAGAGGGATCATCGCGTCTATTATAAGCTATATAGATGCATAGAATATCCACACAATAACATCAAATTAAATATTGTAAATTTATATGATATGGTCGTCGCGTCTTGATCTCCATCGTGCGCTCCGAAACAGCACCAGGTTCTCGATGCCTCCACATGAAAAGGCTAGTTCGAACAATTCATAATCTCACCTCCATATCATATCTTTTGCCCCCTGCAACATAAATTTAGACGTCTCTACTTTATCTTTATGCAAGTTTTATGTGGCTCATGGGGCTGTCGCAAGAAGAACCATTTCTTACCTACGAACCCGCAAGCACAACACCGATCAACTATTTGTTTGTTACATATCCTTTTCGAGCCTCCCATTTTAAATTGCATGACATCTATTAAAAGAGAAATTGACACCCTCATAGCTGCATATGCGGTACAAGACACATGTCAGTTGCACTGCCGGTCTCGCGTACGGAGTTGACGTAAGGTTGGCTTCGGGCCGCTATCATCAAACAATGCCAACATCGTGAACAAATACACGCGGGGAACTAACATCTATAAGATCGATGCCCTCAATCAACATGAGTTCTAATCGTAGTTCTTTATCTACGCATATATCGGCTCTGATACCACTTAAGGGGTTTCGTAGCAGAAAACAAAAAAAATCCTAATACAATAACCGAAACTAGCCAGAATCTATTACTATGCAGATATAGAGTAATGAAGGAAAAATGGAAATCATACCCTTATTGACCAAAAGAGGGGATTACCCTCCCGCACAAGGGTTGTCGATGAAGACAGCAAACTCGATCACGAGGTCGAGAAGTCGTTCTGCGACTAGTGCCCCAAGTGTTACACCTCGTGGGATTGCACACATACGGTGTAGACTATGACTTCTGATCTCCGGCCCAACGAAGTTTGCAGAAGTAGAGGTATGGACTGAAGACTAATAGCATGGCAGTGTGCTTATAGTGGAGAATCCTTAACTCCTAGCACGGCTCCAAAAAGAACTACAGTTGGAGAAGAGAGAAGAGAGAGGGAGAGAGAGATTGATTGATGGGAGAAAGGGGGAGAGGTTTCCAACTATATAAGGGGGGAAGAGGGAGCCTTTCCCCTTGGCCAAACCATGTGGGACTAAACCCCACTGTCGGATATATCAATTAGGGGTATATTGGATAGTGTTCTAGAGAGCCAGATTACCAGGGTGGCCTGAATGGTAATGGATTACGGTCCATTAGGCGGCCCACGTGGTACGGCTTGGAGTAGAAGGAGGATTCTTGCCTTCCAAGTTAGAACTTACCATAGTATTATAGGTTTCCTTTTCTGTAAGTCCTAATCCGTCTATTATAGAAAGCCGGGCGGCAGAGAAGAAAGAGGGACAATTAGCTAGAAGCCAACTCGCCGAGAAGTTGATCCTCGTCGAGTAGCTAAACCAACTCACACTGTACTTTGTATACTTCAGGCTTCAGCCCTGATTTAGTGAGATTGCAGGAGTAGGAACGCCGCCTAGTTGCGACGTACCGAACCTGGGTAAACTTTGGTGTCCTTGATCGTCATACTACCACGTTCCCCTCCCCCCCCCCACGTCTCTATCAGTAGTCTCATGGTACCCCCGTCTATGAACTCTAGTACGATGTCTCGACAGTTGGCGCCCACCATGGGGCCAGCGACATTAGGCGTTATGTTTCGATCGAGGATACTCGGCGGAATCGGCAGTACCATAACTGTCGGAAGCCTGGAATTCGACAACGACGTCGGGCGCTTCATCGACAACGGATCGTACATGCCAGCACAGAATCATCTGGTAAGTGCCTGCGTTTTACCGATTGGATCTGCAAGCATCTTTATCGGATTAACTGCAGAGGCAATGGGATTCTATGGTGGAAGTAAATTTATCCCACCCGCCCTATACCCAGTCGAAGAAGACTACGATGCCGGATTTTGCTCAGATCATCGATACTCTGCTGAAATTGCCGCCTCCTCGGAGATGCACGCGATGAGATCGCACTTTATCGGTATGGTGCAATCCGAGATCGCCGAAAACACGGATGAAAGCAATCCCGTGGAAGAGGCAGAAGAAAACAATCCCACAATAGAGGTGGTAGATCCGACATCCGTCAATGTGACGACGAACTCGGAAGCTGATTCTGTACTAGCCGCCATTGAGGCGAGATTGGAATCAGAAGCCGGATCAGATGAAGTCGATTCCGAAGATGAAGACGAAGATGCTTTCGAAAGAAGGTCAAATCTCTTCAAGAGGGATTCCATGAAGTACTTATGGCAAAACCGGCTGAAAACACGGACGCCGAAAGTCAGGAAAGCCCTCAAACACCTCTGCCAAATGAGGAAAGAGAGGATGGTGAAACCACTCCAACATACCCTGATGTCAAGGAATTGACAGAAGATGAATCTGGTAAAAAACCTCCCTCTTCCAAGAAAAGAAACAAGGCTTCGAAGAAACTCCAGTACAAACTCCGGAAGAAAAAACTGGCAGATCCTGCCAACGAAAACCTTTAATAAGGAGGAAGAGGCGGAGTTAAGCCTACGGAGAAGAAAAAGAAGGAAATCTTTGTTCCGCCAATGTCAGAACAAGATGAATGGGATATACTTCAAACACCAGTGGGACCCCACGATCCCCCTGAAGTGCTGGAAGCCAGGAGACAAGCTCTCCAAAGGCAACAGCAACATCTATTCAGAACTCGGGAAAACCTCCAAAAAAAACCAGACTGACATTAAGTTGCGGCAAGAAGAAATCGAGGAGTACGAGAGAAGGAATAGATCTGGCATAAAACTTACACGGTTAGCCGGAATCGCAAGACCGGAAGTACTGCCGCCAAAGGAACGGTTCCAAAACCCTGCCTGGCAAAAGCAAGTAAACGGCACTGATGCCAGGGGCGAACCTATATAGAAAACCGCAGCAGAAAACGCGGAAGACGCATTCGCCATCCTCAATAATGACTTATACTCCAATGGTGAAAAGCTTCAAGGGGTGTGTGCTTTCTTAGGAAAAGCATTGCAACAGCAGCAGCGAGGGCAGGCGAGATCAGGGAAGTTGCACGACGACTCGGCCGTATGCAAAACAGCCACATGCGCCGCTGGAGCACCTGGACCTGAGGAACCTGGAGATTCAAGCAATTAAAAAGAGAAGAAAGGAGATCCGAGAAAGGACAAGAAAAACCCGGACAACAAGTATGCAGCGTCCAGAACCGGATCCCATCTGTCGAAAGGTGGAATCAGTCCCCGAGATCGGGAAAAACAAAACCGGAAAGACGAAAAAGCAATGCCGCCTCCGAGATGCCCTGCTGAAAAAGCCGGAAGACATGACATTCCTCACAGGCGTGAGAGATCCCATACTCCTCCTATGAATAAGGAAAGACACAGGAGTAGAACTCCACCTTATTCCAAAGAACACGATAACGGAGGAAATAGAGATAACCCCGGAAAAGCGCGCTCGCGCAACAATGGAAAAGAAAAGAGCAGATCCCCTTCTATTCATTCAGCCGGTAGATATTCCGTCCACGCCGATAGAGCGGAAAGAGATAATCTATACTTCGGACCTAAGTGTTTCACTGACAGGATCCGAAGAATAAATCTACATTCTAGCTTCGCCAAAGTTGGTCCAACATACCAAAAATATACCGTCACTACAAACCCGGATACCTGGCTCTCAGACTACTACACAGCTGAAAGATCATCGTCCGTTTTGGTAATTATATGACAACATAACTATTTAATCTAATGTGTGTTCAATAGATGGAAATGCCCAGGTTTAAACAGGTTCACTTATTCTATGGGGCAAGAGATCGTTTTGTATGAAAAGTGGAAGGAGAAAGGAATCCAGGAAAGTGCAATGTGCAGGAGCGGAGGCTCCGGTGAATCCACCGGAGGCTCTGCCCAGGCTCCGGTGGGGGCTCCGCTCAAATCCCCCTCTGGAGCAGAAGAGCGGACCCACGAGCGGAACCTCCGGTGGAGTTCCGGTGGGCGGAACCTCCGCCAGTTCCACCGGAGGCTCCGCCATCCTCCAACACATGTGCTGCACGCAAAAGGGGTCCGGTGCGCCTCCGGTGGAAGCTCCGCTAAAATGCCCTTCTGTTTGAGAAGAGCGGAGGTTCCACCGGAGCCTCCGGTGGACATCCGGTGCCCTTCCTTTACCTAGTGTAAGTGGCCTCCGGTGGGGGATCCGGTGGGGGCTCCGCCAAACTGCTGTTCTGTTTGAGCAGAGCGGAGGTTCCACCGGAGCCTCCGGTGAACCTCCGGTGGGCGGAACCTCCACAGAGCCCACCGGACCCTCCGCCCCGTATTCCAGCACATGTGAGCTGGTGCGCTGCGCAGCTATGATGTTGACCGAAGACCACCGGAGCCTCCGGTGAAACCACCGGAGCCTCCGGTGCCCCTGGACTGCAAACGGTCACTTAAATGCAAGGGGTATAAATACCCCTTCCCCTACCTCTTAAATGCTAAGCTTTTTCCATTCTCTCTCCTAGCCATTAATGAAAGCTTCAACCACCTAGATCTCCCACTCCGTCCACCCAAACACTCCCAAACTTGGTGGAGAGCTAGAGGAGACCTAGATCCACACTTCCACCAAAGGAATCTCAAATCCATCCACCACAACCTAGTAGATCTAGAATCCTACTTGAGGCCTAGAAACCTTAGTAGATCTCGTGCTTGTAGTTTCCACCTTGTTGCAAGAAGCTACGGATTGCTTGAGAGCCTCCATCCATCTTGTGGAGTGACCTCAAGTCCTTGTAAAGGTTTGGTCAACGCCTTCAAGTCGACCTCATAGTGGAAACGAGCATCTCCCTCACCGGAGAAGCTCAAGGAGAACAAGGTGTGCACAACCGTGCTATTGAGGAGCGCCTAGGTGGCTCCCCGCCTCTCCAACGTAGACGTACTTCTATTTGAGAAGAAACTACGGTGAATCATATCCTTGTCTCCTTGTTTACACTTGTTGTTTGCTTTACTACCTTACGCTTTACTTCCGTTGCGCATATTGTTTTGTCCACATAGGTTGCTCACCTAGTTGCACATCTAGAGAACCTTATCTTATCTTGCTAAGCCCCACTAAAAGGAAAAGAAAAGAAAAATTGGTAGTCAACCTATTCACCCCCCCCCCCCATAGTGCACTTTCAATTGGTATCATAGCCTCGGCTCTTACTAAGGGTTTAACCGCCCAAGAGTACAATGGTCGATGAAAATGCCCCCGGAAGTTCTAGTGCGAAAATTTCCAAAATGGCCGACACTATATCTAACCTACAAGATACGGTTGGAGTTCTCCAAACCGAACTATCTAAGGTTAGCTCTAGTGTTAGCTCGGAGGTGTCTAGCATAAAGAAAAGGATGGAGGCACTGATGGGGAAAACCAAGGAGTCCACGGAACCACCCCTCACCACCAACGATGTTAGCTCGGACGAAGAATCCATTCCGGATATCGACAAGATGGAAGCTAACATCACTTTAGCTAAGGCGAAAGCCAAAGCAAAAGCCGATAAAAAGGCTAAGAGTGGTGGGAGCTCCGAGGGCTCCAAGTCTCAATCGGCTAACGGTTCGGGGTCTCAATCTAAAGTTCCACCACCTCCCAATTACGACTCTATCCACCCTATTGCCACTATGCCACACATGGTTAATGTTGGAGTTCCTCCCATGCTTAACACTAACGAGTTTTCTTCTTGGAAGTTCGATATGGAGTCTCACATTTCAGGATCTTGCACCGCATTGTGGAGAAGCATTCTATATGGATTCCACCCTCACGATCCGAACAACTTGACTCCAAGAGAGGATGTGGAATTTCAACTCAACAAGACCGCTCTTGTGACTATCCAAAAGGCTCTCCCAAGAGAACATCTTGAACACATTCGCGGTATCAAGACCGCCAAGGAAGCTTGGGATAAGCTTGACTCCTTGTTCCAAGGCAATGCAAGCATCCAATCATCCAAATACGATGTTGCTCTTGACAAGTCCGAGAACTTCGTCATGCTTGAAGATGAAAGTCCCGAGGAGCTATATAGAAGAGTGGTCACCCTTGGCAATCAATTAAGGGACTTTGGAAAGGAGGAAATCTCAGATGAGTGGATCAAGAGGAAATTTGTCAAGGCCATAACTCCTTTTGAGAAGAATCTCTCCACTAGCATTCGAACAAGATCCGACTACAACTCACTCAACTCCATTGGTGTCCTTAGTGAGTCCATAGCCATATCTTTGTCTCACAAGAGCGCGGATGATGCTCTTTCTCGCTCAAGAGGCCATGGGAAGTCTCCTAACCTTGCCTTAAAGTCTAAGGCCATGACCAAGATAGAAGAAGTGGATGATGATGATGATGATGATGAGGAGGAGGACTATGAGGATACATACAAGGGTGCCCACAAATGTATTGCTCTTGCCATGCAAGGGTATTGGAAGAGATGGGAGGCTCACAAGGCCGGTGCCCCTAGACCTTCAAGGAACAAGACCTTTAGGAAGAAAGGGGAGCAACCAAGGACATGTTACAATTGTGGAAGTGCAAACCACTTCGTCAAAGAGTGTCCTTTTGAGCCACGAGAAGAGAATGAAGGGAAGCTTGTTCGCAAGGACAAGAACAAAGCTCCACAAAACAAGAACCTCGCTAGAAGAGTCCCAAGGGCTCTATATGTTCAAGAGGGCCCAACATTGGAAACATACTACTCCGGAGATGAAGGAGAAGATGAAGTCGTAGGTGTTGCCCACGTCGCCATAGCTACGACTTCCTCTTCATCGGTCTCTCTATTTGAATCTCCCAATGAGAAGGCATCGATCCGACCTACATGTCTCATGGCAAAAGCCACCGCGGTAATATCTTCCACCTCCAAGTCTATTATCACTAGCTCTCCCTCATTATTGGATTGTGTTGAAAACATTGTTGATGATGAGGAGGCCAAGAACCTAGGATCTTGGTTGTGTAGTCTTGAAGGTGAAACTAAAGAAAAGGTAAAAGCTCTCCTAAGGCAACTTGATGAAGCTAACTCCCTCATCGATGAGAAGGAGGAGATCATCATGACCTTAGAGAACCATGGCGGTAGCAATGATAATCATGATGACGAACTCATCAAGGCTCTTGAAAAGGAGAGATCCATGAGAGCCTCTCTTGAAGAGAAACTATCTAGTCTACAAGAGACGTATGCTATTAGCGTTTCAAAGCTTAGAAAAGATAACGAGAAATCTCTTGCCAATCTTAAGAAAGAACATGCCAACTCTCTTGTTTTACTTAAAGAATTTGAAGAGGAAGAGTTAAAGCTAGGAATAGCCCATGAAAAACTTGTCGAGGAGCATGACAAACTAAAAGGGGAGTTTGCGTCTCTCAAAGAAATTCATGACAAACTTGCTAAGTCTCGAATCAAGCTTCTAGCTCAAAAATCTAATAAGCATGTTGCATCTTCATCAAATATCATTGTTATTGTGCCTACCTCTTCTACTACAACTAACATTGTAGGGAAGGAAAGAATTCTCAATGACGCAATAAGCTCTCAAGGTGCCAAGAAAGGAAAAGAGGGACTTGGCTTTGTTTCCAAGTCAAAGAAGAAATCCAAGAGTGTCACCTCTCCCTCCCAAAATGTTATCTTTGTGAAAGAGGGTGAGGTGCCCAAAGAAAAGGAGACCAACGCCATTATGGGTGGTGATACCTCTAGGGGGAGCATCACTCATAATGATTTCGCCGGAAAATATAACCCATCTTATGTTCTTATGAAATCTAGAGATGGACATGTTTATGCTAAATACGTTGGTACTTCTTATGGTGATGATTATCATTGGACTATTTGGGTTCCTAAGACCCTTGTGACTAACAAAAGAGGACCCATTGAAGGATGGGTACCTAAATCAAGAAATTGATCTCTTGTAGGGAAACGCTTCCGGATCACATAGATGGACAGTGGATAGTGGTGCATCCCAACACATGACCGGAAGCCATGACGCAATAAGTAATATTGAACCTCCTCTACCACATCTCAATTGCGTTACAATTGGTGACAAGTCCGATCTTAAGGTATTGGGACGAGGCAAAGTAGCTATCTCAAATGATTTATCAATTGAGAATGTTCTCCTTGTTGGGTCCCTTGGCTATAACTTGATGTCCGTTCTTCAACTTGCAAATTGTGGTTTTACCTCGTTCTTTAATAAAGAGAGTGTTATTGTCACTTGGGAGACTTCTCTTAAAGTAGCCTTTGTTGGGTTTGTCGAGAACGGCATGTATGTAGTGGACTTCTCTAAAGAAGACACGTGTGCCGCGACATGCCTAATGGCTAAAGTTGATGTGGGGTGGCTTTGGCATCGCCGACTATCCCACACCAGTATGAGAATGTTACATGACCTCCAAAGTGGCAATCACGTTCTAGGACTAACCAAAGCTAAGTTTGCTAAAGATCGTGTGTGTAGCTCTTGTACCTTTGGGAAGCAACATGGAGAACAACACCCAACCAAGACAACTATCTCCACCACAAGAATTCTCGAGCTCATTCACTTAGATCTCTTTGGCCCACTATCTTATGATAGCCTCAGAGGAAAGAAGTATTGCTTGGTGATTGTGGATGATTATTCAAGATATTGTTGGGTGTATTTATTCAAGAGGAAAAGTGAAACTCAAAATAGAGTCATCGAGTTCATCACTCTAGTGGAGTGCCAACACAATGCTACCATCTTGGCCATTCGGAGTGATAATGGCTCGGAGTTCAAGAACTACACCGTGGAGGGTTTTCTTAGTGAAGAAGGCATTGCTCATCAATATTCCACTCCCTATACCCCTCAACAAAATGGTGTTGCGGAGAGAAAGAACCGGACTTTGATGGATGCGGCTAGAACTATGATTGCGGAGTTCTCATCTCCCTATAACTTTTGGGCCGAAGCCATCTCCACCGCTTGTCATGCTACCAACCGGCTCTATCTTCGCAAGATCTTGAACAAGACTCCCTATGAGATTCTCACGGGCAAGAAACCTGATGTATCTTATTTCAAGGTCTTCGGTTGCAAGTGCTTCATTCGCAATAAAGGAAAACGGTTGTCAAAATTTGAGACTAGATCTTATGAGGGTATCTTTGTTGGCTATGCCACGAATGCTCACGCCTATAGAGTCTACAACAAGTCCACCGGGCAAGTTGAAGAAGCTATAGACGTAGTGTTTGATGAGGACAACGGCTCCCAAGGGGGGCGTATAGATCATGGTGTTGTAGGAGATGCAATTCCTCCCATCGTCATAAGAAGAATGGGGATTGGTGAAATAATTCCCATTGAGGGTTACCGGATGACGGAGGGAGAAGGACTATGCCCCACTCAAGTGGAGCCATTGAATACACCCATTGATGATCAAGCTATCCAACAAGATTCACCAAGCCCTCAAGCTAACAATCAAGGCCAAGCTAATGAACAAGGCCAAGCAACACATCTAAATCATGATCAAGATTCTATTATTGTTGAGAATGCTCGACCTAGTGGTGATTCATCACCCATCTTTGATCAAGGACAAAATGAAGATGGACGTGTCTCCGATGAAGAAGGTGATTCTCAATCAATATCCACGGAATCTTTGGAGGAGATACTAGCCCGTAGAGCAAAGAGAAGGCTAGAGAATCTTGAACGAGCGGGTCATACGGAGGACATGATTCTTGGACAAGTTCATGGAAGAGTGGTCACTAGAAGGCAATTGGCGCAAGGCTCATGCTTTTGTCTCTTTCATTGAACCCAAGAAGGTATATGAAGCTCTCGAAGATCAAGATTGGCTTGAAGCCATGCATGATGAACTCAATAACTTCGAGCGCAACAAAGTGTGGAAATTAGTGCCAAGACCCAAGGATTGCAAAAATGTCATTGGCACCAAATGGGTGTTCAAGAACAAGCAAGACAAAGATGGCATTGTCATTCGCAACAAGGCAAGATTGGTGGCCCAAGGTTTTTCTCAAGTCGAAGGTATTGATTTCGGTGAAACCTTTGCCCCCGTAGCTCGCCTTGAATCCATTCGTATCTTACTTGCCTATGCATCTCATCATCACTTCAAGTTACAACAAATGGATGTCAAAAGTGCTTTCCTTAATGGTCCCATTAATGAGTTAGTATATGTCAAGCAACCTCCGGGTTTCGAGGATCCCAACCACCCCGATCATGTCTATAAACTTGATAAGGCGCTCTATGGACTTAAACAAGCTCCACGTGTGTGGTATGAGCACCTTAAAGAGTTTCTAGTAGATCGCGGGTTTAATGTTGGTTTAATCGATCCCGCCCTCTTTACCAAGACGGTTGGAGGTGACTTGTTCATATGCCAACTCTATGTGGATGACATCATTTTTGGGTCTACTAACACCTTGTTCAATGAGGAGTTTTGCAAGCTTATGACCGATAGGTTTGAGATGTCTATGATGGGAGAGTTGGAGTTCTTCCTTGGCTTTGAAATAAATCAATATTATGAAGGGACTTTCATCAAACAAGCCAAATACACTCAAGACATTCTCAAGAGGTTTAATATGAATGATGCCAAACCTATGAAGACTCCTATGTCCACAACCACCGACTTGAAACCCGACCCTAACGGTAAAGAGGTAGATCAAAAGGTATACCGCTCCATGATTGGATCTTTGCTCTACCTTTGTGCATCTAGACCCGATATCATGTATAGCGTAGGTAAATGTGCAAGGTTTCAAGCCTCCCCAAGGCAAAGTCATTTGGAAGCTGTGAAACGAATCTTTCGATATCTAGTTCATACCCCAAACTTCGGTCTTTGGTACTCCAAGGGTTCAACCTTTTAGCTCATTGGATACTCGGATGTGGATTATGCGGGAGAGAAGACGGATAGGAAGTCCACATCCGGGGGTTGTCAATTCCTTGGCCGCTCCTTGGTATGTTGGTCTTCTAAGAAGCAAAATTGCATTGCTCTCTCCACCACCGAGGCCGAGTATATCTCCGCGGCAAGTTGTTGTGCCCAATTGCTATGGATGAGGAAAACCTTGAAGGATTATGGTATTTATTTTGACAAGGTGCCTCTTCTTTGTGACAATGAGAGTGCTATCAAGATCGCCTACAACCCGGTTCTTCATTCCAAGACGAAGCACATTGAGATCCCTCATCATTTCATTCGGGATCATGTTGAGAAGGGTGATATTGATCTCTCATATGTCTCCACGACGGATCAACTTGCCGATATCTTCACGAAGGCCCTTGATGAACCAAGATTTCGAGCTTTGAGGAATGAACTAAATGTCATAGATTCCTCCAACTTCACTTGAAACCTTGCATATCTACCCTCATTATGCATGCTATTAGGCTTATATGTAGGCATGAACATAGGGGGAGCGCTACTCAACTCATGAATATGCACTCCTCCTATTATGCGAAAAATAAATCATCATTGCATATCTAGTCATTTGTGAATTATTGTGCTTAATTGTGAGTAGTAATTTTGGACCCAAGATATATCTTCGCGGTGCCAAGTTACACACTCAAACATGGTGGCTTCGGCCACCGACCTTTGGTATGTTTTGGATCTTTCACGCTTATCATATCTCCGTCTTGACAACTCGTGCGGGTTCGGTCTTCTATCTTTTTGTTTCTTTTTCCGGACCCCTTCGAGTAATGTCTCTCGTATATCAGTGACGATTTTCTAACCCAAGCCCCCCCCCTTTGCCCAAACCAACGCTTCCATCGAAATGCTCGTGTTTTTCCAATCTCGTCGTGCTAAAATTCAGCTGGGCGGAGGCTCTGGTGAATCCACCGGAGGCTCCGCTGGTTGAAGCGGAGGCTCCGGTGAAACCACCAGAGGCTCCGCTGGTCCTGTCCACCGGAACACCACCGGAGGCTCCGCTGGCCCAAAGTGGCTCAGCGGGCCAAAACTTAGCTGTTTTGGGGACAGGGAGCGGAGGCTCCGGTGCGAACCACCGGAGGCTCCGCTGGTGGGAGCGGAGGCTCCGGTAAATCCACCGGAGGCTCCGCCGGCGGAATTTTTCTGTGGATAAGTGATGGGCGTGCGGGGGTAAGTGAGATCCAATCTCACTTTCCCCCACCCGCCCCCATCTTCCTCCTCATGAACCGCCGCCGCCCCAAGCTTTTCGCCGCCGGATTTGGGTGCTCCACCGCGGGGAGGCCTTCTCCTTGCCTTGGGACGCCCCGGGAACCTTCCCTCCTTCCTTTTTCACCATGGACGACGCGGGTACGTGCTCTCTCTCTCTCTCTCTCATCTAGTTGATGGATGGGATGCATAGGAGTTCATGTTCTTGCTCCCTAGATTCGTGGATTTGGAGTTTAGGAGTGGAACTTCTCAAGTACAAACCCTAGCAACCTAGATAATGCGTGTTAGGCTTGAATCGTTGCGGTTGTTGGGAGGATCGTTTGCCCTAACCCTAGATTATTCAACCCTAACACCATGTGTATCTTGGTTTCTTGGTTTTGTGCGTGCCTTACCGACTCGAGCATTACTCTTTGTTCATGATCTTCTTGCTTTCTCTCTTAGATGCTTCCGGTTCCAAGGGAAAAGGGAAACGGTACAAGACCACCGGCCGCCGCAAGCCTCAATCCGTGGATGAGATTCAAGCAGAACTTGACAGCTCTCAAGGCAAGCGCAAGCGCTTCCCGGCTCCCGAGAAGACTTTGCCCAAGAGGAACACCGCACCAACCGCCTCCAAGATGTCCGAGGCTATGTTCTTGAAGGAAAGGCGTGAGAACCCGTATGTTGTTGCCCGTGATCGCCTAATGCCACAATTCCGGGGTAAGGATCCACGCTTTCACACCGTTTTCCAAGGGCAAATCTATAGTGAGATTTTGATGAGGAAGCCGAAGGAAAATGTCGTCTCTCAACACGCCATTAGTATTGGGCACATGGAAAGAAAACACAAGTACTTTGGGGAGGCTCTTGAGCTCATTCAAAAATTTGGTCTTGGTCCCATTATTACTCTTCAACAAGATTTCGACGAAGAGCTCGTTTGTCAGTTTCTAGCCACGGTTCATCTCTCCAATGAGACCAACCGTAATATTATTTGGATGACTAATGGGAGACAACTTGACATCACATGGAAAGATGTTGGCATCATTCTTGGTGGCTACCCGGATTTTGGTCCTTTTGCTAAGGGAGAAGAGTTTTCTAACGGATGATTCCGAGTTCATGCCATTAACACCGCGTCACTTCCCAAGGATGGACTTACTCCTCTCTATCATTGGAAGAAGTACGCCGTTGGGTTCGTGAAGGGTCTCTATCCCACATATGACATCATGTTGCGCATCTATCGCGAGACCATCAACCCAAAGGCGGGCAATGTGGATGAGATTCAAGGTTTCTTGAAGAACCTAATGCTCCTTACTCATCAACACCAGATGGATGACACTCCTCGCAAGCTTGATGTGCTTGATTATATTTGGAATGAGTTGTGGCATGCCATTGTCAACCGCAAGAATGCTTGCTTTGGGCCATTCATCATGAAGATAATCCTACACGTATGGAATAAAAAGTTTCCGAATGAACCTCTTGATGATGAGCATTGGATCTCTCACACGGAAAAGAGACTTCTCATGAAAGATCACACGGAACCCGTTGTGCATCCCACTCCCGCCATTCGCAAGCACAAGGCTAGGCCTCGCATCATTGTTGATGAGGAAGAAGACGAGGGTCCATCTCAACCTCCTCCCTCTAGCAATGCTTTCAAATGGATGGCAAGAGCTCTCAAGAAAGTGTTTCGTTTGAACAAGAAGATAGAGCAACATCAATGGGAAGAACACTATGATAAGGAACTCAAGAACCGCAACAAATCTCAAGCTTCTCGTCAACGTCTTCGTGAGGAAGGCTTCTCCAGTGAATCCCCGGCTCTTGATAGCATCACCAATTGGGACGATTGGCAAGCAAAGGACTCCAAGGGAAAGCTTATTGAGTGGTCCGAGGAAGAAGGAGACGAAGCCACTAGCTCTCACCGCCGTGATCCCTCCCCGGCTCCGGAAGCCTCCTCCTCCGAGTGATTTGGGATGTTTGCATCTTGGTCTCTCTCTTTTTGGTATCTTGATGCCAAAGGGGGAGAGATTTATATTAGGAACGGGCATTTGAATGGGTCTCCCTCAAGCTTCTTTATTTGCATCTTTTTTTTTGCTTGAGGGAGTTTGGTTTCTTATTGGATCGTTTGGAACTTCGGTTTATTTACATTATTCCTATCTATCGTGAACATCGTCATATTATGCTTGTGTGAACCTCGTATGATGTTATTTATGTGTTATATGTGTCATGTGATATTGTTGTTATGTTATTCTTATATATCATGCCTAAATGCTCTCAATATGAAAGGAGCATACCTTTAGGGGGAGCTCCGTTCATATTGTGTTTGTAATCATACAAATAGTTATGTTGTCATCATTTACCAAAAAGGGGGAGAATGAAAGATCATCGTCCGTTTTGGTAATTATATGACAACATAACTATTTAATCTAATGTGTGTTCAATAGATGGAAATGCCCAGGTTTAAACAGGTTCACTTATTCTATGGGGCAAGTGATCGTTTTGTATGAAAAGTGGAAGGAGAAAGGAATCCAGGAAAGTGCAATGTGCAGGAGCGGAGGCTCCGGTGAATCCACCGGAGGCTCCGCCCAGGCTCCGGTGGGGGTCCGGTGGGGGCTCCGCTCAAATCCCCCTCTGGAGCAGAAGAGCGGACCCACGAGCGGAACCTCCGGTGGAGTTCCGGTGGGCAGAACCTCCGCCAGTTCCACCGGAGGCTCCGCCATCCTCCAACACATGTGCTGCACGCAAAAGGGATCCGGTGCGCCTCCGGTGGAAGCTCCGCTAAAATGCCCTTCTGTTTGAGAAGAGCGGAGGTTCCACCGGAGCCTCCGGTGGACATCCGGTGCCCTTCCTTTACCTAGTGTAAGTGGCCTCCGGTGGGGGATCCGGTGGGGGCTCCGCCAAACTGATGTTCTGTTTGAGCAGAGCGGAGGTTCCACCGGAGCCTCCGGTGAACCTCCGGTGGGCGGAACCTCCACAGAGCCCACCGGACCCTCCGCCCCGTATTCCAGCACATGTGAGCTGGTGCGCTGCGCAGCTGTGATGTTGACCGAAGACCACCGGAGCCTCCGGTGAAACCACCGGAGCCTCCGGTGCCCCTGGACTGCAAACGGTCACTTAAATGCAAGGGGTATAAATACCCCTTACCCTACCTCTTAAATGCTAAGCTTTTTCCATTCTCTCTCCTAGCCATTAATGAAAGCTTCAACCACCTAGATCTCCCACTCCGTCCACCCAAACACTCCCAAACTTGGTGGAGAGCTAGAGGAGACCTAGATCCACACTTCCACCAAAGGAATCTCAAATCCATCCACCACAACCTAGTAGATTTAGAATCCTACTTGAGGCCTAGAAACCTTAGTAGATCTCGTGCTTGTAGTTTCCACCTTGTTGCAAGAAGCTACGGATTGCTTGAGAGCCTCCATCCATCTTGTGGAGTGACCTCAAGTCCTTGTAAAGGTTTGGTCAACGCCTTCAAGTCGACCTCATAGTGGAAACGAGCATCTCCCTCACTGGAGAAGCTCAAGGAGAACAAGGTGTGCACAACCGTGCTATTGAGGAGCGCCTAGGTGGCTCCCCACCTCTCCAACATAGACGTACTTCTCTTTGAGAAGGAACTACGGTGAATCATATCCTTGTCTCCTTGTTTACACTTGTTGTTTGCTTTACTACCTTACGCTTTACTTCCGTTGCGCATATTGTTTTGTCCACATAGGTTGCTCACCTAGTTGCACATCTAGAGAACCTTATCTTATCTTGCTAAGCCCCACTAAAAGGAAAAGAAAAGAAAAATTGGTAGTCAACCTATTCAACCCCCCCCCTCTAGTTGACCATAGTGCACTTTCAACAACCGTCCAGATTAACAATGGGACAGACCTAGAGGCGGTAAAATTCCTCCCCCTAATGTTACTGGATGGAGCCAGAGATTGGATTAACGGGCTTCCGTCAAGAACCATAGACAGCTCGGACGATATGGCTAGACTTTTTACTCAGCATTTTCGGGGAACCTACAAACGCCCCAACAACATCAACCAGCTAAACATCTACACCCAGTTTGAAGATGAGCCATACGTTGACTTTATCTCAAGGTGGACTGCAATGAAGAACAACTTCTCTGGAGTAACTGGCGTACAAGCAATGCATACTTTTGTCAATGGCTTAAAACTCGGCCTCGTACTGTTCATGATCGGTTAAAAAAAACACAAAGATCTCGAATCTATGCTTACAACCGCAAATGAGCACGCAGCGGCTAAAGATGATATCAGAGCGAGAGGTGGAAATATAGAAGCTTTGATCCAAGCCAAAAAGACCCCTCGGTCTGAGAAAAAAGCCACTCCAGAGGCACAACAAAATCCCAAAGAGGTCAACATAGCCTTTGGAAAGTAAAATGGGACCAAATGGAAAGGAACAAGCACAGAACCTATCTCCTACACAAAGGAAGAGTGGGAAAGAATTAAGTCGGAAAACTGTGTCCACCATTCGCAATTTGGGAAACCCACCCATACTAACGCACAATGCCGGCTCAATAAGCATATGAAAGGCAGTGCAGGATCCGGAAGCAAGGGGAAGAGTTCCAAGAGGAAATTCTCCAAGCAAAAGCCAGAAGCTGAAAAATAAGACAGTGAATCGGCAATGATGAAAAAATCCAGGAACAGCAGCGAAAAGGCGAGCCTAAGTTCCCGAGAGTTGATGGAGAATGCAATCTAACTTTCCTCGCAACTCCCTCAGCAAAGGTGGCAAAGAGGACACTTCGAGAAATAAATGCGGTTGTTCCACCCACCCCCAAATTCTTGAAATACTCGAATACACCAATTACCTGGGATCAGTCTGATCATCCCGGAAATATCCCAGAACCCGGCACACAAACTCTGATTGTAAGTCCTATTGTTCAAAACACTAGGCTAAAAAGAGTGCTGATGGATGGAGGATCCATCATTAATATAATGTATCTGGATACACTGAAGCATCTGCGAATCTCCGAGACCCAGCTCAATCATAGAAACATACGTTTTCACGGCATCGTTCCTGGCAGGAAAGCACGATCCCTTGGAGAAATTTCCCTAGACGTAACCTTTGGAGAGAAAGAACATTTCCGACAGGAAATTTTTTCTTTTGAGGTTGTGCCTTTCGAAAGTGTGTATCACGCAATACTCGGACGTCTTGCTTTCGCCAAATTCATGGCAAGATCATGTTATATCTATAACAAGCTGAAGATGACAGGACCAAAAGGAGGAGTAATCACCATAAAGGGAGACTTCAAATTGGCAAACGAGCTGGAAAAAGAAAACGCCCTTTGCGCAGAAAAGGTGATAGCAAAGGAGGAATTGAAAGAACTGGGGAAAGAAGTATCACCGACAGAAATGCAGGCAGGAAAAGAAAGCCGGAAGCCGGCAGATAGTTTCAAAGCTTCCGAGAATACAAGACAGTTTAGCTTAGATCCCAAAGATCCGACAAAGTTTGTCGTAGTGGGAACTGGGATGACCGACAAATAGGAAAGCGGACTCATCAAGTTCCTCCGTGAGAACTGGGATATTTTTGCCTGGTGTCCTACGGACATGCCAGGCGTACCCAGGGAACTTGCTGAGCACCAACTCAAGGTGATTCCAGGATCTAAACCCGTCAAACAAGGTCTCCGTCGATTTGACGGAAGAAGACGGAAGGCTATTGGAAAGGAGATTATCTGGCTATTAGCAGCTGATTTTATCCGGGAAGTTATACATACTGAATGGTCTGCAAACCCAGTATTAGTCCCAAAGAAAGATAGTATTGTTCTTAGGATGTGTATAGATTACACCGGTCTGAACAAATTGTGTCCAAAAGATAGGTTTGCGTTACCGCAAATCGATCAAATAATAGACGCCACTGCTGGCTCTGAGCTTTTATGCTTTTTGGATGCTTATTCCGGGTACCATCAAATGCGTATGAAAGAAGAAGACCAAATCAAAACCTCCTTCATAACCCCGTATGGAACATACTATTACATAACCATGCCTTTTGGCCTGAAGAACGCAGGTGCAACCTACCAGCGTTGCATGCAACGATGTTTGCATAGTCAGATTGGCAAAAATATTCATGTTTACGTGGATGACATTGCTGTCGTTTCCACTGAAATAGACACACTCCTTGAAGATTTGCGAGAAACCTTCGAAAATTTGCGCACCTACAAAATGAAGTTGAATCCATTAAAGTGCGTATTGGGGGTTCCCTCGGGAAAACTTCTGGGTTTCATCGTTCCTCACAGAGGAATAGAAGTAAACCCGGAAAAGATAAAGGCAATCCTAAACATCTCAAGGCCTACGTGCTTAAAAGATGTACAAAGATTGACCGGTTCTGCAGCTACCGTCAGCAGGTTCATAAGCCGACTAGGAGATAAAGCTCTGCCATTATATAAATTGTTGAAGAAATCCGACAAATTTGTATGGACAGAAGAGGCAGACATGGAATTAACCCAGTTAAAAGAAACGTTGATGAAAGCTCCGATTTTGGCATCACCAAAAGACGAAGAACCCATGTTACTGTATATCACAACAACAAACAAGGTTATTAGTGCAGTGATAGTTGTGGAAAGGCGGAAAGGCGAGCAAAGCATACCAGATCAACATCCGGTGTATTATGTAAGTGAAGTTTTTTCCGAGTCTAAACAAAGGTACCCACACTATCAAAAACTGGCATATGGCGTGTTTTTCGTATCTCGAAAACTCCGTCATTATTTCCAAGGATATTCCATAACAGTGGTATGTAAAGAACCACTAGGGAATGTAATCAACAATGCGGACGCAACAGGCCGAGTAGCCAAATGGGGCATCGAGTTGGCTGCGTTCGACATTAAGTACCAAACCCGGACGGCAATCAAATCCCAGGTGTTGGCAGATTTCGTCGCTGATTGGACAGATTCAATGGAAAACACACCAATGCCAGAGTCAGAATACTGGGTCATGCACTTTGATGGATCCAAGATGAAGGAAGGCGCTGGAGTTGGTGTAGTCTTAAAATCCCCAAAGGGAGATACTATGGAGTATGTATTACAAATACACTTCAACGCCAGCAGAATACGAAGCTTTGCTTCATGGCTTGCACACTGCAAAAGAAATAGGTGTCAAATGCATCCTATGCTATGGTGACTCAAACTTGGTACAGCATCAACTCAACCAAACATGGGACACCAAAAGCCCCATCATGGCCGAATATCGGAGAACGATGGACGAGTTTGCTATTTGCTTCCTGGATTTTGAAGTACTTCACGTCAAAAGGGAAAAAATTGGAACGCGGATGCATTAGCCCGCATGGGGCTCGGAAAGAGTGAAATCCCTACCACCAGGTGTGTTTGTCCAACATTTTCATGAACCATCAATAAAAGGTGGAGATGTTGATTATCCTCTCGTTTCCGAGTCAATTTAAGTCCTGCTTGTTAACCCGGATTGGACAATTCCATATTTAAACTTATTAGTGGATCAGAAGTACCCGGATGGAGCAGACGAGGTCTTGCAAAGACAAATAAAACGTCGGTGCAAAGGATACATGGTAATCAATGGTTGCCTGTATAAACGCAGCACTATCGGAATTTTTCAACAATGTATTTCGCCAGAAGAAGGCCAAGAAATATTGCAAGAAATCCATGCAAGAGATTGCGGACATCATGCTCAACCAAAAAACATAGTTAAAAAAGCATTCCGTGCAGGGTTTTTCTGGATAACAGCCAAGACAGATGCCAAACACATAGTAAATACATGTGTCGGATGTCAGTATTACGCCAAGAAGACGAATATGCCAGCCCAAGCACTCAAAACTATCCCTATTACATGGACATTTGCGGTCTGGGGGCTAGATATGATGGGACCATTGAAAACTGCAAGAGGTGGGCTTACACATCTACTCGTTGCAGTAGATAAGTATACGAAGTGGGTGGAGGCAAACCCCATCAAAATGCTTGACGGTGTAACTGCCAGGAATTTCATCATTGACGTGGTCATGAGATACGGCGTTCCACACAGCATAATTACCGACAACAGGACAAATTTCTCTATTGGAGAGTTGGCAAAATATTGCCGACAAACGGGAATACGCCTAGATCTTGCATCTGTGGCACACTCGCAATCCAATGGACAGGTTAAAAGAATGAATTGCTCAATCCTACAGGGAATACGCCCAATACTCGAATCTTCTCTTCGTAGAGCAGCTGGAGCATGGGTGGAAGAGTTACCCTCCGTGCTTTGGAGTATTCGAACGACGCCAAACAGGTCAACAGGGCAAACCCAGTTTTTCCTGGTTTATGGCGCAGAAGAAGTGCTTCCAACGGAAATGATCCATGATAGCCCAAGAGTGCAAGCTTTCGATGACTCGGATGCCGTCGATCTCCTAGAAGAAGAATGAGAACTTATGCTTCAAAGATACGCCATTTATCAGAAAGGATTACGATGTTACCATAGTCGGAAAATCAAGCATCGTTCTTTCAAAGAAGGTGACTTAGTGCTAAGATTGGTGCAAGAAAGAAAGCACAAGTTAGCTCCAGTTTGGGAAGGACCATTTTTTTATTAGCAAAGCTATGAAAAATGGATCATACTATCTTTAGATATTTGGAACACGGAAGATGACCTCAAAAGACCGAATCGCGAAAGAAAGAGAAAGATAGATGACAAACTAGGGGAGACCAAAAGACCCCGGAGCATCCAACAGTTACGTCCCTTCTACACGTAGTTCAATTTCTATGTAAACATCTTTGAGATCATGAAATAAAGTTGTCGGAATTCATACATCTATGTTTTACATGTTTATTATAGTACAAAGCATAAATCTGCCTTATCTATTTCCCAATGATCTTTCAAAATACTCAATGTTAACCCGAATTGTGCCTGCGTGCTCGGAGTTAAAAAAACTGAATGATTTTCAGCCTAAAAATGGCTTAAGGAAACCCAGATTGTGTCTGCGTGCGTGAGTTTCATTCAAAATTCCTTGTTGTTTCTCTAAGTATTATCTGATTGTTTTTATGTTGGGTCACTGGAGCTAGTAAGTAAAAAATGCCTTTAGTATGATCCATGTTTCCGAGTTTCGACTGATTGGTTATACCCAGTCACTTGGCATGAAAATTAAATACTATTGAGCCATTTCAAACACTAAGGACAGTTAAGACATATAAACCATAGAACTTAGAAGATAAAGGAATAAAAACCCGGAAAACTTGCAAAGACTTAATAATATAACTGCAAAAGCGGAGTACTTGTTTATACAAAAGAATAGAAAGCATTACAATAAGTTTACATTGTAAGAATAATAATGCTTCTATTTTCCTATCTCTACCTAGGACCAGGCAGCTCCTTCAGGCATCCGAGTCGTCATCTTCGCTGCTGGATTCCTCGGGAGTTTCCGGAATAGCTTCCTCCGGGTAGAAGGTGGAGATGTTCACCATGTTGGCAATCTTGGTGGTGTGACCTTTGATTTCATCAAAGATGCTAGCCCGTTGCGCCTCCGTATATCCTTGAGTGATGCCGGACGCCACACGCCAAGATTTCGCAGTTGGGTAGTGCATGCGCATGAGCCCAAGAGCCATGCATGCACCACCACGAGCCGCGGAACGGAGAAGAGACTCCCTAGACTCCGCCACCTCCACTATAGCTTCCGAAAGTTTTTCAACTTCCGAGAACTCCCCAGACCTGGCAGGAAGGCACTTGTTGACAAGCAACATTCCCGCAACCCTTATCGCGGTGAATACCTTCCCGAAAGCCCGGATTTTTTCAATCCGCGTAAGATGGGGGCTATCTCATGTTTCAGTAAAACACACAAGTGTTAGAAAAAACACAAGATGGTGAAACATGGAAAATCCGGTAAATGACAAAATACTTACCGAGAATCCGGTCCATCTCGGTGCCTTCCTCCAGGCGCTGGTTCAAGGAATTCTCCAGATCCTGGATGGTGGCCTTGTCCTTCGCAGCTTGGTTGGAGGCCTTAGATTCGGCAATGCCAAGAGCCAGTTTGCTGGCCTCTAGGTCTTGCAGCATCTTCACATTGAGCTTGTGAAGATCCAGGTTTTCGCGGCGGAGGTTTTTGGCGTTGCCGGCATCTTCGGCAACTTGTTTGGCTTTCGCCAAAGAAGTTGAAAAGCAAGTAAAAAGAAGGGTTAAAAACTCGGAAAAATACTTAGTAAAAATTGCGAATGAAAAGCAGAGAAAAATTTCATACCTGCTAGTTCACTCAGCTGCTGCTGAGTAGATGCCAATTCCGCATCCTTACCTTCAAGAATTTTGAGAAGGGTTTTAACCTCCTTATTCTTGATGGTAAGTTTGTCGAAAACCTCCACGTTGATATTTTCAGCAGTTTCCTGAAACACGGGAAAGAAAGATAGAATGCTTTAGTTCAAAACAAGAATAACAATGAAAAAAGTATTAAGTTGAAAATATACATTCAACTTATTACTTGGGGGCTAGAGATATTACCTGGCTCATCCTGGTCAAGTTTGCCAGGTTTTCGTTGAATTCTTTTGCATAATCTGCAAAAAGAATCCCGACGTTGCAGAGGTCGTCCTGGATGACCTGCCGAGGTGAAAATATGAAGTTATTCCTTATAGTTAGTACGCCTTGCGGCCAAGGACGGATCAGAGGCGCTGGTGCGAAGAACTTGGTAGCCCACGGACGAATGTATCCGAGTTCATCAAACGGTTCTTCTTTTACCTTGAATTCTTTGTCAAAAGTCGGAATGGACTCCTCCTCAGTTGTACGAGAAGGGCCACCCATATCTGGCACCGCCTTTTCCCTCGCGTCCATCTCGAACGCAATGGGTTGGCTGGTCGGCAGTGGGTATTCTTCCTCCCTTGCAGACTGATTTTCTCCCCCTAGAGTAGTTGGGGTAGAGGGAGCTGCAGCAGGAGATAGATGCACCCCCTTGCCGGCAGTAGCCTTATGCTTTTTTAGCTTCTTCGAATTCAAAGAAGTTGGAGCTAGGCTGAAAAGGGAAGGAGGTGAAAGAAATTCCGAAAAATCAGTATTCCAAGAAACTAAAATACCTCCTGCAATAAAAGGCAGAGACAAATGGAAACCCAGAGGATTACCTGGAAGTAGCGACGGGAATTCCGTCAAGTTCCACCACCTCTTCAGCAGTTGATGGCCTCTTGCGCTTTCGACCACCATAAAATTTGGCATGCAGTTCGTCAAGTTCGGTGTAAGTTGCAAGATCTTTGTCGGTGAGGTCATCTAACTATGGAAAAAGCAAAATATACGACTAAGACAGAAAATCGGGGAAAGATAAAAATCCGAGAAATTGCCCAAAGGTGAAAAAAGCATTACCTTGGGAACCGGGTTTTCTTCGTGATACATCCCCAGGCTTTCTTCATATTGGTCGCGAGTGGCGACCAAATGATTAACCCGTTTCTTGAAATCCCTCTTCGTGAATGCCTTTTCCCTTCCCCTCATTTCGTCCTCCGGACCCTCGTATTCGCACAAAAGCCGGGTTCGGTACGCAAGAGGTTGGATACGTCTTCCGAACCAACACAAAACAGTGTCGGTTCTAGTGAGAGGAGGTTTGGAAGAGGTGAGTTTGGCGATGCGCCGTTTGATTTTCATCAAATCATACGACAGAGTCTGAACTGCCTCCACAGCCTAGTTTCCCTGGGGAGTGGCGGCAGCGTTGACGAAAGGAGGAATCCCAGTTTCCTTTCCAGGAAACGGGATGTCTTGGTGGTAGAAAAAGGAACCCGTCCATAATTTGCGGATTCCGACGTTTTGATCATCTTGGGGAACCAATCTTCCCTGAATCTACGCATGGTAAAAGATATGGCCCCGCAAGTCGGGAGTGCGCCCTCTAAGGGGTTTCGCTTAACCCCGAAACAATACAACCAGAAATATAGCCTAGGCTCTATTCCTAGATACCCTTCGAAGAGGGCCTGGAACCCGGCTAAATAAAGAATAGAGTTTGGTGGCATGTTGTGGGGTTGAATGTTGTAATGGTTGAGGACTTGAAGGAAGAAGCTGGAAGGGGGAATTCCCATACCTCGAGAGATGTGCGAGGTCAAGAGAACCCGTTCTCTGGCATTGGGCAAGGGCTCAGATTCATCTTCTTCATGCCGCCATTTCCCCTTCACAATCATCCCCTCCTTCTCCATTGTCGGAAGAAGAGAAGGGCCAAGTTGCATTGGCTCCAATTGCCGGAAAGCTCGCCCTCGTCTTCAGCTCCGGTGGCGGTAGCCGCAGCGGCGAGCTCCTCCCCGATGAGGAGGATTTTCTCTTCCGCCGTTTCGGGGACGAGTGGTGGAGGCGGCGCGGAGGAAGAGGTGGCCAGGTTCTCAGCCACGAGAGCAGTTTCCTCGCGAGCCTGGTCGCCGGAGTTTTTCTCCGGTGCGCTGGCGGCGGCGCGGCTCGGGGAATCGAGCTGCGGGTCCATGGAATTGATTATCTCGTCGATATCGACGGAGACCAAGAGCTTCTCTGCAGCGCACGGTGATTCGCCGGAATCCATTTGCGGGCGGCGCGGTGAAGTTCTTGAGCTCCCGGTGAAGGAATTCCGGGAACGGCCCGGGACGTGCGCAAACTCTGTTCGCTCTAATGGAACTTTGGATCAGGTGCAGTGGCGCTTGGGGGCTGGGAGGCGGAGTGAAAGCAGAAGAATCGCCAGAGGGCTCGAGGTAGGCTATTTATAGCCGGAAAACCTTTGAGATACGTTGCAACGACTCTTTTGTCCGTTAGATCTTCGACGCGTGTCACTCGCCGGAAAATCCGGGAAATGAGGCGACGGATGATTATTGCTATCTCCTCGTTTCCTGCAAGAATCTGTCAGAGATACGTTTCAGGGTTTCACACTCGAAACCCAAAACATCCCTGACGTCAGCATGATTTTATCGCTGACGTGGGAAGTTCCTTCTCCACGAAGACTCGTGGAAGAAAAAGGTGGATTTTCCCAAAATCCGATTTTCGCGTTAAAGGACGATTTGAAGGAAAAGAAGAATCGAGACGAGCGCCGATATTTCTCGGAAAAGAATGTAAATTGACGAAAGACGGCGGATTGGAGTCTCAATCCTTTTTGGCGGCTACTTTCGGATATATACCAATTAGGGGTATATTGGATAGTGTTCTAGAGAGCCAGATTACCAGGGTGTCCTGAATGGTAATGGATTACGGTCCATTAGGCGGCCCAGTAAGCTGACGCACGGAAGATGGATTCTAGAAGAACCCGGACCACGGACCACATGGTACGGCTTGGAGTAGAAGGCGGATTCTTGCCTTCCAAGTTAGAACTTCCCGTAGTCTTCCAGGTTTCCTTTTCTGTAAGCCCTAATTCGGTTATTATATAAAGCCGGATGGGAGAGAAGAAAGAGGAACAATTAGCTAGAAGCCAACTCGCCGAGAAGTTGATCCTCGTCGAGTAGCTAAACCAACTCACAATGTACTTTGTATACTTCAGGTTTCAGCCCTGATTTGGTGAGATTGCAGGAGTAGAAATGCCACCTAGTTGCGACGTACCGAACCTGGGTAAACTTTGGTGTCCTTGATTGTCATACTACCACGTTCTCCCATGTCTCTATCATTGGTCTCATGGTACCCCCATCTATGAACTCTACTACGATGTCTCGACATCCACATGGCCATGCGGCCAAGGAAGTGCAGCCGCACCCCAGAGGGGCCCCAAGTGGCCCATGTGCCCCCCCTCCCTTTTCCCTTTTTTTCTCCCACTTTTCCCGTAGTGGGCCTCTTTTGCCCAGAAGGCCCATTAGTGAAATAATTCCATTTAAAAAATAAAATAAAATGGTATTTAAATATTAATTTCACTAATTAATAATAAATATACACTTTTATTATTTCGAGTCCCGGAACTCCTTCTGGTACCATCCGATCACCATCGGGCATTTCTCGCTTAGTTCCGATACACCTTTGGAACTCTCCGGTCTCTATCAGATAGATACATGAACGATTCAGCCTCTCTTTATTATTCTCTTCGGTACTAAGATCACTCTTCACATTGACTACCCTTAAGTATGACACCCTATGGTTTGGGCTACTCTAGACATGGTCGAGACACCTCTTTGACCAATGACCAATGGCGGTATCTGGACATCCATAATGGCACTTGTGCATCCATCGAAGTTTTTGTGTCGCTTTGAACCTTCTCTTGACTTAGTGATACTCTGTTTGTCCGAGACTTGATCATCTGGTATCTTATACCCTGTTTAGTATTGTTACCGACATAACAATTCTACTCGTTCCCGTGTCGTTGCATCTCTGTGACCTAGTCACATGCTTGCAATCTAATTGATACAACTCACCGAGTGGGCGCAGGAGTATCTATCCGTCAATAGGATTGTAAAGTTCCTCTCTTGACGGTACACCTCAACATATCCCTTCCATTACCCAAGAGACAAATTTATAATCACCTTGTCACGGTGTGACGTTTGATGCAATCAAAGTAACTTAGAGGATAGCAATTAAATACCATCTCACCACTACGTTTTCATTATCATAACGTTTAACATAATGACTCGACCTCGTCATGAGAAAACATAATGGGTGTGAGTCCACCAGATCATTCACTAATAACATGACTCTGTTGTCAATGGCATAAATCCCATGATCAGAAAACCTTGATCATTTGTTGCCCAACAGACTAGTATAACTAGACGCTACTAGGGACCTGGTTTGTTTACATACCACACGTGCATTAATGTTTCCGCTTAATACAGTTATAGCATGGTATAAAACATTATGAACATACGAGTTAGGATAATAAATACCCTTTATTATTTGCCTCTAGGGCATAAGTCCTTCACTTTCTCCCAGTCTATCTTTTCCATCCTACGTCGAACGGGGTGGTTTTCCGGCATGTTCGCCCCAGGCATCCCTTTCCGTGCGGTCGGCGTACCTTCAAATCATACTCTTCCCGGCGTACTGAGCCTCAGCAATGGCGTTCTAAGCGCCCTTCAATTCTTGCCGTTTCTTTTCCGGTGCGGCCATTGGCTTTGCCAACACCACCCTTCGTGCCTCGAGGAACTCCGGAGGTTCGTTCGGGTTGATTGGTGTGTGTAGTAGACTAGCAGGTTGTACTCATCAACTTCATCATCTCCTTCAGCGAGAGGTGTCTTTTTTGTTGACGCCGTTGTTTTCTCCTTTCTCCATGATCTTTGGCGGCATGTCCAGCTTTCTCGGTGGAAGATCTACCTTTTCCACCTGAGATCCGGGTTTCGCCGGAGCTGCCTTTTACGTGGTGCCACGTATTTGACATCCACTTGCATAGCCGCGGCGGCGGTTAGATCATCGTCCGCCTTTTCTTTGTCTTCAGCGGCGGTTAGATCATCGTCCGCCTTTTCTTTGTCTTCAGCGGCTGGGACTTCGCTCGTGACATCTTGTATTGCTACGGCGGGCGTGTGCTCGCCGTCCTCTAGGTTTTGCTACTCTTCCTCTATGGCTGATGGAGCTGCCATTTATACGTCATGCATGCGCCCGGAGGCGATTTTGACTTTTCTGGCAAAACCTGATCCATTGTCGTTAGATTCCGAGCTAACAACATCGGATCTGGCTTGTGAATCTACTTTAATGCCAATGGCGGGTAAGATAGATTCGGGTTCGGAGCTTGCAGCGTTGAAGCGGGTCCTGCCGATGTCGGAGATGCCTCTGCTTGCACCATGCCTATAAAGTGTGATATGGATGCCCGTGCGACAACAAGTGTACTTTGACGATATGCGTTTATCAGGTCTCGGTCAGTTGCCATGTGAGAATATGACACACTTTTCCCGAGTCCTGCATCGAATTCGTCATGAATTGGGACTAGGGCGGGTGGGAAAAACTTACTTCCTCCTCGTAAACACAGCACCTCGACGTTAAGCCGATGAATATGTCGACGAGGCCAATGGGAAGCAAGTACGCGTTGACGAGATGATGCACACGCCGGCATGTAGGCGCCATTGTTGATGATGCGTCCGACATTTCCGTCGACGACGGTGGTGCCGACGACCATCGTGTTGCCGAAACCTCCGAGCAATCCCGACCGGAACGTGACCCTGGACGCCGCTGGCCCCAGGGTGGACGCCAACTGTCGAGTTCTCAGATTTGGAGTCATTGTATGGGGTACCATATCCCGTGGGTAGAGAGCATCGAGCGAGCGTGAGGGAGTTACCGATGACAGGAACAACATCGAGGTTTAACTAGGTTCAGGGTCACCAGCGCAATTCTGCTGAAAATAACACTAGTCCATGTTAGTTGTATTCAAAATTCACAAGTTTAGAGGAAAATCAACAACAAAAGTGTTCGGGAAAGTAGATATGTTTTGGACGTATCATGCGCCACGGTTATGTTACCCGTGGCGCACGAAGGATGCGGTGCGCCACGGCTATGGATTTGCACGTCGGCCACCCGCCCACCTATAGGCGTGGTGTGCGGTGTTTTTTGGTGCGCCACGGCTACGGCCTTACCCGGGGCACACCTCCACTTTTGAATTTCGTGTACCACGAGTACTTAGCCGTGACGCACCAAAACGTGGTGCGCCACAACTAAGATTTCACCTATAGCTTGTTTCCTAATAGTGATGGCCTGTTCATCGGAGTAGATGGAGGAATCCGAGGAGGCGTATGACGATGATGACGGCTCTGCGTCACCACGGGCACGGCGCCCTGCGCGCGGTCCACGACCACCGCGCCTCCACCACAGCTACCCTAGGGAGCGCTCGCCGTGATCTAATGCAGTGGGGCGTGGGCGTTTGGGCGCTGGGAACCGCGCAGATTAATTTTTATAGTTAACAATGGAGGGCGACGAGTGTGCCTGCCAATCGGGTCCGGGAGGCGAGAAGGCATGTCTGACCGCACTCAGACGTGCCATCCGCATGCGTCTAGGCCAACACATTTCCGTCCAAATTTGAGTTAGAAATTAGCGTATGCGAAACCAAACGTCTACCAGACGTCCATTTTCTAAATTGGATGTGCCATCTGCACGCGTCCGGGCCAACACATTTTCGTCCAAGTTTGAGTTAGAAATATGTGTGAAACCAAACGCCTACTAGACGTCCGTTTTCTAAATTGGACGCGTCATCCGCACGCATCCGAGCCAACACATTTCCGTCCAAATTTGAGGTAGAAATGAGCGTATGCGAAACCAAACGCCTACCAGACGTCCGTTTTCTAAATTGGACGTGTCATCCACACGCATCTGAGCCAACACATTTCCGTCCAAATTTAAGGTAGAAATGAGCGTGTGCGAAACCAACTAGACGTCCGTTTTCTAAATTGGTCGGCACGATTTGGCCCCCTCTCCAGTTAATTGCAGCCCCGCGGGACCAAATAAACGGTACCGCTTTCTCTTCTCTCAGACTCTCGCTACCTACCTTAGCTTGCTCTTCTCTCACTACCACACGCACCGTTCTGTCCGCCTAACTACCCGAGAAGCAACCACAGGCACACCGGTGTCGGCAATGGAGTCGCGTGTGAAGCCTGGGTTTAACGGCGTCAGCGGTTTATCCGACAGCCGCAGGGGCTACACGGGAGCAGCGGCGGCGGTTGGCCGGAAGCCGGCGCCAGTGGACGGCTGCAGCGTGGCGCTCCGGGTGTTCATCCTCGCGGCGACGCTTGTTGCTGCCGTGCTGATGGGAGTGGACCGGCAGACCAGCACCGTCCAGGTCACCATCGCCGAGACGTTGCCGCCGCTCCAGGTTCCCGTCACGGCCAAATGGTCCTACTCCACCGCCTTCGTGTAAGTCCCAGCTAGCACTTGATCCGGCCGGGTGAACTGATCTATTACCACAATTACCCTGGCGCTCTTCAGTCAACTTTACCTTCTAATCTACGATTGCGTATGTTTTCTTCTCCTTTTTTTTTCTTTCTTGCCTCTACTGAACTTTTTTTTTTTGTTCAGCGCGTATTACTCATGAAGCAAGTATGCAAAAGTACCTTAGCGCGCCTAGTGAAATACGTACTCGTTAGTACAGTACTACTCCATATTTTATCACTACGTACACATACATGCCATTTCGGTAGAAATTATTAGAAAGGAAGTAGTTCCCGTATAGTTTAATTTTGGGCGCTCGATCCGGCCGGGCACAACAAAACTGTTTCTATAATTTCATCATAATTAACTTGCTTATATTCACCCTCTTTAGCAGTGGTATGCGATGGAGAAACAAAACAAAAAGCTATTCACCGACAGGGATACGCACTTTGGGCGGTGAGAAGGATGGCACGTACGCACGCGCGCAAGAAATGTCTATCCACAGCTAAGCTGATATTCTTTCTATCGATCGTCTGGCCACTGCTCGATCGCGCCTCTCGATCTTGCAAGCTTTGATTCCCACATACCAACAAAACCCTTCTCTTTCTCCGCCTACCTAGAAAGAAAGAACATTTGCGGTTTACTATAGACAAGGATGCCAAGACAAACTAGAATTGCGTGTAGCATTTCAGGCAACTAAATTAACCTGCTTTAGGTACCAACGTCCTTGCTGCTGCACCAAATATCGATCCATCGTTATAGAAGAAGTTTACATCAAGAACAATTGGCCAAGATCGGTTTAGAGCAAGTTCAGTAGTAGAGTCGGCAGCCGGCTATAACAAATTGCCATGTCATCTACAGCCAACATATAGCCAACAAGTACAATAGTTAGCAATAAAGGTATCTTACTTTATCAAGATATGGCCCACCTCCCACTCTCACAAAGTGCCTAGGAGCACGTGCTGCAGCTAGCTCTTGCATGAGAGCCCACTCCCCTTCTCTCTCCTCTTCTCTCTCCTCCATGTCATCACAACAATATTATTTTAGTCCTTATAGCCTGCTCACTGTAACTTATTGTACTTGCTCTTACGTCCAAACCCACCAAGAATTCGGTGCGAGTAATGGTCACTACAGCGACGTCGTTTTGTCCAAATTAACTCGAAGGAATTCCAGGTCTCTCCGGTGCCCCACAGGTGGCTCGATCGAGCGATTGTCCGATCCGCTCACCATTATTGCAGACAGAGTGTTCCCAGCTGCCAACTCCTTGCCCATCCTCACAAACCACGTATGCATGCTCATCCTGAGAAAGCTAGCGAGTCTTATCAAGACATAATGCCCCTATTTTTTCAGTTTACCTACTGTACAACCACATCTCTAGCCGACCCCTTCAAGATGTTTAGAGGATAAAAAATTGCAGTTTTCTCCTCTAACGCGCACCTAACCGAACCCTTGTAATGCTTAGAGGTGGAAAATGATAAGAGTCGGCCTTAAATCTCAGACGTAACTGTGTCAAATAATCTTGACCGGTGCCTCGAGGAGAAAAATATTTCGGCCTCCCGCCCCGTCGCGCCACTTCCCGCACTGCTGCCTGATCTCCTCGCCACCGGCACTAATTGCCCCAATTTTCATCGGGAATGTAACTGGAGCTCACGTCCTCGACCCCGTTGCCCACTCTCGCTGGCATTGGTTCGACCCATGCGGCCCTGCACGCGGCAAGAAAGGGGTTGAGGGCAAAAAACATGGTGCGGCCCGCAACCAAGGCGGATGAGGGTAGTGTCAAGACCACGGTGACCGCGGGACTCCTTCCTATTGCGTCGTCCGACATCAAGTGGGCGAGGAAGCCGACGGATGGATGACACGACAAGGAGATATTGGGAGCTCACTCGTGTGAGATCATGGCCGAAGCCGAGGACACTCATGTACGTGTTGGTGGTGGTGATGGTGGCGGCCGTGGTGGTGTTGGTGGAGGTAGCATTGGTGGTGATGATGTAGGTGGTGATCATGGTGAGGATGATTTCCTCCGTGGTGATGATTTCAATCGTACTTGAGTTCATTTCAGTTCATTTGGTAGGGGCTTAGCCCACAACATAAGACATGGTTTGTTCCGGTTATATTGGATAAAACTTGATCGATGATGGTAGCTTTTGGATGAACTATATGCATGTTTTAATTGAATTGTTCGATCCGATAAACTATATCTATAACTAGTATTCAGTTGTTGTGTATGTTAAATTTTTAATTATTCAAATGATTAATGAAATGCCATGCAATTGTTTGAGATGTATGTGACACAAAGAGCTCAAGCTCAAGCCATGCAATTGTTTGAGATGTATGTGACACAAAGAGCTCAAGCTATGCACGAATAGGTATCTTAGCATTTGGAAAATGTGGTATATGCATGTTTTATTTGAATTGTTTGAAGTTTTAAATAGCGTGCTATTTTGGCTCTATGGCATCGCTATAACTGATACGGAGAGCTCAAGCTAGCTATGCACTTTTAGCACTTAAAAGAAAATTCCACTAATAGCTCGCTCAAGTGGTCACTTGGCCAAAAAGTACCTATATTTCTCCCACAAAACCTGCCGTATTGCTAATTTTAATTTGAAATTTGGAGATGGTTATGTAATATGCACTTATGGACTTCTTTTATTGCTGCAATCATCATGGTTGTGCAACAAAATCTTGTATCACTGAATTCTTAGATTTTAATTCTTTTTAGATAATATGAATATATGATGTCTAATTCTTCGGAAAGTTTCCTTATCTTTGGGAAAACCCCTAAATGGCTTGACGCCTGTATAGCTTCACTAATAGGTTTCTTAGGGTTTGGAAAATGCCGCCCTAAGAAGTATATCCCACTATTTTAATTTTTGACGCGACAAGCTAAAAAAGTTTGGGCAATATTTTTTAATAAGTTAAATATAAGGTTCGGTGAGAAACTACCATCCTATAACTCCTTAAATATAATTAGTTAAGTATAATAATACATTTTCTCCTCTAAATTATATATAAGGGATCTCCTAGAGATGCACTGAATTTTCCAACTGTATGTTCTGACCTAGTAGATGTACTACTAATTAGTTTCCTCAATACACTAGTTATGGAAAGTTGCGTCATTCTCTGCAAAAGAGAAGGAAAAGACTGCCCTTCGAAATGGTCGAATTCTATATAGTACCTTTGCAACGAGGAATTGATCAATTAACATGCATTCTATATGGCGCGTGCTTGCAGGTACTTCGTGGTGGCAAATGTGATGGCGTGCGCATTCTCGGTGGTATCTCTGGCGGCGTGCCGCACCCGGAGTGCGGTGGTTCCGCTGATGATCGGCGACTTGGTTGTGATGGCACTGCTCTTCTCCGCGGTGGGCGCCGCAGCAGAGTTCGGCATTCTAGGTGAGCGCGGAAACTCCCACTTGCGATGGGGCAAGGTGTGCCACATCTATGACAAGTTCTGCGAGCGCGCCATGGCTGCCGTCATCGTCTCCCTCATCGCTGCCTTCACCAACCTCGTCCACCTCATGCTCGCCATCCTCGACATCCACAAGAACTCCTCCTACTACTAGCTAGCTTAGCTATAGATGCACGGCGACGCATCGGAGATCGATGTGACACAAGAATCTATACTATCCCGACTCTTACTAACAACCCCGATCTTAGGCGCGTCGGTTTGACGTCATCACAAATACGTAAGTTTAATTATTAATTTTTGAATAGGGAACAGCCCCGAAGGGCCTCGAAACTGCATCAATAAAGCAGGGAGTACAACATTACATAAATGACCTTACAAGAGATATGAAATACATGTCCGTGATACGTCCATTTTGCATCACTATTTTACATGTTAATTCTCTCTTATTCATTGATATTTTTTATATTAGAGCACTATACTTATGTTATTTCGTTGTTTTCTGTGTGTTCCACAATTTTACGGAATTAAATGTCACAGTCAGAATTCAGCTGGAAAAAGCACGTGAAGATTTTAAAATCGTGAAGATGTGCGCTGCAATCCTGCAACGCTTACGTGACTTGATGATGACTGATGACGTGTAGACGCCCTCGTTGGTAAACCCCAAGCGCAAGGTGTGAAGAATGTAGCAGCAAGTTTTCCTTCAGAAAAGAAACCAAGGTTGAATCGACCAGTAGGAGGAAAAACAATCTCTGAACGTTGATGCAGCTGAGGTGGCAGGACGCACTACCGGTTCAGCAGCAACGTGGAACCTACACAACACAATCAAATAACTTTGTCTCAACGAGACAGTGAGGTTGTCAATCTCACCGATTTTTCTTAACACAAATAGGTTAAACGTATGGGGTGGAAAACAGTAGGAATAGTATGAGAGCAGTATGAAAGCAATAGGTGTTTAAGTATGAGGAAAAAGGATTGGGGTCCACAGTTCACTAGTAGTGTCTCTCCGTGAAAAATAACATGTGTGGTGAACAAATTACAGCTAGGCAATTGAAAGAAATGGAGGTTGCACCGTAGTGCATATGCAAGACATAAAGATTTTTATATGATTCATACGGGCATTACAACAAGATACATATACCATCGTCCAACTACATCTATGACTAATAATCCACCCTCCAAATATCATCCGAACAAATGTTGGGTATTAAGTTGCAAGCAAAAGATAATCGCAGTAAGCAAAGTGTGTAATGTAAACAATAACATCATTCTTAGACAAATCATTGTTGTTTTCTCACTAATGGCAACAACACATCCTCCATCCGTCACGTTTCTGTCACTCGAGCACAGATGCAAAGGAGGCATGAATCCACTATCGAGCATAAATACTCCCTCATAGAGTTATTAGCATCTACTTGGACAGAGCATCTACTAACAACGGAAAGCATGCAAGATCATAAATAACATAACCATGAACATAACATGATAGATTGATAATCAGAAGACATGGCATTAAAAATTCATCAGATCCCAGCAAACACAACATGTAGCATTACATAAAGATGATCTTGATCATGTTAGGCAGCTCACAGGATCTAAACATGAGGCACAAAGTGAAGAGAACAACCATCTAGCTACTGCTATGGACCCATAGTCCAGCGATGAACTACTCACGCATCACTTCGGAGGAGGGCATGGTGGTGTAGACCCCTCCGGTGATGAATTTCCCTCCCGGCAGGGTGCCGGGGAGAGCTCCAGAAACCTCCCGATCTCGGGATGACGATGACGGCGGCCTCAGGTGTTTTTCGGGGAGAAGTGGAATATATCTAGGGTTTATGCCTCGGGGGGATTAAATAGGCGAAAGGGCAAAGGCGGTGGAGGCTTGGGGGGCCCACACCACCCCCTGGCGCGACCAAGGGGGGCACGCCGCCTTGTGGTGTGGGTCCCCTGAGCCCCCCCTTCCGAGTCTCTTCGGGACTCCGTGAAACCTTCGGGAATTCTAAGACTTCCAGGTTTCGAATTTTCCAATTCTGAGAATATTTCCAGAACAGATTTTCTGAAACTAAAAACAGCAGAAAACAGGGAACTGACTCTATGGCATCTTGTCAATAGGTTAGTCCGGAAAATCGATAAAAAAGGCATAAACTGTATAGCATACATGTGGGAAATAACATGAAAACAACATGGAACGTCATAAATTAGGGATACGTTTATGACGTATCAACATCCCCAAGCTTAGTTCCTACTCGTTCTCAAGTAGGTAAACAATAAAAACAAAATAATTTTGAGGTGACATGCTACCAACATAAACTTGATCATCAAAGTAATGTAAAAAAGCATATGTAAACTGAGATCATATAATTTCAACATAAGCATGATAAATAAAACTTTAATAATAAAGCATAGCAATCATCTTGCATCATGAGAAGTAAATCAAATAAAATATCATGGATAACAATGCAACAAAAGATATACGTTTGTTTCAAGTATAGAGAAAGCATGGCAAAGTGGTATTTCGCTAGTCCTTAAGAATGGGAAAAAACATACATGCCAGGACACCTTTAAAGTTCATGAGGAAGAATAAACCAAATAATTAGAAACTTAGCAATAACACATCATGAATCAATTAATAATGTTTTTGGCACAAATGCACATAAAGCTCAGAATGACAACTACGCTCTCTCAACTGTGCATAAAGTTAGAAGATGGAGACTCAACATAAAAGTAAAAGAAAAGCCCTTCGCAGAGGGAAGCATGGACCACTCATGTGCTAGAGCT
This sequence comes from Alopecurus myosuroides, assembly GCA_028641055.1. Taxonomy (NCBI): domain Eukaryota; kingdom Viridiplantae; phylum Streptophyta; class Magnoliopsida; order Poales; family Poaceae; genus Alopecurus; species Alopecurus myosuroides. The sequence goes on from CM054063.1 coordinate 279,041,569, forward strand.
TTTATTTTATTAAATAGAGGTATTAATTTTTTTTATTAGAAGGGTGTATGCTAGTGTCAACGAATGGTAAACAGAAAATACAGTACGTCACAAGACAACTAGACTTGACAAGAGAGGCTCCCATATGAGGGACGCATCTGGGTAGAAGGTCATCCCTCTTTCTATGCTTTGACCGATAAATCAGGGAAAAAAACAGTGAAGATAATTTGTTTGTATTGTTTTGGGGCTGGGCACCCTGCTGCCAGCTCTTCTATCAATTGGATAAGCGGATGAAGCCACTAGTCCAGAGTGTGAAAGTCCAATCAACAAGTGAGATAAAGATTCTCTATTTACGTCCTCATGAGCAAAAACAAGAACACAAAACAGGAGTAATTTTGAAAGTTTTAAAGGTAGGACGTGAGCAATTTACTTGGAATGACAGTTAAATACCACAAGTAGGTAGGTATGGTGGACACAATGGGAAAACTTTGATTTTGGGAGTTGGATGCACGAGTAGATCTCATACTCAGTACAGGTGGAGGCTAGCAAAAGACTTAGGGCGACAAATCAAGATAGCAATAATAGTCATAATCGTGCATAGCGACATAAACATCATTAATCAAAGCATAAGTGGTACCACAAGTTCAAAAACTAAATGATCATAGAGGCTATAAGTGACTGGTTTGTAGTCATAAACATGGTGTGAACATGCGGCAAGTCAACCAAATAAAACATTCAAAGGAGAATACCACAAATTTATGCTTCAATATGACAAAAACAACTCATGATTCTTTCAATGGCACTTTATACACTCTCATCTATTTGAGACTAATCATGCTACTCAATAACCACAAGGATTTAGAACTAAAATAACATTTATAATGACATGAAAAATTCTAGCCACGGTCTATGCAAGCTTCTACTTGCACCGTTAAAAATTCTACTTCAAGCAACAGTTTCTTTTCCCAACAAGCACTACACAAGACATGATTTAACAAAAAAATCCTCTACATGCTATAGCAAGCAAACATGAGAGTACTCACATAACACTATTAAAACTAATAGCTCTGAATAAAAGATGCAATGAAAACAAGAGCTGAACAAGAATTTTTGTAGTAACTAGAAGAAAAACTAAGAATACTAGCATAGAAAGTATTCAGACGAAAAAGCGGAGCGTGTCTCTTTCCCAAACAAGGATGCTAGGTCCAATGATATTATTGCAGCAAGGAAAACAAAGAAAACAAACAAAAATAAAAGAAAACAAAAGAAAAAAAACATGCGCTCCAAGAAAACTTCATATGCTGTGACCGAATAAAAATACAGCCTTACGAGAAGTGACCTAATAGATAAATGATGAAGAAGGGGATGCCTTGGGCATCCACAAGCTTAGATACTCGAGTCTTCTAAAAATATGCTGGGATGAACCACGGGGGCATCCTCAAACTTTGACCTTGCACTCTTCTTAATCACATATATCACCTCTACTCTTGAACCTTGAAAACTTCCTTCACACCAAACTCAAACAGTAATTCACATTAGAGGGTTAGTACAACAATAGAAAATCCATGGGTTCTATATGGTACAAGCGCTATTGATACTTTTAAACATTAGCTACATCCACTGATGTTTCGTGAAGCAAAGAAATGCACTTGCCACCGTAAAAGAGAAAACTCTCGCCAGAAACTTTACTTAGCACTACTGAAACATGGAAAGAAAGATACAAAGGAGTTTCTAGAGAAGTATACAACCCCTTGACTCAAAGAAAATAGAGAAAAACAAAGAAAAAATAAAACCATGGGTTATCTCCCAAGAAGTGCTTTTCTTTAACGCCTTTTAGCTAGGCCCAGAAAAATGGAATCAAGTATTTTCAAGTGAAGAAGCATCCAAATTGAGATTTGGCAATTCCTTAATAATGCATTATATTTTATCTAAGTGAGTTTCAGAGGCTCCTTTCTTAGAACTTTTAGGATTACTATTCTCGTCAAATAAATTCTCAGGAACAATCCAATTAAAATTCTTTTCTTAGGCATCATGCAATGCTACCAATTTAAAGGGGATTGGTATTTTCTCCTCATTTCTATTAAGTTCAACTTTTTTGAGAGCACCAACAACGTCTACACATGAGCCTAGCATATTGAAACGATCGAACACTTTTCTAGCTTCTATAGCAACATCTCCAAATTCTTTAAGCATAGTTTCTAAAATAAAATTTCCTTTGTCACCATCTTCAATGTTATTTAAGTTGAAGAACATATGATGTAATATGGCATGGAGGTTAACAAACCTAGTTTCCAACATGTGAACTAAAGAAGTTGCAGCAGTATCATAGTTTGGAGCAAGTTCTACTATGGATTTTCCTATAAATTTTCATGCTTACTAACATGATTGAAAAATTCTTTAATGGTATCCTTTCCAAGTATAGAACCATTTCCTACCGGCAGATCTTTTAGGGTAAACTTAGGGAACATGATGAAGAATAACAACAAAATAACAAAAGTAACAACTATAATAAGAACTATTTTTTTCGTGTGTTTTTGATAAAGAGAAGCAAAAAAGACAAATTAAAATAAACTGAGAAAAACAAAAACAAAGTAAAGAGATTGGAAGTGAGAGACTCCCCTTGCAGAAATTTTCTTCCTTCCTATCAACGACACCAGAAAACTTGATGGTCCCAAAGTTGGCGGGAGGCTGCTTGCTTCTTGAGGACTTCGAAGTCCCCGGCAACGGCTCTAGAAAAATTTGTTGATGATGTGTAGACGCCCTCGTTGGTAAACCCCAAGTGCAAGGTGTGAAGAGTGCAACAGCAAGTTTTCCCTCAGAAAAGAAACCAAGGTTGAATCGACCAGTAGGAGGAAAAGCAATCTCTGAAGGTTGATGCAGCCGAGGTGGCAGGGCGCACTCCCGGTTAAGCATCAACGTGGAATCTACACAACACAATCAAATCACTTTGTCCCAACGAGGCCGTGAGGTTGTCAATCTCACCGGTTTTGCTGAACACAAAGAGGTTAAACGTATTGTGTGGAAAACAGTAGGAACAGTATGAGAGCGGTATAAAAGCAGTAAGTGTTTATCAGTATGAGGAAAAAGGACCGGGTCCACAGTTCACTAGTGGTGTCTCTCCGTGAAAGATAACATGTGTGGTGAACAAACTACAATTGTGCAATTGACAGAAATGAAGGTTGCACCGTAGTGCATATGCAAGACATAAAGATTACTATGTGATTCATGCCGACATTACAACAAGATACATAGACCGTCATCCAACTGCATATATGAGTAATAATCCACCCTCCGAATATCATCCGAACAAACGTTGGGTATTAAGTTGCAAGCAACAGGTAATCGCAGTAAAAAAAAGTGTGTAATGTAAACAATAACATCATCCTTAGACAAAGCATTGTTGTTTTGTCCTTAATGGCAACAACACATCCTCCATCCGTCACGTTTCTGTCACTCGAGCACAGATGCAAAGGAGGCATGAACCCACTATCGAGCATAAATACTCCCTCTTGGAGTTATTAGCATCTACTTGGCCAGAGCATCTACTAACAACGGAGAGCATGCAAGATCATGAATAACGTAAGCATGAAGATAACATGATAAATTGATAATCAGAAGATATAACATTCAACATTCATCAGATCCCAGCAAACACAACATGTAGCATTACATAAAGATGATCTTGATCATGTTAGGCATCTCACAAGATCTAAACATGAGCCACAAAGTGGAGAGAACAACCATCTATTTACTGCCATGGACCCATAGTCCAGCGATGAACTACTCACGCATCACTTCGGAGGAGGGCATAGTGGTGTAGACCCCTCCGGTGATGAATTTCCCTCCCGGCAGGGTGCCAGAGAGAGCTCCAGAAACCTCCCGATCTCGGGATGACGATGACGGAGGCGTCGGGTGTTTTTGGGGAGAAGTGGAATATATCTAGGGTTTATGCCTGGGGGGATTAAATAGGCGAAAAGGCAAAGGCGATGGAGGCCTAGGGGTTCCACACCACCCCTGGCGCGACTAGGGGGGTAGGCGCGCCGCCCTATGGTGTGGGCCCCCTGAGGCCCCCCTCTTCGGGACTCCGTGGAACCTTCGGGAATTCTAAGACTTCCGGGCTTCGAATTTTCCAATTTTGAGAATATTTCCAGAACAACTTTTCTGAAACTAAAAACAACAGAAAACAGGGAACCGGCTCTGTGGCATCTTGTCAATAGGTTAGTCCGGAAAATCGATAAAAAACACATAAAGTGTATAGCAAACGTGTGGGAAATAACATGAAAACAACACGGAACATCGAAAATTAGGGATATGTTTATGACGTATCAATGACCTTTGTTCCCTCGATCCACTGGGGCAGCGGAAGTAGAGGATCCGCCAGAATCTCCAACATCACGACGACGTGGTGTGGTGAAGAAAACTTTGGTCAGGACTTTTCTAAAGGACTACCAAGTCGCATACTCGATATTCATACATTGATACTATCTCAGATTTAATGACTCATAGCCAATTTACAAAGTCAGGGTCTATCATTTGCTTCCTTTATAAGTTATATGTCCTTTCTTGTCAAAACAACACTTCATTCTCAAACCTCCAAGTTGGTCTAAGTACAAAGGTTTATGACCTTGTGGTTCAGTTCGCAAATTCTTTCAAAGTTTCTACAACACATGCAGTCTCTTCTACATAGTCAAAATAGTAAACCCCAGATAACTTATAGTGTTGCGCTACTCTTGACATGATAGCGAAAATTCTCTAATCTCGTTGAGTTTGTAATGTTTTCCCACTCGCTTCTTTCGCAAGAATTAGTTTCTCGAGAAATCAACCCTTTCTGACAAACATCATTTATCTTTGGTTCCATGATAGAAAAAATATCCAATCATTTCTTTGGCATAACCTTATAATTATATATTTATCCTATTTTGATTGTTAACATTTTACAGATGCTATACATACCAAAATTTAAGAAGAGACAATCCTGATCACTACCCAAGCCATAACTTATATGGTGTCAATTTCAACGGATCATGATGACTCTTTTTTCAATGTAAAAGCGATAGTCTGTAATGTATAAATAATAAAATATAATGACATTTTATTTATCTTACCATGTACAATAAGGTTTTATTATGTCTCTCGAACACTCCAAATTTATGTGGGTGTTCGAGAAGGATAACTTGTAGAACAATTATACAACTCCACATCACTAGTGACATCATCGCAATAATTGCTAAATTCAAAAATTCAAAATGATTTATCTTCCAATCCATTTACGCATTTGGCGGACATATTTGAATGGCAAAACTGCATTCTTTTCTAGAAGCACCACGAGAAATTGAGCATTTTGAATTTTCATTCATATTTATTTTTCTAAACCCTCAAATGACTCAAATTTGTTTGGCACACATATGCTCAAGCACATTGCTACAATATTAATATCTATATGAACCGGATAAAATGTTTAAGGTTACCAACTTATCAAGCAGCAATTCCGCAGCAATGCGCGAATTATTTTCTAGTTCCCTCAAAAGAAATAACTTATTTTTTCTTGATCCAAGGTTGATTCTTTTGGTAACCGATTTTCTTGAGTTTGTTTTTAGTGAACCGATTTTCTTGGTTTTTTTTAAGCTTAAACACTTGACTTTGTTACTGAATGATAGGTGGCAAATTTACAAAGTCTGGTGGTTGAATAAAGCAAAACATGACCGATCTTCTTGAGTTTTTGTGTTTTTGTTTTGAGGGGGATCGATCTTCTTGAGTTGGATCCCATGGGGTGATATTACCCTTTGTGAGGCCCATGTCGATGATACCACAGATCATAGGGTTCACAGCCCAAGCCCAGTGAGCACAGATATTTCCGTGCAACAAAACACAAGCCCTTTCTATAAATCGCCTACAATCTCAGCGAAGACTTAAACCCCCGTCCCCTCTCCGCCCCATTTCCCCACTAGGGTTTTTCCCATGGCGTCGGCGGCGCGCGCGCTCCTCCTCTCCAAGCTGTCGCCCCTCCCGGCCGCTGCCTCCCGCTTCCTCCGCCCGCTCGCCGCTGCGGCGGGGAGCCTCCTCCCAGCCGCGCGGGATCCGTCCCCCGCCGCGGCGCCCTGGGCCAGGCGATTTGCGACGCAACCCGCGACTTCCTCGCTCAGGGACTCGTCCCCGAACTGGAGCAACCGTCCGCCCAAGGAGACGATTCTCCTCGATGGGTGCGACTTCGAGCACTGGCTGGTCGTCATGGAGCCGCCTGCAGGCAACCCCGCCAACCCCGACGTCACCCGCGAAGAGATCATCGCCGAATACATCAAGACCCTCTCTCAGGTCGTCGGAAGGTATGGCCTCCTGTACCACAATCTCCCTCCCGCACTGATGCGTCGTGATATTCTTTACACCTATGATCCGATTTGGTTGCTGTAGATGGGATTTGGGGCGGGGAATTGAGGGAATGTTGAGGTGGCGATGTAGATGCCGTGCTATTGTTCGATGTGATACTAGCCCCCCTATTTGTGCACTGAAAGTTGAAAATTACCAATTTCAGCTGCCAGGGTTTTGTTATGTTTTATACGGTAATTAACTAATAATGATCTCATGAATGCTTAAAATTACTTTATCAGTTGAATAGAGACGAATACTCGGCGCTCTGATCTCCACTATAATTGTATTTTAAAATAGTATTATGTTTATCCTTTTTATGTATATATCATTTACTATGGGAGTCTGCTTGTGACAGAAAGAAAATTTCATTTTGTTGGCAAATGTTCGTGCAGTCTCTTTCATTTGCATAGCTATATTTACAAGTGTTTGGAAATTTGTGTAACAAGTTGAGTCGGATAGGTGAAGTTTGATCTATTTATTCATAGATCTATTACCTATGTAGGCGATTTTATCCGCTAGTTGGTTTTCAACTTGAGTTGGATAAGTGTGAGAAATGTATGTTACCTACCTGCTATTAGAAAATCTGTTATTTATCATTTACGTGATGCTTTTTTATGTATGTTCATTCAAGAATAAAAAATTATCATTTGCATTGATGTTGATTCATACCCGAGGACTATGCTTAGTACTTTTTGTTTTTTTTTAACCTATGACACTATGAGTTCACTAACTTCCTTAAACATGTATTGCAGTTTTACCATGTCTTCATATTTTTATTTCTTTCATAACCGTAGCGAAACGTGTGTTTGAGGACAATAGAACAGAGTTGTCCTCAATTTTGTTGTTGTCTCAGGCTAAACATGCAATGTATTCTAGTTATTTTTAACATAATCTATCCTATCTTCCAGTGAAGAAGAAGCGAGGATGAAGATCTACTCTGTGTCAACTCGGCATTATTTTGCTTTTGGAGCCTTAGTATCCGAGGAAGTCTCCATGAAAATCAAAGGTATTGATCCTCAATTCCTTGCATGAAATTCTTTGTACACGTTTTTTTATGACAGTTGAAATCGAATGGTCTTGTTTTTAAACTCTTGCCACTACATCATTTTCAGAGTTGCCTAAGGTCCGTTGGGTTCTTCCTGATTCATATCTGGATGTAAAAAATAAGGATTATGGAGGTAATGATCATGTACTTCATATCTGACTAAAATTCCGTATTATAATATTTCAAAATGGCTGTTGTTTCTTCGGCTAACTAGTTAATAGATTTACCACTATGTGCTGCTAGCTATGATTTTGTGTTATGACTATTTTAATTGCATGTTCCAGATTTAGGAAGTTTGAGATTTCCTATATAGTATTTTTATTTGAGGCTCTATTTTTCTCTAACACATGCTATTAGGAATTGTATTCTTATTGAAAGGTTTAAGACATGCTTTACTTCTTCCATCCATTGATTAATTATCGTCATTGTTGGTATCTTATTTCTGCTGCTGTTTGCTTCTGTTACCTTCGGTATTCTAGTTAGCACTGAGCTGTTTAGTGATGAACATCTCACCATTTGTATGCTGTGCTATTTTTTGTGTTGTGAGTGTAATCTTGTCTGCTCTCTGTACCATTCCTTGGCTTTTATCTTAGGCCCTGTTTGTATGTTTTTGGAGATGGTGATTTTGAGAGGCTGTTTCTGAGGATGAGCCTAGAGCTCACCCTGTGCTGCAAAATATCTGATTTGTCTTATCTGATCCAAAGCACCAGTTGAACACTTGGTTTTTCCCCTATATATTTTTTATATTATTCTGTGGAGATGATGAATATCAGAGGCTGTTTCTGAAGATGAGCCTAGAGCTTATCCAATGCTGCAAAATAACTGATTTGCCTATCTGATCCAAAGCATCAGTGAAATACTTGGAATTTTTTTCTATTGTTTTATGTGGAGATGATGAACATCAGAGGCTGTTTCTGAGGACGAGTCTAGTGCTCGACCTGTGCTGCAAAATAACTGATTTGCCTATCTGATCCAAAGCATCAGTGAAATACTTGGATTTTTTTTCTATTGTTTTATGTGGAGATGACGAACATCAGAGGCTGTTTCTGAGGGCGAGTCTAGTGCTCGACCTGTGCTGCAAAATAACTGATTTGCCTATCTGATCCAAAGTACTACTAGAACACTTGGTTCATTTCTGTTTTATTTATTTTTACTTTAATATAGATTTAAGGGATGATTATCATAGGCTGTTTCTGAGAGACGAGCCTAAAGTCTCCTTTGCTGCAAATAACTGATTTTCGTTGCAGATCTAAAAATTAAACATCTTTCTGTCCTTTTCTCCTGTGTATTTTCGTTTTCAAATTTTTATTTATAAAGCCAGGTAAGTGTATGATTATTATAGGAGAGCTCTCCTGGTGCTGCATAATGACTGATTTGCTATTCTGGTCCAAACTGTAATGTAACGTTTTTGTTTCCGTTTCTCACTATTTTCTTTAAAACAATTGGTTGCCAATCTAGCTATCTTCTACGTAATATTTTGGAAGATGTAAGCTATCTGATTCTCTGGAATTTGTTCTCAAAAAGCATATCGTGTCTAGTGTGAAAGATTCCATGAGCACTGCTGCACTGGATACATATTCTGCAAGTCATCTGCTGTTGTTTAATGCTCTTATACACACGCTATGCTTGCGTTGTATGTGTCAATTGGTTAAACCTTCATGTGGGAAATGACGATTAATTCATCTCAGATGTCCTTAATGGGCTTTTTTCAGAATGATGAAAAATTGCACGTCAGTCTGATCCCACACATGTTTCTTAACTTACTAAACAAAATTAGTGTTTATTTTCGTTTGGGAAATGACGATTAATTCATCTCAGATGTCCTTAATGGATTACTCAGAATGATGAGAATTTGCACGTCAGTCCGATCCCAAACATATATTTCAATTTGGATTTTTTTGAACGAGGAAAGAAATCCTGCTTGTCAGTATGCAACTAGCATATTAAGACCTGTCTGTTGCTTGTTAGGAGGAGCTGGGAACTGAGTATCTTTATTCCTACAGTATATAGTAAAGGATGTTGCCAGTATATTAGATGTCTATTAAACCAGTAGGAAAGTAATGGTGATTGTTGACAACTTGATTAACTGCACTAGGAGCTTATGTTGGCCATTGTCACTTTCTGGTAATGTTACCAACGACAAACTTCTGTCTCATGATGAAACCTAAATATTACACAGTACCCAAAAAATCAATTTTAGAGCTGCATGGCAGCGATTGCTTCTGCAGTTTCTAGTGTTGATATAAATTGTACATTGTCCTCCTATTGGTATGATATTTGTTTTGTGGTTGTCTTATTATGGATCACAGTAAATATAAGATAAAAGTTCAAAGATAATATATCATATACAGTATGTGCTGCTCTGTTCTGGCCTTTGAACCACTTGGCTGTTTGTTTCTTCCCTTGATAATTTGAGCTTGTGCACTATATTCTGTTTTCATCCATGTACATACAGTTAAGGAATCTGGGTTTATCTAATGCTGTTTCTTTTATTTCAGGAGAGCCATTTATAAATGGACAACCTGTTCCTTATGACGCCAAATTCCATGAGGAGTGGGTGAGGAACAATAATCGTGCCAATGAAAGATCCCGGCGCAACGACCGGCCTCGCAGCTTTGACACCAATAGGCAGAGGGGCATGGACAACAGAAGGAGCCCGCCGGCTCCACCGAGTTACCAGTCTCCACCCCCATCCCCAGGGCAGAACCAAATGGCAGGCCAAGATGCTCCTCCAATGCGCCCTGCACAGGGGCCACCGATGGGTGCTCCAACAAATTACCAGCCCCATGCACCAAATCAACAGTCCGGCTATGGCCCAGGAGGTGGACCAAACTATCCGAATGCCCCATCCCCACCCCCACCACCTCCTGGCTACCATCCAGATGGTAACCAAGGTTACAGTGGTCAACGCCCAGCCTACCAGAGCAACAACCCTGGATACCAGGGTGGAGGGCCAGGTGGCCCGTCCAACAATTTCCCAGGTAGCAACCCACCGCAGCCTCCTTTCCAAGGCGTTGCTCCTAGCTATGGTGGCGGTGCACCAGACTACCAAGGCCAAGCAGGTAACCCGGGCTACCAAGGCGGCCCAGGGAGGAATTACCAATAGAGAACACTGCTAGAGGAAGGCTTGTAGAAAGCTAGTATGAGCTCTGCTCTTAGTCGCCCTATCTCGTTTTCATGGACCTTTATGCATATATTCTCTATCCGTGATGTGTTTGAGAACTAGAACCACTAGTCCACTACAGTATTAGTTGAGTGTTTTTTTTTTACTTTCTTCCCTTTGTTGAAAATAAATACAGTGCTGACTATGTTATCGTATGGAACCAGAGCTTTGTTATTATCCCTATTGTAATAGCAACATCCTCTGTTTTCTGTCTATCAGATCCATCGATTCCAGAGGAATGCTAAGGCACCTATGTTTGTTTATGATGCTGTAGCTTTTTTTTGTTGTTGTGAATCTTAGGAAAGCCCTTCCGGTTCTAGCAGTTTCTCTCACAAGGTAGATGCACAGAACTTATGGAGCTCTGTCTACCATTTCTAGCGTATGCATTGATCTACAACGAGTTGGGTCACTGTTTATGAAGTGTTGTAGCTCGTATCAGAACCCGGGAGATCTGGTCCAGATTTTTGTGGTGGTTGATACCGAGTTCTTTGTATGGTTTTAAGCATTTGAGAACGTGGAACGAATGCCATCCAAAGGAAATTTAGGCATTGAATCTTCTATGGCTGATGGTGTTGCGTGGGCATTACAATTCAGTAAAACGAGAAATTTCTATCAAACAGATTCAGTCAACATGTCACGGTACAGATGAACAGCACGAACTAGCGATAATTGAAGGCAAGCCTAACAAGTAACACACAGGTTCGCCAGCTGGACGAAGTGGAAAGCATCAAGTTCAGCAGAGCAATAGCGCGAGAACATCTCACGATAGTCGAAGACTCTGTCTCCATCCAATGGTTACAACTCTGAATTGCTGCTCAAACAGGCACACCAGATCGACGGCATGGTGAGCGCAAATCAAATAGAGCAGAGCAAGAGCCGGGGATGGCATCTAGTGGTAGTCGAGTCTGACTCCACCCGAATATGTGAATCCAAACGTCCCAGATATTTCACCATGACCAGGTGACAGTGAGTCTTCGTGCTCGTCATCTGGATGGCGCCAACATGGCATGGGCACAGGCCAGCTGTTTCCATTATTAGAAAGTTTTGCTTATGGAAAACATAGAAAGTGACAAGTAAATAAGTACCTGATTGTTGTACCATCACCGCCAAATTCATCAACAGTCCTGATACAGTAGCAAATTAAGGCTAGATTTCACAGGAATTATTTTTTTCGAGAAAACGCAAAATGTCACGACATGCACTGATCTCAAGTGTGAATATGCATACTTGAACATGACAGGTACTTGAATATGCAAAACGAAAAATCAAGGTGCACATACCCTTTTCCCTCAAAATGTGCCAGCACTTGAATAATACACTCCCTAAACATGAATGGAGTGCCTATTTTCTTATCATAGAAATTCATGCCAATAAATCTCCCACTAAAGTCAACCAGAGGCCCTCCGATCCCAGCCTATCAAACAAAAGGTGACACTGAAGCAGTTGGCATGGAGAAGTTCATATTTATATTAATGAAGAGATATCCATTAGTAAGTACATCATGTGATGGATATGTCAACTAAGAATATCCGCAAGAGCAGTACTAACCTTAGTGATCTTACAACTGGAGTACCTAAGATCTTTGTAATCAAGCATGCCCGACCAGTCGGTTCGTCTCCCACAAGTAGCCATTAAGACTCCCGACTCGAAGCAGCGCCCCACGGCTACTACTTTGGGATCTCTAAGAGTTCTGTAATTAAACCGATCTTCAAGAATTCTACATGAACGACGAGGACGGAAATCCTTGACACTGACAAGAGCAACATTATAGTGTAAACTGGAACGTTGCAATACCCCCTCTTTGCGTTGTTTGTTTGGAAGCAAAACTTCAATCTGCAAATGGCACAGTGAGAATTAGGCAGAAAAAAAGTTAAGGATCACATGGTGAACCAACCTTCAAGTTTTCAGCAATCCTGTTTTCATTGTTAGGATCCCTGACCAAACTCGCTGAAGTCAGAATGATTGTGCATCCATTCCATTCAATAAACAAACATGTGCATGCGAAAAACCTTGTTTCGCCTGCATATATATGACAGTTTTGAGTGCCAAGTTCAAATGTGGAATAGTGTGTAGCAATATTACTGTGAAATTACCGCTGAATGAAGCAAGTGAGACTACAACTTATAGAATTATTGCACTAGCCATATAGACCAAAAGTCCGAACTGATGGAAAGGGGCTAGGCGTGTATTTATATTTCAACACAACTCGACTTAAGTTCTGACAAACTGTTTTGCTGAGTTGGCTCCAAGCACCTTTACCAGAATCATATAGGTCACCAAAAATCTCTTCGAATGTATTGACCAATTTCAAGCCCTCTGTTTAATGATGGACGGAACAGTAGTTGTTAGTGGCAAGAAGAATGCTGTAAACAAGCGCAGCCCCGGACCAATTCACAAGCATTAACTCACCACTGATAATAGTTGCTGTAGGCTTTGGATAACTCAAGGAATCTGGATCCCCAGACCTGTCTACATCCCCAAATAGAATATACCCATGAAGATGGTATAATAAGGTTAGCTGAGTAGCACCAAGACCATGAGGGTTCAACTAAAAAAGGATAAAGTAGCTAATAGTTTTTATTAAAACACAAATGTGAAAAGCTAAGTCTGCACCACTTGTGAGGATCTTAAAAAAATATATATCATTAGAAATGACAAGGAAATAGACAATAGCTTGAATGATCTGGCTGTACTCACCTCTTAGATAGGTGTAATAGGGCCAGGGCTGCTCCTGTCTCTCTATTTCTACATGTCTGTGGAAAGGCATAGTAAACTTGTCATAAATTACATCCGCATGCATTGAAATAAAATGGACCAAAACATCACTAGGAAACATCTACATCAGGATGCCACTATACAAAACTCTAGGGTCAAAATTCATAAATCCTACTACTGTCTAATTCTGAAAGAAAAACCTTTTTATTAGGAAAATCTACTAGCTTCAAAATTGAAGTAATATGAGTATTCTTGGTATATGCAGAAAAGAAGCAAGTTATTATCTAGGGATAAACAATGAAAAGTGCCAAGAAACTACAAACACCAAATATAAATCCACAGAAGGAACGGAAAGACCAGTAGGTTCTTCATTGAAGTAATACGAGTATTCTTGGTAGAGGCAGCAAAGAAGCAAATTGTTACTAAGGGACAAACAGTGACAACTGCAAAGACACCACATGATCCAGATTCTTGCAAAATCAATAAGCCTTTAAAGCTGTTGGGCAATCAATATAACTTACTTTATGATTGTGCTCAAGTATTACTCGAAAAAATAATCCAGGAAGGGCGAAGTTGATTCAGTGATGGACAAACATAGGCAAGAAAAATAAATGGAAATACACAAGATATACCTGACCGTATTATCTTTCCTTTTTGGCATATATGTCTCCAAACGTTTGATAATGATACTCCTTGGGACGAAAGAACTTCCTTGCCCAACCAGAAAAAGGTTCATACCAACAAAGTTCCCATCACAATCAAAAAGCGGCCCGCCTTCCCAAGCCTACCCAAAAATAAAGTGATAGGGAACAAGGTTTACACTGGGACAAAGAAGAAGATATGGAACAATATGTAATGAGAAGAATTTCAATTTTATCCTCAGAGCAATATAGTTCAGTGCATATAGGCACTGACATAAAAAAAACTCTGACCATAGTGTACATGTACCTCAGAGATTTTACAAGTGGAGAGCATAAGCTGTTCATCATCTTCAGATCCGCTTGAATCACCGGTCAGTATCCCAGTCGTGGCCATTAATGTGCCAGAATCAGCACGAGCGACAGCTACCACCTTACTACAGGGAAGAAATTCCACCTGATGATCGAGATCCACTGGATGAGTACCAAGGGAGAAGATCACTATGTTGACAAGAGCAATCTCCTGATCGAAATCATAGTCTCCCAATAACCCTTTGGCAACATCGCCGTTGCGACGCACTTCGATCTATAATGTGACAGAAAGAGAAGAATATAGGATGGTGACAAACTGACAGTTACCTTAAGCAAACAAGCAAAATAAGTGAGGCATGATTAGGAACACCAACCTTCAAGCTACCATGGCCTTCTCTTTTCCTATCGTTGTAAGCTCTAACCAAACTTGATGAAGTGAGGAAGCATGTGACAAGAGGCTGGCGTTGTAAGGCTATACCCGAGCATGCAAATAACACCGCATTTCCTACAGAAGAGAGTAATTTTGTACATATGTAACTAGAACTTTTAAATTAAGATAAATATTTTAAAACTAAGAATACTAGAATATGACATCATAGTCACCATCAGACACTGCAATGGAGACAACATTTCTAGATAACTTTGCAGCTACTTCTTTACTGAGCTCGCTCCAAACACTTTGGCTGGAATCACTTAACGTGTCGATACGTTCTTCTGAATTGGCATCGCGATATAAGTCGCCTAGTTAAGAGAACATGGTGGAAGTGGAACACAATTGTGAGTGCTCTGTTCTCCAGTAGAGTTGCAACAAAACATGTACAGAAAAAGGAAGCGTCGGCAGACCTGACATTATCAAATCAGGCGTCCCTTCTTCGACAGTGACAATTCTTATTTTCTTTCGGCAGCTTTCTCTGAGATCATCATCGCCAGCTCCCTTAGTTTGCAGCATATACGGATTCAAGTGGGATGGGATTTCCCACAAATCCCACCTCCCATCCCACAAATATCTACCCACTTATCCCATTAAACAACCCACTTATCCCAGATGGATTAAACGGGATTAACCCACCTAGCCCACATATCTAACTGCTACCGCTTACTGCTAGTATATTGCTACCACGCGCAGGCAACGCGCAGAATAGCTGATGCGGACACACCCTCGTAATCTTCCGTGTAGCTTCCATTGATGCGTTTTTTCTGGGTCCCATGTAGCCCATTTATCCCACCTCCTAATCTCCCAATTAACCCACATAAATCCGGTGGGCAAAATTAGGTGGACATGGGCTGCCCACGTCCATCCCACTTGCATCCGTAGCAGCATACTCCAAGAGGCCAAACACTGAAGCAGAACAAAAATAAACTCAAAATGTTCAGTCATCACAGGTCACGCAAGGTGGTAGAACCATCACAGATCATCAATGTGCATATAGTAAAGGTAGATCTAGATGGTGTGCATGTGCGCCCTAAATTTATGGAACTTAATTAGTTTGGGATTATGTGATTAACTAAACCTGGATGGCAAAAGCCCGTACCTGAATAAAACGAGTGCTCAATATTTGCGGCTGGGTTGGAGGCACAAGGTTCGCGACGAGGTAGACGGGAAGGGTAATGAGCGTGGGCGACGGAGGAGACCACTGTCCGCAGTGACGCCGGCAGTTCTAGGGCACGGTGGCGATGGACTGTAGGAGAGATTTTGGAGCAGCTTTAGGATTCGGGGAAGGCTTGGAGGTCGGAGCACAATCGCCTCGCGGGCGACGGCTAGCCAGGCGCCAAGGCCGTTCGCCCGTTGAAGTTCGTTCTGCCCGGCGTTGCTTGCGTGGAGAGGACCCGGAGAAAGCGGTCTGCTTCGGCACACCCGTCATGATCTGTGACATCATCCTATTAATTGCCGTATTTAGAAATTTAAAACGATTTATCTTCTAAAATGTTTTTCCTACACGTTTGTCTCGACGGCCGATTCAAAACTAGATCCTATGTTAATATATCTCGACGAATTTTTTCGCACAAGTTATCAGATTAGAAAAATCAGCTACAACAATAATTATACATGGTTATTTTTACACATTTTTAGACGTTCCAGTACAACTATATATCGGGTGTGAAGAGTTTTTTTTCCATCACACTAGTTACCTGATTACAACAGTATGGTTAACAGATTAACAGGAAACAATTATCACCACTTTTGAATTAAGAACCTGTGTGCAGTCAGCAGAACCATCAGAGAGAACATCATCTTCAGACATGGCCTCCACACTGTCATCCTGACTAGACACCAATAGAGATTCCACCACATGCCCAACATCCACCCGAGGTATCCTGTGAAGATGCTTACTCCACTCCTCCTTCTTGTCACTATTTGTTTCTAGCAGCCTCTTCAAGAATTTTTCATCGGAAAGTTCCATTTTAAGTGGTTCATCAGGGTCTTCCACCACCCCAGCAGTAATCCTGGGGTCTTGAGATACTCCAGGTATCGGGCATAGAAGTCCACAGCAGGGTGTGGTCTATGGTGAGTTCTAGAGGAACCCACCCCAACCTGGGTCATCAAAGGAACCACTGCAGAGCTGTATCCCAGTTTCTGCACACTCTTAGTAAAATCATCCTCATCACTATCTTCATCAACAATTTCAGGTTCTAACACTTTCCTTTTTCCCTTATTGCAACCATCTTCCACTTCAACTTGTTTGCCCAGTAGCTTGCTAGCATAACTTTGCATATAAGAAGCCCTGGCATCACGCATGAAACTTCCTTGACCATTACCACGGGGTCCAGTTCTGTCCCCAGCAACAACAGCACCCATGCTAGTCTTCTGTTTCTTGGGAGTATGAGTGAAATCACTCCCCCTCTTCGAATATTTTGTCCAGATTGTTCAACCTGAACCCGTGTCTTCTCTTTGTCCATCTTCCCACTTACTATCTCCCTGGTGAATTCAATGTCATAGAAGCCCCTCCCCCTCCCCAATGTTAACATTAGGGACCACATGAGGAACGAGTGAGACATCAAGATTTCCAATAAGAATACGCACATAATCGACATTATTCATGCTATGCCTATCCATAGACAAGGTCCTGCCCACAAGACTGCCTGCATAGGAAGCAGTTGGACAGTTCCTGTTCTCCAAAGGGATCCCACGAACCTGGAACCAGGACATGTCTAGCTCGGCGACAACCTCGTATCCAGGTAACCAGTTTTCGATCTGCAGAATTACAGAGGGGAGGGTCCTGATGTTGATCCTCCCAAAATGGATCCAAGCGTCGACGTCCCGAGAGCTAGGGAAGCGCATCAGGTACCTTGACATCTGCTTGGCATACCACCTCCAAGTACACCAGTGCCCAGCCCACTGTGTAAACTCCTCTTCGATTTGGCGCGCAGAGATATTTCCTTGAGTGACCTTCACAATGGCCTGATGGATTTCCTTTGTTGGAGCAGGAGTCTTGATGTCAGGAATCACAAATAAGCCACCATTTGGGATTGCTGCGCCCACAAAGGGAGCTGCCAGCTCCCAAGGCCTAGGCTCAGAATTGATCAAGCTCACATCATGATTAGCCCCACACAGGTTGCAGATTGATTCTAATTCCACAACCTGGTTTTGATTTTCTCTAAATTGCACAACGCGCACATTGCTACGCTCCCCTTCTCGATTTTCCTGCTCTAATCCAGACCTAGAACGATCCACACCCTGATCTGTTCCCCTCGTGTTATGATTAGACACATCCACATAAGAGAAACCAGGAGTGTTTGCCCTCCTGGGATTAACCTGGACCTGGATCGGGTACGTGCGTTCATTCGCAGAACTATCGGAGTCGGCATCCCGCATCCCCGCACGGTGTGCCAACCTATCACGACTGAAAACCCCTTGTCTCCCCCTTCAGAGAAAGAACGCAGAGCGATAGCACCAAGGAGATTATCATTACCTCCTCTCTGCTCACGATTTGTTCGCGGCGGCTCGATGCTGGTAGATCTGCCGCCATTGAAGCCTCCTCTTGAGTTCGCACGAACAGGCTCCCGCCCACGGGCGCTGGAATCACCAAGATCCCGTGGCCCCGCATGGAGAGCGTGCACTGCCGCGGGACGTTCCCCGGGCGCCACCGTGTGCCCTCCCAGAGGCCTCCTTGGAGGGAAGTTCGGACGCGGTGGCTGACGCGCCGCGCCCCCTCTGCCTCCGCCACGGTTGAAAGGATACATGGGAGCGCTCACTCCAGATCTGACCGACGCTGTAAAGGAACGACGATCACCACCGACAGTACCTCTCCACGGCGACCGAGCAGCCGGCTTGAGGATCGTTTGATGGATTGTTCGAGTAACGAAGACAACCCTAGATCTGCCCGCCGCTCGCCCCCTCTCCCAGATGTGGCTGTATCTCGAGTGAATCGTGGGAGGGGATAAGGTAGGGGTGCGGGGTAAAAATTCTCCCGACCATTTTGCAAGCTCCCCCCTATGGCACTCCCCTTTTCACGAGCACCCACAGGACACGACAATGGCGGGCCACCCGGTGACGTGGTCCTCACATCGACGCCGACTAGTGAGTCCGGTTTGGTGAACAGTGCCTTAGGACCAAGCGTCTTCCGTGTCTCCTCAGGAGACCACGCAAGCCTCGCTCGTTCACGCTGAGAGAACCAGCGCAAGCCCACCGTGGCCGAAAAACAGGGGAACCCGAGCACCGCCCCGGGAGTCACCACCTCGCCGGAGTTAACCTGACGGACATCGATAGCAATTCCGTCGCCGCCTAACATCACTAGCCTCTTATCCTCGCATCAAAGAATCAAACCACCCGCACACTCCCGATTCGATCCATCAAGCGGAACGAAGGACGCGTCCCATCTGAGTGAAAGCGGAGATCGAAAAGAAGATGACTCACCGGCGGTGGGATCCGCGACCCTGTGACCAACCTTCGCCTTCAACGATCGGAACGAAATCGTGTCCCCCGTCCGAATGGATTTCTCGCACGCCCATTATATCCACTCGAGGACCCCGTTCTCGTCGTCGAGGAGGATGACCCTGTTCAGATCCCACCGGAGCACCAGCCATCCTCGCCCGCGGGTCTCCAACGACGAGGGTGCGCTCGCGAAGAACGTGGCCTGCTACCGCGCGGCCTCCCACTTTGCCCGCAATGCCGCCCGCACCACCTCGCCGATCGCCTCTCTCATCGTCCGGTCGCCCGACCCTACCTTATCATCCTAGAAGATTAAACTCTGATACCATGCGCTCGAGAAGTTGTCTGAAAATTTCACTGTTTCATGCGGATGGAGTCCATCTCTTGGCAGCGCATCAGGGTACCAAGGTTCTGAAGCCGAGGTTGGATTGGCTCCCTCAAGCCAAGGTTCTGAAGCAGGGTTTGGTGCGCATGCCGATCATGTCGGCTCGACGCCATGAGGCCCCATCCTTGTGCTGCTCCTGCTCCTGCTCCTGGACATATATATCCATACCGTTATAGGGTAAGGTTGGTGGTTTCCTACCCCTATTCCATCTCTCCCCGGACCAAGTTTCCTCCACCCGCGCGAGTTGATTCCAATACACATACGTATTCGAGATATGGCCGGATCTGATACCGGAGCCGAGCGGCCAGTTGAATTTAAGTACCAGATAGCCCGAGGCAGTCCCTAGAAAAAAAAAAGCAACAGAGAGGCAGAGGCAGAGGAGACTGAAAAAACATGGGGCTGCTGAATCGGTTCATGTCCATGGTGCGGCAGCACAAGGGGGCTCGTGATGATAATTCTGATGGTGGCGAAGAAGCAAGATATGCAGGGCCAGACCTTCCAGAGGTAGGTTCTCATGACACGAGACTTCTACTACAAGTGAAAATACCAGCACAACAGCTAAACGAAATTCTATCTTTCACTATTAATTCCAATCTCCTAATGTCCCAGTAGTACGTGTTGCTTTGCTCTGGGAACTTTTCATGAGATTTAATTCCCCTGTTATCTTGTTTTCCTCATAATCTGTGTCCTATGTTGCGTTTGCCTGAAGTTTATTTATACCCACTCTAGAGTTTTTATGGCGACAGGGAATTCCCCTACTTACCTCGATGTGGACAAAGATAACAGTGGAAAATGCTAGAGATCTTTTTCTGTATACGATAACGCATCAGCGCTAACATAGACGCTAGGTAATCAGTTAGGCAGTGCGTGTAAGCGCCGGTAGCTAGGTAGTCAAAATTTGCATTGAATTTTTAGCGTCAGACTCTTATTTATGCGTCGGACGCTAGAAAACTATCGGGAATTAGCCAAAACCCGCCGGGATTTAATCCCTAGCGTCTCTGTCTAAGCGCCCCATTGTGGATGAACCCTTTGAAGTTGGTTTTTAGCCTTTTCCACATCGAGTTTATGCCATCCTTGTCTATCTTAGAAACAACATTTACAGAGCAAGTCTTGTACACTATAATGCCTGAATCTCTTATATTTTTGTGATTATGAGAGTCAAATGTTGAAGTTCTCCACTTGTGCATGCAGGAAATCTGGCATCATATATCTTCCCTGCTGCCAATGCGAGACGCCGCCAGGGCGGCCTGCATGTCTCGTGTCTTTCTAAGCTCCTGGGAACGCCATCCCAGCCTCGCCTTCACCCAACAAACAATCTGCTCAACAGAAATATTACAACAGTGGACAGTGGACCAGAATAATGAAATATACCAAAGAAAGTATAACAGGATTATTGACCGTATTTTGGCAAACCGTAGAGGCGCTGGTGGTGTGAAGACATTCATGCTTCACTTTCATGGTCCTCACAATACCAAATCTTATGATAGTCTCAATGCTTGGCTTCGGATTGCTATTACACCGGTGCTGGAAGAACTTGACCTTTCCCTGTCGTATTCAAAGAGGTTCAAGTACAACTTCCCTTGCTCACTTTTATCCCAAGGGAGTGGAAACACGATTCGGCATCTCCACCTTTCTAATTGTGTCTTACGTCCCACACGTGACCTTAGTTTGGGATGCCTGACAGAGCTGGTTCTTCATACGGTGTGCTTTGCAGAGAATGAGTTAGGGCCAGTGCACCTTCTTTCCAACTCATATGCTCTCGAAAATTTGATAATCAAACATTGTGGAGGTATAACTCGCATCGAGATACCTAGCCATCTGCAGCGGCTCAGCTGTCTGGAGGTGTTTGAATGCTATAGACTTGAAGCTATAGAGAACAAAGCTCCAAATATCTCCTACTTCGATTTTACGGGTGATGAAATACAGCTCTCACTTGGAGAATCATTGCAAGCAAAGCACCTTAGCTTGGACCGTAGGTGTGCCATCAATTATTCTATTGACAAGCTTGCATCTAGTGTGCCAAACCTTGAGAGACTCACCTTATGGTCTTCTCGTGAGGTACGCTCTTCTACTCTAGGTGATAAGTATGTATATGGCAGTAGCCATATCGTGCAATATAATTAATTTGAGACATCTTTAAGCAGATAGTCGATGCACCTACCATACCTAGCAAATTGCGCCATCTCAAGGTCTTGAGTATTCGTATTCATAATTGGAGCTTGGGCCGGGAATATGATTTTTTATCTTTGGTTTCTTTCCTTGATGCTTCTCCTTCATTGGAGACTTTTCGCTTGTTTGTAAGTCACTGTTCATCCTGCAATTATTATTTTCGTAAGCGTGGTGGAATTACTAACTCGGCCATTTATCTTCAGGTATCAGTGCAATCAAAGTATGACCGGATTGTAGGAGACCCCTCAACTCTGAGGCAAATGCCGGAAAGCCGCCATGACAAACTCAAGAATGTGACGATCACTAATTTTTGCCGCCAAAAGAGCTTGGTTGAGCTGACACGGCATATTCTAGAGAGTGCAACGTCACTCAAGGACCTTACATTAACCACAATTGATGCCAAATATCGGTTCTATGGCCACTACACCCATGCCAGGAAATGCCCTACCCTGGACAAGGAGTATATCAGGGAGGTAAGGGAGTCGATCATGGCTGTGAAGACGTACATTCAGGGGAAAGTTCCATCTACAGTTGAGTTAAAGGTTTTTGGGCCTTGCAGCCAATGTCATGCTTTGTGAATTTGTGCATTCCCCAATGTTCATTTGTGCAGTTCTAATTGTGATGTGCTTTGCTTCTTACATAAGTTACCATAGCTGTCCAATGACTGGGTCTGTACTATGCTCCATGTACCTACAATTGTTGGACACATTGCCCTTGATTATTGATGTGATATTTTATAAAATAATTCATATTTCTCTCCTACTGTCGAGACAACTACTGCCTTCAGGCTGCAGGGGTTCGCGAGATGCGCATAGACCTTATGTTGCATGCTGATCTTGGAGCACTTCCCTTCGTCTCTGGACTCAGGTGAAGGTGCCCCCCTCCCCCGTCCTATGGAGACACGGGGGAACCCTAGCCGCCACCACCGGAGGGGCCGCCGACAAACAGCCATGGTGCTCCCCGTGGGCGAGATTCGGGTGGCTCTGGTTCGGTTTGTGGTCTGGGCTCTGCTTCAGTGGGCTGCCCGCGATGAAGCCTTGGAGACGATAGGTGATAGGGCCGGGGTGGTCGGCAGGTTGGCCGTGGATGTGAGGAGGGGGGGCCGGTGTGCTGTGAGGTGATGACTCGAGGGCCCGATCTGGCCCCATCCGGGCCTCGGCCGATGCGTGCGCATGTTGCGACCAGCTCCACTGCGGCGTGGTGGCTGTGAGATCCTGGCGCAGGGCTCAATAGGATTAATAGGATACTCATATCAACAAGTTGCAACTTCTTTTCCGGAAGCTCATCTTGAAAGAACTCCAGTGTTAAGCGTGCTTGACCTGGAGCAATTTGAGGATGGGTGACCGACCGGGAAGTCCTTCCCAGGTGCGCATGAGTGAGGACAAAGTGCGCAGGAAAGACTAGTGTTGGTCTGTGGGGTCAGTCTAGAGATCCTAGAGAGCTACCAGGGGTGACAGCCGCCAGCTACGAGGTGGCCGGGGTGTTACATTTGGTATGGGCACACGCCACCTGTTTCTGTTATCCGATAGTTTCCACACATAGTAACGTTATCGCGAAGTTAACCTTTATTTCAAACATCAAAGTGATAAGTAAATAAGTACCTGATTGGTGTACCATCACTGCCAAATTCATCAACAGTCCTGGCACTGGCACAGTAGCGAATTAAGCTAGAATTCATGGAAAATATTATTTATTTTCGAGAAAATGCAAAATGTCACGTCATGCAGTGATCTCGAATCTGAATATGCACACTTAAAATGACAGTCAGTTGAATATGCATAACTGATACTCTAGGTGTACATACCTTTTCTCCTTAAAATGGTCCAGCAATACGAGATGGGGAAGAAAGGTTGCGCCTTGGCGCGCCCTGTGTTCTTGTCTGTCACGGTGGCTGTGGCCGATGCATGCGGATGGTAGATGGCTGCGGCGCACAATGGTGGATGCATCTCCCTGCTCATGACGATTGGCTACGACGCGGGGTGCTGCGGCAACGGCGGTGTATGAGAAAAGGACGACTAATCCAATCTTGTGGGCACGGTGGGAGGTGGGTCGGACGAAAGTCTTGCCCGTTTTTGTTCGATGCCGGTGGCCCCTCCTTGGAGGCGTCTTTGAAGTTAGTCGACACCAGGGGCTCCCAGGGACACCAGGGGCTCCCAGGCCGGCGTGGCCCCAAAATGCACGCAAAAGACCGGAATTTGACCCCGTTTTCACCTGCTTTGACCCCTGGCTAGTTCTAGTGTTAGAGTTGACTTCGAGATAGAATTGAGCTTGTTGCTCCTCCTCCCATGTGGATGTGCGTCCTAAATTTATGGAACTTAATTAGTTTGGGATTATGTGATTAACTAAACCTGGATGGCAAAAGCCCGTACCTGAATAAAACGAGTGCTCAATATTTGCGGCTGGGTTGGAGGCACAAGGTTCGCGAAGAGGTAGACGGGAAGGGTAATGAGCGTGGGCGACGGAGGAGACCACTGTCCGCAGTGACGCCGGCAGTTCTAGGGCACGGTGGCGATGGACTGTAGGAGAGATTTTGGAGCAGCTTTAGGATTCGGGGAAGGCTTGGAGGTCGGAGCACAATCGCCTCGCGGGCGCCAAGGCTGTTCGCCCGTTGAAGTTCGTTCTGCCCGGCGTTGCTTGCGTGGAGAGGACCGGAGAAAGCGGTCTGCTTCGGCACACCCGTCATGATCTGTGACATCATCCTATTAATTGCCGTATTTAGAAATTTAAAACGATTTATCTTCTAAAATGTTTTTCCTACACGTTTGTCTCGACGACCGATTCAAAACTAGATCCCATGTTAATATATCTCGACGAATTTTTTCGCGCAAGTTATCAGATTAGAAAAAGCAGCTACAACGATAATTATACATGATTATCAAGTACTCAATCCGTCTCATATTAATTGTCTCAAAATTTGACAAAAATGGATGTATCTAGACATATTTTAGTGTTAGATACATCCATTTTTGTCCAACTTTGAGACAATTAATTTGAGACAGAGGGAGTATTTTTGACGTTCCAGTACAACTATATAACGGGTGTGAAGAGTTTTTTTCCATCACACTAGTTACCCGATTACAACAGTTTGATTAACAGATTAACAGTAAAGAATTATCACAATAATTGTACACGATTATCACATAATGTTTGTACGTTTATAGACATCTACCATGATATCATTCCACACATAGTAGTAAGAGTTCATTTCACACATTTGCATAGCTAGAGAGTAAGATTTCAAGCATCTCCTACTGTCGAGACAACTACTGCCTTGAGACTGCAGGGGTTCGCGAGATGCGCATAGACCTTATGTTGCATGCTGATTTTGGAGCACTTCCCTTCATCTCTTGGCTCAGGTGAAGGTGACCCCCTCCCCGTCCTATGGAGACACGGAGGGAACCCTAGCCACCGCCACCGGAGGGGCCGCCGGAAAACAGCCATGGCGCTCCCCAAGGAAGGTGGCAGCGGGGCGTTCTCTTCACCTGTCCCCGCGGGCGATATTCGGGTGGCTCTGGCTCGGTTTGTGGTCTGGGCCCTGCTCCTGGGGGCTGCCCGCGACGACGCCTTGGAGATGATAGGTGATAGGGGTGGTCAGCAGGTTGCCCGTGGATGTGAGGAGGGGCCCCGGTGTGCTGCAAGGTGATGGCTCGAGGGATGATCTGGCCCCATCCAGGCCTCGGTCGATGCGCACGCATGCTGCGCCCGGCTCTATTGTTCAGACGATATCTCATATCTTTCTTGCCTTCCATGCTAAAACCCATGGATTTGTTCCGAACTTCCCAGATTTTTTCTTATGGCCAGGTGGCTCCGAGTCTTTGACCTCATCGTCCCGATGGCGCCAACATGGTATGGGCACACGCCACCTGTTTCTGTTATCCGATAGTTTCCACACATAGTAACGTTATCGCGAAGTTAACCTTTATTTCAAACATCAAAGTGATAAGTAAATAAGTACCTGATTGGTGTACCATCACTGCCAAATTCATCAACAGTCCTGGCACTGGCACAGTAGCGAATTAAGCTAGAATTCATGGAAAATATTATTTATTTTCGAGAAAATGCAAAATGTCACGTCATGCAGTGATCTCGAATCTGAATATGCACACTTAAAATGACAGTCAGTTGAATATGCATAACTGATACTCTAGGTGTACATACCTTTTCTCCTTAAAATGGTCCAGCAATACGAGATGTGAAGGCATTGGAGCTTGATTTCTATGGTCCTTACAATACCAAATCTTATAATCGTCTCAATACTTGGCTGCAGATTGCTGTTACACCAGGGATTGAAGAACTTAAACTTTTACTGTTGTCAGACAGGTCAAAATACGACTTCCCTTGCTCACTTTTATCTGACAGGGGAAACACGATTCGGTATCTCGCCAACTTCATCGCCCCCCTTTTTCTAGAGAAGAGGGAGCAGCAGACCATCTTCTTGGCAACCAAGTGACCAACATGTTTCGCTGGCTTTACCTCCGGCTTCATTCCTATTCGGACGATGCACAGTCCGTCCTGCGCTCCGGGGCCAGAACACGTATTCGGAGTCTTCCACGCCCAACAAAGCCTCTGCCGCCAACACCGAGCACAGCAACAATGGTAGCCATGCGGTGGCGCGTATTCCCACATGGTCCATCGGCCTTTGCCTTTGCAGGCTTGGATACCATCTGCCTAGCACGCTAATGGGAATGAAACTAGGAATCACAAACGAATCTTGGGATAGACTCGATACGGCCGGATGACCTGTGCTTGTGCTGCCTGCTTCAAGGACGAGAAGAGCTCGCTGCCGCTGGCCGCCCGGGTGCTCGTTTGTCGGACGATGACGGGGACGGAGAGGCTACTCGCTCGCCTCGCCTCGTCAAAGTCCAAAGTCACAAGTCACGCGCAATATCGCACGCGGCTTGTAACGATGGAGTTGTATTTATAAAGCCATCTCTAAGGCAGGAGAGGTGGTAACACGGGGAAGAAGATGATGGTTTTCTCTGTTTGTTGCTTGTTGGGATGATGGACGGCTAAGATGCGCAACACGCGGATCGCTGACGTGGAGGAAAGTCAAACGTCACGTTTAATGAGTCCTTGTACTTCGTGAACGAATTAATTGTTCCATTAGTTCGGCTTTTCTGGGAGGTCTAAAATTATTGGCCCGAGACACATAGGTTGCTTTTAAAAGGCCAAATAAATCCTGCCCCCAATTATTTTGTATGTGAAACCCTACTTGGATTGGCCGGTTAATAAGTTTCTGGAACAGCGGAACCCCCCGTGTCTTCCTTGTATATATTGCAACTTGCTTTTAAACTAGCTAGACAATTTTTTAATTTTTTTTCATAATGATTTTTTCCTTTTTGCCTTTTCGTAATGATCTTAGTTCTCGAAAGTTTCTTCCCTGTTAAATCGCATAAGATTTATATTCAGATGAGTATATCTTCGGTGCTATCAATTACTAGCACACAACACAGAAATAGATCATGAAGGAAACAAAAATTCATTACAATTTCTCTTCATCTCGTTCAACGCCAAAAACATTGCACTGAATCTGCACGCACTTGAGCTGGAATCTACACACACAATCGACTAGCCGGGATTGTAACAAGAAGAACACCATCTCCTATCACCATCACAGCAAGGTGCAGTACTTTGCCAGACCTGTGTAACTACTCATCGCTGTCTTCAAGCTCGGCGACGTCGTCATGTCCCGCAATAAAGACCGCAGGTGCGTCAAGTACGGAGAAGCCTTGGCCGCCCGATCAAAGTAGGTCGATGTGCGCTCCTCGTAAGGTTACACCTCCCACACCAGCTTTGCATACCCCGACAACAGCTCGTCACGACGAACAGACCTCCCAACATCCATATAAATATAAAAAAGGGACATAAAGTAGAAAACGGTATTACAAATTGCTGTAATATTCACGCAAGCAAGATAACCAAAAAAATATAGAAAACAATGATTTCTAATGAAGTACTTCAACCAAACAAGAAACATGTAGAGCTACAAAATCTGCAGACAAGTAAATAATATGATATAAGCATCAGTTATACCAGATTTTGGCTCAATGTAATCATGCTGGAAACAAATATTGTTTGGTTCACAAATACTGTAAGTCAGTTCAGCTAGAGTGATGCCTAGGTGAAGACAACAAAATGATAGCTCCTGAGTCTATCAGGCCCAAAATATAAGATTAACTCATGGCATAAACAGTTTCAATCAACTTATCTCAAACCATTCCGCAAGACAATTGAACCTAAATGGTTTAGCAGTGGTAAAAGTAATAGTAATGCAAAAAATAATCAAATCAAAACCTGCCAGCTCTACCTGAGTCTATCAGGCCCAAGAGGGAGCAGGTTTCTCCATCATGATGGTTGCTTTCTAAAGTTCCATGAGATCAGTGCTTCATCGCCACAACTAGCACAAACCTGAAACTACCTTTCGTTTCTCCAGGCCAGAAAATGACGAAGCAATGCAGCATCTGACATTTAGCTCACTAGTACCTAACCGGCTGCAACATCAGACCAAGAAATGAACAAAGAAAGCATGCCCCTCCCTCCTGGCCACACTTCTCCCTAGCTCCACTGCCCTCTCCTTGCTCCGTACAGTGGCACAAACTCACAAGCCGAGCATGGTGAGCTCCCTACAAAGTGCATTTCATGTCAATACAACAACACATGGAAATAATTAACTTGCAAAAAACAGAAGGGAAATGCTAGGACAGAACCAGTTGAGATCAACAAGACATGCCTTGAACATGTGCTTGTCTTAAAACAGGCTAACGGAGATGAGAAGAATACTTCAGATTGTATCGAACATG
This sequence comes from Alopecurus myosuroides, assembly GCA_028641055.1. NCBI lineage: Eukaryota > Viridiplantae > Streptophyta > Magnoliopsida > Poales > Poaceae > Alopecurus > Alopecurus myosuroides. The sequence goes on from CM054063.1 coordinate 279,070,011, forward strand.
GCAAGATGTAAAAATACATGTGTACATAGCGTTGAACTAATCAGCTACCCACTCAGGCCATACAGCTCCAAATTTGGAGAACACTTCAGAACTAGTAGTGGAAGTGCATGATAGAAATGTGCACGCGCCACTATGACCACAAACAATGCTATACTATACCAGGAAAGCTCTATTTTTTACTTTGAACATAATGTAGAAAGCATTGGCAAATTAGAGAATCAGAAGGTACCAAACAAAAAATATCTCACCAGATTTACCACCTTTACTACATGTCTAAACAATAAGTTGATGCAGATTAACTTGCACATTTACGACTCAAATAATACTCAAACTGGATCATGTAGTATGCATCCAACTAGACTCTGAAACCCAGCAAGTAACATGATTACAGTAGCCTCCTATCAGGAAATAAGTACATGCATTATGCATTTAACACCTAAAATTGAAACTATTGTACTGCTACAAACATGTTGTCGGTCTAGCCGAACATTACAAGACAGATTATTACCTCGCAAATACACCAGCATTCCAGGTTCTGCACACTGGTTTTATGTTCATAAAAAGAAACAAACAACAGGGAAAATCACTTCTTGGGTACTCAATAGGATACTGATATTTAAAATACTCCTATATAATTTCGATCAAGAGGAATCTTATCTAATTCCAGACAGAATATGGTCCGTAAGTTCACCAACGGTGATAGTAACTAAATGAACACAACACCGTATAGTAATTAAAAATAGCACTAGACAAGTATGAGCTACTGCTCTGCTTTGCTCGATTTTGTGCTTGTTCAATGAGTTGATAGCAATTCAAGATAAAACATGCAATAAAAATGCAATTGATGATATTTAAACCTAAACTGCAATGGATCATATTTTGGCTTCATTGGAATAAAATGGTCTAAGGCTATATGCCCTATCCATTCCAGACCTGTTTGCTACAGACGAATGGGTTCATGCATTCCAGTTCTACCAACACACAGAAAAACATATATATATTACTTAACGCCAAAATCACCAAAATTGACTAGTAAGCACATCACACACATACACACTGACTCAATGTCCACAAAGCACACACACCGACGACGCAATGCAGAATTCGACTTTCAGCGCACTAGTCCCTAACCAGCTGCAACACCAGACCAAGAAATAGACAAAAAAGCATAGCTCCCTCATGGCCACACTTCTCACCTTCACGGGCGTCACGGTAGCCTGCTGCGACGTGTACTACGGTGGCAGAGGCTTCAACGAATTATGGTAATAGCATGTTCTTCGATTTCCTTGGGTAAAATGGGAAAAGATTACATAATCAGAGGGTTTAAAGTGGATAATGATTACACAATAAGAAAATTCAATGCAACATCAGAGGGTCTACTCAAGATAGATACTCCACCTTCATCTCCAACTGCAACATCAGCTAGCTCCAGAAATAACGATCCTCGGCATTTGATCAGCAGAGAATCAAGTAGTTAATTCAGAAACCAACAATCTGTGTACTACTGCTCCAGGCATTTGATCACCAGAGAAACAGCAGTGACTAGCTCGCGTACAATACTCTAATGGTATTGCCCATGCATCTACAAGACACACTACTACTAGTAATCTCAACGATTAAATCAACTCATTTTAATAGAACTAGTTACCAAACTAGTAGTACTATTTCTCTTGCACACAGCAGTGACCGGTTCACCCACCATATTAGCTCTTGCAGCCCTTAGCCTACGTTGGCTCTGGTTCAGCCGAACGGACGCAGGGCGAGCTTGGAGTGGCCTCAATCTCCAATTCTCCGCGGTTGAGCGCGCCCTCTTCCTCACGTCCACCTCGATGACCTCGACAATGGCCTGACCGCTCGCTTTTGGGAGGACCGCTGGATCGGCGGCAAAGCCATTGGTGGGATCGCTCCCGAGCTGATCGCCTGCGTCCCAAGCAACGATGCAAGGCGCGCATGGTGGCCGCTGGCCTTCTCAACAATGCTTGGGCACGGGACATACACGGCGTCATCGGCGTCCGCGAGATCGGCCAATACCTGATGCTTTGGCGCCTGATCGAGCATGTTGCTCTCACAGACCATGACGACGCCCTCACCTTGGAAGTGGACTGCGACTGGTTCCTACTCTGCGAGCTCGTGCTACAAGGCTACCTTCCATGGCTCCATCGCTTGCCCAGACTGGAAGATGATCTGGAAAGGCTGGGCGCCACCGCGCGTCAAGTTCTTTCTATGGCTCGCGAACCAGGACTCCTGCTGGACTGCCGCCCGCCTCCAGCGCCACCCCCGCTGCCTACTCTGCGACCAAGAGTTGACAACCAATGCCTGCCATACATATCCAGCGGCCATGGATACCTCCTGGCCAGCTCCAGCGCTCAGCTTCTCCCCTGAAATATAGAAACACAAAGAAAGTTTACTTTCGGGCTCAAGTTACAGGAAACATAAGTGGCCTGATTTCAAACTTATTATTTAAGCAAGGAAATGATAAAGCTAGAAATAATCAGGTATAAATGCCACTATAGTCATGTAATTGCTGAAAATACAGTGAGCCACAATCAGGTATAAATGTCGTTAAACAATGGACAAAATCTACTACAACAGCAGACATACTGTGCGCCCATCTTATTAAAACTGACAAATGACTGAAATAGATATATACCATTAATCAGAATATCCATCAAAAGAATTACAACAGCAACATTCATCCATTAACAGAAACATACATTCATAATTTGTCACATATCCATCTCTTTCCATCAACAGCAATCATTTATGAACAACCACACAGGGATCATCACACAATTCTGGGTAGTTGGATGTATTTACCATCCTACATTCAGCACAAAACAAAAGAGATTCCACAGAAAAACAGTCTTATCCGTGCTGCCAATATACTGGATATCACTAGCTATAGCTTGCCAAAAAGACAGGGTGAAAAAAATGAAAATTTTGATGGTACACATGCAGAAGACAAGATCCATTACATAGCACTCGATATTCTCAAGTGTGAAGCAAACACACACCTCAGTAGCGAGATGAAATCTGTTACCTCGAAAGGTTTGCACATGATAAGAACCGAATGTTCATCAATTTGTAAGTGAGAAGGAGTTTAAATCCGAAGTTCTGCACCCCACAGCAGTACCGAAAGTGTAGATTTCATGTTTTCTTTATCACTTTAGCATGGAGACCAACATTTAATTCATACACTACTTCACATACAAATTTTAGATCGTCAACAATTAGAAAGGTTTATCACTTCTACAATCAAAAGAAAATTAAATACCACACAGTACCAACCAGTGGTATTAGTGACCAAATAACAGCAAGGTTATGCCTATAACACAAAATCATCATTACATTGGGTTACCAGGAATACTAGCACCAGGACATCTAATAACCACGACCAGATGCCAAATTCTTAATAGAAAAACTCAGAAACTAGGTGAGAAAATGATCATTAACACCATAATTCAATTAGCTCAATGGCCGGATCATAGTACTACCAGTGGTATCACAGAGCACATGGGTATCGGAGACCGAAGGGAACTCACCCAGATATGGTGAAGGCTGAGAGTCACCGCCACCGCTAGTCATTGGCCGGTGAACTTGCAGCCGTTCCATGACGGCGACACAAGCGGTGCCATGACTGACCGGCACACGAGAAGCACATGCGCTGCAGCACAACCAATGGCCAGAGCCCTCCTTACAATTTGTCCTCCTCTCCTCCCGCTACCATCGCCTCTGCCTTCTTTGTCTCTATCTCTAGTTATACAAAAGGAAGGAATTAGTTAAAACAACAAAAGACTAAGTAAAGGGTTGACATGTTAGAGGTATTTCGCAATACGTATAGCACATAATCTCAAACGTATGACACTTTTTCTGCTCAATACACACTATGCTACAGAATGAAGGAACTATATAGGCTAATTTGGTGTTATTTTGAAACTTCAAAGTCAACAAAAAATAATTTGCTTGGACGGCACAGAAAATTTCTACTTGAACTAGCTAGTTAGATGCATCATTACAGTGAATGATTAATTAGGTAGTCTCTGCAAATGAATAGCATATTCTGCAAGGTGAAACAACCATCATTCCTTTTTCATTTGCGTTGTAGTAACATTCAAGATCAAATAACCAAACCAGATATGGAATTACATTGACTTGTAGCAAGTACTAGCTGAAAAAACCACAATGCATTACATTGGCTAGCAGCCCTCGAACTCGAATCGTCAAATCAGACATCAATCTCTTGGGCGCCTACAAATAACTAGATAGGCATCATGACGACAAACGAATATGGATCATCGGCTCAATGGCCACGCGGAGGAGGTTGAAGGGAGCTCACCGAGACCGAGGCTATGGAGCCTAGCACCGGGCAGCCATCCTATCTCGGAGCAGCAGGACGTCGGCGTCACGCGGAAGGATCTGGCAATGTAACATTTCAGTCCACCGTGAATTCACTAGGAACAGAGGTACTCTGGACCTACAGTACGAGAGAGAAGAATGTCAGAGCAGTGATCAGGTAAGGTACCTTGTCGATGGTGGTCGTAGTCAGAGCTGCAGCAGCGTCGGGGATGAAATTTCTCTTCCGGCGCATCCTTATTGTTGGGGTGCAGCAGCAGCCGTCGCTGATGCAGGCAGGTGAGATCAACCGAGCGGCACCTCGGTTCCCGCTCGGACGCACGCCGGAGGGCAGGCCCGACTGCTCCGCTCCTCGATCTGCTCCGGGAGTCGAAGGGGTGGCCCAGCTCCAGCGATTCGATGCTCGGTATGGTGGATGATGCTCCAGCAGCTTGCACATGAAGCTTTTTTGCGTCAATGCAGAACCGGAGGCATGCCTACATATCCACCAAGTAGGCATCAGAATTAAAATATCCTAGTACATACATACACTTAGCCAATTGGGATGAAATAGCCATCAGCAACCGAAAAAAATTTCCTAAGCATTCACGTCTCCAAAAAAAATTACTCCAAATCATGAAGCAGAGACAGGGGTCCTCACCTGCGCTGCACTTGGTGGGGTGCGAGGTCGTCGCGGAAGGGATGGATGTTGAAGCTGGGTGGGAGATGCATGGTGCAGCAGGCTACCATCTCCCTGCTTCGTATCTGGCGCCGAAGAACCAGGATGGGGGCGACCTGGAGCTTCCTCGCGTGGCGGACGGAAGGTTAGCAGCCACCGTCGATGACGCGGGTAGGTGAGATCGACAGAGTGGTGGTCGTGATTTCACGCACGGACGCGCGCTCCGGCGAGTAGGCCCGGCCGCGCCGCCCCTGAGTCTCCAGATCGCCGCCGCGTGCAACAGCTATGTAAATCTACGTGGTGAGCCCTCCTCATCCACGAGGCCCTCCATGGCGTGGTAGGGGGCGGCCAGGAGCATCGGGATGGCCGGAGGAGCGCACAAGGGAGGCTGGCGGGAGGTTATGGAGAGCGGCGGCGCAGGATGGGGAATGGGGATCGAGATGGGGTTTGGGTAGGGATGGAGGCAGAATGACGCGGTGGTGGTGGGGATCGAGGCGCTTCCGCGTGCGTTTGGTGTGTTTCCTCACAAGGTGGGTTGGACGGCGGAGATGTGCGCAGCTGGATCGATCCGTTGGCAGGCCGGTTCTTGCGTCTCGTTGGCTGCTCATGGATCGTGGCAAATTTAAGACTACGTGCAAAACTAGCAACATCAATATACGTGCATGTACTCTCCCGATACATTTTTGCATGTTGGAGTGTACACCTTCCGAACTATTGACTCGTATACTACTCGTTGGCATCAATGTCCATTGCCATAGCCTCCTCGACTCCTACTCCCTCCGTTTATTTTTACATTGCGTTCTGACAAAATAACGCATACCAAGGAGGGCCTTAGATGACTAGAAATTATATGGATGGACTGAGTTGCCCCGGACATGACGCGTTTCTATCCCTTCACCTCCTAGGCAATTGAATGCATGGGCAATTGGGTATGGCGAGAGTTTAATGCTTTGAGAGATTAAAGTGAGGACAAATTAGGAAGTCAACAAGCAACACAATGTATTTGTGAAATTTTTGGAAACCCTAGAACGCAAGGTAAAGGTAATCGGAGGGAGTAGTCGCAACCACCTTCTTCGTTCGTTAGGTGTTGGTGGTGCGCCCAAGGAGAGAGACACGGACGCACGCGATGTGCCTCGCCCAGCCGGCGTGACCGGTGTCGGTTCGTGTCTAGCCACCGCTTTCTCATCCGATCCTTCGTCCCCATCCTCGACGGCAACCCTAGCATTCCTCAACAACGTGCTCCAACACCGTTGGACTCAACAATGCCTTGGACTCGGGGAAGCGCATCAGCTCCACCTCGACCCTCTACCTCCGTAGCTATGCATCGTGTTGAGAGAAGGAAACTCGATCGGCCGCCCGCGCTCAACGGGTAGCTTGTGTTTCCAAGTCGTGGCGGCAACATGCAGCTTCAGGAGCGGATCCCGGCGATGAACGCCCTCGACCTCGTGTCCCCGGGCGACTTCCTTTTGGTGATAGGTCGTCTATGTACGCTGGTCGCCGCCATCATAGTGGTTTTATCTGCAGGGGGTCTTCTCGATCTATTCATATAAATATAGCCTATCTATATAAGTCACTTATTATCTCCCATGCATCCTGGCAGCACCCATATTGTCTCTAATTTCTGGCGGCACCATCCTTGCTCCCTCCGTCAGCACCCTTTCATGAGAGGTCGGTAGAGGAGCAACTCGGGTCGGAGAGTGAGGTGTAAGATATGTGGTCACGGATAGGGTCGAAGCTAGGATTATGGCTTGAAGGGGGGGGGGGGCAAACCAATTCGGGGGGAGGAGGGATAACATGGTATTTTTCTCTAAAAGTCTATGATAATTCAGAATTATGCATTGAAAACCAGTTATCTCACATGCCACAGGGGTGTGGGGGATAAGGCCCATGCTCGCCCCCTAGCCGCGCCACTGTCGTGGAGGCGACACCGTTCATATGAGTAGCGGTGCCGACCGGGAATCAACTTGGGGTTCCAATTTCTTCTCACGCAATAACGAGCATAGTGTGAGAAGCAAAGTCCCAACGCCGGCAACTCAGCGTGCATATTTTCATGAACTCCCTCCGTTTCGTTCTACTCCACGTATTAGATTTTCACAAAGTCAAACTTGCTGAAGTTTGACCAATTTTATAGGAAAAGTTATTAACATTCAAGATACCAAATCAATATCATTTGATTGACCAACTAATATACTTTCATTTTATATCGAATTGGTACTATAAATATTGATATTTTATTCTAGTATAAACCGGGTTAAACTTTGCAATGTTTGACTTAAGACAATTTTAATACGCGGAGTAAAATGAAACGGAAGGAGTACATGTAGCCGATAGATTTGCCAATCAATGTGGTTAACTTGTTTTTGAGAAATCAGGAGAAGGAAGCAACGAACAATAATGAATTGGTCTGCTTTCATATGCTAGGCTAGAAATTAAATACTACATTAGCTAGCGCTAGGCCAAGCACACATGCATACTCCTACAGACTACAGAGCATAAATTGCATTGCCTTAATTTTTCAGCCCTGCTTCGAATTACGTGCCCTCGTGAATTGGCAATTGGCGGCACCACGAGAAAAGGATCCCTCCATCCCATTAATTATGTCATGGAGCATCGAGCCAGGCCTCCTAAAATTTTCCTAACTACCAGAAAAAGAGAAAAAAGACGCCCCGTGGCCTGGGCTTGACTCCTCTCAAGGCAAGTCTAGTTCCGCCTATAGAATATAGTTAATCTGGTTGTCAAAGAATAAAATCTAATTGCGTATATGTGTGTACTCTAACTAATTATCAGTGCCGGTGCATGGATTTACGTACATATTCCTATGTGAATGCATTCATGTATATACACAAGGAGCTCCTTCAAACATTCACGTACATACATGCAAAAAAAGAGCATACACGTACATGAACTAATTAAGCATGATTTAATCAGAAAAGAATCAACTAAAACACGAGTTGTAGCCCCACCTGGTTAATAAAGTTCCCACTTTACACCAAAAAATCGCCGGCACAATAGCTGGGATCGTAGCATCCTAGTTACTCAACTCGAGAAACCTGCAAGTCGTGTGCTGCCCTCTGTGAGACGATGCCATGTACTATCGTGGACTTGGCATGCAGACAATTAAGTCATGACTGTCGACCCACGCTGTTCATAATGCCAATGTGATGTAATTTCCGCATAACCGCACCATTTTCAAACTACAACCAAAAACCATGGCCGATTGACCGGGGGGAGGGGGGGCACCATGAGAACTCGCTGCGATATAAACGGGGCGATAGTTGTTGCTGGTGCTTCACCGATGCAAATGTCTGTCCATGTAACTCCATCATTTCATGTGATGCGTATGTAGCCAACCCACGAAGGCAAGTGTGCGGTCGACGAATCAGATGGCAGTTTTTGGTTCGAGCACTATCGTGATTGCACGATGGTATTTTGTTTCCACGGTCAAGAGAGGGCACCATGACGAGATTTAGGCATGGGTGTATGTATGTAAAATTCCTTCGCATTGAATTCATTGGGGATTTGCTTTAGCGACACAAGGTCGCATGTGACTACCACATTGGGGATAACCATCGGACCAAAATAAAAGGTTGGGAAATTGCTGGAACGGAAATTATGTCTCGAAAAGAGGGCGAAAACGCCCAAAAGAAAATTTTGGCGGGAAACTTATCAAAACGGAAAACTCGTATCAAGAATCGGGGTGAGAATGCGCCCACGCCCTAAAACCAACAAAACAGAAAAATCCCGTGGGGAACTTCCAAAATAGAAATAGTGTCCCACAAAATAGGGCATGTAAACACCTCTTCGAATATTTGGGGCTCAAAACTGCCGGAACAAAAAAATGGAGGGAGATTTGCCGAAACGGAATCGAAGTTCCACGAATTGTGCTAGAAAACGTGTGAGTGAATAATTGGGAGGGAAAACCGATGAAATTCTCCAAATAGAAGCAATGTCCCAAGAATTTCCTAGAAATGATATTTGGGCTGAAATAGTGCCAGAAAAAAATTTGGCGGGAAAACGGACGAGCGAATATTTGGGCAGGAAATCGATGAAACATAAAACCTATCCTGATAATTGGAAGGTAAAATTTTGAACGATAATTTGGGCGGAAAAAGCACGAGAACAAAAAAATTGTGGTTAAATTCCGAACCGATATTTGAGCGGGCAAAAAGTGCCGGAACCAAAATTTGGGCAAAACTTACAAAAAAGTGAAATGGCCGTGCCGGCGTCCATGCGAGACAAGCTTATGGCCACTGGCGTTGACAAACATATGCCACCATATTATTCAAGAGGAATTTCCTATTCCATACTATATCACTGACAAATAGGAAATTCACATAAAACCACCACTTTTAATTAAAAAATGACTAATTTTCATTATAGAGGCCACATAACTGGAGACCCATGAAATCACTCCAAAAAACATTAGATTGGGTAGATATTTGTCATGGAGTTCTCATATGGGTACATAACATTGGTGGTATATATAGAGAAAAATCCAGTGCACTAATTTGAAGGGTCACCGGATACATAAATTAGACAACTTAATTTGTATAAAGCTTTTAGACTTAGAGTAGAAAACTCCCACTTTAAAGCAGAGCACAAATATTTGTAATAACTTGGCCTCTTCGTAAGACGATCGTGTTTCTATGCCCTATTCTATCACTGCCAAATAAAAATAAATAAAAAAACCACTAGTTTCTTTTACAATTTATCGTATTTCTGTTCGGATAGTCGCTAAACAGGGGGAACACATAAAATCATGCTAAAACGCCCTTAAACTCTAGATATTTGTCATATATAGAAAATCCAATAAAATATTATATTTATTATTTCACGGTATGAAATAGCTTATAGGTGGATATATATTAGTGGCGCACATTTGAAACTGCACGCCACATGTATGGTGTCGGGGGCGGGCAAGTTAATTACCTGTGGCGCACATATTATAGTTAATCTCCAGCTCCCAAGGGCGCTTTTGGGGGGGGGGGGGGTGGATCGTGTCGTTAGGGACTGGCTGGAGCAAATTTTGGCATGTTAATGACGGTTCCCAGCCGCCAACCCAACAGAAACGACATAAACTCAACGAAATTCACTCAAGTTTGACGAATTTTACCCACATTTGTACATATGCGATTCTACAAATATTTGGCCGGATGTAGAGGATGCATAGGCGGTTTATACAGAAATATAGAAAATTAGTCCACTTAATGCCGATAATAGAACTCGGTGTAGTTTCCGTCGTTGTCGTCGTCGTCGCCCGGTGGCTCGTCCAGTGGCGGAGCTAGCAATCTGGCAAGGTCTGGCTCCTGCCACACCTAAATTCCTATGATATGCACAGTACCTATGAGTAATTATGCATAGATTAGCTATTTTTCATAGCATTGTTCATATTCTGCCACACCTAAATTTTATTTCTACCTCCGCTACTGGGCTTGTCCTTCTTCGTAGTAGCATAGCTGCAGCTCGCCATGGTCGCCACTGTCGAACGATTTGGTATGCGTAGACACCTCCTCCTCGTTGTCGTCGAGCAGGATGACGCCCCACTCCTTGGTGGCGCTGTGATTTCCTCCAGAGCGTGGCGCTGCCGCTCCATCTCGTCGGCCACGTACAGGTCTCGCGAGCACGCCCTTGAAGTCGTCGGTGCCCATGGCGGGTTGTTCCTCCCCTCCATGTTGCCGGCGTTGGCGCCTTCTTCTTGGCGACACCGGCCTCCTTCTTTGGATTGACGAGGGGAAGGTGGCCGCGGGGGAGGTGAAGGTGCGTGGCGGCCCTCGTTAATGACGAGGCTCTCGTTGTGTGTACGCCGTCAGAGCAGAGTTTCCCACGTCTCGGGTTGACGGGGGCGAGGGGAGTCCTCGGCGCCGAGCCCGAGGACAGGGAGGCCGTCCCCGCCGAGGACGATGAGGGCCCGATCGCCATGCCCCTTGGCATCTAGGAGGACCCCTAGCGGCGGGAGAGGGGTGAAGGCAGGTATTCTAGCGGCGGCTAGTTGTCGGCCTGGATGTGCGCGAGGACAACCTCGATTATCCGCCCAGGCTCGCCGCACCACATGGGGCGGCCACCGGATGTGCCGCTGCTAGAAGTAGGCAGTGCGCAGGGCGTGGTTGTCCGCCGACCACCGCCCAACGCGTGTCTTGATGGGCCATCACTGGCATGGCGCAACTAATCGTGGCTATCTCCGTTTCTCTTTCCTCGCCGGTGGGCACCAGCTGCATCAAAACGCCTCCGGCGTTCACATGCCACGAGCCCAGGACACGGAAGTCCGGTGGCGCCGGTAGTTCTCTTATTCGGTGAGGCGGGCTTCCCACTCATGTAGGTGGCAACGGCCGAAGCCGTTGGCGGACGCTCCATCATCGGGATATGCTCCGCCATTAGTCTCGGTGGTGGGTTTGGGAGAGAAGGGGATGGGCAATAGAGGAGAGAGGCGAGAGTGGAAGCGAGGATGTTGCCGACGAAGAGCGGATGGGGAATCTAGATGATGAGGACGACCCCTATAACTGATGTCTCGGTTGCTCCTGTGCCTCCTATAACTAATGATCCCATGATTGAGCAACCCTAGAATTAGTTGTGTTAGTTAGACATATAGCATAGTGTTATAATTGGAAGCCCTTTTTGTTAGGATTAAAAAAATCTAGAACAAGCAACGCTAGATAGGCTAGTGTGTGTGTGTGTGTGTGTGTGTGTGTGTGTGTGTGTGTGTGTGTGTTTGTTCTATTATGTATGCCCTACCCCCGAGTTGCGGCGCCGCGCCACACCGGAGAGGCCCCCCGTCCCCTCCGTCCCCAAACACCTCCTCCCCCGAGACCCCTACCGCCGCTGACGCTGGGTTCGTCGTAGTACCATGGCAGTGTGGCGGGCCGGCGGTGGCTGCGGTCTTCAGGCGACGGCCATCGCCTTTCCTCCTCTGGTCAACGACTCGTTTCTGGGGCTGGTCACGCAACAGGAGGACGACAGTGGTGTAGGCCTCCTCCTTCGTTGGAGGGGGTTGGCCTGATTCCGACGGCGCGGTGTGGCGGAGATGGTAGGACGCCACCGGTCGCCTTCGACGATAGGCTTGTAGGTGCGGGTAGCTCTAGGCCTTGGTGCTCTGTCTGGTCCGATGGGCTACGATTTAGGCCAGTGAGGTCTGGCCAGGGCCAATGTGATGATCGTCCTGTGGCTTTTGCCTCGCCGGCGATCAAAATTGTAGGTTGGTTTGCCTTTCTTACACTTTCGTTCCTGCTGGGAGTGGTCTCGCAGCGTCGGGGCCTGCGGGGCAGAAGAATAATGGCGGTGGTCCTAAGGTTATTATGGCGCCAAGACGAAGAACTACCGCGCGCCTGTCCTCCTTGATATGGCGAGAGTGTCAGATTCTGGAAGGCTCCGCTGGCGATCTCCCACTAGCGATAATGCGTAGAGATTGCTGGATCGGTGGTATTCGGTCGTGCCGGAGGAAGCGGCACGAAGCTCTACTCCATCATGGGAAAATCCATTGTGAAGTCAAAGGGAGAATGTCATTGAAGTTCCGATCGGAGGACTGGAATGGTGTTCGGAGCCTTTGCATTGATGAGGAACTGTCTCGAAGTTTCAGGAATCGTGGCAGCAGTATGTAAGCAGGGTCGATAACACAGATGAAGTTCAAAGTCGTACCTTATAGGGTGAAAATCCAAGGTCTGGTCTTAAACTCTTAATTGGTTGTGCCTGAGAGTGGTGTTGTTGGAGACATTGTTTTGAGAGCGAGGATTATCTTCAGGGTGAAAACCAAAGGTCTGGCCTTAATTGGTTGTGTCTAACACTATTCTTCTTGAAGACGTTGTTTTTGAAGAATTGGATATCGGGTGTTGTTTTGGTGTTGGTTGTGCGGCTGCTGCAAGGACTGTAACTCTGTAGCGGGACTTTTCCCATGACATCAACACGCTTTAGTATGATCATTATTTTATGTTAGGAACCATAAATAGAATTAATCCCAATATCATGTAAATATTTGAATTGGACTTGCAGCGACTAAAGAATATATAAATTGTCAACAAATGGTGTGGCTAGATTAGAAAATAAAATATATTTTTAGTTACATAAATATGATTCTTTTAGAACATTCGGTCAAAATAATCAACATCTTCATGTCTTAAACGAAAGCATATCGAGTTTCTCTAGGCACGATACATCCAAGGGAAACATTTGGACCATGCAATACAATACTAGAATACAAAAACTATAGTAGCATAGTGTAAGTTTTTCTAGTAATGTAACCTCTAATGATTCATAACAATCCAACTAGCTAGATATCTAAATGAAATGCACATATTCGATACAGTGACCCTAAGCACACACATAAAGAGACGTTATTCCTGCATCTTTGGTCGTTATCGTATGGATACAACATACCATATACTTTAGGGTCCCCTAGGATGAACCCCGAGTCTAAAAGATCGCGATAAATAATTATTACGGGGTCGTCAAAACTCATCGATCATTTATGCGTTTCAAGCTTGTTTTCTCGAGCAATAGAACATGAATAAATGGTATATGAGAAGAGTTCTATGTTATGCGGATGCTTGTTAAATGGTTAGTGGGACGTCACTAAATCTCACGGAATAACGTCTATAAATAGGATTACCTCGTTGCTAAGTATAAAATATCAAGTTTTTAATACTCATAAATATTTGTTTACATACTCACTCATAACTATAATGCACATGAAATAATAGGTGTTGATAGTGGTACAGTACATGTTACTGGTATGAGAATAATTGTAAATAGAAGACAAGATATAAATAAATAGAATTTAACATAAAATAAACATCACCAAGGGAATATTGACCAAGAGAGTTTGCATGTGACGATCACGACAGATGTGCACGCAAGACCAGATGGCTGAGAGAGGTGCATGTATGGCTAGAATTTTGAGAGAAGTGCATATCAGGTTGGATGTCATACATGTATGTGGGTCAGGATGATCAAAAAGGTATATACATGATTGTTCAACTAGCAGAGGTGTATGTGAGAGAGATCAAAATTTGTGCGAACATATGCCCAATAGATCTCCATGTGGGTGAAGCCTAAGTGGTCATGCACTTGCATGCATCCCTCGGGGACCATTCATGCACAACACACATGTACGGAGAGTAGGTAGGATCCATCAACCTATATACACAACATCCCGACTTGGTCATGAAGATCCTTCATGTCGCTTTGTTGACAAAACAGTAAAAAAACACTCTCCGGTCGTGCTCCTCTTGACACTAGTATATACTAGTTTTATGTCTTCACGTAGTTATTATCTATTATTTCATGTGTCATTGTGTTTCCATGTTTATGATAGATATCTAGTACATATTATTTAATTTTTTGTTGTTGTCTTGATTTATTATTTAATGCTATAAGACTATTTATGATAGATATCTAGTACATAAATAATAACATGTGACGTAAAATGAAGGGGAACGTAGCATAGAAAACAATTTCGGTGACTATTTCAATATTCCCCGAAACAATTTCGGTGCTGTCCAAACTTTTCTCCGATATTCCGTATCCTCTCAAATGCGTCATCGAACCTTAAGTGTGTCACCCTACGGTTCGCGAATAAGATAGACATGATCGAGACTCCTCTCCGATCAATAATCAACAGCGGGATCTGGAGATCCGTGATGACTCCTATATATTCAACGATGACTCTCGTGATCGTGTGAACCAACAACGTCGTGAACTATTCCCTTTGTCTCGCGATATTTTACTTGTACGAGATTCGATCATTGGTATCAACCATACCTTGTTCAATCTCGTTACCGACAAGTACTCTTTTCTCGTTCCCGTGATATAACATCCTTGTGATCATATCACGTGCTTGCAAGCGGTTTCGATGTGATATCACCGAGAGGGCCCAGAGTATATCTCTCCGTCATTTGGATGGACAAATTCCACTCTTGATCCATGATCCTCAACTAATACTTTCCGAATACTTAACGACACCTTTATAGTCACCCTGTTACGGTGTGACGTTTGATGCCATCAAAGCACTCTTCCAATATCAGCGATTGACATGATCTCATGGTCTAAGGAATAAGTTACTTCGTATGTTTGATATAACAATGTAAACTAAATGACTTGATCGCATTGCTATATTCTCTTTGGGTATATGTTCATCACATAGTAGTAAGAGTTCATTTCACACATTTGCATAGCTAGAGAGTAAGATTTCAAGCATCTCCTACTGTCGAGACAACTACTGCCTTGAGACTGCAGGGGTTCGCGAGATGCGCATAGACCTTATGTTGCATGCTGATTTTGGAGCACTTCCCTTCATCTCTTGGCTCAGGTGAAGGTGACCCCCTCCCCGTCCTATGGAGACACGGAGGGAACCCTAGCCACCGCCACCGGAGGGGCCGCCGGAAAACAGCCATGGCGCTCCCCAAGGAAGGTGGCAGCGGGGCGTTCTCTTCACCTGTCCCCGCGGGCGATATTCGGGTGGCTCTGGCTCGGTTTGTGGTCTGGGCCCTGCTCCTGGGGGCTGCCCGCGACGACGCCTTGGAGATGATAGGTGATAGGGGTGGTCAGCAGGTTGCCCGTGGATGTGAGGAGGGGCCCCGGTGTGCTGCAAGGTGATGGCTCGAGGGATGATCTGGCCCCATCCAGGCCTCGGTCGATGCGCACGCATGCTGCGCCCGGCTCTATTGTTCAGACGATATCTCATATCTTTCTTGCCTTCCATGCTAAAACCCATGGATTTGTTCCGAACTTCCCAGATTTTTTCTTATGGCCAGGTGGCTCCGAGTCTTTGACCTCATCGTCCCGATGGCGCCAACATGGTATGGGCACACGCCACCTGTTTCTGTTATCCGATAGTTTCCACACATAGTAACGTTATCGCGAAGTTAACCTTTATTTCAAACATCAAAGTGATAAGTAAATAAGTACCTGATTGGTGTACCATCACTGCCAAATTCATCAACAGTCCTGGCACTGGCACAGTAGCGAATTAAGCTAGAATTCATGGAAAATATTATTTATTTTCGAGAAAATGCAAAATGTCACGTCATGCAGTGATCTCGAATCTGAATATGCACACTTAAAATGACAGTCAGTTGAATATGCATAACTGATACTCTAGGTGTACATACCTTTTCTCCTTAAAATGGTCCAGCAATACGAGATGTGAAGGCATTGGAGCTTGATTTCTATGGTCCTTACAATACCAAATCTTATAATCGTCTCAATACTTGGCTGCAGATTGCTGTTACACCAGGGATTGAAGAACTTAAACTTTTACTGTTGTCAGACAGGTCAAAATACGACTTCCCTTGCTCACTTTTATCTGACAGGGGAAACACGATTCGGTATCTCGCCAACTTCATCGCCCCCCTTTTTCTAGAGAAGAGGGAGCAGCAGACCATCTTCTTGGCAACCAAGTGACCAACATGTTTCGCTGGCTTTACCTCCGGCTTCATTCCTATTCGGACGATGCACAGTCCGTCCTGCGCTCCGGGGCCAGAACACGTATTCGGAGTCTTCCACGCCCAACAAAGCCTCTGCCGCCAACACCGAGCACAGCAACAATGGTAGCCATGCGGTGGCGCGTATTCCCACATGGTCCATCGGCCTTTGCCTTTGCAGGCTTGGATACCATCTGCCTAGCACGCTAATGGGAATGAAACTAGGAATCACAAACGAATCTTGGGATAGACTCGATACGGCCGGATGACCTGTGCTTGTGCTGCCTGCTTCAAGGACGAGAAGAGCTCGCTGCCGCTGGCCGCCCGGGTGCTCGTTTGTCGGACGATGACGGGGACGGAGAGGCTACTCGCTCGCCTCGCCTCGTCAAAGTCCAAAGTCACAAGTCACGCGCAATATCGCACGCGGCTTGTAACGATGGAGTTGTATTTATAAAGCCATCTCTAAGGCAGGAGAGGTGGTAACACGGGGAAGAAGATGATGGTTTTCTCTGTTTGTTGCTTGTTGGGATGATGGACGGCTAAGATGCGCAACACGCGGATCGCTGACGTGGAGGAAAGTCAAACGTCACGTTTAATGAGTCCTTGTACTTCGTGAACGAATTAATTGTTCCATTAGTTCGGCTTTTCTGGGAGGTCTAAAATTATTGGCCCGAGACACATAGGTTGCTTTTAAAAGGCCAAATAAATCCTGCCCCCAATTATTTTGTATGTGAAACCCTACTTGGATTGGCCGGTTAATAAGTTTCTGGAACAGCGGAACCCCCCGTGTCTTCCTTGTATATATTGCAACTTGCTTTTAAACTAGCTAGACAATTTTTTAATTTTTTTTCATAATGATTTTTTCCTTTTTGCCTTTTCGTAATGATCTTAGTTCTCGAAAGTTTCTTCCCTGTTAAATCGCATAAGATTTATATTCAGATGAGTATATCTTCGGTGCTATCAATTACTAGCACACAACACAGAAATAGATCATGAAGGAAACAAAAATTCATTACAATTTCTCTTCATCTCGTTCAACGCCAAAAACATTGCACTGAATCTGCACGCACTTGAGCTGGAATCTACACACACAATCGACTAGCCGGGATTGTAACAAGAAGAACACCATCTCCTATCACCATCACAGCAAGGTGCAGTACTTTGCCAGACCTGTGTAACTACTCATCGCTGTCTTCAAGCTCGGCGACGTCGTCATGTCCCGCAATAAAGACCGCAGGTGCGTCAAGTACGGAGAAGCCTTGGCCGCCCGATCAAAGTAGGTCGATGTGCGCTCCTCGTAAGGTTACACCTCCCACACCAGCTTTGCATACCCCGACAACAGCTCGTCACGACGAACAGACCTCCCAACATCCATATAAATATAAAAAAGGGACATAAAGTAGAAAACGGTATTACAAATTGCTGTAATATTCACGCAAGCAAGATAACCAAAAAAATATAGAAAACAATGATTTCTAATGAAGTACTTCAACCAAACAAGAAACATGTAGAGCTACAAAATCTGCAGACAAGTAAATAATATGATATAAGCATCAGTTATACCAGATTTTGGCTCAATGTAATCATGCTGGAAACAAATATTGTTTGGTTCACAAATACTGTAAGTCAGTTCAGCTAGAGTGATGCCTAGGTGAAGACAACAAAATGATAGCTCCTGAGTCTATCAGGCCCAAAATATAAGATTAACTCATGGCATAAACAGTTTCAATCAACTTATCTCAAACCATTCCGCAAGACAATTGAACCTAAATGGTTTAGCAGTGGTAAAAGTAATAGTAATGCAAAAAATAATCAAATCAAAACCTGCCAGCTCTACCTGAGTCTATCAGGCCCAAGAGGGAGCAGGTTTCTCCATCATGATGGTTGCTTTCTAAAGTTCCATGAGATCAGTGCTTCATCGCCACAACTAGCACAAACCTGAAACTACCTTTCGTTTCTCCAGGCCAGAAAATGACGAAGCAATGCAGCATCTGACATTTAGCTCACTAGTACCTAACCGGCTGCAACATCAGACCAAGAAATGAACAAAGAAAGCATGCCCCTCCCTCCTGGCCACACTTCTCCCTAGCTCCACTGCCCTCTCCTTGCTCCGTACAGTGGCACAAACTCACAAGCCGAGCATGGTGAGCTCCCTACAAAGTGCATTTCATGTCAATACAACAACACATGGAAATAATTAACTTGCAAAAAACAGAAGGGAAATGCTAGGACAGAACCAGTTGAGATCAACAAGACATGCCTTGAACATGTGCTTGTCTTAAAACAGGCTAACGGAGATGAGAAGAATACTTCAGATTGTATCGAACATGGCAAGATGTAAAAATACATGTGTACATAGCGTTGAACTAATCAGCTACCCACTCAGGCCATACAGCTCCAAATTTGGAGAACACTTCAGAACTAGTAGTGGAAGTGCATGATAGAAATGTGCACGCGCCACTATGACCACAAACAATGCTATACTATACCAGGAAAGCTCTATTTTTTACTTTGAACATAATGTAGAAAGCATTGGCAAATTAGAGAATCAGAAGGTACCAAACAAAAAATATCTCACCAGATTTACCACCTTTACTACATGTCTAAACAATAAGTTGATGCAGATTAACTTGCACATTTACGACTCAAATAATACTCAAACTGGATCATGTAGTATGCATCCAACTAGACTCTGAAACCCAGCAAGTAACATGATTACAGTAGCCTCCTATCAGGAAATAAGTACATGCATTATGCATTTAACACCTAAAATTGAAACTATTGTACTGCTACAAACATGTTGTCGGTCTAGCCGAACATTACAAGACAGATTATTACCTCGCAAATACACCAGCATTCCAGGTTCTGCACACTGGTTTTATGTTCATAAAAAGAAACAAACAACAGGGAAAATCACTTCTTGGGTACTCAATAGGATACTGATATTTAAAATACTCCTATATAATTTCGATCAAGAGGAATCTTATCTAATTCCAGACAGAATATGGTCCGTAAGTTCACCAACGGTGATAGTAACTAAATGAACACAACACCGTATAGTAATTAAAAATAGCACTAGACAAGTATGAGCTACTGCTCTGCTTTGCTCGATTTTGTGCTTGTTCAATGAGTTGATAGCAATTCAAGATAAAACATGCAATAAAAATGCAATTGATGATATTTAAACCTAAACTGCAATGGATCATATTTTGGCTTCATTGGAATAAAATGGTCTAAGGCTATATGCCCTATCCATTCCAGACCTGTTTGCTACAGACGAATGGGTTCATGCATTCCAGTTCTACCAACACACAGAAAAACATATATATATTACTTAACGCCAAAATCACCAAAATTGACTAGTAAGCACATCACACACATACACACTGACTCAATGTCCACAAAGCACACACACCGACGACGCAATGCAGAATTCGACTTTCAGCGCACTAGTCCCTAACCAGCTGCAACACCAGACCAAGAAATAGACAAAAAAGCATAGCTCCCTCATGGCCACACTTCTCACCTTCACGGGCGTCACGGTAGCCTGCTGCGACGTGTACTACGGTGGCAGAGGCTTCAACGAATTATGGTAATAGCATGTTCTTCGATTTCCTTGGGTAAAATGGGAAAAGATTACATAATCAGAGGGTTTAAAGTGGATAATGATTACACAATAAGAAAATTCAATGCAACATCAGAGGGTCTACTCAAGATAGATACTCCACCTTCATCTCCAACTGCAACATCAGCTAGCTCCAGAAATAACGATCCTCGGCATTTGATCAGCAGAGAATCAAGTAGTTAATTCAGAAACCAACAATCTGTGTACTACTGCTCCAGGCATTTGATCACCAGAGAAACAGCAGTGACTAGCTCGCGTACAATACTCTAATGGTATTGCCCATGCATCTACAAGACACACTACTACTAGTAATCTCAACGATTAAATCAACTCATTTTAATAGAACTAGTTACCAAACTAGTAGTACTATTTCTCTTGCACACAGCAGTGACCGGTTCACCCACCATATTAGCTCTTGCAGCCCTTAGCCTACGTTGGCTCTGGTTCAGCCGAACGGACGCAGGGCGAGCTTGGAGTGGCCTCAATCTCCAATTCTCCGCGGTTGAGCGCGCCCTCTTCCTCACGTCCACCTCGATGACCTCGACAATGGCCTGACCGCTCGCTTTTGGGAGGACCGCTGGATCGGCGGCAAAGCCATTGGTGGGATCGCTCCCGAGCTGATCGCCTGCGTCCCAAGCAACGATGCAAGGCGCGCATGGTGGCCGCTGGCCTTCTCAACAATGCTTGGGCACGGGACATACACGGCGTCATCGGCGTCCGCGAGATCGGCCAATACCTGATGCTTTGGCGCCTGATCGAGCATGTTGCTCTCACAGACCATGACGACGCCCTCACCTTGGAAGTGGACTGCGACTGGTTCCTACTCTGCGAGCTCGTGCTACAAGGCTACCTTCCATGGCTCCATCGCTTGCCCAGACTGGAAGATGATCTGGAAAGGCTGGGCGCCACCGCGCGTCAAGTTCTTTCTATGGCTCGCGAACCAGGACTCCTGCTGGACTGCCGCCCGCCTCCAGCGCCACCCCCGCTGCCTACTCTGCGACCAAGAGTTGACAACCAATGCCTGCCATACATATCCAGCGGCCATGGATACCTCCTGGCCAGCTCCAGCGCTCAGCTTCTCCCCTGAAATATAGAAACACAAAGAAAGTTTACTTTCGGGCTCAAGTTACAGGAAACATAAGTGGCCTGATTTCAAACTTATTATTTAAGCAAGGAAATGATAAAGCTAGAAATAATCAGGTATAAATGCCACTATAGTCATGTAATTGCTGAAAATACAGTGAGCCACAATCAGGTATAAATGTCGTTAAACAATGGACAAAATCTACTACAACAGCAGACATACTGTGCGCCCATCTTATTAAAACTGACAAATGACTGAAATAGATATATACCATTAATCAGAATATCCATCAAAAGAATTACAACAGCAACATTCATCCATTAACAGAAACATACATTCATAATTTGTCACATATCCATCTCTTTCCATCAACAGCAATCATTTATGAACAACCACACAGGGATCATCACACAATTCTGGGTAGTTGGATGTATTTACCATCCTACATTCAGCACAAAACAAAAGAGATTCCACAGAAAAACAGTCTTATCCGTGCTGCCAATATACTGGATATCACTAGCTATAGCTTGCCAAAAAGACAGGGTGAAAAAAATGAAAATTTTGATGGTACACATGCAGAAGACAAGATCCATTACATAGCACTCGATATTCTCAAGTGTGAAGCAAACACACACCTCAGTAGCGAGATGAAATCTGTTACCTCGAAAGGTTTGCACATGATAAGAACCGAATGTTCATCAATTTGTAAGTGAGAAGGAGTTTAAATCCGAAGTTCTGCACCCCACAGCAGTACCGAAAGTGTAGATTTCATGTTTTCTTTATCACTTTAGCATGGAGACCAACATTTAATTCATACACTACTTCACATACAAATTTTAGATCGTCAACAATTAGAAAGGTTTATCACTTCTACAATCAAAAGAAAATTAAATACCACACAGTACCAACCAGTGGTATTAGTGACCAAATAACAGCAAGGTTATGCCTATAACACAAAATCATCATTACATTGGGTTACCAGGAATACTAGCACCAGGACATCTAATAACCACGACCAGATGCCAAATTCTTAATAGAAAAACTCAGAAACTAGGTGAGAAAATGATCATTAACACCATAATTCAATTAGCTCAATGGCCGGATCATAGTACTACCAGTGGTATCACAGAGCACATGGGTATCGGAGACCGAAGGGAACTCACCCAGATATGGTGAAGGCTGAGAGTCACCGCCACCGCTAGTCATTGGCCGGTGAACTTGCAGCCGTTCCATGACGGCGACACAAGCGGTGCCATGACTGACCGGCACACGAGAAGCACATGCGCTGCAGCACAACCAATGGCCAGAGCCCTCCTTACAATTTGTCCTCCTCTCCTCCCGCTACCATCGCCTCTGCCTTCTTTGTCTCTATCTCTAGTTATACAAAAGGAAGGAATTAGTTAAAACAACAAAAGACTAAGTAAAGGGTTGACATGTTAGAGGTATTTCGCAATACGTATAGCACATAATCTCAAACGTATGACACTTTTTCTGCTCAATACACACTATGCTACAGAATGAAGGAACTATATAGGCTAATTTGGTGTTATTTTGAAACTTCAAAGTCAACAAAAAATAATTTGCTTGGACGGCACAGAAAATTTCTACTTGAACTAGCTAGTTAGATGCATCATTACAGTGAATGATTAATTAGGTAGTCTCTGCAAATGAATAGCATATTCTGCAAGGTGAAACAACCATCATTCCTTTTTCATTTGCGTTGTAGTAACATTCAAGATCAAATAACCAAACCAGATATGGAATTACATTGACTTGTAGCAAGTACTAGCTGAAAAAACCACAATGCATTACATTGGCTAGCAGCCCTCGAACTCGAATCGTCAAATCAGACATCAATCTCTTGGGCGCCTACAAATAACTAGATAGGCATCATGACGACAAACGAATATGGATCATCGGCTCAATGGCCACGCGGAGGAGGTTGAAGGGAGCTCACCGAGACCGAGGCTATGGAGCCTAGCACCGGGCAGCCATCCTATCTCGGAGCAGCAGGACGTCGGCGTCACGCGGAAGGATCTGGCAATGTAACATTTCAGTCCACCGTGAATTCACTAGGAACAGAGGTACTCTGGACCTACAGTACGAGAGAGAAGAATGTCAGAGCAGTGATCAGGTAAGGTACCTTGTCGATGGTGGTCGTAGTCAGAGCTGCAGCAGCGTCGGGGATGAAATTTCTCTTCCGGCGCATCCTTATTGTTGGGGTGCAGCAGCAGCCGTCGCTGATGCAGGCAGGTGAGATCAACCGAGCGGCACCTCGGTTCCCGCTCGGACGCACGCCGGAGGGCAGGCCCGACTGCTCCGCTCCTCGATCTGCTCCGGGAGTCGAAGGGGTGGCCCAGCTCCAGCGATTCGATGCTCGGTATGGTGGATGATGCTCCAGCAGCTTGCACATGAAGCTTTTTTGCGTCAATGCAGAACCGGAGGCATGCCTACATATCCACCAAGTAGGCATCAGAATTAAAATATCCTAGTACATACATACACTTAGCCAATTGGGATGAAATAGCCATCAGCAACCGAAAAAAATTTCCTAAGCATTCACGTCTCCAAAAAAAATTACTCCAAATCATGAAGCAGAGACAGGGGTCCTCACCTGCGCTGCACTTGGTGGGGTGCGAGGTCGTCGCGGAAGGGATGGATGTTGAAGCTGGGTGGGAGATGCATGGTGCAGCAGGCTACCATCTCCCTGCTTCGTATCTGGCGCCGAAGAACCAGGATGGGGGCGACCTGGAGCTTCCTCGCGTGGCGGACGGAAGGTTAGCAGCCACCGTCGATGACGCGGGTAGGTGAGATCGACAGAGTGGTGGTCGTGATTTCACGCACGGACGCGCGCTCCGGCGAGTAGGCCCGGCCGCGCCGCCCCTGAGTCTCCAGATCGCCGCCGCGTGCAACAGCTATGTAAATCTACGTGGTGAGCCCTCCTCATCCACGAGGCCCTCCATGGCGTGGTAGGGGGCGGCCAGGAGCATCGGGATGGCCGGAGGAGCGCACAAGGGAGGCTGGCGGGAGGTTATGGAGAGCGGCGGCGCAGGATGGGGAATGGGGATCGAGATGGGGTTTGGGTAGGGATGGAGGCAGAATGACGCGGTGGTGGTGGGGATCGAGGCGCTTCCGCGTGCGTTTGGTGTGTTTCCTCACAAGGTGGGTTGGACGGCGGAGATGTGCGCAGCTGGATCGATCCGTTGGCAGGCCGGTTCTTGCGTCTCGTTGGCTGCTCATGGATCGTGGCAAATTTAAGACTACGTGCAAAACTAGCAACATCAATATACGTGCATGTACTCTCCCGATACATTTTTGCATGTTGGAGTGTACACCTTCCGAACTATTGACTCGTATACTACTCGTTGGCATCAATGTCCATTGCCATAGCCTCCTCGACTCCTACTCCCTCCGTTTATTTTTACATTGCGTTCTGACAAAATAACGCATACCAAGGAGGGCCTTAGATGACTAGAAATTATATGGATGGACTGAGTTGCCCCGGACATGACGCGTTTCTATCCCTTCACCTCCTAGGCAATTGAATGCATGGGCAATTGGGTATGGCGAGAGTTTAATGCTTTGAGAGATTAAAGTGAGGACAAATTAGGAAGTCAACAAGCAACACAATGTATTTGTGAAATTTTTGGAAACCCTAGAACGCAAGGTAAAGGTAATCGGAGGGAGTAGTCGCAACCACCTTCTTCGTTCGTTAGGTGTTGGTGGTGCGCCCAAGGAGAGAGACACGGACGCACGCGATGTGCCTCGCCCAGCCGGCGTGACCGGTGTCGGTTCGTGTCTAGCCACCGCTTTCTCATCCGATCCTTCGTCCCCATCCTCGACGGCAACCCTAGCATTCCTCAACAACGTGCTCCAACACCGTTGGACTCAACAATGCCTTGGACTCGGGGAAGCGCATCAGCTCCACCTCGACCCTCTACCTCCGTAGCTATGCATCGTGTTGAGAGAAGGAAACTCGATCGGCCGCCCGCGCTCAACGGGTAGCTTGTGTTTCCAAGTCGTGGCGGCAACATGCAGCTTCAGGAGCGGATCCCGGCGATGAACGCCCTCGACCTCGTGTCCCCGGGCGACTTCCTTTTGGTGATAGGTCGTCTATGTACGCTGGTCGCCGCCATCATAGTGGTTTTATCTGCAGGGGGTCTTCTCGATCTATTCATATAAATATAGCCTATCTATATAAGTCACTTATTATCTCCCATGCATCCTGGCAGCACCCATATTGTCTCTAATTTCTGGCGGCACCATCCTTGCTCCCTCCGTCAGCACCCTTTCATGAGAGGTCGGTAGAGGAGCAACTCGGGTCGGAGAGTGAGGTGTAAGATATGTGGTCACGGATAGGGTCGAAGCTAGGATTATGGCTTGAAGGGGGGGGGGGGGCAAACCAATTCGGGGGGAGGAGGGATAACATGGTATTTTTCTCTAAAAGTCTATGATAATTCAGAATTATGCATTGAAAACCAGTTATCTCACATGCCACAGGGGTGTGGGGGATAAGGCCCATGCTCGCCCCCTAGCCGCGCCACTGTCGTGGAGGCGACACCGTTCATATGAGTAGCGGTGCCGACCGGGAATCAACTTGGGGTTCCAATTTCTTCTCACGCAATAACGAGCATAGTGTGAGAAGCAAAGTCCCAACGCCGGCAACTCAGCGTGCATATTTTCATGAACTCCCTCCGTTTCGTTCTACTCCACGTATTAGATTTTCACAAAGTCAAACTTGCTGAAGTTTGACCAATTTTATAGGAAAAGTTATTAACATTCAAGATACCAAATCAATATCATTTGATTGACCAACTAATATACTTTCATTTTATATCGAATTGGTACTATAAATATTGATATTTTATTCTAGTATAAACCGGGTTAAACTTTGCAATGTTTGACTTAAGACAATTTTAATACGCGGAGTAAAATGAAACGGAAGGAGTACATGTAGCCGATAGATTTGCCAATCAATGTGGTTAACTTGTTTTTGAGAAATCAGGAGAAGGAAGCAACGAACAATAATGAATTGGTCTGCTTTCATATGCTAGGCTAGAAATTAAATACTACATTAGCTAGCGCTAGGCCAAGCACACATGCATACTCCTACAGACTACAGAGCATAAATTGCATTGCCTTAATTTTTCAGCCCTGCTTCGAATTACGTGCCCTCGTGAATTGGCAATTGGCGGCACCACGAGAAAAGGATCCCTCCATCCCATTAATTATGTCATGGAGCATCGAGCCAGGCCTCCTAAAATTTTCCTAACTACCAGAAAAAGAGAAAAAAGACGCCCCGTGGCCTGGGCTTGACTCCTCTCAAGGCAAGTCTAGTTCCGCCTATAGAATATAGTTAATCTGGTTGTCAAAGAATAAAATCTAATTGCGTATATGTGTGTACTCTAACTAATTATCAGTGCCGGTGCATGGATTTACGTACATATTCCTATGTGAATGCATTCATGTATATACACAAGGAGCTCCTTCAAACATTCACGTACATACATGCAAAAAAAGAGCATACACGTACATGAACTAATTAAGCATGATTTAATCAGAAAAGAATCAACTAAAACACGAGTTGTAGCCCCACCTGGTTAATAAAGTTCCCACTTTACACCAAAAAATCGCCGGCACAATAGCTGGGATCGTAGCATCCTAGTTACTCAACTCGAGAAACCTGCAAGTCGTGTGCTGCCCTCTGTGAGACGATGCCATGTACTATCGTGGACTTGGCATGCAGACAATTAAGTCATGACTGTCGACCCACGCTGTTCATAATGCCAATGTGATGTAATTTCCGCATAACCGCACCATTTTCAAACTACAACCAAAAACCATGGCCGATTGACCGGGGGGAGGGGGGGCACCATGAGAACTCGCTGCGATATAAACGGGGCGATAGTTGTTGCTGGTGCTTCACCGATGCAAATGTCTGTCCATGTAACTCCATCATTTCATGTGATGCGTATGTAGCCAACCCACGAAGGCAAGTGTGCGGTCGACGAATCAGATGGCAGTTTTTGGTTCGAGCACTATCGTGATTGCACGATGGTATTTTGTTTCCACGGTCAAGAGAGGGCACCATGACGAGATTTAGGCATGGGTGTATGTATGTAAAATTCCTTCGCATTGAATTCATTGGGGATTTGCTTTAGCGACACAAGGTCGCATGTGACTACCACATTGGGGATAACCATCGGACCAAAATAAAAGGTTGGGAAATTGCTGGAACGGAAATTATGTCTCGAAAAGAGGGCGAAAACGCCCAAAAGAAAATTTTGGCGGGAAACTTATCAAAACGGAAAACTCGTATCAAGAATCGGGGTGAGAATGCGCCCACGCCCTAAAACCAACAAAACAGAAAAATCCCGTGGGGAACTTCCAAAATAGAAATAGTGTCCCACAAAATAGGGCATGTAAACACCTCTTCGAATATTTGGGGCTCAAAACTGCCGGAACAAAAAAATGGAGGGAGATTTGCCGAAACGGAATCGAAGTTCCACGAATTGTGCTAGAAAACGTGTGAGTGAATAATTGGGAGGGAAAACCGATGAAATTCTCCAAATAGAAGCAATGTCCCAAGAATTTCCTAGAAATGATATTTGGGCTGAAATAGTGCCAGAAAAAAATTTGGCGGGAAAACGGACGAGCGAATATTTGGGCAGGAAATCGATGAAACATAAAACCTATCCTGATAATTGGAAGGTAAAATTTTGAACGATAATTTGGGCGGAAAAAGCACGAGAACAAAAAAATTGTGGTTAAATTCCGAACCGATATTTGAGCGGGCAAAAAGTGCCGGAACCAAAATTTGGGCAAAACTTACAAAAAAGTGAAATGGCCGTGCCGGCGTCCATGCGAGACAAGCTTATGGCCACTGGCGTTGACAAACATATGCCACCATATTATTCAAGAGGAATTTCCTATTCCATACTATATCACTGACAAATAGGAAATTCACATAAAACCACCACTTTTAATTAAAAAATGACTAATTTTCATTATAGAGGCCACATAACTGGAGACCCATGAAATCACTCCAAAAAACATTAGATTGGGTAGATATTTGTCATGGAGTTCTCATATGGGTACATAACATTGGTGGTATATATAGAGAAAAATCCAGTGCACTAATTTGAAGGGTCACCGGATACATAAATTAGACAACTTAATTTGTATAAAGCTTTTAGACTTAGAGTAGAAAACTCCCACTTTAAAGCAGAGCACAAATATTTGTAATAACTTGGCCTCTTCGTAAGACGATCGTGTTTCTATGCCCTATTCTATCACTGCCAAATAAAAATAAATAAAAAAACCACTAGTTTCTTTTACAATTTATCGTATTTCTGTTCGGATAGTCGCTAAACAGGGGGAACACATAAAATCATGCTAAAACGCCCTTAAACTCTAGATATTTGTCATATATAGAAAATCCAATAAAATATTATATTTATTATTTCACGGTATGAAATAGCTTATAGGTGGATATATATTAGTGGCGCACATTTGAAACTGCACGCCACATGTATGGTGTCGGGGGCGGGCAAGTTAATTACCTGTGGCGCACATATTATAGTTAATCTCCAGCTCCCAAGGGCGCTTTTGGGGGGGGGGGGGGGTGGATCGTGTCGTTAGGGACTGGCTGGAGCAAATTTTGGCATGTTAATGACGGTTCCCAGCCGCCAACCCAACAGAAACGACATAAACTCAACGAAATTCACTCAAGTTTGACGAATTTTACCCACATTTGTACATATGCGATTCTACAAATATTTGGCCGGATGTAGAGGATGCATAGGCGGTTTATACAGAAATATAGAAAATTAGTCCACTTAATGCCGATAATAGAACTCGGTGTAGTTTCCGTCGTTGTCGTCGTCGTCGCCCGGTGGCTCGTCCAGTGGCGGAGCTAGCAATCTGGCAAGGTCTGGCTCCTGCCACACCTAAATTCCTATGATATGCACAGTACCTATGAGTAATTATGCATAGATTAGCTATTTTTCATAGCATTGTTCATATTCTGCCACACCTAAATTTTATTTCTACCTCCGCTACTGGGCTTGTCCTTCTTCGTAGTAGCATAGCTGCAGCTCGCCATGGTCGCCACTGTCGAACGATTTGGTATGCGTAGACACCTCCTCCTCGTTGTCGTCGAGCAGGATGACGCCCCACTCCTTGGTGGCGCTGTGATTTCCTCCAGAGCGTGGCGCTGCCGCTCCATCTCGTCGGCCACGTACAGGTCTCGCGAGCACGCCCTTGAAGTCGTCGGTGCCCATGGCGGGTTGTTCCTCCCCTCCATGTTGCCGGCGTTGGCGCCTTCTTCTTGGCGACACCGGCCTCCTTCTTTGGATTGACGAGGGGAAGGTGGCCGCGGGGGAGGTGAAGGTGCGTGGCGGCCCTCGTTAATGACGAGGCTCTCGTTGTGTGTACGCCGTCAGAGCAGAGTTTCCCACGTCTCGGGTTGACGGGGGCGAGGGGAGTCCTCGGCGCCGAGCCCGAGGACAGGGAGGCCGTCCCCGCCGAGGACGATGAGGGCCCGATCGCCATGCCCCTTGGCATCTAGGAGGACCCCTAGCGGCGGGAGAGGGGTGAAGGCAGGTATTCTAGCGGCGGCTAGTTGTCGGCCTGGATGTGCGCGAGGACAACCTCGATTATCCGCCCAGGCTCGCCGCACCACATGGGGCGGCCACCGGATGTGCCGCTGCTAGAAGTAGGCAGTGCGCAGGGCGTGGTTGTCCGCCGACCACCGCCCAACGCGTGTCTTGATGGGCCATCACTGGCATGGCGCAACTAATCGTGGCTATCTCCGTTTCTCTTTCCTCGCCGGTGGGCACCAGCTGCATCAAAACGCCTCCGGCGTTCACATGCCACGAGCCCAGGACACGGAAGTCCGGTGGCGCCGGTAGTTCTCTTATTCGGTGAGGCGGGCTTCCCACTCATGTAGGTGGCAACGGCCGAAGCCGTTGGCGGACGCTCCATCATCGGGATATGCTCCGCCATTAGTCTCGGTGGTGGGTTTGGGAGAGAAGGGGATGGGCAATAGAGGAGAGAGGCGAGAGTGGAAGCGAGGATGTTGCCGACGAAGAGCGGATGGGGAATCTAGATGATGAGGACGACCCCTATAACTGATGTCTCGGTTGCTCCTGTGCCTCCTATAACTAATGATCCCATGATTGAGCAACCCTAGAATTAGTTGTGTTAGTTAGACATATAGCATAGTGTTATAATTGGAAGCCCTTTTTGTTAGGATTAAAAAAATCTAGAACAAGCAACGCTAGATAGGCTAGTGTGTGTGTGTGTGTGTGTGTGTGTGTGTGTGTGTGTGTGTGTGTGTGTGTGTGTTTGTTCTATTATGTATGCCCTACCCCCGAGTTGCGGCGCCGCGCCACACCGGAGAGGCCCCCCGTCCCCTCCGTCCCCAAACACCTCCTCCCCCGAGACCCCTACCGCCGCTGACGCTGGGTTCGTCGTAGTACCATGGCAGTGTGGCGGGCCGGCGGTGGCTGCGGTCTTCAGGCGACGGCCATCGCCTTTCCTCCTCTGGTCAACGACTCGTTTCTGGGGCTGGTCACGCAACAGGAGGACGACAGTGGTGTAGGCCTCCTCCTTCGTTGGAGGGGGTTGGCCTGATTCCGACGGCGCGGTGTGGCGGAGATGGTAGGACGCCACCGGTCGCCTTCGACGATAGGCTTGTAGGTGCGGGTAGCTCTAGGCCTTGGTGCTCTGTCTGGTCCGATGGGCTACGATTTAGGCCAGTGAGGTCTGGCCAGGGCCAATGTGATGATCGTCCTGTGGCTTTTGCCTCGCCGGCGATCAAAATTGTAGGTTGGTTTGCCTTTCTTACACTTTCGTTCCTGCTGGGAGTGGTCTCGCAGCGTCGGGGCCTGCGGGGCAGAAGAATAATGGCGGTGGTCCTAAGGTTATTATGGCGCCAAGACGAAGAACTACCGCGCGCCTGTCCTCCTTGATATGGCGAGAGTGTCAGATTCTGGAAGGCTCCGCTGGCGATCTCCCACTAGCGATAATGCGTAGAGATTGCTGGATCGGTGGTATTCGGTCGTGCCGGAGGAAGCGGCACGAAGCTCTACTCCATCATGGGAAAATCCATTGTGAAGTCAAAGGGAGAATGTCATTGAAGTTCCGATCGGAGGACTGGAATGGTGTTCGGAGCCTTTGCATTGATGAGGAACTGTCTCGAAGTTTCAGGAATCGTGGCAGCAGTATGTAAGCAGGGTCGATAACACAGATGAAGTTCAAAGTCGTACCTTATAGGGTGAAAATCCAAGGTCTGGTCTTAAACTCTTAATTGGTTGTGCCTGAGAGTGGTGTTGTTGGAGACATTGTTTTGAGAGCGAGGATTATCTTCAGGGTGAAAACCAAAGGTCTGGCCTTAATTGGTTGTGTCTAACACTATTCTTCTTGAAGACGTTGTTTTTGAAGAATTGGATATCGGGTGTTGTTTTGGTGTTGGTTGTGCGGCTGCTGCAAGGACTGTAACTCTGTAGCGGGACTTTTCCCATGACATCAACACGCTTTAGTATGATCATTATTTTATGTTAGGAACCATAAATAGAATTAATCCCAATATCATGTAAATATTTGAATTGGACTTGCAGCGACTAAAGAATATATAAATTGTCAACAAATGGTGTGGCTAGATTAGAAAATAAAATATATTTTTAGTTACATAAATATGATTCTTTTAGAACATTCGGTCAAAATAATCAACATCTTCATGTCTTAAACGAAAGCATATCGAGTTTCTCTAGGCACGATACATCCAAGGGAAACATTTGGACCATGCAATACAATACTAGAATACAAAAACTATAGTAGCATAGTGTAAGTTTTTCTAGTAATGTAACCTCTAATGATTCATAACAATCCAACTAGCTAGATATCTAAATGAAATGCACATATTCGATACAGTGACCCTAAGCACACACATAAAGAGACGTTATTCCTGCATCTTTGGTCGTTATCGTATGGATACAACATACCATATACTTTAGGGTCCCCTAGGATGAACCCCGAGTCTAAAAGATCGCGATAAATAATTATTACGGGGTCGTCAAAACTCATCGATCATTTATGCGTTTCAAGCTTGTTTTCTCGAGCAATAGAACATGAATAAATGGTATATGAGAAGAGTTCTATGTTATGCGGATGCTTGTTAAATGGTTAGTGGGACGTCACTAAATCTCACGGAATAACGTCTATAAATAGGATTACCTCGTTGCTAAGTATAAAATATCAAGTTTTTAATACTCATAAATATTTGTTTACATACTCACTCATAACTATAATGCACATGAAATAATAGGTGTTGATAGTGGTACAGTACATGTTACTGGTATGAGAATAATTGTAAATAGAAGACAAGATATAAATAAATAGAATTTAACATAAAATAAACATCACCAAGGGAATATTGACCAAGAGAGTTTGCATGTGACGATCACGACAGATGTGCACGCAAGACCAGATGGCTGAGAGAGGTGCATGTATGGCTAGAATTTCGAGAGAAGTGCATATCAGGTTGGATGTCATACATGTATGTGGGTCAGGATGATCAAAAAGGTATATACATGATTGTTCAACTAGCAGAGGTGTATGTGAGAGAGATCAAAATTTGTGCGAACATATGCCCAATAGATCTCCATGTGGGTGAAGCCTAAGTGGTCATGCACTTGCATGCATCCCTCGGGGACCATTCATGCACAACACACATGTACGGAGAGTAGGTAGGATCCATCAACCTATATACACAACATCCCGACTTGGTCATGAAGATCCTTCATGTCGCTTTGTTGACAAAACAGTAAAAAAACACTCTCCGGTCGTGCTCCTCTTGACACTAGTATATACTAGTTTTATGTCTTCACGTAGTTATTATCTATTATTTCATGTGTCATTGTGTTTCCATGTTTATGATAGATATCTAGTACATATTATTTAATTTTTTGTTGTTGTCTTGATTTATTATTTAATGCTATAAGACTATTTATGATAGATATCTAGTACATAAATAATAACATGTGACGTAAAATGAAGGGGAACGTAGCATAGAAAACAAAAATTTTCCTACACGAGAGACACCCGAAAGGCCAAGATCTAATCTAGGAGACGAAGTGCAACGGGCAACGAGAGGGTTAAGGAGAACACATACCCTTGAAGACTCAAAGTGGTACGAGATCAAATCTCGTTGTTGGCGTAGTCGTACTCACACCGATCCCGATGGCGAGAAGATGAGCACCGCAATCCGGCGGTGCATCCGTGATCGGTCACACGTACGGTTGATGACGACCTCCGTTCCCTCGTTCCAGCGGGGCGCGGAAGTAGAGGATCCCTCGGAACTCCAGCAGCACGACGGCGTGGTGTGGTGGAGAAAAACATTGCTCAGGGCTTCGCCAAGCGCACGAACAAGTGGTAGAGCAGCGGCAGGAGGGAGGAAGAGATGACACAAGTGTGTGTGTGGGGAAGAGGGAGCTCTCACCCCTCCTTTTATAGGAGGGGATGGCAGCCACGAATTTTTGGCTGCCTCCACCTCTCCCTCATCATGTGAGTGGAGTCTCCACTCAACCCACTCATTCTTTCATTAATTCCCACTCAAAATCCCAAGGGTTTTCTTTAATAAATAAATAAAACAATTTTATTTCTTTATTTTAATATTTGTTAATTCCATTAACAAACATTAACATATAACCCCTTGAGTTAGTTGTTAAATCTATTAACAACCATTTGATAAGAATCCCCTTGAACTATTTCAAAATTACTCGAAACAATTTCGGTGACTATTTCAATATTCCCCGAAACAATTTCGGTGCTGTCCAAACTTTTCTCCGATATTCCGTATCCTCTCAAATGCGTCATCGAACCTTAAGTGTGTCACCCTACGGTTCGCGAATAAGATAGACATGATCGAGACTCCTCTCCGATCAATAATCAACAGCGGGATCTGGAGATCCGTGATGACTCCTATATATTCAACGATGACTCTCGTGATCGTGTGAACCAACAACGTCGTGAACTATTCCCTTTGTCTCGCGATATTTTACTTGTACGAGATTCGATCATTGGTATCAACCATACCTTGTTCAATCTCGTTACCGACAAGTACTCTTTTCTCGTTCCCGTGATATAACATCCTTGTGATCATATCACGTGCTTGCAAGCGGTTTCGATGTGATATCACCGAGAGGGCCCAGAGTATATCTCTCCGTCATTTGGATGGACAAATTCCACTCTTGATCCATGATCCTCAACTAATACTTTCCGAATACTTAACGACACCTTTATAGTCACCCTGTTACGGTGTGACGTTTGATGCCATCAAAGCACTCTTCCAATATCAGCGATTGACATGATCTCATGGTCTAAGGAATAAGTTACTTCGTATGTTTGATATAACAATGTAAACTAAATGACTTGATCGCATTGCTATATTCTCTTTGGGTATATGTTCATCACATAGTAGTAAGAGTTCATTTCACACATTTGCATAGCTAGAGAGTAAGATTTCAAGCATCTCCTACTGTCGAGACAACTACTGCCTTGAGACTGCAGGGGTTCGCGAGATGCGCATAGACCTTATGTTGCATGCTGATTTTGGAGCACTTCCCTTCATCTCTTGGCTCAGGTGAAGGTGACCCCCTCCCCGTCCTATGGAGACACGGAGGGAACCCTAGCCACCGCCACCGGAGGGGCCGCCGGAAAACAGCCATGGCGCTCCCCAAGGAAGGTGGCAGCGGGGCGTTCTCTTCACCTGTCCCCGCGGGCGATATTCGGGTGGCTCTGGCTCGGTTTGTGGTCTGGGCCCTGCTCCTGGGGGCTGCCCGCGACGACGCCTTGGAGATGATAGGTGATAGGGGTGGTCAGCAGGTTGCCCGTGGATGTGAGGAGGGGCCCCGGTGTGCTGCAAGGTGATGGCTCGAGGGATGATCTGGCCCCATCCAGGCCTCGGTCGATGCGCACGCATGCTGCGCCCGGCTCTATTGTTCAGACGATATCTCATATCTTTCTTGCCTTCCATGCTAAAACCCATGGATTTGTTCCGAACTTCCCAGATTTTTTCTTATGGCCAGGTGGCTCCGAGTCTTTGACCTCATCGTCCCGATGGCGCCAACATGGTATGGGCACACGCCACCTGTTTCTGTTATCCGATAGTTTCCACACATAGTAACGTTATCGCGAAGTTAACCTTTATTTCAAACATCAAAGTGATAAGTAAATAAGTACCTGATTGGTGTACCATCACTGCCAAATTCATCAACAGTCCTGGCACTGGCACAGTAGCGAATTAAGCTAGAATTCATGGAAAATATTATTTATTTTCGAGAAAATGCAAAATGTCACGTCATGCAGTGATCTCGAATCTGAATATGCACACTTAAAATGACAGTCAGTTGAATATGCATAACTGATACTCTAGGTGTACATACCTTTTCTCCTTAAAATGGTCCAGCAATACGAGATGTGAAGGCATTGGAGCTTGATTTCTATGGTCCTTACAATACCAAATCTTATAATCGTCTCAATACTTGGCTGCAGATTGCTGTTACACCAGGGATTGAAGAACTTAAACTTTTACTGTTGTCAGACAGGTCAAAATACGACTTCCCTTGCTCACTTTTATCTGACAGGGGAAACACGATTCGGTATCTCGCCAACTTCATCGCCCCCCTTTTTCTAGAGAAGAGGGAGCAGCAGACCATCTTCTTGGCAACCAAGTGACCAACATGTTTCGCTGGCTTTACCTCCGGCTTCATTCCTATTCGGACGATGCACAGTCCGTCCTGCGCTCCGGGGCCAGAACACGTATTCGGAGTCTTCCACGCCCAACAAAGCCTCTGCCGCCAACACCGAGCACAGCAACAATGGTAGCCATGCGGTGGCGCGTATTCCCACATGGTCCATCGGCCTTTGCCTTTGCAGGCTTGGATACCATCTGCCTAGCACGCTAATGGGAATGAAACTAGGAATCACAAACGAATCTTGGGATAGACTCGATACGGCCGGATGACCTGTGCTTGTGCTGCCTGCTTCAAGGACGAGAAGAGCTCGCTGCCGCTGGCCGCCCGGGTGCTCGTTTGTCGGACGATGACGGGGACGGAGAGGCTACTCGCTCGCCTCGCCTCGTCAAAGTCCAAAGTCACAAGTCACGCGCAATATCGCACGCGGCTTGTAACGATGGAGTTGTATTTATAAAGCCATCTCTAAGGCAGGAGAGGTGGTAACACGGGGAAGAAGATGATGGTTTTCTCTGTTTGTTGCTTGTTGGGATGATGGACGGCTAAGATGCGCAACACGCGGATCGCTGACGTGGAGGAAAGTCAAACGTCACGTTTAATGAGTCCTTGTACTTCGTGAACGAATTAATTGTTCCATTAGTTCGGCTTTTCTGGGAGGTCTAAAATTATTGGCCCGAGACACATAGGTTGCTTTTAAAAGGCCAAATAAATCCTGCCCCCAATTATTTTGTATGTGAAACCCTACTTGGATTGGCCGGTTAATAAGTTTCTGGAACAGCGGAACCCCCCGTGTCTTCCTTGTATATATTGCAACTTGCTTTTAAACTAGCTAGACAATTTTTTAATTTTTTTTCATAATGATTTTTTCCTTTTTGCCTTTTCGTAATGATCTTAGTTCTCGAAAGTTTCTTCCCTGTTAAATCGCATAAGATTTATATTCAGATGAGTATATCTTCGGTGCTATCAATTACTAGCACACAACACAGAAATAGATCATGAAGGAAACAAAAATTCATTACAATTTCTC
Organism: Alopecurus myosuroides; assembly: GCA_028641055.1. Lineage (NCBI taxonomy): Eukaryota > Viridiplantae > Streptophyta > Magnoliopsida > Poales > Poaceae > Alopecurus > Alopecurus myosuroides. The sequence continues at coordinate 279,106,922 of CM054063.1, forward strand.
TTCATCTCGTTCAACGCCAAAAACATTGCACTGAATCTGCACGCACTTGAGCTGGAATCTACACACACAATCGACTAGCCGGGATTGTAACAAGAAGAACACCATCTCCTATCACCATCACAGCAAGGTGCAGTACTTTGCCAGACCTGTGTAACTACTCATCGCTGTCTTCAAGCTCGGCGACGTCGTCATGTCCCGCAATAAAGACCGCAGGTGCGTCAAGTACGGAGAAGCCTTGGCCGCCCGATCAAAGTAGGTCGATGTGCGCTCCTCGTAAGGTTACACCTCCCACACCAGCTTTGCATACCCCGACAACAGCTCGTCACGACGAACAGACCTCCCAACATCCATATAAATATAAAAAAGGGACATAAAGTAGAAAACGGTATTACAAATTGCTGTAATATTCACGCAAGCAAGATAACCAAAAAAATATAGAAAACAATGATTTCTAATGAAGTACTTCAACCAAACAAGAAACATGTAGAGCTACAAAATCTGCAGACAAGTAAATAATATGATATAAGCATCAGTTATACCAGATTTTGGCTCAATGTAATCATGCTGGAAACAAATATTGTTTGGTTCACAAATACTGTAAGTCAGTTCAGCTAGAGTGATGCCTAGGTGAAGACAACAAAATGATAGCTCCTGAGTCTATCAGGCCCAAAATATAAGATTAACTCATGGCATAAACAGTTTCAATCAACTTATCTCAAACCATTCCGCAAGACAATTGAACCTAAATGGTTTAGCAGTGGTAAAAGTAATAGTAATGCAAAAAATAATCAAATCAAAACCTGCCAGCTCTACCTGAGTCTATCAGGCCCAAGAGGGAGCAGGTTTCTCCATCATGATGGTTGCTTTCTAAAGTTCCATGAGATCAGTGCTTCATCGCCACAACTAGCACAAACCTGAAACTACCTTTCGTTTCTCCAGGCCAGAAAATGACGAAGCAATGCAGCATCTGACATTTAGCTCACTAGTACCTAACCGGCTGCAACATCAGACCAAGAAATGAACAAAGAAAGCATGCCCCTCCCTCCTGGCCACACTTCTCCCTAGCTCCACTGCCCTCTCCTTGCTCCGTACAGTGGCACAAACTCACAAGCCGAGCATGGTGAGCTCCCTACAAAGTGCATTTCATGTCAATACAACAACACATGGAAATAATTAACTTGCAAAAAACAGAAGGGAAATGCTAGGACAGAACCAGTTGAGATCAACAAGACATGCCTTGAACATGTGCTTGTCTTAAAACAGGCTAACGGAGATGAGAAGAATACTTCAGATTGTATCGAACATGGCAAGATGTAAAAATACATGTGTACATAGCGTTGAACTAATCAGCTACCCACTCAGGCCATACAGCTCCAAATTTGGAGAACACTTCAGAACTAGTAGTGGAAGTGCATGATAGAAATGTGCACGCGCCACTATGACCACAAACAATGCTATACTATACCAGGAAAGCTCTATTTTTTACTTTGAACATAATGTAGAAAGCATTGGCAAATTAGAGAATCAGAAGGTACCAAACAAAAAATATCTCACCAGATTTACCACCTTTACTACATGTCTAAACAATAAGTTGATGCAGATTAACTTGCACATTTACGACTCAAATAATACTCAAACTGGATCATGTAGTATGCATCCAACTAGACTCTGAAACCCAGCAAGTAACATGATTACAGTAGCCTCCTATCAGGAAATAAGTACATGCATTATGCATTTAACACCTAAAATTGAAACTATTGTACTGCTACAAACATGTTGTCGGTCTAGCCGAACATTACAAGACAGATTATTACCTCGCAAATACACCAGCATTCCAGGTTCTGCACACTGGTTTTATGTTCATAAAAAGAAACAAACAACAGGGAAAATCACTTCTTGGGTACTCAATAGGATACTGATATTTAAAATACTCCTATATAATTTCGATCAAGAGGAATCTTATCTAATTCCAGACAGAATATGGTCCGTAAGTTCACCAACGGTGATAGTAACTAAATGAACACAACACCGTATAGTAATTAAAAATAGCACTAGACAAGTATGAGCTACTGCTCTGCTTTGCTCGATTTTGTGCTTGTTCAATGAGTTGATAGCAATTCAAGATAAAACATGCAATAAAAATGCAATTGATGATATTTAAACCTAAACTGCAATGGATCATATTTTGGCTTCATTGGAATAAAATGGTCTAAGGCTATATGCCCTATCCATTCCAGACCTGTTTGCTACAGACGAATGGGTTCATGCATTCCAGTTCTACCAACACACAGAAAAACATATATATATTACTTAACGCCAAAATCACCAAAATTGACTAGTAAGCACATCACACACATACACACTGACTCAATGTCCACAAAGCACACACACCGACGACGCAATGCAGAATTCGACTTTCAGCGCACTAGTCCCTAACCAGCTGCAACACCAGACCAAGAAATAGACAAAAAAGCATAGCTCCCTCATGGCCACACTTCTCACCTTCACGGGCGTCACGGTAGCCTGCTGCGACGTGTACTACGGTGGCAGAGGCTTCAACGAATTATGGTAATAGCATGTTCTTCGATTTCCTTGGGTAAAATGGGAAAAGATTACATAATCAGAGGGTTTAAAGTGGATAATGATTACACAATAAGAAAATTCAATGCAACATCAGAGGGTCTACTCAAGATAGATACTCCACCTTCATCTCCAACTGCAACATCAGCTAGCTCCAGAAATAACGATCCTCGGCATTTGATCAGCAGAGAATCAAGTAGTTAATTCAGAAACCAACAATCTGTGTACTACTGCTCCAGGCATTTGATCACCAGAGAAACAGCAGTGACTAGCTCGCGTACAATACTCTAATGGTATTGCCCATGCATCTACAAGACACACTACTACTAGTAATCTCAACGATTAAATCAACTCATTTTAATAGAACTAGTTACCAAACTAGTAGTACTATTTCTCTTGCACACAGCAGTGACCGGTTCACCCACCATATTAGCTCTTGCAGCCCTTAGCCTACGTTGGCTCTGGTTCAGCCGAACGGACGCAGGGCGAGCTTGGAGTGGCCTCAATCTCCAATTCTCCGCGGTTGAGCGCGCCCTCTTCCTCACGTCCACCTCGATGACCTCGACAATGGCCTGACCGCTCGCTTTTGGGAGGACCGCTGGATCGGCGGCAAAGCCATTGGTGGGATCGCTCCCGAGCTGATCGCCTGCGTCCCAAGCAACGATGCAAGGCGCGCATGGTGGCCGCTGGCCTTCTCAACAATGCTTGGGCACGGGACATACACGGCGTCATCGGCGTCCGCGAGATCGGCCAATACCTGATGCTTTGGCGCCTGATCGAGCATGTTGCTCTCACAGACCATGACGACGCCCTCACCTTGGAAGTGGACTGCGACTGGTTCCTACTCTGCGAGCTCGTGCTACAAGGCTACCTTCCATGGCTCCATCGCTTGCCCAGACTGGAAGATGATCTGGAAAGGCTGGGCGCCACCGCGCGTCAAGTTCTTTCTATGGCTCGCGAACCAGGACTCCTGCTGGACTGCCGCCCGCCTCCAGCGCCACCCCCGCTGCCTACTCTGCGACCAAGAGTTGACAACCAATGCCTGCCATACATATCCAGCGGCCATGGATACCTCCTGGCCAGCTCCAGCGCTCAGCTTCTCCCCTGAAATATAGAAACACAAAGAAAGTTTACTTTCGGGCTCAAGTTACAGGAAACATAAGTGGCCTGATTTCAAACTTATTATTTAAGCAAGGAAATGATAAAGCTAGAAATAATCAGGTATAAATGCCACTATAGTCATGTAATTGCTGAAAATACAGTGAGCCACAATCAGGTATAAATGTCGTTAAACAATGGACAAAATCTACTACAACAGCAGACATACTGTGCGCCCATCTTATTAAAACTGACAAATGACTGAAATAGATATATACCATTAATCAGAATATCCATCAAAAGAATTACAACAGCAACATTCATCCATTAACAGAAACATACATTCATAATTTGTCACATATCCATCTCTTTCCATCAACAGCAATCATTTATGAACAACCACACAGGGATCATCACACAATTCTGGGTAGTTGGATGTATTTACCATCCTACATTCAGCACAAAACAAAAGAGATTCCACAGAAAAACAGTCTTATCCGTGCTGCCAATATACTGGATATCACTAGCTATAGCTTGCCAAAAAGACAGGGTGAAAAAAATGAAAATTTTGATGGTACACATGCAGAAGACAAGATCCATTACATAGCACTCGATATTCTCAAGTGTGAAGCAAACACACACCTCAGTAGCGAGATGAAATCTGTTACCTCGAAAGGTTTGCACATGATAAGAACCGAATGTTCATCAATTTGTAAGTGAGAAGGAGTTTAAATCCGAAGTTCTGCACCCCACAGCAGTACCGAAAGTGTAGATTTCATGTTTTCTTTATCACTTTAGCATGGAGACCAACATTTAATTCATACACTACTTCACATACAAATTTTAGATCGTCAACAATTAGAAAGGTTTATCACTTCTACAATCAAAAGAAAATTAAATACCACACAGTACCAACCAGTGGTATTAGTGACCAAATAACAGCAAGGTTATGCCTATAACACAAAATCATCATTACATTGGGTTACCAGGAATACTAGCACCAGGACATCTAATAACCACGACCAGATGCCAAATTCTTAATAGAAAAACTCAGAAACTAGGTGAGAAAATGATCATTAACACCATAATTCAATTAGCTCAATGGCCGGATCATAGTACTACCAGTGGTATCACAGAGCACATGGGTATCGGAGACCGAAGGGAACTCACCCAGATATGGTGAAGGCTGAGAGTCACCGCCACCGCTAGTCATTGGCCGGTGAACTTGCAGCCGTTCCATGACGGCGACACAAGCGGTGCCATGACTGACCGGCACACGAGAAGCACATGCGCTGCAGCACAACCAATGGCCAGAGCCCTCCTTACAATTTGTCCTCCTCTCCTCCCGCTACCATCGCCTCTGCCTTCTTTGTCTCTATCTCTAGTTATACAAAAGGAAGGAATTAGTTAAAACAACAAAAGACTAAGTAAAGGGTTGACATGTTAGAGGTATTTCGCAATACGTATAGCACATAATCTCAAACGTATGACACTTTTTCTGCTCAATACACACTATGCTACAGAATGAAGGAACTATATAGGCTAATTTGGTGTTATTTTGAAACTTCAAAGTCAACAAAAAATAATTTGCTTGGACGGCACAGAAAATTTCTACTTGAACTAGCTAGTTAGATGCATCATTACAGTGAATGATTAATTAGGTAGTCTCTGCAAATGAATAGCATATTCTGCAAGGTGAAACAACCATCATTCCTTTTTCATTTGCGTTGTAGTAACATTCAAGATCAAATAACCAAACCAGATATGGAATTACATTGACTTGTAGCAAGTACTAGCTGAAAAAACCACAATGCATTACATTGGCTAGCAGCCCTCGAACTCGAATCGTCAAATCAGACATCAATCTCTTGGGCGCCTACAAATAACTAGATAGGCATCATGACGACAAACGAATATGGATCATCGGCTCAATGGCCACGCGGAGGAGGTTGAAGGGAGCTCACCGAGACCGAGGCTATGGAGCCTAGCACCGGGCAGCCATCCTATCTCGGAGCAGCAGGACGTCGGCGTCACGCGGAAGGATCTGGCAATGTAACATTTCAGTCCACCGTGAATTCACTAGGAACAGAGGTACTCTGGACCTACAGTACGAGAGAGAAGAATGTCAGAGCAGTGATCAGGTAAGGTACCTTGTCGATGGTGGTCGTAGTCAGAGCTGCAGCAGCGTCGGGGATGAAATTTCTCTTCCGGCGCATCCTTATTGTTGGGGTGCAGCAGCAGCCGTCGCTGATGCAGGCAGGTGAGATCAACCGAGCGGCACCTCGGTTCCCGCTCGGACGCACGCCGGAGGGCAGGCCCGACTGCTCCGCTCCTCGATCTGCTCCGGGAGTCGAAGGGGTGGCCCAGCTCCAGCGATTCGATGCTCGGTATGGTGGATGATGCTCCAGCAGCTTGCACATGAAGCTTTTTTGCGTCAATGCAGAACCGGAGGCATGCCTACATATCCACCAAGTAGGCATCAGAATTAAAATATCCTAGTACATACATACACTTAGCCAATTGGGATGAAATAGCCATCAGCAACCGAAAAAAATTTCCTAAGCATTCACGTCTCCAAAAAAAATTACTCCAAATCATGAAGCAGAGACAGGGGTCCTCACCTGCGCTGCACTTGGTGGGGTGCGAGGTCGTCGCGGAAGGGATGGATGTTGAAGCTGGGTGGGAGATGCATGGTGCAGCAGGCTACCATCTCCCTGCTTCGTATCTGGCGCCGAAGAACCAGGATGGGGGCGACCTGGAGCTTCCTCGCGTGGCGGACGGAAGGTTAGCAGCCACCGTCGATGACGCGGGTAGGTGAGATCGACAGAGTGGTGGTCGTGATTTCACGCACGGACGCGCGCTCCGGCGAGTAGGCCCGGCCGCGCCGCCCCTGAGTCTCCAGATCGCCGCCGCGTGCAACAGCTATGTAAATCTACGTGGTGAGCCCTCCTCATCCACGAGGCCCTCCATGGCGTGGTAGGGGGCGGCCAGGAGCATCGGGATGGCCGGAGGAGCGCACAAGGGAGGCTGGCGGGAGGTTATGGAGAGCGGCGGCGCAGGATGGGGAATGGGGATCGAGATGGGGTTTGGGTAGGGATGGAGGCAGAATGACGCGGTGGTGGTGGGGATCGAGGCGCTTCCGCGTGCGTTTGGTGTGTTTCCTCACAAGGTGGGTTGGACGGCGGAGATGTGCGCAGCTGGATCGATCCGTTGGCAGGCCGGTTCTTGCGTCTCGTTGGCTGCTCATGGATCGTGGCAAATTTAAGACTACGTGCAAAACTAGCAACATCAATATACGTGCATGTACTCTCCCGATACATTTTTGCATGTTGGAGTGTACACCTTCCGAACTATTGACTCGTATACTACTCGTTGGCATCAATGTCCATTGCCATAGCCTCCTCGACTCCTACTCCCTCCGTTTATTTTTACATTGCGTTCTGACAAAATAACGCATACCAAGGAGGGCCTTAGATGACTAGAAATTATATGGATGGACTGAGTTGCCCCGGACATGACGCGTTTCTATCCCTTCACCTCCTAGGCAATTGAATGCATGGGCAATTGGGTATGGCGAGAGTTTAATGCTTTGAGAGATTAAAGTGAGGACAAATTAGGAAGTCAACAAGCAACACAATGTATTTGTGAAATTTTTGGAAACCCTAGAACGCAAGGTAAAGGTAATCGGAGGGAGTAGTCGCAACCACCTTCTTCGTTCGTTAGGTGTTGGTGGTGCGCCCAAGGAGAGAGACACGGACGCACGCGATGTGCCTCGCCCAGCCGGCGTGACCGGTGTCGGTTCGTGTCTAGCCACCGCTTTCTCATCCGATCCTTCGTCCCCATCCTCGACGGCAACCCTAGCATTCCTCAACAACGTGCTCCAACACCGTTGGACTCAACAATGCCTTGGACTCGGGGAAGCGCATCAGCTCCACCTCGACCCTCTACCTCCGTAGCTATGCATCGTGTTGAGAGAAGGAAACTCGATCGGCCGCCCGCGCTCAACGGGTAGCTTGTGTTTCCAAGTCGTGGCGGCAACATGCAGCTTCAGGAGCGGATCCCGGCGATGAACGCCCTCGACCTCGTGTCCCCGGGCGACTTCCTTTTGGTGATAGGTCGTCTATGTACGCTGGTCGCCGCCATCATAGTGGTTTTATCTGCAGGGGGTCTTCTCGATCTATTCATATAAATATAGCCTATCTATATAAGTCACTTATTATCTCCCATGCATCCTGGCAGCACCCATATTGTCTCTAATTTCTGGCGGCACCATCCTTGCTCCCTCCGTCAGCACCCTTTCATGAGAGGTCGGTAGAGGAGCAACTCGGGTCGGAGAGTGAGGTGTAAGATATGTGGTCACGGATAGGGTCGAAGCTAGGATTATGGCTTGAAGGGGGGGGGGGGGGCAAACCAATTCGGGGGGAGGAGGGATAACATGGTATTTTTCTCTAAAAGTCTATGATAATTCAGAATTATGCATTGAAAACCAGTTATCTCACATGCCACAGGGGTGTGGGGGATAAGGCCCATGCTCGCCCCCTAGCCGCGCCACTGTCGTGGAGGCGACACCGTTCATATGAGTAGCGGTGCCGACCGGGAATCAACTTGGGGTTCCAATTTCTTCTCACGCAATAACGAGCATAGTGTGAGAAGCAAAGTCCCAACGCCGGCAACTCAGCGTGCATATTTTCATGAACTCCCTCCGTTTCGTTCTACTCCACGTATTAGATTTTCACAAAGTCAAACTTGCTGAAGTTTGACCAATTTTATAGGAAAAGTTATTAACATTCAAGATACCAAATCAATATCATTTGATTGACCAACTAATATACTTTCATTTTATATCGAATTGGTACTATAAATATTGATATTTTATTCTAGTATAAACCGGGTTAAACTTTGCAATGTTTGACTTAAGACAATTTTAATACGCGGAGTAAAATGAAACGGAAGGAGTACATGTAGCCGATAGATTTGCCAATCAATGTGGTTAACTTGTTTTTGAGAAATCAGGAGAAGGAAGCAACGAACAATAATGAATTGGTCTGCTTTCATATGCTAGGCTAGAAATTAAATACTACATTAGCTAGCGCTAGGCCAAGCACACATGCATACTCCTACAGACTACAGAGCATAAATTGCATTGCCTTAATTTTTCAGCCCTGCTTCGAATTACGTGCCCTCGTGAATTGGCAATTGGCGGCACCACGAGAAAAGGATCCCTCCATCCCATTAATTATGTCATGGAGCATCGAGCCAGGCCTCCTAAAATTTTCCTAACTACCAGAAAAAGAGAAAAAAGACGCCCCGTGGCCTGGGCTTGACTCCTCTCAAGGCAAGTCTAGTTCCGCCTATAGAATATAGTTAATCTGGTTGTCAAAGAATAAAATCTAATTGCGTATATGTGTGTACTCTAACTAATTATCAGTGCCGGTGCATGGATTTACGTACATATTCCTATGTGAATGCATTCATGTATATACACAAGGAGCTCCTTCAAACATTCACGTACATACATGCAAAAAAAGAGCATACACGTACATGAACTAATTAAGCATGATTTAATCAGAAAAGAATCAACTAAAACACGAGTTGTAGCCCCACCTGGTTAATAAAGTTCCCACTTTACACCAAAAAATCGCCGGCACAATAGCTGGGATCGTAGCATCCTAGTTACTCAACTCGAGAAACCTGCAAGTCGTGTGCTGCCCTCTGTGAGACGATGCCATGTACTATCGTGGACTTGGCATGCAGACAATTAAGTCATGACTGTCGACCCACGCTGTTCATAATGCCAATGTGATGTAATTTCCGCATAACCGCACCATTTTCAAACTACAACCAAAAACCATGGCCGATTGACCGGGGGGAGGGGGGGCACCATGAGAACTCGCTGCGATATAAACGGGGCGATAGTTGTTGCTGGTGCTTCACCGATGCAAATGTCTGTCCATGTAACTCCATCATTTCATGTGATGCGTATGTAGCCAACCCACGAAGGCAAGTGTGCGGTCGACGAATCAGATGGCAGTTTTTGGTTCGAGCACTATCGTGATTGCACGATGGTATTTTGTTTCCACGGTCAAGAGAGGGCACCATGACGAGATTTAGGCATGGGTGTATGTATGTAAAATTCCTTCGCATTGAATTCATTGGGGATTTGCTTTAGCGACACAAGGTCGCATGTGACTACCACATTGGGGATAACCATCGGACCAAAATAAAAGGTTGGGAAATTGCTGGAACGGAAATTATGTCTCGAAAAGAGGGCGAAAACGCCCAAAAGAAAATTTTGGCGGGAAACTTATCAAAACGGAAAACTCGTATCAAGAATCGGGGTGAGAATGCGCCCACGCCCTAAAACCAACAAAACAGAAAAATCCCGTGGGGAACTTCCAAAATAGAAATAGTGTCCCACAAAATAGGGCATGTAAACACCTCTTCGAATATTTGGGGCTCAAAACTGCCGGAACAAAAAAATGGAGGGAGATTTGCCGAAACGGAATCGAAGTTCCACGAATTGTGCTAGAAAACGTGTGAGTGAATAATTGGGAGGGAAAACCGATGAAATTCTCCAAATAGAAGCAATGTCCCAAGAATTTCCTAGAAATGATATTTGGGCTGAAATAGTGCCAGAAAAAAATTTGGCGGGAAAACGGACGAGCGAATATTTGGGCAGGAAATCGATGAAACATAAAACCTATCCTGATAATTGGAAGGTAAAATTTTGAACGATAATTTGGGCGGAAAAAGCACGAGAACAAAAAAATTGTGGTTAAATTCCGAACCGATATTTGAGCGGGCAAAAAGTGCCGGAACCAAAATTTGGGCAAAACTTACAAAAAAGTGAAATGGCCGTGCCGGCGTCCATGCGAGACAAGCTTATGGCCACTGGCGTTGACAAACATATGCCACCATATTATTCAAGAGGAATTTCCTATTCCATACTATATCACTGACAAATAGGAAATTCACATAAAACCACCACTTTTAATTAAAAAATGACTAATTTTCATTATAGAGGCCACATAACTGGAGACCCATGAAATCACTCCAAAAAACATTAGATTGGGTAGATATTTGTCATGGAGTTCTCATATGGGTACATAACATTGGTGGTATATATAGAGAAAAATCCAGTGCACTAATTTGAAGGGTCACCGGATACATAAATTAGACAACTTAATTTGTATAAAGCTTTTAGACTTAGAGTAGAAAACTCCCACTTTAAAGCAGAGCACAAATATTTGTAATAACTTGGCCTCTTCGTAAGACGATCGTGTTTCTATGCCCTATTCTATCACTGCCAAATAAAAATAAATAAAAAAACCACTAGTTTCTTTTACAATTTATCGTATTTCTGTTCGGATAGTCGCTAAACAGGGGGAACACATAAAATCATGCTAAAACGCCCTTAAACTCTAGATATTTGTCATATATAGAAAATCCAATAAAATATTATATTTATTATTTCACGGTATGAAATAGCTTATAGGTGGATATATATTAGTGGCGCACATTTGAAACTGCACGCCACATGTATGGTGTCGGGGGCGGGCAAGTTAATTACCTGTGGCGCACATATTATAGTTAATCTCCAGCTCCCAAGGGCGCTTTTGGGGGGGGGGGGGGGGGGGTGGATCGTGTCGTTAGGGACTGGCTGGAGCAAATTTTGGCATGTTAATGACGGTTCCCAGCCGCCAACCCAACAGAAACGACATAAACTCAACGAAATTCACTCAAGTTTGACGAATTTTACCCACATTTGTACATATGCGATTCTACAAATATTTGGCCGGATGTAGAGGATGCATAGGCGGTTTATACAGAAATATAGAAAATTAGTCCACTTAATGCCGATAATAGAACTCGGTGTAGTTTCCGTCGTTGTCGTCGTCGTCGCCCGGTGGCTCGTCCAGTGGCGGAGCTAGCAATCTGGCAAGGTCTGGCTCCTGCCACACCTAAATTCCTATGATATGCACAGTACCTATGAGTAATTATGCATAGATTAGCTATTTTTCATAGCATTGTTCATATTCTGCCACACCTAAATTTTATTTCTACCTCCGCTACTGGGCTTGTCCTTCTTCGTAGTAGCATAGCTGCAGCTCGCCATGGTCGCCACTGTCGAACGATTTGGTATGCGTAGACACCTCCTCCTCGTTGTCGTCGAGCAGGATGACGCCCCACTCCTTGGTGGCGCTGTGATTTCCTCCAGAGCGTGGCGCTGCCGCTCCATCTCGTCGGCCACGTACAGGTCTCGCGAGCACGCCCTTGAAGTCGTCGGTGCCCATGGCGGGTTGTTCCTCCCCTCCATGTTGCCGGCGTTGGCGCCTTCTTCTTGGCGACACCGGCCTCCTTCTTTGGATTGACGAGGGGAAGGTGGCCGCGGGGGAGGTGAAGGTGCGTGGCGGCCCTCGTTAATGACGAGGCTCTCGTTGTGTGTACGCCGTCAGAGCAGAGTTTCCCACGTCTCGGGTTGACGGGGGCGAGGGGAGTCCTCGGCGCCGAGCCCGAGGACAGGGAGGCCGTCCCCGCCGAGGACGATGAGGGCCCGATCGCCATGCCCCTTGGCATCTAGGAGGACCCCTAGCGGCGGGAGAGGGGTGAAGGCAGGTATTCTAGCGGCGGCTAGTTGTCGGCCTGGATGTGCGCGAGGACAACCTCGATTATCCGCCCAGGCTCGCCGCACCACATGGGGCGGCCACCGGATGTGCCGCTGCTAGAAGTAGGCAGTGCGCAGGGCGTGGTTGTCCGCCGACCACCGCCCAACGCGTGTCTTGATGGGCCATCACTGGCATGGCGCAACTAATCGTGGCTATCTCCGTTTCTCTTTCCTCGCCGGTGGGCACCAGCTGCATCAAAACGCCTCCGGCGTTCACATGCCACGAGCCCAGGACACGGAAGTCCGGTGGCGCCGGTAGTTCTCTTATTCGGTGAGGCGGGCTTCCCACTCATGTAGGTGGCAACGGCCGAAGCCGTTGGCGGACGCTCCATCATCGGGATATGCTCCGCCATTAGTCTCGGTGGTGGGTTTGGGAGAGAAGGGGATGGGCAATAGAGGAGAGAGGCGAGAGTGGAAGCGAGGATGTTGCCGACGAAGAGCGGATGGGGAATCTAGATGATGAGGACGACCCCTATAACTGATGTCTCGGTTGCTCCTGTGCCTCCTATAACTAATGATCCCATGATTGAGCAACCCTAGAATTAGTTGTGTTAGTTAGACATATAGCATAGTGTTATAATTGGAAGCCCTTTTTGTTAGGATTAAAAAAATCTAGAACAAGCAACGCTAGATAGGCTAGTGTGTGTGTGTGTGTGTGTGTGTGTGTGTGTGTGTGTGTGTGTGTGTTTGTTCTATTATGTATGCCCTACCCCCGAGTTGCGGCGCCGCGCCACACCGGAGAGGCCCCCCGTCCCCTCCGTCCCCAAACACCTCCTCCCCCGAGACCCCTACCGCCGCTGACGCTGGGTTCGTCGTAGTACCATGGCAGTGTGGCGGGCCGGCGGTGGCTGCGGTCTTCAGGCGACGGCCATCGCCTTTCCTCCTCTGGTCAACGACTCGTTTCTGGGGCTGGTCACGCAACAGGAGGACGACAGTGGTGTAGGCCTCCTCCTTCGTTGGAGGGGGTTGGCCTGATTCCGACGGCGCGGTGTGGCGGAGATGGTAGGACGCCACCGGTCGCCTTCGACGATAGGCTTGTAGGTGCGGGTAGCTCTAGGCCTTGGTGCTCTGTCTGGTCCGATGGGCTACGATTTAGGCCAGTGAGGTCTGGCCAGGGCCAATGTGATGATCGTCCTGTGGCTTTTGCCTCGCCGGCGATCAAAATTGTAGGTTGGTTTGCCTTTCTTACACTTTCGTTCCTGCTGGGAGTGGTCTCGCAGCGTCGGGGCCTGCGGGGCAGAAGAATAATGGCGGTGGTCCTAAGGTTATTATGGCGCCAAGACGAAGAACTACCGCGCGCCTGTCCTCCTTGATATGGCGAGAGTGTCAGATTCTGGAAGGCTCCGCTGGCGATCTCCCACTAGCGATAATGCGTAGAGATTGCTGGATCGGTGGTATTCGGTCGTGCCGGAGGAAGCGGCACGAAGCTCTACTCCATCATGGGAAAATCCATTGTGAAGTCAAAGGGAGAATGTCATTGAAGTTCCGATCGGAGGACTGGAATGGTGTTCGGAGCCTTTGCATTGATGAGGAACTGTCTCGAAGTTTCAGGAATCGTGGCAGCAGTATGTAAGCAGGGTCGATAACACAGATGAAGTTCAAAGTCGTACCTTATAGGGTGAAAATCCAAGGTCTGGTCTTAAACTCTTAATTGGTTGTGCCTGAGAGTGGTGTTGTTGGAGACATTGTTTTGAGAGCGAGGATTATCTTCAGGGTGAAAACCAAAGGTCTGGCCTTAATTGGTTGTGTCTAACACTATTCTTCTTGAAGACGTTGTTTTTGAAGAATTGGATATCGGGTGTTGTTTTGGTGTTGGTTGTGCGGCTGCTGCAAGGACTGTAACTCTGTAGCGGGACTTTTCCCATGACATCAACACGCTTTAGTATGATCATTATTTTATGTTAGGAACCATAAATAGAATTAATCCCAATATCATGTAAATATTTGAATTGGACTTGCAGCGACTAAAGAATATATAAATTGTCAACAAATGGTGTGGCTAGATTAGAAAATAAAATATATTTTTAGTTACATAAATATGATTCTTTTAGAACATTCGGTCAAAATAATCAACATCTTCATGTCTTAAACGAAAGCATATCGAGTTTCTCTAGGCACGATACATCCAAGGGAAACATTTGGACCATGCAATACAATACTAGAATACAAAAACTATAGTAGCATAGTGTAAGTTTTTCTAGTAATGTAACCTCTAATGATTCATAACAATCCAACTAGCTAGATATCTAAATGAAATGCACATATTCGATACAGTGACCCTAAGCACACACATAAAGAGACGTTATTCCTGCATCTTTGGTCGTTATCGTATGGATACAACATACCATATACTTTAGGGTCCCCTAGGATGAACCCCGAGTCTAAAAGATCGCGATAAATAATTATTACGGGGTCGTCAAAACTCATCGATCATTTATGCGTTTCAAGCTTGTTTTCTCGAGCAATAGAACATGAATAAATGGTATATGAGAAGAGTTCTATGTTATGCGGATGCTTGTTAAATGGTTAGTGGGACGTCACTAAATCTCACGGAATAACGTCTATAAATAGGATTACCTCGTTGCTAAGTATAAAATATCAAGTTTTTAATACTCATAAATATTTGTTTACATACTCACTCATAACTATAATGCACATGAAATAATAGGTGTTGATAGTGGTACAGTACATGTTACTGGTATGAGAATAATTGTAAATAGAAGACAAGATATAAATAAATAGAATTTAACATAAAATAAACATCACCAAGGGAATATTGACCAAGAGAGTTTGCATGTGACGATCACGACAGATGTGCACGCAAGACCAGATGGCTGAGAGAGGTGCATGTATGGCTAGAATTTCGAGAGAAGTGCATATCAGGTTGGATGTCATACATGTATGTGGGTCAGGATGATCAAAAAGGTATATACATGATTGTTCAACTAGCAGAGGTGTATGTGAGAGAGATCAAAATTTGTGCGAACATATGCCCAATAGATCTCCATGTGGGTGAAGCCTAAGTGGTCATGCACTTGCATGCATCCCTCGGGGACCATTCATGCACAACACACATGTACGGAGAGTAGGTAGGATCCATCAACCTATATACACAACATCCCGACTTGGTCATGAAGATCCTTCATGTCGCTTTGTTGACAAAACAGTAAAAAAACACTCTCCGGTCGTGCTCCTCTTGACACTAGTATATACTAGTTTTATGTCTTCACGTAGTTATTATCTATTATTTCATGTGTCATTGTGTTTCCATGTTTATGATAGATATCTAGTACATATTATTTAATTTTTTGTTGTTGTCTTGATTTATTATTTAATGCTATAAGACTATTTATGATAGATATCTAGTACATAAATAATAACATGTGACGTAAAATGAAGGGGAACGTAGCATAGAAAACAAAAATTTTCCTACACGAGAGACACCCGAAAGGCCAAGATCTAATCTAGGAGACGAAGTGCAACGGGCAACGAGAGGGTTAAGGAGAACACATACCCTTGAAGACTCAAAGTGGTACGAGATCAAATCTCGTTGTTGGCGTAGTCGTACTCACACCGATCCCGATGGCGAGAAGATGAGCACCGCAATCCGGCGGTGCATCCGTGATCGGTCACACGTACGGTTGATGACGACCTCCGTTCCCTCGTTCCAGCGGGGCGCGGAAGTAGAGGATCCCTCGGAACTCCAGCAGCACGACGGCGTGGTGTGGTGGAGAAAAACATTGCTCAGGGCTTCGCCAAGCGCACGAACAAGTGGTAGAGCAGCGGCAGGAGGGAGGAAGAGATGACACAAGTGTGTGTGTGGGGAAGAGGGAGCTCTCACCCCTCCTTTTATAGGAGGGGATGGCAGCCACGAATTTTTGGCTGCCTCCACCTCTCCCTCATCATGTGAGTGGAGTCTCCACTCAACCCACTCATTCTTTCATTAATTCCCACTCAAAATCCCAAGGGTTTTCTTTAATAAATAAATAAAACAATTTTATTTCTTTATTTTAATATTTGTTAATTCCATTAACAAACATTAACATATAACCCCTTGAGTTAGTTGTTAAATCTATTAACAACCATTTGATAAGAATCCCCTTGAACTATTTCAAAATTACTCGAAACAATTTCGGTGACTATTTCAATATTCCCCGAAACAATTTCGGTGCTGTCCAAACTTTTCTCCGATATTCCGTATCCTCTCAAATGCGTCATCGAACCTTAAGTGTGTCACCCTACGGTTCGCGAATAAGATAGACATGATCGAGACTCCTCTCCGATCAATAATCAACAGCGGGATCTGGAGATCCGTGATGACTCCTATATATTCAACGATGACTCTCGTGATCGTGTGAACCAACAACGTCGTGAACTATTCCCTTTGTCTCGCGATATTTTACTTGTACGAGATTCGATCATTGGTATCAACCATACCTTGTTCAATCTCGTTACCGACAAGTACTCTTTTCTCGTTCCCGTGATATAACATCCTTGTGATCATATCACGTGCTTGCAAGCGGTTTCGATGTGATATCACCGAGAGGGCCCAGAGTATATCTCTCCGTCATTTGGATGGACAAATTCCACTCTTGATCCATGATCCTCAACTAATACTTTCCGAATACTTAACGACACATTTATAGTCACCCTGTTACGGTGTGACGTTTGATGCCATCAAAGCACTCTTCCAATATCAGCGATTGACATGATCTCATGGTCTAAGGAATAAGTTACTTCGTATGTTTGATATAACAATGTAAACTAAATGACTTGATCGCATTGCTATATTCTCTTTGGGTATATGTTCATCACATCATTCTTCTAATGACATGACCCCGTTATTAATAACATCCAATGTTCATGATCAGGAAACCTTGATCATCTATTAATCAACGAGCTAGTTAAAAGAGAGGCTTTACTAGGAACCATTGTTTGTTTATTAAGCACACATGTATCAACGTTTCCGGTTAATACAATTCTAGCATGAGAAATAAACATTCATCATAAACAAGGAATAAGATAATAACCATTTTATTATTGCCTCTCGGGCATATTCCCTTCATAAAACACATAGTTCATCCACATGATCTCCATCGCCACGTGGACACCGGTGGGCCCTCAGATGTCCCACACATCTTCATGATCCACCACTGTTGGTGTGCGCTTTTCAGTTTTGAGGAGTGCCTAGACCTCACACATGCATGAGATAATATGCATTATAAATGGTACACACGTTCTATAATCATGGTCAGTTAGAACTTGTTGAGTGTTTTTTTGGTGATACAAAAATAAACATTTTATGCAAATTAATCGTAATATAATGCTAATGTTTAATTAAGCACTTGGTTATCATGATAACAAAGTTACCCAACAAGAATAAAATGAGCTCTGAAATGATCTTGGTAAGGATACTTGGGTGCCATGCATGTCGTCTTGGTCGTATGTTGTCTTTTGGCTCCACTAACAACACTCTGGTGCAGTATCGTGGTTTAGGATATCAAATGCCTTTCCATCATATTGGAGACACTCCATTCAGAGTCTTGTGGTTCGTGTCTTCACATTCCCCTCAGTTTCTTTAGTCTTCATGCGCTCACTGTCGACGTGAGGTTTTGAGCGGAGCTCCAAGAGTTCAACATTTTTGGCTTGAGGTTTATGTCTTGATCTTCTCACTGGTATGAAAAAGGCTTGTGGCAGCATGCTAAATCGACCCTTAGTGGAGTGTTTTCGGCACACCACTGATGACATATACTGGCAGTGTGCTATGGCACACGCCACTGTATTGAGGGTACCAGTGGCGTGCATATGTAATATAGCCCAGATGCCACTAGAAGATGTCGGCAATGACGTCAACGTTGGCGCAAGATTGAGCGATGGGTTCAACCTCAAGAAACTTGCATGCCTCTCGGTCGCCACCCTTGTCGATGGAGGTGACCGACCCTGGATGTGGCGGTGGTGGTTGCGGCGGCCGTGCTCTAGGGAGAGCACAGTTCTCTCCCGACGGAGCCTTGTCGCTCCGCGTGCCCAAACTTCATCGCATCATCCCAGTAGGACCATCACTTCCACTTGATCCTCTCCCTGCTCAGTAGACATGCATTTCCGCTCGGCGGGAGGCGAGGGTCCACGTTTGGGAGAGAAAAGCTGCCTCGCCGGGCGGAGAGGGCATGCCTGCTAGGAGAGAAAAGCTTCCTTGCCGGGTAGCGTGCTCGGCCTTCACCACATCGTCCTAATAGGGCGCCGACATGCTATGCTTGGTGTCGCGCGGCTCGACGTGAATGCCCTTCGAGTGGCGACGCCAGGCGCACCAGATGGAGGTGAGAAGAGTTTGGAGGAGAGGCGTGGACGGCATGAAGACAATTGGGAGGAGAGGATAATTGGGTGTGGTTTTCAACGACGGCCTAGGGGTGAGTGGAAATCGGCAATAAGTGCAGTGTGGCACATTCCGCTAGAAGTCGGGAGGCTGCGACACACGGCGATGGTTGGCATCTAGTGGCGCAACACGCACCGTACATGTGGCATCCAATTAGGGGCGCCACAATGTGCAGCATGCGGAAAAAGCCACAAGTATATTCACATCGGGTGTACATTTGGGTCGCACCCTCCTAGCGGGGCGTACGTCGTGGCATGTAAGATATACCGGTGGCGCGTCGATTTTGGGCGCGCAACTACTACTTGCAGGTGCGGGTTTTATGTCAGCACGTCATCTCATGTCTCCTACTCGTTCTATGCATTGACTTTCGGCAACGTGGACATCGTGCATGTGGCATGGTTTCGATTCTGTACCTTCTCCGGCATCGTCAGGACACATATGGAACCCTTGAGGCGGTTGTTAGTGTCTACCCTACATTAATCCATGTTGTCCCTAAATTTTGAGGCAAACTCATGAGCTTTGGAGCACAGGACGAAGCGGGAAACTAAAATTATTACACGCTCGCTAGAAAGCCCGCGGTGGAAATTAGATTTTACGCAAAAACAAATCGTTTCGGGCCGAGCGGCAATTCTGGGCCCAAAACTGCACGAGACGAAAAGCGTGAGGAGCGACCGAGTGAGCCACTCCCTCTCGTCTCGTCCCCTCCCCTCCCCACCGAACCACCTCCCCATCCGCTTTTCGCCCCCACCATCGCCGGCAGATCCCGGTCGGCTCCTCGCGCCGCCGACCACACCACTGGCACAAGCTCCTCCTCCTCTCTCTGTTCCACGGTACGGTATACTCCCACCACCCGTTATGGTGCACCTGCTGCGGGTGAGATCCCCATTCGCTCCGCCGCTCGCCTGCGCCGGTGGTGGCTCGCCTCCGCCTTCGAACTGCTCGAAAGACGTCGATGACGACGCGCCGCCCGGTGCTGGCCCTCGCCGACGCCGCCAACCCCGGACAGACCAGCACTCCTCTGCTCGCGCCGCTGTCCAGGGAGCGGATTCTGCAGAGCTGGCCGTGGACGACGACGCCCAGCGACAAGGGGAGGACCTGGCCTTCCACCCTGGAGCTGGAATCCGGGGGAGAGACGGCGGCCTTCCTAGTCACTATTCCGGCGGCCATCCACTGCCGGTCGATCTAGCCATCTCCGTACACTAGAGGTATCAGCTCTGCCTCAAACCATGATCCTATTTGTTATTTTCTTCCACCCGATCTGAATGGAAAGATGGAATCTTTCATGAGCATGAACCCAAGGACAAGGAGGATGCCCGGACGCTACCGTCGAGATGAATGATCCGCAAGTTCTGTATGAGGAAGAGGAGGTTACGGAGGGTTCTCCGCCGGTGTGTGGCATGCGCCTGCGCCTGCGCCTGGACACTCGTAGCACGGCCTTTTCTTCTTCTTCCCGTCGATGGTCAGCAGGTGAGACCAATTCCTCCACCCGCTGTTATATGTGCACCCACGTTTTTACATTTTCTTGCACGCAGAGATGCAACACGGTTGTACTAGTCCTCCAAATAAGATGCCGCAGGTCACCCTGCTTGCTGTATATTAGATTAGATAGAGATTAATGAACTGGTCTTTGGATGCTATTTTGAAGCGCCAGTTAATTAACATGGGAGGCTTCCACTCTGCTCAAATCTTGAATTATTTGTGTGTACAGGTAGTTTTGAGGTCAGATTTGGTGATGTTGTGTCGAAACCCCTAAGATCACGATTTGTCGTTTTCACTAGCTAGCTTATCCTGGTTGCACTAGATGGACGCACACGAATTGCTGATCTATCCAATTTCTTGTCTCGTGGAGTCCTAATCCTAGTCCGTGTATCATTACATTGTGCTGATCAAAGGATCGTCATGGCATGCATGCAGAGAGTAAATCCTGGGATAGCCACGCTACAGGCCTTGCTGACCAGCAACAACAAACAATCCATGGTATAAGTAGTACTACATGTTGAACCGTTCCTGATATATGTAGTGGAAACTTGCAGGGCGCTGAACTCCGTCGCGTGGCGGAGATGCGAGGCCCATCACGTGCTGCAACAGAGGGGACGGCGGCGGGGTTCCTTGTCCTCGGTCCATGTGGTCTGGTCCTCGGTTCGATTTACTCGGCCCTAATAAGAGTGGAACCCGTCCTCGGTTCGATTCAACCTAGTAGTGGTAAGAGCAATTCTGGTCATAGATGTTGCAATGTTTGATTCAGCAAGCACTTTAGAATTCTGAATTGGGTCCCAAACAAGAGTGGAACCCGTGTGGTTTGGTTGAACATGTGAATCAATAAATTATTGAGTAGATGGGTTTATAGTAGTGCAAGGGGTGTATGGGGTGCGAAACCTGGAGCTTGTGGGTATTCGTTGCATGCTGGCAGAATGTTTTCATGTTGTGCAGGTTGAGTAGTGAGTGACGATGCATGTATGAAACAGCAGCGTTTTTTTTTTCTTGTTGTGGTAAAGCCTCTTGCCATCTGCTATCTCTGTGTCTGAATATACATCTTGATTTTCTGGCATATATGTACTCCGTATGTATATATATATTTTTTTTATTGGGACCATTTACATTTTGTGTGAGACAGGCCCTGGTCGTGTCGCCCGGAGCTGGGTGAATGCAACGGAAGTTGGAGGCTGGAAGCTTGGCTCCGGGGATGCTGCCACACCCACACGGTTATATATGTTTTTGTAATAATGAGTAGTCATCACAAGTTGTAATAGTGCACCTGTATGCATGGTAGTCTCTGTTTTGGACCTGCGTTTGTGTTTAGTTATAGGTGGTGATAATGGCTTATATACTCCCTCCATTAAAAAAAATACACGGCTTCCGTTTGTCTGCATATGAATGAATGTATGTAGAAATCTTTTAGTGTCTATATAGCTCAATATCTAGACAAATACTTCCTCCGTTCCAAAATGTAAGCCTTTTTAGCGAGCTAAAACAGTTTGCTAAAAAGGCTTACATTTTGGAACGGAGGGAGTAGTAGAAGTCATGTATTGTTGAAGGGAGTACATATGTTGAAAAACTAGGAGATGTCATGTCTCTAGATTTTTTCTTTCTACTTATTTACGGTAGATAGAGCTTGGTTTGCATCGTGGCCACAAGTCAACTGCCCAGCTGCAGGCATCCATCCCAGATTTTGGGGATAAGAAGAAGAAAAATAAAATAAAAAGAGAACTTGGAGTGCATCCTGCGTTTTGCTTTGCTGCCCTTGAAAGCACGTAGTACGTAATTAAACAAGACGTGTGGTATTTGGCGAGATCGGGTTGGAGCGTGCGCGGGAGATGAAAAAAAAGAAGCTGCGCAGGATAGAGAATGGGGTTGGAGTTGACACTCGCTCGCAGCCCTTGGAGTATCGTTCAGTTGAAAAAAAAAGTTGGTGTTTGCGTTGGAGTAGTGGCTGTCGTAGTGGTGCGTGCGCACAGATACAGATACGTGTTGAGTACCAGAGAGCCCGAGGCAAGCAGGGTTTGGTGCACCTGCCGATCTCAGTGTGGATCGTTGCCATGAGGCCCCATCCTTGTGCTCCTGGACGTAGTATTCTGTCTCTCCACCCGCGCGACTTGATTCCAATACAGATACGTATTCGAGATATGGCCGGATCCGCTACCGGAGCCGAGCGCCCGGTTGAATCTAAGTACCAGAGAGCCCGAGGCAGTCCCTAGAAAAAAAATGCAACAGAGAAGCAGAGGCAGAGGAGATCGAAAAAACATGGGGTTGCTGAATCGGTTCATGTCCATGCTGCGGCAGCACAAGGCCAAGGGGGCTCATGATGACAATTCTGATGGTGGCGAAGAAGCAAGATATGCAGGGCCAGACCTTCCAGAGGTATGTTTTCATGACACGAGACTTCTATTGCAAGTGAAAATACCAGCACAACAGTTTGACAAAATTGTATCTTTCACTGTTCAAATCTCCTAATGTCCCAGTAGTACGTGTTGCTTTGCTCTGGGAACTATTCATGAGATTTAGTTCCCCTGTTATCTTGGAAAAGGCTAGAGATCTTTCTCTGTATACGATTAATACAACCCTTTGAAGTTGGTCTTTAGCCTTTTCCACATCGAGCTTATGCCATCCTTGTCCAGCTTAGAAACAACATTTACAGAGCAAGTCTTGTACACTATAATGCCTGAATCTCCTATTATATTTTTGTGATTATGAGAGTCAAATGTTGAACTTCTCCACTTGTGCATACAGGAAATCTGGCATCATGTATCTTCCCTGCTGCCAATGCGAGACGCCGCCAGGGCGGCCTGCGTGTCTCGTGTCTTTCTAAGCTCCTGGGAACGCCATCCCAGCCTCGCCTTCACCCAACAAACAATCTGCTCAACACAAATATTACAACAGTGGACAGTGGACCAGAATAATGAAATATACCAAAGAAAGTATAACAGGACTATTGACCGTATTTTGGCAAACCGTAGAGGCGCTGGTGTGAAGACATTCATGCTTCACTTTCATGGTCCTCACAATACCAAATCTTATGATAATCTCAATGCTTGGCTTCGGATTGCTATTACACCGGTGCTGGAAGAACTTGACCTTTCCCTGTCGTATTCAAAGAGGTTCAAGTACAACTTCCCTTGCTCACTTTTATCCCAAGGGAGTGGAAACACGGTTCGGCGTCTCCACCTTTCTAATTGTGTCTTACATCCCGCATGTGACCTTAGTTTGGGATGCCTGACAGAGCTGGTTCTTCATACGGTGTGCTTTGCGGAGAATGAGTTAGGGCACCTTCTTTCCAACTCATACGCTCTCGAAAATTTGATAATCAAACATTGTGGAGGTATAACTCGCATCGAGATACCTAGCCATCTGCAGCGGCTCAGCTGTCTGGAGGTGTTTGAATGCTATAGACTTGAAGCTATAGAGAACAAAGCTCCAAATATCTCCTACTTCGATTTTACGGGTGATGAAATACAGCTCTCACTTGGAGAATCATTGCAAGCAAAGCACCTTAGCTTGGACCGTAGGTGTGCCATCAATTATTCTATTGACAAGCTTGCATCTAGTGTGCCAAACCTTGAGAGACTCACCTTATGGTCTTCTCGTGAGGTACATTCTTCTACTCTAGGTGATAAGTATGTATATATATCGTAGTAGCAAACATAAAAAGAAGTTATCGCAGTAGCCATATCCTGGAGTATAATTAATTTGAGACATCTTTATGCAGATAGTCGACGCACCTACCATACCTAGCAAATTGCTCCATCTCAAGGTCTTGAGGATTCGTATTCATAATTGGAGCTTGGGCCGGGAATATGATTTTTTATCTTTGGTTTCTTTCCTCGACGCCTCTCCTTCATTGGAGACTTTTCACTTGTTTGTAAGTCATGTTCATCCTGCAATTATTATTTTAGTAAGCGTGGTGGAATTATTAACTCGGCCATTTATCTTCAGGTATCGGTGCAATCAAAGTATGACCGGATTGTGGGAGACCCCTCAACTCTGAGGCAAATGCCGGAACGCCGCCATGACAAACTCAAGAATGTGACGATCACTAATTTTTGCCGCCAAAAGAGCTTGGTTGAGCTGACACGGCATATTCTAGAGAGTGCAACGTCACTCAAGGACCTTACATTAACCACAATTGATTCGAAATATCGGTTCTATGGCCACTACACCCTTGCCAGGAAATGCCCTACCTTGGACAAGGAGTATATCAGGGAGGTAAGGGAGACGATCATGGCTGTGAAGACGTACATTCAGGGGAAAGTTCCATCTACCGTTGAGTTAAAGGTTTTTGGGCCTTGCAGCCAATGTCATGCTTTGTGAATCTGTGCATTCCCCAATGTTCATTTGTGCAGTTCTAATTGTGATGTACTTTGCTTCTTACATAAGTTACCATAGCTGTCTAATGACTGGGTCCTGTACTATGCTCATGTACCTAAAATTTCTTGGATACATTGCCCTTAATTATTGATGTGATATTTTATAAAATAATTCATATATATATTTCTCTCCTACTGTCGAGACAACTACTGCCTTGAGGCTGCAGGGGTTCGCGAGATGCGCATAGACCTTATGTTGCATGCTGATCTTGGAGCACTTCCCTTCATCTCTTGGCTCAGGTGCCCCCCTCCTCCGTCCTATGGCGACACGGCGGAACCCTAGCCGCCGCCACCGGAGGGGCCTCCGGCAAACAGCCATGGCGCTCCCCAAGGAAGGTGGCAGCGGGGCGTTCTCTTCTCATGTCCCCGCGGGCGAGATTCGGGTGGCTCTCGCTCGGTTTGCGGTCTGGGCCCTGCTCCTGGGGGCTGCCCGCGATGACGCCTTGGAGACGATAGGTGATAGGGGTGGTCGGCAGGTTGCCCGTGGATGTGAGGAGGGGGCCCGATGTGCTGCGAGGTGATGACTCGAGGGCCCGATCTGGCCTCATCCGGGCCTCGGCCGATGCTCGCGCATGTTGCGGTCGGCTCCACTGCGGCGTGGTGGCCTGCGCTGGTTGCGGCCTCGCGGTGCTCGATCGGTTGCACCTCTTGATGTCCCCTAGAGACGCGTCTTCAACGGCCGATTTCCTCCTCCGGTGGCGATGGTTGCACTTTCCCTAACTCCCTCCTCCCTGTCCACCCCTCCCGACCGCACACAGCCGTGTCATCGTCCTCGCGCTCCTTCACCACTCTGGTTGGCGGTGGCTGCGGAGGACGTTCGAGGTGCTCTACATTGGGGCAGCTTTGCCACCAGGGGTAGCAAGTTGTGGTGCTCTCCCTCTCCCCCTGTGCAGCGGCACGATGGCCTCGGGTGTGCGCTGGCACCGATTGCTCTTATCTGCATGGAGATGGGGAAGAAAGGTTGCGCCTTGGCGCGCCCTGTGTTCTTGTCTGTCACGGTGGCTGTGGCCGATGCATGCGGATGGTAGATGGCTGCGGCGCACAATGGTGGATGCATCTCCCTGCTCATGACGATTGGCTACGATGCGGGGTGCTGCGGCAACGGCGGTGTATGAGAAAAGGACGACTAATCCAATCTTGTGGGCACGGTGGGAGGTGGGTCGGACGAAAGTCTTGCCCGTTTTTGTTCGATGCCGGTGGCCCCTCCTTGGAGGCGTCTTTGAAGTTAGTCGACACCAGGGGCTCCCAGGGACACCAGGGGCTCCCAGGCCGGCGTGGCCCCAAAATGCACGCAAAAGACCGGAATTTGACCCCGTTTTCACCTGCTTCGACCCCCGGCTATATAAGGGACTCCGGTGGCTAGTTCTAGGGTTAGAGTTGACTTTGAGATAGAATTGAGCTTGTTGCTCCTCCTCCCATGTGGAGAACCTCCCCCATGGGATCCATGGCTACTCCATAGATTCATCTATCGGATTGTATCAAGATCTCTCCAAGGAGCTACTCTTTCACCTTGTGATTCTAGTAGTGCTTGCCAACCTTCCACTTGTGGCTTCTGTTGGATCGGTGGACCGGCCGGTGAGAGGAATCGGTTTCAATTAGCGTGTTGTTGACTTGGGTTTGCGATCCCTCGTAGGCTTCACGAGTTATCTTCCCCTTTTTGCGTTTCCACGCGTTTGCCCACGGTTTCCCCTCGATTCCCCCTCTCGTGTTCATCGTGTTCATCGCGTTCTTCGTGCGTTCTTCGTTCGTTCTTGTCTATTCGTGAAGATCGGGCCAACTTAGAGGTCAACACCTATATCATCTGGTATCCAGAGCTAGATTGACACGAATCCGACACCCACACCCCTCCCCATCCACCAATTTTTCTTCTATCCACCATAAATTCGAAAATTTGACCAAAAATAGCCAAAAGGGATTTCGACCGATCTCTCGATTTGTTGAGTTTTTTCGTGGTTTTATTTCATAGATTTGTGGCCAAAGACCATTCCCACCTTTCTATTCAGCCACTTTCCTCGAATTTGTCAAAAAAAATTCTTGATTTGTGAGGAATTTCGAAATTGAGCAAAATCACAGAAAATTCCTGCTTTTCGATTCTTAGACATATTTTGTATCTTGTTTTTCTTTGTCGTCGTTGCTCCGATTTGAGTGAGGCAAGTTCCTACGCGTCGCCATCGACATCGCCTACGCATCTACATCAACGGATTCACATGACATCGACATCCATCGTCCGCAAGTCCGAGATCATCCACCGCATAGGTATAACTTGCTCCGATTTGAGTGAGGCAAGTCGGAGAGTGCGAGTTTTGCGCTTGTGAGAGAATAGCTTCGAGTAGGCATTGGCATTTGGGAATCATCCATCAAAAAGCGAAAAATAAAAAAAAGGGAAAGGAGAAAGAGCAAGAAGCAAAAAGAGCCAAAAGAAAATGGTCGATGCCAATTGCTATCATTTGTAGGAACGCCTAGCTTCGAGTTGCAAGAGAGAAGAGAGTGACCGGTTGCCACATTGTGAATCTTGTTGCCTCTAATTAATTGCGGTTTGAGCTATCATCCTCTTTGCGTTGGTGTGGCATTGAGCTTAGTCTTCGATAGGTACATTTCGTCTCCGCTCGTCAATTGGCCGCACTAACCTCATTTATCATTTGTGTGTGTGTGTTTTTAGTTTTCCACCATATCATTTTCCTCCACTAGGATTGGTTTTCGTGCTAACTTTTCTTTTATTCTTCTCCATGTTTTACAACAAACTTTTCTTTGGATTTGTCGTTTTTCTCGCCACATTTCTAACCCATTGCCATCCACCCATAAGCCACGTGTGTTTTGGAGCGTGTTTTTGGGATCTTTAGAACTCAAGTCACTTCATTCTTTTGGTTATCGGTTTCTCTTAGCTTGGTCCACTAGTTTCCAACATTTGCTAAAAGGTGAGGGTTGAGCTCTTAGGTCCTCACACTCTATATATACACTTGCGCTTGTGACTAACCATGTATAGCGAGAGCGGATCATATGGAGGCCATGATGACCATGATGAGTCCTTGATGGACCACTACGACTACAACGACCAAAACATGGACCTCCACTCTTACGAGCCCGACATCGTGGATGACCACTACTACGAGCATGACATGGTGGATCACCACCACTACTATGACCACGACGTCGAGATCTGCACCGACTACTCCTCCTCAAGCATCGTCGACATGGAGGAGCACCACACCAACCACGACAACTTCGACTCCATGAGCTCCAACGACATGAACCACTACTACAACTATGACACCGCAAGCTTGGATGACGAGAAGGAGCCATGCTACACCGACAACGCATCCACAACCATGACGGAGTACGACACCGACAACTCCTACACAAGCTACTTCGACTCCGACATGGATGAGCTCACTTACAAGAACTTCCTCGCAAAGCTTCGATTGCCAAGACATCATATGTCCGATGGTTCATGCTCTCCACCAAGGAACTCCAAGGAGAATGCCAAGGCCAAGACACGACAACTACCTTCAACCTCAAGATGGCGCAACGACAAGAAATCCGACAAGTGGGCAACGTCAAGATGGTCTCCTTCAACATCAAGACGGCGCCACAAGAAGGACATCATCGAGGCCCCATCAAGCGAGAAGGCAAAGAAGCCAAGGCATCCGAATGACTTTCGGAGTCATCCCACACATGAAGTGCGGGAACGCCGCAAGCTTCGTCATCAACAACCTTCAAGCTCTCTACACCACGCTCATCACCAAGACCGTCGCCATGATCATCACCGCCATATGGAAGAGAGTGGTACACCCACCTCACCACATCTTCCACCACAAGTTCCGCGATGACATTGGTTTGAGCATTGATCGCCATCACCACTACCTCGACCTCGACACCGATAAGGCCGTGGTGACCCTCTTCAAGATCACCCTCTACGACCGGATATTCTTCATTACCCACCTTCTCCAAGCTCGACTCATGACTATGGTCTACATGGCTTCGTGGATGGTGCTAGCCCACATTCAAGACTTCCAAGGACAAATGTGTGTCACCGCCACAATGACCACCAAGACCAAGGACATTATCAAGAAGGTGCCCTCGACATGGCTTCTAGTGAATGCCTCCCACAACTCCACCACAATGACCACCGGCGCCATCCTCTCCATCATGACCGCCATCGCCAAACCAATGAGGATGACCCAATTGAGCTTCCGCTACCCATCTACGATGAAGATCCAAATGAG
Organism: Alopecurus myosuroides; assembly: GCA_028641055.1. Taxonomy (NCBI): domain Eukaryota; kingdom Viridiplantae; phylum Streptophyta; class Magnoliopsida; order Poales; family Poaceae; genus Alopecurus; species Alopecurus myosuroides. The sequence continues at coordinate 279,135,719 of CM054063.1, forward strand.
AGACTTCCTCAACGCCAAGCAAGTGAGAATGCTCCTTATGGCTTGTCTTTCCCCATCTTTGAGGAAGACCCCAATGAGCGTCCACTTCGACATCAACCAAGTGGGATTTCTCAACATGCTACTTCACTACCCATCTTTGATGAAGACCCCAATGAGCTCCTACATCGACAACAAACAAGTGGGCATGCTACACATGACACTTCTCTTCCTCTCTTTGATGAAGACCCCTATGAGCGTCCACTTCGACCACAACTAGGCGCGGATGCTACCCATGATCTCTCATTTCTCTTGTTTGATGAGGAACCTCTTGAGCGACCACGTCACCAACAAGCAAGTGAAGATGCTCCAAGTGACCTCTCACTTCCTATTTTTGATGAGGACCCACATGAGCGACCTCGCCAACAACAAGCAAATGGAGTTGCTATCCATGATTCTTCTCCTACCATATTGGATGAAGCACCGCATCACCTTGCCCAAGGATTTCCACCGCATCATCAAGGTCATGAAGACATCAACTTGAGCGCCCTTTGCCTCAATGTTGAAAGGTTCAAGGACCATGAGCGTCATCACCAACATGAGGAATGGGAGCCTCCACCTCATCTTCACCAAGAATGTGCTTTCTCTTCGCACCCCGCCTTCGGCAAGGATCAAGAACATCCTCGCCATGGACACTATGATACCACTACTTCATCACGACAAGAGGCGAGAGATACTTCACCATCAACACCAACCCACAACTTCCATGAGCGACATTCTTTGAGGAAGGACAATGACCTTCATGATCGAGAGCATGAGCGTCCCTTCTTTCCACAAGTGCCACAACAACATCAAGAGTGTGAAGCTATTCCTCCCATGACACAAGATCGACATCACCATGCGCATGAGGATACCGCTCCACCACTCTATGATGAAGACATTGATACATGTCACATTGTGAAAGAGGATCATCCCTTGTCATCATCTCTAAGGCATTCTTCTTCTTCTTCTCCAATGACACAAGTGCCAACTCCGACCATCCACAAGAGAGCTTCCAATGCTACCAATTAGATGATCATGGTTGCCAACCAAAATGGTGACCATGCCTACATGAGTCAAGGCCAATACTATGCCTTGCACCAACTAGCTCTCAATTCCTTGGACATGCCAACCAATGGTGACGAAAGCGTCTATTGCAATAAGGCCAAGAATTCATCGCGAGTGATGACACGAGTTCTTCAAGCCTATCCTCAAGATAAGGACCAACGATGCAACCTCTCTAGAGCCAGCGTCAATGGCTCATCTATTATTGATGGAGGTAACAACGAATTGGGTGACACACTCCCCTTGACTTCAAAGCCTCTCATGCCAACCTCCACAAGGCCACGCTCAAGCCACCATTCTAGACAAGGATATCTTCATCATCATCATCATCGACCATTTGAGGATCCTACAAGGCATGGCTTACACTACCACATCACGGAGATGATGGAGCCTTCCTCGACACAAGCCATGACCCTACCTCCTCCTCCAAGAAAGCCACCATTTCCACACTTGGAGATCAATCCAAGAGATGAGATGCTCAAGTCCTCCTCGCCACATGCTATGACACTACCGACTCCAGGCAATGCAAAGACTTCGACAAACCTGCACACCTCTTGTGCCAAGACTTGGGAGCCTTCTAGTGTCCCCTCTAAAGATTCTAGTGAGATGAGTGGTGAGAGAGAGATCCACCATCACGTGAGTGAGAGCCACAATCCCATCATGAGTGGAAAAATCATGAGTGTTCCTAGAGGCATTGGCATGATAGCCACCGATAGTGAGATGAGAGTTGAGAGCAAAACCCCATGTGTGCTTATTGACACTAACGGCTTACCAACTTTCTCTCCATCTTTGTTGTCTATTTTGCAGAGATTTGGTGACCCTATCAAGCATCCTCGACCTCATGGACTTCTCCACATACAAGGCTCTCCACAACGCATCAACATCGACACCGACTTGAAGAGTTGGAAGGAGCACATTCCGCTCATCATGATCCACATGGAGATTGACAAGAGCTTCTACGACAAGGCATTCTCCATCCACACTCCTCAAGTCAAGATCTACATGACGCTTCACAAGCACTTCGAGGACAACGCCTTCTACGCCTACATCACACATGTTTCGATGTGCATGGAGTTCGACAAGAGTATCCACGACAACGACTTCTACGCCTACATCCCTCATGTCAAGATGTACTTGGAGTTCCACATGCGCATCCACGACAACAACTTCTTCATCTACATCCCCTACATCAAGATGTACTTGGAGGTCGACAAGCGCGTCAACGACAATGACTACCACGTCTACATCCCCTTCGTCAAGATGCACTTGGAGTTTGACAAGCGCGTCAACGACAATGACCGCCACGACTACACATCAACCACCAAGACGTACATGGACTTCGACACGAGCATCAACAACAACCAATGCGTCAAGTTCATCTACGACCAACCGCTTCCGCAAGCAATGGACCAACCACCTCTTGAGCTTTTCGACGACGACTACATCTTTTGTCAAGCTCATCCTCATCCAAACATTGAGGACCATGTCAAGATCGTCATCGCCTTTGGACCCTCCACGAGCATACCTTGGCATGACCTTCGATAAGAGGCTCAACTTCAACGATTACACCGCCTCGCAAGATCTTTCTCAACCTTCCAAGGAGGAACATTTCATGATCTTCATCACCTTTGGACCACACCCACTACGAGCCTACCGTCACATGAACTTCGACAAGCGGCTCAACTTCAACGACATCTCCGACGTCAACATTCCTTCTCCCGCTCACCAATGGATGGAACGAGAGTCGAGGATGACTCTTCCTCAAGGGGGGGGGGGAGATGATGTAGCCCACCGTATTCAACCAAGCACAACATCGATACACAACAAGGTGAACTCACTCCTATCTCCGTATGTTTCCGGTGACTTGGTGAACGGTGCTCTACCTCATGAAATACCCCTCTACATGCATAGGTGGGATCACACCATGGAGACCCAAGATGGTGATGCTCAAGAACATATCCAAGAAGGTGCACATGAAGCTAGGAAGGAACTGGGTGAAGACGGCGTCAAGATCGGAGCTCCGAGGAGGAAGAACAGAGGGAAACGGGGTCCCCGGCCAGGCCGGCCTCCTCATCCCACCCTGGCCTCAGGCCGGGCTCCCCTGGCCCCAGGCCGGGCACCAGCCCGAGGGCTCCGGCCTCCATCCCGACCTCAGGCCGGCCCCCAGGCCGGCTGCCCCAGGCTGGGCGCCTACCTCCCACCCCGGCCTCCAGGCCGGCCAGGCCGGGCTCCCAGGCCGGCGTGGCCCCAAAATGCACGCAAAAGACCGGAATTTGACCCCGTTTTCACCCGCTTCGACCCCCGGCTATATAAGGACTCCGGTGGCTAGTTCTAGGGTTAGAGTTGACTTTGAGATAGAATTGAGCTTGTTTCTCCTCCTCCCATGTGGAGAAACTCCCCCATGGGATCCATGGCTACTCCATAGATTCATCTATCAGATTGTATCAAGATCTCTCCAAGGAGTTACTCTTTCACCTTGTGATTCTATTAGTGCTTGCCAACCTTCCCCTTGTGGCTTCTGTTGGATCGGTGGACCGGCCGGTGAGAGGAATCAGTTTCAATTAGCGTGTTGTTGACTTGGGTTTGCGATCCCTCGTAGGCTTCACGAGTTATCTTCCCCTTTTTGTGTTTCCACGCGTTTGCCCACGGTTTCCCCTCGATTCCCCCTCTCGTGTTCATCGTGTTCATCGCGTTCTTCGTTCGTTCTCGTCGACTCGTGAAGATCGGGCCAACTTAGAGGTCAACACCTATATCAGTAGGCATAGAGAATGGATGAACGGGCGATCCATGGATAAGATAGTTCATGTAATAACAATAAGAACGTGGGCATTGCCGGTAGATAATAATAAATCATCCAAGTTCTAGGCAAACCATAAGCATGTGTCCCAATATAGTCATACGTGCTTGCAATGAGAAACTTGCACAACATCTTTTATCCTACCAGCCCGTTTGCAGCGGGGCCTCAAGGGAAACTACTGGTAACTAAGGTGCTCCTTTTAATAAAGAACCGGAGCAAAGCATTAACACTCCATGAACACATCTGATCCCCACATTGCAACAATCTCCTCCGGTTGTCCCAGTTGCTGTCACGTTGGGGCTTCGGGTTCCGTAGAACGTAATGTGTAATCTACTTGCAGATATGATCAAGAAAAAAAATTATACTCATGAAACAATAGCATGTTCAGATCTAAGATCATGGAACTCGGGCCCAAAGTGACAAGCATTAAGAATAACAAGTTGCAACAATGGTATATAGCACTATCAACGGATACTAGGCACTATGCCATAACAATCTGGCATTATTACATGAACGATATCATCCAATCCCTTCCATCCCTATCAGCCTACAACGGGGATTACTCACACATGGAGGCGGGAATCATGGATGGTTGACGAAGAAGTGGTGGCAGCAATGGTCTCCTTCGAGTCCCCGTCCCGGCAGGGTGCCAGAACAGGACCTTCTGATCCCCGAATTGGGTTTTGAGGCGGCAGCGGCGCTCGGGTGTGTATTTCGGGAATATCTCGAACCCCCTCACATTTTATGGTAAAGAGGCATATGTAGTCGAAAGGGGAGCCTGATGGGTTGGCTGTGCCCCCCCCCCCCGACACCACCAGGTGGCGCGGCCTAGGGGCGCGCCCAGGGTGGTTTGGGCCACTCCTTTCCCCCTCCAGGTCTCCTTTTGGCTCCGAGGGTCTTCTGGTGATTTAAGTTCAATGGAATATTTTTCGGGCAATTTCCGGAAGTTTATTTTTTCTGCACAAAAACAAGACACCACGGTAATTCTGCTGAAAACAGCATTACTCCGTGTTAGTTGCATCCAAATCTCAGAAGTTTAGAGGAAAACAATCACAAACGTGTTAGGAAAAAGGAAATACGTTTTCGACGTATCAACTCCCCCGAAGCTTAGCTTATTGCTTGTCCTCAAGAAATTTAGTTAATAACTGAGTGTGATAAAATAACTTTTACGAACACATTTGTTTCGTATGATGTAAATATTCTCACTATATGATCAAGTGTTTAGGCAATTCATAATAAGAAGCATGCAAAATAATGTTACCCAATAGTTATGCAAACCATGAAGAGATTTCAACACACTAATAAAACACAACATGAAATATGTCAATTCGCAGATTGCAATGTTCATAATAGGGTATGATAAAGTGGTATCTCGCTTGCCCTTAATAATGGAGCAAAACATAAATGCCAGGGCACCTCTGAAGTTCAAGTGAAGACTAGAAATAAAGATATCAAAGATAAAAGCATCAGGATTATACCACAATTAACCGTATCCTGGGACAAGCACATTACACTAAGAATGACAGCTATGCTCTGAAGAAAGTGCATAAAGTGAGAAGGTGAAGACTCAACATAAAAGTAAAAGAAAGGCCCTTTGAAGAGGGAAGCAGAGATCACTCATGTGCTAGAGCTTTTTATTTTGTTAAACAGAGGTATTGAAAACATTTTTTTAGAGAGGTGTATGCTTATGTCAACGAATGGTAAACAGAAAATACAGTACGTCGCAAGCCAACTAGACTTCACAAGAGAGGCTCCCATAGAAGGACGCAACTGGGTAGAAGGTCTTGCCTTATTCTCTTTTGTTTACACAATTATGTTTTGACTGATAAATCAGGGGAAAATAGTGAAAAGAATTTGTTGTATTAAGTTTATGGATGGGCATCCCGCAGCCAGCTCTTCTAGCAATTGGATAAGCGGATGAAGCCACTAGTGCAGGGTGTGAAATCCAATAAAAATTGAGATAAAGATTCTCTATTTACGTCCTTGTGAGCTAAAATAGGAGCACAAAACAAGAATAATTTTGAATGTATTAAAGGTAACACAAGAGAAATTTACTTTGGACTGGCGGTAAAATACCACATATAGGTAGGTATGGTGGACACATTTGAAAAACTTTGGTTTTGGGAGTTGGATGCACGAGTAGAGCTCATACTCGGTACATGTGAAGGCTAGTAATAGACTGGGAGCGATAATCAACAGAGCAACAACTGTCATAATCATGCTTGCGGCAAAATAAAATTAACGGGGGCATAAAAGTGATACAATTACTCTAAGGCAAAATAAATCGTCGATGCTTAATTGACTTTTTGTTTTGTCATAGCATGCGTAAACATGTGCCAAGTCGAATCAAGTGAACCATTCAGAGGGAAACGCCAGAATGTCATACCCTTCTATGAACAAAGCAATGAAGCAAACATTTATACGACATGCCATCTAATATCATTAAGTTGGAACTAAACATGATAGAGAACGAACTACTAAGCGTCCATTAAATAACATACATCTTACACGAACAAACTAAGCATGTTCACATAAATGACTATATGTACACAAATGAAATCAAATAGAGTTCATACCCGCCTCTCACCACAGCTTGAATAGTCGTAAATCATTATTATTGCTCTTCACTTGTGTGAATCGGATGGTATAAATTGATAACAAAACTCCAATGGAGACACGGAAGACCGATGAACTATGCAACAAACTTTTAAAAACAAAAGAAGAACAATATTTTTGGGTTTTCAGATTTAAAACAAGAACAAAAGGAAAACAAGCGAACAAAGAAAAATATTTTTGGGTTTTTGAATATTAAAACAAAATAGAAAACAAAGAAAACCAATGGAACAAACTAAAGAAACAAATAAAGAGAAACAACAAAAATATTTTTGGTCTTTTTGTGTTTTGGAAAGCAATAACAGAACAATAAAAACAAAAGGAAACAGAAGAAGTGAAAACGAAAGAAACGAAAGAAACTAAAAGAAGCGAAAGAAACGAAAACATGGATATACAAAGAACCAACAGAATATGATATATAGATGAGTGTGGTATCGATATAACTCCCCCCAATCTTAGGATTTTGGCCGAAGTGGAGATCAATCATGATGCGGGTAGTGACCCCATGCTGGTGGGTCGTAGCTCGCATGGTCGTAGTCGGGCGCCCATGAAGAGGATGATGAAGCATGCGCGTAGTCATAACCAGAATGCTGGCATGGGAACCCCTTAGTGTCGGAGGGATGGACAAAATCACTTTCGCCTTCCTCTCCAATGTCTTCTACAAGCTGGGGGTGCTCCTCAATATATGTATTCAATTCACTCTCTGAGAGCGACCATCCTTCTGTGGCATTCAGGTTAAGCAAAAGAGGTGCATGCAATTTTACTACTCTATAAGTTTTAGTTACTCTCCACCTTCCTTTCTTGGAGAATGTTATTTCGTAAGATAAATTATTCCGGTTAGCACATTTGAAACAAATTTATGTTGTATCATGGCCTTAAGATCAAGTATCTCTGTAGGAAACTGAAGGTCTAGTGGATTCGACTCTAAACCATGCAAGGCTAATAAAAGAGAGGCAATGAGACCTCCACAAATTCCGCCATTCTCGCGGTTAGTAGCAAGACGGAAAGAAATGAAAGCACCAAAATTATACGACCTATACGTCTCAAAGCAGCTTCAATAAATGATAGATCATACACATATAACATATTTGTAGTTTTTCTAGAGAGCACACACTTGGCAATAAAGTAGGCAAAATGTCGAATGTATGGGAGTAGAATGTCTCGATTTTTACCATTCTCTCCAGCGAAGCTTCTACCTTGGCAAATTTCTTCATATAAGTCCATAAATGGCTTGGGTTGCCCTTTAATATTCCCTCATGACCCCCATTGTGGCAGTCTAATTGCTGCACAAAAATCATCAAAAGGAAAGTTGACAGTTTTGTTATAAATTTTGTAATGGACCGTGGGGCTAGAAGATGATGAGCTGAAATGGAAATCCTGCACCACCGACATAGTTAGTTTAATATGTTGGGCAGGTACAACCTCAACGAAATGTGTCAATCCTGCATTAGCCAGAAGAGTTTGGAAATCTTGCAGAATTCCTCCAGCACGCATAAATCCTTGGCATGGATAAATAGATGGAAGTGCTGTCTACTGATACGTCATAAACGTATCCCCTAATTTCTGATGTTCCATGTTGTTTTCATGTTGTTTCCCACATGTTTTCCTTACACTTTATGTCATTTTTATAGATTTTACGGACTAACCTATTAACAAGATTCCATAGAGTCACTTCCCTGTTTTCTGCTGTTTTTAGTTTTAGAAAAGTTGTTCTGGAAATATTCTCGGAATTGGAAAATTCGAAAGCTAGAAGTCCCGGAAGCTTCCAGAAGTCCCGAAGAGCCCCGGAGGGGGGGGGGGCATAGGGTGGCCACACCATGGGGTGGCGCGGGTCCCCTGGCCGCGCCACCTAGGGGTGTGGGGCCCCTGGCCACCTCCCCGCATCGCCCTTTCGCCCATATATACTCCCCGATGCATAAAACCTAGAAGAATCGACCTTTTACGCAAAATACATCCGTGGCTCTGTCGCCGCCACCGACAAGTTTCGGGGGACAAATCTCTGTTCTGGCACCCTATCGGGACGGGGAAGTGCCCCCGGAAGCCATCTCCATTACCTCCACCACCATCTCCATCGCCGTTGCTGTCTCCTATGATGAGGAGGGAGTAATTCTCCCCCGAGGCTGAGGGCTCTACCGGTAGCGATGTGGTTCATCTCTCTCTCCCATGGTGTGATCTTTATGTGATCATGAGCTTTGTAATCTAGTTGAATGTGTAGATTGATCTTCATCTGTTATGCTACTCAAGTGGTTTTGTTATCTCCATAAACACTTTGATCACGGGGTAAAGGTGACAGTGTGTGCTCCGTGTGGTTTAGCATGATATTTATATCTTGTGTTGGAAAATGAACCTATGAAATTGTGGCGTTTGTTTAGTACTAATTTATGGCGCTCGTAGTGACATTGGGGTGCCCTAGAGAGGGAATATAGACTTGAGGAGTGTGGTTAAAGCCCTATGAAATTATTAGTGTTCATTATTCGACCGGAGAGTGGTTCGGAGTATCATAGGAAAGAGATGATATTTATGCATTCAATTATGTTTTCATTGTTGAGAGTGTCCACTAGTGAAAGTAGGATCCCTAGGCATTATTTCCAAGCATTGAAACATCATTTTCCGCCTGTTCTGCTACATGTTTGCTTGCTGCCATATTTATTTCAGATTGTTATTATCACTTATAATCATCCATACTGCTTGTATTTTACTCTCTCTTCGCCGAACTAGTGCACCTATATACCTGACAAGTATATTAGGTGTGTTGGGGACACAAGAAACTTCTCGTATCTTAATTGCAGGGTTGCTTGAGAGGGATATCTTTGACCTCAACCTCCCTGAGTTCAATAAACCTTGGGTAATCAACTTAAGGGAAACTTGCTGCTGTCCGACAAACCTCTGCACTTGGAGGCCCAACATTGTCTACAAGAATAGAAGCGTGCGTAGACATCAAGCTCTTTTCTGGCGCCGTTGCCGGGGAGGTAAGGTAAAAGGTACTCATATCCTCGGGTGTGAGTGCTCGAAGTTATTTCCTTTAGATCCTGCAATTATATATTTTTGTTTCTTGTTTTTATTTTTACTAGTTAGTCTTAATGGAAAACAACAAAAATATGATAGAACTTTATAATATTTATCTTGAGTTAGGACATGAAGTGTTTGAAGAGAAAATGAAAAAACCTATGGAACTTTATTTGCATGCTAATAGCAATGTTATTAGTATGAATGATTTGAACACTATTATTTCTAATGCTATGGAAAAGTCTAAGCTTGGGGAAGCTAGTTTATATGAAAATGGTCTTTTTAGTTCCCCAAGAAAGGAGGAGAAAATTTGCTTTGATGATGAGCCTATGCCTGTTACATATAGTAGTGATCATTATTGGGAAGAGCACACTACTTTTGATATTGAAAATGATGATATAGAAAGCTATAAACTTGTGGATGATGTGTTTGAAAATCCTTTTGCTACTGATGATTATATGTTTGATACATCTCCTCCTAGTAAAAATGATGATATGTTTACAAATGTACACATTTTGGAGGATAACTATTCTATTGCTTATGATGATATTATTCTTCCTATATATGATGATTACAATGATGAATATGATGTTTTTAGTCCACCTACTATTGAGGAGAAAATTAATTATGATTGCAAAATCCCTCCTATATTTGATGATTATGGTGATGCGAATAATAACGATAGCTATTTTGTTGAATTTTCTCCCATTGTTATTAATAAGAATGACTGTGCTTATATGGAGAGTATTAACTCTTTTATGCATGTGGCTCATGATAAGAATGTTTCTTGTGATAGTTATACTGTTAATTTTAGCCATGATGCTACTGAAAGTTATTATGAGAGAGGGAAACATGGTTTTATTCATCTCAACAATATTAAGCTTCCCCTCTTTATGTTGAAAATTTTGAAGTTGCACTTATTTTGCTTTCCTATGCTTGTTGCTTTGTGTTTTCATGACTTGTTTTTCTACAAGATAAATTTTCATAGGAAGAGGGTTAGTCTTAATTGTGTTTTACATTTTCTTATTGATTCTCTCTTTTTCTTCAATTCTTATTTCTCATGTGAGCATCTTCTCAAATTATCATGCCTAGCTAAAAGGCGTTAAAGAAAAGTGCTACCGGGAGAGATCCCGTTTTATTTCTCTGTTTTCATTCAGTTTTCCTTTGTTTTCTTTTGTGTGCTTTGCATCTGGGTGTTGTCTATTTCCTTAGCAACCCTGATGTATATTTTCTTTTGTGTTTTTGTTAAGCCAAGTAAAGCTTCTAGTGGAAAGTTGATACTATATTTCGGATTTCTGCACAGGAAACAGATTTCTGCTGTCCACTATTAATTACGTATAAAATCACAGAAAATTCAAAATCACCTGAGATTTTTTTTTGATTAATCCTTGGCTATATGCGCAATTTTTCTCAGTTGACTACTTTTTTATTTGAGCAACAGAATAGTTTCGAAAAAATCGATATCTGCCTGCTGTTCTGTTTTGACAGATTTCTGCCATTTATTGTATTTGCATCTTAATCTCTTTCTTTTGGTGTTCTTTTGAGAAAAAGAGTTTAAAAATAAGTTGTGAAAGTAGCTAATGTGTTTATGAGTGTTAGGCTTGTGTTTAAACTGAACCATGTGAATTTATTATTTTGATTGCACTAACGTTGCTAATGAAGATTGTGAGAAGTTTGGTGTGAAGGAAGTTTTCAAGGGTCAAGAGAAGATGATGATATGATGTGATCAAGAAGAGTGAAAAGCCTAAGCTTGGGGATGCCCCGGTGGTACATCCCAGCAAATTCCAAGAAGACTCAAGCGTCTAAGCTTGGGGATGCCCAAGGCATCCCCCTCTTCATCAACAAATTATCAGGTCACTTCTAGTGAACCTATATTTTTATTCGGTCACATCTTATGTGCTTTACTTGGAGCGTCTTTTTTTTTCTTCAGCTTGTTTAGTTTTCTTTGCTGTAGTTTATGGCTGGATATAATCATACTTTTCTGGGAGAGAAACACGCTCTGTTTTCATTGCTTAGAACACTCTAGTTTTCATTCATATTGTTCTGTGAGTGTTCACTTTTTGCTAGTACTGCGTTTAGCCTTTGTTTTCATGCATCTCTTATTCATAACTGTTAGTTTTAGTAGTATTATGTGAGTACTATCATGTTTGCTTGCTGTATCATGTAGAGAATTTTTGTTAAATCATATTTTGTATGGTGCTTGTTGGGAAAAGAAAATTGTTGCTTGAAGTAGAATTTATAACAGGACTAGTAGAAGCTTGTATAGACTGTGGCTAGAACTTTTTCATGCCATGCTAAATGTTATTTTACTTTTAAAGCCTTGTGATCAGTGAGTAGCATGATTAGCCTCAAATAGCTGAGAGTGTTTAATATGTATTGAAAGAATCATGAGTTGTTCTTGTCATAGTAAAGAATCAATATATGGTATTCTCTTTCGAATGTTTTATTTGGTTGACTTGGCGTATGCTCACACCATGTTTATTACTACAAACCATTCAAGAATAGCCTCCATGACCACTTAGTTTTTGAACTTGTGATACTGCTTATGTTTTAGTTAAAGATGCTTATGTCGTTATGCATGATTATGGCTCTTATGTTCTCTTGATTTGTCGCTCCCAATATTTTGCTAGCCTCCACCTGTACTGAGTATGAGCTCTACTCGTGCATCCAAACTCCCTTAAACCAAAGTTTTTCCCATTGTGTCCACCATAGATACCGACATGTGGTATTTAACTTCTGTTTCAAAGTAAATTGCTCATGTGTTACCTTTAAAACCTTCAAAATTATTCCTGCTTTGTGTTCTTGTTTTTGCTCATGAGGACGTCAATAGAGAATCTTTATCTCACTTGTTGATTGTATTTCACACCCTGTACTAGTGGCTTTATCCGCTTTTCCAAATGATAGAAGAGCTGGCAGCGGGGTGCCCAGTCCCAAATTAATACAAACAAATTCTCTTCACTATTTTTGCCCCTGATTTATCAGTCAAAGCATAATTGTGTAAACAAAAGAGAAAGAGGGATGACCTTCTACACCAGTTGCGTCCTTCACCATGGGAGACGATCTTGTGAATCCAGTTGGCTTGTGACATACTGTATTGTCTGTTTACCATTCGTTGACACTAGCATACACCCCTCCTAAAATATAGACATTCCTCCACAAATGTCAAACTTTTAATACCTATATTTAATAAAATAAAAAGGTCTAGCACATGAGTGATCTCTGCTTCCCTCTGCGAAGGGCCTTTCTTTTACTTTTATGTTGAGTCTCCATCTTCTAACTTTATGCACATCTGAGAGAGCATTTTTGCAATTCTGAGTTCTATGTGCATTCGTCCCATAAACATCAATAATTACTTCATGATGTGATATTATTTGTTCTAGTCTTCCTCATGAACTTTGAAAGTGTCCGAGCATTTATGTTTTGTCCCACTCTTAAGGACTAGCGAAATACCACTTTTCCATGCTTTCTCTATACCTGGAACAAACGTTTATCTTTCTTTGCATTATTATCCATGATCCTTTATTTAAGATACTCTTCATGATGCAAAGTGATTGCTATGCTTTATTATTAAAGTTCTATTTATCAGGTTTGTGTTTGAAGTTCTATGATCTCAGCGTACATATGCTTTTACATTATAATGATCAAGTTTATAATAGTAGCATGTCACCTCATAAATTATTTTGTTTTATCGTTTACCTACTCGAGGACGAGTAGGAACTAAGCTTGGGGATGCTTGATACGTCATAAACGTATGACTAATTTCTGATGTTCCATGTTGTTTTCATGTTGTTTCCCACATGTTTTCCTTACACTTTATGTCATTTTTATCGATTTTCCGGACTAACCAATTAACAAGATGCCACATAGCCAGTTCCCTGTTTTCTTCAGTTTTTACTTTCAGAAAAGTTGTACTAGAAATATTCTCGAAATTGGAAAATTCCAAAGCCAGAAGTCCTAAAACTCCCGGAAGCTTCCAGAAGTCCCGAAGAGCCCCGGAGGGGGGCCACAGGATGGCCACACCATGGGGTGGCGCGGGTCCCCCTGGCCACCTCCCGGCATCGCCCTTTCGCCCATATATACTCCCCGATGCATAAACCCTAGAAGAATCGACCTTTCCCGCAAAATACATCCGTAGCTCCGCCGCCGCCACCGACAAGTTTCGGGGGACAGATCTATGTTCTGGCACCCTGCCGGGACGGGGAAGTGCCCCTGGAAGCCATCTCCATGGACTCCACCGCCATCTCCATCGCCGTTGTTGTCTCCTATTATGAGGAGGGAGTAGTTCTCCCCCGAGGCTGAGAGCTCTACCGGTAACTATGTGGTTCATCTCTCTCTCCCATGGTGTGATCTTTATGTGATCATGAGATTTGTAATCTAGTTGAATATGTAGATTTATATTCATCTGTTATGCTACTCAAGTGGTTCTGTTATCTCTGTAAACACTTTGATCACGGGGTAAAGGTGATAGTGTGTGCTCCATGTGGTTTAGCATGATATTTATATCTTGTGTTGGAAGATGAACCTATGAAATTGTGGCGTTTGTTTAGTACTAATTTATGGCGCTCGTAGTGACATTGGGGTGCCCTAGAGAGGGAATATAGACTTGAGGTGTGCTGTTAAAGCCCTACGCAATGATTAGTGTTCATTATTCGACCGGAGAGTGGTTCGGAGTAGCATAGTGAAGAGATGATATTTATGCATTCACTTATGTTTTCATTGTTGAGAGTGTCCACTAGTGAAAGTAGGAGCCCTAGGCCTTATTTCCTACTTTCACTAGTGGACACTCAACAATGAAAACATAATTGAATTAATAAATACCATCTCTTCACTATGCTACTCCAAATCACTCTCCGGTCGAATAACAACACCAATCCATGCGTAGGGCTTTAACAGCACTCCTCAGAGTAAGCACTTTCCAAACTAAGTAACCCCCACGCTATCACCATGGGACCCATATGGTTCCACACAACCACCACAATTTCATAGGGTTATCCAACACAAAATATAAATATAATGATAAACCACACGGTGCACACACTGTCACCTTTACACCGTGATCAAAGTGTTTACGGAGATCTCATAACAAAAACCACTTGAGTAGCATAATAGATGAAGAATAATATCTATGAATTCAAAGTTCACTATCACATATAGATCACACCATGGGAGAGAGAGATGAAACACATAGCTACAGGTAGAGCCCCCAGCCGCAGGGGAGAACTACTCCTCATCATAGGAGACAGCAACGGCAATGGAGATGTCGGTAGAGTCGATGGAGATGGCTTCCGGGGGCACTTCCCCATCCTCGCAGGGTGCCAGAACAGAGATCTATCCCCCGAAACTTGTCGGCGATGGCAACGGGGGTACGGATGTATATTGTGGAAAAGGTCGATTCTTCGAGGGTTTATGCATTGGGGGGGATTATATAGCGAAAGGGCAACGTCGGTGGACGACCAGGGGGCCCTCACCACCCCCAGGAGCGGTCTAGGATGGTGAGCCCACCCTGGTGCCTGTCTTCGACTCATCTTCGGACTTCTGGATGCTTCCGGGGAAAATAGGAACTTCGGGATTCGTGGGGTCAAATTCCGAGAATATTTCCAGAACAACTTTTCTGAAATAAAAAACAGCACAAAACAGGGAACTGGCACTTGGCATCTTGTTAATAGGTTAGTCCCGGAAAACGTTTAAAAATGATATAAAGAAGGGAGAATACATGTAGCAATTGGCATAATATGAACATGGAACATCAAAAATTTTAGATACGTTGGAGACGTTCAAGCATCCCCAAGCTTAGTTCCTACTCGTCCTCGAGTAGGTAAACGATAAAAACACAATAATTTCTGAGGTGACATGCTACTAACATAAACTTGATCATCATGGTGTAAAAGCATATGTAAGCTGAGATCATAGAACATTAAACACAAACATGATAAATAGAACTTTAATAATAAAGCATAGCAATCACTTTTCATGAGAAGTAACTCAAATAAAAGATCATGAATAACAATGCAAAGAAAGATATACGTTTATTTCAAGTATAAAGAAAGCATGACAAAGTGATATTTCACTAGTCCTTAAGAGTGGGGCAAAACATAAATGCTAGAACAACTTCAAAGTTCACAAGGAAGACTAGAACAAATAGTTGGAGAACAAGCAATAACACATAATGAATCAGTTAATAATGTTTCTGGGACAAATGCACATGAAACTCAGAATGGCAAAAATGCTCTCTCAAATGTGCATAAAGATAGAAGATGGAGACTTAACATAAAAGTAAAAGAAAGTCCCTTCGCAGAGGGAAGCATGGATGACTCATGTGCTAGAGCTTTTATTTTATTAAAACGAGGTATTAAAAGTTTGACACTCCTCCCATCCATCTTACACAAACCATGGCTAACTGAATCCTTGGGTGCCTGCCAACAATCACATACCATGGAGGAGTGTCTATATTTTGGGAGATGTATGCTAAAGTCAACGAATGGTAAACAGAAAATACAGTACGTCACAAGCCAACTAGATTTCACAAGAGCCACTCCCATGTGAAGGACGCAACTGGTGTAGAAGGTCATCCCTCTTTCTCTTTTGTTTACACAATTATGCTTTGACTAATAAATCAGGGGAAAAATAGTGAAGAGAATTTGTTTGCATCAATTTGGGGCTAGGCGCCCCGCTACCAGCCCTTCTATCAATTGGATAAGCGGATGAAGCCACTAGTCCAGGGTGTGAAATCCGATCAACAAGTGAGATAAAGATTCTCTATTTACGTCCTCATGAGCAAAAACAGGAACACAAAGCAAGAATAATTTTGAAGTTTTTAAAGGTAACACATGAGCAATTTACTTGGAGTGGCAGTTAAATACCACATGTAGGTAGGTATGGTGGACACAATGGGAAAAATTTGGTTTTAGGGAGTTGGATGCATGAGTAGAATTCCATACTCAGTACAGGTGGAGGCTAGGAAAAGACTGGGAGCGACAAATCAAGAGAGCATAAGAGCCATAATCATGCATAGCGACATAAACATCATTAATTAAAGCATAAGTGGTACCAAAAGTTCAAAAACTAAATCATCATAGAGGCTATTAGTGACTCGTTCATAGTCATAAACCTGGTGTGACCATGCGCCAAGTCAACCAAATAAAACATTCAAAGGAGAATACCACAAATTTATGCTTCAATATGACAAGAACAACTCATGATTCTTTCAATGGAACATTAAACACTCTCGGATATTTGAGGCTAATCATTCTACTCAATAACCACTAGGATTTTGAACTAAAATAACATCTAGCATGATATGAAAAATTCTAGCCACAGTCTATAAAAGCTTCTACTTGCACCGTTAAAAATTCTACCTCAAGCAATAGTTTCTTTTCCCAACAAGCACCATACAAAACATGCTTTAACAAAAAAATCTCTACATTCTACATCAAGCAAACATGAGAGTACTCAGATACCACTACTAAAATTAACATCTCTGAATAAGAGATGCATGAAAACAAAGGCTAAACGCAGTACTAGCAAAAAGTGAACACTCATAGAACAATAAGAATGACAAATAGAGTGTTCTAAGCAATGAAAACGGAGCATGTCTTTCACCCACACAAGTATGATAGGTTACAACCATAAACTAAAACAAAGAAAACTAAACAAACTGAAAACAAAAATAAAATACACTCCAAGTAAAGCACATAAGATGTGACTGAATAAAAATATAGTTTCACTAGAAGTGACCTGATAATTTGTCGATGAAGAAGGGGATGCCTTGGGAATCCACAAGCTTAGATGCTTGAGTCTTCTTGGAACTTGATGGTATGTACCACCGAGGCATCCCCAATCTTAGGCTTATCACTCTTCTTGATCACACCATATCATCCTCTTCTCTTGACTCTTGAAAAACTTCCTTCGCACCAAACTTCTCACAATCTCCATTAGCAACGTTAGTGCAAATAGAAATAATAAATTCACATGGTTCAGTTTCAACACAAGAATAACACTCATAAATACATTAGCTACTGTCACAACTTCTTTTAAAACTCTTTTTCTCAAAAGAACACCAAAATAAAGAGATTAAGATGCAAATGCAATTATTGGCAGAAATCTGTCAAAACAGAACAATAGGTAAAGATGATTTTTTTCGAAACCCTCTGCTGATCAAATAAAAAAGTGGTCAAATAATAAAAGTTGCGTATATATCCCAGGATGACGCACAAAAAACTCAGGTCATTTTGAATATTTTGTGATTTTATACGCTTTTAACAGTGGACAGCAGAAATCTGTTTCCTGCGCAGAAATCCGAAATATAGTCTCAACTTTCCACTAGAGCCTTTACTTGACTCAACAAAGACATAAAATAAAAGATACAGAGGGGTTTCTAATGAAATAAAAAACACCCAGGTGCAAAGCACACGAAAGAAACGACGTAAAACGGGTTGAAAACGGAGAAATAAAACGGGTTTTCTACCAGAAGCGCTTTTCTTTAAAGTCTTTCAGCTAGGCACAATGATTATTAAAAGATGCTCACATAATAATAAGAGTTGAACCACAATAAGAGAGCATCAAGAAACAAATATAAAACACATTTAATTCTAACCCACTTCCTATGAAAAAGGATCTTGTAGAAAAACAGGTCAACGAAGCCCAAAGTGACTAGCATAGGAAGACAAAATAAGTGCAACTTCAAAAATTTGAACATAAAGAGGGGAAATTTAATATTGTTGAGATGAAGAAAACTATGTTTCCCTCTCTCATAATAACTTTCAGTAGCATCATTAATAAAATTAACATTATAGCTATCACATAAACATTCTTATCATGAGCCACATGCATAAAAGAATTAATACTCTCCACGTAAGCATAGTCATTCTTATTAATAATAGTGGGAGCAATTTCAACAAAATAACTATCATTATTATTCTCATCACCATAATCATCAAATATAGGAGGCATATTATAATCATAATTAATTTTATCCTCAATAGTAGGTGGACTGAAAATATCATATTTATCATTGTAAACAGGTGGAACTAGAATACCACAATCATTATAATCATCATATATTGGAGGAAAAGTTTCATCAAAGAAAATTTCCTCCTCAAAACGTGGGGGACTAAAAATATCATATTCATCAAAACCAACTTCCCCAAGCTTAGACTTTCCCATAGCATTAGAAATAATGTTGTTAAAAAAATTTATACTAATAACATCTCTATTAGCATGCAAATAAAGTTCCATAGGTTTTTTAATTTTCTCTTCAAACACTTCATGTCCTAACTAAAGATAAATATTATAAAGCTCTATCATATTTTTGTTGTTTTCCATTAAGCCTAACTAGTGAAAATAAAAATAAATAAAAAAAGACATAATTGCATAATCTAAAGGAAATAACTCCGTGCACTCACAGAGGTTGTGAGTACCTTTTACCTTACCTCCCCGGGAAAGGCGCCAGAAAAGAGCTTGATGTCTATGCACGCTTCTATTCTTGTAGACAGCGTTGGGCCTCCAAGTGCAGAGGTTTGTAGCACAGCAGCAAGTTTCCCTTAAGTGGATCACCCAATGTTTATCGAACTCGGGGAGGTAGAGGTCAAATATATCCCTCTCAAGCAACCCTGCAATTAAGATACAAGAAATCTCTTGTGTCCCCAACACACCCAATATACTTGTCAGGTATATAGGTGCACCAGTTCGGCGAAGAGATAGTGAAATGTGAGTAATATGGATGGCTAAGTAATAATAGCAATCTGAAATAAATATGTGAGCAAGCAAACATGTAGCAGAACAGGCGGAAAACGGTGTTTCAATGCTTGGAAATAAGGCCTAGGGATCGTACTTTCAATAGTGCACACTCTCCACAATGAAAACATAATTGAATTGATAAATACAATCTCTTCACTATGCTACTCCAAACCACTCTCCGGTCGAATAACAACACGAATCCATGCGTAGGGCTTTAACAACACTCGTCAGAGTAAGCACTTTCCCAACTAAGTAACCCCCACGCTATCACCATGGGACCCAGATGGTTCTACACAAATACCACAATTTCATAGGGTTATCCAACACAAAATATAAATATAATGCTAAACCACATGGTGCACACACTTTCACCTTTACACCGTGATCAAAGTGTTTACGGAGATCTCACAACAAAAACCACTTGAGTAGCATAATAGATGAAGAATAATATCTACGAATTCAACTAGATTACAAATCTCACGATCACATATAGATCACACCATGGGAGAGAGAGATGAAACACATAGCTACCGATAGAGCCCTCAGCCTCGGGGGAGAACTATTCCCTCCTCATCATAGGAGATAGCAACGACGATGGAGATGTAGGTGGAGTTGATGGAGATGGCTTCCGGGGGCACTTCCCTGTCCCGGAAGGGTGCCACAACAGTGACCTGTCCCCCGAAACTTGTCGGCAGCGGCGAAGCTATGGATGTATTTTGTGGAAAAGGTCGATTCTTCTAGGGTTTATGCATTGGGGGATAATATAGGCGAAAGGGCAACGTCGGTGGAAGGACCAGGGGGCCCTCACCACCCCCAGGCGCGGTTTAGGGTGGGGCCGCACCTGGCAATGGTGAGCCCACCCTGGTGTCCTTCTTTGACTCATCTTCGTACTTCTGGATGCTTCCGGAGAAAATAGGAACTTAGGGATTCGTGGGGTCCAATTCCGAGAGTATTTCGGGAACAACTTTTCTAAAATAAAAAACAGAAGAAAACAGGGAACTGACACTTGGCTTCTTGTTAATAGGTTAGTCCCGGAAAACGTGTAAAAATGCTATAAAGAAGGGAGAAAACATGTAGCAATTGGCATAATATCAACATGGAACATCAGAAATTATAGATAAGTTGGAGACGTATCAGGAAGCATTCTTTCTTCTTGGTGTACAGTCATGACCTCTTGCAACTCCAACTCATGCTGGTCAAGTTGGTGTACATTGTGCTCCATCTTTGAATTTTTTAACAAGCATCACAAAAATTTATTTCAAGCAACTATATGGTGGAGAGTACTATAGAGACTTGTAGGAGAGCTAAACATGCATCAAAACTATGTTATTTCAACTTAAATCAAGCATGCAAACTCACATAAGCTGTCACCTACATTACCAAAATACTCAACTAAACAAAATTCTACTTGGATAATCGGAGGAGCCACATACCGGAGAGCAAATACACCAAATTCCAGGAAAAAAATGTGGGATCAACATAGAGATCGAAAAATCTCGAGGAAGAACAACAAGAACTCAGGTTTCAGGAGATGTTTTGAGTTTGTGGGGTGAGAGAGGAATCTTGGACAGGAGAGAGAGCGCAAGTGGAGGGCCAGGGGACCCACACCATGTGTTGGCGCCACCAGGGGCTGGCCGCGCCACCCAGTGGTGTGCCTTCATGGTGGGCCCCCTGGAGTGTCCCAGGTGCCTATGTGCCTAATTTTTTACATAAAAATATATTTTATTTTATTTGGAATTATTCGAGAAACTTTATTTTTGAGGTTTGTTCAGAATTTAATGATTAATTATAAACCTAGAAAACAATTATGGGATGTTGGAAAATAGAACCAAAAAACAATTTTACAGAGGTTTTAATACATTCTAATGTGTAAATACCCAGTGAAAACAAAGGTGGAAGTGGTGAAAACTAAGTTATGGGTGGTGAAAACAAACATAACATGGTGAAAACAAAAGAAATCACTGAAAACAAAAGTATGGATGGTAAAAACAAGGGTATGGATTATGAAAACATGTTTGGGATGGTGAAAACAATAATGGGTATGGTGAAAACAAAGTGAAAACATTGTTTCCTTCATTTCAAATCACTTTGTTAACAAGGTTGATCAAGTCTTGTTATCAAAACAATTTTTATGAAGCAAAATTTTGTTTACCACTTAAATGATTATGTTACCTCTACTTTGATAGACATAGTACCAATCATATAATTTCATATTGTTTTGGTGGCATTGGAATAGGACAATAGAACTCTCCAATCTTGATGGTCTAAATATTTTCAATTGAATTTAGACCATATCTTCTATCAATCTTCTTGGGAAAATAAACAGTGTGCTCTTTGTCATTAAGATTAAAAGTTACGTTTCCTTGGTTGCAATCAATAACAGCCCCTATAGTGTTAAGAAAAGGTCTCCCAAGAATAATAGACATATTATCATCTTCAGGTATTTCCAACACAACAAAGTCAGTTAATATAAAACAACTAGTAGCCACTTGCACAGGAACATTCTCACATATACCAATAGGAATAGCACTAGATTTATCAGGCATTTGCAAAGATATATCAGTGGGTATCTATTTTTCCAAAGAGAGTCTCTTATAAAGACAAAAGGGCATAACACTAACTCCTGCCCCCAAGTCACATAGAGTAGTTCTAACATAATTATTTTTAATGGAACAAGGAATACTAGGAATACCAGGATCTCCAAGCTTCTTTGGGACCTTACCATTAAAAGAGTAATTAGCAAGCATAGTGGAAATTTCCTCATTAGGAATTTTCCTTTTGTTAGAGATAATATCTTTCCTATACTTTGAATAAGGAGGCAGTTTAATAGCATCAGTCAAAGGAATTTGCAAAACCAAAGGTTTCATCCACTCACATAATTTATTATAATGTTCTTCTTCCTTTGATTTAAGTTTCTCATTAGGAAAAAGCATCGGTTTTTGTACCCAAGGTTCTCTTTCTTTACCATGTTTATTAGCAATAAAATCCTCCTTAGTGTACTTTGCAGTTTTAGTTTGCTTATCAGGATCAACTTCAGGTTCTTCTTTATCAGAAGCATCACTTTTATCATTACCACTTTCAGTTTCAGCATCAGAAATAGATATACTATTAGGATCTTTAGCAGGTTCAGGAGATTCTAAAACAGTTTTATGTCTCTTCTTCTTTTTCTATAAGAAGTACTATTGTTTTTAGGTTGTTTAGATTCTTGTTCAATTCTTTTAGGATGACCATCAGGATATAAGGGATCCTGATAGAAACACCACTTCTAGTAATTATTTCATAAACATGTTTCTCTCTAGAATCATTAGCTAGAAGATATTTTTGCACTTTAGTAGGTTGATCAATTTGAGTTTGAACCATATGAAAACGTTTAACAAGCATTTTAACATCATTAGAGGTCCTCTCAATAATACCATGCAAATTATCAATAGCTCTAGATTTTTCCATTAGATGATTCTGCATTCTCGTATTAAAATTATTTGCTTAACAACATAATTATCAAATTTATCTAAGCATTGATCAGGTGGTTTAGAATAGGGAATATCTCTATTATAAAAATACTGTAGGGAGTGTGCTATGATTTGTTGGTATTCCCCAAGAGGAGGGTGTGATGGGCACAACGGTATGAGTTTTCCCTTTAGTTAATAACCAGGGTTATCAATCCAGTAGGAGAAAGAGGATCTTCGGAAGGTTGATGCCACTGACGGTGGTGCTGGCTCTTCACCGGTGTCAGCAACAACATGGAACCTGCACACAACACAACTAAAATACTTTGCCCCAACGGTACAGTGAGGTTGTCAATCTCACCGGTCTTGCTAAAAAAAAGATTAGACGTATAGTGTGGAAAACAGTTGTATTCTTGTAGAAAGTAGAGAGAGTAGGAAATTGTTGTGGTTTGTTTAATAGTGTGGAAAATGGACCGGGGTTCATAGATTCACTAGTGGTGTGTCTCCATAAAAGATAGCATGCTGGTTGAACAAATTACAGCTGGGCAATTGACAAATAAAGGCTGCACCGTAGTGCACATTATAACATGATGATTACTATGATATTTAGTGCGGGCATTACAACAAGATACATAGACCTACATCCATCTGCATTTATGACTAATAATCCACCCTCAGATTATCATACAAACCCCCATAGCTATCAAGTTGCAAGCAACAGATAATTGCATTAAACAAAGTGTGTAATGTAAGCAATAATTATACACGCAGGTACTCTCACCGTTGTTTTCTCCCACTATCAAGCATAAATACTCCATCTTGGAGTCACTAGCAACTACTTGGCCAGAGCAACCACTAGCAACAAAAAGCATGCAAGATCACAAATAACATATGCAATAAAGACTATAATCAACTTGGCATAAGGTCAATATTCATCGGATCCCAGCAAACATAGCATATAGAATTACATAAGATCAATCTCGATCATGATAGTCAGCTCACGAGATCTAAACATGGAGGCATATGAGGAGGAGACAAACATCTAGCTACTACTATCGACCCGTAGTCCAGGGATGAACTACTCACGAATCACTCCGGAGGCACGCATGGTGATGTAGAAGCCTCCGGTGATTCCTCTCTGGCAGGGTGCCGGAAAACAGCTCCAGAACCCTCCTTGTCTAGGGTTGACGGTAACGGCGGCTGCGGAACTATTTCGGGGATTCTGATCAGGTGGAGCTCCAGGGGCCCCCACACCCCTAGCTGGCGCGGCCAGGGGGACCCACGCCAACCCATGGTGTGGGCCCCTGCTGCCCCTCTTCGACTCCTCTTCGGTCTTTTGGATGCTTCCGGGGAAAATAAGACTTTCGGGCTTCAAATTTTCCAATTCCGAGAATATTTCTAGAACAACCTTTCTGAAACTAAAAACAACAGAAAACAGGGAACTGGCTCTGGGCATCTTGTTAATAGGTTAGTCCCGGAAAACGTATGAAAATGCTATAAATAAGGGAGAAAACATGTAGCAATTGGCATAATATGATCATGGAGCATCATAAATTAGGGATATGTTTATGACATATCATAGTGTACCTCGACTGTGGATGGGTGAGGAATTGGCTTACATAATTCTTCTATAGGAGGTAAATTCTTCACATCTTCAGATTTAATACCCCTCTCTTAAAGAGATTTCTTAGCTTCCTTCATCACTTCATCATTTAATTTAGTCATTCGCCTCTTCTTGGTTGTTGGTATAGGTGTTGGTGTAAGCTCAGGTATAGTCCAATCATCATGGTTCTTCCTTATATTAGCAACTAATTCCTCAGCTTCTACTGGAGTTCTTTTCCTGAAAACACAACTAGCACAACTGTCCAGGTATGTCCTAGGTTCACCAGTTAGTCCATTATAAAATATATCTCAGAGCTCATTTTTAGGTAATGGATTTGCAGGACTAGCTCTTATTGAATATCAAAACCTTGACCAAGATTCAGGCAATTTTTCTTCTTCAATTTGTTTAAAATTAAAGATTCTTTGCACAGCAGCATGTTGAGCACTAGCAGGATTTTTTTTTGAAATAAAGCATTAGCCAAATCAATAGGACTAGTAATAGATCCAGGTGTCAAATTGTTAAAACAAGGTTTAGATTCATCTTTCAATGAGAAAGGAAAAATCTTAGCAACAAAATAAGTGTGTTTCTTAATATCATCAAAAAATAAACTACTTAAAGATGAGAGCTCATTCATATGTTCCATAACACTTCCATTTTTAGTACCACAAAAAGGTTCTTTCTCAACAATAGAAATGTAAGATAAATCAAGAGATAAATCATAATCCTTATCTTTAATGTATATGGGA
Organism: Alopecurus myosuroides; assembly: GCA_028641055.1. Classification (NCBI taxonomy): domain Eukaryota; kingdom Viridiplantae; phylum Streptophyta; class Magnoliopsida; order Poales; family Poaceae; genus Alopecurus; species Alopecurus myosuroides. The sequence continues at coordinate 279,160,745 of CM054063.1, forward strand.
GATGTGGCAAATCTAGCATCAGGAGGAGATTTATATTTAACAACATGTCTTGCAAGAATACTCTTAACAGCACTTGCACTAGTAGTAGCTTAAACTTCTTCAATAAAGTCATCATTAAGATCAATATAAGTTTCATCAAGATCATCAATAAACTCAGGTGAATTAATAGGTGTACTAGCATTTTCAATAGGAATTTCAGGATTTTCAATTTGTTTGGATTTAGCAATAGTAGCATCTAGGGAAGGACCTAGTGAACCAGTATCATCGAAAACAGTAGAAGCATCATCAAAAGTATTAGAAGCATTTTCAGACTCAGCAGAAGTAGCAGTGTGTGCACCATGTGGTGGTGTAAGAAGCTTACTCATAACAGATAGTGAATCAAGAGCAACAAAGGTGTTTAGAGTTGTACCTCTCCATGAAGTGGATGGTAATATGTGGACCTTCCCATCACGAGTTTTTCCCATGATGAAAAGCTTGCAGCGAACAATATCACGTTGAAGTGAGAAAATAAATAAAGCTATGCTCCTCGGAAACGGCGCCAGAAAATAGTCTTAATAACCCACAAGTATAGGGGAATGCAAGAGTCTTCGAGGGAAGTAAAACCCAAATTTATTGATTCGACTAAAGGGAGCCAAAGAATATTTATAAGGCTTAACAACTGAGTTGTCAATTCAGCTGCAGCTCAAAGTAGACTTGCTCGCAACAATTTATCAGTGGTAATAGTTTTATGGCAGCAACAGTAGTGAAATAACGGAAGTAGTAAAATAGTAAAAAAAGTAGCAATCGTGAAAACAGCAGGAGGAAAGTACCGTAGGAATAGAGAATGGATGAACGGGCGTTGCATGGATAAGATAGTTCATGTAATAACAATAACATGGGCATTGTAGATAGATAATAATAAAGCATCCAAGTTCTAGGCAAACCATAAGCATGTGTTCCAATATATTCATACGTCCTCGCAATGAGAAACTTGCACAACATCTTTTGTCCTACCAACCCGTTTGCAGCGGGGACTCAAGGGAAACTACTGGTAATTGAGGTGCTCCTTTTCATAAGCATCGGAGCAAAGAATTAACCCTCCGTGAACACATGTGATCCTCACATCACAGCCATCTCCTCTGGTTGTCCCAATTGCTGTCACTTTCAGGCCTTGGGTTCCGGACAACGACATGTGTAAACAACTTTCATATATTATCAAGAAACATAATTATACTCATGAAACAATAACATGTTCAGATCTGAGATCATAGCACTCGGGACCAAAGTGACAAGCATTAAGAATAATAAGTTGCAACAATGGTATATAGCACTAACAACGGATACTAGGCACTATGCCATAACAATCTGGCATTATTACATGAACGATATCATCCAATCCCTTCCACCCCTCTCAGCCTACAACGGGGATTACTCACACATGGACGGGGGAATCATGGATGGTTGATGGATAACTGGTGGCGGTGACGATGGCGATGTTCTCCTTCGAATCCCCGTCCCGGCGGGGTACCAGAACAGGAACTTCTGATCCCCGAATTGGGTTTTGAGGCGGCAGCGGCGCTCGGGTGTGTTTTTCTGGAATATGACAAACCCCCTCGCGTTTTAGGGTAAAGGGGAATATGTAGTCGAAAGGGCAGCCCGAGGGGGTGGCTGTGGCCCCCACACCACCAGGTGGCGCGACCTAGGAGGGTTGCCCAGGGGTGGTTTGGGCCACTCCTTGCCCCCTCCAGGTCTCCTTCTGGCTCCCAGGGTTTTCTGGTGATATAAGCTCAATGGGATCTTTTTCGGATAATTTCCCGAAAGGTTATTTTTCTGCACAAAAACAAGACACTAGGGTAATTCTGGTGAAAACAGCGTTAGTTCGTGTTAGTTGTATCCAAAGCTCACAAGTTTAGAGGAAAACAATAACAAAAGTGTTCGGAAAAGGAGATACGTTTTTGACGTATCAGACGCACGTTTTTTTTTCTTCAAATGTTATATTACTTAGACCATGAAATTATGTTACTCCGTTGTGGTGGAGAAATATACGTTTTAGGGGCATCAACCGTAACATCATAACAGGGTGATCATAAATGTGTCTTACATGTATTTTGAAAGTGTTTGTTGGGTTGCCTATTTCAAGACTGGAATTTGTCCCTCCATATAATGGAGAGATATACTCGAGTCCGAGTCAACAATAGGTATTTTGTACGCTTGCAAGTACGTGGTTAAGGAGTTAAAAGTAGAGAATGTTGTATTACATAACGAGTAAATATTACTTACCGACAACGACATTGAACTAACTATGGTGATACTGGAGTTCAAGTCTCGGGTAAGTAAAATATCACAAGACAAAGAGAATTAAATACACATTGCTTCAATCCATGAAAAAATGGTTCACGTGTATAATGTGGGAGCGCTCATGGGTCTTTAGATCCTGCAGTTTTTCATTGACCGGAATGGTTCCAGTGCATGTGTGCATTATATTAAACCCGTAGGGTCACACACTTAATGGAGTGGAATTCTTGTAGACCGTCTTTGTGACTATATTAAATGAGAGAATAATTTCCTAAAGTGTATTTTTGGTGATATCACAATAGTTCTGGAATCCATGGATGACTCTGGAAGTGTATAGAATAATCTAATGTGTTATATGGAATGTTTTAGAAGAGTCTAGAATATTGTGGAATATCTCGAACCTTGTGGAAGGCTATAGAAGAGAGGCCACCATATTTAGCATGCCACAAGACATGTGGCATGGCCCATGACATGCATTGCATTGAGAGCCAATGCACTTGACATGTTTCAAGACACTATACATGTGTTGCCCGTCATGGCACCACACCCAAAATGCGTCTAGGAACACGCCATGTGGCACCGTAGGTAACTTGCAAGTCAATGCGTCTAGGCTCTATTTTTACCCATTGGCGCATGCAAGTAAAAGAGGGTTGGTGGTTCATCCATTCGCATAAGTGACAAGTTAACTTAGGCAGCCCTCCAGCTACAAACACCCATAGTCTCATAGAAGGGATGTTAGGATTTTTACATCTCTTGGATAGTGATCTAGAGAACATCCCGGAGACCTCATCTACTCCAAGCTCGTTCCTGTGACGTCGCTATTGGAGCATCACGAAGTGCACAGAGACGCTACTTCCGGTACGTATGGATACATCGTACGTGTCATCTTCTTTGACACTTGATCGTTGAGCTGTTGTGAGTGGGAGTTGATGTTGACATGATCACACACTCGTTGGGAAACCCCAAGCTTAAGTATTATGTAGTCTAGTGGAAATTTACCCCGGTGTGGAACTAGAGCTTATTGAACCAGTAAGACTTCATAGTCTTGAAGAAGGTTGCTTGTATCAACGACGATGTTTATCGATGTTGACCAAGCGTCGAAGCTGCACACAAACACAAACTCTATATGTCCTAACTTTATGGATGGTTGTTAATCTTCCGGTCTTACTAAAATAGTGAGAATTAAATGTATAGACTCTTGGAAAACAATAAAATTAAAAAATAAGACAATGGGGAAATAATGATGAAAAGTGCTTAAAATAAGGTTGCAATTATGAGGAAAATAGGACAGGGGCCATAGGTTCACTAGTGGTGTCTCTCCAAAGAAACAAAAAACATGTTGGGTGAAAAAAATTACATTTGGGAAATTGAAAAATCATGGACGTACAATAATACGATTATTACGAGATATAATTCACGGGTTCTAACATTGCAGGCATTACGTCAAGTCATATGGACCTCTATCCAGCATGCATCCATATATAAAAGTGCACCTCAAGAAAGCTATCCAGTAAATCACTCTGGTATTAAGTTATAGCAACGAATTGATTGCTTTGTGTGTAACGGAAAAATGCATTAAGAACAATACGTAATGTAAGTAGTGGTCCTCCTCCCTAGACATGAGCACAACTATTTTATCCCTAGTAGCAACAACACATCCTCCCCCCGCAGGTTTCTTTCACTCAAGCACCGTCAACAAGGAGGCATGAACCCAATATCTAGAATATAAACCATCTCTTGGAGGTGAAAACAACTACGTGGCCAAGGTAATCATAAACACCGGAGAGCATTGCAATACAATATTAAAACTCTCTACGGATATAAGTGAAGCATCTCAGATTGACATGAAAAAATAGTCATAATATAACGTTCATCGGATCTCAGCAAACAGACCATGCACAATTACATAACGGTGGTATCGATCATGTGAAGAAGCTCACGAGACTCTAAACATGGTGGCATTGGGGAGATAACTACCATCTAGCTACTGATATGGACCCGTAGTCGTGAGATGAACTACTCACGCATCTGTGTGGAGGCGATCATGTTGATGTAGAGTCCTACGATGACACCCCCCTCTTCGGCAGGGTGCCAGAGCAGGACTCTAGAAGCCCTTGAATGGACTTTCGAGGTGACGGCGCTCGCCTATATGTTCCATGGAAAATAACTCCGTCCCTGTGATTTTTAGGGTTGAAAGCAATTTATGGGCGAAGAGGGGACGAGAGGCGGTGGCCAAGGCCGCCAGGGGCCCACTAGGTGCGACCAAGGGAGGGACCAAGCCTGGCACCCTCCAGGTGCCCCTTGGCCAGGTAAAAAAAATGATCTTCGTGGATTTTCATCCCTTTCCAAAAATATTTCCTTAAGAACTTTTCTGAAATAGAAAAAACTACATGTAACACCAACTGGCCTGGGCATCTTGTTAATAGGTTAGTCTGGGAAAACATCCAGAAAACAAAGGAAAATAGAAGAAAACATGTGGAAACCAAAAGGTATTGGGTAGAAAACAAGCATCAAGCATAAAATATTATAGATACGCCTGCAACGTATCAGCATCCCCAAATTTAACTCTTGATCGTTCTGGAGTAGGTAAGTGATAACAAAATAACTTTTGAGGTGACATGAAGCCAACACAAATCTTGATTAACGTTATGTAAAAGCATTGCAGGCTAAGATCAAATTACTTTAACAAAGAAATGATAAATATTATTTGAACTAATGTAAACTTATCAGCCATGTCGCACATGAAAATTAACACAAACAAACGAAAGTAAATAATGAAGCATAGAAAGTGATATGTTTGTTTCAATGATAAAGAAAAACAAAATAAAGTGGTATCCAGCTAGTCCTTCGTGTGGTAGAAAATCATAAATGTCACGAAACCTTCATAGCTGAAATGGTGACTAGATACAAATAATATGAGAGCAATAAATACCGAATCAATCAATAATAATTTTGGAACTATGCACATTATACTCAGAATGACAACTATGCTCTCTTAGTTGGTGCATAAAGTAAGAAGATCAAGACTCGGCATAAAATAAAAGAAAGGCCATTCATAGAGGGAAGCCGGGATTACTCATGTGCTAGATTTTTTTATTTAGTAAAACAAAGGTATTGAAAATAATTTTGAGAGAGGTGTATGTCTATGTCAATGAATGGTACTGAAAAACTTATCATAATCCAAGTCAAGCAAATTGTTTAGACTTTTGAGAAAGGTTTCCACTAGCATTTTTTCTTTATTGGTTGGCACTCGCCCCCCCCCACCTTTCTTTCACAAACCAGGGCTAGTCTTATCCACGGGTACTCACCAGCTTTCATCAAATCATGATAAAGTGCCTTTTATTATTATATTATTTGGCACCAGCTCTGTGGAAATTTAGGTGAGCACAGATCATACTCATCGGGTGAAATAAGAAAGAAGAACTTTTCTTGACATAAACCATAATAAATTTTAAACTACTTCCTTATGAGCTAAAATAGGAACAAAAACAGGTTAATAATTTTGAAGGTTTAAAGGTAGCACACAAGAAATTTACTTGGAGTGGCGGGTAAATACCACATATAGGTAGATATGGTGGGAACATCTGGAAAACTTTGGTTTTGGGGAGTTGGATGCACGAGTAGAGCTCATACTCAGTATAAGTGAAGGCTAGCAAAAGACTAGGAGCGACCAGCTAAGAGAGCAATAACAGCCATAATCATGCATAGCGACAAAACATCATTAATCAAAGCATGGAGTGATATTACAAGTCAAAATCTAAATGATCATCAAGGCTAGAGGTTACTTTGTTTGTAGTCATAACATGGTGTGAGAATGCTCCAAGTCAATCTAGATAAATCATTCAAAGGAGAAATACCACAATAACATGCTTCAATATGAGAAAACAACACATGCTCAATTTGAATGACACAATAAGCACTCTCATCTATTTGAGACTAGTCATGATACATCATATACGACTAAGCACACAATTAAATTAACATCTAAAATGACATGCCAAAGCCTAAGCCACACTCAAAACAAGTTTCCTATTGCACCACTATCAGTATGAAACAATTTACTCTTCTCCAAGACCAATCAACTTATTTGAAACAACTCCTAAAGAAAATAATCATCAAAGGCCAAGGAGATAATCATATATAAATGAAGAAAATCAACAATCTCGAAACAAAATTCGAGTGAAAAACAAGAGCTAAACACAGTACTAGCAAAAATTGAACACTCACAGAACAATAAGAGTGAAAACTAGAGTGTTCTAGGCAAATAAAACAAAGTGTGTCTCTCCCAGGATAAAAGTGCTAGGAACCAAACAAAAATCTACTGGAAAGAAAACAAAACAAACTGAAATCAAAATAAAATGACGCTCCAAAAATAACACATATCATGTGAAGCAATAAAAATAGTGTTTTGAAAGAAATGTGATATTTTTGTTGATGAAGAAGAGGATGCCTTGGGAATCCCCAAGCTTTGACGCTTGTACTTCTTGGATATGTCTTGGGGTGAAATGGGAATCCCCAAGCTTGATATTTTGTCCATCCTTCATCTCATCACATCATTCTTCTCTCCCTACACTTGAAAAGTTCCTCCACCCAAAACTTCTCACAATCTTTCTTAGCGACGTTAGTGTAATAAAAATAATAAATCCACTTAGTTAAGTTTCGACACAAGTAACACTCAATTAAAAAAATTATCTACTGTCATAACTTCTTTTAAAGCTCTTCCCCTCAAAAGTACCAATAGAAAGAGATTAAGACGCAAATGCAAATATTGGCAGAAATCTGTCAAAATAGAGCAGTTGGTAAAGATGATTTTTTTTTTCAAAAATCTTATGTTTCTGAAATAAAATAGTGGAAAACTAATTAAAGCTAGATAACAATTTGGGGCACGTGTCTATTTTTTTTCAAAGCAATCCGACATTGTAGCTGTGAGAAATAACTTTTTTCATAACAACCCAAAAATCTGTTTTAGAAGAGCAACTTACCCAAATCATTATACCTCCCAATTAGAGGTTAGTTTAGAACAAAAAAGAAATAAAAAGGATAAGCAGTGGTTGCTATAGAGGTAAAAACTTCCAATAGACAAAAATAACAAAAGAAAACAAAGTAAAACAAAAGTGGGTTTCCTCCCACAAGCGCATTTCTTGAACGCCTTTTAGCTAAGCATGAAGAACGAATCAAGTATAATCAATAGAATCATGGGTATTCCTCACACGTGACACAAAGGTAACTTCATTCTCTTTCTTGGTAAATGTTCCATGCCCTTTTTAAGGGGAAACTGAAATCTTATAATTCCCACTTTCATATCAATAATGGCACCAACGGTGCAAAGATAAGGTCTCTCGGAAATGATAGGACAAGAAACATTGAATTGCATTTCCAAAACAAGAAAATAGCGGGGACATAATTATCATTAGCAATAATAAGAACATCATCAATCCTTCCCAAAGGTCTTTTAACAGTGGAGTCTATAAGATGCACTACAAAATACTTTCATCTAATGGTTTCAAATCAACCATATCACATAAACTTGTAGGCATAATAGAAGAACTTGCACCAAGATCACAAAAAGCATTGCAATAAAAATATCTCACTATTATTCTAATAGTGGGATCCCAACCATCTTGTAATTTTCTAGGAATGAGTTTTCAAGTTTGAGCCTTTCTTCCTTAGCTTCAACGAGAGCATTAGTGATATGTTTAGTGAAAGAAATATTTATCTTACTAACATTAGGATCTTTAGCTAATTTTTGTAAGAACTTAATAACATCAGAGATGGTGCAGTTATCAAAACCCACTTTATCTTCCTCAAACATGGTGGGAAAAATGTATCCTGAAGTCACATTGTCCTCAATCCCACTTGCAATAAATTTCTAACTAGAAATATTTTTAATTTCCAAACTTTTGGGACTCCTTCTACCTAAAGTCATGAACTCCCCAGTCCCATTTGTTTTGAGACAAACATGTTTAGAAGCATTAGGATATTCATTTGTACTGAAAGTTTTCACTTCCTCAAACATTATAATGGCAGCAACAGAAGTACTCATAGTTTTAAAAGTTTCAGCATGTGGAATATCTTCAGGTTTTGGTGCCATTTGGTGTATTAAACTAGCTTGAGTATTAGACATGTTCGAAATATAAGTTTTAGTTGCATCAAACCTTCTTCGAAGATTAGATATTTCAGTAGTTAACCTTGCAAGTTACTCATTTAAATCTCCCAGAATTGCAGAATGTTCGCCCTAATTGTTTGGTAAAGGCATTGTTTTGTTCAGATTGGGAATGCATAAATTTCTTGTGACCTTTTCAATATCTATTATCTGTTAATAGCTAGGCATATTTTTATCATTGGAGGTGTTCCCATAAGAACTTCTATAACGATTACCATTGTTATTAGGATATGGCCTATAGTTGTTACCACAAGAATTATTCTTGTAAGCACTGTTTTTGAAATTGTTTCTAGCAATAAAATTCACATCTATTTGATCATTCTCATTAGAATCCAAAAAGTTCAAGAGAAAATTATTAGGATCTATTGACACTTGTTTAGATAGAAAAAAGCAAGCATATCAATCTTATCACTCAAAGAAGAGACCTTTTCAACAGAATTTACATTTTTACCTGTTGGATCCCTTTCTGTGTGCCATTGGAAATAGTTTGTCATTAGATAATCGAATAACTTGTTTTTTGCACCTAAAGTGAGGTTCATAAAGGTTCCTCCCACATCTGAATCCAATAAATTCCTTGAAGAAAAATTTAATCATGCATAACAACCATCCATGTAGTTAGTCCGCATGTGGGACAATTCTTAACCATAGTTTTCATTATTTCCCAAGCTTGAGAAACATGTTCATTATCATTTTGTCTAAAGTTCATAATGTTGCTCCTCAGTTTTATAATTTTTGCAGGTGGATAATACTTCCCAATAAAAGCATCTTTGCATTTAGTCCAAGAATCAATGCTATTTTTAGGTAAAGACCGTAACCATTCCTTAGCTCTTCCTCTTAAAGAGAAACGAAAAAATCTTAATTTAACAATATCACCATCTACCTCTTTATATTTATGCATGTCACATAACTCAACAAAGTTATTTAAATGAGAGGCATCGTCTTCTCCAATACCAGAAAATTGATCTTTAATGACAAGATTCAACAATGTAGGTTTAATTTCATAAGAATCTGCTGCAACAGCATGGAGCAATTGGTGTGCATATGAAATCATTATTATTGGTACTATTAAAGTCACAAAGCTTGGTAGTATGATTGGCAGCAATTCTTTCAAGGTAACACAAAATAAACTAACAACACAAATTAAAGACTAGAAACTAGGGAACTATTTCTTTTGGTTTTTTGACAAAGACAAAAAAAAGACTAAACAAAATTAAACTAAGCAAGAACAAAAAAACATAGTGGATGTGTGAGACTCCCCTTGGAGCAACCTAGAAATCCCCGGCAATGGCGCTAGAAAAAAGTACTTGATGCGGACGTGATCACACGATCGATGGGAGACCCTAAGCGGAAGTCATGATGTAGTCTAGCGGAAAATTCCCCCAGTGTGGAACTAGAGTTTATCAAACCAGTAGGACTTTGTAGTCTTGAGGAAGGTTGCCTGTATCAACGGCCCCATTTATCTATGTTGATCACTATGGAACCTGCACACAAACACAAACTCTCTCTTGCCCCAACTTTCCGAAAGGTTGTCAATCTTTCGGTCTTGCTAAAAATAGGAGAATTAAACGTATATAGTCTTGAAAAATAATAAAAGTAAAAATGCAACAGCGAGGAAACAATTATGAAAAGTTCTTAAAAGAAGGTTGCAATTATAAGAAAATAGGACCGGGGGCCATAGGTTCACTAGTGGTGTCTCTACAAAGAAAACAAACATGTTGCGTGAACAAATTACAGCTGGGCAATTGAAAAATCATGGACGTAGAACAATACTATTATGACGAGATATAATTCACGGGTTCTAACATTGTAGGCATTACATCTAGGCATATGGACCACTATCCAACATGAATCCATATCTAAAAGTCCACCTCAAGAAATCTATCCAGCAAACCTCTTTCGGTATTAAGTTGCAGCAACAAAGTGATTGCTTCATACAAATACAGTAAAAACAGTTTGTAATGTACGCAGTGGTCCTCGTCCATAGACAAGAGTACCGCTATTTTCTCCCTAGTGGAAACACCATATCCTCCCCCGCGTGTACTCGTCACTCAATCGCCAACAAGGAGGCATGAACCCACTATCTAGCATATAAACCCTCTATTGGAGGTGAAAACAACTACGTGGCCAAGATAATCATAAACACTAGAGAGAATTGTAAGAAAATATTAAAACTCTCTACGAATATAAGTGAAGCATCTTAGATTGACATGAACAAAATATCGTAATCTCATGGTCCATCGGATCCCAGCAAACACAACATGCACCATTACATAACGGTGGACCCATAGTCCCGAGATGTGAGGCAACTCACGAGACTCTAAACATGGAGTCATAGGGGAAAGGACAACCATCTAGCTACTGCTATGGGCTCGTAGTCCCGAGATGAACTACTCACGCATCTGTCCAGAGGCAATCATGGTGATGTAGAGGCCTCTGATGATGACCCCCCTCTCTGGTAGGGTGCCGGAGAAGGACTCCAATAGCTATAGATTGGACTATCCAGGTGACGACGCCTCTCTGTATTTTTCGTGGAAAATAACTCCGTCCCCGTGATTTCTAGGGTTGAAGGAAATTTATGGGCGAAGAGGAGACAAGAGGTGGTGGCCAAGGCCGTCAGGGGCCCACCAGGGAGGACCCACGCCTGGCACCCTTCTGGTGGCCCATGTCCCCCCCTCCAGCTCTTCTTTGGACTCCGTCTCCGTTCCGGGTTAAAAGTGATCTTCGTGGATTTTTAGCCCTTTCCAATAATATTTCCTTAAGAACTTTTTCTGAAATAAAAAAAACAGCAGAAAACAACAAATGACCTAGGGAATCTTGTTAATAGGTTAGTCTTTGAAAACATCCAAAAAACATAGGAAAATGGAAGAAAATATGTGGAAAACAAAAGGTACTGAGTAAAAAACAAGCATGGAGCATAAAAAATGATAGATATGTTTGCAATGTATCAGGAGTCGGCTTCAACGGGAGCCGTGTTCTGACTCGGAGTGTTGGTCGGTCTCTGACAGGAGTCTCGCGGCTAAGAGGTATCTCCTAGCAGTGGGAATCGGTGACAACTATAGTTGTCTTCCGAATCATCACCGGTCGTCAATGATAACACTGGTTGCATGTGCCTCGATAGTGTTCTTCGTGGTGTGTTTTTGCATAATTTTTTTAGTGTTGCGTAGCACAATACCAACACTCTTACATCTCCCTCACGTCCATACTCTTGAAGTCATACCTAGCAATTCAAAGGGGGTGATGTTTACGTAGTATACCATCAAAATGTGACATTTGGAGGTTCACAAAGAGGAAGGAGTTCACCTTTAGGGTCCATGGTGACTTGATGTATGTTGGAACACATGATATGAATAAGAACGTAGGGTGTTTCACACCATACCCGTTGGTTCATGTGCGTGCTACTGTTTCCTGCCATAGACTCCTGTTGATTTCCAAGCCCCTATAAAATGGTATGGCGTGCCATCGACTCCTTCGTGCGGTCGACAAAAAAATGGTTTGCCACCTCGCCACCACCTGTGCCGCCATGATCGTAGTCGCGCACACATGTGCTACCACCGTACACATCTCCTCCGCCATTAGACGACTACGAGGAGGAGGAGGTGGAGGAGGAGCAGGCCATCCTTCTAGCATATGTTGATACCACGCAACATGATAGGATTGAACAACTAGAAGAAGCCGTCGAACAGACTAACATGCACTTTGAGAACCTTTAGGGAGATGTCCATCGCCACTACCACGACGGAGATCACCGCGCACCAAATCATGGCCGAAAAATGGCAAACCGCCATGACGCTGCACATGCAGCGCCACTCGCCTCCAGATGGAGGAGGTGCATGTGACGCCCCGAGATCGGGCACTATGCAGATTTCAGCATTCCCGCCAAAGTCCACATAATAACCGATTCCAGGTTGCCACTTGTGATAATATTACAACAGTTCACGAATATTCCGCAACAACAACAGAAAAGATATATACAAGAAGACTCAAACGAGTCAAGGATACAACTGATACAATACAAAGATCCAGATAACAGAGGAAGAAACAACATAGCGTCCGACTACGGACAAGATACAAATTGGACTAAGAGTCCTGAAGATAACCGATGGCGTCCAATCCCTGCCCAGGCCAAGCCGGAGGGATTCCCAAGCTAACGTCGTCAGACTTCAAACCTGTTGACTGCAATGTGGAATATGCAGCCACGAAAAGGATTCGTGGGTCAGTACGGTTAAGTACTGGCAAGTGGATAAACCATACTCACAAGATACCAGCGTAACCAATCATCACAAGGTACAAATACTTTGGGTACAACGGAAAGGAAGGGATTATTGCAAAGAAGCGGCAGAAGGCTGCACTAACTAACTACAGAGACTCGCTACAACATCCGGCTAAAAGAAAGGGGATAAGATAGCGTATCAGAACCAACTACAACTACTCACCAAACAATACCCATCCAATGTTACCCCCTACTAAGGAAGCAACCCAAGGAAACTCACACGGTTGATTAGGGTGACATTCAATTTTATGGTGGAGGTAATCTATATTACTAGTCAAGTTATCATCGTTAAGTGTAAGTTGTCTGAGTACTTGTTAGCCAGCACTTTCACCAAGTCATCCATAACCGCGGACAACACGGCTTCTCGAGAAGATTAACCCTGCAGGGATGCACCAATTTGGCCGTACACGTAAGAATAACCCGCCAGACGGGGGATCAACCCACCAAGCGAGGTACTCAACACAACCCAACTCTTCTTCGCATCAAGCCCAAAGAACCCCGTGCAATTGAGCGCACGGCTAATCAAGCCCCACGAAGAAAATGGGACCCTCATAGCACTCTAAGAACGTGTCTCCCTAAATGCCGACTACAAAAGTTCCACCCTGGCGCCAAGGGTTCGCACCTGCATATGCATGCGGCAAATGGAAAACCCGAACTAAATGAGGCGATTTGGACGAGATGCGAATCGAATCAAAGTTGCGGGGGGCGCCCATACTCGCTTCCCACATGCGGTTAGTGCGCTCATCATGGATCAATGGACAAGACCCTTTTCCTAATTAGGGTAGACGCTAGCAGGCCTCAAAACCACGCCGGGCCTCCTGCCGGTGCCTTATCATCAAATTATTATTACCCAAAACATTAACATGTTGTTGATTGAATTGAAACCCAACTATCGACTAAACAGGTGATAAGACGGACAACAAGACTTGAGCGCAAACAACACTAAGCATGCAACTACGACACGAGGGCCAACAAGGTAAACAAACAACAGTTAATAGGAAGTGGAAGGAAGGCTATATCATGGTTGCAAGGTAAACATATGATAGGATCGAGACACAAGCATCGAATCATAAGGCTAGAATAAAGGCAACGGAAAGAATCGGTAACAAGTGATGAAAGGCAGCCATAGGCAGCAAGTGAGTATACTTGCCTGAGATCCAGCAAGTAGAGGTACATCCGAAGAACTTGTCGTTGCTCACATCATCTCAACGTCCTATCCGCGAAGAAGCATCGAACTAGAACAAACACCGGATGCAACAATTACTTCTACGGCAAAAGATCCAGCATGATCAAGATATGGATGCATGACAAGTTTAAGGATGCATCAAAGATAAACTAGTTGATAGGGTAAACATATTTAAATGGGCCCATATGCAATTTGGATTGCATATGGAAAAGCCCATGAATTAATGTTGAATTAAATGATCTACAAATAACCATCATGTGAAAGTTGATTAGAATGATGCATGGATGATGAAAACAATAAGAAAACAACAATAGTTTCAGTTTGATATGTTGTTTACCAAGTTTGGAATTTTATTTATTAAGTTATGAAATTTGGCTTCTTAAGTGAGTTACACAAACATTTATTGTTTTCACCCATTTTAATTGTTCAAAACAGATAACAAAATTTATATTTGGAAAGAACACAAAATTTAAGATGGAATACATATTTCATTTGTTGAATTTGGATTTTAGATGAGCAAGTTATTAAATTGACAATTTTAAATGCATTAATTAAGAAATAGTTGTTTTCAGCAATTTAATTTATTCAAAATAGAAAACAAAGTTGATATTTGCAAAGTTCATGAAAAATGGGATGGAAAACATATTTTACATGTTGGAATTGGATTTGAATTGCCCAAGTTATGAATTTTGCAATTTAAAAGGTTTAATTAAAGCATTGAATTATTGCACCACTTTTAATTAGGGAAAACAGTAAACAAATTGTATTGAAAAGGTTGAAAACATGTAGAAAATGTTTCACTGAACATTTTGAGCTATTAAACATAATTTTTGGGCTATTATTGAATTTATTATGCAATTCTTCATAAGTAGTTTATTCTTCCCTTTTTAGTAAACAGAGGGAAACATGTTCAAAATTAATTCAATTGTGACCAAATAAAATACCAATGTGTAGAGTTTGTTAAGACAAATTTTTAGAGCCCAAGTTTGCTCAAATTGGATGAACAGAACTCAAGTTATGAAATTCCAAAGTTTCAACTTTTAATAGCCATTTAGGTATTTAATTATTTAGTGCAAAAATTATTACAGAAACATGTTGCAAACTTGATATTAACAGGAAGAGCACGAAATTATGAATCCACAGAAACTTGAATCATTGAATTTGGAGCAAAATTCAATTTGTTATTGATTTTACAATTAAATGCTCAGATCTGTTTTTCTGGAATTGGGAAGTAAGAAGAAAAAGGAGGCAAAAAGGGGGTGGCTTTGCGCCTAGGGGAATCGAACTAGGGCTGCTGGGCGTGCGCGCACGGTTGCTACCAGTGGGCTAGTCGCTCGGTTTGAATAGGTACAGATCGCGTTTGTTTTGAGGTATCGCTCCCGGCGTTAACTGACGAACTGAATAAACACGTTCAGTTACCGATCGTGACCGGGAACAGAACGACAAACGGCGAACTGCTCGCCGGCGTGGGCGCGCCGGGGCGCTGGGCGTGCGCCCGCGGGGCAGAGGGGAGGAGAGAGAGGAGAGAGGGGAGAGAGGAGAGGGCGAGGGGGTGCTCACCGCGGGCCTGTCTAGGAGCAGTACACGGGCGCAGCGACAGAGAAAGGGGCGATGGCGGAGAGGCGCTCGACGGCGACGGTGGCGACGCGAGGTAGCTCCTCGGGGCTGTTCTTGGAGGCGGAGATGGAGAGGGTGGTCGTGCGGTTCCGTTCCCATCGTCGGTTGTCCTCCTCGGCGACTACGGCACCGACTCCGCGAGCTCCCATATCCGGCCATGGAGGGTGTCGTTGGTGATGAAAAAAGAACAGAGGGGAAGGAGAGGAAGAAGAGAGGGGGGCGGCGGCTAGGAGGAGGAGAGGGAGATGAATAGGGTTAGGGTTTGGGAAGGAGGGGGAGAGGGCTTTAAGGGAGGAGGGGAGCAGGTGGAGGGGACCCCCAATGGTGAGAGCGACCTCCCCCCTCCTGTCTGTCCGTACGAGGAAGAAAGGGGAGGGGTTGGGCTGCTGGGCTGGGTGTTGGGCCTGGCTGCCTCCCCCTTTGGGTTTTTCTGTTTTTTATTTTTATTTTTTCTGTTTACTTTTTTTTTGTAGGAAAGAATAAGAGAGAAACGAAATAGGTTTTTAGGGTTTTATTTTATGCAATAATTTTTATTGAATTACAAAACAGTGAGGTCAAGGTTTGTGAACTTTATTTTCAAAAAATTAAAATGTCAATTTGATTTGAATTTGCTATTGAAATTCAAATAGTGTTTCATAAAGAATGGTTTTTGAAATACCCAAGCAAAATTAATTCCAATCAACTTATATTGAAAAACAATTTGAGTGTGAAAAACACAGGTGCATTGTTTGAAAAATTTAAATTGATTTGAATTTTTGTTTTGTTTTTTGAATTGGTTTGCAAACAAGGTGCAGATGATGCATGTCATGCAATGCCAAAAAAAGAAAACAACCAATTTTCTAAAATTAGGGATAACACCCTAGGTGTTACAGACGACACCACTAACAAGGGATTGCGCCCTCGCAATCCACCCCCTAACCCGGGAGGGTAAAGAAGTTCGACTCTCGGTTCTTCATGCTTCCAGTTGATCTCCTCGACACCACTAACAAGGGCTTCTCGACACCACTAACAAGAGATTCTTGCTCGGAGTGACGACGATGTTCTTCCACCAGGAATCTTCCGATGATCGAACCTATTAGGTTAAAGGCTCAGAAAACGTCCACCCACGTAGGATCCTAACACTTTGAAAGATAGACAAGGGAGGAGACTCCAAAACAAATAGGGTAGGAGGAGAAATAGAATAGAGATAAGGAGAAAACAAGAATCCTATTGAGATGTTTCCAAAATAGTTTAGCAGAAATAGTTTTTGACACTCTAAAAACACGACCGTTAGCGAGGTTATCCTACAGGCTTTGCGGACCCGTTGCTTCGATAACCATTCGTATCGAAACAATATCGGGAATCGGAAACCATGCTCGGATACCATTTGTGACGCCCCGAGATCGGGCACTATGCAGATTTCAGCATTCCCGCCAAAGTCCACATAATAACCGATTCCAGGTTGCCACTTGTGATAACATTACAACAGTTCACGAATATTCCGCAACAACAACAGAAAAGATATATACAAGAAGACTCAAACGAGTCAAGGATACAACTGATACAATACAAAGATCCAGATAACAGAGGAAGAAACAACATAGCGTCCGACTACGGACAAGATACAAATTGGACTAAGAGTCCTGAAGATAACCGATGGCGTCCAATCCCTGCCCAGGCCAAGCCGGAGGGATTCCCAAGCTAACGTCGTCAGACTTCAAACCTGTTGACTGCAATGTGGAATATGCAGCCACGAAAAGGATTCGTGGGTCAGTACGGTTAAGTACTGGCAAGTGGATAAACCATACTCACAAGATACCAGCGTAACCAATCATCACAAGGTACAAATACTTTGGGTACAACGGAAAGGAAGAGATTATTGCAAAGAAGCGGTAGCAGGCTGCACTAACTAACTACAGAGACTCGCTACAACATCCGGCTAAAAGAAAGGGGATAAGATAGCGTATCAGAACCAACTACAACTACTAACCAAACAATACCCATCCAATGTTACCCCCTACTAAGGAAGCAACCCAAGGAAAGTCACACGGTTGATTAGGGTGACATTCAATTTTATGGTGGAGGTAATCTATATTACTAGTCAAGTTATCATCGTTAAGTGTAAGTTGTCTGAGTACTTGTTAGCCAGCACTTTCACCAAGTCATCCATAACCGCGGACAACACGGCTTCTCGAGAAGATTAACCCTGCAGGGATGCACCAATTTGGCCGTACACGTAAGAATAACCCGCCAGACGGGGGATCAACCCACCAAGCGAGGTACTCAACACAACCCAACTCTTCTTCGCATCAAGCCCAAAGAACCCCGTGCAATTGAGCGCACGGCTAATCAAGCCCCACGAAGAAAAGGGGACCTTCATAGCACTCTAAGAACGTGCCTCCCTAAATGCCGACTACAAAAGTTCCACCCTGGCGCCAAGGGTTCGCACCTGCATATGCATGCGGCAAATGGAAAACCCGAACTAAATGAGGCGATTTGGACGAGATGCGAATCGAATCAAAGTTGCGGGGGGCGCCCATACTCGCTTCCCACATGCGGTTAGTGCGCTCATCATGGATCAATGGACAAGACCCTTTTCCTAATTAGGGTCGACACTAGCAGGCCTCAAAACCACGCCGGGCCTCCTGCCGGTGCCTTATCATCAAATTATTATTACCCAAAACATTAACATGTTGTTGATTGAATTGAAACCCAACTATCGACTAAACAGGTGATAAGACGGACAACAAGACTTGAGCGCAAACAACACTAAGCATGCAACTACGACACGAGGGCCAACAAGGTAAACAAACAACAGTTAATAGGAAGTGGAAGGAAGGCTATATCATGGTTGCAAGGTAAACATATGATAGGATCGAGACACAAGCATCGAATCATAAGGCTAGAATAAAGGCAACGGAAAGAATCGGTAACAAGTGATGAAAGGCAGCCATAGGCAGCAAGTGAGTATACTTGCCTGAGATCCAACAAGTAGAGGTATATCCGAAGAACTTGTCGTTGCTCACATCATCTCAACGTCCTATCCGCGAAGAAGCATCGAACTAGAACAAACACCGGATGCAACAATTACTTCTACGGCAAAAGATCCAGCATGATCAAGATATGGATGCATGACAAGTTTAAGGATGCATCAAAGATAAACTAGTTGATAGGGTAAACATATTTAAATGGGCCCATATGCAATTTGGATTGCATATGGAAGAGCCCATGAATTAATGTTGAATTAAATGATCTACAAATAACCATCATGTGAAAGTTGATTAGAATGATGCATGGATGATGAAAACAATAAGAAAACAACAATAGTTTCAGTTTGATATGTTGTTTACCAAGTTTGGAATTTTATTTATTAAGTTATGAAATTTGGCTTCTTAAGTGAGTTACACAAGCATTTATTGTTTTCACCCATTTTAATTGTTCAAAACAGATAACAAAATTTATATTTGGAAAGAACACAAAATTTTAGATGGAATACATATTTCATTTGTTGAATTTGGATTTTAGATGAGCAAGTTATTAAATTGACAATTTTAAATGCATTAATTAAGAAATAGTTGTTTTCAGCAATTTAATTTATTCAAAATAGAAAACAAAGTTGATATTTGCAAAGTTCATGAAAAATGAGATGGAAAACATATTTTACATGTTGGAATTGGATTTGAATTGCCCAAGTTATGAATTTTGCAATTTAAAAGGTTTAATTAAAGCATTGAATTATTGCACCACTTTTAATTAGGGAAAACAGTAAACAAATTGTATTGAAAAGGTTGAAAACATGTAGCAAATGTTTCACTGAACATTTTGAGCTATTAAACATAATTTTTGGATTATTATTGAATTTATTATGCAATTCTTCATAAGTAGTTTATTCTGCCCTTTTTAGTAAACAGAGGGAAACATGTTCAAAATTAATTCAATTGTGACCAAATAAAATACCAATGTGTAGAGTTTGTTAAGACAAATTTTTAGAGCCCAAGTTTGCTCAAATTGGATGAACAGAACTCAAGTTATGAAATTCCAAAGTTTCAACTTTTAATAGCCATTTAGGTATTTAATTATTTAGTGCAAAAATTATTACAGAAACATGTTGCAAACTTGACATTAACAGGAAGAGCACGAAATTATGAATCCACAGAAACTTGAGTCATTGAATTTGGAGCAAAATTCAATTTGTTATTGATTTTACAATTAAATGCTCAGATCTGTTTTTCTGGAATTGGGAAGTAAAAAGAAAAAGGAGGCAAAAAGGGGGTTGCTTTGCGCCTAAGGGGAATCGAACTCGGGCTGCTGGGCGTGCGCGCACGGGTGCTACCAGTGGGCTAGTCGCTCGGTTTGAATAGGTACAGATCGCGTTTGTTTTGAGGTATCGCTCCCGGCGTTAACTGACGAACTGAATAAACACGTTCAGTTACCGATCGTGACCGGGAACAGAACGACGAACGGCGAACTGCTCGCCGGCGTGGGCGCGCTGGGGCGCTGGGCGTGCGCCCGCGGGGCAGAGGGGAGGAGAGAGAGGAGAGAGGGGAGAGAGGAGAGGGCGAGGGGGTGCTCACCGCGGGCCTGTCGAGGAGCAGTACACGGGCACAGCGATAGAGAAAGGGGCGGTGGCGGAGAGGCGCTCGACGGCGACGGTGGCGACGCGAGGTAGCTCCTCGGGGCAGTTCTTGGAGGCGGAGATGGAGAGGGTGGTCGTGCGGTTCCGTTCCCATCGTCGGTTGTCCTCCTCGGCGACTACGGCACCGACTCCGCGAGCTCCCATATCCGGCCATGGAGGGTGTCGTTGGTGATGGAAAAAGAACAGAGGGGAAGGAGAGGAAGAAGAGAGGGGGGCGGCGGCTAGGAGGAGGAGAGGGAGATGAATAGGGTTAGGGTTTAGGAAGGAGGGGGAGAGGGCTTTAAGGGAGGAGGGGAGCAGGTGGAGGGGACCCCCAATGGTGACAACGACCTCCCCCCTCCTGTCTGTCCGTACGAGGAAGAAAGGGGGGGTTGGGCTGCTGGGCTGGGTGTTGGGCCTGGCTGCCTCCCCCTTTGGGTTTTTCCGTTTTTATTTTTTATTTTTTCTGTTTACTTTTTTTTTTGTAGGAAAGAATAAGAGAGAAAAGAAATAGGTTTTTAGGGTTTTATTTTATGCAATAATTTTTATTGAATTACAAAACAGTGAGGTCGAGGTTTGTGAACTTTATTTTCAAAAAATTAAAATGTCAATTTGATTTGAATTTGCTATTGAATTTCAAATAGTGTTTCATAAAGAATGGTTTTTGAAATACCCAAGCAAAATTAATTCCAATCAACTTATATTGAAAAACAATTTGAGTGTGAAAAACACAGGTGCATTGTTTGAAAAATTTAAATTGATTTGAATTTTTGTTTTGTTTTTTTGAATTGGTTTGCAAACAAGGTGCAGATGATGCATGTGATGCAATGCCAAAAAAAGAAAACAACCAATTTTCTAAAAGTAGGGATAACACCCCAGGTGTTACAGTGCACCACCAGGCAGAGTGCGAAGCGGTGACGACAAGTTGTGCATCGCCACTCGCCTACGGATGATGGAGGTGCACCACCATACGGAGTGTGGAGAAGTGACGACGAGTAAGCTTGTGCGTGAAGCATAGTCCACGCAACTCCCCTCTCGTTGAACTAGATCAGGTTTATTTGTTGTTTAAGTTCTTAATTAAAATATCGTGCTTGTTTTTTTTATTTTAAAATTTCGTTAAATTTTAATGTAATTTGAGTCGTTAAATTTGAGGGTTCAATTTGAAGAAAAATAGTGCATGCCCCCGTCTATCGATTTGAATAAGTGTCCGAGTGCACCAAAGATGCCACTATTGGAGGGTGTCGGATACATCCATGGGCACCGCGTGGAGATGCTCTTAAGCGAAGAAAGTAGAGTGCTCTTATTTGGATTCCTATCCAACGTCCGCTCATTGTGTCGGTTATCTCATATCTAAGTTATGGATTTGAGGAGTGTGATTTGATGGGGACGGCTGTAGAGCTAGACATTTGAGTGTTGGTTGACCCATGTCCGTGGATACGTCCGGACGTGTTCATTAAGAGATATGCGGTTGAAATAGGCTAGTAGGTTGGTCGTAGTAATATACAGCAGCAGCAGCAGGAGCAGCAACAACAATAATAACAACAACAACAACAACTTTGGACCGGGAGTGCCCAAGTTTAGGGCCCGCAAGAAGAAGAAGAGGTGGGTGGACAGCTTGGTGGGGTTTCCTATCTCATTCCGTCTCTTGGGGTGGCCCATATGCATACCGCCGTAGCCCCATATCCTGTCTCTCCCCCGACTAGCACTTGGGGCGCCGACTAGGTTTCGTCCCACCCGCGCCAGTTGATTCGAATACATATCGGGGCGGGATCCGCTACCGGAGCCGAGCGTCCACTTGAATTTAAGTACCGGAGCCAGATAAGCATACGCTCCCTAGTAGAAAGAAAAAGCAGAGGAATCGGCTCATGTCCATGCAACGGGAGCAGAAGAGGAATCGCGGCCATAGTAAGCCCCCTCGGCATCTCTGCTATAGTATTCATCTATCTTTTGTTCAGAACACTGTTATGGTCCTGATTCCCTTAGCTCGACCCCAACCGCTATATTCTTAGAGCGCGAAGCCTCACTGTGGTGGATAGCAAAATTGTTCCCTATCTTTTGTCCTGTTTGACTAGCCTAGATCTCTACCGCAACTCCTTTCAGATCCTACAGATCACTTGCGCTGGTTGGAAGGAAATTGACCGAGACTTGGGGCCAATTGCTAATAAAATTCCTCTGCTCGATTTGGAGTTTGATTTCCATATTCACACAAAATCGAGCCTTATAAATGTCATTCGCGTCCTCGCCCGAAATTGGACTCATATGTGTGCGTGTCCCGTTACTAACCGTCATATTTATGTGCCACAGATGGCTCGAGAATGGCTTCATTAGCTGAAAGAAACAGCTCGCCCTGCCGACAGGATGATAATTCTCATGGTGACGAAGAAGTGAGATATGCAGGGCCAGACCTTCCAGAGGTATGTTCGTTCTCACAATGAGGGTCTTCTATTGCAAGGTGAAAGCATCAGCACAATAGCTAAAATAGAAATTTATGAACATATCTTTCACCGTTGCAATCTCCAAAGTCCCATAGCATTTAGTAGCTTTTGCTTTGTTCTCTTGCAACCAACTTCCCGGCAGAAAACTGTTTAATGAGATTTCAATCCCATGTTATCATGTTTCCCTTATAAGCCGTGTCTTCTGTTTCATTTGTCGTGATTTCTGTAGTTTAGATCCACTCCTCTCCTGTATATGACTAATAGAAGGGAAGTAGGATACACTGATATCCTCCGCCCCAAGTTACCTCAGTTGTTCGCCGCTGTTCTGTGCGTCCTCCAGGAGATCAACTACGGACACCATTGTTGCTGTTAGAATCAAGATAATCTAATCAATCGCCGCACTGTACTAGTTGTGATGTTCCATCATGTAATCGGTGCAGTGTCCATCTCTGTACTGCTTGCCAGTCATTTATTTGTGAACAGATAATTAATTAAGCATACATACTTAAACCAGAGGATTTTGCTTTGAACTGTGCTTGCCTGTACTCACCTCATTAATTGCCGTTTACTGTCTGGACACACATGTCCGAGCAGCAGAATTTATTATTCACCTCTCACTCCTGTTCTTTCCTAATCGGCTCCTAAAAGTTCAGGCAATGCTTCCCCAATCTCCTTAACTATATCTGTTCCAGTTGGTTCATTATGCTTTCCCTGGAATGCAATAATACCTTGCTTCCCCTGATTCCAGCGGAACTAAGTACTGTAATTCTAATCAGCACACTATGTAGATGTGAACCATCCATAATTATGTACAATCTATCTAATTAATATAATGCTTGTTTATCACTCAATCTGGCTTAACTATATTTTCAACTAAGTATCATGAATTCCTTCCTGTCCTTAAATTCAGCATTTTTATATGCAGATTTAAACATTTTTCAGAAACTGTATCATGATCCCAATTTACTTAGTTATTTGATCTCCCAAAACTAGTACAAGAAATTTGCTGGAATTATCGGCTATAACTGAAAAATTAAGTTTGCAATCACTTAGTGTTTTCAGAGAGGTTCTAGTATCATAAAGTGCCGAGCCTTATTTCATAACAGGATACATAGTTCACAGGGTTGGTATCGTGGAATTTCTGTAGTTTTCCACTGCAAAGTATGATTGTTGGAAGTCCGGATCAATCAAGACATCACTGAATGTTTGTTAAAAAATCCCCTGGATTTTGATCCATGCAATTCTCTGTGCTCTTATAGAAGATATAATTACTGTGCATTAGCATATTTAAATTAAGTGAAACCTTTGTCTTCGCCCAAACCAACAAATTCCAGTCCCTTAACCTAACAACCCAGTTTCTATAGCATATAGACTGTTTATCAGAATCACATAAAGCAAAAGTTATTGCAAAACAGCTGTGTTCTGACCCTTCCTTTCTACATTTAATATTCTTTGGAGAAACTTGGGACGACAGTCCAATTTTTTGTCTTAATCAATTCAAATGATGTAACGAACTTGTGTTCTGTGACACTACTCAATATTCATGCATCTGTGTCTTCATCAATACTAAACGTCGTTCAGATATGATGCAGGGAGGAAACCTTTCCTTATCACTGTATAAGTTTTCACATTATGTTGGCAATAAAACTTGTTTAACAATTAATCTAGACAGCATTTTCTAATGTATTTACAGATAAATTGCACAGAAATTATTTCATTCACTTTCATCCTTAGCATCTTCCTTATCTAGCTTATGTCATCCCTGTCGAGCTTGAAAAAACATTTACAGAGCTATTATTCCCGAAGGGCAGTTCCTTTATACTCCCTCCGCCCCAAATTAGTTGTCATTTATTTGTCAAAATATGGATGTATCTAGACATATTTTAGTATATGGATACATCCATATTTTAACAAATGCATGACATCTAATTTGGAATGGAGGGAGTAATTTTTACTATGTGAGTCAAATGTTGAACTTGTCCACTTATGCATGCAGGAAATCTGGCATCATATATATTCTCTAGTGCCAATGCGAGATGCTGCCAGAGCTGCCTGTGTATGTCATGCCTTTCATCATTCCTGGAGATGCCATCCCAATCTCACCTTGATCAAAGAAACAATCTGCTCAAAAGAAAATTTACGCCACTGGACAGGAGACGCAAATGATAAAAGAGACAGAAGAGAGTATAACAACAATATTGACCAAATCCTGGCAAACCACAGAGGCACAGATGTGAAGGCATTGGAGCTTGATTTCTATGGTCCTTACAATACCAAATCTTATAATCGTCTCAATACTTGGCTGCAGATTGCTGTTACACCAGGGATTGAAGAACTTAAACTTTTACTGTTGTCAGACAAGTCAAAATACGACTTCCCTTGCTCACTTTTATCTGACAGGGGAAACACGATTCGGTATCTCAGCCTTGACCATTGTGCCTTGCGTCCTACTGTTAACCTTGGTTTGGGATGCCTGACACAGTTGGAACTGTATGAAGTGCGTATTACAGGGGACGAGTTGGGGCACCTTATTTCCAATTCTTTTGCTTTGGAAAAACTGAGACTCACATACTGTCATGATATAATTCGCCTCGAGATACCTTGCTTGCTGCATCGGCTCAGCAACCTGGAGGTGTTTGAATGCTCGAGTCTTCAAGTTATAGAGAACAAAGCTCCAAATATCTCCAGCCTTGACTATTCAGGTCATCAAGTACCACTCTCACTTGGAGAGTCACGGCAAATGATGAAGAAGCTCAGGTTGTTCCATGGGTGTGTTATAAGTTATGCTATGAACAAGCTCCCGTCCAGTGTGCCAAATCTTGAGACTCTCACCTTACGTTCTCGTATTGAGGTATGCTCTTATATTTTAGGTGATAAATATGCATATAACAATAGCCATATCATGGAAAATAATAATGTGGCATACTTATGCAGATAGTCAATGCACCGATGGTACCTAACAAGTTTCTCTGCCTCAAGAAGTTGAAGATTTCTATCAGTGGATGGAGCTCCGACAGGGAATTTGATTTTTTATCCTTGGCTTCTTTCCTCGATGCTTCTCCTTCCTTGGAGATTTTTGTCTTGTTTGTAAGTAACCTATTCGTCCTGCAAGAGTTATTTAATAACCGTCTGTGCTTTAATCATTAACTCAAATATCTCGGCGATTTATCTTTTCAGGTATCAGCGGTGTCGAAGTATGACTTTGTTGTTGGAGGTCCCTCAAGCCTGAGGCAAATGCCAGTTCAGCACCATGACAAGCTCACGACTATGAAGATCATTGGTTTCTGCCCTCAAAAGAGTTTGGTTGAGCTAACACGACATATTCTAGAGTGTGCAACGTCACTGAAGTTCCTTGTATTAGACACCATTAATGTGTACTATAGGTGCTTTGGTGACATCTCTGGCAGGAAATGCTCTACCCTGAACAGGGCAAATGTTAGGGAGGCGTTCAAATCGATCGTGGTTGTGAAGCTGTACATCGAGGAGAAAGTTCCATCTACAGTTTGGTTAGATCTGCGGGAGCCTTGCAAGCGGTGTCATATCCCTATGTAGAATTTAGAGGGTTAATTTTTTTTTTGAAGCACGGCAAAAGGCTTGCCGATTATATTGATATAGGAGAAGCAAACATGGTGGGCCTAAGCCATCAGAAAAGAAAAAAAAAGAGCGTAAAACACGAAAAAACTACTCTCCCATAAGTTCGGCTAACTTCTTGGCCCCTGCCCGGACCCAGTTTCGCCCTTCATCCTTAATCTTCTGCATGAGGACGAGAGGCAACGAGAACTTGTTGCAGAACACCCTAGCGTTTCGCTCCTTCCAAATTTCCCAAGCGACTAGGATGATAGCCGTCTTAAGTCCCTTGGGGGAGCAGCAAGAGGAAGTCGAGAGGGCGTTCCAGTAGTGCAGCAGCAACACAGTAGGCCTCCCCGATCCCAAGCATTGCAGCAAGGTGGGGCAAGAGAGCCAAGCTGCCGTCGCCACCCAGATGCGCTTGGAGAACCTGCATTCGAAGAGGAGGTGCCTTGCCGTCTCCGGTTGGTGCATGTAAAGCTGACAGAGAGGATGGTGGGGCCACCCTCTAATAGCCAGCCGATCCGACGTCCACAGACGGTTCTGAACCGCCAGCCACGCAAAGAAGCGGCATTTAGGAGGAGCCCAAGTCTTCCAAATGATCTGCTTGAAAGAGCACTCGACAGATCCTGCAAACTGCACGCGGTAGGCTGAGCCGGCAGAGTAGACGCCGCTGGCCGAGAGCGTCCAGGAGATATCGTCCTCGGCGTCAGGTTCCAAGGTCAAAGCATCCACCGCCTCCCAGAGAATAGTAAATTGCGAGATGTGCTCGGCGGTGAAGGCATCCATCCTGAGGTCAGTGATCCACTTCTGATCCAGGAGAGCATCATGGACGGTGCGATTTTTGCGCTTGGAGGCGGAAAAGATGAGCGGCGCTATCGAGCTAGGCAGGGAGCCCTGGAGCCAGGCAGAGTTCCAGAAGGAGGCACGCATGCCGTTACCAATCGTCACCGAAGTGGCGGCGCCAAACAGGGCTCTGTCCGCACGGTCGGTGGGAAGATCAAGCCCAATCCAGGGCTTGAGTGGGGCCTTCCAAGCGAGCCAAAGCCATCGTAGCCTAAGTGCCCTAGCGAACTTTTCCAAGTCAAGGATTCCCAGTCCGCCGTAGTTCTTGGGGCGACAGACCTTGGGCCAACTGATCTTACACTGCCCGCCACTGACCTTGTCGCTACCAGCCCACAGCATCCCGCGTCTCAGCTTGTCAATAGCCTTGATGGTGCCCTTGTCAATACGCAGGGCGGTGAGGAGAAAGATTGGCATTGAAGTGAGAACCGACTTGACCAGGGCGTCACAACCAGCGCGATTGATGAGCTTTCCCTTCCAGGGGTTTAGCCGAGAAGCTACTTTGTCCACATAGGGCTGGAGATCAGCTCGCCTTAATCTTCCAAGAGCAAGCGGGAGGCCCAAGTACTTGCAAGGGAAGGTGGAGACAGCCGCTGGGAAGTCGGCGAGGATGTTCGGCAGGTCCAAGTTGTCACAACGAATGGGCATGACGGCGCTTTTGTCGATGTTAGTGATCAGTCCCGAGACATCACCAAAGTTTTGCAGGAGAGTAGAGAAGTTAGACACGTCCTACGTCGTCGAGGTCAGGAAGATGGCAGCATCGTCCGCAAACATGGAGATGCGCGGAGTGGGGGTCCTTCCAGGGAGCTTGTGCAGCAGGGCCGCGTCAGTAGCCATTTCCAAAATCCTTTGGAGGGGGTCAATGGCAATGTCGAAAAGCAGGGGTGATAGAGGGTCGCCCTGGAGAAGTCCCCTACCATGGCGAATGGCCTTCCCAGGGATCCCATTGAGGATAACCTTAGAGGTGGCGGTGGAGAGCAGGGTGGAGACCAATGCACGCCAACGCTGTGGGAAGCCCAACCGCTGTAGAACATCCAAAATGTAGTCCCATCTGACGGAGTCGAAGGCCTTGGCAATATCCAACTTGACGAGGAGCGCAACAGTGCGGTCGCGGTGGAGGCGGCGAGCCGTGCCGCGGACGAACAAGAAGTTGTCATGGATACTCCTCTTCTTGATGAAGGCACTCTGGCAGCGGGAGACAAGGTCATCCATCTTAGGGCTCAAGCGAGAGGCCATGGCTTTGGCAATGATCTTGGGGACGATGTGGATTAGGCTGATGGGGCGAAACTCAGAGATGCAATCAGCACCCTCCTTCTTCGGCAGCAAGACAACGTTGGCCGTATTAATGATGTGGAAGTTAGGAGTAGCCAGCTCGGAGAAATCATTGATGACACGAAGGAGATCAGCTTTCACCAAGGTCCAACATTCCTTGAAAAAGGCAATGGAGAAACCATCGGGGCCAGGGGCTTTGTCAGCAGGCATGTCATCAATAGCAGACTTGATCTCGAGCTCCGAGAAGGGCAAGTCCAGGTCATCAAGGTTGTGCACAGTCGGATTAATGGCCACCCAGTTGAAGTCGAGCAGTCTGGGAGGGGGGCGGCCCAAGGTCTTGGAGAAGTGTTCCTGAATGACTAACTCCTTGTCGTGATGGGAAGTGACCCATCCCGCATCCCGCTTGAGTCTCTGAATGTGGTTTTTGCGGCGGCTGTAGTTCATCCTTAGGTGAAAGAACTTGGAGTTCGCATCCCCCTCGCGAAGGTAGGTGATCCTAGAGGCTTGTCATTTGCGAGTGCGCTCAAGCACGGCCAGACCCAAAACAAGCTTTTTGAGGCCCGCGCGGATCTCCCTCTCAGTCGCAGAGAGGCATCTGACCTCTTGCGCAGTGTCTAACTGAAGGATGACATCGAGGGCCATGATGAGCTGTTGCTTATGGCCGGAGAAAAGTCCCCTTGCCCTGCGATGTTCATTTCTTGTTCTACATGCATAGAGCTGCCCAATGTTTGTGGTCTGTGTGACACTATGCATAGAGCTCATATGTACTTCGAAAACAGAAGTGCCGTGGGTATAAGAGGCAGGAAAGACACTATCTCGACCCCTCCCAGTGAAACTCACAAATACAAGGAAATATATATAGTATAACTGGACAAGGAATGAAATGTTTTCAGGGTTTTCTTAGTCGAGCAACCTATTCGCGTCGGCCCCTCCAGGCCTTATTAAGGTTCTAAGATGATTATTACAAGCCTTTGGCACTAAACTACCCGAAACAGTAGGTTTGAACATACACCCTGCGATGGCCATCCAACGGTCCAGATGCACTAAAGAACAGGGGGAACAGCGAGACACAGGCAGAAACAGAGAGGTGCCTGAGCTATGCACGGCCCCCTGTATAACAAGTTGGGTGAGTTACTGAGCCTAGTTTAGGAGTGATCGAGACGAGTCTGCCATGATTTCTTTTGTTTAAATTATTGGACATCCAGAGCTGTACAATGCAGCATAATCCCAGCACAGAAGCGGATATTCACTCATGACCAGTAATACGCACTTTCGTACGAAAAAAGAGATTAAGGACAGTATTTGGCCGTCCACTCTCAACAGAAAATTTGGCCGCAAAATATTACAGTTACAGATAAACAATTACTACGAGCATATTAGTTAACTCAGTCTGTTTGCACATAAAACTGTTTTCCAAACACAGGGGAAATGTTCAGCTACCACAGAAACTAGCATACACTACAGCTCCAGATGAGGTGCACTCACTCCCATACATAAACATCAAAATACTGGAACATGGCTAAGACAGGCACCTCTTTACTGCTCAAATAAGAAGGTGCACCAGATTGGTGACATGAGAGAGCGCAAATCAAGCAGAGCAGATCAAGAGCGGGATGACATCTAATGGTAGTCGACTTTGACTCCATCCATATATGTGAATCCGAACTTCCCAGATTTTTTCTTATGGCCAGGTGGCTCCGAGTCTTTGACCTCATCGTCCCGATGGCGCCAACATGGTATGGGCACAGGCCACCTGTTTCTGTTATCCGATAGTTTCCACACATAGTAACGTTATCGCGAAGTTAACCTTTATTTCAAACATCAAAGTGATAAGTAAATAAGTACCTGATTGGTGTACCATCACTGCCAAATTCATCAACAGTCCTGGCACTGGCACAGTAGCGAATTAAGCTAGAATTCATGGAAAATATTATTTTTTTCGAGAAAATGCAAAATGTCACGTCATGCAGTGATCTCGAATCTGAATATGCACACTTAAACATGACAGTCAGTTGAATATGCATAACTGATACTCTAGGTGTGCGTACCTTTTCTCCTTAAAATGGTCCAGCAATCGAATAATACTGTCCCTAAATATGAACGGGGTTCCTATTTTCTTATCATAGAAATTCATGCCGACAAATCTCCCATTGAAGTCAACCAGAGGCCCTCCGATCCCAGCCTAGCAAACAAAAGGTGACACTGAAGCAGTTCACATGGAGTTCTTATTTGTAGTAATGGAGAGATATGGTCTAGTACGTGTGATGGATATGTCAACTAATCCGCAAGAGCAGTGCTAACCTTAGTGATCTTACAATTGGAGTACCTAAGATCTCTGCAATCAAGCAAGCCCGACCAGTCGGTTCCCCTCCCACATGTAGCCATTAAGTCTCCTGAGTCGAAGCAGCGCCCCACAGCTACTACATTCGGATCTTGAAGAAGACTGTCATTCCACCGATCTTCAAGAGTTCTAAGTGAACGAAGACGACAGAAATACTTGACACTGACAAGAGCAACATTGTAGTACAAACTGGAATGTTGCAATGTTCCCTCTTTGCGTTGTTTGTTTGGAAGCAAAACTACAATCTGCAAATGGCACCGTGAGAACTAAGCAGAAAATATTAAGGATCACATCGCGAACTAACCTTCAACTTTTCAGCAATCTTGTTTTGATCGTTAGGATCCCTAACCAAACTCGCCGAAGTCAGAATGATTATAGATCCATT
Source organism: Alopecurus myosuroides (assembly GCA_028641055.1). NCBI lineage: Eukaryota > Viridiplantae > Streptophyta > Magnoliopsida > Poales > Poaceae > Alopecurus > Alopecurus myosuroides. The sequence continues at coordinate 279,191,692 of CM054063.1, forward strand.
CCATTCAATAAATAAGCCTGTGCATGCGAAAACCCTCCTTTCTCCTACATATACAGGGCAGTTTTCATTGTAACCAAGTTCAAATATGGAATAGTAAGTAGCATATTACTTTGAAATTACCGATGTATGAAGCAAGTGAGACAACAACTCGACTTAATTTCTGACAAACTTCTTTGCTGAGTTGACTCCAAACACCTTTACCAGAATCATATAGGTCACCAAAAGTCTCTTCGAATGTATTAACCAATTTCAAGCCCTCTGTTCAATGAAAGACGGCATAGTAGTTGTTAGTGGCAAGAAGAACGCTTAAACAAGCGCAACCCCGGACCAACTTACAAGCATCAACTCACCACTGATAGTAGTTTCTGAAGGCTTTGGATAACTCCAGGAGTCTAGATCCCCAGATCTGTCTATATCCCCAAATCGGACACACCCATGAAGATAGTATGATAGGTTAGCGCAGAGGATTATACAAATAGTTATTATGAAAACAAAAAAAATATAAAAAGCTAAGTTGCACCACTTGTGAGGATCTTAAAAAATAATTCCTCTGTTCCATAATATATCTAAAAGGGCAGGGCATCCTAGTGCAGCTAGCTCCTGCCTGGGAAGGGTCCAACCACTTTGGGTCTATCGCAGCCTTTCCCTGCATCTCTGCAAGGGGCTGTTTCGAGGACTTGAACCCATGACCACATGGTCACAAGGCAACAGCTTCACAGCTGCCCAAGGCTCCCCTTATATTGTGGAACAGAGTGAGTGTATCATTAAAATGACGAGGAAATGGACAATGGCGTGAATGATCAGGCTATGTACTCACCTCTTGGATAGGTGCAATAGGGCCAGGGCTGCATCCATTTCTGTATTACTGCATCCCTGTGGAAAGACATAGTAAACTTGCCATAAATTACATCCGCGTGCGTCCTAACTAGAAATAAAATGGACTAAAACAGCACGAGGCAACATCTACACAAATAGAATTGCAGAGGACTGATCAATTCCAGTATACAAAACCTCTAGGGTAAGGAAAAGATCATAAATCCTACTGCTGTCTACATTTTAAGTCTGAAAGAACAAACTTTTATATTAGAAAATTCTACTAGCTTCAACATTATAGTGATATGAGTATCCTTGGTAGAGGCAGAAGAGAATCAAGTTGTTATCTACGGAAAAACAATGAAAAGGGCAAGGAAAGTACAAACACCATATGTAAATCTACAAGTGGAACGAATAGACTAGTAGCTTCTTCATCGAAGTAGTACAAGTATTCTTGTTAGAAGCAGCAAAGAAGCAAATTGTTATAAAGGGACAAACAATAGAAACTGCAAAGAAATTCCAAATACCATACATGATATAAAAGGAACGACACCCTGCAATCCAGATTCTTGCAAAATTAATAAGCCTTGAAAGCTGTTTGGCAATCAATATAACTTACCTTATGAGTACTCAAGTATTACACGGAAAAAAAATCCAGGAAGGGCGAAGTGGATTCAGTGATGGAAAAACATAGGTAAGCAAAAGAGATGGAAATACACAAGACACACCTGAACGTCTTAACTTCCCTTTTCGGCATATATTTCTCCAAACGCTCGATAATTATACTTCTTGGAACGAAAGAAGTACCTTCCCCAGGCAGAAATAGATTCATGCCAAGAAAGTTCCCATCACAATCAAAAAGTGGCCCACCTTCCCAAGCCTAGCAAAAAATCAAGTGACAGGAAACAAGGGTTACATAAATAAAAACGTCATTTTTATGCCTCAGAGCTATATAGTTCAGTGAAACTAGTTACAGACAAACACGCAGACCATAGTGCAAGTGTACCTCAGAGATTTTACAAGTGGAGAGCATAAGCTCTTTACCATCCTCAGATCCACTTGAATTACCGGTAAGTATCCCAGTTGTGGCCATTAATGTGCCAGAATCGGCACGCGCGATAGCTACTACCTTACTACAGGGTAGAAATTCCACCTGATGACTGAGATCCACCGGATGAACACCAAGGGTAACAGAAATTATGTTGACAACAGCAATCCCCTTGTCCGAACGATAGCTACCCAATATCCCTCTTGCAACATCGCCATTGCGACGCACTTCTATCTATAATGAGAAAACAAAGCGATGAATATAAAATGGTGACGAACTGACAATTATCATAAGCAAACAAGCAAACTAAGTGAAGGATGATTAGCACCAACGTTCAAGCAACCATGGCCTTCTCTTCTATTCTTGTCATTGAAAGCTCTAACCAAACTTTCTGAAGTCAGAAACCTTGTGATATGCAGCCCTGAACGAAGGGCTATACCCGAGCATGCAAATAACACTTCAGGTCCTACACGAGATTATAAATTAAATAATCCGCAACTAGCAATGTTAAATTAAGACAAGTGTTTTAAAACAAAAAATAGTAGAGTATGACAGCAGTCACCATCGGACAAAGCAATGGAGACAACATTTCTAGAAAATCTTGAAGTAACTTCTTCACTTAGCTCACTCCAGACACTTTGGCAGGAGTCACTAAAGCTGTCAATCGGCTGTTCTGAATCGGCATCCCGCTGTAAGTTGCCTAGATAAAAAATACATGGTGGAACACAGTTGTGAGTGCTCCAATAGTGATGCAACAGAGAAATGAATTCCCGGCAGACTTGACATTATCAAATCAATTGTACCTACCATCTCCTCCGCCGGTGTCGACTCTTGAATTCTTTCGGGAGCTTTCTGTGAGACCATCATCGCCAGCTCTCTTACTTTGCGGCATATTTACAGTTATGTACTAAAACATAACAAAATAATTAAAGTCCAGATGTTCAATCAACTACCAGTATCACAAGGTCGGATGACCATTAGAGGAAATCAACGACAGGCTCCCTATTCAACTTTGCCCATTGTGAGGGTGGACGGTGGTGTGTATATGCACCCAAAATTCGTGGAATTTAGTGCACATACCGCAAAAAACCAATGCTGTCGGGTGGAGGCAGAAGTCACGCTACGAGGAGGACGGTAACGGTGACGAGCGTGAGCAGCGGAGAAGACAACTGTCCTCTGTACGGCCGGCGGCTGTGTCTCTAGGGCATGGCGGCAGCAGACTTCATGAGAGATCTCAGAATAGCGTTGGTATTTTTCTTTTTTGACCCTGGGCCGGTCTTGCTCCACGTCGCAGAAAGACTTCTTAGTTATTGCGTACCTCTAGCTCAAAAAAATAAAAAGGTTATTGCGCTCCTATATTATTCTCTAAAAAAAAGTTATTGCGTTCCTATAGAAAAAGAAGATGTTTCCTACCACGATTCCATCTCTCCCCCGGCTGGCATTTGATTCGAATACAGATCGGTATTGGGCGGGATGCGCTACCGGAGCCGATTACCCGATTGAAGGACGTAGCCAGAGGCAGTCCCTGAAAAAAAAAAGTAGTAGAGAGGGAGAGACAGAGAGGAGCGGAAAAACTTGGAGGGCATCATGGGGCTGCTGAATCTGTTCAAGTCCATGCTGCGGGAGCACAAGGCCATCCGTGATGATAATTCTAACTGTGGCGAAGAAGTAAGATATGCAGTACCAGATCTTCCAGAGGTAGGTTCTCCTGATATAGATATGAGACTTCTATTGCAGAACAGCTAAAGAAAACTGTATCTTTTTTTTTTGATAAGTCACCGGAGAGGGCACAGGGCCCTCACCTGAAATTTTCCATTTATAAGCACGGAGAAACCGTGGGCATCAGAGTTTTTACAGAGGGGAGGGGGGGGGGGGGGGGGGGGGGCTAGTATACAGGGCAGGGGGAGTAAGATTACAGTCGAGCGGGGAGGAGGTATGTGAGCCAGAGGTCGACGTCGCTCCTTTGAGCCTTGGGCAGGCGAGCACGCCTGAGGACAGCATCGTCTCTACAGTTCTTGCGCACAAGCTCGAGGGATGGAGGGAGCGAGTTGAATACGACGCCGTTCCTGTGCTTCCAGATGTGCCAGAAACACAGCTGGCGCAGCATGTAGGCCGATCGGGTCGGTGTCGAAGGAGGTAGGTGGCATGATCCAACATCGCTGCAGCGGGGAACTTGCAGGTTTTCGGCGCCGAGGGCACGCCAAAATTGACGCGCGAAGGGGCAGGCGAAGATCAAGTGCTCCGGGGTTTCCAGCGCGGCTCCACAGATGGCGCAACCACTTTCCTCTTCTTCGAGGATGTGTTTCCGCAGCAGGTTCGAGCGGCACTGAATCCGCCCCTGCAACAGCAACCAGGCGAAGAATTGCACTTTCGATGGAGCGTGGCTGCGCCAGACGAAGGTGTAGTCCGCAAATGCGACACCGCCCAGAGTACGCAGTTTGTACAAGCTGGAGGTTTGCATGGAGCCTTTGACTCCAGCACAGACCGGCAGCGAACGGATGTCCGCGCGGCGTTCCAACCTGACTCGGGTGAGCACGGGGGCGAGCTTGCGTCGTTGCCGCTCCGCGGTAGCTGACAGGCGGGAGGCGAGAACACTGTCCAGCCCATCCCGGAGGACATGGCTGACAGTGGCGTGCGCGCTGGTGGTGTGGGAGTAGAGCTCGGGGGCCGAGGTGGCGAGAGCGCCAGAGGGGAGCCAGCGGTGAAGCCAGAACGCCGCCCGCGTACCGTCGCGCAGCTCGACGCCGCTGATACTGCGGTAGAGCGGCATGAGTTGGACCAGCCCGCACCAGTGGGACCCGCATAGCAAACCAAACGAGGATGCGCTGTCAACGGCAGCGCCGTCGAGGACAGTCCAGCCCCACCGCGGCCAAGATTCGTCGATGGCGGTGTGCATCTTGTGGAGCAGTTTGGTTTGGAGACACGCGTTCTGCTCGGCGAGGGAGCGAAAGCCGAGTCCGCCTTCAGTCTTCGAGCGGCAAACGCGCTCCCAAGCCAAGAGGCAGCGTGCACCGGAGGCCGTTTCCCCGGCGGCCCAGAGGAAGGCACGACGGAGCTTGTCGATCGCAGTGATCACTCCAGCGGGGAGACCCAAGGCGCACATGGTGTAGGTGGGCAGGGCGTCCAGCACCGAATTAAGCAGAACGAGTCCTCCGCCGGTGGAGAGGAGAAGGGCGCGCCGGCCCGAAGGTACATGTCCCCCTTGGCTATGAGAGGGAAGAAGGCGGCGATGCGCAGCTTCTCCGCGGACAGTGGCAACCCAAGGTAGGTTTGGGGGAACCCCTCAACCCTGCATTGGAGGCAGGATTGGATTTCGTCGAGGGTGTCCGGGGGGACGTGCATCGGCACAAGGATGCTCTTGGCGTAGTTGATGCGGAGCCCGGTGGCTTCCTCAAAGGTTTGCAGGATGGAATGCAGGCGCCTGGCCGCCCCGCATCCGCCCGGAGGATGAGCAGCGTGTCGTTCGCGTACTGTAGCACAGGGCACGGCGCACCGTCGATCAGCGGGTGGAGCAGCACATCATCGCGCTTGACGACTCGCTGCAGGACATCGGCGACGATGATGAACAGGTAAGGGGACAGTGGATCCCCTTGCCGCAGACCTCGCATACACCTCATCCATTTCCCAGGGAGCCCGTTGAGGAGGATTGCAGACATGGAGGTGGTGAGTAGGCACTCGATCCAGTCGCACCAGAGCGGCGGGAATCCCCGCACAAGCATGATGGCACGGAGGCTGGCCCAGCTGACGGTGTCAAACGCTTTGGCGAAGTCGGGTTTGAGCACCACACACGGGGTTCTTCGCTTGAAACAGGTTCGGACCAGCTCAGTTGCGTAGACAAAGTTTTCTGAAATGCTGCGCCCCGCCAAAAACCCCGTCTGATCAACGTCCACAATCTTGTTGATCTGCAGCTGCAACCTGGATGTGAGCGCCTTGCTGATGCATTTGACGGAGCAATTTTGCAGAGAGATTGGCCTAAAGGAGCTCGGCGCTAGCACACCGTCATTCTTGGGCAGGAGCACGACATGCGCCCTGTTGATGCGGTGCAGGTCGACGGCGCGGGAATGGAAAGTTTCAAAGAGCCGCAACAGGGCCAGGAGCACCGTGGGCCAAGCAGCCTTATAGAAGCTAGGCCCAAGTCCGTCAGGGCCGGGAGCACTTGAGTAGTCCATGTCGTCGATGGCGCGACGGATTTCGTCGCGTGAGAAAGGGCGAACCAGGCCATCTCCGTCGACCTTGGGGCAGCCCTCGTAGAGGGATTCGAAATCCAGCGCGTTGGCCGGGTTTGGCGCGCCCCCGAGCAGGTTGGCGTAGAAGGAGTGGAGGGTAGCAGTCTTGGCATCGTGGGAGACGAGCAGGGCCCCGTCGACGTCGAGGGCGCGGATGTTGTTCCGACGTAGTCGTTGGGAAGCCCGGGCGTGAAAAAACTTCGTGTTCTCGTCGCCTTCGACGATGGCACGAAATTTTCAATGCTGCTTCCAGTAGGCTGCGCGAGCGGCGATCAACTCAGCCAGTTTGGCCCTGCAAACACCACGAAGCTCCTTTTCTGCAGGGGAGAGGAGACGGGATTCTTCGAACAGGTCAAGTAGATCAATAACAAATTTGCAGTTATTTTCTAGAAGCGGTGGGAGCGTCGCCAAACCTTAGCAGCCGTGCGGTTCGACTTGAGGCGAGCAGACAGATCCGCGACAGCATCTTCCAACCGGCGAGGTCTGCTCCAGGAGGGTAAGGTGGAGGGGAGGAAAGACGGGTTCGTGAGCCAGCAGTTCTCGAACCTGAAGGAGGAGGAGCGCGGGATTGTGGTGGAAGCAGTTACCAGGAGAGGGACGTGGTCAGAGGTGGGGCGGTGGAGAGAGGAGAGGGAAGAGCTTGGGAGGGCGAGGTTCCAGGATTGGTTGAATAGAGCGCGGTCCATCCGGGCGAGCACGGGCGCGTCACGGTTGTTAGTCCAAGTATAGAGGCGCTCAAGCAAGGGGAGCTAAAAAAGGGAGAGGTTTCGAATGGTTTCGTTGAAGGCGAGGGCGAGGTTGGCGTTGAAATTGGTGTTGTTTTTGTCGCGGGGATTACGGATCAGGTTAAAGTCTCCGATCACAATCCAGGGGAGGGTGTAGCAGGGGCCAATGGCTTCCAGTTCAGCGAGGAACTGAGCTGAGAGAGCATGGTCAGCAGGGGTATACACGTTCGTGACAGCAAAAATGAGATCGGAGAGCGTGGAGGCGAGAGTGACAGCGAAGGAGAAACGATCGCGGCGAGCGTGCGTTAGAGTATAGAGAGAGGGGTTCCAAGCTGTGATCATGCCTCCAGCACTCCCGGCGGCATCGATTGATTCGAAGATAGATAGCGTCGGGGGGAAGAAGGAGGACGCCGTGGCGCTGTCGATGGAGCACAACTTCGTCTCCTGGACGCAAACGATGGATGGGGAGGCAGTGGTGATCGCGTCACGCACAATGGGTCTCTTTTTCAGAGAACCCAAGCCCTGCGTGTTCCACGATTCAATGGTAATATCACGAAAATGACTAATCATTAAGTGAGATAACACCAACGAGGTTACAGGGGAGCAGCAGACCAGACAGCACACGACGCGGGCGGACAGGGACAGTCACTCGGACAGACAGAAAGGTGTCGCACCCGGACTTCTATAGGATACTCACCGTACGAACTGAACAGTATTTTGGTTGGATTACGGGGCTTAACGGCTCCCGCGTCCCCTTACGGGTAGGCCAGCACTTATGTGCGACAACCAACCGTTACTGTTCATCGTCGATGTAAACTATCCTGTAGAAATCAGGATACTACCATTGACGTACTTCATACCATACACACATGGTACGTCAACGGTTTGGAACAAAGGATAACACAACATGCCTCTAAGACACAAAAGATTGGAATAAGGTTGCAAATGGCCTTCACTAAGGCAGAAATAGCAAATACAATCATCCAGAGGACACATGTCCCAACATAACATTCATTACATCAGCGGAAGCAATCAAAGGTGTCTGGGTACAGACAAATCCAACAGGCTTAAGAAGCCGGAGAAAATAAAGAAGACGAAGCCCATCCACGTAGGTCCTGGATCCAGCCCTGGTCCAGCTAGCTACTCGTCTGCAGTCTCGTCAAACTCCACTAAGTAGCCATCCTGGTGGTCATCGTAGCCGTAGTCGTAGTCTGCGTAAACCACAGCCCCAAAGGGGTCAGTACAACAACGTACTGGCAAGCAAGACTCACAGTTCACCAAAGTGTAGCCCGTCAACACCAAGCACAGATGCCTTGGGATCAACGGAAGGGAAGGGTATAAAGATGCTGCAACTGGCTGCACTAACCAACTACAGAACATACTACAACTTCTGGTGTAACAGAAAGAGATAAGATAGCGTATCGTAACCAACTATAGCTAACCACCAAACAAACCCATCCTGGATCTCGCCCCTTATCCAAAGAAGCAATCCGAGGATAACTCACACAGTTGGATTAATGATGGATCAAGTTGTTGTGTCAATAAGCCTATTACTAGTCAAGTTATCATTAGTTAGGTGTAAGTTGTTCTGAGTACTTGTTAGCCAGTACTTTCACCAAGTCAACCATAACCGCGGAAAACACGGCTTCTCGAGAAGATTTATCCCTGCAGGGGTGCACCAATTTGGCCGTACACGTAAGAATAACCCGCCATATGGGAAGGCCTTTCCCACCAAGCGGGGCACTCAACACAATTCAACCTTTCCTCGCATCAAGCCCAAAGCACCACGTGCTGTGCGTGCGCGGCTAATCGAGCCCCCCGAAGAAGAGGAGGACCCTCATAGCACTGGAAGACCACGCCGCCCTAAATGCCGACTACAAAAGTTCCATCCTGGCCTCGGGTTCGTACCTGCATATGCGTGCATCAAATGGAAAGCCCGGACTAAGTGTGGTGATTTGGACGAGATGCGGATCGAGTCAAATTGAGGGGGGCGCCCATACACGCTTCCCACATGCGGATAGTGCGCTCATCATGGATCAGTAGACAAGACCCTTTTCCTATTAGGGTCGACACTAGCAGGCCTCAAAACCACGCCGGGCCTCCTGCCGGTGCCTTATCAGCAAATTATTATTACCTCAAATTAACAGGTGTTGTTTAACATCGAGCCCCAGGATATAACAGAATATAATAACAGAAAGTAACTGATAACAGACTCGAGCAAAACAACCCTAAGCATGCTAATAAGACACGGGCCCAAGCAACGGGGTTTTAGGACTGGAGGTGATGGCAATATCAGGGTTTAGGGTATCATGTGATAGGTTCGTAACAGAAGCAACTACCACTATGGCTAGCAGAAAAGAACAACGGAAAGTATCGGTAACCAATGTTGAAAGGAACACAATGGTTCATGTGAGTGATAACTTGCCTGCAAACCCAGTAGCCGGGTACTGAGCTAGATCCTCAGAAGGGGTGTCGTAAAGGTCGTCGGTATCAACGTCGTCGTCTATCCGAGAAGAAGCAAACAAACAAAGCAGAATATAAACAATCATTGTCATGGCATAGTGCACAATCAAATATGATGCATGACAAGTTAATAGATGCATCAAAATAAACTAATTGATATGACAACACAATTTAATTTGGACACATATGCAATTTTGAGTTGCATATGAAAAACCCAAAGATTTTGGTTAGATTATTTGTTTTCCAACTAAACAACAGGTGCTAGTGGTTTAGTATGATGCATGCAAAAGGAAAACAGCAAAATAACAACATTAGAAACAAATTAAGATAGGGTGTAGCAATTTAGAATGTTATTATCAATTTAGGGAATTTTTGGGTGCCTTAAAGGTGACACACAAGTACTTGTTGTTTTCACCCATTTAAAATGTTCAAAACAAATAACAAAGTTTATATTTGAAAAGAACATCAAATTTTAGTTGGATTACATGTTTCAAATTTTGAAATTGGAATTTGGATTATTTAATTATGAATTAAACAATATTAAACAAGTTTTAAATGAATTTAAAACAAGTTTGAATTTAATTGAATTTTTATTTGTTCCAAACATAATTTCAAACTCATATTTGAAAAGTTCACACTTTGATGGTTTGAAAACATATTTTGCATGTTCAAAAATATTTTATTTTGACCAAGTTATGATTTTATCAAATTTTAATTGAATTAAATAAGGATTAAAATATTTAGGCAATTTAAATTATTCAAACCAGAAAACAAAAATTATATTTGAATAGGTTATTTAAAATGGTATGGAAAACATATTTTATTTGCATTTATTGGATTAATAAATAATTAGTTATTGAATTTCTAAATTAGCATTTGAATTATTTAAGTTTGAATTTTAAATGCATTTGTAATTGTCAAAACAGTACACAAATAGGTTATTTGGAAAGATTAGGAAATTTGGATCAGAAAACATATAAAGTTTTTATTTATTGGAGTTACAGAACAAAAGATATTAAATTTTGAAGTTTTATATTCAAATCTGTTATTTAAATGGATTTTTGAATTAAACAGAAATTAGCAAAACTTTTCTCACCGCACAGCTAGCCAGCCCCAGCCACTGCAGTGTGGGCCTGGGGGGCCAGCGTGGCGCTGCGCGCCCACGTGGCCGTGGCGTCGCTGACTGGTGGGGTCGCGCACACGGGATAAAATCCCAAAAAAGTTTGCGGCTCCGGGGGTTCGAACCCGTGACCGCCCCCTGCGCGCACAGAGGCATTGCCACTGCGCTAACTGAATCTGTTTGACAGATAGGGGGACTGATACAGGTTATGGTTCAGCGAAGTTAACTGAAACTCTGACGAAGAAACACTTGCTCGTCCGTCAGACAGAGGGGCTCGCCGGCGTGATCCACGGCCGTGCTCGATGCAATTGGGTGCGTGGATGTTGCAGAGATGTGCGCGGGTGCGAGAGGAGGGAGAGGGTGGAGAGAACGGTGCTCACCACCGTTGTAGAAGGAGGCAGCGGCGCGACGATGACGTTAGCTGACGACGGGTGACGATGGTGGCCGCGGAGACGACGTGGACGGCGGCGCGGGTGTGGTGCTCCTCCGGTGGCGCTCCCGTGTCCGCAACTTAGAGGAAGACGAGGGCTAACGGTTCCAAGTGGTGGGTAGCTAGGTAGGTGAGGGAGGTGGCGGCGCCATCGGAATCTTCAGAGGAGATGCCGCCGGTGAGGTGGAGCAGAGAGGAGATCTCGTCGGGGAGGAGGCGAACGACGGCGGCGGAGAGGGGAAACAGAACCTAGGGTTAGCTAGGGTTAGGTACGGGGCCCTAGGGCTCTACTTATAGGCGTGGAGGCGCGGTGTGGCCGCCGGAGTCGCTGCGGGGGTGCGGTGGCGCCTCCGATGCGCTGTCGTACCGCTTGACGACGACGAAATAGAAGATCCGCACGAATCTCGAAGCGTTACGCGCGTTAAGTGTTGGGCTGGGCTGCGCGCGCGGTAGATAGGTTGGGCTGGGTGTGTTATCTGCTGCGCGCGCGCAAGGTTTTTTTTTTTTTTTTTTTGCTCTCTGTTTTTTTTTTGTATCTTTTGCTTTTGGAAGAAAAACTTAGGTTTTAGGTTAGATAAAAATCTAGAAAAAATAGGGTAGATTCCTTAGATAAAATGCAAACATTTGGTAGCTTTTGTTTTCAAAAATTTAATTGTTTGCTTGCTGTTTGAAATTTAAACCCAATTGAATGAAATTTGCAATATTAACTAATATTAGAAAAACAAGCATTTCCTATAGGGTTACCCTTAGGGTTTAAAGACAATTTGAATTGGTTTGATTTGGTAACAACATAAATTCAAATTGGTTCTGTTTTGGGTGCTTGGATTTGAATTTTAAATCGTGTTTGGAAAATGAATAATTGATTTAAAACCATTATTTTCACAAGTGTTCACTAAGGAAAAACATGGAACCAAATGATTGTTATTATTTGTGATTTTTATTCAAAATGTTGTAACAGAGCAAGTATGAAACCATTGTTTGAAAAAGGTTTGAATTTGAGTTGTGAAAACAGTGGAAAACAATTGCAATAATTAAGAAACAAATGCAAACAACATGGAACAACATGATGATATGATGCAATACTTACATAAACATGCAACAAACATTCTAAGAGGATGATTTTCATACTTGGGATGTTACAAAAGGAGAACGAGGGAAAGTGGTGCGAGCAGCAAGGCAAGCAACACGGGTAGGGGCTCTTGGCCTGCAGCCCTGGCAGGGGCGCCGTGAGGGCCGACTAATCATCACGGGCGGAGTGCACCGGTGGCTGCGCGCAGGCCGCAGCTGTGAGCGCGGTGACCGCGCACTGCTTGAGGGGCTTGGTGCAGGCTGCAAGCACATCGTGCGCCTTGACAGTTTTCTGGAGGGCGGTCGTGCAACCACTTAGGGCTTCATGAAGGCCTCGTAGTTTGGCAGCACGGGTGGCCATAGTCTCGTGAAACTGGGAGCTTTTGGCGGCGAGACGAGCGCTGTGACGATGTCCACTTTTATCTTCAAGGTCGGAGGCGTCGTCGATCGCAGGGGCAGGGTCCGTGGCGTTAGTTGGCTCGGTGATGACGACGCCGTGCCGACACGAGGGGGCAATGGGAGGCCCGGAGCTCAGGGAGCTCTGATCGGAGTCCGAGCCGATCCCTGCGCACCACGAGATCATGATGGAGGACATGGAGGAGTCCGGGGATTCAGCGCGTGGGACCAGAGGGGAGCTCGAAACGCTGTCGAGCAGGGCGAGAAGGGCCTCATGGTGCAGCTCAGCGTCGTCGTGTCCGCCAGGAGGGGGCCCCGCGGGAGCTCTCCGAGCGCGCGCCGAGGCGCAGGGGAGGCGGCGCCAGCGAGAGGTGACCGTGGAACCGCCGGAAGGGAGGGGGTGCAGCCGGGGGAAAAAACGGGACGTATTCACCATTGTGATCGTACGAGTCCTCCACGCGCCAGACACGGACGCGCCTGATGTGGATCATGCGAGACTTCCAGGGGGCCGTGAGAGGATGACCTCAGGCGGCATGCAGTCGCCGTTTTTGAGGATAACGACAGCACGGACCAACGCACAGTCTGATCCTGACAGGCAGACCGGGTCAACCTCCAGAGTTTCACCAAAGCTGCTGAAGGCCACGGCAACGCCAAGGGGGTTCAGGTGTTCGAGCGGCATGCGCTTCGCGCTCACCACCGCGATGAACTTCATGACGCAGGGGATCCGGTCCGCCTCCTCTTCGCGCACGAGGCGGAACGTGGTTCCATCGTACACGAAGGGCTGGTGCTCCATCGCAATGTCACGGTCCGCCGGCGAGAGAAACTGGGCGTACATGTCCCCGATGGAGGAGGGGACGACGGAGACTGAGAGCCCGGGCAGAGCGTGGTAGATGGCTTTCGCGAAGAAGGAGGAAGGTGAGGAGAAAAGCGCGGGCGTGTCGATGTAGACGATCGCCATGCGCCGGGCCGCCTCCATGTCCATCGGGGGCATGAAGACTTCAGCAGGGACACGGACGGAGGAGGCATAGGATTCGACGTCTTCCTCGTCGGAGGCGGCGCTGTTCAGCAACGGGCGCAGGTTGGACCTCGAGGATGACGCGCTCAACAGGGGCCTCCTCGCGAGGCGTGACAGCCTCCTCCTCCAGGAGCGCACCAAGGCCGGCAGAGGGGGAGGGGGTGGGTGTGGGCTCGAAGGGGTCGTGGATCCGCGAGGAGGAGGGGGAGGTGGGGTACGGGGTGGCCGGGCGGGGCATGGCGGCGGAGGAGCGTGGGGGCGAGGTGGAGGTGGGGACGAAGAGGGTCTGCGGACGAAGAGGGTCTGGGGGAGGGGCATGTCACAGTCCTTGACGCGGTGGCCGGAACGACGACAACCACAGCAGCGGATGGGATCACGACAGTCGCGCACGAAGTGCTCGGAAGAGAGGCACCTGAAGAAGCCGTTGAGGCTTAGGGTTTTGAAGGGGGTGTGTGGTGCAGGGATAGGGGAGCGGGTGGGGAGCTTGCAATTTCAAGGAAAGAGCGGGCCGAGGGGGTCGCTGGGGCATTGAACTCATCTGCGTACGGGAAAGACGGGCGCGGCGGAGCTTCATCACACCCGGCGGGTGGCTCGAGGGCGGAGTCGGGGGCGGAGGGGACGTGCGCATTGCCGCTCGGCGAGGGGATAGCAGGGCACGCGGTTTCCTTCAAGGGAGAAGAGAACGACGACGCGACCGGAGCCGCTGGGCGTAAATGTATCATGTCCGGCCTAGGGAGGATACCGGGCCCACCAAATCTCGAGGCAGTACGAGGGATACGGGACCAAGCTGGGATGGATCTTCTGTGGCGACGTTTCTTCGGCGGGCTAACCGGTGGGGGTGAAGAGGTGACAGAGGCGGCGGCATCCATGGCATCCTGGAGGGAGGAGTGGAAGGAGAGACGGTAACGTTCGCAATGCTTGTTCCCCACAGCTTGGACGAACGCAGCAATGGCGAGGGACGCGGCGGGGAAACTGGAGATGTTTTCGGCGTCTTGCGACACCGAGACGGAGGAGGGTGAGGCGCATAGAAAGAAGGAGAGGATGCGGGAGAGGGATAGCGGGTCGAAGGCTGCGGAGGAGAACGGCGGAGTGTTCCATACAAGGTTGGCGGAGCCAGCCGTGGCCGGAACGGGGAGGAGAAACGAGAGACGACGTAGGATTGGAACACTGTACCTGGTGAGACCTGCGCGGTTGGAGAGCTTGAGCTGGGTGTTGCCGCCGAGTCCCGCAACTGAGCCCCAAGGGGAGGCTCGGCCGGAGACGCGCCGGTGTCGGGGGGCGTTCTGGTGGGTGGGGAGGGGCTGTGTACGCCGGCCGCCGGAGTGGCGGGGGGCGTTTTGGCGTAGTCGCCTGGGTCGTCGCGGGAGCTACCCGCGGGAGCCATCTTTTCCGCTGCGGATGTTGGCTCTCCTCTCTAGCTCCTCGGTCAAAACTGTATCTTTCACCGCTGCAATCTGGGAACTGTTTGCCGAGTTTTAGTTTCCCTGTTATCTCCCATAATGTTTCGTTTGCCGTGATTTCTGCAGATTATACGATTAACAGACCCCTTTGAAACTGGTCTCTAGCTCTTGCCACATCTCCTCATCTACTAGCTTATACCAATCTTGTTCGTTAGGGCATCTCCAGTCGTGTCGCCCCAGGGCCCAAAACGCCGCCGTTTTGGGGCCGCCGCGACGCCAAACGGCGTTAATCTGGAACCTGGGGGGCAGGCTTCCCAGTCGCCCCCCAGCCCAACATTCGGCCCAAAATAACTCGAGAAATAAAATTCGACGCACTTTATTGATTGGACGAAAGTTCATATAGTTCGACTGAAATTTAAACTAAAAAAAGTAAAACTACGTCTACTGCAGGCCACGATAGTCTAACAGGCTCGCCGCGATCGCCTGGCTCAGTCGTCGTCGTCATCCGAGCCGCCGCCGTCCCGCCTGCTCGTTCCTTTGCCGGGATCGTGGCAGTGCGGGTTTCTCGGCCCCGCGCGAGAGTCGCCCCACCTGCTCACCGCAAGGGCTCGCTGCAGCTCGGCTTCTTCGTCGATGTCGGGGTCGAGTACGACGTAGGGTACCTCCCTCGTCTGTGGAGGGAGAGGAATGCGGTGGCGGGCCGCATTGGCGGCAGCTTCCTGCTCGCGCTGCGCCTTGCGCTGCTCGGCCTCGGCGAGGAGGCGGTGTTGGAGCTCCAGTCGTCGGCGACTGGCTGGAGGGTGTTGCGCGACATCTCCTTGGCGGCCTTCAAGTCCGGCCACTCATCGTCCTCCTCCACCTCCGTCTTCTGGCGGACGACGCGCTCGAAGTCCGCGTCCTGCCGCTAACGTGGCTCGCCGATGCGCAGGGCGCCGCCGCTACGCCTGGGGACAGGGGCGTTGGAGTTCAGAATGGGAGGGGTGAGAGAGAGGGATTGGGCGCCGGAGGAGCTCGAGGTGGCCGACGACGAGCCGCCCATCCGCCGCGGAGCCCACGAGGGGTGCGGGCGGGGCGGCATCTGCAGCCGGGGATCGTTGCCGGCGTCAATGTAGTCCAGCACCCACTCGAGGGTGCGGTGCTGGCCTCCCCACCAAAGCTTGCGCCCTGAGCTGTTGGCGCGGCCCTCGACAGGGCCGTTGTTGCAGTGAGGTCCGCGTCGTGGCGGCGCTGGAGCTCCTGCCACCAGAAAGCGTCCTGGCCGGGCGGCCTCCAGTGGAGTCGCGCGGCCTCGTCCGCCGGCAGTCCTCGGCGGACTTCCGCGATAGCCTGCCGAAATTCGGCGTCGGTGGAAGTGATTGGGGGTACGGGAACCCCGCCGACGCTGAGGTGCCAGCGAGGTTGCCCACCGACGGAGCACGGGAGGCACATGTCGGGCGGGCACGGATAGCCCGCCCGGTATAGCGACCACGCTTCGTTCCTGCGAAGGTGGCGGCATCGTCGTAGTTCGCCATCGTAGGGGGAGAAAGCACGGGGAGAGAGGAGAGCGCCGAGGAGGAAGGACGGGGGAGCAGCGAGGAGGAAGAATGGGGAGTGCGGCGAGCGGCGGGGGGGGGGGGGGGGTTTGTAGCCTGCCGGGCATTTACTGCGCCGCGTCCCTCGCTGCTGCCCGCCACGCCATTACTCCGGCAGACTTTGAACGGGCACATGCACTGGGCGGCCGCCACGCCATAAACGCCGGCAGCCTTTGACCGACGCAGGAGCCGAGAAGATGATCGCGGGGGTTTCTGTTCCCGCGTTTTTTCGACGCGTCACTGACAGAGCTGACCCGCGTGGGCTGCACCGCATTTTCGCCCCCCCCCCCAAGCCAAACCCAGCAGGCTGGGTTTTGCATGGGTGCCGCGACGCGAATTAGCGCCGTTTCGACGCTATTTGGGCTTCTGGGGGGGGGGGCGACTGGTGCGAAAACGGCGCTATTCGCCGCTTCCGACGCTAAAAAGGCCACCTGGGGGGCTCTGGGGGGCGACTGGAGATGCTCTTAGCCCCTTCCACATATAGACTCTTGTCCCTTAATAGAACCCTTAAAAACAACATTTACAGAGCAAGTCTTGTACAGTATTATCTCTCACGATAATATAGTTTTTGACTGCAAGTTAAATGTTGAAGTTGTCCACTTTTGCATGCAGGAAATCTGGCATCATCTATGTTTCAAACTATATGCGGGACGCTGCAAGGGCTGCCTGTGTGTCTCATGCCTTTCGGAGCTCCTGGGGACGCCATCCCAATCTCACCTTCACCAAACAAACAATCTGCTCAAAAGAAAAATTATTCAAGTGGACAGAGGACTCGGATAATGAAAGATACAGAAGAAATTATAACAGCACTATTGACCATATTCTGGCAAACCGTAGAGGCGCTGGTGTGAAGACACTCATGCTTCATTTCCATGGTCCTGACAATACCGAGTCTTATGATCATCTGAATAGGTGGCTTCACACTGCTATTACACCAGTGCTGGAAGAACTTAACCTTTTTATGTTCACAGAGAGGTTAAAGTACAACTTCCCTTGCTCACTTTTATCTGACGGGATTGGAAACACGATTCGGCATCTCCGCCTTTGTAATTGTGTCTTACGTCCCACAGTTAACCTTAGTTTGAGATGCCTGACAGAGCTGCTTCTTAAAACGGTGCGCGTTGCAGAGAATGAGTTATGGCGCCTTCTTTCCAATTCGTATGCTCTGGAAATTTTGATACTCAAAAATTGTGAGGATATAACTCGGCTCGAGATACCTCGCCAGCTGCAGAGGCTCAGGGTCCTGGTTGTGTTTGAATGCTCTAGACTTGAAGCTATAGAGAACAAAGGTCCAAATCTCGCCTCCTTTGATTTTACAGGTCGTGAAAAAGTACAACTCTCACTTGGAGAACAATTGCAAGCGAAGAACCTCAGGCTAACCAGTAGCTGTGTCATCAATTGTGCTATGGACAAGCTTGCATCTAGTGTGCCAAACCTTGAGACTATCACCTTATGGTCTTGCCGTGAGGTATGCTCTTGTATTTCAGGTGGTGAATATGTACTATATCGCAGCAGCCAAATCTTGGAATATGATTAATCTGAGACATCTTTATGCAGAGAGTCGACACACCTATTGTACCTAGCAAATTCCTCCACCTCAAGGTCTTGAATATTCATATTCAAAATTGCACCTACGAGCGGGATTATGATTTTTTATCTTTGGCTTCTTTCCTCGATGCTTCTCCCTCGTTGGAGACTTTTCTCTTGTCAGTAAGTCACTGTTCTTCATCCTGCAATGATTATTTTGTAAAGATGGTGGAATCATTAACTTAAATAACTCGTTCATTTATCTTCAGGTATCAGTGCAATCAAAGTTTGACTGGATCGTTGGAAACCCCTCAACTCTGAGGCAAATGCCAGGACACCACCATGACAAGCTCAAGACCGTGAGGATCGCCGGTTTTTGCCGCCAAAAGAGCTTGGTTGAGCTGACACGGCATATTCTAGAGAGTGCAACGTCCCTGAAGCACCCTATGTTAACCACTATTGATGCGAAATATCGATTCCTTGGCCATACCCATGCCAGGAAATGCCCTATCCTGGACAAGGAGTACACCAGGGAGGTGTGGGAGTCGATTATGGCTGTGAAGACGTACATTCAGGGGAATGTTCCATCAACAGTTGAGTTAACGGCTGTTGGGCCTTGCAGCCAGTGTCATGCTTTGTGAAATTGAGAGGTCGGGGTCCATTGTAGTTCCCAAGTGTTCATTTGTGCAGATCTAGCTTGTGATGTGCTTTGTAGTAGACTAGATGTCCAATGTCTGGTCCTGTACTAAATTCAACCACAAATTCTTGGAGCATCTCTAGCAGAGCCCCCAAACAGAAAACTGAAAAACCGTTTTTCAGTTCGCGTTTTTCCCAATTCTACGGGTCGCGGAGGTGGCTGCATTGCGGTAATGCAGCGGCGGTGGGGCTCACCGAAACTAGGATGTGTGGTGAGCAATTGCGGCAGCGCAGTCTAGGGTTCGAGGAGCGATGGAGCTCTTCTGGTTCGAGGAGCGATGGACCTGAGAACAGCTCGAGAACCCGTTCACATAGCGGCTCTGACCCACGTTTTCGGTTTCTGCTAGGGCGTGCAAACTGAACCCAACCCCTAAAAGCGCCGGAATTTTTCAGCTTCGGCCCTTTTAGGGGTACGTACTGCTAGAGATGCTCTTAGATGTCTAAACATTAGTCTCAGTAGCAAGAGAAATTTTAATCATTCGGATCCAGACAACTTTGACTATGAGCGTCATAGTAGAGATGAACAACTACGACATGTACTGATTCAGTCCTAACAGCTTACGAAACACACACAAAATGTTCAGCTACCACAGAAACTAGCAAGCGCAGAGCCCCACTGAGGTACGTTCACTCCTATAAATAAACACCAAACTTTAGAACATGGCTTGGACGACATGGAGAGCGCAAATCCAACATGGCGGAGCAAGAGCGTGCGGACATCTAATGGTAATCGAGCCTATCTCCATCTATATATGTGAATCCGAATCTCCCAGATTCTTCCCCGTAGCCAGGTGGACGCGAATCTTTGATCTCATCTTCCGGATGACGCCAACATGGCATGGGCACAGGCCACCTGTTTCCGTTATTCAATAATTTCCCAAATATAATAATGTTAGCAGCAAATTTCTTTAAGCAAAACATCAAATAATAAGTAGAGAAAACCCCGTACCTGATTGGTTTACCATCTCTGCCAACTTCATCAACAGTCCTGTCAAACCCAGTAGCAAATTAAGGCCAGATTTAATAGAAGGTATTTTTTTTCGGGGAAACGCAAAATGTGGCGTCATGCACTGATCTGAAACCTGAATATGAAGGCTTAACACGACATGCGCTCGAATATGCCAAACAAAAAGTTCCAAGCTACATACCTTTTTCCCTCAAACTGCGCCAACACTCGAATAATACAGCGCCTAAACATAAACGGGGTTCCAATTCTCTTATCATAGAAGTTCATGCCAACAAATCTCCCACTGAAGTCAACCAGGGGCCCTCCAATCCCAGCCTAGCAAACAAAAAGTCCCATTGAAGCAATTTGAATGGAGAAGTTGCCACTTGTAATGCTGAAGAGTAGTACAAACGTAAGAATATTCCCAAGAGTAGTACAAACCTTAGTGATCTTACAACTTGAGTACCTAAGATCTCGGTAATCAAGTGTGCCCGACCAGTCGGTTCGTCTTCCACGTGTAGCCATTAACACGCCTGATTCGAAGCAGCGCCCCACAGCTACTACATTGGGCTTTTCACGAATTCTAGGATCCCATTTATCTTCAAGAATTCTAGCTGCGCGAACAGGATGGAAATCCTTGACACCAACAAGAGCAACATTGTAGTGTAAATTATAGTGTTGCAATATCCCTTCTTTCAATTGGTTGTTTGGAAGCAAAACTGTAATCTGCAAATGGCACTGTGAGACCTAAGCAGAAAATGTAAGGGACCAGATCGACTGTTGTGAACCAACCTTCAAGTTTTCAGCAATCTTGTTTCCATCGTTAGGATCCCTAACCAAACTTGCCGAAGTCAGAATGGGGGTGCACTTATTCCATTCAATAAATATGCCTGTGCATGCAAAAAACCTCTGTTCTCCTGCATGCATACCACAGTTTTGACTGATAGCCCAGTTGAAATGTGGAATAGTAGATAGTACATTACTGTGAAATTACCGCTAAATGAAGCAAGTGAGACAACATATCGGGGTAAATTATAGCAAATTGTTTTGCTTAGCTGTCTCCAGACACCAGAACCATATTCGTCACCAAAAGGATCTTCAAATGTATTAACCAATTCCAAGCCCTCTGCTCAAATGATAAAATGGCACAGTATTCGTCAGCAAATGAGGCGCAACCAAGGAGCAAACTACAATCATTGACTCACCACTGATAATAGTTGTTGATCGCTTTGGATAACCCGAGGAGTCTAGATCCTCAAATCTGTCTAGATGCCCAAATCAAACAGACACATGAAGATAGTGTAATAAGGTTAGCTGATGAGAATTGAGGTTATGAGAAATACAACTACAAATGGCTAAAGTAGCTTATGGTTATTATCAAAGCACACATGCAAAAGGCTGAATTTGCACCACTTGTGAGGATCCTAGGAAAAGTTATCATTATAGTGGACGAAGAATTGCATAATAGCACGATAATTAATGGTCTGGCTAGATGCTCACCTCTTGGATAGGAGATATAAGGCCAGGGCTGAATCTCACGTCTCTTTACTTCTACATGACTGCAAAAGGGCATCAGTAAACTTGCAATCAGAAGAAATATGGATGAAATAGCACATTCATACACAACATCTGAATGAACAGAATTGTACAAATATAAAACACTGGTTGTTAAGAAAAATAGGTTCGCCTCTTATGAACAAGTTATTCGTCTGCCTGTAGAAAAGAGACTTGTACCCCGTATCAAGCAAGCAATGAATCAAGAGTCTATTTATTTTATTATTAAAAATAGTTTAGCCAACTTATGCCAGGATAATCTGTATCAGAACAAACCGCCGGTCCGCAATCAATGTCTAGCAGCAGGGTTTCCATCCTTCCCCGCTGCTTTTAGACAAGGATATTAAGCGCAGATTGGAAGATATTAGTGCAATCAGCAATCGTAGCTGACCAAGGCACTACAGTGCATCTGAATACAGCAGTTGCTAAAGCATGCTTCATTGTAGCGCAGGCTTAAGGCTGCGTATTTGGAGGTGGAGGTGCCACCTGATCTGCTTACCGCTTGACACGGAGACAAATATGCTATCACCAGCGTTGGCACAACCATCTGCGGAATTGGCAACTCCACTCTCTTCAGCAGCAATGATATTTGTTCTACCATCAGCAGCAGATGCAGAGGACAAGTGGTCTTGATGGATGTAACTCATTTGACAACGACAGCTACGGCTTGGCCACATCTAGCAGCACCAGCAGAGATGGGATCATCGTCTGCTACATGCCGCTCCAAGGCCTTCTCGTCCTGTGGCAGTTCCTCTATCAACTACCAGTATGAGGTTAAAGCAGTCGGGGCCCAAAATAGACATAGGAGAGATGAATGTTACTACCACATCCAACACAATGGCGGCGGCCCGTGCAAATCTCTCTTATATCGGGGTAGTGGGTGATCTACTGATCTAGTCAGCCTACTATTCTCTATAGTACTTTAGCTTAGTTGTCCTGGGATGATCCAAGGATCATTCAAAGGACTGAGTTGTGTGGAGAACAGAGCAATTACTACAAAAGCTCCAGGGCCAGGAGAGGATCATAAACCCTTCACATTCCAAGTCTGAACAAAACAAACACTACTTGAATTAGAAAATCTACTACCTTCAGTATTGAAACAATGTGAGTGTTCTTGGTATAAGCCGCAAAGAAGCAAGTTCTTATCACAGGCGAAATAATAAAAACTAAAGAAACTAAAAGTGTTATAGACAAATGTACAAAAGGAACAATCCAGATTCTTGCAAAATATATAAGCCTTGAAAGCTGTTTGCCAATCAATCAAGTATTACTCGAAGAAGAAAAAAAGGTCCAGGTAGGAAGTGAGAAGGATTAAGTTGTAGACAAACATCGAATGCAAATCGATGAAAGTACTTAAGACATACCGGACCATCTTATTTAATACTTCCATATCTGGAAGAAATTTCTCCAAACTTTCGATAACTACACTCGTTGGCAAGAAAGAAGTTCTTCCCTCAACCAAAGAAAGGTTCATGCCGAGAAAGTTCCCATCATAATCAAAAAGTGCACCACCTTCCCAAGCCTAGCAAATAACAATGACAGGTCACAGGTGACAAGGGTTACATTGGGACAAAACAAAGTGATGCGGGACAGGACTTACATAAGAAAAATGTACTTTTTATGCATCAAATCTACAGTTCAGTGCCATATCAAAATGCTCAGACCAAAGGGCAAGTGTACCTCGGAGATTTTACAAGTAGAGAACAATAGGCCTTTGCCACTTTCAGATCCACTTGAATCATCGGAATTTTCAGATCCACTTGAATCATCGATCAGTACCCCACTTCTGGCCATTAACTTGCCGGTGGCCGAACGTGTTACAGATACTACCTTGGTACACGGAAGAAATCCCAGCCGATGATAGAGATTCACTGGATGAACACCAAGGCTCAAATATTTTAGGCTGACAAGGGCAATTCCCTTAGCCATATTATAGTCCCCCAATAATCCTCTGGAAACATTCCCTTCACGGCACACAAGGATCTATAATGATATAGAACGATAGTACAATATGATGACAGTTAACTTGAGCAAACAAGCAAAATAAGTGAAGGATGATTGGCAGCACCAACCTCCAAATTATCATGGTCTTCGCTCTTACTATTATTGAAAGCTCTGACCAAACTCGCAGAAGTCAAAAACCGTGTACAAAGAACCTGGCGTTGTATGGCTATGCCCGAGCATGCAAATATCACCGTTTCTCCTGCACAATATTGTAACTTTGATCCTCTATAACTAGCATTGGAAGATTAAGATAAACATTTAAAAAACAAATAAGACTAGAAGAATGTAATACCATAGTCAGCGCACAAAGCAATGGAGACAATAATTCTAGACAATTTTGAAGTAACTTCTTCACTGAGCTCACTCCAGACACTTTGACTAGAGTTGCCGTCAATTTGTTCTTCCGAAGTGCTATCTGGATGTAACACGCCTAGTTAAACAAACAGGAGACAACGCAAATGTAAGTGCTCCAGTAGAGCTATAAGAACACGTTCAGAAAAATGAAGTGCCAGCAGACCTGAAATCAATGGATCAAGTGTATCTCCTTCACCGATGCAACTTCTATTCTTTTTTGAGCTTTCACTGAGATTATCTATAAGAAAATCATATCCTCCTCTCTTAATTTGTGGCATATTCTCGACACTGAAGCGGATCTTCAGTCATCAGCGGTATGATTCAAGCAAGGGAAACCTATGTTGTATAACCACCACAGATCATCACAGAAAAGGCCACTATTATAAGTCCTATCACAGAAAAGGCCACTATTATAATTATAATCACCACAAATTAGCTTTGGGTAGCCCCGATGCAGGAACAGAATACATAGTACATCAGTGCAAAAATAATTGCTTAAAGTTCCGATTTAAGTAGAACGCACAGATTTTAACCGCGGTTCGAAAAAGAAAGAACGGAAACAAAATTCATGTTGTGGTCAAAACGTTCAACTTTGCACATCGTAAGGTCGGATCTACATGGAGGTTAGTTTTGCATTACCTAATCACTGGACGAAGAAAAAGACAATAGGCACGCGATGCAGTAGAGGGGAACAACGATGGGGGCGGCGACGAGGTTGAGAGGCGGAGGAGACAGAGGAGACGGCTAGGGCTGACGCAAAGGTACGGTACGTCGGATACTCTAGATATACCTACTGTGGAATGTAGGAGAGATTTGAGCGGCGAAGGATGAATTGGAGATTTGAGTAGGTCAGAGCATGAGAGCAGAGTGGGCAAGGAAGGAGGTCGATTCGGAAGAAAGAGGAAAGGTAGCCGCAAAGAAGGGAAAAGAAGGGAGGCATGAAGAAGGGAGGTCCTATTCGAGAACTATCAGCCCTTCACGCGTCGATTCGCGACCCCGACGCTGGGAATCCCTCGCCAACGCCCGAGCGTCCAGAGGTTCTCGTTTCGCTAAAGGTATAGGTACGTGGGCTTGGCCCGTTTAGCGTGTATTGCTGGTTCGCTAACGTTGTCTACAGCGAGTCAGTTCGAAATCTAACTTCACCCCGCGAGGGCTGCGCGCGCGACAAGTGTCACGCTCTCGTTGCACGGCCCCTCCCCCTGATACCTTCCGCGGCGACACTTGTCGTGCTTTCGTTCCTTTGGACGAGTCGGAATTGGTATCGAATCCGGATTCTCCGTCCGAACTGTTATCCGAGAGAGTGCCGTGTTTTTCCCCATTTTTCCTTTTCCTTTCCTTCTAGTCTTCCTTCGTCCTTGCTGCCCCTCTGACTTTTCCCTCGCCGCCGCCGCATGTCTCTCTAGCTTCGGCCTCGTAGCTACGACAAATCTGGCCGAGCCTCGAACCGATTTGGATTTTTTTTTTTCTTGTTACTTCTTCGTTCGTTTTTCCTTGACCCGTCTTTGCTGCCCTTCTGACTTTTCCCTCGCCGTCGCCGTCGGTCTCTCTATCTGTGGCCTCGAACCTACGACAAATTCGGCAGAGCCTCGAACCGATTTGCAGTTTTTCCTGTGTTACTTCTTTGTTCGTTTTTGCTTGGCCCGTGACTTGCTAATGTTTATTGTCTCGCCGCTGGGCAGTCGGTTTCTTTTATCTCCGTTGACTATCCTCCGAAAAATTCCTCCCTCCACAGTTGACTGTTTTCTGCGATTTGTTCCTCGTTTGTTATGCGATTGACGGTGATTAGGGTTTTTAGATCTATTTTTTTGTTTCTATTGTTCTTGTGTTCTTTCCTTATTTTTTGGATTTCAAACAATGTTTGATTTTCTTATTGTTGGTTTTTCCCTGTTGAATCGTTTGAAACATAGAAACAATTGTAGATAAAATCTATTTTTCCCTTTGACATTTTCGGGTAGCCAAAATCTGTTTTTTTCCCTTGTCATTTTCGGGTAGGGAGTTTTCAGGGGAAGTAATGGGAGGGAGGTAGCAACTTTCAAATACAAGAACTCTGTTGATGATGAACTTCCACGCTCTGTTGAGATGTCAATTGCTTGTTTTGTTCTCGATGAACTTCTACCCTCTGTTGATAATTGCCTCTCCAAGAATTTTTATGTCATACTGTGTTTGGTGAGAGTTTACCACTTAATCGTAGGACGTACAAGCTAAAGGATTTTTGTCGTACGTTGCTTCCTTTCTACAGACTAGCATATGCTACAAAGTTTGGTGCGAGTTCACTGCTTAGCATTGGGACGTACATGATACAGCAGTTGTGTTAAACACTTCCTGAATGTACACCTTATTGTGTTTACGTCGTACACTTCTTCAAATTTCAGAAGTATAGGCGTATATTTTGATTGGAGTTCACCTCTGAATCGTAGGACGTACAAGCTAAGCCAGTTATCTCGTACGTTTCTGTAACACCCGGTGATTTTTCCTCCATTAGTTTGGTTTGTTTTTCTTTTATACATCGTCGTGCTTCATGCATCATATCATATCGCATTAATAAAATTATTTTCTATAATATTTTAAATGGTTAAAAATCAGTTTTTCTAAATCCCTAAACCACTTCTCCTTTTTTTTCTTCTAAAAATGAATAAAAAAATAAAAGAACAAAAAAAATGTTTGTGGGCAATAGCCAGGCCCAAGCCCAGCCAGCAGGTCAGCCCACTTTTCCTTCCTCCTCCCTACCTCACGAGATGAATGTGACCCTCACATGGATCAGCCAAACTCACGCCGTGCATATTTCCCGATTCCCGAACCCGAAATCCGAACAGCCCGAACCCGATTCCGAATAGCCCGAACTCGAGATTCCCGATCACTCTCTCGGGTAGATGATCTGAATACCCAAAATAAGTTAGGGTAATCCGGGAATGAACTCTTCACACCCGAACATCCCGAACATCCCTAAAAATTAGGCAGAGGGCAGAGCCCAGCGGCCCAGCCGCTCAAGTGCGAAGCGCTGCAGCCCAACTTGCCCAAGTGCTCTCCTCCCGTCCCCTAGTTGAACGAACCCCTCCCAGTCCCCCACCCGGCCACTCCCCGATCCAGGCAGGCAGAGGCAGCCGTCACCAGCTAGTTCCATCGCATCGCCGCCCGTCAGGCTCCAGATCCGTCGCTGCCGGCTGCTAGGCCGCGCGCGCAGGCTCCCTACTGGCCGCCACCCCCTAGCCTCAAGGCTCAAGCCCTCAATCCCCGGCCCCAATCCAGCCCGCGCATGCCCCAGGCCTGACCGCCCGAGCCCCACCGGCGACCGCCCTGTGCGGCTGGCCCGCTGCCTCTGGCCGTCTGGCGCCACCCTCCGTCGTCGACGTCTTGTTGGTTGTCGCCGCCCCACGCCGCCGTTGCAAGCCTGTAACAAATCGAGGTCGACGAGGTGCCACATTTCCATAAGGTGTGTGTGTCTGCTTCTTCCCCTGTTCGGCTCCATCCTGGACGATTTCTTGAAGGTGTGAACTTTGAAGAACGGCACCGTCGCACCGAACCACCGACCACCGAAGAATCCACACCCAAAGTAAGTGTTGCTTTCCTCTTATATATTTCTCCTGTAATTTTCATTGTGTGTTGTAACTGTAAACTGAAACATATGATGATTGTACCTAAATTGATTGTTACTATGGAACAATTCCGTAAGCTAGCTAGTTGTACTGCTGTAGTAGTTAGTCATGGCTCCATAAGATTGTCAAACTTATCTTCTGTTTTAGCTTGAATCTCAGTTCACATGTAGTTTAGTGCACCACAAAATTGACCAGAGACCAGATGTTGTTATGTTTGCATTCGTACCCCTAAAGGCTTCACTCTCACAGCTAGATTGTTACCTATATTTGTACGTAAACTTATCTATATTTTCTCTAGATTTTTATCTAAATTGTAACTAAATTTATTCTGTTATGTATTTATTGGATGAAATATGTCTTCTACTTATTCAAGTTGTATTGTTTACTTGTCTTATAGATGTCTGAACCTGAGAACAATGAAATGGATCTTGAAGAAATGAGAAATGGTAATGAAATGGATTATCAATTGTCAAGGCCATCACAGGAGTTTTGTTCTGGTTCGCATCCATCACAAGCTTCAGGGGTTGGATCAGGACCATCACAGTGTCAAAAGGATGTCATTGATGTGGAGAAGGAACCCGAGAAAGAGAAAGGTCAGGGAAGGAAAGAGATGTCGACAAGGTCAAAGTGGTGGGATCACTTCATCAAGATCAAGGATTACAATGATGTGGTGCAAGCTGCTAGATGCAAGTATTGTTCGCGTCAAGTGAAGGCTGAATCTAAGAGAGATGGTACATCAGCCTTGAAGAGGCACTTCTCTATCTGTAAACGCAATCCTCACAAATTCAACAAAGATCCCAAGCAAGGTACTATTCAAGCAACTCATGGAGAAGGAGTTGGGACTTGGAAGTTTGATGTTGAAGCTCTAAGGGCAACTTTTGTTGAGATGGTCATTGAAGATGAGCTTCCATTTGATTTTGGTGAAAAGCCAGGCTTTAGGAAGTTTATGTCAAAAGCTTGCCCACGTTTCATTTGTCCATCTAGAAGAACAACAACCCGTGATGTTGTGCGCCTCTATTTCCAAGAGAAGGCCAAGCTAAAAAAGTTTTGCAAAGATTCTTGTCAACGAGTTTGTCTAACAACAGATTGTTGGACATCTCAACAACAAGATGGTTATATGACTGTGACAGCAAGCTTCATTGATGCCAATTGGGATATGCAGAAAAAGGTCATCATTTTTTTCTTGATTAAGGGGCACAAGGGGGATGACATTGGAAAAAACTTGGTGAGATGCATGGCTGAATGAGGTATGGAGAGTGTGATGACTGTTATGGTGGATGATGCCAGTAACAATAACAATGGTATTGGGTACTTGAGGAGGCAGCTGAACAAAACACCCTCCAACATTGCAAGTGGCAAGTATTTGCACATGAGGTGTGCAGCCCACATTGTAAACCTGATTGTGCAAGATGGTCTAAAAGAAGTGGACATCTCAATGAAGCGCATTATATCCGATGTTCGCTATATTAGGAATGGTGGCACAATAATGGACAAGTTCAAGGAAATTGTTGTTGAAGAGAAAGTGGACATCAAGACATTTTTAAAGATTGACGTGCCAACTAGATGGAACTCCACTTTTCTCATGCTCAAAGCTGCGAATGTCTATGAGAAGGTGTTCACGAAGTTAGCCGAAGAAGACTTGACCTACAAGTGGGACCTATCCGAGGAGAACGATGGGTTTGGTTGCCCCGAAGAAGATGATTTTGAGAACGCCAAGAAGATGGAGGAGTTTCTTGGACATTTCTAATGTGTCTCTTCAACTCCACATGTTACTTCCAATAGTTTCTTCCATGAGATAGCAGAAGTTCATTTGTTGATAAAAACATGGTTGGAGAGTAAAGATTCTTTGCAAAAAGGCTATGGGTAAAAGAATGAAAGACAAGTTTGACAAATATTGGGGTCTTTGCCACACCAATGACAAGGAGAGCATGAATGAGAAGGGGAAGGGAAAAGGAAAAGAGAAGGAGACGGAGAACATAAATTTGTTGATTTTTGTTGCAGCGGTGGTCGATCTAAGATATAAGTTATCATTATACACAAATGCTGTCATTGAAGAAATATTCGGACATGAAAAGGGACAGCTAGTTTGGACAGCAATTGGCACTTGTATGAATGAGTTGTTGGTGGAATATTGTAAGGTCCCCCAGAACCACTGTTCAAGGACACCTTCGATATGCATATATTCACGATCCCAGATCACACCAGTCGTGAACAACATATAAAGTTGGTACACAGATACAATATCCATTACACGATTGCACAAAACACTTACAAAAGGAACATGGTCACATGACCAAGTCCAACACAAGTGCCACGCAGGGCAACACACAACAAACACAACGGATGACTACAAACAAACGTAGTAGAGACCAAGTCACGCCTTAACCTACAGGCTGTTGACCGGGAGACGATCCTAGTTCGCAAAGCCATCAACTCTGTACTCCTCTTCGTAGATCTCCTCTGAGGTTCCTTCTCGATGTCTGGCAAGTAAATACCAGGGACGAAACCAATATGAGTACATTTGAATGTACTCAGCAAGGCAACCATCATGTAGATTACCAAAATGCAAGTATGCTTATATAATGGAGTAGGTAGCCTATACATAGAGTTCACTATCCATGATATATGAAAGACATATCATAGTTGATTTTGAAAATCTCTGTATCTTTGTTGAAGAAGATACTTCAAAAGAAAATAATATAATTTTATTTCTCTTGTAGATATCACATGTACAAGAGGTTTTGTAAAGATTTGTTAAAAGAAAGTTTTCTATTTGCAAAACTTTTTGGAATCAACTTCCAGTTTTTGTCTAGAAAAGAATTTCTTTGTAAAACTCCTTGTCAAAAACAACTTCTGGCTTTCCATCAATGGTACCTCCACGGTACAAGATTTTTCCTCCTTTCAGTACTTCATAAGTCCAACACCTTTTTGAAAACATTGACACAAATGTGTAGCGTGCAGGATAGGTCAATTAAATTCACATCATTAGTCATCAAAGTTTTCACGAAAATCATAACATATTGTATGATGTAGGTAGGCAAACAAATAAGGGCCTTGATTTTTATTGAGAATACATAGACGAAATATTAGTATATGAAAAAGGAAGAAGCATGCAGTATGTTGCTTATCTATTAAAAGTAGAAAAAGGGAGCAGTTCTTAGTACTTACTCTTTTTTTTCTTAACAATTAACTCAATGTGTCGTTTTTACGGACTAATATGCATTGATCAACAGGATAACCATCTTCCATAAATTTAAAAAATATATGTTTGGTACATTAAAAATAACCTAGAATATGTTTGTTGTTCGGCTAGAGCACGGGTAAAAAGCATATGACCAGTGAGATTGGAGAATGCCATGGCGTCCTTGCACATGATCGAGATGTGGTGGACATACTAAATGTCTCCGGCATCATTTAATTATCAAACATAACATTGGGGATTATCTATTTGAACCAACAAAATCCTACATTGATGCATGTATCTCCACAGAGAACCTACAACATCCCATATTTTGAAGGCTAGCCTAGCGTCCCAAACTACCAGTGTCTGTCCGTCAGATTCAGGCCCGTCATGTGCAATTCTGCTCCCCTCTCTTGGCCATATGGAAAGGATCAGTTTCTCATATTCAGATGTGTGTCACGCTCCCTCTCTTGGCCATGATGTGGGCATGATCATGCTAAGAAAAAGTTGATATACACTTGGGGCCGAATGACAGAAAAGTTCAAATAAGGAGAGCAAGACAGTTTATCCAGGCAAACCAAACCAACAATGCCACAACTTTAGCGTGCATGACATGAAGCCTGAACACCGAGAAACCAAACGCCATTCAGAAGTGCGAGTATTACCAATTGGGCAAAAAGATAATGAACACTCAAAAAAAGTAAACCAAATCAAATAAATTGTTTTTCTAGAGTATAAATAACAGATGTCGCACTGTACCTGTACTGCTAAACACACTTCAGCGTAGTCATGTCCTGGTAATTACAACCCAAGGTTCGTGTGCAATGGAGTTAAGAACAAACAATCAACTCAACTACATGTTGAGTGTTGGCTATATTCAGGCTATCCATTCATGGCAGGAAAGACACATAACAATAGATATTTAGTAGGGTCACTTCATGAAAATAAGTTAATTCAAGTGAAAAAAAGATATCAATTGAACTGAACGCAAGGTACCTGGAACTGGAATACGCATCTACCCAGACAAGCGTGGTTGCAAGGTCCAGGAATCCATCCGCGGCGGCTAGTTGAGCCGTGGATGGGCGACGGCCGAAAGGGGGGAGAGGGAGCGGCGATGATAGGGAAACCGAGTAAGGAGGGTGTTCCTCGATGGAGATTACGCGTGCGGGCTGCAGGCGGCGAGCCGATGACGCGATGGACGGCGACGAAAGGGACGTCCTCCTCAAGCAGACTTGTTCCGCGGACGTCTGGCGAGGCGATGATGCTTGTTGAGGATGGAGATAGAGGAGCTGGGCATCCGGAGACCGTGATTGGGGCGATTTTTCCGGATCACGCGAGGATTAATTAACCGCCAGTTTTGTGCCTGATTATTTCGACAGACATCACTGGGAAGATGTGGCGCGTGGCATGTCAGGCGTCTTGCTAGGCTACGGACTGAAGACCACGATGAGGCTTATAGCAAAATGGGCGAACGGAAACACCATGAACTGAACTTAGGTTGAGCAAGACATCTATCTAACCTGAAGAAACTCGAGATTGGAGGGGACGTCACGGCCGGGGCACAACACGCCGCTCGCGTGGGGCGGCAGGGAGGTCGTCGCGGCGGAAGGGGCGGTGGTGAGGAGGCTATCCCGGTGCATGGTGCTGCGGCGTGGAGGCTGTCGCGGAGGCAGGAGGGCGGCGGCGTTGGCGATGATGATTCTGCTTGGTGCTGTCTATCGCTAGATCAGGATTGACTTTTTTTTTAGACGGTTGCGTTTCTGTGATTGTGCGGGCGGACTGACACTGTTTTACCGATAAACCCGGGAGTAATTCTGAGCGTTGATCGCAAGGTTGTACGGCCAACATTCTTTGGATGTACCTCTCTCGCTCTTTTAATAGTACTAGTAATCAAGCACGTGCACATGCACGTTTCATGTAATACCCGATTAAATGACAATATTACACTAGATATTACCTAATAATAAGTTGCAAAAGTTGTCAGTTCCGCAGACCGCATACCAGGAATGAGGATTTTCCTTCACTTTGTCGGGCTCTCAATATGCATGCAAGACATACATATAACTATAAGAACTTGTAGGATGACCCATTATGTTGTACTTGGTCCCAAAATGAAGTAGTGTGACAAGTCGCAGAAGGTTAACAAAACATTTTTATGCAAGAATAGTGAGTACCCAGAAACTCCATTTAATTATATTTATTTAAGACACTTTAGATAGTATCATTTATAAGCAAGGTTGAGAACTTTAGGCAGAACAAATTGGTGACTGGCAAATGAAAACCCTTCTTAAGAATGAAAGTAAATATCAGTGCATGAGGTGATATGAAGATCCTATTGGTTGCACCTATAAATAACTAAATATAGTTTATAAACCCACACTAAAATTAGAGGTATCAAAATAAAACATGTATAATTAAACATAATTAGACATTCATGACTCCAGCATGTACCATTCATGTCTCAAAGATGTTTGAAAACTAGCCTGCAAGCAGATACTTGCTGCTTCCACTCATTTGTAATTAGCCCAAATCAAGCCTTTCACATGGAACTCTCTAAAAATGCTACTTTCTCTGATCCAAAGGGTACATGCTTCCACTTATTTTGGATCGGAGACAGTAGTATTAAAGCACATGGTAGTATGGCACATATATATTTATGCTAAGTGTACATCTTTACAAAAATCTAAGAATTTTGGGAGCCTTGCATGTGCAGCTATTCCGGGATTTAACACCACCGGTCGTGAAGTTCACATATCATCAGTACCATAAAAAGCCATTTTATTTAGTTTTTATTTG
The DNA here is from genome assembly GCA_028641055.1 of Alopecurus myosuroides. Taxonomy (NCBI): domain Eukaryota; kingdom Viridiplantae; phylum Streptophyta; class Magnoliopsida; order Poales; family Poaceae; genus Alopecurus; species Alopecurus myosuroides. The sequence goes on from CM054063.1 coordinate 279,224,618, forward strand.
AATTCTTTAGGGCAAACAAGTTGATATATTTGATTTGTTAAATCACCAAATGGGAAAGTAATTACATAGTGCAATGCAGTCACCCACGTGTATGCGTGTTACCAGGTTTTGTCACCCAACTTAGCTTCTATTATTTTTAGATAATCCAACCATAGCTACTGGAGACCATTAAAAAACAAGCAGTTGAGGATTTAAATTTCGGACTGCGACTAACCTGCACGGTTTCAATTCAAACAAACATGTGCAGCCCAAATTGTACTCCTCCACCTGCCTAGCTACAAAGACAACCTGGATTGAAAGCAGAGAAGAATTATAATCGCATAACCATGAAACTGAGAGTACACTGACCACTAAGAATTTATTGTAAACCAACGTTTAACCCACAATAAGACAGAAAATAGTTTTTTTTTCATGACAGCTGCAACTTCATCTTGGAGCCAACTCAAATCACATAGGATGGTATATTCTCAAGAGAAAAAAAAGGAAACGTACATTACCTGACGAACCAACATCTAGACTATATACTATAGTAACAACAGTTATGTACGTAATACTACATCAAAGTTTTTATGTGCCAATGCAAAACATGAAAGTATAATTTAAATAAGAAGTGACTGTAGTTCTTCCCAGCACAAGAATTGGTTCGGCATCTACCACATCATTATCCCACTGTATAGCTACGGGTTAATAAACATTCATGATTTCCTTGGCATAAACCAACCAAATGATGGATGTAAACTCAGAATCCTCAATCTAAAACCCCTCCAGCTTGATAATAACCATATGAGGACCACAGTTTTTACGGCCTATTATCCTGCTTACTCAAGCAAGTAAAACAAAGAACTTTTTCTTTTCTTAAAATGCCTATGTACCGATCTTCAGAGAGCAAACCTTTTCTTAAATTTGGAAAGAAGTTGATTTTAATTAAGTTGTGGTTATGCTTATAGCAACATCCGTCAGAGCATGGCTGCCTGTGTCCACAACAACCTATATTTTCTGCCATGCTCGATGTTGCCATAAGATCCCATTAAGAGAGAACTTTATAAAAGTTGAAGAACACTATGAACGAAAACATGGGGACCAATCATACCACCCTCGTATCTGCTTGCTGCACTTGGATGAATAGAACAATAGAAGTTTGTTCCTTGTATGTGATGATGGCATGCAGTACATAAGAGTTAACAGTTAAGCATAACAAGCAGCCAAGTGGGCCTCATCAATTTGTAAAATAGCTTCTAAATCTCAACAAGAGCAAAAATAAGGACAGTTCTGCTGCATTATCAGGAACAAGAAAACATTTTTTTTTCAGTAATGAGATATATCACTAATGGATCCTCGTGCGGCAACATATAATATTACGGTACCAAAGGAAAACCACCAATTAGGCCTCGGATGGAAGTAAACATGGATTACCCCACAATTCAGAGCCAAGTTAATGCAATTGAGATTCACATTTTATCTGAAAACATACGTACAAGTGTAATTTATATTCACTCGTTCAGACTACAAGTGCAATTCAGATTCAGATTGAGGTGCAATCCAGATGACAAATTCAGATTCAGATTGAGGTGCAATCCAGATGACAAATTCAGATACCTTGGACGGTCTTGTCCCGGGCTGTGCAACGGCATCGGGGCCGTCGGGACAGTACGGAGGCGGCGTCCTTACCCAAACAGTACGACGGCGACCGTAGCCGGGGCAGTGTGGCTCCGTGAAGTGGTGGCGTGGGTGTCCACCGCCATCTATGGTGACAGCGGCAGCGGTCCAGGTCGGCTGTGGGCAGGCGGGGGCGTGCGGCTGCCTCCAATGGCTGCGGCGTCCAATGGAGGGGGCAAACGAAGGCGTGCGGCGGTATCCAATGGCGGGGGCATGCCAAGGCTGGCGCCGGCGTGCGGTTGTCCAATAGCGGCGGCGACGGTGTGCGGTTGTCCAATGGCAGCAGCGTGCGGCGGTATCCAATGGCGGGGGCATGCCAAGGCCGGCGCCGGCGTGTGGTTGTCCAATAGCGGCGGCGACAGTGTGCGGTTGTCCAATGGCAGCAACGTGCGGCGTGCCTGGTTGGGAAAAGAAAACTGAAGAAGATAAAAAAATAGGTTGGACACGTTCGTGATTTTTTGGTAAGATAGCGGTTCCGTTGGAGGCGAAGGAGTGCGTCGGACAAAGTGTTATAAGGCTAATCTGTACCGTACGTTTAGACGATCTGCCGGCCTGTATCATTTGGATCTGCCCGTTCTGGGTCTTTTTATATTAGTAGAGATAAGTATAGTTGTGATGTGATTGGATCCGCCTCTCTCGCTCTTTTAATAGTAGTTTTGATGTATACATGTTCAACATAGATTTTATAAGTACATACTGTAAGGATGATGACTAAGAAAAATTCGGGGGTTTGGCGTGTCCCAGTGGAGACGACTACCGATGGAGTCGAGTTAGCGCCGACGGTTAATGTTGCCGCCGAATGGGCTCTCGCTGCTCGATGGTGATGGTGGCTCGCCGGAGGGGCTTGCCTCTGGTTCTAGGTTCTCTAGCCTTGCGGAATCGACAGCTGACCTGGAGGATTGCGCTTCGGAGATCCCGTTTGACGCGGCCTTGGAGGTTCTCGACGAGGTGCAGCCGGCGTCGCCGGGGCTGGACTGGTCGACGGTAGGAAAGAAATCAGAAAAGGACATCGCAAATGAGTTCTGGACAAGGTTTTGGTTCCCGGTAGAAAAAAATCCCGAGGGGGCTCGGTATTTTCGGTTACCGGACGAATTTGAGAAACAAATTTTGAAAATTCAAACAAATTGATTCCCAGTTTAATCATTTACCGAGAGTTTTTGTTAAAATTTAAAAATTTCAAAAAAATTGGGATTTTTTGACCGGTATGCCCATTTCCCGGGGGTGGTCGGGATCTCCAGTTACCGGATTTCCCGACCGGTAACCAAAACCATGGTCCTGGAGGGATATTGGGCACTCCTCGCCGAAATCCAGAGTATGGGAACATGGTACTCTGTCTAGTCCTACGGCGAGCGTGGAGAAGGGTTGTGGCGAGTTGGCGTCGCGCGGCCATCGTCTACGTCACTGAAGTGCCTCGTGGTCACCAAGCCGGCCGGTACGCCTGGGCTGGCGTGGTCCCATTCCTCGGCCTAGGATCACGCCGCCTTCCGTCCTCGGGCAGTTCTTCCCGGCGTCAGTGCTCACGGCTCCGAAGGCGACGTCCCGTGATCTGGATCACGCAAAATCCGGAGAGGAGCATGCGGTTCAAAATTCGCCCGATCTGGAGCGTACATCTCCGTGGGCGTATCTGGGTCCCTGCTTTGCGTCCCTGTTGTACCCCAAGACGGTGGCCCTGACTAGGTCTGCAGAGGCTGATCGCTACGAACCGCAACGTCTTGCTTTGGAGATCTCCACTTCGCCGCCACCACACGTGAACTCCACGTCCTTATCCGTACACTCCCGCCCTCATCCCGCCGGGCTCGGCTGCATCCCCATCGCCCGCGCTTTGGCCCAGAAGCTTTGTGGAGGTGGTCGCATCTCCGGCGACGGGCATGGCGGGCTCTACGCCGCCGGTCGGGGCTGCCGGTTTCCTGGTGGCGAATCGTGGCACAACAGTTCAGCAGGGTGCAGCAGTCCAAGGCACTACGAGGGTGATAGGAGGTGTGCAAGGGCCTGGAGGTGCGGCCGGATCCTCTCAGGTTCGGCACCCATGGCAGATGCTTTTCGGTAGGACGGCCGGGCCCTCTTCGGTTCATCCTGCCTCGATGGCTACGTCTGCCACTCAAGCTCCAGTGCCTGCGATTACGGTTCCGTTCACTTTGGGGGGCAAATGTGGCGAAGAACAATAACAACAAAGCTAAGAGGAAGAACAAGAAAACTGTACCTTGCTCAGGCCGGGGAGTCATCACTGTCGGTGGAGGCGTCGGTTCCTGTGTTAGAGACTCCAGAGTTGCTGTGCCAGTGGCTGCTGCGGCTCTACGACCCAAGAAGAAGAAGAAGAAGAAGTATGCTTTCTCCAACGTGGAGACACATGATTCCAAAGACTGTACGGTGGACCAGTATTGTTATATATGTGACAGAGTGGTCCACCCGACTCTACGTTGTCCGATTCTCAGGCTGCCGAAGTCTTATGCAGGTTTGGGGGGATCGGTAGCGAGGATACTATGTTTAGGCATCTTCCAAATAGTGTGTTCAAGGCGAATCTTGCACCGAGCATCTCCCATATTGCCATTGTGACAACATGTGGTGGTACAGTTACAGCTGAGGTGGTGCAAATGCTAGTGGATCGGTTGTGCCCAGTTCAGTCCGCTTGGACTTGGGAGACTATTCCTCATGATGAGAATTCTTTTCTCGTTAACTTCCCTTCAATGGCTGATTTAGTGAGAGTGGATGAGTTCGAGATTAGAGTTCCTAATAGTCAGACTCGGGTCACTTTTAAATCTTGGAGACAAGAGGAGGTTGAGCCTACCCAGGAGCTTGGCACTACATGGGTTCATGTGACGGGTTTGCCACACACGGTCACACACTTCCTTGCGCTCTGGTCTCTGGGTACTCTTGTTGGTAAGACCTTGGATAAGGATCTTCTTGCTCTCCGGCGGCGCAATATTGTCCGGATTCGTGTGGCAACGAGGGATGTCAATGTTTTCTGGACAAGGTTAGTTAAGGCAGATGCTTTTGTTCTTCTAAAAGGATATACTTTCCACTTTGCCAAGGAGACAACTGATTATGTGTTGGAGCATGACTTTGTGCCTTACATGTGGAAACGCAATGACAAGGAAGATGATGCTTTTGGGACAGAAGAGAGTAATCACATTGTTATTGGGGGAACCGCCTACGTCTTCTACAGTTGTTGGAGATGTTCTTATGCCCCAAGCATCTGAGCCGAATTCTTCTTCAGCGGGAGTGGTATCACCTTTGGAGATTCTTCGGGGGTACGCGGTCACTCCTCTTAACCCAAACCCGCAGACTCCGAGAGGAAAAGAGATAGTGGCCCAAGCTCGTGCTTTGCAATCTCTGGCAAAGGCGAAAGGTGGGTCATCGTTATCGCCAAAGTTAACTCCGAATGTGCAAATCGGGGAGGTGGCGTGTAGCCTGGTAACACCGGATTCTTCTAGCGTCGTCAGACAACCAGCTCCTAGGAGTGTTGGGCCTCTAGTGCCACAGTTTTCTTCCAGAGTTGGGCATGGTAGCCCGCAGCAGCCAGAGAAGGGAGATGGCCCGGGGTTGGTGCTCAGCGGCCAGTAGCATGCGGCCCCAAGGAGGTCATCTTCGCGCGTTTTTGCACCGGTTTGGGCCCCATCGGCGTCGCTTGGGGCGGGGAGGCGCTCCAGCTCGCCCGGTCTGAGCACGCAGGCTACTGGGCCGCCAGTGTCGCTGGTGGACGTTGGGCTGCACACATCGGTCGCAGCGGCAGCAAGTTATCCGCTGCTCCTGCCTGGACATCAGATGCATCTGGTGCAGCAGGTTACCATGCTGCAAGATGGGCTGCCGAGTGCTCTTGCACAGCCATAGCCAGCTAGCCAAGCGACGCTGCTTCATCATTGCGACTCGGCCGGCAGCTCGTTCGAGTCGGGGGGGGGTCGACTTTGACCACGCCAGCCCTGACATCGACACCATTGAGGAGGAGCAAAAGACATGTTGTCACCCCCGATGGCTCTTCTTGTACGGATGAGCATGCCTTGTCGAGGGCGATGCGGCGCAAGGCCGACAGCTTCAACGACTACACGGGTATGTAAACTGTCAAAAAGTCTTTCTTGGACTTTCAAACTTTAGTATTTCTGCTAAGTTGCATAGTGTAGGTTTTACTTTGGGCAATAATGATGATAAAATTGATATTTCGACGAAAGCCTTGAGACATATGGAATATGACCGGCTAACAGTCATTCCAAAAGTCTCGGTTAAGTTGACCTCCCCTTACATAGATGAGAAGGAGCTACATGACACAATTGATGCCCAGCTTCTCTGTCATCTAGTAGGGGATGTTGCGGAGGGTGGTTTGGATGAGGCAATGCTAAGTTTAGCTTATGATCTAAAAGCATCAAGCCGTAATGACTCCCTTAAGAAAAAGAAAAGCTCGCCACGTAAAAAGGAAAGAATAACCACAAACCAAATTGTTTCCCGATGAATGGCATATTTTCGAATAGCAGAGGTCTTCGTGACTTGGCTAAACATGTTCGTATTGCAAATTCTATTCGGAATCATAAGTTAGACTTTGTTGGTATTTCTGAGACGGGTAAACGAGATTTCTCTTCGACTCTACTTAACCGTCTATCTAGTGGTGTATACTTCACATGGATGTCTCGTCCGCCTCGTGATAGATCTGGGGGTATCCTCCTTGGTGTTAGAAAAGATACAATGGACGTGTTAGCTACATCGGAAGGAGACTTTTATTTAAAGTTTCACATCCAAAATAAAGCGGACAACTTTGTATGGAGTCTAGTCATCATGTATGGTGCTGCCCAGGACGAGCATAAACCCGCTTTTCTCCGTGAGCTGGTAAACTTAGCGAAAGATAATCCTTATCCTATGATTATAGGAGGTGATTATAATTTGCTAAAATATCCACATGAGAAGAGTAGAGGCAGATTTGACAAGCATTGGCCTCTCGTATTCAATGTTGTAATTGACAGTCTTGATCTTAAAGAGGTTTAAATGTCTGGAAGACAGTTCACTTGGGCTAATAACCTTCCAAAGCCGACATACGAAAAGTTGGATCGTGTGCTGATGGATGCTGATTAGGAATCTAAATTCCCAATGGCCTCAGTGCGGGTCCTCGAATGTATTGAGGCATTGTCGGATAATGCTCCCATACTATTAACTACAGGGTCTCATAACGTACATTGTAAACACCAATTCAAGTTTGAATTAGGTTGGTTACATCGGGATGGTTTCGAGGACATGGTTAAAATGGCGTGCGCACGTCCAGTCCATGGTCTCACCCCGTTACAAAGGTGGAATAACAAAATACGCGCCTTGGGTAAACACCTAAGGGGGTGGGCGAGACATATGGTTGGCTAATTAAAAAAAAGTAAAGTCTCGCCTGTCATCAATCATTGATGAATTAGAGGCTTTTGCGGAATAGCGACCACTGATTATGCAAGAGATTGACTTAAAAAACTAATCCAACGCGGAGTTGGCAGGAATCCTTCGTGAGGAAGAGCTCAAATTGTACCAACGTTCAAAAGCACAATTTATACCGGAAGGGCATTCGAATACGAGATACTTTCATAGTCTAGCTAATAGCAGACATAGGAAGAAACTCATTCATTCTCTAAACCAATATGAAGGCGTAATTGAAGGCCATGAACAACTAAAAAAATACATTACAAAATATTATAAGAATATGTTTGGTGAACCAGATGAGACTTTTGTCTCGCTTGATGGAACACGAACAGATGACATTCCTCAAGTTTCCAATGAGTTGAACGCTTACCTTACCGCTCCCTATTATGAGGAGGAGATGAAAAGAGTGGTCTTTCTAATGGAGCACAATAAACCATCAGGTCCTAATGGATTTCCAGCATAGTTTTATCAAAACTTTTGGGAATTAATCAAGACGGACTTGCTTGAGTTATTGCAGGATTTGCATGTTGACCAACTAGAGCTATTTCGCGTAAATTTCGTGAAATAATTTTGTATCCAAAGATCAATGAAGCAGAAATGATTCAACAACATAGACCTATCTGCCTTCTGAATGTTAGCTTAAATTTTTTCACTAAACTGCAATATTAAGGTTAAATACGGCAGCAGATCATGTGGTTCGACCGGCTGAAACGACTTTCATGCAGGGGCACAATATCCTTGATAGGGTTGTCATCCTACATGAAACCGTGCATGACTTGCATCGGAAAAACATGAATGGAGTGATCTTAAAAATAGACTTCGAGAAGGCTTATGATAAAGTCAAGTGGTATTTCCTCCAACAAGCCCTCAGAATGAAAGGATTTTCTGAAGAGTACCGTTCTTTGATTCCTAACTTTGTTTCTGGTGGGAGTGTGGCTATCAAAGTCAATGGTGACATTGGTACATACTTTTAGACAAAAAAGGGTTACGGCAAGGCGACCCGTTATCACCTATATTATTTAATATAGTTGCTGCTATGCTAGCCATTATCATTGAACGTACTAAACATGAGGGTCAGATTGAAGGGGTAGTCCCTCATCTAGTTGATGGGGGATTGTCTATTCTTCAATGTGCAGATGACACAATTCTTTTTATGTATCATGACATGGAAAACTACAAATTTGAAACTGATTCTTATTTCGAACAACTTTCTGGTCTTAAAGATCAATTTTCATAAAAGTGAATTGTTTTGTTTCAGCGACACTCAAGATTATGTTGACCAATACGCTGAGTTATTTGGCTGTGGTCAGGGTCAGTTTCCAATCAGTTATCTAGTCATTCCGATTCACTTATGAAGGCTTACAATTTCCTAGTGGCAACATGTGGAGGAATGATTGCACGCTAGATTGAATAGCTGGAAAGGAAAGCTTATGTCTCTGGGTGGAAGATTGGTTCTCATAAATTCAGTCCTCACTAACATGGTATTGTATATGATTTCCTTCTTTCAATTTCCTAAGGGGGTCTTGCATCGATTAGATTATTTTTGATCGAGATTTTGTTGGCAAGGAGATGGTGAAAAGGAAAAATACAGATTGGCTAAATGGAGTGTAGTGTGCCGCCCTAAAGATCATGGTGGTCTAGGTATTCATGACCTTGAGGTCAAGAATAGAGCCTTACTTGGTAAATGGTTGTTTAAGCTTCTTACCGAAGAGGGTGTTTGGAAAACTCTTCTAAGGAAAAAGTATATAGGATCAAGTGCACTCTCTCAGGTTACTTGGGAACCAGGGGATTCTCACTTCTGGTCTGGCTTAATGGCAACGAAGAAATTCTTCTTTCCATATGGCTCTTTTTCCATCAAAGATGGTGTCGGATATATACCAAATAGGGGTATAGAAGATGGTAGACAAAGTGCCGGATTACCAGGGTGGCCTAAGTGGTAGTGGGCTTAGGTCCATTAGGCGGCCCAGTAATCCGACGCACAAGCCGGATTCTAGAAGAACCCGGATCACGGCCCATGTGATCTGGCTTGGAGGAGAAGACGGATTCCTTGCTTTCCAAGTTACAAGTTACCGTAGTCTTCTAGGTTTCCTATTCTGTAAGCCCTAATCCGGCTATTATATAAAGCCGGACGGGAGATAGATGAAAAGAACGAATAAGAGAGAAGCTCTACGCCAACTCGCCGAGAAGCTCATCCTCGTCGAGTAGCTTAGATCTAAAACCCTCACATTGTAACCCTGTTTACGGGCTTTAGTCCCGATTAGTGAGAAGTGCAGGAGTAGGCACGTCGTACTGTCGCGACGTACCGAACCTGGGTAAATCCTGTGTTCTGTGTTACTACGCGATCCTGTTACGCCACGTCTCTACCGTAGTCTCATGGCACCCCCGTCTATGAAAACTACTACGATGTCTCGACAGTTGGCGCCCACCGTGGGGCAAACGACGTCAGGCGTAAAATTCCGATCTGGGATACTTGGCGGAATCGGAAGATCAATCACTGTCGGAAGCTTGGAGTTCGACAACGACGTCAGGCGCTTCCTCGACAATGGATCCTACATACCGGCGCAAAACCACCTGGTAAGTGCCTGCGTATTACCGATAGGATCTGCTAACATCTTTATCGGACTAACTGCAGAAGCAATGGGGTTTTGCGGTGGAAGCAAATTTATCCCACCCGCCCTATACCCAGTCGAAGATGACTATGATGCCGGATTCTGCTCAGATCGCCGACAAAAAAGAGATACACACTTTATCGGCATGGTGCAATCCGAAATCGCCGAAAACACGGATGACGGAAATCCCGTGCAAGAGGCAGACAACAACGCACCCGTCATGGAGACGGAAGATCAAACACCCGTCACAGAGGCGGAAGATCCGACATCCGTCAACAAGACAATGAACTCGGAAGCAGAATCCGTGCTTGCCGCCATTGAGGCGAGGTTGGAGTCGGAAACCGGATCGGAGAACTTCGACTCCGAAGACGAAGATGAGGACGCCTTCGTAAGAAAGGTTAAGTCCTTTCAAGAGGGATTACATGAAGTTCTAATGGCGAAACCGGCTGATACCACGGACGCCGGCAGCCAGGAAAGCCCTAAAACCCCTCCGCCAGAGGAAGAGAGAGAAGACGGAGAAACTTCTCCGGTATACCCCAATGTCAAGGAGATGACAGAAGATGAACCTGTCAAAAAACCTCCCTCTTCCAAGAAAAAGCACCGTGCTGCTAAAAAACTCCAATACAAAATCCGGAAGAAAAAATCAGCTGATCTCAGTGACGAAAACCTGGAAGTAGGAGATGTTAGCGGAACAAAGCCTGCGGAGAAAAAATCCAAAGAAATCACTGCTCCGCCAATGACGGAACAGGAAGAGCAAGAGCTATTGCAAACACCAGTGGGACCAGATGACCCCCCTGAGATGCTGGAAGCCAGGAGACAAGCTTTCCAACGGCAACAGCAACATCTACTCAGATCTCGGCAACATCTCCAACAAACCCATAATGACATCAAGGTCATGAAGGAAGAAATAGAGGAGTACGAGAGAAAGAATAGATCCGCGTTAAAACCTACTAGGTTACCCGGAATCGCAAGACCGGAAGAACTGCCGCCAAAAGAAAGGTTCCATAACCCATCTTGGCAAAAGCAGGTAAACGGCAAAGATGCCAAGGGCGAACCAATATACAAGACCGCAGCAGAAAACGCGGAAGCAGCGTTCACGATTCTTAACAACGATCTGTATTCCAACGGGGAAAAACTCCAAGGGGTGTATGCTTTCCTAGGAAAAGCATTGCAACAACAACAACGCGCCCAAGAGCGATCAGGGAGGCTGCATGATAACTCCGCCCTATGCAAAACAGCTACTTGCGCTGCTGGAGCACCTGGACCGGAAGAACCCGGGGATTCAGACAACTCAAAAGATAAAAAAGAGGATCCGAGAAAAGACAAGAAAACGACAACCGGGATGCAGCGTCTAGGACCGGATCCCATCTCCCGAAAGATGGACATAAAACCCATGATCGGGAAGACAAACACCGGAAGGACGGCAAAATAATGCCACCTCCGAGAAACCCAGCTGAGAAAGCTGGAAGATACGATATACCTCACAGGCGTGAGAGATCCCGGACGCCTCCTAAGGACAAAGAAAGGCACAGGAGTAGAACTCCGCCTAATCCAAAAGGGCGTGACCACGGAAGAGATAGAAACAATCCCGGAAAAGCGCGTTCGCGCAACAATGGAAGAGAAAGGAGCAGATCCCCTTCCGTCCATTCAGCCGGAAGATATTCTGCACACATTGACAGAGCAGAAAAGGATGATCTATACTTTGGTCCTAAGTGTTTTACTGACAGGATCCGAAGAATAACGCTGCATTCTGGCTTTGCCAAGGTCGGTCCAACGTACCAAAAATACACCGGCAGCACAAACCCGGATACCTGGCTCTCGGATTACTATACAGCCGTCCAGATCAACAATGGGACAGACTTGGAAGCTGTCAAGTTTCTTCCCCTAATGTTGCTGGACGGAGCCAGAGATTGGATCAATGGATTACCATCAAGAACAGTCGACAGCTGGGATGATATGGCTAGAGTATTCACTCAGCATTTCCGGGGAACGTACAAACGCTCGAACAGCATCAACCAGCTAAACCGTTGCACGCAATTCGAAGATGAACCATACGTGGATTTCATCTCCAGATGGACAGCAATGAAGAATAGTTGCTCTGGAGTAACTGACGTACAAGCAATGCATGCTTTCGTCAATGGCCTAAAACCCGGACTCGTACCGTTCATGGTTGGTTCCAAAAAGCACAAAGATCTTGGATCTATGCTTACAACCGCCAATGAGCACGCTGCAGCCGAAGACGACATCAGAGCAAGAGGAGGCAATATCGAGTCACTGATACTTGCCAAGAAAACCCCTCGTTCTGACAAAAAAGGAACTCCAGAATCAACAACGAAACCCAAAGAGGTCAACATAGCCTTTGGAGGAGAAAAGGGAAACAAGTGGAAAGGACGCAACCCAGATCCAATCAACTACACTCCAGAGGAGTGGGAAAGGATTAAGTCGGAACCTTGTGTTCACCACTCGCAATTTGGGAAACCCACCCATACAAACGCGCAATGCCGGCTAAATAAGCACATGAAAGGCAGTGCAGGAGCCGGAAATAAGGGGAAGGGTTCCAAAAGGAAACCCGCCAAACAAAAGCCAGAAGCTGACAAAGAAGACATCGAATCGGACACTGACGAAAAAATCCAGGAACAACAGCGTAAAGGCGAACCCAAGTTTCCGAGAGTTGATGGAGAAGCAATGCTAACTTTCTTAGCAACCCCGTCAGCAAAGGTGGCCAAAAGAACACTTCGAGAAATAAACGCGGTTGTCCCGGCAACCCCGAAATTCTTGAAGTACTCCAACACACCGATAATCTGGGATCAGTCTGATCATCCCGGAAATATCCCTGAACCCGGCACACAAGCTCTTGTTGTAAGCCCTATTGTTCAAAACACTAGGCTAAGAAGAGTGCTGATGGATGGAGAATCCAACATTAATATAATGTACCTGGATACACTGAAGCATCTGAAGATTTCCGAGTCTCAGCTCAACTACAGCAACATACGTTTCCATGGCATTGTCCCTGGCAGGCAAGCACGATCCCTAGGAGAAATTTCCGTAGATGTCACCTTCGGAGATAAAGATCACTTCCGGCAGGAAAAAGTATCCTTCGAAGTAGTGCCGTTCGAAAGCGTGTATCACGCAATACTCGGACGTCCAGCTTTCGCCAAATTCATGGCAAGATCTTGTTATATCTATAACAAGCTGAAGATGCCAGGACCCAAGGGAGGAGTAATCACTATAGCCGGTGATTTCAAGCTGGCAAACGAGTTGGAGAAAGAAAACGCCCTTTGCGCTCAGAGAGTCATAGCAAAGGAAGAACTGAAGGAATTAGCCAAGGAGGTATCGCCGTCAGAAATGCCGGCAGGAAAATAAACCCGGAAGCCAACAGACAGCTTCAAGGCGTCCGAGAATACAAGACAGGTAATCCTAGATCCCAAAGATCCGACAAAATTTGTCGTCGTAGGGACTGGGATGACTGACAAATAGGAAGGCGAGCTCATCAAGTTCCTCCGTGAGAACTGGGATATTTTGCCTGGTGTCCAGCTGACATGCCAGGTGTACCCAGGGAACTTGCTGAGCACCAACTCAAGGTTATTCCTGGATCAAAACCCGTCAAACAAGGTCTCCGTCGATTTGACGGAAGAAGACGGAAGGCTATTGGCAAGGAAATTATCCGGCTTTTAGCAGCGGATTTCATCAAGGAAGTAATCCATACTGACTGGTCCGCAAATCCGGTATTAGTACCGAAGAAAGACACTACTGCTCTTAGAATGTGTATAGATTACACAGGCTTGAACAAATTGTGTCCGAAAGATAGGTTCGCATTACCGCGAATCGATCAAATAATAGATGCCACCGCAGGCTCTGAGCTTTTGTGCTTTTTGGATGCATACTCCGGTTACCACCAAATACGCATGAAAAAGGAAGATCAAACTAAGACTTCTTTCATAACCCCATACGGGACGTATTACTACGTAACCATGCCGTTTGGCCTGAAGAACGCAGGTGCAACCTACCAGCGTTGCATGCAACGTTGTTTGCATAGTCAGATTGGAAAAAATGTCCATGTTTATGTGGACGATATTGCTGTCGTAACCAAGGAAAAAGATACACTCCTTGAGGATTTGCGAGAAACTTTCGAAAACTTACGGACCTACAAGATGAAGTTGAATCCGTCTAAATGCGTATTCGGGGTTCCCTCAGGAAAACTTCTGGGTTTCATCGTTTCTCACAGAGGAATAGAAGTTAACCCGGAAAAGATCAAGGCAATCTTGAACATCACAAAACCTACCTGCATCAAAGATGTCCAAAGATTGACGGGTTCCGCAGCTGCCGTTAGCAGATTTATTAGTCGATTAGGGGATAAAGCCTTACCACTCTACAAGCTGCTGAAAAAATCCGACAAGTTCGAATGGACAGAAGAGGCCGATGCGGCGCTGACCGAGTTAAAGGAAACCTTGATGAAAGCTCCGATTTTGGCATCGCCAAAAGACGAAGAACCCATGTTATTATACCTTACGGCTACAAATCGGGTTATTAGTGCGGTAATCGTTGTGGAACGGATAAAGGAAGAACAAAGCATACCAGATCAACATCCGGTATATTACATAAGCGAAGTTTTTTCCGAGTCAAAACAAAGGTACCCACATTACCAGAAACTGGCGTATGGTGTATTTTTCGCATCTAGAAAATTGCGCCATTACTTCCAAGGGTATTCCATAACAGTGGTTAGTAAAGCACCGCTAGGAGACATTATAAACAATGCGGAGGCAACAGGCCGAGTAGCCAAATGGGGCATTGAGCTGGCAGCCTTCGACATTAAGTACCAGCCAAGGACGGCCATAAAATCCCAAGTTTTGGCAGATTTTGTTGCCGACTGGACGGAAGCAATGGAAAAAACACCAATGCCGGAGTCCGAGTACTGGATCATGCACTTTGACGGATCCAAGATGAAGGAAGGAGCTGGGGCTGGCGTAGTCTTAAAATCTCCTAAGGGAGACACGATGGAGTATGTGTTGCAAATACACTTCAACGCCAGTAATAACGTGGCAGAATACGAAGCTCTGCTTCATGGCTTGCATATTGCAAAAGAAATAGGAGTAAAGCGCATCTTGTGCTATGGCGACTCGGATTTGGTGCAGCATCAGCTCAACCAAACCTGGGACGCAAAAAGCCCTATAATGGCCGAATATCGGAGAACGGTAGACGAGTTCGCCATCTGTTTCTTTGGATTCGAGGTCCTTCACATCAAAAGGGAGGAAAATTGGAACGCGGATGCGCTAGCCCGCATGGGATCAGAAAGGGTAAAAACCTTACCACCAGGAGTATTCGTTCAGCACTTACATGAGCCATTCATAAAAGGTGGAGACGTTGATTACCATCTGGCGTCTGAATCAATCGAAGTCATGATCGTTAAGCCGGACTGGACAATTCCGTACTTAAACTTCTTAGTCAATCAGAAGTACCCGGAAGGAGCAGACGAAGTCTTGCAAAGACTAATACAGCGTCGATGCAAAGGATACGCGGTAATTGACGGCTGCTTATATAAACGCAGTACTTCTGGAATTTTTCAGCGGTGCATCTCACCAGAAGAAGGAAGAGAAATACTGGAAGAAATCCATGCCGGCGATTGCGGACATCATGCTCAATCAAAAAGCATAGTCAAAAAAAGCATTCCGCGCGGGGTTTTTCTGGCTAACAGCCAAGACAGATGCCGAGCATATAGTTAACACGTGTGCAGGGTGTCAATATTACGCTAATCAGACCAATTTGCCGGCCCAAGCACTTAAAACTATCCCCATTACGTGGCCGTTTGCGGTCTGGGGGCTAGATATGATGGGACCGTTCAGAACTGCAAGAGGTGGACTTACTCATTTGCTAGTAGCAGTGGATAAGTACACCAAATGGGTGGAGGCCAAACCCATCAAAAAGCTGGATGGTGCAACTGCTAGAAATTTCATCATCGACTTGGTGATGAGATACGGTGTGCCATATAGCATAATAACCGACAACGGGAAAAATTTCTCCATCGGAGAGTTGGCAAGATATTGCCGACAAACGGGAATTCGCCTAGATCTAGCATCTGTGGCACACCCGCAATCCAATGGACAGGTTGAGCGAATGAATAGCTCAATCCTGCAAGGAATACGCCCAAGACTCGAAACTCCTCTTCACAGAGCGGCCGGAGCATGGGTAGAAGAGCTACCTTCCGTGATTTGGAGTATAAGAACGACGCCAAATAGGTCGACTGGGCAAACCCCGTTTTTCCTAGTTTACGGCGCGGAAGCTATTCTCCCAACAGATATGATCCATGATAGTCCAAGAGTGCAAGATTTCGACGAATTAGATGCCGAAGAAGCACGACAGGATGCCGTTGATCTCCTAGAAGAGGAACGAGAGATTGTGCTTCAAAGATCCGCCATTTACCAGCAGGGTTTGCGACGTTACCATAGTCGCTTTTAAAGAAGGTGACCCAGTGCTGAGGTTGGTGCAGCAAAGGAAGCACAAATTAGCCCCAGTATGGGAAGGGCCATTTGTCATAAGTAAAGCCATGAAAAATGGATCGTACTATCTTGTTGACATTCGAGATACGGAAGACGATCCCGAGAAACCGAATCGCAAAAGAAAGAGAAAGATAGATGATGAGCTAGGAGAGACAAAAAGGCCTTGGAGCATCCAGCAGTTACGTCCCTTCTATACTTAGTTCAATATCTATGTAAACATCTTTTGAGATCATGAAATAAAGTCATTGGAATTCTGATATCCATGTTTTCACAAGTTCACTATAGTGCAAAGCATGATTCCACTTTATCTATTTCCCAATGATCTTACAAAATACTCAATGTTAACCCGAATTGTGCCTGCGTGCTCGGCGTGAAAAAACTGAATGATTTCAGCCTGCTAATTGCTAAAGGAAACTCGGATTGTGCCTGCGTGCCCAAGTTTCAAGAAAGTTCCTTACAAATCTCTAAGCATTATCTGATCGAATGTATGTTGGGTCACTGGAACTAGTTAGTAAAAATTCCTTTAGTATGATCCATGTTTCCGAGTTTTAACTGATTGGTTATACCCAGTTACTCGCCATGACGATTCATAATGCTATCGAGCCATTTTCAAACACTAAAGACAGTCAAAACACATATGCCAGAGAACTTAGAAGATAAAGGAATAATTCAACCCGACAATCTTGCAAGGAATTTAATAATTCAAAGCTGCAAAAGGCGGAGTTCTTGTTTCGACAAATGAAATAGAAGCGTTACAGTATGAATTACAGTGTAAAAATAGCGCTCCTATTATACAAATCCACCATCCAGGTTAAATGCAGTCCTTCAAGCGTCAGAGTCTTCCTCGCTGCTTTCATCTTCGGGGACTGCGGGAACCTCTTCTTCTGGATAAGTGATAGAAATGTTAACCATGGAAGCAATCTTGGTGGCGTGGCCTTTGACTTTATCAAAGATGGCGGTTCGCTGATTTTCTGTATACCCTTGAGGGACACTAGAGGCCACGCGCCAAGATTTCGCATCAGGAAAATGCAGACGCATAAGGCCTAGGGCCATGCACGCACCACCTCGTGTAGCGGAGCGTAGGATGGACTTTTTTGATCCCGCAACCTCCATGATGGCACCCAGAAGTTTGTAAACTTCCGAGAATTCTATAGTACTTGCGGGAAGGAATTTGTTAATCAATTGCATTCCTGCATTTCTGATTGCATTTCATACCTCCCCAAAAGCTCGGATTTTCTCAATCCGAGAAATTCCTGGAATATTCCCTGTTTTGATGACAGAAACAACAAAAAAAAGTTTAGGCCACAAAATAAGGAAAGTAAGACATGGAGAAATTGGTAAACGGAACTAACTTACCAAGAACCTTATCAATTTCGGTGCCTTCTTTCATGCGCGGGAATAGCATACTTTCCAAATCATGGATAATAGATTTATCTTCCGCCGCTTGCAAAGAAGCCTTAGATTGAGCAATCCCAAGGGCCAGATTACTGGCTTCCAGGTCTTTTTGAACTTTCATAAGTTCCTTGCGAAGGCTCGAGTTTTCTGCACGGAGCCGAGATGCATTGCTAGCGTCCTTCGCTACTTTTTTGGCTTTAGCTAAAGCAGCTAGAGGACACAAAAACATTTCGAGTTTATGAAAATTCGGGGAAAATGTTATCCGGATAAAAACTGCAGAGAATAAATACCCGTTGTTTCAGATAATTGTAGCTGAGATGACGCCAGCTCGTTGCTTTTCAACTCAATAATAGATTGAAGGATTTTTACTTCTCTACTCTTGAGATTAAGCTTCTTAAAAACTTCCAAGTTTATGGCATCTGCGGAATGCTGAATACGGAAATGAAAGCCAAATGCTTAAGTATGAACAAGCATATGAAGAAACATTAAGAAGAATTCAGGTTTTCAACTTAATGCTTGGGGGCTAGAGGTGTCACCTGGCTCATTTCTCGCAAGTCGGCCAAGGTCTCGTTGAACTCTTTGGCATATTCAGCGAAAAGAATCCCAACGTGATGAAGGCCATCTTGTATGACCTGGCGAGGGGAAAATATAATATCATTGCGAACAACTAATCCGCCCTGTGGCCAAGTACGAATTAGAGCGGCAAGAGCGAAGAATTTTTTAGCCTCCGGACGAATATATCCAAGATCATCGAACGGTTCTTCTTTTATACGGATGTTACTGTCCAAATTGGAGATGGGTTCGTTTCTAGCAGAGGACCGGAGATTTCCACCCGTCTGTGCTTCCGTTCTACCCCTCGGGCCCATGGCTGCAGAAGAAGATTCTTCTTTGATAGCAGTCTTATGTTTCTTCAGCTTCTTTGTTTTCAGAGGAGTTGGGGCAAGACTGAAAGAAGAATATCCGAGAGTTAAAAATCTCGAAGAATTGAAGGAGGATGATAACTAGGAAAACTCCAGTAAAATACCTGGACGTGGCGATAGGAATTCCGTCGACAGTTACCATTTTCTCGAAAGTCACCTGCCTTTTGCGCTTCTGGTCGCTGTAAAACCTAGCATGTAATTCGCTGAGTTCGGCATTGGAAGCAAGATCATTTCCTCCGAGTTCTTTGAACTAGGAAAGAATTAGCAACATATTAAAAGGCGGAGATACAAGTTAATCTGAGAAAAACTCGGAAACAAGGAAAGTATAAATACCTTAGGAGCCTGATTTTCCACGTGATAAATGGCTAGGTTCTCTTCAATTTGAGCGCTGGTGGCGACCAGTTGATGAAGCCGCTTTATAAAATCTTTCTTGGTATAGGCTTTATCTGTTCCCCTCATGCTATCTTCTGGCCCTTTGTATTCGCAAAGAAGCCGGGAACGAAATGAAAGGGGCTGAATACAACGTCCGAACCAGCATAAAACAGTGTCCTTCCCAGTTAAAGAAGGTTTGGAAGAAGTAAGCTTGGCAATACGGCGCTTTATCTTCATTAGATTTTCCGGCAATGTCTCAACTGCTTCAACTGTCCAACTCTCTTGAGGAATGGCAGCGGAATTAACAAATGAAGGAACCCCGATTTCCTTGCCAGGGAACGGGATGTCCTGATGATAAAAGAAAGAACCCAACCAGGATTTGGTGGGTTCTGGCATTTGTATTCTCGGGAACCAATCCTCTCTATTTTTCCGAAGAATGAAAGATATAGTTCCACAGATAGGGGAAATGCCTTCTGTGATGTTATGTTTTACTTCAAAACAATATTGCCAAAAATCTAGACTAGGAGCTATTCCGAGATATCCTTCAAAAAGAGCTTGGAAACTAGCTAGATAGAGGATGGAGTTTGGAGAGAGGTTATGCGGTTGGACGCCGTAATAGTTAAGGATGTCTATGAAGAAGGCAGAAGGAGGTAAACCCATACCTCGCGTAATGTGAGAGGTAAGGAGGACACATTCTCCGTCTTTTGGTCTGGGCTCGAGCTAACCGTCTGAGTTTCGCCATTTGCCTTTAACTATTAATCCCTCCTTTGACATTTGTCGAAGGAGGACGAGGGAAGAGTTACTCGGATTCCAGTCGCCGACAAATTCTGCTTCTTCGGTCACAGCGTGTTCGTGGACTTGAAGCAGGATCTTCTCCTCCGCCGTTTCATGAGCAAACGGCGGGGAAGCGGCGGGGCTCGCGCCCGCAACGTCCGCGGCGGCGGAAAGGTTTTCTCCGCCCGCCGCGGAGGCCGCGGTTTTCTCCGGCTCGTTGCCGGCGTGCTTGGGTGACCCAAGTTGTGGATCTAGGTCGCCGATGAGGTCGTCGATGGCGGCGCGAGTGGGCGAGGACGGTGAGCTTGCCATTTCCTGGCGGCGCGATTCGTTTCCGGTGTGCTTGGAGGCGAGGAGCGCTCGGGGGAGTGCTTCGCTTGAGAGCTCGTGCGCGTCAATGGCGAGTGCGGTGAGAGTGCGGAAGGTTTTCGTTGAGGACGAGGATGGCTATTTATAGCTAAAAATCCGTCAAGATACGTGCCAACGGCTATTTTGACCGTTGGATGTTTGCCGCGTGTCACTCGCCGGAAAATCCGGGAAATGAAACGACAGGGTAATGATGGTTATCTCCTCGTTTCCCGCGAGAATCTGTCAGAGATATGTTTCTGGGTTTTCCGAGTAAAACCCAAACGTCACTTACGTCGGCATGGTTAAGTGCGCTGACGTAAGAAGTTCCTTCTCCGCGAAGGATCGTGAGAGAAAAGCCGGATTTTCAGGATTCCAAGTTACCATCTTTTTCAAAAGAAGAATAAGAAGAATCAAGACTGCTGAATCAATATTTCTCGGACAAAGTATATTTGGCGAAAGACGGAGAATCAGAGTTTCAATCCTTCTTGGGGGCTACTGTCGGATATATACCAAATAGGGGTATAGAAGATGGTAGACAAAGTGCCGGATTACCAGGGTGGCCTAAGTGGTAGTGGGCTTAGGTCCATTAGGCGGCCCAGTAATCCGACGCACAGAAGCCGGATTCTAGAAGAACCCGGATCACGTCCCATGTGATCTGGCTTGGAGGAGAAGACGGATTCCTTGCTTTCCAAGTTACAAGTTACCGTAGTCTTCTAGGTTTCCTATTCTGTAAGCCCTAATCCGGCTATTATATAAAGCCGGACGGGAGATAGATGAAAAGAACGAATAAGAGAGAAGCTCTACGCCAACTCGCCGAGAAGCTCATCCTTGTCGAGTAGCTTAGATCTAAAACCCTCACATTGTAACCCTGTTTACGGGCTTTAGTCCCGATTAGTGAGAAGTGCAGGAGTAGGCACGTCGTACTGTCGCGACGTACCGAACCTGGGTAAATCCTGTGTTCTGTGTTACTACGCGATCCCGTTACCCCACGTCTCTACCGTAGTCTCATGGCACCCCCGTCTATGAAAACTACTACGATGTCTCGACAGATGGTTCACATATAAGGTTCTGGGAGGATAGGTGGTTAGGAAATAACACCCTCCGGGAACAATATCCAGCTTTATAAAATAGGGTCATTTATCGAATTGCCCACATCGGTCCACTTCTACTCAGTTTTACCCCTAGCGCCGAATCGACCTTAGTTTTGCCCCTAGTCTGTGCGCAACTACTATGGAGAGGCCGGAACGGTAAGTTTGGAGTCGAATCCGTTTCGCGAAGTGGGCCCGGAGGAGTCAGATTGCGTTTCGAGAAGTGGGTCCGGGTGGGACTGCCAAGTTCGTTGAAACCATCCGAAGCTTACAGGTGGGACCGTGCAGTTAGTTGACTATGCTGAATAGTCCACACCCGAGCTTCCCGCCACCACCGTCGTGCGCTGCCGCCCAATTTAGTTGCCCCGCCGTCGTGCGCTACCTCTCTCGCCGCCGCCACCTCTGCACCACCCCTGCTGCGCCACGAGCACCTGCGGCACCACCACCACCTGCGGCGCCACCACCACCCGCTCCACCGCCACATGATCCTCAGCAAGCGCCCTACCGCCACCTGTGTCGCAGCCAGCAGCACACATTTGCGCCGCCAGCACCACCTGCACCGCCGGGGCCGTCCTGCGACGCCGCTGGTGGGGCGCTCGTTCCACCACAATGCCCGCCACCTTCTCGACGAAATGGATACGAATAAAATGGAGAGCGGCCGCGCCATGGGGCCGGAGACACGCCGCGTCCATGATTGGGTTCCCATTGGGTAAGTACTGAGCTTTGAATTGTCGATTAGACATGGGATGCCATTGATTTGCAGCTAATTGCGTCTCTGTTTTCGTGGGTTAGGATGGAGTTGCGGTTTTCTTTCTTGGTGAACGTTAGAAGGGAGTGCTACACCGTCGATGCAGACAGTAAGAAGAAATACCAATGAGGTTTAAGTTATTCGGTCCCAATGGATTGTAATTGGAGTTTCAGACAATTTGGGGAGATAATTTGCAGCCCATATCTTTGGTGTTTGCATGATGAAGTGGAATTTAGATACTTTGATGGGGGAAAAGATTGGATCCTAATTAGTAATGATGAAGAGCTCGCTACCATGTTTGCTAAGCATAAGGAGGCAGAGAATTTTCATGTGAATCTGCAAAATGATGTGCTTGTGCCGGCAGTTGGACACACGGTGGAGGGTTCATCTTCTGTGGCAGGAACATCACGTCGTACTGCCAACTCCAGCCAGAACAGTTCAAAACCAACTCGACGTGGTGGCTCGACAAGTGTGGGCACTGGGAGAGGGGTTCATGTTGAAGTGGAGTAGGATGCCTGCATTTCTGCGGATGATGAAGAGAGTCTATATCCTGATGTTATTCAGAATTTAAGACAGACACCTCGGGCTGAATCCAATATGAGTCTTACAGTGACGATGAAGAAGAGGAAGACCGGACACCTGTTGAATGGAACCCTAAGAACCCTCTTATGGCAGAAGGTTGCATTTTTTCTTCCATGGCTGAGTGAAGAAATGCACTTGTGACGTACTGCATGAAGGTAGAACGTGCCTTTACAGTTGACAAGAGCGATAAAAGGCGCTACACCGTGCATTGTGTGTCTGAAGATTGTCAATGGAGGATGCACGCATCTAAAATGCGTGGCAGCACCAATGTTCAGGTAAAAGTGAACCCTTTTCCCCACACATGCGAAGAATCAACCCTTAGAAAGCAAACAATCAGCATAGCCAAGTCAAGATGGGTGGCGGATGAAGTAAAAAAATGGGTGGCAGAACACCATCAAGTGATTGCAAAGCAATTGCAGAAAAACATCAAAGACAAGTTGAAGATAGATTTACCATACATGAGGGTGTTCAGTGGTAAAAATAAAGCATTGGAATCTATCCATGGTAATTGGAATGAAAGTTTTCAGTTGTTGTATTCATTCAACGCTGAAGTGGAGAGGACAAGCCCATGTAGTGTTGTTGAAATTGATCACCACACCGTGGAGTACATATTGAAGAAAGTGACAAGGACCAAGGAATGCTTTAGGAGGGTTTTTGTGTGCTTTCAAGCTTGTCAATTGGGTTTTTTGGTAGGCTGCATGCCTTATTTGGCTATTGATGCTACTTTTCTCACAGGGAGGTTTAAAGGCCAGCTAGTAGGAGCTTGTGCAGTTGATGCACACAGTTTTGTTTTTCCATTTGCCTACGGTGTGCTGGAGACAGTGCGAGGAGAGCTGGACATGGTTTTTGCAGAATCTGCGTAAGGCTATTGGACATCCCAATAGATTGCTAATTCACACATATGCATGCAAAGGTTTAGAAGTGGCCGTGGACAATGTGTTCCCAGGAGTAGAGCACAGGGAATGCATGCGTCACCTTGCTGCAAATTTTGTGAAGAAATTCAAAGGAAAGTTTTTTACCGACAATTTATGGCCTGCATCTTTGACTTGCAGTGTGAGGAAGCACAACTACCACATGAGGCATTTGTACACAAATGAGAAAGTGAAGGAATACTTGGAAACACACCACTCGAAGTTATGGGCTAGAAGCCAATTCAGTGAAGTGAGCAAAGTTGACTATGTGCACAATAATCTTGTAGAATCTTTAAACTCAACGATCCGGAGACTAAAGGATCTTTATTTGGAGGATTTGCGTGACACGATAAGGATAGAATACGCCGAGAAGTTTCATTTCCGTCTTGAAATAGCTAATGCAAAATTCATGGGCCACGTTATTATCCCAGCTGTGATGAAGGTGTTGAAGCAAAAACAGAGGGCTTGAATATGAACATGAGATTTATCTCGGATACCAAATCAGAGGTATCATTCTTTGATAAAACTAACAAAGAATGGAGATATCCAGTGGATTTAGAAGGGAAAACTTGCAGTTGTAGGCAATGGCAGATAACTGGTTTGCCATGCATTCATGCCTTGTTTTTCATCACTTCTCTCACAGGTCCAGCAGGGGATATATAGCAGTATGTGCATGATTACTACTCTGTAGCAATGTTCAGAGCCACATATGCACATGCCTTGCCTGCTTTGGAGGGAAAACAGCAATGGGATAGAGTGGACCCTGGATTCAAACTTTGTGCTCCGGTTCTGAAGAGAGCTGCAGGTAGACCGAGGAAGAGTCGACACCGACGTCGCAGTCAAGGTGGAGTTGGAGCGAGGGTGCGTAAGTGCACAAGGTGTGGTGGTACTGGTCATTTCGACAAATATTTTGATAACGCAGTAGATCCATGGTTTGGAGAGAGTATTCCTGATGAAAATGATGCTCAGCAGCGGGATGCAGCATTTGAAAATGATGATCAGCAGCCAAATGAAACATTTGAAAATGATGATCAGCAGTCAAGTGATTCAGATGATGCTCCAGATCAAAATGATGATCAAGTACATGATCCAACTGATTATTCAAATGATGATCAAGTCCATGATGCTCCATATGCTCCATTCGATGATTTAGATGCTCCAGCTGATGATCCGCTGGATGCTCCAGCTGATGATCCAGCTGATGATTCAAATGATGCTCGAGCAGATGCTCCAGATGCTCCAGCTGATGATCCAGCTGATGATCCGCTGGATGCTCCAGTCGATGATTCTGCCATGATCTCTCGAGTTTCATTGGATGCTCCATTGGATGATTCTGCCATGATCTCACCAGTCCCATGCTTAGAGGGGTATGTAAATCCTGCCATGATCTCACCAGTTTTCATTTTTTATTTTATTTTATTTATCATGATCCTTTATGTTTTGTACAGATCTGGTGTAGTTTCAAAGAAGAAGGCCAAGGTACCGACTACCAAGAGGAGAAGACCAGAAGCTGCGAGCAAGATGAGCACAAGGAGCAAAGGGCCACCAAAACAGCCAAGGATCACAAAGAAGCCCCGACGCTATTTAGACTAAGCTGTTGTTGTATTTCTGTTGAATAATGTTGTATTTATGTTGACCGGTGATGTATCTAAGTTAGAACATAGTTTGGATGATGTTTGAATAATGTTGGATGATGTTGAACCAAGTCATTTCAAAATTTTAGGCAAATGTGCTTCAAATAAGGTCTGAAACTAGGGTAGACACTCCCGTTTGAAATTTCATGAAAAATTCGACCTTGTCAAAATTATTCAAATAAATTTGAGAAGCAACTATATCACATATAACAACATTGTGTGTTGGATTCATGTCATTTTGATTTTTCTTGAATTATTTATGCTCATTTGAAACCATCGCTCTATTCTCATGAGAAATGTGCGTCAAATGAGGTCTGAAGCTAGGGTAAACACCCCCGTTTGTAATTTCATGAAAAATTCGACCTTTTCAGAATTATCCAAATAAATTTGAGGAGCAACTATATCGCATATAACAACATGGTGCGTTGGATTCATGTCATTTTGATTTTTTTTAATTATTTATGCTCGTTTGAAACCATCACTCTATTCTCATGAGAAATGTGCTTCAAATGAGGTCCGAAGCTAGGGTAAATACCCCCATTTGTGTTTCAACATTTTTTGGCATCTTGTCTAAATCAACCAAATTAACTTCCTAGACATCTATTCTACATATATAGTGTAAATCTGAAGTTTCATTATGTTTTAAATAATTCTTCTATTTTTTTAATTTTTTATTTAAATAGCATGGTTTAATAGAAAAATCATATGTAAAACAGATAAAAATCATCGCTCTACTAATCTGAAGTTTCATTATGTTTTGAATAATTCTTCTATTTTTTATATTTTTTTATTTAAATAACATGGTTTAATACTTAATAGAAAAGAAATCATATGTAGAATAGATAGAAACTATCGATCCCTGTGGCCAACGGACCAACCAATCCGAGCGCAGAACGAGCGTCTCGCGGATCGCTGTGGCTGCGAGCGCATCCGTCCGATGCAAGATTCCTTCTAAAAGGCGTCGATCCAACAGCCCAGGTCGAATCTCTAGGTGTCCTTCTAGAAGCTTTTCGGCTGGTTAAACAAAGGGTTAACCAAGCTTGAAATAAGCATAAAAAAATCGAAAAATATAAAGCCGACGCACATAGTAGTGTTATGTCATATAGTAACGAGAAAAAAAAATATAAATCTGCCTTATAAAGAATGGAACGAAAAAAGCCTTGTGTAATATGTGATATCTTGAACAGACTAGTAGAGAGTTCAACAAAATGAGATGAGTTTCAAACGTTTGGAACTGAAATAAGGTCAAAATCTCACCAAACCTTCATTTGGTGTGACTAACAAAGATCCAAAGTTATTTTTTCATTTTGATGTTTTAAACTTGTTTTATTTACGATTTTCGATTAAAACCATTATTATTTAAAAGAAAATAAATAATACGAATATTCATCCAATAAATTATCAGGCTTCGGAATTACATTATATGGTTCTAATACAAGTTTAGGAAAAATATAAATAGGATTTATAAACATTAGAACGAAAGCCTTCACTAAAATGTGATTCCTCGAATACAGTAGTAGAGATTTTCAAAGAATATGAGGTGGAAACATTGTGAATCTTCCGAAGAGGTGGGTTCTACCTTTTTGTTTTGTGTTCCTATGGGCTATCCTAGCACAACCAAGTAAATAGTTCCACATTGCTACCCCCTTTCGACGCCGTTACCGCGTGTTTCCGTATAAGTCCGGTATTTCGCTAGCGGGTAGGGTTTCACCGGGAGGGGGGCTACGGAGCGTCTAGATCCAAACACAAGCTAGGGGGTGCCATACCATGTTAGTATAGGTGTGTTGTGTGCTTTGGATGTCAAAGATTGCTCTCCGGGGTGTGACCCGCTTCACCGGCATCCACTTCTCTCTCGTGAGCGCTTATAGGGTGAAACTCCTGTATCGGACCAAACATCGTGAATCTTCCGAACAGGTGGGTTCTACCTTTTTGTTTTGTGTTCCTATGGGCTATCCTAGCACAACCAAGCAAACAATTCCACATTGATACCCCCTTTCAACGCAGTTATCGCGTGTTTCCGTATAATTCAGGTATTTCTCCATCGGGTCTAGGGTTTCACCGGGGGGGGGGGGGGGCTACGGAGAGTCTGGATCCCAACACAAGCTAGGGGGTGCCATACCATGATAGTATAGGTGTTTTGTGTGCTTTGGATGTCAAATATTGCTCTCCGGGGTGTGACCCAGCTTCACCGGCATCCACTTCTCTCTCGTGAGTGCTTATAGGGTGAAACTCTTGTATCGGACCAAACATCGTGAATGTTCCGAAGAGGTGGGTTCTAACTTTTTGTTTTGTATTCCTATGGGCTATCCTAGCACAACCAAGCAAATAGTTCCACATTGCTACCCCCTTTCGACGTAGTTACCGCGTGTTTCCGTATAAGTCCGGTATTTCTCCAGCGGGTCTAGGGTTTCACCGGGAGGGGGCCTACGGAGCGTCTGGATCCCAACACAAGCTAGGGGGTCACCGCACTGTACCAACTATCTCTAAAAATGTCTAGAAATGACATGGCCGAGTAGTGCAGACAGCACCCGTCTACGCTATTGTACATGCCCTAAAAACAGAGGGAACCAGATCCTCTTACTTTGCCCACCTTACGTTCTCTGACTTTCTCCCATGACACGTGGGTCCGGTGTGTGATGGGTTCCATATGTCAGTGACCTAAAGTCAGAGGATCCCGTTCCCGCACAGAGAAGCGCTCGTCTCAGCGTCTGCAGGCCGTTGCTGCCGTAGTTTGCATGCATGGACTCGATCTGCACCGTTCCTTACGATCAAACTATCGAAAATGACGCGGTGCATGGACTGGGTGTTTTTTCTTAATGTAACTGCATGCAACAACGGACACTGTCTAGTGGGGGCCCGTTCACCAGCCTGGTGCATGCACGCCTCGTTTTTTCAGAGTAAACAACGTGGCAGAAGAAGAAAAAGTAAACGTCGCGTCGCATTTGCAGCCCTGCACGCCTCGTTTCAGAAACACGAGTCGCCTCGCATTTGCAGCGACGCAGCCCTCCACGCCTCGTTTTCAGAAGATACGCATCAATGCATATGCAGCGAGGCAGGATTTGGCGTGAGACTTTGGATTTTCTTCTCTTCACCTCTTTAATACACGCATGCAACGTCAAATCACTTTGACTGCCTAAGCGCACGCTCGTATCACTAGCTGTCCTACGCCTACGCCTGTTCTACACCGCTTTGACCATGCATCGACTGTTCTACACTGCATCCTACGTTTTCACACAGTTTGCTTCATCTACCCCAATTAATTCACGTCTCATCGTGTCTTTAAATAGCCCGTTTCACTCGTCCTCCATATTCTCATCCCTCTCCAGCCCCTTTGCCTTCTCTCCCTTCAAGCCTCGAGTCTATCTCCGACGAGGATAACCACCCCAAGACTCGGCCTTGGTACGAGCCCGATTGGACGCCGGAGGAGACGGGCCTTGTGGCCGTCGAATCTCCCGAACGGGAGCGATTGCCGTCGTCCGACCCCGACAGCGTCGAGCGTGCGGAGAACCTCTCCCCCAAGACGAAGAACCGCCTCCTCAAGAAAGAGGAGCGGCTGGAGAAGAAGGAGCTCGAGGCGGAGGAGAAGGCTCTCCGGGCCCGCATCAAGAGGGCCCGTGAGAACGACTAGGAGAGGATACGGGAGGAGGACCGCCGCGCCCGGATCAAGGATGAGATCGAGACCAGGGCGGCAAAGTGGAAGAAGTAGGCCAACCCCCGGCGGTTGGCCGGACGTCGGGAAGGGTGCCCGCATGCATTCCGCGGGCGGTTAGGGTTTAGGGCTAGGGCCCCTTTTTTTTTGTTTAATAGATGTAATGTCCGACGGGCCCCACTAAATATATGTAAAGTGAGGCCAATAATTATCCACATATATATATATATATATATCCACTGTTTAATTATTATTGGCAATGAAGTTATGTTTAATTATATTTGCCCAAATGGACTCAATGTTTAAATCATATTTGTCCGAATGTTAGTCCGAATGTTTAAATTATATTTGTCCGAATGTTTAAATTATATATGTCCGAATGTTTAAATTATATTTGTCCAAAATTTTAAATTTATTTTGTGCAAATGCTTAAATTATATTTGTCCAATGTTTAAATTATTTTTGTCCACTATTTGTCCGTGCTAGTATACATTGGGTCTTATTTAACATTGGGTCTGTCTTTGTTTTAGATGGGTCTGCCCTTTTATCCTGAACTGAACACTGAACCTGAACTGAACTGAACACTGAACATGTACATACGAACACTGAAAACTGAACATACGAACTGAAACAAACCAAATCAGGACTGGATTCCTGACGCATTTATTCCAAGTCTTAGCCATACACAAATTGACCATGTCAAGCTAACTACAACACTAACTACATTATTTTTGACTAATGATCTGCAAATACACAATTCCAAGAATAACTGCACATAAATAAAAAATTGCAGCCAGCATATTGCTCTGCTTCTTTAGATCGACAAGCGTCTCCAGCTGTTTGGCCATCTTCTTCAACTCGTCCTTCTGCACCCCATTGTGCACCGTAGCAGATCCCAATTGCTCCACCGCCGGTAGCAAATTGGGCACTTTTTTTTGTCCTCCTTTGTAATCCTCTTTACGTAATCCTCAAGCCACTCGAAATGGTCACATGGAAGAAGATCCTGCAAATACGAAAACCCAAATCGGCTGAAAATTGAGGAAAAAAACGAAATTGACAGGGGGGAACACAGATCTCACCTCCCCAAGCTGTTCTTTGCTCTCGCATTTCACATACTCGCGCCCGCGGTTGCCGTTCTTGTCGCGCGTGGTGACCCGCCGCTGCAGGGACGCCGTCCGTGGGCAGTCAGGACATCTTCCCAACGGAACTGGCCCGGAGCGCGGCCATTTAGAGTGGGATTCGGAAGCAGAGGTCGACGACATGCCGCCGGAGAAGAAGGGGACGCGCTGCCTGAGAAGAAGCGGAGCTCGGCTGATTTTCCTGCTCACCGCAGCGAGCTCCGCCGCTTTTAAACCGCCGGCCGCAAGCAACGGCCAACAGCTGGGGCCCACAAACCGCGCCAACGGTCAACAGTTGGGCCCACAAGCCGCGCCAACGCTCAACAGCTGGGGCCCACAGGCCGCGCTAACGAATCTATGATGGGTCCCACATGTCAGGATCCTAACGGGGGCAGAAAGTAACGGTGGGACGAAAGGAGTCCTTGCGCATAGACTAGGGGCAAAACTGAGGTCGATTCGGCGCTAGGGGTAAAACTGAGGTCGTGGTGCCAACTGAGGGCACCCTGTTAAATAAGAGAGAATTCCTTATTTGGCCCTTACTTAAAACCTTGTTCCCTATTTGGCCCTAGAAAAAAATTCTTCCCTATTTGACACTTTAACTTCATTTTCTTCCTAACATGGCCCTATAATGCATTCTAAACACAAATAGGGATGTAAAAAGACTCTTTTGCCACTGATGAAATTTTGTACCAAAATTCATAATAGAAGTTGAAAATAAGTATAGTTAGATTCTATGCACCATCATGTCCACCTTTTCTCTCGTTCTGGTCTTCGATGAGTGCAAATAATATTTGTATCGTGTTGGACCAACATGGCATAGAATCTAACTAAACTCATTTCCAACTTTTATTATGAATTTTGGTACTAAAATTCATCAGGGGCAAAAGAGTCTTTTTACATTCCCATTTGTGTTTAGAATGCACTATAGGGCCATGTTAGGAAGAAAATGAAGTTAAGGTGTCAAATAGGGAAGAAAAAGATTATTAGGGCCAAATAAGGAGCAAAATTTTAAGTAAGGGCCAAATAAGGAATTCTCTCGTTACATAACCCTATAAAATATAGTCCTTGGACGACACAAAGGTGATACTATTGTCATGGTGTTAGAATCTTTTCCACCACAAGTGTCGTTTAGGAGAGACCTTATTGGTCCCCGCCTCTCAGCTTGGAATGAATTACTCCAACGTTTGGAGGTTATTAATCTGACCGAGGAGGAGGATGAGTTCTGATGGAATTTACACTCAAATCGTAAATTTTCGGTAAACTCCATGTATGAAGCGATGTTGCAACCAACGGTGCCAATAGATAATAATAAGAAAATCTGGAAGATGAAGATTCCACTAAAAAATGAGGTTTTTGCGTGGTATCTTCGTCGAGGTGTTATTTTAACTAAAAATAACTTTACAAAACGCAATTGGCATGGTAATAAATAGTGTGTCTTCTGTCATAAAGACGAGACTATTAAACACTTGTTCTTTGATTGCAAATATTGCTTCTTCTATGTGGTCAATCATTCAGATAGGTTCTACCTTATTTCCCCCTACAAGCATTGCCAATATTTTTGGTAATTGACTAAATAATGTGGATAAAAGGTTTAAAAGACTTATTAGGGTGGCAGCGTAAGCCGTTATTTGGTTGTTGTGGCTTTGTAGAAATGACAAGGTTTTTAATGGTATAAATTGTTCTCTTATGCAGATTATCTTCAGGACTACAACTATACTCCGTACTTGGGTACCGCTGCAGCGTGTGGAGCACCGGGATCTTTTTATGGAGGTGTGTACTAGACTGGAGGTTACAGCCTCCCAACATGGATGGTGGCATAATTTGCGGATCGGCCCTCCACCACCTTATGCGTATGTAATTCATCTTTATTTTTTCGTTTCATCTTTGCGGCTGTGTGCATCTTTGATATGCAGAGGCTGGGTGTATAACATTACATTAAGTAATAAAAATTCCCTTTATAAAAAATAAAAGACTAAGAAAAATTCATCAGACAATCCGAGCTATCTCTTTCCATGAATTAGCATGCAAATCTGGCAGAAGTATGAATATTAGTTTCAGCATTTAATACATTTTCCACTAATTGGTATGCGTTATGAATTGGAAGTTTCATCTAATTGGGATGCATATTATGAGTTTGAAGTGATATTTGATCTATTAACCTGTAGGCCTCATGACCGTGTCATTTTGAAGGAAGTAATATCAGGTTGGCATGCTTGCCTGGACAAGAAAGTTGGTTTCAGGTAAGCTGTTGTTTGATGTGTTGTTTAATCTATCTATAAATCTGTAGGCGTCATGACCATGTAACATTGGAGGAAATTAAATTAGATTGGCTAAAAGCACCACTTACAAAAGAAACGGAGTTAACCTATTTTGTTGTCATGTAGAACGTTAACTGAAAGCTTTGAACGGGACAAGGTCATGTTAATCCTTTTTGAAAGAAAGGTAGGTCATGTTAATTGTTAGATAACCTTTTCCTAATCATTATCAACTGAATCACAATAATACATGCAGCTCGTTTGTGCTGGTTTGAAGCCAAATATTTGAAGTAAGTGTATTGTTGTCATGTTCTCTCTTTACGCCCGTTTGAAGCAAAATATTCTCGCTTTCTACTTATGCATCTTTTGGCTTATGCATGTCCCCACTTTCCTGAACATATACATCCCTTGGCTTATGCACATTGCACCAAGTGGCCACGTTTTACTAAACATAAGGTGTTCTTAATACATGGTATTCCCTTCATCTGTATGTTCACTATAAAGCGAGCGTTCTCCGAGCTTTGCGCTTCGTCCGTGGCTCTACGGGTGGCCCACGCTGTTTTCTTGTCGCTGTGCCCGTCGCGCTTGTATCATCTAAAAGGCAGGAAAAATGGAAAAAAAATGCCTCTCCGAAATAGAATTCTTTCACCCGTTGCAATGCACGGGCATGTCTGCTAGTATATATTAAGGGGCCCTAGGTTTTTTACTTTGCCCCAGGACACTGAAATCTCAGAACCAGCCTTGTATATGACATTGCATAACATGACAATGTCTAAAAGTCTATAATCTAACAACCAGTGCAACAACAACAAAAAGCGTCAAAACATAGCGATATATAAATAGTTTCAAGCAGAACTCCGCATGTGTACATGTACTCTCTCCCTGCTGAAAAACACATGAAAATAACCACCGCACTAGATTGTAACTTTCTGGAGCTGAACTAGAATGTGCCAATTTCAAACTTCAAAGTACTTCATACTCTTTGTTCAGTTTCTAACCCAAATGAGGTGTTTGTTCTCTTTTCAGGACACCATGTTCAAAATTCAAGGATCCAACAACCATGTAAAGTTCACAAAATTTTCTTTTCTTTCATGAATGATGAGATTTCAATAAGGCAACAACCATGTCCACCATAGTTAGAACAGGTTTATTGGAATATAATTATGAGAATATACAACTTCGGTTTGATTAATTATCATGCACAATTATTAGACATCAATTGGTGCGACCATATCATAGAAGAGAGGACAATGACGATGGTGCAACACTCCATCCACATGCTCTCCCTTTTTTTTTAGGGAATCGACATGCTCGCTTGAGATCACATAATACAATCCTTTCAGTCATGTTCCTTATCTGACACACTCTTAAATTTTTTACCGGTGTCAAATAAGGAACATGATTTTAAGTGTCAAATAAGGAAATCTCTCATGAAACAACTTGTGTAGTTTCCATTTTAAATGCCCATGGTTTAAAAGTCAAGAAAGCATACATAACCATCACAAAATCATGGTAAAAACTTAAGAACATATACTACTCCCTCCGATCCATAAAAAGTGTCGCACATTTTGTATTAATTAGTACAAACTTTGTACTAAATGAGGGACACTTTTTATGGACCGGAGGGGGTAGCAAAGACGTTCACCAGAATCATGCATTTCATTTGCATCAGCATCAACAAAGTCGCACACAATAAGAAAGCAGCTACATCTAGCTATTTATTCAAGTGCTTCCAAAAGCGGAGATACCAGGAACAACCAGCGCGGCCCTGCTACTGTACTAGCATCACTCCTAGTTCTGGTAATCACAAAGGTGAGTTATTAGTGTCATATCAATTGCTATAACAGGTGCATCAGAACAATCACACAGCATTAGTCCTGCATTCATCATAGGATATCAAGAAAAACTGAAGTTACTTACAGTTTCCCCTCTTATGATATGATTGGCTCCATTCAGAATGCAAAAAATTACTAGTGTGTAAGCAGTAGTTTGGACCCATCCAGCCCTGCAATGGCATATAGAATTATAATTCTTATTAACCAGTGAGAATAAAAACTAATCAAAGGCCGGATCATATAAGGCACCAGATCCATCGCAAGTATTGCAGGACCCATGTTTGCATATAACCAGTGAGAATAAAAACTAATGATAGGTCGGATCATATAAGGCACCAGATCCATCGCAGGTTTTGCAGGACTCATGTTTGCAGTTGAAAAAGGTACACAAAATGGGGTACCCAAAACTGCAATAATTTTGTGTACAACAGCATGCATTAACAACTAGAAAAATCAATCTTGTCCTGGCTTGCCTCTCGTAGTTCAACATTAATCATTATTTCAATAATGCACATTAAGAGATGAGCAATTCAAAGTGAAGTAGATTCACATTTTTCTTTCTATTTATTTCTTAACCACTTCTATCAAAATTTAAAATGGAACCACACACACGCGCACAATTCAAACAGGGAAGTATAAATCACAAAGTATTTTTTTTTACTCATGCAAGAATTGTACAACGAGTTGGGAGCATTTCAGTACATGCACTTCTCTTACAGATCATCGTGCAGTTTTTGTCAATACTGGAACTTTATTCAGATTTCGACTAAAAGGACAGAAAAATGAGTATACATGAAATGGACCACTGGCACACCAATTGTTTTTTTTTTGACACCTGCACACCAATTGTTATTGGGAAGGAATAATTATGCTTAACTATTACTGGAATAAAACCATTTTACCCCATTCAACTCTACTGAATTATGATCTCTTTCACCAAAGACCAGGAGAAACATTGTCCAACAACTTTAAGAAGAACATACAAAAGTAACTTGGCTATCTATAGATATCCTCCCACACAAAACAAAATAATCTATAGCTATCTGCTTCCACCATGAGCTCAATTATGTTTCCAAACTAGAAATTTCCATGCTCTGACTAAAGCTCCTTTTAGCAACCGTTGAGATGGAGCAACTTTTAATCAACAATCAATACTTTTTTCACAAAAACAAATGGTCAGAACAGTGAACCAAGCTGAAAAGTTGTCTTTTATCTAGCACAAGTTATGGTATGCAGTGCACATTGGTGGAACAAGGCCAGTTTATCCACTAGCGCTCAGGAATTATCCTTCATTCATCAAAGACCAGGAGAAATATTGACCAACTCAACAAAGAACATATAAAAGTAACAGGGCTATTAATAGCTATTTTGTTCTACCATTTACTTGGTTTTGTTTCGAAGCTACATTTTTTCATGATCAAAGTTTATTTTTGCAATCGTTTAATTAATGCAATTCAGAACCTCAGAATGAGTATACTTTTTTAACTATCAATAGTCGTTTCACAAGAACAAATGGTTACAACAGTGAACCAAGCGGCAAAGTAGCTTCCCATCTAACACTGGTTATGAATATTGTATTACTGAAATCCAATTGCAAAGCCTAAACTGTGAAAAG
The DNA here is from genome assembly GCA_028641055.1 of Alopecurus myosuroides. Taxonomy (NCBI): domain Eukaryota; kingdom Viridiplantae; phylum Streptophyta; class Magnoliopsida; order Poales; family Poaceae; genus Alopecurus; species Alopecurus myosuroides. The sequence goes on from CM054063.1 coordinate 279,260,000, forward strand.
AAATATATAACATGCTAGGCCAACTGTCTACAAAGTTTCCTAATTAACCATGCAACACAATGTAGCTACATATTTGAAACAAGGTACATGCTTTTATTTTTCTGGATGTGCTACAGTATGAAATACAACTTTCAGGGAAATATTGCATTTCATTTCCACCATGGTGTTTGTGAGCAAAAACAATAATATTATGGAAGCATGGACTACAAGAATGCTCTAACACGATGTTATATGAACAAAATTATTATTTGAGAAAACATATTACCATGAATTCCTGAAATATATATTTGTAATCCCAATTTGCTTATGCGAGGTCAGACACATATCTAGCAGTCAGGTTGCGATCGAAGTCAGTGCATAACCCAACCAACTGACCATCTCTGTTAATAACGAGCCCTCCTTTCTCTGAATCTTTTCTGGCTGAACAGTTGTGTCGGAAAGATTTCTCACCTACAGAACTGCTTGTAAAGAGCCAAGATGTTATTAACAGGAAGAGCCATCGAGAGTAAATAATTTTCAGTCACAAGGAAAACGTACATGACAGATCCTGGGGTTATGATGCCTTCAGTGTCATCCTTGTAAGCACTATAGGTGTAAACTTTATCAGACAGTGAAGGTGGTCTTCGGCATATTTTAAGTGATTCCAACAGACTGGAATCGACTTCATCTCCATTAAAATGGCACGGGATTGTAGCAATACCGTCATTTATTACGATTTCACTCTTCACAGGGAGAAATGCCTTTCTACCCGGAAAAACCAGAACGACCGGCGAATATTCAAATGTGGCCACTGGTTGCGTACTGGATAGCACACAAGCAAAATTCGGCTCACAATCAGCAATGAAACCATGGCAAAAAAAATCGTCAACTTTCACCTTGACGATACTTTTACTGATCCTGCGGTAAATCTGGTCCGAAAAAAGTATAACTCGTAAGTGAGGTGAAACCCCTAAGAAGAACGATACAGAACAAATACTGAAAAAGAAGAACACCTCATCCATGAAGAAAATTTTGGAACCAGATGAGGTGAAGTCGAAACAACGGGAATAAGGACGGCAGCGAGGTGGGCGGTTGTCTATCTGCTCGCTCTACCTCGTCAAAGGCACAGAGTCCAAGGCGACTGGGATCGCAGGAGGAGGGGAGCGAAGGAGGCGGCGCGTGGTCACTGGTCAGGCGGCGGCGCTTGAAGTGGTGGAGTCGGGGAAGTTCGATACTATGGGCCAGGCCTCTCGGGACTAGAATAAGAAGTCGAGCTATTGTTATGCTGCCGTCTCTTAATGGGCTTTCTGGTCGACCTATTTTATTGTTTTCATTTCCATGTTTGCTAGTGTGGGGGTGTCATTAGGGAAAGGGAAAACTTCCGTAATCTTTCTGAGAGAAAAAAAAAATGTCTTGCATGCGCGTCAAGTGTCATCACGAGAAAATTTTGCTAGGTTTTTTCTTGTTTTTCACCGGAGGTGTAGGCTCATTTATTTTGAGATTTTATTTTTAAAACGAAATATCTCGAGAACCGTATTTCGGAATTACGAACCGTTTTACTTATTTGATACCCTCGCGTCGAGATATTCAAAATTAGATCCCATGTTGATAGATTTCGGGAAACTTTTTTCCGGACTCTATATACTTTGTACTTTCGGTAGCTGACGCGTGGGTGTACACCATATACACTATGTACATCCAGTAGCAACGATGTTCGGCTTCGCCTCGATATTTTTTAGGCTTGGCTTCGTCTCGATAACCATTTATAATTAGGGCAAACCAAGGCGATGACTCTATCCGTGAAGTGTTGCAGGACCTCAAGGGAGAGCTATGCCGCAGGCAAGTTGACATGAAAAAAAGACTTGCTATATGTAGTATCCAGGAATTCGATAGGGGTATGCGTGGTGTGAGTGACACGGCCTATTTGCAGGTGTATCACCGAAGGGAAACATGATTCATCCTTTTCTTTTTTGCGTTAGCCATCATTCTTATTTTCCATCTAATATGCTGCCATGCCATGCCCTAGCTACATCACACGTGACCTGCACCTGGAATGCTGCCTCAGGTCACCATCTGACGCCACTCCGGGCAACTTAGAGTGAACTGTTGTGCCAGCTAGACAACGACGGAATCAGCTACTCGTCGTGTCGACCATGTCGGATGAATTATACATATTTTTCCTCTCGGTCGCAAACCCTGGCACCCACTTGCCTCGACGAGGCCTGCCTCAGACATACTGCTTAGACACAGAAATGTCGATCAAGACATAGAAAAAAAAACACGTGACATTCTTAACCGTAGCATCACTTGAGGTTCCTATCAAGTATCAAGAATTTATTTTTCAGTAGTGAAATCAAGAAAACCAATCAGCTCGACAAATACTAAGGACAGCTGGCCAGGAGGCCGACATGGTGCTTCGCCTCGGTCAAGCAACAAAAATCCAACCTGGGTTACGCACCCTTAATCACCATTAGAGTAGCATACTACTAGCATCTCGCCCTCGATGAGGCTGTCAAGCTGGCCACGCATACGCAGACGAGGCCTGAAATAGACTATTCTGCACGAACGTAAACCCGACGCTCGCTCGCTCGGCTAATCCCGCACGCGATGGGCTCTCTGTTCGTACGTCACACTGTGTGCCGCAGCCGCGACCGTGTCGCGCGAAATCGCGACGTCAAAGCAGATGCATGGCAACTTGCAGCTAACCAATGCGTTCATCAATTAATAACTGACCCCTCCGTCCCGGTCTCTCGACTCATCCCCGTCTCATCAAAAAATCTATTATGAATTTTGGTACTATGCTTATTTTCATGAAATTTGGTACAAAAAATCATCAGGGGTAAAAGAGTATTTTTACATCTCCATTTGTGTTTAGAATGCACGGTAGGGCCATGTTAGAAAGAAAATGAAGTTAAGATGTCAAATAGGGAAGAATTTTTTTTTAAGGGCCAAATAGGGAACGAGATTCTAAGTAAGGGCCAAATAATGAATTATCTCATAAATATATACCCCTGGTCCCAATAGTTAACCATGATGTGCAAACCGGTCCCATTTCTTATAAACGGGGGCCAAGTGGTACTAAAAGTTACTAGGAGGTGCAAATAAGTCCCAAATGGTTCTGGCGCCGACACGTGGCATAATATTTTTGCGGAGACACCCCTATCATTTTTTCGAATAGCATATACAACCTGGCATGTGCTGACAGACGTGGGTCCCGTATGTCAGTCGGGACGGAAAAAAGCCAAAATTAACCCAGTTTTTAATCGAATTACGACTAATCGGACCCGATATGTATCACGTGTATCTACCAAGTCACATGGGCGTGGACTCACGATCGAGCTAACCGGGGGCCATGGAAACAGTCACCACCATCTCGATCGATCGTCATTTTTCCTTGTCCCTGCAGGAAAATATACGTATAAGGAATCCAAAAGTGTCAAATTGGAAGATTCTTCCAGCAAGGAGCTGTAATTTATCTCGCGTGGCTTCATGTTCATGGTTCACGTCTCTTGTCCTTTTCCCATTGGGGTCCTTCACTTCTTCTGTTAATGCGATCTACACGATGCAGGCAGCTTTCTTCCCCCGCTCTTTGTCTGTTTCTCTAGGGTGACTAATGCTAGCACGATCGTGTGCTTGCTCTAAAAAAAAGTCTGCGCGCGTGTGCTTAATGAAAATATATCGGGTATCAGTGGGGTACTGAGGAGTTAAAAAACCATCAATGTATAAATCGACACGGAACCATGTAAGTATCATTGGCTACCACATATCTGCGTGCACTTAATTTGCTTCGACTTCGCGGGTTCGAACCCAGCGCGCCCCTATCATAATTTTATCATTTTTCGTCTTGACTGACATGCGGGATCCACGTCCGTTAGCACCTGTAAGATTGTATATGCTATACGAAAAAATGATAGGGGTGTTTCCGCAAAAATATTATGCCACATGTCAGCGCCAAAGCCATTTAGGACCTATTTGCACCTCCTAGCAATTTCTAGAACCACCTGGCCCCGTTTATAAGAATTGGGACTAGTTTACACATTGTGGACAACTATTGATATGAGATGGTGGCTGACTCGGTTACCCAAGCCATAATAAAACAAGCCATGCATGGAATTGGAATGACGTAGAGTAAACTGTGACCGAGGGAGTACACACGTGTTGTATCTAGAAGTATACAAAAGTTGAAAGTATACGCACGCTGTATCTAAAAGTACACGCACGTTTCTGTATACCGACACTAATACTATATATACACTTACGTGCTGCTTCTGATGTACACCCACGTTGCTACAGAAAGTACACGGTGTACAAAGAACGCTGCTACTGAATGTACATGTTGTACATGGTGTATACCGACGCGCTTGCACGCTGCTACTGGAAGTATAAACTGGTACCGAAAGTATAAAAAATATAAAATATATAGAACGAGAAACCTTTCTATATATTCTATATTATTAAAACAAAGAATTCTATCTTTTTTAATTGCAGTAGTGACTCGTTTTCGAATCCACTTTGGTTGGAGTTCGGAGAAGAGTTTTTTTTAAGGTCCCTCAAGGGGTCGTGGACTGCTTTTCTTCTACTCTCCTTTGGTCTAATTTAGGACTTTCCAATATTTTTTTTTACCTAATTCTATCTACGCCCCGGGGGCTAGCTAATAACGAAACTAAAAAGTCCTCTATTTTTATCATAGAGAATACGTATGAAATTAAGTAAACTATAATTAAATCTAATTCCCACATGATAAAAAAATTAAAAGGTCTCGCGAAGAAAATAAGCATTGGTTTATACGTTCCTTTTAGTTTCTACTTTAGGGATAATTTTTTTCGCTATCTTCTTCCGAGAACCGATTTGTTTTTGATGGGAGGATCAAGCAGCGCAACCGACCTTCCTATTTTGAAAAAAAAATGGAAAATAGGAGAATAAAAATGACAAAAAAAGAGAGAAAAAACACCGAGAGAAGCAATAGTCACTTTCAAAGATTTAGTTACGGAAGCCCTACCCAATAGAATGTTCCACGAAGGAGTACAAAGTCCGAAAAAAATTCTTGAAACCTATCAACATGGGATCTAGTTTTGAAAATCTCGACGCGAGGATCTCAAATATGAAAACGGCTTGTAATTCCGAAATACGGTTCTCGAGATATTTCATTTTGAAAAAACGAATCTCAAAATAAATGCGTGTCCGTCCGTCCTCCTGGTGGGATGGGAAGATCCCACCAAAAACTCTCTCGTGTTGTCACTTGTCACCATGCGAGCACCCGTGGTAGGCTGGAAGTAAGGAGAAGGCGACACTTGTCGCAATCACAACGCACGTGGGGTGATCTTCCGAAAGGTTTCCCCTTTTCTAGTGATCCCGAGTAATTGTTGATGATTGGAATGGGAGCTCCTCCCTGCCGCTCGGGCAATCACTTTCCGCAAGATCGCTCGGTGGGTGGAGGAGCTGCGGAGACCGATATGTTTGACTTCAAATAGTCTCAAATTTTGTTCTTCTCATATGCGGTTGCGCGGAGGATCGAATGTGTGGCCCCGGACTTTCTTGGCGCCATGCGACCGGAAATAGTTCCATGAGTTTTTAGATATAAACTGTCATACATGTCACGTGTCAATTGATAGAGTTGGTCCACAGGGGGTGAATTCATAGACCAGGTCTTGTAAAATTGTCTTCTAGAACTGAGCCAAGAAAACAACCGAAAACTAGCCGAGGAATCGTGACACGTACAAATGTGCTGACGCAAAAGCAAATAAGCTCAAAGCATGTTCAAACGGTCGCCCAAAACATTGTTAAAATATTTTTACGGCGTCAATTTAGAAATTTTAGCACGCCCGGGCTACGGCAGCAAATGTGCTTTTTCACAAGTTTGGAACCAGATCTTTTCACTATTCAGTGTTTTTCCCTGGGTGATTGGATCAAGGTGAAAGAGGGTGGTCCTTGGCACTTCAGACATAACGCGGTAATTATTGAAGATTATGATGGTCTAACCCCGGTCGATTCCATTGATCTTAATCACATATAGGTGTGGCTACAAATTCATAAACTCCCTATCGGATACCGTGACCAGAATCTCATTACATACCTTGTAGAGAAGAAAGTTCGAAAGGTGCTGAAAGTCCAGACTACAGTTGATGGTGTTGGAAATTTTGTGAGGGTAAGGGTCAAATTGGATGTCTGTAAGCCCCTCCCTCGCATTGTATCCTTATCTAGTGCTGGTCATAGAGAGGCTTTTCAAATCAAATACGAAAAAATCCCTAAATTCTGCGCAACATGTGGCTGTTTTGGGCATACACATCTGGAATGTGGTACGGGTGAACATGAAGTATCTAACCTAAAGTGGGGTGAATTCCTTAAAGCCGATTGGGACACTTGGCATGGTCGAAGATGATCGGGTTGGAATGACTCAAGAGGTTGTCATGGCGGTTCCCAGAGAGGCCGTGGAAGGGAACAAACATGCCGTGGTTTTTCTCAGCCACCTACGGATGGGGTGACCACTAGTTGGCGACATAATGCACTAGCTCCCTTTAAACAACCAGCAGGATTGGTAGATGATTCTCTTGCGGACACGACCACCAGTCCTATGAAACCAACAGACAGTATGATGACAGAAAAAGATGGAGAAGTTTCAGCTAGAAAACGGCTGTCATATGAGAAGGAAGTGGACGAACCCCACCTGGATAAAACTGATATGGCAACTTTTATGGATTCTGAAGAAATAGAAGAGGGGTTGATTAATTCTAACTCCCAGGGTTTTAATCGGTCAAAAAAGGCCAAGATGGAGGGAGCTATCTCCCCATCACTCGGATCGGCGGGTTCCGGAGAGGAATCCGTCCGGTCGCAATGAAACTCTAAGGATCAAACTGCCGTGGTCTCCAGAAAACCACGGCAGTAAGATCGCTCTTGGGTGTTCAAGAGCGGGTAAAATCGGATGTACTTTTTCTGTCCGAGACTCACCTCTCTAGGGAAAAGGCTGAAAATCTTAGAAGAAGACTTGGGTTTGATAGAATGATTATCTCAGAGAGTGATGGTCGTAGTGGGGGTCTTATTTTATTTTGGAACAATTCTTTAAATGTTACTTCCTATACTGAGCATACTAACTTTCTGTATATTCATTTTGATGAAGGAAAAAATTCAGCTTGGCGTATTACAGGTTTCTATGGGGAACCAAGTAGTGACAGAAAACATCTATCATGGGACTATATCCGAAATCTACATGGGACAGTCAGTCTCCCATGTGTAATTTTTGGGGATTTCAATGTGATATTATCCAACGTTGAAAAAGAAGGAGGCATTTTAAGATCTCAACGGTGCATGCTGGAGTTCAGAGACGCTCTTCTTGATTGTGATCTAAATGATCTTGGATACCATGGGGACATTTTCACATGGAGAAGGGGTCGGATAAGGGAACGACTCGACAGAGCCGTGGCTAATTAAGAATGGATGAAGAAATTCCAATTTTCGTGTGTTATTCATGAGGAGTTCTATAAATCTGATCATAGACCTATTACTGTGGATACAGAATTCTCAGCAAATGTCCAACATGTTTTCTCGGGCAAAGGAAAAAAATTCGAAGCAAGCTGGCTTCTTGAGGAGACTGTGAATGACGTGGTTGATTCGGCCTGGCTGCAAGCCCAACAGGCCGGTCTTCCTTCGGTGGCGAAAAAGGTGGCCCATGTTCATGAGGCGCTGCATCCATGGGACATGCAAACGCTGAAGGAGCCGATGCGTTCTATTCTATCACTGCAGAAGGAGTTAAATTCGGTGCTTAGTGGTCCGCTCTCTAACGCTGCATCGGCAAAGCAACATGCCCTCCAAATTGAAATTGAACAGGAAATGGAAAAACAGGAAATAAAATGGATTCAGAGGAGCCGGTGAACTGGTTACAGAACGGTTACCGAAATACGAGCTTCTACCATAAATTTGCGTCAGAAAGGAAAAAACGTAATCTGATAAAATCACTCGAAGATGATGATGGACATGTGATCAAAGGGGACGAGCTCCAGGCTTTATTAATTCTTATTTTCAGGGATTATTTTCTTCCGAGGTAGCTCACCCGGATGAGGAGGTTATTGCCAAGGTGAAAAGAAAAGTTACTAGAGCAATGAATACTACACTTACTGGACCTTATTCTATCACTAGTAGAAAAAGACCTTTCTGTGGCGCACCAAAATGGGATTCTGTGGCGCACCTAGGGGCCAGAGGGGTGCGCCACAGAATACACGCCACTAAATTTTTTTCTGTGGCGCACCTCAGCCGCGCGCCACAGAAATGTCAATTCTGTGGCGCACCTCAGCCGTGCGCCACAGAAATTTGCAATTCTGTGGCGCACCAAGGGGGGGTGCGCCACAGAATTTTTTTTTGAATTTCAAAAAAAAAGGAGGCCAGATCTGGCCGCGGGAAATTTTCGAAATTTCGCCGGATTTCGTCGGAGGCTCGCCGGAGTTGGTGGGTGGAGGATGGGGGTCACCGGAGTTGGTGGGGAGGAGAAGGAGAAGCTCGCCGGAGGTGGTGGTGGTGGAGGAGGAGGAGGAGGAGAGGTGGTGGTGATAGAGGAGGAGGAGGAGGAGGAGGAGGAGAGGTGGTGGTGGAGGAGGAGGAGAAAGAGGAGGAGGAGAGGTGGTGGTGGAGGAGGAGGAGGAGCTCACCGGAGGTGGTGGTGGTGGTGGTGGTGGTGGTGGAGGAGGAGGAGGAGGAGGAGGATGGTGGTGATGGTGGTGGTGGTGGAGGAGGAGGAGGAGAAGGAGGAGAGGTGGTGGTGGTGATGGTGGTGGTGGTGGTGGAGGAGGAGAGGTGGAGGAGAGGAGAGGTGGAGGAGAGGACAGGTAGAAGATGAGAAGTGGAAGAGAAGTGGAGGGGAGAAGGAAAGAAAAGGAGGGGAGGAGGCAGATTTCGAATTCTGCCTCCCAATTCTGTGGCGCACCCCCCTTGGTGCGCCACAGAATTTTTTTTCTTTTTTTTTATTTTCTAGTCAAAATCTTAAGACGGCCATAACTTTTGTTCCTTTTGGAATTTGGCGATTCTAAAAAAAGCTCACAGGCCGAAGGCCAGTGAGGTTGGGTTCCTTTTTCTCTCTAGTTTTTTTTTAATATCTTGATCATTTTTTTTCGACATCGTATGCAAAAGTTATGCCCATTTTACTTTTTTTATAAAACTTTTGCTCAGAAAGTCGAAATACATATTTCAAAATTTGATAAAAAAGTAGACATTAAACTCTCCGTGCATCTATAAGGGATTTATTTTTTGATGCTTTTTAGACTGCCAACTCTTCCGTCAAAAACTAGAAAAGGCGTTCCCTGGGGGGGGGTGGAGTTGGTGCGTGTGGACATAATTTTTTCGGATGGGAATTCTGTGGCGCACCAAGGGGGGTGCACCACAGAAATGTCATATTTCTGTGGCGCACTAACCACCATGCGCCACAGAATAGGAGTGTGGCAATCATGGTGTGGGCCCCCAACTTATTTCTATGGCGCACCCCTATCCGGTGCGCCACATAATTCCTGTTTTCTGTGGCGCACCACGGTCCCGTGCGCCACAGAATGCCTCTTTTCTGTGGCGCATGACAACCCGTGCGCCACAAAAATATATTTCTGTGGCGCACCAAAAATCCATGCGCCACAGAATCTGTTCCATAGAAAGGCACTTCTCTACTAGTGTATAGATGAGGTCAGAAAAGAACTCTTCAATATTGGTGATCTTAAGGCGCCAGACCCCGATGGACTCCACGCCATCTTCTTTAAAAAATATTGGGGTCTATTTGGTGATGAATTCATGGATGAAATCCTTCTTGCAATCAATTCGGCAACTATTCCTACGAGTTGGATCGACACCACTATTGTTCTTATTCCGAAAGTTAACAGTCCCTCAAAGGTAACCCAATTTAGACCTATTAGTCTATGTAATGTTACTTACAAGGTGATCTCTAAAGTTATTGCAGCTAGACTGAATGGTATTCTCCCGGAGATTATTTCACCAACCCAAAGTGCCTTCGTTCCGGGTCACCTTATTACTGATAATGTTCTTGTTGCCTATGAATCCTACCATATAAGAAGAAGAGAACGGGCAAATTTGGGTGGTGTGCAATTAAATTGGACATGCATAAAGCATATGACAGAGTCGAATGGACGTTTCTGGAAAAAATTCTTAAGAAATTGGGTTTTGATCAAGACTGGATTAAGCTTGTGATGTCTTGTGTCAAATCAGTAAAATACCGTGTTCGGTTTAATGATTATGAAACTGGGTTATTCACCCCTTCTAGGGGATTGAGGTAGGGAGATCCTCTTTCTCCATATCTTTTTCTTTTGTGTGCTGAAGGATTAACGAGTCTTTTACAAGATGCAAAGGAAAATGGTCGTCTTGTGGGGGCAAAGGTTTGCCATAATGCCCCTGCGGTTTCCCACCTCCTCTTTGCTCATGACTCTCTAATCCTTATGAAGAATGATCTGCATAATGCAAGAACGTTGAGTTCTATTCTACTTGATCACTGTTTATCCTCGAGATAGTTGGCAGGCGAGGCAAAATCAAGTATTTTCTTCAGTCCTTGCACTACAGTAGAGATGAGAGCAGACATTTGCACTGAGCTTAATATTTTTACTGAGGCTATCACAGACACCTATTTGGGGTTGGCAACTCAAGTGGGTGTGGACAGATCTGATTGTTTTGTGCATATTATTGATAGAATTCTACAAAGACTGAGAGGGTATAAAGAGAAGATTCTATCATATGGTGGCAAAGAGATTCTGCTAGAGGCAGGCACACGCTATTCCAACATAGGCTATGTCAGTGTTCAAACTTCCAAAGCTAGTAATAAAAGGGATCACAGATGCTATGTCCCAATACTGGTGGGGAAATGAAAAAGGACAGAAACATATGCACTGGTTTGCGTGGTGGAAAATGTGTGTCCCAAATAAGAGAGGGGACATGGGGTTTAGAGACCTTCATTGTTTTAATCTTGCTATGCTTGCTCGCTAAGCCTGGAGATTAGTTTGTGAACCCGAGTCTCTATGTGCTAGGGTTTTGCAAGCCAAGTACTATCCTTCAGGGAAACTTTTAAATGCAGGTTTGAAGAAAGGATCATCCTTCACTTGGCAAAGTATTTGATCAGGTATACAAACTTTCAAGAGGGGATATATCTGGAGAGTGGGAAATGGTGAAAATTTTAAAATTTGGGAGGATCAATGGATCCCCAAAAGCCCATCAAGGAGAATGGTATCGGAGAGGCGGGATTCCACCTTTACTCTTGTATCGGACCTTATTGACATGAACGAGAGATGCTGGGATATACAAAAACTTTGAGATACCTTCCTCGCAGTGGATGTTACTCGAATACTTCAAATTCCTCTATGTTTTGGCTTGATGGAAGATTTTGTCTCCTGGAACCATACTAAGAATGGTATATTCACAGTATGGTCAGCTTACTATACTGCGTGGGATCATCAACATGGGAGAAATCTTATTAGAACTAGTGGACCAGGTACGTCCGATATCAATCCTGTGTGGAGTATTCTTTGGAGATTACGTGTTCCGTCAAAAATAAAGATTTTTTGCTTGGAGATTTCTACATGGTACTATCCCTTGCAAAAGCATCCTTGCCAATAGACACATTATTTCGGAGATTTCTTGTCCTATATGCAAAACAAATTGTAAAGATCTTAAACACGCTTTCTTCGGATGTGTTCGTGCTCAGGAGATTTGGGAGAACATCGGGCTTCTGCCCATTATCACGGATATGATACAGCAGGATGGGGAAGGATTGGGTGTTCTTGAACATATTCTGCAGAGCAACTATAGTACTGTTCCAGGGTTCGATGAATTGGAGGCAAAAGAGCTGATCATTACGGCATGCTGGTTTTTGTGGTGGGAGCGTAGGAAGATCGATCGTGGGGAGTCAGTCCCTAAACCGGTTGTTACTACTCAGACTATACTGGCTATGGCTCTCAATTTTGCCAGATCTTGCAAGAAAACATTCCCATGTCAGGAAAGAAGGGTGGACCAAACCGGCAATAAACTATGTCAAATTAAATTTTGTTGCATCTTTTTGTAATCAAAGATATCTGGTGTCTACTGGCAATGTTATTAGAGATGAAAGGGGGATGTTCCTGCCGGCATGTTCGGGGGGTATTCCAATTATCCACGATGTGATTAGTGCAGGATCATGGGCACTAAGAGATGGTTTGATTCTTGTCGTGGGATAATCACGGCAGATGTTGCCAGGGGTAACTTAGTTTGGGGAAACTTGACTCTGGCGTTTGGGAGAGGGTTTAGCTCAGGGGAAATCATGTTAACTGGTGATCCGGTAGCTCGGGCTGCAATGTCGCCGAGACTCCGATCTAGGGTTACAACTATCAACCCTCGTATTACTAGAACACTCGAATATCTAGAAAACTCTTGGTCTCTCTGTCCCAGGAGCCGGCTTATATATTACCCGGCCCTTTGGCTTCCTATACAAGGCACACCCGGAATCCTACCCGGAATACACACATAACCCTAGGTTTCCTAATCGTGGCCCCAAAGGCACGGATTACAAGATCCACGCTCCCGTTTGGGCCTTCTGGAAACTCCTCCATCTTGGGCCGGGTCTTGTGTGATTTCCTTCTGGCCGGGTTTTCGCCCAGGCATTTGCCTACCGGGTTATCATCCCCCCAATAGTAGTCCCGAGAATAGCTTGGGCCTCTTGGTATCAACCATGAAGCGCACGCTATTCCCTGCAAAGGTGTCATTGGGCGGTCCATATAATAAACATTTATCTCCATAACATATCGGGTCAGATTGCTTTAGCTATAGCCAGGCCTGCTCTTTGGGCGGTCCATATAATAACCCAGTTTTACTCGAGCCAAGGTGTCATTTCCCGGGTTAACACTCCAAGGAAACATAACATGACCGGCATCCATATTTCCATCGGCTAGTCCGAGTAACAATATCATAAATCCGACTCACTCAGCCAACTTAACTTATCCGAATATCACGCAATAATCACCCTGATTTTTTCCCCAAATTCTCGGGCCAGATCAAATCTTTCCGGAAACCACTCAATCTTACTGTTAGGCCCTAGGGTTTTCCCTGCGCCTATAAATAGGCCCAGGGGGCTAACCCTAAAATCACCGAACGGTTCATTTCCATTCATATTCCTCCTCCCGCTCATCCTCTGCGTCCGCGAGCCCAAGGCCGAACCTTGACTGCCGGAGCCGTGCCAGCGCCACCGAGCTCGCCGCCAGCCGCCGTCTAGCACTGCCGCCTTGCGCCTCCGCGTCCGCCATCCCATCCACCGGATTCTGCATCGGGGAGCGGACGCGCCATTGGAACCCTAAGGAGCAGCTCGAGCTTTCCAGGCCGCACGCACACGCCGTCACCGGGCCGCCGCCATCGTGCAAGCCAAGCTCCGCCTCCATCTCTGGTAAGCCCCAATGGATTTAGATCTGTGTTTTATCCTCTCCAATCTTACATTGGCGTTCGGCATGAATCTCATCTACATTTCTCCTCCACTGCTCCATTAGCTAGATGTGTTTTCACGAACCCTAATCTCATATTTGTTCGCAATCATCCTTATCTAGATCTATTTCCGTAATCCTTAGCTTCGTATTCCTTGCAAGCATTTAGCCCTTATCTCTCTTTTATCGCTACATTATTAGATGCATTTTCCTGAATTTTTGGATCTATACTTACTTGCACTTAATTTCATCTAGATCTATTCCCTATGGCACCCAAAGCTAGCGCCAAGCTCAAGGGAAAAACCCGGCTTTAAAGCAAAAGTCGGGTCAATCAATCTCGGCTAATTGGGCCACATCCACTGTCACTAAGGCCAAACTCGAGGAGATAGTCGAGTCTGGGGTTTTACCCACAGAGCCGGAAATCCACTGGAGGGCTCGTGAGGAGGAGACCCGGCCCTCACCCGGTCCAGGTGAGGTGGTTGTCTTCCTTGAACATGTGATCCAGGGTTTCCGCCCCCCCCGGGGTCATCTTTTTTTCCGCGACCTCTTAGATCATTACAAACTCCGGGTTTTTGATATTGGTCCAAACTCAATGTTAAACATTTGCCACTTCATAGTTCTTTGGGAAGCCTACCTATGTATTCCCCCAAACCTCGCTTTGTTCTTGGAATTATTTCAATGCAAACCCTCCCGGGAGAGCACGGACGGGGCCCTCCTAGTTTGTGTGTGTGTGTGTGTGGGGGGGGGGGGTATCCATTCAGAGACGTAAAAACTCTCTGATGCCGACTCTCAGTCTTCACACTCATGTGAAGCACTGGTAGAAGACCTTTTTCTACTGCCAAGACACATCCTCACCCGGCCAAAAGCCTTTGTCGGGTTTCTCCTCCGAAACTTTATCTCTCTCTGACAATCTTAGCTCTTTTGCCCCTGATGCCGATAGACAATCTATTCATCCCCTCCTACATAAGCTTGCCGTGTTAGCAGCCCAAGGTCTTATTGGGCTAAACTTAATCAAGACCTGGATCAGTTGCCGGATCCAGCCAAATAGCATACGCCCAAAGCTCATCTGCGAGTATTCTGGCCACCTTACCGATTCTCTCCGATACTCGGAGAAATCATACCCGTCCGCAGATGTAAACAAGGCCATGAAGAACTTCTTGGCCGAGAAAGTTGATGTCATTAAGAGCATCTCCGGACTCGGCCCCTTTACGCGCGCTAACCCGGATCCTCCAGTAAGAACCGACTATCACCTTCTATACCGACCGATCTTTCTTATGCACACATACTAACTTTTGTATGTTGTTTCTCACCCAGGAAAATGATGCATTTTGGAAGATTGTCACCCCTTCCCCTTCTGAAAGCTCGGAGGAGGAGGAGGAACCGGCTGACAGCGATGAAGGTAATTCCGGGTCTCTACTTAATAGATACTTTGTTAGCCTTTTAGACCACAATTCTCCTCCTTCCGACAATACCCCACAATCACCAGCGCTAGATGACAAAGACGGCTCTCAATCGGAGGAGAGCGAAGCAGAGCCGGAAATTGAAGTTGGGGCGAAGAGGAAACCCAGAAGAGTCGCTTTCAAGGTGGCGTACTCCTCCATGACCTCAAAGCCGTACTCCTATGCCAATATGTGTGAACTTAACGGGCATCTAACCACTACATCATCTCTGAAGGACACAATCCCAGCCAAGCGACGGGCAACCCGGACTTCTCCGGGTGATGATCCCCTTAACCACATGATCCGTATGTCGCCCGCTCGCCGAGGCGGTACTCTCCCAACTTATCCTGCCCATATTCCTCAAAAATATCCATCTCCGAGTCATCCGTTAGCTGGACAGCTCCGAGTCTCACTTTCTGATTCTTTGTCAACATCTTCCGGGTCCAGCAATGATCTTCCAAACGACTTTGTCGTGAATACCGGGTAATTCGCATGCCTTATTAGCCAATATATATGTACTTTCCGCGTTTTCTGTCTATTAATTACTAACCTTTTGTTTTTCTTCCCTCGGAGCCAAGGTTACACTTAGTGACCAAGAGGAAATCTTTGTTGATAACCCGGCAATGGAAGACCCGGAGAGCGCCACCAAGCCCACATCTGTTGAAGAAGAAGAGCTGGATGATACGGTCATTCCAAGAACCGAGTCTCCCCCACCCACGCATCAATCGGCTGACCCAGACGTCGAGTATCTCGGGACGCGGAGGGCAGCTCCTGCTCCTAACACGCAGGAAACCAGAGCCGACCCGCTCAAACAGGAGGCAACCCCACCATCGGGTAATCAGAACCCTAGCTCCTCCAGGCCGAGTCTCAGTGGCCTTGATTTTGAAAAGATGCTGGAGGAGTATTATTCTCTGAAAGCCACTGAGAAAGATATTATCGAGTCTCTGGCAGCTGAGCATCAGGTAATTTAACTGATCCTTTTACATACTCATCCTAGTCCCCAAGTTCCGGGTAAACTATCAACGGTTTACTCGGTACTTTCGTAGCTATATAACTTTTTGCTCGCAACTTTTACCATGCTGTCGACTAATATTTCCTTGTCTGTTTTTCAGGCTTATGTGGCCCGGACGGAGGATATGTTGGCGAAAACCAACGAACTCCTGCAGGTTGAGATCAAACTTCGAGAAGAGCTGGAGGCCGAGGTCAAGGACCTTTCTAAAGAATGCAAGAAGTACCAGAAGAAATTCCATAACGCTGAGGGGCTGTTAAAGAAACTCTCAACCTTTATTACCGATACTTACAGCTCCATCATTGGTAAAGCACATCTAACATCCTGATTAACACTCGGTTTTCTCATTTTGTAGGGTCTTTAACCCGAGTCTCGCCACTTTGCTTTTCTTTTTTGTTCTGCAGGTCCGGGTGAAGATGTTGATGATCAGGATGACATCGAGAAGCTGAAGACCCTTAAGGCTGTTATCCGGCAATTCTCGGTGGGGACGAAGTGGGCCCTTGAGGCTGTGAAGTGGACCGGTACTTATGGCGGCGTATCCCAGATGCTCGATGCATGCTCGACGATCCCTGCCTGGATCGATCTGTGGAAACGCTCGGCGTGCCGGGTTGGGGTGATTTGTGGCCTTGCGTTGGCCAAAGCCTACTATCCGAGACGTGATCCGGCAACGCTTGTGAACGGATTCCCTGAATTTAACACTGATGGCTCAAAATTCTCGGCAAAGGATTTCAAGGCCCTCCACACCCAGATTCGTCACTCGGCCAGCTTGATTGTCGAGAAGCTCGATGTGAACAAGCTTACCCCTCCGTACAATGCTGAAGATAAGCCGGTACCCTCAGCTCTCCCTGCTCCTTTTGATATGCTGGCTCGGTACAAGGAGGAAGTTGCCAAGAAGAAGGCCGAGGCCGACTCTGTGCCAACATCGTCAACTCCAGTTGTCCCTCCTCCATCTCGCGCTGACCCCGTAGTTGACCCGGATACAGAGGCAGGGAAAGCTACAAAGGGAACCACTGAAGACCCGGCTACCAAGACCACCGCTGATGAATCGGCTATGGATGCCGAGTAAAGTTTATCGTTTTCACCAGTAAACACTCATTCGGCCAATAGGCATTTTGTAATATGCCTGCTACACTTATTTATTTGATAGTGCACCTGTGCACTTTTGATACTACTCCCTTGGTTTGTAACACGCTTAAACTTTTATGGCTTTGATGGCCCTTCTAGTCATCCATTTTGGTACGCACTTTTCAACTTTACATTTTCGTATTTTTGTTTTTCTACATTTTTGCAACAAATACCGATTCTTGGGTTTTGGGATAAAGCAAAGTTTTCTTCCAGATCTTCGAGGCTCGGTTTCCGGGTCTTAGGATTTTCAGTCTGGGTGAACTTTGTTTCCAAGTCCCCAAGACTCGGACTTTTGGGTTTTAAGCTCACTAGCTAGACAACTTGCTGTTTTCTCAAATTCCCAAGTCCCCAAGTCCCAAATTTCTGAGTCTAGGGATTTGTAGCTTAAGAAAACTCCCTGTTTTTGCTAAGGCCCAAACCATATAGTTTCATTTGTGAAATTTGAAGCTATGCTCAATACATGGTGAGTTTCCGGCTATCGCCTTTTACTCCGCATAACTTATGGTTTAGATGACCCTTTTGATTCTCTTTGTTGTAAGACGTCTTTCGCGTGGATATTCAATCTTGCTATAACTCTATAAAAACATGGTCAAGCAAGTCTCGATGGGCATCATGACTGATTGTATTTATATGTTAGCAAAACACGCCACATTGTTGCGATTCACATCAAGCTTAAACAAGAAAAAGTTTGGCTCTATTGTCCGATTATGAGATTACAACCGTACTTATTGCAAGTAATCGGTCCTCATAACCTAATGGCATCGTGGCCGGGTCTGAGATTGTAGCTGTGCTATTCAAGCAATCATCCCCCAAGACCTATATATGCAATCTATGAAAATTTTAAACCTAGTACCTTGTAATTAAACAGTAAATACTTACCTGATATGGAGTGCAATAAAACATAAGTAAAACTCAAAACAAACTGATAGAAAAAGTAGGAAACAAACAATATCATAGATTAACCATCTCTTTATTGAAATGAAAAGGTTAGGTCAGCAAGCCGCCTCATTAAAAACCCTCCAGTCCCCTTAGGTACCCTGGATAGGAAAAGAGTGCGTCTGAAACCTGCTGCCTGTTACATCGTGTAATTCAACTTGTAAACCGAGTCTATGCTAAGTGTAATAGGGACGCAGCTGAGCCACGTTCCATGGTGTTTCCCGTTCTTGCATAGATGAAGTGGTATGTGCGGTGTCATTGACAGCATCCGACTCTTCCCTTGCATCTATCAAGTAGTATGATCCATTGTGCAAATTCCGGCTTATGATGAATGGGCCCTCCCATGGTGGAGATAACTTGTGCTTTCCTTTCTTTGATTGTACTAAGCGCAATACCAGGTCTCCTTCCTGGAAAACACGGGTTTTGACTCGGCGACTGTGGTACCTCCTCAAATCCTGTTGATATATAGCTGATCGCTCCAAAGCTTGCTCTTTGTGCTCTTCTAACATGTCCACGGCGTCTTGCCGAGTCTTCTCGTTTTCCACCTCAACATAAGCCGCCACTCGGGGCGAGTCATGGATAATGTGACTCGGAAGAACTGCTTCTGCACCATAAACCATAAAAAACGGGGTCATCTGAGTAGATCTGTTAGGTGTAGTGTTAATTCCCCAAACCACCGATGGTAACTCCTCAACCCATGCTCCAGCAACTCTGAGGCACGGAACTCGTAATCAAGGTTTCAACCCACGAAGTAACTCCTGGTTTGCCCTCTCCACCTGTCCATTAGCTTGCGGATGGGCTACTGAGGCTACATCAAGGCGGATGCCATTGTTTCCACAAAACTTCTCCATCTCGCCTAAGGACATATTGGTTCCATTGTCTGTTATTATGCTATGAGGGTATCCAAACCGATAGATGATCTTTTTCAGGAACTTGACCGCTGTAGCCGCTTCACAATTTGTAACTGGCATAACTTCGACCCACTTGGTAAACTTATCAATAGCCACCAAAAGATGAGTCTTTTTGCAAGGAGACATGTGAAAAGGACCCACCATATCCATACCCCAAACCGCAAACGGCCAAGTCAATGGGATTGTTCGCAACTCCATAGCCGGCACATGGGTTTGGCGAGCGTACCTTTGACATCCATCACATCTTGCCACCAAGCGTTCCGCATCCGCCAAGGCCATAAGCCAAAAGAAACCGTGTCGATATGCTTTAGCCACAAGGGATCTGGTGGAGGCATGGTGCCCACAATCACCTTCGTGGATCTCCTTCAGTATCTGTCGGCCTTCTTCTGGGGTTACACAACGCAAAAAGACACATGTAGCACTTCTCTTATAAAGCTCACCGTTAATGATAGAATAGCCCTCTGCTCGTCTCAGGATCTGCCTGGCTAAAACTTCCTGTGGTGGTAACTCGCCCCATGACAGGTAAGCCAAGAACGGCTCCGTCCACTCTGGAATAGCACGTACTGCAGCCACAAACTCGAAATCTGTGTCTTGGTTAGCCACCTCTTATTCAGATTCGGTTTTGACGGAGGCTCGCCATAACTCGTCCAGAAAGACATTGGGTGGAACCGGCTCTCGACGCGAACCGAGTCTTGCGAGCGCATCTGCTGCCTCGTTCTTTCGCCTATCAATGTGCTCCACCTGATACCCGGAAAAAGATCCGGCTACCCTGTCCACCTCTCTACGATATGCTGCCATGGTTGCATCCTTTCTATCCCAGGTTCCTAAGACCTGCTGTACCACGAGATCCGAGTCTCCATAACACCTTATTCGCCTGATATTCATCTCCTTTGCTACTCGTAGTCCATGTAATAGGGCCTCATACTCGGCCACATTGTTGGAGCAATCGAAGTGAATTTGCAACACATAACTCAACTTGTCTCCTTTTGGTGATGTGAGTACCACCCCAGATCCTGACCCCTCGTATTGCTTGGAACCATCAAAATGCATCACCCAAGACTCGGAACTTGGCATCATTATGGGCATGCTCGTGTGAGTCCAATCATTGACAAAATCGACTAAAGCCTGGGACTTGATCGCAGACCGGGGCTCGTAGTTGATGTGATAATCTCCCATCTCACTGGCCCACTTGTCTATTCTGCCCGTCGCATCTAAATTTCTGATAATATCTGCCATTGGTGTGGAACTTACCACCGTTATGGGGTGTTCCTGAAAGTACGGCTTCAATTTCCGGTTGGCCATGAAGACCCCAAAAACTAGCTTTTGCCAATGCGGGTAACGTTGCTTTGCTTCCGATAAAACCTCACTCACATAGTAAACTGGCCTTTGTACCGGGTGATCCTTTCCATCCTCCTTGCGCTCAACCACAACCACTGTGCTGACCGCTCGGGGCCCGGCCGCAACGTATAACAACATGGGCTCTTTAGGACCCGGCGCTGCCAGAATCGGTGCCTTAGATAACTGCTTTTTCAGAGCCTCGAATGCCTCGTCCGCCTCTTGATCCCATACGAATTTGTCAGTTTTATTCAAGAGTCGGTATAAGGGTATTGCTTTTTCTCTAAGCCTAGATATAAACCGGCTTAATGCTGTTACGCATCCTGTGAGTTTCTGAACGTGTTTCAGTCCTTCCGGCTTTTTCAAGCTCTGGATGGCCTTGATCTTTTCCGGGTTTGCCTCAATACCTCTCCCAGAAACAATAAAACCGAGTAACTTTCCTGCGGGAACCCCAAATACACACTTTGTGGGGTTAAGCTTCATCCGATATCTCCTCAGATTTTTGAATGTCTCTTTTAGGTCATCGATGAACGTTTCTGCTTTCCTTGTTTTAATCACCACATCATCAACATAGGCGTGGACGTTATGTCCAATCTGATCCTCAAAGCACTTCTGAATGCACCGTTGGTACGTCGCGCCAGCATTCTTCAGCCCAAAGGTCATAGTTTTGTAATAAAAAGCTCCAAAGGGGGTTATGAACGATGTTTTCTCCCAATCTTCCTTTTTGAGTTTGATCTGGTGATACCCGGAATAGGTATCCAAGAAACATAATAGGTCACTTCCTGCCACTACATCTATGATCTGATCTATTACTGGAAGGGCAAATGGGTCCTTTGGGCAATGCTTGTTGAGACTCGTGTAATCTATGCACATCCTCCACTCGTTGTTCTTTTTCAGCACTAGAACCGGATTTGCCAACCATTTCGGGTGAAAAAACCTCCATAATAAAGCCGGCTGCCAAGAGCCGAGCTATCTCTGCTCCTATAGCCTTTCTCCTTTCGTCATTCATCTTTCTCAAACCTTGCTTCACAGGCCGGGACTTGGGATCAACATGCAAGCTGTGCTCAGCCAGTTCAGTCGGAATACCCGGCATGTCGCTGGGTGTCCAAGCGAAGACGTCCTGATTCTCACGAATAAACTCTATGAGTGCCTCTTCCTCCTTGTTATCTAGGTTAGAACCTATGGAAAATTGTTTGGAGGGGTCACCCTCGACGAAAGCCACCATCTTTGTGTCTTGGGCCGCTTTAAACTTTGCTCTCTCGTCATCCGTATTCGGTCTCTTCACAGCAGTTCTATCTTCCGGGTCTACCTGAGACCGGTAATACTTGAGCTCTTTCTTCCTGCAAGCTTGTTCTGCCATTGCCGCATCTCCTTCATCACACTCTGCTGCCACAACCCGGTTCCCATGTATAGTGATGGTCTGCTTAGGACCCGGGATTTTTAGTTGCAGGTACACGTAACACGGCCTGGCCATGAATTTGGCGTAAGCTGGCCTTCCGAACAACGCGTGATAAGGACTGCGCAACTTCACCACCTCAAATGTGAGCCACTCCACCCGGAAGTTATCCTTGGACTCTCCAAAAGCGACTTCAAGCGTTATTTTTCCCTCAGGGCATGCCGAGTGACCTGGCACGATTCCGTGGAAAACTGTGGAACTTTTCTGCAGCTGAGACTCCTTGAGCCCCATACGTAGAAAGGTTTCCCAATATAAGAGATTGATGCTACTTCCGCCATCCATCAGAACCTTTTTCAGCTCATAGCCATTGACCTGCGGTGCCACCACCAAAGCTAGCACACCCGGATGTTCTATTGTTTCCGGGTGATCCCTCCTGCTCCATGTTACCTCTTGATCTAACCATCTCAAGTATCTCGGAACACCTGAAGAAACCGAGTTTACGGCCCTTTTAAGTATTTTCTCTCTTTGTTGGAAGTCTCGGTAGTGTGGACGTGATATTGTCCTAGCTGTTTTGGGTTGGCTTGGAAACCTCCAGCACCTCCTTGATTATTACCCGGATTACCACCTCCTGCGTTGCCAGCGGGGGGCGGTCCGTTGCCCGGGTTTCCACCCAGACCCGGTCCTCCTCCCCGGCCTGCACCTCGCAGGGCCTTCTGTATTTCCTCGTTTTTCCATCTCTGTAAGTCCACGCATTGCTCTAATGAGTGATTAGCCGGCTTGCCATTCCTACTGTGACGCGGACAAGGCATCCTGAAGGCCTCTATATAGTTAGCTGGCTTCGGTGGTCCTTGATAATTTCCTCCGTTGAAGTTTCCCTCTGCTCTGGGTCTTGGAAATCCGGCTTCGGTGTTAGCAACAAACTCGGAGTTTCCTTCATACGGGCGTTTGTGCTGGTTATTTCCATTACTACTTCCATTATTACCCGGTGCAGCCCCATTGCCAGGTCTTCCGTTATTGTTTGCACTAACCTTCGCTTTTTTGTCCTCAACATCCTCTTATGTGGTGTCAGTGGCGGCATGCTTGTTGCATGCATCCATCAACTATCCCATTGTAATCTCTGAAGCATGCCGACTAGATTTCATGCGCGTCAATTTTTGCACCAAGGGTGTGTATTTGCATGTTTTTGCCATAGCCTGCAATGCATCCTTTGGCTGAATATCAGTGGAAGAGTGGAGAATCTCCATGACCCGGCGCACCCAGCTGCGCGCCGACTCTCCCTTCCTCTGGACACATCGTTCTAAATCATCAATTGTGAATAACTTCCGGCATGTTCCATGAAAGTGTTTGATGAAATATGTTTTCAACTCGCTCCATGAATTGATGGATCTTTCAGGAAGGTTATTAAACCACAATTTTGCTGCTCCTTCGGACATCATAAGGTACATAAATTGGCTTGAAGCCTCTCGGATGCGTTACGAATCGACATAGCCATCTCATAACTGCTCAACCAGGTCTCTGGGTCCATGGTTGGCTCATAATTAACCACTTGACCCGGTTCCTTGAATTTATCCGGGAAAGGCTCAGTCCTGATGGCATCCGCCAAACACTTAGGCCCGGCTAGATTTGCCGGTATTGGCCTTACTCGAGAAGCGTGTGATCCCTCAGCGGGTGCGGCAGGGGGTGCTACCGCTACCGTCCCTCTTACCACAGACCCGGCTGCGGAACGCCTGGCTCGAGAACTATCCACAATGGCTTGCGCCGCTGAAGCTGCAGGAGGTGCCGGTCTATGGGGAGGAGGCGGCATTTGCTGCTGCTCTGCCCTCCGCCGTGCCGAGTTTGACTGAATATAGCCGGTATTCCCATTCTGCCGACTAACATACGACGTCCCATGCACGCCACTCCTGTTATCCGGGTAATTGGCCTATTGAGCAACTGCAGTGTGTAACAGGTCTATTGCCCGTCGGGTCTCCATTGCATGAGGTGATTCTTCCACAGGAATGCGATCGAGCGCCAGTGTTGCAGCATATACGTTATCCATGGGGTTATTGAAGTGTCATGGCGGAGTATGGAATCGTGGCGGTGGTGGTACGGCATTGCCAGTGGCAACCCCAGTTTGCAACGTGGTTAACCCGGCATGCACGTTTTCCGGTTGTCCTTCCAAGGTCGCAGCCTGATACCCAGTTCCTTGATTTGCAACCGGGATTGGTTGGTCCTGGGGCGTAATGAACAATGCGGCCGGCTGTAAATTCCCACCCGTCGCAGGTAATCTCGACTAATGCATTTGATTATAAATCCTAGTCGTCTGATCCTGAATACGATTCTCCAGTTCTTCCAGCTCGCGCTGGCGCGCGGCCATCCCTTGTCTTTCAGCTTCCACATCTCTTCTATGTTGCTCCAATGCACGGCGAGCCACATCCAGATCTCGGGCGCGCGCCGCCGCGTTTTCTGGAGTTATTACCGTTGCCAACACTGTAGGGTCCAAGATCTGATTGTTGTTGAACAGAGCCGGATTTCGTGGGTGCGAAGCTCCTGCTCCTGGTGTTCTGTTTGTTGTGAATCCGAACATGTTTCTGTTCTGCTTGCTTTCTCCTGTATGGCTGGTGACAGATGCCGACTCTCTGTCAACCCTGGCGATAACCAGGTTTCCGTTAGCCGGTAGTTGATGCTGGGCCAGTGCTTGCGCCGCTCCAGTCGCAGCCGCCGTTACATCACCTTGATTGAGATTTGTTGCAGGGGCGGTGTAGACTGCAACTCGGCGCGCAATGCTTGGTGAAGACTCGTACTCCTGCTCTTCGCTGCTATCTTCCTCATACCGATCTTCGAGCAAGTGCAAGATAGACTCGGTATCATCTTCCTGAATAACCCGGCCATGCGGGGTCCATACCGGCTCCTCCGGCTGTTCCCTCTTCGTGGTGGGTTCCTTCTTCGGCTCCGCCGTCCCGACCGATTCTTCCCCGTCCAATTGAACGCAGGTCGCGTCTCCTGATACAGAATCATATTCAACATTGTCAGGAACAAAACCGGACGCACGTACCATACCGACGAAGACGTTGACCCGGCCGATCGTGACGACAGATCCGGTTTCCAGCATATCCGATTCTGGCCCCCAGCCAAAGTCGTCCACGATCTTCTCTCCTTCAGGGTTGGTGATGATCTCGCCGATGACGAGGTTCTTTATCCTTTCCCGAGCTTCTCCCGTGACGTAAACACCTTTAGACGTAGGCCCCACGGTGGGCGCCAACTGTCGTGGGATAATCACGGCAGACGTTACCAGGGGTAACTTAGTTTGGGGCAAATCGACTTTGGTGTTTGGGAGAGGGTTTAGCTCAGGGAAAATCATGTTAACTGGTGATCCGGTAGCTCGGACTCCAATGTCGTCGAGACTCCGATCTAGGGTTACAACTATCAACCCTCGTATTACTAGAACACTAGAATATCTGAGAAAACTCTTGGTCTCTCTGTCCCAGGAGCCGGCTTATATATTACCCGGCCCTCTGGCTTCCTATACAAAGCACACCCGGAATACACACATAAACCTAGGTTTCCTAATCGTGGCCCCAAAGGCACGGATTACAAGATCCACGCTCCCGTTTGGGCCTTCTGGAAACTCCTCCATCTTAGGCCGGGTCTTGTGTGATTTCCTTCTGGCCAGGTTTTCGCCCAGGCATGGGCCTACCGGGTTATCATCCCCCCAACAATTCTGGCGGGCCAAATTGGATGCAACATGATTGAGGTTAACGGTGATTGTTTGGATGTTATCAATATCATGTTAGATGGGGGAAATTCTCTTGGAGCTGCGGCGGCCATCTTCGAGGAGTGTACTTTCCTAACCCGTAATTTTACCCATGTTAGTTTTTCCCATTGTCCTAGAGAAAAGAATAGAGTAGCTCACATATTATCTAGCAAAGCGGAGGGTCCTATTTCAGTCTGTTGGATTGAGGAACCTCCCGATTTCCTAAACGAGCCTTTAGCATCCGATGTAACCCTCTTTGAGGCACCTCTGTAATTTTATCGGCACCAAGTTTTCTCAGCACCCTTTTCCCTATAGGGTACCTAAGGGGACTGTAGGGTTTTTAATGAGGTGGGCTTGGTTTCTTTATTTATATATACTGGAAAATTCAAAAAAAAAAATATACAACACGCTGCTGGCTACTAGTTGCAGTAAAATAGAGCGCGCGAGACAACACAAACATTAAACAAACATGAAACTTTACTTAATAATAATAAATTAATTAACACGTTTTTAGTTGGTTGGTCCGTCTTTAGAATTGCCATCTCATTTGATAAAAATTACCCACCATTGCCACATATAAGTCATGTACCGCTTCGTTTCTTCTCCTCCATTACGTCTGCTCGAAACGTTTGTTTTATTTGGTGTCCACCTCTGGGAAGTTTTGTATTCGTACGCGTCGCTTGCCTCCTTGTATATGCTACACACAGTGCCTCCACTGCTCCTTAGTCCCGACGGCAATCAGCAACCACGATGGACGTGCGCTTTGGCCGCCCCGACAGTGCCATCACCATATTCATGGGCGACCAGTGAGAGCCAATGTATAACTGTCCGCGACGACGGGTGTGCATTGCATTTGTGACCGTCACCACGGCGGCGCTGCCTTGGAACCAGAGACAGTGTGACAACAGCCCCCTTCAACCTGTACGTCATCGTCGCTGTGATGTTGCCGAATACGGTCGCGTGGATCGGTATCCGGGCTAGCTGCGCTGGTCTACTTCCCTTCGACAAGAGTGAGGTGGTGGTTCTGAGATTTCCCCCGGATGAGCTTAAACGGACTATTATCCTCGTTCCCAGTTGAATATCTTGGGGGTCCCTCTTGGCGATTCCAGGAGTCAGATGAGGGACCTAGAGCCTCTGATAGGATGGGTTAACACGAAGGTTGAGCCATGGCGTGGTAGGTTCACCTCTAAGGGGAGCAAATCGTTGCTTATTGACTCGTGTCTCTCTAGCCTACCCATAGATACGATGGGCCTCTATATACTCCCGGAGGGGGCCCATAAGGTTTTCGATAAGGAGCTTTCGTGCTTCTTTCGATCGGTGTCCAATGGCCAGTAGAAATACCATATGGTCAAATGGGCTCATGTTTGCGCCCCCAAAGACTTTGGTGGCATAGGGATTCTAGCTTTCCGGAAGATGAACACCGCTCTCATGCTTCGTTGGGTTTGGCGTATCCTGCAGTATGATGGAGGGCTATGGCTTCAACTTATCAAAGTGAAATACATGTTGCCCTCTGTTGTCTTGTGATCGCCGGGAGGGATCCCAATTCTGGAGATCCATCCAATTCATCAAGCATGAGATTTGGAAGGGAGCGCGGGTTATTGTAGGGGATGGCAGGTCCATCCTTTTTTGGGTGGATGCTTGGCTTGGTGATAGACCACTCTAGCTTTTCTACCCTAGCTTCTTCACGATCTGCTCAGATCCACTATTGCTTGTTGCTGACGCCGCGCCAACTGGAATTTGGTGCTGCAGAGGCGGTCGCGGAGGACATTTGGTGCTACAGAGGCGACAACATGGAATGGTCTTCGAGGCGCGTTACCAGGTTCCCTAGGTGGAGCTTCGGATAGTGTTACTTGGAGGTTTGATCCATCTGGGTCTTTCTCGGTTAAGTCGGCATACCACAGTCTTTTCCTGGGGCAGGGGTAGGCTTGGTCCTTGATGACCCAAGTATAGGGGGTCGCAACAGTCTTCGAGGGAAGTAAAACCCAAATTTATTGATTCGACACAAGGGGAGTCAAAGAATATTTATAAGCCTTAACATGCGAGTTGTCAGCTGCACCTAGAAGTAGACTTGCTCGCAACAGTTTATCATTAGCAACAATCTTATAGCAGTAGCAACAGTAAAATAACAGCAGAAATAAAATAAAACAAAGGTAGAAATTGTAGAAAATAGCAGGTTTAATATACTGTAGGCATAGGGATGGATGAAAGGGCATTGCATGGATGGAATAGTTCATATAATAATCAAAACATGGGAAATTGCAGATAAATATTAATAAAGCATCCAAGTACTAGGTAACCATAGGCATGTGTTCCGTATTTGGTCATATGTGCTCGTAGTGAGAAACTTGCACAACATGTTTTGTCTTACCAGCCCGTTTGCAGCGGGGCCTCAAGGGAAACTGCTGGTAATTAAGGTGCTCCTTACAATAAAGCACCGGAGTAAAGCATTAACACTCCGTGAACGTATGTGATCCTCACATCACAGCCATCTCCTCCGGTTATCTCAATTGCTTTCACTTTGGGGCCTCGGGTTCCGGATAACGACATGTGTAAACAACTTGCAGGTATGATAAAAAACATAATTATCTTCATGAAACAATAACATGTTCAAATCTGAGATCATGGCACTCTAGCCCTATGACAAGCATTAAGCATAACAAGTTGCAACAACGAGAGATAACACTAACAACGGATACTAGGCGCCATGCCCTAACAATCTGTTAATTATTACATGAACGATCTCATCCAATCCCTACCATCTCTCTCAGCCTACAACGGGGATTACTCACACATGGATGGGGGAGTCATGGATGGTTGATGGAGCAGTGGTGGCGATGACGATGGCGATGATATCCTCCGAATCCCCGTCCCGGCAGGATGCCATAACAGGAACTTCTAGTCCCTGAATTGGATTTCGAGGTGACGGCGACGCTCTGGAGTTCTTCTCTGGAATATGAGGAACCCCCTCGGGGTTTTAGGTCAAGAGGTATATGTAGTCAAAAGGGGACCCCGAGGCGGCCACACCATGTGTTGGCGTGCCTACGGGGGCGCCGCCAAGTGGTGTAGGTTCCTCGTGGCCCCTCTCCATCTCGTCTTCTGGCTCCGGGCGTCTTCAGGTAAAATATGAACATAGGGATCTTTTCCGCATTTCCCTAAAAGTTCATTTTCTGCAAAAAAATGAGAGACTAGGGAAATTCTGCTGAAAACAGCGTTAGTCCGTGTTAGTTACATTCAAAACTCACAAGTTTAGAGGAAAACAACAGCAAAAGTGTTCGGAAAAGTAGATACGTTTTGGACGTATCAACTCCCCCTAATCTTAGCTTATTGTTTGTCGTCCTCAAGAAATTTAGTTAACAACTGAGTGCGATAAAAGAAATTTTATGAACCCATTTACTTCATATGATGTAAATATTCTCACTATATGATCAAGTACTTAGGCAATTCATAATAAGAAGTATGCAAATAAAGTCACCTAATAGTTATGCAAACCATGGGAAGATACCTACGCACTAATAATAAGCAACATGAAATATATCAATTTGGAGGATTGCAATGTTCATAATTTGATATGATAAAGTGTTATCTCACTTGCCATTAATTGTGGAGCAAAACATAAATTCTAGGGCACCTCTGAGGTTCAAGTGAAGACTAGAAGTAAAGATATCAAAGATAAATGCATCAAAGTTAAACCACAATCAACCATGTTTTGGGACAAGCATATTACACTAAGAATGACAACCATGCCCTCGAGAAGGTGCATGATGGTGGAGATCTTGCACTCGATGGGAGAACCCAAGAGGAAGGTATTAAGAGCACATCAACAAGTTTTCCCTAAAAAAGAAACCAAAGTTGAATCGACCAGTAGGAGAAAGAAATCACTTGCGAAGGTTGATGCAGCTGATGTGGTAGGGCGCACTACCGGTTCATAAGCAACGTGGAACCTACAGAACACAATCAAATCACTTTGTCCCAACGAAGCAGTGAGGTTGTCAATCTCACCGGTTTTGCTGAAAACAAAGAGGTTAAACGTATGGTGTGGAAAACATCACTTTTTTTTGCATTATATGAAAATAGAACAGTGATGGGAGTAGGAAAACAATAAGAACAATATGAAAACAGAGATTGCAGCTGTTGTATTATCAGTATAAGGAAAACGGACCGGGGTCCACAGTTTACTAGAGGTGTCTCTCCAAAACAGATAGATAGCATGTGTGATAAACAAATTACATCTGGGCAATTGACAGATATAAAGGCTGCACCCTAGTGCATATGCATGGCATGATGATTACTAAGTGATTTATGTGGGCATTACAACAAGATACATAGACCATTATCCAACTACATCTATGACTAATAATCCACCCTCAGAATGTCACTCGAGCAAACCTTAGGTATTAAGTTGCAAGCAACAGATAATCGCAGTAAGAAAAGTGTGTAATGTAAACAATAACATCATCCTTAGACAAATCATTGTTGTTTTCTCCCTAATGGCTACATCACATCCCCCACCCGTTTACGTTTCTGTCACTCGAGCGTGAGTAAAAGGGAGGCATGAACCCACTATCGAGCATAAATACTCCCTATTGGAGTTACTAGCATCTACTTGGCCATAGCATCTACTAACAACGGAGAGCATACAAGATCATAAATAGCATACACATGAAAAGAACATGGTAGATTGATAATAGGTTAGTCCCAGGAAATTGATAAAAATGGCATAAAGTGGAAAGGAAACATGTAGCACATGGCATCAAAACAACATGGAACATCAGAAATTATGGATACGTTTATGACGTATCAACATCCCCAAGCTTAGTTCCTACTCATCCTCGAGTAGGTAAACGATAAAAACAAATAATTTCCGATGTGACACGCTACCAACATAAACTTGATCATCTAAATTGTAAAAAGCATATGTATGTTGAGATCATAGTACTTTAAACACATGCATGATAGATATAATTTTAACAATGAAACTTAGCAAACCTTGCATCATGAAAAGTAACACGCATAAAAGATCATGAATAATAATGCACTTGAAAGTTATACGTTTGTTTCGAGCATAGAGAAAACATAGCAAAGTGAAATTTAGCTTGTCCTTAAGAATGGGGCAAAACATAAATGCCAGGACACCTTCAAAGTTCAAGTGGATGAGTAGAACAGATAATTTGAGAGCAAATAATAACACAACATGAATTAATTAATAATAGTTTCTGGGACAACTGCACATTAAACTCAGAATGGTAACTATGCTCTCTCAACTGTGCATAAAGTTGGAAGATGGAGACTCAACATAAAAGTCAAAGAAAGTCCCTTCGCAGAGGGA
This sequence comes from Alopecurus myosuroides, assembly GCA_028641055.1. Lineage (NCBI taxonomy): Eukaryota > Viridiplantae > Streptophyta > Magnoliopsida > Poales > Poaceae > Alopecurus > Alopecurus myosuroides. The sequence continues at coordinate 279,290,604 of CM054063.1, forward strand.
AACAGGGATTAACTCATGTGCTAGAGCTTTTTATTTTATTAAACAGAGGTAATTGATGTCTACGCATGCTTCTATTCTTATAGACAATGTTGGGCATCCAAGTGCAGGCGTTTGTAGAACAGCAGCAAGTTTCCCTTAAGTGGATCACCCAAGGTTTATCGAACTCAGGGAGGTAGAGGTCAAAGATATCCCTCTCAACCAACCCTGCAATTAAGATATAAGAAGTCTCTTGTGTCCCCAACACACCTAATACTATTGTCAGTTGTATAGGTGCACTAGTTCGGCGAAGAGAGAGTAAAATGCAAGTAATATAGATGATAATAAGTGATAATAGCAATCTGAAATAAAAGTGGCAGCAAGCAAACATGTACCAGGACATGCGGAAAATGGTGTTTCAATGCTTGGAAATAAGGCCTAGCGATCCTACTTTCACTAGAGGGCACTCTCAACAATGATCACATAATTGAAAGCGTAAATATCTTCTCTTCACTATGCTACTCCAAACCACTCTCCGGTCGAATAACAACACCAATCCATGCGTAGGGCTTTAACAACAATCCTCAGAGTAAGAACTTTCTCAACTAAGTAACCCCCACGCTATCACCATGGGACCTAGATGGTTCCACGCAAACACCACAATTTCATAGGGTTATCCAACACAAAATATAAATATAATGCTAAACCACTCGTTGCACACACTATCACGTTTACACCATGATCAAAAGTGTTTACGGAGATCTCATAACAAAAACCACTTGAGTAGCATAATAGATGAAGAATAATATCTACGAATTCAACTAGATTACAAAGCTCACGATCACATATAGATCGCACCAAGGGAGAGAGAGATGAACCACATAGCTACCGGTAGAGCCCTCAGCCTCGAAGGAGAACTACTCCCTCCTCATCATAGGAAACAACAACGGTTCCGGGGGCACTTCCCCTTCCCGGAAAGGAGCCAGAACAGAGATCTATCCCCCAAAACCTGTCGGTGGCGGCGGCGGAGCGACGGATGTATTTGTAGAAAAGGAAAACTCTTTAGGGTTTATGCCTCGGGGGGAATATATAGGCGAAAGGGCGATGCCGGGGGTGGCCAGGGGGCCCACACCACTAGGTGGCGCGGCCAGGGGGACCCGCGCCACCCCATGGTGTGGCCACCCTGTTGCCCCCTCCAGGGCTCTTTGGGACTTCTGGAAGTTTACGGGACTTCTAATACTTCGCGCTTTCGTGGGGTCCAATTCCGAGAATATTTCCAGAACAACTTTTCTGAAATAAAAAACTGCGGTAAACATGGAACTGGCACTTGGCATCTTGTTAATAGGTTAGTCCCGGAAAACATGTAAAAATGATATACAGAAGGGAGAAAACATGTAGCAATTGGCATAATATTATCATCGAGCATCAGAAATTATAGATACGTTGGAGACGTATCAAGCATCCCCAAGCTTAGTTCCTACTCGTCCTCGAGTAGGTAAACGATAAAACACAATAATTTCTGAGGTGGCATGGTACTAACATAAACTTGATCATCATAATGTAAAAGCATATGTAAGCTGAGATCATAGAACTTTAAACACAAACATTATAAATAGAACTTTAATAATAAAGCATAGCAATCACTTTGCATCATGAAGAGTATCTCAAATAAAGAATCATAGATAATAATGCAAAGAAAGATATACGTTTGTTTCAAGTATAGAGAAAGCATGAGAAAGTGGTATTTCTCTAGTCCTTAAGAGTGGGACAAAACATAAATGCCAGGACACCTTCAAAGTTCATGAGGAAGACTAGAGCAACTAATTTGAGAACAAATAATAGCACATCATGAATCAATTATTGATGTTTATAGGACAAATGCACATAAAACTCAGAATGGCAAGAATGCTCTCTCAACTGTGCATAAAGTTAGAAGTTGGAGACTCAACATAAAAGTAAAAGAAAGGCCCTTCACGGAGAGAAGCAGGGATCACTCATGTGCTAGAGCTTTTTATTTTATTAAACAGAGGTATTAAAAGTTTGACACTCCTCCCATCCATATTTCACAAACCATGGCTAACCAAATCCTCGGGGTGCCTGCCAACAATCATATACCGTGGATGAGTGTCTATATTTTAGGAGAGGTGTATGTTAATGTCAACGAATAGTAAACAGAAAATACAGTACGTCACAAGCCAACTGGATTCACAAGAGCGGCTCCCATATGAAGGAGACATCTGGGTAGAAGGTCATCCCTCTTTCTCTTTTGTTTACACAATTATGCTTTGACTGATAAATAAGGGGCAAAAATAGTGAAGAGAATTTGTTTACATTAATTTGGGGCTGGGCACCCCGCTGCCAGCTCTTCTATCATGTGGATAAGCGGATGAAGCCACTAGTCCAGGGTGTGAAATCCAATCAACAAGTGAAATAAAGATTCGGTATTGACGTCCTCATGAGCAAAAACATGAACACAAAACAAGAGTAATTTTGAAAGTTTTAAAGGTAGCACATGAGCAATTTACTTGGAGTGGCAGTGAAATACCACAATCATGCATAGAGCTCATACTTAGTGCAGGTGGGAGGCTAACGAAAGACTGGCAGCGACAAATCAAGAGAGCATAAGAGCCATAATCATGCATAGCGACATAAAAATCATTAATTAAAGCATACGCGGTATCACAAGTTCAAAAACTAAGTTTTCATGGAGGCTATTCATGACTGGTTCATATTCATAAACATGGTGTGAGCATGCGCCAAGTCAACCAAATAAAACATTCGAAAGAGAATACCATACATTGATGCTTTACTATCACAAGAACAACTCATGAATCTTTCAATGGCATATTAAACACTCTCAGATATTTGAGGCTATTCATGCTACTCAATAACCACAAGGATTTAAAACTAAAATAACATCTATCATGGCATGAAAAAGTTCTAGCCACAGTCTATACAAGCTTCTACTTGCACCATTATAAATTCTACTTCAAGCAGCAGTTTCTTTTCCCAACAAGCACCATACAAAACATGTTTTAACAAAAATGATCTACATTCTACAACAAGAAAACATGATAGTACTCACATAACACTACTAAAACTAACAACTCTGAATAAGAGGTGCATGAAAGCAAGGGCTAAACACAGTACTAGCAAAAAGTGAACACTCACAGAACAATAAGAATGAAAACTAGAGTGTTCTAAGCAATGAAAAGGGAGCGTGTCTCTCTCCCACACAAGTATGATAAGATCCAACCATAAAATAAAGCAAAGAAAACTAAACAAACTGAAAGAAAAAATAAAATACGCTCCAAGTAAAGCACATAAGATGTGACCGAATAAAAATATAGTTTCACTAGAAGTGACCTGATAATTTGTCCATGAAGAAGGGGATGACTTGGGCATCCCCAAACTTAGACGCTTGAGTATTCTTGTAATTTTATGGGATGTAACTCTGTTACATCCCCAAGATTAGGATTTTCACTCTTCTTGATCACATCATATCATCCTTTTCTCTTGACCCTTGAAATCTTCCTTCACACCAAACTTCTCACAATCTTCATTAGCAACATTAGTGCAATCGAAATAATAAATTCACATGGTTCATCTTCAACAAAAGACTAAAACTCATAAACACATTATCTACTGTCACAACTTATTTTAAAACTCTTTTTCTTAAAAGAACACCAAAAGAAAGAGATTACGATGCAAATGCAATTATTGGCAGAAATCTGTCAAAACAGAACAGCATGTAAAGATGATATTTTTATAAAATCTTATGTTACTCAAATCAAAAAGTGTTAAACTAATAATATTTGCGTTATTAGCTGATGAATAAGCACAAAAAATTTCAGATCATTATGATCTTCCAGCATTTTATACGATGTTTTACGGTGGACAACAGAAATCTGTTTTCTACGCAGAAATCCGAAAACCAACTCCAACATTCGTGAGAAAATTTACTTGGCACTACTAAAACATGAAAATAAATATAAAAAGGAGTTTCTAAATAATTATAAAAATTAGAGAAAAATAATGCAAAAATAAAAACATGGGTTATCTCCCAAGAAGTGCTTTTTTAAGCCTTTTAGCTAGGCATGATAATTTGAGAAGATGCTCACATGAGAAATATTTGTTGAAGCAAAAAAGAGCATCAAGAAGCAAACATAAAACAATTTAAGTCTAACCCACTTACTATGAAAAATAATCTTGTAGAAAAACAAGTCATGAAAATACAAAGCAACAAGCATAGGAAGACAAAATAAGTGCAACTTAAAAAATTTCAACATAAAGAGAGGAAACTTAATATTGTTGAGATGCATAAAACCATGTTTCCCTCTCTCATAATAAATTTCAGTAGCATCATGAATAAAATTAAAAATATAACTATCAGATATAACATTCTTATCATGATCCACATGCATAAAAGAATTATTACTATCCACATAAACATAGTCATTCGTATTAATAACAACTTGAGTAGGATTATCATAAAGAACTCGAACATGATAGACAAGTTGCATATGAAGAGATGGTTTTGGGTAATACCACCATAATTATGGAAGTACCCCCGCGTCGCCCTCCTCTGGCCAGGGCCGGCCCTGAGCATGTGCGGCATGTGCGGCCGCACAGGGCCCCTCGTTGCTTAGGGCCCCCATCCAGAAAGTGTACGCATGTTAATTAGCTTAGGAAAAGATTTAACCAAATTAATTATCCCAAATGCTATCAGCATGGGCCTTTGAAGCGAACGGTATATACAGATAACTAAAAGGGACTAGCCTCATGAACATTTACTTGTACATAGGAGGCCCAATTTTTCCTTTGGCACCGGGGCCCTAAAATTTAAGGGCCGGCCCTGCCTCTGGCGACACGGGGGGAACCCTAGTCCCCAACCACAAGGCCCCTCTTCCCCTCCTCCCAGCGCCGCCGCCGCCGGAAGGGCCGCCGGCAGAAAGCCTTGGCGTGCCCCAAGGAAGGTGGCGGTGAGGCGTTCTCTTCCCTATTCCCGCAGCCTGGATGTGCGTGGCTCCGACAAAGATGGAGGGGCGAGCCCAGCTCCGGCAGGCCGCCTGCGAGGGCGCCTACAAGAAGGACGAGCGACGGGGGCGGTCGGCGGGGATGCCATGGAGGTGGGGAAGCGCCCCGGTGTGCTGTTCTGATGGGCGCTTGGGCCCGATCTGGGCTCCAGCAGGCCTGGCGGCCCTCGGCCGGCGCGCGCGCCTCTGTCTGCTCCGGCGGTGACGGCTGCTGTGCCCCAATCCTCCTCCCACCCAATCCCCTCCTCCTGTTTGCAACAGGTGCGTCATCGTCCTCAAGCCCCTCCACTACTCTGGACGGTTGTGGCTGTGGAGGACGATTCGAGGCGCTTTTGCGGTGGGGCAGATGTGCCACCTTGGCTGGCAAGTTGCGTTTGCGCGTTCTCTCCCCCGTTGAAGCGGCATGACGGCCTCCGGTGTGTGCCGGCGCCGAATGCTCTTCTTTGTGCCCGGAAGGGGAAGAAAGGCTGTGCCTTGGCGCGCCCTGGGTGTTTGTCCGTAGTGGCGGCTTCGGCCGAAGCTGGCGGATGGTAGGTGGCTGCGACGCATAGATGATGGCTGTGCCTTCCCGGCCACGATGATTGGCTACGATGGCGGGGTGCTACAGCAGCGGCGGTGTGTGAGATAAGGGCGGCTAGTCCAATCCGGTGGGTAGGGTGGGAGATGGGTCGCCATACGGACGGAAGTCTTGCCCGTGTTTGGTCGGTGCCGGCGGCGATGACGCCCGTGGGTGCCATTCTCCTCCTTGGAGGCGTCGCCGAAGCGTGTCGACACCTCCCTCGCCCTCTCTCGTTTGGTTGAGATCTCCGGTGAAAGCCTAGATTTGGATGAATCGGCGTGATGGCGATGTCCTTGACGTCGTCCCTCCGTTTGGGGCATCACGTTTGGAGACATGGCGTGAGGCTCCTTGTTGCTCTCCTCCGGTGCTTGCTGTTGTCCAAGGTTGATGTTCTAGAGGCGCAATGGACGCCGTCGTCGGTGAATCCAAGCAGGTGCCTCTCGCGAGACTAACCAAGTCCCGCCATCTACTTGCCACCTCTTTGGCATCAAGAGTGGATGGTGCGTTGACAAGGGAAGTTCAGATAGAGATGTCTCTTTGGAGGTGACTGGCGTCGGTCGAGACGCGGCGATGTTTCTCGGCTTAGGTCAGGCTCTCTTTTCTGTAGTTCTTTCGTTGGTGGCTGTCCTCGGGCTAGCCGAGTGTGGAGTCATTTGCTCTACTAGGTTGTGTTGTACGGGTGGTGTCCGCTCTTTCTTGAGCATGTAAAACTCTTCTTTTCTATCAATGCAACGAAACGCAAAGCTTTTGCGTTTTCGCGAAAATCCCACCATAATTATGGCAAGTTTCATGAGGATGATTGTAATTATAGCCTATGTTATAACTTTATTTATAATAATTATCAAAGTCTGGAGGCATAATGAAATCATAATTAATTCTCTCCTCAATAGTAGGTGGACAAAAATATCATATTCATCATTGCAATCATCATCTATTGGAGGCATAGTATCATCAAAAGCAATAAAATAGCTGTCTTCCAAAATTCGATCATTTGTAAAGACATCATCATTTTTACTAGGAGGAGATGTATCAAGCATATAATCATTAATACCAAAGGGATTTTCAAACACATCATCCACAAGTTTTAGAGCTTTCTATATTATCATTGGAAGGAACATAGATGGTACTCATAGTACATCAATTATTATCATCATTTTCAGAATTGGTACCAAACAAATTTTCAATATCAAAAGTAGTGTGTTTCTCCCAATCATGATCACTTTCATAAATAACAGGCAGGAAATTCATCGAGTTTAGACTCATCAGCAAAATCTGTAATATGAGCAACATGCTTAGGGGGAGATAGCGTTACCTCTTTCTTTTTACTCCTCCTTTTCTTGTTCTTCCTCTTCTTCCCCTCTTTAGGAGAGAGAGTCTTAAAAGGGAGCTTCTCCACATACCCTGGTTTATTATCAGAAACAATAGAAATAACTTTGGTGGATTTCTCCTCTTCATTAATAAGAACAAAACACAAATTAGTCTTGTCATATTTTGGTAAAGTCTCCTCTTTTATAATATTTTGTATGTAAGTATTTGCATGGAAATTATCAACACAATAAAGATGGCATCCATGCAAGACACTATTCATATCAAAAGCACTCATATCTATCAAATAAGTTTATCTTAATAACTCTTCACACCCCAAAAATAATGTAAGTTCATCATGATCATTAGGAGTGATCATGTCATCACAATAAAAACTTGCATTACTCATAGGATTCGAAAGGTTACTATCATGTCCTGAGCATTGGAAATTAAATGACCCACTTTATAGCAAAGTTCACAAATAAAAGGATAGAGGGCACAAACTTTTTCACCAAGATCATCTAGATCCCTACTCCACATTCTAGTTTTTTCATTCCTATGATGGATACAATATTCTTCTTCAATTTGATTCTTTTCACAAGGTCCAAGTGCTCCACAAAAATTAACATGCTTATAAGAAATAGTACTTTCAGAAGTTTGAGCATGTTTATTGCAATCATCAGTAACAATTTCATTTTCCATGCAAGTGTATTTAAAAGGTTCATGATATATGTACCAATTTCCTTTAGGAATATTGATATAAGAAGCAAAGGATCTATACCAACCAACAACTATTTGAGGATCAAGACCACATTTAACATTAAGCTCATGAAAATCAGCAGTTTCAGCAAAAGTCTTCATGCAATCATACTCATAGTTTATATCTGACTCTTTACCTTTGTTGTTATTCCAATCTTCACTATTGATTCGAATCCTATCAAGAAGATCCCACTTAGCTTCAACCTTCTTACTACAAAAAGAACCCTCTCAACAGGCATCTAGATAATCCTTCCAATGTCCTGAAAGCCTTGCAAAAAAATTAGTAACAATTATTTCATCAGGAAGCTCATGGTAAGGACATATGAGTATTTAGGTTTTCAGTCTTCCCCAAGCTTGGGCAATGCTTTCTCCATCATGAGGCCAAAAATTATAAATGTAATTCCTATCTAAATATATTTCATGAAAAGGATAAAATTTAAAGTAAACTAGAGATTCAAGGTCCTTCCACTCCAAAGGATGAGGATAATCTAGTAGTTCATACCACTCCCTTTCTTTGTCCTCAAGTGACAAAGGGAATAGCCTCCTCTTAACTTGGTCCGTTGAGATACCAGCACACTTGAATAACTCGCATAATTCATGCATAAACTGTAAATGATCACTAGCATGGACAGTTCCATCTAAAAAATAAAGGTTATCCATGACAAGTTCAACAATTTTCTCGGGTATTTTAAAAGGAATGGTTTCAGTAGGAGGATCTAAAATATCACAAGCATCATTAGGTTTATCACATATGGGAGATAAAGTACTATCAGAGCAAATTTTCTCCTCTAAAGCTGGAAAACTAAAAAGTTTATAAAACTAGGTTCCCCAAGCTTAGAATTTTCCATAGTACTAGAAATAATGGTATCCAAATAATTAATGATAATAACATTACTACTAGAATGCAAATAGAGATCTCTCATATTTTTATTGTTTACCATTAATACTAACTAGTAAAATAAAAACAAGCAACAAGTAAAAATAAGCCTAACTAGTGACAACAATAAACAAAAAGATATAATTGCAGAATCTAAAGGAAATAACTTCGAGCACTCACACCCGAGGATGCGAGTACCTTTTACCTTACCTCCCCGGCAACAACGCCAGAAAAGAGGTTGATGTCTACGCACGCTTCTATTCTTGTAGACAATGTTGGCCTCCAAGTGCAGAGGTTTGTAGAACAACAACAAGTTTCCCTTAAGTGGATGACCCAAGGTTTATCGAACTCAGGGAGGTAGAGGTCAAAGATGTCCCTCTCAAGCAACCCTGCAATTAAGATAAAAGAAGTCTCTTGTGTCCCCAACACACCTAATACAATTGTCAGTTTTATAGGTGCACTAGTTCGGAGAAGAGAGAGTAAAATGCAAGTAATATGGATGATAATAAGTGATAATAGCAATCTGAAAAAAATGGCAGCAAGCAAACATGTTAATAGAACATGCGAAAAACGGTGTTTAAATGCTTGGAAATAAGGCCTAGGGATCCTACTTTCACTATAGGACACTCTCAACAATGATCACATAATTGAATGCACAAATATTTTCTCTTCACTATGCTACTCCAAACCACTCTCCGGTCGAATAACAACACCAATACATGCGTAGGGCTTTAACAACACTCCTCAGAGTAAACACTTTCCCAACTAAGTAACCCCCACGCTATCACCATGGGACCTAGATGGTTACACGCAAACACCAAAATTTCATAGGATTATCCAACAAAAAATATAAATATAATCCTAAACCACACGGTGCACACACTGTCACCTTTACACCGTGATCAAAATTGTTTACGGAGATCTCATAACAAAAACCACTTGAGTAGCATAATAGATGAAGAATAATATCTACGAATTCAACTAGATTACAAAGCTCACGATCACATATAGATCACACCATGGGAGAGAGAGATGAACTGTTGGGAATATGCCCTAGAGGCAATCATGTATGATGTAATTCCCACTGTATCCATAAAGTTATTAAGTTGTCCTTGTTTTGACCATCTGATATATGTCATTGAATATGTGATTCGATTGTGGAACTATATATTCATGTTGTTCGTACTAGATTGTCCTTGGTCATTTAGGTTGTGCTGGACACACACCCTAGACTAATGTGAGTGTTGGCTGATGACACGGTTCCACTTGTCATGGGCATGGTGATGCCATTCCAACGTTCACGGACTTGGCTAAAGAGTTTAGCAAGTCGGACTGACCCACATTGAGATGCAACGATCAAGTCGTCATTTGCATGTCTCAATCAATGTAGTCCTTAGACCTGAGGTTGTCGCACAATTCGAGTTGTGGATCACCGGCTTAGGTTCTGTCAAACGTTGTTCTGTGACAAGGCAACTATAAAGGCAGAGTTCGGGTCGAATGAGAAGCAAGCTGCGTGATGTGGATAATCAAGATGGGATTTTGCCCCTCCGAATGGAGAGATATTCTCTGGGTCCTCTCGAGTGATATGATTCAGGAAGCATGGCCATGCGCGACTCAATTAAGTGTTAACTGTGTCGATTGACTAAGAGTTAGTCAGATGAATCACCTGTCACAGATCGAGAAGAGAGTTGAACTATTAAAGGGATGACGATGAATCGCCTATAGTTCGACAAGGTATATCGTGAGGCAAAAGGACTAAGATGAATATCACATTGAAAGGTATGTCGTCATGACTCAATGGGACTTGGGAGTCGGCACGTTCTGCTAGGAGCCGCTGCCAATTGATCGATTGAGAGTCGGACTCCAATCGTGTCCAAGTCGCCATGAGCCTGCAGGGTCGCACACTTAAGAGCGGGAGCAAGTATTGGTTGGGTTGGACCCGAACCGGAAATGGACTGATTTTCTGAGTCGGACTCACAGAGGGAATGGGCCACAAGTGTTGTGCAGCCCATTATCATATGCTATATAAAGATGGGCGCAGGTTGCCCAGCGGGCACGTTAGTCCACTCTCCCATGCGTTGGGAACCCTAGCCCCACTCAGTCCAGCCGTCGCACCAGACCTACCAGTCTGCCGTCGGAGCTCCTCCTCGTACGTGTGGATACTGGCGGAGGTGCTGTACGTTCAGCACTTCGACGTTCGAGGGATTGGATCGGCCGGATCGGATCGTGGGACTGCACTGCCCCGACGCGCTGCATCGATAATCCGCACCTGCGCGTCTAGTGGTAATCATCGTGGCCTTCTACCTCGGCTAGATCTTGGAAGCATCGCGTAGGAAAAAGTTTTCGTTTATCTCTACGCGTTCCAACAGTGGTATCAGAGCGGTAGCTCCTGGTATTAGGCCCGAGATCCATACATATGTGATATGTAGTTAGCGTTAGATGTGATCTAATTGCTGTTTTGGTGGTCGGTCTATGAGATAGATCGGTTTTGTACAAGGTTGATTGGATCAATCATACTTGGGGTTATTGGATGATATGGTTTCCGTGATCATACTGCTAAGGTCGTGGAACAACTTACCCCTACCGGTCGGTTTCTGCCATCGGGGTATACCGTGACACATAAATCCAGTTGCGGTGATCGAAGATCAAAGAGTTTGGTCGAATCGGAATACGGATCAGATTCGGGTAAAATCGTTTTATCCGATGAAGAAATCCATGATTGGAATGCAGATGAGATCTGCGTTTTCCGAAATCGGAATACGGATCGCCCTGTCGTAGCGCCTTAGATGTCGTTGCGAGTTCACAACGCCGGTAAATATCGTATCTATGCATAACTTGTTTTTGCAGGAAGTTGTGAATGGTATGGCTTATGTGCATGTGATGTGTGTAATCCATACATGATCTGCGTATCATGTTTTTGTCAGCCGGATGGAGCCTAGGTGCTTTCATTTTATTGTATACCGTCCTGCGTGTCGGATTCTCTATGTAAATTTTCTTTTACTAGCTAGTGTAGCTTGTTGGAGAACCCGGTGGCATGCAAGTCGATGTACAAGTCGGCTACATGGAGTAAGATGGCACGTGACGAGAGTTGGCACGAGTCGACTTACAAACTTTGTGGAGATGGAGAACACCATGAAGAGAGCCATACCATTTCACATTATAATTGCTTTATTTTTGTTATTGTTATGTCTCTATTTACCTCTATTTAGATAGTTGGTAGATTCTTTAATCCCTCAAAAAAGGTCTAGTCGGCCGCCCCGCCAGTGCTGCACCATCACAAGTCGGACATTCTTGGTAGTGGGCTCATAAAATTGAGGTGCTACCAATTCTTTCCAGTTAGGTGGTTTTGAGTCGGACTCTTACAAGCAGAAGCACTTGGTAATATAGACGGGTCCATCACAACGGTTGTGGGGCTCGGGGCGAGGTAGGTTGGGAGCCGGGGCATGTGATGTCACCCAACTAACAGGAGTCGTATAGGGATACGATTGGCAAGGTGTTGCCTACCTAGATCACTTGACGGCTAGCGGTGACGCTAAAGCTCACTAGTCGGCTTGCTTATTTAGGATCTTGAATCACTTAGCAACCATCAGAGGGATGTTGGTTCTAGTGGGAGCATAAGTATTAAAGCGTTTAATATGCCTGCTCTTTTATGAATACATGTCTTAAGTGTTTTTTGCGTATTTTCTGTTGTAGATCAATGGCACCTAGCAACCTTCCTCAGTTGTCCGCGTTTGCGTTGAGGTCAATCCTAGAGAAAGATAAGCTTAATGGAACTAATTTCACCAACTGGTATCGTAATCTGAGGATAGTCCTCAAACATGACAAGAAAGAACATGTTCTAGAAACTCCACTTCCAGAAGAGCCTGATGATGATGCGACTGTCGCTGTCACAAATGCCTACCGTAAGACTAGAGATGAGTCTACGGAAATTAGCTGTCTTATGCTTGCACACATAGAACCGGACTTGCAGCAGCAGTTCGAGAATGTTGAGGCCTACGATATGATCGAAAGCCTCAAAAGTATGTTCCAGGCTCAAGCAAAGACTGAGAGGTATCAAGTCTCTCAAGCTTTGCTTGGCTGTAAGCTGAAAGACGGCGATCCACTGAGTCCGCATGTAATCAAGATGATTGGTTACATACAGTCTATGGATCGGCTGGGCTTCCCCATTAACGAAGAGTTCGCTACTGATATAATTCTGAACTCTCTTCCTAGTGCGTATGGTCCGTTCATCTCGAACTACCATATGCATGGTATGGATAAGAGTATCACTGAATTACATGGGATGCTCAAAACGGCAGAGGCTGATATCAAGAAAGGCGCCAGTCAAGTGTTGATGGTGCAGAATAAGGCTAAGTTCAAGAAGAGTTCTTGGACTAAGAAGAAGAAGGATATGTCAGGAGGTAGCGCCCATGGCCCTGTCCAGAGTGCTCCCTCAAAGACTAAGCCTTCTCCTACAGCCGAAGCCAATTGCTTCTATTGCAAGCAAGATGGCCACTGGAAGAGGAACTGCACCAAGTATTTGGCTGACAGAGCCAAGAGTGGAGGTGTGACTTCCAACTCAGGTACGCTTGTGTGCAATATTATAGACATTTATCTTGCTGATGCGCCTAATAGTTCTTGGGTATATGATACCGGATCAGTTATTCACATATGCAACTCGTTGCAGGGACTGGTAAGAACTAGGAGCGTGGCAAGAGGAGAGATTGACATTTGGGTCGGCAACAAGGCGAGAGTCGCTGCGTTGGAAGTCGGCACAATGCAACTTCATTTACCTTCAGGATTTATTTTGGAACTAAATAATTGTTATTATGTTCCAGCGCTTAGTCGAAACATTATTTCCGCCTCATGTTTGATGAGACAAGGTTATGAGTCGAATATTAAGAATAATGGTTGTTCTTTATATTTCAAAGATATGTTTCATGGCTTTGCACCCGTTCAGAACGGGTTATTTATTTTAAATCTTGATAGTGAATCGGTCTATAACATAAATGTTAAAATATTGAAACCAAATGATCTGAATATGACTTACTTTTGGCACTGTCGGCTTGGTCATATAAGTTGGAAGCGCATGAAGAAGCTCCATGAGGATGGACTTCTAACTTCGTTTAACTTAGAGTCATTCGAGACATGCGAATCATGTCTACTAGGCAAAATGACCAAGACACCTTTTGCAAGGAGTTGTGAAAGGGCGTACGACTTGTTGGAACTAATACATAGTGATGTATGTGGTCCAATAAGCACAACAGCCAGAGGTGGTTATGAGTACTTCATTACCTTCACTGATGATTTCAGTAGGTATGGATATATCTATTTAATGAAACACAAGTCGGAAGCCTTTGAAAAGTTCAAAGAATTCCAGAGTGAGGTACAAAATCAGCTCGGCAAGAAAATAAAGTTTCTACGGTCGGACCGTGGAGGCGAGTACATGAGCCATGAGTTTGATGACCATCTAAAGAGTTGTGGAATAGTTCCTCAACTCACTCCGCCGGGTACACCGTAGAGAAACTGTGTATCGGAACGGAGAAATCGGACCTTGTTGGACATGGTACGATCAATGATGAGTCGGACAGATCTACCTTTATCATTTTGGGGTTATTGTCTAGAAACTGCAGCTTTCACACTAAACAGAGTACCATCAAAGTTAGTAGAGAAGACACCACATGAGATGTGGACTGGTAAAAAGCCAAGTTTGTCTTTTCTTAAGATTTGGGGTTGTGAAGCATTTGTCAAGCGACTTCAGTCGGACAAGCTCACGCCCAAGTCGGATAAGTGTATTTTCGTGGGGTATCCGAGGGAAACCTTGGGGTACTACTTCTACAACCGGGAAGAGGGCAAAGTGTTTGTCGCTCGGAATGGTATCTTCCTTGAGAAAGAGTTTCTCGGTCGGGAAGTCAGTGGGAGCACTGTGCAACTCGAAGAAATTCGAGAGGAACTGGTTAGGGGCGAGTCGGCGAGTGCCTTGGAGGCTGAGCCGGTCGTGGTACCTACACCGGTCACAGCACCTGAACCACGGAGATCTGCCAGATTACAGAGTGCTCGAGGTGTTTTACTGTTAGACAGTAATGAGCCGGCAACTTATTCGGAAGCGATGGTGGGATCTGATTCTGAGTCATGGCTTGGAGCCATGAGATCCGAGTTAAAGTCCATGGATGAAAACCAAGTTTGGAATTTGGTTGATCTGCCTGACGGTGCAAGACCCGTCGAGTGCAAATGGGTCTTTAAGAAGAAAATTGATATGGATGGAAATATTTCCGTCTATAAAGCACGACTTGTCGCGAAGGGGTTCCGACAGGTTCAAGGAGTTGACTACGACGAGACATTCTCGCCTGTAGCGATGCTTAAATCAATTCGGATCATGTTAGCCATAGCAGCCTATTTCGACTATGAGATATGGCAGATGGATGTCAAGACGGCTTTCCTTAATGGAAATTTAACTGAGGACGTGTATATGATACAACCCGAAGGTTTTGTCGATCCGGCTAATGCTGACAAGGTATGCAAACTTCAGAAATCCATTTATGGGTTGAAGCAAGCATCTCGGAGTTGGAACATTCGCTTTGATGAGGTAGTCAAATCGTTTGGCTTCATCAAGAGTGATCATGATTCTTGTTTATACAAGAAGTTTAGTGGGAGCAAAGTAAACTTTCTAATCTTATATGTGGATGACATATTGCTGATTGGAAATGATGTCATGATGTTGCAAGAAACCAAAGAGTCATTGGAAAGGAGTTTCTCAATGAAGGATTTGGGTGAGGCGACTTACATATTAGGAATCAGGATCTATAGAGATAGATCCAGGCGGCTCATTGGATTGAGTCAGAGTACATATCTGGACAAGGTTTTGAAGAAATTCAAAATGGAAGAGTCCAAGAAGGGATTCTTACCAATGTCCCATGGCATAAAACTTAGCAAGACTCAGTGTCCTTCGACGACTGATGAGCGAAGTCGGATGAGTGTGATCCCGTATGCTTCGGCAATCGGATCCATCATGTATGCCATGATTTGTACTAGGCCTGATGTTTCCTATGCTCTAAGTGTTACGAGCAGATACCAGGCTGACCCTGGCGAAGCCCACTGGGCAGCGGTTAAAAACATCCTTAAGTATTTGAGAAATACTAAGTAAATGTTCCTAGTTTATGGAGGTGATGAGGAATTCAGTGTAAAGGGTTACACGGATGCAAGTTATCTCACCGACTCAGATGATTCTCGTTCGCAATCGGGCTACGTGTTCGTAATGAACGGAGGAGCTGTGAGCTGGAAGAGTTCCAAGCAAGATACGGTGTCTACATCTACAACAGAGGCTGAGTATATTGCTGCCTCAGAGGCGGCAAAGGAAGCTGTTTGGATCAGGAACCTCCTAATGGATCTTGGTGTGGTTCAGGGCGCGTCCAATCCTTTGGACGTATATTGTGACAACAATGGTGCTATCGCACAAGTCAAGGAACCTAGATAACACCAGAAGAACAAACATATACTCATGCGGTACCACCTCATTCGCCAGTTTATCGAACAAGGTGATACCAAGTTATGCAAAGTACACACGGATGCAAACATTGTAGATCCGTTGACAAAGGCGCTACCACAGCCTAAGCATGAGGCGCACACGAGAGGCATGGGCATTCGATGCCTAGGCATATGATGCCAAGATGATTGACTATAGTGCAAGTGGGCGACTGTTGGGAATATGCCCTAGAGGCAATCATGTATGATGTAATTCCCACTGTATTCATAAAGTTATTAAGTTGTCCTTGTTTTGAACATCTGATATATGTCATTGAATATGTGATTCGATTGTGGAACTATATATTCATGTTGTTCGTACTAGATTGTCCTTGGTCATTTAGGTTGTGCTGGACACACACCCTAGACTAATGTGAGTGTTGGCTGATGACACGGTTCCACTTGTCATGGGCATGGTGATGCCATTCCAACGTTCACGGACTTGGCTAAAGAGTTTAGCAAGTCGGACCGACCCACATTGAGATGCAACGATCAAGTCGTCATTTGCATGTCTCAATCAATGTAATCCTTAGACCTGAGGTTGTCGCACAATCCGAGTTGTGGATCACCGGCTTAGGTTCTGTCAAACGTTCTTCTGTGACAAGGCAACTATAAAGGCAGAGTTCGGGTCGAATGAGAAGCAAGCTGCGTGATGTGGATAATCAAGATGGGATTTTGCCCCTCCGAATGGAGAGATATTCTCTGGGCCCTCTCGAGTGATATGATTCAGGAAGCATGGCCATGCGCGACTCAGTTAAGTGTTAACTGTGTCGATTGACTAAGAGTTAGTCAGATGAATCACATGTCACAGATCGAGAAGAGAGTTGAACTATTAAAGGGATGACGATGAATCGTCTATAGTTCGACAAGGTATATCGTGAGGCAAAAGGACTAAGATGAATATCACATTGAAAGGTATGTCGTCATGACTCAATGGGACTTGGGAGCCGGCACGTTCTGCTAGGAGCCGCTACCGATTGATCGATTGAGAGTCGGACTCCAATCGTGTCCAAGTCGCCATGAGCCTGCATGGTCGCACACTTAAGAGCGGGAGCAAGTATTGGTTGGGTTGGACCCGAACCGGAAATGGACTGATTTTGTGAGTCAGACTCACAGAGGGAATGGGCCACAAGTGTTGTGCAGCCCATTATCATACGCTATATAAAGATGGGCGCAGGTTGCCCAGCGGGCACGTTAGTCCACTCTCCCATGCGTTGGGAACCCTAGCCCCACTCAGTCCAGTCGTCGCACCAGACCTAGCAGTCTGCCGTCGGAGCTCCTCCTCGTACGTGTGGATACCGGCGGAGGTGATATACGTTCAGCACTTCGACGTTCGAGGGATTGGATCGGCCGGATCGGATCGTGGGACTGCACTGCTAAGACTTCTGGTTTTCCTGTGCCCCCCTCTAGGGACCTTCGGGACTTATGGAAGCTTCCGGGACTTCTAAGACTTCTGGTTTTCGTGGGGTCCAATTCCGAGAATATTTCCAGAACAACTTTTCTTAAATAAAAAACAGAAGAAAACAGGGAACTGGCACTTGGACTCTTCTTAATAGGTTAGTCCCGGAAAACGTGTAAAAATGCTATAAAGAAGGGATAAAACATGTAGCAATTGACATAATATTATCATGGAGCATCAGAAATTATAGATACGTTGGAGACGTATCAGTATTGAAAATATTTTTTTGTAGAGAGGTGTATGCTTATGTCAACGAATGGTAAACATAAAATACAGTACGTCACAAACCAACCAGACTTCACAAGAGTGGTTCCCATTGAAGGACACATCTGGTATAGAAGGTCACCCCTCTTTCTCTTTTTGTTACACGATTATGCTTTGACTGATAAATGAGGGGAAAATAGTGAAGATAATTTTATAGTAACCAATTTTGGTGCTGAGCACCCCGCTGCCACTACTAGGAAAAGGCTTATAGACACCAGTTTAGTGTTGGCAAACACGTTTTGTGTTGGCCAGTGCTATTACCGCTGGAGAAGCGTTTATAACGTTCGCCAACGCTAAGTTAGTACCGCTGGGGAAGCAGCGGACGTGTTCGCCAGCGCTAACGGTGGGCT
The DNA here is from genome assembly GCA_028641055.1 of Alopecurus myosuroides. Taxonomy (NCBI): domain Eukaryota; kingdom Viridiplantae; phylum Streptophyta; class Magnoliopsida; order Poales; family Poaceae; genus Alopecurus; species Alopecurus myosuroides. The sequence continues at coordinate 279,308,689 of CM054063.1, forward strand.
CCCCTCCCCCCGCAACGCAATATACCGCTGGCGAACCCTGCTTTCGCAAGCGGTAAGGTCTGTACCACTGGCGAACATGTAGAACGGTTCGCCAACGCTATTTCGGCTACATGTTCGCCAGCGCTAAAATATGATTTTTCGCTCCACCCCCCCTCCCCGCGGACCGCCTTTTTTAATTTTCTAAAGTAGAAGCGAAAATGATAAAATGTTCAAAAAATAAAATCCTTTGATATGTGGGTAGGGTGTACTGTCTAGTTGATATGGAAAATTTGAAATATTCCATTTGACCTTTTATGCAAAATTCAAAATAAAACGTAAAACGGCCATAACTTTTGCATACGACGTCCGAAAAACGCGTTTAATATATCAAAAAAATCGTGAGAAACTTTCCAATCCAACCTCACTAGCCTTCGGCCTACGAGGGTTTTTTAGAATCAGAAAATTCCAAAATAAACAAAAGTTATTTGGGATAGACAAAATTTTCCTACAAAATCAAATGAGTAAAAAAAATTCAAAATTCAGAAAAAAAAATTATAAGAAAAGTTTATAAGCATGTCATATTTGGATTCCTCTTATACTTCTGATCAATTTAGACATATCATTTGTCGAATTTGTAATTACGGATTTGTAGATATGATCCAATAGTTAAGAGGATTCATAGTACCATACTTACAAGAAAGAATGAGTTGTTCCTAGGTAGCTTATAGGGATGGAACTAAGAAGTTAAACGTCCTAAGGATAGAGTAGTGGAAGGATGGGTGACCGAGCGGGAAGTGGACAATTAAATTGAAATAAAGCAAAAAAAATAGGCAAAAATTCTACACTGTGGTTAAAGGTTCCCCGAATTCAACTTTTTTGAAATTTTGAAAAAAAAACATGCGAATTTTTTTATTTTCGAGTTTTCAAAATTTCAAACTTAGGGCTGGCGAACAAGACTGGTGTTCGCCAGCGGTACGCTGGCGAACAGGACTGGTTTGCCAGCGGTAACATCTTACCACTGGCGAGTTAGCGCTCGCGAACACCTGTTCGCCAGCGGTACCTATATTTTGTTCGTCACTGGTAAGCCTTTTCCTACTAGTGTGCCAACTCTTCTATCATTTGGATAAGAGAATGGAGCCACTAGTCCAGGTGTGTAAAGTCCAATCAACAAGTGAGATAAAGATCCTCTATTCACGTCCTCTTGAGCTAAAACAAGGGCACAAAACAGGAATAATTTTGAAATTTTGAAAGGTAGCACATGAGAAATTTACTTGGAGTGGCGGTTAAATACCACATTTAGGTAGGTATGGTGGACACATTTGGAGAACTTTGGTTTTTGGGAGTTGGATGCACGAGTAGAGCTCATACTCAGCGCAGGTGGAGGATAGCAAAAGACTGAGAGCGACAAATCAAGAGATCAATAATGGCCATAATCGTGCATAGCGACAAAATCATTATTAATCAAAGCATAAAGGGTATTACAAGTCAAAAACTAAATGATCATAGAGTCTATAAGTGACTGGTTTCTAGTCATACACTTGGTGTAAGCATGTGATAAGTCAACCAAATAAAGCATTCGAAGGAGAACAATGATACGTCATAAACGTATCCCTAATTTATGATGCTCCATGATGATATTATGCCAATTGATACATGTTTTCTCACTTCTTTATGTCATTTTTAACGATTTTCTAGACTAATCTATTGATAAGATGACATAGAGCCAGTTCCCTGTTTTCTGTTGTTTTTAGTTTCCGAAAACTTGTTCTGGAAATATTCTTGGAATTGGAAAGTTTGAAGCCCGGAAGTCCTATTTTCTCCGGAAGCATCTAGAAGACCGAAAAGGAGACGAAGAGGGGCATCAGGGGGCCCACACCATGGGGTGGCGCGCCCCCTTTGGCCACGCCAGGGGGTGGTATGGGGGCCCTGGACCTCCACCGCCTCTGCCCTTTCGCCTATTTAATCCCCACCGATGGAAAACCCTAAAAACATCGACCTTTTCCGCAAAATACATTCGTAGTTCCGCCGCCTCCACCGACAAGTTTCGGGGGGACAGATCTCTGTTCTGGCACCCTGCCGGGACGGGGAACTGGCCCCGAAAACCATCTCCATCGACTCCACCACCATCTCTATCGCCGTTGCTGTCTCCTATGATGAGGAGGGAGTAGTTCTCCCCCGGGGCTGAGGGCTCTACCGGTAGCTATGTGGTTCATCTTTCTCTCCCATGGTGTGATCTTTATGTAATCATGAGCTTTGTAATCTAGTTGAATATGTAGATTGATCTTCATCTGTTATGCTACTCAAGTGGTTTTGTTATCTCCGTAAACACTTTGATCACGGGGTAAAGGGGACAGTGTGTGCTCCATGTGGTTTAGCATGATATTTATATCTTGTGTTGGAAGGTGAACCTATGAAATTGTGGGTTTTGTTTAGTACTAATTTATGGCGCTTGTAGTGACATTGGGGCGCCCTGGAGAGGGAATATAGACTTCAGGAGTGTTGTTAAAGCCATACGCAATGATTAGTGTTCGTTATTCGACCGGAGAGTGGTTCGGAGTAGCATAGTGAAGAAATGATATTAATGCATTCAATTATATTTTCATTGGTGAGAGTGTCCTCTCGTGAAAGTAGGATCCCTAGGCCTTATTTCCAAGCATTGAAACACCGTTTTTCGCCTGTTCTGCTACATGTTTGCTTGCTGCCATATTTATTTCAAATTGTTATTATCACTTATAATCATCCATAATGCTTGTATTTTACTCTCTCTTCGCCGAACTAGTGCACCTATATACGTGACAAGTATATTGGGTGTGTTGGGTACACAAGAGGCTTCTTGTATCTTGATTGTAGGGTTGCTTGAGAGGGATACCTTTGACCCTACCTCCCTGAGTTCGATATACCTTGGGTGATCAACTTTAGGGAAACTTGCTGTTGGTCTACAAACCTCTGCACTTGGAGGCCCAACACTGTCTGCAAGAATAGAAGCGTGCGTAGACATCAAGCTCTTTTCTGGCGCCGTTGCCGGGGAGGAAAGGTAAAAGGTACTCATATCCTCGGCTCTGAGTGCTCGAAGTTATTTCCTTTAGATTCTGCAATTATATCTTTTTGTTTCTTGTTTTCGCTAGTTAGTCTTAATGGAAAAAAATGAGAGAGCTTTATAATGTTTATCTTGAGTTAGGACATGATGTGTTTGAAGAGAAAATTAAAAAACCTATCGAACTTTATTTTCATGCTAATAGCAATGTTATTAGTATGAATGCTTTGAACACTATTATTTCTAATGCTATGGAAAATTCTAAGCTTGGGGAAGCTAGTTTTGATGAATATGATATTTTTATTCCCCCAAGTTTTGAGGAGGAAATTTTCTTTGATGATACTTTGCCTCCAATATATGATGATTATAATTATTTTGGTATTCTAGTTCCACCTGTTTACAATAATGAATATGATATTTTCAGTCCACCTACAACAGAGGAAAATATTAATTATGAATGCAATATGCCTCCTATATTTAATGATTATGGTGATGAGAATAATAATGATAGCTATTATGTTGAATTTTCTCCCACTGCTATCAATAAAAATGACTATGCTTACGTGGAGAGTGTTACTTCTTTTATGGATGTAGCTCATGATAAGAATGTTTCTTGTGATAGTTATATTTTTAATTTTATTCATGATGCTACTTAAAGTTATTATGAGAGAGGGAAACATGGTTTTATGCATCTCAAATATTAAGTTTCCTCTCTTTTTGTTTACATTTTTGAAGTTGCATTTATTTTGTCTTCCTATGCTAGTCACTTTGTGTTTTCATGACTTGTTTTTCTACAAGACTATTTCTCATAGGAAGTGGGTTAGACTTAAATGTGTTTTATATTTGCTTATTTATGCTATCTTATTGTGCTTCAACTCTTATTATTATGTGAGCATCTTTTAAAAATCATTGTGCCTAGCTGAAAGGCGTTAAAGAAAAGCGCTATCGGGAGACAACCCGTTTTATTTCTCTGTTTTCGTTTTGTTTTTCTTTGTTTTCTTTGGTATGCTTTGCACCTGGGTGTTTTATATTTCCTTAGCAAACCTGCTGTATCTTTTCTTTTGTGTTTTTGTTGAGCCAAGTAAAGCCTCTAGTGGAAAGTTGAGACTATATTTCGGATTTCTGCGCAGGAAACAGATTTCTGGTGTCCACTGTTAAATAAGTATAAAATCACAGAAAATTCAAAATGGCCTGAGCTGTTTTGTGCTTAATCCTGGGATATATACGCAACTTTTCTTAGTTGACCACTTTTTGATTTGAGCAGCAGAAGATTTTCGAAAAAATCGATCTTTACCTGTTGTTCTGTGTTGACAGATTTCTGCCAATTATTGCATTTACCTCTTAATTTCTTTATTTTGGTGTTCTTTTGAGAAAAATAGTTTTAAAATAAGTTGTGACGGTAGCTAATGTGTTTATGAGTGCTAGGCTTGTGTTGAAACTGAACCATGTGAATTTATTATTTCGATTGCACTAACGATGCTAATGAAGATTGTGAAAAGTTTGGTGTGAAGGTAGTTTTCAAGGGTCAATAGAAGAGGATGAGATGATCTTATCAATAAGAATGAAAAGCCTAAGCTTGGGGATGCGCCCGTGGTACATCCCAGAAAATTCCAAGAATACTCAAGCGTCTAAGCTTGGGGATGCCCAAGGCATCCCCTTGTTCATCAACAAACTATCAGGTCACTTCTAGTGAAACTATATTTTTTATTCAGCCACATCTTATGTGCTTTACTTGGAGCGCCTTTTATTTTTTTATTTCAGTTTGTTTAGTTTTCTTTCCTGTAATAAATAGTTGGAACCAATCATACTTGTGTGGAAGATATACACACTCCTTTTTCATTGCTTAGAACACTCAAGTTTTCATTCTTATTGTTCTGTGAGTGTTCACTTTTTGCTAGTACTGCGTTTAGCCTTTGCTTTCATGCATATATTATTCAGAATTGTTAGTTTTAGTAGTTTTATGTGAGTACTCTCATGTTTTCTTTTTGTATCATAAATGGTATTTTTGTTAAAGCATGTTTTGGATGGTGCTTGTTGGGAGAAAGAAAACTGTCGCTTGAAGTAGAATTTCTAACAGTACTAGTAGAAGCTTGTATAGACTGTGGCTAGGACTTTTTCATGCCATGCTAAATTTTATTTTAGTTTTAAAGCCTTGTGGTTATTGAGTAGCATGAATAGCCTTAAATAGCCGAGAGTGTTTAATATGTCTTGAAGGATTCATGAGTTGTTCTTGTCATAGTAAATCATTAATATATGGTATTCTCTTTCGAATGTTTTATTTGGTTGACTTGGCGCATGCTCACACCATGTTTATGACTATGAACCAGTCACTAATATCCTCCATGACCACTTAGTTTTTGAACATGTGATATCTCTTATGCTTTATTTAATGATGCTTATGTCGTTATGTATGATTATGGCTCTTATGCTCTCTTGATTTGTCGCTCCCAGTCTTTTGCTAGCCTCCACCTGTACTGAGTATGAGATCTACTCGTGCATCCAAACTCATTAAACCAAAGTTTTCCCATTGTGTACACCATACCTACCTACATGTGGTATTTAACTGACACTCCAAGTAAATTGCTCATGTGTTACCTTTAAAACCTTCAAAATTATTCCTTCTTTGTGTTCTTGTTTTTTCTCATGAGGACGTCAGTAGAGAATCTTTATCTCACTTATTGATTGGATTTCACACCCTGGACTAGTGGCTTCATCCGCTTATCCAAATGATAGAAGAGATGGCAGCGGGGTGCCCAGCCCCAAAATAATAATAAAAACAAATTCTCTTCGCTATTTTTGCCCCCGAATTATTAGTCAAAGCATAATTGTGTAAACAAAAGTGAAAGAGGGATGACCTTCTACACCAGTTGTGTCCTTCACCATGGGATCCGCTCTTGTGAATCCAGTTGGGTTGTGACGTACTATATTGTCTGTTTACCATTCGTTGACATTAACATACACCCCCACCTAAAAAATAGACATTCCTCCACAATGTCAAACTTTTAATACCTCTGATTAATAAAATAAAAAGCTCTAGCACCCAAGTGATCCCTGCTTCCCTCTGTGAAGGGCCCTTCTTTTACTTTTATGTTGATTCTCCATCTTCTAACTTTATGCACAGTTGAGAGACCATTTTTTCCATTCTGAGTTCTATGTGCATTTATCCCATAAACAAAAACAATTACTTCATGATGTGATATTATTTGTTCTTAAATTATTTGTTCTAGTCTTCCTCTTGAACTTTGAAAGTGTCCTAGCATTTATGTTTTGTGCCACTCTTAAGGACTAGCGAAATACCACTTTGCCATGCTTTCTCTATACCTGAAACAAACGGTTATCTTTTTTTGCATTATTATTCATGATCCTTTATTTGAGTTACTCTTTGTGATGCAAAGTAATTGCTGTGATTTATTATTAAATTTGTATTTATCATGCCTGTGTTTAAAGTTTTATGATCTCAGCGTGCATATGCATTTATATTATATTGATCCAGTTTATGTTAGTAGCATGTCACCTCAGAAATTATTGTTTTATCGTTTACCTACTCGAGGACGAGTAGGAACTAAGCTTGGGGATGTTGAAACGTCATAAACGTATCCTTAATTTCTGATGTTCCATGTTGTTTTCATGCCATATGCTACATGTTTTCTTACACTTTATGTCATTTTTATCGATTTCCTATTGACAAGATGCCATAGAGCCAGTTCATGTTTTCCGCTGTTTTTAGTTCCAGAAAACTTGTTCTGGAAATATTCTCGGAATTGGACGATTCAAAAGCCAAAACGTATCCCTAATTTATGATGCTCTATGATGATATTATGCCAATTTCTACATGTTTTCTCCCTTCTTTATGTCATTTTTATCGATTTTTCGGACTAACCTATTGACAAGATGCCACAGAGCCAGTTTCTTGTTTTCTGGTATTTTTAGTTTCAGAAAAGTTGTTTTGGAAATATTTTTGGAATTGGAAAGTTTGAATCCCAAAAGTCCTATTTTCCCCGGAAGCATCTAGAAGACCGAAGAGGAGACGAAGAGGGGCATCAGGGGGCCCACACCATGGGGTGGCACGCCCCCTTGGCCGCGCCAGGGAGTGTTGTGGGTCCCCTAGACCTCCACTGCCTCTGTCCTTTCGCCTATTTAATCCCCCCGGATGGAAAACCCTAAAAACATCGACCTTTTGCGCAAAATACATCCGGAGCTCCGCCGCTGCCACCGACAAGTTTTGGGGGACAGATCTGTGTTCTGGCACCCTGCTGGGACGGGGAAGTGCCCCCGGAAATCAATTCCATCGACTCCACTGCCATCTCCATCGCCGTTGCTGTCTCCTATGATGAGGAGGGAGTAGTTCTCCCCCGGGGCTGAGGGCTCTACCGGTAGCTATGTGGTTCATCTCTCTCTCCCATGGTGTGATCTTTATGTGATCATGAGCTTTGTAATCTAGTTGAATATGTAGATTGATCTTCATCTGTTATGCTACTCAAGTGCTTTCGTTATGTCTGTAAACACTTTGATCACGGGGTAAAGGTGACAGTGTGTGCTCCGTGTGGTTTAGCATGATATTTATATCTTGTGTTGGAAGGTGAACCTATGAAATTGTGGCGTTTGTTTAGTACTAATTTATGGCGCTCGTAGTGACATTGGGGTGCCCTAGAGAGGGAATATAGACTTGAGGAGTGTTGTTAAAGACCTACGCAATGATTAGTGTTCGTTATTCAATCGGAGAGTGGTTCGGAGTGGCATAGTGAAGAAATGATATTTATGCATTCAATTATATTTTCATTCTTGAGAGTGTCCTCTAGTGAATGTGGGAGCCCTAGGCCTTATTTCCAAGCATTGAAACACCATTTTCCGCCTGTTCTGCTACATGTTTGTTTGGTGCCATATTTATTTCAGATTGTTATTATCACTTATAATCATCCATACTACTTGTATTTTACTCTCTCGTCGCCGAACTAGTGCACCTATATACCTGACAAGTATATTGGGTGTGTTGGGGACACAAGAGTCTTTTTGTATCTTGATTCCAAGGTTGCTTGAGAGGGATACCTTTGACCTCTACCTCCCTGAGTTTGATATACCTTGGGTGATCCACTTAAGGGAAACTTGCTGATATTCTACAAAACTCTACACTTGGAGGCCCAACACTGTCTACAAGAATAGAAGCGTGCGTAGACATCAAACACCATAAATTCATGTTTCAATATGACAAAAATAACTCATCATACTTTCAATGGCACATTAAGCACTCTCATCTATTTGAAACAAGTCATGCTACAATAATAACTACTAAGCATAGAACTAAAATAACCTCTAGCATGACATGAAAAAGTCTAGCCACAGTCTATACAAGCTTCTATTTGCACTGTTATAAGAACGAAAATTGTACTACTGCTTTCCAACACCAAGCATTTTATACTAAACAAAAACTCTCCAAGAGATATAGCAATGAAACAAGATAGTACTAATATAACTCCACTAGAACTAACAGCTCTGAAAAAGATATGCATGAAAAAAACAAGACCTAAAAGTATTTGCAGCAGCTAGAAGAAAAACTAAGAATACGAGCATAACGAGTATTCATATGAAAAAGTGGAGCGTGTATCTCTCCCGCACAAGAATTCTAGGTTCCAACAGTACTTATTGCATCAAGAAAAACAAAATAAAACAAATAGACGCTCAAAGTAAAATTCATATGATGTTACCGAATAAAAATAGAGTTTCAGTAGAAGTGAGCTGATAAATTGTTGATGAAGGGGATGCCTTGGGCATCCCCAAGCATAGACGCTTGAGTCTTCTGAGAATTTGCTGGGATGAACCACGGGGTCACCCCCAAGCTTTGGCTTTGCACTGTTCTTGATCACATTATATCACCCTCTTCTCTTGACCCTTGAAAACTTCCTCCACACCAAACTCAATGTAATTCGCACTAGAGGGTTAGTGCACAATCAAAAATTCACATGTTCTGCATGGAAACAAGTATTATTGATACTTTTAAACATTAACTACAGCCACTGGTATTTTGTGAAGCAAAGAAATCCGCTTGACATAGTAAATGAAAGAATGCAAGTAAAAAGGCAGAATCTGTAAAAATCAGAACAATCTGTAAAGACAAAAAAATTCGGAGCACTCATGTTGCTCAAATCGAGAAACGTAAAGAACGAAAAAGTTTCGAAATTACCTGACGAATAATCAAAAACAGTTCATCATCTTTCTATGAATTATGCGATTTTTATACAGTGGACAGAGGAATCCAAAACCAACTCCCACTTTTGCTAGAAACTTTACTTGGCACAACTAATACATGAATATAAAGATACAAAGGAGTTGCTACAAAAGTATACAACGCCTTGACTTAAAGAAAACAGAGAAAAACAAAGCAAAAATAAAACCATGGGTTATCTCCCAAGAAGTGTTTTTCTTTATTAGCGACCCTCCTTAGAGGGGGAGTGGGTGAAAGGGGGATGATCTGTTCTGTTTGCTGCTTTACCATGAAACCGCTCCTATTTACTATGGTCGTTGTTGCTTCGAGCATGGTTTTTTATTTGCTTCGGTTCGATTTTATCGTGTGTTTTGTCCGTCTTCCGGATTTTGCCATCGGGGCTGCCGGCTGGGGTAGGTGTTGATGTGCATGGTCTGTCAAATATGCCTCCCCGTCGACGAGCTCGTGCCAATGCGCAATCCACTGCGGTCCTCTTAGACGTTCCCCTGCGCCCATGTCTGCTCCGAGAACGGAAACATATGATGTCATGACGATTAGTTATTGCTTTCCTGTTGCGATGGGATGTTTGTTTATATAGTTTCCTTGTTCTTCGCTATAGGAGATCCCTATTTCCCGTATGTACCCACAGAAGTCGCCGTCGTGTATCGCAAGCGTCGAAAGCTCGTACTTGCTTTGCTACGCTCTAGGTTTCCAGGTGCTGCGCTGGGACCTCCCTCTACATTTTTTGGTTTCCTTTTAAAGCTTATTCTCAGCCCTTTTAATGTCATTATAGAGCACCTTGTTGTTGTACCATTGCCAAAATATTGGACGGGTTTTGATAGTGTGTTTGCTGAGTCTTTGAAAAGTATCTTCTAGCAGTTCCGTGTTATGCTTGCACGATTTGTGCATCACATGTCTTCTTGCCCTATCGTTTCTTATGGGATTCGGTTCGTTTAGCTTCCTATGCAAGCAGGTCGTATTTGGGTGCTCCTGACTACATGTGTTCTCGTTGCAATGCCTCTTGCTGGTATGAGGAGAGGGTGAGGTCAAAGTCATCATTTAAAGAGCGTAGCATCGTGTACAATCTTTGTTGTAAAGGTGGGAAGGTCTGTGTGCCCACCTTTGCCAAGCCTCCAGATTATTTGAGAGACCTCATGAAATTTGATGGGAATCGTCGTGCCAAACAGTTTATACAGAAGATCAGACAATACAATTGCTTGTTTGCATTTACTTCGATGAGTGCAGCCATAGATCGTTGGGTTAATAACAGTAGGGGCCATCCTAGTTTCCAGATCAATGGTAATGTCTGTCATCGTATGGGACCTTTGCTTCCGAGAGGGGCTGAGGGTAGCCTACGGCCTTTAGGCTCGGGAAATGTCGTACCTGAACCGAAATTATGTGAGCATTATATATATGACACGAACAATGAGGTTCAGAATAGGATCCGAGCGTTAAACCCAGACGACAGCTGGACGAAAACATTGTTGTTGGCCTCATGGCCATGCTTAACATACACAATCCCTTGGTGAAAGAATTTAGGGCCGGAAGAGATCGTCCACAAGAACATAGAAATCAAGAAATTGCTATTGTTTGATAGGTCCTGTAGATGGTGAAAGTCCTCAGTTCAGCTTACCAACTTCTGATGAACTTACTGCTTTGATTGTTGGTGACTTTACAGTAGAGACCTATTCGCGAGATATTATCGTTCATACTAAACAGTCTGGGCTAACACAAATTAATTCTTTGTACCCAGCTTATATTGTTGATTGTTAGGGTGAACGGTCGTACCCGTTGGGGTCGCCGGTTGCGTGTTATATGAGACAGGAAAAGCCCCTATCGTGGCAATACAAAGGGATACGTATAGGGGTAGGATACTATCCTATACCCAATACGTATAACTCTAACATAACTCTAATACCCCCCCTTAATCGAAACCTGGGAGAGGTTTAGATTACGTTTAAACTCATCTAACTTTTTTACACATAAAGTTTTTGTGAAGCCATCTGCAATTTGATCTTTGCTGGATATGAACCGAACGTCAAGTTGCTTGCTAGCAACTCGTTCTCGAACAAAGCAGAAATCAATCTCAATATGTTTGGTGCGAGCATGAAAAACTGGATTTGCCGAGAGATACGTAGCACCAAGATTATCACACCATAAGCATGGTTTCTCATTGAGAGAAACACCAAGCTCTCGAACTAATGCTTCAACCCAAATCAATTCAGCAGTAGCATTGGCTAGAGACTTGTATTCAGCTTCTGTACTTGACCTTGACACAGTAGGCTGTTTTCTGGCACTCCAAGAAACAAGATTAGGACCAAAAAATATAGCAAATCCACCTGTAGAGCGTCTATCATCCAAATCACCTGCCCAGTCAGCATCTGAATAGGCACTGAGAAGAGTAGAGCGAGACTGCTGAAAAGTAAGTCCAACTTTTATTGTACCTTGAATATACCTCAGAATACGTTTTACTGCAGTCCAATGTGCAGTAGTAGGAGCATGAAGATACTGACAGACTTTGTTAACTGAAAAAGAAAGATCTGGTCTAGTTAGGGTCAAATACTGTAAACCTCCAACAATGCTCCTATAATGTGTGATATCCTCAGATCCAAGAGGAGATCCATCAGTCAACCTAAGTGACTCTGTAGTGGAAAGGGGGGTTGGACATGGTGTACAAGAACTCATACCAACACGAGCCAATAAGTCTGTAGCATATTTTTCCTGATTTAAGACCAATCCACCAGACTGTTTCTGAACCTCAATACCCAGAAAATAATGTAGATCACCAAGATCTTTAAGAGCAAAATCTGAGCTCAAGTGATGTAACAGTGCTGAAATAGCTGAGTCTGATGAACTACTAACAATGATATCATCAACATATATTAACAGAAACATAGTGAGTCCTGACTTGTTGTAAAGAAACAACGATGTATCAGCTTTTGATGGAAGAAAACGAAGAGTGTGCAATTTTGAGCTTAAACGAGAGTACCATGCTCGAGGAGCCTGTTTTAGACCATATAATTCTTTGTCAAGTTTGCAAACATAATCTGGAGTAGCGGAAGACTGGAAACCTGGTGGTTGTTTCATATATACCTCCTCTTCCATAACACCATGTAAGAACGCGTTCTTCACATCTAGCTGCCGTAAACTCCAACCTCGAGAAACTGAGATAGAAAGAACAATTCTGATAGTAGCAGCCTTGACAACTGGACTGAAAGTGTCCTCATAGTCAATACCGTATCGTTGTTTGAAACCTTTAGCAACAAGACGAGCTTTATATCTGTCTATAGTGCCATCAGCAAGTTTCTTAACACGATAAACCCACTTGCAATCAATGACATTCTTACGAGCAGTAGGTGGTACCAAATGCCAAGTATTATTACGAATAAGTGCATCATATTCTTCATCCATTGCATGTTTCCATTTGGAATCATTAAGTGCTTCACGCAAGTTCTTTGGTTCCCCTGTGGATGTTAGCAAACCATATTTAACAAGATTACCACTGTAAATATTTGCTTTCTTACCATAGGGAACAGTGCCATCTGTGGGCAATTTAGGTTTTCGAATTCCTTGCTGTAAACGTGTGCGTGGGGCAGCAATAGGTGACAAATCATCAGCACCCGCAGAAAATCCCGCAGAACCATCATCAGTAGCAGAAACAGAAAATCCCGCAGAAGTATTATCATCATGAGCAGAATCAGAAGTGCTACTATCGGTAAACATTGGGTCCTGATTTGTAATCATTGAATCATTATGAGGGCCATCATTGCTTGTCCCAGAGCCATTATTACCTGGCTTGCATGGCACAGTTGTGGAGTCTGGAGGCATCCCGCCTGGCACTGCTTGCGAGGCGGAGTGGGACGGATGTCCGCTGGCAGACGCAGGGCCAGGACCAGCACCCGACCGCACATGCGTTGAGGTGGAGTGCAGGTCGGGACTGCGGCCAGTCGCGTCACCTGACCGCACTGCTGACGAGGGAGAGGGCAGGTCGGGCGGTTCGGTACTGGGCGAGCTGGGAGCAGCTCGGCTGCTGGTTTCCGACGCAGATTCCCGAGACAAAGCATCCGCAGAATCAGTACTGTCCCCTTCTGGCTCATGCGAATGACTAGAAGTACCAGTAGATGTACTGTTGGGGTCTATGTCCTCCAAATTTTCAGCAGTATCAACAGTAACCTGGGGAATAATATTAGTGGGAACAATACTCAAATAATGATCATTAGTTTGCACACCCCTATTCAAACATGGAGTAGATGAATCATGTTGAGAGATGAGTAGAATTTCATCACGTAAGCGTCTACCCGCATTGGGATTAAGGGATGCAAAAGGAAAGATGTTTTCATCAAAAACAACATCTCGAGAGATATACACACGGCCAGTGGCTACATCAAGACATTTGACTCCTTTATGACGTGGACTATAACCAAGAAAAACACATTGTTTGGACCGGAAAGAGAGTTTGTGTTTGTTATATGGGCGAAGATTAGGCCAACAAGCACAACCAAAAATGCGAAGAGACTCATATTTAGGTGTAACTTGGAGTAGCTTTTCGGTGGGAGTGGCATAGTTTAGGACTTTTGTAGGAAGCATATTGATGAGAAAAGTGGCAGTGATGAAAGCATCATCCCAATATTTAAGAGGCATGGAGGCATTGGCAAGAAGAGCAAGACCCACTTCAACAATGTGACGGTGTTTGCGTTCAGCAGAACCGTTTTGTTGATGAGCATGAGGACATGAAACATGATGAACAATGCCTACACGTTGAAAGAAACTATTCAATTTCTCATATTCACCACCCCAATCAGTTTCCATGGTGAGAATTTTACGACCAAACTGTCGTTCAACATATTGTTGAAAGTCAAGAAACACTTGATAAACCTCAGAACGTTTTTTAAGCAAATAAATCCAAGTAAATTTGCTATAATCATCAATAAAGCTTACATAATATGCATGTTTGCTTATAGAAAGAGGAGCTGGACCCCATACATCAGAGAATATTTGTTCCAAAGGAACATTAGAAACACTACTGGATACAGGATATGGTAGCTGATGACTCTTTGCTCGTTGACATGGATCACATATGTAAGGATTTATTTCTGGGGAATATAAAAGTTTATGCTTCCTAAGAATTTGCTGAACAATAAACGAAGATGGATGACCTAAACGACGATGCCACGTAGAGGATGAAGGCTGAGTGGTGACCAAAACATGCTTGGGATCCGAAACTGGAACAAGAGGATAGAGACCACCATGACACAGACCCCTAAAGATGATGCGGTGCGTTTCCTGATCCTTAATCAAGAAAAAGAAAGGGTGAATTTCCATATAACAATTATTGTCAAGACTAAGTTTATGAGCAGAAAGTAAACTCATGGATGCATCAGGAACATGTAAAATATCACGAAGATGTAGAGAACTAGCAGGGGTGTGCAAAACAGAATGACCAATATTAGCAATGTCCATACCTTGTCCACTAGCATTATTAACTTGATCACCCCCCTTATATGGTTCATGATCATTAAGCTTATTGAGTTGTCCCGTGACATGATTTGTGGCACCAGTGTCTACATACCAATTAGTATCAACTCCATACGCACCTTTTGTCTCCTTGGGTGGTTTATCCTCATCATCATCATCAACATAGCGCCACCAACACTCATCAGCAGGATGTCCCTCCTTTTTGCAGATTTGACAAATCACACCGTCTTGCCATGGAGATGCACGACGATCCTTGCGCGGCTGTTTTTGACGGTTTTGAGTGGGACGTGGCCTCGGCTGTGGTTGTTGCGGAGGAGGGGGTGGTCGGGTTTGTGGAGGCATATATGGCGGCTGATGATAAGGAGGTGGGTAGGTGGGCTGATATGTTGTCGGGTAGGGGACATGAGGGTTGTAGGGAGGCATATATGGTGTGGATGGGTAGGTAGGTGGATATGGAGGTGGTGGTAGATGGTGTGGCGGTGGCATAGGTGTAGGCTGCGGCTGAAAATATGGAGCCGAGGGCAAATAGGGGGCCATCGGTGGGGTGTACTGCTGCTGTTGGGCCGGCGGGACATAGTGGTGCTGTTGGACTGGCGGAGTATACTGCTGCTGTAGCTGCGGTGGCATATATGGCCTAGGAGCGCCACCATATGAGACTCGAGGAACCGCATTAACAGACGACATGAAGGAGCCACTAGAGGTCCCGGACCCATTTGTTGCGTTGGAGAGCATAGCATCACGGTTCTCATAGGAGAGTAACTGAGAGCACATGTCATTGAGAGAGGTGGAAGGAACCACTTTGAGAGCAGCAACAAAACCATTGTATGAGCTATCAAGCCCATTCATAATATAGTCCTTAAGCTCATCCTCGTCCACAGTTTTTCCAGCCGTTGCAAGTTCGGATGCAAAACCCTTCATCTTTGTAATATACTGTTGAGCGGTCATGTCTTGCTTCTTCGTGTTGGTAAGAGCACCACGAAGATTAGAGACACGAGACTTAGATTGCGAGGAAAACAGGTTGTGTATTGCACTCCAGACCTCAGCAGCATGAACTAAGCCATAGACATGAGAAAGAATTTCATCCGAGAGGGAATTGACAATGTAGCTGACAACCTGTTGATCACGAGCAATCCAAACATCATAAGCAGGGTTAGGAACTTGCGTCTTCTTCTGATTTGAATCCTCATGTTCAATAAACTCAGGAGGGGCTGGTTCAGATCCCTCAAGTAGACGCATCACACGTGCTCCTCGAAGTGTGGGCAGGACCTGCGCCTGCCAGGAGAGGAAATTTTCCCTCGTAAGCTGAGTTGCAGGGGGTGTACCAATGGAAGACGTTCCTGTCGAGAAGGAAGCAGCCATCTCGATTTGCAGGGACAGTAACAATGCACAAAAGAAAAGTTGTAGACGACGCGAGACAGAGAGCAGCGACGCGGGCCAATAATTGTTGACAGCGACGGACAGCACGGCGCCTCTGGCTTGATGCAGAGAGCAACGACTCGGCCAATAATTGTGACAGCGACGGACAGCACAGCACCTCGGGCTTGATGGCAGTACAAGCGAACGTGAAGGCACAGATGCTGTCGGAGGCGGACGTGAGATCGATTCCGCGGAGACTGCAAACGACAAGCAGCACAGCGTTCCGATCGGAAGACGTAGGGGTCGTAGGTATCCGATCAACTCAGAGATCAACACGGAACCTTTGTAGCTTAGCTAGGTCGTAGACGAGGGACGTGATCGGCGACAGAAGCGTCGTCGACGAAATTCCTGGCGGCGGCGGCGGAGAAGAGCTCCGAGGCGGCGGCTAGAGGGTTGGAAGGGAGGGGCCTGATACCATGTTGATTGTTAGGGTGAACGGTCGTACCCGTTGGGGTCGCCGGTTGCGTGTTATATGAGACAGGAAAAGCCCCTGTCGTGGCAATACAAAGGGATACGTATTGGGGTAGGATACTATCCTATACCCAATACGTATAACTCTAACATAACTCTAATATATATGTCTCTTCAATATCCATCGCTATTTACATATGCTGAGAGAGGGTTCCAGTTGGGCGTTCCCTATGTGGGTATTGACATGGGTAGATCTGTTCGTGAGAAAATGACCATGCAAGATTATTATTCTTATGTTTGTCACTATAGACTCGGACAGTTAAACCCTTACATGTCATATGGCCTTCTGTCTTCACAAGCTGTTGTTGATGCTCGTGCGTGCATAGATGAAGGGTGCTTGTGGTTTATCTTAAAAAACAAGGATACTTTTAGAGCCGATAACATGCAGGGCATTAAGGATGCGGTTGGCAATGGCTGTATTGATGGGAGCAGGGAAGAAAACTGTTCTCGCCTCTAGACACACTGGAGGACGCCGTTACTTCTTAGAAAACTTTCAGGATGGGTTGGCCATTTGCCGAGTACATGGTGCACCAGACATTTTCACGACCTTTACATGTAACCCACAATGGTCAGAGATTACCGGGGCACTGTTGTATGAGCCTGGTCAGAAGCCTACCGATAGGGCTGATATTGTCTTTAGAGTTTACCACATGAAGCTAACAAAATATATAGATGATATTAAATCTGGTGAGGCATATGGCCCTATGAAAGCTGGTACGATTGGATCTGTAAGCTTATATGTCATTGTTCTTTTGTTGGATTGATGCTTGACATGTGTGCCCTTTTCTTATAGTTCTGTATACGGTTGACTTCCACACGCTCATATACTTGTTTGGTTCAAGGAAGACCCTAAGATAACTACATAAGCTATCGATTTCTTTATTTCTGATGAGATCCCTGGCCCTATTGAGGATCCCTTGGGGTATTGCTTGGTTTCTAAATTTATGATGCATGGCCCTTGTGGTGAGATGAATGACAAGTGTGTGTGCATGAAAAAAGGCACGTGTTGCAAATATTTTCCAAAAGATTTTCAGCCAGAAATAACAATCGATGCTAATGGTTTTACGTTATATAGACGGCGTGACAATGGTCGGACGATTTACAAAAATGGTCACTGCCTTAATAATGGATATGTTGTGCCCCACAGCATGGCCATGTTGAAAAAAATACCAGGCTCACAAAAATGGTCACTACCTTAATAAAACCCAAGTGATAAAATATATTTTCAAATATGTTACAAAAGGCCCTGATTTTTCCAAGGTTTTGTTTCAACGGATAAATGGTCGGGGTGGTCCAGGGAATGCTCCTGGTAATGAGCCTGTAGATGAGGTGGCTGAGTACATACAGTGCCTTACATATGCGAGCAGGATGCCTTTTGGCGTATATTTGGATTTAGCATACACACTAAGTTTCCAGCTGTTCAAAGGTTGCCTGTCATCTGCCTGACATGAATGTTATCCGTTTCCAGGCAGGTGCGGATCTCACTAAAATTATAGATTCTGACTTCCTAAGAAAAACTGCATTAACAGAATGGTTTGTAGCCAATAGGCGTTTCAAACATACCCGGACATTAACATACCGTGACTTTCCAACTCAATGGACGTGGGATTCGGCGGGTAGATCACAACATCAAAAGGTCTCGTAGTAGGGAGGTTGTGGGACGCGTATACTATGTCAATCCGGCTTTAGGAGAATTGTACTTTCTGCGGACACTCCTAATGATCGTGAAGGGTGCAACTTGTTTTCAGGACCTTAGGTCTTATGGGAATCGTGTTTATACTACTTTCAAAGAGGCATGTGCTGCCCGTGGTTTATTAGGTGATGATAATGAATGGTACACAACATTTGACGAAGCGCTGGTGCGGGGTTTTGGCAGGCGTTTACGCCAGTTATTTGTGACAATGCTTATTCATTGTGGTGTGAAGGATGAAAGGAACTTTTTGGAACGTTATTGGGTTAGCTTAGCCAATGACTTACAACATGATTTAAGGCGTGCTCTACGCAATCCGACTTACATTGTCTCCGTAGATAGGCTCCGAGACATGTTGCTTAGAGAGTCGCCCGAGGTCTTCATTAAAAATGGGTCTTCTATAGAGAACTTCAATTTGCCTTCCAAAATATATTGTGATGGTGCCTGTTTTAATAACCGCTTGATTGATGAGGAACTTGTCAAGATCTAGGTGTATAGAGGGAAGCCGATACCCTTTGTCTCGGGTGGCCTGCGTGTTAAATAGGAGGCAGAACATGCCTAGGGTTTTACAGATGCGATCGGTATCCGATCGGTTACAATACGCAACACACGCGATAACAAGATAAGCACGCACACCTTATAGTTACGATGTGGTACGATACAGACTTGGATAACACGCCTATCTAACAACCTTTCTAACACCCCTCCTCAATCACAACATTCTGAGGTTGAGATTGTTTCTGAACTCCACAAGTTTGTTCTCTGGTAGGGGTTTTGTAAAACCGTCTGCGATTTGATCTCCTGAAGAAATGAACCTGATATCAAGCAATTTTTGAGCTACTCTGTCTCTCACAAAATGAAAATCTATTTCAATGTGTTTAGTCCTAGCATGAAACATGGGGTTAGCTGAGAGATAAGTTGCACCCATATTATCACACCATAAACATGATACTTGATCCCTTTTGATCTTTAATTCTGTCAATAAGGATTCAATCCATATCACTTCTGCTGTTGCATTTGCCACTGCTTTATACTCTGCCTCTGTGCTTGATCTAGACACTGTTGCATGTTTCTTTGCACTCCATGACATAAGATTAGGACCAAAATAAACTGCAAACCCTCCTGTGGCAAGATTTTCTATCATCTACACAGTCTGCCCAATCAGCATCTGAAAAGGCACTCACAAGTGTAGAGGGAGACATTGTGATATTCAGTCCCAATTTTATTGTTCCTTTGACATACCTCAATATTCTCTTCACGGCTGTCCAATGTATGGTGGTGGGAGCATGAAGAAATTGACACACCTTATTGACTGAAAAGGAAATATCACGTCTTGTAAGAGTCAAATATTGGAGTGCCCCCACAATGCTTCTATATCTTGTGCTATCTTCAGTGTCAAGTGTCTCTCCCCCTGAAACTGACAACTTTTCTGATGCTGACATAGGTGTAGGGCACGGTTTGCATATAAACATGCCAACTCTTTTTAATAAATCAGTAGCATACTTCTCTTGAGTTAAAATCAATCCATTATTTTCTTGCTTGACTTCAATACCCAAGAAATAATGTAGATTACCTAAGTCCTTAAGTGCAAACGAAGTGCTCAAATCCTTAAGTAATGCATCAGTTGCTGTGGAAGTGGAGCTGGCAACAATGATATCATCAACATAGACAAGTACATACATGGTTATACCTGCCTTGTTATATATAAAGAGTGAGGTATCAGCTTTGGATCCTTCAAAACCAAGGGCTTGCAATTTTGAGCTTAATTTGGAGAACCATGCTCTTGGGGCTTGCTTCAAACCATAGAGAGACTTTTTAAGCTTACACACATGTGATGGTGCCTTGGAATCTTCATACCCAGGAGGTTGCCTCATATACACCTCTTCTTCCAGAATGCCATGGAGAAACGCATTCTTCACATCTAGTTGTCTCAAGCTCCATTTTCTAGATACTGCAATGGCTAAGACAAGTCTTATAGTAGCAGATTTTACAACAGGACTAAATGTATCTTCATAGTCTATGCCATAGCGTTGCTTAAATCCTTTTGCTACTAGTCTAGCCTTATATCTATCAACTGTTCCATCAGATTTTCTCTTTATCTTATACACCCATTTACAATCTATCAAATTTTTCCCTTGACTAGAAGGAACTAAATTCCAAGTTTTATTTGTTTGTAATGCACTAAACTCTTCATCCATAGCCTCTTTCCATTTCGGATTTTTAAGAGCAACATGAATATTTTCTGGTTCTTCTAAACTGCTAGATAAACCATACCTTATAGCACCACCAACATATTTTTTCCGGTTAATTATACCAGTTTGTAGCCTTGTGCGATGAGGAGTCGGTGCTGGCTGTTCAGGAGACGCCACAGAGCCGCGCGGTGCAGAGGATCCGTCTGATCCGGTCGTCCTGGCGCGTGTCGGAGAAGATCCCGACCAGCCAGCGATCTCTGTCGACGTGGCCGGACGGGATTGGTGCGCGTCGCGGAAGCGAGCGGTCGCTGTCGGGGTCGGCGCGCGCGACGATGGACTCGCTTCCGCGCTGGTGGACGTGTCGCCCTCGGAGTGGTGCGCGGGTGCGCGGCGTGGGCTCGCAGGCGGATCAACACAGGGACGCGCGCCTGCGACAGATTCGCCACGGGATCGCGCGCCTGCAGCAGAATCTGCACGGGATCGCGTGCTGATTGGGGCAGGCGAATCAGCTCCGTTTTCAGCGTCCCTTGTCCTTTCTGCCGAGCCGTTCTCCTCTGTTTCTTCACGGATTAACGCCATTCTTTCACCACTGGCTCTAGAATTCGATGCTGAATCTTCTTGAGCCTGAAAAACATTAGTGCATGCAGGAGAAATAGGAGTATAGCCAGTATTCGTTAGATCAATGCTTTGTTCTTCCCCATGTGACAAGTCCAAGGGTTGTGCAAGATGATTTGGAAGAAGGAGAATTTCCTTCCGAAGGACTGCTCCGGCATTTGGGTGTAGTTTTTCGAATGGAAAAATAGTTTCATCAAATACAACATCACGGGAGATGTACACCCTACCGGTTGACACTTCTAAACATTTTACTCCTTTATGCATGTGACTATAGCCAAGGAACACACATTGTGTGGATCTAAAAGCAAGTTTCTTTTTGGTGAATGGGCGAAGATTGGGCCAACAAGCACATCCAAAAACACGAAGAGTGGAATAGTTTGGAGCTTTATTGAGGAGTTTTTCCATGAATAACTTTGGAAGGCAAGATATTTATGAGATGTGTGGCCGTTAAGAATGCTTCATCCCAAAACTTGAGAGGCATGGATGCATTTGCTAGAAGTGAGAGACCTACTTCAACAATGTGCCTATGTTTTCTTTCTGCTGATCCATTTCGTTGGTGAGCATGGGGGCATGACACATGATGAACAATTCCAATCTTTTGGAAGAATGAATTTAATTTTTCATACTCTCCTCCCTAATCTGTTTGCATGGTGAGGGTTTTCTTATCAAATTGTCTTTCCACAAGATTTTGGAAGTTATGAAAAACTTGGAAGACATCTGATTTTTTCTTGAGAAGATAGATCCATGTATATTAGCTGAAATCATCAATAAAACTCACATAATACGTGTATCTACCACTAGAACTTTGGGCTTGCCCCCAAACATCTGAGAATACAAGTTCAAAAGGAGAAGTAGATACACTAGTGGATATGGGATATGGTAATTGATGGCTTTTAGCCTTTTGACATGAATCACAAACTACATTATTTCTAGATTCACGAGAGCATGGAAGATCATGCTTTTGAACTATTTGATGAACTAATTGGAATGAAGGATGACCAAGTCTACTATGCCACCTTTCTGTGGAAGGTTTGGTGACACTAAGGACTTGTTTATTGACTCCTGAAGACGAAATCAGAGGATAGAGCCCATTTGTGCATCTTCCTCTAAGCAGAACCCTCCTTGTGTCCTTGTCCTTAACATAAAAATGCCACGGGTGAAATTCCACAAAAACATTATTGTCTTTAGTAAGACGATGAATGGACATGAGATTCTTTGTGGCATGAGGAATATGGAGAACTTTATTTAGATGCAAGTTGGAAGAGGGGGTTTTAACAATAGCATGACCAACGTGGCTAATACTCATACCTGCTCCATTGGCAGCGTGCACTTGGTCGTTGCCGTGGTAGCGTTCCTTCATGGTGAGCTTATTAAGCTCTCCGGTGATGTGATCGGTGGCGCCACTGTCACCGAACCATGGTTGCTCGATCTCGTAGGAGGTAGACTCGACGTTGTTGGCGTTCTTCTCCTCCGGTTCATCCTCATCGTAGCGATGCCAGCACTTCCAGGCCTCATGGCCCGGTTTGCTGCAGATCTGGCATACAGGGCGGTCGTCGCCGCCTCTGCCAGCGCCAGCGCTCTGGTTTGAGCGTCCTCCATTGCCGTGGCGTCCGTAGCCACGGCCTCCGCCGCGGTGTGCACCTCGTCCTCGTGGTGCTCCGCGCCCACGCCCGCGGAAGCCTCCACGTCCACGTCGCGCCGTCATGTTAGCGGAGGATTGGAATCCCCCGCCGGCTTGGAGAAGTTGCATGCGATTGTCGTAGCCGGTGACGCGCGCGTAGAGCTCGGCGACGGAGACGGCGTTGCCATCATTGCCGACCGAAGCGAAGATTGGGTTATAGTTGTCATCAAGACCGGCGAGGATGTACTCCACCAGTTCTTCTTCATCGATTGGACGCCCGGCGGCGGCCAGCTCATCAGCTAGGCCTTTCATCCTGGCAAAGAAAGCTTGGGCAGAAGGAAAGCTTGCCCGCTTGGTGTTTGTCAGTGCAACTCACAGATTGGCCACTCGGGCTCTCGACTGAGATGCAAACATGGTCTTCACCGCTTTCCAAACAGCAGTGGAGGTTTTCAGACCAACAACCGAGATTAGAACTTCTCGGGAAAAGGAGGACAAAAGGTAAGAGAGGACCTGTTGATCCTGATATTCCCATGCCTCATAGGCTGGGTTGGATTCCTCCACGATGCCGCCCGCATCTTTCCCTTTGTCGACGTTGAGGGTTTTGTGCGGGGCAACAACTGTCCCGTCGAGGTAGCCCATCAGGCGAGCTCCTCGGACAGTCGGGAGCACCTGCATCTCCCAGAGCAGGTAGTTCTCCCGGGTCAGCTTCTCGGTGACGACGGCGTTGCCGAAGGGATTGCCCATTGGTGCTGGTGACTGTTGGGTGGCTGGAACGATCGACATCTAGATGTGTATGAGGAAGGTGGGCTCTGATACCATGTCAAGATCTAGGTGTATAGAGGGAAGCCGATACCCTTTGTCTCGGGTGGCCTGCGTGTTAAATAGGAGGCAGAACATGCCTAGGGTTTTACAGATGCGATCGGTATCCGATCGGTTACAATACGCAACACACGCGATAACAAGATAAGCACGCACACCTTATAGTTACGATGTGGTACGATACAGACTTGGATAACACGCCTATCTAACAACCTTTCTAACAGAACTGTCTTACAATAGCGCAGAGATTGCCCAGCAATCTGTCCTGCTGCTTGTTAATCTTAATGTTGACCAGACAATAGCTTATAATCAGATTATGAAATTTGTTTTGGAATAAAAACCTGGTTTCTTCATTGTGTCTGGGTTTGGTGGGACTGGGAAAACATATCGTTTGAATGCTATTGTTACTCGTTTTAGGGGAGAACGGAAAATTGTGCTGACCGTTGTATCCTCTGGTGTTGCTAGCTTGCTGCTGCCAGGGGGCAGGACGGCTCACTCACGCTTCAAAATCCCCATTCAGATTTATGACACCACTCTTTGTGACATCAAATGAGGCACACATCTAAGTAAAATTCTTAAACAAATAGAGTATGTTATTGAGGGGGGCACCAGACCGCAGATAGTCACTGCAACTATCACGCATTCACAGCTATGGCAGCATGTGCAGGTCTTGCGATTGACGAGAAATATGCGGTTGGCTGATCGTGATGCGGATGATTTGATGCAACAAGAAATTGCCTTGTTTAGTAAATGGGTTTTAGACCTTTGGGAAGGAAAGTTGCCAACTCATAGACTTGAAAATGAATCGAAATCAACTTGGATTAAGATTCCTGGTGATTTTCTTATTCATATAGACGGTAGTAAGATCGCTGCTATTGTTCACTTCACTTACACAGACTTCTTGCAAAACTATGCTAAGTCTACATACCTACAGCAGAGGGCTATCGCGACACCTACCAATGAGGTTGCCGAGGAGATTAATGACTTTGTACTGTCTATGGTTCCTTCTGAAAGTAGAGAATACTTTAGTGTTGATTCTCTGGCTAGCTGCGGTGATTCTGTGTGTGGCATGGACCAATATTATACCACTAAATATTCAAATTCTTAGAGTATAATTAATTTCCCTCGACATAAATTAGTTCTAAAAGAAGGTGCTCCTATAATTCTTCTTAGAAATCTTATTCAGGCAAATGGCATGTGCAATGGTACCCGTCTCATTA
This sequence comes from Alopecurus myosuroides, assembly GCA_028641055.1. Lineage (NCBI taxonomy): Eukaryota > Viridiplantae > Streptophyta > Magnoliopsida > Poales > Poaceae > Alopecurus > Alopecurus myosuroides. The sequence goes on from CM054063.1 coordinate 279,333,420, forward strand.
TTAAGACTTTGGAAGATCGAGTGATTGAAGTTGTCGTCATCACTGGTTCGCACATTGGTGACATTGTTTATATTCCCAGGATAGAACTCACGGCTAAAAAAACCAACTGGCCAGACTCTGTCCGCCGTTGGTCTGTACATAAGGAAGCCCGTGTTTACTCATGGGCAGTTGTATGTCGCCGTGTCTCGTGTCACCACTACAAAATGTTTGAAAATACTGGTGGAAAACAATGATGGAACCTATGGATCGGAAAAAAAGAAAATTGTGTATCCAGAGGTTTCTGGTCATCCGGATTGCTCTGACGGTGTCCCTTACTTGAATATGCAACCAGATTGTACATAATTTTGGTCATTCCTGTTGTGTTTTCCCCTTTTGCTTGCTGCCCAAGCTTCCTCTTCAAGAGGCTGCTTCATTGCATCCATCCGCGTCTTGCCATTTCCATCCACGTGTAACGATATTTTTCATATGTAACTATGCTCCAGTTTAGCCCACATCGAGTCTTCGATCTAAGTCTTCTCTGCCAGTGCGTGTTAGCTTTTACGCTCCCAATCTTCAACAGCCTTTTGTTGTTCCTGGTAGCAGTTACCTCTTTTGTATCTTGCTTCTGTGGCTGCTCTGATGGGTTTTCTGTAAGGATAGGTATTAAGTTATGTCCTGTTTACAACACTACAACTGTAATCAAGTGGTATTTCGTCGCTGAATTGTTTTTTGCCTAATGCTCGGTTTGTTTGACTTTATAATGCAAATGGTGGTTATTAGTTCCCTTGACAAGGTGGTTAAGGGCGGCAGAGAATTATCTGTCTTGGTGTACGTTTCACGGTTGAGGCACCATCACGGAGGCACGGACACTGGTGAAATAAAACAGACTGATATGGTCCTACTGGATTTTGAGGTGAATATCTTATTGTATCAATGATTTTCTTTATGGTTATTGCAGTTATGTCTTCACATTGCTCATGTTGTGTTTTGACTATATGCAGGGCAACCATATGTATGGTCTGACATGGTGGATGCTTTGATCGATGTCCTGAAGACGGGTGAGCGGAAGACGGCGGCAACCTTGTCCGCTATCGGCCGGCATGGAGAGGCCTTTGGCTTTTGCATCAGGCGCGTTGGTGGGTTCTCAGAGTATCGGCTCTGTGATTGTCCACCCCCCTCATAAATATTGGTAGTGAGTTTTGTTTGGTGCATTCAGGTCTACCTGTTTGTTGTATCCACTTGTAAGACATGATGTTTTTTGTTCTATCTTTTAATAAAAACCGGTTGTGTGCATCATTTTGATGCAGAGGCTGGGGAGCAGACCTCCATTTCTAAAAAAAATGTATGATGAGATATGGAAGGACAGTGTTCCTACTTTCATGAATAAGATCCAGAAGGGCATGAACTAGGGCATACTTTTTCCCCTCCCTCCCGGGTCGCACGCGCGGGCGATCCCGGAGGGCAAACCCTAGCCGCCAAAGCCCCCGCCTCGAGGTGCCCTTGCCGCTGCCGCCGGCGGTGGTGGCGGCGCCCGGCCGGCAAATTCGGCGGGCAGGAGCGGCGCGCCCCGGTCGGGCCATCCTCGCGCGGGGGCGGACGATTCGCAGGGGGCGGCGTGTGGAGCGAGAGGGGGCGGCATCGACCGGCGAGAGGGAGCGGAGCGGACCGGCGGGGCGGTGCGACGGGGAGGTCGGGCGTGCGGCGCGGGGAGGAGACGACGGCGCCCTCGGCGGCGGCGACTTCGACACCTGGCGGCGGCGGCGACTTCCGAGCAGAGGGCGTGCTGGCGGCGCGGCGGCGGCGCCCCCTGCTAGGCGGCGGCGGCGGGCCAGATCTGGGTCCTTCCGGGCCCGATCTGGGCCTTTGGGCTTCGGGCTACAGCTGTTCTCTGCTGTCAGGAGGTGACGCAGCGGGCCTTCGGCCGCGCGGGAGGTGGAAGATAGGCGGGGGGCTGCGGGTTGAAGGTTGGTTCTCGTCGGTGTGAAGGTCGCGGATGGCTCTTGTCGTTGCTACCATGGCGGTGAAGGTTGCGGTGGCAGCGGGGTGCTCAACTTCGTATGTTCGTCCCAGTCGTGTGGGCAGGGCGGGAGGTGCGCGGCGATCCGGACGAAAGTCCAGCCTGGCTTCGGCCGGTGCCGGCGACAACGGTGTCTGTGGGTGTCGTTCCCTTCCTGGAGGTGTCGCTGAGGTGTGCCGACACATTCCTCGCCCTCGCACTGGTCTGGTAGATGTCTCCGGGCGAAAGCCTAGGTTCGGAGTGGACCGGCGCGATGGCGGCGTCCTCGACGCCGTCCCCCTGGTGAGGGCATTGCGTTTGGAGACAAGACGTGGAGGTCCCAGGCTGTAGTCCTCCGGTGCTCGCCGCTGTCCGAGGTGGAGTTGCAGGGCGCTATGTACTCCCTCGCTGGCGGTGTTCAAGTCGGTTTTCTCCTCGAGGCAGAACTTGTCCTGCCACCCTTCCCCTTTGGGTGGTGCGTTGACTAGGGTCGTCAAATTGGAGTTTTTTCTTCCTTGGAGGCACCAGCTTGGTGGAGACGCGGCTCGGATCTCTGTTTAGGATAGACTTTCTCTTGTGTTTGGTTCTAGCGTGTGTGGGGCTCTCGGACTAGCCGGTGTGAAGTGGTGTAAGTGACAGTATTGCTCGCAACGAACTGTCACATTCTTGTACTCAAATCTCTATCTTCTATAAAAATCAGGTGCGCAATTGCGTACCCTCGAAAAAAAAATCCAGAAGGGCCATGCATATATCATCTCAAACTTCCATGTATGTGATCCTAGGTATAATTTCAGACCGATCGAGGCTCGTCATATGATCAAGTTCACGAGATATACTACAGTGCAAGAACGAGCTGATCCTGACATTGAGTTCCAGTTTTGTACATATGCTCTCACTCCCTGTCACACTTGCCTGCTCCTAAAGACTACCAGAACGCTTCACAGATAGTTATTTGTACCGTTTGTCCTTCAGCTCTCATGGGCTAGCTAGAGCTTCGGCATTACTAAGTATCCTTTTTATTTCCTAATTTTTACCTCCGAAATGTTTCTTAAGAACAAGCTTATGGGATAGGTTTGTGACGGTCTCTCGTTCCTATATTATGTAATAATTCTGATCGCCTAAACTATATTTATGTCATGTAGAATCTTCTTTGACCCTATTCTAACTATTCATTAAATATTTATGTAATCGTGAGAGGGAACAGTGAGATCTGATCATGGTGGAGTAGATGGCCAGAACATGTTGAGCGCAAGGGATGGCATGACCTGATTTTTCGTTTTCATTTAGCGCTTTGAGTGGATCCCCGGAGTCCATATAAATAAAGAGCAAAACAGAAAAGGTTGCAAGTTATGCGCGACGTAAAATCCATTGTGTTCAATCCCTCTCGCTATCTCTCGCTTTTCTTCTAGCTCAATGTAGTTTGTTGATTTGGCAATGACAAGAATGACGGGGTATTACACTAGGTATAAACTCTATGCTTGTCTCGCACTGATATGACGTTTCGAATTTAGAAACAACACCCTTCATAAATAAAATTTGTGAGTTTTGGGGTTCTAATTTTTTCGCAATCAATACCATGATATTTATTGTAGCAAATAGTACACATGAGCTGACTAAATAGATTACAAAATAAGATCTAAAAGAAACGAGCCAATCCTCCGGATCTTCAAACCTTTCTTTTTCCATGACACAATTTTATATATTTTTTTCTCAAGGCAGCCATATAATAATGACATAGATAACAAATCACAAACTTGTAAATACCAAGAAAGTTTCTCCCATAATGTTAACTTTAATCCATAATGCCAAGACTGCGAGCAAACAGCCATTAAAGTAGTCCTTATTTAGACCGACGAGTCACACGCTTCGTCAAGATTTAAATTATTTGTACTAGAACTATTTTTGACAATGCTGAACAGAAAATTTTAATTATTGAAAACTGCCGAGCAAATCTCATTCAAGTTAGATGATTTTCTTTCCAAACATGGAATTGATGTTTATGTGAAAAGTAGGATGATCCTTGGACTTGAAATTGATTTGAAAAGAGTCGAAATTTTGAGATAAAAATAATTTGTTACACACCAAAATTACTCAGATTTCATCAAAAAAATATTGCGTATTTGAAACTCTACCCGCCTACATTGTCCTTGGGTCACATGAAACTCTGACCGCCAACATTGTCCTTGGGTCACATGAGTCCGATAAGAGTACGGGGTGACTGCGGTTTGGAGAAGAGGAGGGAAAGAGGTGGGAGGGTGCGCTCATTTAGTTGTTGGAGAAGGATGCAGCAGAAAGGGGACGACGACGAGCTATGCTTTATTACCATGCGACCACCGAAACAAATTGTCAGATATTGCTCCTGGCTGCAGTATGTATGATTTCGTTCTCAGAAGTTCTTCAAATCGATGAATGATAGTTATCCTAAAAATTCATGGGAACTTAGTATGAGTATAGAACTATAATATAGATGGCGCAAGTTCAAGAATCCTGAGCGCACCTGACTCGCATAAACTGTATAATTTGCAAAGTTGGACAATCAAGTATTGTGAAACAAAAAATACTGAGTTAGCTCTTCAGGATGCTAATATAGCTCAAGCCGTAGTTTCATTAATAAATGTTTCGTCGTAATACGACAACCCCCTTTTGTGTTTCTTGTTTTATAACAACAAATGAAGCAAAGCTCCCCGATTTCATTTCTGAAATTATCACTAGAGGGGCGCCATTCATCACAATGTTAATTTTAAGCGTCAAAGCACACATTTCATGCTCTCGAAATCTTGATGAGACATTCTTACATTCATACTCACCTGCATAATAGATAGATAGAAGAAGCTAATTTAGCGGTTCTAACCAAACAGTACTCATAACACGAGTCTTTTCCGTTTCCTCGACTACACTAAATCCTTTCCCTGCATTATTTAGCATTACTGATCATACAACAGTACGCTTAATGCACGAGAGGCACCATCTGGTAGCTAGGGGCACAAGTTCATGTATGTGTCTTCCGGTAGTTCAGATCGAGGCGCTCGAACAAGTCCTTCAGGGGAACATCATCCTGAAAAATTTAGTGCATGCAACAGAAATTGGCAGTAAGAAAAAATCAAAGAATATGCTTCAGTTGGGAAAAGGAAACCACACATATGGATCACAACTTACAGCACCATCTTCTGGATAGTTAGCCCATTCTTTCACGGTTGCCTTCACAGTTACGAAACTAGCTGCCCGCCCAGTCTGCACATCACCACATTGATTCACTCCAACGACACGATCTTTGACTATAACAGGTCCTCCTGAGCATCCACTCATTGATGCGCACTCATGCCTAATCCTTTCCCTCCAATCCATTCGGTTTGTAGTATCCTTGACTGGTGGCCCACTTTGAGAAAGAAACATAAGCTATATATTAGTGATGCGTGCCAATACAATTAAGGCTTGACCAAAAGCTAAGATAAGAAAGGCTTACACAATGTTTCCAGGACTTGCTCCAGGTTTCTTGAGAATAGGATTTTCAGTCCCCGCCAACTTTTCGGGCTGGAAGTATGCCACTAACACTGCAGGGGTTCCAACCGGCAAATTTGTTTCATCGGAAAATATCAGAGCCGGATACCCATCAGGCATTCCGGACACAGCGATAACCGCAAGGTCTTTGTACTCATCCTGGTGCAATATCTCACCCTCGAACTCTTGGTCTGACTCAGGTAGTCTAATGCGTAGCTTGTCATCCTCATCATCAGAATCATAAAATGCAGCGACATGATCAGCTGTCATCACGAGAGCTCTACTGTTTGCTCCTACTTCCCTAACGATGAAACCGCTTCCGGCTAAAGTCTCGGAGTCTCTCCTCCTCATCCCAGGCTTCTTATGTATCACTACACATACGACACTCTTGCCGTGATCTCGAAGTGTCTTTTGAGTCATTTCCTCGCGGCTGGTGGTCATTTCTAAAATAGGAATGGTAAGAGCGCAAGTTAGGAATCTACGCAGGCATACAACCTCAGCGCCATGCTTGGTGAAACTGATGACTGTATAAGATGCTACGAAAACGAAAACTAAAAACTGATGACTATAGGACTTATTTTCCAAGATTTCTATAGGGAGAGGCAGGGAGATTCTATAGAAAGAGGAAAGAGATTAATGCTGTGGCCGATGTGCATTTTTGTCAGCAGAGCAAAGGGTCCATTCATATCACTAATGAAACTATGGTTCGAAAAAAGAGACCCTGAAACCCCTTGCATATATACATTTTCGCTGACCCAAATATATTTTCCTAACCACGAACATCAATTAGACGAAGCAAAACATATACCTAACTGCTGCAAGTTATAGAAGTTTCTCGGGCAGAAAAAGACAACCAGAATGCACTTGATGCATTCCCCAATAGCTACTAGTTGAAGTTGCGCTTACCTTCTCTAGCAGCTTGCTGCCCCGTGCTCCTTCTCCTCTCTGTCTGTAATAACGGGAGGGGAAAGTCAAGTTAAACAATAAATCTAGCTACTGCAGGTTATAGAAGTTCCTCATGCAGCGAAAAGCAACTAGAATAATGCACTTGTTGCATTCCCCAACAGCTTCTACTTGAAGTTGTACTTACATTTGCTAGCTGCTTGCTGCCCCGCTCCTTCTCTCCTCTCTGTCTGCAGTAACGGGAGGGAAAAGCCAAGTTAAACCGGAGGGCAAAACATGAACTGCTCTAGCTACGAAGTGCAGGATTGTGGCTTAACATGATACGTTGCACTAGCTACCATATTCTGATATATCTAGCTACTCTCTCTCGATTCGGATGTGTACATACTACATACTTACATTTTCCTGTTTCTTCTTCGACCGGCTAGATGCGCTGTTGCTTAGCCTCCCTCCGGAGCTCCTAGTTGACACCACGTCCTTCTTATAATAAACGAGAGAAGTTGCGCAAGGAGGAGAGAGGCCGCGTGAGGGAGGAGTAAATGTAGAAATGAATGCGTACGTACATTCCAGTTCCTGTTGCTTTCTTCTGCCCTTGGCACGGCTATGAAGGTTGTAGGGCAAAACGGCCATCATTTGCTTAGAGTTATATTATGTTTTATGTATACTTTGTATGTTTCCCGTTGTATGAGGAGTTTTGTGCACATTACTACCCCTTTTTTTTTAGAACGCACATTACTACACATGTACATGTACATGCACGTAGTTACATGTGTAGTAATGTGCATTCTAAACAAAAAATGGGTAATTCCACCGGCAGATTCAATCGACTACGCCGTGCACACACCAATGTTTTAAGGGCCATTTATCGAATTGCCCACAGAGGGTCACTTGTACTCAGTTTTACCCCTAGTGCCGAATCGACCTCAGTTTTGCCCCTAGTCAGTGCGCAACCACTATGGAGAGGCTGGAACGGTAAGTTTGGAGTCGTGTCCGTTAGTCGAAGTGGGCCCGGAGGAGTCAGGCTCCGTTTGGCGAAGTGGGACCGCGTGGGACTGCCAGTTCGCTGAAACCGTCCGGAGCTTACAGGTGGGACCGGGCAGTTGGTTGACTAATCTGAATAGTCCACACCCGAGCTTCCCGCCACAACCGTCGTGCACTGCCGCCCAATTTAGTTGCCCCGCCGTCGTGCGCTGCCGCTCTCGCCGCCGCCACCTCCGCACCAGCACCTGCTGCGCCACGAGCACCTGCGGCACCACCACCACCACCTGCTCCGCCGCCACCTTCCTCAGCCAGCGCGCCACCGCCACCTGTGTCGCCACCTGTGTCGCAGCCAGCAGCACGCATTTGCGCCGCCAGCACCACCTGCACCACCTGCACCGCCGCGGCCGTTCCGCGTGGCCACCTGCTTCACCGCCGGGGCCGTCCTGCGACGCCGCTGGTGGGGCGCTCGTTCCACCACTCTGCCCGCCACCTGCTCGACGAAATGGATAGGAATGAAATGGAGAGCGGCCGCGCCGTGGGGCCGGAGACACGCCGCGTCCACGATTGGGTTCCCACTTGGTAAGTACTGAGCTTTGAATTATCGATTAGACACGGATGCCATTGATTTGCAGCTGATTGCGTCTCTGTTTTCGTGGGTTAGGATGGAGTTGCGGTTTGCTTTCTCGGTGCACGTTAGAAGGGAGCGATACATCGTCGATGCAGACAGTAAGAAGAAATACCAAGGAGGTTTCAATTATTCGGTCCCAGTGGATTGTAACTGGAGTTTCAGACAATTTGGGGAGATAGTTTGCAGCCCATATCCTTGGGGTTTGCATGATGAAGTGGAATTTAGATACTTTGATGGGGGAAAAGATTGGATCAAAATTAGTAATGATGAAGAGCTCGCTACCATGTTTGCTAAGCATAAGGAGGCAGAGAATTTTAATGTGAAGCTGCAAAATGATGTGGTTGTGCCGGCAGTTGTGGCGGGTTCATCTTTTGTGGCAGGACCATCACGTCGTACTGCCAACTCCAGCCAGAACTGTTCAAAACCAGCTCGACGTGGTGGCTCGACAAGTGTGGGCACTGGGAAAAGGGTTCAAGTCGCTGTGGAGGAGGATGCCTGCATGTCTGCGGATGATGAAGAGAGGCTATATCCTGATGTTATTAGGAATTTAAGACAGACACAGACACCTCAGGTTGAAATCCAATATCAGTCTGACAGTGACAATGACGAAGAGGAAGACAGGACACCTGTTGAATGGAACCCTGAGAACCCTCTTATGGAAGAAGGTTGCATTTTTTCTTCCATGGCTGAGTGTAGAAATGCACTTGTGACGTACTGCATGAAGGTAGAACGTGCCTTTGTAGTTGACAAGAGCGATAAAAGGCGCTACACCGTGCATTGTGTGTCTGAAGATTGTCAATGGAGGCTGCACGCATCTAAAATGCGGGGCAGCAGCAATGTTCAGGTAAAAGTGAACCCTTTTCCCCACACATGCGAAGAATCAACCCTTAGGAAGCAAACAATCAGCAGATCCAAGTCAAGATGGGTGGCGGATGAAGTAAAAAGATGGGTGGCAGAAAACCATCAAGTGAGTGCAAAGCAATTGCAGAAAAACATGAAAGACAAGTTCAAGATAGATTTACCATACATGAGGGTGTTCACTGGTAAAAACAAAGCATTGGAATCTATCCATGGTAACTGGAATGAAAGTTTTCAGTTGTTGTATGCATTCAAAGCTGAAGTGGAGAGGGCAAGCCCAGGCAGTGTTGTTGAAATTGATCACCACGCCCAGGATTACACATTGAAGAAAGTGACAAGGACCAAGCAATGCTTTAGGAGGGTTTTTGTGTGCTTTGAAGCTTGCAAAATGGGTTTTTTGGTAGGCTGCAGGCCTTATTTGGCTATTGATGCTACTTTTCTCACAGGGAGGTTTAAAGGCCAGCTAGTAGCAGCTTGTGCAGTTGATGCACACAGTTTTGTTTTTCCAGTTGCCTACGGTGTGCTGGAGACAGAGTCCGAGGAGAGCTGGACATGGTTTTTGCAGAATCTGCGCCGGGCTATTGGACATCCCAATGGATTGGTAATCCACATAGATGCATGCAAAGGTTTAGAAGTGGCCGTGGATAATGTGTTCCCAGGAGTAGAGCACAGGGAATGTATGCGTCACCTTGCTGCAAATTTTGTGAAGAAATTCAAAGAAAAGTTTTATACCGATCATTTATGACCTGCATCTTTGACTTGCAGTGTCAGGAAGCACAACTACCACATGAGGCAGTTGTACACAAAAGAGAAAGTGAAGGAATACTTGGAAACACACCACTCGAAGCTATGGTCTAGAAGCCAATTCAGTGAATTGAGCAAAGTTGACTATGTGCACAATAATCTTGCAGAATCTTTCAACTCAACGATCCGGAAACATAAGGATCTTTATTTGGCTGATTTGCTTGACAAGATAAGGATAGAATACGCCGAGAAATTTTATTTCCGTCTTGAAATAGCTAATGCAAAATTCATGGGCCACATTATTATCCCGAATGTGATGAAGGCGTTGAAGCAGAAAACTTTGGGCTTGACTATGAACATGAGATTTGTCTCGGATACCAAATCAGAGGTATCATTCTTTGATAAAAGTAACAAAGAATGGAGATATCCAGTGGATTTAGAAGCGAAAACTTGCAGTTGTAGGCAATGGCAGATAACTGGTTTGCCATGCATTCATGCCTTGTTTTTCATCACTTCTCTCATAGGTCCAGCAGGGGATATACAGCAGTATGTCCATGATTACTACTCTGTAGCAATGTTCAGAGCCACATATGCACATTCCTTGCCTGCTTTGGAGGGAAAACAGCAGTGGGATAGAGTGGACCCTGGATTCAAACTTTGTGCTCCGGTTCTGAAGAGAGCTGCAGGTAGACCGAGGAAGAGTCGACACCGACGTCGCAGTGAAGGTGGAGGTGGAGCGAGGGTGCGTAAGTGCACAAGGTGTGGTGGGACCGGTCATTTCGGCAAATATTGTGATAACGCAGTCGATCCAGGGTTTGGAGAGAGTATGCCTGATGAAACTGATGGTCAGCAGCCGGATGCAGCATTTGAAAATGATGTTCAGCAGTCAAGTGATTCAGATGATGCTCCAGAACAACAAAATGATGATCAAGTACATGATCCAACTGATTATTCATATGATGATCAAGTCCATGATGCTCCAGATGCTCCAGCTGATGATCCATATGATGATCAAGGATATGATGCTCCAGATGCTCCAGCTGATGATTCATATGATGCTCCAGATGCTCCAGATGCTCCAGCTGATCCGCTGGATGCTCCATTGGATGATTCTGCCATGATCTCACAAGTTTCATTGGATGCTCCATTGGATGATTTTGCCATGGACACACAAGTTTCAGTAGATGCTCCATTGGATGATTCTGCCATGGACACACAAGTTTCAGTAGATGCTCCATTGGATGATTCTGCCATGATGTCACCAGTTACAAGCTTAGATGGGTATGTAAATCCTGCCATGATCTCACCAGTTTTCATTTTTCATTTTATTTTTTATTTATTTATCATGATCCTTTATGTTTTGTACAGATCTGGTGTAGTTTCAAAGAAGAAAGCCAAGGTACCGACTACCAAGAGGAGAAGACCAGAAGCTGTGAGCAAGATGAGCACAAGGAGCAAAGCGCCACCAAAACAGCCAAGGATCACAAAGAAGCCCCGACGCTATTTGGACTAAGTTGGTGTTGTATTTCTGTTGAATAATGTTTTATTTATGTTGACTGGTGATGTATCTAAGTTAGAACATAGTTGGATGATGTTTGAATAATGTTGGATGATGTTGAACCAAGTCGTTTCAAATTTTTAGGAAATTTCATGAAAAATTCTACATTTTTAAAATTATCCAAATAAATTTGAGGAGCAACTATAACAACATGGTGCGTTGGATTCATGTCATTTTGATTTTTTTTTGAATTATTTATGCTCATTTGAAACCATCGATGTGGTCTCATGAGAAATGTGCTTCAAATGAGGTGCGAAGCTAGGGTAAACACCCCCGTTTGTAATTTCATGAAAAATTCTATCTTGTCAAAATTATCCAAATAAATTTGAGGAGCAACTATATCGCAAATAACAACATGGTGCGTTGGATTCATGTCATTTTGATTTTTTTTTGAATTATTTATGCTCATTTGAAACCATCGATGTGGTCTCATGAGAAATGTGCTTCAAATGAGGTGTGAAGCTAGGGTAAACACCCCCGTTTGTAATTTCATGAAAAATTCTATCTTGTCAAAATTATCCAAATAAATTTGAGGAGCAACTATATCGCAAATAACAACATGGTGCGTTGGATTCATGTCATTTTGATTTTTTTTGAATTATTTATGCTCATTTGAAACCATCGATGTGGTCTCATGAGAAATGTGCTTCAAATGAGGTGCGAAGCTAGGGTAAACACCCCCGTTTGTAATTTCATGAAAAATTCTATCTTGTCAAAATTATCCAAATAAATTTGAGGAGCAACTATATCGCAAATAACAACATGGTTCGTTGGATTCATGTCATTTTGATTTTTTTTGAATTATTTATGCTCATTTGAAACCATCGCTATATTCTCATGAGAAATGTGCTTCAAATGAGGTGTGAAGCTAGGGTAAACACCCCCATTTGTGCTTCAACAATTTTTGGCATCTCGTCTACATCAGCCAAATTAATTTCCTACACAACTATTGTACATATATAGTGTAAATCTGAAGTTTCGTTATGTTTTCAATAATTCTTCTAATTTTTTTAATATTTTATTTAAATAACATGGTTTAATAGAAAATTCATATATAAAACAGATAAAAATCATCGCTCTAGTAAATATGAAGTTTCATTATGTTTTGAATAAGGGTATTCTTCTATTTTTTAATTTAAATAACAAGGTTTAATACTTAACAGCAAAGAAATCATATGTAGAACATATAGAAACCATCCATCCATGTGGCCAACGGACCAACCAATCAGAGCGCAGAACGAGCGTATCGCGGATCGCTGTGACTGCGAGCGCATCCGTCCGATGCACGATTCCTTCTAGAAGGCGTCGATCCAACAGCCCAGGTCGAATCTCTGTGTTTCCTTCTAGAAGCTTTTCGGCTGGTCAAACAGAGGGTTGACCAAGCTTGAAATGAGCATAAATAATTCAAAAAAAATCGAAAAAATATATTGGCGACGCACATAGTAGTGTTATGTCATATAGTAACGAGAAAAAAATATAAACCTGTCTTATAAAGAATGGAACGAAAAAACCTTGTGTAACATATGATATCTTGAACAGTCTAGTAGAGAGTTCAAGATAATGAGATGAGTTTCAAACCTTTTGAACTCAAATAAGGTCAAAATCTCACCAAAGCTTCATTTTGGTGTGACTAAGAAAGATCCAAAGTTATTTTTTCATTTTGATGTTTTAAACTTGTTTTATTTACGATTTTCGATTAAAACCATTATTATTCAAAAGAAAATAAATAATACGAATATTCATCCAATAAATTTTTGGGCTTCGGAATTGCATTATATAGGTCTAATACAATTCTAGTAAAAATATAAATAGGATTTATAAACATTAGAACGAAATCCATCACTAAAATGAGATTCCTCGAATACACGACTAGAGATTTCAAAGAATAAGAGGTGGAAACATTGTGAATCTTCCGAAGAGGTGGGTTCTACCTTTTTGTTTTGTGCTCCTATGGGCTATCCTAGCACAACCAAGCAAATAGTTCCACATTGCTACCCCCTTTCGACGCTGTTACCGCGTGTTTCCGTATAAGTCCGGTATTTCTCCAGCGGGGCTAGGGTTTCACCGGGAGGGGGGCTACGGAGCGTATGGATCCCAACACAAGCTAGGGGGTGCCATACCATGTTAGTATAGGTGTGTTGTGTGCTTTTTATGTCCAATATTGCTCTCTGGGGTGTGACCCGGCTTCACCGGCATCCACTTCTCTCTCGTAGGCGATTACAGGGTGAAACTCCCGTATCGGACCAAACACCGTGAATCTTCCGAAGAGGTGGGTTCTACCTTTTTGTTTTGTGTTCCTATGGGCTATCCTAGCACAACCAAGCAAATAGGTCCACATTGCTACCCCCTTTCGACGCTGTTACCGCGTGTTTCCGTATAAGTCCGGTATTTCTCCAGCGGGGCTAGGGTTTCACCGGGAGGGGGGCTACGGAGCGTATGGATCCCAACACAAGCTAGGGGGTGCCATACCATGTTAGTATAGGTGTGTTGTGTGCTTTGTATGTCCAAGATTGCTCTCTGGGGTGTGACCCGGCTTCACCGGCATCCACTTCTCTCTCGTAGGCGATTACAGGGTGAAACTCCCGTATCGGACCAAACACCGTGAATCTTCCGAAGAGGTGGGTTCTACCTTTTTGTTTTGTGTTCCTATGGGATATCCTAGCACAACCAAGCAAATAGTTCCACATTGCTACCCCCTTTCGACGCTGTTACCGCGTGTTTCCGTATAAGTCCGGTATTTCTCCAGCGGGGTTAGGGTTTCACCGGGAGGGGGCTACGGAGCGTATGGATCCCAACACAAGCTAGGGGGTCAACGCACTGTACCAACTATCTCTAAAAATATCTAGAAATGACATGGCCGCGTAGTGCAGACAGCACCCGTCTAGACTATTGTACATGCACTAAAAACAGAGGGAACCCGATCCTCTTACTTTGCCCACCTTATGTTCTCTGACTTTCTCCCATGACACGTGGGTCCGGTGTGTGATGGGATCCATTTGTTAGTGACCTAAAGTCAGAGGATCGCGTCTCAGCGTCTGCAGGCCGTTGCCGCCGTAGTTTGCATGCATGGATTCTATCTGCACCGTTCCTTACGATCAAACGGTCGAAAATGACGCAGGTGCATGGACGTGGTGTTTTGGCTCAATGTAACAACGGAGACTGTCTACTGGGGCCCCGTTCACCAGCCCGGTGCATGCACGCCTCGTTTTTTCAGAGTAAACAACACGTGGCAGAAGAAGAAAAGATCGAGTCCCTGCACGCCTCCTTTCAGAAACACAAGTCGCGTCGCATTTGCAGCGACGCAGCCCTCCACGCAGTTTTCTATAAGATACGCATCAATGCATATGCAGCGAGGCAGGATTTGGCGTGTGACTTTGGCTTTCTTATCTTCACCTCTTGAATACACGCATGCAACGTCAAATCATTTTGACTCCCTAAGCGCTCAGTCCTACACCTAGGCCTGTTCTACCACCGCATTGACCATGCATCGACTGTACTTTCTACACTGCATCCTACGTTTCACACAGTTTGCTTTATCTACCCCAATAAATTCACGTCTCATCGTGTCTTTAAATAGCCCGTTTCTCCTCCTCCATCTTCTCATCACTCTCCAGCCTCTTTGCCTTCTCATCTCCCTTCAAGCCCCGAACACCATGTCTTCCTACTCTCTCCCCTCAAGCCCCGAGTCCGTCTCCGACGAGGACAACCACCCCAAGGCTCGGCCTTGGTACGAGCCCGACTGGACGCCGGAGGATACGGGACTCGTGCCCGTCGAATCTCCCAAACGGGAGCGATCGCCGTCGACCGACGTCCCCGACAGCGACGAGCCCGCCGCCGACGCCGACAACCTCTCCCCCAAGACGAAGAACCGCCTCCTCAAGAAAGAGGAGCGGCTGGAGAAGAAAGAGATCGAGAAGGAGGAGAAGGAGGAGGAGGAGAGGGAGGACAAGGCTCTCCGGGCCCGCATCAAGAGGGCCCGTGAGAACGACGTGGAGAGGTGGCAGGAGGCGAACCGCCGCGCCCGGATCGACGACGAGATCAAGATCAGGGCGGCGGAGTGGAAGAAGTAGGCCAACCGCCGGCGGTTGGCCGGATGGCCGGAAGGGCGCCCGCATGCATGCAGCGGGCGGTTAGGGTTTAGGGCTAGCTAGGCCCCCTTTTTTTTAGTAGATGTAATGTCCGACGGGCCCCACTGAATATATGTAAAGTGGGGCCAATATTATCCATATATATAATATCCACTGTTTAATTATGTTTGCCAATTAATTTATTTTTAAATTCTATTTGCCCAAATGAAGTCAATGTTTAAATTATATTTGTCCCCCCGTTTAAATTATATTTGTCCGAATGTTTAAATTATATTTGTCCAGTTGATTAAATTATATTTGTCCAAAATTATAAATTTATTTTTGTCCAAATGTTTAAATTATATTTGTCCAATGTTTACATTATTTTTGTCCAATGTTTGTCCGTGCTAGTAAACGTTGGGCCTCATTTAACATTGGGCCTGTCTTGGTTTTAGATGGGCCTACCATTTTATCCTGAACTGAACCTGAACTAGACTGAACACTGAACCTGTACATACGAACACTGAAACTGAACTGAACACTGAAAACTGAACTGAACTGAAAACGAACTGAAACAAACCAAATCAGGGCTGGATTCCTGACGCATTTATTCCAAGTCTTAGCCATACTCAAATTGACCATGTCAAGCTAACTACAACACTAACTACATTATTTTTGACTCACGATCTTCAAATACACAATTCCAAGAACAATTGCACATAAATAAAAAAATGCAGCCATCATATTGCTCTGCTTCTTTAGACCGACAAGCGTCTCCATCTGTTTTGCCATCTTCTTGAACTCGTCAATCTGCACCCCATTATGCACCGTAGCAGATCCCAATTGCTCCTTTTTTTGTCCTCCTTTTGAATCCTCTTTATGTAGTCCTCAAGCCACTCGAAATGGTCACATGGAAGAAGATCCTGCAAATGCGAAAAGCCAAATCGGATGAAAACCCAAATCGGCTGAAAATTGAGGAAAAAAACGAAATTGACAGGGGGGAACACAGATCTCACCTCCCCAAGCTGTTCTTTGCTCCCGCATTTCACATATTCACGCCCGCGGTTGCCGTTCTTGTCGCTTTCGGTGACCCGCCGCTGCAGGGACGCCGTCCGTGGGCAGGCAGGGCATCTTCCCAGCGGAACTGGCCCGAAGCGCGGCCATCTAGAGGGCGATTCGGAAGCAGAGGTCGACGACATGCCGCCGGAGAAGAAGGGGACGCGCTGCCTGAGAAGCTCGGCTGATTTCCTGCTCTCCGCTGCGAGCTCCGCCGCGAGCTCCGCCGCTTTTAAACCGCCGGCCGCAAGCAACGGTCAACCGGTGGGGCCCACAAACCGCGCCAACGGTCAAGAGTTGGGCCCACAAGCTGCGGCAACGCTCAACTGCTGGGGCCCACAGGCCGCGCCAACGGTTCTATGTTGGGTCCCACAGGTCAGGATTCTAACGGGGGGCTGAAAGTAACGGTGGAAGCCGCCAAAGCAGTCCTTGCGCACTGACTAGGGGCAAAACTGAGGTCGATTCGGCGCTAGGGGTAAAACTGAGGTCGTGGTGCCAACTGAGGGCACCTTGTTAATTATCCCATGTTTTAAATAGCGGGCTATGACTTATAGCGGCAGCATCAAAATTAGTTAAATCAACGCTATAGCACGCCTAAATGACGCTATATGCCGCTAAATTGATAAATCGTACGTGGACATCATTTAGCGCGACACTCCTAAAAGCGATATAGGACCGCTATAGGGTCGCTATAGCCCGCTATTATAAACTATGCCACACACACACACCTTCCCTTGGCGCTTGGTGCTTGTATCGCGACATTCGCACACGGCGATGAACGCTCAACGTTGACTTACACCGTGACTTCTCCACACAGTTGTGGTTGCTCTAATCTTACTCCCTTTACGACCTTTCCACGTGTTGGTTGCCGATCTACATCAAATTATCTCATGGCTTCCGCGGACGGTTGTAGCCTCTCTCTAACGACTCCCCCGATGGCTTCCACATGCTTCTCTATGTCGACTCACTGCCCTATGTGGACTCCTCTCACCGCTTCTGTAGCAATGTGACTACTCTATGTCAACTATATATGCCGTTTCCCTTAGTGGTGGCGACCACTCTTCATTGGTAGATGTTACTATCTTGACCGCTTTTGTTGCATCTCTACTTACACATCATAGTGTGCAACTCTGATGCCTACTTGCTTGTTGGCGGGTTCATGCAAGTGATATTTCGAGCATAGAGAGACATTACCAACTTCTACTCATTCGATTACATCCACTTCCACCTAACTCATGAACATTTAGCCAGTTGTTGCTCTGTTGGGTGGTATTCCTCTAGATCGTGTTCATGATCGTTCTCCCGATTATCGGACACTTTGTTTGTTTCGGTCAATATGCCGAGTGTGTCTTTTTATGACACAATTATGAGCTTAAGAGTTATTGATGATGGGGTCATATCGGTCCTCAGATGTGTCTTTTCGAGGATGTGACTTTTGATGAACCTCGTCACCATCTGCATCTACATTTTTAATGGAGGGTATCTAATATCTTAAATTTCCCAATACACCTCTCTTTGTGCCCCTTATACCCTCTACTCCTCCTTGTCCCACTACTACAAATCTAACGACTGTCATCTCCTATGGTTTCTTCTCCTCACTTGTTGCACGACTCTCCACCTTAATCATTGATGCGCGTAAAACACGTCTATAATTCTTTTATTATTGCATGCTTGTTGTACAATGGATTTGTATTAGTTTACAATATTTTATTGGATTGCCTCAAAGAGATGTGTAAGTAGTTCATCCTTGGCATCACAACGACAGAGGACACCCTTGGCAGACTAATCTTAGAAGAGATTGCGCTTTGGAAGCGGGCTAGTATAGGGGCAGGACAGCAGGAGGAGTAATCTAGGTTGGGTGGCGGACTTGTGTTTCACGTGGCGGTGTGAGTTGTAACGCAAACACTGTCGTTTGTTCTCTCTATCTTAATGAAATGACATGCAAGTCTTGCATGTTCTTTAGTAAGTAGTTCATCCTTGAACTATGGGTCCATAGGAGTAGCTAGATGAAGATTTCTCCACCATTTTCTTTCATATAAAGGTCTTGTGAGTTGTCTAACATGATCAAGATCCATATGATGTAATTGTTACCTGTTTTGTTTGCTAGGTTCTAATAAATTTTGATGTTATAATCAGATTGTGCATGTTCAGTAGATGATACTACTTGTTATTATGTCTGTGTTTTATTTACGTTCTTGCATGCTCACCAATTTGTATGTTTACTAGCCAAGTTTATGTATAAGTCTCCAAGAGCGGGTATATGCTCGAAAGTGGGTTCATGATTCTTCCATATCTAGGCATGATTGGCAGAAACTTCTAAGAACGAGGATGTGCTATTGTCACTAAGGGGGGAACAACGATGTTTTATATATGTCTCCTTATTGATTATAAAATTTTCTTACAATATGTATAGAGTTTAATGCAATACTCACTTTTTCTCAACTCAATAGTTAGAGGTACTGGCGTATTCGCGCTCTTGAAGGGGTATTAGTTATATATGCATGTTGGATAGCAGTTTATTTATCTTGAAATAATGACTACATGAATATAGCCATGAACATTCTATTATAATAAGTTTTTCTAATTCTATCAATTGCCTAGATGTAAAGTTTTTCCAATTCTATCGGTTGCCTAAATGTAATTTGTTTACACAACAGAGTTGTTTTATATTTATTGGAGAGTCACCACTAGTGAAACTATGGCTCTCAATTCTTTTATATTGATTACAACCCTGTTTACTAGCTCTTTACTATTGCTAACTTGCTGCATCATTTTTTATATTTTGTATTCAACAAGACAGGAAAATTAAGGCTGCCGGCTGAGGGAGCATCACTCTGCAGAGAGAGTTGTCCCACCCCCCGGTAGCTGAGTTGGTCCTGCCGACTATGCGAGTTGGTCCTTGTATTTTTTTTCCTTCGAAAGATATTGGGTGTCCATAATCCTGTCATCACCTCCTTAGAAGCTTTGGCGATGAGTATGGGATTATGTGAATGGTAAGGATTGTGACCTTAGGGAGCATGTAGTCCAGCATTATATATTAGGTCGGCCTAGGATTTACAAGGTATGATTCAGTTCAGTTACAGAGTCGTAGACTAATACGGTAGATTTTTCCATGTCTTGTACTCGATGTCGAAGGAATTGGGCGACAGATCTTCTCCTCTTGGAGCCGTCTTGGGACTTCCTCTTTACTTAGCCATGTAGAGCCACCCGATACCTTGTTGATGCCATCACTCATGGACCGCCCTAGTAAGCTTGATTATGTTCATGTCGTGAGCTTACCCCGGTTGATATTTCCCCAACAACCTTTTCGTCCAGTATTTCTACCTTGTTCGATCAGACTTGAGAAAAGATGAACATTGAAGACTCACCGACTGAAACAATAGCAGAAACCTCACCTCCGGAAGAGATCCGGAGGGGAAAATATCGTAAGGGAACCCATCCCTCCATAGCGTCGAAGGCGATTTCATCCTTCTCCGTCATCTATGCCCTGGTCATCCAGTACTCCTTCATTCATCTCGTTGTAATTCGAAATCATAGTTTTGAATTGTGTTGCTTTAATCATTCGTGTGCCGTTGATATGAATATTTGGATGATGTCTTGTGCCCTTGAGAATAAAAAATGATAGGGGTCCCTCGTCTCAGCTTTTCTATGCGATGCTAAGGTTTAACGAAAAGTGATGTTGTTGATGGGCACCTCACCCATGTGTGCGGCAAAAAAAAAGCCCCTCCCCCCCCCCCCCCCCCACACACACACACACCTCGCCCCCATGCGAACAAAGAAGTTCTCCTCCTTATCGTTTTTCTTAAGACGCACCGGCGATCGGCTCGGTCCCACGATAGAACTGCTATCATAGGTCGGATCGTTCAATGGGCAAGTGAGACTAACGATGTGGAGTCGTTTGATGCTGCTAGTTTTTTTTTTGTACGTTCAAATTGGTTGGCGGTTTGATTAAAAAATTGTAGTGCTAATTTATCATAGTTTTGGGCTCGATCTTATTTTTGCATTTTTCTTTAAACTTGATTTTTTTTTGAGAATTCTTTAAACTTGATTTGATATACTCAAAAGCCATACTAATTTGTAAATTGTCATACCTATAATCCTAAATGCCTTCCTTTATGGAAGATTGTGCACGATCTTCTGCCATAGCAGCGCCACTCGGCATATGTACGGTCTTCGTCTCAAATTAATTGTCACGAATATAAATAGACGTATCTAACACTAAATTATATCTAGATACATCCATATTTATCCATCTTTATGATAATTAATTTGAGACGGAGGGAGTAGATAAAAGATATCCTGTGTACTGCCGTACTAGTTCCAAATGTATCTTCTTTTGGTGACCCGCATGCATTTAGGATCAATCGGCGCATTTGCACAGCTAATTAAACGTGGTAAGCGAATGCTCGTGTTCAACTTACTTTCGTTTTCTTAGATGAGTAAATATGAGTTTTTCATTATAGGAAGTACTGTAGTACTTATAGCATAACACACAAGAGCCAGGATAAAGTTGCTCGACTTGCATGAAAAAAAAAATGCTGGACTGAACGCAATCGTAAATCGCTACAGGTTAGTTCGGTATCGCCGTGTTAGTCTTGATCTCGTTTTGTGCCACCGATCGAGCCAGGCGGAGATAGCCGATCGACCGGCAAGGAGAGCGGATGAGGGTGACCGACGGGGCAGAAATCTGCCGCAATTAATTTTGCAGATGAACTTCAATAAAAAAGACGAAGTTTATCGGTCTAGCCAATCTAGAGCCGCTAGAGAGAGCGCGAAAGACTCCGGTAGCCTGTCAGCCCTACTCCCCGGCCGGCCGGCCGGACAGCCTTGACCGCTTGCTCACCCACCAGCTGCTCCTCCAAAGAAGGCTGCCTTGAAGGGGGCTGTACTGGGCGGTGCAGCACCGCAGCTACCCTAATCTTCCATCGGCCTGTGCCCGCTCATAACGCCACAGCATACCATCTCGGCATCGCTCCACGCAAACATAAAAAAAAACGAGACCAGCCAGGACTAGCCCTTGGCGGCATTGTATTAAGTTTTCAGAGCGCACAGAAGTGCAACGGTGCGTACACGCCCGCGAGTGAGTACCAGGACTCGAACTCGAGCGGTGGGGCATCACAGGTATCATCACCCTGGTAGCCATCCGGGCTAGGCCTCGGTTCGCGCTCCACGCAAACATCATTGTCATCCATCTACCTTCCATTTCTAGTATTGTTCAACTCGCCGATCCAAGGAACGGCAGCGGCCCAGACCCCTCCTTGTGCAAACCACGCACTGGCAAGCGCCGAAAGCGCCACCGCTCGCAAGTCGCCAGAAAGAAATCATCCTCCGGGCAGAAGATGGCCTCTCTGCCAAGGAGAGATCGCGCAAGAAAACAATAACTCCGGCCACAGGCTAAGGCACTCCGCGTTGGCCTGAGGAAAATATCGTCAATTTAGAAAAAAGCCACCTACCGTTCATGATAATTGCTGGACGATTCATGGCTGCCAAATAGACAGGAAGAAACGGCACCTGAGGACAGATTTTTCTCTCACAGCCCACCAGGAGAAGATCGTTGTGTCCAGGAGGGGTTGAACTCCACCTAACCTTTAGTTCCAGCAACGTTGTTTCCACAGCCTCTCCAAGGGTGTATTGCCATGGTCAGACCCACGTATTCGTCATAGGGAATATTTTTGGAGTAATGCTTCATCTCCTATGGGGCTGCCTACTTGGTCCGGACAACCCCGTTTTGAGCGGCCCGGCCGAATGGCCGCGTCCATTTTTCGTCTGGGCCTTCTCAAATCAGGCCCAAATTTTGTCGGGATATGAGCGGCCGCAGACGCCGAGCAGACGCGCCCTCGCCCCCGCGCACGCGCCGGGGTGGCCCACCCGACAGCGACACAGCGACGGTTCGCTTGTCCTCCTCGCCTACATAAAGCGCCACGCGTCCCCTCCCGTCCCCACGCGCCGCCCCCACTCTCTGTCTCTCTCTCACCCGTCCTTCTCTCTCCCGCCCGCAAAACCAAGCGCCGCCGCGTCCGCTCTCTTCACCACCGCACCGCAGCAATGCCTCGTCGTTGGTGGCTTGGGGGGCAACCACGACAAGGAGACGGGGTCCTCCTCCTCCGCCTCCCGCCGCCGCGAACCCACCTCCTCCTCCACCGGCCATCTCCGCCGAGGAGCACGAGGACGAGGACGAGCGCGTGCACCGCCGCCCGTACCGGGACAACGCGATCCCAGTACCTTGGTCGGACGTCCGCCTCGCGGACGACTGCCATTTGAATCCCGAGAGGATTCCGGTGCCGCCTGTCCCTAGGGCCGGGCTAGAGAGGGAGAAAAAGATCATGCGCCGCCGCGAGGAGCTCCCCGAGGACCTGCAGATACAACCGGCGTTCGCCACCGACTCGCCGTACTAGGACACTTGGTTCCAGGACATGCACGACGTCCGCCCGCGCCGCTACTTCGGCGCGCGCGGACCCCCAGCTCCCGCCAACGGACATGCGCCACCGTGCCCGCCGAGCACCTCCGGGGACTCTGCGCATTAGCAGACTCGTGCGCGGGCCTGTCAAGGAGGAGGAGGAGGTCCCCGACGACATCATGCAGTGGGAGGGCCTTGGCACGACCCTCCACGACTCAACCATGGAGGCCAAGGCACGCTAGGAAGAGGAGGAGCGCGAGATGGCCGCGGCCTTGGAAGCGAAGCAGGCTGTGGAGGCAGTGCAGCAAGCCCTGGTGTGGGTGGCGGTGTTCCGGGAGGACAGAACAGCCAGGGAGGTGGCGGCTCTCGCGGCGGAGGAGGCCAGGGTCACGGTCCAGGAGGAGGAGGAGCACGCGCTGGCGCTATGCCTCTACCCGGAGTGGTTCCAACCACTGATGGGCATGCGCTGGAAGTGGGAGGGCTGCTGCCGGAGGCGCCACCGGCCCCCGTCCAGCCGGTCACGCCGCTGCGCCCCACTAGCCTGCCCGGCCACCTCTTCCAGGAGCCGGAGTATGTCATTCTCTCCGGCGAGGACGACGAGTAGCTCCCGCGAGAGGCCGGCCGTAGTTAGGGCTAGTTCTTTTTTTTTGCATGTAAACGGCCGTATGAGAGGGGCTAGTATGATTTCATATCTAACCATTGAGAGAGATTAGGTCCACCAGGCCCATTAACTTGTAATCCAGGCATGATGGTACGCTTTCGCGGCCTTCTCTCTGGTTCCACCGGTATACATCCGCCTCCAACACTACCCCGCGCCCCTCCTCTCACTTTCCTATCTGGCGCCGCCCACTCGGTCGACCTTCCAGTACCGAGGGCGAGTCTCTTGGCCTGGCATCAGCATCAGCAGGGGCATAGAACCAGCACGGTGGCAGGACATAAGGCCATCTCCTGCGGGGTTGCTCGATTGCCCCGGACAGGCCGAATTTCAGCAGGCCCGGACAAAACGAGGCCCCTGCGGGGCTGCTCAACCCTGGGTTCGGTCCGTTTTCGGTTCGTGGCTACTCAAACCCAGACCAAATTTGGTCCAGATTTGAGCAGCCCGCGGACAGAAAACGGACGCGCGCCCGGCCGCGTCACCGCTTGGTCAAAGAGCATGGCCCCGGGTCAGTGACCGTGGCGACGGCTGGCCTTCCCCACCGGTCCTATTAAATGGGACCGCCTCCACACGTTCGTCCCCACGCGCACCAGTCCCCACACTCCCCCGCCCCCTCACTCTCCACTCTCCTCGCCTCCCTCGCCGTCGGCCGCAAAACCCTAGCGCCATGGGCCGCAGCTGGCTCAACTGGAGGAAGGCCAAGAACCACCACGAGGCCGGCAGCTCCCGCCGCCGCGCCTCCTTACCACCCCTCCCCTACCACCACCGCCACCGCTAACGCGGGCCGCCCGCGCTCAGGCGGAGCAGGTCGCGCCGCCCCTCCTCCCTCTCACGGGCGCGCCGCCCCTTCCGCATCGCTCCGGCGCGCGTCGGCGACCGACCCTACCTCAACAAGAGGAAGTGCCAGTGGTACTAGGACCGCGCGATCCCAGTGCCGTGGTCGGACGTCCACCTGCCGGACGGGTGGCACCTCAACCGGGACCGCATCCCGGTGCCACCCGTTCCGAAGAGTGGCCTCGAGCGGGAGGTGGATATCCACCGCCGCCGCGACGAGCTGCCTCCTGACCTGCGCGGCCACCCCGCGTTCGCCGTGGACAGTCCCCATTGGGACACTTGGTTCACGAACGAACACGACCTGCGCCGCAGGTCGTTCTTCGGGGGGCGCCAGGCGCGCGGCGCGGCCCAGTACGCGCCGCCCTCTCCACCACGCCCGGCGCGACGTGGACGTGCGGCGCCACCCCTTCGCATCGGGGACCCCGCGCTCGTCATCAAGGACGAGCCAATGGAGGAGGCCCCCCATTGGTACGAGGATGACGACGACGAGGAGGAGCCCTCCATGGCCCAGCCCAGCGAGGAGCTGGAGCTGGCCATGGCCATCGAGGACTCTGCGCGGGAGGCGAAGGAGGCGGCCGCGGCGCAGACGCGCGCCGTGGCGGACGCGCTAGCGGCGGTGGCCGCCCAGGAGGCGGCGGACGAGGTGGAGGCCCAGGCGGCGGAGGCCAGGGCGGTGGAGGAGGCCGTGGCGGCCATGCGCGCTGAGGGCGCGCCTTACGCCTACGGGGAGGAGGCCGACGAGAACGAGCGGGACGAGAACCAGCCAATCCCGGCGTGGTTCGCGCCCCTTGTCGGCATGCACTGGGAGTGGACGGGGCCACCGCCGGAGTTGGCCGGGCGGAGCCACTGCCCGTCACCCAGCCACCCACCGCTCCGCGGGCCGCCGCGCTCCCCGCCCACCTCGTGGAGGACCCGGAGTACATCATCCTGGAGTAGGATGCTCCGGGGACCCTCCGGCCGCCGCGACGCCACTTGCCAGTGGCCATCTAGCTAGGGCTAGTTTTTTTAAAAAATAGTGTAAAAACTATAGGCCCCCCTGGGCCCTACCGTATCTATAAAATGTCCGGTTTTGGTATGAGCAGGCCCGCAGGAGGCATCTGGCCCGGTCCCTGTCCGTGCAGCGCGGACCGCTGCTCAAACAGACAAAATCCGGACCAAATTGGTCCGGAATTGAGCAGGCCCGTAGGAGATGTCCTAAAAATACTCCGGTGGTGGCTGGGTGCAACAGCAGATCGCTTTGGAGACGGAGCGGAGCGGCGCGGTGCAGCCTAGTTGATGCTTGTGTAACTAATCGAAATAGTATTCCCTACGGTCGGGAAGTTCCTGCTCCCGTCCTTGCACAACGAGGTCCGGCGCCGCCTCAAAGGCTGTGCCCTACAACCGACTTCGGTCCCCAGCCAACACCCACCACGGAAACCTGGGTCGCACGACCCTGTAGTTCTCGAACGCTACGTGGCAGTGTTGGCGTCGGCGGTGCTGCGAGAGACAGTGGAGCATGGCGAGCGAGTTGCACACGAGGTGGACGACGTGGTAGAATGTAGATGCGGCCCTAGATGCAAGGCCGCATGTGGTCGACCTTCGCGGTGCCGGAAGGGCCGGTGTCCAGGAGGAGGTGTACCGGTTGGTCCGTCTTGCCTGCCGACAACACAGTTTGGACGTCCACTTCGGGAGAAGCATTAAACGCCGACGGGGATACCATACGCCGACGGCCAAATATCAGGGCCGTCGGCGTATGCCAGAAAAGCTAGCGGCAAATGAAAAAAAATTGTGATACGCCAACGGCAACCCCGTCGGCCTATCCAAGTTTTTTTTTTTTGCTCCCTCTCACCATTTTGAGTATAACATTTGCATTCGAATTCGGATTTCGATGTTCTTTAGCTCGTTTTGAAAAGGAGAAACATATCTACATCATAATGAATATTATTCAAGCAACATTCTTAAAAAAATCATGAGGAAAAACGGAACAAACAAGAAAGGGTTAACGCTACCGAGTGTAGACCTATAAGTTGGGTTTTTTCTCCAGCGGGGCTAGAGGTTGAATATTGAGAAACTCTTCGAGTATCTATGATGAAAAAGGTACTTGTGTACCTAAAAATGATTTTTTTCCAAAAATCATGAGCAAACTATGAGGTACATATAGTTCAAATTTGACCAGTTTCCAGCGGAATCGGCAGAAAGTTGTGTTTTTCAAAATAGGTGGATGGAAACTTTTTCATATGAAAAAACTTGTTATTTGTGCATCTAACATGGTATAGTATTTTCAAAAATTATAGCTCTCAAGTTTTGCAACATATTTACGGTAGGTCCTTCACAAAAAACCATTTTTTACACTCAAAAAATAGAAAATGGTTTTTTGCTTCAATGAAAAGGAAAACTTCCTCTGTCAACATTGTTCGTGCTTTCAAGATGCATGTTTGTGTGGAATATGGGAACATTTAAACAAACTATGTCATGGATATGACCATAACACTCGTCATTTGGTCCGAAACCCTGGAATGTTCGAAGGAGATAGTTTATTTTTGTGAACACATTTTCAACACAACGGTGGTATTCCAAGTTTATTATTTTTGGTGTATACTAGGACCTATATAATGTCCCCACGCGGAGGTCTCGCATCATTTTGGGTAGTTTTGAATTTTTCGGAATTTTCTAAGCCGGTTTAAGGAAAAAGTCAAGGCGGCGGGCATGACTGTTCGTAGCTAGGGGTTGAATATTCAGAAACTCTTGGAGTATCTATGTTGAAATATGTATTTGTGTACCTAAAAATGATTTTTTTTGCCAAAAATCATGAGCAAACTATGAGGTACCTGTAGTTCAAATTTGACCAGTTTCCATCGGAATCGGCAGAAACTTGTGCTTTTCAGAAGAGGTGGATGGAAACATTTTAATATGAAACAAATTGGTTATTTGTGCATCTAACATGGTCTAGTATTTTCAAAAATTATATCCCTCAAGTTTTGCAACATATTTATGGTAGGTCCTTCACAAAAAACCCATTTTTTACACTCGGAAAATGGAAAATGGTTTTTTGCTTCAATGAAAAGCAAAACTTCCTCCGTCAACATTTTACGTGCTTCCAAGATGCATTTGTTGTGTGGAATATGGGAACATTCAAACAAACTATGCCATGGATATGACCATAACACTCATCATTTGGCCCGAAACCCTAGAATGTTTGGAGGAGATAGCATATTTTTGTGAACACATTTTTAACACAACGGTCGTATTCCAAGTTTATTATTTTTGGTGTATACTAGGACCTATATAATGACACCACGCGAAGGTCTCGCATCATTTTGGGTTGTTTTCAATTTTTTGGAATTTTCTAAGCAGGTTTAAGGAAAAAGTCAAGGCGGCGGGCATGACCGTTCGTAGCTAGGGTTGAATATTGAGAAACTCTTGGAGTATCTATGTTGAAATAGGTACTTGGGTACCTAAAAATGGTTTTTTCCAAAAATCATGAGCAAACTATGAGGTACATGTAGTTCAAATTTGACCAGTTTCCATCGGAATCGGCATAAACTTGTGTTTTTCAAAAGAGGTGGATGGAAACCTTTTCACATGAAACAAATTGGTTATTTGTGCATCTAACATGGTCTAGTATTTTCAAAAATTATAGCTCTAAAATTTTGCATCATATTTATGGTAGGTCCTTCACAAAAAAAACCATTTTTTACACTCGGAAAATGGAAAATGGTTTTTTGCTTCAATGAAAAGGAAAACTTCCTTGGTCAACATTTCCGGTGCTTCCAAGATGCATGTGTTGTGTGGAATATGGGAACATTTAAACAAACTATGCCATGGATATGACCATAACAGTCGTCATTTGGCCCGAAACCTTAGAATGTTCGGAGGAGATAGCTTATTTTTGTGAACACATTTTCAACACAACGGTCGTACTCTAAGTTTATTATTTTGGGTGTATACTAGGACCTATATAATGACACCACGCGAAGGTCTCGCGTCATTTTGGGTTGTTTTGAATTTTTTGGAATTTTCTAAGTCGGTTTAAGGAAAAAGTCAAGGCGTCCGGCATGAGTGTTCGTAGCTAGGGGTTGAATATTCAGAAACTCTTGGAGTATCTATGTTCAAATAGGTACTTGTGTACCTAAAAATGATTTTTGCCAATAATCATGAGCAAACTATGAGGTACATGTAGTTCAAATTTGACCAGTTTCCGGCGGAATCGGCAGAAACTTGTGTTTTTCAAAAGAGGTGGATGGAAAACTTTTCATATGAAACTAATTGGTTATTTGTGCATATGAAATGGTCTAATATTTTCAAAAATTATAGATCTCAAGGTTTGCAACATATTTATGGTAGGTCCTTCACAAAAAAACCCCATTTTTTACACTCGGAAAATAGAAAATGGTTTTTTACTTCAATGAAAAGGAAAACTTCCTCCGTCAACATTGTCTGAGCTTCCAAGATGCATGTTTGTGTGGAATATGGGAACATTTCAACAAACTATGCCATGGATATGGCCATAACACTCGTCATTTGGTCCGAAACCTTAGAATGTTCGAAGGAGATAGCTTATTTTTGTGAACACATTTTCAACACAACTGTCGTATTTCAAGTTTATTATTTTTGGTGTATACTAGGACCTTTATAATGACACCACGTGAAGGTCTCGCATCATTTGGGTTGTTTTGACATCTTTGGAATTTTCTAAGTCGGTTTAAGAAAAAAGTCAAGGCGGCGGACATGACTGTTCGTAGCTAGGGGTTGAATATTCAGAAACTCTTGGTGTATCTATGTTGAAATAGGTACTTGTGTACCTAAAACTGATTTTTGCCAAAAAATTATGAGCAAACAATGAGGTACATGTAGTTCAAATTTGAGCAGTTTCCAGCGGAATCGGCACAAACTTGTGTTTTTTCAAAAGAGGTGGATGGGAACCTTTTCATATGAAACTAATTGGTTATTTGGGCATCTAACGTGGTCTAATATTTTCAAAAATTATAACTCTTAAGTTTTGCAACATATTTACGGTAGGTCCTTCACAAAAAACTCATTTTTATCTCGAAAAATAGAAAATGTTTTTTGCTTCAATAAAAAGAAAAAAAAAGTTTTATATATGATGGAAAATATTATATGAAAGTCATATTTGAATTTCTCTGATTTTTCTAAACGATATAGACATATTATTTATCAAATATCGATTTACGGATTTATAGATATGAATTATTCAATATTAAATAGAAAAGGCAAACATGTTAATAATTATTTAGATTCAAGATTATTTGAATTCAAATTTCTTATTAGTTATTATATTTTATTTAAATAATTGTTTGAATTCACAAAATAAAAGAGTGTGACATGATGGTCCAAGGATTAAGGTTAACAGGATTGATTGGATAATATTATCAACAACACATCCTTTGTTTCTAGGTAGATCACAGGGGAGGAGCTACGAAGTTAAGCGTGCTGGGCCTGGAGCAATCTCGTGATGGGTGACCGACCAGGTAGTGTTAGTAGCAACGAGTAATTTAAATTAAAATTAAAAATTATTAAAGGTAAAAATTAAATGTGACTATAGTGTGATTAAGTGGTTAAACAAGTGATATAAAAAAATATGCCAAAACAAATTAATAAAAAATTCAAAAAAAAATTGAGTGCCTATACGCCGACGGGGCTCCCCGTCGACCTAAACGGGATACGCCGACGAACGTAGAGGCCGCCGGTGATACGCCGACGGCCACCGTCGGCCACTACATACGCCGACGGGCTGCCACCATCGGCGTCTTCACTGGCTCCCGTAGTGGTCGAGCAACGAACTCTTTCGGGCGCCGGACGGCTGGCGAACCTGTGTCCATTAGGTGTACCGGTTGGTTATCCGTCCGACAACACAGTTTGCACCCCGAGCGACGAGATCTTAAGCTGTGCGGTTCTCGGTCGAGAGCTCAGCGGCCGCCGTGCCGAGCTGGTCCAGCGTGTGCCCAAGCAGCTCCAGGCAGCTGGACAGGGCCGGGGAGTCGCGCATGTGCCGCCACGCAAGGTGGGAGTCCACGCGCACGGCCAACGGCCGACCACACTGGCGTTCACATCACCGAGCGGCTTCCGAGTTCCGAGCGAGGCCTGGCCAGCACCGACACGCAGTCCACGACGGCTCCAGCGACTCTGCCACAGGAAGACAATTTTTCTTCTTGGGCTGAGGCCCATCTACATGATCTTGTTTGGTGCTAAGCGATTTTATCTAGTAGAAATTTTACTACTCCTCATTTTACCACTAGTATGAAATGTTATGAGCTCTTAGATGGATGAAAATGAATTGCTCTTATTGACTTGGGGGTACCACACAAGGGCTCATCATTTCGGGCGCATTTGGTAGGCAGCACGAGACCAGACCAAGCACATGAGCTGCAAAGTCACGCAACCCGTTTGATTGCATGCGATTAAGAATTTGGCCCACGCGATATTTAAAGTAGTTTTGGGCCAAACTCTGGAGGAACAGCCGAATCGGCGGTTTTTTCTAGTACCAGGCCGAGCGGAGCGCACGCGGGCGTAAACGCGGGAAAAGCCGCGTCCCTTCGGGGACACGCGCCATAACTCTCTCTCGCCACTCATTCTAGTCGCTCCTCTTCTCTCACCGTCGGCGGTTCCTCTAACTCCGGCACGAGTAGCAGTCGAACGCTCATATCTGGGGTGGTGGGGAAGGGGAAGGTCGGGCATTCATTCGTCCTCGACGGTGGTGCTTCCTCTCGGCGTCTTCGGCCGCACTACATCTCTTCTTCGTCCTTGGCTACTCCAATGGCGGTAAGAGACTTTCCAACCAGTGGCGGAGCTACAACATTTCAAACCCGGGTGCATAGATCGTGTCATAGTAGATAAAAAAATATTTTTAGGGGGTGCATGTGTGGTGAAATAAAGTACATTTGTACATAGGAAAAATTCTCCACCCGGTGTCCTATGCCCCCCCCCCCCAAGCCAAGCCTTGGATCAGCCACTGTTTCCAACCCTCCCCTCACTACTATGTAGCGTAGATCTGTAGATCAAAGTTGATCGTTGGACGTAGATAGAGATGCAGAGTAGATCTAAACTGTTTTAGGATTTAATCTGCGTGTATTGTTAATTCTTTCGGCGTGTATTGCCGATTTTCTCTTAGTTCCCACATGTGCTACCGTGCTCGTTTGATTTGACATCCGTTCAAGATGATTGGTGTCCGCCGTTTTGATGTGCTATTTAAGATGTTCTATGTGCATGCATTTTAGATTTAGGGATTTTATCGTGTATGTAGCTGAGATTTGGGGTTTTTGTGTTTACCGTGTCGTGGTTACGCTCGTCCAATGATGAACAGTCATTAGCATCTTAGTTGTGCTCCGATTTACTGAGCCCGTATATTTTTCGTGTCTTTTATTATGTGTGTGCATTTTTTGTAACAGATGATTTAAAACCGTGCCATGCTAAAGAAAAGGAGAATCCAACAATATCTTACAGTTTATACTTGTGTGTTTGTATTAATCCATGGTATTGTTGGTGCTCTCTTTTCCCTCATTTGGCAGCTAAGTACGAGGCACTCATTTTAGTGTATGATGATGTTTTTTTAAGCTCAAACCATAGAAAATTGTTATACGGTGATTTTATACATAAGAACACATAATTACAGCACGACATAGGGACACAACACACAAAAGAGAAAAGGAGTCAACCCACTCATGTTTTTTCCAACATTGTGAAAACTAAGGTAAATGAGAAAACTAGATCATGGAAGAACAGAGTCCATCCATGCCTTGAGAATACCGTAGAATTTTTGTTTGATCTTTGAAAATGATTACTACTAGAAGATTGTGCTTCAACATGTGCCTCCATGAGTTCACTGATGGCCTGACATTATTAAAAAAAAATCCATTATGTTGCATCTATATATTCCAACAGCTCATCATAATGATATCTATAGCAATCTCTTGGGGGAACATTTGACGATTGAGTTCATATTCTTTAATCACAGAGAAACCTCGAGATCTAGGCGGACAAATAGATTCCCAACAATCAAGTGCACATGCACAATCCCAAAACAAGTGATATCTTGTTTCTTCAATGTTGCAACTGCAAAGATAACAATCAAATGTTGGGAGTGTCAATTTTTTCTTCGAAGCAGGTTTCTAGTATTTAATCTATCTTTAAGGATGTGAGGACCCCATACTAACCGTCTGAGACCTCCATGTGTGTCTGTTGGGGGAACAGGTAAGGGGGATCCTTACAAGCCACTAATATAAGCCGGAGATCGTCTAGGCGAATGGAGGTTACCTAATCCGGGTTATAACTGGTGGATCCGGGTTACGTCAAAGGAGAACCGGGTTATTGTGAGCATAACCCGGACTGGATAAAGGGACTGGCCCAAGGCCCGGGAAGGAAGACATGGAGGCCCGGAAACCCAGAGGACAGCCCAAGGCCGGTAAGGAAGAGCCGGGTCATGATGAGAACCGTAACGAGGTAGCTAAGAGCTGGAAGGAATTAAGACTCCGAGGACGGGCGTGACCCGGACTCTCCTTGTAACCCGGAGGTCTCGTCCATTATATAAGGCGAGACCCTGGGACGTAGAAAGACAAATTCTAAGTTGATAGCCAAAGAGCTCGAGATATCGAGATCCAGAATCGCCGTTTGTAATCAAGAGCTTGTCCCCCGATAGTAAGAAGGCAGAAGTAGGTTTTTCCCTCAATAGAGGGGCCGAACCTGGGTAAACTCGCGACTCTCGTTTCCACCTGAACCCTTTCGAAGTTTCTCTTACAAGCAATGGCCTCGCAATCTAGTTCTCGTATGAGGACACTTGCCGTGACAAAACCACGACAATTGGCGCCCACCGTGGGGCCTGCTCGCGGAAGCGTCGTCTTTTCGGAAGGAGCACTACCTGGGATCGAGAAGCTCGCAATAGGCCGGCTCAGGAGGAACCGGCGTGGGAACTATTACAATCATGACACGTGGGGCCCTGAGTTTGCCTTTGTGGAGTCAGGACTCCACGTCCCCTTCGGAGAGATTTATGTCTTCATTGGGTACGTCAGGACAACTATCTCAAAACCGGACCAACTATCAGATTCGGTGTCTGAGAAGACCGTGGCAGTAGATTCCAATGGGGAGTCCTCAGTTGGGAACAATGATGATCGCGATGAAACGGGCTCGATCCACCAGCTCTTTGGAGACCGGTTAGGAGGAGACCCAGATTTGGATATGCAAGGTTTCGTTGAGGCAACTTATCACGCCGCTGTCTACATGGCTGGTCCCACGCGACCAACCGAGCCCAGATATGACTCGGAAGGAAACCTGATTACAAACGAGGCCTCAAACTCAAATCCGGTTCTCGGAGCACCAGGCATTACGGGCACAACACCAACCGGGCCAACGGTAGCCCCGGGAGGACCAGCAGTGACACCCTCAACAGGATGCGAGGCAACCAGCTCCAGGCCAGGGGAACCAGTGATCGACCTAACTGGGCCTGCATCAATATAACCCAAGACCTGAGTTGATAACCGCGATGGATTCATTAAATGAGATTCTGGCAACGCCGATCACCCCGGAAAACCTGGCGCAACATAACGCGGAGATAGAAAGACTCCAAATGGAAATAATTCATGCCCATCGAGAGATCGAGACAGAAGCGACATGCATAAACAAAGCTCGGTTGGAAGTTCTGGAGGAAGCTACACGTTTGGAGAGGGAAGGAATTCGCCTCACTTTCAGGCAAAGGGAGATAGACTCAGTACAGAATAGACGTCATAATAATCGTCTGAACAACGAGTTCGGGGTAGGGCTCGAGCCCACTAATCTCCAGAATTTATTTACACCTCCCGCTCGGAACCCGGCAGCTGGTAACCTGTCGGTTATCCCTGTTCCGGCTCATCCAGCACGTTT
This sequence comes from Alopecurus myosuroides, assembly GCA_028641055.1. Taxonomy (NCBI): domain Eukaryota; kingdom Viridiplantae; phylum Streptophyta; class Magnoliopsida; order Poales; family Poaceae; genus Alopecurus; species Alopecurus myosuroides. The sequence continues at coordinate 279,367,423 of CM054063.1, forward strand.
CCAGCCACCCGTCCAGCTGCACGGTAGCCCAAATCCAGTGCCAACTCTAGCACAGCCACTACAGGAAGGTTTCATACGCCACCGGGGCACTTCAATAATCCGATGGATAACATTTGGGCAGCAACCACTAGTCTGCCGCAGATCCCAGTTGACCCCAATAAACCTATGGCCATTGAGGCTCAGAGGGCTATTGAGATGTTGCAAACAGTAGTGGTTCAATAGTTGAATTACAGTAACCAGGACAGAATACATTCGACCCCCTATGACAGTAGGACAGTTTTGCCAAGGAGTCACCATGGAAATTCTCCAGCCCCAGCGACAGCAGCCTAACCCACCTAGGCAAGCAGTATCTTATGAGCCCGGAGTCGTAAATACAGGACATAGGATTGCAGAACCATAAAACAGGAATCCAGGTCATATTCAAAACCCGGTTCAAATCACGGTCTCAAACCTAGCTCAGGCTGGGTCTCAGAGGATTGGAATTTAATGCCTCGGCCCTTCAATCAGGAACGAGAGAATACCAGCCGATTTCAAAGGACCCCGCAGAGTTGTGAATTATACGCCTGACCTGGAGCCTGCAGACTGGATAGAGGGATATGAGATGGCCATGGAGATACTGGAAGTAAGCGACACGGTGTGCGCGCGATACTTAAGCGTGATGCTGGAAGGGCCTGCGAAGTCTTGGTTGAAAAACTTACCCGCAAACTCGATCAATAGCTGGCAGGAGTTGAAGGACTAGTTCATCAAAAAATTTCAAGGGACCTGCAAGCGGCCGACGACCATTACCGGCCTAGAAAAATGTGTCCAGAAGGAAGGGCAGTCTGCTCAGCACTGGTCTCGACGTGTCGCATCAATCATACATTCATCGGTCGGACTTACCACTCAGCAAGCAGTCATAGCATTGGAGCGGAATTATAGATTTGATCCACTAAAGCACAAGCTAGGGCGCATCAAGCGATATGTAAATGATATGAGAGAACTAATGGATGCAATGACCAAGTATGCAGAGTCTGACAAAACAAAGGATGCAGACTCAGACGATGAGAAGTCGTCTAAAGCAAAGAAAGCTAGAAACAAGGGTAGCCAGAACCCAAATCAAAGTAACAGCAACCCCCAGAACTTGAATAATAACATGCGCAAAAATGGGGAAGGGACCTCAGATTTAGTGTCTAACACAAATACAGGTTACAGAAATCAGCGTCAGGGGAATAACTTCAGAGAAAATCAAAATTCTTGACCTAACAGTTTTGCTCAGGCTCAGCGGGCTCTGAAAGGACCATGCCCCAGACATAGCAAGAACGGAAAGTTAGCAAATCATTCCTGGGGAAATTGTTTCATCATGCAGGGTTTCAGGCCTAGTGGTAACAATAACTATGGACTAGGAAACAATGGAGGAGGTAGTTCCGGCAACATGGGAGCTGGGCACTCGGGACCTGGCAATCCAGGACCCGGAAATCAGAATCCGGGTCACCCTGGTTAGGGTAACCTGGGAAACACTCAAGGCGGCGGTCAACAAGGAGGAAATTCCGGTTTTCAAACAAACCCGAAGCAGTTAAGCTTAGTCCAATACCATGTGTTTACTACAAGTTCATGCAGGAGGGAACGCAAGTTGCAGAAACAACTCTAGCCATCATCAACTGTTTTCCATGGGATTGTACCTGGTAAGTCCGCACAACCTATTGGGAAAATATACCTTGAGGTTGCTTTTGTAGTATTTAAAAATTACAGAACGGAGATGCTAGCGTTTGAGGTGGTAAAATTCAAAAGTCCGTATCATGCTTTGTTTGGACGACCGGCTTATGCAAAATTCATGGCAAGGCCTTGCTATGTCTACCTCAAGCTAAAGATGTCAGGACCTAACGGAAACATAACTGTCGATGGCGACAGAGACATAGCCTTGGAATGTGAGGAAGGTGATGCAACATATGCAGAGACTGCATGTGCAGAAGAAGAGTTGAAACTGTATAAGTCGCAAGTTGATCCAGAAGATATGACCTCGCTCAAAAAGCCATCAGCCGAGTCTAAGTTAAAATTCCAATCTTCTCAAGACACCAAGTTGGTGGACTTTACCCCCGGGGACTCGTCCAAGCAGTTCAGCGTGGGGGCTCATATGACAGAAAAATAGGAAAGCGCGCTCATCAAGTTCCTCCGTGAGAATTGGGACATCTTTGCATGGAAACATTCTGACATGCCAGGTGTCCCAAGGGAACTTGTTGAGCATAGTCTAACTGTGGATCCTAACCTGAAACATATTCGTCAATTCCTCCGTCGTTTTAATGATGACAGAAGAAAGGCAATTGGAGAGGAGATAGCAAGGTTACTTGCTGCAGGGTTCATTAGTTGAGGTGTTACACCCAAAGTGGTTAGCCAATCCAGTCCTGGTTCTCAATAAAAACAGAACTTGAAGGATGTGCATCGACTACACATACCTGAACAAAGCATGCCCTAAGGACCCGTTCGCTTTACCCCGTATCGATCATATTATAGACTCTACCGCTGGTTGCAAATTGCTATGTTTCCTAGATGCATACTCAGGTTATCACCAAATCAAAATGAAGGAAGAGGATCAAAATAAGACGTCATTTATTACTCCGTTCGGAGCTTTCTGTTACACGTCAATGCCTTTTGGGTTAAAGAAAATGCAGGAGAAACTTATCAGAGATGTATTCAAAACTATTTGGAAAGTCAGATCTGGCGAAACATGCACTATTATGTGGATGACATAGTGGTAAAATCCGAGAAAGGTGACACTTTGATCTCATACCTAGAAGAGACGTTTGCCAGCTTACGCAAGTACCAGATGAAACTTAATCCAACAAAATGCGTTTTGGTGTACCAGCTGGAAAGTTATTGGGTTTCATTATTTCAAAGAGAAGTATTGAAGCAAACCCGGAAAAAATTCAAGCTATACATAACCTGAAGAAGCCGGCTTGCCGAAAGGACGTTCGGAAGCTTACAGGTTGTGTCGCTGTCTTAAGTCGGTTTATAAGTAGGTTAGGCGAAAAAGCTATACCTTTGTATCGACTCTTGAAGAAAACTGACACCTTCGTACGGAATCAAGAGGTGGACGAGGCTTTGGAGGCTTTGAAAAAACAACTTTCTAATGCACCAATCTTGGTTGTGCATGAGAAAAACAAACCAATGTTATTATACATAGAAGCCAATAACAGGGCAGTCAGTGCGGTCGTAGTTGTGGAACGTAAGATGGAAGGAAAGGAGGTTCTTGTCCAGTGCCCGGTTTACTATGTCAGCGAGGTCTTGACAGAGTCCAAGCAACGTTACCCTCATTGGCAGAAGTTAGTTTTTGGGGTATTCATGGCCAGTAGCAAGCTGAAACATTACTTTCAGGAACATCCCATTACTGTGGTCAGGTCAGCACCCTTGTCAGATATTATTCAGAACAGAGAAGCAACAGGGAGAGTTGCAAAATGGGCTATTGAGATGGGGCCATATCACATCAAATATGAGCCCAGGATCGCAATAAAGTCTCATGCCTTGATCGAATTTATAAATGACTGGACACAATTACAGGTTCCACCGGATAAGCCTGATACAAAATACTGGACTATGCATTTTTACGGGTCTCGACAACTGGAAGGTTTAGGAGCTGGTGTGGTGTTAACGTCCCCAAGAGGTGATAAATTTCGCTACGTCTTACAAATTTCATTCAAGTGCACTAATAATGCAGAAGAGTATGAAGCTTTACTTCATGGACTCCGAATTGCAAAGGAGATGAGCGTAACCCGGATTCGATGTTTGGGTGATTCAGACCTTGTTTCTCAACAAGTTACAGGAACCTGGGATTATAAAGACCCAGTTATGGCAGCTTACAGGCGAGCGGTTACCCAGCTAGCAGGATAATTTCAGGGATATCAGGTTGATCACATTGATCGACGTCTTAATGAGGCAGCTGATGCACTAGCTCGTTTGGGTTCCCAGAAGAAAAAAGTTCCACCCAATGTTTTCCTGGACAAACTTCATAGTCCGTCGGTCAAGATTCCAACAGAGGAAGACCTAGCAAACCAAGACCCGGAATCAGAATTGATAGCAGTGTTGTATACAAGGTCAGAGTGGACTGAACCATACCTAGCATACCTTACGAGAGGCGAACTCCCACGGGACAAGGTTATAGCTCGACAGGTTATCAGAAGGTCAAAATCATATACTGCTATCAATGGTGAGTTATATAAGAGAAGTGTAATTGGAATCTTCCAGAGGTGCGTTTCTCCAGAAGAAGGATGTCAGATCCTGAGGGAAATTCATTTAGGAGATTGTGGCCATCATGCAAGTTCAAGATCTTTGGTTAAAAAAGCTTTTAGACATGGTTTTTTCTGGCTTACCGCAAATGCTGACGCAGAAAATATAGTGAAAACTTCTAAAGGATGTCAAAGATATGCAAGGCAGGATCACGTACCAGCTCATGATTTGTGTATGATTCCCATAACTTGGCCTTTCGCGGTCTGGGGACTTGATATGGTAGGACCTTTCAAAAGATCATCAGATAAAAAGACTCATATTCTGGTGGCAGTGGATAAGTTTACAAAGTGGGTAGAAGCAGAACCAATCAGAAAATGTGACGCGGTTACAACAGTCAAGTTCTTAAAAAAAATGATTTTCAGATTTGGTTACCCACAGAGCATTATAACAGACAATGAACAATTTTTCAGAGGGGGAAATGCAGAAGTTTTGTGAACAAAACCATATACGACTTGACCTTGCTGCGGTAGCACATCCACAGTCCAATGGACAGGCAGAACGAGCTAACCAGGAATTGCTCAAAGGCATCAAACCTAGACTCCAGGTACCACTGGAAAAAACTGTGGGGTGCTGGGTCGACAAGTTACCAGCTGTCTTGTGGAGCATACGAACTACTCCAAACAGATCAACAGGTTATACACCGTTTTTTTGTCTATGGAGCTGAAGCAGTTTTTCCAAGTGATATTTGTCATGATTCACCACGAGTGGCTGCTTATGTGGAGACTCAAAATGAGTTAGCTCGTCAAGAATCGCTTGATGCTTTAGAAGAAGCACACGATCTCGCAGCATCTAGGTCAGCCATATATCAGCAGGACCTGCGTCGCTATCATAGCCGCAGAGTTAGAACTCGAAGTTTTCAAGAAGGAGACTTAGTGTTACACTTGATCCAAAAGAAGGATGGGATCCACAAGCTAAGTCCTCCATGGGAGGGACCATTTGTAGTAAGTAAGAAACTACACAATGGGTCATACTACCTCATTGATATGCGTGATGCTGATAAATCACGAACATCTGAGGATGAAACTGGAAGACCATGGAACATAGCCCAGTTGAGGCCATATTATACATAGGATCATTGTAATCACTATGTTATGATTGGCAATAAAAGGCAGACTTAGACAAAATCTGATTTACTGGCATTTATCTCAAATTTATGATTATAATAAAACATTTGTTTTCATGATTACTTGGGGGATGATGCTAGAGCATAGTCTATATATTGAGAATCTAGCAAATGCCAAAATATATTGGTTATACTTTCCTGCCAGTCAGATGTTACACACAAATTTATGACCTAGATGTTTAAACCTGGATGAGTTAATCATGCTATAACCCGGCAAAACCGGGTTACTATGACCCTGAACTCACGGGAGTTAAAACACTAGATTATTATGCGAAAAACCGGCTGAGCTAGATAGCAAAGAAAAACCAAATCAAGGAAAATCTCGAATAACAAATTAAAGGTACTGCAAAAGTTTGTAACCCGGAAATAAAATTTCCCATAACCTTGCAGGAAACTAGGTTATCACAAACCAAATTGTATCTTAAGCGCACATGTGCACTTCCAAAAATAGGACTAGAAATAAAGCAGTTTATCTAGCCTATTACAGAGCCATCAGGGCCAAATTATTGTTTCTCAAAAATTCAAAGATTATTCCGCAGTAGTTTTTCCTTTCTGCTGGGCTGGGTCTTCAGCTGCCGGGTCTTGGATCTCCGGCTCAACTGCCGCCTGAATGACCTCTGTCTCTTTGACCTCATCGGCAGGAACGTACCTCCACTCCAGCTGAGCCAGAGCATCAGTAGTGTTCTCCGGTTCGTATAAAGGACGAGGTGGAGTAGAAACAGATGGGGTGACAGTATGAGGCACGCCATACGAAGATGCTACTGAAAGCCGGCTCTTCTGCGGGACTTGGCGGACATCAGCGATTGTCTGGGGACAAAAGGCCATCTTGCGCTCACCTGATGATGTATAACCCGTACACATCTCCTTCAGCTGACCTTCTCAGCAATAGTACAAGCTTGGAACCGGCACTCCCTCTCTATCTTGGCGAAGTATTTCTTCTCATACTTGGACATGTCAGTTTTATATTCTGGGAAACCTTTGGCGAGAAGACCCGGATCCAGTTCCGGGTGATAGGCTTTCGCTAGAGTCATCACCTTGATAGCTCCACGGCGGCAGGATGATAACTTGTGATCTTCTATCCATTGAGGAACATGAGATAGTTCCACAAGCATATCACTGAGCCTCTGGGGAAGGTTATCCCAGCCCCGGACAGCTTTGGTACACTCTCCACCCCAAATATAATTGTCGGATCAGGGTAAATAGAGCTTTCAATTTTATGTCAGGGAGTTGGAGGTTATTGCCGTGCATCCTGGCTGCAAGTTGAAGTAATATTTATGATAAGAACCTAGTTATGGATAACTTAGCAAACAAGACTATGAAGCAGAAAGGACAAAAACATTAAGCCAGGAGACTCAAGCCGGGTTAACTTACCAAAAACGCTGCTAGTGATGTCTCAGTAGATTCTTGACAGTGGTAAAACTGGTGAGGGTTTCCTCCCGCTCTTTTTGAGCTTTTTCAGCCCTTGCAATAAGGGCCTTTTCCCGGGTTTCAAAGTTCTGTTGCAGCACAGACCAAGTCTTAGTGCCTCAGTATTTTGATCTTCAAGCTCCCTCTATCGGGTCCTGGCCTCTTCAGTTTTCTTTGCCTCTTGGGCAAGCAAGTTCTTCAGATTGGAAACCTCTTTTTGGGAGGAGGATTGAAGATTCTGCACAATTATTGAACAAATTATTATCAAAGTTTCAGTTATACGATAAAGGGATTTATAACTTGACAGATTATAACCCGGACAATAACAAGGTCATTACAAATTCAACATTTTTCAGGATTATGATCAGTCCCGGGCAACAACAGGCTTGCAACCCGGCCCTTGGGGGCTACACAGTTTCAGTTTTAACTATTATAAGTTTGGTCTAAGACCCGGGAAGCAGCAAGCTAGCATTCCGGCCCTTGGGGGCTACACAGTTTCAGTTCAAATTCTAAAGATTAAGTACAAATGGAGAACAAGTCGCGGGGTATAATAAATTATAAACCGGCACTTGGGGGCTACAGGCATTCAGTTTTCGGATAAGTAATGTCACAAAATCTTCAAGTATATATTACTGAATATAAACTAGAAGATTGGGGGCTACAGGTTATGTACATCAAGGTTACCTCATATCTTTGTTTCAGAAACTCTATAATATCATCAGTGCGACGTCGGCTTTCAGTAAGTTCTTGAGTTAGCGCATCAAAACCCCGACCTTCAATGTTCAGGTTAGGAGGAGTTCTTTTCTCTTTTGGCTTCACTTTTAGGTCTTCAGTAACCTTGGAGAGCACTGTCGAGGTCCCAATAACTTTGGTAAATTGAGACCCGGTGATTACCACATCTGGATCTTGAGCACCCTCTTTTTCAACCGGAGGATCATTAGCCGGGATATTATCAACCGGGTTGACCTCTTCTTGTTCTCCAGTGGTCACATCCATGTGATCCAGCGATGGAGCAGCCGGTTCATCTTTTTCTTCCTCTAGTTCTCACCTCTCAGGGTCCACGGCTGGGGCAGCAGATGAGACTGGGTTCACCTTCAGCACGGCTTGAGCTCTGCTGTGACGAAAAAACCAAAAGTTAGGTTATACAAGCAAATAGTTAGCACAAATAAAGGATGAGATGGAAAAGCAGACTTACCCCGAGTTAATGGAGAACTCACTAGCCCCGCTAAAATGGGACGAGTCTGAGACAGGAGAATCTGAATGAAAAGTTTGGCTCAGCTCGGTCCTTAATTTTCCAGCTAAAGGATGAGATGTAGTGGGCAAAACTTGAGCTTGGGAGACCCGGCGAAGCGGAGTTTTCTCAGGCAAACCTGGTTCTAACTCACTGGAGCTGGAGCTCCGAGTCCTTCTTCTCTTGCTCCCCTCCTCATCATCCTGCGTTTGCTTTACATGAGAGAATGGTTTCAAGGGATTTTTGGACAATCTAGAGATATGCACCTTTGCAACTGCTTGTCGGGTCCTCTTGTGGCCTACGGGGGAATCCTTCTCAATCACCACGTTGGATCCGGTGATGGGAGTGGAAGGATCAAGACCCGAGGGGCCGTGAGCCGACGATCCATGACCCGGCGCCTCTTTATTTCCATGACCCGGCGCATCTTCGGTTGCTTTACCCTCAGCTAACCCCGCGCCCTCTTTCTCCACCTGCTCACCCTGCGAATAACCGGCGTTAGCTAACTGATTGTGCAAGTGACCGAGTGAATCAAATTCAGAAACCTCATCCTCGTCGTCACTCGATTCTTCCGAGTCTTCTTCTTCAGGAGTGGCAGGGTCCTCTGTGGTAACCCAGAAGGGATCTGATAGCTGTAACCCAGACAAAATCAAGGTTAAACTATGCACAGTTATGAAAAGCAAAGGTTATGCAAACAAAAGGAACTTACAGGAGGAGCTGGGTTGGTGGAGTTATATGGTGCCAGGCCAACGTCGAAGAACTTATCTTGCTTAACTCCAACTAACAGTTTTAGGGAGTTTATCATCTCTGACCTAGACACGATAGACTCTGAATATCGCATAGGGTCCTCAGAACCGGAGTATTCATGGAATAACCGGTCCTTAACACTGAGGGGATGGATACGCCAATCTACCCAAGTCTTGGTCAGATCTAAACCCGTAAGCCCGTGAACTATAAGCGAGGTTACGCGTTTCAGCAAAGGCCGGATGTTGACTCTATCAGAGGGCTTGGCAAAAGAATTCATGGTACCGGTATAGGTCAATCGTTCAGAGAGGTAACCCGGCAAAGCCGGTTTACCTTCAGGAGAAGTAATTTTATGTAAAAGTAGGATTTTTTCCATAGTTTGCGGTGGCTAGACAAAGGGATACCCGGATAGGCGATATCTTTCTGCCTCTGAAATGAGACCCCCCCCCCCCCCGCGCGCCGTGCGTAAGTTCGCCCCTGGCGACCTCTAGATGCTTGTTGCAATATAAATACTCGAGAAAGAGATCTAGGTTTGGCTCTATTTGGAGGTAGTCCTCACAGAGGACTACGAAGTTGCTAACATTAAGAATGAAATTTGGAGGTAGGTCTTGAGGATGGAGGCCATATAGTAGTTCAGAAGCCGGCGGAAAAAGAGAGACCCGGGTGGACGGAACCCGCGGAGAATATGGGCTTCAAAAATTATCACCTCGCCCGGCCCAGGTTCGGGCCGGATCTCATTCCCAGGAGCGCGCCAAGACAAGTTCTTGGGCAATAACCCGGACTCCTCCATCTCCGTAAGCCGGCCTTGGGTCATGTCCGACTTACACCAGTTCACTTGGAGTTTGCCTCTCCCTAAGTCGGCAGCTCCAGAACCGGACGTTCCTCCAGCTTTCTTCTTCCCCTTAGCGTCGGCTTTGGACGCGAAACTTTTATCTTTCACCATTTTCTTCTGAGGCAAACGCCGGCGATGCTCCGGCCGCGGCGGCGCAGGAAAGAAAATAGAGCTCGTAAGCAAGGAGCTGGAGGTGGAAGATGAAGTGGAGAGAGCGGGGTGCGAATGAACCCAGGGGGACCGCATCTCCACTATTTATAGGCGGGGCTAAAAACCTTGGGTTAGGCGGTAATTTTACATAAAGGCCCCTCTAGATTAACATTTTTGAAGGAAATTTACGGTGAGATTAGATCTGGTAACTAAGATCTTTTCCGAGGAAACTGCGCCGAGGAGAATCCGGGATAGGTCAAAAAAATCGGTTATCAGGATCTTGGTGATAAGAAGCGGAGTTATCTTTCTGGAAATTGGAAAGATATGATCCTGATAATAAATGACGGTTCCCGAGTAATCCGGGACATATATCTTTGTGAGGTTATTTTTCTTAGACTTAATATTATCATTTAAGGTGACGTGGAAAAAGCTTAACGTGAACTTCTTAAGCTCAAACTTAGGCGTTCATGTTAACCTGGGGGCTAATGTTGGGGGAACAGATAAGGAGGAGCCTTACCAGCCACTAATATATATAATCCAAAGATCGTCCAGGCGAATGGAGGTTACCTAATCCGGGTTATAACTGGTGGATCCGGGTTACGTCAAAGGAGAACCGGGTTATTGTGAGCATAACCCGGACTGGATAAAGGGACTAGCCCAAGGCCCAAGAAGGAAGACATGGAGGCCCGGGAACCCGGAGGACAGCCCAAGGCCGGTAAGCAAGAGCCAGGTCATGATGAGAACCGGAACGAGGTAGCTAAGAGCCGGAAGGACTTAAGACTCCGAGGACGGGCGTGACCCGGACTCTCCTTATAACCCGGAGGTCTCGTCCATTATAGAAGGCGAGACCCTGGGACGTAGAAAGACAAGTTCTATGTTTATAGCCAAAGAGCTCAAGACATCAAGAGCCAGAAACGCCCTTTGTAATCGACACCTTGTTCCCCGATAGTAAGAAGGCAGGAGTAGGTTTTTCCCTCAGTAGAGGGGCCAAACCTGGGTAAACTCGCGACTCTCGTTTCCACCTTAACCCTTTCGAAGTTTCGCTTAGAAGCAATGACCTCGCAATCTAGTTCTCATATGAGGACACTTTCCGTGACAAAACCACGACAGTATCCATTCACGATCTCAATTCAACCAGTCGTGAACGACACATTAAGAGTTGGCACTACAGAGATACATCATCCATTACATGTCGTACAAACCATACATAAATGGTCACATGACCAAGTCTCGAATAGCTGCCACGTAGGGCCGGAATAACTTAACACGTCGGAGTTCAACGGAAACACAACGCGATAAAGCCCATGTCAACGCCTTAGCACCTAACGGCTGCTGACCGGGAAGAGTCCTAGTTCGAGTAGTCTTCGAGAAAACCCTCGTCTTCTCCAAACTCCTCCTAAGTCTTCTCGTAGTAGTCTGGCCAATTTAATAACCAGGGACGAAACCAATATTAGTATGTTTGAATGTACTCACATGACATCACCAAAAGAGTGCAACTATTCTAAAATGAGTGTAAAGCTCTGGTAGGAAGGCTTCTACGGAACTAAGTTAAACACCGAAACTTCTTACTCACGAGCGCGCGTTCCGCGTACAGAAATGTGGGGTGGGTCCCATCCACGTGGTCATCTTCCTCCTTCTCTCCATGCCCCCGATCTACTTCGTTCTCTCCATTTTCTTCCTCCAGGCCGAGACGTTGCCGACGAGGTTGCTGCGAAGCAACGGCGGAGCAGGCATCCGTCGAGGATGGACTTAACGTTGGGGGTGGGGTGGGGTGCTCGCCGGCGATGAGATATTTGGTGGGGGGTTTAGAGGGATGGCCGGCCGAGGAGGCGTTGGACCGGCGGAGGTCGTGGTTTGAGGAGGAAGGGGCGGCGAGGCGGGCGCGGGAGTGCCGCCGGCCGCGGGCGGCGGAAGCAGGCGGTTAGGCCGGCGATGGCAGCGGGGGAGCCATGTTCTTCTTCCTCCTCCGAATTATCTGCGACGCTGTCGGAAATCGCGCGAACGCTCGCGCGCGCAAGCTTTACATGCCCGTTAAACACTAAGGTTGTGTCTTGTTGACGGCGATGTTGTTGATGGTGGGGGTGCAGACCAGGGGCACGATCCCCATGACCCTTGTGGACTTGGGGTGATCTGTAGAGGCCCCAAACCGGATGGTCCAGAACCCCTCATATGCATACATTCACGATCCCAAGAATTCAGTCGTGAACAACATACGAAGTTGGTACACAGATACATTATCCATTACACGAATAAATAGAGTCTTACAAGCAATGGTCACATGACCAAGTCTTAACAACTGCCACGCAGGGCTGGCAAATGTCTCACATAGCATCGGAAACTTAGCAAAACACACAACATAGAGAGCCCATGTAACGCCTTCACCTACAGGAAGCTGACCAGGAGCCGGGCCTAATTCGCATAGACGTCGGTAAAGTACTCCTCTTCATACTCCTTCTCTTGCGGCATCTCCTCAAAGTCTGGCCAAGTAAATAGTCAGGGACGAAACCAATATGAGTACATTTGATTGTACTCTGCAAGACATCCTTTATAAACTTACAAATGCAAGTATGCTTATATGGTGGATAGGTAGGCTATAAATAGGGTTCACTACCAATGGTGTATGTAAGATAACATCATGGTTGCTTTGGAAAACATCTCTATATATTTGTTGAAGAAGATACTTCAAAAGAAAATAATATAATTTTCTTTCTCTTGTAGATATTCCATATCCAAGAGGTTTTATAAAACTTGTTTTATAAAAGAGAGTTTTTTTTCTTTGCAGAACTTCTTATAATCAAATCCAGCTCTTCTTCCTTGGTACCTCTCAGGTACAAATCCTTTGTCACGGAAACATCCTTTTTGAAAAACCCACACAATGCTAGCTACATGGCCATTCAACTGCCCATATCCGAGGGCTCGGCTATTCAGAATAGTTTTACTCTGCAGAGGTATATACACAATCCACAAGATCCAATCATCTGCCATGAATCACCCATGGATCGACACAGCGATATGCAAGCATCAGATAGATGATCCTAACTGTCCACTCTGATCAAGCTAGTATATGACTATCCCTTCAACTGGGTTTTTTCTCATCGGCACCATATCACACATTGCCACAGAAGGAGACCCAATTGTCGCACCCGGAGGAGAACTTAATCCTTCACTGTGTATGTCCCGTTTCTCCATCCCGGCGACACTTCGGTTCAGAGTATCATCCTCTCTATAGCATTTTGGGATAAGGCACATCCTAACAAGAACAAGTATCTAGGTAGGCCTCGTACCCATGTTGAGGTAGATTGGCAGTACGTCTTGCTTGTCCAGCGAAGACTAGGTTATGTGTCTTTTGTAAACCATTTTGAAAATACTCCTTTTTGCCTCCCCCGGTGAATAAGGTCACACCTTTCCACCATGGACTTTTCATAAGATCATTTGTTTGCAAAAGCACATTTTTAAAGTGTCCACTTAGGGACTCAAGATTATTATCTTAGGTGGTATGTATATACCATATGGTGGCTAAAGGCTTGGTAACACCAAGTTGACTAATGGCAATGTGATATATATAATATTAATAGTAATAATAGTCACTCAAAAATAGTTTTGGTAATCATGATTTTGTGAAACTTCAGAAGTAAAACAAGCATGATAGATAATCATAAGTAGTATAACAGCAAGCTTTAGGATGTCTTGCCTTGGTTGAGGTTAGTGTCTTGCTCGTGGTAGCAATAAGAATGATAATAATAACCTCCGCCACCAATAACTTCCTCCTCGTTTTCTATCGTCGTAAATTGAAATAAGGACACACAAGCAGAACCATTCTAAGAAAAAAATGGTTCTAAGTAATACTTACAGCAAGAAATCACAAAACAAAACAACACTCAATTTTGAAAACATAACACTTCACAAGCACACACAAAAATAACAACAATATCACTATCACTACAATGGTAGAGAAATGCTATTTCTCACAAAAAATGAAATGGAACATGTGGGTGTTCCACTAGGTTTCCATGACATTTAAGAGGTCAAAATTCCTCTGGTTATACTTGTGGAAAAAAATTCTACCAAACAAAAATACACCTATCCATACTAGTGAAAATAAAACACTATTTATAATAAACAAGGAATGCTACTCATGCTTCTCTATGGACTTAAGTATAAACTAACAAAGGTGAAAACAACTCATAACCAGTACCAAAAGGGTACTGGACTCATCTAAACAACACTAAAAAGTTAGGTAATAAACCTATCTATACTTTGCTCACAAAACCAATTTAATAAAAACTAGAAAAACAATACTAGGCAAATCCTATTTCTATTTCTTTTCCAAACATTCACAAACTTTCTAGCATACTAGTACTGTAAGTAAACAACATTCTAACAGAGATAAAATTATCTAAGCATGCTAGAAAATAAATTAACAACTAGCAAGCAATTATTCTAAACTAAAAACACTAGTTTTATTCTTAACAGAAAAGTACCAAATCTAGATTTGCTTTCCAAAAATAATCTAGAGCTATAAAAATCGCACAAAGTTAGGATAATATATATCTATGCATGCACAAACATATCCAATTAGATTCACATCAAAAATTATTTTTAAACACCTTCTAAAAATCCTAAAATAGGCTATTGGACAAATACCAAAATGGATGGCATCTCCAAATAGTAACTCCCCTTGATATGAGGTCAAGTGCTGCTAATAGATCTACTCATTATATGCTCAAAGAAATTTAGTTTTCTCAATTTTAATACACATACAAAAAGTTATGCACATTTTACTCTAAAAGACAGTGTGTAGCATAACATTTAATATAGCCAAAATAATGTTCCAAAACTAGATCTGCAAGTTGCATCGGTTTAAGAAAATGTATATCTACCTCTACGAATTTTAGTGGATTTTACATATTAAGTTTGCTATTTTTTCACAGGATTAAAGTAAACATGTTGTTTCTGTTATTTTCTAAAACGAAAAAATAACACACACGTGGGCTGGGGTTCTTCTCTGCGTGCGGCCCGCTAGGCAGATGCGGCCCAGCTTGCAAGCGCGTGCGCGAATGCTTGTACCGTTTTGGGATTCAAGAGTGGCCGTTGATCGCAAGATCAACGGCGCACGGCCATGTCCCTCCTCTCTTTCTCTCACTCTCTCTCTCTCTCTCGCGCGCGCGCGCGACGGAGAGGCAGGCCGGCGGCGAGGTCCTCGATTTCTCACCTAGGGGACACAATGGACAGAGGTGAGAGATCGGGAAGGTCGCATGTGATCGATGCAGTGCAGGGGTGCAGTCGTATGGGGTCGGGGAAGCTCCAATCGGCGGCGCGCAACGGTGAGTCTGCGGCGGCTCCGGCTAGTCCATCAGCCCTCCTGCAAACTAGTGGTCAAAAGGATGGGTCAGGGTGGTTCTACGGAGAATGGCGAGCACAACGGAGGTGATAACAAGGGGCGGAAGCGCACGGATCGTGCCACACCTCTGCTTCCTCTCCGTGGTGGTCGGCGGTGGTTTTCGAGCTCGCTGGGCTCACAGAGAGCCCGACGTTCGCGGTGCATGACAGTGAGGTGGAGTGGAGTGGTGGGAGAGTGTGGTGGCATAGTGGGGGCATGCCCGTGGCTTTATAGCCACGGCACCATGGTCGTGTCCACGGGGGCGCCCACGGCATGGGTGTGACGAGCTCGGGGCATGCTCCCGAGCGCCCATGCCGTGTCCCTTGGCCCTTGTGGGTGTCTAGGAGGTTTGTGTGTGTGTGGTCGCATCCTGAGTGTCGAGGGCGAGGTGAAAACGGCGAGGTCGTGGCGGCAGTGCGCGCGCACAGTGCACACATTGTCAGACCGCCCATGCCACTCCCCTCTCTTCCCCTCACTGTTCCCACACCTCTCCTCTTTTCTTTGGTCAACCTTGAAAGAATCCAAAGCTAGATATCCGTTGAGGGATGTTAGGGCTTCTAGAAGAACCAAGTGGCACTAACTAATTCCCTCTAAAATGAAAGTTACAAGCAATCAAAGTAGTGTCAACTTCACTCATTCAGAAAATTCAGAAATTTCTATAAAAAAAAAACTTAGTCATTTTGGCTAAGTGTCAAAACAAATAAAATCAACCAAATGTCCTCTCTGTTTTCAAGGCTCTACACTTTTCCGAAATTTGTTTTCAAAGTATGGGGTTGTTAAATATGATTTTTACTTTCATAATCATTCATTGAAAACAAATTTGAAATTTTGAAAGGTACTGCAAACAAGGTGAGAAAACAACTACTTTCTGTTTTTCTCTGTTTTCTAAAAATCCACTTTTCTGTCTTAATTTTCTTCCACAAAAATCATCAATCATTTTATTGTTTTATTATTTCAATTTTAAAACCAAGCTTATACATTTGTAGTCCATATATTAGAGAACACATTAATGCCAATAAAACATAAGATGTGATTCCCTAGCATATTGAAAACAAGGGCTAAATACAGCTACCTGGCTAGTTTTTCAGAAACAAGTTTTTATAGAAAATTCAAAAGAAAACATCCAAATTTTCTTTTGCCATTTTGTTTTATTTATTCTAACAAAGTAAAATAATATTGTTAGGTTGAAAGTAACATTGATTCAACACTTGGGATAAAAATTATTCAAACCATCATATACAAAACATCACAGAAACAATAAGAGACATCAGGAAAATTTGATAGTTGATTTTAATCAAAATCTTGCTTGCATTGCATAGATACTCATGGTCTCTTACATAATGTGGGTTACACAAGTGCATTACTAAAAGTTTTTTTTTGGCCCACAAAAATGGCTTCCTTCACTATATTACATGTGATCCAAAATATGGGGTGTGACAGATTTCCCCCCTTAAAAGAGTCTCGCCCCGATATTCGCTGGTCTAGTCCTCAAGGAAACCAGGGAACTCCTTCCTGATATGATCTTCACGCTCCGAGGCTCCTTCCTCCTCTAAATGATCCATCCACTGAATCTTAAGGAACTTGAAAGCATTTCTCCTAGTAGCACGAACATTTTCCTCAAGTACACGTAGGGGTCGATCACGGTAGGTTAAGTCATCATTTATGTCAATGGTCTTGAAGTCCACGTCTTGGTAAGTGAGATTCTTCTCAGGTACGTGAAGACACTTCCAGAGCAATGACACATGAAAAACATCGTGAAAGGATGACAACTCTTCTGGAAGTTCTAACCGGTAAGATACCTCTCCACGACGGACTAGGATCTTAAACGGGCCAATATATCAGGAGGCAAGCTTCCCTTTCACATGGAAACGCTGCATCCCTTTGAGCGGAGTAAAACGCAGATACACGAAATCTCCAGTAGTGAAAGAGACATCGCAACGCTTCGTGTCCGCATAACTCTTCTGGCGTGATTGTGCGACTTTGAGTCGGTCACGGATTAAATGAACTTGTTCTTCTGCAGCTCGTAGAGTGTCTACTCCAATGACTTGACTGTCACCTGTTTTAGTCTAGTTCAATGGTGTGCGACACTGATGGCTAGGTTGAGACTCCAAGTGCAGAGTGTGTAGCTAGTGGCAAGACTTCTTCCCCACGAGGGTGACCCGAGGGTTTATATCAAACTCTTGGGGAGCCAGTATTTCACCAGTTGTCTTCCAAGCTTCCTCCAGGATCCTGCAAACAAGTAGAGAATTTTGTAATTTAGCCCTAAAATACTATAAAACATTGAATTATACCCTTATATGATGCAATATGTAATAGAAAACCATGTGAAAATATACAAAATTCATCTATGCATTTTACAGGCATCAGACACTTATGTCCATAGAAGGCCTCATATGGTGCCATCTGCAAGCTTGACTGATAACTGTTGTTGTAGGAAAACTCTGCAAACGGCAGGCAATCTTCCCATTTAATTCCATAGGACAAAACACAGGCACGGAGCATGTCTTCCAGGATTTGGTTCACGCACTCTGTTTGTTCATCAGTATGCAGATGGTAGGCTGTGCTAAAGGCTAGCTTGGTTCCCAAGGCTTCGTGTAATTTCTTCCAAAATTGAGATGTGAATTGTGATCCTCGATGTGACACAATCCTGCTGGAAACTCCGTGTAGTCTGACTATCCGAGAAATGTAGAGATTAGCAAGCTGGTCTCCACGATATGTGGTCTTGACAGGTATAAAGTGTGCAACTTTGGTGTGCCTGTCAACGACTACCCATATAGAATCATTTACTCGGCTGGACCTAGATAGTCCAGGAATAAAGTCCACCCCGACTTCATCCCATTTCCAAACACGTACTTTCAGCGGCTGTAACAAACCAGCGGGACGCTGATGTCCAGCTGTCACTTGCTGACAAATATGACACTTTGCTATAAACGAGGCAATGTCTCGCTTCATTCCATGCCACCAAAAATTCTCCTTCAAATCTTGATACCTCTTGGTTCCTCCAGGGTGAATAGAGTATAAAGTATCATGAGCCTCGGTCATGATGGTTTGCTTCAACTCAGATTTAGTCGGAACACAAATGCGTCCTTCATACCGTAAGACTCCATCAGAATCAATGGTAAAAGCGGCAACTTCTTCCTTCTCCAAGCGGGTCTTGATTCCCTCAATACTCTTGTGGCTCTTTTGAGCTTCTTTGATTTAACCCACTAGAGTTGGTTTAACTTCCATGGCGTCCAACATGCCATAGCTGACCACCTCAATACCAAGCTGGTCAAGTTCTTTCCACAACTCCAGTAGTCTGATCTAAATCATAGCATTCAGAGAGGCCGGCTCTCGACTAAGAGCATCCGCAACAACATTTGCTTTTCTAGGGTGACAGTGGATACTTAGATCATAGTCCTTGATGAGCTCTATCCAACGGCGTTGCCTCATATTGATTTCACGTTGTGTAAAGATATACTTCAAATTCTTATGATCCGTGTATATTTCACATCTTTTCCCAATAAGAAAGAGTCGCGATGCTTTGAGAGCATGCGCAACGACAGCAACCTCTAATTCATGAGTAGGGTAATTCAACTCATGTGGTCTCAACTAGTGTGAGATAAAATAGATGAGTTTCCCCTCTTGCATGAGAACACTTCCAAGACCAAGCATAGAAGCATCACAATACACATCGAAACTCTTGGTGACATCCGTCATAATGAGTACCGGGGCTGACACCAGTCGATTATTCAACTCTTGAAAACTCTCAACACATTTGTCCGTCCATACGAACTTACTATCCTTGAGCAACTGAGTGAGTGGTCTGGCGATGCTCGAGAATCCTTGAACAAACTTGCGGTAATATACAACTAATCGCAGAAATGATCTGACTTTATTCTGATTAGTCGGGATAGCCTGATTTGCTACAGACTGAACCCGAGCAGGGTCAACGGAGATTCCTCCTCCAGATACTACGTGTCCGAGAAATCCGTCTTCTTTCAACCAGAATTGGCACTTACTGAAGTTAGCATACAGTTGATGTTGTCGAAGTGTTCTGAGGACAGTTCTCAGATGTTCTTCGTGTTCTTCCTCACTCTTAGAATAAATAAGAATGTCATCAATGAAAACCAAGACAAACTTGTCCAAGCACTCCATGAAAACCTTGTACATAAGATTCGTGAAATTGGCGGGGGCATTGGTCAGACCAAAATACATCACAGTGTACTCATACAATCCGTAACGTGTGGTGAATGTGGTCTTGGGAATATCGGTCTCACGAACCTTCAACTGATGATAACCAGTACGAAGATCGATCTTTGAGAAAATTCTTGCCCCATTTAGCTGGTCAGACAGGTCTTCAATTTTGTGCAACGAGTATTTGTTCTTGATGGTCACATCATTTAACTTATGGTAATCTACACATAAACGTGAGGAACCGTCCCGTTTGTCCACAAAAATGACAGGTGATCCCCATGGTGATGCACTAGGACGAATCAAACCTTTCCTTAACATGTCACCCAGCTTCTTCTTCAACTCATCTAACTCCTTCGGATTCATTCGGTAAGGCTTCTGTGTTATTGGTCCAGTGCCGGGTACTAACTCAATTACGAACTCGATATCCCTATCAGGGGGCATACCGGGTAACTCCTCAGGAAACACATCTGGGTATTCACATACTACCGGAACTTCCTCAAGTGTGGGTGTGGCTATACCAGTGTGGCAGTGGGTCTCTGATGTGTAGACTTGGTTGCGGTGTAAGCAACGTTCTCTCCATCACTAGCGGTCAATGATATGGACTTCTTGGTGCAATCAACAACATCATTATACTTGGTCATCCAATTCATACCCGGTATTACTTCTATCCCTTAGGATCCCAGTACTATCAGATCGGCATGAAAAGTTTTCCCTTGTATATCCACGAGTACTTCCTTGCAAACACGGTTGGTTTTGGTACTAGCTCCGGGTATTTGTACTAACATAGGGTTTTGCATATGTGTGTGTTTCATTCCACTCCTTTCAACAAATGTCATACTGATGAAAGAATGCGATGCACCAGAATCATACTACAGCAGGTACGGAGTTGATAGGAAACGTACCCATCACCATGTCTAGTGCCTCCTGTACTTCTTCAGCAGTGACATGATTCAGGTGCCCCTTGGTCACATTCTGCTTCCTGGTCACGGGTCCTTGTGTCATCTTGGTTGCATTATTCTGAGCTAGGGAGTGCTCTTGCTTGGGCATTCACGGGCAAAGTGTCCTTCCTTCCCACAAACAAAGCATCCTTCAACAGGCTTCGGGTTCTGGTTTGGCTTGGCGGCACAGTTGGCATTATTCCCATTTCCATTACCATTGCCTCCTGGCTTGGGTGCATAAGGTGCACGGTTGTTGTTGTTGTGGTGGTTGTTGTGGTTGTTATGGCTATGGTGGTGGTTGTAGTTGTGGTTGGGTCTTGGCGCATAAGCAGGCGCCATGTGTGGTGGTGGTGGCCTTGCATAAGGAGGAGGGCGGTTTCTTGGTGCACTAGGTCCACCTTGGTACCGCATCTTGCTCTTTCTGTTAACAAAGGCATTCTGCCTCTTGTGCTCCATCATCATCGCAGCATCTGCAAGTGACTCCAAATCCAGGAATGGTATGACAACAAGTGTGCACTGCAACTCATCGTGCAACCCATTCAGAAATCTCTCCTTCTTCTTAGCTTCTGTGTTAACTTTATCAGGTGCATACCGGGATAACAGAGTGAACTCCTCCCAGTATTTTTACAGGGACATTCCCCCTGCCTCAACTTCAGGAACTTATCCTTCATGATGTTCATCACACCCTTGGGGATGTGATATTTGTGGAACCTTGCGACGAAGCCTTCCCAATCGAAAACGTGGCCATCGGCGACAGTGGCGTGAGTGGTTTCCCACCAAGTCCTCACTGGTCCACCGAGAAAGTGGGTGGCAAACAGCACCTTTTCTTGAGTTTCCACTGAAGCCACTTCTAGGTTATTATCGATGGTGCAAAGACAATCGTCAGCATCTAGTGGCTCCACAATCTTGGTGAAAACCGGAGGGTTTGTCTGTTGGAACACCTTCAACTTCGAGCCCCCACCATTTCCGTTCTCATCATCATTATTATTGTTGTCATTATTGGCGTTGGCAGCGGCCAACTGCTGCAGGGCAGCAATAGTGGCAGCACTCTCTGCTCGTGTGGCCTGGCGATCCTCCATCATTAAGGCCAGCAGTGCCTCCATCGACGGTGGGGGTAGTGGTGGTGGTTCCCGACGAGGCGGCATGTTGTTTAGTGAAACATGTGTAAGACTATGCAGCAAGACTTCTTTGATTTTGAAAAAACAAAACTAGGAAACTAAAAAGGGTGTCTAAGGACAACGAAAATCAAGTGATAAATCACAAGTAAATATACGGGTTGAGAAAAATATTTCAAACATAGGTATCACTCAATCAAGCATCACATTAATAGCATCGAGTCATACATAACACAAACACTTACAAAAGTTACTCAACACAACTAAGCTCCTTAGAGCTACAAGGGGGATTCCCTCATAGGGTCGGCGTAAAGCTCATTGGCACAAACTCCAAAAGCAAAGAGATTACGACTAGTCCTGCTCGCTATCTCCATCGAAAAGGATCTCCTCGGGATCCTCCTCCTCCTCAGCTAAGTCATCGTCCTCCTATCGCTCAGGTCGCTCATATCCATCCCATCAACATCTGATGGAACGTCATCGTCGACTAGGAGATCCTCGTTCTCCCTATGGAGCTCGGTAACCTTCTCCTCTAGCTCCTCAAGTGTGGAGTCCCGAGTAGCTAGGTCCTCTATGGTAGTCTTCAGTCGCCCACGCAGAACCGCGTTGGCCTCCTGAAGTGCTTCCACCTTGTTGGTGAGACGGGTACGGCCCAAACGAGTGGTCTGTTGCTGTCCCGCCAAGGCTCTGTTCCTGGCGGTCTCGGTCTCGAGGTCGACTGTCATCTTACCTAGATGGGTAACGAGAAGACGACACTCCGCAACTGTGGTGTGCTCCAGAATGCTCAAGTCATCCAGTCGGCACTGGGTGCGGTACAAGAGTATCTCCATGTCCTCAAGGTGAGGACCCATGCCATCAAGATCCTGTGGCACAACAACTGGTGTACCAGACTCGTCTCTCCTCCCAAGCAACTCAAAGTGAGTGACCAGGTACTAGAAGTCCCTCGGATGAGCCAGGCGTGCAATAGCCTCCTGGATCACCCGAACTGCGCCCTCTTGCCAAGAGCGCTCAACGACGGTGAAGACGAAAGTCTCCGCTGAAGGTGTGGTTAGTGGGGGACAAATAGTACACTCCACGAACCAGTCTCCCTCAATCGGAGAACCGAAGATCATTCCTCCATGCAACTTAGGAACCGGGCAATCGATAATCTCGGTCATTTCCACGAGCCTCGGCTCAACGAGAAAAGAAAGGTCTCTAGCCAGTCCCAACTGGCAAGCCTCGGTGAATACAACTTCCATCTACACAAAATTTTAAGTAAGCTTAAGTTAGACCAAAGTGTGCAAAGCTTTAGATTGAACATAACTTAACTTAAAGTAAATAGGGTTTTGTAAAAAAAAAGATAGGTGTAAGAATATTTTGAAACTTAGGCACATTAGTAACTTAGTATTATAAGATAGTTTCTCAGAGTACTATCTAACATCCATGCTAACTAAGGGATCCTAAGGTCAGGATAGCTCTGATACCAACTTTGTAGATGCCCCAAAACGGATGGTCCAGAACCCCTCATATGCATACATTCACGATCCCGGGAATTCAGTCGTGAACAATATACGAAGTTGGTACACATATACATTATCCATTACACGAATAAATAGGTTCTTACAAGCAATGGTCACATGACCAAGTCTTAACAACTGCCACGCAGGGCAGGCAAATGTCTCACATAGAAGCGGAAACTTAGCAAAACACACAATGTAGAGAGCCCGTGTCACGTCTTCACCTACAGGCTGCTGACCGGACGCCGAGCCTAATTCGCATAGTCGTCGGTAAAGTACTCCTCTTCATACTCCTCCTCTTGTGGCATCTCTTCAAAGTCTGGCCAAGTAAATAGCCAGGGACGAAACCAATATGAGTACATTTGAATGTACTCTGCAAGACATCCTTTATAAACTTACAAATGCAAATATGCTTATATGGTGGATAGGTAGGCTATAAATAGGGTTCACTACCCATGGTGTATGTAAGATAACATCATGGTTGCTTTGGAGAACATCTCTATATCTTTGTTGAAGAAGATACTTCAAAACAAAATAATATAATTTTCTTTCTCTTGTGTAGATATTGCATATCCAAGAGGTTTTATAAAACTTGTTTTATAAAAGAGAGTTTTTTTTCTTTGCAGAACTTCTTGTAACCAAAGCCAGCTCTTCTTCCTTGGTACCTCTCAGGTACAAATCCTTTGTCACAAAAACATCCTTTTTGAAAACCCACACAATGGCTACATGGCCATTCAACTGCCCATATCCGAGGGCTCGGCTATTCAGAATAGTTTTACTCTGCAAAGGTATATACACAATCCACAAGATCCAATCATCTGCCATGAATCACCAATGGATCGACACAGCGATATGCCAGCATCAGATAAATGATCCTAACTGTCCACTCTGATCAAGCTAGTATATGACTATCCCTTCAACTGGGTTTGTTCTCATCGGCACCATGTCACACATTGCCACAGCAGGAGACCCAATTGTCGCACCCGGAGGAGAACTTAATCCCTCACTGTGTATGTCCCGTTTCTCCATCCCGGCGACACTTCGGTTAAGAGTATCATCCTCTCTATAGCATTTTGGGATAAGGCACATCTTAACAAGAACAAGTATCTAGGTAGGCCTCGTACCCATGTTGAGGTAGAGTGGCAGTACGTCTTGGTTGTCCAGCGAATACTAGGTTATGTGTCTTTCGTAAATCATTATTTGAATATTCGAAAATCTATAGATTCAAAAATAGGCATTATTCGGATTCAGATTTTTTTTGTGTAATTCGTAATACAAAGTATTTGAAGTTGATTTTGTTTGTAGTATACACCACTCGCTACTTACAATTTTTTTCAAAAAAAACTGAAACTTATAACTACATTTTTTTGATTTTCTTTTTCTAATTGGTAGGAGCACTGGTATCCAGGTGCACCAAATCTTCACTCTGATAAATGTAGCTATTCATCTATAAGTTTTGCTCTTTTTCTCGATTATTTTTCCACTAGATCTATAAGGATGTTCTCATGTGTAAGACACTGAGTTGCGGCCATACCGGTGGGTTTTTTTTTTTTGCACGACATACTGGTTGAAAATAACCACACGTGAAATCGCTCTGAAACATATACCTTGACATAAGAAAGTATAGAGGAAAACCCGAAAAATGCCGGTGCCGGCAGGCATACGTAGCATAGGAGAATACGACATCGATGCTTTGCCGCCTTGCATCCACCTATGACGCGCCTCGTACAGATCCCGAAGTCCTGAACCCCCGAACACGCTGAGGTCATGATCTAGCGGTGACCCGCCTGTCCTTTGGCCCGTGCGCAAGGAGACCGCGTACGCGTTGACACCGAAGGCAAAGACAGCCCCGACCATGACGGTAGACATGTCTCAGACCTGCGCGCGAGAAGCCACACACACAAATCGGCACCGAAGGCGTGATGGAGAAGCAACATGCGGCAGACAAAGTATTGGTGATCACCTCATCATGCCGCAGGCATTTGTAGCATAGAAGAATAAGGCATCGACGATGTAGGTCCTTGCATCCGCCTATGACGCACCTCGTACAGATCCTGAAGCCTGAACGAGCGGCCGGTGTGAGGACGCGCTCGGACACGTGGAGGTCATGCTTGAGCGGTGACGCGCTTGTCCTTTGACCCGTGGGCAAAGAGTCAGTGTATGCGGCAGCACTGAAGGCAAAGACAGTCCCGACGCCAAAGATAAAGACAGTCCCGACCATGGCGGTAGACACGCCGGCCTCAGACCTGCGCGCGAGGAGCCACACAGAAAAATCGACACCGAAGGACACGATGGAGAAGCAACCGGCGGTGGACACGTAGTATTGGTGATCACCTCAGCATATGCCGCGGGCATAGGTAGCCTAGCATAATACGACATCCATGCTTTGCCGCCTTGCAACCGCCCATCACGCGCCACGTACAGATCCTGAAGCCCTAAACCAGCGGCCGGTGTGAGGAAGCGCCCGAACACGCGGAGGGCATGCTTAAGCGATGACGCGTCTGTCCTTACACCGATGTGCAAGGAGCCAGGGTACGTGTCGGCACCAAAGGCAAAGACATTCCCGACCATGGCGGTAGACACGCCAGCCTCAGACCTACGCGCGAGGAGCCACACACGTAAATCGGCACCGAAGGACACGATGAAGAAGCAACCGGCAGCGGACACGTCGGCCTCTGACTCTGACGTGTGCATATGCATCGGTACTAATGGACACAATGAAGATGGTCAAGGCCATACGTTGCAATATTATTAGGGATATTAAAACTAGCACAAAAGGAAGCTCTCTCACGCCCTCAGCTTTCCGGGCCGTCGGATCGTGCATTCTAAAAGTTTCTGGACGTCCGATGCGCTTCGATTCCCGCACTATCCCTGAGACGCTACTCTAGCGATCAATTTGGCCAGCGGTGGTTAATTGGGCCTCTGAAATCCCAGTAGAGCCCATCTAATATATAGAGCGCAAATAGAATAACTTCTCATCTTTCCACTTCCTCTTCATCACGTCTGCCATCTCTCCTCCGTCAGCGTCTGCCAAACCCTAACACCACCATCGCCGCCATTCCCTTTCTGCCCCTAGCCCCTTGGTGCGCCCCTTGCAGACCTCCTTTCCGTGGTCTAGGACCTTACGGGAGCTCCCCATGGGGAATTAGGAGCGCCCACGAATGATATAAATAAGGCATGGCGCTCAAGATCTAGGGTACTACTCTAAGCGCCCAAGCACGTACGGTCTCTCCGCCATCGACCTCCTCACCTTCGCATCCTCTCGGTCCCGGTCAGGCTCCACCTACTCCGATCCCGAATTAAAAAAAATATTTTGAGTGATTCTTGTTGGATCTCTGTATTTTCTCACATGATTGGTGTGGCCTGAAAGAGTGCAAGGATCTGATTTGGACGAGCGAATAGGAAATTCTGCACTGCATTTGTTATATTGGGAGCAAAACAGTTCCCCGTCTCGGATGGAGCTATGCAATTCACTGGTCATGTGCATTATTGATCGATCGGTCTATCACAAGAACTTTTCTTCCTTTGTGATTTTACAAGTAACCAGAAATAATAAAGGTGTGGTCTGTTCATTGGAAATATGCGCAGTTGTTTCAGAAGTCTGGTGGTTATTTTAGGTTCAATGAATATTGCAAAAACTATTACTACTTTCTTACTTAGATTTGAAGTACAATAGGTAGAATGAATCTTGCAATGCGCAATTCATTTGCTGAGATATGTGTGAAGCATTAGTTATGTCATCATCTTAATCATTTGGAAGATGACGGTGACATTCAACTTCGTTTATTTTGTAACATTTCGAGTCGTTGCATTAGGCGCTGTCCAAATCAACTTGTTCAATTTATACAAATGGTAGGCTTAACGATTTCAGTCTGAAACAATTCTTCTGTTTTGCGATAGTGCATAACGACTCATTTGATATCTTACAATGAGCTCGATTTATTTACAATTTTGTTAATTGAAGGTCATAGAATTGACAGACTTTGCGGGGCTTGTGTACCGGCAGCCAGGAAGCTTGTGAGGACCGGAACTAAACTTCCAGACCCCCTGTGTTCTCATGTCAATCCCAAGATCAATGTTGACAACACAACGAAATGAATACCATTGCAGAACGTCCAAAAGTAAAATTATTACAATGTTTGAATAGCAATAACCACATAGTATAATGTCTTGTGACATTTTATTACAATCAGAAATCTCAGCGGAATATAAAAAATGCGAAGTGACTCCATCTCAGCCACAGGCAGTCGATGTAGTCCACGAGGCCTCACTCTTCAGCGTCGTCGTAGTAGTCGTAGTCGTCTCCTTCGTAGTAGTTCTCTGAACGATAAACAAAGCAATGCAATGAGTACATTAACATAATGTACTCAGCGTGCCCCCTCTATGCAAGACCTATAATATCTACATGTGGCTTCAAAGGAAGGCTGTATGGTTCTTTTGCATAAAAGCCAATTTTATTTCACAGGGCCATAATATATTTGTTAAAAGTGGTTTTTAGATGAAAAACATGTTTTGTATTCAGTGGGTTTTTTCTCATCAAAGTGAGTGTCATCGACACCTCACAATATCAATAGAATTCCAGGATAGGGGTAGAGGGAAGTAGCAAAACAGGTTCCCGTATGTCAAGAAGGATTCATGTGTCGCCCATGACCGTGGACAAAACGGCTATTCGAATAGTTTTACTCTGCAGAGGTAGTACACTTTACCCACATGTCACAATCTTCCTTGTTGCAACCAGCCGTCGCTAGTATAGCAATCGGAATCTTGTGACGAGGTCTTTTAGCTAGATCCCCCAAAGATGTGACATGCCCACCGGGTCTGGCCCGGTACTGAGAGTATGTCCCCAAACCGTTCCCCCCATCTGTGCCGAAGGTTCTCCCGTAGGTAGACACCTCATCTGCGGTACGGCGACATCGACACCTAAGGCTGACTAACCTACTTGACCAAGCCAGTGCCCATATAGCATGTGGTTGTACGGTGGTCACAATCTTCAAATCCAAGACTTATTAGGCCCTTATGCGGCACGGACGACGGACTACTCCCTCCAGCTGGTGAAGGGTAGCCAATCGCTCCGTCAATATTCTGATTCAGCTGTCGCCCGCGCCATGTTTAGATGGTAAGTTTCACCCAGAGTAGAAGATAGAGTAGAGGAAGCAACAACGGCTCATCGGCCTAGCTCAACGAGCTCAACAAGTTCAAAAAGTGTGTGTGACCTGAGGGTCAATCAATTCCTCCGAAGAGGCAAGATGAAGATATCCTACTTATTATTGAGCATGGCTAAGCATTTCTACTCTACAGGAATACTATATAATTTCTACTCAGGGTATCAAGTACAAGGCGACAACATATCAGGCTAGTGTGTCAATCGACACGCTAGTAATTTGAATAAAATAGCATGCATAATTTTAAAAACAACAAAATAGTGCCCCTTTTAAAAACATAGGATAAAACATGAGAGGGGGGGGCATGCCTTCGTTGTCCCGGTGTTGTTCTTCGTAGATGTCGTTGTCCTCAAACCCGTCACTCCCTACTCGTCAAAACGGTGAAACACAAATAAATACCAACTCCAAAGAAACACGAATAAAATTCAAATAGAGAGGGTGTTGGACGTTCGACAAGAGTGAGAGGAAATAACAAATAAAATGGCTTGATTGAGAATGATGTTAACTAAGGTCGGGTAATCGGTCCATTTTGACCAACAAAGTATTTTATAAAAATATGTAGCCAATATATAGTGGCATAGTTATTATGCAATGCACAAACAATTTTCATACTAGCTAAACATACGATTAGATAAATAATAAGCTACATCTAGTCACATTTGTAAAACATGCCATAACGACCACTCTAGAAATATTAACACAACATTAACTAAATAAGACCACATGAACAACAACAAGTCATTATGCTAAACATCTAGTAAAGATGAACAACACAAGCAATTAGACTCCAACTAAACATTTAGCAAGAAGGAAATCATCATGCGCTAAGATAAATACTACTGTTGTTCTAGCATGATAAACACCAAATAAAAATTGAAAACCACATGAATGGTTCAGCTAGTAGTGATGAAACTATTCAAAAACAGTAGCTAATGATATATAGAAAGTATGCATACATTATACTAATTCAAACAATAGCTATACATGGCATTGCTTAGGATAACCTAAACTTGACAATTATGCAACAACCAAATAAATATTACTTACTCTAGCCTAGCATCATGGAAATACTAAATGAAGTGTACGAACAACATGAAAGTCTATTCTTACAATAAACAAACTAATTAACAGTAGCTAAACTACATAGATAACACCTTATATAATTCTACCAAAAACATCTATACGGCTAAGCATGACGTTTGTAAGAATAATCATGCTGTGACTAAATTACACACACCTTCATATTAGAATACATGATAACAGTACACTAGGCATATACAAATAACGGAAACAACACTACATGCTCATATGGATGGTGTGCATACATGCTTTAAAATAATTTTCATAAACTACAATAGATATTCGAAGAATAAATAACACCGCTAGATTCCTATTCAGATTTGGCACATTTTCTGTAAAAGGTTGGCATCATTCTGAGGTGTGGAAGGTAGGCTAACACGCGAATGCCATCGGTGGCATCCGGTTCATACGGCGGCGCGGTCAAACTGAAACCTACGACCAGAAACCATGTCTAGGAGGTAGATACTAGTGAGTCTAACATGGTGGTGCAAGGGAATAGACCAGTTCTCACCGAGCTTGCCGCAGTAGTCCCGGGAAGTCAATGAACCGGACAAATGGACGCGCGAACTGCGACTTTTGTGATCAACGGTTTGGGCTTCTGGTTTCGGGAATGGAACCTCCTCCTCCTCGCGGTCCTCCTGGCGCAGCAGCTCGGCCTCCGGTGGCTGGAGTCTTCGAGAATATGGACGGCATCCGTCGGCGCTCCAGGTGAGATTGGATGTGGGGTGAGCCTAAGGCTGTGTGGCAGGGATAGGAAAGGAGAGCAAAAGCTGAACTGGGTGCTTTATATAGTGCAGGGATTCGCAAGCTTCATGACGCATATCAATTGGAGTTGATTTCTCTCGAAGGAAACGTCGGAGCAGTTTCTAGTGCCATTGATGATCTATTTACTGTATACGTGCGGGAAAAGAAGAGGAAAAGCAGAGCGACGCTTCGCCGTGCCGACACTCTGCCCCGTGCGTGGGTGCGACCCCTCTACTGCTGCGTACGTGCGGAAGAAGAAGGTGCAGCCCAGTCTGCTGGAAGACAGACAATCAGCGCGAGGTTTCGCTCGGCCGCGGTGCTGCGTCCGGTGTGGTGCGAGTCGAGGGCTCGATCAGCTGTGGTACTGATTCAATTGGGGCTGTCTAATGTTCGTTGGTCGGGCCTAATTGAATGACGCCTTGTGATCTGTAGTACGATGCATTAGACGGGAAGAAAAATAAAACTAGACACCAGGTGCTTAGGTCGATGGATGGAGCACGTCGCTGGACTAAGATAGGAAAAGAAAAAGGACCTGGACAAAATAATAATCATGGTAGTAGTGCATCGGTAGAGACAACTAAGCAAGTGCTAGAAGGAAGACACAAAGAAAAGGAACGATTAGTGCATGCACTAGCTACGTACATGGAAGTGATGTGTACATGCATGTGCCATGCATGTGGGTGTATGTCTATTAGGCCAACTACCAATAGGAAATTTAGAAAGAACCAAATATAAACTAACATGGAAAATCCAATTCAAACGAAAATGCAAACTCACACCCTTGTTTAAGAAATCAAATTAATCTTAATACGTTAGAATTAATATTGTTAACTCCGAATAAAATATTTATTTGTCGCAACATCCTTTGTTTTTAGAAAAAAAAATTAAGCCCGTAAAAACCAGGATGTTACAATTCTACCCCCCTTAAAAGGAATCACGACCCCGTGGTTCAGCCTAAGAGAAAAAAATATTTGGAAAAAAAAATTCTCACGAAAAACATCTTCACTTCCCCATGTCGCTTCCTTCTTTTTATGGTTACTTCGGTGGTTTTTGAAGAACTACATCACAATCCTCGTAGTGGTCCTTAACCGACCATCGAGATTTAACGAGGTATACTTCATGAGTCAAGTCCTCCTGCACTTCTATGATATCTAACGAGGTTTTCTAAGCCTCTTCATGTGGCTTATGTCAGGTGGCAGTGGTGATAAAGGCACTTCTTCATCTCTGCTAGCTTATTTATTGGCATTCTATATGTTCTCTTGGCAATAAGGGCGGTGTCTGGTGTCAACTCAATGGAACACTCTATCTCACTGTCTGATGGTAAGCCTAGTAACTCATCTGGGAACACGTTTGTGTATTCCCTAACCACCCGAACATCCAACATATTGGTTTCCTTCATGCTGTTCAGTAGGCTATCCACTGCAGATTGGGGGTGTTAATCCGTCTTGTAGTCCATCACAACTCCATCATCATTGGTTAATGAAACGATTCTAAAACCATAATCTATCTATCTTTGTGTTTCACTAACTTGTTCATGCTCAGAATGACATCTAAACCTTTGAAATCTATCACAATGAGATTTGCTAGGAACTCCACCCCTTTTATCGCTATGATCACTTTAGGGCATGTTAAACATGTACTAAGAATTCCCTCGGGTGAATGTATTTCCATTTCCTGACTCATGACCTTAGTTTTCAAATGATGTTTCCCGACAAATTGCTTAGAAAGAAACGAATGGGAAGCTCCAGACTAAATACAAAAATATTGAACCGTAACATGACTGGATTGGAAACATACCAAGAACAACATCTGATGCTTCATGAGCTTGCTCGGCTGTGATGTGGTTAACTCGACCATGTACTGGCTGTCCTGATGCCTGGGGCGCGCCTCCTGGAGTACTCAGTATCCCTCGTCCACGTCCTGCGGCGGGTGTCTTAGTTGAAGTGCCCAGGTTAAACTTCACTGGTGTCGGCCCCGTGTTCTTCTTGCTGGGACATGCAGCAGCAAAGTGACCCTCTACACCACAAGAGTAGCAATTCTTTCCAGCAGTGTTTGCATGATTTCCTCCGACTTCAGCTCTCGGAGTGCGATATGCATTGGGCTGAAAGTTATTGTTAGGCTTTGTTGGCTTTGCAGTTGCTCCACGGTAACCTGGGTGAACAATACTTTTCTGGCGCGAGCTACCAGCCCCATGGTGACTTTGTGGTGCTTTCCTCTTGCGGTGCTCCTCAAGTTCCTTCTTTGAGTTCTCTTGAAGAATAGCCTTATTGACAAGGCTCTGAAAATTGGCGAAGTCATGTGAGACCAATCTATCCTTTAGTCCTGGATTCAGCCCTCTCAGAAACCTAGCAGTCTTGTCCGCCTCAGTGGGAATATCTGCTTTCCCATAGCGAGAGAGCTGGGTGAAACGGTCCCAATACTCAGAAACAGACATCTTCCCTTGGGTGAGAGCTCGAAATTCATCTCTCTTCAGCTCCATGAG
This sequence comes from Alopecurus myosuroides, assembly GCA_028641055.1. Classification (NCBI taxonomy): domain Eukaryota; kingdom Viridiplantae; phylum Streptophyta; class Magnoliopsida; order Poales; family Poaceae; genus Alopecurus; species Alopecurus myosuroides. Next base: position 279,399,734 of record CM054063.1, read on the forward strand.
ACCAGCAGGAATGTGCGCCGTGCGAAAAGCCTCTGAAAATTCATCCCAAGTGATTCCCTCAACATCATCATGTGCCTCACAATAGTTCTCCCACCAATCTCCGGCTACACCACTGAGTTGGTGCGCCGCGAACTTCACACGGTCTTGCACATTGACATTAACCAAATTGAGCTTCCTTCGGATGTCCTTCATCCAATCATCCGCCTCTATGGGGTCTGCTGATCCAGCAAAAGTAGGTGGCTTTGTCCTCATGAACTCCGCTAGCTTCGAAGGTGGCGGCGGCTGATTCTGGTTTTGATTCTGGTTCTGGTTTTGATTTGCTAGGTTAGCAGCAAGTTGTTGCAGCAGTTGTGTTTGCATAAACATCAGTTCCGCCATGTCAGGTGGCGGGGGCATGTATTCTTCATTCTCTGTATCGGTATCCGTGTCATGAACTTCACCCTCCACAAAGTTCTCTTCAAACGCTAGTCCGCGACCACGGCCACGTCCACGTCCACGTCCTCCGCGACCACGACCTCGGTTTCCGTTCATCCTGTTTCCGTTCAAAGTTTAGGATAGACGAGAGGGAAATTAAACTAACCCATAAGAAAACCCGCAACAAAAATAAAATGAAAGGAAGCAAAGAAGAACCAAATATAACTTAAGACCAATTATTTTGCAAAATATGGTTTTAGTATGACTACACAAAAAAAACTCAAAAAATATGTAGTACATACTCATGCAAATAAACACTTCTAACGTATGAGTATACAACTAAAGGGTTCTGTCCAAAATCCTCCTAAATGGTTGTTTGGTCTTGACTTGATGTTGATCATCGACATGGAGGAATATGAAGATGTTGACATATGACTCTTGAGCCTTCGGTTCTTGAAAAACTTTCTTGTTGATACAGCATGGTATACTAGAGAAGTACTTAAGGAAGAATCATTCAAAAAAATGTTGAATAAGATAGGATAATGAATAGCAATAGACAAGAATTAGACTACAAGGATATTAAAAAATAGTATTTTACTTTTTAAAAAAATGATTCCTAGGGCTTTCCATTTCTAGCTAAGGCCACGTGACTAGGTCGACGTCGGCTCTGATACCACTTCTGTGAGGACCGGAACTAAACTTCCAGACCCCCTGTGTTCTCATGTCAATCCCAAGATCAATGTTGACAACACAACGAAATGAATACCATTGCAGAACGTCCAAAAGTAAAATTATTACAATGTTTGAATAGCAATAACCACATAGTATAATGTCTTGTGACATTTTATTACAATCAGAAATCTCAGCGGAATATAAAAAATGCGAAGTGACTCCATCTCAGCCACAGGCAGTCGATGTAGTCCACGAGGCCTCACTCTTCAGCGTCGTCGTAGTAGTCGTAGTCGTCTCCTTCGTAGTAGTTCTCTGAACGATAAACAAAGCAATGCAATGAGTACATTAACATAATGTACTCAGCGTGCCCCCTCTATGCAAGACCTATAATATCTACATGTGGCTTCAAAGGAAGGCTGTATGGTTCTTTTGCATAAAAGCCAATTTTATTTCACAGGGCCATAATATATTTGTTAAAAGTGGTTTTTAGATGAAAAACATGTTTTGTATTCAGTGGGTTTTTTCTCATCAAAGTGAGTGTCATCGACACCTCACAATATCAATAGAATTCCAGGATAGGGGTAGAGGGAAGTAGCAAAACAGGTTCCCGTATGTCAAGAAGGATTCATGTGTCGCCCATGACCGTGGACAAAACGGCTATTCGAATAGTTTTACTCTGCAGAGGTAGTACACTTTACCCACATGTCACAATCTTCCTTGTTGCAACCAGCCGTCGCTAGTATAGCAATCGGAATCTTGTGACGAGGTCTTTTAGCTAGATCCCCCAAAGATGTGACATGCCCACCGGGTCTGGCCCGGTACTGAGAGTATGTCCCCAAACCGTTCCCCCCATCTGTGCCGAAGGTTCTCCCGTAGGTAGACACCTCATCTGCGGTACGGCGACATCGACACCTAAGGCTGACTAACCTACTTGACCAAGCCAGTGCCCATATAGCATGTGGTTGTACGGTGGTCACAATCTTCAAATCCAAGACTTATTAGGCCCTTATGCGGCACGGACGACGGACTACTCCCTCCAGCTGGTGAAGGGTAGCCAATCGCTCCGTCAATATTCTGATTCAGCTGTCGCCCGCGCCATGTTTAGATGGTAAGTTTCACCCAGAGTAGAAGATAGAGTAGAGGAAGCAACAACGGCTCATCGGCCTAGCTCAACGAGCTCAACAAGTTCAAAAAAGTGTGTGTGACCTGAGGGTCAATCAATTCCTCCGAAGAGGCAAGATGAAGATATCCTACTTATTATTGAGCATGGCTAAGCATTTCTACTCTACAGGAATACTATATAATTTCTACTCAGGGTATCAAGTACAAGGCGACAACATATCAGGCTAGTGTGTCAATCGACACGCTAGTAATTTGAATAAAATAGCATGCATAATTTTAAAAACAACAAAATAGTGCCCCTTTTAAAAACATAGGATAAAACATGAGAGGGGGGGGCATGCCTTCGTTGTCCCGGTGTTGTTCTTCGTAGATGTCGTTGTCCTCAAACCCGTCACTCCCTACTCGTCAAAACGGTGAAACACAAATAAATACCAACTCCAAAGAAACACGAATAAAATTCAAATAGAGAGGGTGTTGGACGTTCGACAAGAGTGAGAGGAAATAACAAATAAAATGGCTTGATTGAGAATGATGTTAACTAAGGTCGGGTAATCGGTCCATTTTGACCAACAAAGTATTTTATAAAAATATGTAGCCAATATATAGTGGCATAGTTATTATGCAATGCACAAACAATTTTCATACTAGCTAAACATACGATTAGATAAATAATAAGCTACATCTAGTCACATTTGTAAAACATGCCATAACGACCACTCTAGAAATATTAACACAACATTAACTAAATAAGACCACATGAACAACAACAAGTCATTATGCTAAACATCTAGTAAAGATGAACAACACAAGCAATTAGACTCCAACTAAACATTTAGCAAGAAGGAAATCATCATGCGCTAAGATAAATACTACTGTTGTTCTAGCATGATAAACACCAAATAAAAATTGAAAACCACATGAATGGTTCAGCTAGTAGTGATGAAACTATTCAAAAACAGTAGCTAATGATATATAGAAAGTATGCATACATTATACTAATTCAAACAATAGCTATACATGGCATTGCTTAGGATAACCTAAACTTGACAATTATGCAACAACCAAATAAATATTACTTACTCTAGCCTAGCATCATGGAAATACTAAATGAAGTGTACGAACAACATGAAAGTCTATTCTTACAATAAACAAACTAATTAACAGTAGCTAAACTACATAGATAACACCTTATATAATTCTACCAAAAACATCTATACGGCTAAGCATGACGTTTGTAAGAATAATCATGCTGTGACTAAATTACACACACCTTCATATTAGAATACATGATAACAGTACACTAGGCATATACAAATAACGGAAACAACACTACATGCTCATATGGATGGTGTGCATACATGCTTTAAAATAATTTTCATAAACTACAATAGATATTCGAAGAATAAATAACACCGCTAGATTCCTATTCAGATTTGGCACATTTTCTGTAAAAGGTTGGCATCATTCTGAGGTGTGGAAGGTAGGCTAACACGCGAATGCCATCGGTGGCATCCGGTTCATACGGCGGCGCGGTCAAACTGAAACCTACGACCAGAAACCATGTCTAGGAGGTAGATACTAGTGAGTCTAACATGGTGGTGCAAGGGAATAGACCAGTTCTCACCGAGCTTGCCGCAGTAGTCCCGGGAAGTCAATGAACCGGACAAATGGACGCGCGAACTGCGACTTTTGTGATCAACGGTTTGGGCTTCTGGTTTCGGGAATGGAACCTCCTCCTCCTCGCGGTCCTCCTGGCGCAGCAGCTCGGCCTCCGGTGGCTGGAGTCTTCGAGAATATGGACGGCATCCGTCGGCGCTCCAGGTGAGATTGGATGTGGGGTGAGCCTAAGGCTGTGTGGCAGGGATAGGAAAGGAGAGCAAAAGCTGAACTGGGTGCTTTATATAGTGCAGGGATTCGCAAGCTTCATGACGCATATCAATTGGAGTTGATTTCTCTCGAAGGAAACGTCGGAGCAGTTTCTAGTGCCATTGATGATCTATTTACTGTATACGTGCGGGAAAAGAAGAGGAAAAGCAGAGCGACGCTTCGCCGTGCCGACACTCTGCCCCGTGCGTGGGTGCGACCCCTCTACTGCTGCGTACGTGCGGAAGAAGAAGGTGCAGCCCAGTCTGCTGGAAGACAGACAATCAGCGCGAGGTTTCGCTCGGCCGCGGTGCTGCGTCCGGTGTGGTGCGAGTCGAGGGCTCGATCAGCTGTGGTACTGATTCAATTGGGGCTGTCTAATGTTCGTTGGTCGGGCCTAATTGAATGACGCCTTGTGATCTGTAGTACGATGCATTAGACGGGAAGAAAAATAAAACTAGACACCAGGTGCTTAGGTCGATGGATGGAGCACGTCGCTGGACTAAGATAGGAAAAGAAAAAGGACCTGGACAAAATAATAATCATGGTAGTAGTGCATCGGTAGAGACAACTAAGCAAGTGCTAGAAGGAAGACACAAAGAAAAGGAACGATTAGTGCATGCACTAGCTACGTACATGGAAGTGATGTGTACATGCATGTGCCATGCATGTGGGTGTATGTCTATTAGGCCAACTACCAATAGGAAATTTAGAAAGAACCAAATATAAACTAACATGGAAAATCCAATTCAAACGAAAATGCAAACTCACACCCTTGTTTAAGAAATCAAATTAATCTTAATACGTTAGAATTAATATTGTTAACTCCGAATAAAATATTTATTTGTCGCAACATCCTTTGTTTTTAGAAAAAAAAATTAAGCCCGTAAAAACCAGGATGTTACAAAGCTGTTCATCGAGCCTGACATGCTGTTAGTGGAGCGTTGAAGACTAGACTTGTGGCTCTCACCTAGATATTGCTAAAGTCAAGGAGTGGAGCGTCTTGGAAACAACTTACTTATTTAAGGCCACACTTATCCTTTATGCGCTTGAGTATATTTTTTTTTTGGATATGTGCATAACTGTTTGATTTATCAGCGGCTGCAAGGCTCCGATTATAACCTTCATAGTTGAGCTATTCGTGTCCCGTGATCAAGAGTACTATATTTCATTTGTGTAGTAAGGCTATAGCACCATTTGCTTCTCAGTGTGTGAAGTCGAGGATAGCTGAGACAAGGGTAAAACAACATTTCTTCCCACCGAGAAGCAAATTGCACCTGGGACATGTCGTCCCTTGCTTGCAACCCTCCACTGTTGTTACCCATAATGTATTACAATTGTCCTGCCATTACAGAAGCTTTTGATATCAGTCATATGCTCGTTTATTGATCTATAGTCTGTTTGGGCATCAAGCAGTACTGTAGTTTTACTATTCATATATTATCAGTTGTTAGTTGTTTGTACTGTCCAAACTATTATATCAATAGTTGTTATGTGCTAATTGCAGAAAAATAAATCTATACCTTCATGTGCTGATTGCAGAAAAAACAAGGAGGCCTCATTGGAATTGCACTTGATTCCAACTGGCATGAACCATTGTCAGATGTCGATAAAGACAGAAAAGCTGCAGCACAGGCGATGACTTTGATCTTGGGTGGCGATACATTAGGTACCAACCTCATACATACACATAAGTTAAGTTCCTATGTAATTACCGTAGGTAACTATTTACCTGTGTAAATATTAAATTCTTGAGCATGAATGCATGTTCTTGCATATCTTAATGTTTGGACACTCTGCCTCTATGCAGAAACATGTATGCAACAGGTTGCTCAGTTTTCTAATCGGGATTCATAGTTAGTATATGGTTCACTATATTTTTTAGGCATAAACCACTATGCTACATTATATGCTAGGAATGCCATGATGCAGGTCAGGAAACTTGTAATGAATGATGCTTTGACTGATGTTGCTGTCATCCCAACTTGTCAGTCTTGATATATGAAGATATTATAAACTTCCCAATGCATTGTTGATACTGATTTCCTCACTCCATGCACTCTGCAGCTTAGAAGCATGGAAAGAGAATAGGAGAAACGGTAATATTTCCACAGCTGTTTCTTCCATTGCTTACTTGCTCTATACTTTTGTTTTTCATATATTTAATTATTTGTTTGAAAATAAATATGTCTTTATCGATTTTTGGGCACACATAGTTCCATGAAACATGTTATAGAAAAGTACGAAAATCAACGTGTGTTTATTATGTTTTTTTTCGTGCACTACTGTTTGTAGCTGATTAGATTATTTTCCCTAAGAGAATCGATTATGTTTTAAACGATGTTTATCTCCGGTATGGATGATGCGAACAATTGGTTTTCAAGACTAACTACATCTCTAAACTTTTAGAAATCTTGGCATGTCCTTTTCTTCTCGTGATGTAGTAAATATGTATATTTTGCATAATCACGCATGCACTTATCAGAAAGCTTGCTTGCTTGAATTTCTTTCTTACAACAAGGATTCATGAAATTTACATTCAGTTTCTTCCCCATTTTTGAAGGCATCCTACATGAGAAAAAAAAACTAGAGTACAAGTTACTGTCATAAGACCATATATTATCACTACAATGTTGTTCAGTATGTTAAAAATGCTAATTTCAAACAATTTAGTTTTCTAATGGATGGGCGCGGCAACGTGCGCCTACATGATCTAGTTCTAGGAAAAACCATGCATGGTTAAATAGAGGCCACGTTTAGAACCTGTGCCTAATCAATTTTCATTGGCCAGAACAACGGACGGACCGGTAGTTTTTTTTTTGCAATAGTAGTGCCTAATCAATTTTCATTGCCTACGTCTCTCAACAACGGCTCGATCAGATTTTTTTTTTGGCAATAGTACCTCCCTTGAATCAGGATTTATGTGGTAGGTATGTTTGGTGTTCAACATTGAAACAATCTTGATCGTTCATCTAAGCCAATCGAACGTGCGGGATCGATTGTATCTACGAAGTTTGCTCTTTTATAATGTTATTATTATTATTATTATTATTATTATCAATATCAGAGCATCAAGTTAATCTAGTTGGTTTGGCAAACTTAGCATTGGTCAGTAGCAACAATACGTTGAGAGTTAAGTAGAAAAGAGGGAGTTGCATGTAGATATATTATTTCATGATCATTCTTGTTAGCTCATAAGTTTAGTATTCTCAAGTAAGATTGTTTGTACCTCTAAGGAAGATTGCATGATTGGTTTTATCATATGTATATTTGTTTGTTTTCCCTCAACTCTTATGCTTGCTACCCAACCTTGCTTCTTGTGCATCTAAACTTTGAGCCCCAAAACCATGTCATTTGTATCCACCATATCTATCTATAAGTGGTATTTAACCGCCACTCCAAGTAAATTGCTTGTGTGCTACCTTTAAAACTTTGAAAATTACACATGTTTTGTGCCCCTCTTTTTAGCTCATGAGAATGCAAATAGAGAATCTTTATCTCACTTGTTGATTGGATTATACACAGCTGGACTAGTGGATTCATACGCTTATCCAAATGATAGAATAGCTGGCAGCGGGGTGTCCATCCCCAAATTTAATAATACACGTTCTCTTCACTATTTTTGTCCCTGATTTATCAGCCAAAACATAATTGTGTAAACAAAAGAGAAACAGGGATGACCTTCTATAGCAGTTGCGTCCTTCAATGGGAGCCGCTATTGTAAAGTCTAGTTGGCTTGTGACGTACTTTATTTTCTGTTTGCCATTCGTTGACATAAACATACACCACTCTAAAAATTGTTTTCAATACTTCTGTTTATCAAATCAAAAGATCTAGCACATGAGTTAATCACTGCTTCCCTCTGCGAAGGGCATATCGTTTACCTTTATGTTGAGTCAGTAAACCTACTCCTTTCTGTCTTAAACAAGAATTTGAGTTGTTGTGATCTATCCATTTATATGTTGATTTACGCAATCCTATCATTTATTCTTCCTTGTTTAGTACAAGTGGTTTTATCTGATTGAATACCATTTTGAAAGTTACCAATGACCGCAAAGAAACTGTTATAATTGAGAATGATAAAGTCTGCAACATAAGCTCTAATATAAAGACTCTGATCGAAAGATAAGTACACTGTTATTGTTCTATGGCCAAGAACAAAGTTTTTCATCACCAATTATGATTTCCTTTTTGCACATTTATTGTGATTTCCTCTACTTGTTTCAAACTTAATTATATGATAGGAAGTTGTTGTCTAAAATAACTTGTGCTTTCATAAATGTGATGTTTTTTGTCCGTATTTTATTTATCGACGCCTCACTCCATAAATTTGTGGTCATGTTTACTGAGTTCACTTTAGCTTGGGGACAAGCGAGTTCTAAACTTGGGAGGAGTTGATACGTCCATTTTGCATCACTATTTTATATTATTATTTTATGTTATTCATAGATATATTTCATGTTATTATGCATTACTTATGTTATTTCATCTTATTTTGCATGTTTTATAATTTTTGGAGAATAAACACCGGGATCATAAATTTGATGGAAAAAAAGCACCGTGAGGATACCCTATTTCATAAGATCAGAAGACAAAGGGGGCATCGGGGATGTCTTAGAAGTCTAGAAGATGGAGCTAGCAACGAGGAGACCCGGAGGGGGGCACAGGGGGCCCACACCATGGGGTGGCGCGCCCCTGGCCACGCCACCAGGTGGTGTGGCCACCCTGGCCCACCTCTGGTCGCCCCCTTTCACGTAATTGACCCCCAAGGAACCCTAAGCCCCAGGACTTCATTGAAGACATACTCCGCCGCCGCCTCAGGGCGGAAAACAATAGAGAGAGAAAAGGTCTCCGACAGGGAGAAATCCGCCGGGGAAATTCCTCCCCGGAGAGGGGAAATCATCGCCATCGTCACCTTCATCGCTCTGGGCATCATCAAGATCGGCATCGTCATCATCATCACCACCAGCACCATCACCCTCACCATCCATCTCTATCCCGCTGTAACGATTAGGGTTCTATACTGTTGTTCTTCACTAGATCTCTCTCCCGGTGTGGATTACTTGTTAGTAGTTGATGCTTGTGAGATTTATCTGTGTTTAAACATTATGACCAAATTGTTATTCATCATTATATCACCTGTGATTATGATCCATATGATGTCTTGTGAGTTGTTCGTTTAGTTCTTCAGTACATGGGAGAAGTCAATATGTTAGTAGTGGAATTATGTTGAAGTAATATCTAGTGGTTTGATATACGGAGCCACCAAGGTGGAATTGTGTAGAACTGTGTAGTGTGCTTGAGTGAAAGAATGCCCGTCCAAACTTATTGTTGCTTTCCTTCCTAGCGTGCCTTTTCCACACAGTTTCTCCTCATGCCGTGATTCAGGAACACCAATCGACTTAAGGTCATGAATAAAGTCAACACAAAACTCAATGACCTCCTCTGTTCCATATCCCTTGGAGATGCTTCCTTCTGGCCTAGCACGGTTATGAACATATTTCTTCAAGACTCCCATGAACCTCTCAAAGGGTAACATATTGTGTAGAAATACATGACCGAGAATGGAAATATCTTCGACTAGGTGAACTAGGAGAATGTAGACTGTTTAGACTTTTTGGATTTTTTACCTTCTGAGAAATTGCATTGAGGAATGCACATACCTTCACAATGGGAACTCGAACATTTTCCTATAGAAGCCTCCTCAATGCAACCGGAAGCAATTACGTCATGAGCACGTGGCAGTCATGAGACTTTAGGTTTTGGAAAAAAATCTGCCATATTTATTATTCCCTTTATATTTGATGAGAAGCCAGATGAGACCTTGATACTGCTCAGGCATTCAAAAAATATTTGCTTCCCTTTTTTTGTAAAAGCGTAGCTGGCAGGACCTTGAGAATCCTCTGGATGTAGGTCGTCTCGTTCTTTCATACGTTCCTGGTCCTCCCGTGCTTCTAGTGTATCTTTTGTCTTTCCATATACGCCCAAGAAGCTAAGCAGGTTGACGCAAAGATTCTTCATCACAAGAATCACATCGATTGCAGAGCGGACCTCTAAGGCTTTCCAATAGGGTATAACCCAAAATACAGATTTCTTCTTCACATGGGTGCGTGTCCGTCAGCGTCATTCGGAACAGCTTGTCTGCCCGGACTCCTTTAAAAGATTGCTTCTAAATCATTGACCATACCATATATATCATCACCAGTACGGTGTCTAGGCTTCTTCCGGTGATGTACCTCAACTTTGAAATGCTTGCATTTCCTTCTTAAGGGATGCTTGACCGGAAGAAATCAACGATGCCCTGGTACACATTCTTCTTAGATTTATCCAAAAATATAATTTCAGTCCCATCTAAATAGTGTGTGCATGCATTGTATCCCTTGTTTGTCTATCCTGAAAGGTTAGCAAGAGCAGACCAATCATTGATCGTTACGAATAGCAACGCTCGTAAGTCAAATTTCTCCTCTTTGTGCTCATCCCACACACGTACACCTTTTTCATCCCTCAACTGTAAAAGTTTTTAAACTAATGGACTTAGGTACACATCAATGTCGTTACTGGGTTGCTTCGGGACCTACATGAGCACTGACATCATAATGAACTTCCGCTTCATGCACAACCAAGGAGGAAGGTTATAGATACGTAGAGTCGCATGTCAAGTGCTATGGCTGCAGCTCTGCTCACCAAATGGATTCATGCCATATGTACTTAGACCAAACCTTAAGTTTCTTGCATCAGCTGTAAACGTTGGGAACTCTCTCTCTCAATTTTTCTACACTACGACCCATCAGCGGGGTGTCTCAACATCGCGTCGCTCTTACGACCTTCTTTGTGCCAACGACTGTTTGGCATGCTCTTTGTTTCTGAACAAACGTTTCAACCGTGGTATTATAGGAGCATACCACATCACCTTGATAGAAACCCTCTTCCTTGGGCACTCGCCCTCAACATCAACAGGGTCATCTCGTCTTATCGTATAACACAATGCACCACATACCGGGCATGCATTCAAATTCTCGTACTTCTCACCGCGGTAGAGGATGCAGTCATATGCATGCATGTATCTTATGCACATCTAATCCTAGAGGGCAGAGAACCTTCTTTGCTTCGTATGTACTCTCAGGAAATTTGTTATACTTTGGATACTTCTTCATTATTTTCAGTAACTTCTCAAATCCCTTGTCAGATAAACCAGTCTCTGCCTTCCATTGTAGCAATTTCAGTGTAATACCCAGCTTTGTGTTTCCATCTTCTCAAGTTGGGTACAATTTTTCTTGATCCTCTAACATGCGCTCCAAATTAAACTTCTCATTTGAACTTTCTGATTCTCTCTGTGCATCAACGATGGCCCGACGAAGATCATCAACGATCTCTTCTGGTGCCTCTTCTTCAGATTCTTCATCCATTGCAGTAGTATCACCGTATGCATCGAACCCTGCAGGATAGTTGTCATCATCCTCTTCTTCTTCATCATATTCCATCATAACCCCCTTTTCTCCGTGTTTCTTCCAACAATTATAGCCGGACATGAAACCAGACCTAAGCAGGTGATTGTGAATCGTTTTTTAGTAAGAGTACACATAAAACATGGACAACACATAAAACCATTATGTTTGGTTGCCTCAGCCACACCTAGAAAATAATGCAGGCCATTAATGAAATCGAGAGAGCGTAAGTTACCGTACATCCATTGCTGGTTCATCTTCATCATATATATCATGAATAGAGAAGTGACCAAATTAATACAAATTTATCACATTAAAAAAAGTAGATTATTTCATTTGAGCTCAAATTGCATATAAATTAAATAAACTCTCACATAATTACTCCCAAACTATCTCATAAAGTTCATACATACTTCTCATAAAGTTCATACATACTTCTCATAAAAAAACAGAAAACTATCTAGAGCATTTAAATGCAACAACAAATGCGACCAAAATCGCAACTAAGGTAAAATTGATCCAGTAACGTACCGAGCCGCTTTATTAATGACATAATTTATAATATTTCTAATCTTCAAGCGCATTGCATCCATCTCGATCTTATGTTAATCGATGACATTGTAAACATCCAACTCTAGTTTCATGTTCTGTTCTTCGATTCTTTTCAATTTTTCTTTCAAATAATTGTTTTCGTTTTCAACTAAATTTAACCTCTCAACAATAGGGTCGGTTGGAATTTCCGGTTCACATACCTCCTAGATAAAAATATTTATGTCAAGTTGATCGGCATAATTATCATAAACACTAAATGAAACAAATAGTTATGAAAGATAATATACCACATCTGAATCATAGACCAGACGAGGGCCGGCGGGGCGGATATCAAAACCATGGCACTATATATAACAAGGCAATCAAATAAGAAATAATATTATACAAATAACTATTTAAATCATATAAATACTAACTTTAAGAAGTTAACACAGTAAACTAAAGACTAAACCTAGCTACCACTAAACTAACACTAAAACGTAGCTAAGACACACTAACACACACTAGTACTACCACTAGCACACACCCTAGCACACACACTAGCTAACACACACTAACTCACTAACAACAAAATAAACAAGACCACATCTACACATACAAAACTAAGGGAGTTAATTTGAGCTCACATTGCAAATAAATCAAACAAAATACCATGTTTACACCTAAACTAAATCCACTAATTACACTACTCTATAGCATGAAATGAGAAAAAATTGGAATGAGAGATGAGATGATGAAATTGCTCACCTTTTAGACCATTTGAATAGTTGTTCCAGTACCAAATTTTGACAAATCTTGGAGAAATTTATGGATGAAACCGAGCTTGGAGTGAAGAGGCAGTGAGACAAATGGCAGATGGGGCTTGGGCACGAAGGGATATATCCAGAAAACCTTTAGTACCGCTTGGTTTCACAAACCGGCACAAAAGGCCCCCTTTAGTCCTGGTTTGTGAAACTAACCGAGACTAGAGGTTCCGTGTCAGGTTGCAGCCTAGCCCACTCCACTTTAGTCCCGGTTGGTGGCTCAAACCGGGAATAAAAGTTTGAAATCAACCGGGACTAGAGCTCGATGGGCCCTGTCCGTGTCCGGATGGAACCAAGACTAATGCCCAATTAGTCCCGACCCAGAACACAACCTGGACTAAAGGCAGATGAAAGCCCAATTTTCTACTGGTGGTTCTTTCCCTGCCGGGTTTTATTTTTTTGGTGAACCGGCTGTACCTAGGCACAACAAGATATATTCAAGAAAAACGAATGAAAAATAAAAAAAAAGTGCACGAACATAACAAGTGAGCGTGGGATTTGGTGATATTGACCATGTTTCAAAAAGAAAACATAGTCATTTTGTGTGTACTCGTTATAAAGAAAATAAACCATTAAATAACTAATTTCAAATGGTAGTAAACGCTACAACCTCCATTACTCCAAACAAGGCATACATTTTTTGCCAAAAGTCAACATAATTTAACTTTGACCGCTCTTATAGCTAAAAATGTGACTATTTACAAGATTTAATAATTATACTATGTGAACATATTCTTTGGTGGATTTTTTATATTAATCTAGTATTCTAAATATTCATATTGTTGTCTATAAGATTGGTCGAACTTATTATATGTTGAATTTTGACTAAATTTATACGCCTTATTTTTTACTAAACTTATTATATGGAATGAAGAAAAAGAACATTTTTTCTTTAGAAAGCCGAGTGTTGGGGCATAGGTATTCTGTCCTCCCGGAAGATGAATACCGCCCTTATGCTTAAATGGGTGTGGCGTATCTTGCAGGACGAGGGAGGGCTCTGTCTCCAGCTCATCAAAGCGAAATACCTTAGGGGCTGCCCGCTATTGTCCTGCGAGCGCCGGGAAGGCTCCCAATTCTGGAGAGCCATCCAATCCATAAAGGGTGAAATCCGGAGGGGGGCTCGATTCAACGTTGGGAATGGGAGGTTCTCCCTCTTCTGGATAGATGTTTGGTTAGGGGATAGACCACTTCAGTTGGCCTTCCCTAATCTCTTTGCGATTTTCTCAGCTCCAATGATGTCCATTGCCGAAGCGGCTCCGAATGGAATTTGGAACATCTCGTTCCGAAGGACATTTGGTCCTGCAGAGGCGATAGCATGGAGTGAGCTTAACGCCTTATTACCGGGTACCTTAGGGGAGTCCCCGGACCAGGTTACGTGGATCCTAGCCCCCTCGGGCCCCTTCTCCGTTAAGTCGGCTTACCGTAATCTTTTCCTCGGGCCGGGGAAAACGTGGTCCGCTGGCCTGTGGAAACCTCCTTTGCCATTTAAGATCAAGATCTTTACCTGGCAATGGCTGCGAGACCGCCTCCCTTCGGGGGTGGAGGTGCGGAAGCATCAGGGTCCGAGGGATGGCAATTATCCGCTATGTGGGGTTCCAGAGACGGAAACCCATATTCTGTTCACATGCCCCGCGGCCAGGTTCCTATGGAACTTCGTGTATGAAGGTTTGGGGCCGAGTGGAGGGCCTCGGACCTTGGCGGGTTTCTGGAGTGTCAGACAAGGAAGACCGGGAGGGGGCGTCGCCTCTTCTGGGTCATCCTTGCCGGGATGACGTGGACCCTTTGGACTATTAGGAATAAGATGGTGATTGAGCGGATCTTCCTTCGACGCGCTTCCGACTCGATATTTAAATTTCTTGCTTTTCTGCAGCAGTGGCACCCGCTGTGTAGACAGCGGGGCATGTCTCAGCTGGACGTCATGCTGGACCGTTTGGTGGTGGTGGCGCGTCGCATCTTCGCCTCCTCTACCCCTTCGAGCTGAGTCTGACGTTGAGACGGATCTTTGCGACATCTGCATCGCCTCGCTCTCTCTCCCTTTATCTCTCTTTTCTCTCCTGCTGTTGTAGTGTTCTGTTGCTTTGGGCTTATATGTCCTGCTGCCCCAGCGAACTGTTATCTGCTCTCCTCTTCTTTCTTGTGGCGTGTGTGTGTTGTATGAACTTGGATTGGTGGTTGCTTTATTTATAAAGCGGGGCGGAAGGCCTTTTGTTAGAAAGCCGAGTGTTTTTTAACACACATCCGGCAAACACCTTTGGGCCTCACGAATTTAGCCCATCCAGGCCCGTAGGGTTAAGTGCACCTTTGTCGGTTCATCCCACTCACGGTCTCACTCTCACCCTTTCTCTCTCCCGAGCGCCGCCCCTGTTGTTCCCTCCCGAGACCACGCCCCGCTCGGTCGCCGGCCACCCCAGCCTCGCCGACGCCGCATCGCGCGGATCCGCCTTCTGCTCCTGCTTCAGCCTGTAGGCTCTGGGTCGCCAATCGTCTACCTCCGCGCGTACGTCGCCGACCTCGGGTACCACTGCGCGCTCGAGCAGCTCCGCCCTCGCCTGATCCTTCGCGTCCTCACCTCGCTCAAGGTCGTCGCGGCGGGGCCTGGACGCGACCCGGCGCCGCTCTCTCCTTCCGTCTGCTCGCCTTCGCGTGCTCGAGCTGCGGGGCTGCGACCTTTCCACCTTCGCTGCCAGGGGGTCGCTGGACCTCCGCCACACGCTCGAGAGGCTTGTCTGCCACAATTCCACGGTGCGATTATGTCATGTTTAGTAATTCTGATGGTACTCTACATGATTTGTTGTTTGTGACAATTCGCGTTGTGTGGTGACAGCTAATAATAATGTTTAATATACAGCTAGAGCTGGGTTTAGTTTCGGCCCACTTGCTGCAGTATGATGGTCCATAATTAATGCTATGTTTCTTTGATCTGTTACTGTCCAGTGCATGGATTCAAATATAATGTTATAAGCAGATTCCTGGAAATTTTGTTGGTGATCTGCGGTTTCCTACTGCTAAGATGTCTTTGTAGTGTGAAACTTTTATGATTACCGAGTTCCAGTCTCTCTGGTGGGGTTTGTTGGAATTCCGTTTGTGTATTTAGGCTGCCATTGAGTATTCCTCTTGCAGCTTTGATGCGAATTTACTAATTTAGTTGAACCCATTTATTGTTTGAAGTAGAACAACTGTGGTATCTCGCAATGCTTTAATGCAATTTGTGCAGCGCATGATCAAGATCAGTATAATGCTATTCTAATAGCTATCCCTTTTCGCACATTCTGAATTATCCCCTTATATAATTAGTTAAGCCATGAGATAAGAAAGATGCGCATCCATCTGGTTTCTTGATGGATTTGTCACACTTGTACTTGTATGCAGCTGAAATATCAAATTGTGCATCTTTGTTTTTTCAAAGGGAACTCTTATATAACTTATTTCTCCCTGTGAGTTAGAACCTTAGATGTTTATGGAAACGAAGTGCAATTTACTTTGGTGTGATTAATCTATGTAAGGATGGCAGCTTATGGAAAACAAATAGATGCAAGCTACATATCAGTTTACTTTGGTGCAATTTTTTAGCTATTTGTAATGCAAGCTACATATCGGTTTACTTTGGTGCGAATTTGTTTATCTATCACAGATGCCCAGCTTTGAGTGTAATGTAGTTTAATTTGATTTGCTGTAACATAAAGCTAGTACAAGCAGATAGATTTTTTTCCCTATTTAGAGGGTTCAATTACTTAGTTTTTTCTTATGCCGATTAAAATATGAGATGATATGATGAACTAGATATGATTAAATAGCCTATGTTTCTACTTTAGTACCTAATATTTTTTGTAGAATATTGTATATATGTCACGGTATCATATTTGTCTTGCAATGAGCTAATTTTCTTATTTTGGCCCTACAGATTTTAAATGGAGGAATTGTACCGTGAGGTGTTCAATAAGGTCTCAGGATCTGTTGTAATTGTTGAAAATCGCAACACTGAACGATATTGTATTGGTTCTATAACTGAGAAAGATACCAAGACAACATTTGTATTGACATCGTCTGCTTTCCTCAGTATGAGCAACCAAATCTTCGTTCACATTGATGACAAAACAATAGTCGAAGCAAAGAAATTAGTGGAAGATGGTATTTTCGTTTTGCTAGGCATTGATTATATAGATGATTGCAGTGTGCTTGAATTTAGCCAAAGTGATGTCAATGCTCCCTCAGAAGCGGTTGTTTTTGCTCCCGACTCGATGTCTTCTTTGTCATATGTCCCAGCATTTGTGGTACAACCATCCTGTGATGCAAGGGATCGAAAAATGATTGACATTGAAGAATCTGGGCGATACTTTCTGTTCACATGTCACTATAGGGGTTTGTTAAGCCTTGGACATCATAACATGTTGATTTCGGCTCCAGTTTTTGATATGAGTGGCAAGGCCATTGGACTTTTGACTTCCCAGTGTGGCATAACGGATAACAAAGTTGATGTAAAAATTGGACTTTTGGCTTCTAGTGCTAAGGTAAACCAAAGTTATTATGAGGTCAAATTGATAAAATGAAATATAATCCTTCTAACCTTTGTGGTATGATTAACAAAACGTGCAGATGACTTTGCGTCACCTAAATGAGGAAAGAAGGAGACGGGAAATAGTAGCTGGGACTGATAGCTCTGTGGGTACAAGGTAAGACACCATCAAACTAAACTTGTAGAAAAATAGCAGTTCTGTTTCTTAGTTTATCTACTGTAAGGCTGTTAGTCTTGTTGAAGTGTGGTGGTATTTTTGTTGATGCAAAAATTATCTCCATTTTATGTTTGTGTCCAAGTCTTGTGATGTTTTCTGTCATTATACAGCAAGAAGAGGAGGAGACTCAGTAAGGCAGGATAGTACGATGGTGAACAAGATGACACATGCTTACCTTGATGTATTCATTGTGAGTTTGGTCCTCTTGCTAAAGCCTGTTATTTTTGGTTCATGCAGATATGTGCGCTGCTATATTACCAGCTAACTGAATTTAACCCTGATGCAGAAAGACAAGAAACTGATGGTGAAGCAGATTATTATCAAACTAGCAACACAACTTGCCGCTTGTTTGTTTCGTTCTACAATTCTGCCAGTGATGGATGACCATCCAAGCTTCCAATTCCAAGTGTGCTGGGACGAAAGCATAACATCTTTTTGTTGGTGTCTGACAAGCGTGTCTTGCCACTTTTTTTTGCCACTTTAGTCAATTTTGTTAGCAATCTCACAAGCCCAAACAAACAGAGCCTAAGGCCATTTTATCTTCCAAGTGTGCTGGGACAAGCACATAAGCCTTGAGTCCTAACATCCACACTGGATCTTGCCACCTCACAAGTTTCCCTTTGGCAACTTTAGGCAATTTTGTTAGCCATGACTGTCCATCGACGGTTATTAAATTTTTTGTTGTTACGCTACAAAGACTTATAGGAACCATCATGAACCGCTAATGTTGGATTTTTGCAGAGAGATCGTGCATTTGCTGCTGTCAGAATTGTGTTTGCAACTCTGGGAACTAGTGCCACTAAATCTAAGCTGAATTATTGCATGGGTACATATTGACCCCTCATAGCTAGCAGACAATAAAATGCATGACATATACCTGCCTTCCGAGTGTGGAGTTAGAACCTGATCATTATCTGTTTCTTTCTAGCAAACTCACTGTCTACTCTCATGTTGTGCATGTTTTCCCTGGGGCTGATGCCGGTGCTGTATGTGCTGCATACTGCTGCCTGCTTGATGTGCTGCAGTTTGTGTTGCCGGTGGCGGGCTGCTGCCTGTTCCTGTAACCTGTACATTTTTCACCATCTGTCCCCTATTATAAGACATTTTGGGAAGCTATCTTACAATATGGGACAGAGTATTTGCTAGTTTCTGATGTGCGCACATAGACTACTAGCTGTCATTTTTGTTGCGAACATGGTTAGCTGGTAAAGTTTGGGGAACACGACGCCGATGGACGGCTACCAGACTAGGTTGACAGGTGCAATTCCCTACTCGTAATCATTCTCCCATAAATTCCGTGACCTGTGATAATATTTGCCTTCGGTTGCACTTTTATCGACAAAGATACAGCGAGGTGAGAGTATAGAATGGTGACCATTTCATCTGCTACTAAAACAACAAACATTTTCTTTGCTAAGCGCATCCCATCAAACTCCACGACGATTAGGGGCACTTAATCAGATCTAACCATCAAACTAATCCTCACCGAAAGGTGCATCTAGCAATTTAAGGGAGGACTTAACTCTGCCAGCTTTCGTCACGAAACTCTGCCAGCAGACGAAAGCTTCCGCCCCAAGCGCCTGCATCTGTTTGCATGATTCTGTTCCATATATTTAGCATGAACTGCTTAGGGAAATTGCTAGAGAATTCGCAACTCTGCAGAACCCACACCGTAACCGTCCTCCCTCCAGGCTTTGCCAAAGCCTTGAAAGAGAAGGGCAAAGCACATAAGGAGAACTAAGCGTAGGGAAAAGGAGACAAGTACTCAGCTCCTCGTAAAGAGATATCCCTCCTCAAACCCGCATAGTGAGGGATCGGGACGACTTACCACCCTCGGCAAAGGCCGATGGCGGATGCGGAAGGTCAGCGGGACGACAGAGGCATGAGCGCTCTCGTTCACTGCGCGGCAATGGAGGAAGAAACAGAGACCGCACGCCTCCCAGATCATACCACAAACCCGCCAAAAAGGCGGAAGCCGAGCCTAGGCGCAAACACTCGAGACATAGCGTCTTGCACCACTCGAGATTTGTGCACTCTGATGCACGTGAAGTACAGGGCTGCCAAGGATGCAAACTACCTAGGACCTAAATGCTTTGGTGACACCATCCGGCATCTGGAGCTATACGTGGGGTCCGACAAAGTCCAGGCGGCCCACGAACAATATGATGGATCAACTAGCCCAAATACTTGGCTGCCGATTACCACACGGCGGTAAGAAAAATGGCGGCACCAGTCTGGAAGCGGTACGTTTTTTTTCCCTTGATGCTAATCCAAGGAGCAAGAACATGGATTGAAAGCCTTCCCTCCAAATCCATCAACAACTGGGAGGTTATGGCTCGGGTCTTCACTCAACACTTTTGGGGTACGTACAAACGCCCTAAGAGCATCAATGAGTTGCGAAACTGCGTCCAGTATGACAAAGAATCCAATGTGGATTACATTTCACAATGGACCGCGTTGAAGAACAGCTGCGAGAGGATAATTGATATCCAAGCAATGCATGCGTTTGTCAATGGACTAAGGAGTGGTTGGTCAAATTCATGATCACCTCTACCCACCACCCGTACCTCGGATCCATGCTAACAACAGCGAATAAACACGCAGCAGCGGACGACATGAATGGCGTAAAGTTCGACCAATACATCAACAATCGAAGACAACCAAAAGTCGACCGCACTTCAACGAGGATATCACGAAGATGTTTGGGACAAGGTGAGGAAGGATCCATGCCTTCATCACTCGAGTTTTGGAACTCCTACGCACTCCAACCAACAATGTCGCCTGAAAGCTGAATTCAAGCAAGATTCAGACAACGGGTACAAGGTAAAAAACTTCAAAAGGAAATACAACCCTAGACCCAAGCCCAAAGCCGGAGAAGCCGACAGAGCCTCCACATGGATGAACAAATCCAGGAACAACAAAGGAAGGGAGAACCCAAGTTCCCCAAAGTGCAGGAAAGCATAAACCACACTTTCTTGGCAACACCGTCTGCTAGAAAGGTGAAAGCCGCATGGCGAAAAATAAACGCCATTATGCCATCCAGCTCAAGATTCCTGAAGTATGCTGAAACAACCATTACGTGGGACCATAGGGACCACCCGCCAAACATCGCGGACCCCGGAGCGCACACATTGGTAGTAAGCCCAATCATGGAAAACGCCAAGCTCCACAAAGTTCTAATGGACGGCGGCGCCAACATAAACCTCATGTACCTTAGTACATTGGAGAAGCTTCGACTATCCCGGAAGGAGCTAAACCACAACAATGTGAAGTTCCATGGCATAGTCCCTGGAAGAAAATCCGAATCCATGGGAGAAATCTCCTTGTATGTCACATTCGGAGATGAAGATCACTTCCGGATGGAGAAGATCTCATTCGAGGTTGTACCATTCAGGAGTGTCTACCACGCAATCCTTGGGCGTAGCGTTTGCCAAATTCATGGCACGCTCATGCTACGTCTACAACAAGATGAAGATGCCTAGCCCAAATGGTGGAGTCATCACTGTAAGTGGAGACTTCAAGTTGGCAAAAGAGTGCGAAATGACGAACGCCGTTTGTGCAGAAACCGACATCGCCAAAGAAAATCTACGCTAGCTCAAAAAGGAGATGAAGGGCGGTGAAATGCCAGCAGGAAAACAGGCAACACCGAAGATGAAAGAATCCTTCAGCGCCAAGAACACTAAGAAGGCCAGGCTCAACCCCAACGACCCAGAGAAGCTAGTCACCATTGGGGCCAACCTGGACCCCAAATAGGAAAGTGAGCTCGTGCAGTTCCTCCATGAGAACGGGGACATATTTGCTTGGCATCCACAAGATATGACAGACGTGCCCCCGGAACTCACCGAGCACTCCTTAAAGGTCAAAGAGGGTTTGAAACCCGTGAAGCAAATCCTCTGTCGTTTTGACCCACCAAGACGCAAAGCCATAGGCAAAAAAATTCTCCGGCTTCTAGCAGCCAAATTCATCCAGGAAGTCATTAACACCGACTAGTCTGCCAATCCGGTGTTAGTCCCGAAGAAAAACACAGTAGATTTACGAATGTGTATAGATTATACATGGTTAAATAAAACGTGTCCCAAAGATCCTTTTGCTTTGCCAAGGATTGATCAAATAATAGATGCAACAGCTGGGTCCGAGCTCTTATGCTTTTTAGATGCTTACTCCGGTTACCACCAAATTCGGATGCGAGAGACAGATCAAATCAAAACATCTTTCGTAACGCCTTATGGTACTTACTGTTACATCACCATGCCATTTGGCTTGAAAAACGCTGGATCAACATACCGTTGCATGTAAAAGTGTTTGAACAAAAAAATCGGGTGAAAATGTCCACGCATATGTATACGACATTGCGGTCATTACCAAGGAAAAGGCCACGCTCCTTGATGATTTACGCAAAACTTTTGACAGTTTACGCAAGTACAATATGAAGCTAAATCCGCTAAAGTGCGTGTTCGGCGTTCCCGTAGGCCAGCTTCTGGCTTTTATCGTCTCGTATAGAGGCATCGAAATAAATCCAGAAAAGATAAAAGCCATCCTGGACATCAAACGGCCAACATGCCTAAAGGATGTCCAGAGACTAACAGGCTTAGCGGCCGCCGTCAGCCTTTTCATAAGCAGGCTAGACGACAAAGCGCTTCCGCTGTACAAATTACTCAAACATTTGACAAATTCTTCTGGACGCCGGAAGAAGACGCTGGCTTAGGACATCTTAAGGAACCCTGATGGAGGCGCCTCGCAGGAAGGCGAACCCATGTTACTGTATCTCGCAGCAACCAGCAGGGTAATTAGCACGGTCATAGTGGTGGAAAGAAGAAAAGACGGAACAAAAAATTCGGATCAGCATTCGGTATACTTTAGAAGGGAAGTATTTTCAGAGTCAAAACAGAGATATCCCCATTACCAGAAATTGTTATATGGCATGTTCTTTGCATCAAGGAAGCTCCGCCATTATTTCCAAGGTCACTCATTAACAGTGGTTAGTAAAGCACCACTAAGGGACATAGTCAATAGCGCAGATGCTACAAGAAAAGTAGCCCAATGGGGCATCAAACTAGCAGCGTTTGACATAAACTACCAACCCCGAACAACGATAAAATCCCAGGTTCTGGCAGGTTTTGTCGCAGATTGGACGGAAGACATGGACACTACAGCCGTTCTGGAACCCCCTTTCTGGATCTTACACTTTGACGGACGATCCAAAATGAAAGAGGGATCGGGGGCTGGAGTAGTCCTCAAATCCCCAACGGGAGAAACTATGAGCTACGTACTGCAAATTCACTTCAATGCCTCAAACAACGTGGCAGGATATGAAGCTCTATTACATGGCTTGCACATCGAAAAGACATTGGCGCCCAAAGGGTGCTATGTTATGGTGATTCAGCTTTAGTGCAACACCAACTAGACCAAACATGGGATGCCAAATGCCCCATCATGGCAGAATATAGATGCACATTGGATGAATTCACCATCAGCTTTCTCGAATTCGAGGTCAAGCATATCAAGCGCGAAGAAAATCTGGCCGCTGATTCTTTGGCAAGGATATGTTCCAAACGCAAGGAGCTACCCCCTGACATATTCCTGGAGCACCTAAGAGCACCATCCATCAAAGGCGGAGACGTGGACTAGCCACTGATATTATCATCAGTGGCCATCATGACATTAACCCTAGACTAAACAAAGTCATACATGGAATTCTTAGTAAACCATAAATTTCCAGATGGCAGCACGGAAGTCGAACAAAGACAGCTCGTCCGGCGTTGTAAGGAATAATGCGTCATTGGCGGAAAATTGCACAAGAGAAGCACATCCAGCGTATTCCTATGGTGCATCAACCCAGAAGAAGGAAAATATATCCCATAAGAAATACACGGAGGAGACTATGGCCACCATGCATATTCCAAAAGCTTGGTGCACAAAGCCTTCCGTCTAGGATACTTCTGGCTTACCGCTAAGGCGGACGCAAAAGAACTGGTGAAACGTTGTCTAGGATGCCAACTGTTCGCCAAACAGACGAACTTGCCAGCCCAAGCCCTGAAAACCATTCCCACAACCTGGCCGTTAGCGGTCTTGGGGCTAGACATAATGGGATCATTCAAGACAGCAAGAGGAGGGCTAACACACCTCCTAGTGGTAACCCATCAAAAAGTTGGACGGGGTAACAGCCAGAAACTTCGTCATTGACATAGTCATGCGATTCGGCGTCCCGCACAGCATAATCACGGACAATGGAACAAACTTTGCCGTAGGTGAGCTAGCAGAGTACTGTGAAGGTGGCGGAATCCGGCTAGATTAAGCCTCTGTCGCGCATCCATAGTCAAACGGACAAGTAGAGCGAATCAAGAGCTCAATTCTCCAAGGCATAAAGCCAAGGCTAGGAGCGCCCCTCCACAGAGGAGCTGGAGCATGGGTAGAAGAACTGCCATCCGTCTTATGGAGCATAATAACAACACCAAACAGATCAACAAGCCAAACGCCGTTTTCTTAGTTTATGGAGAAGAAGCAGTGTTACCTACCGACATCCTGCATGATTCCCAATGAATGCAAGCTTACGTGGAAGAAGATGCAGAAGAAGCACGCCAGAACGCGTTAGATCTCCTGGAAGAGGAAAAAGAAAATGTGTTACAAAAGTATTCCATTTACCAGCAAAAACTGCGAAGATGGCACAGCCGCAAGGTAAAACCGCGAGGCTTTCGGGAAGGAGATTTAGTGCTAAGATTGGTACATCAAAACAAGCAAAAGCTAGCCCCTGTTCGGGAAGGACCATTCGTCATTAGCAAGCCTATGAAGAATGGATCATATTACCTCGTAGACATCTGAGATATAGAAAAAGTTCACAAAAGGAAACGACATCTGGATGACGAATTGGAAGAGACAAAAAAGACCCTGGAGCATCCAGCAGTTACGTCACTTCTATTCTTAGTCAAAATCCTCCTCGAAATACCATTTGTGATTATGAAATAAAAAAAAGGATTTTTCGCCAACTTGATGTTTGTGCACCAAACCTCAATCCCCTTTATTTCCCAATAATACCAAATTTTCACATATATATATATATATATATATATATATATATATATATATATATCGAAAATTGCCAGCTACAAAGGAGGGTAGCTACCTCCCTAGCTCTCTCTAGCTAAGCTTGTTCCATTTTTAAGAAAAGCATGGTGAACTAGCCGTGTGTGAGAGCGTACGTGCTAATAACAGTATAGGCCAAAACACTTTCCGAACGAGTAACAGCGGCCGCCATCGTTGGCTCGTTGCCGTCGTGGCATGTGTGTTTGCTGGGTAGATGATCTGCGCCATGGCTTCAGACTGCGTCGAGAATAGGTTGTCCTGCACGCGACCTGACCCACCGATGCCGCTCCTCCACATGCTGTTGTGGTAGCATCGAGCAACCTGGCCCAACAGGCGACTGTGCGACACAACCCACGTCTGATGTCTCCTTGGCAGGGTGTACAAAAGTTGAAAACACAGACCAGATAAAGGTAATGAAAGTCCAATTTCTTAGCGATATGCCCTAGGATCTCCACATAAAGTTATAAAGTAATTTGAACTAGCACGTACATGCACCTAATATAAAGTCGATGTGGTCCGCGTGACGTTCGCTCATGGTAGACGTTATTTTATAACGGTAAGTGTATGGCGTCCCCGTTAACATCGTCAAAGCTAGTGACAAACTTATTTCTATAACACACATCTCAGAGGTAGGATCGACGGCCTAGGATGGTGGGGTAGCTACCCTCCTTTTCATTAAATCCATACTCATATATATATATATATATATATATATATATATATATATATCAATGTTAACACGAATTTCGCCTGCATGCTCGTGGTTAAAAGAAATCATATATTTCATTTGCCTAAGGATGGCTTCATGCTTAAGTTTTCTTCTTAGTTCTTAAGAGTTTTGTCTGAGTAAAATAATGTGTTGGATTGTCGATTAGGCATTACGGGCTCTAAGGAACGGCTCACGAATCCGGGTTTAGACAGCTTGATACTTACCCGGTTGCCTGGCTTATTGATTCCGGCTTTAAGGATTGCCCAATGCCGAAAAACTAAGACCCGTCAATGCCAGATAACTCGAAAGACGGAAGTAGGCATTCACAGAAAAGCAGTAAAATATAAATACTAAGAAAAAAATTGGATGGCACAAGCATAACTTATAGTAAATATTAAGTTTGGCATTACAAAAGCCATAGTACAAGATAATCCAAAAGTTGTTTTCTTTTTGCCTCGCAGGGCACCACTATTGGCTACCTTTGTCATCGTCCTCGTCGTCATCGGACGCTTCCGCCTCCTCTGGAGTCTTTGGAACCTCCTCTTCCGGGAAGAAGGTACCAATGGACACCATTCCGACGATCTTGGTAGCGTACCCCTTGACGGAGTCGAACAATTCCTCCATGCGCGCAGAAGAAAGGGAGGCTGGGATGCCAGTCGCAAGACGGCAGCATTCGGCGTCCACGTAATGGCAGTGAAGCAGGCCTAATGCCATTTTCGCGCCACCGCGGGCAGCGAAATGCAGAAGGTCATCTTGCGCCTCAATGGAGACGTCTAGAGCATCTGGCAGCTCTGTGACCTGCTCCAGTTTCTTCCTAGGAAAGAACTTCGCGAAAAACCTGCCCCAGCGGCGCGGATGCCAACGAGATAGGCGGAGAAAGCTCAGATATTTTCAAGCCTAGATTTGGTCTTATCTCCCCCTCTGTGGAAATAAGAAAACACCGTAAGACAAAACGGTAAAGACAAAAAAGCATTAATGATGTAAAAAGGGCATTAGTAACAAAAAACTTACCAAGAAGTTCCGCGTCCAAGATGTTGAGGTCATCCAGGGCCTCTCCAAGTCTCTTCTAGAGCTCCTGGATGTCTTCTGTATCCTTGGCAGCCTTCACCGTCTACCCTGCTAGTTTGTCCTCTGCTTCGCGAAGGGACTTTTGGCAAGCCAAAAGATCCTTATTGGCTTTCTCCAAGTCCTTTGCAAGACAGAGTTTTTCATCTCGCAACCCTTGAGCATTGCTGGCGCTGGCGAGAGAGTCCTTGGCACACTCAATGATGGCTAGATCAAGATGATGAAAAAGAAGGGAAACTCGTATTTTGAGAAAAAGCCGAAAGACGAAAACAAGGCACCAAAAGAAGGAACGGAAGGCTAAACTCTATTATTCTCCATCTCCTTTTGAAGATCAGAATGTTCCTGGTTCTTATTCTTCACCATCTTAACCATTTCCCGCATACTCTTGTTGCTTTCCGTCAAAGCGGAAAACACTTTCGAGTTCGCCTGCTCCGTCGTCTTCTAGGACACAAAACAACAAAGAACCAAAAGAAAAGTTGACACCCTTGAGCGCTAATGAGTAAATATCTGACAAAATGATTGAAGAATTACTCGGGGGCTAGGGGTAAGGATGTTATCGTGTTCATATGACGAACGCTTCCCAGCACTGCAAGGAAATATTTGTTGTACGGTTGGAACTGGCTTTCTAGGAAGCCAAAACCCTTGTCCATCACTTCCTTCGGGCGAAACGTGAAGCCGTCCCGATATATGTACAAGCTAGTTGGTGCCTTGCTGGCTTTCAAAAGCGGGGTAGGCACGAGCAAGTGCTCATACCCTGGGATGACTATGTCATCCTCGTCGAAAACCTTCTCATTGACCCTGGGACGTGCGAGTTCCCTAGAAACCGTACGACCCTTCGTATTCCCGATTTGACGAATAGGGCTCGTCCCGGATGCCCCCTCCCTTTCCAAGTCCTCTGCATTAGAGGCCTCCAGCTAGCTGGGCTCTGGCTCCATCGGATCGACGTACGGTCCGTGTTCTAGGATTACATGGACGTGCTCAGTGGATTTCTTCTTCAGGCCAGCAACCTTGTTTGGCCTTTTCGGAGAAACAGGTTGAAGCCTAGAAAGGGATAAAAGAAGAAATAAGCCAAAAGGCGAAAAAAAGCAAAGACCAACGGGAAAAGCAAGAAACTTACTTGGAAGAACCAATGATGGCCCCTTCCAGGTTTATAACCTGGGCACCTTCCGGGATGGTGCGCGATTGCTTGCGCGTATCCCTGGGGATCTCCAGGACGTCGGAAGACGCTTTTTTTCCTTCTGCTTCTTCTTTGCCACTAAATCCCCAAGAGAGGATAGATGCTCATTGATTCATGTAAAATACATACATGAACTTTGCATGTTATTACTTGTTTTTCCTACATATTAGCAACTTATATTCATGTTTTATAATGATTTGGGGGATTTTCTGAACAATCCCCCTTCTTTTGGTTTTAACCCTGTTTTTCCAGAAAACGTACTTTTT
The DNA here is from genome assembly GCA_028641055.1 of Alopecurus myosuroides. NCBI lineage: Eukaryota > Viridiplantae > Streptophyta > Magnoliopsida > Poales > Poaceae > Alopecurus > Alopecurus myosuroides. Next base: position 279,427,632 of record CM054063.1, read on the forward strand.
AGTGTTTCAGACTTTCCGGGAGCTTCGGGACTCCAAAAAGGGCAAGGCCAAAGAGCACGGTTCAGAATTTTCGAGACGAAGACCATGGGCCAAAGTAGAGGGCCAAAAGGCCAACCAGGTGGCAAAGAGGACCCTCCACGCGGCTAGATTCCTTGGCCGCGTGAGAGGCCCCCTTTTTGCCCCCGTGGCTCCGATGTCGTCGATCTTTCTTCTCCCGAGTGTCTCGTGCCCTAAAAACGACTATATAAAGGGTCCCCTAGCCTTTTCGAGGAGGGGGCGGCGCCGAGAGACGAAACCACGAAACAGAGAGACAGAAGGCTGCCGCCGGAGAAGATCGGAGGGGGGAAACGCCGCCGGGATCACCACCGGAGGGCTCCACCCCCCTCCGGCGTGTTCATCATCAACATCTACAGCAAGATCAGCTCCATCTCTCCAATGTAATCTCTTGGCAAACACGATGTATGATGCAATACTATATTCCCTTGATGTATTGTGTCTCCCCGTCTATGTTTGAGTAGTGAATTGTTCTTGGCAATGGTGAAATAGTTCGTTGATTGGTTGCATATAAGTTTGTTATCTTCTATGATTGTCTTTATGTACAATATATGAGTGCACGCATATGTTGGGGAATGCATGTAAGGTGATCACCGGTAGCATAATGGAGTGGTGGTGACTTGGGAGTGACAGTAACCTGAGACCGAGCCACAAAGTTAAGTTATTGGGGGGTATATATAGGTGACCTTAGAACGTAAGGCTATGGTGGGACTTTATGTCTTAATCAATCTTGTGCAGTCATTTACTTGGCCACATGATCCATCATAAGGGGTTGTAGATCATTTACTTGACTATACCTATTCATGGCTCCTTCCTAGAAGAAACAACTAAGACTAAAACATGTGCATCACTAATTGTGACAACCACACGAACGAAACACCTATTGCTAGAACACTTGCTCCCTTGAGATACTTGAGATATTTGCTGCTTGCTACTTGTGAAACTTACTTAGAAACTTGCTTTAGGATTACTTGCATTTTAAATTTGCTTCACTAGTTACTAGACAAACCACACTCCACGTTACTTGCTTTTAATTAGTTCGTTTCTTTTAGTCAAACTTATTGCTTTGCATAAACAGCCATATAAGAGGGTTATAGGGCTTTAGAGAATAGATAGCTTACCTTCATGTCGAGACATCATAGTAGTTTTCATAGACGGGGGTGCCATGAGACTACGGGTAGAGTCGTGGGGAAACGGGATCGCGTTGGTGACAAAGACACAGGATTTACCCAGGTTCGGTACGTCGTAATTATATGGCGTTCCTACTCCTGCAATCTCACTAATCAGGACTAAAGCCTGTGCAAACAATTACAATGTGAGGTTAGGTTTAGCTATTCGCAGAGGATCAACTTCTCGGCGAGTAGCTTGTGGCTTCGTCCCGCTTGTTATCTCATCTCCCGTCCGGCTTTATATAATAGCCGGGTTAGGGCATACAGAATAGGAAACCTAGAAGACTACGGTAACTTCTAACTTGGAAAGTAAGGAATCCGTCTTCTCCTCCAAGCCAGATCACGTGGGCCGTGATCCGGGTCCTTCTAGAATCCGGCTTCTGTGCGTCAGCTTACTGGGCCGCCCAATGGACCACAGCCCACTACCACTTGGGCCACCCTGGTAATCCGGCACTTTAGACTACCATCTGATATACCCCTATTCAGTATATATCCGACAGTAGCCCCCAAGAAGGATTAAAACTCTGATTCGCCGCCTTTCGCCAAATGTACATTGTCCGAGAAATATGGGCCAGTAGTCTTGATTCTTCTTATTCTTCTTTGAAAAGAGATGGTAACGTAAAACTCGGAATCCTGAAAATCCGGCTTTTCTCACACGATCCTTCGCGGAGAAGGAATCTCCTACGTCAGCACTTTAATCCTGCTGACGTAAGGGACGTTTGGGTTTTGAGTGGGAAACCCAGAAACATATCTCTCACAGATTCTCGCGGGAAACGAGGAGATAACCATAATCACCCTGTTGATTCATTTCCCGGATTTTCCGGCGAGTGACACGCGTTGATCATCCAACGGTCAAAAGAGCCGTTAGCACGCATCGTGACGGATTCCCGGCTATAAATAGCCTTCGTCGTCCTCCCGGAAAACCTTCCGCAACCATTCGAACGCCATTACAGCGCCCAAGCTCCCGAGCAGAGAGAGAGCACTGAAACGCACACTACGCCCAGAACATCACCGGAGACGAGCCGCGCCGCCACCCAATGGCATCCTCGCCGCCTTCGCCCGCGTACACCGTCGCGCAGGACATCGAGGACATAATCAACCAGATGGATCCTCAATTGGATTCCCCGACGCGCGCCGGCGGCGAGCCGGTGAAGACTGCGGATTCCGCGGTGGGCGGAGGGAATCCTTCCGCCACCGCGGATCTTGCGGGCTCAAGCGCCGCGCCCTCTCCGCCGTTTGCTCCCGAGACGGCGGAGGAGAAGATCACGCTCCTTGGCGATGAGCTCGCCACCGCGGGAGCTAACGAGGAGACGGAATTTGTCGGCAACTGGAGTCCGAGTAATATTCCTCCTTTCCTTCTTCCACAAATGGAAAGGGAAGGGCTAATAGTCAAAGGCAAATTGCGGAACTCGGAAGGTGATCTCGAGCCCGCACCCAAAGACGGAGAACGCGTCCTCCTTACTTCTCATATCGCGAGAGGTATGGGTTTACCGCCTTCCGCCTTTTTCTCAGAGGTCCTTACGCATTACGGCGTTCAACCACACAACATCTCTCCAAACTCCATCCTCTATCTAGCTAGTTTCCAAACCCTTTTTGAACGGTATTTAGGAATAGCTCCTAGTCTAGAATTTTGGCAATACTGCTTTGAAGTGAAGCATAACCTCACAGAAGGTGTTTCTCCCATCTGCGGAACTATTTCTTTCACTCTTCGGAGGCTTAGGGAAGATTGGTATCCAAGGATAAAAACATCGGAACCCACCAAATCTTGGATGGGTTCCTTCTTCTACCATCAGGACATCTCATTCCCCGGTAAAGAAAGCGGAATTCCTTCATTTGTTAATTCCGCCGCCTCTCCTCAAGAGAGTTGGGCAGTTGAAGCAGTGCAGACACTGCCGGAAAACTTGATGAAAATAAAATGGCGCATCGCCAAGCTTACTTCTTCCCAGCCTCCCTTAACCGGGAAGGATACTGTTTTATGTTGGTTTGGACGCCGTGTTCAACCTCTTTCCTTTCGTTCCCGGCTCCTTTGCGAATATGAAGGGCCAGAAGATAGCATGAGGGGGACAGACAAGTCCTATACCAAAAAGGATTTCATAAAGCGACTTAACCAACTGGTCGCCGCGTGCGATCAATACGCCGAAAGTCTGGCAATATATCACGTGGAGAATACACCCCCCAAGGTATTTATATTTTCTTTTCCTTTGGGTTTTTCTCGGATTATCCTCCTTGTCTGATTTTTAACGCATCATTGCTACTTTCCTAGTTCAACGAACTTGAAGGAGATGATCTTGCTTCCGACGCCAAGCTTAACGAAATACATGCCAGCTTCTATAGCGACCGGAAACGTAAAAGGCAGGTGACCTTTGAGGAAACGATAACTGTTGACGGAATTCCCGTTGCCACATCCAGGTATTCTGCTGGAACTTTTTTGATCGTTATTCCCCTCCAGTTCTTCGAGATATTTATTTCTCGGATGTTTTCTTTTCAGCCTTGCTCCAATTCCTTTGAAGACAAAGAAGTTGAAGAAACATAAAACTGCTGCTAAGAAAAGAGAACCTTCTTCTGCTATGTCTGGGGGGGGGGGCGAACCTATCCCCACTTTGGACAGGAATATCCGGATAAAGGAAGAACCATTTGATGAACTCGGATATATCCGTCCAGAAGCTAAGAAATTCTTCGCTCCTGCTCCTCTAATTCGTCCTTGGCCGCAGGGCGGGCTGATTATCCGAAACGTTTGCGTATTTTCACCCCGCCAGGTCATACAAGATGGCCTTCATCACGTTGGGATTCTTTTTTCTGAATATGCAAAAGAATTCAACGAGACTTTGTCCAACTTGCGGGAAATGAGCCAGGTAATATCTCTAGCCCCCAAGCAATAAGTTGGAAACATAGTTTCACCTTAATGCTTTTTTTATTACGCTTGATCTAACTTAAGCGTTTGGCATTTATTTCCGCGTTTCAGCATACTACTGATGTAATAAACTTGGAACTTTTTAATAAACTTAACATCAAGAATGAAGAGGTGAAGACCCTTCAATCTATTATTAAGTCTAAGCATGATGAGCTGGCCTCTTCTCAGCTACAGCTATCGGAAACAACAGGTATTTTTTACTCTGTTTTATCCGGATTATCAATAAGTATTTTCTCGAGATATTTCTAAACACGGAATTTTTTCCTTGCTTTCCAGTTGCTTTGGCTAAGGCCAAGGAAGTAGCTGAAGATGCCGGCCATGCCGAACGTATTCGTAAGGAAAATTTGGACTTTCATAAGGAGCTTATGAAGGTTCGACAAGATCTGGAAGCCAGTAATCTGGCCCTTGGCATTGCTCAATCCAAGGCTTTCGATCAGGCGGAAAAGGATAAATCCACTATCCACGACTTGGAAAGTATGTTAATCCTTCGCCTAAACGAATGTTCCCAAATTGACAAGGTTCTCGGTAAGTTTTATTTCATTTACCGATTTATCCATGTCTAGCTTTCTTTCTCTGTTTTGTCGCCTAACCTTTTTGGAGGCTTGTTCCGACAAAACAGGAAATTATCCAGGTCTTTCTCGTATGGAAAAAATCCGAGCCTTTGGGAAGGTATGGAATGCTATCAGAAACGCTGGGATGCGGCTGATCAGCAATTTCTTCCCTACAAATACCATAGAATTCTCGGAAGTTTATAAACTTCCGGCTGCTATCCTGGAGGTGGCGGAATCTAGGGAATCCACCTTACGCTCCGCTGCACGGGGTGGTGCACGCATGGCTCTCGGCCTTATGCGTATGCATTACCCTGGTGCCAAATCTTGGCGCGTGGCGTCCGGTGTCCCTCAAGGATATACGGAAAACCAATGAACCAGCATCTTTGATGAAATCAAAGGCCATGCCACCAAGATTGCTTCTATGGTGAACATTTCTATCACCTATCCAGAAGAGGAGATCCCCGAAGCCCCCGAGGATGACAGCAGCGACGAAGACTCGGATGCTTGAAGGGCTGTCCTGATCCTTGATGGTGGATAATAGGAGCACTTTTACAATGTAATTCATATTGTAATGCTTCTATTCTTTTGTATGAACAAGAACTCCGCCTTTTGCAGTTTTAATTATGAAATTATTTGCAAGGTTTCCGGGTTTTAATATTCCTTTGCCTTCTAAGTTCTCTGACTTGTGTGTTTTAACTGTCCTTAGTGTTTGAAATGGCTCAATAGTACTATGAATCATCATGCCGAGTAACTGGGTATAACCAATCAGATTGAACTCGGAAACATGGATCATACTAAAGACATTTTTACTAACTAGCTCCAGTGACCCAACACATAAACAATCAGATAATACTTAGAGAAAAGTAAGGAACTTTTTGACACTTGGGCACGCAGGCACAATCCAAGTTTCCTTTAGCCGTTAGTAGGCTGAAAATCATTCAGTTTTTAAACGCCGAGCACGCAGGCACAATTCGGGTTAACACTGAGTATTTTGTAAGATCATTGGGAAATAGATAAGGTGGAATCATGCTTTGTACTATAATGAACTTGTAAAAACATGGATATCAGAATTCCGACAACTTTATTTCATGATCTCAAAAGATGTTTACATAGAAATTGAACTAAGTATAGAAGGGACGTAACTGCTGGATACTCCAAGGCCTCTTTGTCTCTCCTAGTTCATCATCTATCTTTCTCTTTCTTTTGCGATTCGGCTTCTCGGGATCGTCTTCCGTTTCTCGAATATCGACAAGATAGTATGACCCATTCTTCATGGATTTACTAATGACATATGGTCCTTCCCATACTGGGGCCAATTTGTGCCTTCTTTGCTGTACCAATCTCAGCACTAGGTCACCTTCTTTAAAAGAACGATGCCTTATTTTCCGACTATGATAACGTCGTAAACCTTGCTGGTAGATGGCGGATCTTTGAAGCGCAAGCTCTCGTTCCTCTTCTAAGAGATCGACGGCATCCTGTCGTGCTTGTTCGGCATCCGAGTCGTTGAAATCCTGCACTCTTGGGCTATCATGGATCATGTCCGTTGGAAGAATAGCTTCCACACCATAAACTAGGAAAAACGGGGTTTGCCTAGTTGACCTATTTGGCGTCGTTCGAATACTCCAAAGCACGGAAGGTAGCTCTTCTACCCATGCTCCAGCTGCTCTGTGAAGAGGAGATTCGAGTCTTGGGCGTATTCCTTGCAGGATTGAGCTATTCATTCTCTCAACCTGTCTATTGGATTGCGGGTGTGCCACAGATGCGAGATCTAGGCGAATTCCCGTTTGTCGGCAATATCTTGCCAACTCTCTAATAGAGAAATTTGTCCCGTTGTCGGTTATTATGCTGTGTGGAACGCCATATCTCATGACTATGTCAATGATGAAATTTCTGGCAGTTACACCGTCAAGTTTTTTGATGGGTTTGGCCTCCACCCATTTGGTATACTTATCCACTGCTACGAGTAGATGTGTAAGTCCGCCTCGCGCAGTTTTGAACGGTCCCATCATATCTAGCCCCCAGAACGCAAACGGCCATGTAATTGGGATAGTTTTGAGTGCTTGGGTCGGCATATTAGTCTGCTTGGCGTAATATTGACACCCTGCACATGTGTTAACTATGTGCTCAGCATCTGTCTTGGCTGTTAGCCAGAAAACCTCACACGGAATGATTTTTTAACTATGCTTTTTGATTGAGCATGATGTCCGCAATCTCCGGCATGGATTTCTTGCAGGATTTCTCGTCCTTCTTCTGGTGAAATACATCGCAGAAAAATTCCGGAAGTACTGCGCTTATACAGGCAATTATCAATTACCGTGTATCCTTTGCATCGACGCTGAATTTGTCTCTGCAAGACTTCATCTGCTCCTTCCCGGTACTTCTGATCTACTAAGAAGTTTAGGTATGGAATTGTCCAGTCCGGGGTGACGAACATAACTTCAATTGACTCGGAAACCAGAGGATAATCAATATCTCCACCTTTAATGGATGGCTCGTGCAAATGCTGGACGAATACACCCGGTGGTAGGATTTTTACCCTTTCTGACCCCATGCGGGCTAACGCATCCGCGTTCCAATTTTCCTCCCTTTTAACGTGGAGTACTTCGAATCCGAGAAAACAGATGGCGAATTCGTCCACTGTTCTCCGGTATTCGGCCATTATAGGGCTTTTTGCATCTCAGGTTTGGTTAAGCTGGTGCTGTACCAAATCCGAGTCGCCGTAGCACAGGATGCGTTTAACCCCTATTTCTTTTGCAATGTGCAAGCCATGAAGCAAAGCTTCGTATTCTGCCACATTATTACTAGCGTTGAAGTGTATTTGTAATACGTACTCCATTGTATCTCCTTTAGGGGATTTTAAGACTACACCAGCTCCAGCGCCCTCCTTCATCTTTGATCCATCAAAGTGCATGATCCAGTACTCGGACTCCGGCATTGGTGTTTTCTCCATTGCTTCCGTCCAGTCGGCGACAAAATCTGCCAGAACCTGGGATTTTATTGCCGTCCTTGGCTGATACTTAATGTCGAAGGCTGCTAGCTCGATACCCCATTTGGCTACTCAGCCGGTTGCCTCCGCATTGTTTATTATATCCCCTAGTGGTGCTTTACATACCACTGTTATGGAATGCCCTTGGAAGTAATGGCGCAACTTTCTAGATGCGAAAAATACGCCATATGCCAGTTTTTGATAGTGTGGGTACCGTTGTTTGGAGTCGGAAAAAACTTCACTTATGTAATATACCGGATGCTGGTCTGGTATGCTTTGTTCGTCTTTCTTCCGTTCCACAACGATTACCGCACTAATAACCCTGTTTGTAGCCGTGAGGTATAATAACATGGGTTCTTCGTCTTTTGGGGATGCCAAAATCGGAGCTTTCATCAGAGTTTCCTTCAACTGGGTTAGCGCTGCATCGGCCTCTTCTGTCCACTCGAATTTGTCGGATTTTTTCAGCAACTTGTAGAGTGGTAAGGCTTTATCCCCCAGCCGACTAATAAATCTGCTGACGGCAGCGGAGGAACCCGTCAATCTTTGTACATCTTTCACACACGTAGGTTTGGAGATGTTCAAGATGGCTTTGATCTTTTCCGGGTTAACTTCTATTCCTCTGTGAGAAACGATGAAACCCAGAAGTTTTCCTGAGGGAACCCCGAATACACAGTTTGATGGATTTAACTTCATCTTGTAAGTGCGCAAGTTTTCGAAGGTTTCTCGCAGATCCTCAAGGAGTGTGTCTTTTTCCTTGGTTACGACAGCAATATCGTCTACGTAAACGTGGACGTTTTTGCCAATCTGACTATGCATGCAACGCTGGTAAGTTGCACCTGCGTTCTTCAGGCCAAATGGCATGGTTACGTAATAATACGTCTCGTATGGGGTTATAAAAGAAGTCTTAATTTGATCTTCCTTTTTCATGCGTATTTGGTGGTACCCGGAGTAAGCATCCAAAAAGCATAAAACTCAGAGCCTGCAGTGGCATCTATTATTTGATCGATTCGCGGTAACGCGAACCTATCTTTGGGACACAATTTGTTCAAACCAGTGTAATCTATACACATTCTAAGAGCAGTAGTGTCTTTCTTCGGTACTAATACCGGATTTGCAGACCAATCAGTGTGGATTACTTCCTGAATAAAATCTTCTGCTAAAAGACGGATAATTTCCTTGCCAATAGCCTTCCGTCTTCTTCCGTCAAATCTACGAAGACCTTGTTTGACAGGTTTAGATCCTGAAATCACCTTGAGTTGATGCTCAGCAAGTTCCCTGGGTACGCCTGTCATGTCAGCCGGACACCAGGCGAAAATATCCCAGTTCTCACGGAGGAACTTGATGAGCTCGCCTTCCTATTTTTCGGTCATCCCAGTTCCCACTAAGAAAAATTTTGTCGGATCTTTGGGATCTAGGATTACCTGTCTTGTATTCTCGGATGCCTTGAAGCTATCTGCTGGCTTCTGAGTTTCTTTTCCTGCCGGCATTTCTGTCGGCGATACCTCCTTAGCCAGCTCCTTCAGCCCTTCCTTTGCTATGATTTTCTCAGCACAAAGGGCGTTTTTTCTTTTTCCAGCTTGTTCGCCATCTTGAAGTCTCCAGTTATGGTGATTACCCCTCCTTTCGGCCCTGGCATCTTCAGCTTGTTGTAGATATAACATGATCTTGCCATAAACTTGGCGAAAGCTGGACGTCCGAGAATTGCGTGATACACGCTTTCGAACGGCACCACCTCGAAGGATACTTTTTCCTGACGGAAGTGATCTTTTTCTCCGAAAGTGGCATCTAGGGAAATTTCTCCTAAGGATCGTGCTTGCCTGCCGGGAACAATGCCATGGAAGCGTATGTTGCTGTGGTTGAGCTGGGTCTCGGAGATTTTCAGATGTCTCAACGTGTCCAGGTACATTATGTTGATGCTGGATCCTCCGTCCATCAGCACTCTTTTTAGCCTAGTGCTCTGGACAATAGGGCTTACAATAAGAGCTTGTGTGCCGGGTTCAGGGATATTTCCGGGATGATCAGACTGATCCCATGTGATTGGTATGTTTGAATACTTCAAGAATTTTGGGGTTGCCGGAACAACCGCGTTTATTTCTCGAAGTGTTCTTTTCGCCACATTTGCTGATGGAGTTGCTAGGAAGGTTAGGGCGCATTCTCCATTAACTCTCGGAAACTTGGGTTCGCCTTTCCGCTGTTGTTCCTGGATTTTTTTTGTCAGTGTCCGATTCACTGTCTTCTTTCTCAGCTTCTGCCTTTTGTTTAGAGAATTTCCTTTTGGAACTCTTCCCCTTGTTTCCGGATCCTGCACTGCCTTTCATGTGCTTATTCAGCCGGCATTGTGTGTTCGTATGGGTGGGTTTCCCAAATTGCGAGTGGTGGACGCAGGGTTCCGACTTAATCTTCTCCCACTCTTCTTTAGTGTAGTTGATTGGTTCTGAACTGCGTCCTTTCCATTTGTTCCCTTTTTCACTTCCAAAGGCTATATTAACTTCTTTGGGTTTTGGTGTTGCATCTGAAGTTCCTTTTTTCTCAGAGCGAGGATTTTTCTTGGCAAGTATTAGTGCATCGATATTGCCGCCTCTTGCTCTGATATCGTCTTCGGCTGCAGCGTGCCCATTGGCGGTTGTAAGCATAGATCCGAGATCCTTGTGCTGTTTGGAACCGACCATGAACGGTACAAGTCAGGGTTTCAGGCCATTGACGAAAGCATGCATTGCTTGTACGTCAGTTACTCCAGAACAATTATTCTTCATTGCAGTCCATCTGGAGATGAAATCCACGTATGGTTCATCCTCAAATTGGGTGCAACGGTTCAGCTGGTTGATGCTGTTCGGGCGTTTGTACGTTCCCCGGAAGTGCTGAGTGAATACTCGAGCCATATCATCCCAGCTGTCGACAGTTCTTGATGGCAATCCTTTGATCCAATCTCTGGCTCCCTCCAGTAACATTAGGGGAATAAACTTTACGGCTTCCAGGTCTGTCCCATTGTTAATCTGGATGGATGTATAGTAGTCTGAGAGCCAGGTATCCGGGTTTGTACTGCCGGTGTATTTCTGGTACGTTGGACTGACCTTGGCAAAGCCAGAATGCAGGGTTATCCTTCGGATCCTATCAGTGAAATACCTAGGTCCAAAGTATAGATCATCCTTTTCCGCTCTATCCATGTGTGCGGAATATCTTCCGGCTGAATGGACAGAAGGGGATCTGCTCCTTTCTTTTCCATTGTTGCGCGGATGCGCTTTTCCGGGATCGTTTCTATTTCTTTCAGGATCACGCCCTTTTGGATGAGGCGGAGTTCTACTCATGTGCCTTTCCTTATCCTTGGGAGGTGTCCGAGATCTCTCACGCATGTGAGGTACATCATGTCTTCCGGCTTTTTCAGCAGGGTGTCTCGGAGGTGGCATTGTTTTGCCATAATTCCGGTGTTTTTCTTCCCGATCGTGGGATTTGCGTCCACCTTTCGGGAGATGAGATCCAGTTCTAGATGCTTCATCCCTATTGTCGGGATTTTTCATATCTTTCCTTGGATCTGCTTTCTTATCCTTTGAATCGTCGGAATCTCCAGGTTCTTCCGGTCCAGGTGCTCCAGCGGCGCAAGTAGCTATTTTGCATAGGGCGGAGTCGTCATGCAACTTCCTTGATCGCTCTTGGGCTCGCCGTTGTTGTTGCAATGCTTTTCCTAAGAAAGCATACACCCCTTGGAGTTTTTCACCGTTGGAGTACAAGTCATTGTTGAGGATGGCAAACGCTGCTTCCGCGTTTTCTGCTGCGGTTTTGTATATTGGTTCGCCCCTGGCATCTTTGTCGTTTACCTGCTTTTGCTAAGATGGGTTGTGAAACCTTTCTTTTGGCGGCAGTACTTCCGGTCTTACGATTCCGGGTAACCTTGTAGGTTTAATGTCAGATCTATTCTTTCTCTCATACTCCTCTATTTCTTCCTTCATGAGCTTGATGTCATCCTGGGTTTTTTGGAGGTGTTCACGAGATCTGAGTAGATGTTGCTGTTGCCGTTGGAAAGCTCGTCTCCTGGCTTCCAGCATCTCAGGGGGTTCGTTTAATCCCAATGGCGTTTGTAACAGATCCTGTTCTTCTTGTTCTGTCATTGGCCTAACAAGGATTTCCTTGGTTTTCTTCTCCGCGGGCTTTATTCCGCTTGCATCTCCTACTTCCGGGTTTTCATCGGCTGGATCAGCCAATTTCTTCTTCCGGAGCTTGTATTGGGGTTTTTTAGCGGTCTTGTGCTTTTTCTTGGAAGAGGGAGGTTTTTTAGCAGGTTCATCCTCTGTCAATTCCTTGACGTTGGGAAATATCGGAGAATTTTTTCCATCTTCTCTCTCTTCCTCTGGCGGAGGGGTTTTAGGGCTTTCCTGACTGCCGGCGTCCGTGTTTTCAGCCGGTTTTGCCATTAGTACTTCATGGAATCCCTCTTGAAAAGATTTAAATTTTCTTTCGAAGGCGTCCGCGTCTTCGTCTTCGGAATCAAAATCATCTGATCCGGTTTCTGATTCTAATCTCGCCTCAATGGCGGCTAGCACAGAGTCAGCTTCCGAGTTCGTCGTTGGATTGGCGGGTGTCGGATCTTCCACCTCTGTAGTGGGTTTGCTGTTTTCTGCCTCTTGCACGGGATTGCTTTCATCCGTGTTTTCGACGAATGTCAGATTTTCCACCTCTGTAGTGGGTGTGTTGTTGTCTACCTTCTGCACGGGATTTCCGTCGTCCGTGTTTTCGGCGACCTCGGATTGCACCATACCGATAAAGTGTGTATCACTTTCATGTCGGCGATCTGAGCAAAATCCGGTATCATAGTCATCTTCGACTGGGTACAGGGCGGGTGGGATAAATTTGCTTCCACCGCAAAACCCCATGGCCTCTGCAGTTAGTCCGATAAAGATATTAGCAGATCCGATCGGTAACACGCAGGCACTTACCAGATGATTTTGCGTCGGTATGTATGATCCGTTGTCGAGGAAGCGTCCGACGTCGTCGTCAAACTCCAAGCTTCCGACAGTTATGGAAGTGCCGATTCCGCCGAGTATCCCAGATCGGAACTTAACGCCTGACGTCGTTTGCCCCACGGTGGGCGCCAACTGTCGAGACATCGTAGTAGTTTTCATAGACGGGGGTGCCATGAGACTACGGGTAGAGTCGTGGAGAAACGGGATCGCGTTGGTGACAAAGACACAGGATTTACCCAGGTTCGGTACGTCGTAATTATACGGCGTTCCTACTCCTGCAATCTCACTAATCAGGACTAAAGCCTGTGCAAACAATTACAATGTGAGGTTAGGTTTAGCTATTCGCAGAGGATCAACTTCTCGGCGAGTAGCTTGTGGCTTCGTCCCTCTTGTTATCTCATCTCCCGTCCGGCTTTATATAATAGCCAGGTTAGGGCATACAGAATAGGAAACCTAGAAGACTACGGTAACTTCTAACTTGGAAAGTAAGGAATCCGTCTTCTCCTCCAAGCCAGATCACGTGGGCCGTGATCCGGGTCCTTCTAGAATCCGGCTTCTGTGCGTCAGCTTACTGGGCCACCCAATGGACCACAGCCCACTACCACTTGGGCCACCCTGGTAATCCGGCACTTTAGACTACCATCTGATATACCCCTATTCAGTATATATCCGACACTTCAGCTCCTCGTGGGTTCGACACTCAAATACTTATCGAAAGGTACTGCAACTGATCTCTTGCACTTGGGAGTCATCACTCATCCGGAATTTCGGCAAACTGCAAGCAAATTTGGCAAACCCACGTCAAATCGCGATCAATGACCAAACCAAATGCAAATAAGGAGAGGAAGAACACTTACGTCGGGTGGCGGATTTCCTGCTGAGTACATGGGAACCAGCTCGTTAACTGGCCCCGTACGCCGATGAGGAGATTGACGGAGGACTTATGCTCCGACAATTCGAGCGGAAGCGGCATGCAGGGAGAGGATCCGACGTCCCCGCGTACTCGCACATCAGTCTGCCTCCCCGATGCGCTAGGGGTTGGATCCTGCGAACGAACAAGCAAAGGACCGTGTCCGTCTCGCTGAGTTTAGGATCCACCATTGTAAGCCTAGTGATCGGGCGCTTGATCTTGTCCAGGTTTGCCGGAAGCGTCCGGACGGCGTCCTCCTTCCAGCTGTCCCTTGCGGTCGTCGCGCCATTGACGAAGGGCGGAAGCCCCGTAGCCTTCTTCGGGAAGGGCACGTCTTGCACGTAGAAAAAACTTGGACGACCAGTGTTTCACATACTCGGATTTGGGAACATTGGGAAACCAAAGCTCCCTCTTCCGGTGAAGGTTGAGATAGATAGTCCCACAGACCTTCAACCCTCTTCGCCGTTTGGCTCTCTCCTCACATAAAAACAGTACTTGAAAAGTCTAAACTAGGGGCTATTCCAAAATAGCCTCAAAGAGGGCTTGAAAAGCGGAAACGTAAAGAATGGCGTTCGGCGTCAGGTTATGAGGCTGAACGCCGTAGTATTCTAGAAGAGAGAGAAGGAAGGCAGAGGGCGGAAATCCTAACCCGCGCTGAACGTGAGACAACAGAACAAAGCGTTCGCCATCCCGTGGCTTGGGCTCGGAATCGCCTTCCGCGCTCCGCCATTTCTTCCTCGGAAGCAATCCGGCGTGCTCGTATCGTTGAAGATCATCCGTCGTCACGAAGCAGGGAAGCCAATACCCGGAGGCACTTTCTTCCCCATCCTCGTCGTCGTCTTCGCCGCCGGCGTCGAGGTCCACTAGGGCGGCGTCATCCGCTACCTTTGCCTTCCCCTTTGCAGTCGCAGACACGGAGGGGGTCGAGGATGAGTCAAAGGCGCCGCCGGGCAACGGGTACATTGCGGGCAACACGGGAGGCGAGAGGTGAGTCTCGCTAGAAGCAGCAGCCGCCGCAGCCGCCATGGAAGGAATATCCTCCACAACGCTCCTGTCATCTCCAGAGCTAAGATCCCCGGAGTCCATTGCACTGAGGGGGTCGCCGGAGTTTTTCTTTCTTGGAGTGTTGGGGCGCTGTGCGTTCGCAGTACAAGAGAATGAGCTTGAGCGTGAGGAAGTTGGAAGTGACAGGAAGCAAGTAGGGAAGAAGAAAACGGGGGCGGTCGTGAGGATTTATATAGCCCTGGATGGCTACCCCGGCCCTATCGGTCGTATGCCTGAATGTGCGCCGCGTGGCACGATTTAACCGTGTGCCACGCTAATGACCGTTGCCGCCCGAAGGACCCCGCAATAACTGCGCCTAGATGGACGGAGCCAGCATTTGATGTCGTTTCCGACGATGTTAATGCCCCTCTAATTGTGCTCTGGCTGTTTTTTCCTCTCCGCCAAGGACGGAAACGCCCGCACGAAGGAAACTTCACGGAGAAGAGCCATCTTTCCTCTGGATGGCAGATCATGTTCAAGTTTGACAATGAGAAAGGGGGAAGACTCAGGAGCCGTTTTCCGCCGTTCATGTTTTGATGAAAATCCAACGACGAAAATAAATTTCTTAGCCTTCACGGGGGCTACTATCGGAGATATCCTGAACGAGATATCTACCGGCATCCAGAAGCCGGGCCTAAAGGGCAGGCCCAAAGACTAAGGCCCATGAAGGACAAAGCGTTGGACAGTATCCGCAATGGCTGCCTGGAAGCCCATCTACGCCCTTTAGAGGTCGGATGGTCGTAGATTAATAGGGTTAGGCTATTGTACGGTTTGTGTTCCTGTATGTCCCGATCCGACTCTCTATATAAAGCCGGATGGGAGAAACCCTAAGGCAGATTGAGCCATACACACAATCTGCACTATGTAATTGTAACATGTGTCCGGCATCGCCGTCATAGTTGATTTACAGGAATTAGGGAGGCTCTCCAGCTAATCTGAACCTGGGTAAACACCGTGTCCTCGCCCCAAAGCGCTCCCCCACGTTTGCCTTACCACGGTTCATCTTAGAGAGATGGCTACCTCTTCCGGAAATCTGATCTTGGAACACATTACTATGTGCATGTCTCTGTGTATTATGTATAACACTTACCAGTATAGCATGTATATAATATATAATGTTCATGTATATTATGTATAAAACTTACCCGTATTGCATGTATATAATATATAATGTCCATGTGTATTATGTATAAAATATCGTAGTATTATGGAGCTATTTTATACATAGTAAAGAAAGTTATTGTTTGCGTACAATGTACATAATGTACATGAACTTGTATGCAATATATACATATAATACGCATAAAATACAATTCTTTGCAGACAAGTGTACACACTAGAAAAATATGTAGTACGTAGTGTTGACACGGACTTGTGTGTATCCTTGTGGCAACGGAAGCAATCATGCACCTGGAGGTACGGATGGCAATGGGGCCCCGAAACCCGCAAACCCGACGGGTACCCGCCTTAAATGGGGAGGGTTTGGTAAAATTTTCGACCCGCCAGTTCTAATGGGGCGGGTATGGGGGTGGCAAACCCGTACCCGCATACCCGCAGACCCGCTCTAAGTCCACCCCCATACCCGCATACCCGCAGACCCGCTCTAAGTCATAATCATATACCTAATGATCATATGCCTAACCACACGTCCACGAGCTATGGACCACAAACCTCACACATCACATGGGAGCGTTGGAATTTGGACTCCCGAAGATAACACACGTACACACGTGTGTATTTCCACTAACATCATTCCAATATTCCATTGTTTTATTCCCCACATGTGTCGCCGTCGCTCCTTAAATGGGTACCCGTTGGGGCCCCGAACCCGATAGGGTCGTGGGTATGGTAAGAAATGAGACCCGACAAGTTAAATGGGCGGGTATGGGGGCGCCGACCCGGCCCCGAACCTGGTGGGTGCCATACGGACCTGGAGGTCGTGAGTGTCATTTTAATTATTTCGCCCGTCGACTGACATGTGAGGCCAACCTGTAAGAAGCATTACGTATGTTTCTGTATCTATTTGTTGTACTGAGTAGTTTGGGGTGTTTCTTAAAACTCTTGACCGCCAAATGTCATGGTACATATTTGCCCTAACTTTGCAAGTTCTCGTACCGCTGCGCCCACTTTTCCAACTTGTTGTATGATTTTGCTGCCACTGTGAAAGTTTTTGTACGGCCAGTACTAATACCTCTTATTGTTTATAAAAAGGGAAATGTTGGGCGTCCTCCAGAGGATTTTCCTCAAAAATCCTCCGGATTCAGGAGCCGACACGTGTTAAAATTCTCAAATCCCGCTTTTGATGCTGTGAATAAAAAAAATGTTTATTGAAATAAAAAATTTAGCCTATTGTAGAAATTGATAACAATCTCCACAAATCCTACTTTAGCTGCTGTGAGCAAAAAACGGTTCGATTGAAATAACAATTTTGTGCTATTGTAGCAAAAAGTTTCGTCCACATATAAAACGAAAAAACAACTTTGCCGGAGACATGACCCAAGACCTCGCCGGAGATATTATAGCAAATATTTTTCACTACTGTAGCAAATCTGAACAACAATTATAGCAAAATAATTTATACTATTGTAGCAAAAAATAATGACATCGTCGGAGGTACCATCAGAGATATTATAGCAAACATTTTGCACTACCGTGACAAATATTGACAACAATTGTAGCAATAAAAATGACATCGCCGGAGACTCCACCGGGAGATTCTCGCCGGAGACCTCGTAGGAAACAAATTATACTAGTATAGCAAAATCAGACACTAATCGTAGCTGTCGCACCCAAGGTTTCTAGAGGATACTCCTCGCACGAACTGGAAGTCAGGTGCTTGGATTATGGGGCATAACTGCTCCCACGTCCCAGCTTCCTGGTAGGCCTGCGCTTATGCGCGACAACACAAGCCCTGCTTCCACCGTCGAAGTAAACTATCCGCTAGGAACCTAAGGCACTACTGTCGACGTACTTCATATTCAAACACGCACTGTACGTCAACAGCTTTGAACGAAATGATAACACAAACTGTCTCTAAGACACAAAAGAATGAAATAAGTGCAACTGGCCTTCACTAAGGCAGAAATATCGAATACAGTCATCCAGAGGACACATGTCCCAACATATCATTCATTACAACAGCGGAAGCAATCAAAGGGGTCTGAGTACAGACAAATCCATGGCTTAAGAAGCCGGAGAAAATAAATAAGACGAAGCCCATCCACGTAGGTCTGGATCCTGCCCTGGTCCAGCTAACTACTCGTCTGCAGACTCGTCGAACTCCACAAAGTAGCCATCCTGGGAAGCATCGTAGTCGTAGTCGTACTCTGCGTAAACCACAGCCCCAACGGGGTCAGTACATCCAAGTACTGGCAAGCAAGACTCACAGTTCATCAAGGAGTTACCCGTCAACACAAGCATTGATGCTTGGGATCAACGGAAGAAAGGGGTAATATAAAAGTTGCTGCTGGCTGCTCTAACCAACTACAGAAGATAACTACAAGTTCCGGCTAACAGAAAAGATAAGATCGAGGATTGTAACCAACTGAAAGATAACTTCAACCAAAACCCATCCTGGATCTCGCCCCTTATCCAAAGAAGCAATCCGAGGATAACTCACACAGTTGTGATAAGGTGAATCAATTTATTGTGTGAATAACCTATTACTAGTCAAATTATTAATCATTGGGTGAAACATGATTGATCATTATGTTGAAGTTGTCCTGAGTACTTGTTAGCCAGTACTTTCACCAAGTAATCCATAACCGCGGAAAACACGGCTTCTCGAGAAGATTATCCCTGCAGGGTTGCACCAATTTGGCCGTACACTCAAGAATAACCCGCCAGATGGGAAGCTAACCCACCAAGCGGGGTACTCTACACAACCAACCATTCTCCGCATCAAGCCCAAAGCACCTTGGGCGCACGGCTAATCGAGCCCAGAAGAAAATGGACCCTCATAGCACTCTAAGAACGTGTCCCCCTATATGCCGACTACAAAAGTTCCACCCTGCGCTGGGCTCGCAAAAACATGCATGCGGCAAATGGAAAACACGAACTAAATGAGGCGATTTGGACGAGATGCGAATCAGGTCAAGTTGAGGGGGGCGCCCATACTCGCTTCCCGAATGCGGGTAGTGCGCTCATCATGGATCAGTAGACAAGACCCTTTTCCTATTAGGGTCGACACTAGCAGGCTCCAAAACCACTCATGGGCCTCCTGCCGGTGCCTTATCATCAAATTATTATTACCATTAGCAATTAACAGGATTGATTAATTACAACGAGCCCCGGTACAAGATAATAAGATAGTAATAGTAGTAACCGACAACAGACTCGAGTAGAAGCAACCCTAAGCATGCTAGATAATAACAGGCACAAGCAATGGCTGTAGGTATGGGGGTGGTGGCAATATCATGGCTCAAGGTATCATGTGATGGGTTCGGAGAACAAGCAACGATACATAGGGCTAGCAATAGTAGACAAAAGGATAGTATCGACAACAAGTGTGGAAAGGAACTCGATGATTCATGTGAGTGATAACTTGCCTGGCAGCTCAGCCTCGTACTGGGCTAGGTCCTGAGTAGTGGTGTCGTAAGGCTCGTCGGTACCAACGTCGTCGTCTAATCGAGAAGAAGCAAAAACAACAACGAAGGAAGACGGCAATCAATACATGGCATAGGTGCACAAACATTGGATGATGCATGTCACGTTTAATAGATGCACCAACTGAACTAGTTGAGATGAGACACAAGTTTAAATGGATTCCATATGCAAAGGTTGCATATGGAAGCCCATGCTTTAGAGTTGAATTAATTGTTCTATCACTAAGCATCATGTGTAAGTGACTTAGTATGATGCATGCATGATGAGGAACAATAAGATAACAAAATTAAATGCAATTGGAATGATAGTTAATAAGTTAAGAAAACAATTATTAAGTTTTGGAAATTATTGGTTACTTAATGAGGTTAAACAAGTAGTTGTTGTTTTCATCAATTTAAAGGGTGCAAAACAAATAACAAAATTGATATTTGAAAAGGTTATCAATTTTTAGTTGAGTTACATGTTTCACATTTGGAAATTGGACTTTAGATTATTTAGTTATGAATTAAACAATATTAAACAATTTTTAATTGAATTAAACAAGATTTAAATGGTTTAGGCAATTTAAATTGTTCAAACCAGAAAACAAATTTTATATTTGAATAGAGTATTCAAAAAGGTGTGAAAAACATATTTTATTTGAATTATTTGAAAACAGTATGAATTAGTTATGAATTATTTCAATTTGCATTTGAATTATTCAAATTTGAAGTTTAAAAGTATTTTGAAAATTCAAAACAGAACACAAGTTGGATATTTGGAAAGATTATGAAATTTGGATAGGAATACATATAAAGTTTGCATTTGTTGGATTTATAAAATGAAAGATATGGAATTTTAAAGTTTATTCATTATTCTGCTTTTTAAAATGAAATAGAAATTTAAAACAGAATGGTTTTAGTCGTTTGTTACCGGGCTGGGGTTTACCCACAGACACTGCCCTGTGGGCCTGCGGGGTCAGCACGCTGGCGTGGCAGAGGAGGGGCTGACAGGGGGGGCCACCCTGTCAGCACAGCGCGCAAAAAGGTGGGGTTTTTCTCCCGTGCGCGAGCCAGCACTCGAACCCGCGACCACGAGGAGGTTCAGAAAGGGCGCAACCACTGCGCTACGATCGCTTGCTCGACAGATACAGGGAGGCAGCAAGGTTAAGGTTCAGGAAACGCCACTGAAACTTAACTGACGACGAAACGCAACACTGCATCTCTGTCAGTTAGCGAGCTCAACGGCGGCGAGGTGGCTGTGCACGGTGGCGCTGCTGTGGTCGTGCTGGGCGCAGAGGGCGTGCACACGGTGCCGTAGCAGAGCAGCAGAGGGAGGGAAGAGAGACGGGGGAGCTCACCAAGGTGGCGTCGAGGTTCAGAGGAGGCAGCGAGCTCGACGGCGGCGCGATCGCGGACGGTGTCGAGGACGTGGTGCTTCTCCGTGCCCCCGCGGGTGTCCAAGATGTAGAGGACGACGAGGCAGATGGATACCAGCAAGCGATTGGAGCGAAAAGGTACTGTAACGTCGTCGATAAACTCGGATTCAGACAATGGCTCACGGTGGCCGGAAAAGAGAGGAGGACGGCGGCGAAGATCTGAGGCTTACCCGCGGCTGCTTCGGTGTGCAAACAGGGGAGGGGTTCGTGGCGGCTCGATTTCAGATGGTGGATAGCTAGGTGGAGGCGGAAGGTGGCGGAGCCAGGGCGAGGTTCAGAGCTCCGTCTCCGGCGAGGTGGCAGCAGAGGAGGGAAAACATCGGGGAAGAGGCATCTGACGGCGGCGGAGAGGGAAACTAGGCTCCTAGGGTTAGGGTTAGGTGGCGCAGGCCCTAGGCTCGTTTTATAGGGCCGCGGTGCGATGGGACGGCCGCCGGCGTCGCGCGCGGTGCCGCGGTGGCACCGGCCGATGCGCGGCCGTACGGGAAGACGAAGGTGAGTTAGGCGCGCGCACGAATCTTAGCGCAAACGAAACGGTACGGCGGTTAAGTGATGGGCTGGGCGCGCGCGGGGTAGGCTTAGCTGGGCTGGGGTGGGGTTAGCTGCTGCGCGCGCGCTAGGTTAGCTGCTTTTTATTCTTTTTTTTTCTGTTTTATTATTTTTTTTTTGCAGTTTGCTTTTGGAAGAAAAAGGTAGGGTTTTGCTTATAGAAAAATTTGAGAAAATTTGGTTAAGCCTTCTAGGTAATTAGAAACCACCCTGCAAGCTTGGATTTCAAAAATTGAAATTTTAAATTATAGTTTGTGTTTGAATCCAAAATAGAGGGATTTGAGTTTAATAAAACCTTTAAGAAAAACATGCATAAAAATAGGGTTACCCCTAGGGTTTTAGGATGAATTAGAGAGGGAAGAAAGTTTGGTGAGTTGTTATGGTTTCCAAAGGTACTGATTTGAAACTTGGAAAAGATTTGAATTTAATTGGTGGAATCAAGTGAATGCTTTGAGACAAACATTTAATGGTTGAACATTAATGAATTGTTTGGAAAAACAAATGAAGTTTTAATTTGCAATTCTTTGTTTGAAAGGATTGTAACAGACAAGTGTGAAAACAAGGTTTGATTCAAGTTTAAATTTTATTATGAAAACAATGCAAACAGAAATGAAAATGAGAATGATGCCATGATGCATTGCATAAATTAAACAAATAAATAAAAACAACTAAGGTTTTCATACTTGGATGTTACAAAACGCCCCCCCTTGAAGGAATCGCGCCCCGAGATTCCCTACTGAGAAATGAACAGGTCCGGATACTTCTTGCGAAGATCCTCTTCGGTCTCCCATGTTGCCTCTTTATCAGAATGATGCGACCATTGCACTTTCAAGAACTTGGTGCTCTTGTTGCGAGTCTTACGCTCGGTCTCATCGAGAATACGAATAGGGTGCTCCTCATAAGATAGATCATCTTGCAGTTCAATGGAATCATGATCAACTGCACGATCTGGATCTTTGAAACACTTCTTGAGCTGTGACACGTGGAACACATCGTGCACTTTGGAAAGTTTTTCTGGAAGTTCAAGACGATAAGCATTCTCTGCACGTCTTGAGAGGATGTTGAAAGGGCCAATGTATCTTGGTGCAAGCTTTCCTTTCACACCAAAACGATGGGTGCCTCTGAGGGGAGTTACACGGAGATATGCCTTATCACCAGGTGCATAGACCATATCCCTGTGTTTGCTATCATAATAGCTCTTCTGACGAGACTGAGCAATCCTGAGATTGTCACGAATGATACGAACTTTCTCCTCGGCTTCCTTAACAATGTCAGGGCCTAAAAGTGAACGTTCACCAGCTCCAGACCAATTGATTGGACTCCTGCATCTGCGACCATACAGTGCCTCAAATGGTGCCATGCCTAGGCTTGCCTGGTAGCTGTTGTTGTAGGAGAATTCAGCATATGGAAGGCAATCCTCCCATTTCATGCCAAAGGAGAGACCACATGCTCTGAGCATATCCTCGAGAATCTGATTGACTCTTTCGACTTGCCCCTGAGACTGAGGGTGATAAGCTGTGCTGAACAGAAGTTTAGTGCCCAATGCTTCTTGAAAGCTTTTCCAGAAATGAGAAGTGAAAATACTTCCACGGTCTGAGCTTATTTCCAATGGAACACCATGAAGGGGAACAACCTTTGCTGTGTAGAGCTCTGCTAACTGGCTAGCTGAGATAGTTTCCTTTACAGCATAGAAGTGAGCAACCTTAGTGAGACGATCAATAACAACGAAGATTGCATCGTTGCCCTTCTTGGACTTTGGAAACCCAGTAACGAAGTCCATTTCAATCATGTCCCACTTCCACTCAGGAATTTTCAGAGGTTGGAGTAGACCTGCTGTCTTCTGATGGACTGCCTTAACACGTTGACAAACGTCGCATTCAGAAACGTATTGAGCAATTTCACGTTTCATGCCAGACCACCAATACAGAGTCTTGAGATCCTGGTACATCTTTGTACTTCCAGGGTGAATGGATAGAGGAGTTTCATGAGCCTCCTTGAGAATGATATCCTTGAGACTTTGAATCTTAGGGACTGCAATGCGTCCTTCGAAGAACACAGTTCCCTTGTCATCAATTGAGAAGGACTTGAACTTATCATTGCCCTCCTTGATGTGATCCACAATCTTCTTGATTTCATTATCACGGAGTTGTTCAGAACGAATCTTGTCCTCGAGAGTTGGGCTGGCTGTCAAGCTAGCAAGGTATCCTTCAGGAACAAGACCAAGGTTCAGCTTCTGGAATTCTTCATGAAGTGGAGGTTGGCTTTCCATGATCATGAGATTATTGCAATAGGATTTGCGACTGAGAGCATCGGCCATAACATTAGCCTTGCCTGGAGTGTAAGAAATGGTGAGATCAAAGTCTTTAATCTTCTCAATCCATCTCCTTTGCCTGAGGTTCAGATCTGGCTGAGTGAAGATGTATTTCAGACTCTTGTGATCGGAAAAGATTTCAGTTTTGTTACCCAACAAGTATTGTCTCCATTTCTTGAGGGCAAACACAACTGCTGCAAGTTCAAGATCATGAGTGGGATAGTTTTGCTCATGTGGGTTCAACTGACGTGAAGCATAAGCCACAACTTGACGTTCTTGCATAAGAACTGCTCCTAGGCCTTGGAGAGATGCATCACAGAATATCTGGAAAGGTTTGGTAGTGTCGGGGCCAACTAGAACAGGTGTGGAAGTGAGTTTAGTCTTCAGGAGGTTGAAACTCTCATCACATTGTGGAGTCCAAACGAACTTTTTGTCCTTCTTTGTGAGATCTGTGAGAGGTTTAGCAATCTTGGAAAAGTTTTGGACGAAACGACGGCAATAGCTAGCCAAGCCAAGAAAGCTTCTAACTTGCTTCACCGTCTTAGGGGGTTTCCAGTCAACAATTGCCTTAACCTTTTCCGGGTCAATGGCTATGCCTTTGGCAGAGATGATATGACCAAGATATGCAACTTCTGGAATCCAGAACTCACATTTGGAAAACTTGGCATACAGACGATGCTCGCGAAGTTTCATGAGAGTGAGACGAAGGTGTTCTCCATGCTCTTCCTCGGATTTTGAGTAGACTAGAATGTCATCAAGATATACCACAACGAACTTGTCGAGGTATTCATGGAAGACAGAATTCATGAGTCTTGAGAACGTTGCCGGTGCATTGGTGAGACCAAAGGACATGACGGTGTATTCATATAGACCGTACCGGGTGGTGAAAGCTGTCTTAGGAATATCTTCCTTTCTGATCTTTATCTGATGGTAACCCATCCTCAAGTCCAACTTTGAGAATATTGAGGCTCCAGCAAGTTGATCAAAAAGATCATCGATACGAGGAAGTGGATACTTGTTCTTGATGGTTTTCTCGTTGAGAGGACGATAGTCAACCACGAGTCTCTTAGTTTGATCCTTCTTGGCAACAAACAGAGTTGGGCAACCCCAAGCGGAGGAACTAGGCTGAATGAAACCTTTGTCCATATACATATCGATTTGCTCCTTCAACAATTTCAGTTCAGGAGGAGCTATCTTATATGGATGCTTAGAGATTGGAGCAGTACCTGGCTCAAGCTCGATCACGAACTCAACTGCTCTGTCCGGAGGCATCCCTGGCAACTCTTCTGGAAAGACGTCAGGGAATTCACAAACCACCGGAACATTTTCAATTGCAGGAAGGGGTTTGGCATCGAGGCTGAACATCTGAACAGAAGTTGATCCATATGGAGAATAGACTATCTGGCCTGAAGTGTGGGAGAGGGTTATTGACTTTTGAGCATAGTCAATTTTTGCTTTGTGGGTCTTCAACCAATCCATACCCAGAATGACATCAATGTCAGAATTTCCCAGCAACATGAGTGAAGCAAGGAATACACGACCTCCAATTAGGATCTCATTGTCCATGCTTATCTTGGAAGTCAACATTTGCGGTCCCGGAGAGTGAACAGTCATTTGATTGCTTAGCGGAACCAGAACTAGGTTGTATGCTTTTGCAAAAATCTTTGACACAAATGAATGCGATGCTCCAGTATCAAACAACACTTTAGCTGGAATAGAGTTTACGGGTAATATACCGAGAACGACGTCAGCAGCCTCCTCTGCTTTGTCGGCCTTGATATGGTTCACCCTCGCGTTCCTCCCGACAGGCCTATTGTTGGAGTTGAAGGCTTTAGCCGGAGGAGCACGAACCATAGCCTGGTTGGTGTTGGGGCGAGGTGGTAGGGGTAGCTGCTTCTGCGTGCACTTATCAGCATAATGTCCAGTATCCTTGCACTTGTAGCAAGTGACGATACGAGAAGGACCCGGCCTTGGCTGCCCCATCGGAAACCTCTGACCCTGCATCTGAGATGGGTTGGGTGGGCGGGGACCAAAGCCTGGAGAAGCTTGGGCATTTGGAGCCCGAGTGACAGCACCATTTGGCACCCAGATGCGGCGCTTCTGCGGAGGGGTGGTCATGTTGGAGGAGGAACCACCCTCACGCGAGTGCTTGCGGGACTCTTCGAACGCCTTGCGCCCATTCTCCTCATTGAGCGCGGTGTTCACAAGCTCGACGAAGTCCTTGCACTTGATGTTGGTGAGAGCGTACTTCAGTTCCGGGTTAAAACCTCGGCGGAACCTTGCCATCTTCTTGGCTTCGGTGGACACTTCGTCACCAGCGTACCGAGCGAGACGATTGAACTCGTTCTGGTAGCCGAGAACGTCCAGCTTGCCCTGTCTGAGAGAGCAGAATTCCTCACGCATCTTTTCCATGAGACCATCCGGGATGTGGTGCTTCAGGAAGGCATCTCTGAAACATCCCCAGTTGATAGGAAAGCCAGCCCTCATGGCCTGGTAGTTCTCCCACCAAGTAGCTGCCTGACCCTTCAGTAGGTAGGTGGCGTACTTGACCTTATCCTCTTCAGCAACATGAGCTATCTCCAGAGCTCTTGCTACGTCACGGATCCAGTCATCAGCATCCAGGGGCTCACGTGTTGCCACGAAAGCTTTTGGGCCCAAGCTGAGGAAGTCCTTGATGGTGACCCTTGGAGCATTCTGGTTGTGTTGCTGGTTAGCCTGGATCTGGGCCATCTGTGTCACCACTTGGGTCATCTGAGCCAACAGCTCCCCCATTGGTGGTGGCGGAGGCGGGTTGTTCCTGGTTGGAGGCATCCTGAACAGAAATTCATTTTAGCACAACAACAGAAAAAGGATAGACTTGGTAACCGAAAGATAGATTATTCCGACGCATGAATAGATAACCAACAGGTACATCATCACATGTTCAAATACATCAGAATATCCAACAGACCAATACATGGTTCGAAAACGAAAGGATAGACTAGACACAGCTAGTAATGGATACAACGGTACTCCCATGCTCATCACGCAGGACGGCGGTGAGTAGTACGACGAGAGATACGGTGAGGAGGAATCCCACGGAAGTAGGTATCACGACGATCCATGTAAATAGGAACTGCTCTGAGAGCAACTCTCGGTGTGGTGAAGTAGAAAGCGTCCTCTCCCTGTGCTCCATAGCGGGGAATCCCTGTGTAACCAGCTCCGAGGTCGAGAAGTGGGCCTCTGATCGGCTCGTAACCTCCAGCATCTGGCAACGGAAGACCAGCTAGCTGAACGACACGTGCGAAGCGCTCGTCTCCAACAAAGTCTGTGGTGTACGTCGCCAGACGAGTGAGAGCAAGGTGGAGCTGCTCCCTGACTGAGGCTAACTCCTGAGAAAGTGCGGAAGCAACGGCATCACTGTGACTAGCGAACTGGGCAGTGATCTGGAGCCTGGAGCTATCAGTCTCGTAGGTATCCATGTCGCGGTGGACAGTGAAGTGAACTCCCGCTGCCGTGATGTAACCACGGGGGATGTGACGAAAACTGGACTTATCAAACCCCCAGTAGTCAGCACGGAGAACGGTGATACTCACGTACGCTGCCTGCTGCACGGCCATATCCACTGTGGACCCTACTGCCTCGTACTGGTGTGCAATGCTCCTGCCATCATCCGACAGAATGTAGACGATAGCCCGGTAGCAAGTCTGGTCAAACTCTCGCTGGTGCTCGTAGACCTGGTACTCTGGTGCCCAACGGAACCCCAGATAGGTAACCATGTCTCTCAGCAACTCCGGAAAACCGGCGGTGCTCTCACAGCGAGTCATGCGAACCACCTGCGGATAGTAGTTGAGACCCATCTGCAGATTATTTGGAAGGTTTTGATTAGACTCCGGTAGATGAAAAAGGATGTGGAAGAACAACAACAAGGTTCAACGGACGAAAAGGATGTTGAAAAGAACATGATATCGAAGCAACATCGGGAAAACTAGACCAAAAGTCCTGAGGTACTAAGGAGAACCCAAAACACGTGAAATCCTAACTTGAAAGGTTGGGTGAGAACAGAAAACAACGTTGCACTTCCTTACCAGAAAAAGGGAGGGTGGGTGGGGAAAGAAGAAAAATGGCAGAATTCCTACTCTCACGTTTCATTTTTCCTATATAGCTACAAAATAGTTTCTAGACTCAACTGCGACCAGTAAAAAGGGATCCTACAGGCAGACAGGCTCTGATACCATTTGTCACACCCAAGGTTTCTAGAGGATACTCCTCGCACGAACTGGAAGTCAGGTGCTTGGATTATGGGGCATAACTGCTCCCACGTCCCAGCTTCCTGGTAGGCCTGCGCTTATGCGCGACAACACAAGCCCTGCTTCCACCGTCGAAGTAAACTATCCGCTAGGAACCTAAGGCACTACTGTCGACGTACTTCATATTCAAACACGCACTGTACGTCAACAGCTTTGAACGAAATGATAACACAAACTGTCTCTAAGACACAAAAGAATGAAATAAGTGCAACTGGCCTTCACTAAGGCAGAAATATCGAATACAGTCATCCAGAGGACACATGTCCCAACATATCATTCATTACAACAGCGGAAGCAATCAAAGGGGTCTGAGTACAGACAAATCCATGGCTTAAGAAGCCGGAGAAAATAAATAAGACGAAGCCCATCCACGTAGGTCTGGATCCTGCCCTGGTCCAGCTAACTACTCGTCTGCAGACTCGTCGAACTCCACAAAGTAGCCATCCTGGGAAGCATCGTAGTCGTAGTCGTACTCTGCGTAAACCACAGCCCCAACGGGGTCAGTACATCCAAGTACTGGCAAGCAAGACTCACAGTTCATCAAGGAGTTACCCGTCAACACAAGCATTGATGCTTGGGATCAACGGAAGAAAGGGGTAATATAAAAGTTGCTGCTGGCTGCTCTAACCAACTACAGAAGATAACTACAAGTTCCGGCTAACAGAAAAGATAAGATCGAGGATTGTAACCAACTGAAAGATAACTTCAACCAAAACCCATCCTGGATCTCGCCCCTTATCCAAAGAAGCAATCCGAGGATAACTCACACAGTTGTGATAAGGTGAATCAATTTATTGTGTGAATAACCTATTACTAGTCAAATTATTAATCATTGGGTGAAACATGATTGATCATTATGTTGAAGTTGTCCTGAGTACTTGTTAGCCAGTACTTTCACCAAGTAATCCATAACCGCGGAAAACACGGCTTCTCGAGAAGATTATCCCTGCAGGGTTGCACCAATTTGGCCGTACACTCAAGAATAACCCGCCAGATGGGAAGCTAACCCACCAAGCGGGGTACTCTACACAACCAACCATTCTCCGCATCAAGCCCAAAGCACCTTGGGCGCACGGCTAATCGAGCCCAGAAGAAAATGGACCCTCATAGCACTCTAAGAACGTGTCCCCCTATATGCCGACTACAAAAGTTCCACCATGCGCTGGGCTCGCAAAAACATGCATGCGGCAAATGGAAAACACGAACTAAATGAGGCGATTTGGACGAGATGCGAATCAGGTCAAGTTGAGGGGGGCGCCCATACTCGCTTCCCGAATGCGGGTAGTGCGCTCATCATGGATCAGTAGACAAGACCCTTTTCCTATTAGGGTCGACACTAGCAGGCTCCAAAACCACTCATGGGCCTCCTGCCGGTGCCTTATCATCAAATTATTATTACCATTAGCAATTAACAGGATTGATTAATTACAACGAGCCCCGGTACAAGATAATAAGATAGTAATAGTAGTAACCGACAACAGACTCGAGTAGAAGCAACCCTAAGCATGCTAGATAATAACAGGCACAAGCAATGGCTGTAGGTATGGGGGTGGTGGCAATATCATGGCTCAAGGTATCATGTGATGGGTTCGGAGAACAAGCAACGATACATAGGGCTAGCAATAGTAGACAAAAGGATAGTATCGACAACAAGTGTGGAAAGGAACTCGATGATTCATGTGAGTGATAACTTGCCTGGCAGCTCAGCCTCGTACTGGGCTAGGTCCTGAGTAGTGGTGTCGTAAGGCTCGTCGGTACCAACGTCGTCGTCTAATCGAGAAGAAGCAAAAACAACAACGAAGGAAGACGGCAATCAATACATGGCATAGGTGCACAAACATTGGATGATGCATGTCACGTTTAATAGATGCACCAACTGAACTAGTTGAGATGAGACACAAGTTTAAATGGATTCCATATGCAAAGGTTGCATATGGAAGCCCATGCTTTAGAGTTGAATTAATTGTTCTATCACTAAGCATCATGTGTAAGTGACTTAGTATGATGCATGCATGATGAGGAACAATAAGATAACAAAATTAAATGCAATTGGAATGATAGTTAATAAGTTAAGAAAACAATTATTAAGTTTTGGAAATTATTGGTTACTTAATGAGGTTAAACAAGTAGTTGTTGTTTTCATCAATTTAAAGGGTGCAAAACAAATAACAAAATTGATATTTGAAAAGGTTATCAATTTTTAGTTGAGTTACATGTTTCACATTTGGAAATTGGACTTTAGATTATTTAGTTATGAATTAAACAATATTAAACAATTTTTAATTGAATTAAACAAGATTTAAATGGTTTAGGCAATTTAAATTGTTCAAACCAGAAAACAAATTTTATATTTGAATAGAGTATTCAAAAAGGTGTGAAAAACATATTTTATTTGAATTATTTGAAAACAGTATGAATTAGTTATGAATTATTTCAATTTGCATTTGAATTATTCAAATTTGAAGTTTAAAAGTATTTTGAAAATTCAAAACAGAACACAAGTTGGATATTTGGAAAGATTATGAAATTTGGATAGGAATACATATAAAGTTTGCATTTGTTGGATTTATAAAATGAAAGATATGGAATTTTAAAGTTTATTCATTATTCTGCTTTTTAAAATGAAATAGAAATTTAAAACAGAATGGTTTTAGTCGTTTGTTACCGGGCTGGGGTTTACCCACAGACACTGCCCTGTGGGCCTGCGGGGTCAGCACGCTGGCGTGGCAGAGGAGGGGCTGACAGGGGGGCCACCCTGTCAGCACAGCGCGCAAAAAGGTGGGGTTTTTCTCCCGTGCGCGAGCCAGCACTCGAACCCGCGACCACGAGGAGGTTCAGAAAGGGCGCAACCACTGCGCTACGATCGCTTGCTCGACAGATACAGGGAGGCAGCAAGGTTAAGGTTCAGGAAACGCCACTGAAACTTAACTGACGACGAAACGCAACACTGCATCTCTGTCAGTTAGCGAGCTCAACGGCGGCGAGGTGGCTGTGCACGGTGGCGCTGCTGTGGTCGTGCTGGGCGCAGAGGGCGTGCACACGGTGCCGTAGCAGAGCAGCAGAGGGAGGGAAGAGAGACGGGGGAGCTCACCAAGGTGGCGTCGAGGTTCAGAGGAGGCAGCGAGCTCGACGGCGGCGCGATCGCGGACGGTGTCGAGGACGTGGTGCTTCTCCGTGCCCCCGCGGGTGTCCAAGATGTAGAGGACGACGAGGCAGATGGATACCAGCAAGCGATTGGAGCGAAAAGGTACTGTAACGTCGTCGATAAACTCGGATTCAGACAATGGCTCACGGTGGCCGGAAAAGAGAGGAGGACGGCGGCGAAGATCTGAGGCTTACCCGCGGCTGCTTCGGTGTGCAAACAGGGGAGGGGTTCGTGGCGGCTCGATTTCAGATGGTGGATAGCTAGGTGGAGGCGGAAGGTGGCGGAGCCAGGGCGAGGTTCAGAGCTCCGTCTCCGGCGAGGTGGCAGCAGAGGAGGGAAAACATCGGGGAAGAGGCATCTGACGGCGGCGGAGAGGGAAACTAGGCTCCTAGGGTTAGGGTTAGGTGGCGCAGGCCCTAGGCTCGTTTTATAGGGCCGCGGTGCGATGGGACGGCCGCCGGCGTCGCGCGCGGTGCCGCGGTGGCACCGGCCGATGCGCGGCCGTACGGGAAGACGAAGGTGAGTTAGGCGCGCGCACGAATCTTAGCGCAAACGAAACGGTACGGCGGTTAAGTGATGGGCTGGGCGCGCGCGGGGTAGGCTTAGCTGGGCTGGGGTGGGGTTAGCTGCTGCGCGCGCGCTAGGTTAGCTGCTTTTTATTCTTTTTTTTCTGTTTTATTATTTTTTTTTTGCAGTTTGCTTTTGGAAGAAAAAGGTAGGGTTTTGCTTATAGAAAAATTTGAGAAAATTTGGTTAAGCCTTCTAGGTAATTAGAAACCACCCTGCAAGCTTGGATTTCAAAAATTGAAATTTAAAATTATAGTTTGTGTTTGAATCCAAAATAGAGGGATTTGAGTTTAATAAAACCTTTAAGAAAAACATGCATAAAAATAGGGTTACCCCTAGGGTTTTAGGATGAATTAGAGAGGGAAGAAAGTTTGGTGAGTTGTTATGGTTTCCAAAGGTACTGATTTGAAACTTGGAAAAGATTTGAATTTAATTGGTGGAATCAAGTGAATGCTTTGAGACAAACATTTAATGGTTGAACATTAATGAATTGTTTGGAAAAACAAATGAAGTTTTAATTTGCAATTCTTTGTTTGAAAGGATTGTAACAGACAAGTGTGAAAACAAGGTTTGATTCAAGTTTAAATTTTATTATGAAAACAATGCAAACAGAAATGAAAATGAGAATGATGCCATGATGCATTGCATAAATTAAACAAATAAATAAAAACAACTAAGGTTTTCATACTTGGATGTTACAGTAGCAAACAAAAAATTCTATTGTACCAACATGTGTTACGGTGTCAGTTTGTTGATAAAACAAAACGCTGATAATAAATGGGCTGCCAAATGACTGTGTACTTTCCAGCGAGAAGGCCTGCTAATCGCTTTCGGGCCTGTCAATATGGAGGCCCGCTAGAGCGTGAAGGCAAGCGAGGGCTCGCTTCACCACCCTGGAGGATCACCACGTTTTCCTTATAAAAAGGTTGTGTTCACGAGACACGGATTATCGCCATTTAAAAAAACAAATATAAGGAGGATCGGCAGCCTATTCCATTTGTACACCGGTCTACACCAGTCAGTGTAAACGCCGACGACTAGGGCGGCCGGATCTGGAGGAAAACGACGGTTGACTCCGAAGGGGAATGATAGGGAAAGAGGCTTGTACATGTCGCAACTCGCAAGTGTTGCAGCACCGATTGAGAAGTCGTTGAGCAGCGGGCTGCCTTTGGTGTCATGAATCCCGTCCGCTCGATCGCACCGTGGACGATCGACCCACCTGTTCGTCCGGTGCGGGAGACGCGTCGCGCGTGGCTTGGGATCGATCAAGATCCAAGACTCAAGAGCGACTTTAAATACAACTACGGCAACGAACCTGCTTTAACTACGGCAATGTGGATCACAGTTGAATCGCCGAAAAATCGAACGATCGACACGAGCTAGCATTATTACGCCATGAATGGCCGGCGCGGTTGACTATGCCGTGTGGATGCTCGTGCAAATGGCGCGCCGACCCGCGGCAAAACATGTGAAGAACAACACGCATCGACCGATCACGGAGTGCACATTGGCCGCCGTCGACGAACGACGAGCATCGATCGTCCCGAGCGTACAGTACGTGGGGGGCTGATCATTACCGCACGCGCGCCGGCGCCAAGGGCGAGACACGGGTGGCACAGTAGTGCATCCCGCCAGGCGTTGCCGTGGCCTCTGTGCCGAGTTCTCGGCGCGCTCTGTGTACCTTGTCTTGTCTACCCGCGCGCCCCGAGTTCTGAGCACGCGTTCGTCAGGGAATCTTGTAGCGTTCTCCTTCACGTGTTCTGATTTCTGAACGTTGCTGGGTGGATTGCGTGTCTGGGACTCTGGGTGCATCAGACGGAGTAACACTCCCACAGAACAGTTCTTGACAGCTTACCGAGCCAACCCGACAGATGGGCCCCAGTCGTCATACACCTAAGCCACGTCCAATTCCTATATATTGGCACGCAGAACGGTGGAAAGGCCACTCTTCCCACCATTTTTCCCACTTTCCCTCCGTCGCCGCCTCCTCCTCGTCTTCCTGCACCATGCCGCCAAAGAAACTCGGCCCCCGCGTGCTTACAATCCGGCGACTGTGACTAACTTTGGCGCCAAAGAAGCAGCCGATGAAGTGTACCGATTTCAAGCAGCCGATGAAGTGTACTGATTTCTGAAAGTTGCAAGGTGGATTGAGTGTCTTGGTCCATCATAGGGAATAAGAACATCTCCACGACACTCAATTATTTTGTGACCGGCGCCCACTAATGGAATGCTCTTTAGAGAGTATCGGATATGTGTTCGGAAATTTGGTGGTGTCACACATAACGGTGACCTGATCAAACAGTTAAAGACAATTGGTTATCAAAAAAGTAAGTTGCCTACAGAGTCGCCACCACGCATGGCGATCGGAAGAAACTCTCGATCAACACAAGTCCGGGCATACAGCAAATAATCTCCTCGTCCATCACAAGTCCGGCCATAAGGGCACCACGGGAGACGCTTGAAGGAGTGGCGTACCCCCACGCGTCGCTCCCGCGAGCAACCTGGGGGAACCCTAGATCCGCCGCCCCTAGGCCATCCCTCTCTCAGCCCCCTCCCTGGCCGCATCGGAGGGCGGCGGCGGGGGGGGGGGGGGGTCCCCTCACTCGGCATTGGCGGCGCGGGCACTGTAGCCAGTGGGGCGCGGTGGCTGCGTGTTCCTGGCGCATCACGGCGGCGGTTACCCCTCCCGGCGTGGCTCGGTTACTCGTCTCGGTGCAGGAGGTCAGGAGCGCGGCGGGGCCATGGCGGCATGGTCGGCGGCGGCGCCCCGGCCTGGTGGAGCTTCAAGGAGGGATCCCTGTGACTCTGGTAGGATGGTGCGGCCAATTTGGCTGCCTCGCACTTGGGACGGGGCAGGGGCCCCGTGCCTGGCCCGACCTCTCCAGATTTAGCTCCTGATTTGGTCGTTACCGACAGCCATGGGGGCTGCCGATCGCCGATTTGGCGGTGGACCCATTTCTTCTTTCTTCCCTCCATCGTGACGGAGCGCTGAGCTTGGACGTCGGGGCAGAGGATCCAGACGGTGGGAGTCCTCTTGGTTGGCGGGCGTGTCAGCGACTATTGTGCTGGTCGTGATCACGGCCGTAAGGGCGGCGTCGTGGTTGGCGAGTGGCATGTTGTGACGGTGTTTCGAGTGTCTCTGACGCTTGATGCACTATGTAGAAGGCGGACATGGGTGGCTGAGGGGAAACCCTAGCCCGGGCCTTCCCGGGCCGCGGCGGCGACGTCCATGGATGTCGTTCCCTTCTACGCTCCGGATGAAAATCCCAGGTCCTCTTTAGGGCGGCGGCGGCGCTCCGGTGTCGTTCCCTTCTTGAGGTCGCCGTCTTGGAGCTCATGGAGTGTGGCTCCCCGGAGTTGGTATATTGTCGGTGTTGGCACTTCGGGGCTTCCTTGACGCCATGCTCTCTCTAGCAAGGCTTGGAGCCTCTTCTGCACCTCAGGGTCTTGTTGTTTAGCGCTTCCTGGTGAGCCTCGTAGTGCCTTCGTTTGGGGGTCTGATCCTGCCCCTCCTAGCGGCCGACTGTTCTACGCAGGGGTCTAGATCTCGACGTCTTGTTACCTTCTCTGGTGGTCCGTTCCTGCCCCCCTTGGTTGGCTGACTATTCTACGCAAGGTTTGGCCCTTTCTCCCTAGGTGCGTCGTTGTAAGCTGGATTCAGCACTTTGTACCTTGTCGCCGTTCTGGCGTTATTAATTTAACGTCGGGCCTATCGGCCTAGTATCTAAAAAAAGGTACCACCGTCACTCTCGGTGCATGCGATTTCAGTGCTCGATCATCTCTTCGTCCTCCTTGATATCCTCACCTTTCTCGGCATTCACTACAGCCGCCTCGGCCGTCAACCTCGCGGATCTTGCCGCTGTGATGCGTCGCGTTTGAGCCTAGAAGTATGCCTTTTGATCGGGCCTCATGTCAGTTGTGTTGATTGACATGATTGAGAACTCTTTGGCCTTCTCCGCTACTTTTGCTTTCTCCATGGCCAAAGCAAGGAACATGTTCTACATGTTTTCGATGTCGTGATGCATCTACTATTTTTTTGCGTCGATGCGTCCACCACCTTGATGTACATGGCCATGGAATCTTGGATGCCATGGCTGCCGATGCCGGCTTCTTTCCATCCTTTGCCTTCTTGGCCCCAATAGAACGTTCGATGCTTCTACCTAACATCTTGGTTTTATCCACGTCAATGAAATGATACAAATGTCGCCTAAGGGGGGGGGTGAAGAGACGTTTAAAAATAATATGGTTAAAGATTAAATAAATGTGGAATAAAATTAGTGTTTAACTTATCAAGTCAAACCTAAACAAACTAGGTTCACCTATGTGCACCAACAATTTATGCTAAACAATTCAAGCAACTATGTGATAGGAGATATGTTACTTGAAACTCGATGACTATCACAAAGTAAATTGCATAAGTAAAGATATTGGGTATAGAAATAACCTAGACACATGGAGATGATGATTTATCCCGAAGTTCACTTCCCAGTGGAAGCTAATCTCCGTTGGAGAGGTGTGGATTCACAATGAGTCCAAATGCCCAATGGATCACCTTATTCTCCTCGTGACTCCACCACTGCAGAGTGCCACGATCCACTATGAGAACTTTGAGGGCGGTCACCGATTCCGTACAAGGTTGAGGCAATTTCCGCAACTCAATTGGATACTCCCAACAATATCCCGCGAGCTACCAAAGCTCTGATATAGCAACAAGGCATCAAAAGCTTCCAAAGATCCTCAACAACAATCAACCGTTTAGGGCACTCCAAGTACCCAAGAGGACAAGATCTAGGGAACTTCAAGAACCCAAGAGTAACATTCTTCTCAACCTTTCACTCGAACAAATCCTCTTAGAGAACTAAATCAATGCAAGTTATGCAATGGCAAGAGCACAAGAATTTACTCCTTGTGATACTTTTTTCCTTTATCAAAACGTCCCAACTATCTATTTTCCCCTTATTCATGTTTGTGATGTCTTTGATGTGTTTTTTGGAAGGTCATTCATATCCTTTAAGATAAAAATTAAAGCAGTGTGCTACGCTTTCAAGCAAAGATCTTATTGTCGTATTTATGTCTTCAAATTGGATATCCCGCTCTTTCTATGTGTAACTAGATTGTGTGTACATGTTTTTTATGGATGTACATCATCATGATTGTGGTGTATTTAGAAACTTATACACACGATAAGAACTACATGTATTATTGGGATCCTAATGGTTTGGTGTCCATCCTTTTATTCTTATTTTATTTTTTGTGACTCCGAAAAGAATTTTCCTTATGAGTGCTTGCCATATTTTCAAAAACCTATTTTGCACTCATATTTATTGGAGATTTTCTATCCTCATGCTTTCTTTGGCGAGCATGCTAGTTTCTTGCCATGATGGTTTCATAAGCCTTGCTTCTTTATTAAAAACTTGTTAAGCTTGTGATCCTATATATTTTCAATTGGTTTGAAAACCTTTTCTTGTGCGTGGAAAAGACACTCTTTGCTATATTGATAATATGATGATTCTTAAATCTTTATCATGTTATTAGTCTTTTCGCATGACTTGTCTTGTCTCACACACATATATGATTGGTTGATTCTCCTCTTAAATCACATCCTTTTATTGGTAACTTCTCTTATGGATCAACCACCTCTTGCTCCAAGTGATATGCCCCGTTTTCTTTTATGCTCACTTGCACTTGCTTTGAGTTTTGAACAACAGTGGGGGAGTTATTATTCTAGTTTTCTGCACTTTGCATTCAAAATGCAATATTTCTAAATCATGCACAAATATTGGGGAGCTCCTCTATTTTCTTTAAAGACACTCATTTTCTCAAACCATAATATACCTTGTTCATTTTGTTTGTTGGATCTTTTTTATTTCCTGCTTCTCTTTAGGATAAGATTAGATATTTGTATACCATCTTATTTGCAATATTTGGATCCTCGGTATAGTTTGATTTCCTCCCATTATTCATCATTGGATAAGTGTATTTTATTTCACTCATATTAATGAGAAGTGCACATCATACGGAGGAACCCTTAGTATATTGTCCATCTAAAATTTCTATGATCCCATTTTGAAATGGATGCCAATTGGAGAGAAATTCTATAGGGTTTAAGGGAATTTGGTTTTATGCTTCGGTTTTGTTCTTAAGAATTTTCCTTTCATGCTCATGCATCCTTGCTTGTTTATTTGAATGGTTTCTCAAATTCATTATATAGACCCTCGTAAAATAGATTGTTGTTAATCACCAAAATGGGGGAGACTGAAAGAGCATGGTTCCCCCATGTGTGGTTTTGGTAATTGAGACAATCACTATGTACTAATGGTTGCATTGATATATTCTTGTAGAATTTTTCCATAGGCAATGATTGATGTCCATGTGTTAGATTCAAGATGATCAAGTGGTGACCAAGGTGCTATTAATGTGAATATCCCAAGTTTGGTCATGAGAGAGTTGAGCATATTGCAAGTATGTCTTGAAGAAGAATATTGTGTGAACATTCATCTTTACTTTCAAGACATCATTATTATGAAGATATAATAAGATATACAAGGATTATCAAGGCAAAGTGCTAAGCGATGCTTAACATTGATCAACTCAAAAATCAAGAAGATGTACCATGTAAGATCATGGTATGGTAAGTAATTGTTCATATAGCTTTGTGTTCTAACCCATTATATGTGTGTGTCGTATATCTATGTGGGGTTAGGTATCTTTCCATGGGATTGCATCAAAAGGAAGATTTCATATAGTACATGGTGGATGACGTCAAGTTGTGGTCGTCATCAAGTTTGAGAAGTGCAAGTTCAAGGGGATAATATCAAAGAGATCACATGCTTGAGGCTTTCCACTCTTTTGGAGATAATTTCCAAGTGAATATGTACTTAAAAGAGGCTCTCCCATAGCGCTGTACGGGGAGAAATCTTTGTGTCTTCACCGAGCAAAGCAAAATCAAGAAACTTGTTCCATCTTGAGGAGGTCGAGATCTTTATCATATAGCTCAAATGGAATGCTCAAGGAAAATGTATGATCTTGATAGGTTTTCCTTTCT
Source organism: Alopecurus myosuroides (assembly GCA_028641055.1). Taxonomy (NCBI): domain Eukaryota; kingdom Viridiplantae; phylum Streptophyta; class Magnoliopsida; order Poales; family Poaceae; genus Alopecurus; species Alopecurus myosuroides. The sequence continues at coordinate 279,466,140 of CM054063.1, forward strand.
ACCGGTCTCATAGCATGAGGAGGGAGACCGGGTTATAGGATAGATAACCGTACTATCAAGAGGGGCTCTCATATTAGCAACTCGATCGTCTCATTCGGAGAGAGCTCAAACCTTTGCATACTTGGCATCATCTTTCTTGGTTCTTATTTGTGTTTCCATGTGTGGTTTTAGAGATTTTCATGCGCTTCAATACAATCTCAAGTTCATCAAAAACGGGTTTCGCATGAAAAACTTTATGTGTTTTTTATATTGGAGGTTTTACCGATTGTTCCTTTATAGAGAGGTCAAACCTTTAATCATTTGGTTTTATCCTCCAATGATGGACTATGATGTTTCTTTGCATATCTTGTAGTGCTCGTTCTTGCGATTTAATCGAGCCCAAAATCATCGAAAACGAAGTTCGGATGCAAAAGACATAGCGCTTTTAGTGAAGTTAATTTCTGGGAACCGGGAGGCCGGCCTAGGTCGGGCGGATCTGTTAGGTGGCCGTCCTGGAGGCCAGCCTGGGAGGTCGAGGACGCGCATAAATCCCCCAACGGGTTTATTTTGGGATCCTATATAAGGGTTCTTCTTCCCCAATGGTTGCCCACCTTTTAAGCAAGTTTTTCCACACAATTGTTGACCTCTTGGAGTTTGCTTTATCTCTATTCCTCCATGATTCTTGCCTCTAATTAGTGGGAAAATAGAGAGGAGATCTAGATATACTATTACACCAATCCATCTCTCCTCTTACTGAGGGGAAGTCTTTGGATCTAGATCTTGTGGATTCATTTGTTGAGTTCTTTCTTGTTCTTCCTACCTTCTCCCCCATAGCATTTGTTGCTTTAGTGGGATTTGAGAGTGAAGGCCTTTAGCACTTCTTGTGCTCTTGCCATTGCATAGGTTGCATCGGTTTGAGTTCTCTACGAGGATTCGTTCGAGTGAAAGTTGAGAATATTATTACTCTTGGGTTCTTGGAATGCCCTTGAGATTGCCCTCTTGGGTACTTGGAGTGCCCTAGACGGTTATTGTTGTCTCGGAGTTTTGGTGGCTCCGGACCTTGTTGTCATGGAGTTTTGGTGGCTCGGGACCTTGTAGCTATCTCGGATTTTTGGTGGCTAGCGGGATATTGTTGGGAGCCTCCAATTGAGTTGTGGAGATTTCCCCAACCTTGTACGGGATCGCTGACCGCCCTCAAAGGTCCCATAGTGGATCGTAGCACTCCGCATTGGTGGAGGCACGAGGAGAATAAGGTGAGCCATATGGCTCTTGGTAGTCATTGTGACTCCACACCTCTCCAGCGGAGATTAGCTTCCATTGGAAAGTGAACTTATTCGGGATAAATCATCGTCTCCACGTGTCTCGGTTATTTCTATATCCGATCTCTTTACTTATGCAATTTACTTTGTGATATCCATCGAGTTTGAAGTAACATATCTTGCTATCACATAGTTGCTTGAATTGTTTAGCATAAGTTGTTGGTACACATAGGTGAACCTAGTTTGTTTAGGTTTTGGCTTGATAAATTAAACACTAGTTTTATTCCGCATTTATTCAAGCCTTAACCGTAATTATTTTTAAACCCTTATTCACTCCCCCCCTCTAGGCGACATCCGCGTCCTTTCAACATACTATCGAACCCGTGGGGAAAACACACTTAAATTCAGGCTGGATAATGTGTATATTGGTAGGTGTGGATCAATAAGGAGTATCATCCATACCGTGTTTTTGCATGATAGATATATTTTATATATCGGAGATATTTATGTTGAGGGTATTAGATGTCACAGAGTAATTGAAACGGTTTCTATTCATGCCAGGATTTATTCGGAGTTTTTCTGAGAGAGAAAAGGAGATTGCACAATTTACGGAGCAAGTGCAAGGGGAAATGAGATGTTCGGGGGATGTCGCAAATATATTCCTATATAGTTTTAAAAAAGGAGTTGCCCCGGCCTCTACATCAGGCTGATGCACACGGCCTTTATTAATATGCAAATATCTGAGTTAAAATAACAGCCCATAGAGAGCACACAAACGAGTCTCAACAGCTCGCAAAACTCATGAAAACTGCAACAATAAAGAGCTAAACTCGAAGATAGATGATTACACAAAACTCAAACGTCTAGTGTGACCAGCCAGCCTTGCTGAAGATAGCCCGAACGACTGCCATTAGTCGAGTGCATCCTCCATCCAAGCGAGCACGCTGGTCCTCAGGAAGAATAAGCGACCAAAGATGAATCCAATAGGAAGCCTAATGAACCACCTGCAAAAATTCCCAGCTTTCTCATTGTTAAAAATGATACCATTTCGGCAATTCCATATTGCCCATAACAACGCACATACACCTATGCGTAGAAATGCCTTAGTACGCTTATCAACCCCGTTCAACCAAGTACCAAACAAATTAGAAATACTGGAAGGAGGTGAAATACTAAAAGTAAAATGCATCGTCTCCAAATTTTCCTAGCAAAATTACAAGAAATAAACAAATGTTGAACATACTCTATCTCTCCACAAAACACACACTTTTGGCACCCATTCCAACCCCTCTTAGCTAGATTATCCTTAGTCAGCAGTTCCCTTCTAGACAGAAACCACATAATTTTTTAATCTTGAGGGGTACCTTTAATTTCCACAAGCATTTACGAAGGAATCTAACCTCCTCATTCACAAGATCAGAATAAAATGATTTTACAGAAAAAATTCCTGAATTGTTAAGGATCCACGTATAGTAATCTTGGTTATCCGATAGAGCGACTCCCATAAGTCTTGCCATAAGATGTAACCAGGCCTCCCATTTATCCCCCATGAGATTACGTCGAAACTGTAAGTTGGGAGGCGAATGGCGATTGACCCATAAAACATTTTTATGACTCACAATAGAGTAAAGAGAAGGATATTGTGTTGCTAGCGACAAATGTCCTAACCAACAATCCTCCCAGAACCGAATCCCCTCACCATTCCCAATAGAGAGTTTAATACGACTAAAAAACTCCTTTTTAACCTTCATATACCTTTCTAGAAAGGAGAATCCGTAGGTTTAGCCTCCAATTCAGCTAGAGTTCTTCCACCAAAATACTTGTTCATTAACAGCTCATGCCAAATCCAATCCTCGGTCAACAACTTAAATAGCCATTTGCTAAGAAGGCATTGATTTTTAACATCCAAAACCTCAATACCTAAACTACCCTGATCCTTTGGACGACACACAATGTTCTACTTTGTCAGTCGGTATTTATTTTTTAAATTATCGCTTTGCCAGAAAAAACGAGATCTATAGAAATCTATTCTTTTCCGCACCCCAACAGGTACTTCAAACAAAGAAAACAAAAGCATGGGTAAACTAGTTAAGACTGAATTAACCAAAACCAATCTGTCACTGTATGATAACAACTTACCTACCCATGAGCTTAGCTTTTGTTCAAAACGATCTTCCACACACTTCCACTCCTTATTGAGCAACCTCCTAAAGTGGATTGGAATCCCAAGGTTTCTAAATGGAAGCTCACCAACGTCACATCCAAAATTTTATGGTACACCTCCATTTGATCCCTAGATCTACCAAACCAGAAAATTTCACTCTTATGAAAATTAATTTTCAAACCCGACAATTTTTCAAACATAGATAGAATTAATTTCATATTTACCGCCTTGTCTACATCGTGGTCAAGGAAGAGAATTATATAATCTGCATATTGGAGAATCGATATTCCTCCTTCTACCAACTACGGTATTGATACGTCTCCAACGTATCTATAATTTCTAATGTTCCATGATGATATTATGCCAATTGCTACATGTTTTGTCCCTTCTTTATGTCATTTTTATCGATTTTCTGGACTAACCTATTGACAAGATGCCATAGAGCCAGTTCCTTGTTTTCTACTGTTTTTAGTTTCAGAAGTTGTTCTAGAAATATTCTCGGAATTGGAAAATTTGAAGTCCGGAAGTCTTAGAATTCCCGAACGTTCCACGGAGTCCCAAAGAGACCCGGGTGCTTGGTCACCGGAGAGATTGTGTGGCCCCCCCAGGGCTCCACTGCCTTTGCCCTTTTGCCTATTTATACTCCTCCGAGGGAAAACCCTAAGAGAATCAGCCTTTTCCACCAAAAACATCCGTAGCTCCGCCACCGCCACCGACAAGTTTCGGGGGACAGATCTCTGTTCTGGCACCCTGCCGGGACGAGGAAGTGCCCCCGGAACCATCTCCATCGACCCCACTGCCATCTCCATCGCCGTTTCTGTATCCTATGATGAGGAGGGAGTAGTTCTCCCCCGGGGCTGAGGGCTGTACCGGTAGATATGTGTTTCATCTCTCTCACCCATGGTGTGATCTATATGTGATCGTGATCTTTGTAATCTAATTGAATTCATAGATATTATTCTTCATCTATTATGCTACACTGGTAGTTTTTGTTATGAGATATCCGTAAACACTTTGATCACGGTGTAAAGGTGACAGTGTGTGCACCTTGTGGTTTAGCATTATATTTATATTTTGTGTTGGATAACCCTATGAAATTGTGGTGTTTGCGTGGAACCATCTGGGTCCCATGGTGATAGCGTGGGAGTTACTTACTTGGGAAAGTGCTTACTCTGAGGAGTGATGTTAAATCCCTACGCATGGATTGGTGTTGTTATTCGACCGGAGAGTGGGTTGGAGTAGCATAGTGAAGAGATGGTATTTATTATTCAATTATGTTTTCATTGTTGAGAGTGTCCACTAGTGAAAGTAGGATCCCTATGCCTTATTTCCAAGCAATTAAACACCGTTTTGCGCCTGTTCTGCTACATGTTTGCTTGCTGCCATATTTATTTCAGATTGCTATTATTACTTATAACCATCCATATTACTCGTATTTCACTATCTCTTCGCCGAACTAGTGCACCTATATACCTGACAAGTATATTGGGTGTGTTGGGGACACAAGAGACTTCTTGTATCTTGATTGCAGGGTTGTTTGAGAGGGATATCTTTGACCTCTATCTCCCTGAGTTTGATAAACCTTGGGCGATCCGCTTAAGGGGAACGTGATGTTGTTCTACAAACCTGTGCCCTTGGAGGCCCAACACTGTCTACAAGAATAGAAGCGTGCGTAGACATCAAGCTCTTTTCTGGCTCCGTTGCCGGGGAGGTAAGGTAAAAGTTATTCACATCCTCGGGTGTGAGTGCTCGGAGTTATTTCCTTTAGATTCTCCAATTTTATCGTTTTATTTGTTGTTTTCACTAGTTAGGATTATTTTTACTCGCTTCTTGTTTTTATTTTTTGCTAGTAGTCTTAATGGAAAACAACAAAAATATGATAGAACTTTATAATATTTATCTTGAATTAGGACATGATGCTTTTGAAGGGAAAATAAAAAAACCTATGGAAGTTTGTTTGCATAATAGTAATAGCAATGTTATTAGTATGAATTCTTTGAACACCATTATTGCTAATGCTATTGAAAAGTCTAAGCTTGGGGAAGCTAGTATTGATGAATATGATATTTTTAGTCCCCCAAGCATGGAGGAACAAATTTCATTTGATGATACTTTGCCTCCAATATATGATGATTATAATGATTGTGTTATTCTAGTTCCACCTAATATGAATGATAAATTTTATTGTGATCATGATATGCCTTCTATATATGATATTACAATGATGAATATGTTATTTTCAGTCCACCTACTATTGAGGAGAAAATTAATTATGATTGCAAAATGCCCCCTATATTTGATTATTATGGTGATGAGAATAATAATGATATCTATTTTTTGAATTAGCTCCCACTACTATTGATAAGAATGGTTATGCTTATGAGGAGAGTAATAATTATTTTATGCATGTGGCTCATGATAAGAATTTTATATCTGATAGTTATATTGTTAATTTTATTCATGATGCTACTGAAAGTTATTATGAGAGAGGGAAACATAATTTTATGCATCTCAACAATATTAATTTCCCATCTTTATGTTGAAATTTTTGAAGTTGCACTTATTTTGTCTTCCTATGCTAGTCACTTTGTGCTTCGTTGACTTGTTTTTCTACAAGATTCTTTTTCATAGGAAGCGGGTTATACTTAAATGTGCTTTATATTTGCTTCTTTATGCTCTATTACTGTTCTTAAACTCTTATTCTTATGTGAACATCTTTTTAAAATCATTGTGCCTAGCTGAAATGCTTTAAAGAAAAGCGCTTCCGGGAGACAACCCGTCTCCGTTTTCAACTTGTTTTCCGTCGTTTGTTTTTGTTTTCTTTGCACCTGGGTGTTTTCTATTTCCTTAGAAATCCGTATGTATCTTTTCTTTTGTGTCTTTGTTGAGCCAACTAAATCCTCTAGTGGAAAGTTGACACTATATTTCAGATTTCTGCGGAGGAAACAGATATCTGCTGTCCACTGTTAAATTCTTATAACATCACAGAAAATTCAAAATGACCTGAGTTTTTTTTTGCATAATCCTTGGCTATATACACATCTTTTCTTAGTTGAACACTTTTTTTATTTCATCAACAGAAGATTTTAGTAAAAAATCATCTTTACCTGTTGTCTTGTTTTGACAGATTTCTACCAATCATTGCATTTGCATCTTAATCTCTTTCTTTTGGTGTTCTTTTGAGAAAAAGAGTTTTAAAAGAAGTTGTGATGGTAGCTAATGTGTTTACGAGTTTTAGGCTTGTGTTGAAACTGAACCATGTGAATTTATTATTTCGATTGACTAACGTTGCTAATGAACATTGTGAGAAGTTTGGTGTGAAGGAAGTTTTCAAGGGTCAAGAGAAGAGGATGATATGACATCATCAAGAAGAGTGAAGTGCCTAATCTTGGGGATGCCCCGGATATAAATCCCAGAAAATTCCAAGAAGACTCAAGCGTATAAGCTTGGGGATGCCCAAGGCATCCCCTTCTTCATCAAGAAATTATCAGGCCACTTCTAGTGAAACTATATTTTTCTTCGGTCACATCTTATGTGTTTTACTTGGAGCGTCAGTTATTTTTGCTTTCAGTTTGTTTAGTTTTCTTTGATTTAGTTTATGGTTGAATCCTAGAATATTTGTGTGGGAGAGAGAGACACACATTTTCATTGCTTAGAACAATCTAGTTTTCATTCTTATTGTTCTGTGAGTGTTCACTTTTTGCTAGTACTGCGTTTAGCCTTTATTTTCATGCATCTCTTATTCAGAATTGTCAGTTTTAGTAGTGTTATGTGAGTACTCTCATGTTTTCTTGCTGTAGCATGTAGAGCATTTTTGTTAAAACATAGTGAAAGTAGAAGGATGCCGCCTAGAGGGGGGGGGGGTGAATAGGCGCTTTAAAATAATTACGGTTTAGGCTTGAGTAAATGCGGAATAAAACTAGCGTTTAATTTATCAAGCACAAAACCTATGCAAGCTAGGTTTACCTATGTGCACCAACAACTTATGCTAGGCATGATATACAACTATGAGATAGCAAGATAGATGACTTCAAGCACGATGGCTATCACAAAGGTAAATGCATAAGTAACGAGCTAGAGTATAGAGATAACCGAAGCACAAGGAGACACCGGTGTGATTACCGAAGTTCCTTCCCAAGGGAAGTACGTCTTCGTTGGAGAGGTGGGGAGCCACCTAGGCGCTCCTCAATAGCACGGATGTGCACACCTTATTCTCCTTGAGCTTCTCCGGTGAGGGAGATGCTCGTTTCCACTATGAGGTCGACTTGAAGGCGTTGACCAAACCTTACACGAGGTTGAGGCTATCTCCACAACTCAATTGGAGGCTCTCAACGAAGCTTCTTGCAACAAGGTGGAAGCCCCAAGCACTAACCGTCTAGGGTGCTCAATACACCCAAGAGGAACAATCTCTCCGGTGACCAAGCACCCAAGAGTAACAAGCTCACGAACTTCTCTTTCACGAATCTCGTGGGGAACTCAAACCGATGCACCTAATGCAATGGCAAGAACACATAAAGTGGTCAAGAACTTCTCTCCCAAATCCCACCAAAGCAACTAATGCTATGGAGGGAGGAAGGAGGAAGAACAAGGAAAACAACAAATGAATCCCTAGATCTAGATCCAATAGATTCCTCTCACAAAGAGGAGGGATTGATTGGTGAAGTGGTAGATCTAGATCTCCTCTCTCTTTTCCCTCAAGTGGAAGCAAGAATCATTGGAGGGATTGAGAGAGAGCAAGCTTTTGGAGGTCAACAATGGAGGTCAAACTTGCCCAAAAGGTTGGGGAACCATTGGGGAAGAAGGCCCCTTAAATAGGTCACCCAAATATCCAACCGTTGGAGGAAAATTCGCGCAGGGGCGGAACCTCCGGTGAAACCACCGGAACCTCCGACCCCCGGATGAGTTAGGACATCAAAATGGCTGAAAAAATGCCCCAACCACCGGAGCCTCCGGTGGTTTCACCGGAACCTCCGCCACTTTCAAACCGAAGGGGTTTCCGGCGGAGCTACCACCGGAGCCTCCGCTGGTGGAAAAAACTGCAGAACACCCTATATGAAAACGGTCATAACTTTTGCATCCGGACTCCGTTTTCGATGTTCTTGGGCTCGTTGAAATCGCAACGACGAGCACTACAAGAATATGCAGAGAAACATCATAGTCCAAATGGGAATATAAAACCAAATGATGAAAGGTTTGGCCTATCAATAAAGGACAACCGGTAGAAACCTTCAACAACAAAAATGCGATAAGTTTTTCATACGAAATCCATTTTTGATGAACTTGAGCTTGACATGAAGAACATGAAAAGATCTAAACCCTTACATGTAGAAAACCCAAATAAGAACCAAGAAGGATGATGCCAAGTATGCAAAGGTTTGAGCTCTCTACGATAGATACGATCAAGATATGCATTCAAGAGTCCCTCTTGATAGTACGGTTATCTATCCTATAATCCGGTCTCCCAACTAGCATAATGAGACCGGTAAAATAGAAACCCTATATAAGTCATACCTTTGCGTTGCGCAATCCAATTGAGCTAGATGATGGCGATCTTAATCACCTCAAGTTGGACCACCTTTCTTGATTGCGCTTCGCTTCGTGAAGATTGTGAATTGCTCCCCCATAAGCTAATATGAGAGAGCTTATCACATGAACATCTTCACTTGACCATAATCTCCATATGGATGGAAAGGTTCAAGCATAGGATTTCTTCTAGATGCTTCACTTGAGCTTCCACGTCAAGCTAGGTGACGAACATCGCTCGACGATGACATAGACCATGGGCTATATGAAATCTACCTTTTTGTTCATGCCCATGGAAAGATACCTAACCACACATAGAGATGCCACACACACATATATGGGTTAGATCACAAAGCTATATTGACAATTTCTTACCATACCATGAGATACACAATCCCACTTGGTACATCGTGTAGCTTTGTGTGTTGATCACTAGCTTGATCAACCTTGTATCTTTTCTTCTCACTTCAAATGATGATGTCTTGAAGATAACCATGAAGGATAACATAATACTTTTCTTCAAGACACACTAGCAATAACCTCAACTCAAACCATGACCATTCTTCATATAAATCCTTGAATATAACAATGGCCATCAAGGAAGCTAATAGAGTTCAACACATGAACTCCATTATTTCCTATGAACAAGAACTACAAGGATAATTCAATGCAAACGTTAGTCCATAGGAATTGTCAGTAATTACCAAAACCACATATGGGGCACCATGCACTTTCAATCTCCCCCATTTTGGTAATTGATGACAATCCCTTTTTACGAGGGTTTATATGATGAATTAAGCAACCATGCAAAACAAAGAGCAAGGATGCAATAGCATGGAAGGCAAATGCTTAAGAACGAAACTAAAGCATAGAACCAAATTCCCTTAAACCCTCTAAACTTCTCCCCCATTGGCATCCATTGCCAAGATGGGAAAAAAAGATTAGAAGGAAAATATAATAAGAGCTCCCCCATAGTGTATGCATTCCTCATGATATGAGTGAAATCAAGAGCATGTATCCAACTAGGAATAGATGGAGGGAGATCAAACTATATTGAGGATCCAAAGATTTACAAGTAAAGTAAAATTGAAGGATACTTTCATAAAGAAGCAACCAACCAAAGGATCCGAAAAAAACGATTGACCAAAATCAATATTATGATAAGATCAACCAAGTGTTCTAGAAAATCAAGAGGGAACTCCCCAAGGTACATGCACAATGTTAGATTTGAATTACTGTATAATGTGCACAACATGGAATCATCACTCCCTTCTAGATAATTTTGAACACAAACAAGAGCAAGAGAATAGATAGGAAATGTAGCAAAGAAACTTGCAAACAAACAAGAGTTGAGCAATTAAGATCAAGAAGCGACAAGTAAAGATTTACTCAACCGAAAGAGATGAGTGTGACAAGGAAGGACATTTGTAGGAGACTAATAGGATGAGCAATGCTTCATCATAGTCTTTAAATATATGAGTCACATAGTGCATATCATGTCTTTCCCATACACACAAACCAACAAATGATAAAACACATATGTCCACAAGCTTTATAAGATTCCAAAGGAATACCAAAAGAAAAAGAAAAGCTTGTGCCTTTTAGGAACCACCAAGTAATTTAAAGCAATAAAACATGGTCACTAAAGAAATAGAATATCAATTAAAGATGTAACAATTCTCGTGTGTATAATTTTCTAAGTGGACACCAATCACAAAGATATATATCCACAAAGAAATATGCACACACAAAAATAGGTACAAGGGTAAAGAACATGATATCCAAGATAGGTTCATAAATATACCAATAAGATTTTTGTTTGAAAGCAAAGCACTAGGATTAGTTTAATCTTAAAGGGATATAGATGGACAAACAATAAACTCATCAAAGCATCACAAATATCACAAGGGAAAAGTGATAGTTGGAATGCTTCGAGAAAGGTAACGCATATCACAAAAGATTCAAATGGTTTTTGAGAATTCATAAATATTGCATATGAGAGACTTAAAATAGAAGTTGCTAGATTAATTTACTTGGGATTGGTGAATCATGAAATTGATTATAAATATCCCCTTAGTATGTAATCATCCCGGCTTACTCATAGTTGCAATAAATATGTTTTTGATAAGACATTTGCAAGAGCCAAACGAAATGCAACAAATGGAATTCATGTCAAGATGCAACCTACACAAGATTGAAAGCTAAAAATGTATGCATGGAATAGATACTTGTTACCGAGACGGCATTGTTGATGAAGAGGATGCGAGTTTGATAATCATCGTAGCTTGACTCCTATGATATGATGGTGAGAACACCTTCCTTATGAATGGAGCAAGCAACCAATGTATCTCCATTGTACCTAAAAACAAAAATCAAGTACAAAATGGTTCCCAAACTTATTGGGTCCAAAGTAGTTAGAACAACTACAATACATAAGACAAACTCCACATAAATATATGCAAATTAATATGAATTTGAATTTTATGCGCATCTTAGCCATTTAGGATTTGATGGAGTTTATCCTATATATTGGATCAACGAAAGTAAGCATGTCAAAGAATATACATGCACATAACTTTCAAGAACCAAACAAGATACAAATTGGACAAAATACCAATTAAAACAAAGAAGGCACTCACAAGAGATAAAATCAAACAAAGTGTCCAAGTTATATCAAAACCCCAAATCAACACATGATTTAGGAAATCAAATAGAGAAGATAACAAAAACAACATCAACGAATAAACAAACCCTCTACAGTTTTCATGATGGCACACAAAGTACCAAGACGAAAAATGTCCGTCTTCCAAAGAGAAAAGTCATTGGGATAAAATACCAATTTCAAGACAACAAGTGTTCAAACACATATAGGATAGTTCTTCCAATAATAGTGCATTAATTATGATATTGCATTTCAATTCAAGATGCACACAATGGAATCATTACTCTCCATATATATTGTTCAAACACTAGTCAAGATCAAGAAAAGCAATAAGATGCAATACCAATTAAAGAATTGTGTTCTACTCAATGTAGGATAGCTTCCCCAAGAACTGCAACACAAAGAAGTATGACTTTGAATAAGAGTGCACACGAATGGGATCATTGCTTTTCCTAACTCAGTAAAGCATAAAACAAATTTTGAGTAGAGTAAGGAAGACACAAAGGAGTTTGAACCAAACAAATCCTTGGCAAGAAACAAGGCAATTTTAGAGCAATGGACAAAGTAAATATGATCAATAAACTTACCACAAATTATTATAACTTGTCAAAGACAAGAGATGTATGGAGATATTTCTCGGTGGTATATTTGTTCACAATCATATTCACAAAACATAAGTATGTGGTAAAAGATAGGAATGAAAACACCATACTTAAATAGAGATTCTTGGTGGCTTCAATAGTCGAATGATCATGCAAAGAAATGATTAATATATCACGAAGCAACCGGTTCCCGAGAAGGTAAATTCTAGTGCTAATTTATGGAAAACCGCACCAAGAAACTCTCTCACGAATAAGATACCAAAAGATGAGCAAATAAAATCATTTAAGAAAATTGGAACTTGTTTGAGCACACATGCCACATAGGAATAAGATAATTAACAATATCAATTCTACGTGGCAAAACCTTAAATGTTCACATTCTTTAGGCTTGTAATATGCACAAACATATTACTCCCCCATAATGTGATAATCCGTATCTTCTTAGCAAGAGGCAAACAAAGACCAACTTGAGATAATTAATAGACATTAGAATTTGAATTTCTCATGAGTATGAGATACCACATAGAGACTAGATAATATTGAAATATCAACACTATGTGGTATTCCTCATGTACACACATTTTGGGATTGTGAAGTGCCAAAGGCATATTACTCTCCCAAAATGGGATAGTCCATTAATCACTCAAAAGAGCCAAATAAGATACACACAAGATGCAATTAGGCTCAAAGCAAACTCATACATACATTTTCTGCGAACCGACAAACACATACTAGATTACTCAAGGATAAGTAAGTAGTAAGCACAAAATATACAAAATACAAGCAAGGTACAAAACCAATATATGCAAAGGGGCAAGCAACTTTCAATGTATATATATAATGTAATAAATACAAGTTACCGCAAGAAGGAGCATGGAATATGAGATAGAGACGTGATAATCCAAATGACTTGGCTTAAGGAAAATATACGTGATGAAGATCCCTTAATTCTTAATGATATAGCCAAGTCTCCAATGCCCTCCGATAGCACCTATTGATCAAGTTTGAGCTTGTTGGTCCCCAACCAAGTTGGGTCCTAAGATGTTAGTCACAATAGGCTTGGCAACCCAAATGGTTCTTTTCTTGACACCACTTTGAGTACCAACATATTTGGCAAACACATTGCCCACATCATCCTTCCTAATGGAATACACATCATCAATTATGATAGGGTTGGATAATGTACCATTAGTGCATGAAGAAGCAAGATGGCCCTTTTCACGACATAAGTAGCAACAACGACTCCTTCCATTGTTCTTAGTTGATTTCTCAACTTGAGAAGCATTAGCTTGAGTCTTCATAGGAAGAGGCCTTTCTTCAACTTGAAGTTGAGATTGAGGTTGAACTTGTGGCCGCTTCCCTTGTTGCTTCTCGCTAAGTTTCTTCTTCTTCATAGGGCATGATCTAACATGATGCCCTTCAACCTTGCACTTGAAGCAAACAATATTCGCCAAATTCTTGACTTGTTCATGGCCCTTCTTCTTGTCGACCTTGGACCTGTTCTTGTGATTGGAAATGAATCCAAGTCCTCTCTTGTCATTGGGGGATTTTTGGACACTCAACATATTATCAAGTGTGGACTTCCCTTTATGACACTTCTCCAAGTCTTTCTCCAATGAAGTGACTTGGGCCTTGAGCTCTTTGATTTCCTCTACATGGTTAGTGTCAACACAAGAGCTAGAGGAAGTAGATGCATAATTATTAGAGCAACAAGGTAAGGAAAGCAATTCATCATAAGATGTGGGAACATTATGAGAGGATGAATTACTAGGACTAGCACAAGGCAATATAGCATTTAGAGTAGATATTGTGCCTTTGTCCACATGAGGCTCACAAGATGTTACCTTAGTTAACATAGCCTTATGAGCTAATTTTAGACTCTCATGGGAGACTAGAAGATCCTTATGAGAGCTTGAGAGTTTTTCATGAGTTTCTTCCAATTTCCCATAATTACTAGTTAGCAACTCAAGTTGAGCCCGTAGCTCAACATTCTCCTTTAATGTGGATGCTTCACAAGAAATAGAGTTAGTAGCACAAGCATCAACATTTTTAGCTTTGAGTTCATTAGCAAGAGAAAGAGATAACTCATTGTCCCTTCTAAGCTTAGAAACGCTAATAGCATATGTTTCTTCTAGACTATATAGTTTCTCTTCAAGAGAAGATCTAAGGGACCGCTCTTTCTCAAAAGCCTTTTCAAGCTCTTTGTCCTTGATAGAATGACTACCACTATGACTTTCGAAAGTCACGATGATATCCTCCTTTTCATCTACAAGAGAGTTAGCCTCATCAAGTTGTTCTAGGAGAGCATTCACATTTTCTTTGGTCTCACCAACAAGGCTTGCGAACCATAAGCGTAATTTCTTAGACTCATCATCATCTTCCTTACCAACATCATCATCACTACTATCATCATAATATATATTGGGGTTCAAAGTGGAAGATACCTTTGAATCCTTGGCCATAAGGCAAAATGTGGTAGATAATGATGAATCATTACTTGAGGCACCACTCAAGTCCACATCTTGTTCCATAGAGAGTTGAGTTTCCTTTAAATTGTTAGCCATACAAATACTAGAGGAAACACAATCATTTTTATCATGGGAACAAGATAAAGCAAGCATATCATCATGAGATTTAGTCAAGCAATGACGACATGATATGCAAAGACTATCAACACAAGCATGTAAAACATTTTTTGTGCTAGTTGTGTTTAAGTCCAAAGATGAGACATTGCAATAAGATAGAGATGAAGGATCATCAATAATAATCTCACTATCATTATTGCAAAGCCTATAACTACTCACCATCTCATTAGTTTGTGGCTTACCACATGTTGGTGAAGTAGAAGAAGTTGAGAACTCATCACGACCGGAGATGGAGGGAGAGCAATCATCCACAATAATATTGGACACTCCATATTTATCTTGAAGCTTTGTCCATAATTCATGAGCATTCCGAATAGGAAAAAGTGGCTTAATAACTACAAGGCTCACAAGAAGGAAAAACGCATTAATAGCAAGAGCATCGAGAGATAAGTTTTTCTCTTCCTCTAAAGTTGGATTTTGAGGATCCTTTGGAGGAGAAAAACCCATCTCTACAATTTGCTCCATGTGTGGGTCCATGACCCGGAAATAAATGAGCATGCGAAATTTCCAAAGATCATAGTTTGTGCCATCGAAATGAAATGTGGGATCTTGCACTAATTCACTAAGCGACATCATTACTCTCAAGGCGGTGAAGCCTAACAATGAGAGCCCTGGCTCTGATACCAATTGAAAGTAGAAGGATGCCGCCTAGAGGGGGGGGTGAATAGGCGCTTTAAAATAATTACGGTTTAGGCTTGAGTAAATGCGGAATAAAACTAGCGTTTAATTTATCAAGCACAAAACCTATGCAAGCTAGGTTTACCTATGTGCACCAACAACTTATGCTAGGCATGATATACAACTATGAGATAGCAAGATAGATGACTTCAAGCACGATGGCTATCACAAAGGTAAATGCATAAGTAACGAGCTAGAGTATAGAGATAACCGAAGCACAAGGAGACACCGGTGTGATTACCGAAGTTCCTTCCCAAGGGAAGTACGTCTTCGTTGGAGAGGTGGGGAGCCACCTAGGCGCTCCTCAATAGCACGGATGTGCACACCTTATTCTCCTTGAGCTTCTCCGGTGAGGGAGATGCTCGTTTCCACTATGAGGTCGACTTGAAGGCGTTGACCAAACCTTACACGAGGTTGAGGCTATCTCCACAACTCAATTGGAGGCTCTCAACGAAGCTTCTTGCAACAAGGTGGAAGCCCCAAGCACTAACCGTCTAGGGTGCTCAATACACCCAAGAGGAACAATCTCTCCGGTGACCAAGCACCCAAGAGTAACAAGCTCACGAACTTCTCTTTCACGAATCTCGTGGGGAACTCAAACCGATGCACCTAATGCAATGGCAAGAACACATAAAGTGGTCAAGAACTTCTCTCCCAAATCCCACCAAAGCAACTAATGCTATGGAGGGAGGAAGGAGGAAGAACAAGGAAAACAACAAATGAATCCCTAGATCTAGATCCAATAGATTCCTCTCACAAAGAGGAGGGATTGATTGGTGAAGTGGTAGATCTAGATCTCCTCTCTCTTTTCCCTCAAGTGGAAGCAAGAATCATTGGAGGGATTGAGAGAGAGCAAGCTTTTGGAGGTCAACAATGGAGGTCAAACTTGCCCAAAAGGTTGGGGAACCATTGGGGAAGAAGGCCCCTTAAATAGGTCACCCAAATATCCAACCGTTGGAGGAAAATTCGCGCAGGGGCGGAACCTCCGGTGAAACCACCGGAACCTCCGCCCCCCGGATGAGTTAGGACATCAAAATGGCTGAAAAAATGCCCCAACCACCGGAGCCTCCGGTGGTTTCACCGGAACCTCCGCCACTTTCAAACCGAAGGGGTTTCCGGCGGAGCTACCACCGGAGCCTCCGCTGGTGGAAAAAACTGCAGAACACCCTATATGAAAACGGTCATAACTTTTGCATCCGGACTCCGTTTTCGATGTTCTTGGGCTCGTTGAAATCGCAACGACGAGCACTACAAGAATATGCAGAGAAACATCATAGTCCAAATGGGAATATAAAACCAAATGATGAAAGGTTTGGCCTATCAATAAAGGACAACCGGTAGAAACCTTCAACAACAAAAATGCGATAAGTTTTTCATACGAAATCCATTTTTGATGAACTTGAGCTTGACATGAAGAACATGAAAAGATCTAAAACCTTACATGTAGAAAACCCAAATAAGAACCAAGAAGGATGATGCCAAGTATGCAAAGGTTTGAGCTCTCTACGATAGATACGATCAAGATATGCATTCAAGAGCCCCTCTTGATAGTACGGTTATCTATCCTATAATCCGGTCTCCCAACTAGCATAATGAGACCGGTAAAATAGAAACCCTATATAAGTCATACCTTTGCGTTGCGCAATCCAATTGAGCTAGATGATGGCGATCTTAATCACCTCAAGTTGGACCACCTTTCTTGATTGCGCTTCGCTTCGTGAAGATTGTGAATTGCTCCCCCATAAGCTAATATGAGAGAGCTTATCACATGAACATCTTCACTTGACCATAATCTCCATATGGATGGAAAGGTTCAAGCATAGGATTTCTTCTAGATGCTTCACTTGAGCTTCCACGTCAAGCTAGGTGACGAACATCGCTCGACGATGACATAGACCATGGGCTATATGAAATCTACCTTTTTGTTCATGCCCATGGAAAGATACCTAACCACACATAGAGATGCCACACACACATATATGGGTTAGATCACAAAGCTATATTGACAATTTCTTACCATACCATGAGATACACAATCCCACTTGGTACATCGTGTAGCTTTGTGTGTTGATCACTAGCTTGATCAACCTTGTATCTTTTCTTCTCACTTCAAATGATGATGTCTTGAAGATAACCATGAAGGATAACATAATACTTTTCTTCAAGACACACTAGCAATAACCTCAACTCAAACCATGACCATTCTTCATATAAATCCTTGAATATAACAATGGCCATCAAGGAAGCTAATAGAGTTCAACACATGAACTCCATTATTTCCTATGAACAAGAACTACAAGGATAATTCAATGCAAACGTTAGTCCATAGGAATTGTCAGTAATTACCAAAACCACATATGGGGCACCATGCACTTTCACATAGTTTGTATGGTGCTTGTTGGGAAAAGAAACTGCTGCTTGAAGTAGAATTTTTTACGGTGCAAGTAGAAGCTTGTATAGACTGTGGCTAGAACTTTTTCATATCATGCAAGATGTTATTTTACTTTTAAATCCTTGTGGTTATTGAGTAGCATGATTATTCTCAAATAGCTGAGAGTGTTTAATGTGCCATTGAAAGAATCATGAGTTATTCTTGTCATATTGAAGCATAAATTTGTGGTATTCTCCTTTGAATGTTTTATTTGGTTGACTTGGCGCATGCTCACACCGTATTTATGACTATGAACCAGTCACTAATAGCCTCTATGATCATTTAGTTTTTGAACTTGTGGTACCACTTATGCTTTGATTAATGATGTTTATGTCGCTATGCATGATTATGTCTCTTATGCTCTCTTGATTTGTCGCTCCCGGTCTTTTGCTAGTCTCCACCTGTACTGAGTATGAGCTCTACTCGTGCATCCAAGTCGCTTAAACCAAAGTTTTCCATTGTGTCCACCATACCTACCTACATGTGGTATTTAACTGCCACTCCAAGTAAATTGCTCATGTGTTACCTTTAAAACCTTCAAAATTATTCCTGCTTTGTGTTCCTGTTTTTGCTCATGAGGACGTAAATAGAGAATCTTTATCTCACTTGCTGATTGGATTTCACACCCTAGACTAGTGGCTTCATCCGCTTATCCAAATGATAGAAGAGTTGACAGCGGGGTACCCAGCCCCAAATTAATGCAAACAATTCTCTTCAGTATTTTTGCCCCTGATTTATCAGTCAAAACATAATTATGTAAACAAAAGACAAAGAGGGATGACCTTCTACCCAGATGCGTCCTTCATATGGGAGCCACTTTTGTGAAATCTAGTTGGCTTATGACGTATTGTATTTTCCGTTTACCATTCGTTGACACTAGCATACACCGCTCTTAAAATATAGACACTCCTCCATGGTATGTGATTGTTGGCAGACAACCGAGGATTCGGTTAGCCATGGTTTGTGTAATATGGATGGGAGGAGTGTCGAACTTTTAATACCTCTGTTTAATAAAATAAAAGCTCTACCACATGAGTGATCCATTCTTCCCTCCGCGAAGGGTCTTTCTTTTACTTATATGTTGAATCTCCATCTTCTAACTTTATGCAGAGTTGAGAGAGCATTTTTGCCATTCTGAGTTTTATGTGCATTTGTCCCATAAACATCATTAGTTGATTCATGAAGTGTTATTGCTTGTTCTCCAACTATTTTTTGTATTCTTACTCATGAACTTTGAAGGTGTACTGGCATTTATGTTTTGTCCCACTCTTAAGGACTAGCGAAATACCACTGTGTCATGCTTTCTTTATACTTGAAACAAATGTATAACTTTCAATGCATTCTTATTCATGATCTTTTATTTGAGTTACTTATCATGATGCAAAGTGATTGCTATGTTTTATTATTAAAGTTCTATTGATCATGTTTGTGTTTAAAGTTCTATGATCTCAGCTTACATATGATTTTACATTATGATGATCAAGTTTATGTCAGTAGCATGTCACCTCAGAAATTAATGTGTTTTTATCGTTTACATACTCGAGGACGAGTAGGAACTAAGCTTGGGGATGCTTGATACGTCTCCAACGTATCTATAATTTCGGATGTGTCATGATGATATTATGCCAAATGCTACATGTTATCTCCCTTCTATATGTCATTTTTATCGATTTTACGGACTAACCAATTGACAAGATGCGATAGAGCCAGTTTCATGTTTTCTGTTGTTTTTAGTTTCAGAAAAGTTGTTCTGGAAATATTCTCGGAATTGGAAAATTCAAAGCCCGGAAGTTTTAGAATTCCCGAAGGTTCCACGGAGTCCCAAAGAGACCCGGAGGGGAGCCTCAGGCGGCCCACACCATACGGCGGCGCCCCCCCTTGGCCGCGTCGGGGGGTGGTGTTGGGCCCCCAGGGCTCCACCGCCTTTGCCCTTTTACCTATTTATACTCCTCCGAGGGAAAACCCTAAGAGAATCGGCCTTTTCCACCAAAAATATCCTTAGCCCCATCGCCGACACCGACAAGTTTCGGGGGACAGATCTCTGTTCTGGCACCCTGCCGGGACGGGGAAGTGCCCCCGGAACCATCTCCATCGACTCCACCGCCATCTCCATCGCCGTTGCTGTCTCCTATGATGAGGAGGGAGTAGTTCTCCCCCGGGGCTGAGGGCTCTACCGGTAGCTATGTGTTTCATCCCTCTCTCCCATGGTGTGATCTATATGTGATCGTGAGCTTTGTAATCTAGTTGAATTCGTAGATATTATTCTTCATCTATTATACTACTCAAGTGGTCTTTGTTATGAGATCTCCGTAAACACTTTGATCACGGTGTAAAGGTGACAGTGTGTGCACCGTGTGGTTTAGCATTATATTTATATTTTGTGTTGGATAACCCTATGAAATTGTGGTGTTTGCGTGGAACCATCTGGGTCGCATGGTGATTGCGTGGGGGTTACTTAGTTGGGAAAGTGATTACTCTGAGGGGTGTTGTTAAAGCCCTACGCATGGATTGGTGTTGTTATTCGACCGGAGAGTGTTTTGGAGTAGCATTGTGAAGAGATGGTTTTTATTAATTTAATTATGTTTTCATTTTTGAGAGTGTCCACTAGTGAAAGTAGGATGCCTAGGCCTTATTTTCAAGCATTGAAACACTGTTTTCCGCCTGTTCCGCTACATGTTTGCTTGCTGTCATATTTATTTCAGATTGTTATTATTACTTACAATCATCCATATTACTCGTATTTCACTATCTCTTCGCCGAACTAGTGCACCTATATACCTGTATATTGGGTGTGTTGGGGACACAAGAGACTTCTTGTATCTTGATTGTCGGGTTGTTTGAGAGGGATATCCTTGACCTCTACCTCACTGAGTTCGATAAACCTTGGGTGATCAATGTCGGATATATACCAAATAGGGGTATAGAAGATGGTAGACAAAGTGCCGGATTACCAGGGTGGCCTAAGTGGTAGTGGGCTTAGGTCCATTAGGCGGCCCAGTAATCCGACGCACAGAAGCCGGATTCTAGAAGAACCCGGATCACGGCCCATGTGATCTGGCTTGGAGGAGAAGACGGATTCCTTGCTTTCCAAGTTACAAGTTACCGTAGTCTTCTAGGTTTCCTATTCTGTAAGCCCTAATCCGGCTATTATATAAAGCCGGACGGGAGATAGATAGATAACAAAGGAATAACAGAGAAGCTCTACGCCAACTCGCCGAGAAGCTCATCCTCGTCGAGTAGCTTAGATCTAAAACCCTCACATTGTAACCCTGTTTACGGGCTTTAGTCCCAATTAGTGAGAAGTGCAGGAGTAGGCGCGTCGTACTGTCGCGACGTACCGAACCTGGGTAAAATCCTGTGTTCTGTGTTGCTACGCTATCCCGTTACCCCACGTCTCTACCGTAGTCTCATGGCACCCCCGTCTATGAAAACTACTACGATGTCTCGACAGTTGGCGCCCACCGTGGGGCAAACGGCGTCAGGCGTAAAATTCCGATCTGGGATACTTGGCGGAATCGGAAGATCAATCACTGTCGGAAGCTTGGAGTTCGACAACGACGTCGGGCGCTTCCTCGACAACGGATCCTACATACCGGCGCAAAACCACCTGGTAAGTGCCTGCGTGTTACCGATAGGATCTGCTAACATCTTTATCGGGCTAACTGCAGAAGCAATGGGGTTTTGCGGTGGAAGCAAATTTATCCCACCCGCCCTATACCCAGTCGAAGATGACTATGATGCCGGATTCTGCTCAGATCGCCGACAAAAAAGTGATACACACTTTATCGGCATGGTGCAATCCGAAATCGCCGAAAACACGGATGACGGAAATCCCGTGCAAGAGGCAGACAATAATGCACCCGTCATGGAGACGGAAGACCAAACACCCGTCACAGAGGCGGAAGATCCGACACCCGTCAACAAGACGATCAACTCGGAAGCAGAATCCGTGCTTGCCGCCATTGAGGCCAGGTTGGAGTCGGAAACCGGATCGGATAACTTCGACTCCGAAGACAAAGATGAGGACGCCTTCGTAAGAAAGGTTAAGTCCTTTAAAGAGGGATTCCATGAAGTTCTAATGGCGAAACCGGCTGATACCACGGACGCCGGCAGCCAGGAAAGCCCTAAAACCCCTCCGCCAGAGGAAGAGAGAGAAGACGGAGAAACTTCTCCGGTATTCCCCAATGTCAAGGAGATGACAGAAGATGAACCTGTCAAAAAAACTCCCTCTTCCAAGAAAAAGCACCGTGCTGCTAAAAAACTCCAATAAAAAATCCGGAAGAAAAAATCAGCTGATCTCGCTGATGAAAACCTGGAAGTAGGAGATGTTAGCGGAACAAAGCCTGCGGAGAAGAAATCCAAAGAAATCACTGCTCCGCCAATGACGGAACAGGAAGAGCAAGAGCTATTGCAAACACCAGTGGGACCAGATGAACCCCCTGAGATGCTGGAAGCCAGGAGACAAGCTTTCCAACGGCAACAGCAACATCTACTCAGATCTCGGCAACATCTCCAACAAACCCATAATGACATCAAGGTCATGAAGGAAGAAATAGAGGAGTACGAGAGAAAGAAGAGATCCGCGTTAAAACCTACTAGGTTACCCGGAATCGCAAGACCGGAAGAACTGCCGCCAAAAGAAAGGTTCCATAACCCATCTTGGCAAAAGCAGGTAAACGGCAAAGATGCCAAGGGCGAACCAATATACAAGACCGCAGCAGAAAACGCGGAAGCAGCGTTCGCGATTCTTAACAACGATCTGTATTCCAACGGGGAAAAACTCCAAGGGGTGTATGCTTTCCTAGGAAAAGCATTGCAACAACAACAGCGTTCCCAAGAGCAATCAGGGAGGCTGCATGATAACTCCGCCCTATGCAAGACAGCTACTTGCGCTGCTGGAGCACCTGGACTGGAGGAACCCGGGGATTCAGACAACTCAAAAGATAAAAAAGAGGATCCGAGAAAAGACAAGAAAAACCCCGACAACCGGGATGCAGCGTCTAGGACCGGATCCCATCTCCCGAAAGATGGACATAAACCCCATGATCGGGAAGACAAACACCGGAAGGACGGCAAAATAATGCCACCTCCGAGAAACCCAGCTGAGAAAGCTGGAAGATACGATATACCTCACAGGCGTGAGAGATCCCGGACACCGCCTAAGGACAAAGAAAGGCACAGGAGTAGAACTCCGCCTAATCCAAAAGGGCGTGATCACGGAAGAGATAGAAATAATCTCGGAAAATCGCGTTCGCGCAACAATGGAAGAGAAAGGAGCAGATCCCCTTCTGTCCATTCAGCCGGAAGATATTCTGCACACATTGACAGAGCAGAAAAGGATGATCTATACTTTGGTCCTAAGTGTTGTACTGACAGGATCCGAAGAATAACGCTGCATTCTGGCTTTGCCAAGGTCGGTCCAACATACCAGAAATACACCGGCAGCACAAACCCGGATACCTGGCTCTCGGATTACTACACAGCCGTCCAGATCAACAATGGGACAGACTTGGAAGCTGTCAAGTTTCTTCCCCTAATGCTGCTGGACGGAGCCAGAGATTGGATCAATGGATTACCATCAAGAACAGTCGACAGCTGGGATGATATGGCTAGAGTATTCACTCAGCATTTCCGGGGAACGTACAAACGCCCGAACAGCATCAACCAGCTAAACCGTTGCACGCAATTTGAGGATGAACCATACGTGGATTTCATCTCCAGATGGACAGCAATGAAGAATAGTTGCTCTGGAGTAACTGACGTACAAGCAATGCATGCTTTCGTCAATTGCCTAAAACCCGGACTCGTACCGTTCATGGTTGGTTCCAAAAAGCACAAAGATCTCGGATCTATGCTTACAACCGCCAATGAGCACGCTGCAGCCGAAGATGACATCAGAGCAAGAGGGGGCAATATCGAATCACTGATACTTGCCAAGAAAACCTCTCGTTCTGACAAGAAAGGAACTCCAGAAACAACGACGAAACCCAAAGAGGTCAACATAGCCTTTGGAGGAGAAAAGGGAAACAAGTGGAAAGGACGCAACCCAGATCCAATCAACTACACTCCAGAGGAGTGGGAAAGGATTAAGTCGGAACCTTGTGTTCACCACTCGCAATTTGGGAAACCCACCCATACAAACGCGCAATGCCGGCTGAATAAGCACATGAAAGGCAGTGCAGGAGCCGGAAGTAAGGGGAAGGGTTCCAAAAGGAAACCCGCCAAACAAAAGCCAGAAGCTGACAAAGAAGACAGTGAATCGGACACTGACGAAAAAATCCAGGAACAACAGCGTAAGGGCGAACCCAAATTTCCGAGAGTTGATGGAGAAGCAATGCTAACTTTCTTAGCAACCCCGTCAGCAAAGGTGGCCAAAAGAACACTTCGAGAAATAAACGCGGTTGTTCCGGCAACCCCGAAATTCTTGAAGTACTCCAACACACCGATAATCTGGGATCAGTCTGATCATCCCGGAAATATCCCTGAACCCGGCACACAAGCTCTTGTTGTAAGCCCTATTGTTCAAAATACTAGGCTAAGAAGAGTGCTGATGGATGGAGGATTCAGCATTAATATAATGTACCTGGATACACTGAAGCATCTGAAGATTTCCGAGTCTCAGCTCAACTACAGCAACATACGCTTCCATGGTATTGTCCCTGGCAGGCAAGCACGATCCCTAGGAGAAATTTCCCTAGATGTCACCTTCGGAGATAAAGATCACTTCCGGCAGGAAAAAGTATCCTTCGAAGTAGTGCCGTTCGAAAGCGTGTACCATGCAATACTCGGACGTCCAGCTTTCGCCAAATTCATGGCAAGATCCTGTTATATTTATAACAAGCTGAAGATGCCAGGACCCAAGGGAGGAGTAATCACTATAGCCGGTGATTTCAAGCTGGCAAACGAGTTGGAGAAAGAAAACGCCCTTTGCGCTCAGAGAGTCATAGCAAAGGAAGAACTGAAGGAATTAGCCAAGGAGGTATCGCCGTCAGAAATGCCGGCAGGAAAAGGAACTCGGAAGCCAACAGACAGCTTCAAGGCGTCCGAAAATACAAGACAGGTAATCCTAGATCCCAAAGATCCGACAAAATTTGTCGTCGTAGGGACTGGGATGACTGACAAATAGGAAGGCGAGCTCATCAAGTTCCTCCGTGAGAACTGGGATATTTTTGCCTGGTGTCCAGCTGACATGCCAGGTGTACCCAGGGAACTTGCTGAGCACCAACTTAAGGTTATTCCTGGATCAAAACCCGTCAAACAAGGTCTCCGTCGATTTGACGGAAGAAGACGGAAGGCTATTGGCAAGGAAATTATCCGGCTTTTAGCAGCGGATTTCATCAAGGAAGTAATCCATACTGACTGGTCCGCAAATCCGGTATTAGTACGGAAGAAAGACACTACTGCTCTTAGAATGTGTATAGATTACACAGGCTTGAACAAATTGTGTCCGAAAGACAGGTTTGCATTACCGCGAATCGATCAAATAATAGATGCCACTGCAGGCTCTGAGCTTTTGTGCTTTTTGGATGCATACTCCGGGTACCACCAAATACGCATGAAAAAGGAAGATCAAATTAAGACTTCTTTCATAACCCCATACAGGACGTATTATTACGTAACCATGCCGTTTGGCCTGAAGAACGCAAGTGCAACCTACCAACGTTGCATGCAACGTTGTTTGCATAGTCAGATTGGAAAAAATGTCCATGTTTATGTGGACGATATTGCTGTCGTAACCAAGGAAAAAGATACACTCCTTGAGGATTTGCGAGAAACTTTCGAAAACTTACGCACCTACAAGATGAAGTTGAATCCATCTAAGTGCGTATTCGGGGTTCCCTCAGGAAAACTTCTGGGTTTCATCGTTTCTCACAGAGGAATAGAAGGTAACCCGGAAAAGATCAAGGCAATCTTGAACATCACAAAACCTACCTGCGTCAAAGATGTCCAAAGATTGACGGGTTCCGCAGCTGCTGTTAGCAGATTTATTCGTCGGCTGGGGGCTAAAACCCTAACACTATACAAGTTGTTGAAGAAATCCGACAAAGTCAAGTGGATAGCAAAGCTTTGGAATACATAGCAGTTATGTCTCTTCCATACTTAGTTCAATATCTATGTAAACATCTTTTGAGATCATGAAATAAAGTTGTTGGATTTCTGGTATCCATGTTTTTTACAAGTTTATTATAGTAAAAGCATGGTTCCACCTTCTCTATTTCCCAATGATCTTACAAAATACTCAATGTTAACCCGAATTGTGCCTGCGTACTCGGCGTTAAGAAACTGAATGTTCTTTCAGCCTGCTAACGGCTAAAGGAAACTTGAATTGCCTGCGTGCCCAAGTTTCGGTCAAAAAATTCCTTGTTTCTCTAAGCATTATCTGATTGCGTATGTGTTGGGTTACTGGAGCTAGTTAGTAAAAATGCCTTTAGCATGGTCCATGTTTCCGAGTTTAAACTGATTGGTTACACCCAGTTACTCGGCATGACGATTCATATTGCTATTTGAGCCATTTCAAACACTAAGGACAGTTAAAACATATATGCCAGATAACTTAGAAGAAGGAATAGTAACATCCGAAAAACCTTGCAAAAAATTTCATAATTAAAAACTGCAAAAGGCGGAATTTTTCATTCATACAAATAGAAGCATTACATTTTGGATTACATTGAAAGAACAATAATGCTCCTATTGTCTATTTTTGCTATCCAGGTTAAAGGTAGCCCTTCAAGCATCTGATTCCTCCTCGCTGCTGTCGTCCTCGGGGATTGGAGGGATCTCCTCTTCTGGATAATTGACGGAAATATTTACCATGGAGGCAATCTGGGTGGCGTGGCCTTTGATTTCATCAAAGATGGTATTTCGCTGAGTATCCGTGTATCCTTGAGGGACACCGGACGCCACGCGCCAAGATTTAGCACCGGGGTAGTGCATGCGCATAAGGCCGAGTGCCATGCGCGCACCACCCCGTGCAGCGGAACGCAGGATAGAATCCCTGGATTCCGCCACCTCCATGATGGCTCCCGGAAGTTTTTCAACCTCCGAGAACTCCCCAGCCCTTGCGGGAAGGAACTTGTTCACCAGCTGCATTCCAGATGCACGGATCGAAGTCCACATCTTCCCAAAGGCCTGGATCCCTTCAAGCCGGGTACCATCTGGGGTATCTCCTGTTTTTTCCGACAAAACAATCAAAAGTGTTAGGTGAAAAACAGAGAAGAAAAACAAGATATGGAAAAATAAAAAAGGTAACAGAAAATTACCGATAAGCTTGTCGATCTCGGAGATTTCCTCCAGGCGAAGATTCAGAGCATTTTCTAAATCTTGAATGGTGGATTTATCTTTCTCCGCCTGCTCAGAAGCCTTGGAGTTGGCAACTCCAAGGGCCAAGTTGCTGGCCTCCAGATCCTTTTGAGCCTTCACAAGATGCTTGTGAAGCTCCAAATTCTCCTTTCGGAGATTCTCGGCATTGCCGGCATCTTCAGCTATTTGCTTGGCCTTAGCCAAAGCAGCTGAAAAGCAAAGAAAATTCCGAGTTTAGAAAATTTCCGGAATAAGTACTTAGACAAAAAATTGAATCGCAAACCTCAGAGGAAAAATGTTTACCTGTTGTTTCCGACAAAGCGAGCTGAGACGATGCCAGTTCCGTCTCTCTCTCCTCAAGAATAGAAAGAAGATTTCTAACCTCTTTATTCTTGATGGAGAGTTTGTTGAAAACTTCCATGTTAATGGCTTCGGCGGTTTGCTGGAACATAGCAAGGAAAAGAATGGTTACAAAAAGCATCAAAGCAAAACAGGCATGCAGTTTTGTTTAATGCTTGGGGGCTAGAGTTACATACCTGGCTCATTCGTTGCAAACCCGCCAAGTTTTCCTTGAACTCTTTTGCGTATTCCGCAAAAAGGGTTCTGGCCGCGCTTAGGCCGTCATTGATAATCTTGAAGTCCTTGTCAAAGGTGGGAATTTCTTCGTCGAAAGTCCGAGGAAATTTTCCCACCTCTGGAGCCGCCCTTTCCCTCGTGTCCGTGTCCGACACAACGGGCTGGCTGGGCTCTAACGGCTTGGTCGTGGGGGCTGCAGCGTGCTCTTCCGCCATCGTGGACGGTGTGTCCTGGGCGGCGGCGGGAGAAGGTTGACTGCCTCGGCTGGAAACAACTTTGTGTTTCTTGAGCTTCTTCGGCTTTAAGTTGGAGGGAGGCAGGCTAAAAAACAAAAAACCCGGAAAAGTTAAAACACGGAAGATGGATGAAAAGTTCCCATGAAAGAAAAAGAACCCAGAAGAAAGAACCTGGAAGTGGCGACGGGGATTCCGTCAAGGTCGATAATTTCCTCAGAGGAAGTAATCTTCTTGCGCTTGCGTCCACCTGTAGCAGCGGTGCGCAGCGCGTCCAGCTCAGCCTCGGAGGCCAATTCCGAATCTGAAAGATCCGCGAACTGTCGGACAAACAAATCAGAATCAGAAGCTAGAAAATCCGAGAAAGAATGAAACTATACCCAAATGACTAAAAAATTACCTTGGGAACCGGATTGTCGGCCGTATACATTGGCCGACTCGCTTCGTATTGGTCGCGTGATGCGACCAACTGGTTGATGCGCCGTCGAAGCTCCTTTGCGGGCCAATCTTTGGTGGTTGTCCGCATTGGATCCTTGACTCCCGTGTATTCGCACAGGAGACGACCACCGTGGTTGGCCAATGGCTGAATTCGTCTATTCAGCCAGCATAAGACCGTGTCCATGCCGGTCAAAGGTGGAGTGGAGGAGGTGAGCTTGGCGATGCGCCGCTTGATCCTTAGGAGATCAGGCGGCAGAACCTGGACGGCTTTCGTTCCCCAATTATCTTGGGGAATGGCAGCAGTGTTGGAGAAAGGTGGAACCCCGATGGCCTTTTTTTGGAAAAGGCACATCGGGATGATAGAAGAAAGAACCCGTCCAAAATTTGACGGATTCTGATGTCTTGATCTTGGCGAACCAATCTTCCCTAAACCTCCGAAGAGTAAAGGAGATGGTCCCGCAAGTCGGGAGTGCGCCCTCCGAGGAGTTCCGCTTAACCCCGAAACAATACATCCAGAAATCTAACCTAGGCTCTAAACCTAAGTAACCCTCGAATAGGGCCTGGAACCCGGCCATATAAAGAATGGAGTTGGGTGGCAGGTTATGGGGTTGGATGTTGTAGTGAGAAAGGACTTGGAGGAAAAAAGCGGAAGGAGGGAGCCCCATACCTCTCAGGAGGTGGGAAGAAAGAAGAACCCTTTCGCCGTCTCTCGGCGTTGGCTCGTTCTCGTCTTCAGGGAGCCGCCATTTCCCTTGGAGGATCAGGCCCTCTTTCTCCATGTTTGGAAGAAGAGCCGGGGGAATGCTGCAGGCAATCCAGTTGCCTGCAGATTCCGCCTCTTCATCTGCTCCGGTGGCGGAGGCGGTGGCTGCTTCTGCGGCGGCGAGCTCGTCACCGACGAGCTGGATCTTTTCCTCCGCCGTTTCAGGAGCAAACGGCGGGGAAGCGGCGGAGCTCGCGCCCGCAACGTCTGCGGCGGCGGATAGGTTTTCTCTGCCCGCCGCGGAGGCCGCGGTTTTCTCCGGCTCGTCGCCGGCATGCTTGGGTGACCCAAGTTGTGGATCTAGGTCGCTGATGAGGTCGTTGATGGCGGCGCGAGTGGGCGAGGACGGTGAGCTTGCCATTTCCTGGCGGCGCGATTCGTTTCCGTTGTACTGGGAGGCGAGGAGCGCTCGGGGCAGTGCTTCGCTTGAGAGCTCGTGCGCGTCAATGGCGAGTGCGGTGAGAGTGCGGAAGGTTTTCGTTGAGGACGAGGATGGCTATTTATAGCTAAAAAGCCGTCAAGATACGTGCCAACGGCTATTTTGACCGTTGGATGTTTGCCGCGTGTCACTCGCCGGAAAATCCGGGAAATGAAACGACGGGGTAATGATGGTTATCTCCTCGTTTCCCGCGAGAATCTGTTAGAGATATGTTTCTGGGTTTTCCGAGTAAAACCCAAGCGTCACTTACGTCAGCATGGTTAAGTGCGCTGACGTAAGAAGTTTCTTCTCCGCGAAGGATCGTGAGAGAAAAGCCGGATTTTCAGGATTCCGAGTTTCATGTCACCATCTTTTTCAAAAGAAGAATAAGAAGAATCAAGACTGCTGAATCAATATTTCTCGAACAAAGTGTATTTGGCGAAAGACGGAGAATCAGAGTTTCGATCCTTCTTGGGGGCTACTGTCGGATATATATCAAATATGGGTATAGAAGATGGTAGACAAAGTGCCGGATTACCAGGGTGACCTAAGTGGTAGTGGGCTTAGGTCCATTAGGCGGCCCAGTAATCCGACGCACAGAAGCCGGATTCTAGAAGAACCCGGATCACGGCCCATGTGATCTGGCTTGGAGGAGAAGACGGATTCCTTGCTTTCCAAGTTACAAGTTATCATAGTCTTCTAGGTTTCCTATTCTGTAAGCCCTAATCCGGCTATTATATAAAGCCGGACGGGAGATAGATAGATAACAAAGGAATAACAGAGAAGCTCTACGCCAACTCGCCGAGAAGCTCATCCTCGTCGAGTAGCTTAGATCTAAAACCCTCACATTGTAACCCTGTTTACGGGCTTTAGTCCCAATTAGTGAGAAGTGCAGTAGTAGACGCGTCGTACTGTCGCGACGTACCGAACCTGGCTAAAATCCTGTGTTCTGTGTTGCTACGCTATCCCGTTACCCCACGTCTCTACCGTAGTCTCATGGCACCCCCGTCTATGAAAACTACTACGATGTCTCGACAATCAACTTAAGGGAAACTTGCTGATGTTCTACAAACCTCTGCACTTGGAGGCCCAACACCGTCTACAAGAATAGAAGCGTGCGTAGACATCAGGTATCAAACCACCAATCTGATTATCTTCCTTAGCCGGAGCAATCAGCACCGCGAGCATATCAACCACAAGGTTGAACAAGATAGGTGATAGCGGATCACCTTGTCTTAGCCCCTTTAAAGTTTGAAAGAAATGACTAATATCATCATTCACTCTAATCCCAACACTGCCACCTTGAACAAAACGAGCTACCCAGTCACACCAATGTGGACTGAAACCTTTCATACGTAAAGTTTGTTGGAGAAAACCCCAATTGACCTTATCGTAAGCTTTTTCAAAGTCTATCTTGAAAAGCACCCCATCCATTTTCTTCCTATGAAGCTCATGGATAGTTTCATGTAACACCACCACCCCCTCGAGAATGTTTCTGCCATGAAGAAAAGCTGACTGTGTAGGTTTAATTACTTTTTTGCGCAATATCAGTCACTCTGTTTGTACCCACCTTAGTAAAAAACAAAATCTAACATTTAAAAGGCAAATGGGTCTGTATTGTTCAATTCTACATGCATTATCTTTTTTTGGTAATAAAGTAATAACCCCAACGTTTAGTTTGGACAGAGGCAAATTTCCAGCATGCAACTGTGCAAACAAACCCATCAAGTCAACCTTGATCACATGTCAAAAATGCTGATAAAATTCAGCGGGAAAACCATCAGGACTCATGGCTTTATTATGCTCCATCTGGAAAATGGCTAAGAACACGTCCTTCTCCACAAAAAAAAGGAGAGGTGAGAAGTTGATTCTCTTCCGAGGAAACCTGAGATAAATCCTCAGTTAAAGATTCCAGTAACGAAAAAGAATTCCGTCCTAGTAAGAGCTCTAACCGAAACCAAAGGATATTTTTGCTCCCACTCCATGGAGGCTAGAAACCTATCTAATTTTTCAAATGTAGGAATCGGGTGTGTACTCACCCACGTATATTGTCGTCCCGCCATTTCAAGATCCTTCAAGTCTAGACTTTCAATGATCGCATTGAAAATAACAGACCATCTAGCGTTAAAATTGTCGTTATTCTTCTCCTCTCTCCTCCTAATAATATTAAAATCACCACCTATCAACATAGGTAGCGATTCCCCTTCACAAATACGAACCAACTCCGCTAAGAACTCGGGCTTTTTGCTATCTTGATAAGGTCGATGATTTACCTATAGTGGTCATAGGGTTTCGGAAAAAAAAAACCGAGAAGGAGAGGAAGTGTCGGAGGGGGGCAAGAATGCCTCCATGGCCGCACCCATATTTTGGGCGCTGTCAGGTGGGGTCAGAATACCACACATGTTATATCAAAAAAAAGAATACCACACATGTCCCATCATCCTCCCAGGAGGTCGGCGAGGATGGACGATCTGCCAAGCCAAGGGGTGACGAAGAGGGCAGGGCTGTCATCGCTCGACGAGCTAGGACGGCGGGGTCGGAGGGGTAGGTTTTCGATCGAAACTCCTCGGACTAAAAGGAACCAAATTGTCCGATTTAGTTAGGGTCGTTGGGTTTACTCTAATGATCTCTCAAAAAACTGATCAAGTTTGATGGAACCAAGCATATAATTCCTGTTTCATTGGATGGGCATGGCCTGCCATTACTGATGGCAGCATTGATGGAGCGGGACAGTGCCCACTGCATCGCCACTGGCCTCCATTAAAGCATGCCTGCCTGCTTCTGCTTGCCATGCCAGCCATCTCCCCCCTCTCCCCTGCGAGGGCAATCAATGTCTGCGCTATGCCATTGAATGTGGCCACAGCTCCATCTCTCTCCTCGTCTCCAGCTTCATCTCCAAATTCCTGGCTCCGGGTCACTGCGCCATGCCATGGCAGCAATCCACCTGTTCCTTGCTGCATTGCCATCGATCGATCGCCATGAAACGGAACCTGTACCTTGCTGCATTGCTCCTTCCTTGAACGTCTCCACCACGTACGTGTCAGTGTCTACTACGGATCAGGAAGCGAATTGCACGGTAATTCTTCAGGGAGGACGAAGGCACGGTACGGCACGTCCATTTACTCCCGACCGGGATGAACACGGTTCAGCAAAGAGTTTGCGGTGCATGAATGCATGGCTAAGGACATCTCCAGCGGGGCTGCTCATTTGGCCCGGACCGGCCTGATTTGAGCAGCCTGGGCCAAAACCAGGCCCCAGCGGCGCTGCTCATACGGACCGCGGTCCGTTTTTTTGTCCGCGGATGCTCAAATCTGACCCAAATTTGGTCAAGTTTTGAGCAGCCTCCGGACACGTTGGGACAACAATTTGTGTCCCGAACCCCCCGTCGTGGCCCACACAAAAGTTGAGAACATTTGCCTTTCCCCTCCCACCCCTCATCCACTCCCGCTGCCCTAGCCATGGCCGACGAAGAAGGAGCCGCCACCGCCACCGCCACCGCCCCCTACACCTCCGTGACCCTGGACCAGCTGGTCCCGGCCCGGACCAGGGCCGCGCTGCCGCCGCAGAAGCCGAAGGTGAAGAAGACGAAGGACGCGGCCGAGCTGGCGCGGACGGCGGAGCAATCGGCGAAGAGAGCGGACCGGAGGAGGAGGGCGAAGGAGGCGCCGCCGCACCCGATGGAGGACGAGCAGAAAAAGCTCGCCCAGATGGCGGCGCAGGCGGCCATAATCATGCTGGGCCTGCAGCCGGCACCCACCATGAACGCGACTCCGGCGCAAGCCTGCAGCTCGAATGCATCGGCGGCCCGGCCGCGGAGCAGCCTCCAGAGCGAGCGGCCGACGACGGGATCGCCCGCGCCGGCATACGGCTTCTTGCCAGGCCGTGACCCGACGCCGCCTCCCTTCTTCTCGGTGGACATGGAGGACTCTTCGCCGGCCAGGGTCTCCATCGACCTGAACACGGCGCCCATGTCCTGCTTGTCGACTGCCCCGTCGAGCAAAGCCGCTGGGCGCCCCCCGCCGTCCGTTCGCCCGGTGCCCCGCAACCTGTTCGAGGAAATGCAGGACATGGAGACGCAGCCCACGGAGATGACAACGGAGGAGGTCGAGGGGCTCATGTCGAACATGATAGGCGAGGACGGCCAGGCGAGGTACGTCCACCCCGGGGACGAGCTGTACGAGGAAGAGGAGGTCCCCGTCGACGACGTGCCCCACATCGACGACATGCCCATGTTCATGGACGAGCTGACCCAGCAGGCCAAGGCCGCCAAGAGGACCGTGAAGCGGGGCATTGGGTTCACGGAGGCGGAGGACGAGTGCCTTTGCGACACATGGATGGAGGTGGGGCAGAACACCATTACCGGGGCCGAGATGAAGGGCAACGCCTATTGGAGGAGGATGCACCGGAACTACCAAGAGCGGGCCGTCCTGCCACCGTACTCCATGGTCACCACCCGGAGCGAGCTATCCATCCAAAAGAGGTTCGGGCTCATCTCGTCCGAGTGCAGCAAGTTCACCGGCTCCTTCGAGCACGCCATGGCCCGGCCTCAAAGCGGCGCCACCCTCGGCGACCTGGTGAGTGGCCACACGTCCCTGTCCTTCATATGCATTGCCCCCGTGTCCAACCGTCGAGTGTGTGCAGGTCTTCCAAGCGCTGACCTTGTACAAGGCCGAGCATGGTGGCAAGTCCTTCAACTTCGCCCATTGCTACAAGAAGATGAAGGACAACCAAAAGTGGAAGGAGCTCCACAACGCCATCAAGAAAGGCCAGGTCATGCCGGACGGGGTGCCGCCAATGGCCACGGGCCTGCCGGCCGAAGGCGCGACAACTGAACGACCAAGGGGCCGGAGCAACTCCAAGCTCGACAACAAGCGCGACGCCACGACCATCGCGTTGCAAGAGACCCTCCAAGGGTTCATCTCGCAGAAGGACAAGGTGAGCGACAAGAAGGACGAGAGGGAGGAGAAGAAGCGGCGGGAGCGCGAGGAGATCACGAAGAACTACTTCATCGTGCAAACGAAGAAACTCGAGATCGAGGAGGAGAACGCCAAGACCAGGGCCATGGAGGCCTCGACCAGGGCCATGGAGGCCGAGAACAAGAGGAAGGAGGTCGAGATCGCTCTGGCCGCCCAGGAGGCGCAGATCATGGCCATGGACCTGAGCTGCCTGACCCCGAGGAAGAAGGCCTACTTCGAGAAGAAGCAGCAGCGGTACATGCAGGGCCAGGAGTGATCGCGCCACGCCCCGATCGTGCCCGGCGACGGCCTGAACACGCGGCCGGCGTCGCTTTTGTACATTCTGGCCCTGGGCTGGCATGGCCTCACCTGGCCGCCTGAACCTTGCCCGAACCGTGGCCGGCATGGCCTGAACGTGGCCGGCATGGCCTGACGTGGCCCTTTTTGCATGCGCCGATATTATTTGTTATTATCTAGGGCATTTTGGTACTTTTTTTCGAACCGTGGCCAGCAAATGAGCAGCCCCGCTGGGTGCACGGCCCAAATCCGCGCGGACACGGCCCCGGACGGCTGCTCAAACAGACAAAATGCGGACCAAATTGGTCCGCATTTGAGCAGCCCCGCTGGAGATGACCTAATTGCTGCGCAGCAGCAGCTCCGTAGCAATGTGACCAGCGTGCTGCTAATGGACAACAGAGGGCTTTGTGGGTTTTACTGTCTGCTTTATGTGGCTTTGGATTCACGGAGTACGGAGTGTTAGCTTCTGAGACAACTAAAAGCAAGTAAATGGAGTGAACTGATCGAGCAACAGGAAACATGTGATGTATAGCCAAAGTGGTGATGAGCATGAGCTAGTTGACACAGCTATATTCATGCATAGTATGTCCAACGATCCATCTAAACCCATTACTGCCGTTTCATACGATCGATTTCACCACCCAGACGGGAGAAAGAGGTGATCACTTACACGAATTTAGACAGAGATTCGCCATCAAAATTCCCCTGCTAGGACCAGAGACTGATCATATCATACAGCTACCGATGTCACCTCTTCTTGATCTTCAAGCCCCCGCGAGCTCCTCGCACCCTCTTGCCTAGTGCTGCTGGTGTGCTGGTGCGGGGCACTGCCGGTCCTCCTCCTTTTCTTCTTCTGCTGGCTGTGGCGGCGACGGCGGCGCGGAGCACACCGGGATCACCGACCGCACGCTCACGGCCATCGCCGGCGAGTGGAACCCGCCCGCGGAGAAAGATCTCGGCGCGCCGGTGTGTTGGTACGCCGCCGAGGCATGCGGGTAGTACCACGGCGCCGATGGCATCGCCTCCGCCCTGTCCGTCACCGTGGCCCTCTCCAGCATCCGCACCAGCTCGGCCGCATTGATCCTCCTCTCCCGCTCCAGCTCGGCGGCGTGCCGGGAGGTGGTGGGCGGCGCCGTTCGCTGCAGCATGTGCAGGGGAGGCAGTATCCTGGGTCCGGCGTGCGGCGGCTGTGGCTGCACGTGGCGCGTCCGTGGCTGAACGGCAGGTGAGCCCAGAGATCGCTGCCATTGGTGTCGGTGCAGCGCCGGGTTCAGAGCAGAGGAGAAGGAAGAGCCCGCAACGCATTGCTGCTTCGGTAAAGTCGGCGGCGCCCTGCCGTCGCCGCAATCACACCGCGCGCGCAGTGCGGCGAGCACTCTGGCGACGGCCACGTGCTCCTGCTCCGGCTCCTCGCCGCCGGTGCCGGGCTCCTTGCGCGCCTCCGGCACTGCCAAGATCGAAGGACCGTTAGCTGCTGCGAGTAAACAAAGATCTGGTGGTATTGCGGCTGGCGAGGCTTCTGTTTGAGTTACTTACTCTGCTTTAACGAGGACCAGGCGGCCATGGCGGCGTTCTTCTCCGCCTGCTTCTTGGTCCTGGCGGCGTCGCCCGCGAAGCACAGGCCGGCGAGCTCGACCGTGGAGGCGAACACCGGCGAGTGTCCGGGGCCGGAGCGCACGGTGGTGTACGCCGGCAGCTTCAGCCCCGCTCGGTGCGCCGTCTCCTGCAGCAGGTTCTTGTACACCCCGGTCTCATCCTACACATGCAAGAGCGTGCATTGGCATCAGCGAAACAGAGGAGCGAGCACGCACATCTAAGGAAGGAGAAAGAAGAAGAGAAGGCCGGCGTACGTACGAGGATGGTGGCGGTGAGAGAGGTGGAGGGGCCGCGGAGAGAGAGAAGTGCCAGCGCGGCCTCGGCGGCGGCGTGCTCGGCCTGGCGGAGCGTGGTGCAGCAGGTGGGCCCGTGGAAGGTCTCGCCGTTGAAGGTGACGGTGGCCTTGAAGCGGGGCGCATGGTCGGGGCCCTCCCGCGTGCAGACGTACGACGGCAGGCTGAAGCAGCTCCTCTGCGCCAGCTCCTGCAGCTGGTTCTTGTACATGGATGGATGACCTGATCTCCCCTTCCCACACTAGTTCCTGCGCGCTATGATCGATCTCCTGCTTCCCCTCCTGTCCTTCATGGGATTGATCACAGTCGCCGCCACCGCTCCGGCCGCACGCACATCAGCGAGACCGAGAGAGATGCCGGCGGCCGGTGGTGTCCTCGGTGAGGCTTTCTCTGCTATGCTTGGGAGAGAGACGGGAGATGGTGGGGAGGATGCGAGAGTGTTTAATGGCGAGGAGGGTGCAGAGGAGTATTCTTGTTTTCTCTCTGGCCTCTGCTATGCTCTGTATTGGAGGGGTGGCAGCGTGCTAGGGGCCTAGCTAAAGCTAGGTAGCGGATGAGTGAGGTGGATGGGGTTGGGTGGCACGGACACCTTCTGGTATTAATGGTGGCATTAATGGTGTTTTGTGAGCATCCAACAAAGCTCCATCACGCTTACCCAGGCGAGAGTGAGTCAGTCCGTCGTCTCCCACCGCTAGCGACTAGTCCACCACCCGCCAGCCGTGCACGACATGCATATGCATGCATGCACCGCCTGCAACGCTGTACCGCGTCGCATCCACCTGCACCTGGATGAAGGCGCAGCGCATCTTGACACATGCACGGGAGATCGAGCTGAACCGTGTTCTGTGTAGAATCCGTTCTAGTGCCAAACGTACGCCTCGCAAGCTCCATGCCTACCACGCGCTCGACCGTTGATGTATTGGCCTCCGTTCACTTTTATAGTCATTTTAATTTTGGCCACACACATTTTAAAATAAATAAATCTATACTTATTTTATATATATAGCAAAAATGCCCGTGCGTTGCAACGGGTAAAAAAAATCATGTTTTGGTATTAAAATCTGTTAGATGCCAAATTTTAAATCAAAACCTTAACTATTCCATATATAATAATTTTATTTTTCAACACAAAAATATCTCAAAGTGTAAAAATATGTGTTTATTCATTGAAAATATCTGTGATAATTATTGATATATTACTGCTAGAGTATTGCGCAAGAAACTATTTTTCTCTAGAGCTCGTGTCACATTCTATGACAGAGCAGAAAATAAGTGGTATATTGTTGTTATAATATTGAGTCGGAATTATTTTTTTCATGGTGTGCAGGTAACATAATCGTGAATTTTATGTTAACTTCGACATGTGTAGTAAAAGTTTAATATCTTGAGGTTTCATTATTTAAAAGCCACGCATGCTTTTGTTGTCTGGATATGTATGACGCCTTAAATTATATATAGGCACAAGCTAGTAAGACTAAAATAAATAATTGATTTCTGGGCATAACTCATGTAATGAGATATAACCAAAACTCGTGAGCAATGTCAGTTGATCAAGCTATCTAGTTTTATCGATGCATGCGATGCATCTTTCAATCAGAGTCGTATCATAGGAGGCTGGTTGGGTAGGGCAACCAATCAATTCAGAGAGCTTCATGGATCTGATTAAACTAAGGAATGAGTAGCGAATACCTCGTATCGTCAAGATTATGGTTGTAACGTAATTGTGGCCGTGGTGTTGATGATGGCTCGCACAACCTTTCCTCGCGGCTGCCGGCCTGCCGCACGTAGAAGAACCTAGACAATTGGGAGATGAAAGCAGACTCCACTTTCCCGCGACGGCTGACGAGCGCGCTGGCTGCCAGTGGACGCGGCTTCCACTTTCTGGCGACGGCGGGCGAGTGCACAACAAGTATTTTCGATGGATCGATCCAGACTTCAATATGCCCGTTAGAAAAACAGGAGTATATACGGGTAACATATAAGGAGTATGTACGTACTACGTTTCCTGAGCTTTCCGAAATTCCGATTGATTTCCTTTTATTTTGTTTTGAGGGAACCCGATCTGGTTTCCTTCTCCTGTTGAGTATGTCATTATTAGGAAATCCCATTGAGTATTTTTTTTTCTTTTTAGACAATCCCATTGAGCATGTAGAAGCTACGTTTTCACACCGGTCGTGGGCTTACAAGTGGGTTGACCCAAAGCTAGAAGGGTTAACTTCGTGGGCTTATGGGGAGGGAAGGGATGGTCGTACATGTTTTATCACACGAGCGAGTCCTAAACAAATCGGTGGAGGAGGTAGCACGGGCTAAGGCGGACGAAAACTTACTAAGACGGACGATTATGAAAGGTAGAGATTATTGGTGGCAGGGTGGGTAATTTATGTCAACTTTAGGGGCAGTTTTAATGACGGACCGACCGACCAAGTAACCAACCAGGGAAGACTTAACGCTTTTATATATATATATATATGTACTAAGAAGTGTGTCATATAAAAATGGACGGAGGGAGTAGGACATTTCACATTGGTTTTAGGGCGCCAAATTTTTAGTTTTAAGGCATCAAACTTTGTTCTCACACGTTGGATGGATGATGTAAACTAGACATCCATTCAAATTTAATTGCATGCTTTGAATTTATCTCGAGCTACGGAATATTTGAGCTAAAACATGCAAATTTAAAAGGAAAGCTCAATCCTATGAACACTCTACTAGACACACTACACGAATACTCATGCTAGACCACTTGAACGAGGAAGAATCGTCGGACTCCACCTTGAACGACAAATCTAAACTTGATACGTTTTCTATTTGACCGTCTCATGCCGTTGGTTGGGAGACCGGATTATGGAATAAATAACCATACTATTAAGAGGACATCTCATATTAGCAATTTGAACCGTATCATTTGGAGCTTAAATCTTTGCATGCTTGGCATCATGTTTCTTAATTCTTATTTGGCTTTTCACTTTGTGGGGGTTTAGTACTTGTCATAAACTTTATGGCAAGTTTAGATTTGTTGAAAACGGATTTTGTAAGAAGAACTTTTTGCATTTACGGTGATGAAAATATTACTGATTAGTCTTTGAGAATGATTCCACGTCTTTTTGGTTGAATAGTACTCATCATTATCTTTCCAACAAAATTGGATTCGCCTCATTCGAAATTCGTACGCAAAAGTTATCGTGTTTCTGGTACATATGTTCGGGGAATTCTAGCCAACATTCTAACATTGCCGCAAATAATTCTGTTAGGTGGTCGGAATAGGCCGAAAGTCTCCAAATATTCTGGATTTCTAGAATATTCCGGCCATTTCGGATCTATTCCGCACTGCACATTTGATTAAAATGACTATATTTCTTAGGGAACTATTTAAGGGGTCTTCTTCCCGAAAGGTTGTAGGACTCTTGAGCTCATTTTCTCCCATTGCTAAACCTCGCTTGAGCTTTGTTATCTCTCTAATCCTCCATGATTCTTTCCTATTTGAAAGGAAAACAGAGAGGAGAACTAGATCCATATTTCCACCAAACCATCTCTCCTCTTAGTAAGGGAAAGCCTTCTGTATTGAGATCTTAGGATTCTTTTTTTAGTTAATCTTTGTTCTTCCTCTCTCCCCCCCCCCTCCCCCACGGCATTTGTTTTTTATGGTATTTGAAGTGGAGGATTTGATCACTTCTTATGTTCTTTCCACTGAATCGGTTTACATCGGTTCGAGTTTTCCATGGTGATACGTGGAATTCGAAGTTGAGAAGCTTGTTACTCTTGGTTACTTAGAGTTTGTTCCTCTAGGATACTTGGGGTTCCCTAGACGGTTGTGTTGGGGAACAAACTATGGAAAATAAAAAAATCTAGCGTATAACCAAGACCCATATACGAGGCGGGAGGCAACGAAACATACCCTCTTCTATTGAATTTGCGGAAGATTGTCGGTGACAAGGTCGACGTGGAAGTATACGTAGTCGATCCCCGCAATTAGATGTGTCTAATCCTGAGGAGATGTATTATCCCACGATGAAGTGCCACAAGCGCAGTACATCCATGGTATCCACACGTACGTGATCAACAACACGTAATAGTAACGCGATCAAGCATCGATGAAGAATACGGGATATTGTTTATGAAGATCCGGCAATGCTCCACGATCACTAGTGAAACCGCGGTAGAGATCCGGGAGCGCTCCCGCGTGGTGATGAAGCATCTGGGCAGCGGGGCAATGTCGGGAGGTGGTGAGGAGCTATGGTGCATCTTCCTGCAGGAGGGGTTGTGGCTGTCTTGGCCTCTTATGTGGTTCTACCCCCTTTATATATGGGGCTCGACGCCTGGGGGAGAGGAGTCCTCCTAGGACTCTAACTCCCCAATTGGGGAGAAGTCCTAATAGGACTCCCTCCACGTGACTTGGTTGCACCATGCGGGAGGTGGAGTCCTCCTAGGACTCCCTTCATGCCCTATGCGAGTTGGGGTAGGAGGTGGAGTCCTCCGAGGACTCCCTCCCACCAATCTAATTTAGGGAGGGGGAGATTCCTCCGAGGTCTCCTTTCGCCTTCCTTTATAATGCAATTTAGAGAAGGATCCCCTATCCAATTCGGCCAAGGATCCCTCCCCGCACTTGACCGCAGCCCTTATGGGATCATTTTCCCCTCCGGCACATGTGGCCCCATTATGTTTTCCCATTCTCATCATACCAAAAAAAAATCAGACTCCCTTGAAACTTTCCGAGACTTTACAGAACCATTCTACGACTTTCCATAAAATGTCCGGAAGCATTTTGTACAGTCTTGGTAATATTTTGAACTCCTCCTCAATATCCTGAGACACTCAAACATTACTTCGGATATACTTCATATATATCTTCCTGTAACAGCCCAACTTTTGGGAAGCCAGGAAAGCACATTTGTTAGAGAACCAAAAATCAGGGCCATTTTTTTTTTGAAATACTTCACTAGTGCCCATGTTTCACTTCACATTGCTCTGTTTAACCTTCTGTGGTAGTTGTCCGTGTTTTTTCACACCTAGTAGTAACCTAGTGAACACAACCTACTTAAACCTTACCCCTTGAGATCAAATGGAAGTCAGACTTCAATGTTGCACATTCATTACAGAGATCAGTTGAAAACGAGGTACAAACTCATGTTGATGCTAGAGTTGCTTTGGGGAGGATGTTGCTTAATAGAAATGCACGGCTACACTCGGCGGAAGAAATAGAAGTAGTTGATTTATCTAAACTTCCGGCAGATCCCGCTGAACAAAAGCCTATTTCCCAGTATAAGACAACAAAAGTTCGTGATGATGTGCGGCGATCTTACCTACAAAAGGTCCCATTCCAACCTGTAGGACGGGATTTCCCTGAAACTGATTTTAGTGGCATTGATCATCATTTTATTGAAGATTGGTTCAAGACCTACGAGTCTTGTCTAGAGTATAGCATAAAGGAAGATGCAGCATTTTGTCTTTGTTGCTACTTGTTTCAAAATGAAAGTCTATGCCGTGGTGGAGATGTATTTTCAACTAAGGGGTGGAAAATTTGGAATAATCGTAAGATATTAGATAGTCATGTTAGTGGTCCTTCAAGATCTCATAATCAAAACATGTAGATATATGATTATCTAATGAATCATAATTATTCCATTGCAGTCATTGTATGCAAGCAAACAAAGAAATATAAGATAGAGTACCAAACCCGGCTAATTGCATCCATTGATATTGCAAGGTTGTATCTTACTCTTGGATTGCCATTCCGAGGTCATGATGAAAGCGAGTATTGTTTAAGGAAGGGGAAATTCCTTAATTTTTATGAGTGGTATGTTGCATGTTGTCCTGATGTGGCTGATGTTGCTTTTAAGAATGCTCCAGGGAATTTGAAGTTGATTTCTTCTACCATCCAGAAAGATATTGTTGAAGCTTGTGCAATGAAAACAATCAAAATAACCATAGAAGATATAGGAGATGACTACTTTGCTATATTGGTTGATGAATCACGTGATGTATTCCACAAAGAACGAATGGATCTTGCTATAAGATATGTTGATAAAAAGAGGTTTGTAGTGTAGCGTGTTATTGGACTTTATCATGTTATTACTCAAACAACTTATCTTCCCCTCCAACAAGTTGTTATTATGTTCTTCAAGATCATAACCTTAACCCAACTTGAATTCGTGGCCAAGGCTACAATGGAGCTAGCAATATGCAAGGGCATTTGAATGGATTGAAAACTTTGGTAATGGA
The DNA here is from genome assembly GCA_028641055.1 of Alopecurus myosuroides. Taxonomy (NCBI): domain Eukaryota; kingdom Viridiplantae; phylum Streptophyta; class Magnoliopsida; order Poales; family Poaceae; genus Alopecurus; species Alopecurus myosuroides. The sequence continues at coordinate 279,509,171 of CM054063.1, forward strand.
AGATTCCAGATATGCTCATTGGTACTACCAACGGCCTTGGCATTGCTACTATAGGCATGCGAAGCATGACTGTTCTCCTGCCTCCTGAGATTCTTATTATTATTCTTCTTCTTCCCCGTCCCCCTCCTCATGCTACGCCGTGTCATTAGTATCCTTTTCTACTTTGTCGATAACAACTTATATGTCGTCTTCAATGTCTTTTCCTTCCCCCAACTACTAGAAAGCAAAATGGGATATGTATGCTTCCAAGACTTACTAGAAAGTCATAATGGGTTAATTTGTTTGAGTAATATTTTTTTTTTGTATGTGGACATTAGGTTTGTTGTACTATTAGGAAATAACAATCAACAAAACTAAGTAAATGAAACTAAAAGCAACAACTAATTTTGAAAGAGTTTCACATGTTCACATGTTTAAGAAAACTAAATAAAAGCAACAACCAATTATGAAGGAATTTCACATGTTAAACAAACTAACTAAAAGAGACAATCTCATCGTCCATGGAACTCTCCTTCATGTTTCAGTATGTAGTCAATCAGAAATGCGACAAGATCTGAGTGGATCATTGCTAATTGCATCTCTGTCAATTCCTCCTTGTCGATTCACAAACACTAGGTAAATTAAATTATGATAAAAAATCTTTACAAGAAGGATATATGAGTACAAGAAAAGTGTGTTTTGCATACCAAAGATGTTGGATTACATATCATGATTGAAAGTGCATTTCTTGATCCCTAGGGTTTTGAGTGTTAGTTAACAATACCAACGATATTATTTATCAAGGTGTTAAGTGGTGCAGGCGTTTATCCATTCATTCACATCGAACACCGTAAAAATGTGAAGTTAGATCAGCCATATTTGTCACAAATGGCAACAGGATATTTCTGGTGCAACAGGAAATTCCGATTGTGAAGGTTTTCTGCGGAAAATAGCCACTGGAGGTAGCCGAAAAATTCAACCGGAAATTTTGAGACAACCCGGAATTTCCTGTTTGGGAGATTTTCTCAGGAGTTTGCCATAGAAGTGAGTCGGAAATTTCAACCGTAAATTTCCAGGGAAAAACCGGATATTCCAGTTGGGGAAGATCTAGAGAAGAAACGACCAAGGACTTGAAGTTTGTGCTCGCAGAAGTCAACCGGAAATTTCTAGACCAACCGGAATTTCCGGTTGGAACTTATTTCATCACAGAAACGAGCCAGAAATTGGTACCGAAAATTTTGGAGAAACCAGAATTTCCGGTTTAAGTCAACTGCCTTCGAAATCCAAATCTGAGGCAGAAAGGCTAACTGGAATTTCCGGTTCAAGTTTGAACCGGAATTTCTGGCTCCCATTTCAGCCTCCAATGGCCACATTTATGGAAGGGATATAAATACCCCTCCTTCTTCCCCAAGAGCTCTAGTTCGAGCAAGTCATTCATTGCACATTTATTGAGCTCACCAAATCCTAGATTTCTCCTAATCCCTCCACTCAAACTTGTCGATCTTTGGAGGATTGAAGGAGAAGGCTCCGATCTACTACTTCACCAAGTCGTTCTTCATTTCCCCCTCATTCACTTGAGGGAATCTAGTCTAGGTTTTCCTTGTGGAAAACATAGACCCCATTGCTACTCTTGTTCACTGTTTGTGATTCTTGGGAGCCCCCAATTCGGTCGTGGGTGTGTGCCTCAAGCATTGTAAAGGATTCGATTTCCACCTCAAATGGAATCAATAGTGGAAGATGAACTAGGCCTTTGAGGAGAGGTTCATCAGAGAATAGGGTGAGACCTTTGTGGCGTTGAGTAGGCTTTTGTGGCAAAACTCACAGCACTCCAACGAGACGTACTCCCCTCAAAAGGAGGAACTCGGAATTACATCCTTGTCTTTGCGTGCTTCCGTTATCGGTTACCTCGTTCCCTCTCCTTTGCTTTGTGTTTGTATCTTTCTTATTGTTGTTCTTGTCATATAGGTAAATTCATCGTAGTTGCATATCTAGATAATTGACCTTTGTGTCAAGCCTTAATTTGAAAAATAATGAAAATTGGTCGTAGCACTTATTCACCCCCTCTAGGTGCCCATACTATCTGTTCAACTGGTATCAGAGTCTCGACTCTTATTTTTGTGCTTAACCGCCTAAGAGTTATAGTATGGTCAACAGAGAGGATGTCGCCGAGCCCTCGGCACAAGTCACTATGGATGATATCAAGGAATTGAATAATTCCTTGAGCTCATCCATGGATGCCAAAATGACGGAGTTGCGTGATTTTATGACGCAACTCTTGAAAGGCAAGGTCCCGGAAACTTCTACTTCATCTTCTTCGAAAGAAATTCCGGAGGAGAAGGAGGATGAGGATAAGGGTGGAGAAACTAAAAATGAATCTCGATTCTCTAAGGACACATCTTCTAAGGGAAAGGATGGAAAGGAATATTACCACAATGTTGAATGACAGTACTCTCCCAATCCTCCTATCCCACATCCTCATATTAACCCAAGAGGCGAACCTTCTAAAATTGATGCACATACTTTTGATGAATGGCAATATTATATTAAAACTCACTTGAACTCTTCTTGTATTGAGCTTTGGAGGGTCACTCAAGATGAATACAAGCCTCATGACCCCCAAGAACTTGACAAGAAGAGAAGTAGTAGATTGCCAACTCAACTACACTGCCTTGTCGATGATTCAACAAGCCGTGGGTCCAAACTACATGCCTCATCTTCAACAATACTCCACCACCAAAGAAACATGGGTTGATCTTATCCCCATGTTTGTAGGCAATGCAAGCATGAAGAGGAATAGGTATGTTATCTTGATAAATGATGTCGAATGGTTCTATATGCTTGATGGTGAGAGCCATGAGGACATGTACCAAAGACTCAAGACCCTAGCTACCACATTTAGTGGTCTTGGTGCCACTTATGTGAATGATGCTTGGATCAAGAGGAAGTATGTGAGTGCCCTAATGCCATTTGAGCCGAAGAGACTTCAAGGAAGACACAACTATCTCCTCATGAGCTCAACCGAGGTGATGCAAGAGATGGCCTCCTTCCAAGTTCAAACAAATCTTGCTCATGACACTCGTGCCCGTGCTATTGGAATGCACAAAGGAGTCTTCATTGCTTTGAAGGCCAAGGTGGTGACCAAGATGGTGGATCATCAAAAAGAGGCTGCTTCAGAAGAAAACTTGTCTCCGCTCAAAGATGAAGAATATGAACCTGTGCTTAAGGATTATGTTGCTCTTGCAGTGCAAAAGTTTTGGAAGAACCCTCCCGAGGCCAATTCATATGTTGAGGAGAAGACCAAGTTAAGCTATGGCAAAGAAGGGACTCAAAAAGTGAGGGATTGTTTCAATTGTAAAGAGAAGTATCACTTCTGTGTGGAGTGCCCCTTCGAGAATAGGGAAAACCATGGAGGAAAGCTTGTCCTCAATGATAAGTCAAAGCTCCCCAAAAAGAAGCCTCATTTCAAGAAGAAACCCTTCAACCAGAAGCCATCATCAAGATATGTGCTAGTGACTCAAGAAGAGTATGATTCCGGTGATGAAGAAGAAGAACAAACCACAAGTGAAGTGGCCGCTATTGTCATTGCATCTTCATCATCTCCATCACTCTTTTAATCCCCCAATGAGAATATCCCTCAACCTTCCGCAAAGTGCTTCATGGCTAAGGCCATCAAGGTATCACCTTGACCCAACTCTAAGACTCAAAAGAATAACCTTGCTAGTCCTAGTGTTGAAGATGAAATTGCCTCTTTTAGTCTATTTATGACTAACATTCAAGGTGAGACCAAGAATTACTTTGATCTTCTCATGAGTTAATTGGGATAGGCCCAATAGGCTCTTGATAAGAAATGTGAAACCGAGAGGGAAGATTGCATTGAAAAGGGTTCCCTCTCAAATGCTCTTGAGGGGGAACATGAGCTTCGAGTTTCTCTTGAGGAGAACCTTGAAACTATTGAATAGTCACGTACTGGGTTAATTTCTAAGCTCACTAAAGAACGCGACCTTGCAATTTATAAATATAAAAGAGCTAAAAAAATAATAAGGTTGAGTTTGGTGTTGGTCATGAAAATCTAACCGAGGAGGTAGATAAGCTCACCAAGGCTCACAAGGACTTGGAGAGTGAACACTCTACCCTCAACAAGTCATGTGAACAACTTCAAACTCGACTAGACCAATTCAATGTGCCTAGTACTTCTACTTATTCTTGTGATCATGCAAATATTATTGAGGAGAATGCTAGGTTAAAGGAAGAGCTATCAAGAATCAAGGGAAAGGTCCCTAGTGTTGAGAAGGATGTGGCTCCTAAGCCACAAGTGGCTCCAACCACAAGTGGTTGCTCCTAGACCACAAAATGGCAAGCAAGGTCTTGGCTATGTGGCCAAGAGAAACAACAACAACAATAAGAAGAGCAAGAACAAGGTCAAGCCCGCACAAGCAAAGAAGATTGTTGGTGCGAGTGGTATTGTCATTAGGGACAACACTACTCGTAGCAATTCCACGGGAACTAACAATCCACACCATTTCTTATTTGTTAATTATTATGGTATTGTGCAAGCTAAATATGTTATTCCTATTTATGGTTTCATTGATTACTCTATTTGGGTTCCAAAGACCCTTGTTGCTAACATGAGGGGGTCAAAATGATTTCTTGTAAGACTATGCTTCCGGTGGGTCAAAATGGATACTTGATAGTGGTTGTACAAGTCATATGAGAGGAAACAAGGCTATTATGACAGAGTTGAAACCAAATACAACTCAAGCAACTGTCACTTCTGGAAATAAGTCAAAATCTGAGGTAAAGGGTTTCGGCAAGGTGGTTGTTGCTCCTAATATCACCCTTGAAAATATCATGCTTGTCGAATCCCTTGGTTTGAATTTTATTTCAGTTCGTGCTTTAGGGAAGATGGGTTTCTCCGTATTATTTTATTCTAACAAGGTGGTCATTATGTGGAGCAAGTCTCTCGATGTTTCTTACATTGGGCATGTCGAAAATGATTTGTATGTGGTAGACTTTTAGAAGTCAACCAAAACACTCAAATGGTGTGTCTCTTCGGTAAGGGCAACGTGGGGTGGTTGTGGCATTGTCACTTATCCCATGTCAACATGAGAACTTTTCAAAGTCTTCACAAAGGTGGCCACATTCTCGGACTAAAAAAATGTTTCCTTGGCCAAATATCGTGTGTATAGGGCTTGTGTTGAAGGTAAGATGCATGATGCCTCCCATTAAAGCAAGACAATTATTTGATCAAATAGGATCTTGTAGCTTCTCCATGTTGATCTCTTTGGTGTCGTTCCCAAGGAAAATCTTGGAGGCAAGAAGTATTGCTTGGTGATTGTGGATGACTATTCAAGATACACATGGGTCTATTTCTTCAAGTTGAAGAGTGAGACTCAACAAACCGTCATCGACTTCTCCAACCAAGTGCAACGTTAACACAATCTTCCTATCTTGGCTATTCGGTGTGATAATGGCTCCAAGTTCAAGAACTACACCCTTAATGAATTCTGTAGTGAAGAGGGTATTCGTCATCAATATTCCGTTGCGTATACCCCTCAGCAAAATGGTGTAATCGAGAGGAAGAACCGTACACTCTTGGATATGGCTAGGATCATGTTGGCGGAGTTTAACTCTCCCCAATATCTTTGGGCCGAAGCCATCTCCACCACTTGTCACTCATCAAACCGGCCCTACATTCGCAAGGGCTTAATGAAGACTCCATATGAGATTCCCACCAGCAACAAACCCAACATCTCCTACTTCCATGTCTTCGGTTATAAGTGTTTCTATTTGATCAAAGGTGTTCGATTGTCCAAATTTCAAGCTAAAACTATTGAGGGTAGCTTTTTGGTTATAGTGTCGAATCCCACACTTATAGAGTCTTTGACAAGGCCTTGCGAATTTTCATTGAATATAATATTGTGGTGTTCGAACAAAATGATGGCTCCCAAGTTGGGAAATTTTGTGTTTCCGATGTAGATGTTGAAATTTCTCAAGAATCCATAGGAAGAATGGGCGTGGGATTTTTCCGCCCCATTGAGGGACACCTTGTGGCGACTCGAGAAGGACTATGCTCTATTAAATTGGAGCCCACCTCTACATTGGAAGATCATGCCAAGGGATCAAGTGATGCACCAACCCAAGAACAAGTTCAAGACCCTCCTCTTGTTGACCAAGTTGCTACGCAAGGACCAATCACTCCTATAATTAAAGCTAGCCAAGGTCAACCTTCTTCATCTTCTTATCCTATTTTTGAATCAATTCAAGGCCACCCCCATAGCTCTCCAAAGTCATGATGATCTCTTCCTTATCATCTATGAGAGAATTAGCATCATCAAGTTTCCTCAAGAGGGCCTTTACCTTTTCTTTGGTTTCACCTTCAAGACTACATAACCAAGAGCCAAGATTCTTGGCCTCCTCATCATAAAAAATGTTTTCAACACAATCCAATAATATGGGAGAACTAGTAGCAATAGACTTGGAGGTGGAACATATTACCGCGGTGTCTTTTGCCATGAGACATGTAGGTCGGATCAATGCCTTCTCATTAGGGGATTCAAATAGAGAGACCGATGAAGAGGAAGTCGTAGCTATGGCAACATGGGCCACATCTACGACTTCATATTCTCCTTCATCTCTGGAGTAGTATGTATCCAATGTGGGCCCTTCTTGAACATATAGAGCCCTTGGGACTCTTCTAGCGAGATTCTTATTTTGTGGAGCTTTGTTCTTGTCCTTGCAAACAAGCTTGCCTTCATTCCCTTCTCTTGGCTCAAAAGGACATTCTTTGACGAAGTTGTTTGCACTTCCACAATAGTAGCACGTCCTTGGCCGCTCCCCCTTCTTCTTGTAGACCTTGTTTCTTGAAGGTCAAGGAGCACCGTGCTTATGAGCCTCTCATCTCTTCCAAATAGTCGTGCATGGCAAGAGCAATACACTTATGATCACCCTTGTCTGTATCTTCATATTCCTCTTCATCCTCATCATCCTCATCAACTTCTTCTATCCGAGCAATCGCCTTAGACTTCAAGGAAAGGTTGGGTGACTTCCCAACTCCTCTTGAGCGATCAAGAGCCTCATCCGCACTCTTGTGAGATAGGGATATAGCTATGAACTACCTAAGAACACCAATGGAGTTGAGAGAGTTGTAGTCCAATCTTGTTTGAATGCTAGTGGAGAGGTTCTTCTCTAAAGGAGTTATGGCCTTGACAAACTTCCTCTTGATCCACCCATCGGAGATTTCCTCTTTTCCAAAGTCCCTCAATTGGTTGCCAAGGGTGAAAACTCTTATATATAGCTCCTCGGGACTTTCATCTTCAAGCATAACGAAGTTCTCGGACTTGTCAAGAGCTACATCATACTTGGCGGATTGGATGCTAGCATTGCCTTGAAACAAGGTGTCAAGTTTATCCCAAGCCTCCTTGGCGGTCTTGATACCGCGGATGTGTTAAAGATATTCTCTTGGGAGAGCCTTTTGGTAGTGACAAGAGCGGTCTTGTTGAGTTGAAATTCAACGTCTTCTCTTGGAGTCAAGTTGCTTGCATCGTGAGGGTGAAATCCATGGAGAACACTTCTCCACAAGGCGGTGCAAGATCCTAAAATATGAGACTCCATATTGAACTTCCAAGAAGAGAATTTGTTAGTGCTAAGCATGGGAGGAAGTACAACATTTAGAATGTGTGGCATTGTAGCAATGGGATGAATAGAGTCATGGTTGGGAGGTGGTGAAACTCTTGAGTTAGACCCTGAACCGTTAGCCGTTTGAGACTTGGAGCCTTCGGAGCTCCCACCGCTCTTAGCTATTTTATCGGCTTTTGCCTTGGCTTTCGCCTTGGCTAAAGCAATGTTAGCTTCCATTTCAGCGATGTCTGGAATGGAATCATCATCCGAGCTAACATCTTCGGCCGTGAGAGGTGGTTCCTCGGACTCCTTGGTTTTCCCCATCATGGCCTCCAACGTCTTCTTTATGCTAGAAACCTCCGAACCAACACTAGAGCTAACCTTGGACAATTCGGTTTGGATGGTTCCAACCGTTTCTTGTAGGTTAGTTATAGTGTTGGCCATTGTGGCGATTTCCGCATTAGAACTCCGGGGTCACCTTGATTGACCATTATACTCTTAGGCGGTTAAGCCCTTAGCAAGAGCCGAGGCTCTGATACCAATTGAAAGTGCTTTATGGTCAACTAGAGAAGGGGGTGAATAGGTTGACTACCAATTTTTATTCTTTTCCTTTTAGTTATGGCTAAACAAGATAAAACAAGGTTCTCTAGATGTTCAACTAGGTGAGCAACCTATGTTATACAAGATAATATACGCAACGGAAGTAAAACGAAAGGTAGCAAGATAAACCACAAGTGTAAACAAGGAGACACAGATATGTTTCCCGTAGTTATTTCTCAAGAGAAGTACGTCTACGTTGGAGAGGTGGGGAGCCACCTAGGCACTCCTCAATATCACGGTTGTGCACACCTTATTCTCCTTGAGATTCTACGGTGAGGGAGATTCTCGTTTCCATTATGAGGTCGACTTGAAGGCGTTGACCAAACCTTTACACGAGGTTGAGGACACTCCACAAGATGGATGGAGGCTGTCAACAAATCCAAAGCTTCTTTGCAATAAGGTAGAAGCTACAAGCACAAGATCTACTAAGGTTTCTAGGCTCAAGTAGGATTCTAGATCTACTAGGATGTGGTGGATGGATTTGAAATTCCTTTGGTGGAATCATGGGTCTAGGTATCCTCTAGCTCTCCACAAAGTCACGGAGTGATTGGGTGGTTGGAGAGGGAGATCTAGGAGGTTGAAGCTTTCATTAATGGCTAGGAGAGAGAGAGTGGGAAAAGCTTAGCATTTATGAGGTAGGGGAAGGGCTTTAAATACCCCTTCCCCAATCTGGCCATTGGACAGTGCACGTAGCACCGGAGGCTCCGGTGGTCTTCACTCGCACGCGCCGGCGTGGATCCTTTTATCTTCTCTAGTATATTCAGTGGCGGAGGCTCCGGTGGGGTGAGCGGAGGTTCCGCCCACTGGAGGTCCACCGAAGGTTCCGCTGCAGCCTCCGCTCTTATGCACCCAAAGGTATTCTCAGCGGAGGTAGCACCGGAGGCGCCACTGGAGGCTAGCCCGCCTGTAGCGCAATGGAACCAGCGGAGACTCTGGTGGATTGGGCGGAGGTTCCGCCAACCGGAGGTTCCGCTGCCACCTCCGCTCGTATGCACCCAAAGGCATTTTTAGCGGAGGTGGCACCGAAGGCTAGCGCTGGGAACAGCTGGGAAAAACGCACGGGGCGGAGGTTCCGGTGGTTTCACTGGAGCCTCCGTTGCTTGTAAAAACAGCTTCCCAGATTTGTCTCTTCGAGCCCTTTCCTTTAGAATAAATCTTGTAACCCTTTGAGAATGTATCTTTGAAGAACCTGGGCATTTTCAAAGATATCAAATAAAACCTGCAAATGCTCTAAATAGATATTAGTCCAATAGTTATGTTGTCATTAATTATCAAAACAGAACATGATCTTTCAGCGGGTAACTCTCTTGTTTTTTAATCTTGGATGTTCATACCCTACCCCTTGTTGGAGACTTGTTTTTATCGAAATTTCTTGGTGGTAGATGTTCTTATGGTATCCCATTGCATGCTAGAAACAATAGGATAGCACCCCATTTACCCGATCTAGTTTTAGACCTAGTTGAAAAATCAATCTAGTTCTGATTTCGTGGAACCGGAATATCCGGTTTAAAACTGAACCGGAAATTCCGGTTGAGTTTTGTCTCATTTTTCCAAAATTCAGAACTTCAGTGATTTCTTCTAGGATTGCTACATGATCGTGTTGTGGATGCTTTTCTATTATTTCTATGTATGATTCCTACGCTTTGGCTTGTGTGCACTTACCTTTTGCTATCCATCTATATTGCTATATTCACAGGTGGTTCCCGTGTTGACAAGTTGAGTTCTCGCAAGTGTCCTTCCTATAAGGAAACACGTGATGTGGACCCCAGCGACTCTCGGCATCCTAGGAAAGTTGTGGCCAATGGCAAAGCCAAGACCACTGTGACAAAGAAAGCTACTTCCAAGAGGAACAAGGGCAAAGAAACGAGGAAGAACTACAAGTATGACATCCCTGCTCCTGAGTACAGGTAATTGGTACAATTCTGCTAGGGATGGTGAGATGTAGGATACACGCTTTTGGTGCATGGAACAATCTCACATTTGCTCGGACATCTATCTTCACTACAAGTTCCTCGTTCATCCTAGGAATCCAACCAAGTTTTAGCTCCTCAAAGACAAGCATGTGTTTGATCAAGATGCAAGTGTGGTGGAGCAGTTCAATCTTGTTAAGCTCATGGAAACATGTTGCCCCTACACCATTGATCTTGTGGTTTAGTTCATGTCCACCTTGGTGATTAATAAGGATATCCATTTCACTTTTAAGTGAATGGCTGGGTAAACTTACTGTGAAGCTCAGTTCTACAAGTTTGCTCGGCTTCTTGGGTACAAGTGGTTTTCTCATCCTCCTTTTGGACATCGCATGTATGATGTGGACAGACCTCGGCATGAGAAAACCATGTCTGATATGTATTCTACAAGACATGTTGGTGTAAAGGTGAAAGGACTTCTCCCTTTATATGATCAGTTGGTCCGTATCTTGAAAGTGCAATTTCGATATCTCTATGTTTTGTGTGTTTGTTAACAACATAAAGAAGTTACTAACCGTATGTGCTATTCTGTCAAAAGTTTTGGTATTAAATAAGCACATATACGGTATCGAAGAAATAGTGAAGAAATCGGAGATCAACGGATTTTTTCCTGGCCTGAAAAAGCATTTCCAAGTGTAGCCCGGAATTATTCCGGGTGATTCCGGATGCCCGGAATCATTCCGGCCACAACGGGAAAATGCTCTGTTGGAATCCGGAATATTCCGGAGGCCGGAATTATTCTGGGCCATTCCAGCCATAACGGGAAAATGTTCTGTTGTCATCCGGAATTATTTCGGGCCATTCCAGAGCAGCCCGGAATCATTCCGACCGCAACGCAAAAATCTCTGTTGGCATCCGGATTACTCCGGAATTATTCTGGGCCATTCCGGCCTGGTCGCATTTGGGCAGAAAAATGGCTAGTTTTAAGTGAGGTCTATAAATAGGCCCTCTCTTTCTTCCCCAAGGGTTAGCTCCTCCAGCATTGAAGACTCCATTGATTGAGCTCACCCACCAAGCTAGATCTCCCTCCTCCTCCACCCAAACTTGTTGAAACTCTTAGGATTGAAGGAGAAGCCTTCGATCGACATCTTCACCAACCGGTTTTCCATTTCCCCCTCATTAGCTTGAGGGATCTATTCCTAGGGTTTCCTCTTGTGGAAAACCTAGGCTTCTTGCTACTCTTGGTGATTTGTGAAGAGTTGGGAGCCCCCAATTTGGTTGTGGGTGTGTGCCCCAAGCTTGTTTGTAAAGGACTCGATCCCCGCCTCAAAGGGGTTCAATAGTGGAAGGTGAACTAGGCCTTTGTGGCGGAAGTTCATTGGAGAATAGGGTGAGGCCTTTGTGGCGTTGAGTAGGCCTTCGTGGCGAGCTCACACCCCTCCAACGGTACGTACTCTCTTAACAAGGAGGAACTCGGGAATACATCGTGTCTCCGTGTGCTTCCATCGGTTACCTCGTTCCCCTCTCCTTACTTACTCGTACTTGTAGCATTTATTATAGTACTTGTTGTATTAAGTGTTGTCCTAGTTGCATTAATTGCTTGACTTGCCATATAGGTAAATTCACCATTAGTTGCACTATCTAGAGAATTTACCTTTGTGTCAAGCCTAAACCTTAAGAAAAATTAAAATTGGTCGTAGCACCTATTCACCCCCCCTCTAGGGGCCCATACTTTACTTTCAATTGGTATCAGAGCCTCGGCTCTTCTATCGGGCTTAACCGCCTAAGAGTTTTAGTATGGGAGACGGTTTGGATACCAAAACGTCCGGTGGCAAGGTGACCATGGATGATCTCAATGCTCTGAGAACTTCATTGACCTCATCCATAGACACCAAATTTGATGAGTTGCGTCAACTCATGGCACAACTCGTCAAAGCCAAAGGACCGGAGGTAGTCGAATCCTCTCTTCCGGAAATTCCTCCGGAGGGCGCCAAGAAAGGGGTAGATGGTGATCCATCTAAAAATGCTTCCGCCGAACAATCCACTAAGAAGGGCGCGGTGGGAGAGGAAGGATATCACTCCGTTGAAGGACGATATTCTCCCGATCCCCCCGTCCCTCATCCTCATATAATCCCTAGGGGAGATCCACCTAAAATTGATGATTTTTCTTTTCGTGAATGGCAATACTACATGGAGACTCACTTGAACTCTTCTTGTATAGATCTTTGGAGGATCACTCGTGATGGCTAAAAGCCATTTGATCCCAAGAATCTCACAAGAAGAGAAGCCGTAGATTGCCAACTAAACTACACCGCTTTGTCCATTCTTCAACAAGCCGTGGGTCCTAACCACATGCCGCATCTTCAACAATACTCCACCGCCAAAGAAACATGGGATTCTCTAGTCATCATGTTCGTGGGCAATGAGAGCATGCAAAGAAATAGATATGCCGCCTTGACCAATGAGGCCGAAGGATTCTATATGCATGATGGAGAAGATTATGTTGACATGTACCGGAGACTCAAAAATCTTGCCACCTCCTTCTCAAGTGTTGGTGCCACGTACATTGACGATGCTTGGATCAAGAGGAAGTACATGATTGCCATAATGCCATTTGAGGGCGCGGACATGAAGAGCATTCAAGGGAGACATGACTTCTCCTCCATGACCTCAACTCAAGTGATGCAAGAAATGTGCTCCTATAAGGTTCAAACCAAGAATGCTCTTGACAACAGTGCTAGGGCCATTGGAATGCACCAAGGAGCATCCGTTGCTTTGAAGGCCAAGGTTTTGTCAAGAGAGGTTCAGAATGAATAAGAAGGAGAAGATGCTTTGCCTCCTTTGAAGGAACAAGACTATGATCCCGTTCTAAAGGATCTCATTGCTCTCACCGTGCAAAAGTTTTGGAGCAATCCTCCCAAGGGCAAGAGATTTGTTGAGGAAAAGACCAAGTCTCGATATGGAAATGATGGGGCTCAAAAAGTGAGGTCTTGCTTCAATTGTCAAGATAAGAACCACTTCATTGCGGAGTGTCCCTATGAGAATAGAGAGCTCCATAGTGGCAAGCTCGTTCGCAAGGACAAGTCCAAGGTTGAGTACAAGAAACCTCACTTCAAGAAGAAACCATTCAACAAGAAGTCTCCCACCAAGTTTGTGCTCTTGACTCAAGAGGAGTATGATTCCGGGAGTGATGAAGAAGAACAAACCACAAGTGAAGTGGCTGCTCTAGCTATTGCCTCCACTCCATCATCTTCATCCCTCTTTGAATCCCCCAATGACAATCGTCCTCAACGAAATTCCAAGTGCTTCATGGCTAAGGCCACGGAGGTATCATCTTCTCCCACCTCTAAGACCCCTAGTGAACTAGAACATCTTGCTAGTCTTAGAGAAGAAGAAGAAATGTTCTCCTTGGACCGTTTTATGTCTAACATGCAAGGGGAGACCAAGAAGTACTTTGAGTATCTCATGAGGCAATTGGGAGAGGCCCAAGATGCTCTTGAGAAGAAAGGTGAGGTTGAAAGAAGAGATGCGGATGAAATTGCATCCCTCTCTATGACTCTTGAGGAAGAGAATGATGGTAGAGTTCCTCTAGCGGATGAACTTGAATCTATTGAATTATCTCATAATGAACTTGTTTCAAACATCACTAAGGAACGTGATCTTGCTATTGCTAAATATAAAAAGGCTAAAAAGGATAAGGTCGAGTTTGGGGTTGGTCATGGTAAACTAACCGAGGAGTTTGAAAAGCTAACCGAGGCTCACAAAGCTTTGTAAAGCCAACTCTCATCCCTCAAAGAGTTGCATGGACAACTTAAAACTCAACTTAATCAACCTAACAATCCTAGCACCTATACTTCTTCTTGTGATCATGGAAATATTATTGAGTAAAATGCTAGGTTGAAGGATGAGCTAGCAAGGCTCAAGGGCAAAGGCCCTCAAGTTGTGAAGGTTGTGACCCCTTCCCCACAAGTGGTTGCCCCTAACTCTAATGTGGTCATTGCTAGACCAGAATTGAGTGCTCCAAGGCAACAAGTGGGCAAGCAAGGTCTAGGCTATGTAGCCAAGAAGAAGAACAAGAAGAAGAAGAGCAATAAGAAGACCAACAATGGTGCTTCGAGTGGCATTGTCATTAGGGACAACACTACTCGTAGCACCTCCGCGGGAACTAACAATCCACACCATTTCTTATATGTTGATTATTATGGTGTTGTGCAAGCTAAATATGTTGGTCCTATTGAGGGTTTCATTGACTATACTATTTGGGTTCCAAAGAACCTTATTTCTAACATGAAGGGACCCTCCTCGGGTCCTAACTCTAGTCAATGATCTCTTGCAGGACTATGCTTCCGGTGGGACTAAATGGATAATTGATAGTGGATGCACTAGCCATATGGCCGGAAGCAAAGAACTAGTGACGGAGTTGCGGCCAAATGACATCCTAGCAACCGTCACTTATGGAGACTCGTCCTCGTCTAAGGTATCCGGGTTCGGCAAGGTTGTGGTGGCTCCCGATATCACTATCGTGAACGTCATGCTTGTCAAATCCCTTGGTTACAATTTACTTTCCGTCCGCTCTCTTGGAAATATGGGTTTTCTGTCTTTTTCGATGGTGATATTGTGGTCCTTTTGAGGAGCAAGACTCTTGACGTTGCTCACGTGGGACATGTTGAAAATGAATTGTTCGTGGTGGACTTTTCAAAGTCAACCAACTCTCAAGAAATGTGTCTTTTCGGGAAGGCGGACGTGGGATGGTTGTGGCGTCGCCGCTTGTCCCATGTCAACATGAGAACTTTGCAAAGTCTTCACAAAGGTGGCCTTATTGTCAGACTAAAAGAAAATGTTTCCTTTTCAAAGGATCGCGTTTGTAGGTCGTGTGTTGAAGGAAAGATGCATGACAAGGTGCACAAGGCCAAGACTATTATTTCATCAAAGAGGATCTTGGAGCTTCTCCATGTTGATCTCTTTGGTGCCGTGCCCGAGGCAAGTCTTGGCGGCAATAAGTATTGCTTGGTGATTGTCGATGATTATTCAAGATACACTTGGGTTTATTTCTTCAAGTGCAAGAGTGAGACTCAACAAACCATCATCGACTTCTCCAACCAAGTGCAACGTTAACACAATGTGCAAATCATGGCTATTAGGAGTGATAATGGTTCGGAGTTCAAGAACTATACTTTGAATGAATTCCTTAGTGAAGAAGGCATTCGTCATCAATACTTCACCACTTACACTCCTCAACAAAATGGTGGTGCTGAAAGGAAGAATCACACTCTCTTGTATATGGCAAGGACCATGTTGGCGGAGTACACTTCTCCCTAATATTTATGGGCCGAGGCCATATCCACCGCATTCCACTCCTCCAACCGCCTCTACATCCGCAAAGGCTTGGACAAGACTCCATATGAGATCCTCACCGGCAACAAGCCCAACGTCTCCTACTTCCGTTTATTCGGTTGTAAGTGCTTTTATTTGATCAAGGGTGTTAGGTTTTCTAAATTTCAATCCAAAACTATTGAGGGTATATTTGTTGGTTACGGTGCCGAATCCCACACTTATAGAGTCTTTGACAAAGCCTCACGGATTGTCATAGAATCTTGTAGTGTGGTTTTCGAGGAAAATGATGGCTCCCAAGTGGCGCAATTTCATGTTTCTAATGTAGATGTTGAAATACCTCAAGAAGCCATAGGAAGGATGGGTGTGGGATTTTTCCACCCCATTGAGGGACACCTTATGGCGACTCGAGAAGGACTATGCTCTACTCAAGTGGAGCCCTCCTCTACAATAGAAGAACAAGCCAAGGAGACAAGTGTTACACCTAACCAAGAACATGTTCAAGACCCTCCTCTCATTGACCAAGTGAATTCGCAAGTCGTACCCACTCCTCTCACTAATGCAAGTCAAGGTCAAGGCCAAGATCAACCATCCTCTTCATCCTCTCCTCAAGTTGAAGCAAGTGTTGAAGATATTGTTGTTGTTGTTGATGATGATGATGATGATGATCAAGGACAAGTTGGTCAAGATGGGGACCCAAATGATCAAGATGATCAAGTGATCCCTCCTCGCAATAATGAGGAGATCGAAGCCCGTCGTTCAAAAGGATAAGAAAATCTTTGAAGCAAATTGATGCCCAAGACAACAAGATCTTGGAGGATATTCAAGCTATAAGATCCACAAGAAAGCAATTGGCACACTTTAGTGAGCATCAAGCTCATATCTCTATGGTGGAACCAAAGAAAGTGTTTGAAGCTCTTGAGGACTCCGATTGGGTTGAAGCTATGCATAATGAGCTCAATAACTTTGAGCGCAAAAAAGTTTGGAGATTGGTTGAGAAGCCCAAAGATTGCCACAATGTTATTGGCACTAAGTGGATTTTCAAGATCAAGCAAGATGAGCATGGCATTGTCATAAGGAACAAGGCTAGATTGGTTGATCAAGGTTACACTCAAGTTGAAGGCATTGACTTTGATGAAACCTATGCACCCGTGGCTCGCCTTGAGTCCATCCATATCCTCCTTGCTTATGCATCCTCTCATAATTTCAAATTGCAACAAATGGATGTGAAAAGTGCTTTCTTGAATGGTCCATTAAAGGAGGAGGTATATGTTAAGCAACCTCCGGGGTTCGAGAATCTCAAATTTCCTAACCATGTTTACAAACTTGACAAGGCTCTCTATGGTCTCAAACAAGCACCTCGTGCTTGGTATGAGCATCTTAGGGAGTTGTTAGATGATCGTGGTTTCGAAGTTGGGAAGATTGACCCCACTCTCTTCACCAAGAGAGTAAAGGGAGAGCTTTTCATATGCCAACTCTATATGGACGATATTATCTTTGGCTCAACTAAACAAGCTTTCAATAATGAGTTCTCTAAGCTTATGACTGACAGGTTCGAGATGTCTATGATGGGTGAGCTTAAATTCTTCCTTGGCTTCGAGATCAATAAATTGGCTCGTGGGACTTTCATTTCTCAAGCCAAGTATACCCAAGATATGATCAAGAGGTTTAACTTCCAAGATGCTAAGATCAAGACATCTCCTATGCAAGTCAAGTGCCACCTATCTCGTAATCCAAAGGGGAGTAAAGATGTGGATCAAAAGTTGTATCGTTCTATGATTGGTTCTTTGCTCTATCTGTGTGCATCTAGGCCCGATATCGTTTTGAGTGTAGGTGTGTGTGCAAGGTATCAAGCGACTCCTAAGGATAGCCATTTGATGGCGGTCCATAGGATCTTTCGTTATTTGGTTCATACCCCAAGATTTGGTTTGTGGTACCCAAAGGGGGCACAATTTTCTCTCAAGGGCTACACGGATTCCGATTGGGCGGGTGATCAAGATGATAGGAAGTCCACTTCCGGGGCTTTCCAATTTCTTGGTAGGTCCTTGGTGAGTTGGTCTTCCAAGAAGCAAAATTGCATATCTCTCTCCACCGCCGAAGCCGAGTATGTAGCCGCCGCAAGTGCTTGCACTCAATTGCTATGGATGAGGCAAACTCTCAAGGAGTATGGAGTTCATTTGGATAAGGTGCCTCTTTTGTGTGACAATGAAAGTGCCATCAAGATTGCATACAATCCCGTGCAACATACAAGAACCAAGCAAATTGAAATTCGCATCATTTCATCCGAGACCATGTGGAAAGAGGAGACATTGCACTATCTTATGTGCCCACCAAGGACAATCTTGCGGATATTTTCACGAAGCCACTTGATGATGCAAGATTCTTGTTCTTGAGGAATGAACTAAATGTGATTGATTCTAGGAGTTTGACTTGAAGATCTTGCACACACCCCTATAGATGAAACGTGTTCGAGTTTAGGTGTAGGCATGGACATAGGGGGAGTGTTATACTAACACATTGGGTTCTCCCTCCTCCCATTATGCCCAAAGCAAAAACTCATTGTTATATCTCTTTTTCTAATGTTGAATTGTGAGCTTCAATGTTGAGTAATGGTAATGCCCCCAAGATATATCTTCGCGGATTCATACCATGAACTCTTACATGGTGGCTTAGGCCACCAACCTCTTTTTCTTTGAAGAGTTGGTTCTTAGTTGGATATCTTATGGTATATGGTGTTATCCTTCCGAATACTACTTCTCGTTGCTCTTTCTATCTTATTTGCATCTTCCCCGAGAAGCAAGACTAGGAAATCTACCCCCTTTGTGTTTTGCTCTATTTTGTCCCTCCTATGTTCATCTATGCATATGCCTTACTCCAAACAAAGTCACATCTTTCCTAGCCATTCAAAGCTGTCATTTCTGGAATAGTTTGGAGTCCTTCTGGTCTGCCCTGGAATTTTTCTGGCCGAACCTGGAATTTTTCCGGATAGCTCTGATTGATCCGGAATAATTCCGGCAGCCGGAATTTTTCCGGGCTATTCCGGATGTGCCAGTTTTCCCTTATAAATAGACTCACACGCACGGGGGGCAGTTTCTTTCCACTCTTTCCCCTTCCTCCCATGCCCTAGCCACCAAAACTCGACGAGTTCGTCCCCGTTGCCCTTAGGGAGGATTGTTTGATCCCTCCTTTGGACAAGGACTCCCCCATGGATGGTATGTGTTGGAATCTCTCTCTTTTTTCGTTTTTGTTGGTTGTTTTTGGTTCTAGATGAAATCTCACCTAGGTTTTGATCTAGATCCGAGTTCTATCAACTTGTTCATCATGCCAATCCCTACCTAGATGCCATGGATTCGTAGATCTAGTCTTTTCACTTTCCAATCTAGACTTAGATCTCTTTCATATCATTGGTCACTTCCACAAAATCAAGCACTTAGATCTACTCTAGGATCATCTCTGTGGTACCCCTAGATGTTTGCTACAGTTTTAAGTCAAGTTTTCGATTTTTTGGGCTTTTTCTCGAGTCAGATCGAGGAGCCCAGAATAATTCCGGACCATTCGGAATAATTCCGGACCATTCAGAATAATTCCGGCCAGTCGGAATAATTCCGGGCTTAGCCGGAATTTTTTCGGATGCTGCCATAATTTCGAAAACTTGCGCTGTATCAAACCTTTCTGGAGTTCCTTTGTTCCGTTTGGCATATGCACTTATCTTTGTTATTCCTATGTCCTCTATTCACAGGTCCTGGAGCTCGCACTGGTTTGAAGAGGAAGTACTCTGCTGGGAGGGGTTCTCGCCCCTTAAGGGGTCGCACCTCCGGTTCTCATGGAGGGCATCGTGTTGATGATCAGACTGAGAGGGTGCCCGAAGGTGATCTGAAGGCCTGCACTATACCACAGTGGAAGCACATCAAGAGGAAGAACCCTTACCGCTTTGCTGAGTCCACTTGTGAGGATCCTCGCTTCTGGACCAACCTTCAGCTCAAGTGTTGGGAGGATTTCTATTCTGTCCAGAAACCACTTGTCTGTGAGAAGAATCAGCTGGACATGGACTTCTATCATAGGCACAAAAATGGTGATCTCCGTCATGTGCATGCTTGCCTGTTGAAGATGGGACTGATACCTCTTCTAGATATTGAGTGTGAGTATTGCCCAGAGTTGGTTGCTCAGTTCTACTGTACTCTCCATGCCACGGGTGATGCCACGCATACCATGACTTGGATGTGTGGGGACCAGAAGATCTCGAGCAATTTGGGTTAGTTTGCTGAGGCTCTTGGATACAGGTGGACTACCACTTATGCTAATCATGGTTTCAAGATTCATGACAATCCAGAGTATGACAACTCAAGCTTGGAATTCTGCTATCCTCCTGATGCTCAGGGCAAGACTAGGCCCTTCAACTCCAGCATGTACCCCTACTACAACCTGTTGTCCAAGATCTTCCGTGCCACCATTATGATCAAGGCTGGTGACTACTCTGCCATCAAGGAATTTATGGTGAACCTCATGTTCATCACCAGGCCTCAGAACCAGAGGAAGATTGATGTGATGGATTTTATTTACCGTGAGATCTGCATTGGAGTCATGGAGAAGAGGAAGCCCGCTTTTGGCCCACTGATTCAGAGGTTCATTAATGCCAAAGTGGGGATTGACATCATGGATAGCTACACTGTGGTAAAGGGCAAAAAGATGGTTCCTTCTCTCATTCGTGGAGTGGAGATTCCGGAGTACTCTAGGGCCAAGTCCAAATATCCCATCGCCACTCCTTATGCTTCCACGAGTGGTACTTCTGAGCGTCCTTCCAGTGTCATTGCAAAGTTCTTCAAGGCACTATTCGGTATTTGCAATGACACTAGGGCTATTGCACATGAGGCTAGGGAGTTTTCCAAGGAGACTCGGCGCATTCAGAACACCGACCGCAGGGCTGCTGAGATTGCTTTACCTGAGGATCCTACCTCTCTTTCTGTTGCTGAGTATGTTCTTGTGGAGATGCCTGAGATCCATGATGATGACTTCTACTTCGGGGTGCCTCCAGCTCATGTTGATGATGAGTAATTTTCTGATGATGAGGATGAATTTGATGCTGCTGGGATGGGAGATCGTGATCATGAAGCTGAGGAAGAGGAAGATGATGATGAGCACCGTGGAGAAGACGACATGGAGTGATCCCTTGGGACGTTAGTTGGACTCTTTGTCCCTTTTTGGCGTCTTGATGCCAAAGGGGGAGAAGGAGTCCCCATATTAGGATTCCACGGGCTTTGCAAGGGTGGGAGCACGAGTCTTTTGCCTTTTGATTTCGATCTTATAGGCTTGTGCTCCGTTATGTTTAGTTCGTTTTCTTCGTTTGCAAACTTCGTTTTATTTGTGTGGAACCTTGTGACGTAATTGTGTCACCCTTCCCGTGGTTATGCTACTATTATCATGCTTGCTATATTCTCTATTATTATCTATGCATGTTGTATGAACTTGTTTAGTCGGCTTGGTGTCTAAAACATAGGGGGAGCAAAGCCTATGAAGTGTGTGACTCACGACACACATCGAGGAAGACCTCCGTCTATTTTTTGGACATCATTTCTTTAGTTCATATTAATTATCCACATGAAATCTTTATGTTGTCATCAAACACCAAAAAGGGGGAGATTGAAAGTGCAATTTCGATATCTCTATGTTTTGCGTGTTTGTTAACAACATAAATAAGTTACTAACCATATGTGCTATTATGTCAAAGGTTTTGGTATTAAATCAGCACATATACGGTATCGAAGAAATGGTGAAGAAATCGGAGATCAACGGATTTTTCCTGGCCTGAAAAAGCATTTCCAAGTGTAGCCCGGAATTATTCCGGGTGATTCCGGATGCCCGGAATCATTCCGTCCACAACGGGAAAATGCTCTGTTGGAATCCGGAATATTCCGGGTGATTCTGGAGGCCGGAATTATTCCGGGCCATTCCGGCCATAACGGGAAAATGTTCTGTTGTCATCCGGAATTATTCCGGGCCATTCCGGAGTAGCCCAGAATCATTCCGACCGCAACGCAAAAATCTCTGTTGGCATCCGGATTGCTCCGGAATTATTCCGGGGTCCGAAATTATTCTGGGCCATTCCGGCCTGGTCGCATTTGGGCAGAATAACGACTAGTTTTAAGTGAGGGCTATAAATAGGCCCTCTCTTTCTTCCCCAAGGGTTAGCTCCTCCAGCATTGAAGGATCCATTGATTGAGCTCACCCACCAAGCTAGATCTCCCTCCTCCTCCATCCAAACTTGTTCAAACTTTGAGGATTGAAGGAGAAGCCCCGGATCTACATCTTCACCAACCAGTTTTCCATTTCCCCCTCATTAGCTTGAGGGATCTTTGCCTAGGGTTTCCTCTTGTGGAGAACCTAGGCTTCTTGCTACTCTTGGTGATTTGTGAAGAGTTGGGAGCCCCCAATTTGGTTGTGGGTGTGTGCCCCAAGCTTGTTTGTAAAGGACTCGATCCCCGCCTCAAAGGGGTTCAATAGTGGAAGGTGAACTAGGCCTTTGTGGCGGAAGTTCATCGGAGAATAGGGTGAGGCCTTTGTGGCGTTGAGTAGGCCTTCGTGGCGAGCTCACACCCCTCCAACGAGACGTACTCCCTTAACAAGGAGGAACTCGGGAATACATCGTGTTTCCGTGTGCTTCCATTGGTTACCTCGTTCTACTCTCCTTACTTACTCGTACTTGTAGCATTGATTATAGTACTTGTTGTATTAAGTGTTGTCCTAGTTGCATTAATTGCTTGACTTGCCATATAGGTAAATTCACCATTAGTTGCACTATCTAGAGAATTTACCTTTGTGTCAATCCTAAACCTTAAGAAAAATTAAAATTGGTCGTAGCACCTATTCACCCCCCTCTAGGTGCCCATACTTTACTTTCATATCTTGAGGTATTTCATTGCACCTAGTGGAGGAAACAATGATGCCCTCACCAGCTCCCTTGTCATGAACTTCATCTTCAACAAGCTCAAAAATGCGATGCTTGGTGGCAACACTATCCCATATGGTCCATACATTATGATTCTGATCAAGGATACAATGAAGAATGAATTCAGTGAGCTGCCCATCGAAGATCACCACTTCAAGAAGCTGTACATAAAGAGGAAGTATGCTCCTGTTGCTGCTGCCCCTGAGAGTGGTTCATTAATGAGGGATGCTCATACTAGTGTTGCTGCTACCTCTCATGCCCCAAGGATGATTCCTCTACTGCGCAACGTCAGGAAGATGTCATGGTTTCAGCGCAATGTGCGTTGCATAAAGGTGGATATCCACATGGAGAAGTATGAGTCTTACCACAAAGACACTGCTATGTCCAGCTCTTAGCAGAAGATCCTTCACCATGTGAGCGGTGCTTCCGGGGATCCACCCCATGACTTGGTTCATGGCTCTTTCTCTCAGTGGGGTTCCAGAGCTAGTGCTCCGTGGGAATGGATTGAGGAGGCTCTTTGTTTCGCTGCTGCTTCTTCCAGTGCTCCTGTTGATCTTGATGCCGATGAGGATGCTGATGAGGATGTTGATGAAGACCTGGAGAGGGTTGCACAAGGAGAGTCTGAGTCGTCCGCTGGAGAGGCCTTAGAGGAGTCTGATGCCTAGCTTGTCATGGGACGTTAGCATCACTGCTCCCCTCCTTTTTGGTGTCTCGATGCCAAAGGAGGAGCAATAGTATATTAGTCCTACGGGGATTTGCAAGGGTTTGGGCACAAAAGCATGTTCATTTATCATTCTTTGAGATCTTGTGTCCATTTACATTCTCGTTTTCGTTTCGAAACTATTTGCTTTGTCGTTTTGAACTATGTTATTGTGTTATTGTGAGACTATGCTATTGTGGATCTAGTTGGTTATCTATATATGTTGAGGTTATCATATATTGTGCTCTGGTATTATCTTCATATTCTCTCTTTGCACAAGGTATAGTATTCATCTCATACCTCAACATAGTAGATATTGTCTCGTTTATCATGTTTTGATTTTGTTGGAAATTACTCTCCTCTTAGAGTTGTATTTGCATGTCAAGGCAAACGAAAGTATGCATACTTGTAGGGGGAGCAATTTCCATTTCTTTCACAATCATGATATTGTATTTCGGTTTTTCATGCAAATCTTAGTGTTGTCATCTAACACCAAAAAGGGGAGATTGAAAGTGCATTTCTTGATCCCTAGGATTTTGAGTGTTAGTTAACAATACTAACGATATTATTATTCAAGGTGTTAAGTGGTGCATGTGTTTGTCTATTCATTTTCATCGAACATTGGAAAAAAGGTGAAGTTAGATCAGCCATATTTGTTACAGATGGCAACCGAATATTTCTGGTGCAACCGAAAATTCCGGTTGTGAAGGTTTTCTCTGGAAAAAGCCACTGGAGGTAGCCAGAAATTTCAACCGAAAATTTCCAGACAAATTGGAATTTCCGGTTTAGGAGATTTTCTCAGAAGTTTGCCACAGAAGTTTCCAGGGCAAAATCGGATAGTCGGTTGGGGAAGATCTGGAGCAAAAACGGCTAAGGTCATGAAGTTTGTGCTTGCAGAAGTCAAGCGGAAGTTTCCATAGCAACCATAATTTCCGGTTGGAACTTATTTCAGCACAGAAGCGAGCCGGAAATTTGTAACGGAAATTTTGGAGAAACCGAATTTCCGGTTTAAGTCAACTGCCTTCGAAATCCAGATCTGAGGCAGAAAGGCTAACTGGAATTTCCGGTTCAAGTTTGAATCGGAATATTCGGCTCCCATTTCAGCCTCCAACGACCACATTTATGGAGGGGGTATAAATACCTATCCTTCTTCCCCAAGAGCTCTAGGTCGTCCAAGGCATTCATTGCACATTTGTTGAGCCCACCAAATCTTAGATTTCTCCCAATCCCTCCACCCAAACTTGTTGATCTTCGGAGGATTGAAGGAGAAGGCCCCGATCTACTACTTCACTAAGCCGTTCTTCATTTCCCCCTCATTCACTTGAGGGAATCTATTCTAGGGTTTCCTTGTGGAAAACGTAGACCCCATTGCTACTCTTGTTGATAGTTGGTGATTCTTGGGAACCCATGATGTGTCCCTTGACGGGAGGCTGACGTTGGTAAAACCTAAGAGAAAGGTTGTGAAGAGTGCAGCGACAAGTTTTCCCTTAGAAAAGAAACCAAGGTTCAATCGACCAGTAGGAGGACAAACAATCTCTGAAGGTTGATGCGGCTAAGGTGGCAGGGCACACTACCGGTTCAGCAGCAACGTGGAACCTACACAACACAATCAAATCACATGCCCCAACAAAGCAGTGAGGTTGTCAATCTCACCGGTTTTGCTGAACACAAATATGTTAAACGTATGGTGTGGAAATCAATATGAGAACAGTATGAAAGCAGGAGCAGCAGTGTGAAAACAGAGGAAACAATGTCTGTATTATCAGTATGAGAAAATGGACCGGGGTCCACAGTTCACTAGTGGTGACTCTCCGTGAAAGATAAATAACATGTGTGGTGAACAAATTACAGCTGGGCAATTGATAGAAATGAAGGCTCCGCCGTAGTGCATATGCAAGACATAAACATTAGTATGTGATTCATGCGGGCATTACAACAAAAATACATAGACCATCATCCAACTGCATCTATGATTAATAATCCACCCTCCTAATATCATCCGAACAAACGTTGGGTATTAAGTTGCAAGCAATAGATTATCGCAGTAAGCAACGTGTGTAATGTAAACTAAGTAAACACCGTTGTTTTCTCCCTAATGGCAACATCACATCCTCCATCTGTCACGTTTTTGTCACTCGAGCACAAATTCAAAGGAGGCATGAACCCACTATCGAGCATAAATACTCCCTCTTGGAGTTACTAGCATCTACTTGGCCAGAGCATCTACTAATAACGGAGAGCATGCAAGATCATAAATAACATATGCATGAAGATAACATGATAGATTGATAATCAAAATACATAGCATTCAACATTCACCAGATCCCAGCAAATACAACATGTAGCATTACATAAAGATGATCTCGATCATGTAGGGCAGCTCACGAGATCTAAACACGAGGTGCAAAGTGGAGAAGACAACCATCTAGCTACTGCTATGGACCCGTAGTATAGGGATGAACTACTCACACATCACTTCGGAGGGGGGCATGGTGGTGTAGACCCCTTCGGTGACGAATTCCCCTCCCGACAGGGTGCCGAGGAGAGCTCCAGAACCCTCCCGATCTCGGGATGACGATGACGGCAGCCTCGGGTGTTTCTCGGGAAAAAGTGGTATATTTCTAGGGTTCATGTATCGGGGGGATTATATAGGAAGGGCAATGGCGGTGGACGCCCGAGGGGCCCACACCACCCCTAGGCACAGCCAGGGGGATCGCCGCCCTATGGTGTGGCCCCCCTCCGAGCCTCTTCGGGACTCCGTGGAACCTTCGGGAATTCTAAGACTTCCGGGCTTCGAATTTTCTGATTCCGAGAATATTTCCAGATCAACTTTTCTAAAACTAAAAACAGCATAAAACAGGGAACTGGCTCTTTGGCATCTTGTCAATAGGTTAGTCCCGGAAATCGATAAAAATAACATAAAGTGTATAGCAAACATGTAGGAAATAACATGAAAACAACATGGAACATCAGAAATTAGGGATACGTTTATGACGTATCAACATCCCTACTCGTCCTCGAGTAGGTAAGCGATAAAAATACATAATTTCTGAGGTGACATGCTACCAACATAAACTTGATCATCAATAATGTAAAAGCATGATAAATAAAATTTTAACAATAAAGCATAGCAATCACCTTGCATCATGAGAAGTAACACAAATAAAAGATCATGAATAACAATGCATCGAAAGTTATACGTTTGTTTCAAGTATAGAGAAAGCATGGCAAAGTGATATTTCGCTAGTCCTTAAGAGTGGGGCAAAACATAAATGCCAGGACACCTTCAAAGTTTATGAGGAAGACTAGAACAAATAATTTGAGAACAAACAATAACACATCATGAATCAATTAATAATGTTTTTGGGATAAATGCACATTAAACTCAGAATGGCAACTATGCTCTCTCAACAGAAAATACAGTACGCCACAAGCAAACTAGACTTCACAAGAGAGGCTCCCATAGAAGGACGCATCTGGGTAGAAGGTCATCCCTCTTTCTCTTTTGTTTACACAATTACGCTTTGATTGATAAATCAGGGGAAAAATAGCGAAGATAATTTGTTGTTATTAATTTGGGGCTGGGCACGTCGCTACCAGCTCTTTTATCAATTGGATAAGCGGATGAAGCCACTAGTCCAGGGCGTGAAAGTCCAATCAACAAGTGAGATAAATATTCTCTATTTACGTCCCCGTGAGCTAAAATAGGAGCACAAAACATGAGTAATTTTGAAAGTTTTAAAGGTAATACATAAGAAATTTACTTTGAAGTGGCAGTTAAATACCACATGTAGCTAGGTATGGTGGACACATTGGGCATACTTTTGTTTTTGCGAGTTCGATGCACGAGTAGAGCTCATACTCAGTACAGGTGGAGGCTAGCAAAAGACTATGAGCGACAAATCAAGAGAGCATAAGAGCCATAATCATGCATAGCGACATAAACATCATTAATCAAAGCATAAGTGGTACCACAAGTTCAAAAACTAAATAATAATAGAGGATATAAGTTACTGGTTCATAGTCATAAACATGGTGTGAGCATGCGCCAAGTCAACCAAATAAAATATTCAAAGGAGAACACCACAAATTTATGCTTCAATATGACAAGAACAACTCATGATTCTTTCAATGACACGTTAAACACTCTCAGCTATTTGAGACTAATCATGCTACTAAATAACCACTAGGATTTAAAATTTAAACAACATCTAGCATTATATGAAAAAGTCTAGCCACAATCTATACAAGCTTCTACTTGCATTGTTATAAATTCTACTTCAAGCAGCAGTTTCTTTTCCCAACAAGCACCATACAAAGTATGTTTTAACAAAAAAAATCTAAATGATACAGCAAGAAAACATGAGAGTACTCATATAACACTACTAAAACTAACATCTCTAAATAAGAGATGCAATGAAAACAAGAGCTAAACAGGAATTTTGCAGCAGCTAGAAGAAAAACTAAGAATACGAGCATAACAGGTATTGAAACGAAAAAGCGGAGCGTGTCTCTCTCCTAAACAAGGAATGATAGGGTCCAACTATATTATTTCAGCAAGGAAAACAAAATAAAACAAGATAGGACAAAAGAAAAACAAACAGACGCTCCAAGTAAACTTCATATGATGTGACCGAATAAAAATATAGTTTCACTGAAGTGACCTGATAGATTGTTGATGAAGAAGGGGATGTCTTGGGTATCCCCAAGCTTAGATGCTTGATTCTTCTTAGAATTTTCTAGGATCAACAACGGGGGCATCCCCAAGGTTTGACCTTGCACTCTTCTTGATCACATATATCACCATCTTCTCTTAACCGTTGAAAACTTCCTTCACACCACACTCAAAGAGTAATTCACATTAGAGGGTTAGTGCAACTATAAAAAATCCATGGGTTCTGTGTGTTCACAAGTGCCATTGATACTTTTAAACATTAGATACAGCCACTGATGTTTTGTGAAACAAAGAAATCCACTTGACATCGTAAAAGAGAAAATGCAAGAAAAATGGCAAAATCTGCCAAAACCAGAACAGTCTGTAAAGACAAATTTTTTCGGGGCACTTACATTTCTCTTATCGAAAAAGTAAAAGAACAAAAAAGTTGTGTAATTAGCTAAGGAATAAGCACAAGAAATTTCAGGCCATTCTGATTTTCCTGTGAATTATACGATTTACTACGGTGGACAGCAGAAATCTGTTTCCTGCGCAGAAATCCGAAACCAACTCGAGCTCTCATTAGAAACTTTACTTGGCGAAACTAAAACATGAAAATAAAGATACAAAGGATTTTCTACAGAAGTATACAACCCCTTGACTCAAAGAAAACAGAGAAAACAAAACAAAAATAAAACCTTGGGTTATCTCCCTAGAAGTGCTTTTCTTTAACGCCTTTTAGCTAGTCCCAGAAAACTGGATTCACGTGTTTTCAAATGAAGAAGCACCCAAATTGAGATTTTACAATTCCTTAATAATGCATTATATTTAACTAAGTAAGTTTTAAAGTTTCCTCTCTTAGAGCTTTTAGGCGTACTATTCTCATCAAATAAGTTTTCACGAGCAATCCAATCAAAATTCTTTTCTTGGGCTTCATGCAGTGCTACCAATTTAAAAGGGATTGATATTTTATCCTCCTTTTTCTTCATTTTTAGATTCAGTTTTTTCAAGCACCAACAATGTCTACACATTAACCTATCATATTGAAACGATAAAAGACTTTTCTAGCTTCTATAGCAACATCTCCAAATTCTTTAAGCATGGTTTCTAAGATAAAATTCTTTTTTTAGTATCTTCAATGTTATTCAAGTTGAGGAACATATGCTGTAGTATGGGATGGAGGTTAACAAACCTAGCTTCTAACATGTGAATTAAAGAAGTTGCAACAGTTTCATAATTTGGAGCAAGTTCTACTATGGATTTTTCCTCAAAATTATCATGCTTACTAACATGATTAAAGAATTCTTTAATGGTATCCTTTCCAAGTATAGAACCACTACCAACTGGAAAGTCTTTCAGGGTAAACTTAGGGAACAACATGATGAAAAATAACAACCAGGTAACAAAGGTAACAACTAGAATAGGAACTAATTTTTTTGGGTTTTTGTTAAAGAGAAGCAAACAAGAAAAAATAAAATAAACTAAGCAATACTAAAACAAAGTAAAGAGATTGGAAGTGAGAGAATCCCCATGCTGAAATTCTCTTCTTCCCCGGCAACGGCGCCAGAAAACTTGATGTGTCCCTCGACGGGAGGCTGCCGTTGGTAAACCCCAAGAGAAAGGTTGTGTAGAGTGCAGCGACAAGTTTTCCCTCAGAAAAGAAACCAAGGTTGAATCGACCAGTAGGAGGACAAGCAATCTCTGAAGGTTGATGCAGCTGATGTGGCAGGGCGCACTACCGGTTCAGCAGCAACGTGGAACCTACACAACAAAATCAAATCACTTTGACCCAACGAAGCAGTGAGGTTGTCAATCTCACCGATTTTGTTGAACACAAAGAGGTTAAACGTATGGTTTGGAAAACAATATGAGAGCAGTATGAAAGCAGGAGCAGCAGTGTGAAAACAGTGAAAGCAGTGTGTGTATTATCAATATGAGAAAATGGACCGGGGTCCACAGTTCACTAGTGGTGTCTCTCCGTGAAAGATAAATAACATGTGTGGTGAACAAATTACAGCCGGGCAATTGACAGAAATGAAGGCTGCACCATAGTGCATATGCAAGACATAAAGATTACTATGTGATTCATGCGGGCATTACAACAAAATACATAGACTGTCATCCAACTGCATCTATGACTAATAATCCACCCTTCAAATATCATCCGAACAAACGTTGGGTATTAAGTTGCAAGCAACAGATTATCACAGTAAGCAAAGTGTGTAATTTAAACTAAGTAAACACCGTTGTTTTCTCCCTAATGGAAACAACACATCCTCCATCCGTCAGGTTTCTGTCACTCGAGCACAGATGTAAAGGAGGCATGAACCCACTATCGAGCATAAATACTCTCTCTTGGAGTTACTAGCATCTACTTGGCCAGGGCATCTACTAATAACGGAGAGCATGCAAGATCATAAATAACATATGCATGAAGATAACATGATAGATTGATAATCAGAAGACATAGCATTCAACATTCACCAGATCCTTGCAAACACAATGTGTAGCATTACATAAAGATGATTTCGATCATATAGGCCAGCTCACGAGATCTAAACATGAGGTACAAAGTGGAGAAGACAACCATCTAGCTACTGCTATGGACCCGTAGTCCAGGGATGAACTACTCACGCATCACTTCGGAGGATGGCATGGTGGTGTAGACCTCTCCGGTGATGAATTCCCCTCCCGACAGGGTGCCGGGGAGAGCTCTAGAACCCTCCCGATCTCGGGATGACGATAATGGCGGCCTCGGGTGTTTCTCGGGAAAAAATGGTATATTTTTAGGGTTCACGTATAGGGGGGATTATATAGGCGAAAGGGCGATGGCGGTAGACGCTCGAGGGGCCCACACCACCTCCAGGCACGGCTAGGGGGTGCACCGCCCTATGGTGTGGCCCCCTCCGGGCCTCTTCAGGACTCCGTGGAACCTTCGGGAATCCTAAGACTTCCGGACTTCGGATTTTCCAATTTCGAGAATATTTCGAGAACAACTTTTCTGAAACTAAAAACAGCAGAAAACAGTGAACTGGCTCTGTGGCATCTTGTTAATAGTTTAGTCCCGGAAATCGATAAAAATGACATAAAGTGTATAGCAAACATGTAGGAAATAACATGAAAACATCATGGAACATCACAAGTTTAGGATACGTTTATGACGTATGAACCCCCAATTCGGTTGTGGGTGTGTGCCTCAAGCATTATAAAGGATTCGATTTCCGCCTCAAAGAGAATCAATAGTGGAAGGTGAACTTGGCCTTTGTGGCGAGGTTCATAGGAGAATAGGGTGAGGGCTTTGTGATGTTGAGTACGCCTTTATGGCGAAACTCACACCCCTCTAACGAGACGTACTTCCCTCAAAAGAAGGAACTCAGGATTACATCTTTGTCTCCGCGTGCTTCCGTTATCGGTTACCTCGTTCCCTCTCCTTTACTTTGTGTTTGTATCTTGCTTATTGTTGTTCTTGTCATATAGGTAAATTCACCGTAGTTGCATATCTAGAGCATTTACTTTTGTGCCAAGATTTAATTTAAAAATAATTAAAATTGGTCGTAGCACCTATTTAACCCCCTCTAGGTGGCCATACTATCCGTTCAATGATGCTTATATGGCGTGTAACATAGAATACATAGAGGTTGTTCCCTGTAGGCTCTTGGTGGCACTGAGAAAAATAGAAACAACAATATTACACATAAATAAGCTTAACGTGCATGCATATATGTACAAGTGCAGGTGGAAACTAACTACTACACCAAAGTGATGGTTAAGCCTTGGGTATGTGTCGCATTCATTTCCTATTCTCGAGCGAAATACATCAAACACTTTAAAGTATATGGATGACAACAAGATAAGAATCAAGATAATAGAAAGATAAGAATCAAGATAAAGTATTAAATCACCTGTTAATCAGATCCTTTATATTATCGAATGAGATATTTTCAACCAACGAAAAATAAGAATCAAGAGAATAGACATTTCCATCCGCTAGGGAGATGTAGATAAGAATCCAATGAAATCTACAAGTTGATTTTTTTTTAGAACACCTTTATTAACAATTAAATTTGTAAACGATGCGGCACTAGCTTACTTTTTATTAAAACACCATAGGATTAAGTCCTTATCTTTGTTTTTCTCAAACACATTGACAAGGTAATACTGAATTTTCTCTTCGCCATCATTATCGATACATTGTTGCAAAGCAAACGCGGGGTCGACAAAGCCTATGTTATACCCATACTTTCTATAACGAGGGTGGTACCTAAACAATCCCCATGGTTAGGGACCTGAGGCTTCGCAAGGGAGGAAGGTGCTGGTGGACTACTCGGCTAGACATGGCACGGGGGCAAGATTTACCCAGGTTCAGGGCTCTTCAAAAAAGATAACACCCCTACTCCTGCCTGTATGGTTGTTATTCCGACGAGATGAAAGAGATTACAAGAGGCGCATCACAGATTGGATTTGGCACGTATCTGGTCTAGGGTTTCTTATCCTGTCTATGACCCCCCGGCCGTTATACGGGGAGCCGGGTCTCAGGAGCTGTACATGAGTAGGACTTGACCCCGGGTCAGTTCTGTCCTATCCTAGCTTTCCAAGCAAGCCTTTCCGTGCAGTGGCCCCGTCTTGGACCCCTAATGGGCTTGGGCTCTATAACCCGAAGATGTGTCTAGAGTACATGTTAATCGGCCGCACCCGGTAGGCCCACCGCAAGGGATCCTTTGGGCATCCCCACATTATCCTGACTTGAACAATATTGTACCTACATATAAGAAACAAACATGTATGAAAAAACTGTATAGATAGATGTTAGTACCATAGATACTAACGCATTAATTGATTGTTAAATACTCACAATGACAATATTCTCATTATACTTGAGTCCAAGGCTCGCAAATTAAACAAGTCATATATGTCGTCCCAATTGACCGGGAAACTAGTCTTCTTCGGATCAATATGACTAAAGAATTCCGGATTAACCTTAACCATCATTTCCGATGCTTGCTTGCTCTTCGCTTTGTTAAATTTTTTCTTGTAGCACTTCACTATATATGAACATGCATCCCCAAACTCCTTTTTCCCATTCTTAACATTGGGTGCAAATTCACCGCCGGCCTTATACTGCGGGGCTACCTCAACAATCTCAACATCACCGCTCGATGCAAATAATTGTTTAAGCCTCTCGATTTCCATTTCAACGACATTCATTTTCCGCTTTTGGCACTTGAACATTGTAACTGGTAAAGGTGTCTTTCTTGTCGTAGGAGCTATCGTAGAGGTTGTAGGAACTGTCATAGAAACTAACGAGCTTGTATTGCGGGCCTTAGGAGATGGTAGCCTCGCGGGAGCCATCAGGGCGGCCTCAGGGGCCGCAGTAGACAGTGGCCTCACAAGAGCCTCAGGAATGACCTCGGGGGCCTTAGGAAACGTTGGCCTCGCAGGAGCCGTCAGGTGGCCTCGGGGCCGCATAATGGACGAAAGCATGGCGTTGATTTTATCTTACACTTTGGCTACAACCATGGTCGCTTTAAGTTTGGCAAGTTCCTCCCTTATATCCATTTTCTCGGGCTTCTTCCTGTTCGTCATGACCTTTGCTAAAAAAAAAATCCGGCATGACATTTGCTTAAAAAGGACATACGTAGTGCAATAAATTTACCAGAATGGAAATAAATCAATATTCCGGCAAATTTCAACAACTCATTTAGAACATCCGTAAAAGAAAATTCACAATAGAATGGAACATTCCATTCCAACCAGATTCAACAGCAGCTTATGGCCGGACACATTTGCAACCATGGCGGTAATTTCGAGGAGAAGGTTAGCGCCGTTCGGCGGCCCTTGCGCATCACCCGTCGGCGGCGGCTTCTTGTGCTTGGCGCGGCGGCGTTCGCGCCAGGGGGCGTTGGAGTGAGATAGCGTGTGGGTACCCGGCGCAGCGGCGGGCACGCTAGGGAGCAGTGCACGACGGCGGAGGAGTATAGGGCAGCAGCACGACGGTGGTGGACGGCGCCGCACTCGGTGAGGAGACGTATGGGGCGCGCGGTGCGGTTATGTTTCGAACATGTTTAGGAAGAAATTCGGGAAGAAAGACCCTGTTCGTAACCGTATACTGTATAACTTAGCCGTGGCACATATACGGAAAGTGTGATACAAACAACTTACCCATGACACACAGGGGAGAGAGTGTGCCATGGGTAAACTACCCGTGGCGCACGTCCTAAGAGCTGCGCCACGGGTAATCTGTCAGAGTTTTTCAGTTACTTATTACAAGTATTATTATTTGTTCATTTTTCTAGGCACCCAAAAATACATTACTCAATAGCAAATATAGTGGAAAATCATTTTTAAATGTTGGCAAAAAACTAACAACATTTGATCATTTTTCAAATATTGGCAAATCAGTAACAAATATATACATTACTCAACAACAAATGTAGCGGCAAATATAAACATATATAATACAATCATGTCTGAGATTACTAATGGCGCACCAAGAGGTGCGCCACGAGTGTTTTCGTGTGCACCACAAGTATGGAATATTTTAGTGGCGCCCCCTACGGCCGTGCGCCACGAGTATGTTGTAGTTCGGGGACGAATGGAGCACCAACTTACGCGTGTCGCTCCTTTTTAGCCGTGTGCCACGAGCATGAGACATATCAATGACGCATATTCAGGCCCTCCGCCAGGCATTACATAAGCAGGACCAGTCGAACTATACTTGTGGCGGGCACTTTAGTTTGTTCGCCACTAGTGCAGTTCCACCTATAGGTTTTTCCTACTAGTGGGTGACCGAGCTCCGACGATGGCGCCGTTGCACGCTAAGCCTCCGGTGAACCGATTTTGGCCTCAGATAGGGTTAGGGTGTCGCCATTACATTTTGCTAGTTTAATTATCAGAAAATGCCGTCTGTGGCTAGCAAAATCCTTGATGAACTCGACAACTACTATGTAATCCATTTTTCATGAAACTGCTCTGCGCGAACCAAACCCATACCTTAAAAGTGGTTTACAGCGGGCTTTATCCGTGTTTTAAAGGTTCTCCTTTTAAGTAGTCTGTTAGAGATGCTCTAAGGAACATACTCGGTTGACCTTATTGTGTAGCTATTCGACATGGAAACTACCCCCTCCGTCTCAAAATAAGTGTTGTTGAAATGGATATATCTAGTATTCGAATACATCTAGATACATCCATCTCACACTTATTTTGTTAAAAAAAGGGAGTATCTTATAACTATCCGTCATGGACTCGCAGTATGGCACCCGCATACACGTGGGTCAGACTGAAAAAAACCGATGCTGAAAACTCAGACTCGAGCCTAAAAAATCCTGACAAAATCTGGTAAGCTTGGCCCGGCCACGGCTAAAATTCACTTCTCTGTAAGCCCGAGCCCGACCTGATTGCACAAACAGGCTGGGCCTGGCCCGGGATTTTCAGGCCGAGTCGGGTCGGGCCGTCCGAGCCGGACTGCCCATGCCCAGGTTTCAATTCCCGCATGCCTTCCCATACCTCTCGTGTGCGTATCATATCCCGTGTGACAGAAATATCGTCTATGGGTGAGAGCTTGCCAATGTGCAGCTCGTCTATGGGCCAAACAAAACTACGCCGTTTGGTGGCGCAGAGCACGCTCGCGCATCCATTTGCAAGGTCCCAAGTGGTTTTCTTCCCGGGTGACGGTGTGGTTGGTTTTGCCGATCAGGTGTGACGAGGCGCTTGCGGCTATGGCGGCCGAGGTAATGGGATGCCAGATAGCCTCCTTTCTTGTGAAGTACCTGGGCATTCCGCTAGGTCTACGCAGACTCTCCACCGAGGCGCTAGACCCAGTGATTGACAAGGTTGCAAATAGACTCCCGACTTGGAAGGCGGCAATGATGCCAAAGGCTGGAAGACTAGCGCTCATCAAGGCAGTGCTGACTGCAATCCCCCGCACCAACGGATGGTATTTGGCACAAGCAAAAAGGCTCTCAAAAGGCTTGAGAAGATTTTCAGGGGGTCCTCTGGACTGGGCGCGCGGCGGCCCAAGGGGAGACAGTGCCATGTTAATTGGTCGAGGTGTGCCGGCCATTTTGGCTGGGAGGTTTGGGGATCCCAGACCTGGTCCGTACGTTCGTGAGCCTCAGGGTACGTTGGCTTTGGAGGATGCATATGGACCAAACGCGTCCCTGGCGGGGGCCTGACATGCAGTTATCAAGGGTGGAGAGCAGGATCTTCAAGGTCTCTACGGAAATGCGCTTGGGGGATGGCTCCACGGCTCTCTTCTGGAAGGATAAGTGGTTAGAGGGTAGATCGCTAGGGACGTGGCGCCAGCCCTGGTGGCGCTCATCCCCAAGCGCACAAGGAAGCACAGGACATTCCTCGAGGCACTGGCGGAGCGCCGCTGGATTGAGGACATCGCAGGGGCTTCGAGCCCGCTCGCGCTCATGCAGTTCGTAAGGGTGTGGACCTTGGTGCAAGGGGTGCATCTTTTCTTGGCGCTGGGCACTCTAATCTGGTGTTGGACACGGGACGAACAGTACTCCGCCAAGTCATGCTATCCTGCTTTGATCGAGGGGGCGACCATTATGAGGTCCTGGAAAATAAACTAGAAATCATGGGTGCCGCCGAGGGTGAAAATCTTCATTTGGCTAGCTTGCATGGACCGTTGTTGGACGGGGGAGAGACTCGCTCGCCGAGGCCTACCCCACCAATACTCTTGCGTGCTATGTGACCAAGAGGTGGAATATCTCTCTCACATTCTCATCGGATGCTCCTTCTCCGTATGATATGGCACGAGGTGTTGTCGTGGATCCGATCCACGACAAACCCCCCGGTTGTGGGGGACGATTTCGTGCAGTGGTGGACAAAGATGCTCAATGCCACCCCCCGTCTGTTGCGCAAGGGTTCTTCCTCGCTCTTAATGCTCACGGCGTGGTGGATCTGGAAGCATCGGAACGCGTTCGTCTTCGACAACGCACCACCCTCGATTGGTGCTCTGATGGAAAACATCAGGACTGAGGCTCGTTCTTGGGTGAGCGCGTGGGCAAGCGGCCTTGCTCTAATTCTCCCTTAGCTAGTGTGTTGAGTTGTATGTGTTGGGTTGCATAGTTCTAGGGTTGTACATAAACTCTTTTTTCTATCAATGAATCGAAATGCAAAGTTTTTGCATTTTCGCGAAAAAAAAACCCAGTGTGGTTGGTTTTGAACGGGAGCAAATTTGGATACGATTGTGTTTAGATTTTCCATTTATGGCCCTCTGTGTAAAACCTAGGAACTGGTCTGCAATTTTTATTCTTCTTTTGGGTCTAGTGGTTAGTTCAATACAGAAGGACCCTTCCTGTTCAAAACAAAATAGTAGGGAGAGCCCACCAAAGTATTCAATGAACTGGGCAGGGTTTCACCTGTGCCCACGGTTGACCCGCAATAAGCAAGCCCAATTACTGTAGTTTTTTTTAGGGAAGCCAGCCCAATTAGTAAGAGCTACGGTCTGCTCATTCTCGCACTTGCTGGGCTTTCGGTTCTCGAATTATTCGCTTAGTCAGGCTGGCCCGAACTGTGGGGCTATGGTATTCTTACTCGGCCGTAGGAGCCCATGTACCTAGTAATCGAGAGCGACCAAGCATCCTCCAGACCAGCCCACAGGCCATAACAGTGACACACAACCGAGCCGCTCTAGCTATCTCAAAAAACATCGAGCTTCTCTCAAAAAAAAAAAAACAAACAAACAAACATCGAGGTGCTCTCTCGAATAAAAAAAACTGGAATGAACATCTCTAATCTCTCTTGGACGGGAGCTCCAACATTAGCGCAAGGCGCTATCTCTGCTGCTGCAATTCCAGTCTAGGCATTCGAGATCGCACTAGCCCCTCGCGTTCGCGTGCTATCCTCCACGTCCTCGGATATGATGACGGCGGTCTTGGTAGCTGCTACTGCGAGGCATCGTCACATCGCCATCTTCTCTAGTCTCTACAGCTCCGTAAATTCAGTCTTCTCGTCTTCTCGACGTATGATCCACCTCTCGTTCTATTGAGCAGTTGGGTCCTTCGTGAAAACACCACGCACTGACACACCCGATCGAAGCATGAGAAAGTATGCCATGAAAAAACCATGTTGTAATGCAACCTCCGTGGTAAAGATGTTTTGAAGTTAAAAATAAAACTACGATATACTAGAAAGATGGTTTTGTATAAACAAGTGTAATTTAAAGTTCAATCTCATACTCATTGGAAATAATATAGATGTCTTACAATCCCTACCGGAGGAGAGAGTAATATTTTCTTGCTTGTCAACACTAAATTAGTTATTATCACACCTCCTACAAAAATATGATTTTTTAACTTGAAATTCTACATGTTTGTGGAACATCACCTCCCTAACACACTATATCTTGTTTCAAAGTTTTTAGAAACATTGAAACGTACTTTTTTTTTATTTGGTTTTCACTTGTTACCACCGCAACTTGGTTTACATCGTATAGTTCCCTATAATCACTAGCTAGGTTGCTTTGTTCCAGTTGTGCAGAACTAGATCGCGTGAATGCTAACTTCAAAGTGATAAGATATTTATTCCAGGAGGAATGAACCTCTATGCGGAATATATATCGATGAAAGCTATAGAATATCACTTGCTTTTCTTGGACGACAATGTTTCTAAATTTTTCTCGTCCATAATGTCATATTGGTTAGTATTTTTATTTGGCATCATGTGAATACCAATCTTACACTAAACCTTCTATGTCATAATATTTCCAGTCATCTTTATGCATAACATACATATTTGTAATCATAAAATACAAATATACATGGAGCATGTGATTGGATTTCCCAAGCAATAACAACTCATTGGATAATATGTATCACCCAATAAGGGTTATTCAATAATGAAACCCCGGGGCCTTGTGGGGGTAGGGGGATATGCTCCTTCTATCGAAAAGTGAGTTTCAAAGCGCTTCACTTACCTTAGCTTGTTCGTTGACTTTTTATGTGTTCCATGCAATGTAAGCGTATAATATTTTGGTATCTTCTCGACAAAATTATACTCCCAAGATGACATACAAGACGCTCCATAATGGAGTATTATCTAAATTAGCAGGTGAATATTTGCCATGGAGAAGTGTTTCTATCTATGAAACACTATCTCATATACTCAACTTGATATGATGTAGTTAATGCTAAACGAAGGTGTTTGGTTTGACACTGCGAACACAAATGTAATCGGTATCGAAATACAATGTTAGTCTAAAGAGAACGGGGTAGAACCCAAACTTGTTGAGTTCATCTTAGGAATTAAATTACATTGATCCAACATAATGAATCTAGGCAGCCACAATTTCTTTGGCTGCCACGGCCACCCGCTAACCTTTCTGCCAAGGGTCTCTCACCGAAGGTTCCATGTCGCGGCATCAATGTCGGACCTTAGGTCGTTCCCGTGAAACACAAATGTGGCGCTCCCCTGAGAACTCACTTTAGATCCTCGTCGCACTCTCTTTCGAGCTCTCAGAGCTTTGTGAGGTGAAGATGTCGAGATGCAGGCAAGGGATGAGGGATTCTTGTTCCTTAGAGGGAGAGATAGCGGGGAGGCACTCCTATTCGAAGTAGAGGGACATGACGGCAAAATTGGGGGAACCGTTGGTGGGGAAAAGCGGGTGGAATCAGATTTTTATGGACCGTACACTGGACCTAATTATGGCCAGGTTGGACCAAATAAAACTTAATATCTTCAGCTCCCACTGTAAGCGGCTTTGTTTACTTCTATTACATTTGGAGTGTATTTGAAGGGATTGGAGGGGATTATCCTAAACCTCGAGAAATCCACAATAGTTCGTTTAGTACTCCGATTTTGGAGGGGATAATCCCTAGAAATACCCCCACCAACCATCTCATTTTTGTGTAGATTAAAAATTCTACTCCATACTAATGTATTGTGGTGGAAAAGTGTTTGTGGGTATTTGATGAAAGCAAGAGTTTCACCAAATCCCCTCCCATTTCTTGGGATGAATAGCAAACAAAGCCTAATTAGGTCATGTTGCAAAATGTTGAACAAAAAGTCTTCGGACGAGCTATAATGCAAATTCTCGTTATCTTCATGCACGCCAAGACAGGCAGAGATAATTTGTTTATATTTAACGCTTGCTTCCGTTGCATTTTACTCCCTCCGTTTCATAATATAAGCCTTTCTAGTTTCTAGCTAGCAGGCTCTAAAAAGACTTACATTATGGAACCGAGAGACTAACTACTAACGGTAAATACTACTCTCTTCGATCCATATTGATTATCGCTGAATTGGATGTATTTAGCATTAAAACATGTATAGATACGTTCGATTAAGCGAGAATTAATATTGAGGAGTACTTTTGAATGTCAACGTCAGTATTATTATTTTTGCTGACTTCAGGAGTAGCATTCTTGGCTGTTTTTATGCTTGTTTGGCTTATAAAATTTGTGTGAATCTTTCTGTGGGACACGTGGCGGCAAAACATTTCAGGGCCGGACGCAAGAGTTTTCGGAAAAGAGAATACAAGTGGGTAGCTTCGACCCAAGTTAAGCGTATAGTATTAACTTTACCTTTTGCACAAATATTTTTTAAGAATGTTTATAGAGAAGAGAAGACAGTAGTTTTCCAAATGAGAAATGACATATGTTCATCTATATATACGCTCGCTAAAGCCGACAACTAATGACCAGTGAGGAAATAGTGCCTTCCGTAGTATCTGCATATGACCCAACTGCATGCTGTCGTGTCTTGTCCTAGAAGGGCTTGTGAGTTCTCGTTTTTCGTAGTTTTTCTAGAGCACTCTCAGACATCTCTCCTAGGATTCGGTACTAGAGCAGGCAGCCAAGCAGCGTTGTAATGCTACTCCCACTATTTCAATTTTGTAATCAAGCTAGCGTCAGTGAGGTTTCCACCTAGCGTCACTTGTACCCGGTGCATGTGTGTCGGCATGCAGCCCACGTCAGGAAAGGTTTACTATTCATGACGCTCAGTCGATGACCGCAACGAAATGTTAGCACCGCCACGAATAGTCTACTTTCTGGTAGTGAGTGTTTTGCTGTTTGTATACTCTCCGTGGCTTGCAACATCTGAGTGATGATTTCCATGGCTCAAGTGGCAGGTTGGTTTCTTCAAGGAGTAATACGCAGAAAAGAACATTAGAACGGCTGGTTGCTACTTTTAGTTAGCTTCCATCTTAAAGCATATTAAGTTCAGTTTGTATTGTACAAGTAAGCTTGAAAATATTCGTCCACAAGAGAGGACACTACTCCATCTAGTACACGCTTCCTTGTTGAAGTCGACAATCAGTATCAGTGGTGAATAGTACTTCAGATGTTATATACCTCCAGAAATTTGAGGTGTCATATTTTTTTAATGTTATAATTTTACTGTTGTACGATTTATATTACATTTGTCCAATTGGTATCCTATAAACCGGAAAAGAGGGAGTAGTGGTCTGTGTTAAAGCCGCGGCAGCAGCTGTGGTATTGAAGCCCCAGCCAAGTTGTACATTTTTCCTTGGAGGAAAAGCCCCTGAGAATGAGGATGTAGGCTAGTCCAAAACTATCTCTATCTGAGTTTGCACGAAGTACTTTCGTTCGTTTAGAGCAAGCACTTGAAAGCTGTGATCGGTAAACTCATTTTGACAATACTTGGTTAACAAGAGTATTGCATTGGATTCAGTAGTAGGGTAGGCTGGGCCGCAATGGCGGCAGAATACCAATTTTTAAACTAATAATGTTGATGCCAAAATAACACGAGCCTCATCTTGTCCTTCCCGCCAAATTTTACACTCAATCCAAGAAAGGATCGTTCCTTGTGTTAAAAATATGTGTTTGATCCTTAAGAAATTGTTTTTTCAGCGTGACGTTTGTCTTTTTAGATGTAGAATTGTTTTTTTACTAAAAACATGTGCACAAAGTAGAATTTTTGGCAAAAGGGACCACCCTAAAAAGTGAAATGGCAAAAAAGACCACCTCTGAGTGGAATTGGCAGAACTACCGTGGCGGCAGGCTGGCCAGCCGACACGTGCCACGGTCGGAGGCGGCAGGCCCTGCCGCCACGACCACAGGCGGCACGTTGGCCTCCTCTGCGCGGGCGTGCACGGTGGTGGGCCATGCCGCCTCGGCCGGTGGCGGAACCCTCTGGAGGTCGACAGCATCCGGCGCTGATTCCGTGGCTGTTGTCGCTGATTCCTTGCTGTCGCTGATTCCAGTTGAGAAGAAAGGGTGGTGGCGGCACCCTGGCCACGCTGAATAATTTGCGGGTGCACTGATTGCTAGAAGGAAAGGTGCCGGTCCGACATGCACATATCAGATCACGCGTGATCTGATCGCTAGATTCCGTCTGTTTGTTATTTTATGCGCCGAAAGTTGGTTCAACTCGTGGAGTGCAGCTCACTCGAGTCATCTAATGGTTCTATAAATACCCGCAGAACGTCCGTGTAATGCACACTGCCCGCTTAGTGCTTCTCTCTCGCTCCCGCTGCTGCTCTGCCAAATAGTCCCGCAACTCTCATTGCTCCGTGCAGTTTGTGTGTCACCAAGTGAGCAGAAAATAGAGAGAGTACAACCATTAGAGTGATGGCGGATAGTGGCAGTGGTGGTCTCGACCCATATAGCTCATGGTGTATTCTATATCATGCGGCAATAGGTTCTTGCGCCAATAGGATGGAGGGTAGAGCGGCAGTTAGTTTTAGGGATATAATGAGTGAGCGGTACCACGCCGTTGCTCTGGGGGGAAATTTAGCCAGATATCAGCTCCCGCCTAGATCCACCGATGAAATTAGGGACGAACTAATGAGGTCGCGTCATAAATGGCAGAGAGTATGTGAGCTAAAAAGGATTGAGTCGGGGCTTCGGGGTTTGCCTATCTCAACTACTAGCGATCTGATACGATTTTCAGACGAGGCTTATGCACTTCACGTTGGGGTAATTGATTAACGAGTTTACATAATCTTCAAATTAATTTGCATCGTTATAATTTTTGTCTGTCTTTTATTGTAAATATGCAGCTCTGGCCATCGGACGGAGAGTTTGTGAACAAAAAGATTAAGCACTATGAGTGGTTGAGCATATTGTTTGGGCCACCTGCTAGGGGGTTTCCGGAGTCCAACGAGC
Organism: Alopecurus myosuroides; assembly: GCA_028641055.1. NCBI lineage: Eukaryota > Viridiplantae > Streptophyta > Magnoliopsida > Poales > Poaceae > Alopecurus > Alopecurus myosuroides. The sequence continues at coordinate 279,551,982 of CM054063.1, forward strand.
ACGCTGAGTGGATGTTGAGGACAATATCCGAGGGGAAGATTGATGCCGTATTAAAGGGGAGCGTTGAGCGGACATCAAAAGGGAAGAGTGGTAGCGCATCAAAGGGGAAGACTGCTTCTGCATCGAAGGGGAAGAGTGGTGGCGCATTGAAGCCAGTTGTCGATGAGAACAGTGACGATGACTTTACGCCGAGAAGTTTAGCCAGGTGCAAAAGTATGTGGAAGAGTGCAGGTTCATCAAAAAATGTCGCTGATGAAGATAGTGATGACGACTTCATGCCTCCATCACGAACACGTGGGAGAGCGAAGTGAAGTCGTGGAGTTTAATTAGTTATTTCTATTCGTCTTTCATTATTTCAAGTTGTACTTGTTTCTTGTTGTGAGTTGTATGTTCAATAAATTTCGTCTTAGCAACATTATAAAAATTAGTGCGTCCAAAACTCATAATAGGAGCATGTCCCGTAGAAGAAAAATAGTAATATTTCAGGTACAGATGTAGTAATATGTCTCTCGCGAAAATAAAAAATTACATGTGTCACGCACGGCGTATTCGGCCTCGCCGGGGAGCTCGTGGAGGAGGCGTCGATCGGCCGTACCTGCGGGGTTCCCGAGCATTGCGGGGAGGAATGATGGACTCTTCATCATGTTGTTCTGATGGTTCGGGAGACGGGGTACGTATGACTGGCTCATACTCTGAATAGCCTGGAATTAAACTTGAAGTTGTGCCCGATGGGTCATAACCAAAGAATTCAGTAAGTATTCCAGGGACAGTGTTGGTGTGCGATGGTCCAGCGATTTCTGATTCATGCATGTGCTGACGACCCTGTAATGGGGGCATAGTGTAACCATAACCGGCCGCCATCTCGATCTGTGAATTGATTGCCGCCCAGATTGCATTCATCTTCGCAGTTGTTTTCTGCATGCACATCCTCTTGAATTGTTTGAACCAATCCTTGTTCTTGAACTTTGAGTAAAAATTAGCGGTCACATGCCGGATACACCATCTTGTCTCTAGATCGGGCCACCCCCAAACAGGGTCCGTTGACTGCTTGATTGCATCGAGCGCGCTCAATAGGCCTGTGTTTCGATCAGAGACGATGCAAACATCGGCACGATCTTGCACGACTCCCATCTTGACGCAACTCAGGAACCACAACCAGCTATCTCTGTTCTCGCTCTCTACCAAAGCATATGCAATAGAAAGGAGCTGGTTATTTGCATCTGTCGCAATCGCCACCAGGAGTGTCCCCTTGTACTTTCCAGTGAGAAATGTCCCATCAATTGATATTACCGGACGACAATGACGGAATGCTTGTATAGTCTGGGGGAATGCCCAGAATATACGGTCAAGGATAATTGAATTTTCCTCCGTTGGGTGTCCACGAGTTTTCATGAATATTTGAGTCCCAGGGTTAACATCTGCTATCTGCCGTAACAGTTTGGGGGCTAGGTCATAGGCCTCCTCATAAGTGCCATATAATTTCTAAAAAATACCCTCTTTAGCTCGTCTAGCCTTACCATGGCTGACGGGGAAGCCAATCATATCGGCCGCAGTTGTTTGCAGCGTCTTAATACTCATATTTATATCCGTTGTCACCGCCGCTAACATGATTTCTCCCACATATTTAGCAGTCACATTGCGGTGCTCCGCAAGAGTGCCTACTAGCTCGCAGCTATGGGGTACTATTTTTGAGATATGCCAAGGCTAACATACCCCAGGGCTCTGGCGAGCGATCACCCTTCCCTTGCAACCATCAGCCAAAAAGATGCATACGACCTTCAACACAGTTCTGTCGGACTGCTTCACTTTATGTTGACGAGATATGCCCAGTGCATATCTCTTGATTGCCGTGTCAGCAGAGGCCTTGTCTGGAAAAGTACGCCCTTCCTGCAGACTGTCCTCTCCCAGGCCCGGAACCGAGTGAAATTCATTATTCATGGTCATTGTCGTCAAAAACTGCTGGTCCAGCGGTGCTGCTACCGTCCTCCGAGAAGGACCAGGCCCTTCTTCATCTGAGGATGGTGACGACGAAGAATATCCATCATCGTCATGGTCCAGCGCCTCCGGAAGACCCGCCACATGTTCGCTTATGTCAACGACAGCTGACCAGTATCCTGGGTGAAGGACACCCTCAGACACATTATGGCCGCCTGTTGCCTCCGATGGGCCGGTGTTGGCATCTGTGGTGATGGCCAGCTCGACCTCACCAGCGCCGCCACTGCATCCGACACCATCGTGCTGAAAAAACTGGACATACACCATCGGCTCTCCATACATGGCGGAACCAGGAGTGGTTGCGAAGCTCATGTACATCCTCCAGTTCCCTTCCGATTTCACCTCCTTCAGTCCCCATCGAGGAACCCCATCATTCCCTTCTACCACGATGAAGGCCTCAACCCTCATCGTGTTTCCATGCTCGTGCTTAAAGAATCTGCGGATGCGTTTTCGGACATCCCCAAAATCTTTATTGACCATATCTTTAACTACTATACTTAACGAGTCACAGTTTGACACGTCGACACCAGATATATCATCGCGTGCGATGTCCCCATAGAACACTTTCAATATTTCCATCGTACCTACCGAACAATCATATTTAAAAGAACAAGATTAATAGCTTCACATTATTTTCTAAAATTTTACCTATTAAATTTTATATTGCGTGCAGTTAATACATTAACGACTGAAATTTTTTTGGAGCTTCGTCACGATATCATAAATATTTGCGGTTAGCTAATTTTTTATAAAACTTTAAAAGTAATTGCCGACCGTACTAATTCTGACTTAACGATACCACGAACAAGATTTATAATATCGTACTATTTTGTACTATTTTACATATTAAATTTTATATTACATGCAGTTATTTTATTATCACATTTTAATATAGCTAACCCGACTAGGATTATTTTTTAGCTTCGTTGCGGCTCACATTTTAAATAACTGACCGTACATATTATAACATCTCAGTTCAATTATTTTGTACACTTCTACCTTTTTGACATAAAATAAACCATTATCACATTTCTAAAAATATCACCGTTCGTTATGTACGTGTGAGTACGGTACCCATTAATATGTACTGTAACTATGGCTATTCTGCAGCTTCCTAAACTGTAACCAACATTAGTAAATGACGGCCTTAACAATATCTTCTACGAAAAATATAATACCATACACTAACTGTAACATATCTCGTCCGACAATATCTATCAAGTTTCTCATTACTACATGTCATAGCTAAGTACCAGCTGTAGTACCAACTAATATATTCTACAAACGGATACTATAAGTGTACGCAAAATCTGTCAACACATCAGAAAATTCGTACCTTGTTGACGTACTTGTTAGTTCACAAAATAGTGAACAAATGTCTTCAAATCGCAGTCACTCTACGATAGTTGGTGGCACACGTACGAGAGAGCAGCACACGTACGAGAGAGGAGCACACGAAAGCTTCTACTTGTAAGCCAGCTATGTGCACGAACCAATGTCTTGTTAGGACTACCTAACTCAGAAACCACACCCAGTGTTTGAGAGGAGTAAAGAGCGGAAAGGAGCAGCAAGCAGAGAGATGTAGATAGCTGAAAGAAGTAGAGAGCAGAGAGGAGTATATAAGGAGGCTGCTCTCGTTCGCCGCCGTGTAATTGAATCCTCCACCGTTTGCTGCTCTCCTTGCAATCAGTACCGAATACTAATCACAACAGTGCCAAAATTTGCCCCGGTCGGAAGGAATCTGGCCACTTTCCTTCATTTTCGCGTCCCAGCCAGCCACCTGAAAATCAGCGTCGAATAAAGTGTTGCCCGGAAATCAGCGCCTCCTGGCTGTCGGGTGCAGAGCATACCACCACCGCCCGAGGCGGCTTGGTAATCCCGCCCGTGCGCAAAAAAGCCTCTCCCGCCACAGTCTCTATCGCCCGTGCCGAATAAAGCCACTCCGGGAATCCGCGCCGAATAAAGCGACTCCGGGTGCAGCGGGCTGTCGGGTGCGCAGGTGGTGGCGGCATGGCCCACCATGTACTCGCCCGGAAATCCGTTCCGTCGCCGCATGCATCGTGCCGTCTGGGCCTGTGGCGGCAGGGCCTGCCGCCTCCGACTGTGGCGGCATGTGCCACGTGTTGGCTGGCCAGCCTGCCGCCACGACAGTTTTGCCAATTCCACTCACATGTGGTCCTTTTTGCCAATTCGTTTTTTGAAGTGGTCTGTTTTGCCAAAAATTCCACAAAGTATATGTGACGTCTGCCAGATTCATATTGTTTTGGCACTTACTCGGTTTTGTATGGACTTGGACGTGTTGTTCATCCCATGGATGTATTCTCATGGGAGCCATTTCGCAATGCCTAGACTAAAAGTACGTTTGATGATGCCATCGATCAACATACATTTTGTTTGTAGCTAATTTTAGACTCGTGATTTCTCCTGGTAAATGAAATTGTATGGATTAATCTGAATTAAGATCTCAACGGAACGCTCGCACGCGTCGCTCCCAGGGGGGCGGCACAGGCGAAACCCTAGCCGCCGCCGCCCCCACACCCCATCCTTCCCTTCCACCCGCCGCCGCCGGAGGAAGGGGGCACAACCCTCCGTGTTGTGGACGGCGGCCGGCGGGTCCTCGCCTCCTCAGCACAAACGCGGCGGGAGGCCTCCGGCCAGATGCGTTGGTCGGCCCTGGACGGCTTGCACGGACGCCGGGGTGGCAGCCCTGGTTCTTCTGGCGGCGGCTAGTGGCTGGGTCTGCGTGGGTAGCCGGCGCTGGCCGGGGTGGCTCTGGGTGGCGCCGCCGATGGGATCTAGGGTGGCTCGGCCATGGTGCGGCGGCCGCGGTTAGCGGCGGCGGCGCCATCGGCTTGGCTCCCAGGTGACGCGGCCTCCTCTGTCTTTGGCGGCGGGAGGCGGTGGTGCTAGGGACCGTCGGCGGCAGGGCTCCCGGTGGCGGCGGATGTGGAATCCAGGAGATTTTTTCCCTCCCGTAAATGTCCCTGCTGGGAGTCGTTTCGCGGCTTCGGGGCTGTGAGACATCAGAATAAAGGAGGTGGTCCTTGGGTTTACCATCGCGCGAAGATGAAGATCCTGATGTAGGTTCTCTTTGATCAAGCCGGGGTGTCGACCCGAAAGGCTGCACCGGCAAACTCCCATGGGCAACGCCTGGAGATTGCTGGATCGGTGGAATTCGGTTACAATGCTTAGTGATCGAATGTGAGATTGGAGGACTAGCAACGGTGTTCGGAGTCTTTGCATCGATGGGGAACTGGCTTGGAGTTACAAGATTCGTGGCAGCCGTATGTAAGAGGGGGCGACAACATGCATGAAGTCCAAAGTCCTACCTTTCAGGGTGAAAGCCCAAGGTCTGACTTTAATTGGTTGTGCCTGGCACTGGTCTTCTTGGAGCCGTTGTTTTGAGAGCGATGATTATCTTCAGGGTGAAAACCCAAGGTCTGGCCTTAATTGGTTGTGCCTGACACCGTTCTTCTTGGAGACGTTGTTTTCAAAGAGATGGACATCAACTGTTGTTTAGGTGGTGGTTGTGCGGATACCGCGAGGACTGTAACTCTATAGCGGGACTTTTTTCTTTTTATTTCTTCTTTTTATTGTCTTTCGGCTGTGTGCATCCATTGCGTTGTTGCAGAGGCCGGGTGTAATTTGTATCTCTGCGATATTAATATACTTCCCTTTATCAAAAAAAAAATTGTATTAAGCAAATCGGGTAAGACATCGTTCTTAGTCAATGACTTCAAGCACAACATCAGGCCCGATGATCTTATCCAAACAAAACATCTAAATTCAATTCTCACAAAATTTGCATCATGGTGACTAACCATATCATGCGAACAATCCGCTTTTACAAAGTATTAAAGTCTACCCTTTTTTGAAATTGTTGTTGAGTGATTAGGGATAGAACATGTGTGTGCGCACTAACGACATGAATGAAAATTTGAGCACAAGGCGCGACGGAAAGATCCAAGGCAAGAGCAACATTTGAAGGCCAACCTTCTAACATCTTATGCACTAGATTCCCACTAACAAACTTTAACTAGGATATTTGTTAAACTTGTATATCGTAAAACTATATCTATCGAGATCTTAAATATTACTACAGTGGATGCAAACACATGTAAGCAACTATAAACATCTTAGTGCACAAATTATTAAGTAGGTCGATACAATTCTTGTTATCATTTATGATTTGCTTAGGTAGAACAAATGTCCCAAATTTAAATTCTAAACAAAACTTGAAAAATAGGTTATATTTTCTCTATCTGTAAAGATACATATGTATTGAAAAACATTGAAATTCAAATTACGATATTATACACTGTGACTATTTTTATACCATATAATGAATTATTTGCATATTAACATACTTATCAATGAAAACATGTGATGTAAATTAGTAAAGGAATGATCTAAGAAGTAAATATGTTTAGTATAAAACATGTATTTTTTATTACCTGTAAGCAGGGGCGGACCTACAGGGTATGCCCGATATGCTAGGGCATACCTTGTCACCGTGCATGTCCCGTTTAGGTCATATATGTGTTGATCAACTTGACTTTTAATTAATTATCGGGCAGTTCCTCCGTGGGTTTCAGCCACTTTGTACTTGTACACTTATCAAGTTGTGGGCTTGTACTTGTACACTTATCAAGTTGTGGGCTTGTCTCGCGTGTAACCTTACAGGCTGTAGCCATGCACATAGCTATTTCAATTTTGCTTCCCCAAAATCTATTTTAGTAACTGGATATGGCCTGATTAGTTATGATAACTAATGAAATGAAATATTTCTGTATTGTACAAACATTTTCTTCATACCAGTGCATTGGGGCGATTCTATAATGTGTTTAATTAATCTTCAGTTAATTTTAGTATGCTAGGAAATATCCTTTTGTTACATTTTGTACGATGGCTTTTATTACAAATTTCAAACATATTTTGCTTTTTTCCTATAAATATCTATTTATTTTAATATAACTTGACCGTATTTTATAGCGCGGTTAAAACAATAAAGATATTTACTAGAAATTTGTGGCTGCCGGTGATAGTGAGAATTTATTCAATATTAAAATGCCCTTGTCTCGATGGTGCATGCCACGAACAATTTACCTTTTCATTATGAGTAAAAACCCCATTATATTTAAATATTTTCTCTTATTTGATAATCGTCATTTCCTCTTTATTTTCTAAGAGAAATTGGTGTCAACATGCATATAATTTTTTCGGTACGGCATACCCTTTGATAAAATTCTAGGTCCGGACTGTCTATAAGTACCCCGAGGGCGGCCCAAGCCCCACGAGACGAGAGTCGAGAGAGCCTCTAGTAAGGATGACAATTTTAACCGTGGGTACGGATATTCGCGGGTATTCGACCCGTATGGGCAGCGTATGGGTACACTTTTATACCCATGGGTAGTACCCGTACCCTACCCATCAATTCATGGGTAGGTCATGGGTATCAGGTTCTACCCGTGGGTATACTCATACCCTACCCATTTATACTGACATGTGGGCCACTTTGGCCATATGTAGCCCAGCAGGAAGCAACCCACAAGGCCATGACTCCAGGGTTAAGGCGATGAGGAGAAGGGTCGGTCAAAGCGTCCTCATAATCCCCTCGTCTCCCAAATATCCCCAAATTTCAATCACTCCTTAACCCTCTCATCTTCTAAATACTCAAACTAAGAAGATAAATTCCCAGCGATGAGGCATACAATTGATCAAACTGATATTTTTGCCAAATGTTCTATCAATGAATATAATAACTTGTGTACCCATTGGGTATCCAATGGGTATGGGCATCCGCCGGGTATGGGTTTGGGTAGACTTTCATACTCATGGGTACGGGTATGGGTAGAGTTTTCTACATGTTGACTATGTGGGTACGGGTATGGTATTCCGCTACCCGCCCCATACCCTACCCATTGCCATCCTTAGCCTCTAGCTAACTACGATATACATGGCGCCGTAGGAGAAACTGGGCATTCACCATTACAGTAGTCGGAAGATTTTCCTGCTGCACAGTTCGAGGACAGTTTAGATGAAAAACGTTAAATTGCTAGTCGGACATCCCTCCTCTACTTGGGACTTTTGGACCTTTGGTTAGCCATAATAGGATTATTAAGTGAGGTGGTACCGGTGGGTTAGATCAGGCCAGACGATTAGGAAAAACAACAAATAATCATCGGATTTCATTTCTCTCAAATAATCTATGTATTTATTCACGTTCCATCGGGTTCAAAAAATATCATATTGCATCACACCCTAATTGTCGAGACATCGTAGTAGAATTCATAGACGGGGGTGCCATGAGACTACTGATAGAGATGTGGGGGGACGTGATTGTGCGAAGGACAATGACACAGGGTTTTTACCCAGGTTTCGTACGACGCAGTAATGCGACGTTTCTACTCCTGCAATCTCACTATTCAGGACTAAAACCTGTAAATACAGAGTACAATGTGATGTTCTATTAGCTTCTCGTCAAGGATCAACCTCTCGGCGAGTTAGCCTTTAGCTTCTTGTCTATCTATCATATCTCCCGTCCAGCTTTATATAATAGCCGGATTAGGGCATACAGAGTAGAAAACCTACAAGACTACGGTAACTATTAACTTGGAAAGTAAGGAATCCGCCTTCTTCTCCAAGCCAGATCACGCGGGCCGTGATCCGGGTTCTTCTAGAATCCGGCTTCTGTGCATCAGCTTACGGGGCCGCCCAATGGACCGTAGCCCACTACCATTTGGGCCACCCTGGTAATCCGGCACTTTGGACCGCCATCTGATATACCCCTATTCGGTATATATCCGATAGTAGCCCCCAAGAAGGATTAAGACTCTGATTCGCCGCCTTTCGCCAAATGTACACATTCCGAGAAATATTGGCTGGCAGTCTTGATTCTTCTTCTTTTTCTCCTTAAAAGGATGTTGTACGCAAAACTCGGAATCCAGAAAATCCGGCTTTTCTTTCACGATCCTTCGTGAAGAAGGAACTTCCTACGTCAGCGCTTTAATCCTGCTGACGTAAGGGACGTTTGGGTTTCAGGCGTGAAACCCAGAAACATATCTCATACAGATTCTCGCGGGAAACGAGGCGATAGCAATAATCACCCGTCGTTTCATTTCACGGAATTTCCGGCGAGTGACACGCGTTGGTCATCCAACGGTCAAAAGAGCCGTTAGCACGCATCGTGACGGGATTCCGGTTATAAATAGCCGTCTCCGTCTTCCCCGCAAACCTTCCGCTTCCATTCGCAGCACCATTCCAGCGCCTAAGTTCGTAGCAGAGCCATTCCCGAGCGCACGCACGAACGCCGCCCAAAACCTCACCGGAGCAGCCGGAATCCTTTCGCGCCGCCCACCGATGGCATCCCCAAGCTCCTCACCGGCACGCTCCGTCGCAACGGAAATCGACGAGATCATCAACACGATGGATCCCTTAGTAGATTCACCGGTGCATGCCACCGGCGACGAGCAGGTGAAAGCCGTTGGCGGTGCGGTGACCGAGGAAATCCCTCTCGCCACCGCAGATCTCGCGGGGTCTTCCTCCGCGCCATCCCCGCCATTCGCGCCCGAGACGGCGGAGGAGAAAATCACCCTCGTCGGGGACGAGCTCGCGGCCGCGGAGGCCGCAGCGACCGCCATCGCCGGAGCTGAAGACGAAGGGGAAACTGCCGGCAATTGGAGCCCGAGCAGTATTCCGCCTTCCTTCCTTCCGACAATGGAGAAGTAGGGGCTTTTGCTGAAAGGCAAATGGTGGAGTCCGGAAGACGAGTCCGAGCCCGCGCCAAGAGACGAGGAACGTGTTCTCCTTACCTCCCACATCGCGAGAGGTATGGGTTTTCCGCCGTCCGCCTTTTTTCTCCAAGTTCTAGCTCATTACAACATCCAACCCCACAATCTACCTCCCAACTCCATCCTCTATTTAGCCGGATTTCAGGCCCTTTTCGAGGGATATCTAGGTATAGCTCCTAGGTTAGATTTCTGGCTTTATTGCTTTAGGGTTAAGAGGAACTCTTCGGAGGGCGCACTCCCAACTTGTGGGACCATATCCTTTACCCTGTGTAGATTCAGGGAGGATTGGTTCCCAAGATCAAGACATCGGAATCCACCAAATTCTGGACGGGTTCCTTCTTCTATCATCCCGACGTTCTCTTCCCTGGGAAAACCACCGGGGTTCCACCTTTTTCGAACACCGCTGCTGTTCCCCAAGAGAACTGGGGAACTGAAGCAGTTCAAACCCTGCCGCCAGATCTTCTCAGAATCAAGCGGCACATCGCGAAGCTCGTCACCTCCGATCCGCCTCTAACTGGCATGGAACACTGTCCTATGCTGGTTAGAAAGGCGGATTCAGCCTTTGGCTAATCACGGCACTCGCCTTATCTGTGATTACACGAGAACCGGTGATGTTATGCGGACAACAAGCAAGATTTGGTCGGCAAAAGATTTGCGGAGGTGCGCAAATCAATTGGTCGCCTCACGCGACCAATATGAAGAAAGCCGACAAATGTACACCGCTTCGAACCCGGCTCCCAAGGTACAATTCTTTGCCTTTCGGGTTTATATTCTTTCCATTTTTTCGGTCTCGTGTTTTTAACTCGGCTTTTGCCTTTTTAACAGATCACCGAACTTCCTGAGTCGGATCTTGCTTTCGACGCCGAGCTGGAGGCATTGCGCGCCACCTTTGCCGGCGGACGTAAGCGTAAGAAGATTTCCACTTCAGAGGAAATCATTGATCTTGACGGGGTTCCCGTCGCCACCTCCAGGTTTGAATGCCTAGGTTACTTTTTCTTTATCGGAATTTTTTCCTTTCTCTCGGAGTTTTAACTTTCCGGCTTTTCTCCTTTTTAGCCTGACTCCCACAACTCTGAAGCCTAAAAAGCTAAAGAGGCACAAAGCTGTGGCCAGCAGAGGCCCACACCCTTCCCCTGCTACTGCTCCGGATACCCCGGTGGTAGCAACATAAGAGCACGCCGGTGCTCCCAACGTCGAACCCCAGCAGACAAGCCAGTCCATTGTGCCGGAAACGGACACGAGGGAAAGGGCGGTACCTGAGGTGGGAGGTCCTTCTTGGATAACTGAGGAGGAAATTCCCACCTTTCATAAAGAATTCAAGGATATCAACGAGGGCCTTAACGCCGCCGGGACTCTTTTTGCTGAGTATGCAAAGGAGTTCACCGAAAATTTGGCAGGTTTACAGCGAATGAGCCAGGTATTATCACCAGCCCCCAAGCAATAAGTCAAATGCCTGCTTTTCACTTAATGTTTTCATTATCATGCTTGTTTCTAACTTAAACACGAAATTTCATTTCTGTGTTTCAGCAAACCGCCGAAACTATAAACCTGGAAGTTTTCAGCAAACTTACCGTCAAGAATAAGGAGGTTAGAAACCTTCTATCTATTCTTGACGTTAAGGAAGCAGAGCTGGCATCGTCTCAGCTACAGCTGGAGGAAACAACAGGTACATTTTAGTTTTCTGAAGTTTCTTGTCCATAATTTTTTCTAAGTAATTTTCCGAGTTTTCTTAACCCGAAATTTTCTCGCTCTTCAGCTGCTTTGGCGAAAGCCAAGCAAGTTGCTGAAGATGCCGGCAACGCCGAGAATCTCCGCCGGGCGAACATGGACCTTCATAAGGAAATTATGAAGGTTCAGAAGGAGCTGGAGGCCAGTAATTTGGCTCTTGGCATTGCTCAATCCAAGGCCTCCCAGCAAGCTGATAAGGACAAGGCAACCATCCAAGATTTGGAGAATGCCTTGACCCTGCGCCCGGAGGAAGGATCTGAGATGGACAAGATCCTCGGTAAGTTATATACTTTTACCGGATTTTCCATGTTTTGCTTTCTTTCTCTGCTTTTTCACTAACCCTTTGGTTGTTTGACTGAAAATACAGGAGATAACCCAGAACTTACTCGGATTCAAAAAATCCGAGCTTTTGGGAACGTATTCACCGCGATCAAAGCTGCGGGAATGTTGCTCATCAACAAATACCTTCCCTCGAAGTCTGGGGAGCTCTCGGAAGTTGAGAAACTTCCGGGAGCCATCATAGAAATTGCGGAAGCCAAGGAATCCACTTTGCGCTCCGCGGCACGGGGTGGCGCACGCATGGCCTTAGGGCTTATGCGTATGCATTATCCCAGTGCCAAATCTTGGCGCGTGGCGTCTGGTATCCCTCTAGGATATACGGAGACCCAGCGGACCACCATCTTTGATGAAATCAAAGGTCACGCTACCAAGATCGCTTCTATGGTGAATGTCTCCATCACCTATCCGGAAGAAGAGATTCCAGAAGCCCCCGAGGACGACAGCAGTGAGGAAGACTCGGATGCTTGAAGAATTCTCCTTGCCCTGGATAGGAGAAATAGGAAATAGGAGCATTACTGCACTTTACAATATAATTTTTATTGTAATGCTTCTATTCGTTTGTATAAACAAGTACTCCGCCTTTTGCAGTTAATATTTATTAAGTCCTTTGCAAGTTTTCCGGGTTTTATATTCCTTTAACTTCTAAGTTCTCTGGCTTTATGTGCTTTAACTGTCCTTAGTGTTTTAAATGGCTCAGTAGTACTTTAATCTTCTTGCCAAGTGACTGGGTAAAACCGATCAGTTCAAACTCGGAAACACGGATCGTACTAAAGGCATTTTTACTTACTAGCTCCAGTGACCCGGCACATAAACAATCAGATAATACTTAGAGAATAGTAAGGAATTTTTTGAATGAAACTCGGGCACGCAGGCACAATCTGAGTTTCCTTTAGCCTTTAGTAGGCTGAAAATCATTCAGTTTTTAAACGCCGAGCACGCAGGCACAATTCGGGTTAACATTGAGTATTTTGTAAGATCATTGGGAAATAGATAAGGCGGAATCATGCTTTGTACTATAATAAACTTGTAAAAACATGGATGTAAGAATTCCGACAACTTTATTTCATGATCTCAAAGATGTTTACATAGAAATTGAACTAAGTATAGAAGGGACGTAACTGCTGGATACTCCAGGGCCTCTTTGTCTCTCCAAGTTCAGCATCTATCTTTCTCTTTCTTTTGTGATTCGGCTTGTCGGGATGGTCTTCCGTATCTCGAATATCTACAAGATAGTATGATCCATTTTTCATAGCTTTGCTGATAACGAATGGTCCTTCCCATACTGGGGCCAATTTGTGCTTTCTTTGCTGTAGCAATCTTAGCACTAGGTCACCTTCTTTAAAAGAACGATGCCTGATTTTCCGACTATGGTAACGTCGTAAACCTTGCTGGTAAATGGCGGATCTTTGAAGCACAAGCTCTCGTTCTCCTCTAAGAGGTCGACGGCATCCTGTCGTGCTTTTTCGGCATCCGATTCATCGAAATCCTGCACTCTTGGGCTATCATGGATCATGTCCATTGGAAGAATTGCTTCGGCACCATAAACTAGGAAAAACGGGGTTTTCCCAGTTGACCTATTTGGTGTTGTTCGAATACTCCAAAGCACGGAAGGTAGCTCTTCTACCCATGCTCCAGCTGCTCTATGAAGGGGAGATTCGAGTCTTGGGCGTATTCCTTGTAAGACTGAGCTATTCATTCTTTCAACCTGTCCATTGGATTGCGGGTGTGCCACATACGCGAGATCTAGGCGAATTCCCGTCTGTCGGCAATATTTGCCCAACTCTCCAATGGAGAAATTTGTCCCGTTGTCGGTTATTATGCTGTGTGGAACGCCGTATCTCATGACTACGCCAATGATGAAATTTCTGGCAGTTACACCGTCAAGCTTTTTGATGGGTTTAGCCTCCACCCACTTGGTATATTTATCCACAACTACGAGTAGATGTGTAAGTACGCCTCGTGCAGTTTTGAATGGACCCATCATATCTAGCCCCCAGACCGCAAATGGCCATGTAATGGGGATAGTTTTGAGTGCTTGGGCTGGCATATTTGATCGCTTGGCGTAATATTGACACCCTGCACATGTATTTACTATGTGCTCAGCATCTGTCTTGGCTGTTAGCCAGAAAACCCCTACGCAGAATGCTTTTTTGACTATGCTTTTTGATTGAGCATGGTGTCCGCAATCTCCGGCATGGATTTCTTGCAGGATTTCTCGTCCTTCTTCTGGTGAAATACATCGCAGAAAAATTCCGGTAGTACTGCGTTTATACAGGCAATTGTTAATTACCGTGTACCCTTTGCATCGACGCTGAATCTGTCTTTGCAAGACTTCGTCTGCTCCATCCGGGTACTTCTGATCAACTAAGAAGTTTAAATATGGAATTGTCCAATCCGGGTTAACGAACCTGACTTCAATTGACTCGGAAGCCAGAGGATAATCCACATCTCCACCTTTGTGACGCCCCGAGATCGGGCACTATGCAGATTTCAGCATTCCCGCCAAAATCCACATAATAACCGATTCCAGGTTGGCACTTGTGATAACATTACAATAGTTCACGAATATTCCACAATTACAACAGAAACAGATAGATACAAGATGACTCAAACGAGCCAGGGTTACAACTGATACAATACAAAGATCCAAATAACAGCGGAAGAAACAACATATCGTCCGTCTACGGACAAGATACAAATTGGACTAAGAGTCCTGAAGATAACCGGGAGCGTCCAATCCCTGCCCAGGCCAAGCCGGAGGGATTCCCAAGCTAACGTCGTCAGACTTCAAACCTGTTGACTGCAATGTTGAATATGCAGCCACGAAAGAGATTCGTGGGTCAGTACGGTTAAGTACTGGCAAGTGGATAAACCATACTCACAGGATACCGGCGTAGCCAGTCATCACAAGATACAAATACTTTGGGATCAACGGAAAGGAAAGGATTATTGCAAATAAGCGGCAAAGGGCTGCTCTAACCATCTACAGAGAGATACTACAACTTCCGGCTAACAGAAAGAAGATAAGATCGAGTATTGTAACCAACTGAAAGATAACTGCAAACAAACCCATCCTGGATCTCGCCCCTTATCCAAAGAAGCAATCCGAGGATAACTCACACAGTTGGATTAGTGATGGTTCAGATTATTGTGTCAATAAGCCTATTACTAGTCAAGTTGTTAATCATTGGGTGTAAGATTGTTAATCATTAGGTTTAAGTTGTCCTGAGTACTTGTTAGCCAGTACTTTCACCAAGTAATCCATAACCGCGGAAAACACGGCTTCTCGAGAAGATTATCCCTGCAGGGTTGCACCAATTTGGCCGTACACGCAAGAATAACCCGCCAGACGGGGGATCAACCCACCAAGCGGGGTACTCTACACAACTCAACTCTTCTTCGCATCAAGCCCAAAGAACCTTGGGCGCACGGCTAATCGAGCCCCGAAGAAAAGGGACCCTCATAGCACTCTAAGACCGTGTCCCCCTATATGCCGACTACGAAAGTTCAACCCGGGATCCAAGGGCTCGCAAGATCATGCATGCAGCAAATGGAAAACCCGAACTAAATGAGGCGATTTGGACGAGATGCGAATCGAGTCAAGTTGAGGGGGGCACCCATACTCGCTTCCCACATGCGGGTAGTGCGCTCATCATGGATCAGTAGACAAGACCCTTTTCCTATTAGGGTCGACACTAGCAGGCCTCAAAACCACAAAGGGCCTCCTGCCGGTGCCTTATCATCAAATTATTATTTAACAATAACATTAGCATGATTGAGTGATTAAACATCGAGCCCCCCAGAACATAATAGTAAAGGAAGTAACCGACAACAGACTCGAGCAAAAGCAACCCTAAGCATGCAGCTACGACACGAGGGCCAACAAGGTAAACAAGCAACAGTTAATAGGAAGTGGAAGGGAAAAAGGCTATATCATGGCTGCAAGGCAAACAATATGATAGGATCGAGACACAAGCATCGAATCAACAGGCTAGAACAAGAACAACGGAAAGAATCGGTAACAAGTGATGAAAGGCAGCCATGTGGCAGCAAGTGAGTATACTTGCCTGAGATCCCGCAAGGTAGCAGAACTTGTCGTTGCTCACATCATCTCAGCGTCCTATCCGGGAAGAAGCAACGAACTAACAGAAACACCGGATGCAACAATTACTTCTACGGCAAAGATCCAGCATGATCCTATTTTATATGCATGACATGGCAAGATGCAACAGGGGAAACAACTTAAGCAATTTAATCGGAACCGGAGTCCGGAGAAATAGGAATTGGTTCAAGTTGTTTAGGTAACCATCGATTTAAATGTTGATTAGCATGGCAAACAATGGAATAGATGAGTTAGGCAATTTAAATGGAAGGGGCAACAGCTGGAAATAATTAGCCCACACATTCTATATGTTGTCATATAGGTGAACATGCATAACAAGATCTAAAGTGCACAAGATAAGATGCAAAAAGAGATATGGATGGCATGAACATGTTAAGTGCATTTTTCTGGTATGCAAACATATTTTATTTGTTGGATTTGGAATTAAAATGAGCAAGTTATCAAATTAGCAATTTTAATGCATTAATTAAGAAATAGTTGTTTTCAGCAATTTAAATTATTCAAAACAGAAAACAAAGTTGATATTTGCAAGGTTTAGAGAATTTTGATTCGAAAACATATTTTATTTTTTAAATTTGGAGTTAAAATGAATTAGTTATGATTTATGCAATTAAATCAATTTAAATTGAGCCGGAAGCCCAACATTTAATTTAGGAGGTTCACGTTATTTATTTACCCATCAAGATTAAATGTTGTTTAACATGGCGAGATAATATAAAGATGAGCTATGCAATTTTAAATGGAACCGGGATAATATCTAATTATTCCAACTCATTCCATATGTAATTATTAGATGATATTACTATACCCCGAAACCCACAAGATGCAATGCAAACATGATGCGATGACATTTTAAATATAGTTGATATGTTATAGAAAATAGGGCATAGGTATAGGGGTTTGGGTTCGCACGTTGGAAAGAGGATCGCCGGGGTCAACGCCGGAAACTTCGGAACGTGGAGGAAGTAGACGTAGAATGGGAAGTAGACGAAGTCGTCGTAGCAGGGGAAGTAGACATTCCGTTGTCGATGTAGTCGAAGTCGAGGTCTTCGGGTCATAGAGGAAGTAGTTGACGTAGGCGTGGTAGTGGAAGTAGTCGACGTCGCTGTAGTAGGGGAAGTAGTCGACGTCGAGGAAATAGTCGTAATTGCACCACCGCATCATCGTCTTCGGGGCGTCGAGGAGATAATTGTTCTCGTGTCGTCGTCGAAGTAGTCATTCACGTCTGGAGTCCAAGTGGTCGTCGTAGTCGTGGCCGAATCGTAACAACATCGTCTTCGGGGTCGGAGGCGAACCTGACGGTCCCGGTCTTCGGGCGCGCACGAAGGCGGCCAACGCAAAGCGAACACGTCGAAGGCGATGTAGTCGTTCACGGTTCGTCGAGGGAGTAGTCGTGGTCGAGGTGCTTGTCGCATCGGGTAGGAATCTTGGCGGTTCCGGTGCTCGGACTTGGCGACGAGGTACATGTGGGGCGGCGGTAATCGTTCACGGCACGTTCTTGTCGGAGAAGATCATGGCGACGAGGTACGGGCTGGGGAGGATCTCGGCAGCGTCACGGTCATACACGATAGGGCGCGACGGCCTCGGCCACACCAAACAGAGCACGGCATGAATGTGTCCCCTGAGGCAAAGGGCTTCTTGTGGACAATCCACCAAGCACTTGGCGGGCATCGTGGAAGGAGCTCGAGCGGCAGGAACCGGCGAGTGACGGCTGTGGCGGCGACGGCGTCCGCGTGCGTGGAGGCAGGAGAGGAGCCCGGCGGGGCGTCGGCACGTCGGGGAGCCCGACCTCCTGCCACTTCTGCTGTTGCCGGGCGCCGTCATGGTCTCGGGGCGAGGAGCTAAAGGAGGAGGATGGGACGGTCGGCAGCATCCGGTGAGGGGCAGGGGCTCGGCCGGCCGGAGCTCGACCCGGCGGAGGGGAGGGGCGCGACAGAGCCCTGCTCCTGCCAGCGCCGAGGATGGAGAGGAGGCCTCGAGGCGGAGGCGCTGCTGCGAGGGGGAGGTCCTGGGCGGCCTCCTGCCGGTGGGAGAGGAGGCGAGGGCGACGGGAGGCGGAGCGAGGGGGAGGGGAGCTCGACGAGCGAGGGGCGCAGGGAGGCGCTCGCCCCTGGCGGCGCGATACAGAGGTCGAGCGAAGGACGAGGAGGATCGATCGCTTCTGCGTCCGCGTGCGTGCGTTGCGTGGTGTCGTGTGTGTGCGGGTGTTTGGCCTGGGTGGGTTGTGTGCATGGGTGCGTTGCGTGTGTGTGTCGTGAGGGTTCTGGTGTGGTGTGCGTGCGTTATGTGCGCCTGGGGTGTGCGTGTGTGCTAGGCTAGGGTTAGCTAGGTGGGGTGGCTGGCTGGGCCTTGGCCTGGCTGCCCCCCAATCCTTTTTTTTTGTTTTTTTTTTCCAAAAAACAAAAGAAGAGGCAAAGGGAGCTCAAAAAAAAATAGAAAATGCAGATTTTGAGGAATAGAAAAAAAATAGAGTTTACATGCCATGCATGATGCACAAGGATACGAGAAGAAAAGAAAAAACAAACAAACAACACACAAAACTACTAGGGGGAAAACCCGGCCGTTACAGACGACACCACTAACAAGGGATTGCGCCCTCGCAATCCACCTGCCAACCCGGGAGGGGAAGGAAGTTCGACTATCGATTCTTCGTGCTTCCAGTTGATCTCCTCGACACCACTAACAAGGGCTTCTCGACACCACTAACAAGGGATTCTTGCTCGGAGTGATGACGATGTTCTTCCACCAGGAATCTTCCGATGATCGAACCTATTAGGTTAAAGGCTCAGAAAACGTCCACCCACGTAGGATCCTTAACACTTTGAAAGATAGACAAGGGGGGAAGACTCCAAAACAAATAAGATGGGAGGGGAAATATAATAGGGATAAGGAGAAAAAAAGAATCCTATTGAGATGTTTTTCCAAAATAGTTTAGCAGAAGATAGTTTTTGACACTCTAAGAACACGACCGTTAGCGAGGTTAACCTACAGGCTTTGCGGACCCGTTGCTTCGATAACCATTCGTATCGAAACAATCTCGGGAATCGGAACCAAGGCTCTGATACCATTTGTGACGCCCCGAGATCGGGCACTATGCAGATTTCAGCATTCCCGCCAAAATCCACATAATAACCGATTCCAGGTTGGCACTTGTGATAACATTACAATAGTTCACGAATATTCCACAATTACAACAGAAACAGATAGATACAAGATGACTCAAACGAGCCAGGGTTACAACTGATACAATACAAAGATCCAAATAACAGCGGAAGAAACAACATATCGTCCGTCTACGGACAAGATACAAATTGGACTAAGAGTCCTGAAGATAACCGGGAAATGTCCAATCCCTGCCCAGGCCAAGCCGGAGGGATTCCCAAGCTAACGTCGTCAGACTTCAAACCTGTTGACTGCAATGTTGAATATGCAGCCACGAAAGAGATTCGTGGGTCAGTACGGTTAAGTACTGGCAAGTGGATCAACCATACTCACAGGATACCGGCGTAGCCAGTCATCACAAGATACAAATACTTTGGGATCAACGGAAAGGAAAGGATTATTGCAAATAAGCGGCAAAGGGCTGCTCTAACCATCTACAGAGAGATACTACAACTTCCGGCTAACAGAAAGAAGATAAGATCGAGTATTGTAACCAACTGAAAGATAACTGCAAACAAACCCATCCTGGATCTCGCCCCTTATCCAAAGAAGCGATCCGAGGATAACTCACACAGTTGGATTAGTGATGGTTCAGATTATTGTGTCAATAAGCCTATTACTAGTCAAGTTGTTAATCATTGGGTGTAAGATTGTTAATCATTAGGTTTAAGTTGTCCTGAGTACTTGTTAGCCAGTACTTTCACCAAGTAATCCATAACCGCGGAAAACACGGCTTCTCGAGAATATTATCCCTGCAGGGTTGCACCAATTTGGCCGTACACGCAAGAATAACCCGCCAGACGGGGGATCAACCCACCAAGCGGGGTACTCTACACAACTCAACTCTTCTTCGCATCAAGCCCAAAGAACCTTGGGCGCACGGCTAATCGAGCCCCGAAGAAAAGGGACCCTCATAGCACTCTAAGACCGTGTCCCCCTATATGCCGACTACGAAAGTTCAACCCGGGATCCAAGGCGCAAGATCATGCATGCAGCAAATGGAAAACCCGAACTAAATGAGGCGATTTGGACGAGATGCGAATCGAGTCAAGTTGAGGGGGGCGCCCATACTCGCTTCCCACATGCGGGTAGTGCGCTCATCATGGATCAGTAGACAAGACCCTTTTCCTATTAGGGTCGACACTAGCAGGCCTCAAAACCACAAAGGGCCTCCTGCCGGTGCCTTATCATCAAATTATTATTTAACAATAACATTAGCATGATTGAGTGATTAAACATCGAGCCCCCCAGAACATAATAGTAAAGGAAGTAACCGACAACAGACTCGAGCAAAAGCAACCCTAAGCATGCAGCTACGACACGAGGGCCAACAAGGTAAACAAGCAACAGTTAATAGGAAGTGGAAGGGAAAAAGGCTATATCATGGCTGCAAGGCAAACAATATGATAGGATCGAGACACAAGCATCGAATCAACAGGCTAGAACAAGAACAACGGAAAGAATCGGTAACAAGTGATGAAAGGCAGCCATGTGGCAGCAAGTGAGTATACTTGCCTGAGATCCCGCAAGGTAGCAGAACTTGTCGTTGCTCACATCATCTCAACGTCCTATCCGGGAAGAAGCAACGAACTAACAGAAACACCGGATGCAACAATTACTTCTACGGCAAAGATCCAGCATGATCCTATTTTATATGCATGACATGGCAAGATGCAACAGGGGAAACAACTTAAGCAATTTAATCGGAACCGGAGTCCGGAGAAATAGGAATTGGTTCAAGTTGTTTAGGTAACCATCGATTTAAATGTTGATTAGCATGGCAAACAATGGAATAGATGAGTTAGGCAATTTAAATGGAAGGGGCAACAGCTGGAAATAATTAGCCCACACATTCCATATGTTGTCATATAGGTGAACATGCATAACAAGATCTAAAGTGCACAAGATAAGATGCAAAAAGAGATATGGAAGGCATGAACATGTTAAGTGCATTTTTCTGGTATGCAAACATATTTTATTTGTTGGATTTGGAATTAAAATGAGCAAGTTATCAAATTAGCAATTTTAATGCATTAATTAAGAAATAGTTGTTTTCAGCAATTTAAATTATTCAAAACAGAAAACAAAGTTGATATTTGCAAGGTTTAGAGAATTTTGATTCGAAAACATATTTTATTTTTTAAATTTGGAGTTAAAATGAATTAGTTATGATTTATGCAATTAAATCAATTTAAATTGAGCCGGAAGCCCAACATTTAATTTAGGAGGTTCACGTTATTTATTTACCCATCAAGATTAAATGTTGTTTAACATGACGAGATAATATAAAGATGAGCTATGCAATTTTAAATGGAACCGGGATAATATCTAATTATTCCAACTCATTCCATATGTAATTATTAGATGATATTACTATACCCCGAAACCCACAAGATGCAATGCAAACATGATGCGATGACATTTTAAATATAGTTGATATGTTATAGAAAATAGGGCATAGGTATAGGGGTTTGGGTTCGCACGTTGGAAAGAGGATCGCCGGGGTCAACGCCGGAAACTTCGGAACGTGGAGGAAGTAGACGTAGAATGGGAAGTAGACGAAGTCGTCGTAGCAGGGGAAGTAGACATTCCGTTGTCGATGTAGTCGAAGTCGAGGTCTTCGGGTCATAGAGGAAGTAGTTGACGTAGGCGTGGTAGTGGAAGTAGTCGACGTCGCTGTAGTAGGGGAAGTAGTCGACCTCGAGGAAATAGTCGTAATTGCACCACCGCATCATCGTCTTCGGGGCGTCGAGGAGATAATTGTTCTCGTGTCGTCGTCGAAGTAGTCATTCACGTCTGGAGTCCAAGTGGTCGTCGTAGTCGTGGCCGAATCGTAACAACATCGTCTTCGGGGTCGGAGGCGAACCTGACGGTCCCGGTCTTCGGGCGCGCACGAAGGCGGCCAACACAAAGCGAGCACGTCGAAGGCGATGTAGTCGTTCACGGTTCGTCGAGGGAGTAGTCGTGGTCGAGGTGCTTGTCGCATCGGGTAGGAATCTTGGCGGTTCCGGTGCTCGGACTTGGCGACGAGGTACATGTGGGGCGGCGGTAATCGTTCACGGCACGTTCTTGTCGGAGAAGATCATGGCGACGAGGTACGGGCTGGGGAGGATCTCGGCAGCGTCACGGACATACACGATAGGGCGCGACGGCCTCGGCCACACCAAACAGAGCACGGCATGAATGTGTCCCCACGAGGCAAAGGGCTTCTTGTGGACAATCCACCAAGCACTTGGCGGGCATCGTGGAAGGAGCTCGAGCGGCAGGAACCGGTGAGTGACGGCTGTGGCGGCGACGGCGTCCGCGCGCGTGGAGGCAGGAGAGGAGCCCGGCGGGCGTCGGCACGTCGGGGAGCCCGACCTCCTGCCACTTCTGCTGTTGCCGGGCGCCGTCATGGTCTCGGGGCGAGGAGCTAAAGGAGGAGGATGGGACGGTCGGCAGCAGCCGGTGAGGGGCAGGGGCTCGGCCGGCCGGAGCTCGACCCGGCGGAGGGGAGGGGCGCGACAGAGCCCTGCTCCTGCCGGCGCCGAGGATGGAGAGGAGGCCTCGAGGCGGAGGCGCTGCTGCGAGGGGGAGGTCCTGGGCGGCCTCCTGCCGGTGGGAGAGGAGGCGAGGGCGACGGGAGGCGGAGCGAGGGGGAGGGGAGCTCGACGAGCGAGGGGCGCAGGGAGGCGCTCGCCCGTGGCGGCGCGATACAGAGGTCGAGCGAAGGACGAGGAGGATCGATCGCTTCTGCGTCCGCGTGCGTGCGTTGCGTGGTGTCGTGTGTGTGCGGGTGTTTGGCCTGGGTGGGTTGTGTGCGTGGGTGCGTTGCGTGTGTGTGTCGTGAGGGTTCTGGTGTGGTGTGCGTGCGTTATGTGCGCCTGGGGTGTGCGTGTGTGCTAGGCTAGGGTTAGCTAGGTGGGGTGGCTGGCTGGGCCTTGGCCTGGCTGCCCCCCAATCCTTTTTTTTTGTTTTTTTTTTCCAAAAAACAGAAGAAGAGGCAAAGGGAGCTCAAAAAAAATAGAAAATGCAGATTTTGAGGAATAGAAAAAAAAAATATAGTTTACATGCCATGCATGATGCACAAGGATACGAGAAGAAAAGAAAAAAACAAACAAACAACACACAAAACTACTAGGGGGAAAACCCGGCCGTTACAACCTTTTATTGATGGTTCATACAAATGTTGGACGAACACGCTTGGTGGTAGGATTTTTACCCTTTCTGATCCCATGCGGGGCAATGCGTCCGCGTTCCAATTTTCCTCCCTTTTGACATGAAGCACTTCAAATCCAAAGAAACATATTGCAAACTCGTCCACCATTCTCCGATATTCGGCCATGATGGGGCTTTTGGCATCCCAAGTTTGGTTGAGCTGGTGCTGTACCAAATCTGAGTCGCCATAGAATAAGATGCGCTTGACACCTATTTCCTTTGCGATATGCAAGCCATGAAGCAAAGCTTCGTATTCTGCTACGTTATTACTGGCGTTGAAGTGTATTTATAATACATACTCCATTGTATCTCCTTTAGGGGATTTTAGGACTACACCAGCTCCAGCGCCATCCTTCATCTTGGATCCGTCAAAGTGCATGATCCAGTACTCGGACTCCGGCATCGGTGTTTTTTCTATTGCTTCCGTCCAGTCAGCGACAAAATCTGCCAGAACCTGGGATTTTATTGCCGTCCTAGGCTGGTACTTAATGTCAAATGCTGCTAGCTCGATGCCCCATTTGGCTACGCGGCCAGTTGCCTCTGCATTGTTTATTATGTCCCCTAGTGGTGCTTTACATTCCACTGTTATGGAATATCCTTGGAAGTAATGGCGAAGTTTTCTAGATACAAAAAATACGCCATATGCCAGTTTTTGATAGTGTGGGTACCTTTGTTTGGACTCGGAGAAAACTTCACTTACATAATATACCAGATGCTGATCTGGTATACTTTGTTCGTCTTTCTTTCTTTCCACAACTATTACTGCACTAACAACCCGGTTTGTAGCCGTGAGGTACAATAGCATAGGTTCTTCATCTTTTGGGGATGCCAAAATCGGAGCTTTCATCAAAGTTTCTTTCAATTGGGTTAATGCTGCATCTACCTCTTCTGTCCACTCAAATTTGTCGGATTTTTTCAACAATTTGTAAAATGGCAGAGCTTTGTCTCCCAACCGGCTAATAAACCTGCTAACGGCTGCAGTAGAACCTGTCAATCTTTGTACATCTTTTACGCACGTAGGCTTGGAGATGTTTAAGATTGCTTTGATCTTTTCTGGGTTTACTTCTATTCCTCTGTGAGAAACGATGAAACCCAGAAGTTTTCCTGAGGGAACCCCGAATACGCACTTTAATGGATTTAACTTCATCTTATAAGTGCGCAAATTTTTGAAGGTTTCTCGCAAATCTTCAAGGAGCGTGTCTTTTTCCTTGGAAACGACGGCAATTTCGTCCACGTAAACGTGGACATTTTTGCCAATCTGACTATGCAAACATCGTTGCATGCAACGCTGGTAAGTTGCACCTGCGTTCTTCAGGCCAAATGGCATGGTTATGTAGTAGTACGTCCCATATGGGGTTATGAAGGAAGTTTTGATTTGATCTTCTTTCTTCATGCGTATTTGATGATACCCGGAATATGCATCCAAAAAGCATAAAAGCTCAGAGCCTGCAGTGGCATCTATTATTTGATCGATTCGCGGTAATGCAAACCTATATTTTGGACACAGTTTGTTCAAGCTGGTGTAATCTATACACATCCTAAGGGTAGTACTATCTTTCTTCGGGACTAATACTGGATTTTCCGACCATTCAGTATGTATAACTTCCCGGATAAAATCTGCTGCCAAAAGCCGGATAATCTCCTTGCCAATAGCCTTCCGTCTTCTTCCGTCAAATCGACGGAGACCTTGTTTGAAGGGATTAGATCCTGGGAGCTCTTTGAGTTGATGCTCAGCAAGTTCCCTGGGTACACTTGGCATGTCTGCTGGACACCAAGCGAAAATATCCCAGTTCTCGCGGAGGAACTTGATGAGCTCGCTTTCCTATTTGTCGGTCATCCCAGTTCCCACTACGACGAACTTTGTCGGATCTTTGGGATCTAGGATTACCTGTCTTGTATTCTCGGAAGCCTTGAAACTATCTGCTGGCTTCCGGCTTTCTTTTCCTGCCGGCATTTCTGCGGCGATACCTCTTTGGCCAGCTCTTTCAACTCTTCCTTTGCTACGATTTTCTCAGCGCAAAGGGCGTTTTCTTTTTCCAGCTCGTTTGCCAACTTGAAGTCTCCAGATATGGTGATTACTCCTCCTTTGGGCCCTGGCATCTTCAGCTTGTTGTAGATGTAACATGATCTTGCCATGAATTTGGCGAAAGCTGGACGTCCGAGCATCACGTGATACACGCTTTCGAACGGCACCACTTCGAAGGATACTTTTTCCTGACGGAAGTGATCTTTTTCTCCGAACGTGACATCTAGGGAAATTTCTCCTAGGGATCGTGCTTGTTTGCCAGGAACGATGTCGAGAAAACGTATGTTGCTGTGATTGAGCTGGGTCTCGGAAATTTTCAGATGCTTCAGTGTATCCAGGTACATTATGTTAATGCTGGATCCTCCATCCATCAGCCCTCTTTTTAGCCTAGTGTTCTGCACAATAGGGCTTATGACAAGAGCTTGCGTGCCGGGTTCAGGGATGTTTCCGGGATGATCAGACTGATCCCAGGTAATTGGTGTATTTGAGTACTTCAAGAATTTCGGGGTTGCCGGAACAACCGCGTTTATTTCTCGAAGCGTTCTCTTTGCCACCTTTGCTGAGGGAGTTGCCAGGAAAGTTAGGTTACATTCTCCATCAACTCTCGGAAACTTGGGCTCGCCTTTCCGCTGCTGTTCCTGGATTTTTTCGTCAGTGTCCGACTCACTGTCTTCTTTCTCAGCTTCTGGCTTTTGCTTAGAAAACTTCCTCTTGGAATTCTTCCCTTTGTTTCCGGATCCTGCGCTGCCTTTCATATGCTTGTTCAGCCGGCATTGTGCGTTGGTGTGGGTGGGTTTCCCAAATTGCGAGTGGTGGACGCAGTTTTCCGACTTTATCTTTTCCCACTCTTCCTTGGTGTAATTAATCGGTTCTATACTGCGTCCTTTCCACATGTTCCCATTTTCTCTTCCAAAGGCTATTCTAACCTCTTTGGGCTTTTGTGTTGTATCTGGAGTTCCTTTTTTCTCAGGGCGAAGGTTCTTTTTGGCCTGTATCAGTGTATCGATATTGCCTCCTCTTTCTCTGATGTCGTCCTCGGCTGCTGCATGTTCGTTAGCGGTTGTAAGCATAGATCCGAGATCTTTGTGCTTTTTTGGAACCGATCATGAACGGTACAAGTCCGGGTTTTAGGCCATTGACGAAAGCATGCATTGCTTGTACATCAGTTACTCCAGAGCAACTATTCTTCATTGCTGTCCATCTTGAGATAAAGTCCATGTACGGTTCATCCTCAAATTGGGTGCAACGGTTTAGCTGGTTGATGCTATTCGAGCGCTTATAGGTTCCCCTGAAATGCTGAGTAAATACTCGAGCCATATCATCCCAGCGATCGACAGTTTTGGAGGGTAGTCCGTTGATCCAGTCTCTGGCTCCGTCCAGCAACATGAGGGGGAGAAATTTTACAGCTTCCAAGTCTGTCCCGTTGTTGATCTGGACGGCTGTGTAATAGTCTGAAAGCCAGGTATCCGGGTTTGTACTACCGGTATATGTTTGGTACGTTGGCCCAACTTTGGCAAGGCCAGAATGCAGGGTTATCCTTCGGTTCCTGTCTGTGAAGCACTTAGGTCCAAAGTATAAATCATCTCTTTCCGCTCTATCCATGTGTGCGGAGTATCTCCCGGCTGAATGGACAGAAGGGGATCTACTACTTTCTCTTCCATTGTGGCGCGAACGCGCTTTTCCGGGATCTTCTCTATTTCTTCTGAGATCATGCCCTTTGGGATAAGGTGGAGTTCTACTCCTGTGTCTTTCCTTATTCCTGGGGGGTGTCCGGGATCTCTCACGTCTGTGAGGTATATCCTGTCTTCCGGCTTTTTCAGCTGGGCGTCTCAGAGGCGGCATTGCTTTTCCGTCATTCCGGTTCTTTTCTTCCCGACCACGAGGATTAACTCCATCTTTCGGGAGATGGGATCCGGTTATAGACGCTTCATCCTTATTATCGGGATTTTTCTTGTCTTTTCTCGGATCTGATTTCTTCTCTTTTGAATTGTTTGAATTTCCAGGTTCTTCCGGTCCAGGTGCTCCAGCGGCGCATGTAGCTGTTTTGCATAGGGCGGAGTCGTCGTGCAACTCCCCTGATCGCTGCTGCCCACGCTGTTGTTGTTGCAATGCTTTTCCAAGGAAGGCATACACCCCTTGAAGTTTTTCACCGTTGGAGTACATAACATTGTTGAGGATGACGAACGCTGCTTCCGCATTTTCTGCCGCGGTTTTGTATATTGGTTCGCCTCTGGCATCTTTGATGTTTACCTGCTTTTGCCAAGATGGATTGTGAAACCTTTTTTTGGGCGGCAGTACTTCCTGTCTTACGATTCCGGGTAACCTTGTAGGTTTAATGCCAGATCTATTCTTTTTCTCGTATTCCTCTATTTCTCCCCTCATGAGCTTGATGTCATCCTGAGTTTTTGGAGGTGTTCTCGAGTTCTAAATAGATGTTGCTGCTGCCTCTGGAGAGCTTGTCTCCTGGCTTCTAGCACTTCAGGGGGTTCGTGAAGCCCCACTGGTGTTTGAAGTAACTCTTGTTCTTCTTGTTCTGTCATTGGCGGAACAAGGATTTCTTTTGTTTTCTTCTCCGCAGGCTTTATTCCGCTTGCATCTCCTACTTCCGGGCTTTCATTGGCTGGATTAGCCAATTTCTTCTTCCAGAGTTTACACTGGAGCTTTTTAGCGGCTTTGTGCTTTTTCTTGGAAGAGGGAGATTTTTTGTTTGGTTCTTCCTCTTTCAGTTATTTGACATCAGGGTATCTTGGAAAAGTTTCTCCGTCTTCTCTCTCTTCCTCTGGCGGAGGAGTTCTAGGACTTTCCTGGCTGTCGGCATCCATGTTTTCTGTCGGTTTTGCCATCACCACTTCATGGAATCCTTCTTGAAGAGATTTAACCTTTCTTTCGAAGGCGTCCTCGTCTTTGTCTTCGGAATCAAAGTTATCTTATCCGGTTTCTGATTCCAATCTCGCCTCAATGGCGGCTAACATGGAATCAGCTTCCGAGTTCGTCGTCGTGTTGACGGATGTCGGATCTTCCACCTCAGTTGTGGGTTTGCTGTTTTCTGCCTTTTGCACGGGATTGCCATCATCCGTGTTTTCGGCGATCTCGGATTGCACCATGCCGACAAAGTGTGATTCACTTGTATGTCGGCGATCTGAGCAAAACCCGGCATCGTAGTCATCTTCGACTGGGTATAGGGCGGGTGGGATAAATCTACTTCCACCGACAAACCCCATGGCCTCTACAGTTAATCCGATAAAGATGTTTGCAGATCCAATCGGTAATACGCAGGCACTTACCAGATGATTTTGCGCCGGCATGTATGATCCATTGTCGAGGAAGCGTCCAACGTCGTTGTCGAATTCCAAGCTTCCGGCAGTTATGGAACTGCCGATTTCGCCGAGTATCCCCGATCGAAACTTAACGCCTACGTCGCGGGCCCCACGGTGGGCACCAACTGTCGAGACATCGTAGTAGAATTCATAGACGGGGGTGCCATGAGACTACTGATAGAGATGTGGGGGGACGTGATTGTGCGAAGGACAATGACAGAGGGTTTTTACCCAGGTTCGGTACGACGCAATAATGCGACGTTCCTACTTCTGCAATCTCACTATTCAGGACTAAAGCCTGTAAATACTGAGTACAATGTGAGGTTCTATTAGCTTCTCGTCAAGGATCAACTTCTCGGTATGTTAGCCTTTAGCTTCTTGTCTATCTATCATATCTCCCGTCCAGCTTTATATAATAGCCGGATTAGGGCATACAGAGTAGGAAACCTAGAAGACTACGGTAACTATTAACTTGGAAAGTAAGGAATCCGCCTTCTTCTCCAAGCCAGATCACGCGGGCCATGATCCGGGTTCTTCTAGAATCCGGCTTCTGTGCATCAGCTTACTGGGACGCCCAATAGACCGTAGCCCACTACCATTTGGGCCACCCTGGTAATCCGGCACTTTGGACCGCCATCTGATATACCCCTATTCGGTATATATCCGACACTAATTGCTCTCAAGAAATTCACGCGACAATTGCTCTTGTTCGGATATTCGGTTCTTATGCACCTTTTGTGGCGTGGTTCCCTGTTCCTTGGACAAGAGTCAGGGACGATCCATCGCTAGTCCTCATGTTGCTACGCCGAAAGGTGGGATAGTTAGTTGTCGAGAGATGACCATATTGCGCCCATCGGTCACCACTACGATGACATGATTCTAGGCAGAGTCTACATGATAATTTGCAATCGATATTCTTATACCATTTTATTAGTGACTTTTCATATAGAAATTTTAGAAAAAAACACGTTTACAATATATATAAATTTATTTGGTATCCATATTTCATTTGGAGGCACTTTAAGTGTTCAGTAAGTCCATTATATATACACATATAAATTGTTATTTTATTATATATAAGGGGCCTCGGGTTATACTTCCGCGCCCTCCCCCTCCCCCCCCCCCCAAATCTCAGTTCCGACCCTGCTATGGCTCGTATGTTAGTCGAACGAAAAAATGATTTGTTGAAGAGACTTTGACTTATAGTAATTTTTCTACGCAGACAAACAAAAACGCGAAAGAAGAACCATTCTTGCTAAGCACCACACAATACCTAAGCAATCACTTGATAGATGACAAATAGAACCAGTAATACCTAAAAGCAATGGTTAGAAGCATCTAATTACGCTTCCAGGGCGAACACCACTAGGTCGTGTGTGGGCAGGCAGACGAGTATCTGCAATTGGAGATCGATTGAGAGGGTTAGTAGCGAAAATGTAGGAATTGTTGGATGTGTGCCTACAAGGCAATAACATTTATACATTTGTTTCATAATTATGATTCATATTACTATGCTACAACTGACGTGACGCCTGAATATGAGATTTAGGGGGAAACTCACTCTCACGTGTAGTAACATGAACAAAGTATCGAACCCTAGTCTTGACTTTTATGACTAATTCATTGAATGCTTGATGGTTGTGTTTTTCTGGTCATGGATATTATTTATATCATCATCAATGAATAGTGTATTGTTGGAAGGGAACAATATGGCTGGGCATACCCTAGTAGTTGATATTCTAAGAGATTCCATTAAGACATCTTTGTCCTTTGTGACAACACGGTTATATTACAATGTATTCTTTGACCATGAGGTCATCGGGTTGATATATTCTGAAGGTTTTACTTTGGTACTATCTAGAGTCACACTGTAAACTGGATGAACATAATGGTAGCCACTGGGTAATTCTAAAGGAGTATATTACCTCGATGTTGTGAGATGGGAATTACTCCTCTGTAAGAAGAGAGATACAAGCATGCGCCCACTCGGTGTTCTTGATATCCATAAGTTCCACAGACAATGCATGATGATGATATATCATGTGGGATACCATAATACAGTATCGAGAAAAAGGAACCTCACCGGCTAACGAGATAGACAAAGGTATAATTTCACGGCAATACCAGAATCCATAATCTCGGGTAAGTTCGGTATCAGGTGCAATGGAAAAATTGTAAAATAGCAAACATGCCCAGCAGTTTATTCGTATAGTGTGTGGGAGTCAATATGGGTGTCCAGGGCCCCGCTATTGATTATTTAAAAGAAAAGAGTTTCTG
Source organism: Alopecurus myosuroides (assembly GCA_028641055.1). Classification (NCBI taxonomy): domain Eukaryota; kingdom Viridiplantae; phylum Streptophyta; class Magnoliopsida; order Poales; family Poaceae; genus Alopecurus; species Alopecurus myosuroides. Next base: position 279,582,936 of record CM054063.1, read on the forward strand.
CGTAGGGGGAACACACTTAGGTTAGGACTAGTTTACGTGTATATTGCTATGTCCGGATCAACAAGGAGTATCATCAGAATGGTGTTTCTGCATGACAGATATATTTTTATATATCAGAGAGAATTTATATTGAGAGTGTTAGATTCCCAGAGTGAAGAAACAATTTCTATTACTAACGGAATTGATTCCGGATTTGTTCTAAGAGAGAAACTGAGGCTGCACGCTTTGCGGAGCAAGTGCAAGGGGCATGAGATGTCCTGGGATGTCGGAAATATATTTCTGACATCGTAATATAAGGTCGATGATTTTATCTAAAGGGGTCACACTGTTCCGGAAGAGTTTCGGGCAAAAATCGAGAAGGGGGAGTGCTGGAGGGGGGACATGAATGCCCCTCATGGCTGCACCTAATTTTTGGGGGGTTCCAGGTGGGCCCTAGAGGAGCACACATTGGCACATCTCCTCCCTACATTTTCCTAGATTTAATTCGAGAGAAAAGGGATAAAATAAAAAGGGAAAAAGGAAAAAAAGGTAAAGGGGAGGTGGAGTTGGACTAGGGGCGTCCAATCCGATTTCAGCAAGGAGAGGGGGTGCATGTCACATCCCAATTTTGGAATACCTGTTAACACAGTTGTTTTGCTAATTGCTTGATAATTAAACTTTGATTGTGACAATTAAACTTTGGTTGTATTTGTTTGAGTGCAACTAAACAAACTAATTTTATAAACTTGCAAACTTAAAAGGATAGCAAAGCAGTGAACTAAAAATATTCAACATATTGTTCCAATGACCTTGGCAATATTTTCTAAAGCAAATATTGATCAAATAGTTTTCCAAAAGCATCTTATGAATCTCATACTTGTTGAATATTATTCCAAGGCCTAAATTAAGAAAGAGGAAACACTTAATAAATTTCCCTAAAAAGATTATCAGAAAAAGAGGCATTCTTAAATGCTTCACCAAAATATTATCAAATGTTTTTCCAACCTTGCAAGATTAAAAACAAAGGTATTGGAGAGCATTGACTTGCTATCTATAGTCACATAAATATTTTGGCAAAGCATTGTTAAAGAAAAGCCAAGTGCCTTATTAAATAGAAATTCCAATATTTCCATAAACAGAAAACTCAAACAAGTTACTTCTGGAAACTTCCATCAAATGATCTGAAATTCATACCATTGCTTCCTTATATCAAATAAGGAACACACACAAGAGGAGACCAAAAATTGAATCCATTAAAGTCCTGAAAACATGGTTTTTCTCCACAGCAACATTTGGGATTTTGAACAAGTTTGTTCTACAAACTTTTTCCAAATGCCATGAAATAAATACCACATGCTCTATAACATAAATAAGGATGAAAACCAAAAGGGCACAAGTTTTTGAATAATTTAAGTTGCCAAAAACCCCTGTTTTCTTGACAGCACCTTTTTGAAATTGGGACAAGTTTGTTCTATGAATTAACTCAAAATGACTTGAATTTTATACCACATAAGTAACACATCAAATAAGGAATGTGTGCCAAAAATTATCATTTTTGGAAGCTCCTAAGTAGCCTAATAAATTCAATGTCCATTTATGTCAGAATTCAAATTTGAACAACTTTGAATTATAAAGTTTCCCCAATTGAGCCAATTTTCATATATGTTGTGTATCTTAACTAATTAGAATTTTGGGCAAAAGGAATTTAAATTTTGACTTAGTTTGATTGGTGAAAACATCCTTTTTCAGAAAGCACAGGGACCTGTTTGTAAAATCGCAGGGACCTAAATAAAATCCCAGTCATCTCCTACCTCTAGCTTGCTGTAGAGAACAGCACCCCTAGGCCATGGCTTCGAAGGGAAGGAACCCTTGGGGATAAAGAGGCCCCCCCCATGTGGTCTGTCTCCCCAGGCCCCCCCTCTATCTCCCCCCCTCGAGCCCTCCTCTCTCTCTCTATTTCTTTGCAACCCGAAACCCTAGGCTTTGAGCTCGCCGGCGATTGGGCCAAAGGAAAGCTCGCCGCCGGCCAAATGGTAGCCTACCCTCTTAGCCTCGTCGTACTGACCCTCCCTGCAAATGGAATCGCGGCGAAAGGCCTTGAGGAGCCCGCGCCGTCCGAATTCGTCTTCGGGGCCGGCGAGCTCCGGCGGCGAATCACCGCGGCCTCGCTCCTTCTTCGCCCTCGTCGAGTCCTCCGTCGCATTCAGGGTGAGCGGGCGCATCTCCGCCGCACTTTTTCCCTCTCCCTCTCCGCGTATTTTCGTCACCGCGCCGTGCTCCCTTCCGGCCGCCGTGCGCCGTTCGTCGCCGGCCGCCCTTCGTTCGTTCCCAGGAAACGAAACTGCCACCGTTGGGTTCCCTGTGTCGTGTACGTCGCGTAGGTGTTTAGGAATCGAAATTTGGCGTCCGATATCGACGGATTCGAGCTCGCCGGAGAACCTCCCGCCGGCGAGTGACCTCACCTCGACGTCACGCTCGCGTCACGTCTCCTTTGACCCCGCGCTGGGCTGGTCAAACCGGCTGGTGGGGCCTCGCTGTGCCGCGTGGCTGCCTGCGTGGCGGTTGGCCCGCGTGTCAGCCTCAGTGGCTAGATCCCCCCCCGGTAGAATAGATCTGGCCGGCCCAACAACTGGATCTGGCCCATCCACTCTGTTTTTCTTTTTAATTTTTGGCAGAATGTTACCTGTTTGCTTTTAGCTCTAAAAACCTACTTAAAAGATGAATTTTACCAAACCAAAATTCACAGATGTAAAGAAACAAAATATGAACCACCTCCAACTTGTAGATCTACTTTTGGATGAATAGATTTGAAATGAAAAATGATTTGGCAACAGGTACCAGAAACACCAAAATGAGCACCATTTTTATTTTACAACTCAGAATGAAGTGAGGCCAATTGCATTGGAAAGCCCTTGAAATTTCCTAACAGGAGCAATTAACCTCGTTTCCAAATTCATAGTATTTTTGAAATGGCATGCAATTTGGTAAAACACCAGAGAGCACTTTGGTGATTTTTATAAATTAATTAAAGATGAATTTTGATGCAAACTCAATTGGATGGTCTTGTATATGTTTAGGACTATCCAAACCTAGAAGGGTTTAATTTTTAGAGCATCATAGAAATTTTGGTGGACAGATCTTTAAAATGCTTGTTTCTGCCATTTTGGCATTTTAGCTATTTAAATTGTGTGAATATATTTTTGTGTTGAAACATTGTTTTCTAGCATGTATAAGTTGTGTGAACTTGTTTTCTAAGTGTTACTTAGTTATTTTATCATGTTAGATTGTGTGGACTTGAGTGTAGAAGAAATAGGATTTTTGTTATTAACATATGATTATTCTCTAGTTAATATTTGCATAGGATTTTTGAGTGATGAAATTATGTGCAAGCACTTGGATTTTTGATTGTATCCAGTACCATTTTGGTACTTATTTTGTGTTGTTATCACCTCTGATAGCTTGCACTTGAGTTGGTAGAAAAGCATGAGTAGCTTTGTCATGACTATGAAAATGTTATGGAAAAATTCCCTCATGTGTGGAATTTTTGACATAAGTTTTTGTGGTTGTGTAGCCACATATTTTTGTATTATGTTCATAGGACCAGTAGCATTTTGATAAGGTTGTTATGAGTACTTGACCCCTAAAGTTTTCACATGTGTGAAAACAATAGCATGAGTAGCATTGCCTTGCTTATTTGTGCACCCTATTATTTTCTGCTAGTATTGTTATTGCACTAGGTGCTAGTTTAGGTTTTTGCTAATTGTTGTCAAGTGTGACCAGAGGCTTTGTGACCTCTTAATGTTTTGTTATGCTAGTGGAACACCCACTGGTTTCATTGCATTTTTGGTGGAAACATTATTTCCCCCACACTAGATGCATTTCTTTTATATAGTTTCATAACTAATGATTGCCTAGTATTTTTGCTTTGGGAATTTTTGTGCTAAACAAAAATGGGTATGCTTCTGTTTGTAAGTGGTTGTGATCATGTGTGGCTTGCTAGGAAAAATTCATCTCTGAAGTGTTGATTGATTCCTCTAAGTAATGCCTTTTTATTACCACTAGTATGTAGGAGTTGCCCTGCAATTTGATGCATTGTTTTGCTAAATGGGATATTTTGGTATAGTAAGTAGAGATGTTTTTCACTCCTGTTTTCATGACATGGACCCTCTGGTTGTATTTCAATTACTTGATTGAAATTCATCCATTGATTCTTCATGTATGAGTAGTACTAGTTTCCTTAGCATTTTTTGTGTTGAATTAATTTTTCCTGCCAACTTGTGTTTGGTAGAAAGTTGTGTATCCTTGCATGAGGACATGTTTTCATTCTCATTATGATAACATGGTTCCTTGTTTGCTTTTTAGTATTTTACTTGTTATGTTTGCCTGCATAGCAAACTTTTAGTAGAAACATGTCTATAGGATCCCTCCTTTTTAGTCATAGTTTCTATTGTTCTCACTATGAGAAATTGTGTGTTTTGTGATGAGTCTATTACCTTGTTACACTTGTGTAGGCTCACTGATTTGTAAAAGTAACTTTTGCAAATCATGTGTCTTATTTATTCTTGATGTGAATTTAGACTTAGTAAGATAGCTACCTTTTTCTTTTTGTTGTTTGGTTGATAGACCCATTGCCATGATTAATGTGGTGCATGTTTTATATACTTTTAGTAGTCTCACCCTTGTGAAACTAAGTGTATTTTGGGTTTATTAATATCTTGGTATGAGAGTGGAACACCCACTGAATCCATGATATTAAGGTTGTGAGATATGTTCCTCCAACCTTAAGCTGTCTTATTAAATGGCATTTCTGCCAAGTAGGTTTGTTTGATTGTTTGTCTCCATTAATAAATTGTGTGATTTGTTATTATTAGATTTCCTTGCTGTATGTATTGTTGTGTATTGTTGCTTGCCTTGATTGGTTCTGAATGTGTGTCCTTTATTCCTTTTACGGCGTTAGAAAACGAAGAGGAAGGAAGTGTCGTGAAGCTCTGTTTCAAGTTCCAGTCACTCCAAAACCAGGGACACAAGAGATACCAGGCAAGCCATCCTGATTGCTTGCTGATACAATACTTACCATTATCTATCATGCATGTTTTACCTCTGAAGTTTTACAAAAACTTGATTATCAAAACTATTTTTGAGGTGGAAAGTACTACTATACTATATTATAGGTTACTATCATGCCAGTAGTTAAACTTGGTAATACCAAGCCCATAAGCCACCTATGGTATTTATTACCATCAAATATACTAGTCCCTAAGTGGACACCCTAAAATTGTGATTCTACAAAACAAAGGCTTTACGGAAAAACCCGGAGAAAAGGCGGATCCTTGTTCTCCGGAGGAATGTGGAAGTGGTCATTTTTGAGAAAATTGGTGTTTTCAAAAATGACACATAACCTAGTCTTCGCCGGACAACCTTTACCGTACTGCCACCCTACCCCAACATGGGCAAGGGGCTTAACTTGAAGTTTGTTCTTATTAGTGTGTGCTATCTCAATGTGCTATAGGGGATGCGATCCTCTGAACCGAATGTCGTGGAGACATATAAAGTGTGGGATTAATTTTCCCTCCGGATGCATCAGTTGAGGCATCCTGGCTTGGCGGGGATTAGCTCGGTGCCGGGGATGTGGTAAAACTCAACTGAGAGATAGACATATTCTAGCTTGAACATAGTGGATGGTTATGATCAGATACCTGATGTTTTCATACTGTTGTTACAGTCCGTGATTGTTCACGGGAGGTGTACTGGATCTGGTGGATGTGTACACCTCTGCAGAGTATAACTTTTTCGAAGAAGCCGCGTCCTCGGATATGGACAGTTGAATGGCCATGTAGCTAGCATTGTGTCAATGTTTTCAAAAAGGAGTTTTGAAAGGGAAATTTTGGAAAGGAAGTGTTGAACTTGTGAAGTTCGGAAAGGAAGGAAAACGTATACCGTGGAGGTATCGTCGATGATGAAAAGCCAGATGATGTGATACAAAACAAAATGTTTTGCAAAGAAAACCTTTTCTACTCTAAGCAAGAATTCTGGAAACTGATTCCAAGAAGTTTTGCAAAGAGAAAATATTCTTTAACAAAGTTTTACAAAACCTCTTGTACATGTGATATCTACAAGAGAAATAAAACTATATATTATTTTTCTTCTGAAGTATCTTCTTCAACGAAGATACAGATAAACCTGACTGCAACTGTGGTGTCATCATATATGAACACCATTGATAGTGAACCCTATTTATAGCCTACCTATTCCACCATATAAGCATACTTGCATGTTGGTAAGTGACATGATGGATGTCTTGCTGAGTACATTCAAATGTACTCATTATGGTTTCGCCCCTGGTATCTACTTATCAGATTTGGAGAAGGAGCCTCCAAAGGATATCTATGAAGAGAAGTACGGAGTTGACGGCTTTGCGAACTAGGATCGTCTCCGGGTCAGCAGCCTGTAGGTTAAGGCGTGACTTGGGCTCAACTACGTTGTGTTTTATTTGTCTTCCGCTGTGTTTGGTTAAGTTGCCTGCCCTTTTGGCAGTTGCGTTAAACTTGATCATGTGATCATTTGTGTAATACCTTTATGTATTCGTGTAATGGATGATGTATTTCTGTGTGCCAACTGTGTATGTTGTTCACGACTGATCTTTCTGGGATCGTGAATGTATGCATACGGAGGGTTTCAGACTGCCGGTCTGGGGTCCTTACAGAGTTGGTATCAGAGCCATCCTGACCTTAGGAGACCTTAGTTAGCATGGACGTCAGATAGAAAAAGAAAAGTATTTTTGAGTAAAAACCTATTTACTATCTAAATTATTTTTATCTAAGGGAATTTTAGTATATTTTCCCTCCGTATTATCTTTTCAAAAGATTCTAAATGCATATCAAGGGCGTCCTTGAACAGTGGTTCGAAGGGCGGGCCTTACAGAGTTAGTATATCTCTCGGTTAAGAGTTTATTTCTTACTTGTTTGCAACTGCTCCGCTCTGCTTTTGAAACATCTCTCGTATTTGAAGTTTTCTGTCCAGAAAATAGTTGGGGTTTCAAAAACAGATTGTTGCATAGTTTTACCTCTCTCAATTAAAAGTTTTATCAAACTTTACTTCTATTATCTTGTTTCCATACAAAAACTTTTATACTTGCCGATGTCCCGAGAAGACCAAAATAATTGCCTAGCTCTACAGTGATGATGGTCAGAAGTAGATATAGTTCTTCAGCCACTTCTAGGATTTTGGATTAGTCTAGTTTGGAGTAATTTAGCGATAACTCCATGAGTCGTCTCCCCCGACGTAGCTCCAATGGAGCCTTGCTTGTGTGTTTTGGCTTGCTTATGTGTGTCCGTCGGACTTTGTGCTGTTGTTTGGTGTAGAATTTGGTTCATCTAGGCTTCTATATGTTTGTGGGGTACTCAAATTTTGCAGATTTGTGCTTGCCCCGCTCTTGTTTTTGAATCGCCTCGTGTTAAATTTTTGCAAGCAAAAATGTTTGTATAGCATTCAAAAACAAGAATTTGTTGCTTAGACTTATACTTGTTTTCGCTTCATAATGCGACCCGTCGTGAACCACCACCATCTCTCCCACAATTAATGAAAGCACCATTGGGCCTATATAGAGGACCATCAAGCCACACGAGCTGCTAGCGTTGCTAACAATGCTGCACTCCAACATATAAAGCTCCAACAACGACAACCTTGAAAGAAGAAAAGGCGTGAATGCACCAACCACTACTAACCAAAACTTCTATGTTTGTCTGTTTGCAAAAGACTCTTTTTACCTTGTTGGCTAAATGTTGCACATTTTTTTGTTATGTTCCCTTTTAAAAGACCAAATAAGAGAAATCCCCTTTTAAGAGTTATATACCTCCCTCCTCTGGAGAAAGGTGAAAAAAAAACTAAGTCTTTACATGCCATGATGCGCAACCCCCTAAAAAAGCCAATCCAAAGAGCACAATTCAATATTCGACGTACGATGACGCTAGTCGTATTTTGTCGTACAAACATTATTTAATAGAAAGCTAACAAGACTAACATGCTTTGTTTAATCTTAGGTTGACACCTAACCAAAGCATGCAAACTACTGACAACTCTTTCTAAACCAAAGAATTAAGTGACTTATGACACCTTTTGATCTAGTTGGTAAAAAGGAGAAGTCACGAGAAAATAAAATAATGACCTATTCGTTTACTAGTCAATAGGATATCATGTGTATCTACTTTGGAAACCAAAACTTGGTAGAGATTGTAGGTACTATGATATTCGGGGTTTAGAAATTAAGTAAACGATGGAATGGTTATGATAGATCTAGAAAACAGCAGTTTTCCTGTTTTATTTCTTTGTGTGCTCTTGATTGAAATAAATTTGTGTTTTATTCAATCTTGCTTCCTAACTTATATGGAGTTGTTAGGACTTGTTATTATGTTGTTTTATTACAATAAATCTACCGTAGAAAGTGTGTGCATGATTGGAAACTCGAATAAAAATGGAATAGCATTTGTTACCTTCTAGTTTGTTATTTGAAAATTGTGAGAGCTAGATCTTTGTGTGAATGCTTTGATAAATTTTGTGCTATGTTTTTCCTTGAGTCCAGTACCATTTAGGTACTGTTATTTTGATGCTTGTAACTATGTTAGCTTGCATGTCTCTTAATAGTAAAGCATGTGTAAGCATTACTATCAATATGCACTAGTATTGTTTCACTAGATTAAATAGCCTTATATTTTTATCTTGTATGCAAAGATTTTCATGAGTAACCAGAGGCTTAGTACCTATTTTTACTTGGTATTAGTAGGCCATAGCCCACTGGTCCCATTTGCCTTTTGGCTTGAGGATGAAAATCCCCAACCATACACCTGTGTGAAAATAGCATGTTTCACTATGTGATTGATTTCTATTTTCCACCATGGAAAATATAACTGTTTCTTTTCACTTATGCAAGTGAGAAGTTTATTTCTTATTAGTAAATACTAATGTGTTTAGGTGTGATCCTTTTGTTAGCATAATATTCCTTAGGGGTATCATGTTAAGAAATGTTTCACTATCGTGTGCTGAAATTAAATTGTTCGCAAATAAAATAAATTCCTCTTGATTGGTAGATTGTTTGTGAATGATTTTAAATTGAGTGTATGGATTTTTGAAAAGGTTTAGATAACTTTTCACTAATTGCATAGCTACTGGTTGTGTGAGTTATACCTTGCTTGTTTGCTAGCAATTGGTTAAAGAAAAACATAAATTGCTAGAATTAATTTATGCATGTTTAATAGTTGTTTCATGGGTTTGTTTTGATGTTTGTGCTTACTAGCATGAGTAAGTTTTGTGTACTGTTATTAGGTACATTTATATTCATGACTTTCTTGTTTAAGTTTAAACATCATGATAGCATTGTTTGCTTCTCTAAGGCAAAACTAGTTTCACCACTAGAAAATGGTGATTTTTGCTCTAGTATTACCCTCTTTATTTTATGAGTATATGTGTTGATATAGCATGTTGAGGAAGTTATTACTTCTGTTATCATGCCCTGAATTATTTAGTTGCATGTTCTATGGTTATAGGATATGATTATCTCTTATAGCATGCCGGTGTAGATTTTTCATACTAGTGTGTTATTTGTGCAGTCCTGTCTTTTTTTTATGCCTGTGTAATAGGAGTTTTATCTTGTGTAAAGATGGTGTTTTAGAGTATCTTTATGATTGGAATCATTGGGTTTTAGCTACTGGTTGTTTGCTAATTGTTCATGATTGATGGGTTCCAAAACCTCTAATAAACAATAACCTAATGGATAAATAGTCTATTCATCTGTGGTGTTGTTTGCTTGCTTATTGGGTTTTGTTAAATGTTTTACCTTAGCATGAGTTTATACTTGTGTTATGATTGTGTTTAAGAGTATCATATGAAACTAAAACATCCAACTAAAATCATGAACATATTAAGTGATAGTTGCTGGTGTTGAGTAACACCCACTGCCGTGGCTATTTGTTATGTTTGTTTGTTTTACCTTAGCAACCTAACCTTTGCACCCACAAGCTATACGTTTAGCTTCTTATATACCTTGTTATGATAGTGGTATACCACTCCATATGTGTTATGTAAGATGTGGGATATAGCTAGGAACTCATGTAAATAATTGACTGGTACATTTCCAAGTAATTCTGCACTAACCTTAATTTTTGTTCAAACTAGGAAACAAAGGTTGTGGACCTAAAACAGTGCTGGTGTATTTTAAAAAAATGAATTTTGCTAATTTAGGGAAGTACCCCACCTCCCAAGAAAAGTCAAAGGGGGGAAGCACCTGCACTCCAACACTAACATTGTGTTTGTTGGCCCTCCCTTAGTCCTCGCTTGTGAATCTCGGGGACGAGATTCTTTTTAAGGGGGGAAGACCTGTCACATCCCAATTTTGGAATACCTGTTAACACAGTTGTTTTGCTAATTGCTTGATAATTAAACTTTGATTGTGACAATTAAACTTTGGTTGTATTTGTTTGAGTGCAACTAAACAAACTAATTTTATAAACTTGCAAACTTAAAAGGATAGCAAAGCAGTGAACTAAAAATATTCAACATATTGTTCCAATGACCTTGGCAATATTTTCTAAAGCAAATATTGATCAAAGAGTTTTCCAAAAGCATCTTATGAATCTCATACTTGTTGAATATTATTCCAAGGCCTAAATTAAGAAAGAGGAAACACTTAATAAATTTCCCTAAAAAGATTATCAGAAAAAGAGGCATTCTTAAATGCTTCACCAAAATATTATCAAATGTTTTTCCAACCTTGCAAGATTAAAAACAAAGGTATTGGAGAGCATTGACTTGCTATCTATAGTCACATAAATATTTTGGCAAAGCATTGTTAAAGAAAAGCCAAGTGCCTTATTAAATAGAAATTCCAATATTTCCATAAACAGAAAACTCAAACAAGTTACTTCTGGAAACTTCCATCAAATGATCTGAAATTCATACCATTGCTTCCTTATATCAAATAAGGAACACACACAAGAGGAGACCAAAAATTGAATCCATTAAAGTCCTGAAAACATGGTTTTTCTCCACAGCAACATTTGGGATTTTGAACAAGTTTGTTCTACAAACTTTTTCCAAATGCCATGAAATAAATACCACATGCTCTATAACATAAATAAGGATGAAAACCAAAAGGGCACAAGTTTTTGAATAATTTAAGTTGCCAAAAACCCCTGTTTTCTTGACAGCACCTTTTTGAAATTGGGACAAGTTTGTTCTATGAATTAACTCAAAATGACTTGAATTTTATACCACATAAGTAACACATCAAATAAGGAATGTGTGCCAAAAATTATCATTTTTGGAAGCTCCTAAGTAGCCTAATAAATTCAATGTCCATTTATGTCAGAATTCAAATTTGAACAACTTTGAATTATAAAGTTTCCCCAATTGAGCCAATTTTCATATATGTTGTGTATCTTAACTAATTAGAATTTTGGGCAAAAGGAATTTAAATTTTGACTTAGTTTGATTGGTGAAAACATCCTTTTTCAGAAAGCACAGGGACCTGTTTGTAAAATCGCAGGGACCTAAATAAAATCCCAGTCATCTCCTACCTCTAGCTTGCTGTAGAGAACAGCACCCCTAGGCCATGGCTTCGAAGGGAAGGAACCCTTGGGGATAAAGAGGCCCCCCCCATGTGGTCTGTCTCCCCAGGCCCCCCCTCTATCTCCCCCCCTCGAGCCCTCCTCTCTCTCTCTATTTCTTTGCAACCCGAAACCCTAGGCTTTGAGCTCGCCGGCGATTGGGCCAAAGGAAAGCTCGCCGCCGGCCAAATGGTAGCCTACCCTCTTAGCCTCGTCGTACTGACCCTCCCTGCAAATGGAATCGCGGCGAAAGGCCTTGAGGAGCCCGCGCCGTCCGAATTCGTCTTCGGGGCCGGCGAGCTCCGGCGGCGAATCACCGCGGCCTCGCTCCTTCTTCGCCCTCGTCGAGTCCTCCGTCGCATTCAGGGTGAGCGGGCGCATCTCCGCCGCACTTTTTCCCTCTCCCTCTCCGCGTATTTTCGTCACCGCGCCGTGCTCCCTTCCGGCCGCCGTGCGCCGTTCGTCGCCGGCCGCCCTTCGTTCGTTCCCAGGAAACGAAACTGCCACCGTTGGGTTCCCTGTGTCGTGTACGTCGCGTAGGTGTTTAGGAATCGAAATTTGGCGTCCGATATCGACGGATTCGAGCTCGCCGGAGAACCTCCCGCCGGCGAGTGACCTCACCTCGACGTCACGCTCGCGTCACGTCTCCTTTGACCCCGCGCTGGGCTGGTCAAACCGGCTGGTGGGGCCTCGCTGTGCCGCGTGGCTGCCTGCGTGGCGGTTGGCCCGCGTGTCAGCCTCAGTGGCTAGATCCCCCCCCGGTAGAATAGATCTGGCCGGCCCAACAACTGGATCTGGCCCATCCACTCTGTTTTTCTTTTTAATTTTTGGCAGAATGTTACCTGTTTGCTTTTAGCTCTAAAAACCTACTTAAAAGATGAATTTTACCAAACCAAAATTCACAGATGTAAAGAAACAAAATATGAACCACCTCCAACTTGTAGATCTACTTTTGGATGAATAGATTTGAAATGAAAAATGATTTGGCAACAGGTACCAGAAACACCAAAATGAGCACCATTTTTATTTTACAACTCAGAATGAAGTGAGGCCAATTGCATTGGAAAGCCCTTGAAATTTCCTAACAGGAGCAATTAACCTCGTTTCCAAATTCATAGTATTTTTGAAATGGCATGCAATTTGGTAAAACACCAGAGAGCACTTTGGTGATTTTTATAAATTAATTAAAGATGAATTTTGATGCAAACTCAATTGGATGGTCTTGTATATGTTTAGGACTATCCAAACCTAGAAGGGTTTAATTTTTAGAGCATCATAGAAATTTTGGTGGACAGATCTTTAAAATGCTTGTTTCTGCCATTTTGGCATTTTAGCTATTTAAATTGTGTGAATATATTTTTGTGTTGAAACATTGTTTTCTAGCATGTATAAGTTGTGTGAACTTGTTTTCTAAGTGTTACTTAGTTATTTTATCATGTTAGATTGTGTGGACTTGAGTGTAGAAGAAATAGGATTTTTGTTATTAACATATGATTATTCTCTAGTTAATATTTGCATAGGATTTTTGAGTGATGAAATTATGTGCAAGCACTTGGATTTTTGATTGTATCCAGTACCATTTTGGTACTTATTTTGTGTTGTTATCACCTCTGATAGCTTGCACTTGAGTTGGTAGAAAAGCATGAGTAGCTTTGTCATGACTATGAAAATGTTATGGAAAAATTCCCTCATGTGTGGAATTTTTGACATAAGTTTTTGTGGTTGTGTAGCCACATATTTTTGTATTATGTTCATAGGACCAGTAGCATTTTGATAAGGTTGTTATGAGTACTTGACCCCTAAAGTTTTCACATGTGTGAAAACAATAGCATGAGTAGCATTGCCTTGCTTATTTGTGCACCCTATTATTTTCTGCTAGTATTGTTATTGCACTAGGTGCTAGTTTAGGTTTTTGCTAATTGTTGTCAAGTGTGACCAGAGGCTTTGTGACCTCTTAATGTTTTGTTATGCTAGTGGAACACCCACTGGTTTCATTGCATTTTTGGTGGAAACATTATTTCCCCCACACTAGATGCATTTCTTTTATATAGTTTCATAACTAATGATTGCCTAGTATTTTTGCTTTGGGAATTTTTGTGCTAAACAAAAATGGGTATGCTTCTGTTTGTAAGTGGTTGTGATCATGTGTGGCTTGCTAGGAAAAATTCATCTCTGAAGTGTTGATTGATTCCTCTAAGTAATGCCTTTTTATTACCACTAGTATGTAGGAGTTGCCCTGCAATTTGATGCATTGTTTTGCTAAATGGGATATTTTGGTATAGTAAGTAGAGATGTTTTTCACTCCTGTTTTCATGACATGGACCCTCTGGTTGTATTTCAATTACTTGATTGAAATTCATCCATTGATTCTTCATGTATGAGTAGTACTAGTTTCCTTAGCATTTTTTGTGTTGAATTAATTTTTCCTGCCAACTTGTGTTTGGTAGAAAGTTGTGTATCCTTGCATGAGGACATGTTTTCATTCTCATTATGATAACATGGTTCCTTGTTTGCTTTTTAGTATTTTACTTGTTATGTTTGCCTGCATAGCAAACTTTTAGTAGAAACATGTCTATAGGATCCCTCCTTTTTAGTCATAGTTTCTATTGTTCTCACTATGAGAAATTGTGTGTTTTGTGATGAGTCTATTACCTTGTTACACTTGTGTAGGCTCACTGATTTGTAAAAGTAACTTTTGCAAATCATGTGTCTTATTTATTCTTGATGTGAATTTAGACTTAGTAAGATAGCTACCTTTTTCTTTTTGTTGTTTGGTTGATAGACCCATTGCCATGATTAATGTGGTGCATGTTTTATATACTTTTAGTAGTCTCACCCTTGTGAAACTAAGTGTATTTTGGGTTTATTAATATCTTGGTATGAGAGTGGCACACCCACTGAATCCATGATATTAAGGTTGTGAGATATGTTCCTCCAACCTTAAGCTGTCTTATTAAATGGCATTTCTGCCAAGTAGGTTTGTTTGATTGTTTGTCTCCATTAATAAATTGTGTGATTTGTTATTATTAGATTTCCTTGCTGTATGTATTGTTGTGTATTGTTGCTTGCCTTGATTGGTTCTGAATGTGTGTCCTTTATTCCTTTTACGGCGTTAGAAAACGAAGAGGAAGGAAGTGTCGTGAAGCTCTGTTTCAAGTTCCAGTCACTCCAAAACCAGGGACACAAGAGATACCAGGCAAGCCATCCTGATTGCTTGCTGATACAATACTTACCATTATCTATCATGCATGTTTTACCTCTGAAGTTTTACAAAAACTTGATTATCAAAACTATTTTTGAGGTGGAAAGTACTACTATACTATATTATAGGTTACTATCATGCCAGTAGTTAAACTTGGTAATACCAAGCCCATAAGCCACCTATGGTATTTATTACCATCAAATATACTAGTCCCTAAGTGGACACCCTAAAATTGTGATTCTACAAAACAAAGGCTTTACGGAAAAACCCGGAGAAAAGGCGGATCCTTGTTCTCCGGAGGAATGTGGAAGTGGTCATTTTTGAGAAAATTGGTGTTTTCAAAAATGACACATAACCTAGTCTTCGCCGGACAACCTTTACCGTACTGCCACCCTACCCCAACATGGGCAAGGGGCTTAACTTGAAGTTTGTTCTTATTAGTGTGTGCTATCTCAATGTGCTATAGGGGATGCGATCCTCTGAACCGAATGTCGTGGAGACATATAAAGTGTGGGATTAATTTTCCCTCCGGATGCATCAGTTGAGGCATCCTGGCTTGGCGGGGATTAGCTCGGTGCCGGGGATGTGGTAAAACTCAACTGAGAGATAGACATATTCTAGCTTGAACATAGTGGATGGTTATGATCAGATACCTGATGTTTTCATACTGTTGTTACAGTCCGTGATTGTTCACGGGAGGTGTACTGGATCTGGTGGATGTGTACACCTCTGCAGAGTATAACTTTTTCGAAGAAGCCGCGTCCTCGGATATGGACAGTTGAATGGCCATGTAGCTAGCATTGTGTCAATGTTTTCAAAAAGGAGTTTTGAAAGGGAAATTTTGGAAAGGAAGTGTTGAACTTGTGAAGTTCGGAAAGGAAGGAAAACGTATACCGTGGAGGTATCGTCGATGATGAAAAGCCAGATGATGTGATACAAAACAAAATGTTTTGCAAAGAAAACCTTTTCTACTCTAAGCAAGAATTCTGGAAACTGATTCCAAGAAGTTTTGCAAAGAGAAAATATTCTTTAACAAAGTTTTACAAAACCTCTTGTACATGTGATATCTACAAGAGAAATAAAACTATATATTATTTTTCTTCTGAAGTATCTTCTTCAACGAAGATACAGATAAACCTGACTGCAACTGTGGTGTCATCATATATGAACACCATTGATAGTGAACCCTATTTATAGCCTACCTATTCCACCATATAAGCATACTTGCATGTTGGTAAGTGACATGATGGATGTCTTGCTGAGTACATTCAAATGTACTCATTATGGTTTCGCCCCTGGTATCTACTTATCAGATTTGGAGAAGGAGCCTCCAAAGGATATCTATGAAGAGAAGTACGGAGTTGACGGCTTTGCGAACTAGGATCGTCTCCGGGTCAGCAGCCTGTAGGTTAAGGCGTGACTTGGGCTCAACTACGTTGTGTTTTATTTGTCTTCCGCTGTGTTTGGTTAAGTTGCCTGCCCTTTTGGCAGTTGCGTTAAACTTGATCATGTGATCATTTGTGTAATACCTTTATGTATTCGTGTAATGGATGATGTATTTCTGTGTGCCAACTGTGTATGTTGTTCACGACTGATCTTTCTGGGATCGTGAATGTATGCATACGGAGGGTTTCAGACTGCCGGTCTGGGGTCCTTACAGTGCAACCACCTCCTTGGTGCGGCCAAGCCTCCCTCCTAGGTGAAGTAGGACTGCTCCCCCTTTGGTACATCTCCCCTTCCCTCCAACTATAAAGGGACCCACAAGGCTTGAGGCAAAACATTATTATGTGAACAATTGTCTCTCAAGCCTCTCTCTCTCTCTCTAGTAGAATTAGAGGGTCTAATTAGAGCCTCTCTTATTGAATTAGATCTTCTTATAATCAGAGTTTTGAGGTGTTCTCTCCCAATTAGATCTAGCTTCTAATTACTCCCTCCCTCTCATGTGTTGAGAACTCCACCTTCATATACACCTGTGACGTCTAGTCCTGGACGGCGAAGCACTGCAGAACTGGTCCCAACGTATGTGTGCATACTCTTAGAGGGGTAACATGTGAGACCTTTACTCTGCTAGATCAAGGTGCTGGATACGGGGAGTCGGCAACATCCTCACCCACAGCCATGTGCGTGACGATCTTCAACAGGCTTCATCAACATCCTCACCAACACCTATTCTGCTTCTATAGTTTCTAGTACACAATCTCGAGGACTAGATATTGTATTGTTATTCGCTTGTATCTTCATACAGACATCTTGGCGGCTGCATATCATGCATGGAGAAATATTTAAATTCCCGTACACTTATACCTTCAATCCGGATTACCGAATGTAGTACGTAGTTTTTCCCTTGAGACCCAAGGTCTAACCGAGAAGTAGGTGCTTGATGAGACCAATTGTTGAATCCACAGAAAGCTTGCTAATTCCTATTTTACCGGACCAATTCTTGTATTGCAATGGAGGGTTGTTATCAATGATTAAAAATAAGCATGGTCATAAGGTTTCACCTGCATCAGTGCATAAGTAGTATGAGATAAATAAGATAAAGTTAAAGAAATTTAGTATAACTAATACATATTTTATTTAGTTGTGTGTAGGCAATGCATATGTAGTCCACTATGCCTCCGAGCATGGGTTAATATAGAGTAATTCGTCCAAACTTGGCCCTGTATTCTTTCCTTCTCGTGGGGTTTCCTCGGGTTTTAGTTCTAAAAATAAAGATTAAGGCATTAAGCATGGTGATGTCATTGTTAGTTGATGAGAGATCCTCTTCCAGCAGTCTTACTAATCCTACTGTCATAGATTATCCCGATCAACCTTTCACTTCACTCTCACTATACCTTTTCCTTAATCACTCTTCCGGGTCTTGGGTATCTGACAAGTCCTAGGAGCGAGGCATATATAACACACACAAATAACATAGATGGACTGATAAGACTAATTATCTCCATTGGTTAGATCAAGCACATAGCTGCAAGATTAGGCCTCAGACCATAACCCGAGAGGGACTACTCACACATCGCGATCATATCAACAATAGAAAATA
Organism: Alopecurus myosuroides; assembly: GCA_028641055.1. Taxonomy (NCBI): domain Eukaryota; kingdom Viridiplantae; phylum Streptophyta; class Magnoliopsida; order Poales; family Poaceae; genus Alopecurus; species Alopecurus myosuroides. The sequence continues at coordinate 279,600,754 of CM054063.1, forward strand.
TTGCAATGAAAACAGTACTTGTATTAAATAGATTGATAGTTCTTACAATGTTGCCAATCGCGATGGGATCTAGATTACAAAGTCGAATTATGGCTATGACTATGGTGGTAGTGGAGATGCGGCAGCACTTCGTGGTCTTGCGTGGATGTGAGGGTGTTGACGACAATGGAGATCATATGGTGGGCAACTCGTCTCTGGGGGTTGTTTCTTGTCCTGATATGGGGTTCCAGCAAATGGACTAGCATTTCAGGCGTTTTCCTTCGTGAATTGGGTCTGGGTCGTTTTATGAATTTTGGTCAGTTTGATCTAACGGTTCTTTCTGACACCGGTATGGTGGGTGTTACGGTCGATAGTGACTGTACCATGGTCGTTAAGTATATTGCGAGGGCAGCCTTCAATGATTTTCTGATCTTTATCTTTTACTTCCTTTTATCCCCGATTTCCCTCGATTTCACGTCCAATATATGCAATAAAAATAATGACATGGATATTTACAAATAAATTACATATTAGTGATTAGTGGCAGGTTTAGAGTGATATATCTATCATTTTCATGACAAAGACACAATTTATACATAGATAAAGATGTGCCATTTTTGGATGCATCAACATCCCCAAGCTTAAACTTTGATCGTCCCGAGAAAGTAACAATATCATAAGGAACTCAGTGTTTAAACTGAAATAATGAGAAGTTTAGTTCACTTACAATTGGTTGTCTGGTGGCTCACACTTCCTTCAGCTGAAACCTTAATATAAATAGTGTAACAACAAATTATCATAGCAATTTCAGTCAACCAAAAAAAAGATTATATTAACATGGACATTTAGTCAAGCCACAGTAATTCTACTTCTTGTAGAAAACACAAGTATGTCAAGGTACATTTAGAAGGATTCAATTAATCATAATAAGAGTGTGAGAGAAATGTTCGAATAAAAATAACTTGAGAGTAGTTCATTAACTCTCACTGATATAAAGTAAATGGCTCTATAACCCACGTTTTATTTTTCATTAACTTTCAATAACAATAACTTAATAATAATGAGACCATGCCAAAAGAATTTTATATGTTTGATCAAGTGTATGAACAGAAAGCCGGGTGATGCATGTAAAATGCATACATGAACTTTGCATGTTATTACTTGTTTTTCCTACATATTAGCAACTTATATTCATGTTTTATAATGATTTGGGGGATTTTCTAAACAATCCCCCTTCTTTTGGTTCTAACCCTGTTTTTCCAAAAAACGTACTTTTTAGTGTTTTAGACTTTCCGGGAGCTTCGGGACTCCAAAAAGGGCAAGGCCAAAGAGCACGGTTCAGAATTTTCGAGACGAAGACCATGGACCAAAGTAGAGGGCCAAAAGGCCAACCAGGTGGAAAAGAGTACCCTCCACGCGGCCAGATTCCTTGGCCGCGTGAGAGGCCCCCTTTTTGCCCCCGTGGCTCCGATGCCGTCGATCTTTCTTCTCCCGAGTGTCTTGTAACCTAAAAACGACTATATAAAGGGTCCCCTGGCCTTTTCGAGGAGAAGGCGGCACCGAGAGACGAAACCACGAAACGGAGAGACAGAAGGCTACCGCCGGCGAAGATCGGAGGGGGGAAACACCGCCGGGATCACCCCCGGAGGGCTCCACCCCCTCCGGCGTGTTCATCATCAACATCTACAGCAAGATCAGCTCCATCTCTCCACTGTAATCTCTTGGCAAACACGATGTATGATGCAATACTATATTCCCTTGATGTATTGTGTCTCCCCGTCTATGTTTGAGTAGTGAATTGTTCTTGGCAATGGTGAAATAGTTCGTTGATTGGTTGCATACAAGTTTTTTATCTTCTATGATTGTCTTTATGTACAATATATGAGTGCACGCATATGTTGGGGAATGCATGTAAGGTGATCACCGGTAGCATAATGGAGTGGTTGTGACTTGGGAGTGACAGTAACCTGAGACCAAGCCACAAAGTTAAGTTATTGGGGGATATATATAGGGGACCTTAGAACGTAAGGCTATGGTGGGACTTTATGTCTTAATCAATCTTGTGCAGTCATTTACTTGGCCACATGATCCGTCATAAGGGGTTGTAGATCATTTACTGGACTATACCTATTCATGGCTCCTTCCTAGAAGAAACAACTAAGACTAAAACATGTGCTTCACTAATTGTGACAACCACACGAACGAAACACCTATTGCTAGAACACTTGCTCCCTTGAGATACTTGAGATATTTGCTGCTTGCTACTTTAGAAACTTGCTTTAGGATTACTTGCATTTTAAACTTGCTTCACTAGTTACTAGACAAACCACACTCCACGTCACTTGCTTTTAATTAGTTAGTTCCTTTTAGTCAAACTTATTGCTTTGCATAAACAGCCATATAAGAGGGTTATAGGGCTTTAGAGAATAGATAGCTTACCTTCAGATCCTCGTGGGTTCGACACTCAAATACTTATCGAAAGGAACTACAATTGATCTCTTGCACTTGGGAGTCATCAAGCACTTTTCTAGCGCCGTTGCCGGGGAGCGTTGTGCTAAGCTTTTATTCTTGTTATCATTGCATACTAACATATAAACCTAAAACACAAAAAAAAATTATAAAATGGAAAACAACCAAAAAATTTTAGAACTGTATAATATCTACCTTGAATTAGGACATGAAGTGTTTGAGGAGAAATTGAAAAATTATTTGCACAACAATCATATTTGTGGTAGTACTAATTCTTTGAACACCTTTATTGCTAAGGAAAACCTTGAGCTTGGGGAAGTTTGTCTTGATGAATATGATATTTTTAGTCCCCCTACTATTGAGGATAAAAATGATATACTTGCTGATTCTATGGAAAGTTTTAAGCTTGGGGAAGTTGGTTTTGATGAGCATGATATTTCTAGTTCCCCAAGCTTGGAGGAGAAAATTCACTTTGATGATACTATGCCTCCTATATATGATGATTGCAATGAAAATTATGAATGTTTAACTCCCACTATCACTAATGAGGATTTTACTTATGTGGAGAGTAGTGATTCTTTTATGCATGTGTCTCATGATAAGAATGTTTTATGTGATAATTCATATTGTTGAATCTATTCATGATGCTACTGAAAATTATTATGAGAGAGGGAAACATGGTTACACATATTTCAACAATATTAAGTTTCCCCTCTTTATGCTGAAATTATTTAAGTTGCACTTGATCTACCTTTCTATGCTTGCTATTATGTGCTTCTTTTATTTGTTTCATTACAAAATGCCAATGCATAGGAAAGGGGTTAGACTTAAAAATAAATTGTTTAATATTTTTTGGTGTGTTCCTTATGCTTTAATTTCCTATTCGGTTTGAGCACACATATATGTCTTTTCAACATGTAAAATACCTTTACCTACTGTTATCTATCATTTAGTTTAAGATTTTCATTTTATAAAAAATTTGGGAAAGTAAATGAGATGGATGAGTAATGGAGAAGTTGGGGTTGACCTTGAACATGTGTTGTTCATGTCAATGAAACCATTGCAAAGTCTCTATCATCAAAACTTTTTCCAAAGCTAAAAACAATAAAAATATTAGTTCACTACTGTAACATCACATTTCTGTCTTATTTCTCATCATAAATGGCAAGAATAATCTTATATGAGAGATAGGATTAAACAATAGTAATTAGCTGTCCAGAAAACAGATTCCTGAACTTCACTGCGAAAAATGTTTAAAATCACATAAGTGGAATTTTGACCTGGTAATTTACGACAGCATTATTTAGTTATCACTACATATTTCATTAGTTTTAAGTTTTCTGATTTGAGCAACTTAAGTGCCTCTAAAAATTCACTCTTTATGGGCTGTTCAGTTTTTGGCAGATTATGTCTTTATTTTGCATTGCTCTCATTACTTGTGTTTTGTGTGGTTGTTTTGATCAAGGAGCAATGCACAACTGTAGTAACAGTAGTTAGTATTTAGAATAAACTCATGATGTGTCTTTGCTGTACCTATGTGGATTTTATTTATGGAGGCACTAACCCATCTAATCAAGTTTTATGTTGAGATTTGTGTAAGAAGAATTTTTCAGGAGGAAGAGTTGAGTGAGATAACAAAGATCAAGAGGGACAACCAATCAAGCTTGGGGATGTACCCCTGGGCTCACCCTACATGTATCAAATAGGTACAAGAATCCAAACTTGGGGATGCCGAGCCACCTCACTCCAACCATCATGATGTTAAGTAAGTAAAGCCTAGCTATATGGCTATAAAGAAAGCGCTTTACGGGAGGCAACCCGGTTGTTTTTGTTTGGATTTTCCTAGTGTCCTCTTGCTGTCTAAATATATTAGTTTTTTTTGTTTTAATTCTGGAGTTTTCAATAAAGAGTCAAGTCAAACCCATTTGGACTTATAAGTTGCTATCCTAATGCATGAAATCTCTGTTTCAGCATTAGTCTGCTCACCGTATGATTTTACGTTTTTTATTGGTATGTCGGATTGAGCTAATTTTTTAGTATGTTCTGCAACTTTTCGTCCTCTGTAAGAGCAAAAAATGGCTTAATTTTTTGACGAGTCTAGCTTAGGGGAAAACGTTCGTTTTGCTGCTGTTGCTTTTCTGGACAGATTCTGCCTTCTTTTGATTTATGCACTCTTTGGGTTTGGGAATCGAATTTCCATGATTCTTTCAAGAAAGAGAGTGAACATACAACATAATGAACCTTATTGTCTATATACTGGAGCATTTGATTTGGAATTTTGCACAGCAAGCATGTGATTTGTTTGTCCTTGCTAATCTCACCCCACAGAAAAAGAATGGGAGAAACATGTTTTGTGAAGTTTTTTCACAGGGAATAGAGGAGCTGCGCCTCAAGACACCCAAGAATGGGGAAAGCCATAAGCTTGGGGATGTGATGAACACCCCACTGGAGCTACATTCTTTTGGTTAGCACACGTCTACTTTCTGTTTTTCTAAGCAAAGCATTTATCGTAGAGACTTGAAGCGTCTAGTTTTTGTTTTTATTTTTGTTTTGATAAGACCACACCCATCATTTTATATGAGATTGAGCTACTGGAGTTTGGGGTTGGAATGTATTGGATGATAGTATTATTACTTTGAATAGGGATGCCATGGTTGATTTGAAGAGCTACATATGTTTGCAATAATGTTGTCTTGAGCTATCTCTTATTCATGTCCTTGATGTTAATTGCTGGTTTATTTAGTTTGTCATGAAATTGGTAGTTCTATGGACATATGCATGCATAGTATCTGGTCAACTATCTCCCTCTTGCTAGCCAAAAATTTAAAAATTCCAACAAGTAAAAACTTGTTTCCAACACTCCTTAGCCAAGTATTTACAGTGAGTCCACCATATCTTCCCATTAGCTTCATTGCTATTCCGAGTATGTTCACCATGTTATTGTGTTATTTATGTTCTAAATTAAGATATTCACTTTATTAATTGTCATGGGTTGAACTTGGGATAGGACTCTCACGAACTTTTGAAGGCACACTTTACTTTTTATGCATCTAATAAACATGACCCAATAATGGGAGCCACAAGTTTTGCGTTTGACAAGTGTGTGGTTGGGAGCTAGCTATAAACGTGTATCACCGGAAAGCTTTCAACATTGCACAAAAATTTACATTTGGTTGATATCATGTACTTTTGTTTTTGGACTCCTGCCATGCCGAAATGAAATAGAGGAATAGTAAGTTTTGATGAGTAAGTATCTATATGACTAGAGAAACACATTGGGCCGCTAACCCAAGCCATGCTTTATCATGGTGGAAATTTACTTACAGCTTGAGTGACTCTACAACACATCCTACAATAAAATAAGAAGCTATGCATAATAGTGAATGAAAATAAAAAGGATGATGAGTCTACTCCGTTTGTTTGTCTTGTCATTGTGACATGGGCTTGTTTCCATGTCATGGGGCAAGAGGTACCTCTTTGCGGTTCTCTATGATGTCATTAATACTTATTATGATTGTACAAAGCTTATTAGGAATCTTAAGTTGTGTAATCATGGAGTAGGTTTTCACACTCACGGGGCATGAGGCTTTCAACCACCTTGTCATTCACATTACTTCAACATTCACCATTTAAGATGCTAGTGATAAAGGGGCAATGAGAGTCCTACATCAATGGATACCACATTTCAATTAGTAATTTTAGTTGAATAATTTAGAGGCTAAATAAGACTTGATAATGTTTTACCTCTACTCAATTTTCTCCAAAGTGTCCACCATATTTTCTATTTTCCATTATGCTATTCTTTAACCAATATAGGATTTTATTTTTCATTTTGTGTATGCATTTGGTCCATAGTGCTTTTATTTCATTATACACTTTGTGAACTTTCATGAAGCATCTTTGCTTGCATATTTGATATTTCTTACAACATGAATTGTATATTGCTACTCATTTCTAGTATTAATCATTTGATTATATGTAGCATGAATAATCCTCCTTGATATCCCATGATTGTTTCAGTATGCAAAGTCCATGTTAGTTTTATCACCTTCATACTCGAGGACGAGCATGGGTTAAGCTTGGGGATGTTGATGCATGTAAAATGCATACATGAACTTTGCATGTTATTACTTGTTTTTCCTACATATTAGCAACTTATATTCATGTTTTATAATGATTTGGGGGATATTCTAAACAATCCCCCTTCTTTTGGTTCTAACCCTGTTTTTCCAGAAAACGTACTTTTTAGTGTTTCAGACTTTTCGGGAGCTTCGGGACTCCAAAAAGGGCAAGGCCAAAGAGCACGGTTCAGAATTTTCGAAACGAAGACCATGGGCCAAAGTAGAGGGACAAAAGGCCAACCAGGTGGCAAAGAGGACCCTCCACGCGGCCAGATTCCTTGGCCGCGTGAGAGGCCCCCCTTTTGCCCCCGTGGCTCCGATGTCGTCGATCTTTCTTCTCCCGAGTGTCTCGTGACCTAAAAACGACTATATAAAGGGTCCCCTGGCCTTTTTGAGGTGGAGGCGGCACCGAGAGACGAAACCACGAAACAGAGAGACAGAAGGCTACCGCCGGAGAAGATCGGAGGGGGGAAACGCCGCCGGGATCGCCCCCGGAGGGCTCCACCCCCCTTCGGCGTGTTCATCATCAACATCTACAGCAAGATCAGCTCCATCTCTCCACTGTAATCTCTTGGAAAACACGATGTATGATGCAATACTATATTCCCTTGATGTATTGTGTCTCCCCGTCTATGTTTGAGTAGTGAATTGTTCTTGGCAATGGTGAAATAGTTCGTTGATTGGTTGCATACAAGTTTGTTATCTTCTATGATTGTCTTTATGTACAATATATGAGTGCATGCATATGTTGGGGAATGCATTTAAGGTGATCACCGGTAGCATAATGGAGTGGTGGTGACTTGGGAGTGACAGTAACCTGAGACCGAGCCACAAAGTTAAGTTATTGGGGGGTATATATAGGGGACCTTAGAACGTAAGGCGGTGGTGGGACTTTATGTCTTAATCAATCTTGTGCAGTCATTTACTTGGCCACATGATCCATCATAAGGGGTTGTAGATCATTTACTTGACTATACCTATTCATGGCTCCTTCCTAGAAGAAACAACTAAGACTAAAACATGTGCTTCACTAATTGTGACAACCACACGAACGAAACACCTATTGCTAGAACACTTGCTCCCTTGAGATAATTGAGATATTTGCTGCTTGCTACTTTAGAAACTTGCTTTAGGATTACTTGCATTTTAAACTTGCTTCACTAGTTACTAGACAAACCACACTCCACGTCACTTGCTTTTAATTAGTTAGTTCCTTTTAGTCAAACTTATTGATTTGCATAAACAACCATATAAGAGGGTTATAGGGCTTTAGAGAATAGATAGCTTACCTTCAGCTCCTCGTGGGTTCGACACTCAAATACTTATCGAAAGGTACTACAATTGATCTCCTGCACTTGGGAGTCATCTTCGGGCTGCAAAAAATTGTCACAACTTTAAATACAGTCATGACTTGGGTATAAGAGGTTTCCCTGAGATATTTTAATTGCTCAAGAGTCAGGTGAGTGTCCAGCCTTCTTAAGCGCATAACTCCCATGAGAGTACTGATAATTTTACCAACTATATCATTCATGTTACAAGTGTTTAAACCAACTCATAACCGATATCTGAGATTAACTCTCGTAGATCGTTCATAGGCCAACGGAGTTGTCAGCATCCCATGGGTGCAATAAAGTGTAGAGACACGCGTAAAGAAATATCTACAACGGTGATTAACACGACAATTTTCTCATGAGTCTCACTTACTGCTAGGCATATATTCTATCAGAAAAATCTCTTCAAAGGCAATATTCGAGACAATTAAAATTAGATACTATGGGGTTGAGTACTTCTTGCATTAGACTCTTCAAACAACTTTTATACATCACCCAAGTCTTCATGTAAATACTTCTTCTTGTTCATTTTAATTTGTGTAATTTGGTACTTTGGCACTACAAGAGAATAGAGTAAGAGCAAAAATACTAAATAACCATGTGAATAAGATTCTTACTCTATCTATCAAGACTTTCTATCCCGCATGCATATAATATTTTGATGGTGTACTAATCATATAAACTTCCAACTTAAAAAGGTGGGATTCACAAGACATACCTAATGTCAATGAAATATTCCTCTTTTCCTTAGGATATTTCTCTTGGAAACTCATGAATGCCCACTCATCTGTAAAATAATTGTGGTGCTAGAAACATCTAGAGAATAAAGATAAATAGAAAAATATTTTTGTGTTTTTCTATACGGGTTCTTAAGAATAGAAAATTGGCAACGAAAGCAAAGCTGTAGAAAATTTCAAAAAGAAAAACACACTTAAAAAATGAAAACAAAAATTAAGAGAAAAACATTGGATGCTACTCCAATGCAATTGATAGAAAACACAACCTCAAAATAAAAACTGAAAACAGAAAATATAACTTGTCACCACCTCTTGATATAGAAGTGTTAACAACCGCCCAAAGCTTAAGCGTTTGCTACATGGTAGATCTTTTTGGTGGTGGCTGGAAATTACCGGGGTAAAAAGTATCACTCCAAGAATAAAAATTATTTGCAAAATTAAAAGAAGTGTTACGGAAATTTGTTGCGAGGTTGTTGATATCGTGATCTCTGAGCTCATGAAGGTCTTGGTATGTAGTGTAGTGTGGTGGTATGTACGCCTCCTCCTCAGGTGCTTCAGCTTCAACGTCATTACCCTCCGGTATTTCACCTTCTGGCTCAACTTCATCTTCTTCCTCCTGTACAACATAGTGAAGTATTCCATTTGTTAGGCATAGGAGCTGGGAATGTTTCCCCTGTACCAGCTATATGAATGGACATTCTTCGTTGCTGATTAATGATCATACATGTGGCTCTCAGTGTAGAGAAACTAACATACCTCTTGTCGGTGAGTTGAGCTAGGTTGCTCAAGACTATTCCAAGTTTGAAGGTGAGGACCTCAGATTCGGGTGACATAACAAAGGTAGCAAAGCTAGACATACTAACAAAACAAAGACAAAAGAAAACTAACAAAGCAAGTAAAACACTAGAAACTAGAAAACTATTTTTTGGGGGATTTTCGATATAAGAGAAACAAAGATAAATAAAAGTAAACTAAGCAAGAACAAAAATAAGTGGAAGTGTGCAACTCCCCTAGGTGAAAGCTTGAATTCCCCGACAATGGTGCCAGAAATTATGTGATGGCGTAGTTGATGGGAGAGAGTCTTGTTATGAATGTTCATTTCTTTGCCGGCAACGACACCAGAATATTTTTGCTTGTTGGCGTGCTCACACACCCGTTGGGAGAACCCAAGAGAAAGGTATGATGTATTCAGCAGCGAATTTCCCCAGTTAAGGAACCAGTGTGATCAATCCAGTAGGGCTTCGAAGTCTCTCAGTAGGTTGCTTGTTGTCTGGCACTTCAAAAAGCATGGACCTGCGCACAAACAGACACTCTCTCTTGCCCCAACTTTCCAAGAATGTTGTCAATCTTCCCGTCTTGCTGCAAACTAGAAAATTAATTATATTGAATGGTTGGAGAATATTGTATGAAAACAGAACATCGAGCAACTGATTATGAAAAGCAAGTAAACGAGGTTGTAATCAATGACGAAAATAGGACCGGGGGCTATAGTTACACTAGTGGTGTCTCTCCTAAGAACAATAAACATGCTGGGTAAACAAATTACAGCTGGGAAATTGACAAATCATGAACGTATAACAATACTATTAGGACAAGATGTAGTTCACAGGTTATATGATTGTAGGAATTACGTCAAGATAAATAGACCGTCATCCGACAACATCTATTACTGATACAACAATCGAGCTAATATCTCCGATATTAAGTTGCAACAATGAAGTGATTACTTTTGTGCAACAAACAAATGCATTAAGAACAATACATAATGTAAGAATTAATCCTCATCTGTAGACAAGAACACCATTGTTTTCTCCCTAGTTTCTGTCACTCGAGCATGGATGTAAAGGAGACATGGACCCATTATCTAGCATATAAACCCATTCTTGTAGGTGCATACACTAACTTGGCCAAGGAAATCATAAACACCGGAGAGCATTGCAAGACAAGATTATAACTCTCTAAAGATATAAGTGAAGTAACTCAATATTACATGAATAAAATAATCATAATCTCATGGTTCATCGGATCCCAGTGATGGCTACGTTGAGACTCCAAGTGCAGAGTGTGTAGCTAGTGGCAAGCCTTCTTCCCCACGAGGGTGACTCGAGGGTTTATATCAAACTCTTGGGGAGCCAGTATTTCAGCAGTTGTCTTCCAAGCTTCCTCCAGGATCTTGCAAACAAGTAGAGAATTTTGTGGCCTCAACCTCACCAAGTGGTTGTCAAGCACAAGGTGTGAGACTTCTAAATTGCAGTGCAAAACTGAAAGTAAATGTGCAATAATTAAATCTACTACTAAATGCAAATGAGAAAATAAATATGCAATGGATTGTTTTTGTATTTTTGTGATGCAAGTGGTGATGGAGATAATGTAAATTCGAATTGGAGATGCAAGTAAAGTAAAGTGCAAGTAAAGTAAATTGCAGCAAAGTAACTAGAGTGTTTTCTTATAATTAAAATAGGACCGGGGTTCATGGTTTCACACTTGCATTCTCTCAAATAAAGTGGTAGACGGTGGACATAAAGAATTACATGTGAGATTACAATAACATGTTTAACATTGAGTACTTTCATATGGGCATCACGTCCTAGCATAGAGATCTCTACGGTCATATTGATCCCTCTTATACTCCACCAAGATACGAAATAAATCATAACACCTCGATAATTAAGGAAAAACCAGAGTATAGCTTTAAGCAATGTGACATGAAGTTGAAGTAAGAACTTGCTAGATCTAGTCATGGATATTGATTGGTGTCACTTCAAATCCACGGTAACAAGGTACTCCTTTTTATCCCTAGTGAGGTAACTAAGAAAGGTTTAACAAAACCTAAGTGGATCGCTGAACTTCTGTCACTTTCACAGCACTAGCCACCCCCCCCCCGTTACTCCAACTAATGCATCCATCACTCCACACACGCTCTCAAGAACTAGATTGATCAAAGCTAGCAAATAAGAACGGGTTACATAAGATACATCTACTCAAATAACTCAAGAGAAACAATTGCAATCTAAGATTCAATAACTCATAGAAAATATCCACCACATAGGAATTACAACGGTGCCCGTAATCATGTGAGGCAGCTCATACGGATCTAATTAGTGAAGCACATAGAGAGAGAGATACAAGTGCTACTTCCACAAACCCATAGCCCTGGGGTGGACTACTCCCTCTTCATGGAGATGTCGATGGAGATGACATTGGAGGGGTAGGAGATCACACCGGCGGCGCCCCGCCGGAGTTTCCCCCCTCCAATCTGGAACTTCTGGTCTCTGTTTTGGTGTTTCGGCGGCGCTCCTCTCCGTAAGCGTACGGGGGACCCTTTTTATAGTCGGTTTTAGATCAAGATGGAGTCGGTAAGTCGAAGATGGAAGGAATTGGGGCCACAGGGGCCAAAAGGGGGCCTCTCACGCGGCCAAGGAATATGGCCGCGTGGAGGGTCCTCTTTTGGGCCTCCTTGCCCAATTATCGTGGATCCTTCGCCCGCAAGTCTTCTGCTTCCAAGAAAATGACCCCCGCAAATTTTCAGGTGATTTCGCGGAAGTTTGCCCCCTGAAACGTCAAAAATATAGAAAACAGGGTTTCTGACAGGCAGGGTTAATTCCATAAAAGTTGGGGGACTTTGTAATTTAACCCCAAAATACTATAAAACATTGAATTATAGCCTTATATGATGCAATATGTAATAGAAAACCATGTGAAAATATGCAAAATTCATCTATGCATTTTACATACATCACCTAGCAAACACAACATGTAGCCATTACATTACGGTGATCTTGATCATGTAGGGAAGCTCACAAGATCTAGACATGGTGGCCCAAGGAGGGGAGAACACTGTCTAGCTATTGCTATGGACCCGTAGTCCTGGGATGAACTACTCACGCATCTGTTCGGAGGCAATCATGGCGATGTAGAGGCCTCTAGTGACGATGCCCCTCACAGACAGGATGTCGGAGCAGGACTCCAAAAGCCCTAGATTGGACTTTCTAGGTGACGACGCCTCTGTATTTTTTCGTGGAAAATTTCTCCGTTCCTGACATTTTAAGGTTAAAGTTAATTTATAGGCGAAGAGGCGACGGGAGGCGGTGGCCTGGGACATGAGGGGGTCACCAGATGCGGCTCTCCTTTGGACTCCATCTTTGTTCCGGGTAAAAAATGACCTCCGTGAATATTGGGGACTTTTGGCGAATATTTTCTTTAGAACTTTTCTGAAACATAAAAACATCAGAAAATGGAAACTGGCTCTAGGCATCTTGTTAATAGGTTAGTCCGTGAAAACGTCCCAAAAACGAAGGAAAACATGTAAAAAACATGGAAGGCCATAAATAAAACAAGCATGGAACATTAAAAATTATAGATACGTTTAGGACGTATCAGGCCTTGATTTAGAATATCATTTGAAAAGATAATTTAGACTATGTTCATGATAATTGGTTCAAGTTTTAATAATATACTAAATGAAATCTCACTAAAATCAACATTCTTCATAGTTTTTCTAGTGTTTACACAATCCAAATCCACTACACCAAGACAGATCTTCACGAGAGAAGATGTAGTTTCAACGGTGAAGCTAAAAAAGTTGATCATATAATTCATATGGCTCGTGTTTAACCTTTCCGTTCGTTGTGGTCCGAGCCAATATCTATACATGCCAGGCTCTAGAAACTAATCAAAGCATTTTCGCATGTGTAAAACTGGCATACACCCTCCATACATGAACGTAGAGTCTATCACACCCGATCATCACGATGTGCTTCTAAATGACAAACTTTTACGATGGTGCATACTAAGGAAGAACGCCTTTATTTGATATTAAGTGTGAGGAATCATCTTATAATGCTACTATCGTAAATACGAAAAATAAGATGCATAACATGATAAAGATCACGTGCATATATAATTTTACATGGTAGAGCCTTTTATTTGTGTCTTGATCTCTATCTCCAACGCACCGGCGTGATATCCATCACCTAGCACCTAGGTCCTTCGTCGCCGCCATGATTGCATCCACCACAATTTGCAACTACAACTATAGCTAACTCATAGCAACAAAGTAATGCAATTACATGGTGGATAATACTGGAATCGGGCCATACAAAATATTAAAGACAAGCATATGGCTCCTGACAGTTGACATACTCATGGACATGCAAGTCGTGAAATATTACAAAACATGATCATCTCATACATCACATATATCACATCATATTTGGCCATATCATACAATATGCCCTGCAAAAACATGTTAACGCCTCTGCTTTATTTTTCATGTTTTACGTGACTTCTAGGGCAACAAATTAAGATCGCATTTTACATATGCTAAGCCACAACGGTGATAAAAAAATTCTTATTAACATTGCAGGCTGAATAAATAAGATAGATCCAACATCTCTCAAGTCTACCCATTAACTTCGTTCAACACATGAACCTCGTGTAGATCAGAATCTACAAGCCTCCCGTTACAAACTAGATGATACCTATAGTGGGAGAGACAGACACCCCCCAGCTGCATATGCAATACGAGTAACATGTCAAATGCAGAACTAGTCTCTTGTGCGTGGTTAAGTAAGTTTGGTCCGGGACGGTTCATCCCATTGTCCCGCAAAATCCAAAGTGCAAAAGGAGGTAATAACAAGAATATCAACGCCCACATCACCATGTGTTCTACTCGTACAAAGTATCTACGCATAGATCTTGCTTGATGGGATTCGTAGCGTAGAAGACAAAAAAATCCTACGAGATGCATACGAAAAGCCAAGATCTAATCTAGAGGAACTAATATCCAATCTAGGAGATGCTAGTAAGGAGAGATAGATCTGATCTGCCTAACCTTGAAGAATGCACATGTTTAACATATTGTTACAATACAACTCGTTGTAGTCGTACTAGTCCCGCGATCCAAGCCGATCAACACCGCAACGAATGGTGCCTCCGAGATGGGCACCCGTACAACACAACAACGTCTCCCCCTCCTTGATCCAGCAAGTGCGGCGGAGAGGTAGTTGAGATCTTTTCTAGCAGCACGACGGTGTGGTGGTGGAAGTATGGTGGTAAGTCGGCAGGGCTTCGCCAAGCGGTCGCGGGAGAGAGGAAGAGGGAGGAGTAGCTGGTCCGGCTAGGGTTTCAAGGTAAGTGGTTTGGTGCGCCTCCCCCTAGCTTTATATGGGCAAGGGGCTAGGGGTACGGTCAAGGCCTCCACTAGGGCCTGCGCGTGGGCCCTTTAGGGCTGATGTGGCCAGCCCATGTAGGGCTTCTGCATCCCCCTCGATCCATGTAACCCCTCCCAGGTTATGGGGCCCACTGGTGGGACTCCCAAAACCTTCTAGAACCTTCCCTAACACTTTGTGAGAAAAATGCCGAATTTTTCCGGAACCCAGAAAACCACTTTCGTTATATGAAACATTATCTATGGACTATTCCGGACCTCCTCGTGATATCCCCGATCATATCGAGACCCCAAACAAAATTGTTCTCACCATCAAAGTATCCCGGTGCTACCCTAGCGTTACCGTACGTTAAGTGTGTGACCCTACGGGTTCGAGAACATGAAGAAATGATCGAGACTCCAGTCCGATCAATAATCATCGGTGGGATCTGGATATCCATGACTCCCACATATTCAAGAAGATCTTTATTGATTGAACCACTATGTCATAATCCATTGTCTCATAATATTTTACTTACCCAAGATTCGATCGTCTGTATCACCATACCTAGTTCAATCCCGTTACCGGTAAGTATCCTTTACTCGTTCTATAACACACCATTCTCCCTGAACAACTCCTTAGTCATGTGCTCGCAAGCATTATGGAATGTGCATCCCCGATTGGGACCAGAATATATCTCTCCGTCAAAAGGAGAGACAAATCCCAATCTTGATACATGCAACTCATCACCTACTTTTTGAGATACCTTTAAGACATCTTTATGATCACCCAGTTACGAAGTGACGGTTGATGCCCCTGAAGTATTATTCCGGTACACAGGAGTAACATTATCTCATGGTCTAAAAAGCATAATACTTTACAATAAAAGACATGGCAATTCAAACTAAGTGACACGATCAAATTGCTATGTTTAAGTTGGGCATGTCGACCACGTCAGTCTCCAATACACGATCTCGTTATTAATTGACAACTGATGCCCATGGCTAGGAAACCGTAACCATCCATTAATCAACGAGCTAGTCTAGTAGAGGCTTACTAGGGACACGGTATTGTTTATGAAACCACACATGTATTATATTTCCGGTTAATAAAATTCTACCATGGAGTATAAAAATTTATTATGAACATGGAAATATGATAATAACATCATTTTATTATTACCTCTAGGGCATATTTCAAACACATATACTCACAAACTCATACACCCTGCTCATATCCTCCATATAGGAGAGCACCTCAGTTGGCTATAGTGCAAGTCGGTCCAACCGTTATACTTTGAGCGCCTCACACAACTGAATACATCACCGCACACATTATTAGAGTTATTACCAGAGACAGACACGGGGTTCGATGTTGTATACATCCTTGCATGGTTGACTCTGTTAGCCCATCCTACCATGACCACAAGGTTAACTACATACAAATTCACTAGCCGGTTACGGAATACCGACATATGTCTTCCAAAAAGAGTGACATGCCAAATATGTTTGGTATAAATGACGTTTGGGAGGGTCCTTGTCGAGCCATCATAGTAAGGATCATAGACGGGGGTGCCATAAGCCTACTGGTAGAACCGTAGGGGGACGTGGAAGAACTGTAAACGAGAACACCGAGTTTACCTAGGTTCGATACGACGCAACTAGGCGGCGTTTCTACTCCTGCAATCTCACTAAATCAGGGTTGAAGCCTGAAGTATACAAAGTTCAATTGTGAGTATGGTTTCGCTAACTCGGCGAGGATGAACTTCCTGGCAAGTTGGCTTCTAGCTAATTGTCTGTCTTCTCTTGCTCCCATCCGGATTTACATAGATAGCCGGATTACGGCTTACAGAAAGGAAACCTAGAAGACTACAGAAAGTATCTAACTTGGAAAGTAAGGAATCCGTCTTCTCCTCCAAGTTGCAACATTTTGGGTCGTGGTCCGGGTTCTTCTAGAATCTGGCTTCCTGCGCGCCAGCTTACTGGACAGCCCAATGGACTATGCTCCATTACCTTTGGGCCACCCTGGTAATCCGGCCTTCGGCCAATGCCGGATATACCCCTATTTGCCATATATCCGACAGTAGCCCCCAAGAAGGATTAAGACTTCATTCTGCCGTCCCTTGTGAATTTGTATTCTCTTCAGAAATGTCGGCGTTTTTTCTTGATTCTTCTTTCAACAAAATCCTTCAACGCCAAACTCGGATTCACGGAAATCCGGCATTTCTTGATGCACAGGAGCCATAGAAGAACAGGAAAGATAAATATGGAGAGGAAACTAAGCGCCCCTGGAATGTAGCTATACTCCGCCGTTTCCATTCCTGAAAAATCATTGTATGTATCTCCTCACCGAGTTGAAATCCAAGTCGGCACTCCGAGTAGAAACTCGGGGACTGCCTGTGCCTAACTTGCTTTGTGTTATTTACTTCTTACTTTGCTATGTCGGTTAATCATCTCGGATTTTCATGTGTATGTCTAGTAATGTGTTTAACCCTAAGGGCCAACTCTTCGACTTTGTTGTTGTCCGCAACCCGCCTTCATGGCAAGCAAGAGAACAAGCCAAGGGTCAATGAACACACGAAAAACTACTAAGGAAAGAAAGAGTTAATCAACCGAGATAAGTTGTTTTTTCTTCTGTTTTTTCGGCCAAGTACTAGGCGGCTTTAATTTTAATCCCAATTTTGTGAAGTATTATAAACTCGGTTTTCCAAATCTTGTGACTCGGCTGCCAAAAAGCCACAAGTGGCAGGCAAGAGCAAAGAAAAAAAGCCAGGTGGATAAGAAAACCAACTCGGGGACTCGAATTAACGCAATCTGGCATTCAGCCAGTCTTGCTAGAACTTAAATAAAACTTAGTAGCAAACGGTGAGATAATAGTTTGATACAATTGCACCTGGCATACCGGGGATCTGATGAAATGTTTGAGATTGAAAAACAGATAACTTGGCCGCGGCCAAAGGAGTTGCATCAGCATCAGCACCTGCCGGGTTGGAGGACTCAGTGGGGGGCTCAGTGGCAGCATTTAAGGTAGGAGGCTCGGAGGTGGCATTCTTGGTTGTGGGCACTCAGACGCTCAACTCAGGAGCAGGCTCCGAGATGACCATGTCGGTGGTGACGATCTCGGAATCCGGGGCTGGCTCTTTCTTGGCCTGGATCTCCTCATCGGCCTCCTCGGAGTCGTCATCAACCTCAGTATATTTGTCGCCTTCGTCGCCCTCGTTGCCATCCTCATCATCGTCCTCATCGTCCTCGGACTCGCTGTCGGTGTCGGGCTCGGTGTCGGGCTTGGTGGGGCCCTCCACAAATTTCTTTGTGTCGGCATATGAGGCCAGCCGATAAGCCGTCTCCTGGCGAATCCGGATAGAATTTTCTTCTGTGGTCCACCGGGATCCATTCCGCAGCTTCTAGAGTTTGCTGAGGTCGAGGTTTTCGTACCAGGAAAGCACAAAGTGCAGGGCCTCGTCTGCGCCGGCTCGAGCTGCTGAAGCGCGCCATTTCTTGAGTTCCTCTTTGACATAATTCAGCTTGGAGGCCAGCTCATGGACTGTCTTGGGAGACTCAACTTCCGTCCAGAAGAGTTTGTGTAGCCGGATGGCGGTGGAGACGATGTTGGTTCCCAAACCCTTGAGGGGCAGAACTCGGGCTTTGATGCCCTCGATCTGATCCTCGATGGTGACAGTCTCGGTGATGTCAAAGCCAACATATGCACGTTGCTGTCTGGCCCTCTCAACAACCATTTCAGCACCAAAGTCCAGGTCGAGGAAAGTCCCTCGGAAGCAGGATACCCGGGTTAAGGCAAGAAATCAGCCGGATAGAAGAAATCGGATAGAGCATGTTGGATAGGGCAACTTGGAGAAAAACCAAGACTTACATCGCAGTTCCATGTGAGGTCCTTAAGCCGGCGGAACCACTGATCAGCATTGGTCTCATGTTTATCCAGCAAGACGCGGGAGCTACTCACCATCTGTTCGAGTGCGGTGTTCCGCTCTTTCGGGACATCAAACTTCCGCAGAAGCTCGAGCTTCTCGGCAGTGGTCTTGTCCCTCATCTCGGTCTTGTCCTTCCCGGCCTGCAGCGCCACCTTTATAGCATCAGCCAACTCCAGCTTGAGCTTGGCCACTTCGTTCCTCTCGGCCTGAAGTTCTACCCGGAGCTGGGAGGTGTTGTCGTTAATCTGCTGCTACACCTCGGCCAGGGAGAGACACTCTTTGTGTTTCTTGACAAAGGATTGGTGCTTAGTTGTACAGAAAAATAGTCCGGCTAGCAACTTAGAAGAGAAAATGCAAACCGAGTAAGGAAGAAGAGATAAGAAGGAGCTTACTCTCCAAGGCCGTGATTTTGCTCTATGCCGATTCGGCCAGCACAGTGCAGTCTTGGTGCTTCTCGGCGAAGACTCGATGCTCATCTGCATAAGAAAGAAAAATTAACCAAAGAGAAGCAAAAGCGTAAACACAAAACACAAAGATAAAAAATACGACACTCACTCTCGAGAGAAGAAATTTTGGTGACAGAATCTGTCAGTTGTTTCTCGAGGACATATGTGAAAAAGGAAACAGAAACCGAGTGAGGAAACTGATGCAGAAAAAACATATGCAGTATCTCGGTATGGAGGAGTTACCTTTGCCCCCCCCAGTTCTTCCTGTAGGTTCTGGATCTGCTCTTTGGCATCTCGTTGGGCCCAGAGAATCTTCTGGAAGAGCAGGGAACGATACTCGGTGCAAGTCTGAAGAGAAACAAGAAATATGTTAGTTGGAAGATTCGACCCGAGTAGACTTCAACTCGGTCGAGTATTGCCTACTCGACCCAAATCTCGGGGACTGGATAGTGTATGGATTTCGGATGAAAAATTTGTCAACTCGGAAAAAACGGATAGAAAACAAAACTTACTCGGGAGGTGATCTCGGCATCTTCTGCAGCAGTGCACAGGCAGTACATCTTGCGCGCCAAGGTGTTGCTAGAATTTCAAAGCGGCATGGAGATTTGGCCGACATCAGCCCGGTTCCAGGATTTCCGGTAGTGGTCCAGCGGGCCCAGATTCTTCCCGTTGTGTTCGGGATCGATGAAGCCAATCCGGTCCAGGGTGGCGTCAATGTCTTCCCGCAGCTCTGCGGCAAGCTCCTGGCGGACCACAAGCTGAGTGTATGTGTTGATTCCCAGGGTGCCGGGTTTCACTTTCGCCCCGGCCTTCTTCTATTGTGCCTGCTGCAGCTTCTGCCAGTGTACTGGAACTTTTACATGTCCCGTCGCCTGGCTACTACCCTCTCCAGCCACTGAGCCCTGCGATGGCACAAACTTGGCTGAGTGTCGAGTGCGAGGCCTCGCTGGTCTTCTCGGAGGCGGTGGGATTGGTGCTGCTGCTGCTGGGTTCGTTGCCGTGGAGGTTGAGCTGGTGGTTGTTGCTGCAGATAGAATTGGGCCTATGGCCATTGGTGCGGTGCTCGGTGTTGTTTCTACTATCGCGGTGGTGGTTGTGGCTGTTTCTGCTGCTGCTACTTCCAATGGGGAAGTTCTTCTCGGTGGAGTTGGTGGCGTTGCTGCGGTGGATGTTGGAGAAACTGGTTGATATGGCGCTTGCTGCTGCGCCGCGACTTCGGGTTGTTGTTCTGGCTGCTGCTCGGGTTGTTGCTGAGGGTGATGCTTGGTGGTTGACTCCGGGTGTTCCGGAGTCTCTTGGTGATCCATCTCGGCGCCCATGTCGCCTGCGCCGAGAACCTAGTCTTCTTGGTCCGGGAGGGGCATCTCGGACCGGTCGTCGGTGTGGGTGTCCATGTCCTTGGAATCAAGGTCAATTACGCTGCGGGCGCTACTCGGTCCCGTGGGCACACCGAGGTCCTCACCATCAAGGGGATCACTAGAGGAAAGAAAAAACGGAAAAGTAAAGAAAATGCAAGTGCAAAATATCTCGGTCAAAAGAGGCAAATAAAAGCAAGATATAAGCAAGCGTGAAGCATCTCGGAAGTAACTTACCCGTCAAGGCCGCGGGTTTCTTCGGCGTTTCGCCGTGATTTTGCCACCCTTGGGACCCTTCTTCCCGGATTTCTTGTCGTTTGGGTGGGGGCTCGACGGTGCCGCTTCCGGTCCTTTTCCTCAGTTCCAGGGGGGCGACAATGGACACGGGTGCCGCGTCAATCACCTGATCGTCCAAGTCAGCTGGGAACAAGAAAAAAGAGTAAGCAAATGAGGCTGAAAAGGAGCTAGATACCTCCAAAAGAATACAATCATCATCACTATCACCTTCATCATCCTCGGACCAGTCCCGGATTGAAGTTGGAACTCCGGACTTACCGGGTTGAGCAGGAGGATGTACGAGTGGGATAGGGAGCGTGTTCTGGATGCCGAACTGCTCGACATCATCCTCAGTCCGGTCTGGTTTCCAGTTATCTGAGAGGACCTCCTTGTTTTCCACTCTCTAGCGATCAAAGTGATGCACATGCAAAACATAAAGATTAAGGAACTAAGCGAACTCGGAAGAGACCGACATGTACTCTACTCGGTAGGGCATGCGAAACATAAAGCATAGAGAGCTAAGTGAACTCGGAAGAGACCGATATGTACTCTACTCGGTAGGGCATGCGAAACATAAAGAATAAGGAACTAAGCAAACTCGGAAGAGACCGAGATTTACTCTACCCGGTAGGGCATGCGAAACATAAGGCATAAGAAACTAAGTGAACTCGGAAGAGACCGAGATGTAGTCTACATGGTAGGCCATGCTAAACATAAAGTATAAGGAGCTAAGTGAACTCGGGAAAAGCAACTGGGTAGGATGGCGGATACTTACTTTGGGCACCCGCCTGTCTCGGCTGTAGGGCTCGAATCCCCATTTCGAGGTTTCCGAGAGGGTGACCTTGGCGATGCACTTGGCCCAGATGACCACCTCCTTTTTGCTAAGCTCGAAGGAGGTTGTGCGTGTACAGTCACGGGCCCCTCCCATGAAGCACATCTTGTGGGCCTTGAGCTGCAGAGGCAGGACCCGGCGGCTCACACAGGCGGCAATCAGATCGTCAGCTTGGAGCCCTTCCTTGACGAGCTGCTTCAGTCGGCCGTCTGCAATGTTCACCTCGGGTACAGTCTTTTTCGGATTGTACCTCCAGTTCGTCATTGTTGTGGGGAGATTGATGCGAAAGGGGGGAAGTTTGATGAGGTCCTCCTGATCGGCGCCCTCCTCCGGGTCGGGATTCTTCATATAGAAGAATCCCCTCTGCCACTTGCGGCAGGAATCGAGTCCGTGAACTCGGGGATACTCGATGGTGTTCCGGTAGACAATAATGGCGGTGCCACATTGGGTCATGGTTTTGGGGGCATTCAGATTGGCGGTGTTGGGGAGAACTTGCTGGCGGAAGTGAAAATATTTGGCCTAGATATCTACCGTGGGGTAGATACCGAGATAAGCTTCCGAGAAGGTTACGAAGGTGGAAAGCATGGCAATGGCGATAGCAAGGAGAGGATGGGGTTTCAAACTGAAGTGCTGGAGGAACCTTTGCATGAACTCGGAGATGGGGAGGCCAAATACATGCTTGAAGTGGCTGAGGAAGACGACGCCTTCGCCGTCTCCGGGTTGCGGCTCCACCTCGCGGCCAGGGGGCCTACAGACAACACCCGGCGGCATGCGGCGAGTGTTGACAAGCCATTGGATATCAGAGGCGACCATGCCGGAGCCCTCCCAAGCTCCACGGGTGGATGCAGGCTCGTCGAGATTGAGGTCGTCCACGGGCTCGAGGTCCATCTCTGCGATTTTGGATCTCGGCTCCTCCGAGATGCGCGCGGCCGCGAGAAGGGGCTCGAGCCGCATAGGACAAAGAAGGGCCGCAGTGGCGCGGAAGACAAACGTCGTGGCATGCTATCCGCGGCGAGGAGGTCGAAGAAGACCGGCGAGGAGGAAGCAGTACGGTGCAGAGCAAGGAAGATCCATGAGAAGAAGAGAGGTCCTTGTGCGCGGTGGTGCTCCGGTGTGCTATGTCGCGCGGCGGTGGAGTACTCTCTTCTGAGCACGGTGGCGCTCGACGGCGTGCGGTGGAGCAGCGTGTTCTGCGTGCGCGTGTGCGAGGAGCGAGGAAGAAGAAGAATGGGAAAATGGCAAGGAAAACGATACGACGGGCGGCACGTGGGTATTTATACTCCCTAAACGCAGTAACTGCTCCGGATCCGTTGCGGAGGCGAACGTGGGTGCGTGGAAGTTATTGCATCCAGAGAAACGCACACAGTGGTATTACCGCGCGTAACTGGCGCAGTTAATCCCACGTCGCGCGACGTGGGCACTTGAGTGCCTTTCTGCGAACGCGACGGCGCGTGGCCCCGTTGTGAAGTGAGGGGTGTGGGCGTGGCGCGTGCGCTGCGACCTCATGGGAACCGAGGCGACGTGGGCTGCGATTCTGTGCCACGTGTTGAGCCTTACACGCGAAGATAACTAGGCAATCACATTTGAGCAGCAAAATCTGTGGAAAATTGGCTAAGTGCTGAGGTCTCGGTAAAATCCAAAGCAGTGTAGCCTACTCGGTTGAAGGGAGTAAGTTCACCAAGGAATGGTTAGATTTAATCCGAGTTCAAGTTGGAACTCGACCGAGATGGATGCATCTCGGTTAGGCATTCTGGAGGAAATTGATTTAAGCTGGCACGGCCCAGCGTCCGAGTTCACCGGACCATACCAGGTTCAGGGACTTATGTCGGGGGGCTACCCCCGAGCAGGGGCAAGATTGGTAAGAAATGGGGTTTTGGGTACGGACTGCCGAGTTGGGCCATACCGAGTACGGAGCTATCGGGTAGAATGGCTACCGAGACGGAGCTACTCGGTAGGAAGCACAAGAAGCCAAGGTGAAAGAATGAGTGTCCGTTTGGATCGTACGAGTAGCACTTGGAGGATCTGGATAGGTACGATGCTATTCTTCTCGGAGGGAAAGTCAATGGAGCCGTTATGATCCCGTATAATCAGGGAGAGTACAGGCGTGCGGTTCAACTTACTAGGCGTGATGATGCGTATGCATACGCTGGTATAGTACGCTGTATGGGCGAGGCCACGTCCTGTCTCTGACAAGGGGGACAGGACATGTCAGCGACCACGACAGCGGAGACTTTCGGCGTCTGTCGGCGGATAAGCGGAAGCGTGCCATACGGCACAATGTGTAGTCCCCTAAACATGTACTATTAGTTGGTGACCACCAGTATATAAGGTGGCCACACCCCTCCTGTGTGAGGGTCGCTCGTTACGTGAGAACATAAGTGCTGCTAGTTTGTTTAGAGAGAGAGATAGAAGTAGAGCTTCTTCCTCATCTAGCTCCTTGAGCTTGAGGAACCATTATACTCATCACCACATATACAGAGAGAGAGAGAGAGAGACAGGAGTAGGGGTGTTACCTCCACACGAGGGCCCCGAACCTGGATAGTTCTGTTGTTTGCAGTGTTGTGAGCGCGCCAGCTATGCGTGCGATCCCTCCCCGGATACCCACAGTGTCCATCGGCCCCAAACGTAAGCCATCCCATGGCATCTATCTTCTCCACACCACGACACTCGGATTCACCGAAATCCAGCATTTCTTTCGCGAATCTTCGTTGGGAAGGAAACTGTGACGCAAGCGATGAAGTCTTGCCTACGTCACGAACATCGGGGTTCTGTCAAAAGCATGAACCCTTATCTCTGACAGATTCTCGCGTGAGAAATGAGGAGATAGCAATAATCACCCCGCCCCCTCGTTTCCCGGATTTCAGGCGTTACACGCGTCAAGAATCCAACGGCTAAAAGAGCCGTTGGAGCCAATCTCAACGTATCTTGGCTGTAAATAGCCGCCTCGGGGTATCCGGCTCACCTTCTGCATCATGTTCCTCCTCGAGCCTCTAGAGCCTAGAGCACTGCCACTCCCAGTCTTTGAGCGAAAGCACAGAGAGAAAAACGCAAACCCGAGCCCTGAATCCTCACCGGAGAAAACCATTGGTGGTTCTTGCTCCCGGTTGCGCCGCCCACAAATGGACACTGGAAGCCCTCCGCGCGCCACCGAGATCACCAACATCGACGCCTCCATCGAGGACCTCATCCAGGACCTAGACACTGTCGTCGAAACTTCTCCAAGCTTTTCTGCGAACGCATCGGAGGCGTCCAGGAGTGCACCAGCGGGCGGGGATCTCACTCCCGCCGCCGGAACTATGCCGCCGCCTTTGGCCACTCCTCCTCCTCCCTTCCCCGATACTGACGAGGGGGAAACTTCAACTCGCAACGGCGAGAACAAGACGGGCATCATCACCGCCGGAGGCGAGGAAGATGATGAAGGAGATGCCGGAAAATGGAGCCACTGTAACGTGGCCTCGGCTCTTCTTCAGGCCATGGAGAAAGACGGGTTCGTTGTGAAGGACAAATGGCGGCTGGACGAGGACGATACCGAGCCCTCTCCGAAAGACGGAGAACAGGTGGTTTTGTCTTCCCATATCAATCCGCGTTTTTCATCCAGGTTCTCAACCATTATAACATCCAACTCCACAACCTTCCACCCAACTCCATGTTGTACATATCCAGGTTCGAGGCCCTTTTCGAGGGTTACCGTCTAGATTATTTCCAATACTGTTACAATGTGAAACGCAACACCACCGATGGTGTTCTCCCAATTTCAGGGACCATTCCTTTAATCTCCGTAGGAATAGAGAGGAATGGTTTCCGAAAATCAAAACTTTCGAGTCCGTCAAATTCTGGATGGGCTCTTTTTTCTATCATTCGAATGTTCCGTGTCCTGGAAAGGATACGGGAATTCCGGCTTTCACCAATTCTGCGGCCACGCCCCAAGACAATTGGGCGTTGGACACGGTCCAGGTTCTGCCTTCAGACCTGACGAGAATCAAAAGAAGGATCGCAAAACTTGTCTCCTACAATCCTCCTCTGACCGGTATGGATACAGTTCTATGCTGGCTCAGAAGGAGGATTCAACCTCTTGCTCATCGCGGCGGTCGGCTTCTTTGCGAATACTCGGGGCCCGAGGATTCGATGAGGACGACAAAGTCCGCTTTGTCGAAAAAAGAGTTCAAGAAGCGCGTCAACCAACTTGTGGCTACTCGTGATCAATACGGGGATAGCCTACAAATGTACAACTAAGAAAACCCGGCTCCCAAGGTACGTCTTTTGGGTAACTATTCGAACTTCTTTTTTCTCGGATGTTTTGATACTAATCCGAATTTTACATTTTTACAGCTTCTTGATCTTTCAAAGAAGGATCTTGCCATTGATGATGAATTAGCGGCGCTAAAATCCCGCTTTCAATCATCCGGAGGGAGGAAGCGCAAGAAGGTATCTTCCAGCCATGAAGTAATTGATCTTGACGGTGTACCCGTCGCCACTTCTAGGTAAAACCCAGAATTTCACATTCCTATGCCTTTTCTTACGTATCTTCTTTCTTGGATTTTTAATCTCGGATCTTCATTATTCTCTTCTCTGACCTTGCTCCTGTCCCTTTGAAGGGAAAAGGCGGGAAGAAATTGAAAGTTGTTTCTCTTAGGGGGGCCAAAGCGATCCCCCACAGCTGCCCCAGACACTTTAGTACCAGCTGGAGAGGAGAACACGGATGCTCGGGGTGAATACCCCTTGCAGTCCAGCTAGCCTATTGCATCCGACACGGATGCGCGGGAAAGGGCAGAACCTGATCAAGGCGGACCTTCAATTTTTCCTGAGGCGGAACCAATGCCATCTTTTGACAATAAGTTCAAGGTAAAACAAAAAGT
Organism: Alopecurus myosuroides; assembly: GCA_028641055.1. Classification (NCBI taxonomy): domain Eukaryota; kingdom Viridiplantae; phylum Streptophyta; class Magnoliopsida; order Poales; family Poaceae; genus Alopecurus; species Alopecurus myosuroides. The sequence continues at coordinate 279,627,233 of CM054063.1, forward strand.
CTGCTTTGATGAACTCGGATATATTCATCCGTGGGCGAAAAAGTTTTTTTCCCGAGCCCCCTTGATTCGCCCTTGGCTGAAAGGTAGATTAGTAGTCTGGAATAATTACGTGTTCTCACCTTGTCAGGTTATCCAAGACGGAATCCACCATATGGGGATTACCTTCGCGGATTACAGCAAGGAATTTTCTGAGAACTTAAGCGGTTTGCAAAGAATGAGCCAGGTAATATCTCTATCCCCCAAGTATTAAGACAAAACCATTCTTTCTGTTTTTGTAGTAATGCTTTCCTCTTTTGCCTGCTTATTTTTTCTTAAGCAATCTTTTCCTTTGTATGTTTTTAGCAAACTGCCGAAAACATAAACGTGGATGTTCTCGAGAAGCTGACCATTAAGAACCAAGAAGTGAAATCCCTTCTTGGTAATCTTAATGAGAAGGACTCGGAGCTATCCGAAGTTTAGAAGCAGTTGAAGGAGGCTGCTTGTAAGCATTCTTTTTTCCTTTCCTTGATTCTGATTCTGAAATTTTCTAAGAATTTTTTTGAGTTTTGATCCTTCGACTCCTTTTCTCCTTAGCCTCTTTGGCCAAGTCCATGCAACTTGCCGAGGATGCTGGGAATGTCGAAACTCTCTGGAATGAAAACTCGTAGCTTTACAAAATCCAGCATCCTCGGCAATAGGAGTCTTTATAAATTATTCGGATATACCTTGGCACTTTTACTTACTAAATCCAGTGGCCCAACACAACAAACAATCAGATAATACTTAGGAATAGTAAGGAATTTGAAAAGTATGAACCTCAGGCACGCAGACACAATCTGGGGCTTTGAAGCCTCCTTAGGCCAAAAAGCATTTAGTTTTATAACTCCGAGCACGCAGGCACAATTCAGATTAACATTGAAACAAAATTGAAAGATCACTGGGAAATATATAAGACGGGAATATGCTTGGAACAGAAAGTACAAAACAAGACAAAAATGCATGAATTTCCAACAACTTTATTTCATGATGTCAATGATGTTTACATAGAATTTGAACTAAGGGTAGAAGGGGCGAAACTGCTGGATGCTCCAGGGCCTTTTTGTCTCTCCTAGTTCTACATCTATGTTTCTTTTGCTCTTGCGATTCGGATTTTTCGGATCATCTTCCGTGTTTCGAATATCTACAAGGTAATATGACCCATTTTTCATAGCATTGCTAATGACAAATGGTCCCTCCCAAATTGGGGCTAACTTGTGCTTCTTGTACTGTACCAATCTTAGCACCAAATCACCGTCTTTGAAAGATAGGTGTTTGATTTTCCGACTATGATATCCTCGCAGTCCTTGTTGACAAATGGCGGATCTTTGCAACACAAGCTCTCGTTCTTCTTCTAAGAGATCGACGACATCCTGACATGTGTTTTCGGCATCCGAGTCATCATACGCCTGCACTCTTGGGATAACATGGATCATGTATGTAGGAAGCACTGCTTCTGCGCCATATACTAGATAAAAGGTGTTTTCCCTGTTGATCTATTTAGCGTCGTTCAAATACTCCAAAGCACAAAAGGAAATTCGTCTACCCATGCTCCAGTTGCTCTATGAAGAGGAGATTCGAGTCTTGGGCGGATTCTTTGCAGGATTGAACTATTCATTCGTTCAACCTGGCCATTGGATTGTGGGTGTGCCACAAATGCAAGATCTAGGCGAATTCCCTTTTGTCGGCAATATTTTGCTAACTCTCCGATTGAGAAACTTTGATTAGTCATATCGGCAATTACCTCAGATGATCCGGTAGGTTTTTGAGTAAGAGAACGAAATAGGCGATGGTAACTTTGTTGGCTAACAGGGGCAATATTTACCTAGGTTCTGGGCCCTCGTAGAGGTAACACCCTTACTCCTGCTCTTCTGATCTGTATTATGAGTAGATCGATTACAAAGGTGGGTGCGCAAGCTAAGAAATAGATCTCGAGCTATGGCCATGGTAGTGGAAAAGTAGATTGTATCCCCCCTTGGTGGTTCTTCCTGCCTTTTTGTAGGTGGCGGGGTCTCAAACCGTACCCGAGGGGGTTACAAACCGTAGCTCTAAGGCGGTGGAGACTTTCCATCTTGACCCGCAAGTTTTGCGGGTGGGCTTCCTCTGGGCCTTCTAGAACTGCGGGGTGGCACCTCGTGTTGGGCTTTAGTCTTGGGCCTTAGACCAGGTAGGCCCATTCGATAGGTCCTGGAGTCATTCCCACGTCAGTAGCCCCCGAGTATTTGTTCGACTGGATTTAGTCGAGTACGCACTCAAAGTTTATGTATGGATCTTGCGGCTGAATGGTCGAATTCCTGACTTCAAGGGTGTGTACCCTATCTGGGATGTACTCGAGTATCGAGTGATAAATGCGCCTTGTGTCGGCTTTTACGTAGAAGGGTATGGCTCAGTCGCTTGGCTCTCCCGAAAGATCAGGGCCAATTAATTGCATCTCGGTCAAAAACAGTTCTGTCCTACACGAGTTCGAGACCTCCAACTCGAACTCGGCGAGGTGATCGTTCCGACTGGGCCGTGGAGGTCTTATAGAGTCGAACTTAACCTTATAAAGGGTACCCGGCGCATCCGCTAGGATTTTTCTTCGTGTTGTTGACACGGAAAGTTTTCTGGAGGACGCATTTCGAGTGCGATTCCAGGCCCACAGAAGAGATCCTTGGGTCTTACTTTTGTACTCGAAAGAACACGGCATCCAGATGTTCCTAGTCGGCCGAACGATCCAGGATTAAGATGATGTGTTAGCACACCGTGATGTGGAGTTGCGGGAGCCGGATACTCGCGATTTTAACTTAGGTGCACCGTAAGTGCTATCTTCTGTAACCCTCGAGCAAGAGAACCTTCTTTTTCTTGATCTTGTACGAAAGAGATTTCGTGTTATGAAGTTTATACGAAAGAAATTCCGTGTCATAATGTCCATACGAAAGAGATTTCATGTCAGAGTGCTCATGCGAAAGAAGTTTTGCGTCCTGATGCTCATACGAAAGAGAGATTTCGTGTCGTGAGGTGTGCAGTGACATCACCGCGCACTCGCCTGCTCCCGATGGGACGTGACGAAGTGGGGCAGAGCGCGCAGGGGCCAACTTGTCAGGTTTTTGACTGGAAATGGGAGGCTGTGTGCCGGTTTATCCACTGGTCGTGCAGTAATTATGGACGATCTTTCGTAAAAGATCGTGCGAGGGTAACTGCACCTCGTCTCCTCGTTCCCTCTTCGCACGTGTCAGAAGGGATGCATGCCACGTCAATAGATCAACGGCTCGTAGTAGCCTGGCCTTGGTATAAATAAAGGGCCTTAGGGAAAAGTTAACTTTCCCGACCCTCAATTCCTCTTCTTCTTCCTCTCCGCACACCTCCCCCTCTGCGAGCACGAGCCAAGTCCCAATGGCAGGAGGCAAGAAACGCGGTGCAGCTCCTATGAAGAAGGTGGGCGATTGGCGCCCGTCTAACACCACGAAGAAAAGCATCGTCAAGATGCAGAGGGAGGGATTGCTCCCTCCCGAGGACTCCAAGCGCATCCGGATGTCCACGAAGAAGGAGGAGATGCCCAATCCCCTCGCCACCGAGCGCGTCGCATTCTCGGAGCATGTCGCCCGAGGTTTGTCCTTCCCTCTCCATCCCTTCCTCGTCGGGCTGCTGTATGTCTATGGCATACAGCTGCACGACCTTCTTCCTAACGCGATACAACACATTTTGTGTTTTATCGTGCTCTGCGAGTGCTTCCTCGGCATTCGCCTGCACTGGGGGCTCTGGAAGGCCATCTTCCAGGTGCGGATTTTCCGGGAGAAGCTGCTGCTAGGAGAAAGGACTGGAGAGCCGATGAGGAGTGGAGGCGTCGTAAGTGGTTTTATGTTGAAGAAAACAGCGTGGGTGGTGTTCCAGAATTCCACCCGTTCGTTGTTTTGAAGCGGAGGAAGTCCTGGACGCACTTGATCTCAGCCGAAGAGTCCATGGTTGTCACCCCTCTACTCGCGAAAGTGGTGCACTTCCGCAACAAGGAGCAGGGTACTCCGCTGAACAGGATACATCTGGCGGGTGTATTTCTGCGTGGGAGGGTCCAGCCTCTTCAAGAGAGGCCAACTACCTTGTGGGAGTACATGGGCGTCAACGACCAGAGCCGAACGTGCGACGATGTTCTTTCGAATGCTGAATTCAAAAAAAAGATCGCGGCTATCACCAATTTGAAGAAGGGAGAGAGCTACTCGACGTGCCCTCTCACCCCATTCGATGCCGAGAACCCTCCGACTGAGGTAAATTTCTTAACCTTCCTTTTTACTCTGTATTTTTTCTTGTTTTGGGTTTTCGTCGATTGAGACACCTCCTTTTCCTCTTTTGCCTTTACAGAATCATGACGTGGTGACATGCTACCCGCCACTCTCCGCGGATGATGGCGTCTCAGACATTCTGGCGAGCAATATTGAAGCCCCTCCCGAGGCTAGCGTTGCAGACACAGAGTCGAGTTCTGAACGAGAGGAGGCGGACGAGGAGGAAGAGTCAGATGACGAGCCACTTCGTCGCCGCAAGCGCCACAAGGCAGAGGAGACTCAGGTCACCTCCAAGGACAACTCCTTGAGTTATGATCGTGTCGAGGAGGTCGAACCCATCCGGGCGACTCCCCTCAATGTGCTTCCACCCACCATCCATCAGGCGAAGATGTCCACCGCCTGGAAACCGGACAGTCTCGACGACGATGATGATGAGTGTGTCGCGTTTTTTCCTTTGTTGTAGAGTAGCTCGTTTCTTTTCTGATTCTAACTTTTGTCGTAGTCTTGTGACCATCAGCGTGGGTCAATTCGCATCTTCGACTGTCCGTGAAGCTGAAGGAAGCCATCATTAGTCCAGCTCCAGCTCCTAACCCCAGTCGACGACCTCCAAGCCCCACGAAGGCGGTCAATACTTTTGAGTATATGATGCCTAGTTCGGCGGGTTGACGGCCTGGAGATATCGGGGCGTCAGTGAGCAAGGAAGTTTCGGATAGCTCGACTGGTCCCTTGTCCACCGCGCAGGGCAAGGTAAAGTGTTCTCATTTTTTCTGCAATTTGTCTTCCTCTTTTTCTTTTATCGGGTGCACGGCAGTGCTCCCAGCCCCCCCGAGTCTATGGTCGACTGCTTGCAGTTGGCTATGGACTCAATCGAGATTTCTCTTTCTTGTCTATTTCTTGGTTTTGGTTTTTATCGGGTGCACGACAGTGCTCCCGATGGGAGTAGCCCCCAAGGCTATACTTGACTGTGTACAGTCGCGTATAGGCTCAAGTGATATGTTTCTAATCTGCAAGGAATTTCTGCAGGTTGTTCTTGATTTTGTGGCGTCTTTTGGGCGCCGCCTTCTTTCGGCGGCGGAATGTGCTTCTCTTTGGGGGGAGCGCGACCAGGTTGTCCAAGATGGCCTCTCCCTACCGGGTGAGTTTCCACATGCCTCTTGCTCTGGTTTCGTTTTTCCTGGTCACAACTGTTATTTGAATTGTGTCCTCTATATTGCAGACGAGGTTAGTCGCTTGCAGTCAGAGAAGGTAGAGGCTACCTTTCGGGTGAAAGACCTTCAGAAGGAGCTGGAGTCTACTCGAAAGGAATTGGAGTCCACGCACAAACATTCAGCTGGCCGTCTCGCGGGAGCCCAGGAGGCCTTGAAGTAGCTGGAGGAGGAGAGCACAAAACACGACAGGGATTTGGTCGGCGTCCTCCGTCCCTTGGCCCAGACTCTGGCTGGTGAGTTATGCTCGAATTTCTTTCGACTGCGGCATGTTCTTTTCTCTTTTTGATGTTTATTTGCTCCATCTTTATTTATGTGCTATTGGAGTTGAGCTGGAGCTACCCGGGGGTTCGAGTCGACACCCTGACGGATGTGTGCACTCAGCTGCAGGAGCACGAAAACAAGGCATGCTTCGCCATTCGTGATGCTGCCCAAGTGCTGACGCAACTGCACCAACGATTGCTTGTGGATAGGCCGGTTCTGCCAACTTTTGGTGGCCTCATGCAAGTCTTCCTTGGCGAAAATGATCCCCTCCAGGAGTACTCCCTTGCGCAGACCGAGTGCGGAGCCAAGACGGCTATCCAATTTTCCCTGGCGCACGGCGTCTCGGGTGACCTGGATAAGGGGTACTCGGAGCTTCCCCGAGACGCGCTTGGCAAAAAGGTAGTGCTTCGACCTTTTGGCGATCATGCAGGGAGGTTTGCAAAGACGCTCTTCGGGGTAGTTTCCCGCGGCCATGGTGGAAAGCCTGCTGCGAGTGGAGCTACCTATGTAGTTCCTTAGAACGATCGATGTTTCTGTATGTTTTATGTCTAATGAACCTTGGGATGCATCCCGTACTTTGCTCTTCAATCAAGATGTTTTGAAAGTGTCAGCGTTTTGTTATCGTGCCTTACTTTGTGTTCTCTCGATGGGAGTAGCCCCCGAGCAGTCGAAGATTTTTTGTTCTAAATCATCAAGTTGGGTGTGACTTTGTGTCTGAAACTCCTTGGTTCTTTCCAGGTTGTAGATGCTGGAGGTGGCTCACCGAGCGGTGATGTTCCTTCGACTGGGACGCTGATCACTAATACAAGTATGTTTGCCACGCTCCGTGACCGTGTCATGGATGGCAAGCGTAAGCTCAAGGCTCTATAAGGTATGGCGGATGTTGCCAAGTCGAAACAGAAACTTGCTGCGGATCGCGAACAGTTTGTGATGGAGGAGCTGGCGAGCATTGTGAAGAGCATGCTTTGTAAGTTCCACGATCCTCCGAGTACTTTTTGTGTTAATCCTGCTTGTGATTTGACGCGTTTGTTGTCCATGCAGTTGTTGAGCCCGATGGAGCGCGTGAGGGTCACTGGGTAGACAATCACATTGTTTGTGAGTCAAACAGCTCCAAACCTCACGCGAGCAACTTTTGGTCTGACCGTAGCAGAGGTTTCTTCTTGGCTACTATAACATCCCAAGTTTTTCCCAAAAGTTGAAAAATCCGAAAAATTTAAAACTTTCAAAAACTACTAAATATTTTGCTGTGAAAAATAAAATCATGCATGCATTCATGAGAATATTGCATTGCTTGCATTTGAAATTTTCAAAAGTTGGAATATTATTTCAATTGAAAACATATTTAAGAAAATATATTAAAAGGGCAAGTCATGCCCTATATATTATTTTGATTATTATGGTCTTAATTGTTATGTGTAATTCATGGTTGTAATTGTATGCATTTAGAAATACTAAACTAGGTTCAACTGTTTACAACTCTAGTTGAGTTGAAATTACCTTGAGCCACAAATACTTGGTTTAAAACTTATTTTTATTTTCCGACATTAAGTGTCAAAATCTATTTAAACACGTTTTGAATTTTTGGAATTTATTTAAATTGGAAAGATCTTATTTGAAAGTTTAAATCAAAGTATTTTGTTTACAAAACTATAGAAATTGGTTTGATATTATTTAGATCTATAAATCAAAAGTTATAAAGAAAACAGTAAACAAAAAAAAATCGGCCGAACTGGGCCGGCCCATGAAGCGTGCGAACATCCAGAGCAAAGCAGTCAGGATCGAACCAAATTTCCAGAAAACGTGCTCTTCTAAACTACTTTCGGTTAAACACGAATATCTCAACAAATATGACTCCAAATCCGGATCCGCTTGTTCCTACGCATTCATAACTTCGAGCCCAAGCTATTCCACCGACCATTAACCTATATAAACATTTGTAGCCGCCGGTATTTCTTTTCCCCTTTTCGTCCCACCGAAACCCTAATCAGCAAAATAGTATTTCCGCTGATGTACTCTTTTGAGCTAGCCTTGTGCTATGCAAAGTTGTATTTGAACAATTTATTTTAGCAAGTCTGGATCATTCGTGTAATAATGATACAAGGTTGTGATATTCATCTTAAACTGTGTGTGCAAATGAAATCGATACAGGGGTTTGCACTATACACAGGTACCTTGCCAAATTTTAAGTGCAGGTACGCTACAGATGGTATCAGAGCACTGTGTTGCCTGTAGATTCGAAACCCTAAGTTTGGTTAGAAATAAGATAGTCACTAGGATAAAAATTTATTTGCTCTAAGTCTAAAACTTTTCTACCATCATTCTTGTAACTTTCTTAACTAATTGCTTTCTAAACCTCTTCTCTAGTTTTTAGATGATCAGCCTCATTGAATCAATCAGGAAAGGACCAGAGATGACCATGACTCTTCATTGTGACACTAAGTTCCCAAGAGCACTTAAGGACATCATGAAGGACCTGGGATATGAAGGAGACGCTGTTTACAAAGGATTTCCAATAAAAGCTGATGATGGTAAAGAGTACTGGTGGATGCAACTCCACATATACAAGAACAAGGGAGATGACCATAAGACCCAAGGTTGATGCATGTACACAAACCCAATAGTGTACCCATCATTCTTCAATTCAGCAAGAAGTGCAGCTTGGGAAGCCATCGAAAACCTTGGAAGGGGGCTTCGTTTCAGACTCCATAACACCCAGAAGTACTTTGATGAGCTGAAAGAAATAGGAGATGAACTTGATGCACTTAGAAAAGAAATAGACTAGACCCCATTCCTAGGAAATAGAATAATAAAAGCTCCTTGAGGTATTGATCTACCAAATTGTGGTATGGCAGTACTTAGGCATTATTTTTCGAACATCCGTATGATTATTTTCCTGTAAGGACAATTGAAAAGTTTAAAAGTTTAGGTTTGAGTTGTGTTTGTTTGTGTTGTGTGTTGTGGTTGCTTGTATGGGTAGGAATACTTCTTCTAGACCTGTATATCTTGTTGCTCATCTATTCTTAAACCACAGATGCCTCCTCGTCGTGACCCTGAGGGCAACAACAACAACGACGACAATGAAGCTATGATGCAGCAGATGATGGCTACCCAAACTCAGCTCATGACCATGATGGCTCAATTCATGGACAACCAACAAGGACCTCCACCACCACCACCTCCCCAAGTGGACATGCTTGCCAGATTTCTAAGGCTTAAGCCCAACAAGTTCTCAACTGCACCTGAACCAATTATAGCTGATGACTGGCTGCGTTCTGTGCAAAAGGATCTGGTGACAACTGAATGCGATGACGCTGAGAAGGTGAGATTCACCGCACATTTGCTGGAAGGACCTGCTGCCCAATGGTGGGAAACATTTCAAATCACTCACCCTCTGGACACCTTGACTTGGGAGGACTTCAAGGATGGCTTTCGTAATGGTCATATCTCCTCAGGCATTATGAACTTGAAGCCAGAAGAGTTCAGGAACCCGAGACAGGGGAACAGATCACTCAAAGAGTATATAGATGACTTTCTTGCATTGTCCCGTTATGCTCCTGAAGATGTAGATACTGATGCAAAAAAGGAAGGCAAAATTCCTCAAAGGGTTAAGTGATGACCTAAAGATTCCTTTGACTGTGGCATATGCTCCAAACTATCAGGCCCTCCTTGACCAAGCCATCACACTGGAGGATAACATCAAGAAGGCAGAAAACAGGAAGAGGAAGCTGAGTATTAACAAGCATCATGCTGAGCCTTCATTCAAGAGGCACTCCACCCATGATGGGAACAATGGTCACAAACATGGGAAACACCATAATGGAGGAAGTCACCACAAGCATCAGGATCACAATGGTGGATCCAAAGGAAGCAATGGAGGCCACAAGGGAAATGGACAAACTGATCACGAACATAACAATGGACAACCCCGCCCAAACCCTGAATACAGGGATATCAGCCAGGTGCTTTGTTACAAGTGCAAGAACAAGGGCCACTATGCCAACGAGTGCCCAACAAAGATGGCCGAAGCAGCTGCCAAGAAAAATCCTTTTGATAAAGGATATGTGAACCACATCAATGTGGAAGAAGTGGAAGAAGTGGAAGGTATGTTATAAATCAAGTTTGCATCTAGAAGTTTTCCACTACCATCAAAAATCTTTTTAAGGGTGGTAGCCATACAGTCACAACCTATTGCTAGACTTCACGAATCTCGGGACGAGATTCTTTTTAAGGGTGGTAGTCTGTAACATCCCAAGTTTTTCCCAAAAGTTGAAAAATCCGAAAAATTTAAAACTTTCAAAAACTACTAAGTATTTTGCTGTGAAAAATAAAATCATGCATGCATTCATGAGCATAATGCATTGCTTGCATTTGAAATTTTCAAAAGTTGGAATATTATTTCAATTGAAAACATATTTAAGAAAATATATTAAAAGGGCAAGTCATGCCCTATATATTATTTTGATTATTATGGTTTTAACTGTTATGTGTAATTCATGGTTGTAATTGTATGCATTTAGAAATACTAAACTATGTTCAAATGTTTACAACTCTAGTTGAGTTGAAAGTACCTTGAGCCACAAATACTTGGTTTAAAACTTATTTTTATTTTCCGACATTAAGTGTCAAAATCCATTTAAACACGTTTTGAATTTTTGGAATTTATTTAAATTGGAAAGATCTTATTTGAAAGTTTAAATCAAAGTATTTTGTTTACAAAACTATAGAAATTGGTTTAAGTCATTTAGATCTATAAATCAAAAGTTATAAAGAAAACAGTAAACAAAAAAAAATCGGCCGAACTGGGCTGGGCCATGAAGCGTGCGAACGAGCGGAGCAAAGAAGTCAGAATCGAACCAAATTTCCAGAAAACGTGCTCTTCTAAACTACCTTCGGTTAAACGCGGATATCTCAACAAATATGACTCAAAATCCGGATCCGCTTGTTCCTACGCGTTCATAACTTCGACCCCAAGCTATTCCAACGACCATTAACCTATATAAACATTTGTAGCCGCCGGTATTTCTTTTCCCCTTTTCGTCCCACCGAAACCCTAATCAGCAAAATAGTATTTCGTTTATCTACCCATCAAAACGATCTCGAATCGCACCGGAACCTGAAGCAATATTGAAGCTCTCTCAATTATCTTTCCATCCCGAGAGGCCTCAACTCTTTTCATCAACCGTGGAGGAAGAATTTCGAATCGCCATCTTTCAGATCTGAATTCGTAATTCCTAGATCTCTTCGTGCTCGGATCTTCAAATCGAAATTCCATTGGAGAGAAGTTAGATTTAACCCTGATCTACAATTTTGTGTTTGAACACTTTTTGTTTTGACGTACGGAATTTTCTGTACAATACAGTTTGCGTTTGACGTTTTTCGGAGAAGAAAACCATCTCAAATCTTCGGGGCTTGATAACAAAAGTGGTTCTCCTGATCAAGACATTTCTTTTGCCCCAAACCTCACCTCTTTTGGTCAAGCGAGTTAGGACTTATTCACGGTCAAAGTTTCGGACCAGAAAGGTAAATTGTGTTTTGTGACTAAACTGTTCATCCACTAATGTTATATTTGTGATAGTTAGAAAGAGCACGTAATTCTTTATAACTTTTGTTTAGATTGTTTTTCCATCCGAGCAACTTTATTTTTGGTCAAAATCAGTAGTTAAAGCCCAGTCAGCAGCCCAGACAACAGTCCGGTCAGCGCCACGTCAGCCCAGCATTATCCACTCGATTTCGGAATTTAATTTATCTTGGCAGTTTTGCAGAAATACCCCTACAACTTAGATCTATCATTACTTTTTAACCGTAGATCCAAATTAAGCAAACTAGAACTTTTTGAAAAGCCCTGAACATGTAGAATCTTTTAGAACTGTACAAATACAAATTTGAAAAACATAAATTGGTTCAAATTTAAATAGTCTTGTTTGGTGATTTTTGGCATAGTTTAAATTCTATACATCTAAAAATTGCAAATAAAATATTTTTGGATACCTTATGATGTTTGCTAACAGCCCCTTGCGCCCAAAATAGTTTTTGGCTAAGTTAAAAAGTTTTTGGTTGTTATATGCTCATGTGACTATTTTTTACTTAATTTATTTTCTGTAATTATTTTCAATATGTTTTCTCTAGCTAATTTGTGCTAAGGATTAACCTTAGACCACAGAGACAAAAACCAAAGCTCTTAGAATATTTCTAAGTTATTTTTCCTAGTTGACCCTCCTAGTTGAAAACCACTAAGTCTGGATTAGTGAAAATCCATGGAGAGGATGCTACAATTGTCAACTCGAAGATTTTCAACATGAAGATAGAAAACTCATGAAGGACTTAGCGTTTTCAGAAGCATCTCCAAGAAGAAAAGTACTTAGAAGAAAATCAAGAGGAGCTTCAAGATGATCAACCCCTACTTTTCCCTAAGTCTTGTTTTCTTTCTGTTCTTCTTGTCTTTTCTTCTCTATTTAACTTAGTGGCGGCACCAAATGATGAAGTCTACAAATCCTCAAGTCTACAAGAAGAAATGGAGTCTTCAAACCAAGAAAAGAATTACAAGACTGAAGATGGTTCTTGAAGACTAACTTCTCTCTTCTATTTGTCACATTGGACATAAAACAAGTCCTTGTGTCTATGACTAAATCCTTCGAATACAAGCTGAAGATTTTTCTAAGTCAATTTTATCAAATTCATGTTTCCCAACCTTGACCTTGACCTAGCTAACTTGTTTAAGTTATTATTGTCTATATGCCTTGAGTAATTTTTGCATTTCATGCATATCATTTGCCTTAGAAGATTTTGCACATCATACATGGCATATTTTCCAATTGATTTGTTGGTTTGCTTGTATGTTTATTGTGGTTGTTTTATTGTGTTAGAATTTTCGGAGAGAAACGAAGGCTTTTGCAACTGCTACTCCTGCTCTTCCTATTGCCAAGGCAAGTGGCACACCCCTCATAAATATCCTATGTATTTTCTATGCATGACTTAGTGTATTTCTTTTATTGCATGTGTTGGATAGTATTGCTATGCTAAAACTACTATCTCCTTTATACTAGCTGTGTCTAGCACCCATGACAACTTAGTAGAATTATTGATGCTATGCAAAAATTGCTTTCTGGAAATGTTAAAATCTACTAAGTTAATGAATAATCTAGGTGGAAGTGGTTTTGCATGGTTTATGTTGAGTGGCTACTCAGGACCATGTTCATGGGGGTTTTCACCTAAGATAGTTTACTATACTTAGGACCATGGTATGTGGGGGTTCTCACCTGAGAGTTCACTTGAGGATTGCCACCCAGGTACAAAGGGACCAAAGTTTTGTCCAAGTGAAGATGCTTCCCGTGCAACCATGTGGTATAATGGCTCTGCCTTGACTTTTCCCCAAAGGTCTCGTCTCGACTCTCTCCTTTTCCTTAGCACAAATTGAGTGCTTGAGGATAGTTTGGGTTTGTTGGGTCTCATGGTGAAAGTGCACAATCTCTGCAGAGTTAAAACTAAGTACTTAGCCGTGTCCCCGGTTACGGACAATTTGAGCAGCTGATCAAGGATTCAACGGAGGTTTCCCAACATTCCAATTTCTGAAGTTAAAATTTTGAAGGTTGAACAAAGGTGGAAAAGAGGGTGGTTTTCATGCCATACCTGTTTTGACAAAATAAAAATGTTTTATAAAGAGTAGGAAAAATCGGCTTTGTGAAAATTAGCCTTGACCTCCACCAGCCAGATATGCATATAGGTTATTATAGTTATTCCATTAAGTGTCCACATAGTGTCACTTGCCAGATCCATTTTTAATGGTTCTGACCCACTCTGTTGCAACAATTTTATTTGTTGCAGATTGTTCAGATGACGAGTGAGAATTCGATTCAGGTTTTGAGTCCGCAACCAACATGTTTCGCCCGTGGCACATGAAGATGATGGAGACTCATTGAAGAATAAATTTCCGCTGATGTACTCTTTTGAGCTAGCCTTGTGCTATGCAAAGTTGTATTTGAACAATTTATTTTACCAAGTCTAGATCATTCGTGTAATAATGATACAAGGTTGTGATATTCATCTTAAACTGTGTGTGCAAATGAAATCGATCCAGGGGTTTGCACTATACACAGGTACCTTGCCAAATTTTAAGTGCAGGTACGCTACAGATGGTATCAGAGCACTGTGTTGCCTGTAGATTCGAAACCCTAAGTTTGGTTAGAAATAAGATAGTCACTAGGATAAAAATTTATTTGCTCTAAGTCTAAAACTTTTCTACCATCATTCTTGTAACTTTCTTAACTAATTGCTTTCTAAACCTCTTCTCTGGTTTTTAGATGATCAGCCTCATTGAATCAATCAGGAAAGGACCAGAGATGACCATGACTCTTCATTGTGATACTAAGTTCCCAAGAGCACTTAAGGACATCATGAAGGACCTGGGATATGAAGGAGACGCTGTTTACAAAGGATTTCCAATAAAAGCTGATGATGGTAAAGAGTACTGGTGGATGCAACTCCACATATACAAGAACAAGGGAGATGACCATAAGACCCAAGGTTGATGCATGTACACAAACCCAATAGTGTACCCATCATTCTTCAATTCAGCAAGAAGTGCAGCTTGGGAAGCCATCGAAAACCTTGGAAGGGGGCTTCATTTCAGACTCCATAACACCCAGAAGTACTTTGATGAGCTGAAAGAAATAGGAGATGAACTTGATGCACTTAGAAAAGAAATAGACTAGACCCCATTCCTAGGAAATAGAATAATAAAAGCTCCTTGAGGTATGGATCTACCAAATTGTGGTATGGCAGTACTTAGGCATTATTTTTCGAACATCCGTATGATTATTTTCCTGTAAGGACAATTGAAAAGTTTAAAAGTTTAGGTTTGAGTTGTGTTTGTTTGTGTTGTGTGTTGTGGTTGCTTGTATGGGTAGGAATACTTCTTCTAGACCTGTCTATCTTGTTGCTCATCTATTCTTAAACCACAGATGCCTTCTCGTCGTGACCCTGAGGGCAACAACAACAGCGACGACAATGAAGCTATGATGCAGCAGATGATGGCTGCCCAAACTCAGCTCATGACCATGATGGCTCAATTCATGGCCAACCAACAAGGACCTCCACCACCACCACCTCCCGAAGTGGACATGCTTGCCAGATTTCTAAGGCTTAAGCCCAACAAGTTCTCAACTGCACCTGAACCAATTGTAGCTGATGACTGGCTGCGTTCTGTGCAAAAGGATCTGGTGACAACTGAATGCGATGACGCTGAGAAGGTGAGATTCACCGCACATTTGCTGGAAGGACCTTCTTCCCAATGGTGGGAAACATTTCAAATCACTCACCCTCTGGACACCTTGACTTGGGAGGACTTCAAGGATGGCTTTCGTAATGGTCATATCTCCTCAGGCATTATGAACTTGAAGCAAGAAGAGTTCAGGAACCTGAGACAGGGGAACAGATCACTCAAAGAGTATATAGATGACTTTCTTGCACTGTCCCGTTATGCTCCTGAAGATGTAGATACTGATGCAAAAAGGAAGGCAAATTTCCTCAAAGGGTTAAGTGATGACCTAAAGATTCCTTTGACTGTGGCATATGCTGCAAACTATCAGGCCCTCCTTGACCAAGCCATCACACTGGAGGATAACATCAAGAAGGCAGAAAACAGGAAGAGGAAGCTGAGTATTAACAAGCATCATGCTGAGCCTTCATTCAAGAGGCACTCCACCCATGATGGGAACAATGGTCACAAACATGGGAAACACCATAATGGAGGAAGTCACCACAAGCATCAGGATCACAATGGTGGATCCAAAGGAAGCAATGGAGGCCACAAGGGAAATGGACAAGCTGATCACGAACATAACAATGGACAACCCCGCCCAAACCCTGAATACAGGGATATCAGCCAGGTGCTTTGTTACAAGTGCAAGAACAAGGGCCACTATGCCAACGAGTGCCCAGCAAAGAAGGCCGAAGTAGCTGCCAAGAAAAATCCTTTTGATAAAGGATATGTGAACCACATCAATGTGGAAGAAGTGGAAGGTATGTTATAAATCAAGTTTGCATCTAGAAGTTTTCCACTACCATCAAAAATATTTTTAAGGGTGGTAGCCATACAGTCACAACCTATTGCTAGCCTTCCCGAATCTCGGGACGAGATTCTTTTTAAGGGTGGTAGTCTGTAACATCCCAAGTTTTTCCCAAAAGTTGAAAAATCCGAAAAATTTAAAACTTTCAAAAACTACTAAGTATTTTGCTGTGAAAATAAAATCATGCATGCATTCATGAGCATATTGCATTTGAAATTTTCAAAAGTTGGAATATTATTTCAATTGAAAACATATTTAAGAAAATATATTAAAAGGGCAAGTCATGCCCTATATATTATTTTGATTATTATGGTCTTAATTGTTATGTGTAATTCATGGTTGTAATTGTATGCATTTAGAAATATTAAACTAGGTTCAAATGTTTACAATTCTAGTTGAGTTGAAAGTATCTTGAGCCACAAATACTTGGTTTAAAACTTATTTTTATTTTCCGACATTAAGTGTCAAAATCCATTTAAACACGTTTTGAAATTTTGGAATTTATTTAAATTGGAAAGATCTTATTTGAAAGTTTAAATCAAAGTATTTTGTTTACAAAACTATAGAAATTGGTTTAAGATCATTTAGATCTATAAATTAAAAGTTATAAAGAAAACAGTAAACAAAAAAAAATCGGCCGAGCTGGGCTGGGCCATGAAGCGTGCGAACGAGCAGAGCAAAGCAGTTAGAATCGAACCAAATTTCCAGAAAACGTGCTCTTCTAAACTACCTTTGGTTAAACACGGATATCTCAACAAATATGACTCCAAATCCGGATCCGCTTGTTCCTACGCGTTCATAACTTCGAGCCCAAGCTATTCCAACGACCATTAACCTATATAAACATTTGTAGCCGCCGGTATTTCTTTTCCCCTTTTCGTCCCACCGAAACCCTAATCAGCAAAATAGTATTTCGTTTATCTACCCATCAAAACGATCTCGAATCGCACCGGAACCTGAAGCAATATTGAAGCTCTCTCAATTATCTTTCCATCCAGAGAGGCCTCAACTCTTTTCATCAACCGTGGAGGAAGACTTTCGAATCACCATCTTTCAGATCTGAATTCGTAATTTCTAGATCTCTTCGTGCTCGGATCTTCAAATCGAAATTCCTTTGGTGAGAAGTTAGGTTAGATTTAACCCTGATCTACAATTTTGTTTTTGAACACTTTTTCTTTTGACGTACGGAATTTTCTGTACAATACAGTTTGCATTTGACATTTTTCGGAGAAGAAAACCATCTCAAATCTCCGGGGCTTGATAACAAAAGTTGTTCTCCTAATCAAGACCTTTCTTTTGCCCCAAACCTCACCTCTTTTGGTCAAGCGAGTTAGGAGTTATTCACGGTCAAAGTTTCGGACCAGAAAGCTAAATTGTGTTTTGTGACTAAACTGTTCATCCACTGATGTTATATTTGTGATAGTTAGAAAGAGCACGTAATTCTTTATAACTTTCGTTTAGATTGTTTTTCCATCCGAGCAACTTTATTTTTGGTCAAAATCAGTAGTCAAAGCCCAGTCAGCAGCCCAGACAACAGTCCGGTCAGCGCCACGTCAGCCCAGCATTATCCACTCGATTTCAGAATTTAATTTATTTTGACAGTTTTGCAGAAATACCCCTACAAGTTAGATCTATCATTACTTTGGAACCGTAGATCCAAATTAAGCAAACTAGAACTTTTTGAAAAGCCCTGAACACGTAGAATCTTTTAGAACTGTACAAATACAAATTTGACAAACATAAATTGGTTCAAATTTAAATAGACTTGTTTGGTGATTTTTGGCATAGTTTAAATTCTATACATCTAAAAATTGCAAATAAAATATTTTTGGATACCTTATGATGTTTGCTAACAGCCCCTTGCGCCCAAAATAGTTTTTGTCTAAGTTAAAAAGTTTTTGGTTGTTATATGCTCATGTGACTATTTTTGACTTAGTTTATTTTTTGTAATTATTTTCAATATGTTTTCTCTAGCTAATTTGTGCTAAGGACTAACCATAGACCACAGAGACAAAAACAAAAGCCCTTAGAATATTTCTAAGTTATTTTTCCTAGTTGACCCTCCTAGTTGAAAACCACTAAGTCTGGATTAGTGAAAATTCATGGAGAGGATGCTACAATTGTCAACTCGAAGATTTTCAACATGAAGATAGAAAACTCATGAAGGACTTAGCAATTTCAGAAGCATCTCCAAGAAGAAAAGTACTTAGAAGAAAATCAAGAGGAGCTTCAAGATGATCAACCCCTACTTTTCCCTAAGTCTTGTTTTCTTTCTGTTCTTCTTGTCTTTTCTTCTCTATTTAACTTAGTGGCGGCACCAAATGATGAAGTCTACAAATCCTCAAGTCTACAAGAAGAAATGGAGTCTTTAAACCAAGAAAAGAATTACAAGACTGAAGATGGTTCTTGAAGACTAACTTCTCTCTTCTATTTGTCACATTGGACATAAAACAAGTCCTTGTGTCTATGGCTAAATCCTTAGAATACAAGCTGAAGATTTTTATAAGTCAATTTTATCAAATTCATGTTTCCCAACCTTGACCTTGACCTAGCTAACTTGTTTAAGTTATTATTGTCTATATGTCTTGAGTAATTTTTGCATGTCATGCATATCATTTGCCTTAGAAGATTTTGCACATCATACATGGCATATTTTCCAATTGATTTGTTGGTTTGCTTGTATGTTTATTGTGGTTGTTTTATTGTGTTAGAATTTTTGGAGAGAAACGAAGGCTTTTGCAACTGCTACTCCTGCTCTTCCTATTGCCAAGGCAAGTGGCACACCCCTCATAAATATCCTATGTATTTTCTATGCATGACTTAGTGTATTTCTTTTATTGCATGTGTTGGATAGTATTGCTATGCTAAAACTAATATCTCCTTTATACTAGTTGTGTCTAACACCCATGACAACTTAGTAGAATTATTGATGCTATGCAAAAATTGCTTTCTGGAAATGTTAAAATCTACTAAGTTAATGAATAATCTAGGTGGAAGTGGTTTTGCATGGTTTATGTTGAGTGGCTACTCAGGACCATGTTCACGGGGGTTTTCACCTAAGATAGTTTACTATACTTAGGACCATGGTATGTGGGGGTTCTCACTTGAGAGTTCACTTGAGGATTGCCACCCAGGTACAAAGGGACCAAAGTTTTGTCCAAGTGAAGATGCTTCCCGTGCAACCATGTGGTATAATGGCTCTGCCTTGACTTTTTCCCAAAGGTCTCGTGTCGACTCTCTCCTTTTCCTTAGCACAAATTGAGTGTTTGAGGATAGTTTGGGTTTGTTGGGTCTCATGGTGAAAGTGCACAACCTCTGCAGAGTTAAAACTAAGTACTTAGACGTGTCCCCGGTTACGGACAATTTCAGCAGCTGATCAAGGATTCAACGGAGGTTTCCCAACATTCCAATTTCTGAAGTTAAAATTTTGAAGGTTGAACAAAGGTGGAAAAGAGGGTGGTTTTCATCCCATACCTGTTTTGACAAAATAAAAATGTTTTATAAAGAGTAGGAAAAATCGGCTTTGTGCAAATTAGCCTTGACCTCCACCAGCCAGATATGCATATAGGTTATTATAGTTATTCCATTAAGTGTCCACATAGTGTCACTTGCCAGATCCATTTTTAATGGTTCTGACCCACTCTGTTGCAACAATTTTATTTGTTGCAGATTGTTCAGATGACGAGTGAGAATTCGATTCAGGTTTTGAGTCTTCAACCAACATGTTTCGCCTGTGGCACATGAAGATGATGGAGACTCATTGAAGAATAAATTTCCGCTGCTGTACTCTTTTGAGCTAGCCTTGTGCTATGCAAAGTTGTATTTGAACAATTTATTTTACCAAGTCTGGATCATTCGTGTAATAATGATACAAGGTTGTGATATTCATCTTAAACTGTGTGTGCAAATGAAATCGATCCAGGGGTTTGCACTATACATAGGTACCTTGCCAAATTTTAAGTGCAGGTACGCTACAGATGGTATCAGAGCACTGTGTTGCCTGTAGATTCGAAACCCTAAGTTTGGTTAGAAATAAGATAGTCACTAGGATAAAAAATTGTTTGCTCTAAGTCTAAAACTTTTCTACCATCATTCTTGTAACTTTCTTAACTAATTGCTTTCTAAACCTCTTCTCTGGTTTTTAGATGATCAGCCTCATTGAATCAATCAGGAAAGGACCAGAGATGACCATGACTCTTCATTGTGACACTAAGTTCCCAAGAGCACTTAAGGACATCATGAAGGACCTGGGATATGAAGGAGACGTTGTTTACAAAGGATTTCCAATAAAAGCTGATGATGGTAAAGAGTACCGGTGGATGCAACTCCACATATACAAGAACAAGGGAGATGACCATAAGACCCAAGGTTGATGCATGTACACAAACCGTTTGTTTAGCATGCAAAAGAAAAAAGAAAAAATGTGAATGGATAGTATGTGTAGCTATGGTTGAGAAACCATATTTTATTGCGATGGCCGAGAAGCCATGTATTTGTTCGGTCTACAATGTGGCTGGAACAGCCTTATTTTGCGAGTGATGCCCTCTCCTAGGGATAGAATTTCCTCAGGTGCGCCATGTTCCATGGGTTGGAGTAGACGCCGCCTGTTTTGGGGTTTTTCAAGCGATAGGCACCTCCGGGGATGACCTCATTTATGATGAAGGATCCTTTCCATGGTGACTCGAGCTTGTGTCCGCTTTCTTGCTTGAATCGCAGCACCAGGTCACCTACCACGAAAGATCTGCTGCGGATGCGGCGACTGTGGTGGTTGTGTAGTGCTTGCTGGTTGACGACGATTCTTGCGAGTGCAATGTCCCTGTGTTCGTCCAGTGCATCCATGTCTTCGGCGAGTGTTGTGTTGGAGGCATCCTCGTTGTATGCAACGACCCGTGGAGCGCTGAATCGAACATCCTCTGGCAAGACTACTTCGGAGCCATAAACCATGAAGAATGGTGTGTAGTTTGTGGATCTGTTTGGAGTTGTTCTCAGGCTCCATAAGACAGATGGTAACTCTTCGGCCCAATGTTCTGCTGCAGGATGTAATCCGTCGAGCAGTCGCCTCTTGAGGCCAGCCGAAACTAATCCGTTGGATCTTTTGACTTGCCCGTTTGTCTAAGGATGTGCAACCGAGGCAAAGCTGAGAGTTATCCCTTTCTCTTCACGGAAAGCCTTTGTTTCTTTTGTTGTGAAGTTGGTCCCATTATCCGTGATGATATTGTGAGGGACGCCAAATCGGTACACGATTTTTTCGAGGAATTGGACTGCGCACTTCGCGTATTGTGACGTTAGTGGGACCGCCTTGATCCACTTTGTGAATTTGTCGACTGCGACCAGAAGATAAGTGTATCCTCCGGGTGTGGCCTTCCTTAATGGCCTTACCATGTCGAGCCCCCACTGAGCGAATGGCCATGACAAGGGGATCATGTGGAGCTCCGTGGCTGGTGCGTGCGTCTTGGGCGAGAAGAGTTGGCAAGCGTCACATCTTTCGACTAGTTCCTTGGCGTTGTTAGCTGCTGTTAGCCAGTAAAATCCTGCTCTAAAAGCTTTGCCCAGTATGGCTCTCCAGCTAGTGTGATGTGCGCAGTTGCCTTGGTGTATGTCCCTTGGTAGTTCCTTTCCGTCCTCGGGTGCGATGCATCGTTGGAGGATTCCTGATATGCTCTGTTTGTAGAGTTCGCCGTTTACCACCGGAAAGGATTTGCCGTGTCGAACAATCTGTCTTGCCTCAGGGATATCCTTCAGGAGCTGCTTTCGGATCAAGTAGTTGAGGTACTTGGTCGTCCAGACTGGCTCGACTAGGAAGATCTTCCTCGAGAAGTTGTGAGCAAGTTCGATGATGGCGCATTGTCGATTGGCTTGTGTTTATGTTGCTGCTGGCACCTCCGTGTGCTTCTTCAGTTTTACCGACCTTTTGATAAGCCGCTTGAAGTAAATTCCTGGCGGTACTTGGGCGTTTGTTGACCCGATGTTTGCCAATATGTTGGCTTCTTCGTTGCTTGATCGCACCCCTTAAAGCTTCCTTCGAGCATGTTGTACATGTCGCGATAAGAGATCATGTTGTATGCGACGGCGTCGCATTCCTTCATTGTTTGTTGCACGATAATGTTGGACTCTCCGTATATAATCAGTAGAGTGGCGCCGCATGCGATCACCATCTTCATGTCGTGTAAGATTGCTTCATACTCGGCGTCATCGTTGGAGGCTGGATCGTCTAGGGGAAAGTCGAGGCGTAGAACATACCGCAGTTTGTCACCTCTTGGAGATATATGGATTGCGCTGGCTCCTGCCCCTTCGTTTCTTATCGGCCCGTCAAAGTACATGATCCAGTTACTCGTGTATTCTGGGGGTCCTGGAGTTTGCAGCTCCGTCTACTCGCTCAGGAATTCTATGACCATCTGGGATTTGAGGGTGTTACGTCATGTGTATATTATATCCCAGGCGCCTACCTCGATTCTCCACTTTGCGATACTTCCGGATGTCATGGGATTGTTCATAATAGTACCGAGTGATGCATCGTTTAGCACCTTGACGGTATGTTCCTGGAAGTAGTGTTTGAGCTTGCGGGCTGTAAGGACCACTCCATACGCAGGTTTATGGTAGTGGGGGTATCGCGGTTTGCACGGCGAGAGTACCTTGCTAATGTAGTACACCGGTCTCTGAGCGTCATATGCCTTTTCGTCCTCTGGCCGCTCGACGACAATTACCATGCCGACCACTTGATTTGTTGCGGCTAGGTAAAGGTAGAAAGGCTCCCTTTCTTGTGGTGTTGCCAGTATGCGCCTGCTCTGCAACACTCTTTTCAGATCAATGAACGCCTTTTTCGCTTCTAGCATCCACTCGAACTTATCCGTTTTCTTCAGCAGTTTATAGAAAGGGAGCGCATGCTCGCCCAATCGAGCGATGAACCTGCTGAGGGCCGCTAGTCGCCCTGCCAGTTGTTGTACTCCGCGAAGATTTTTCGGTTCTTTCATCGTCAATGTAGCTTGAATTTTCTCCGGGTTGGCCTCAATTCCTCGGGCGGAGACCAAATAGCCGAGGAGTTGGCCGACAGGAACCCCGAAGACGCATTTTGTCGGGTTGAGCTTGATGTTGTATGTGTTGAGAGCGTCGAATGTCTCCCTTATGTCCTCGAGGTGCGTATCCTCCACTCGAGTCTAGATGATGATATCGTCAACGTTCACCTGTACGTTCTTGCCAATGAGCTTGGCGAGGCATTTTTGCATGCATCGCTCATATGTTGCGCCTGCGTTTTTGAGCCCGAGCGGCATTGTCATGTAGGAGTATACACCGTGTGGTGTGATGAATGTTGCCTTTTCCTCGTCCTCCTTCTTCATCCTGATCTGGTTGTATCCCGAGTAGGCATTCAGGAAGGAGAGGCGCTGACAGCCTGCTGTGGAGTCGATAATCTGGTCAATCCGCGGGAGCGGGAAATTATCCTTGGGGCAATGCTTGTTTAGCGATGTGTAGTCGATGCACACGCGAAGGATGTTTGTGTTTTTTTTGGGACCAGCACCGGGTTTGCTAACCAGGTGGAAATCTTGATCTCCCTGATGAACTTGGCGGCTAGGAGCCTGTTCACCTCTTCTCCGAGTGCTCTCTGTTTTGGCTCAGAGAAGCATCGAGTGGTCTGTTTGACCCGATTTGCATCTTTGTACACTTCTAATGAGTGCTCGGCGAACTCCCTGGGTATTCCTGGCATATCTGAAGGCTTGATGGGGGGATAGTAACCCGGTAGGCCCACTTCAGGATATAATCCGGCCCGAGGTGTGTTGAGCGATACCCGGCTAGGGGTAAAGAGATTACCGGAAGGCCCAAAGGCTTGTGAGATTCGTAACCCGGATTGTGGGCTGCGGTAAGGAAAGTTAGGGTTTTGTATGTGGAGTTCGAGTAGGGCTCAAGGGGTGCCTTGAAGGGCAAGTTAGGGGTGTACGGGTGCTTTATAAACCGGCCCCTAGGTTTAGTTTGCCAGAGATTCAAGTCACAGTTGTAACACCTGTTATCGAGTATCCAGCATAATTCATATCGAGATCCGGCGAGTTATTTTCCGGTTCTTAGATTGCTTTCCGCCATGTCTTCCTTCGAGCTAAACCCTCTCCCGAATACCTGTGTCGACTTGCCCCAAGATCAGTTACCCCCGGTAACATCTGCCGTGATTATCCCACGACAGTTGGCGCCCACCGTGGGGCCTGCGTCCAAAGGTGTTTACATCACGGGAGAAGCTCGGAAGAACATGAAGAACTTTGTTGTCGGCGAGATCTACTCTGATGACGAAGGAAAAAGGATAGTGGACGATTCCGGGTGGGAGTTGGAGCCGGAGCACCTCGAATCCGGATCCGCGGTATCGATTGGCCAAATCAGTATCTTCATCGGTATGGTACGTACGCTCAATTTAAAGGGACAATATCATGTGCATGTTACAGGGACTTCCAACAGGGACAAAAAGGCGTTAAAACAGACAGAGAATTCAGTTTCCTCGGCCACTCCGGGGTACTTGAGATGGGCAGAGCAAGAGGTAACATGGAGCAGAAGGGATCATCCGGAAGGAATAGAGCACCCCGGAACCCTGGCGTTAGTAGTCTCGCCACAGGTCAATGGTTATGAATTGAGAAAGGTATTGATGGACGGAGGGAGCAGCATCAACATCCTATATTGGGAAACCTTCTTGCGCATGAACCTCAAAGAATCTCAGCTACAGAAAAGTTCAACGGTTTTCCATGGAATCGTGCCGGGTCATTCGGCGCGCCCCGAAGGAAAAATTACATTGGAAGTAGCCTTCGGAGAGTCGGTAGATAACTATCGGGTAGAATGGCTCACGTTTGAGGTGGTCCGGTTGCACAGTCCTTATCACGCATTGTTCGGAAGACCAGCTTATGCTAAATTCATGGCTAGGCCGTGCTATGTATATTTGCAGTTAAAGATTCCAGGCCCCAAGCAGACCATCACTATCCATGGAAACCGGGATATAGCAGCAGAGTGTGATGAGGGAGATTCGGTGATGGCCGAGCAAGCCTGCAGAAAGGAAGAACTTAAATATTACCGGTCTCAGGTGGATCCGGAAGATGGCACGGCATTGAGAAGACCAGATTCTGAGGACGAAAGAGTAAAATTTAAGGCGGCTCAAGACACCAAGAAAGTAGATTTTGTGGAAGGAGACCCCACCAAGCAGTTCACTATAGGGTCCAATTTGGAAGACGCGCAAGAAAAGGCCCTAGTGGAGTTCATACGCTCAAATGCGGATGTGTTCGCCTGGACACCCAGCGACATGCCGGGTATCCCCACCGAGTTGGCAGAGCACAGTTTGCATGTGGATCCCAGGGCCAGGCCTGTGAAGCAAGGTTTGAGAAAAATGAACGAGGAAAGGAGAAGAGCTATAGGTGAGGAAATCGCACGACTATTAACCGCAGGCTTTATCATGGAAGTATTTCACCCGGACTGGTTAGCGAATCCGGTTCTAGTGATGAAAAAGACAAATGAATGGAGGATGTGCATCGATTTCACGAGCCTCAACAAGCATTGCCCAAAGGATCCGTTCGCGCTGCCAAGGATAGACCAAATCATAGACGCGGTAGCCGGAAGCGACTTGCTATGTTTCTTGGACGCATATTCGGGATACCACCAGATTAAACTCAAGAGGGAGGATTGGGAAAAAACGTCATTTATAACCCCTTTTGGGGCCTTCTGCTACAAAACCATGACGTTTGGATTGAAAAATGCGGGCGCAACTTACCAGCGGTGTATTCAGAAGTGCTTCGAGGGTCAAATTGGGCGTAACGTGCACGCGTATGTGGATGATGTGGTTATTAAGACCCGGAAAGCAGAGACATTTATTGATGATTTAAAAGAAACGTTTAAAAACTTGAGGAGGTATCAGATGAAGCTTAACCCAACGAAGTGTGTATTCGGAGTTCCGGCCGGGAAGTTACTTGGCTTTATAGTCTCCGAGAGAGGAATTGAGGCAAACCCGGATAAAATCAAGGCCATCCAGAATTTGAAGAAACCGGAAAATTTGAAGCACGTTCAAAAGCTCACGGGCTGCGTGGCAGCCCTGAGCCGGTTCATATCCAGACTTGGAGAAAAGGCAATACCCTTGTACCGGCTTTTGCGGAAATCAGATAAGTTCGTATGGGATCAGGAGGCAGATGAGGCGTTTGAAGCACTAAAGAAGCAGTTATCTGAAGCGCCAGTACTAGCGGCGCCGGGCCCTAAAGAGCCTATGTTATTATACGTGGCAGCCGGTCCCCGAGCCGTCAGCGCAGTAGTTGTCGTGGAACGCAAAGAAGATGGGAAAGGTTACCCGGTCCAGAGGCCGGTTTACTATGTCAGCGAGGTGTTATCGGAAGCGAAGCAGCGTTACCCGCATTGGCAAAAATTGGTGTTTGGGGTCTTTATGGCCAGCCGGAAGTTGAAGCCATATTTCCAAGAACATCCCATGACAGTGGTTAGTTCAATACCAATGTCGGATATCATCAGAAACTCGGATGCAACGGGCAGAATAGCCAAATGGGCAATAGAGATGGGAGATTATCATATCAGCTACGAGCCCAGATCGGCAATCAAGTCCCAGGCCTTGGTTGATTTCGTTAACGACTGGACGCACACTGGAATGGTTACCACAGTTCCAAGTTCCGAGTCATGGACCATGCACTTCGATGGATCAAAGCAGTACGAGGGGTCAGGAGCCGGAGTGGTGCTGACATCGCCAAAGGGGGATAAACTAAGTTACGTGCTGCAGATTCACTTTGATTGCTCAAACAACGTGGCCGAGTATGAGGCTCTGTTGCATGGCTTGAAGGTAGCCAAGGAGATGAACATTAGAAGGATACGATGCTTTGGAGATTCGGATCTCGTGGTGCAGCAGGTATCAGGAACCTGGGACAGGAAGGACGCCACTATGGCAGCGTACCGCAGGGAGGTTGATAGGGTTGCCGGGTGTTTTTCCGGGTATGAAGTGGAGCACATAGACAGAAGAAAAAACGAGGCGGCGGACGCACTCGCCAGACTCGGCTCGCGCAGGGAGCCGGTTCCACCTAATGTTTTCTTGGACGAGCTATGGCGACCGTCAGTTAAATCCGAGTCTGAAGAAGAATTAGCAAATCGAGACCCGGACGTGGAGCTCGTGGCTACAATACGCGACGTCCCCGAGTGGACGGAGCCATATCTGGCATACTTATCACGGGGCGAACTACCAGAACAGGAGGTACTAGCAAGACAAATCGTGAGGAGGGCAAAAGGATACGCTATTATCAATGGAGAGTTGTACAAGAGAAGTGCGGCAGGAGTCTTTTTGCGCTGTGTGACACCAGAAGAAGGCCGACAGATTCTTAAGGAGATCCATGAAGGTGATTGCGGGCATCATGCGTCCACAAGGTCCCTTGTGGCCAAGGCCTATCGACATGGGTTCTTCTGGCTCACAGCTCTAGCAGACGCGGAACGGATAGTGGCGAGGTGCGACGGATGTCAAAGGTACGCTCGCCAAACTCATGTGCCGGCTATGGAGTTACGGACCATCCCATTAACTTGGCCATTCGCTGTGTGGGGTATGGACATGGTTGGCCCCTTCCATATGTCACCTTGCAAGAAGACGCACCTTTTAGTGGCTGTTGATAAGTTTACCAAATGGGTGGAGGTTATGCCGGTCACCAATTGCGAAGCGGCCACAGCAGTCAAGTTCCTGAAAAGAATTATATACCGGTTCGGATACCCCCACAGCATAATTACCGACAATGGAACCAACATGTCCCTCGGAGAGATGGAAAAATTTTGTGGCAGCAATGGAATCAGGCTTGATGTGGCATCAGTGGCACATCCGCAAGCCAACGGGCAAGTGGAGAGGGCGAACCAAGAGCTACTTCGTGGATTGAAGCCAAGACTGAGGGTTCCTTGTATCAGGGCTGCTGGGGCATGGGTTGAAGAACTTCCCTCCGTGGTCTGGGGTATTAACACTACACCTAACCGATCCACCCAGATGACACCTTTCTTCATGGTCTACGGCGCAGAAGCGGTATTACCAAGCGACATCATTCATGATTCACCAAGAGTGACAGCTTATGTGGAGGTAGAGAACGAGAAAACCCGGCAAGACGCCGTGGATATGTTAGAAGAACAAAGGGAGCAAGCCTTGGAAAGATCAGCCATATATCAGCAGGACTTGCGAAGATATCATAGCCGGCGGGTGAAAAGCCGGGTCTTCCAGGAGGGAGACTTGGTCCTGCGCTTGGTTCAGACAAACGAGGGAAAGCACAAACTATCGCCACCGTGGGAAGGACCTTTCATCGTAAGCCGGAGTCTGCATAATGGGTCATATTACTTGATAGATGCAAGAGAAGAATCGGCCACAGTCAACGACACTGCTCACACTACTGCACCTATGCAAGAGAGAGATAGACCATGGAACGTGGCTCAGCTACGTCCGTACTATACTTAGCAGAAAACAATGTAACAGGCAGCAGGTTTCAGACGCACTCTTTTCCTATCCGGGGCACCCTTGGGGACTGGATGGGTTTTTAATGAGGCGGCTTGCTGACCTAATTTTCTCATATCAAATAAAAAGGAGGTTATCAGGAAAAGAGGCAATTGTCATTTATACGGTGTGCATATTTAGGTCTTGAGGGCTGGTTGCTCCTATAAGCACAGCTGCAAACTCAAAAAAGACCCGGCCTTGATGCCAATGAGTTATAGGGGCCGTCACTCGAAAAAACGAGTGCGGCTACAATCTTATAACCGGACAAAGAAGTCAAAATTTCTCGGCTATTCTTACTTAAGCTCGATGTGACTCGCAACAAAGTGGCATGATTCGTTCGCTTACGATTAATGTCGGTCATGAGACCCAAACGGGACTTGCTTGACCCCGTTTTCGTATTGATGTAACAACATGGTATCCACGCGGAAGCCGGCTTATAGTACAAGGTAGTTGAAAGGGTCATCTAAACCACAAGTTATGCAGAGTATAAGGCTAGCAGCCGGAAACTCAACGATTATCAAGCATAACTTCAAACGTCATAAAAAGCTGTCCTGAAGCCTTGGGCATTTAGCGACAGGCAATTCGTTTCCTTGAAAAGAAACAATCACGTGTCCCAGACGTGGAAACCCGGGCTGGGGGACTTGGGAGCTCTGAAGAAGAAACAGCGTAATCCAGCCGATAAAATTCCAACGAGCCATGCATCCGGGTCTCGCGGGCTTAGGGATCCGGGTAAAAGCCCATCCCCCAGACGTCAACGAAACCCGGAGGTTGGGTCTCGCCAAGGAAAGCATAAAAAAAAAAGGGGAGGTAAAGGTACAAGGTATCAAGAATAAAGTAAGTGGGTATCGAGAACAAGCGGGTGCAAAGACACATTAATCAAAAGCCCAAAGGGGCGCAAAGTGCATCGGGAGTATAAGCAAAAATATTACAAAAACCCTGAAGTATCAAAAGAGCACAGGCGCTCCGCTTAAAACAAGTAATAACGCTGTTTTGACGACGCTTTGCCGACTAACGCATATGGAATGACAGGCGATATTCATTACTTCAAGCTGCAGGATCCATCTTGGCCTTGCCCTTGTTGCCGCTGGTGGTCGCGGCGCCACTCGGATTAGTAGCAGTTCCGGGTTGCGAAGCTGCAGGAGCAGAGTCGGCATCGGCCTTCTTGGCAGCTTCGTCCCTTATCTTGAGCGCCTCCTCCCTCCAACGGGCAAGCATATCGAACGGCTGGGGGCGTTTCGCCTGGACAACCTTGTCATTAGCATCATAAGCAGGGAGAATCTCATCAATCTCTAAGCTGTCAGCGATAACGCTAGCCGGATGACGGACTTCTTTCTGAATAGCCTTGAAGTCCTTTGGCAAAAACTTGGACCCATCCAAGTTGAACTCCGGAAATCCGCTCATAAGTTTGGCCAGCTGTAGCTTGGGGGCGTAGGCTTTAGCCAATGCGAGCCCCCGGGTTACCCCAAATCGGCAGGAGGACCGTTTCCAGTGCCAAATCCACTCGGGGATCGTGGAGCAGAATTCCAGTAATCTCTTCATATTATCTGGCTTGACATCCGGCAGTCGCAACTCATCAAGTATCCAGCTAACTCTGCCGCAAAGTTGGCGAAGAGTGTTTTTGATGGTTTTTAGTCTAGCAGCGTCATCTTCTTCGGGGGCAGCATCACTTGGGCCTGCTAAAGGGGTAAAAGGAACAAAGATAATAAGTAAGCAAGCACAGTGGTTCATATCAAAGAAATCCGGGTCATAGAAAAGGTGAAATTTAAAAATCTTACCGGTCGCGGTGCGATAAACGTCGGCAATTTGCACGGAAAGTGTTGTCAGTTTGTCCTTAGCCTTGTGAGCCCTTTTCCTGTACCTTTTCGTCATTTTTTGGCACCTGCGAGCTTCAGTCTCCGCAGCTTCACGAAGGGCCGTTTCTTTTTCAATACGCTTGGTGGACTTGGCCAGTTTCTTCTCCAACTGTGAAACATAGTCCTGTAAGGAAGCATGAAGAGGGATTAGCCAGAAACATTATACAAAAGTTCCAAGCAAGTTACTTAGTAATTTGCTCGGAACTTGGGGACTATGTGTGGAAACAATTGGTATTACTCGGGATTACCTCGTGCTTGGTTATTAAGGCGTCCAGTATGTTTTCTTCATCACCCTTCAAGGTATGGAGGGCATCTAGCATTTGCGCAAAGGTCATGTCTTCAGGGCGAAGTCGAGAAGGGCCGGAAGATTGGTCTTCCTGTTGAAGGGTTGCTCCGGGTCTGGGGGTCGAAACCCGGACCGTTTGAGTGTCCG
The DNA here is from genome assembly GCA_028641055.1 of Alopecurus myosuroides. Taxonomy (NCBI): domain Eukaryota; kingdom Viridiplantae; phylum Streptophyta; class Magnoliopsida; order Poales; family Poaceae; genus Alopecurus; species Alopecurus myosuroides. Next base: position 279,657,780 of record CM054063.1, read on the forward strand.
GGTTAGGAGAACCCGACTTGGTCTCCAAAATGATATCTTCATCCACCTCCTCAGAGGGCTGGGGTGATGCAGTTTTTGGTGGAGGTGGGTCCTTGAAAGGGTCTTCTTTATTTCCGTCCTCGGCCTCGTCCTCAACCTCAATGTCCATGTTATTACTCGGCTTCTCCTCCCCCTGCCTCTCTGCTTCAGGAATATCCGGGTCACTCAGCGTAACTGTGGCGCTGAAAGGAGAAAAGGAGACATTGATTAGTGGAATGTATGGAAAAAAGAAAGATAACAAGTACGAGAGAATGTAAGCAAAGGTAGTTTACCCGGTATTCACAGCATAGTCCGGGGGAAGCTCGCAGCTGGAGGCGGATGACGTTGGTAAAAGCACTGGTTGCGGTACGCGAAATTGCCCGGCGAGTGGATGACTAGGAGATGGATGACGTTGAGGAGATTGGGAAGGTTGAGCTGGAGGGGTGCTGGCTCGACGAGCGGGTGAGGTGGAGATACCCGGGTTAAGGGGATCATCCCCCGGAGAACTCCGGGTCACCCTACGTTTAGTCGGGAGAGGGTCCTTCAAGAAGGATGAATGTGATAATTGCACATTAAGTTCACGCATAGTGGCAAAGGAGTAAGGCGCACAAGACATGGAAGAGAAGGGAACCTTTTCAACTACCCCTCTAGCTTTCCTTTTGTTTCCAACTAGGGGTTCTTGGTCAGACTCGGTGGCTTCCGGGTCATTTTCTTCTTCCTCCTCTTCGCCCTCTGACCCTGAAAGCCGAGTAAGTATCAGATAAGAAAGGACGAGTGGTAAGAAAGGTGGCACAGATGAAAGACAGATGTAAAAGGTCATGAAAGAGTACCCTCGTCGTCATCAATGGACTCGTTTTCCCCTTCGGGGTCTTGGGAGGGAGGAGAGTTCTCGACCTTCCAGAATGGATCGTCAGCCTGTGAATAAATAAATGCAGGTAGTGATTAGAGACTATAGCGGGTAAGAGTGCTGAAACAAGAAAAAGGGGTCAGATCTTACCGCTGGAGCGGGATTCTCCCGAGTAAACGGGGGTAACCCGGTAGCGTTCTTTATAACATCTAGCCTCTCCATCAGAAAACCCTTGATGGTCTTGTTGGTGTTGCCAGCAGGGAAGTTCTTGGTGGAGTAGCGGAGGGAGTCCGTGATGTGACCCGAGTACTCGTGTAGCAACTTCGAACGGATGGAGTTGGGCTGAACCCGGAAATCTACCCAAGTCTTTATTAGATTAAGCCCAAGAAGGCCATGGGCTGATAGGGCTGCTAGTTTGGCCAAAAGGGGCTGAATGGCTTCCCTATCAGGCTCGGGAGCGAAAGCGCTAAAAGACTCGGAGGGTTCAAAGAGGCTCTCCGAGTAACCCGACAATTTCCTCTCACCATCTGGAGAAGTGTCATGGCAATAGAAGAAAGATAGTTGCCAGTTGTTGACGTGGGAGTTCAAGTTAAGAGGTGGCATTAGTGAGTGCTTGCGGCGCTGGATGGATACCCCGCCACAGGTAAGAAGAGCTCCGTCATTGCTCTCGCGACATAGCTCGCATTGGAATAACTCAATAAAAAGATCCAGGCTTGGTGGAATGCATAAGTAAGATTCGGACAAGACTATGAAGTGGGTAATATTCAACATAGAGTTAGGCCCTATGTCGAACACCCGGAGGCCGTAGTGGCTTAAGATTTCCCGGAAGAAAGGGTGACCCGGAGGACGGAATCCCCGGGTCACGTGCTCGGTAAAACAGATTACCTCATTCCCGGCAGGAGTAGGACGGGTCTCATCGTCAGGAGCTCTCCAATGTATCTCCTTTTGAGAGGGAAGAATTCCTAATTCGGCCATTCCTTCCAGCTTGGCCTTCGTCGTTGAAGACCGACCCCAGTTGGCAGAAGTGGTTTGAGGGGTCTTGGTCGAAGTCGGGGGCCTTCCCTGTCTTTTCGGAGCCATGGGGTTAACCTGCAAGGGACAAGAGATGTAGGGAGTAAAGATTCGGAATATCAGATTATCCGAGTTTGGGAATATCGAAACAATGCGAAGACTAAAATAATACCCGGATAATGTGCTACGATGTTAAGTGTGGAGGATTTTCCGGGTTACAGATGAGGTTGAGTAAATTGTTAATTACTTACGTATGAAGGTGGGTTGGGCGAACATGGATGGTTGCCCATACTTTTATTGCGAAGAAAATAGCTGGAAAAAGAAGGTTTCTCGGATGTTAATGGGACAAGCGGAAAAAACAAGGTGGAACGGATCTAGGTCGAAAAGCTTGCGAGCGATTTTATATAAACTTGGTGGTTGAAAAAGGTGCGGGGATGAATTGCGACTATGCATCAGGTGCTTAAAGGAGCTGAGGACTACCGAAGCGGCTTGATTTGACGATGCCGGAAAGGTAATTTACGGGTTGATCCAGATCCGATCCAAGTCAAATTGAAAAGATTGCGAGGTTCAATTGGACGATTGAGAGAGGCTTACCGAAGAGATTGATGTCCGAAATGAGGGAGATGCGAGGTGCGGCTTGAGTATTGTTCCCCCATCCTCGATGAGGGAAACGAAGATGCGACGACAATGCGCGATGGCGGCGCGGGATGGCTCGAGATCGAGTGCGGCCGGCAATGGTCTTATCTGTTGTAGTGTGCGTAAGCTCTGGCGGCGGAAGCTGCGAGGGAGCGAGGAGAAAGGGTATGATGAGGTGAGGTGAAAGGCTTAGGGTTACCTTCGATTGATATTTATAGGGAAGGTGGTGGGCTCACCCCCGCGACTGGAAAACCGGAAGTTACGGGACAGTAATTATCCGTGCGGATTTGGTGGTGCGCGCGCCCGGAATGGAGTAAGATGTTCCGTTAGCGGAGGAAGTGCAACCTACCCCGGGATATCTGGGACCGGCATCGTGAGTAGAATTTTGGCATTTTGGTGTTCAGGTTTGGAAAGGCGTGTTAGGCATTCAGGGGGGAATCGAGTCATCATATGGCCGTCATGGAGCTGCGCCTAACCAACTATCGAAGCAATTTAACTCGGTCCCCGTGAACTTGGGTGTTTCGTATCTTTTCAGGGAATAGCGAACGCTTCAAGGATGAATCCGTGAAACCCGCGCTATCCTGGGGACTACTGATGGGGGGATAGTAACCCGGTAGGCCCACTTCAGGATATAATCCGGCCCGAGGTGTGTTGAGCGATACCCGGCTAGGGGTAAAGAGATTACCGGAAGGCCCAAAGGCTTGTGAGATTCGTAACCCGGATTGTGGGCTGCGGTAAGGAAAGTTAGGGTTTTGTATGTGGAGTTCGAGTAGGGCTCAAGGGGTGCCTTGAAGGGCAAGTTAGGGGTGTACGGGTGCTTTATAAACCGGCCCCTAGGTTTAGTTTGCCAGAGATTCAAGTCACAGTTGTAACACATGTTATCGAGTATCCAGCATAATTCATATCGAGATCCGGCGAGTTATTTTCCGGTTCTTAGATTGCTTTCCGCCATGTCTTCCTTCGAGCTAAACCCTCTCCCGAATACCTGTGTCGACTTGCCCCAAGATCAGTTACCCCCGGTAACATCTGCCGTGATTATCCCACGACAAGGCTGCCAGGCGAAAATTTCCCAGTACTCATGGAGGAGTTCAACGAGCGCGCTTTCATATGCGGGTGATAGGGTGGTGGACATGATCGCCGTCTTCGCGGATTCTGTCGGGTGCACCTCATGCTTTCGAGTTTTGCTACTCGGGCTGAACTCGAGGTCTGGAGCGTTCTTTTTGGTTAGTGGCATCACGGAGTTATCCGTGGGTTTTGCCAATTCCTCTAGCTCCTCTTGCATCGCGAAAGATTTTGCGATCTCGTGGAATTCGTTGTCGCACTTGTCTGATTTCTAGAAGTCGCCGTTTATGGTAATTGTACCGTATTCTCCTGTGAGTTTCAACTTTAGGTAGGCGTAATGAGGTACTGCCATGAATCTCGCGAACGTTGTTCGACAGAGAATGGCGTGTTACTGGGATGGCCAATCGACTACCTCGAAGTCGAGGAATTCTCTCATGTAGTTGCGCGGGTCTCCGAGGATCACTTCCAAGTTGATTGTTCCGAGTGGTCGGACCGCTTTACCCGGTACTATCCCGTGGAAGGATGTTTCTGATGCTGCGAGTCCCTCTAAGTTCCTGTTCATTTGACAGAGTGTATCCGCGTATATGATGTTGGTTCCGCTGCCGCCGTCCATGAACACCCGGGCTAGGTCGTAGTTGCCTATTTGTGTTGATCGATTACAAAGGTGGGTGCGCAAGCTGAGAGATAGATCTCGAGCTATGGCTATGGTGGTGGATAAGTAGATTGGATCCCCCCTCGGTGGTTCTCCCTGCTTTTTTACAGGTGGCTGGGTCTCAAACCATACTCGAGGGGGTTACAAACCCTAGCTCTAAGGCGGTGGAGACTTTCCATCTTGACCCGCAAGTTTTGCGGGTGGGCTTCCACTGGGCCTTCTAAAATTGCGGGGTGGCACCTCACGTTGGGCTTTAGTCTTGGGCCTTGGAGCTGGTAGGCCCATTCGATAGGTCCTGGAGTCATCCCCACGTTAGTCCCGTTATCCGTGATTATTCTATGTGCAACGCCATATCGCATGACTACGTCGATGACGAAATTTGTGGCAGTCACACCGTCAACTTTTTTTTGATGGTTTTGCCTCCACCCACTTGGTATACTTATCTATTGCAGCGAGTAGATGTGTGAGTCCGCCTCTTGCAGTTTTGAATGACCCCATCATATCTATCCCCAGACCGCAAATGGCCATGTTATGAGGATAGTCTTGAGTATTTGAGCAGGCGTATTCATCTGCTTGAAGTAATACTGGCATCCGGCACATGTATTCACTGTGTGTTCCGCGTATGTCTTGGTTGTGAGCCAGAAAAACTCTATACGGAATGCTTTTTTAACTATGCTTTTCGATTGAGCATGATGTCCGCAATCTCCTGCATGGATTTTCTGTAGAATCTCTCGTCCTTTTTCTGACGAAATACATCGCTGAAAAATTTCGATAGTACTACGTTTGTACATGCAACCATTGATTACCGTGTATCGTTTGCATCGGTGTTGTATCTGCCTCTGCAAGACTTCGTCTGCTCCATCCGGGAACTTCTGATCAACTAAGAAGTTTAAGTATGGAATTGTCCAGTCCGAGTTATCGAGCAAAACTTCAATTGACTCGGAAATTAGGGGATAGTGTTGAGGAAGATATTGCAACGCACACGTATTATTGGTGCTATGCACGTATATATAGGTACAAGGGTAGGCTAGGCCTCTACTATACATGGAAGGAGGCGGACCCTAACACAGACGTACATAATATATTCAACACCCCCGCAGTCGAAGCGTCGCTATGGCCAACACAAAGACTGGACCGAAATTCCTAAAACGCCGCTATGGGTAGCCCCTTGGTCATGATATCCGCAAACTGTTGCAAGGTAGGAACTTGTAAAACACGTATGTGACCAAGAGCGACTTGTTCTCGAACAAAGTGGATGTCGAGCTCAATGTGCTTAGTGCGGCGATGATGAACCGGATTGGCGGAGAGGTAGACGGCGGAGACATTGTCATAGTACACGATCGTGGCCTTGGAGACAGGACACGAGAGCTCCACGAGAAGTTGGCGAAGCCACGAGCACTCGGCTACCGCATTAGCAACGACACGGTACTCGGCCTCGGCACTGGAGCGGGAGACCGTGGGTTGTCGCTTGGACGACTATGAGATGAGAGAGTCTCCGAGGTAGACGCAGTAGCCGGAAGTAGACCGTCGCGTATCGGGACAGCCGGCCCAGTCAGCATCCGACCATGTAGTGATGTCCGTCGATGAAGAGGCATGGAGCGTGAGGCCGAGATCCATAGTACCACGGATATACCGAAGGATCCGCTTCACCGAGGCCCAGTGAGCATCACGAGGAGCATGCATGTGAAGGCACACCTGCTGAACTGCATACTGGAGCTCCGGTCGAGTAAGAGTGAGGTACTGAAGAGCACCCACGATGGACCGGTAGAGCGATGCATCCAGCGCTGGAGTACCATCCATGGCGGAGAGCTTGGCCTTTGTGTCGACTGGAGTAGATGCGGGTTTGCAATTAAGCATTCCAGCACAGTCAAGGAGCTCGTGAGCATACTTCCGTTGGTGGAGGAAGAAGCCGGCGTCTCGGCGAACCACCTCAATCCCAAGGAAGTAGTGGAGAGGGCCTAAGTCCTTGAGAGCGAACTCGGCACGAAGGAGATCAGTGAGCTGTCGAAGAAGAGCCTAGTGGATGCCTTCAAGATGATGTCCCCGACGTAGAGGAGTAAGTAGGCTGTAGTGTCGCCTTCGTTGTAAAGGAACAACGAAGCGTCAGAGCGCGTCGAGCGAAAGCCGAGCTGATGCAGAAACGCGGCAATTCGCTGGTACCAGGCGCGCGGAGCCTGCTTGAGCCCGTACAGCGAGCGCGAAAGCAGGCACACCCGATCCGGGTGTGTGGCGTCGACGAACCTGGTGGGCTGCTGGCAGAACACCTGCTCCTCGAGATGACCATGGAGGAAGGCGTTGGAGACATCCAGCTGGTGCACTGGCCATGCACGGGACACCGCAAGCTGAAGGACAGTGCGGATCGCCCCTGGTTTGACAACCGGAGCGAATGTGTCGGTGAAGTCGATGCCGGCGCGCTAACGAAAACCGCGGACCACCCACCGGGCCTTACGGCGGTCGAGTGTACGGGGCCACCCAATGGTCCGGGTTCTTCTACAATCCATCTTCCTGCGCGCTAGCTTATGGGGCCGCCCAATGGACTATGCTCCATTACCTGTGGACCACCCTGGTAATCCGGCATTCGGCCAATGCCAGATATACCCCTATTTGGCATATATCGGACAGTCCTGAAAGTTAAAAATACGAAAAAGTGGGTTTCCTCTTCTAGAGTTAATTACCAAAGTAATGGAAGTTTGTGTGAAATACAACAATTCAATAAAAACATTGGTATACTGACATGATAAGATGCAAACATTATATAGAAAGGTGCAATAAAATACGACTCGTCGAGCATCACCGTCTAACACAACTATGGAGGTGGTAGCCTAAAATATGCCCCTCGTCTCTGATTGAACCTCAACTCTATCCAAGATTTATCCAGCTCTGCTCTTGGAGCCATAGCCAATGTGTGTGCAATGCCACATTAATGTAAGATAGACTCGGAAACCCCAAACCCCCCACCAAGGTGAGGGAGCAAACTCCATCCCACACCACTTCGTAGTGGCCGCGTATGAATTCCTTCCTTCTTTGTCGTAGCTTGCCACGGAAGATCTTCAACATGTTGGTAATGGACTTTGGCGGTGACGTGGGGATGGCTCCTGGACCTGTCGGGTGATCCTACCCGGTCCTAGGCCCAAGACCAAGGCCCAAGGCAAGGCGTTGTCCCGATGTTCTAGAAGACCCAGTACAGCCCCACCCGCAAGACTTGCGGGTCAAGAAGGAAAACTCCTACCGACCTAGAGCTAGGGTTTGTACCCCCCCCCCCCCGGACATGGTTTGGGACCTAGCCACCTATAAAAGGAGAGAAGAATCACCGATGGGGGGATCCCAATCTACTCTTCACCATCACAGCCATAAGATCGAGATCAATCTCTCGGCTTGCACACCCACCTTTGTAATCGATCTACGGATAATACAGATCTCAATAGCAAGAGTAAGGGTTTTACCTCCACGAGGGCCCCGAACCTGGGTAAAATTGTGCCCCTGTTAGCCGACGATTGTCGCCAGCACCTATTCGTTCTCTTAATCGAAAGGGACTTGTCGAGATGACTAATCGACAGGCGGGATATCTGGTGACTTCCCCACGAACACCGGTATAGCGACGAGGGTTGTCTTAGTTTAAGACAAGCCCCTCCCATGCTTCAATAGAGAAGCTCTCCAAGTGCTTAGTTTGCCTCCCATATTATCCACGGTCGGTTGTAGTTGTTCCGTCGTTAGTTTACCGGGGCTCAGTGTTTTCCGAAGTGAGTGCACGAGGATGTTTGAATCCGACACCGAAGCTCTCATACCACCGCCTCCTCCCGCCCTAGGAATATTGGATCAATAGGGCCGAGGACATTCTATGTTTGTGCTTAACCCCGATGCCTTTTCGAAATCAGACAGATCGCCGCGCCCGCGCGCACGCACACAGTTCCGGTAAAGTGTGTAGTAAAAACTAAGGGTGTGTTCGGTTCCATCATATAGTGGAATGGATTGGAATCAAGTCGTTCCGTGGGAGGATTCGTGCGTTCGTTTCTGGGATGGAACGAATCAACTGGTTCCTCAAAAGCGAATATTCGCCGCAGATGCGGAACACACCCGTCCGGCCGATTCGGCCGAACAAGGTGGAACGAGAGCGCTAATCCATCTCTCCCTCGCCTAACCTTTCTCTCTACTCTCGCTTTCCCGTGGCTCTCCTCCAAGGTCAATGCCGACGTAGCTCTCCTCTATGCTCGACGCCCTCCCACCCTACTGTGAGGCGGCGTCGCCTTCCTCCGTGCTGCCCTCCTTCGTGCTCACGGAAAGGCCACACGATGCGGCGGCCTCGGCCAGGCGCGGAGGCGGCCAGTCGCGACAGAGCGACGGCCTCGACCAGCAGGCCGGCGGCCTAGGCCAGGCGCGGGGGCGGCTAGGGCCATGCGCGTTCCACTACCCTGTTTCCAAATTAGGGTCTAATTAAGGATTAATTCAATGTTTAGATTAAATTAGGTCTAATTAGTTGAATTTAAAATTAATTTGATTCCTTTCCATTCCATTGTTTTCAAATCAACCCAACAGCCTAATGGGATGGTTCTATTCCGATGGAATGGAATTCCATTCTACTCCATCCGAAAAACGAACACACCCTAAGAAAATGACCATGTCGTCGAGATAAATGGACACCACTGGAAGTGTAAGGCGGCCATCACTAGAATGAAGAGTCATATATGTGACAAAAGCTGTACATTTTTTAGACAAGCCCTTTCAATGTTCTATGTACCTAAATTGATGAAGTATTCAAATGTGAGTCATATGTGAGAAAGCTTGTACACCTTGATTCCTAGCTGAAAGAAGTTTCGATGCTACTTATAATATTCGCTGGATTTATCCTGTGCCGGTCAATTTCATAATCAATGTTACACTCACATCTTGAGAGGGCCGCACATATTTGAAAGCGGGAGTGCGTCTTTCCATTCGTGTAGAGCAATCACTTGGAAGCTATAGTAAACTCACTTGAATACGATGGGTAACGACAGAACGGGAGCCACGCTTCGACACAGCGGAAGTGGCGATGAGCCAACGCCGTGCTGTCCTGTGGTAGCTATAGAAGGTCTCCGCCTTCTTCCACAATCTGTGTCATCTCGTTTTTTGCGGTTTCTTTATTCTCCAAGAGAAGAGTCGTCTTGTCTCGTATAAAAATACACCGCCTAGGATTCGGTAGCAGCATGGCAGGCAGCGTACTCGTAGCGTTGAAAGGCTACGTACTATACTATTCCATAGAATATTTTATTCGAATTCTAATCAGCCAAGTAATGATTCCGAAATAAGTAACACGTAGGAGGCGAGCGGGACAGGAGGGCTGCAAGTCAGCTGCGAACCCGGCGCGAGAAGAGAAGGAAATGGAAAAAGAAACGAGGCCCGATGCGTGCGGTTGCGTAGTAAAAGCTCGCGCGTCAAACTAGGACAGACACACCCTCTCTCACCCCAGCAGAGCAGCAGCCAATTGATTGATGGCTAGCAGCTAGCTCGCCGCTGCGGGCTACAGTGCGCTACTGCCGCTGCGGCCACTGAAAAGGTGCTTCCATTTCCATGCTACAATGCCCCTCCCTCCTTCTCTCTCCGTCAAACGTCGCCGGTCCCGAAGCAGAGCCACCACCTTCTTCTTCAACGCTACGCACCCGGGCCGTTCTGACTAGCGTACTACTCTAGCTAGCTAGCTAGCGCCACTACTCCCATTCCCGCTATAAAACACGCGCCATTGGAGAGGTCCCATATGCTCCCATTCCATTCTGTTTAGCTACACCCGCAACCAGCCCCACTCCCTCACTCACTCCCTGACCGGCCCCAGCCTTCGCTTCTCTTCCCTTCTCCTCCTCCTCCTCGAGCTCACATTCTGTCTGTCCCTGTGCGCTCCCCCTGCTGCGTAGAACCAAATGGAGGTAGGTGCCGTGCGCGCGATCCAGGCACCCTTCCGTGTCCGTGCACATGCACCGGCCGGAGTGGTCACCACCTTCGTCCATCTGCTGCTATCTAACTAACTAACTCGTGGTCGGTCTCGTTTTGGTGCTTCTTGCAGAAGGCGGCGAGGAGGCGTCACCAGGTGCCGGCCTTCGGGGAGTGGAACTACTACTACCACTACGACGAGCAGGAGGCCGTGGCGGCAGCGGTGGCGCCCCCCGCCGTGGCGGCGTACTGCTACGCTAACGCCACGCCCGAGCCGGAGGCCTGCAGCGACGTGTGGTTCAGGTACTCGCCGCCCCCGCGCAAACCCGCCACGCCCAAGAAGAAGACCAGGAGGGCGGCGGCGGAGGGCGACAGCGCGTCTCTGGAGAAGAAGGGGAGGCGCGGCGCGAGGCCGGCGTCGGAGGCTGGCTGCGGCGCGCGCGCCGCCAGGGTGGTGCGGCCGATCGACGAGGACCTGTACCAGGTGCCGCCGCCGGAGCTCGGCTCGCGCAGGCGCCACAGGAAGAGGAGCCTCTGGATGGGATGCCTGGGCTGCGTCGCCTGAACCTGAGCCAGAGCCTGTCCCGCCCGTGTTGATGCTCCGGCCAGAGCGTACGTCTTCATCGGTAGTAGTAGTAGTACCAGCGGTAGATTTGAGTCGTGTACTTAAACATTTCGATGAGGTTTTTCCGTTTCTGTTTCATAGCTCTGTGAGTCTCCTTTCTCCGATGTTGGTTCGTGTTGTCGATCGATCTTGGCCGCGCCAAGAGAGATTGTAGTAAAACCTACTGTATTAAGGAGTGCCATATTAACATTTCGAGCTTGTCCTATATGTTTAAATGTGTAATGTGTTTGTGAGATATTTGATGCATATTCTATTGTCCTACCAATTCGCATCTTATCACTCGCTTCCTTAAGTTTGAATTTGCAAGTGAGTTGCATGCATGGGAAAAACGTGTACCATAATCGTTATTGTTAATGTGATGCCTAAACCTGTCCTGCCTGCGTTGATGCGATGCTGTTAGCAGTACTAAACACTTGGATCCAATCGCCCTTTCCGTTGGATGGTTCTGCCCTACGAGGCTAGCTACGAGTCTCTTTTGGATGCTTGTGCTACAATCCTGCTTGCTCGTGGCAAGATAGTTTTCCAGTAGGTAAATAAACAAGACAGCTAGTAGTTGTACAACATTTCGAGTTTTGTGTAGTGTGGGGTGAGAATTTTGGACGCATCATCAAAATCTTGTGCTAGCTAGTACTACTCCACGCATGGCATTACTCCCATCTCGCACTTTTGATCAAAGCTGGGTTTTGCACGTAAACATGGGTTCCTTGGCATGTGTGCCCTACTCCCTGCCTGCCCTAATCGTTCATCATAACAGGCAAGGTCGTACGTGAGCACGTACAGGCCCTGTGCCGGCGTATGTATGCGGAGCAGCTGTGGGGGCGCCCTGCGCTTGTGCGTACTGGAGCTGACACCAACATTGATTCGTGAACAGTTGGATGTTGTGTGAGCCGGCCCGATCACGCGCGTGCGTACTGTTGCAACTCGCCCATGCCACACTGTGCCACGCCTGTGCCTGCAAGGGACGCAGAGGCCGCAGTAACTATTTTGCATGTGCCTGTTTTTAGCATAGATCATATATCGAGCAAGGTCAAATGGACACCGAGGCTGAGCGAGGCCGGGCTGAAGAGCTCGAAATATCCATGGAAAACGGAATGGATGGGGCGCCGGCCAGAACAGGAAGAACTGTGTGGCGTTCATACGTGCAGCAGGCAGGACGTCTCCTTGCTCGATCGGCTCAGTGAGAACATGGCACGGTAAAATGACATTTGCGTGAGGGTGGGTGAGGCCGGTGGCGGCGGTAACTTCGTCGGACTGCCCCAGTGTTGGTCCACCGGCTGTTTACTTCTGGCCATAGGCCTGGAGCACACGCGGGCCGGAGGAGCAAGGAGACGGTTTCCGGTTCTTGCATGGCCAAAATTTCTTCGGAAACCGCTTCATTTTCTCACGGGGAATGTTACCCTCCGGCTTTCACGCATGTCTTATCACACAAATGTTGTAAGTATTCTACAGAATGTCTAATCACACTGCTAGTAGTAGTAGTATCTTCCGGGGAATGGCCACGCTCTTGAATGCTCGTGTGAATACAGTAGTACTCCTACGTGACGCACTTTGAAGTTACTCGTCTGACCATCCGCGCTCAGCCTTCTTTGACATGACCTTTCCTTGGGCCAAGGCGAGTACGCCCTGTAACCTTGCAGTTTGTGTCGACGTGTGTCTGCCCTCTTGTTCCTAAGAAATGATCGGTGTGCAGTAGCAGTGTTTCTGTTTCATAAATTGGGAAAAGAAACTTCGTAAATGGACTTTATTTCCCGCTGCTGCCCCTTGGGAGGCCGGTGTCAGTCACAAACGGAGTCAGGCGTGCAGGAGTTTGGCGCCGATGATAACAGTGCAGCGAGTGTTTAGGCGAAAGGAAACAAACTATAGGAATTTTTTTAGAAGGTCCGAAAAAAATACGTGCTTTAGATATGACTACAAATCTATCATGGTGCCGATCAGAGCAAATACAACGGAAGTCGGGCGATAGGATTCCATCCCACCCAATCCAAAGAATTCTTTTTTCGTCGGACGCAAAGTTATGTGCCACACGCTGTGAAAATTTACATAAATAACTTTTTGGCAAATAAAATTCATAAACTGACCCTTGATTAAAAAAAAATCACGAAATAATCTTGTTTTCATAACTCCCGCCTATAATGCATTGTGCTCTTTTGCGTAACGTATGGTCAAAGGTGTTATTGACTGTGGCCATATAAACGCGGGGATCCACGTGCTTCGCACCATAACGCCCTAGTCAAAGGCATTATGGTTGTATGTACAACGCTTCTGACTCGGCGTTATACTTGTAGATGCGCAAGTCCTGATCCTCTTTCGCTTTGCCTCTGTTAGTGGGTGGCAAAGGCTCGTGGTCAAGTAGCGTCCAAGCCTTAGGCACTACTCGCCTGAATGCTATAAGTCGCGCGTCGGTGTCCTCCTTTTTTCCCAATCCCCATTCTGCAACCTGAATAGAAGAAGAGACACTTGTGGCGGTGGCTCCCTCCCTCTCCTCTCAAATCCTCTCTCCAAATCCCGAAATCTAAAGATTTCTTCTCCGAATCTTCGCCCCTAGAGGTATCTCTCTTCTTTCCCCATGTCTTGACAAATTGGAATCATCTATTTTGGTTGTTTTTTGTTGAAAATATAGAAACCCTAGAAATTCGAATTGGCCCTAATGATTCATGGTTGATGATTGTTTATAGTCCAAAAGGTGTCTATGAATCATTTTTTCCATGGTTGGTTGGGTTGTTATTTAGTTAGGGTTAGCTTTTTTGTTAAGTTAGTGTTAGGGATAGATCTTATTGTGTTAGGCCTTTTGTTTGGTTTGTATTCTTAGTTAGTTTTTTGTTATGTTGGCATGAGTAGTAATTATTTGATTTAAATTTCCATATTATGTTTGTCATTATTTTAGGGATGACAAGAATTGTCCGTGTTTATTAAGTGGACAAAGATGCCTTTTTGAAAGGGAATTTGGAACCGGATCCGGATGAGATGTCGTTGGTGTTCGAGCTTAATCCAACCTATCCGGAGGTTTTGGAACAAGTGAGAATTCATTTGAATTGGATGGATCGAAATGATGAAGTGGAGTTGGAGGGAAGACATAATGCGGGTCATGGAGTGCACCTATGTTGGAAGTTTTTGCGTATCAACTACAAACTACATTTGATTGCATACAAGGAGACCATGGCATAGTCAGTAGACAAGTCTATGGAGTTATTTACCACTAAAAAGGTTGATGCTCTTGTGAACTTAGACTTGAACCAATGTGCCTCCACATTTGATGGTAGGAGTCCACGACTCACGAACCAAGATGAAGTGCTTGAACCTCCTTCCACCCAACATCAAGCGAGGAAAACTTTGAGCTCCATTACAAATAACAAAGATGAGTCATTGAGTAAAAATAATAAGTATGAAGATCATGAGTATGAGGATAATGAGAATGTGGTCGAACTCCACGACAACAATGTTGGAGATTTTAACACATATTAGGAGCAAGAGACTATGGAGCATGACACATCTTATTCTCGATGCTATGCATTGGAATTGAATGATAAGAGTCCCGATGAAGAAGTTGATAAGGAGGGATTCACGGTCAAGGAGGACGAAGCTTACGAGAAGGTATTCGGATGGGATCATCGGATTCCGTTGTTTTGTGATCTTAGTCTTGCAGATGAAGCCACGGTCGACGACGATAAGGGTATAGTGTTCGGAGCAAGACCAACTTCTTACCGGGATATGAATCATGTGTAAAGTGGGATATATCCCGGTTTAAAGTTTTCAACCTTGTTGGAATTTAAGATATGGATGAAGGAGTACTTGGTTAAGTACCATCGTCCGTTTCGAGTTATTCACTCGGACAAAAAGAAGTGTTACACAGTCGCATACTTGGAGGATGGATGCCCATGAATTATGCGTGTAACACCATTCAATAAAGGGCCCAAACGGCACATATCTAGTTGTGTTTCAACTCACATGTGCCGAGGAAGGAAGATTGATGGCAAGAAAGTGAATCAAGACCACCGACAACTCACCTCCGAGACTATCGCTTATAGGTTTTCCAATTTCATCTTGTCACTTCCAACGATGAGTAGTAAGAGTGTCATGGAACTTGTGGACAACATTTTTCACTACAAGGTAAGGAGAATCAAGCCGCATTCAAGATGTTATACGTTATTGGGAGGAAGCGTATAACCGAATCCCTAGGTTGTTGGGAGTCATGGCTGCCACTAACCCGGGGATGGTTCATGTGGTTGAGCCATATGGGTCAAACAAGTTACAACAGAAAGATTGTCCGAGTATTTGGCCGTGCATTTTGGGCATTTGAGCAATGTGTGCGAGTTCTTTTGAATATTGTAGACCAGTCATCTCCGTTGATGGAACCTTTTTGACCGGTCCATACATGGACACTCTTTTGGTTGAAATAGTAAATGATGGCAATAATTGTTGGGTGCCATTAACTTTTGCTTTGGTGGATGCGGAACAATGTGAACTGGGCGCTGTTCTTTCATCTTTTAAGAACCAATGTATTATCACTTCAAAGGGAAATGTGTGTCGTTTCGGATTGGCATCAAGGAATTCTCAACGCGGTGGAGATTGACAATCCTGGGCATATGCTCCTTTGCACCATAGGATAGTGCATGAGGTATCTTTGTTTAAACTTCTATAGGGCACGTGGAAACAAGGACTTACAGCGTACAAACGAGTAGTGCCTAAGGCTCACGCGCTACTTGACTGTGAGTGGGCCCCGGCCTAGCCCCGCATCGGCCACGTTGGCAGGCACATAGCGCCTGACATCCGGTATGTATAAGGTGAGATTTTGCCATAAACTGAGTCTCACTTGCCCTATGGAATTGAGGTGTAGTTTGCAACGTAGGACTTGAGGTGTGGTTTTTCTCATATTACGACTGCCCTAAGCGCGAGGTGCTATAGCGTAGAGTGTAGAGTCATGACGAGTGGCGCTACTCGATACTCGATATGGCTATTTCGAGAAATAGATTCAGACTGGGTTTATTTTGTAAATTTCTTTCGTATTTTCGTCCATTTTGGCTTCGAACAACGTGCAGGAGTTTGGCGCGAGTGTTTAGGCGGAAGGACACAAACTCTAGGATTTTTTTTTAAAGAAGTCCGAAAATAATACTACGTGGTTTAGATATGACTAAAAATCTATCATGGAGCCGATCATGCCCGCTCACTGTGATCGAAGCCGTTGGGTGCGCAGAGCCGAAACGGCGAGATTGACGGCATCCGTTTTCTTTGCATGCATAGTATGTTTCTAGCAGAGATAAAGCTGAGTCAGGTAAGAGGCCGCAAAATGCCGCTCATGCCGTGCCTGCGATTCAATGGTTCACACAACTGAGCGAGGTCGCGTTGAAACTGAAAAAAAAAATGGTAAAAACACGATGCGTGCAGGGCGTCTCCTTGGTGTTTCCTTGGTAAAAATAACAAAAGGAAATACAGGATCGGCGACGGGGCACGACGGTAACGACCTCGAAGTCTCGAACTGCCCCCAGTTTAGGTGCAACAGCGCTTTGGCCCGGACGGCCCCATTTCCCGTTTACCGGGTGGCCGATTTCCCGTAAAAATGCATCATTTTTCACGGGGAATGTTGCACACGCACCGGGTTTCATGCACGTCTCATCGGTCGGCTGAGGTCCTGGGAGGAATGGCCGGCCACGCTCGAATGCTTTACCGGCTACTGCTGGTGACGTCCTATGATTTTTTACTCTTCTGAGTTTCTGACGATCGGTGTGCAGGCCTTCTTTGACATGACCCTTCCTGCGCCGGTACGCCCTGTAGCCTTCTTCCACTTGTGTCGCCGGTACACACTGGTAATCCTGCAGTTTGTGTCGACGTGTGTGCGCCCTCTTTTTTTCTAGTAGCCTCTGGTACTCCTATTCATTCATTCGTTCAGACGAGATGATCGATGTGCAGCAGCGGTGTTTCTGTTTTCATAAATGGACTTCATTAGCACTTAACTGAATATCTGATCCCAGTCAGAAATTTTATTATCTCGCTGCTGGCCTTTCGGGGGCCGGTATCAGTGCCTCGGCGAGTCAGGTCGCGAACCATGCGCAGGAGCCAGGACCAGAAAGTTCTAACAACGTGTCTGGTTCCAAGTTTTCGGCCTGATATCGGATTACGCAGCAACTTAATACCCAAAGGTAAAATGGCATCTTCCATGAAGCCTTCTGCCGTCGGGATTAGAGAGAAGGGAGCCCGATCATGCCCTGCCACTTCAATTTTTACCAAAGGGTTTTTCCCTCTCATTAGCACTACTAGAGATTTGCTTATAGCAGCATATCCTACCACAGGCGAACACGAAAGTAGACGCGCCTGGGCTACTTAGCACAGGCGAACAGCGGAGCGATGCGCCTGCGGTAAGTCCCTTACCCCAGGCGAACCAACTACGGAAGCGACTGGGGTAAAGTGTGGCAGGGCCACCCAACACCACACCCTGGCACTCTTCGTTTACCCCAGGCGAATAGAGCAGATGTTCGCCTCTGGTATAACACATACCCCAGGCGGAAGCCGAACCTCTGCGCCTGGGGTAAGCCCTCGCTGTTGCTGCAAAAAAATGAGAAAACCTTTAGGACCGGTTTGTGGTACAAACCGGTTCTAAAGGATCTGTCCCCTGGGCCCCTCTCTGCACAGCAAATGGCCGCAAGGCCTTTAGAACCGGTTTGTATCACAAACCGGTGCTAAAGGCCTTGCGGCCATTTGCTGCGCGGAGGGGGGGGGCCCAGGGGACAGATCCTTTAGAACCGGTTTGTATCACAAACCGGTTCTAAAGGCCTTGAGGCCATTTGCGGCAAGGTGGGGGGCCCAGTGGACAGATCCTTTTAGAACCGGTTTGTATCACAAACCGGTGCCAATGTGCTTAGCTCAATGCTTTAGTATTCTAAGTGACCAAATCTCACCCGCACCCGCACCCGCACCCACACGCCGCCGCCGTCGCCAGTGTCGAGGAGGAGCAGAGCAGGTCGTCGCCCACTCCGCCGTCGTCGTCGTTGTTGATCCAGGTCAGCCCCTCTCCCTCCCATCCCCCTCCCTCCCATCCCCCCTCCATCCCAGCCTACTCCCGCCCTCCCGTCGTCGTTGTGGATCCAGAGGATGTGCGCCTGCTCCTGGTGGCCGCGGTGCTCCCGTCGTCGTGGATCCAGAGGAATGTTTGCTTTCTTTGAGCTCCATGATTCAGTGCTCTTATCGGATCTTTGTAGTGCATTATATCTCCAACATTTAATTTTCAATAATGCGTATTTCCATGACAAATCAATGGTCTATGTCCCCAATTTAGGAACGTAAACGCAAAACTTAGGAACGAGAAAACAGAGAAAATCCATAGCAACGAGCGTTCGGATCGATAGCATGTTCTGGAGTTTTTTATTTGGCTAAGCACCCATCACTTTTGTCCCCATCTCATTTATCCTTTTTTCTATCTGCGTTCAAACCCGAGCATGCAATTAGAACACAGTAATCTGGTGGTACCACACACAGCATTGTTTTTGGATATTCCAGTAAAGTAGATAGCTTTTGTGCATTTGTTTTGTGATAGGTAGGTGCTGCCATTTGTCTTTATTTTGTGATAGCTATGCTCTTCTAACCTCTATGTGTACTTTCTTAATTTAATAGAACATGGCTTGCGAAGTATGTCGGTCCCGATGTGCCCAAGGACGATTCACCGGGACTTCTTCTATGCTTCAGCTCCACGACGGTGACGTTGATTCGTTGGTAATTAACAATTCTTTTTATGTTAACTTGTTCTTTCGTTTTACTATCTAGGTTGAGACTTGTGTTTCTTAACAAAAGATTCTTTATATTTCTTTTTTAGATTCTACCATGCAATATTCGCGAAGAGTTCAACGAGTTAGTTGGCAATAACGTGGATTTCAATGTTCACGGGACCACTTACATTCTTCGAGTGAAGAAAGAAAGAAACAAGACCTACTTCTGCGGGGAACAATTGCAGGCTATCATCGCCAAGTACAATTTAAGCGGGGGTGATTACATTCACTTCTCTATGGAAGGACCGCAACCTCGTATCAAAATTCTGTATATGGGCGGGATTGCGAGCGAGGATGGCGGGAGTGAGGAGGAAATTGGGAACAGTGAGGATGATATGGACACTGAGGATGATATGGACGAGGAGGACCCATGGAAACATGTGGTGGTTGCTCAAAGAGCGAATCTTAGCGAGCTTGAGAAGGACTGTGTCCTTCAGAGACTTGCCCAGATAGATAGCTACATCGGGTCCCCTTTCGTGCATCGCATCACCAACACTAACATCTCCAATGGACATCTCATGGTATGTTTTTTAACATTTTCTTATTTCTATAGTTGCTTATGTTATAATGTGGCCGGTATGTGACATTGTGCTTTTATTCTTTCTTGGAATTGTGTGTTCTAGAAAATACCTATGGCGGTAGCGGACAGTGCTGGCATGGAGCATAAAGGTACCATTGGAGTACGCCGTGGAGAATCAGGAGATGTCACCACAGTTCCGATCACCAGGGATAATGCTGATGGTCGCGTCATCCTCAACTCTCAAGCATGGAGGCAGTTCCATTCCGCAAGAGTTGGTATGGAGGCTGGCCGAGCTATTCTGATCACCATGAGGGATACTGACATCCCCAACTTGGACATAATGATGGTCATCCACTACATCAGCCCAAATTAGAACAAATAATCATTTTCATCTCACTAGCTAACTCCTGGATTTATTAATTAGTAGTATGGTTCTTTTCGAGACTATGTAATTTTGTTGAACTATGTGGTGATGATTGAGACTATGTGTTGATGATCGAAAATATTTCTGTTATAAGACTTAATTCTGTCATTTTGAGACTATGGTATATTTCTGTCATTTTGAGACTTATTTCTGTCAATTTCCTGTAATTCTGTTATTTTGATTTCTTTTATATTTTGATACAGCAAAATCATACCCCAGGCGAACAGAATACGGTACCCCAGGCGCATCTCTTGTTCGCCACAGGTAAAAGTATTACCCCAGACGCACAATGCCTATTCGCCTGGGGTATGCCAACTTACCACAGGCGCATTTCACTATTCGCCTGGAGTAAGAAATTACCGCTGGCGATATGGTCCCAGGCGAACCGAAATGCGCCTGTGGTAGTCCTTTTCTGTTCGCCTGGGGTAAGCTTTTCCCTAGTAGTGTAGGACATGTCCAACGCAGACACTAGGAGAGACACAAGGTAATAAAATCCCGGCCGTTTTGCCATCTCCGTTAAAAAAAACCTAGAGCCCCTAGACAGTGACCCGCTTATTTTGGGGTCGGACGCTTGGGCCATTTGTGTGTACATCCGGGCTAAACTTAGTCTTCAACGGGACGCTAATTCAAGGCGTTAGGAAATACTACGTTTTAGCCATTTTTCTACCAATTTTTTTCTCGGCGTCGGCGTTAAGATAGGAGTCAGACGCTTACACAAGGGCATGTACTCTGCACAGTTGCTTAAGCGGGCGCTTGTGGAAATAAAAAATAATCTTAATCGTGTAGCGGCAGCGCTAGCATCTTGGCCTCGCTAACTACCAACTCCAGGCGCTTACAAGAAAAACTTTGAGTCACAACGCAAAAAAAAAGGTCTAGCATCCGATTCCTAAACTTACGTCGACGTAAGCCTCAATCCCAGGAATAACAGGGAATAGGATAAAACGGCCAGGATATTGGGCTTTAACTGCTCGGAAATTTTAGCGCATAGGCTAAGCGCCCCATTGTATGTGGCCTAATTCAGCCTCTAGTGCCCGAACGCCTTGTGGATCGTCAGGATTTTTAGTTTTTCAGCTTTCGTGCTAGCGTTTTGCGCTATGGATGCACTTAGGAAGATGTTTACTGGGTAAATTACTTAAGGCCTATTTAAGAATCTTGCATTGTACATGGCGTTTTAGCAACGACAAAAGACTAAAAGAAGGACAAATGGTTTCATGTGGGGAGAAGAACTCGAACGAGATTTGATCGAACCCGTCGCGTGCATTTGTAGGGGTCTGTTCTAGTGGTATGTGGACATGAGCGTGGAAACAAAATATAGACAACCAACAAGCCCAAAAACGTCATCCAGCCACCTGAAAGGGCTAGCACATTTTTCCACAACCTCCACATCGTAGCCACATCCTGAACCTATTCACAGTGGAGCCACAATCTCAGAGGAGCCATAGTTGGAGGCCTGGAGCACACGCGGGCCGGAGGAGCAACGAGGCATTTTTTCGGATGGCACCCGCCGGGTTTGGGGCCGGGTTTGCCCCCCCCCCATACCCGCACCCGGCCCTCCTCCCCGCCCCCATACCTGTCGTCGGGTCCCAAACTCCTCCAGACCCGCGACCCGCCGGGTTTGCCGGACCCGACGGGTACCCGCCACCTTGGGAGCCGTGACTATAGGAGGAGGCCGTGGAGATTCAGAGCCAGAGGACGGAGCAACACAGCGGATGGGGGAGCAGCACAGCGACGGGTGGCCTCTGCCATGGACGACCTCGAGTAGCACGGGCTGCACGAAGATCTTCGACGAGCAGGGAAAGGCCGGGGCCGCAGGACAGCAAGGGGCGCCAGCCTCCGGGGACACGAGAAACAGAGCGAGGGCGGGACAGCAACAGCGTCGGCCGCGGGGACATGAGGAATCACAGGGAGGGCGAACGCATCGCTGTGGCCTGTGGGAGGAAAGCTCGAAGAGGAAGACGAGGATGCATGGATGGATGGGAAATCAATCAGTTGGGATCGAGCATACATGGAAATAGGGAATCGGTGGTGTCCTTGACTCATGGGCCTCGTGGACGCGTGGGGCGGTGGGTGTGGACTGGTGTGCGTGGACGCGTGGGGATTGGGATAAGTGAGCTGTGAGGCAATGACGTGTGGGGTACACATCTCCTAGTCGGGTCTGCGGGTTCTCGGGTCCGGGTTTGCACCCCCATACCCGCCTCCGCTAGACCCGGCGGGTCTAGATCTTTACCGCTTAGCAGACCCGTGGGCGCAGATCGTCACCAAACCCTCCCCATTTAGTGCGGGTACCCATGGATTTTGCGGGTATCTGGTACCCATTGCCATCCGGAGGCATTTTCCTTACCTCAAAAAAAAGAAGTCATTTTCCGGTTCTTGCGTGCCCAAATTTTTGTTGAAAACTGCTTCATTTCCTCACGGGGAATGTTGCGTTCCGGGCTTCACGCATGCATGTCTTATCACACAAACGTATTCTACGGAGTGTCTAATCATCACACTACTAGTAGCATCTTCCGGGGAACGGCCACGCTTTTGTAAATGCTCGAGTGAATGGAATGCTACTACGTGACGTGCTTTGAGTTTACCCCTTCTGAAGATCGGTGCTCAGCCTTTGTTTGACGTGACATTTCCTTTGCGAATACACCCTGTAACCTTGCAGTATGTGTCGACGTGTGTCTGGCCCTTTTTTTTCTAACAAGTGATCAATGTGCAGGAGTAGTAGTAGTGTTTCTGTTTCATAAATGGACTTTATTAGCACTTAACTGAATATCTGGTCCAATCAGAAAACTTTATTTCTCCCTGCTGCCTGTTCGGAGACCGGTGTTAGTGCCAAACGCAGGAGCTTGGCGCCACGCACGAAGGTATCCTCTGTTAACAGTGCAACCAGTGTACCGGCTGACGGAATGAAACTCGAATTATAAAAAATAAAATCCGGGCCGAGCCTGCCATTCGATGGTTCACAAGTCAGAATTGAGCGAGGTCGCGTTGAAAACTAAGGAAAAGATCACGGTGTGTGCAGGGCGTCGGCCTCGGACTTGCCCCAGCACGTCTAGGCGCAACAGCACTTTGATCGACAGGCCGGACGGAGGAGCAACGAGGCATTTCCCGTTCCTGGCGTGTGGCCAAAGTCGTGTAGAAAATTCATCATTTTTTCACGGGGAATGCGGCGCGCCGGGGTGAGTTTCATGCAGTCAATGGAGTGGACGAACGGAATGGGCACGCTTGAATGCTTACTGAGTGTGACGTTCTCTGATTTTACTCTTCTGACGATCGGTGCTCAGCCTTCCTTGAGTGACATGACCGTTCCTTCGCCGGGTACAACCCCGTAGGCTGTAGCCTTCTTCCACTTGTGTCGACGGGTGTCCCCCCTTTATCATTCTTTTTTCTGGGTTCTAGTCAGAGGAAATATGGTAACCGTGCAATGCACAATATGTATGCATGATCAAAACAATGCAATGGATTTAAGGCTTGGGAGATAGAACAGAAAGCTAGGGTTCTACGTCCTAAACGATGATCACCCGAGGGGGAGAAAATCCTAGTTTAGAGATGTGTCCAAGATTTTTTTTTTACTCAAATGACTTGAAGAACCCCATATCTAGGTTGCATTTGTTTTCCTGATCATTTTGGTATATAACACTTAATTTTCTAATTTTATTGAATTAAAACTTTATTTTCATTATTTAAATAAATTTAATTCAAACTCCAAATATGGCCTCATTTTGAACTTTTTCAAACATGGATGAAAATGGTATAAATAGACAGTTCACATTTTTCTGAACATATTGCATATTTTTCCATAATTTTTGGAGTTATAATTTAAAAGTTATTTAATTTACAAATTTTATTCATTTCTCTTATTTCTTTTTTACCGTGGGCCCCACCTGTCAGCTTAAATTAATTAAAAGAAAAAAGAAAAAGCCCGGGCGAGACACGTGGCCAGGTGACATTGCAGTGACGTCACGCTGACATCACGCGTTGCCGGCCGGTGGCGGATGTTGTCACCTGCGGCCCCCGGACGCGCCGTTTGGTGCGTTAGCATTGTCTCGTCGAGAGGAACCCAGAGAGGGCGGTGCCGCTTGCTAGATGTCAACGACGGCGAGCCGCCGTGAAGGGGACGACGGCGGGAGGCGCGGGCTCCCGCGAGTTTGACGAATCCGAGCGGGAGGAGGGAAACGGAGAGGGCAGGGAGGACCGGGAGCTCACCACGGACACGTCGAGGTTGTCAGAGGGGCCGGGGAAGGTCTGAAACGGCGGCGCGGTGGATATTGGCCCAGCGGCCGGAGAGGAGGAAGACGACGCGATTCTCCGCGTCTAGCCCACCCCGAGGGCTCCGGCTTCTCGTGGAGGTAGACGAGTCCGGCACGGTTCCGTGGAGATGCTATGAGACGCCGCGGAGGCGGAAGAACGGCGGCGGCAGATCGCCGGTGAGGTAGGGTTTGGGTGCGAGGAGGGACAGAGAGAGAGAGGGAGGGCAACTGGGGTTTCTCTGCGGGGTATCCTCGATCCAGACGGCTCCTAGGGTCTTCTGGTCGTCCACGTCACGAGGGGGAAGCAAGAGGTGGCGTGCGGCCGTCGTCTTCCGTCCTTCTGGCCGGAGACAAGGAAGAAAACTGAAAAGAAAAAGGAAACCCGGAAAAACCCCCTCGAAAGATTAAGAAATTGCAGGAAGGTCCTTCTAGGCTGAAAACAGACAGAAAATTGGGGTTTTTATGGCCTTTTGGGAAACCAAAATTTACACAAAAATATTCATTGGAAAGATCTCCAAAAATGCGACATTTCTATCATATATTTGGTTCATTTTAAAGAACTTTGTAAAACAAGTTTGTGTGAAGTTAGATTAAGTGATTTTTGATAACTCACTCGTTAATTTTTATATGCAAATTTTTGTTCCACTTTTTCATGCATGTATGCCATGTACACAACACCTCTCTTTATTACATAAAAGTAGGGATGTTACAGTATACCCGCTCTGTTTGTTAACATCTTTAGTCGTAGTGTAATTTTAACCAATCTTATAGAAAAATAAATGATCCTTTATAATATATAATAAACATAATATAAAATAAATTCTACGAGCCAATCGATATTGACTAAAAAAAATCTAAAATTTCATATTTTTACTACTCCCTCCCTACGATCCATCAAAAATGCCGCTCACTTAATGTAAAATTTGTACTAAGTTGGTACGAAATGAGCGACACTTTTTATGGATCGGAGGGAGTATAAAATTGGTCCAACTCTTCATTGACTTTTTTTACTAAAAGTATACTACTTATATTTAGGAACATAGGATTATCTAGTTACACCCCAACTTAATATCGAAGGGTATAGCAGTGATCTTCCATGTCGGGACCGATCATGCCCTATTATTTCCTTCTTTTCCAAAAGGCTTCCCTACTTGTTGATACATGTCCAATGCGGAACGCTTAGAAAGACACCCAAAAACCCTCCCCCCGAACACATCTTCGAGAAATAAAAACCTAACGCCTAGACAACAACGCCTAAGAGCATGTACAATAAGCCTAGTCAGCTGGCTATATGCCATTCCACGTCAGCAAAAATCTTAGCTGGAGGGAAGAGAGAGAAACGAGCGAGCGCTTCGTCAATCACCGGCTCCCACACGGAAGGATGTCGAGCGTTTACTTCAGGTTAATGAGGCTCGTGGTTTCCCTGGAATGCTAGGAAGTATTTTCTGCATGCACTGGCGATGCGAGAAGTGTCCTTTAGCATGGAGGGGGCAGTTTATCCGAGGTGATTATGGCGTACCAACGATGATCCTAGAACCCGTTGCTTCCTAGGATCTTCATATTTGGCATGCTTTCTTTGGAGTTGCTGGGTCAAACAACGACCTTAATGTGCTCAACCAATCCCCACCGTTTTTTGATGCATTGAAAGGAGAATCCCCTCAAGTTCAATTTTTTGTCAATGGGAATGAATATACTATAGGTTACTACCTTGCCGATGGTATATACCCAGAATGGGCTGACTTCATGAAGACTATACGACTTCCTCCAAACAGAGAAGCACAAGTTGTTACCAAGAAGGGGCAAGGAAAGATGTCAAGCGTGCTTTTGGTGTATTGCAATCCCGTTTTACCATTGTTCGTCGCCTTGCATGTCTATGGAAGAGAAAGAGTGTTGGAAGGATCATGCTAGCTTGTGTGATTCTACACAATATGATAGTTGAAAACGAGGGAGAGCCGGCTACCATCCATTTTGACTTGAATGAGACTCATGGCGCTTCATTTGCTCTACCTTCTTAAGTGAATGTTGGTGGTAATCTTTGTTTCGCCGACGTGTTGCATAGAAAAGTTGCAATTTGTGCTCGTCCACAACACTCCCAACTGAAAAATGATTTGATTGAGCATATTTGGCATAGGTTTCATTATAGCCGTCATAATTAAACATGGTGGGCTACGAATATCTTCATTTTTTCCTATTCCATTTTCCTGTAACATTGAGTGATCCATATGATATCTTATATGAATTTTTAATTCGGGAATGCGATATGATGTGGTCATTGCTGTGGGTGCTAATTGCAGGTATGCATTCTTAATATGAACTTGTTCTCTTTATTAACTTATTCTCTTTTTTCTCCTGTATGAGACTTTGGTGGTTACACCTTGGAAAAGATCCTTGTGTTTGTTTACTCTAGTCTCCACATGTTACTGATTAATGAGTAATCTCTCCTACTGTTTCAATATTGACCCATGTGTTTGTTTCCTTTTTCCAAACAGTGGCTGAAGGTTATTGATGCAAGTGGTTAGCTGATCATTTCTTCTAAAGATTCAACTATATCGTTGTGCCTTTCTCGTCGTCGAGATCAAACTAATGGCTTGTTTGATGGAGACCATATTTTGGTATTTTGTTTGGTTAATGTTTTCTTGTAAGGAGTCGTGTAATGTTTAAGTGTCGAGCTATGTGCGATCTGTTTGTTGCTCATTGTCGTGAAGGTCGGAACTAACGGCTTTTCTGCCGGAGACCTAATTTGGTATTATGTTTGGTTAATACTTTCTTATGGACCCATGCAGTGGCGGAGCTTAGTGTAAGCCAGGGGGCCACCCCCCCCCCCCCCAAGCTTTGCACAGGTTTGTGAAGAAAAAAAATTAGGAAGGGCTAAAATGAGATTTTTTGTAGTAAATCGCCCCCTAGACATTTGTAATTTGACATTTGCCCCCTGCAATCTGTGGCAAGCTCCGCCACTAGACCCATGTATGTTTAAGTGTCAGTATCATGGTTCTATGTGACATGTTTGCTGCCTCCTTATTTTTTGCTCATTAATCAGTTTATATTGATATGTCTTGCTGGTTTGTTGAAATGACTACAGAGATAGATGGTAAACTGGATCTCGGCAACTGATATACACATGCAATCATTGTACTCTTCAGTTTTTAATAAATCCAACTTAACAGCCAGGTAATAGCTACTCTATTGTATTGTGTGGCTTTATACTGGCCGTAGGTGACATGGCATGGCCTATATAGCCGGTAGTTGGCTTTGTTATTGTTCTTGCTCTAAACAACGAAATCTTCCGGGGCTCGGGAGCCAAAATGTCTTTGTGTTACTTAAGCCCCTATTTAAGAGTCTTGCATTGTAATAACAAGAGGCTAGAAGGAGGGCAAATGGTTTCCGGGCTAGAAGGAGGCATTTTCCGGTCCTTGCATTGCATGGCCGAATTCTGGCTGAAAACTGCTGCTTCATTTTCTCACGGGGAATGTTGCGTTCCGGATTTCACGCATGTCTTATCACACAAACGTATTTTACAGAGTGTCTAATCACACTAGCATCTTCCGGCTCCGGGGAGTGGCCACGCTTTTGAATGCTCGCGTGAATAAAATGCTACTACGTGACGTACATTGAGTTTACCCCTTCTGACGATCGGTGCTCAGCCTTTCTTTGACGTGACATTTCCTGTAACCTTGCAGTTTGTGTCTGGCCCTCTTTTTTCTGAGAAATTATCGGTTTGCAGTACTAGTGTTTCTGTTTCAAAAACTTCTGCTACCTCTTCGGAGACAAAACGCAGGAGCTCGACGCCTCGAAGGTATCCTCTGTAACAGTGCAACCAGTGTACCGGCTGACGGAATGAAACTCAGAATATTGAGCGAGGTCGCGTTGAAAACTAAGGAAAAGAGCAAGGTGTGTGCCCCAGTACGTCTAGGCGCAACAGCACTTTGATCGACAGTCCGGACGGAGCACCTTGTGGGCGGAGGAGCAACGAGGCATTTCCCGTTCCTGGCGTGTGGCCAAAAGTTCGGTACGTAGAAAAATCATCATTTTTTCACCGGGTTTCATGCACAGTCAAGTCAAGTCTTGAGAGGAACGGAATGGGCACGCTTGAATGCTTCACTGCGTATGACGTTCTCTGATTTTACTCTTCTGACGATCGGTGCTCAGCCTTCCTCCAGTCCAGTGACATGACCGTTCCTTCGCCGGGTACAACCCCGTAGGCTGTAGCCTTCTTCCACTTGTGTCGACGGGTGTCTCCCCCTTTTATCATTCGTTTTCTGAGTTCTTGTCAGAGGAAATGATCGATTTACAGTACCCGTGTTTTTTTTCTAGACGGCCTTTACGAGCATTTAACTGAACACTTTGGATGTCTACCACGTTGAAAAGTACTCTAGTAGTACTAGGAACTTCGGAGGCCGGCGTCACCATGTTGAAACGGGCGCACCCGCGCAGCATGTTGCCGCCGTTAATCGTGAGAGTCTTAGGCCGGTGCTAATGCATCACACTTTCTCACGGGCTATAGGCTCGCCACGTCACTTTTTTTTCTCACTCTCACGCCACTCTCACGGCACGGTGCTAGTGCACGGGCTATAGCCCTTACTCCCACTTCCCTCTCTGCCACATCAGCTTTTCTCTCTCCTCCACGTCAACAAATATTTTTGAGACGAAAACATTAAAAATAATGAAAGGAAATAATTTTATTGAACTAAAATTGTTACCGATTACATACTAATTAATAAAATTGCATAATAAATTGTAAAAATTACATAAAAAATAAAAAATTCTAATCCTCCTCCTCCTCCTCGTCGTCGTCATCATCTTTCAACCCTAACTCTTTTTCCACTATTTTAATGGCCTTGGCATGTTTGCGCTTTTCTGCTTCGTTCATGTCGGCGGTTGATGGGTCTTGCAATTTGTTATATTGCTTCAGTAGCTTAGCCTTCAATAAACCTTTCAACATTTTCTTCATTCCGAAGGTTGCACTTGATGCCTCACTGTTTGCTGAGGATTCCTTCCCCTTCTTCTTTCCCTTATCCTTGCGAAACGCGGCCTTGGCCCTATCGCGGCCCATTGGACGCTCCTCCTCCTCCGTCGCGTCGCTAGCGCTGTACTCACCTCCGACCCCCAGACGGGTTCTCTTGGAACTGGAATCAGTCCCACTACCAGGACCATGTTGTCCTTTCCACTTCGCTTCATTGCGAACAGCTTCCCACCACTTGAATCGTTTGAAAGGCTGAGTCACTCTACTGTCATTTGCGTACCTCGCCTGTGCCGCCTCCATGACCATTGCATCGTCTGCTCCACTCTGACATACCGCTTCTTCTTGGATGTGGTATGCATTGAACAAGGACACCTCATGGTTGTAGACGTTCCAGTGATCCTTCAATTGCTTCTCGGTACGATGGCGGGCGGGATCGGAGGTAGAGTTGAAGGTCCTCGCTATCTGACCCCAAAAACTTTCGCCGGTCTTGCAATTGCCGGCGCGAGAGTCCTTGGAGTGAAAAACCCAAGCATGAACCTACAACGAAATAGATATTGTCTTAGTGAAAAATCCAAGCAAAAACCAACTCCAAAATAAATATGTGACGGGTAAGAAAAGTACCAGTTTTTCCTCGTCCGCAGATTTCCACTCGAGCCTCTTTGGACGCTTTGGTACCATTGTTTCCGCGGCATCTGACCCGTCGCTTGGAGCACTGGTTTCTGGAGGTGGTGGGGGGTACGGAGGAGGTGGAGCGTACGAACCGTATGGATACGGAGGTGGAACGTACGAACCGTACGGAGGTGGTGGGTACTGAGGTACAGTCCCACTCCCGCTACCTGTAGGTGGAGGTGGTGTGGGGTAAGCATACGGAGGAGGAGGGTATGAACCATATGCACCCGGAGGTGGACCATACGGACCCGGAGCTGGACCATATGGCCCCGGAGGTGGTGTGTTGGATGTGTACAACACTCGGGGATGTGGCGAAGAACCGGCATTGGAGCGACGATGTGTGGGAGAGACATCTTCTATGTGAGAAGGTTGTGACCCGTCGGACTGCAAGAGCTCCGTGTACGAGGTCATATCTGGAGTCCAACCAGCCATGGCGGCGATGGTTTGAGAGAAGGAGGGAGAGGAAGATGATGAAATGGTGTGAAGAGAATGAATGGATATGGGGGGGTATTTATAGGAGTTGAGGTGAAAATTTGGTGATTTTTTTTTTGGCTTTTTTCCAGCCAGCAACGGCTCCCCCAAACGGCTAGCTGACGTGGACCAATCGGGGGGCGCCACGTCAGCTAGCCGTTGCCCAACGGCTCCCCCCAACGGCTCCCTCCCTCTCGCCCCGCGCTCTCGCCCCCACCCGCCATCGCGTCGCCCCCCCTCTCGCCCTCTCGCCCCCCTTGCCCCGCAACCCTCCTACCGCCCCGCCAACGCGGGCGAGACGGCCCCCTCTCGCCTCCTCTCGACGGGCGCTCCTGCCACCGCCCGGCCCGCCCCTCTCGCCCCCTACCTCGCCCGCTCTCGCCCGGGGCGGGGCGATAACGCCCCCGCTCTAGCCCGCGTTGGCACCGGCCTTAGGCTGGTGCCAATGCACCGCCCCGTTATAGCCTCTCCACGTCAGCTTTACTCTCACTCTCACCCCACTCTCACCACACTCTCGCCCCACGGTGCCAGTGCACGGGCTGTAGTGCCACTCTCACTTCTCTCTCCTCCACTCTCGCCTCCACTCTCGGCTCCCCTCTCGCCCCCACTAGCACCGCTATCGCCTCCCTCTCGCCCCGCTCTCGGCCTCTCGCCCCGCCAACGCGGGCGGTACCCGGGCGGTATCGCCCCCTCTCGCCAGGCGACGCGGCCGTCGCCCGCCGCTCCCCTCTCGCCCCCTACTCGCCCCGCTCTCGCCCGCCGGGGGGCGGTATCGCCCCCACTACCGCCCCCATTGGCACCAGCCTTAGGGTGGAACGGTGTGATCCCGTGAGGACACCGGTTGCATGCTATATGGATGAGGAAAAGGCCCTCATCGTGGCAGTACAAGGGGGTACGTATACGTGTGGTGTATTACACCATCACGTATACATACAGAACATAAACACCTCTAATACAACTCTAATACCCCCTTAATCTAAACTTGGGAGAGGTTTAGATTACGCTTGAACTCATTTAATTTCTGAACACATAACGTCTTAGTAAAACCATCGGCAATTTGATCTTTGCTGGAGATAAACCGGATGTCAAGTAACTGATTAGCGTTCTCTGATAAAAAAGAAATCAATTTCAATGTGCTTGGTTCTCGCATGAAAAACTGGATTAGCAGATAGATATGTTGCACCAATGTTGTCACACCATAAACATGGTTTTTTTCCTTTAGTGGCACACCAAGTTCTCGAACAAGAGCTTCAACCCAGATAAGCTCAGCAGTGGCATTGGCAAGGGCTTTGTATTCTGCCTCTGTGCTGGAACGAGAAACAGTAGGCTGTTTTCTAGCACTCCAAGATATCAAATTTGGGCCAAAAAATATTGCAAACCCACCAGTAGAGCGTCTATCATCTAAGTCACCTGCCCAGTCAGCATCTGAAAAAGCACTAAGAAGAGTAGATGTGGACTTCTGGAAAGTAAGTCCAATTGTACGTGTTCCATGAATATACCTGAGAATCCTTTTAACTGTTGACCAATGAACTGTAGTAGGAGCATGGAGATACTGACAAACCTTATTCACGGAAAAAGCAAATGTCAGGTCTAGTGAGAGTCAGATATTGGAGGCCACCTACAATGGTTCTGTAATGAGTGACATCATCAGGACCAAGAGGAGAGCCATCTGTAAGTTTCAGAGATTCTGTAGTAGACAATGGTGTTGGGCATGATGTGCAGGTGCTCATACCAACTCGAGCCAGAATGTCAGAATCATATTTCTCTTGAGTTAAGAGCAACCCATTAGACTGTTTATGAACCTCAATGCCTAAAAAATAATGAAGTTCTCCAAGATCCTTAAGAGCAAACTCAGAACTTAAGTTATGAAGGAGAACTGAAATGGCATGATCTGAAGAGCCAGTAACTATGATGTCATCCACATAAATGAGTATATAAACAATGATACCTGCCTTGTCATATAAAAAGAGAGAAGTGTCTGTCTTGGAGGGAGTAAATCCCAGTGTCTGGAGCTTGTTGCTGAGACCAGAATACCATGCACGTGGAGTCTGTTTTAGACCATATAGAGCTTTATTAAGTTTACAAATATAATTTGGGTTAGCGGAAGACTCAAAACCAGGTGTTTGCTTCATGTAAACCTCCTCTTCCAGAACACCATGAAGAAACGCGTTCTTCACATCTAGCTGCCGTAAACTCCATCCTCGAGAAACAGAGATGGAGAGTACAATTCAGATAGTAGCTATTTTAACAACTGGACTGAAGGTATCCTCATAATCTATCCCGTATCTCCGTTTAAAACCTTTTGCAACAATCCTTGCTTTATATCTGTCTATGGTGCCATTTGCATTTTTCTTGATACGATAGACCCATTTGCAACCAATAATATTTTTCTTGGAGTCCGGAGGAACAAGATACCATGTATTGTTAGCAAGAAGAGCATCATATTCATCCTGCATAGCCCCTTTCCAATTGGAATCAAGAAGAGCCTCTGAGATATTTCTTGGTTCACCTGTAGATGTAAGGAAAGCATAGCGAACAGTACCATCTGTAAAAAAATTCGGGTGTTTTATACCTTTTTGCAGACGTGTTTGCACCCCAATGGTGGGATGCGGTGCAGCAGGAGGCTGCACAGAAGATCCGGGCGCCGACAGCGCAGGCGAATCTCCATCGGAGTCAGCGCTGGCCTCATTATTAGCCCGAGAGGCGGGAAACCGGAGCGACGCGCTGTCCATTTCTGCAGACGGTGATGTGGCGGTCTCGGTATGGATCGGAGGAGACGACCGAGACCGAGGCGACACGGGATCCGTGTCCTCAGGCGACAGCGACAGAGACCGAGGCGACAACGACTGGCGACCCTGTCCCCCAGTTGCATGGCGTGGCGACGTGGCGGGCGTCGACTGGTTGCTGGGCGACGACAGCGACGGGCCCGCGCTGTGTGCACCTGAGCCCATATCAGCATGCACGGGTCCTGTTCTGCATGCGCACGGGAACCGGTGCTGACAGGAGAGTCCAGTGGCGGATCCGAGGCTGATTGCTGCGAGAAATCAACCTCGGGATCGGGTTCGCCTGATTCCACCTGGTTGTCCTCTAGTGTGGTGCTGTTTGGGGTACTGTTTTCAGTCGTTTCTTCAGATTCTTGCACAGAATTTTGTGACGCTTCCAGCTCCGGGGTGGCAGCTGCAGCCTGTGGAATAAGAACAGGAAGTACAACTTGCAAGCAACAGTCATTAGTGTGCACACCCCTATCATGTGATGTTGGAGAAGGATTATCTACCGGAAGGAGCAATATTTCTTCACGTAGACGACGACCAGCATTAGGATTTAATGAAGCAAAAGGAAATTGATTTTCATCAAATACAACATCACGTGAAATATAGACACGACCAGTGTCAGTATCTAAGCATTTTACTCCTTTATGACGAGGACTATAGCCAAGAAAAACACACTTTTTTGGAGCGAAAGGAAAGTTTATGTTTATTGTAAGGACGGAGATTGGGCCAACAAGCACAACCAAAAACACGTAGAGGCTCATAGTTTGGTTTGGTTTGAAGGAGGCGTTCAGTAGGTGTTTCAAGCTTTAGAACATTTGTAGGAAGCATATTTATGAGAAATGTAGCTGTAATAAAAGCATCATCCCAGAATTTAAGAGGCATAGAGGCATTGGCAAGTAATGCAAGACCAACATCAACAATATGTCTATGTTTACGCTCAACTGAACCATTTTGCTGATGAGCATGTGGACAAGAAACATGATGAACAATGCAACACGTTGAAAAAAACTGTTTAATTTCTCGTATTCACCTCCCAGTCAGTTTGCATAGTAAGAGTTTTTCTATCAAACTGACGCTCAACATATTGCTGAAAATCAAGAAGCACTTGAAACACCTCAGAACGTTTCTTAAGCAAATATATCCAAGTGAATTTGCTAAAATCATCAATGAAACTTACATAATATGCATGTTTTCCTACAGAAAGAGGAGCTGGACCACATACATCACAGAATATTGGTTTCAAAGGAACTGTGGAGACACTGGTAGAGACAGGATAGGGTAATTGACGACTCTTTGCTTGTTGGCATGGATCACATATGTAAGGATTTATATTTGGGGAATGTAAAAGATTGTTCTTCCGAAGAAATTGCTGAACAATAAACGAAGAAGGGTGTCCTAGACGACGATGCCATGTAGATGAAGTAGGCTTGGTGGTGGAGAGGACATGCTTGGATGACTCCGAAATAGGAACAAGAGGATACAAGTCACCATGACAAGAACCTTTAAACACGATTTGCTTCGTGACCTGATCCTTAAGCAAGAAAAAGAATGGGTGAATTTCCATGAAAGTGTTATTGTCTAGAGTAAGATGATGTGCAGAAAGCAAGTTTTTAGACGGCTCAGGAACATGTAAAATATAACGGAGCTGTATGGAACTATCAGGGGTGTGCAAAACAGAATGACCAATGTGTGAAATGTTCATACCTTGTCCACCAGCAGTGTGCACTTTATCACGACCATGATAATTCTCCTGAACATTGAGCTTGTTGAGTTGTCCAGTCACATTATTTGTAGCTCCTGTATCAATGTACCAGTTTGTGTCTACGCCATATGCAGCTTTGGACTCCATCGGTGGTTGTGGTGTGTCATCATCACCATAACGCCACCAACAATCTCCAGCTGAGTGGCCTTCCTTCTTACATATCTGACAATACACACCATCTTGCCACGGAGAGGCAACCCGGCCTTTTTTACCTCCTTTTTGACGACGCACAGGAGGGCGCTGCTGCTGATCAGGGCGTGACTGGGCCGGGGGCTGCTGTGGCCGAGGTGGGCGGTATGGGGGTGGTGGAGGTGGATAGGTGGGATATGGCTGCGGGTAAGGGTTGTAAGGAGGTTGATAGGGTTGTGGATATTGGGGAGCATAGGGTGGTATAACATATGGCGGTAGGTGTGGGTTGTAGGCGGGTGTGGTGGTGGATAGGGGTTGTGTGGTGGGACATATGGGAACCGCGGTGGTGGATGATAGGCCGGCGACGGTGGTGAAGGGCGATGCTGACCTCCCCAAAAATATGGGTTCGGATGTCTCGATGCCACGTTAACCGACGATGTGAAGGAGCTAGTAGCCTGTCCAGAAGCATCTGATCACGGTTCTCACAGGACAACAACTGAGAGCACATATCATTGAGAGATGTTGAAGGAACAGCATTGATAGCGGCAACTAAATTGTTGAAGGAACCATCTAAACCGTTCATGATGTAGTCTTTTAGCTCATCATCGTCCACCGGCTTCCCAGCAGCAGCAAGCTCCGCAGCATACCCTTTCATCTTGGTAATGTATTGTTGCGTCGTGAGCTCGAGGTTCTTCGTGTTCGTGAGAGCACCACGAAGAGTTGACACCCTGGACTTGGATTGAGAGGAGTAGAGTGCGGTAATGGCAGACCACACTTCAGCAGCAGTTGTGAGACCATACACATGAGGAAGAACATCATCTGCAAGAGAATTAACGAGGAAGCTGACGACAAGTTGATCTCGCGTGACCCAAGCGTCATAGTCTGGATTCGGAACAAAGAGCTTCTTGTGGTTCTCGTCTTCGGTGTCGATGGTCTCAGGAGGGCACCGATCGGTGCCGTGGAGCAGGCCCATAACGGGCGCACCACGCAGCGTGGGAAGAGCCTGCGCCTGCCATGACATAAAATTGTCACGGTTCAGCTTGGTGGCCGGCGGCGATCCAATGGAGGCCGAGACCGGGGTTGTCGATGAATATGCCATGAAGCCTGCGTGTGTTGTCGTGGCTATTGAAGAAGATCAACAACGAAATCATGTCCTGTTGATCGATCGCGATCAGTCCTGTGCGAAGGGGTCATGGTTGTTGCGGCTAGTGTCTAGGGTTTTTGGTATGGATCGTAAGCTGTGGTAATGAAGAAGGAAAAGCTAGGGAATTGGTAAAAGAGAGAGAGAGAGAGAGACGAGTCTGATGGTGTAGTTTGTGGGATGTTTGGGTGGAGGGATGGGCGGCGGCGGCGAAGCAAGGCAGCGACGGCTGCGGCGCTAGATGGGTGGAAGGAGATGGCCTGATACCACGTTAATCGTGAGAGTCGTAGGGTGGAACGGTGTGATCCCGTGAGGGCACCGGTTGCGTGTTATATATATATATTTTTTTTTGCAAGGTAATACGTTCTCATTCATAAGATAAATATCCGGTTACAAGACACGTAAACACCGACATTACAGTACTGAAAGGATAGTATAATCCTATGCAAAAGACCAGCGCATGTCCATCTCCTCCGGCACCACCAAAGTGACCACCAAGAGAGACAAGACAAATCACCTCTTCATCCGAGCTCGACGCGGCTCCATCGCTGATCTGCAGCTTTACGGACCTCCAAAATAGTTTGCCAGAAGCAAAACCATTGTCGTTGAACGAATCAGACCGGGGCAACGTGTCCCCGGACACGCCATCGAACTCCAGAACTGACATCCGCGCACAACTACAACGTCGAAGGAAGAAACCAGAACTGCCAGCTTCCATCCACAAACCCAGCACAAGATGCACCATCTTCCAGCTATTAACTGCGCAGGCAGCCGTCTGCGCGTACTCCCGGATGACAAATCCTCCCTGCTCTACTATGACGCCGGAGACAACGCCACAGCAACGGGGACAGAACAGAAGGAGAGACACAGCCGATGGGATCGCTGCCACCGCCTCGCCGATACCATCCATGAACCCTAACGCCACCGATCTGAAAGATCGGCGAACACGCGATGCCATCAACTCCGAGACGCCGTCTTGAAGGACGCCGCCGGTATGGGAGTGGAGTTGAGACAGATTTATTCGTCGAAGCGCCGCTCCCACCACCCCAACGACGCTCCACAGCCTACAAAACCAAACCCTAACTACAGAACGGAGGAACGAGGTCCCCTCTCCCTCCTGCCGTCGGAGCGGCAACCGGAGAGAGAGGGGACCAACGCCGTGGCCGGTAGAGATCGGGGGTAGAAGGTCCTCTCCCTAGTCGCCGAGCTCCTGACGGCGGCTAGGTTAGGAAAACTTTTTTCACGCAGGGTTGCGTGTTATATGGATGAGGAAAAGCCCCTCATCGTGGCAGTACAAGGGGGTACGTATACGTGTGGTGTACTACACCATCACGTATACATACAGAACATAAACACCTCTAATACAACTCTAATAGCCGCCACTGTGACTAGTTTCTCTGGACTTCCCTATATCTTAACTCTATTTTTGGTCCCGTTGAACACTAACAATGGGTCTAGTCGAATTTTAGTTTCGAAAATACTTCATTGCTTATGTTCAAAAAAAAAAAATACTTTATTGCTTTACGGGGAATGTTGCGATCCGGGTATCATGCGTGTCTAATCAGTCAAGTCTTTCCAGGAATGGCCACACTTGAATGCTTCTGACGTGCACCGAGTAACTCTTGTAAGCTCTGACGATCAGTGCGCACTTTTATTTGATTCGACATTTCGTCCACACGTCGGCCTGTACGTGACCTTGCAGCTTGTGTCGATGGTGTGTTCGGCCATTTAATTTTCTTCTGTGACCTATAGTAGTACTCTTGTATTCAGACGGAATGATCGATTTGCATTAGACTTTAGTTTTCAAAAATATCTTGTATTAGCACTTGAATGTTTGAACTCGCGAAAACAGAATGATTTGAACTTTTCCTAGGCTTGAAAACATTTTGGCGACGCCACTGCCTAACGGAAAAAAATAGGGTTCACCAGTAATCTAGAGAACAAGGCCCATGAGGTTGGCGTCCACGTTATATAACATTTAGGAGCCCATCGATGTACTAGTTTAGTTTAACGTGTGTTTGGATGTAGAAAGAACTGTTTGAGATTAAATTGTACTGGAAATTCTAAATCCAAGATGGAAAGGAAATAGGCTTAAATTTTAATTTTGTTGTTTAGTTGTGCATGGTAGGTATTTAAGGTTGGAAGCAAAGAGTGATACCCAATTTTAATTCCTGTTTGGACGTACGAACCATGGAGGGTTCAGGAGCGATCGACCTAGTGCCGCCATGGCTGCGAATAAGAAAAAGACGAGAGAGGAGAGAGGAGACAGATGGGAGAGGGACCGGAGGACTTACCGACGGCGACGACTTTCAGGAGTCAAGAGCGAGACGAAGTCCATGAGCGGGAGATGTTTCTCCCCGCTTGTTCGACCGAAAAAGTACACGGGCGGGGATTTATCGAGCCTGTTTCAAGCTCGTTTGATCGGAATTGTTTCGCGAGGTGCAGACGCGAGCGGGTGGGTTACGCAGAAT
The DNA here is from genome assembly GCA_028641055.1 of Alopecurus myosuroides. Classification (NCBI taxonomy): domain Eukaryota; kingdom Viridiplantae; phylum Streptophyta; class Magnoliopsida; order Poales; family Poaceae; genus Alopecurus; species Alopecurus myosuroides. Next base: position 279,695,842 of record CM054063.1, read on the forward strand.
CGAACCTACTTTTCTAAGCCCAACTCATCTACGACTCCAAACATGCAGAATTTGGCCAGGCAATTCCAAATTGTGCAATTTCTGGCTATTTTCCCTACATCTAAACATGGTACAATTGAAAGTATTACATACTCCAATATGGCATGGAGGACACAACTAGGGACGGCGACCCCGTGTAGATTTTTTTCTTTTTGTATTTTTTGTGATTTTAAGATTTGGCACATATCTTCCATGATTATGGTGATTTGAAACAATGGTGCTGGGTTTAATCCGATTCAAGCTCCATGCCACGACACAATTATCTCAAATGCTTAGTTCTTGTGTGGGGAACCCGTATGTCCTTAAGGTCAAATCAAAACATTTCCTTTATTTGTCCCACTTTGTTATTGTTAACTTATTCATGTTGATTCAGGCTCCATGCCACGACACAATTATCTCAAATGCTTAGTTCTTGTGTGGGGAACCCGTATGTCCTAAGATCAAATCAAAATTTTACCTTTATTTATCCCACTTTGTTATTGTTAACTTATTCATGTTGATTTTATCATGGCATTTTCCATTTTATTGTTCTGTCTTTCTCCTTTATTTTTCCACTTTCTTTGATATTCTTAACTTCTATTAATGGTCGTGGCACTAAGACCATATATGTTAACGATGTCGTATTTTGACACAATATTTGCTGGACGGCATACCTTATAGAAAATAAAGATTTCAATGGAGATAGATGTTGTGTGATAAGTAATCACAACCCAACAACAATAAAAACCTTTCGGTAAGAGCAAAACTTTGCAGTTTGCAGTAATGCAAAAACTTGCACCAGGTTTGGTGGAAGGCTACAGGAATGCACTCTTAGTTTAGTGTATTTACTAAATCATAGCATTTTCAATGTTGTCATTGTGCGCAGATTTACGGTAACTATTATTTTTTCGCACATGTTTGAATAATGTCGATATACTTTGTATTGTTTGAAAATGCAGGATTAGATTATCCACAAAATTTTATTTTCATGAATCCCAATGTAAAATAAAAAGAACGAGCATGTAAGAAAAGGATCATGTCAATTCCATAGTAAATGCATATATTATTTATTTATTTGCCAAAAAAAGGCACTGAACTATCAATAATCATTAGCATTATAAAGATCACTATTGGCAATAAATTACAAATAGATAAAACTGGTGTTCTCGAGAGTTTTTTTTTTTGGATAATGAAGTATCTCGCATGGGTGGAACGTATGAACTAGAAATTTAAATGTGTCTTTTGGAAACTTGTCGCATCTCCGGATTTTTTTTTTAGGGAAGGAGATTGGGTAATCTGTGCCTGACTGAGCTCCAAAAAGAAGATGGCCCGGCCTCTTCATTTCTGTACCGTGTATTATCTGCCCGTGGTAGTTCTAGTGTGCCGCCCCACCTTGCTGTCGCCAACGGGCTGTGGGCCTGTAGATCCTTGCCTCCAGGCTCCAGCGCTAGCTACGTCTTTCTTCTTCTTTTTTGTCTCTCTTCTTCTTCTTTTTTGTTTCTCTTTTTTTTTAACTGACGTTGGTCTTTCTTCTAGCTACGTCTTGGCACCTCACGTTTTCCGGTCACCGATCCATTCCTCTGTTTTTAATATTCAAAAGTTTTAATTTTTTGGAAAAACTTATAATCCACTTTTTAAACGGAGCCGAATAACTTTCCGATCACTACGGGACGCAGGCTAAACGCCGACGGCCTGACCCCGTCGACGTATGCACAATTCCCGTCGGGGTACCTATACGTCGACGGTGGCCGTCGGCGTATAGGTCTGTCGGCGTATGGCCATGCCTGTCGGCGTCTTCGCCACCGTCGGCATATCCCGTATAGGCCGACGGGGAGCCCCGTCAGCGTATAGGGACGAAATTATTTGATTTTTTTTAAAAAAAAAATTGAATGTTTTTCTGCATATTTTTTATTTCACATGTTTAACCACTTAATCACACTATAGTCATATTTATTTTTATCTTTAACAATTTTTAATTCTAATCTAAATTACTCGTTTCTACTAACACTTCCCGGTTGGTCACCCATCATGAGATTGCTACAGCCCCAGCACGCTTAACTTCGTAATTCCTTCGCTGTGATCTACCTAGAAACAACGGATGTGTTGTTGGTAATATTATCCAATCAATCATGTTAACCTTAACACTTGGACTATCATGTCACACTCTTTTATTTTGTGAATTCAAACAATTATTTAAATAAAATATAATAACTAATAATAAATTTGAATTCAAATAATCTTGAATTTAAATAATAATTAACATGTTTGCCTTTTCAATTTAATATTGAACCATTCATATCTATAAATCCGTAAATCGAAATTTGACAAATAATATGTCTATATCGATTAGAAAAATGAGAGAAATTCAAACATGACATCCATATAATATTTTCCATCATATATAAGACTCTTTTTCTTTTCATTGAAGCAAAAAACTACTTTTCTATTTTCCAAGTGTAAAAAAAGGTTTTTTTTGTAAAGGACCTACCATAAATATGTTGCAAAAATTGAGAGCTATAATTTTTGAAAATACTAGACCATGTTAGATGCACAAATAACCAATTTGTTTCATATGAAAAGGTTTCCATCCACCTCTTTTGAAAAACACAAGTTTCTGCCTCATTGTTTCCTCATGATTTTTGGCAAAAATCATTTTTAGGTACACAAATACCTATTTCAATATAGATACACCAAGAGTTTCTCAATATTCAACCCCTAGCTACGAACAGTCATGCCCGCCTGTCGAATCTGTAACTCGGCAAATCCCTTAGGTGATCCCATAGGGTTTCGAATAGGAGAACTCATGAGCGCTGGTGACGATCGTCGGCTAGACAGGGGGCACGATTTACCCATGTTCGGGGCCCTCGTAGAGGTAAAACCCTTACTCCTGCCTCTGTCGATCTGTATTATCAAATAGATAGGTTACAATGGTGATCGCTTAAGTCGAGAGTACAATCTCGAGATCAAGGCTTTGGTGGTACGGTCTTGCTTGGTCCTCTTCCGGTGGTTCTCCTGGCCTTAAATAGATGGCCAGGTTTCAAACCCTATCCGGGGGGACTCGAACTCTAACTCTATGTCGGTTACAAGTTTCCTATCTTAGCCCGCAAGGCATTGCGGATGGGTTTCAAGTGGGTCTTCCAGAATACTCCAAGGGCCTCTCTTCTTGGGCTTTAGCCTTGGGCCTAAGACGGGGTATCCTTACTCGCAGGATCCAAGGTCCATCCCTTAGTCAGTAGCCCCCGAGCGTTTGCTCGATTGGGATTTTCCAGTCGAGTAGACGGTCAGATTTTTTGTCTTGCATTTCTTCGGATAACCATTATGGTTGTTTTCCGCTTGGAGGGTGTATACCCTGTGTGATGAACTTTTTATACCCGAGTATCGAGCGAGTGAAAGTGCCTGTGTTTTAGGGTTGTTTTCGCAGAAGGATGTGGCGCAGCAGCTTGGCTCTCCCGAAAGATCAGGGCCAATTAATTGCAACTAGGGCAAAAACAGTTCTGGCATACACAGATTCGAGACCTCCTACTCGAACCCGATAAGGTGATCATTGCGACTGGGCCGTGGAGGTCTTACCGAGTCGAACTTAACCTATGGGGGTACCCGACGCGTCCGCTAGGATTTTTCTTCGTGTTGTTGACACGGAACTTTACCGGAGGACGCAGCTTGAGTGCGATTCCAGGCCCTCAAGAGAGATCTTTTGGTTCTTACCTTCATATTTGAAAGAATACGGCATCCGGATGTACCTAGTCGGCTGAACAATCCAGGTTTCTGATGTGTAGACATCATGTGACGGGGTGGCAGGATTTGCACACCCGCAGAGTTTCAGGTATGTGGTTTCGCGAGTAGGAAAACCAAGATATTTTTGTCCATACGAAAGATTTTTCGTGTTTGGAGTTTTATGCCCATACGAAAGAGCTTTCGTGTTTAGGGTCTTGTTTTCCCGAGAAAGAAATTTCACGTCATAATTTGTCCATACGAAGTTATTTTCGTGTTTGGACTTTTCATTCGAAAGACTCTCTAGTTTAATGACGCATGCTGTGACGTTGTGGCGCACTTTTATCCTCCCGATGGGACGTGACGGAGCGAGAGCAGAAATGCTGGCCCACCTTGTCAGCTTTTTGACCGGAAACGAGACGTCATTTCCGGTTTTTACGCGAACTGCGCGCAGTAAATGCGCACGATCCACTGTTAGGATCGTGGCACGGAACAACATCCGCCGCCCTTCTGTTTCGCCTTCGCACGCGGCGGCCGCGATGGATGCCACGTGGCTCAATGACCGGTCAGGATCGACTGGCTCTGTGTATAAATGCAGGCCTTGGATGAAACGGTGAAAATTTCCCCAGCCTCCGTCTTCTTCGTTCTTCGTCTTCCTCGCTCTCCACCTCCTCTCTCCTCGAGCTTGCACCAGCGCCAATGGCAGGAGGCAAGAAGCGCGGCGCCGCCGTTTCTTCATCGAAGGCACCAGAGGAAGTTCCTACGCCACCCGCACCACGCTCGGGCGACTGGCGCTCGCCCAACACCACGATGAAGAGCATTAAGGAGATGCAGAGGGAGGGGTTGCTGCCTCCGGAAGCTGACACGCGGGTGCGCCTTGGCAAGAAGGAGGAGGTACCCAATCCCCGCGCGAATGAACGCGTGGTTTTTGCGGACCACGTATCGCGCGGGCTTTCTTTCCCTCTTCACCCCTTTCTCGTGGCGTTGTTGTATGTTTACGGCATACAGCTCCACGATCTGCCTCCGAATGCAGTGCAGCACATATCGTGCTTCATTGTGTTCTGCGAGTGCTTCTTGGGCATTCGCCCACATTGGGGCCTATGGAAGGCCCTCTTCAAGGTTCGAGTCTTCCGCGAGAAATCGCGGGTAGAATCTGAGCCTAGAGAGCTGCTGCGCACCGGCGGTTTCGGAATCCAGGCGAAATCGGACACCATCTACTTCGGGATGCACTTCATCGACTCTGCTCAAGGGTGGAGAAAGAAGTGGTTTTACGTCACCGACAACAGCTCGGGTGGAATTCAGGAATTCCACCCGTTCGCTGTCCTGAAGAGGCGAAAGTCCTGGGCGCATAAACTGTCGGCTGAAGAGAACCAGGTTGTTACGCCGCTACTCGCCAAGGTGGCCACCCTTCGGGACCAAGCTGCTGGAGTTGTGCTGAACGGGCTGCATCTGGCGAGCATCTTCCTCAAGCGCAGGATTCAGCCCCTGCAGGACAGGCCTTCCACGATGTGGGAATACGAGGGCGCTGAAGACCCCAGTCGCGTGAGCCGCGAAGAGCTCTCGAACGTCGAGTTCGAGAAGAAGATTGCGGCCATCACCAGCTTGAAGGTGGGCGAAACCTTCCCCGACTGCACGGTCGCATCTTTCGAGGCATCAAGGCCTCCGCCACCCGAAGTAAGTTTGTCTTTCCTTCTATCTTCATTCCTTTCCTTGATCTGAAATTTGGCCGACTGAATTTTTCTCTTGCTTTTCTTCTGTCTTCTTTGGTAGAGCCTAACCGTGGCCACCTGCTACCCGCCAATGTCCGGGGAGGATGCCTCAGATTTGTTGGCGAGTAACTTGGACGGCCCAGCCGACACCGGTGTTGCTAATGCCTCCTCGAGCTCCGAGCATGACTCCTCGGATGGCGCGGAGGAATCGGGTAGCGGTCTCCTCCTCCGCAAACGCCGTCGAGTGGAGGGCGATGAGGCCACCTCCAAGGACAACTCTTTGGACAAGGAATCGCCCGGGAAGGGGCCCCTCATCGTGACCCCGCTGCGCACGCGCGCCCCTTCTCCTTAATTTCCAAATATCCAAACCGCCTGGAATGCGGATATGTTGGACGACGAAGATGACGACGAGTAAGTTTCTCTTCTTGTTCTTAGTCGAACGTTTTTCCTTTCGCGTCTTTTGACATACTGTCTTCATTGTAGTCTGCAAGCTATCAGCCCTCGTAGATTCGTCTCATCCCTTCCTCTCGAAAAGAGGAAGAAGGTTGAAACCACGGGTGGGACCCCTACCGCCGACACCGTGCAGAATTCGCCGAGTGCAACTCCCACTGCAGCGACTACGAATACAGAATTCCTAGTTTTGCTACTGGGGCCTCGACTCCGAATGAGGTGTCGGGTAGCTCAGCGGACCCCCTTTCCTTCGCCCAAGGCCAGGTAAACTTTGCTGCTTGCTTCTTCAGTGCTTTATCAGTTTGGATCTGTTTTTTATCGGGTGCACGACAGTGCTCCCGATGGGAGTAGCCCCTGAGGCTGTAGTTGATCGCATCCGATTGGCTACAGGCTCAAAGATGTAGACTTTGTCTTTTGTTTTTGCTTTATCGGGTGCACGATAGTGCTCCCGATGGGAGTAGCCCCCGAGGCTATACTTGAATGTTTTCAATCGTGTATAGGCTCAAATTTTCTTTTCTGATTCTACTATCTTCATGTTCTTTGCAGTCCCTCATCGACTCCCTTGCGGCCGTTGGTCGTCGTGTCGTTCTGGCCGAAGCGGAATGCGGGACCCTTCGATCGGATCGTGATCGACTCGTCAGCGAAAATGAGCTCCTTCGAAGTAAGTCTATTGCCTTCCCCCATCTTTATCTCTTTATTTCTGCCAATTTCTTCGTTTCTGATAATCATTGCTGCGCAACTCAAGTTGAGTTTATGAAGGCCGAGAAGGCGGATGCCTCCACTCGGGCAATTGCTCAAGAGGCTCAATTGGCAGCTACACGACAGGAACTTGAGTCCTCCCGCATGCTGTCGGCTGACCTCGAAGGAAACCTTGCGACCGCCCAGGATGCTCTGAAGAACCTGGAGGAGGCTGGCACCAAGGCGGACTCCGACCTTGTCGACGTCCTTCGTCGTCTGGCCGAACGGTTTGCGGGTAAGTTGCTTTTGGTCTATTGTCATCTTCTGGTTGTCTGATAGGTACTTGGATTTTAATATTTTCCTTTGTAGGTCTTCTGGGCGTCCCACTGGAGCTTCCTGGGGTCCAACGGGTGGATGCGCTGACCGATTCCTGCGCTCAACTCAGGAGACACGCCGAAGGGATTTGCACCCTGATTGGCGATGCCATTCGAGTGCTGACGCAGCTTCACGGTCGCCTTCTAGTCAACGCCGTGTCTCCACCTGCACTGGGTGATCTTTTGAAGATTTTCTTGGAGAGCAATCTTCTTGGCACCTACAGGGTTGCGCAGTCGGAGTCTGAGGCGAAGACCGCCATCCAGTTCGCGCTGGCGCATGGAGTCACCGGTTTGGAAGAGGCGTACTCGGACCTTCCCGTTGATCCTTCTACGGGCAAAAAGGTAGGGCTTCGTCGTTTTGGCGAGCCAGCCGGAGTCCTTGCTCGGAAGTTATCCGAGTTGTTCGCCCATGCTAGGGGAGGCACCCTCGCGAGCGGCAGCACATCTGCAGCTCCTTAGTATATTTTGTTTTATTTCGCTCTTTCGATTGTAATGAACCTTGGGATGCATTCCCGTATTTTCATCGTTTAATCGAGATGGTTTTCTGAGATGCTTATTGTGACTGATTTGATGTGTGTTTCCTCCCGATGGGAGTAGCCCCCGAGCACCTGTCGAATAAGTGATTGTTATATCTCGAATGGGGGCATCTTATTCCTTCAATTTACATGTATTCTTCCAGGTAGCCGGGGTTGCTGCGGAGTCTTCAGGTGGACTTGCTACTCCAGCAAAATCCTCTTGTTGCCACTGTTGGGACCTTTGCAGGCCTCCGTGATCGTGTTGCGGATGGTGAACGCAAGCTAAAAGCATTGCGTGGGGTAGCGGATGTAGCCAAGTCCAAACAAAAGCTGACGATTGAACGCGAGCAGTTTGTGATGGATGAATTGACGTCTGTTGCCCAGGATTTGCTTTGTAAGTAGTTCAGCCCCCTAGTCTTCTTTGTCCTATATATTTCTTTGATCATATACCTTTGTTTTTCAGTTGTTCAGCCGGATGATAGGAGTGAGAAACAGTGGGTGGAGAACCACATCCTTCAGGAAGCTGGCAGCTCAAAGCCCCATGCGAGTAACTTTTGGTCCGATCGTAGTCGAGGCTTTGTGCTTGCTACCTTGAAGTTTCGGTTCATCCAGGCGAAGATACTCGTGAGTTCCTTTCACGAGGTTTTGATTTCAATGAACGCTGCTTTCTATCCGCTGGAGAGGGGTCCTGAGGATTGGAGCCATCTTCTCAGGGTGTTCGGGCGAGAAGGAGAAATTCGCGAGTGTGTTCGCAACCAGATGATTTGCGGCTCGGTAGTGGCCCTCTCTTTCGTCCGGTTGTGGCATCCTGAGGTGAATTTCAACTCCGTAGCTCGACTTCCTGATGGTCCAATCGTCGACATTTCTCCTCGTTATAGGGCTGTTCAACCTGAGGCAGAGGAAATCATTCGATTGACCTCAACTGAGGTAGATCGGGTTTTGGCGGCTGAGAATGCTCATCGCCATGTGTGATTGTAGGATGTATGTATCCTGTTGCGCTGTGTAGTTGTAAATTTTTTTTGTAAGGTGTTTACCTTGTATACAAAATTATTCCTGTATTGCTGTGTTAGGTGTAGCCCCCGTGTGTTTGTTGGGTTTATACCTGTTGCTTTTAGCATGTAAGGATAGAGAACTCGAGTATCTATGGTTGAGAAATCATGTATTTTATAGAAATGACTGAAAAGTCATATGTTTTTCTTTCGAGCTACAAGATGGCTAATATAGCCTTATTATGATGAGTAAAAATGAATCTAGAGATAAAATTTGCGGAGTTCTGCAACATTCCAATGGTTGGAATAGATGCCTCTAGTCGACGGATTCTTCAGTCGATAGGCGCCACCTGGGATAACTTCGTGTATTATGAAGGGTCCTTCCCATGGTGGCTCGAGCTTGTGTCCTTCCTTCTGCTTAAGCCGTAGCACCAGATCTGCTACTGCGAAGGCTCTGTGGCGTATGCGGCGACTGTGATAGTTTCGCAGCGACTGATGGTATACCGTCGATCTTACGAGTGCAATATCGCGCATTTTGTCGAGTGCGTCCATATCATCCGCGAGTGCCCTCTTGGAGGTTTCTTCGTTGTAAGCAACAACCCGCGGGGCGCTGAACCTGATGTCCTCGGGAAGGACTGCTTCGGCCATGTATACCATGAAAAATGGTGTATAGTTTGTGGATCGATTTGGAGTTGTGCGGAGGCACCATAGCACGGAGGGTAGCTCTTCTGCCCAATGTCCCGCTGCCGGGTGTAGGCGATCGAGTAGACGTTTCTTGATGCCAGCCGAAACTAATCCGTTGGATCTTTCGACTTGGCCGTTGGTTTGCGGATGGGCAACTAAACCGAATTTGAAGGTGATGCCCTTTTCTTCGCAGAACTGCTGTGTTTCCTTTGCCGTGAAGTTGCTACCATTGTCAGTAATGATCTCGTGTGGTACTCCAAATCTGCATACGATAGAATTGAGGAATTTGACGGCGCATTGGGCGCTGGCTGAGGTTACTGGGATGACTTCGATCCATTTGGTAAATTTATCGACTGCGACCAACAAGTGTGTATATCCACCTGGTGTGGATTTGCGTAATGGTCCGACCATGTCTAGCCCCCATTGTGCAAAGGGCCAGGCGATGGGTATCATATGCAGCTCCGTAGAGGGTGCGTGTGGTTTTGGTGCGAATCGCTGACAAGCGTTGCACCTGTCGACCAGTTCCTTTGCGTCTCTGGCTGCTGTAAGCCAGTAAAATCCTGCTCGGAAAGCTTTTCCCATGATTGGTTTTCAGCTAGCATGATGTCCACAGTCTCCTTGGTCGATGTCTCGCAGTAATTCCTTGCCATCTTCAGGTGCTATGCATCGTTGCAGTATGCCTGAGATGCTCTGTTTGTACAGTTCGCCGTTGAGCACCCGAAAGGATTTGCTGCGTCTGATTATCTGTCGAGCCTCGCGAGGGTCTGCTGGGAGCTGTTTGGTGGACATGTAGTCGAGGTATTTCTGCGTCCAGACTGGCTCGACCAGAAAAACTTGTCGCGAAATATTATGGATGAGCTCGATAATAGCAATTTGCGAGCTGACCTCTATCTCCAATGCCGCGGGTGTTCCTGCAGTTTTCTTGACTTTCACCGATCGCCTAGTCATCCGCTCGAAATATATCCCTAGCGGTATGGGTGTATTTGTGGAACCCATGTTTGCCAGTCTGTCTGCTTCTTCATTGTTGGATCTCACAATGTGCTTCAGCTCGCAACATTTGAAACTTCCTTCGAGTAGGTTGTACATGTCACGATAGGCAACCATGTTTTCAGCGATAGCGTCGCACTCCTTCATTGTTTGTTGCACGATGAGATTGGAATCGCCATAGATCATCAGTCGGGTAGCTCCGCACGCGACTGCCATCTTCATCCCACGCAACAGGGCCTCGTATTCTTCGTCATTATTTGATGCTGGGTCATCAGGTGGAAAATCCAGTCGTAGGACGTACTGCAGCTTGTCTCCTCTTGGTGATATTAGGACGATTCCAGCTCCTGCTCCTTCGTTTCTCCTGGATCCGTCGAAGTACATGATCCAGTTACTCGTGTATTTCGGCGGCCCGGGCGTCTGTAGTTCTGTCCACTCGCTTAGGAATTCCACAAGTACCTGGGATTTCATGGAATTACGCCCTGCATAGATGATGTCCCAAGCGCCCAACTCGATGCTCCATTTCGCTATTCTTCCAGATGTCATTGGGTTGTTCATGATTGTACCGAGTGATGCATCATTAACCACTGTTATGGTATGTTCCTGGAAGTAGTGCTTGAGTTTTCGAGCAGTGAGAACAACTCCATATGCGAGCTTCTGGTAGTGAGGATATCGTTGTTTGCACGGCGAGAGCACCTCGCTGATGTAATAGATCGGTCTTTGAACTCCATATGCCTTGCCTTCCTCAGGTAGTTCGACCATGATGGTCGTGCTGATGACCTGGTTTGTTGCGGCTAGGTATGGGTATAGTGGCTCCCTCTCTTGTGGTGTTGCCAGAATGCGCCTGCTCTGCAAGGATCGCTTCAGGTCTGCGAATGCCTGCTTAGCTTCCGGTGTCCATTCGAACTTGTCCGTCTTCTTCAGCAGTTTATAGAAGGGTAACGCCTGCTCACCCAATCGTGCGATAAATCTGCTCAAGGCGACTGGTCGCCCTGCGAGCTGTTGGACTCCGCGCAGATTGGTTGGCTCCTTCATTGTCAAGATTGCTTGTATCTTCTCTGGGTTGGCTTCGATGCCTCTGGAGGATACCAGGTACCCGAGAAGTTGTCCTGCTGGGACGCCGAAGACCCATTTTGTCGGGTTGAGCTTAATCCTGTATGCGTTTAGGGCGTCAAATGTTTCTCTAATGTCCTCGAGGAGTGTATCCTCTACTCGAGTCTTGATGACGATGTCGTCAACGTACACTTGTACGTTCTTGCCAATGAGCTTGGCGAGGCATTTTTGCATGCAGCGCTGATATGTTGCGCCTGCGTTTTTGAGCCCGAAGGGCATTGTCGTGTAGCAGTACACACCGTGGGGTGTGATGAATGTTGTCTTTTCCTCGTCTTCCTGCTTCATTCGGATCTGATTATATCCTGAGTAGGCGTCCAGGAATTCAAAACAACCCAAAATGATGCGAGACCTTCGCGTGGTGTCATTATATAGGTCCTAGTATACACCAAAAATAATAAACTTGGAATACGACAGTTGTGTTGAAAATGTGTTCACAAAATTTAGCTATCTCCTCCGAACATTCGAGGGTTTCGGGCCAAATGACGACTGTTATGGTCATATCCATGGCATGGTTTGTTCAAATGTTCCCATATTACACACAAACATGCATCTTGGAAGCACGGACAATGTTGACGGAGGAAGTTTTCCTTTTCATTGAAGCAAAAACCATTTTCTATGTTCCGAGTGTAAAAAAAGTTTTTTTTTGAAGGACCTACCATAAATATGTTGCAAAACTTGAGAGCTATAATTTTTGAAAATACTATACCATGTTAGATGCACAAATAACCAATTTGTTTCATATGAAAAGGTTTCCATCCACCTCTTTTGAAAAACACAAGTTTCTGCCGATTCCGTTGGAAACTGGTCAAATTTGAACTACAGGTACCTCATAGTTTGCTCATGATTTTTGGAAAAAAATCATTTTTAGGTACACAGGTACCTATTTAAACATAGATACACCAAGAGTTTCTCAATATTCAACCCCTAGCTACGAACAGTCATGCCCGCCGCCTTGACATTTTCCTCAAACGGGGTTAGAAAATTCCAAAAAAAATCAAAAAAACACCAAAATGATGCGAGACCTTCGCGTGGTGTCATTATATAGGTCCTAGTATACACCAAAAATAATAAAATTGGAATATGACAGTTGTGTTGAAAATGTGTTCACAAAAATTTGCTATCTCCTCCGAACATTTTAGGGTTTCGGGCCAAATGACGAGTGTTATGGTCATATCCATGGCATAGTTTGTTCAAATGTTCCCATATTACACACAAACATGAATATTGGAAGCACGAACAATATTGACGGAGGAAGTTTTCCTTTTCATTGAAGCAAAAAACCATTTTCTACGTTCCGAGTGTAAAAAAAGGTTTTTTTTTGTGAAGGACCTACTATAAATATGTTGCAAAACTTGAGAGATATAATTTTTGAAAATACTAGACGATGTTAGATGCACAAATAACCAATTTGTTTCATATGAAAAGGTTTCCATCCACCTCTTTTGAAAAACACAAGTTTCTGCCGATTCCGCAGGAAACTTGTCAAATTTGAACTACAAGTACCTCATAGTTTGCTCATGATTTTTGGAAAAAATCATTTTTAGGTACACAAGTACCTATTTCAACATAGATACACCAAGAGTTTCTCAATATTCAACCCCTAGCTACGAACAGTCATGCCCGCCGCCTTGACTTTTTCCTCAAACGGGGTTAGAAAATTCAAAAAAATTCAAAAAAAACCAAAATGATGCGAGACCTTCGCGTGGTGTCATTATATAGGTCCTAGTATACACCAAAATTAATAAAATTTGAATACGACAGTTGTGTTGAAAATGTGTTCACAAAAATTAGCTATCTTCTCCGAACATTCTAGGGTTTCGGGCCAAATGACGAGTGTTATGGTCATATCCATGGCATAGTTTGTTCAAATGTTCCCATATTACACAAAAACATGAATCTTGGAAGCACGGACAATGTTGTCGGAGGAAGTTTTCCTTTTCATTGAAGCAAAAAACCATTTTCTACGTTCCGAGTGTAAAAAAAAGTGTTTTTTGTGAAGGACCTACCATAAATATGTTGCAAAACTTGAGAGATATAATTTTTGAAAATACTAGACCATGTTATATGCACAAATAACCAATTTGTTTCATATGAAAAGGTTTCCATCCTCCTCTTTTGAAAAACACAAGTTTCTGCCGATTCCGCTGGAAACTGGTCAAATTTGAACTACAAGTACCTCATAGTTTGCTCATGATTTTTGGAAAAAATCATTTTTAGGTACACAAGTACCTATTTAAACATAGATACACCAAGAGTTTCTCAATATTCAACCCCTAGCTACGAACAGTCATGCCCGCCGCCTTGACTTTTTCCTCAAACGTGGTTAGAAAATTCCAAAAAAATCAAAAAAAAACCAAAATGATGCGAGACCTTCGCGTGGTGTCATTATATAGGTCCTAGTATACACCAAAAATAATAAAATTGGAATATGACAGTTGTGTTGAGAATGTGTTTACAAAAATTAGCTATCTCCTCCGAACATTCTAGGGTTTCGGGCCAAATGACGAGTGTTATGGTCATATCCATGGCATAGTTTGTTCAAATGTTCCCATATTACACAAAAACATGAATATTGGAAGCACGGACAATGTTAACGGAGGAAATTTTCCTTTTCATTGAAGCAAAAAACCATTTTCTAAGGACCTACCATAAATATGTTGCAAAACTTGAGAGATATAATTTTTGAAAATACTAGACCATGTTAGATGCACAAATAACCAATTTGTTTCATATGAAAAGGTTTCCATCCACCTCTTTTGAAAAACACAAGTTTCTGCCGATTCCGTTGGAAACTGGTCAAATTTGAACTACAAGTACCTCATAGTTTGCTCATGATTTTTGGAAAAAATCATTTTTAGGTACACAAGTACCTATTTCAACATAGATACACCAAGAGTTTCTCAATATTCAACCCCTAGCTACGA